>JAZGTL010000009.1:9780000-12296250 GCA_037349345.1 Oemleria cerasiformis | reverse complement strand
TGAAACCAGATCCTATTCCAAATCCAAATCCAAACCATTTCATAATCCAAATCCAAACCAGATCATAATCCAAATCCAAACCAAATAACTTACTTCATTTCTTCCTCTGACCATCCGTGTTGCTATGCTTCTTCCTCTTCCTAATCCTCTTCCTCTTCCTATTCCTCTTTCTCTCCCTCTTCCTGCAGGTGGCCTCAAAGGTTGGTCCTACACAAAAATATGCAGAATCCAAACATAAGTGTTGTAACATCAGCAGTATTAACTACATTATTCAAGAGTGCACGTTTATATCATACATGAGAGGGAACTTGAGATGGAGCTTGAGCAGCCTCTTGAGAAGGGGCTTGAGAAGCTGCTTGGTGCCCTATTTTATTATGACCTTCTTGGCCACAGATAGAGCACCTAACCTTCACCCATATTCTCCTCATTTTTTCTGGAGGTGGATTGTAGTTTGGTGGAACATGGTCAGGAGGAAGAGGGGCAGGAACTTTAACATCAGCATTTTCTTTTCTTCTTGACTTTTTTGGCCTTCCAGGCTGCTGCCTGTAAGTTGGAGGCAGTATAGGAGCCAAGTTAGTTTTCTCCCATTGGTTTGAAGAGGGGACCGGGTACACAATGGGATTGTAAGCCTTCAAATATGTGTCAGGACCCGTCCCAGATTTCCCCTCGAAACCCGAGAAGGACTCTGATCCCGTCTGACAACCTAAGGAAAAGTTCCCAAATACCCTTCAATCCTTACGAATATAATATGAGATTTCTGCCTAAATCTAGGCAGAATCTCCTCTTAGGAACTTAAATAACTGGTTTCTACCTGTCAGACAAGGGATTTAAAAGCACTCTAAATTCCAATAGACAATAACCATCTCAAAATATATCATATCAGAGCGTCTAGGTAGGATAAATAATACATAATTAGATATCCTACTCAAATTTAGGTACAAAGTGCAGTTATAAATTCCTAATGCCTCCGCCTCGTACGAAGTGACCTCGTCAACTCAACTCAACAGCCTGGAGGGGATTTAAAACACAAAGTTGTGAGTGGACCAAAATAATCATTTATAAATCATTTTTCGAGGAAAACTTACCTTTTTCCCCCTCCACGAATAAAATCATGCAATGCATCATATAAAACAGTTTATGATAGTAAACATCATTTAATTCGACTTGAACACATATTATCTCAAAACCACTATCCCCGACAAATCCACTACACACCAGGGTATCCCTTGAGATGCGTAAAAAAAAATCTGTGTTACTTGGACTCGACCACAATCTCTACAAAATCACCTTTTATATTGGAGGTTCACTGGGTTCACCGTCTCAGCGGATCCTAGCCCCGGATCCTGGCCCCCCCTCAAATCGGTATTGTTTATTTTGGAGGTTCACCGGGTTCACCGTCTCAGCGGATCCTAGCCCCGGATCCTGGCCCCCCTCAAAACAATATTGGATCCAAAATCAAGTATTTTACAATCACAAATACGGTTTCAACTCAAAATCATGGACTCAAATAATTACCACGTCAAAACAATATCAAAACCGAATCCAACAACCATGCCATTTCTCACAACACACTTTCACTAAAATATTGAAAAAAATAATTTATAAATTTCATGAAACCATTGCACCCATACCTAATAGTATTTAAATCAAATATACCTTTATGCATGCATTATAGTTTATAAACCAAAAGTCCACTCACAAACCTGTCGAAGCAAGCTCAATCCTGAATTGTACGCTCCCCTGAAGTTCCTGGAGCAGTATCGCATGTGTAAATTAATAATCAGGATTACCAGCTAATAATAAGAACCTTAAATATAAACCCCCTAAACTCCGGGAGGTCTACCTATGCTGGCCTAGAAAACGCAGCAACTTCAAACGCCCAAAACAACCCCTAAACGACGTCCGATCGACCCAAAACCTGCGCCAACAGATCCGAAACGTCAAAAACTAGCTGTCACGCGCCACCGTGACCTTAAACTCGGTCCCACGCGTCACCACGCACCGACGGAAGGTCAGAACACGCGCCATCACGCGCCTGCTACAGTGCCCACGCGCTTGGACCGGTCTAACCCGATCCAACTCGGCCTGACCCGGTCCAACTCGACCCGACCGGTTCATCTCAACCCGACCGGTTCACTTAACCCGACCGATCATCTCAACCCGATCGGTCACCTCGACCCGACCGGTCACCGGTGACTCGCTAGAGAAGACGACCGACTGCCGGCGCCGCCGTCTGGTTTCCGCCGGAATCCCCCATTTCCGACCGAAACTTCAAGCTTTCCTAACTTCCTCAAAACTCAACCATTTTTCACAAATTTTATATCTAAATCTATCTACTCAAACCTAGGAATCCAAATATGACCTTAAAATATCAAACACGTACCTGTGTAAGCCGGAAAATCGATCGGAAGATCCGAAACTTCCTATACTCGGTTCGGCTTCCCCCGTGGTCCTCTCCTTCGATGGTTGGTACGGTTGTGATAGTGGGAAGGAGTAGAATACAATTAGTGGAATAGAAATGGAAGTCTTGGCCTTGAATCAAACTTGGAATTTGTGGGTTTTTTGGGTATGTTTTTCGCACGGGTTCGATGTGGGTGTGTTTTACAGAGAGAGAGGGAGATGATAATGAGATGAAGATGAAAGTGAAGTGAAGATGTAAAATGATTGGGGTAAAAAAATATCTTCTCCCAAACCAAAATTACCAAAATGCCCTTGCACATCTAGACCCATAACTTCAATACACGAACTCCGGTTTCCGCATGCCGCCTGTCTACGAACTCGTGAGTTCGAGACCTACACAACGGTATCCAAAACACCACCAAAAGAGTCTCGAAACAAAATTTGACTTTCACGCCCCTTAACAAGCAAGGGTAAAATCATCATTTTACATAAATAATTACGTAAATCCAATAATTGAAATTCCGGATTGTTACAATATGTCTCCTGCTTATACCAATCATCAAAAAAATCATAAATGTTGCCATTTGCATTCAATATGCAAGAAATTACGTGTGAGCAAGGAATTCCACACAAATTCCATCTTCTAAATGAACAAGCCTTCTTTATCAAATCCACAAAGCATTCAGCCCTACACCTTTGAGTCACTTGGTATATTCCCTCCTCTGCTAACCTAGGAATAAACTGACTCTGTCCAAGCTTGTTCTGCTTCAATATCTTGAACACCCTAGGACCAACGGGGTGTCTCCAACCTCTACCTACAATCCTTCTATTAGCCATCCTCAACATCAAATAAGTCCTTATCTTCTCAAGACATGTTAAAATGGCATTTTCTCTTTCTTCTAGGATGCATGCATTGAAGCTTTCACACAGATTATTCAGCAACAAATCACACTTAAAATGTGATAAAAAATGAGATCTACTCCAATTCTTTGCATGTCTATTTGCAAGCCACTGCCAAGCTGCTGGATCAAGCTGCTTCATTTTCTCCATCTCTGCATCAAACCAAGGTCTGGTAGTTGCCCTAGCTGCTGCCCACAAAATCTGCTTCAATGCAATGCCAAGATGAACAGATTTGAAGTTGTTGTATAGATGCCTAACACATATCCTATGCTCAATACTTGGAAACACAGTTTCAAGGTCAGGGATTAAACCTTTCTACTTGTCACTGATGAAAACCCAAGAATTCTCATTTTCGATCTTCAAACCAACCTTTAGGATTTCTAAAAATCAATTCCAAGAACTCTTTGATTCAATCTCCACTACAACATAAGCAATGGGATATATTCCATTGTTCCCATCCACACCAACAACTGTTAATATATGTCCTGGGTAGGGTCCTTTCAAATGAGTGCCATCCAAACCAATGACAACCCTACATCCCTCCAAAAAGCCCTTCTTACACACACCCAAACAAACATACATCCTCTGGAAAACAGGTTTATCACCCTGCAACTCAGTTTTTATAACAACTGTACTATCCTTGTTTGCACTCTTCAAATTTGCAGCATAGTCTCGTAACATGGCATATTGTTTCTTGTAGCTGCCTTCCACTCTATTTTTGGCCAAACTCTTAGCTCTGTATAATTGATACCTAGAAAATTCATCCTATACTTCTCCATGACCTCTCCTTGAAAAGCATTGCCATCCCATTTTGGGTTTCTCTTGAACTTATTAGCAAACCTCTCTGACAACCATCTCAAATTGCATATTTGATCTTGTCAAGCCTTGAACAATCATGCTCTAACTGCAGAGTCTTGATTGCAAATGTGTCCTCATTTTTATCAATCTTTGATCCAAGTATCACAAATGGACAATGCTTCTCGTTGCCTTCACACTTTGCTCTAACTCTCAGCTTGTCATTCTTAGGAATAATGATTTTCCTCCCATTCAAAATGGAATAATCCTTTATAGCTTCCTTCAGTTCATGTCTATTTGTAAATTTCATTCCCAATCTGAATGCTAGGTTGGTGAGATCTGTATCTCGCCTGAATGGCTTGATAGAAGTCAAATTATAGTCTTTTTTTCTGGACTTCTTCTTCGTTGACCATTCTGCAGCTTCAATGTCACTGCCAGATTGAAGAGTCTCAATGTCTTCATCACCTGACGATATATCCCCTCTTGGATTTGTAGAGGGGACCCAATCTGGGTCTATGGCAACAACTTTCTGTTTGCATGCCGCTTGTTCATGGCCACTGGCTTCTTCATTGCATTTCTCAGTTGCATCTTCAGGTGGTTCGTGGTCTTGATCATCGTCACTAACCCCATAATCAGAGTCTTCAATGCCTCATCATCCTCTTCATCATTTGCACCATTTCCTCTGCATTACCAGTTTCAACTTCCTTATGAACAACTACATCGTCCTCATGACCAACTTCATTTTCAACATCACCCAGGATCTCATCAACACCCAAATTGGCCCAATATACATCAAAGTCTTCATTCATAATGGTGTTTTTATCACAAGGATCATGAAAATACACAACAATAACCCTATCAGCTGACATGCTAGCTACCATCATAGGTATACACCCATCATCCACAACCTCCTTCACTGACTTTTCACCACCCTTACTAGCCATCCTATGAAATATCTTCAAACTTGTTTCCTTCTGAGTAAGGTCTACTTGATATCCTAGTTCTATAGCATACCTCTTTAAATCCACCAATGGCAAGTAGTCATGAACACATTTATCATCATAACATACCTTTCCACCTTTGTAACTTCCATTTTCCAGCAATCCAAAATGGTGCAATTCCAGAGTGCACAACTCTGTATTATCTGCCAATTTAAACAACTCTTGTCAAAATCCTCAATCCAAAATACAGCTAAAAACAAACAAACCATATATTTTTCAAGCTTAAACTATCTTAATCAACTTGTCCAAAATCCTCACTCCACAATAAAGCTAAAAACAAACAAACCATATATTTTTCAAGCTTAAACTATCTTAATCAACTTGTCCGGAATCCTCACTCCACAATAAAGCTAAAAACAAACAAACCATATATTTTTCAAGCTTAAACTATCTCAATCAACTTGTCTAGAATCCTCACTCCACAATAAAGCTAAAAACAAACAAACCCTATATTTTTCAAGCATAAACTATGTTAATCAACTTGTCTAGAATCCTCACTCCACACTAAAGCTAAAAACAAACAAACCATATATTTTTCAGGCTTAAACTATATTAATCTACTTGTCCAAAATCTTTACTCCACACTAATGCAAGAAATAAACAATTTTTTTATATTATGGACCACTTTCCACCCATATATATAAATGCAACCATATTATGACCTTTGTCTTCTTTTTTTTTTATGGGGTTCTCCCTCCTAAACAGAGGTTTGTGGAAGACCCAACAATAACCCTATTTTTTCATCTCTTTCTCTTAGAACCAACACCACCGTGCGGGTGAGAAACCGTGAAGGTTAGCGTGATTATAAGAGTGAACACCCTAGATTAAACCACAGAAACCAAGAAAAACAAATCAAGGAAATTTTACTAAAAGAACCTAAACCAATAACAAAAATTTCAGTCTTAAACACTTACCGCACTTAGGCCTCTCATAATGCCACCGAAACTGATACCCTGCCATGAGACGAAGCACCGAAACTAAGCCCTATTTGTCCCAAACCCAAAAACGATTCGCCACTGACCAACCCAATTTTCCACCTAAATCCACGTTAATAACAAAATGCAACACCTACCGAAGCATAATCGAACCCTATTTGGTGAATTTAATCAACTTGTTTGCTCTCTCAATCTCTCCAATTCAAAAACCCTACCACAGCCTTTTCGCCTGCAGCACCGAGTTCTTCACCAATTCCCGATTGTGTGCCTTGTTTAAGATGAAGAGACGTTTCAGTTTAGACGCTGAAATGTCTCTTTTGCCCTCAACTATTCATGCATGTGCAATGAACGTGCCATTTTTAAACGCATTCTATAACGGAGGGATGAGTTCGACTATTTCGAATAAGTTAAGGGACGGTGAAATCTAAATTTCAAATTTATGGACGTTTGCTAAAGTTATTGTACAATTCAGGGATGTATGCTACAATTTTTCCTTTTCTATGTAGAACTAATGGATATACCATAATTAAAATTTGTTTGACAAAGGAAGAAAAAAAGAATTTAATGCATGTATTAATCTTGAGTAATATTCATTAAGTTATATTTGACCTTCACTTATACTTATAATTATAATACATTTACATACAGTTTCATACTTAATTATTGACTTTTTAATTCAGATATTTCTCTTTATATAATATTATGGTAAATAAAAAGTAAAAATAAAATAAATAATGCCCTTGAGTACTTAACCCACTCCACACGATTGGCTTTATGATGTAGGAATTTAAAAACTCGTAATCATTTCTACCAAAATGCTAACCAAAAATGAGGAAAATTTGGTTGAAAAGATTCCTTAGTTGACTCAACAGATTGGGTTGATTCTTTCTTTGTGTTGTCCTCTGGCCCCACCATCCATGTTTATGATTTAGCATAGTTGGAAAGTATAATCATGATCATTCATCTGATCTCTAATCTTTCTAGATAAAGTACTTTTAATGAAACTTGGGTACAATAATTTATTCATGAATTGTATTAATTTTTGCTTAAACATACAAAAAAGATATTAATTTATATAAAATTAGGAGCATCAACCTAAATGCCATGGCCTCCCTCCTAATAGTTATATGAAAAAGTTTCAACTTTAGATGGAAACGACATACATCTCTTTCACAAAAGAGGCGGTGGGACTGGTGGAGGTCCCTCTTCCTCCTCCACAACACCCAATATGTTAATGGTGTCCATGTACACACCAAAGAAAATGGAGTGGGAGTTTGAGTTTCTTATTTTATTCTCTATTTTCTTTCTTTAATACTATGCCCCTAATTTAACTTTTTTCTTTGTTTTAAAACAATAATATTAATGAGAGGATATACATTAAATGTCGATCTTTTCCTTTACGAGTATCAAATTTAAGACCTAATACCTCATATTATACAACAAAAGAAATATAGTACTAGTGACTAACCTTTGGAAATATAACTACTTCATAATATGAAACAATTAACCATGGGGTTACTCAATGGTTCTTGATCCATATGTTGTCCAACTGACAATCATAATCAGGAGTGAGTATGAAAACATTTTTAACTAAACGCCTTTAATCTCTTTAGCAAGATACACCTTTAATGCACCTCAAACTTTGGAAAAAAAAATTATCTTAAGCAACTTTTTTCTATAAATTTTTTGTCAAAACGATATCTTAAATTTGAAAATTTGAACTTGAACACATGATAGCGAAGAATACGGTTAACATTACGATCATCCAACTGTTCACAATTCTTTTCTAGTTACTTAATCATCTAAAACATTGTAACATACTATAATTATTTCATTCACATTATATTTTAATTTTTTTATTATAATCTAATTAAAAGTGAGACATGTTAACAAATGATAAAAAAAAATTTGTTATCTATGGAAATGTACCTAAGACACACCATATTAGATGTAGCTCAAACACAAAAAATCTGCTTCGTGCTCAAACCTCATAAGATAAGAAGGGATAAATCAAAAACTCGCAAAGTAGCCAAAAGATCCAACAGTTAACCAACATATGATAAAACATTTAAAGAATAGGACCCCTACATGAATAATGATCTAGGATTTATATGTCTTTTGTGTCAATTCTTAATTATGTTGTACAAAGAAAATTAAAGCGATACAAAATACTCAAGGCTTTTTATTTCAAATGCCCCTTAAACTCGCCATTCAATTTCAGTTTCCCACTTGGATTAAATTTTGTCTAACTTAACCCCCTGAATATGACTTTCGTCAATCACGTTACCCAATTTCCGTAAATCACTTTAAATTCGGTTAATTCCGTTAATTTTACTGATGTGGTGCAATTATCTATTAAAATATATGGTATATTTTTACTCACCACTCCACTAATATTTGGCTATGTGTTTTTTAACTCTTGGAAAAAAAAAAATTATTAACACTAACTTATGTTAAGTTAAAAAACACATGACTAAATTTTAGTGGAGTGGTGAGCATTTTTTTGCTCACTATGTGGTGAGCAAAAATGCATCATATATTTTAATAGATAATTATGCCACATCAGTAAAGTTAACGAAATGTAACAGAAGTTAAAGTGATTTGATGAAAATTGAGTAACATGATTGACGGAAGTCATGTTCAAAGGATTAAGTAAGACAAAATTTAGTCCAAAGAAAAAATTGAAATTTGATAGCAAGTTTAAGTGGCATTTGAAGTAAAAATATGTTGCACAAAAAATTAAAGATCTATGGGAAAGCACAGTTAATTAAGATCCCATGTGGTGGCTTCGCTTTCCGGAAGGATGTATATAAAACTATTTTGCATGATATTCACTCCAAAATCCACAAAATTTTTAATTAATCACAAAACCCATAAAGTGTATTTTCACATGAATAAAAAGTCAATTGCTTGGTTTTCCCCTGACGTTGTAAACAAATATGAGTACCAAATTTGGTTAGGCATTTAGATTATTTTATCAATATTGAATTTCTCTTCACGGTGTATTTAACGTTAAATTTAATATTTAATAACAGATTTTGTCGTGTAATGTTTGAGTTGTATCTCTTATATTTTGATTATTTTTTTAATGGTCAAAAAATAAAAATGCTCATTTATTCTCACGAGTTGTACAATAAAATCACTTAGATGTCTCAAAGACACAATTTAATCATCTCAATTTAGGTGGCATCTTAAAAATATAGGTATAGAGTTTGAGCTTAATTTTAATGGCCTGGTTACTCTAGATGGCTGGATTGTGTTTTATGTTGGTAACTGAATTTTTCACGTTATGAGAGAAGGTTGTGAAGGATTCTAAATTAGGGTTTTGATAAAATACTTGTTCAAGGTAACGCAATGCCACACTCTCTAAAAATTCTCCAACCTCTCTCTAAGAAAACCTCAGCCGACCCTTGCAAATCTAGGGTGGAGGTTTCTCCGATCTCCACCTCCTGGTGGTAGATTTGGTGGAAACTTCTCACTCCCTTGTTTCCTCCTTCCCTCCCTAATAACCCCCTCTCCTCTCCTCTCCTCTCCGGGATTTTGCTTCTAGTCTCCCCCTTCTCCGTCGTCCTTGGCGTCGGATCTTGGGTTTGGTGGCTCTGACTGGTGGTCGTGGTGGACCGATGGAGACAGGATCTCGTCTATCTCAGCGTTCTTCGCCGGTTGCTCGGTCTCTGTGGCCGCTTTTGACTTTCTTCCTTTCGGCTTCTTTCTTTCCTGCCCGTGTTCTTCCTTTCGGCTTCTTTCTTTCCTGCCCGTGTTCTTCCTTTCTGCTTCTTTCTTTTCTGCCTGTGTTATTCCTTACAACTCCACTCCCATCTCTTTAGTCCTCTTTGTATCCCACCCCCCATCCTCACCTTTCATCTCCCCCAAACTCATTACCTATGGATTTATATCGGTTTCTCTCTCGGCTACTCCAACGAGTATTGTCACTGCCGATTTCCATCTACAGCTCTTTCTCAAATATGTGCTTTTGATTTGGGCGTTTACATTGTGTAATTTGTCGGTCAATTTTGACATAGCTGATCGCTTGAGTATGATGATCATTGGTGGCTCTGTGTCTCCAATCCATGCTCTACGGATCGATCTCTTTGGTTCCAGACTGGTTTGTGTTGTGCGGTGATGGCTTGTTGCTCGGAAGTGGTGGCTGGTGAAGCTTCCTATAGTCTCTAAGATTTATTTGGACTTTGTTATGTTGTGGGCTGATATTTGTTTTGGACTGTTTTTAATTTTGGTTTATTTGTATTTTAGTTTAAATCTATTAATTTTCTCTGAATAATGATTTGAGTTAAATTTTAACGCTTTAGATCTTCCATGCGTTTCATTCTTTAATGAATGGACAAAAAAAAAGGACTTTTTCCTTGTATATATTCTCACATTTTTCTTGGTTTTGAGCAGATTTGATTTGGGTTCTTCTGGTTCTTAGCATATTTGTTTTGGACTGTTTTTAATTTTGGTTTATTTGTATTTTAGTTTAAATCTATTAATTTTCTCTGTATAATGATTTGAGTTAAATTTTAACGCTTTAGATCTTCCATGCGTTTCATTCTTTAATGAATGGACAAAAAAAAAGGACTTTTTCCTTGTATATATTCTCACATTTTTCTTGGTTTTGAGCAGATTTGATTTGGGTTCTTCTGGTTCTTAGCAAACCCTAGAGCTCAGATGGACCCACCGCAAATCCCACCCACTCAACATCATTGTTTTCAGCTGCAAAGGCAAAGTAGCTTATATATTCCTTCGCACTAGACAAAACACCATGCTTCCACTATTCCACAACACTCCCACAGGAGAGCCTTCAACAAATCCAAATCACACCTTTCAAATGGCCAATCACATCTTCATGTCAACACCACCCCATAATTAAAAAGTGGTCAATTTTTTACTGTTCTTCACTGCATTTGCATCCGCAGAAACACAAACCCAAACCCACCTCTTAAAGTCTCAAGCTTTTTTTTGAGGTCTAATCAAGCTTTGTCCCGGCCATTGTAGCACGTGTGTCGCCCAGGGCATAAGGGGCATGATGACTTGACGTCATCCTCACCTTCCTCCGGCTCTCTGCATCTGTCTCCGAAGAGATTTCCAGATCGTGCGCCAGAATGGCATCCGCAGCACTGGAGTGTACTACCTGGTTTCTCCAACTCAGCTCATCAATGGCAGCTCTCAATTTCTCCCAGGTCCAAACCCCACTCACACTTTAGCACCTTCTCTCAACGATCATGAAATTTCCATTTCTCAACCAAATCCCACACACCTAATTTGATTCTCACTCTCAATCTCACTGACCCAGTCCTCAGTTAAATCCCAGATGCAAATCTCATAACCCATTTTTTACCATCTAAATCCATCAACAAAGGCCTCTTTTTTATTTCTTGTAATGCCAAAATCTGTAGAAATCCAAGATGAACCCAATACACAGAGCTTCAAGATCTCTGCGAGGCTCTATTTCTGGCCACATTTAGCAACAACACCAATCAACCCTTTCAGTGATTTCGTCATTGTGCCAATGAAGCGCTCGGTCGGTCCATTGTTCAGTCTTCTTCTACTCATAGTGTTTGCCGCCACTCTGAGCTGTCGAACGGCGGTCCGCCATAGCTTGAGCTCGGTTGAGCTCGAAAAGAAGATACTAATCCAACCACCAAAGCCGACGTTCAATGCCACTCTGCTCAAATTCGCCGCCGATGATGTCGGCGAAGCTAAAGCCAAGCAAGAAATAGAGCAACTTTTGGAGGGTAACTTTGCTAGTCTCGGACGGTACCGGACTTTTGCTTCTTGGAGACGATTCAACCACCATGATACCAGAGCAAGGACCTCCGTCGGGTTACCGGTAATGCTTCGCTCTCCTCAATTTTATCGTTATTGGTTGGATTTTAGAAGAATTTTGAGTGACTGGTCAAGAAACAAAAGGTTTCAGCCTGATATTATGTCGGAATTAGTTAGACTTGTTAGGCATCGGCTTGATAGGCACAATGGCTTGGTGGGCTCAGAGCACCGGCGGTACCCGTCGTGTGCGGTGGTCGGGAATAGTGGGATTTTGTTGAAGAGTAATCATGGTGCTTTGATTGATAGTCATGAGGTTGTGATTCGATTGAACAATGCAAGGATTGAGAGTTTTGAGGGGAAAGTTGGGTCGAAAACAAGCATTTCATTTGTAAATAGTAACATTTTGCATCTTTGCGCTAGGAGAGATGGTTGTTTTTGCCACCCTTATGGACTCAATGTGCCTATGATTATGTACATTTGTCAACCCTTGCATTTCTTCGATTACACAGTATGCAACGTGTCCCACAAGGCGCCATTGCTGGTGACTGATCCTCGGTTTGATGTGTTGTGTGCAAGAATTGTGAAGTATTATTCGTTGAAACGATTTGTGGAGGAGACAGGGAAGTCGTTTGATGACTGGGGGGCTGTTCATGATGGTGCTAACTTCCATTACTCTTCTGGCATGCAAGCCATTATGCTTGCTTTGGGAATTTGTGACAAAGTTAGTGTCTTTGGATTTGGGAAGTCGGATTCAGCTAAGCATCATTATCATACGAATCAGAAGGCTGAGCTTCGGTTGCATGATTATCTGGCGGAGTATGATTTGTACCGCGATTTAGTAGAGAGACCACAGGTAATACCCTTCATTTCAAACAAGTTCAAGATTCCTCCTGTGGTTCTATATCAATGACATTGGTTTGGTTCTGCCAGTTGAAAAATCTTATGCTTTTGTGGAATGAATCAGTTGGTATGTTTGTGAGGTCTCATTTGTTGTATTCTTGGTGTAATTGTAGTGTCTAACAAAGACACAGTCAAAAGAGCACAAATTGTTGAAGAGTCATCATGTTTCATGCTTTGACCCTGTCAATCAAAGATAATGTTGGGAAATATCAACTGTAAAATTGGAATGCAAATCAGTTCTTCAATTGCTTCTGTTGATTGAGATTTAACTTTCTTGCATTGGATTCTTGAGATTATATCATCGGAATGTCACACTTGAAACCACTTTTGAAACCATTATCTTGAACAGAAGAGGCATGACTCGTAACAACACAAACTTGAGGCTCATGGTTCTTGTTTCTGTTGAATTAGCTCAGTTGTTTGGCAGGTTCTTTCTTTACCATGTTGCCATCATAGACTCACATCAGAAAGGCAGAAGGTTAGTATATCTAGTTATGTAATTCCTTTTATATCAATTCTACCTCGAGAATACCTTCAATTTGTTGAGTTCTTTGATACCTCGGAAATACTTTTGAGTATGTTGAGTTATTCAATTTTTATCCAATCAAGAGTTAAGACAATGCTATAAAGATCACATTCGTAAAACGCACATTAATACAGATAGGACCCACCGACACGAGTAGAGTTCATCTGGATTAGTGTATGGTTTACAAATGTAGTTTACAAATGTGATCTCCGAATTATCTATCCAATCGTATCAAATGAGCCCTAGGGATTGTATAATACTTATTTGTCAAGGAAGCTGCATATGGACTATATGGATTGAATTGAAAAACAAAATTGGAGAGAATTGAGGTGTTTTTAATGCAGGCACATGCACCACATAGTGCACTTCTCAGGAAATCTTTCGTGCTCTTATCCCAAATGCACGCCTACAACTTTATGTCAATCACCTTTACTTCTCTTGCTATGTTGAATCAGTTTTGGACCCATTTTCCCTTTGTTTTCAGGTTTGTTAGATAACTTGTGATATATAGAAAGGATGTAGATTAGGGTTCAAGAATGAAGGAAGTACAAGTAGATCTTGTTCATGGAAAAAGACGTGCCGAAACAGATTTCTATTCATTCATTAGGCCATTGTCCAACTAGGGATTTTAGGCATAGGATGAAAATTGCCAAAGTGGACATTACACTGCTCACTTGAATTCCAAAAGCCGCTTCCTTATTGGTCTAGAGCCAGTACATAAGACATACCACTACATAAAACCAGATTACAGTTCAGATGGCAAGTTATTGAGGCTTCAATTTAGATGGTTTTGCAAACTCTGATGGGCTAAGAACACCAGTTATACAACTGAAACTGGAAAGGTCGGGGATGATACTATGAAGATTGGGGGATAGCTATATACAACAAAAGATCGGGCTATCGAAAGCCTGATAGAGCCACTTCCCCACTCCCATACAAAAGAAAGAGAAAAGTGGAAGTCAAAAAGATCTGTACACCCTCCTTAGCTCCTTCATTTCTTTGGTTTCGCCCCAGTACCATCTTGGTACCTTCACACATCCCCTGGATCCACCGGTTCCATCACTCTGTCCTTCTCCTCGTACTTCACCGCCACCAAAAACCTTATGCTTACCTGTTAACAAGGAGAACCAATTGAACATAATAGAACCATGGAAGAAACTGTATGCAACACCCGGGAGAGCAAGTAGAGCAACAATTTGTACCTGTTTTGGGTCATACACAGCATACTCGTTATACTCGAGGATGCTGTCTTTGTTATCTGAAGGCACTAAACGACCACAAGGAACCTTAATGTCATCTTGCCAGACAAAATGCTCTGATTCATCTGTTTTCTTCTTCCCCACTCCCTTCACTCCAACTTTCTTCTCTTCTAGAGACCTGGAATCCTGCCACATCAAATTGCAGCAGATTTGTAAGCACATTTACAGTAACAAGATATTGCTCACACTCGAATTAGACCAGATTTTGGATTTTGAACTTTAGTACCTCCGGTGGGCTTTTGACCTCGATAATCTCGTTTCCGAGAGAAACCACAGCCAAGACCAAGAATCCTTCTGGTCTGTCCACAGCAGTATACCCATACCTAGCAGCTTCAGCAGCAGCATCAGAGCAAACAACGGCCTTGCCAAACTGTGAGCCAAAACCCTACTGTCAGCACACAAATAACAAACTTCAATCACATCAAATGTGCCCTGAAATATCACCATCATACCATATAGCCTGGAACAGGGAGAGAGCATATTGCCGGCAAGAAACCTTTGTGCAGGTGCCTCAATAGATTTGAGCTCCGTGTCCCTGCAGGCAAAATGCCCCACTGGCAAGGTCACAAACTGAAGTGCACTTGTTTACAGCTGAGAGTTTCTGTAATAAAAGTCTTTATTTGTCTCAAAAGTAACTGCTTATGCTTCTCTTTTTTCAAGAGGAAACAAGATGGAACCTAAGCATCTTACCACACCATAAGAGGACTTTGTTTGGCAACTTCTTAATTTCGTCCATGGATGGGCAAGCACTTGGTTCAACGGAAAATATGTTGTCAACAGAAACTCCGTATTCCTGAAATGAATTAGCAATTACCTCATCTTCGATTCCCCATGTGATGATATATTATAATGATTTGGAAACCAACAAACTTGGATACTTACAATATCTCCAACCTTGTAAGGCTCATAGGTCTTCTCCAGGTACTTCAGGATCATCTTATAGTTGTCGGATTCCTTATCTAGAGGAGAAACTGAGCAACCTAATTTGTTATACCGGTCGGACAAGGGGTCATCGAGAGTAGATCCGCTCATGTCTCCTATCAGATGGGAAGCCATGGTTATGTCTTGAACACTCTCCAGAGCAGTTGCAGCCTGCAATATTAGAACACACAAGACCTCTGAATGAAGTGGACAATTCTAGTATGAAATGGGTGACCTATAATTTGGTTCTGCTTACATTGTCGGCAAGTTCCTGAAAGTCCTTGAAGACAAATGGCCTAGTAGAGTGCATTAGAGTAAACCATCTTTGGCTAAAATCCGACCACACAGCCTCGGCCTTTGGCCCTGCATCCTTCATTGATTTCAACTTATCCACAAACATTTGAAGAACCTCTTCACATGTTTTCAGGTGGAAGTCCGTAAGCATCCCCATTGGCAGCTCCGGCGGGTCATATCCCATCTCCATCAAAGCATACTTGTATATCTCCTGACTGCACAAGACCTTCATGAAATTCGCAACCAAAGGCTCAAGCTTGCAATGTGTTGCGGCAACTCCCAACTGACGAAGAGAAAGTCCTCCGTGTCTCACGTCAACTCCATCATCCTATTGACATTAAAAAGCATTGTCACATAATGCACAACATCCCAACGACAAAGGGATAATGGAGACTTTACCATGTCGACAGGGTAAAACTTCAACAGCTTCTTCTGAATTTTCTTCTCTCTTTCCCACTGTTCAAACTCGTTTCCAGTTGCTTCCTCAAAGAGCCTCACAAACTCCTTCACAGCATTATCCACATTGTCCCATTCTTCAAGCCTTTCCTCTGCATTCACATCGTCGCCAACTCTCCCTTTCTTGTAGTACAAATGCAGGCTGTTATCTGGTACCGTAATCAGCTGCAAGATGCTGTAACTGCAACAACAAAACTCCAAAATTAACACCGCCTCCATCACATCTAAACTAAAATAGCTAAGAAGGGGTCTAATTACTCATTCAATTTTTTGCCTAGATCACAACGAGAAAAGGCACAATTGTACAATATGCCATCTTTCTCAAAGATTTTCCCGCCTCGCTCTTGCAATTTTGTGTCCTTGTGGATACCTCTCTTCCCATACAGCTTCAGCTGCACCCACAGATGATACTGTATTAGTTAAACATACATTAAATCACGTGCGTCTGAAATTTTCAGCAGAAAAACATCTCTAGAAATATTTGAGAAGGAAATTTATACTTCTGCTGAAAGGGATTCAAGTGCCTCTTCACTTGGATCCATTTCGTCCCATGGAATTCCTCTGCCATCAGGAGCAAGATCACTGACAATGTCATATGCTTCAAGTGGCTGTGGTTCTTGTTTCTCAATGCTGTCGGTCAGCCACACTTCACTTACTACCGGTATGCCTCTTTCCCTGCAAAAAAATTACAACTTCTAAGTAGTGATACTTGCAGTTTTTTTAGATGAAAATCTAGAAAAATATTTTCCAGGGTGAACATCATATGGAGATGGAAAACATATACTCACATTGCTTCTGCGAGTTTAGATGTGCCACCTCGCTTTCTCTCAGCAGGAGAGGCAATCAGGCAAGTTACACCTGCAAAGTTCGCAATAAGAGTGTCACCGTTACCTAGCGACATGATAGCAAAAGTCTCTAGGACATAAAAGCGAATTACCAATCACATGGTTGGCAACCTTTCCTCCATGTTTTTCTATTTCTTTTCTCCAGTATTGCTGCATAAAAAAAAACAATGAAAATATAACACGAATTTACGAAAGGGGCCCTCCTCAGTGTTTATGTCAACTGATTCTGCTTTAATTTACATAATCGGACCGCCAAAACAAGTAGAGTGTGTGTGCAAATCACTTTCCCTTTACGAAAACAACATGACTTGTAGTATCTTAATGGTGCTACATACATGAGATCGAGTAAGACGTCCCATAAGAGAAATCAGCATTCCACTGAAGGGCTTATCCGGGATGCTCAAAACCTTCTGCGGGCGGTGATTGGGGTCCTCATATTTCTTCAGCAACTACACCACATAAAGAGCTCATAATTGACAAACACAGTTGGGACATAATTAATTGAAGAGAGAAAATGACCGACGAAATATGCATTACATCTGAAGCAGGGGAGTTGAGGACACTATCTGGTAACTTAATCGGTTCTTGTTTCCTTGGTGGATCCTTTGTGCTGAATGTACATGTAGACCATTCACTATAAGTCCCAGTGCACGTGTATTTTATACCATTGAACTCCAATTTCCCGTCACAAGCCGGGCACTTATCTAATGGCCCATAAAACAGCAAGTCTTGGCTGTCCAAAACAATGAACCAAAGATAAACAACCACACAACGAGCCGGTCACATTGAAATTAAACACGTACATTATTGTGACCAAATCAAAAATGTACTAACCATTTTCGGAGAACAGCAGCCTCAGAGCCGGAGGAGTCTTGGCCGTTCAGTTCCAAGATTTCGCGCATTTGCTCAATTGAGAGGTTATCTTTGATTGCTGTGCAAACTTTCTCAAACTCAGCAACCGCGTTACCATTATTAGCATGACCATTGTCCCCTTCGGACTTGGGCTTCTTTGGAGATTGCTCGGCTTCGTGTGCCTTGTTCTCTGCCTTCTGCTTCCTTGTCATCACTTTGTCCTCATCAGCATGCGCATGAGACCTTGTTTCATGAACCTTATTGATGACATTGAATTAGTCCATACAAGCCATACGGTTAATTAGTAAGAGGCTACGGACTCATCTTTACACTTGAGACATGCCAAAACTCACGTATTGGGAAAGAACAAATTTACTCCATTATGAAAAATAATTTTTTACTAACATGTTATCTTCTTTCATTTGAACCTCTAAATCCTTTTATAAGATAAATTATAAACCTTCCATTAAATTTAATCCTTTTGTTACCTAAGTATTAATTAGATCTTACACTTTACAAATAACCCCCACCCGAAATTTAAAAATCAAACAAAAATAGGTAACTCATTTAACTATTCAAATACCACAATCATGATAAACAACCTACCCAAAGACTAAAAATTAGTAACATGCATCACATAGTTAGAAACACGATCCATTCTTTACTAACCAAATTTAACAAAAAGAACGAAAAAAGAAAAATAATAGCATAGGGTTAATTGCTAGCTTAGGATTTAGCTTGGAGTCGTAAACACAAAGATATATACACCGTAGATTAAGCTGTTTTCGAGGCTTGGTAGGTAAAAACTCTCCTTGACATTCAAAGAACACCGAAAAGAACCAGGAGAAATTACAGGGAACTTTTATGTCTCCAAAACATGTAAAACAACTCTATATCAAGTTCAAAGCAACAAACCATACAATTAATGTAGAAATAACAGCAACAGCAGTGGCAGTCTCAACAGTAGAGCAAACTTAAGACCCCACCGCAAGCTTGTAGGTCAAAAGAACAAGATTTATTCTCGATATCAAAAGGACCACCGGCCGAAAAGTTAGATTTATCCTTGACATCAAAAGACTAGTAAGATTTATCTTCGATATCAAAAGGGTTAGTAGACGAGACTAACAAACACGTACATACCTTCATATCTTTATCGATGAGCTACAAAATCAATCTCCTTCCAACTTCACAACCAAACAACACCCAGTTTAAACACACACAAATTGACTTCAAACTTTTTTCATCAGCAAAACAACAGGTCGAAAGTGGAGTGTGGTTGGGGGATATAATAAGCCGCAGGGGAATTGAGGAAGAGGGTTTGAGTTTTTCATGACCAACTTTTGTGGCACACCCCACAGTGACACGTACACTCCATTTCTGGAGGGCCTTGGTTCCTCTGTCGTTTGTTTTAGGCGACAGGTGTTTTGGGCATGAGACGTGTCAATCTCGGTGGCTCAAGCAGCTTAGGCAGTGGACACGTGGAAACCTAGCACTTGAATGTGAGGGACTTTGCCCTAATCCTGCATGCAAAATTCATGTTTTCTTTTCTCTGTTTGTGTAGGGATAATTTAGGATTAAATTTTTTTTGTTTGAATTCGTTCTGAGACTGACATTTGGTTTCATGTCCTAGGAACTTTTAAAGGGAGAGGCCAAATATGGCACTAGCAGGGCCCAATTGCTATCAAGGTTGTATTGAGTTCTGGTAATTTAGTGATTAGAAATTTTGAGTTTGATATTTATAAATGATTGAGGCCAGGTCTGAAATATTTAAATTTTAATATGTATATATATATATATATATTACTTCTTTTCTTAAATTGTTTTTCAAATATCGTAGATCTCATGATTCAAAGTAGCTCCAGTACTTCAATCGCAAGCAACCAAATTTCAAATCTTGTGATCTAAATCCAACTCCAAAGATTGCGAGAGTACATCTATTCCAAGCGTTGTCTGGAGTTTGATACCAATTAGTTGTACAGGAGCACACAAATAGGTCCATATACATGCATAAGTCAATATTACCATTATTCCTTTCACTTTAGTCGCCCTGAAAATTAATGGTACGAAGTTATATATATTAAAAGGTCTCGGTAATATACGGTGCATGGTAATGCTCTTTAAATCAACATGCAGATCGATAGCACTCCTCTCTTTGTACTGGGACTTATGATTCTAATCTAAGCAACTACCAAATTTTACCAGTGTGAAAGTTCATTAATATTTACTAGTTGAAATGTTTTGAGTGATAGGCTGCATATTCATGAGGTCCAGCCCACAAAGGAAACGAACTACATGAGCGGCGACGCCGGCCAATATCCAAATTGCACAACTGTAATAAAATCTTCTTTCATATATTGAAAATTAAACTGTTTTAGCTTTTAAAACTAGCTCCTTTTTTGTAAATGAAGACAGCTCCAAAAATGACTGAAATGGTGATATATATTGATAATCAAATGAATAAATCTTTATTTAACTGGAAATCAAGCAACGTGCTAGCAGCGCTAGTACCCCTAATTTAATTGGACGATGCTGGCATATGTTCTACTTGGTTGAACTTTCTTTCACTACTTTTTTCATTTTTCGAATAGAATTATGTAGAAAGCCGTATTCCATGTGTTGATGCACAAAATGTGTCAACTTAGAGGTAGTACACTGTCTAACTAATACGCTCACGTGCTCTTCGGAAGACCTGTAAAGGGAAAAACAATTGGTCGTTGGTTAGGAATAAGCACCGATGTGGTACCGGCCTAAAAGGTCATCGACGCCAAAGTCAATATAGTGATCTGTGTACGTAAGAGGTTTGTGGTAAATATTAATTTTGACAAAATAAGGGTGAATAGTGAATATTAGTTATCTTTTTGAGAAATGTGCCTCTCTTTTATATTGATGGTTGAAGGAGGCTTGATGAATAGTTTTGATGTGGGATAAATGCACTTCTGTTGTGGTGCTGACACGTGGCACCCAGATGGGTGGTGGATATGTGTCCACGTGTCAGTGAATTGTTGGTCCTTGCTGGGTTCATTTGTCTTGTGGGCTTAGTTCTTCTTAGTGTTTGAGTCTGTTTGTTGGGCTTGGTTTGTGTGGCCTATAGACACTACAAGAAATTAGAAGTTGCCCGGCGAAAACAGTTCGTCGAGCCACGTAAGTACTCCGTCGAGTAACATATACAACGGCGAATCTCTGTCGGGCAATAGTCGTCGGGCTACCTCTATCGGGCTTTGAGTTTACTCAACGAGCACAGTGACCTCGTTGAGCAATTACATAATGCCCGGCGGTAAAGTTTATCGCTGGAAGAGTCGTCGAGCAACATAAAGTCAACATCATAAGACCGTCGGGTAAGGTCTTCGTCATCCATCGGGTAATCTATTAAATATACGTCGGGGGAGGTTTGCAGACCGTCGGGTAAGGTCATATATACCCGTCGGGTAACGTTAAGAAACACCGTCGGGTAAGGTTAAATATAGTCGTCGGGTAACATGATACACAACCGTCGGGTAACGTTTTACACATTCGTTGGGTAACATGTCACTCAATCGTCGGGTATAGTGTGAATATCTGTCGGGTAACATTTAACTCATTCGTCGGTAATAGTTTTATATGTCGTCGGGTAACATGTCACACATTCGTCGCGTGTATTTTTACAATTCGTCGGGTAACATGTACAGAATTCGTGGGGCAACCTCCTCTTTATATTGAAAATAAAATATTAAATTAAATAATAAAAAATAAAAAAATTAATTAAAAATTAATATAAAGAATAAAAATTAAATTAAATTAATATTAAAAAAAATAATGTCATTTTTGGACATCATTAAGAGTATAAAAATACTTTATATATACTCTAAGAATTAGTAGAGTTGTCAAAATAGCCGGGATCCTGAGGGGGCGGTTGGTTGGGCGGTGAGAAAATATCATCCAATCCACGATCACCCAAACGTTGAAGGATGTTGTCAAGGGTGCTCTTGATATGTTGGTTTTGGGCTTGAATCTCCACGTATTGGGCTTTGATCATAGCATTTTCGGCCTCGAGATTTCTCATACAATCCGACGCCTCCTGGGAGCCTACCCGAGATGGAGACGACGATTGAGTCGAGACATCCCGCACAATCCCGTCGCCCGCTCCCCGAACGACCCTCCCTGGGCGCCTCCCTAGTCGTCGCTCCAGAATAGCGATCGACATGTCGACATTAGGGAGCTGTTGATGCAAAGGCACATCTGGATGCTGTTGGGTGAGCTCAGCTTGTGTCTGTTGGACGTCTTGCACCATTGCATCCTACAAATTCCAATAAATATTAATTAGAAAAATAATTATGAAATTAAGAAAAAATGTTTAATTAGAAGGAAATAAACTTACGTGAATTCGATCAGCCTCTTCATCCCCCCGTCCAGCATACACCTGCCCCCAGGCATCCACCTCTGGGAACATCGACCCGGCGATGCGCCGATCCTCCTACCGGGCCGATAAGGATCGCGACCCCCCTGTGGTGGTTGAATTTCTTTGCCCTCCGGTTCGATTTGTTGGCAATCAATTTCCGCTGTTCATTCGGGATTTCCAAAAATTAGATTTGAAAATGGAAAATAACATAAAAATTAAATAATTTAATTAATTATATAGATAATACGTACTAGATAAGTGGGTGACATGAAATGGTCGCACAACCACAACCACCCTGGCAGTTTCGGCCCGTCTAACTCCTCCGGAGGATTTGCCCGAGCTTCCTCTAGAGAAGGCCAAGTCAAGAAGTACTTGTGGAGCACTTACTTCCAGTCGGCATACCGTAACTGCCAGTGTTGGGACAGGTACCTACTGAGCTTGACGTTCTCCAAGTCGAACTCAAAATTGATCTGCAATCAAATATTAAAGTTAAAAAAATAATTAAAAAATATGAAATTAATGTTAAAAATGGGAAAAAAACATACCGATAACTCTCCCCAACAACGCGAGATCTCCTCTGCGGTTTGGGTTCAGAAAGTCTCCCCCATCATTAGTGACTTGGTGCGAAGAATCGCACCAATGTCATGAACTAGGAGGCTATGAATTTTGACCGGCGCGGACCGGAGGCGTGGCACGTATACCACCAGTATCTTTGCATTTGTCGTCCTACAAATACGCTGGGATGTCAAACCTCGGTTGATCCCGCGCACATTCACTGACCTACCTGCAAATTCGATGAACATTGATAAATAAAATGAGTAGCAAATAAAAACGATTGGTTAAATAAACAAAATAATAAACTTACCCTTAGGGAGTGCTCCAATATTAGGCCCCATTTCGTCTCCTTCGACGTCGTCCTGTGAGGGCCGGGGGTCGGTACGGGGTTCCCCCCGTTTCTTGCTATGCTGTCTACGAGCCGATCGAGCACCCGGTCGCTGATAGACTGACATGGGTGCATGAACCGACGCCGCTGTTGAGGCAACTGAGTCAGGGGCTGCCTCCTCCGGCTCATGACCATCAACAGGATCCGGGCAAGGGCGAGTCCTAGATGTGATTAAGGTGCGATGCGACATCTACAATAACACATATAAATTAATTAATTTAAAATTAAAGAACATACTTTTAATTAAATAAAAAGAAAGAAAACATTTTTAA
The DNA here is from genome assembly GCA_037349345.1 of Oemleria cerasiformis. Lineage (NCBI taxonomy): Eukaryota > Viridiplantae > Streptophyta > Magnoliopsida > Rosales > Rosaceae > Oemleria > Oemleria cerasiformis. The sequence goes on along the minus strand of JAZGTL010000009.1, from coordinate 12,272,813 downwards.
TATTAAATATTAAATATTAATTTCAAAAAATAAAAACAAAATAACATTTAAAATTAACCAACATTTTATAAATCCAATAAACATAAATAAATAAAGCATCAATTTGTTTTAGTAATAATTAGTAAATTGGTATCTAAAAACTAAAACTATCAAATTCTAATTTTTTAAAATAAATCCAACACAAACGAAAATTAAACTTAAACAACTAATTAATTAATTCAAGCGTACTAAACTCAAAATTCACAACATTATACCTAAATTCCTAAATCCAAATTTCGGGACCAAAATCAAACTTACATATTAATCCAAACATATACTAATAATATCCAATTCCAAAAATTCACAAATTAAAAATTTATAAAACACATAATTCCAAAATCCACTTATACTACACCATATCAAAATTTCCCATAATTGTTTTTAAAATTCAAATACCCAAAATTCATACATTTCACATAAATACCATATAAAAAATCATACCATTATATCAATTTCAACATTATACCAAACATCAAAATTTCAACAAATCTTCAACTATTATATATACCTTAACAAATATATATATCCAAACATAAATATATACATAATCATTAACAATAACAATATCCAATTTCATAAATTCATTTTTCAAATCAAAATTAACAATAAACCAATATATCCAATATAAACCAATATAAACAAATAAACAATAAACCAATAAACCAATATATCCAAATTAACAATAAACAATAAACCAATAAACCAATAAACCAATAAACCAATATATCCAAATTAACAATAAACAATATATCAAAATTAACATTAACATTAACAAGGAGAGCGGCGGCGACAGCAAACCTCGGTGAGGGGAGCGGCGGTGACGGCAAACCTCCGTGGACAAAAACAGTGTCCTTGACGGTTTGGGAGACCGGAGCCGATAGGAAATGCAAGTGGAAGATGCAAGGCGTCCTTGACTGCTTGAGGGAGAGGTAGATGCAAGTGGCGCTTCAATGGAAACTTAAGAAAAACCAAAGCAGAAAGAAATCCAGAAAATGAAGAAGAAGGAAGAAGAAGAAGCCTCGGTCTGATTTATGTATCTGATTGGTATTGCCCGACGGATATATCCGTCGGTTAAAACTTTAATGACCCGCCGGGCATAAGAAAAGGTCTCATACGTCGGGTAACGTTTCACCACCCGTTGGGTAAACATTAAATAACCGCGTCGGGTAACGTTTACACCCCGTCGGGCAATAGCATCATCGAAATACGGAATATTAGGTCTGCCATCCGTCGGGTAACAGCAATTCCACCCGTCGGGTAAGGATGATTGTCGAATATCCCTCGGGTTATACCTTTATACTCCCTCGGGCAACAAAACGGGGGACTCTTGAGAATCCGCGAAAATTAAGTCGGTCGGACCCGTCGGGCAACGGTAACGCATTCGTCGGGGAAAACAAAGCGGCAAATTTGAGATTTCGCAGAAAATTACGCGGAAAATTGAAATTTAAAAAAAACTGGACGATATCTTGATGTTACCCGACGGCAATGTTAATTATTCGTCGGGTAACACCAAGCGGCAAATTTGAGATTTCGCGAAAAATTTGGCGGAAAATTGAAATTTTCAAAAATTGGACGATTAATTGAAGTTACCCGACGGAAATATTGAAATAGCCGTCGGGCATGACCTTCCTGATGCCGTTTTTGGAATTAATCCGAAAACCAAGTCCGGCGAAAATATATGCAACATCAGGACCGTTTAAAGTTTGGTTTTATATGCCTAAAACCCAATATATCATTATTGTAGTGTTTTGGGGATTTCAAAACGTCCGATCGGGAAGAAATATTGTGTAACCGTTGAATCGTCGCACACCGTTACCTAATCCCGGGATTTCCAATTGGGGAAATTTTTCTCGCAGATGATCTATGGTTACCGACCATAAATGTGGACGGTTAGATCGGTCAGTTTCAATTTTTAAGTTTTTGAAAATCGGAAAACAAGCATATCGCCCAAGGAGTTTAAACTCTTGAAGGAAACTTCAATAAATTTTTTGAATTTTTGGTTCTATTGATATTCAAACGAATGAAATTGAGTGATCTAACCGTTCACTATGTGGTTTTACGTGGCTAGATGTCGCCCGTAAAAAATCTTGGGGTTTTGAGGATTTCAAGCCTTCCGATCCTGATGAAACGTTCTGTAACCGTTGAATCGTCGCGCACCGTTACCTAATCTCGGGATTTCCAATTGGGGAAATTTTTCTCGTAGATGATCTATGGGTACCGACCATAAATGTGACGGTTAGATCGGTCAGTTTCAATTTTTAAGTTTTTGAAAATCGGAAAACAAGCATATCGCCCAAGGAGGTTAAACTCTTGAAGGAAACTTCAATAAATTTTTTGAATTTTTGGTTCTATTGATATTCAAACGAATGAAATTGAGCGATCTAACCATTCACTATGTGGTTTTACGTGGCTAGATGTCGCCCGTAAAAAATCTTGGGGTTTTGAGGATTTCAAGCCTTCCGATCGTGATGAAACGTTCTGTAACCGTTGAATCGTCGCGCACCGTTACCTAATCTCGGGATTTCCAATTGGGGAAATTTTTCTCGTAGATGATCTATGGGTATCGACCATAAATGTGGACGGTTAGATCGGTCAGTTTCAATTTTTAAGTTTTTGAAAATCGGAAAACAAGTATATCGCCCAAGGAGTTTAAACTCTTGAAGGAAACTTCAATAAATTTTTTGAATTTTTGGTTCTATTGATATTCAAACGAATGAAATTGAGCGATCTAACTGTTCACTATGTGGTTTTACGTGGCTAGATGTCGCCCGTAAAAAATCTTGGAGTTTTGAGGATTTCAAGCCTTCCGATCGTGATGAAACGTTCTGTAACCGTTGAATCGTCGCGCACTGTTACCTAATCTCGGGATTTCCAATTGGGGAAATTTTTCTCGCAGATGATCTATGGGTACCGACCATAAATGTGGTCGGTTAGATCGGTCAGTTTCAATTTTTAAGTTTTTGAAAATCGGAAAAAAGTATATCACCCAAGGAGGTTAAACTCTTGAAGGAAACTTCAATAAATTTTTTGAATTTTTGGTTCTATTGATATTTAAACGAATGAAATTGAGCGATCTAACCGTTCACTATGTGGTTTTACGTGGCTAGATGTCGCCCGTAAAAAATCTTGGGGTTTTGAGGATTTCAAGCCTTCCGATTGTGATGAAACGTTCTGTAACCGTTGAATCGTCGCGCACCGTTACCTAATCTCGGGATTTCCAATTGGGGAAATTTTTCTCGCAGATGATCTATGGGTACCGACCATAAATGTGGACGGTTAGATCGGTCAGTTTCAATTTTTTAAGTTTTTGAAAATCGGAAAACAAGCATATCGCCCAAGGAGTTTAAATTCTTGAAGGAAACTTCAATAAATTTTTTGAATTTTTGGTTCTATTGATATTCAAACGAATGAAATTGAGTGATCTAACCGTTCACTATGTGGTTTTACGTGGCTAGATGTCGCCCGTAAAAAATCTTGGGGTTTTGAGGATTTCAAGACGTCCGATCGGGAAGAAACGTTGTGTAACCATTGAATCGTCGCGCACCGTTACCTAATCCCGGGATTTCCAATTGGGGAAATTTTTCTCGCAGATGATCTTTGGGTACCGACCATAAATGTGGACGGTGAGATCGGTCAGTTTCAATTTTTAAGTTTTTGAAAATCGGAAGTAAAAAAAAATGTAAAGTTTTTAATATGGTAAATAGATGTGTAATAAAAATTGTAAATTTAATCAAATACATCTGACCCGACGGAGATGCATATAACTCCGTCGGGTATGTATACCGAGTTGGTCGTCGGGTAACCAATACATTATCCGTCAGGTAACAGTTACAATAAAATTGTAAATTTAATACTCTAAATCCAACCCGACGAATGTGAAAATATCTCCGTCGGGTATTTATACGGAGCTTGCCGTCGGGTAACCCATACATTATCCGTCGGGTAACAGATTGAAAATTTAATCAACTAAATACGACCCGACGAACCTTCTTATATATCCGTCGGGTAACCTTACTTAGTCTGTCGTCAGGTAAACCAGACATGTTTCGTCGGGTAACATGTCTAATAAAACTGTAAATTTAATTAACTAAATCAGACCCGACGACGATTCATACGAAACCGTCGGGTTATGTTAAGGATTCTGTCGTCGGGTAACCGATAAATTATCCGTCGGGTAACATCTGTTGTAATAAATTGTTGTATCTTATTTGGTTAATATGAAAGTTTGGTTCAATTTTTTTGACATTGCATTAAAGAGTAAAAATTGACTTTTCATCAAAATATTGTACTAAATCTGCCACCTTCATTTAGTTTGAAGTTGCGTATTTTGTGGAGAGCATGTATGGTTTCCTCACTTTAAGAAAGTAAAAAAATAATTTTTTTCAATGAAATCATACAACATACATAAAAATAAAATTTATTGATTTGAAGATGGATATTTCATATATGAATGAAATTTTGAAATTACAACGCTTCATTCGGATTCGCTTTCCCCCTCCCAATCACGCTCGTCATCCGACATGTGTACAGTACTTGATTCCTCCGAATCACTTTCAATTTGTTCTAATTCCCCCAGATCAATAAAAATGTCATCAATCGCAATTGGTGTTATGATGTCATTGGTCCGAACTCCATCCACGTTTTGGGTGGATGCCGATGAATCTACCTGATAAATGATTTGGTCATCGTTTATTTCACCATCTTCTTCATGGTATCGATCATCCAAGTCCCAAATGTTTCTGTGATTCACCATCTCGGCTACTCTCCATCCACCACCAGTTTTTGGATCATCCACATAGAATACTTGTTTCGCCGTACTAGCGAGGATGTAGGGATCACTCTCAAACCACCGGGTGTTTGTGTTTATAGAAGTATATAACTGATCTTTGATGACACTTCCTGGGATACTTGGGTTCGTATTAAACCAATGACACTTGAACAAGATGACTTCCTTGCGATCGGCGTATAACACCTTAACCACAGTTACAATTTGCCGTAGAAACCAGTCTCAGCATTTTCCCCATCCCCTGGCACGAAGACCCCGCTATTTTACGTAGACAACTTGTCGTCTCGTTCTGTGCACACGAACTTTACTCCGTTAACGTGACAACCAGCGTACGTTTCTCCTCGAAATGGGCCAATGGCAAGGTGCATTAATTCTTTATTGAAATTTGGCGAGTTGACATCTTTCAGCTGTGCCATCTGGTAAGGTACACACAAAAAACGAAATAGGTAAGCTTAAAATAATTTAAGAACTTTGGGAATAAATTATTTGACTTACATGCTGGGAAAACCAACGTGGAAATAGTTGTTTGTCCATTTCTTCCTAATTAGAAGGAAATTGGGCCTTCATCAATGACTCGTGATGCTCGTGGAAGGGCCAGACTTCATCACAGTTGTTGAGAATGAACCAATGAGCCACCTCCATATCAGTATTGATGAACGGCTCCGAGATTGGACCAGTGCCGAATGGTCGTGCGGGTTGGGCAAATACGGATAGGGTCTCGGGACGTTGACCACCATCGTCGTTTCGAGACGCCCTATTGAAGGTAGTTTCAACATTTTGAAGGTACATTGCACAAAATGTGAGTGCCTCCTTTGCAATGTACGCCTCGGCTATGGAGCCTTCGGGACATGTCTTGTTCCGCACGTACCGCTTATACGTACCTAACATTCTGCAAGGAAATTTACATTAAGACTCACAGATTATACATGATAGTAAGGAATATTAACAAATAGGAGGGATAAGTTATACCTCTCGATGGGGTACATCCAACGATAATGCACCGGGCCAGCTAGCTTTGCCTCATCCGGCAGATGTATTAGTAGGTGCACCATTACATCAAAGAATGCAGGTGGATATATTTACTCAAGCCAACACATGATGTACACAATATCCTCGATAATTTCTTTAAGGTCCGCCTTAACCAACGACCTAGCACATAATATCTGGAAGAATTGAGACAAATAAACTATCGTCTCAACAACACCAGCCTCCAATAAGGGTTGAATATCAATCGGAATGAGTCGTTGTAGCAAAACATGATAGTCATGGCTCTTTATACCAGAAATGGTCCCACCGTCCGTGCTAACACTCCGGGATATGTTGACGGCGTACCCGTCGGGAAATTTCACACCCTGCAACCACTTTAGGAATTTTTTCTTATTGTCCGGCATAAATGTATAACTTGGATGAGCCATGTTGTATTTGCCATTGACGACTTTTGGCCACAAATTAGGCCGAATCCCCATTTCTTTCATGCCCATACGAGTTTTTTTTGTGTCCTTTGACTTTCCTTCAATGGGTAAAGTCGTTCCCAGAACACTCTCAGCAACATTCTTCTCGATGTGCATAGGATCGGCGATGTGTCTGATTTTCAATTTCAACCAATATGGCAACCGGAAGAATATGCTTATTTTCGTCCAATTTTCCTGTTCGACTGGTTTCGATCCTCTTGTCACGAACTCATGTATACTGTTGAGTTTGGATAATATCTCATCACCGCACCTCTCCCTTGGTCGACCTCATAACTCTGATTTACCATCAAATGAGTCAGATTGCATTCGCCATCAGTGATCCCAGGGCAGAAACCTTCTCGCACCCAAGTAGCATACCTTAGATGCGTGCCAAAAGGACGTTGTGTCTGGTCCACATGTCGGGCAAGCAAGATAGCCCTTGGTGCTCCATCCCGATAACATACCATAAGCAGGAAAATCATTAATTGTCCACATTACCGCCGCTCGTAGGGTGAACATTTCTCCACTGCACTTGTCGTATGTTCGAACACCATTTTCCCACATATCCACGAGCTCGTCAATCAACGGCCGCAAATACACATCGATGGAGTTATTCAGCGATTTGGGCTCCGGTATCAAAGTACTGAGGATTGTGAATTCTTTCTTCATGCATCTCCAAGGAGGCAAGTTATATGGAACTATAACAACCGGCCAAGTGCTATAGGGCTTTGCAAAACTCCCAAACGGATTAAACCCGTCAGTAGCGAGCCCTAATCTGACATTTCTTGGCTCTGCAGCAAACTCAGGATACATATTATCAAATTCCTTCCAAGCCTCTCCATCCGCCGAATGCCTCAGTACATCATCATCAATGCGTTCATCCTTGTGCCACCTCATATCACGGGCTGTGTGAGACGACATGTAGAATCTTTGTAACCTTGGATTCAGTGGAAAATAATGCAACACCTTGTTAGGAATCTTGTTCTTTTGAAACCTAGGCTCATTGCACACGGGACATTTGTCAAGCTGCTCGAATTCACCGTAAAACAAAACACAGTTGTTCTTGCATGCATGGATCTTGATATACCCTAAACCAAGCCCCTTCAACAACTTCTTCGAGCTATAATGATCTTTTGGCAGACAGTTGTCTTCAGGGAGCATTCGGATGATAATGTCCAACATGTGATCAAAATGCTTGTTCGTTTGATTATACTCAACTTTCATGTGCATCAACTCCACAACTGCCCCTAGAACCGAAAATGATTTACAACCGGGGTACAATTCGCGCTGAGCTTCTTTCAACAATCTCTCATAATGGAGATCAGAGTCTTCCGGTTGCAACCTTGGTGCATCATCTTCCATATCATCCGATGCCGGAGAAAAAGCATCGGTTAATAACTCAACGACTGGATCATTATCACATCGCCCATCCAAACCACTTTCGTCCCTACTGGTCCCGGGAACCGAAGATGTCGATGCAGAAAATATTTCTTCACCGTGATAGATCCAATTAGTGTAGTTGTGTAAGATCCCATTCCATTCCATATGAGTTTGGACCTCATTCAACGACATCCAAATGCAATTATTACATTTACGGCACAGACACCTGACACGTCTTGTATCACTGCAATGACTACGTGCAAAGGCCATGAAGTTGTCGATCCCATCCAAATATTGATAAGAAGATCTATCAAACATTTGCATCCACCCTCTGTCCATTGTGCCTACTTTCACAACATAGAGTCAACATAAGTAATTCAGTTAACATTGCCCAGTAAATAGAACAAGTTAAAATCAAAATCAACTCTTCTCCTTATGCCTCCGGTTATTTGGCCCTATCCCATTCGAGAGTGCACGTTCTGTGCTGTGTAGTTTGCGACCTACGAGGCTAAGTTCAGATTGAGGGAAATTTCGGCAGCATCTCCCTACAGTTCCCCAAATGCACGACGTAGATATTATAAACAAATATCTAGTATGCATTCGAAGAACATTGAGGGGATACAAACCGAATTTCCCACAATCGAAACCTAATCACGTAGACCGCCAACTACACAACACATAGTTGAGCACCCCCAAACTGTCCGAATATATGGACAATTCAAGAGTCAGTCAATCAATCGGATTTACTGACTCTCAAACGGGTCTAAGGTTTTTCATTGAATTTCATTATACGAAGTTAATCAACTCGATTAACTTCGCATAAACGGTTATGAAATATGAATGTATTTCACTCCGTCGGAACTAAATAAAGCGTTTAAAAAAAAATATCACTACAAATTCAAAAATACAAACATATATAAATTATGCATAAAACACAGTTTTAAATTTTATAATTTCTGTACATATTTTCTATTTCCCTATTTTCCTAACATATTTTCTAATTTCCAAACATAATATCGAATTTTAATAATTTCATTACATATTTTTTTTCCTATTTTCCTAAAATGTTTTCTAATTTTCTAATTTCCTAACATATTTTCTATTTCCTTATTTTCCTAACATATTTTATATTTCCCTAATTTCCTAACATTTTTCTTAATTTCCAAATAAATTTTCTAATTTCAATCATTTCATTACATATTTTTAATTTTCCTATTTTACAACAAAATTTCCTAATTTCCTAACATATTTTCTTTTTTCCTAATTTCATAACATATTTTCTATTTTCCTAATTTCATAACATATTTTCCTAACAAATTTTCTAATTTCTAATTTCCAAAAATTCTAAAAAATTTCTACACATTTTCCACAATAAATGCAAAATTTCCTAACATAATTATATCTAACATTCTTAACAAAATTAATTTGAGAGTTAAACACACATACCATTTCACAAGTATTCCTTCAAATTAACTACAAAATTTCTACAACACAACACATAATTAATTCCTATTCAAAAATAAAAATTTCAAAAAAATAAAAATTTCATACCTTAATATTTGATATTTGATGATTGATAGAGAAAAAGGATTTGTTGGTAATGAAAATGGTGATGATATGATAATAATAGGTATATAAAGAGAGTGAATGAGTGAGAGGGAGAGATAGAGAGCAGAGAGAAGGATGAGCAGCAGAGAGGAGGAAGAAGAAGAAAGAAGAAAAAAAACGGACTCTGGTATTTAGAGTGTTTAGACAATTGCCCGACGAACAGTATTCGCAGGGTAATATTAAATGATTCTTCGGGCCATAAAGAGTCAACGTCTAATATTACCCGACGGCGATTGGTCGTCGTTGTTTACCATGTTACCCGACGGGTAGTGTACATTGTCGGGTAACAATGTCCAGTTTTGCGCGCCAACGGTTTTTTCTTCCCGCCAACTTGTTACCCGGCGACTGTAAATGTCCGTCGGGCAATATGACCTTACCCCGCGAGATATTATCCGTCGGGCAAAATTTAGTCGGGCTACTGCGATTTTCTTGTAGTGAGAGTCTGGTCCAATATGGTGTCAACACGATGAAAGTCGTATGTATCACTTGCATTATGAAAATATCGATATCGACGGAAATATCTATAGTTAAATTTACGACAATATCGATGGATATTTCGATACTCAACAAAAATGGGTGAAATTTAGTCCAAAAGTTGGAAATTTTTAATGAAACTTTGGGGAAAGCTTAAAATCCAATAATGATTATATAAGACTAATAAAAATTATAAAATGACTTTGATATTATAAGTATATGATATAGAATATGATACAATATGGTCTGATGATGACTAACAATATAAAACCTTAAATATAAAGAGAAATTAAAACATAATTTTATTGATAATTTCGCACCAAGTATGATATAGTAAATGTTGCTAATGATGCACTAATATTTAATATTTTCATTATATTGCTGACATGATTAATGTACTAGTTGTTATTGTGAATGTTAAAATCCCTAAATAACAAATAAATAATAATAATAAGGGCAAACATCATTTTACACCCCAAGGTTTGAGGGTTAACATCAAAATGGAACACTAGGTTTCAATTTCATCATTTTACTCCATGTGGTTTTGAGATCATATCAATTTTCTCCATCTGTTCTAGTTCACTATTAAATCTTCAATTAAGTTAAGGGCATTCTTGATATTCATTACAAATTCTTACTCATTTTATTTTTCATTAAGTGACTAATTATTTTGATTCAATTACTCTTTCAAATTAGTGTATTTAAACAAGTTATAAGAGCATAATTAATCAAACTTAATGTAAATGTAAATGTAATGCCCTTATAGTTTGTTTAAATGCACTAATTTGAAAAAAAAAGTAGCTAAATAAAAATAATTAGTCACTTAATGAAAAATAAAATGGGTAAGAATTCGTAATGAATACCGAGAATACCCTTAACTTAATTGATGATTTAATAGTGAAATAGACAGATGGAGTAAATTGATGTGATCTCAAAACCACATTGAGTAAAATGATGAAATTGAAATCTAGTGGTTCATTCTGATGTTGATCCCAATTCTTGGGGTGTAAAGTGATTTTGCCCTAATACTAAATAAAAGAATTGCAAATATTCCTATGTTATTTAGCAAGTGCAATGAATTATACAAAACAAAAATGTTTAAACACCTAATATGTTACGACCAATCCCGAAAAATAAAACCCAATTAATGAATTACTGTGAATTATTAAGTCGAACTAAATTGGTATTGGGCTTCTAGTGAAGGCCCAACGTCATTTGGGCTGCGAAGTAAAAGTTGGATTTATAAAATTTATCATTTTACCTCTGAAAGTCCCAAAGGCCCAAAAGTCACTTTTCGATCGAGGAGTCTTTTAGAAAATTTCTTTGCAACATTACGTAGGTCTCGAGCTTAAGAATACGTAGACAGGTGGCACGCAAAAATCGGAGTTCGAACGAGGAAGTTACGGGTCTAGAACAATCGGGACATATCGGTAATTTCTGAAAAGTTTAAATTATAAATAGGCACGTTCTCTCTCCCCTCTGGATTGGTCCACGCATGTCTTTCTCTCCTCTCGTAACTCAATCTCTTTCTTCATCGTGCCAAAAGCTTCCTGTGGAAGCCATTAATAGTGTCGCCGTTCGGCGGCGACCCAGACCCTCCAATTAATACCATCCTCTTCGTCTCGTGCGAACTCAACCATATCATCCATCAAGGTCGTCGACCACCGTACGCAGCGCAGGAGGCTGCGAAAGAAATGGTTCACCGGGCATTTCGAGGTGATTTTCGGCCACCACAGGTAATGGTTTTCGAATTGAACCTTATATTTGGATTCCTAGGATTGAGTAGATAAATTTGGACTATTGGGTTGTTATTTTTGGTTGAGTATTGAAGGTTTTGGAAAAGCTCCAAAATCTGCCAACAATGGCATATTCCGGCCGGCGCCGGTGAGGGACTGATCTGGAGGTAGGGGCGACTGAAAGCTGCAGCCGTACCTCCCTAGGATGTCCAGGGCAAGTGGGGGCCCGTGGGCCCCACCCTCGGTTCCCGGCAACTTGTGTTTATGTAATTCGACGTTCCGGAGCCTTTGGCAAAGATTTCGGGTTCATCGGAGTTTGTTTGGGTGCTGTTTGTGATAGTTTTAGTCACTTAAAGTGTGTTTTCGGGAGCGAGTGAACTCCCGAAAAATAGGGAGTTTATATTAATGGTCCAAGGATTAATTATTAATATTAATTACATTGTTTACGAGGCGATAAGATGTTGGAGAGTTTGAATAATCGTATGGATCAAGACGAGGCTCGTGGAGACTCCAGGAACGAATGTCTCGAAGTACGTGCATTGGTGGACTCGGTCGGATGAGTCCTCCCGACGTATAGTGAGTGGACCTCTTTCCCTAAACTTATAAATATATAATGTTATACGATGGATTACTTGTTGAATATGATTGATTATGTGATGAACGGATTGTGTTGAATGTTTGATGGGTAAATTGGAATGCCAAACTTAGAATAATTATATTATAACTATGGGTTATGGATAGGACATGATTGAGTCTGAAATATGTCGAGTTAATTCTCGATATTCAGCTAAGTGCCCTACTAAATATTATATGATTGAGTAATTATGGAATGAAAAGTGATAAATATACTAGTTTGTGATGCTTAAGGTCGTTTAAATTAGTTATTTGTGTTATAATGATGTTAGAAACTATAGATTGATGCCACGAGCTAGAGTGAGCCTGGCATGTGTAGCTTCGTAATTTGAGACATGGAATATGCCAGGGAGTCGATGTTAGGACATGGCATTCTGGATTATAATATTTGAGGATTATGAATCCCATGAACGATAAATACTCCGAAACGAGTATAAACAACTATTATAGGGAATATCTCGAGGTTGGATTCCGAGATACGAGTTCAGATATTCGAACCAAGAGTAAGGACGGATATCGACATGAAATAAAGAATATGAAGATTTTGATGATTGAGACAGATTGGGTACAAGATTGAGATGCTATCGCTGAGAAGTCATGCCGGCCTAGCACATGAGTCAGAGTCGAGATGCTAACGTCGAGGAGTCATGCCGACTTAGCACATGAGTCAGTGATGAGAGACTATGGTTGAAGCATGCCGACCTAGTACATATGTCTAGTGTCTAGTGTCAGTGTCATATGTCATGTACGAATCTGTTGTGATGCTACAGTCGAGGGACATGTCGACTTAGCACATATTGAGTCATGGTATACCCACATGGTGGTCACTGGTGTCGCACCTATCTGTAGGCCACAGACCAGTCCTCCACGTGATCGTTCACATGCGCTCGCTCTATAGTAGTTAAACAGCACCAGTCCTCTCCCCGAGCTCTTATGAGTATATATGCCCAGAGCTCCTAGGGGGACTCGTGGTGATGGTGCTTGCACCTAGTCCTTCACGTGGTCGTAATACGAGCGAAGACACCTAGTCCTGTCACGTGCAAGTGACTCATGCGACTACAGTGCCATTGGGATACCCGATATGATGATAGAGTCATTATATGATAGCTGAAGTAACATGCCAGCTTATGATGATATCCGAGGTAATATACCAGCTTATGATGATATGATAGCCGAGGTAACATACCGGCTGATTTGATTATGGTAACCGAGGGATATGTCGGCTTATACACGTACAATGATAGCTGATGCGATATGATGTATGAGTTGATGCGATATGAGAGCTGAGGGACTTGCTGGCATATACGATATGATGACGGTTGTCATGGCTAGTGATCAGAGTTCATGTACTAGTGAGGGTACGTTAGTTATTGAGGTAAGAGGATATGATGTGGGCGGTGACCCTGATTTAAAGAGATTTTGTTGTGTGTATGACGTGACAAGTGAGATGATCAATACCGATTGTGGAGAGACGAGGATATCGGGATAGTACTATTCAGGTTATCCATGAGCCATGGACGTGTCATCTTCAACGTGTGAAGATTTAACTATGAATGTTAGTTAGTAAATTTTTATGTGATTGAATTGTGCATGACTGTACTGAATGGTTGCTAATCCTACAGGGTTATTTCATTGTCGTATGATTATTTTATATTTATGTGTTACTTGCTGAGGGGCTAACATAGGTTTATGGCTGGTCCACTCACTTTATTCGCTTACGCCCCTCAGGTTTTAGAAGAAGTTTTTCGTGGTTGCGGGGAAGGAGTTACGTGGCGGCTGCACTGACACCGCCCATGAAGGGTGTAATAAGGTAACAATTGGTTAAGCATTGATGCTTTAATTATGATTATCATTTGTTTTAATCATGCTTTGGGTTGTCCGTTGTCGCGGTGTAACGGTAATTTAGTGTTTACTATGTTACCGCCCACTAGACTTCCTAAAATGCATCGTTTTAGCTAGGCTTTCGTCACATGGACTCAGCGTCTAGGTGTCGGTAAGCACCAAGTATTTCCGGTATCCGGTTGTATATTCGGAACGGGGTGTAACACAATAATACTTAGATAAGACTAATAAAAATTATAAAGTACAACTTAAAGGTTATTATCTACAAGAAAGGAGATAATTCCTCACATGATTATAGATATAAAAGATAATTGCTAGTTTTTAAATTATTTATTTATACTTAAATTTAAAACATAATATTTTATAAAGGAAAAATAAAAGTAAAAGAAACGACGTCGTTGCAAAGGACTTTATCGGCACCTCCGAAGCCACGCTATTCTTCTTCCTCGCGCAGGGCATAGTGGCACATCTTCTTCAGTTCTTCTTCAACGCACCTCATACAGTCAGTTCGAGACTCTCTGTTGAAGCCTATCAAGTTTCTCCAATCGCAACTCGACTTTACCTATTTAATATCTTCTTACTGGGCCTAAGATGTTACCTTAGCAACCAAAACTCCTTTCTCTTCTTGAGATCGCTATCCATGGAGGCAATCCGTAAAATTTGCAAGAGCCTGATGTTGGCACAACCACGAAGGGGCTATGCAATTCAAAGTTAAGAAAGTTGGGGATCATCATGGGTATTGAAATTTTTTTTTCTTTCTTAATTTGAGAATTATTTCTTGAAAATTGATTTATACGGCTTGAGAATTCATATTTGTCATCATCATGCTTGCAATTTGACCGAAATATCGTGAAAATCTTTCGATTTCTTCGATATTCATCGAAATTTCACGATAGCACCGAAATTGGGGGAATATTTTTCTTCACCCCCTGTTTTTATGCCGACCGGTTGAAATTCCGATATTTCCATCGAAATATCATCAGCGATATTGCCGATTTTTACTTCCATGACCACTTGAAGGGAGATCTTTCATATCTTTCGAGATCCACCCGTCAAAAAGCCAAAATAAATTATTTTAGCCCTTATAAAAAGAAAATTGATTCTTGAACCATCATCGTTATACATATATCATAATTTGATTCGTTCAACTTCTAAATCATCATTTCAAAATTGTTTAGCTATGTTGGATAAAATAGAGAACATAAATATGAAATATGTTCTATTTAGTTTAACCTTGCAAGTGCACAAATCATGTAGATAGTATAGCAAATAAGCAAGGGTCGAATCCCACAAGGACTTGTCTTAACGTTTAAATCCACTTTATTACTTAGATTGATTAATTAACTCAGAAGCTTAATAAAAATAGAAAATAAAAAACACATAAACGTTGGGGGTTTTAAACATAATTAAAAATAAACAAATAAAATAACTAACATAAAGCAAATAATAAAAGTAATAGGCTAGGACACTCCATCCACCACTAACGAAAATTACTTCCTAACATGATTTCCAGGATTCAATTACTATGAATTATTTGAATATGATGCCCATGCAAAGGTCCGGTTACAGTTCACTTTACACATGTTATTCTCTTCTTACTTAGCATGTCCTAGCCGTTTCCCTGCTTAGAACTTCAATTCAATTATGCAATATGTAACGACCCGTCCCGAATCCTCGACAAACGGCGCCGTTAGTGGAATCCACTCCACTCGGAATCCTCCGGCACAATCGGTATTGTTAGCTTGTCCCCATTCGAAAATCCCCTATCTGCAGCTTAGTTGGTGAAAGGTGTCCCCTCCAAAGGGAATAAAAAGGCTTGGCCTAGTTGGTGAAAGGTGTCCTCCTTGAGAGGAATAAAAAGGATTGGTCCAGAGTTCAAATCCTCAAAGAAGCTGTAGTTAGGGGATTTTCGAACGGGGACAAGCTAACAATACCGATTGTGCCGGAGGATACCTAGTGGATACCGGCGGATTCCGGACGGATGAATGACTCCGCTAACGATGTCGTTGTGCCGAGGATTCGGGACCGGTCGTTACATAAAAGGCGCTTTTTTTGTAACGATCGACCCCGAATCCTCGAAAAGCCACCTCGTTATGGCCACCGGGAATCCTCCCAGCACAGCCCAAAGGTATTGTTACCTGGCCCCCCTTCGAAATCCCCCAGCTGCAGCCTCTTGAGAATTCGAACCCTGGACCAAGGCTTTTTATTCCTCTCAAGGAGGACACCTTTCACCAACTAAGCTGCAACATCTTATTTAATGATCTAGGTTGTCATGAATTCAGATTACAAATATATGTAAAGCCATATACTGTTGATGCTAATAATCACAAGAAGATGGTCAGTCAAACAAGCAATTATTCATCGATAGAGTATGCAAATAAGATGACCAATTTAATCAACATAAACTAAGCTCATGACGCACAATAATCTAAATTATATTCAGCATTCATAACAATATAAATCAAGGGCCAAAATCATATTAAAGAAGAACCATGGCTAGGGCTTCAATAAGCCCTAGAAGCCCTAGAAGCCCTAGTCTAAAAAGAAACTTCAAAATTTTCGCTCTTTGTATTATTTGGTGATCTCTTCCTCTTCGAATCTCTCTCCCTAATCTCCTCTTTTTACATAAACTCTAGGACCTCTATTTATAGAGAATTATTAGTCCTCAAATAAATAGAAGTTTACATTTAATTTTACAAGTAAAAGATTTCCTAAACATTTAAGAAATCTAATTAAAAACCCTTCCTAAACATAAAAGGAGTAAAAATATTCTATAATGAAAGATGGTTGAAATCCATTTGCAATATGGAGACAAGTGTGAGCATAAGCTGGAATATGGATTTCGGGAGGTGCTGGCCGAATAGAGATCAAGGATTCGGTGTACACGTGCTGAGGAGGTATAGGAACCTTCGGGGGCCGCCTGCTGAATGGGCTGTTAGCAACTGCTGTGCTGTTTTTTCTTCTTCTGCTTTGTTGGATTTGGTGATCAGCCACCGAAATTCGTGGTCACTTTTGTTTCTTTCATAACTTCTTCGTTATAACTCCGATTGAGGTGGTTCTTTCGCCAAAATTCTCGTAATTTTAAGCTCTATCTAATTCTGCATACTTCTCACAGATATATTATTTTCTCCAATTGCATATAACAAAATATTAACAAAATATAAGTAAAATTGTATTAAATCATGGATAAAACATGTATTAATTACGACCGAACAAGCTATATATTCATATGTATCAATTCATTGGATTGTACACTATGAGAATCTTAATTTGTAATTGGTTATATATATATATATATATATATATGAATTATTAGAACCTTCAATCTTGCTGATTTTTTATGCAGATGATCTTAAAATAATGATTTAGAGAATGAACGGTTTTGATTGTGATATATAAATATATATGTATATAAATAATATATTCAATAAATCGAAAATATGGAACGAAGAGTTTCCCTCAGGTTGTAATGCAAGTAGTATCTTTATTTTATTAGCCAATACTTGCAAATATTCCACTTGGCTGAACCTTCTCTCTTTTCGTTTATCGAATCATGCGCATATATATATATATATATATATATATATATATCATAATCGGAACCGTTCAACTCCTAATCATCATTTCAAGATCATTTATGCAAATTATGAACCCAGTATATTTGATGTATACGAAAACTGTTGAAGAATCCCAAATCGGAAGAATAGAAAAGGAAAATATAATATATAATGAGCGGTTCTACTCCTAACAATACCGAGGCCTTTTATGATAAAACCCCACACACGTCGGACTGTACATGTGGTACTTGCAAGTTGGGGACAATATCGGTATTGGAGGGAGTGGGATGCTGGCCCGACTCTGTAATCATGACAAAACCATTGATTTATTTGATATATATAAATGACTAAACGACTTCGATTAATTTTATTGATTTATTTGTAGAGATGATATTGGAATGACAATTTAGAATGAATGGTTACGATTATGAAACATGTATGTAGAAAGTTTCATAAAACAAAAAGAAGAAACGAGAAAATTCCTCAAAAAGTAAGATACAAGTATCCTCCTATTCTATTTAAGTGTACAAGAACACATGCATAATATTATTTAACATTATGATGATATTTTCGGTACTAATGAATACCAATATATAACTACTACAAATAACCATTGAGGAAGATCCAAGCTAGGATAAATGGAAGT
Organism: Oemleria cerasiformis; assembly: GCA_037349345.1. Lineage (NCBI taxonomy): Eukaryota > Viridiplantae > Streptophyta > Magnoliopsida > Rosales > Rosaceae > Oemleria > Oemleria cerasiformis. The sequence goes on along the minus strand of JAZGTL010000009.1, from coordinate 12,254,661 downwards.
GGTTCAATATATGCAATCAAAAGTTGAATGTGAAAGGAGTAGAGATGGGTAAATATAAATTAGCGAGAGTTTGTGTGCAAACAAAAGGGAGTGGTTGTTCTTTTCCCCTCAGCTCTCTCTCCCTCACCCGACAAAGCATGGTGGAGGACCCTAATCATCTTCAAAAATCAAACACAATCACATTTTCTCCCTATTCTCTTTTTTACTTGGTCAAGCCTACCTCAAAAGAAACCAAATTTCAACCCCTTTGAGCGTCTTTTTTAATTTCTCTCTGCCTTCTTTATAAAAATAAAAACAAAAAAGTCTTTGCCCAAACTTCTTTTTTCACACTTAAAAAGGTTTTTTTTCTTTTCTTTTCTTGGATTTAAATAAATTTTATAACCATAGGATCAAAATCCTCAAGGCAAGATCAAAGTTGTTTTTTTTTTTTTTAATAATCAATAATCAATACCCAATCATTCTCTAGTTAATCGATGTTATAACCTTCATGGATGATTCGGGAAGGCCCCCATATTGGACTCACTGTATATCATGTCCACTTAGTCAGTAAAATAGTGTATATAATAATTAATTAATGAAAATTCTATACTGTTTAAAGGTAAGGGATGTAGGTTAATATATATTAATTATTAATGGGCTAATTATCACAGCTGCATGCATATATTGTTGGTTAGGAAAAATAATTTAGGTGCCTTTATAATATGGTTTGTATTAAAAAAAATCCAATGCAAATACAAAATTAAGCGTAATAAATACCATATAAAAATATAACTAATAACATAATTTATATAATAACTAATATAAGAAGTAAAATTTAATCATCGATCAGGCTAAACAATATATTAATCCGACTACGACACAAAGAAATATGATAGAATAATTTCTTCTACTTATTGTTTAAGATGTTCCACTACCCTTATATAATCTTATTTTAATCACAAGTAGATACTACTACTAGCATACTAGCATGTGTATGCATACACATGTAAGAGAAAAATCAAAGAGTTTTTAATTTCCTTTGCATGAAAAGTTATTAAAGATTTAATTAAGTTCAACTAGAAAGAGAGAGAGCGAGATAAAAATTACAACATTTCCAATATTTGATAATACAACATTAATAATCATATATGTAAAGATTACCAGTTGGTAATGAAGCTGATCAATTTTCTCCGTTGTGCTGATCGAGATAGGATCCATCATATATATATATATATAGGAGAAGAAAATTCATCTGCTTCATCACTTCAGGTAACTAATCTCCAATTTATTCATAATTAATTAAAACACTAAACATAATTAATTAACCAAAGTGTCTAGAATTATTAATTAATTACTCATAGTCATCATATATGAGCCCTATCTCACAGCAAGTGCTCCGTAGCAAACCGCTCCCTTTGTCTGCATGCCTCAAAACCCTCCGAGAATTTTTTGTTACTGAGCACAAGCTTGGATATCATACATACCTACCAACTTCATCCTCTACTTTTCGAAAACCCTGAATACGAAAGAAAACTACGTTGTGCGCAAATTCCATCTTCAAGTTTTTATCAAAACTAGCAAAAGTCAATTTAGGTACCCTTTAAAGGTAATTAAATTACTATTTTGACTAGTTTTGATAAAAACTCGATCTCAATCATCTTCAGAACCGGTGGTGATGCATTCCTTCTCAATCTCATCCTCGTGAAAACCCTCAAGAGAAGGGTGAGGAGAGTGGCCTTTTCCAAAGGATCTAATGTGATCCTTGAGTGACCTCTTGTGTTTGAAATCAGACCCACAAGTGCAATACCACAACTTGCCACAATTCTTTTCGTGGGTTCTCCAATCTCCTTTGACTGCAAATGTTTTGGCACATTTTCTACACATGAAGGGCTTTGCTCCATGCTTTCTTTTGTAGTGAGTTTGGAGAGTTCTGAAGTCTTTGAGTGGCTTGGCTCTTGGGTGGTTGATGTTATTCTTGCAGCCTTGGGCGCAGCAGTAGCATGGCAGCCTCAGCATTGCGGCTGGTTGTGTTCCTTTTAGTGAGTCTGGCCCTTTTCTAAACTCTGATCCGTGGCCCCACATGTGCATCTGTAACACCCAAATTGCAAAGGAAATGTAACCAAACAAACATTTGAAATAGAGTAATGTTATTTGAACACTATTTATTGACTATCATGTTGATTAACGTTAGCTATTTGGATATGTATTAATGAGGTGAACATCCGGATAATTAGTAAAGGATAATGTTCGGGATCGCATATCACATTTTTGAACCATATTGTAAACCACGTGTGTAATAATATAGGTAGAGTTCGACAACACAGATAAATAAAATGACATTTCTGTATTAGAAATATAATTTACAATACGATTTAATAATATGATCATCTCTTTAGTATTTTACATCAATAAAGAATGTCCAACTACCAACACTCTTGTATAGAAAGGTCAATATAATTATGGTTATTTTGGATGGTTTACTACTAGTTTCCACCCATCTACGGTAGATTACTTTCCCATAATATTCCAAACAAATAGCAGAGGAGAACTTTACAATGTGCAAAATAAGAACTACTATTTATAAAGAATATATAAACGAAAAAGAAAAAAAAAGAAGCTGTGTCAGATGATTGATATATATTATCAATTATGATCAATCTCAACAATAGATTAATTAAATATGGGTATATTCGATCACGCCCTGCATGCTACTGAATATATGAGATTATTTTTCAAGCCAATATATATATATATATATATATATATATATATGAAAAGTTTGAAACTGGTTCTACATATCTCGATAGTCACTAATCTTCTAAAAAACTTTTTCTAATTTAGTTTGTTTTGTTAAACGTACTTTGTTGTTTGCTACTGATTTATTATGGATAGAATATTGTACGTAGCCTTTAAGATTAAAAGTTAGCTCTACCGTAAATCACTTTAATGCATTACCTAATTACAAGCCTATACTATTAAATTTGGAAAAAGTTTTAAACTTTCTCATTATTCAATTTTATGGAAGCATGTAGACTATAGAAAATGCACATCTTAATGATCATTATATAGGTTATCCATTCTATAGCAACACATATATATATATATATATATATATATATATATATATATATATATATATATATATATATGGGATTACCCCTTATTCATCATCTGGAGTATACTAATTAATATGCATTCTCCAATCATTTTTGTTTAGGGCCGGGGTGGAGGAGAATCTCAAAATATATGTAGTATTGTTAATTAGCAAATCCATCTATATATATTTTCATGATGTGAGATATATAACACTCTTAATAACACACTATTAAGTAATTATATAGTACGGTATTACAATTTACATAGTATAATTAATTTGAATGATATAATCAATCACGCCTTTACGGTATTTTCACTTAATTCCCTTGTTACTTTCACTTTTACTTAATTTCCAAATAGTTTGTAGTTAAATTGTAGGTGTAATTTAATATTTAAGATAATTTACAACCACCCCCGCACCCACAAAAAATATTTATAACAAAAAATAGATCGACGAAGTTAATTAAGCCAAGAGGATGATAACATATAGGATGAACTAACCTGCATGTTGTTGTACCTATTGAAGGTCTTGCCACAAATGGAGCAAGCAAACTGCATCGGCCCAACCAGAATCTGTGCAGGCGTCGGTATCCAAAACCTTCTGTGATCTTCATTAAAACAAAACCTATGAAAGCTATTCATCATCTTGGTCGCTGGCATCATCACTTGTTCTTCTTCCTTAACATCGAAATCCTTCATCTTCTTCATCTCATCATCACCACCACTAGTATTATTAGGCAGTCCAATATGCAAGGCCACTGTAAGTTTCTCCATCTGCTCTTCTTTCACTCCTTTATGCCCCCCAACGTCATGTTCCATCTTCACCGGCTTTGTGCCCGAAAACCGGCTTAAAAGAGGTAAGCATTGCATAGTAGGAGTCATATTCTGATCATCAGATAAGGGCGATGAGGATGAAGAAAAAGATGGGGATGGCTTGAGCCATTCAATAAAAGGAGGTGCTTTCTGAAAGCACAAAGCTTGGTCTTCCACATGATGGCTCCATAAACCCATTGAGAGAGAGAGAGAGAGAGAGAGGGCCTTGATGAATTCTCTCCTCAGAGGATTTATCCAGACCTTTTGTGGGAAAGCTTCACTTATAGGGTTGATTTATGAAATATTGTGGTTGGGTTTGTCTGTTTTTTGGATCTTTTTTTTCCTCTCCTTTTCTTGCTTTTCCACCTTTGGCCTTTGTTTGGTTTAGGGAGAGAGAGATTGCTAATGGTGGGGTTAGAGATAATGACATGCAAAATCGAGACTCATCTATAAGGAAGAGAATCCTAGAATAGTCTGTGATTGTGTGTACAAGCATATGCATATAGAGTTCTCTAGCCTTATTCAGTTAAAATTTTGATAGTACTAATTAAAAGAGTGTTTCCGATACATAATGAATATTTGGGTAAATAATTAAATAAGCAAATCATTTTCGATTTGAATGAATATCTATAAAATATATAGATCAAAATAACCTATAAAATGAATGGTTAAATTATCGTAAATAAATCTAAACAAATAATTAGTGTCATATTATTCGTCCCTTCGGTTACTTTGCGATTCCTGATTTCTTCCCTCTCTTGCTTTGTGAGACCTAAGTACAAAATAAGATTTTCGTGTTTGAGACGCATCCAATGTGGTGCGTTTTTATTAGATACATTTCTCTAAATAACAAAAAATAAATAATAATTAGTGCCATATTAACTTATATTTAATTACACACATTTTCTCTTCACTTTTTCGTTATATAGTAATGAGAATATGATGAAATTTGACCTGTGTGCACACATTTCTCATAGATGACCTCAAATAGCGGAAGGAAAAAGGCGGTAGCATTTGGTCAATACCTAAAAGAAGAAGAAAATTATTCTAAGACAAGCAAAACTGACATTGAAAATTATTCTCATAGGCTTGTGGATTAATAATAGTAAATAATAAATTATTTATGCCTAATATTCTTGTTTAACTTCCACTATATACGTCTCAGACACTTCAGGTTTGGGTTGCTCTGGGGCTTCTCTTTCATATGTACTAGCTAGTCATACTAATTGTGTTACAAGATTACAGGTTATTACCTGATGTAATTAATTATTAGCTTACGTTTATAATATAATCATTAAATATAAAATTATTGACCTGTGCTTGTCTTATTATTATTCAGATATATTATAATACATAATCAAATACTATTAGCTTGTTCCGTTTGTTTTAAGAAAGATTTTGATTTGAATTTCATAATAATAAGAATAAATTTATTATTACAAAATTAAACTCAAAAACATTAGATTGAATGGATTTAGAATAAATAGATCGATGTAATATATACTTGAAAGATTTAGAATGACTATATACATGCACAAAGTAATTTGAAATTCATTTATTTTCTTCACTTCTCTTCTTATTCAATTCCTAACATGCATACATTGTAATAAGCGTACTCTAAATAATAAAGTTAGCTTTATCATTAATTTATCAGTAGTGCTTGAATTAGAATCAACTGATTGGTTTCATAATGCAGAGCCAACCACTTGCTTCGATTCACTACACAAAATAATATCACAAGCTAAACCATTGATTATTCAAAAGATCATTTCTGCAAAAATTCATCCAATTTGGTAATTGTTTCGCTATATAACATAATGCATGTCAAAATACATATATAAACAAATACATTGCGTCGGATATAACATAAGAAATGTTTTTGCTAATAGTCGATTGACTAAACGATTTCCGAATTTGATGAATTTTTATAAGGATGCTCTTTAAATAATGAATTATAAAATAAACGGTTAGATTGTGATATTACTTCGTGAAATGGGTCTAATTGAATAATTAATTTTGTATTATGAAACTAACTAGTTTATTTATGAAACCTGGAAAGTATGTTTTATATAAACTTACATTAATTATATATATACATCTCAAACTTTATATGGTCGACCGAGTGCTGAGGTGGGCTTCTTGCCTAGTTATAAGAATTATTAGAATTAAAGTTTCAAAATTATACGCGGAAGAATTTGCTTACTTTGTCCTTTACTATGATGCAATATACAATCAATTTATTATAATAATAGTATGTATCTGTTTTCATGATTCAAGATTTTGGAAGTAAGACATTCCAGATATTCGCCATTAAAAAATGACTATTGGCCTATTATTGCATGTTGTTTTGTTTGAACATTATCCGTCAGTTTTCTAGCATAATTAGATTTCATATATAAATGATCGAGAGGAGTCTTAAATTAAACATGATAATTAACATGATGTCTTATTGCATTCGTCTCAACATACACTACAAGAAAATCGAGGTTATCCGACAAAATTTTGTCCGACGAAGTAATTTTCACCGAGTAAATAACTTTTGCCCGACAAAACCGAAGGATCGCCGGGTAAGCTGTTGGCGCGTAAAATAGGAAGGGTTTGCCAGATGATTGGTACCATCCATCGGGCAAGAGTATATCTAACGACGATTATTTGTCTTCGGGTAACACTTGGCGTTGACTCTATTTTACCCAACGAATCATTAAACTTTGCCCTGCGAATATTATTCGTCGGGCAAAATATATCATATTCAATATACATTTATTTATTAAACAACTTTTTAAAATGATTTCCGAGATGAAATGGACCGATCTAACCGTCCACTTTTATGGTAGGTACTCATAGATCGCCTACGCGAAAAATTACCCAATTTGGAAATCTTGGGATTAGGTAACAGTGCGTGACGATTCAACGGGTACACAATGTTTCTTCACGATCGGACGACTTGAAATACTCAAAACATAAAGATTTTTGACGGGTGAGGTCTACAGACTTAAAAGTAACCATTGAACGGTCAATTTTTTGAAATTCCATTGTTTGAATATCAATTGAACCAAAACTACGAAAAACCCATTGAAATTTACAAACTTAACAATCGAGGCACATAAGCTCAGAAAGACATGAAGATAATGATTGATGGGACTTTAGGCATGTAAAACCAAAAATTGAACAGTCCCGATCTTGAAAATTCTATCGTCGGACCTGGTTTTCAGACCAATCATAAACTCAACATCATAAGACTTTAGCCCGACGAAGGAAACTATTCGCCGGGCAATATGTAATTATTCGTCGGGAAACAATAGAAACGTCGTCGGGAAAAGTAACAAAAATGCGCATTTTTTTCCCCAAAAATTTCAAACATTCTGCCAAAATTTTCGCGAAATCTCAAACTTACCGCATATCGTTGCCCCGACGAATATGTAAATAGTTACCCGACGAATATCCACCGCTTGTTGTTACCTAACGAATCATTAAAAAGGTTGCCCGACGAATATCGCAGTCGGGCAAGGTCAATCAGACAGATAAATTAGATCGACTCTTCTTCTTTTTCCTTCTTCTTCATTTTCCTTGTTTTCCCCCGAACCCCAATCTCTCTGCAACTCAGACCAGACTCCAGCCGTTCCGGTCGTCGAAACTCATAGCACTCCCTCCCTTTCTCGCTCTCTCTCACTCAGACTCCAGCCCTCACTCCTCCGCTGCAGCAATCTCTCGCGCCGCCTCTCTCTCACCGAGGTTAGGTGTCGCCGCCGCCCCTATCCTCGCCGGCAGTTTCTTCAAGGTCGAACTCATTGTCCCTCTCTCTTTATTGTTAATGTAGATTAATTATTGTTAATTTTGATTGGTTAAATTTTAATTTTAGTTTGGATTGAAATTTTAATTTAAATTTGGTTTGGATATCATGAAATTGTATTGAAAATGGAATTTAAATTTGGATTGGATTATTGCAGATTGTGCATTATTGTCAAATTTGCAGATTGAGAATTTAGGGGGATTAGTTGAATATTGTGATTTTGGATTGGATTGGAATATAAATATTTGGTTTACTAAGTTTGTTTGGATTTAGGAATTTATGGTTAATGTTGAAGATTTGTTGAAATTTTGATGTTTGGTATAATGTTGAAATTGGTATAATGTTATGAATTTTGCATATGATTTTTGTTATGATTTCGGATATGAATTTTATGTGAATTTTGGATATGTGAATTTTATGAATTTCGGATATTTGAATTTAAAAAAATTTATGTGAATTTTTGATATGGTGTAGGATATGTGAATTTTGGATATGTGAGTTTTATAAATTTTGGATATGTGAGTTTTATAAATTTTTAATATGTGAATTTTATGATTTGGATATTATTATTGTATGTTTGGATTAATTTGTAAGTTTGATTTTATTCCCGAAATTTGGATTTAGAAATTTAGGTATAATGTTGTGAATTTTGAGTTTAGTACTTTTGGATTAATTAGTATTTTAGGTTTAATTTTCGTTTGTGTTGGTTTTATTTAAAAAAAATTAGAATTTGGTGGTTTTAGTTTTTAGATACCAATTTACTAATTTTTAATAAATAAAAAATTTGGCTTATTTTTTTATTTTTATTGGAATTAAAAGATGTTAGTTAATTTTAAATGTGGTATTGTTTTTATTGTTTGAATTTAATATTTAATATTAAAAATGTTTGGTTTTTTTTATTTAATTAAAAATATGTTGGTTAATTTTATATTAATTATTTTAAATTTCTTATTGTAGATGTCGCATCGCACCTAAATCACGTCTAGGACCCGCCCCTGCCCTGATCCCGTTGATGATCATGTGTCGGAGGAGGCAGCCCCTACTTCGATTTCCTCAATAGCGGTGTCGGTTCAGGCACCGATGTTGGATCATCAACGACCTGGTGCCCGATCGGCTCGTCAACAACAAAATAAGAAACGGGGGGGGGGGGGGGGGGGGGGGGGGTGGAACCCCGTACTGTCCCCCAGCCCCCACAGAACGACGCCGGAGCATACGAAACAACGACTAATGTCAGAGCACTCCCTAAGGGTAAGTTGATTATTTTGTTTATTTAAACAACCATTTTTATTTGTTACTTATATTATGTACGAATGTTCATCGAATTTGCAAGGAAGTTGGTGAACGTGCGCGGGAAAAACCGGGGTTTGACATCCCAGCGGATTTGCAGGACAACGAATGCAAATATCCTGGTGGTGTACGTGCCTCGCCTCCGGTCCGCGCCTATAAAAATCCACAGCCTCCTTGTGCATGACATTGGCGCAATTCTTCGCACCAAGTCCCTGATTATGGGGGAGACTTTCAGAACCCAACCCCTGGAGGAGATCACGCGCTGTTGGGGAAAGTTATCGGTACGTGTTTCTCCCTTTTTTTTTTTACATTAATTTCATTTTTTTAATTATTTTACTAACTTTAATAATTTATTGCAGATCAATTTTGAGTTCAACTTGGAGGACGTCGACTTTAGTAGATACCTCTGGCAGTTACGGTACGCCGAGTGGAAGTATGAGCTCCACAAGTACTACAAGAGCTGGTCTTCCCTAGAGGAAGCTCGGGCAAATCCTTCGGAGTAGTTGGACGGGCCGAAACTGGCAGGTTGGTTGTGGTTGTGCGACCATTTCATGTCCCGCACCTATGTGGTATGTAATATCCACCTAGTTAATTAATTAAATTATTTTTTATGTAATTTTCCATTTGAAAATATAATTTTTGTTTTTACGAATGAACAACGGAAATCAGTTGCCAACACATCAAACCGGGGAGCGAAGAAATTCAACCACCACGGGGGATCGCGATCCTTATCGGCCCGGCAGGAGGATCAGCGCATCGCTGGGTCAATGTTCCTGGAAGTGGATGCTTGGGGGCAAGTGTACGCTGGATGGGGTGGCCAAGAGGCTGACAAAATTCACGTAAGTTTTTTTTTTTGCAGATTAAACATTAAATTTTAATTTGATAATGAAATTTCTAATTAATATTTATTCGAATTTGTAGGAGGCGATGAAGCAATACGTCTAGCAGACACATGGTGAGCTCACACAACAGCATCCCGAATTGCTGTTGGAGCAGCATCTCCCGGATCCCGAGAAGTCGATCGCCATCCTGAAGGCGTCTAGGGAAGATCGTTCGGGGGGTAGGCGACGGGATAATGCGGGATGTCTCCAGTCTCTCGTTGATTTCATATTGGGTAGCCAATCCCAAGGAGATGTCGGAGCTAAAGAGAAACTTCGAGATCCTTCAGCCGAAAATGCTGTGATCAAGGCTCAAAACGCGCCGATCTAGGCCCAAAACGATCAAATCAGGACCACCCTCGCGAAGGTGCTTGATCGCTTGGGTGAGCATGGACTGGATGAGCTTTTGTCACAGCCTCAGCCCCCGTCCCAACAGCCCGCCCAGGATCCCGACCACCCGACCCGTCGTCGAGTAGTTAGAATGTAATATGTAAAACATTGTTTTAGTTTTAATTATGTAAAAACCTAACATTAATTTTACTAAATATTTTTTTTATTTTAATTTGATTCGTTTTATTCTTAATTGTATATATTTTAAATATTTTTATTTTAATTATATATATTTATTTAATTAAAACAATTATTTTTTTTTTAAAAATATTACAATGGTGCTCGCGAATATTACACTTCGTCAGGCAACATTATAACTTGGCCCGATGAATGTTATTCGTCGGGCAAAATAGTTGAGTTTTGGATTGCTCGACAAGTCATATGCAACGAATGGATCCGTCGGGCAACCTAAAATTTGCTCAACGAATCACTGTTTCCGTCGACTAACATTAAGCCCGATAGCTGTGGCCCGACGTAGGTTGCCCGATGAGGAATCGCCGAGGTTAATGTTACCCAACGACTGTTAAATGTTGTTCGACGAACTCTCTTCGCTGAATAAGCCTTATTTTCTAGTAGTGATAACATATAAGGAAGAGGTGATGTGTAGGGGAGGGGAATCCATCAATATATTAGAGAGATGATGATCTAATCTGCAATAATAGTGGGAGGTCTCCAATCTCGTGTTCAATATTCGTTAAGAACGAGATTGATACATTTGATAAAAATAGCTATTGCATACATATTTAGATACTCTAATTTAATCGAACGGTAAACATTAAACAAGTAGACACAAAGTGTTTTTATTTTCTTCGATAAAAATACGGTATTTATTAGAATATTATGATTCCTTTTTTAGAGAAGAGAATGTGATATTAGCTATACAAAGAATCTAAATTGGAAGTTATATGTAATAATATTGTTTGCAAAAGGGGAAAATGTTTTAGGTAAGTGAGTTTAATTAGTGAAATTCAGAAAGTTATAAAGCTTGCCGACAAGAAGATATGCCAACCGGATTTTCAGGAGACGAATATGCATAACTCTTATCCCCCCCTTTTAACCCTAGCACTACCTACTTTCATTCTCCGCCAATTATCACAACCACATCCTTTTCCAATGGTTTACTTTTTTTTTTTTTTTTTTTTAATATAGGAATCTTTTTTTTTTCTCCCTTTATACACTAGCTTTTACTCTCATATAGTAGCATTTACAAATTTACAAACCATTATCATTAGGAATTGGAAATGTGGTGGAAATGTGGTGATGTAGTAATCCAATGTTACTAACATTTTTTTTTTGTATAAAGCATATTATCACTGTTTTTTTGTTAACATGTGTAGGAATTATAATGGAATCACTCATATGAGATAAAATTAGGTAAGATTAACGAAAAAGTAATTTACCATTACGGCATTTCATTTAAATCGTGCTATGATTTCACGAGAAATCAACCTATGATTCCCTATGATGTCTTGAGTTTAATCCTTATCTGTCTATAAATAATTTATTATGAGAAAGGTGATATATTGTTTTCATGCTCTTTTGCATGTAGAGTTGCTTTTAAAAGTACTTTTCGCGACCCACTTGCAAGATAACAACTTCCCGTGACAGTTCCTGCTCACTTTGTGAGTATTTAGGAGGTGTGATCTTCCTACTATACTCTTTTGCTCTTCAAGACTTTTTTTTGTTTTTTTAAGTCTTAAAAAATTAATTCAATAAAAAAAAACGAATGGGCAAAAATAAACTGAATTAGAAAAAAGGAAAAAAGAAAATTAAAGAGTGTAAAAATCATTTTACTCATTTTTTTACAAATGAAATTTTGGAGGTCACGTAAATTTTAGAGCAAATTACACTTTAGTACCCTAACGTTTATATCCAAAGTCATGAGATAACTAATGACTAATTATGTAATTTTATCCAAAGTCACTGTGGAGTTTGTTTTTGTGGGGCCCCTACATGACTCATGTCATTAACCAATCGAAATTCAGCCGAAAAATGTGTCATTGGGACAAAGGTGAAATATTTTAAAGAATTCATGGTGCTAAAATGTAAATTTTAAAAAGTTAGATATAACTTTAAAATTTAATGTAAACGTGAGGATACTAAAGTTTAATTTGCTCTAAATTTTATCATCTAATTCAGCAAAGGATATGAATGTCGTTCGGCATTTATATTTCTACTCATTCTCACTTCATTATTGCAAATATTGCATCATGCTAGAATCTTAAGGGGATTCTATCAGTTGACTTCGAGTTACTTACACTTTATTTCAGTACTGTAACCTCACCAATCAACCATATATTAGAGCCTAGAAATCCAACTAACACGTTTGAAGTTTATAAGAATTGAATATGAATCACTGATATATATTGCAGCACTTTTAAGTTGTCAACGAACTAATATTTTTGAAATTTCTAATAATCGAATATGAATCATTGTTATTACAATACTTTTAAGTTATATATCAACTCAATAAACACGTTGTGATATCTTTTAGGACAATCGTTTTTAGTTTTTATTAATTAATTTCGACAAGGAAACATATCCCACTCAAGTAGAAGTTATTCAAGGGTATTGGAGTTAATAAGAGCATTTTCTTCAATCTCCTAAAGAGAAATAATTGAAGTGCATGTGGTAGTCAAGCTGGTTGAAATTCCATTCATATACAGAAACACTGGCAGCCGAGTGGACCTTGACCCCATCGCAGTCTCTCTCTCTCTCTCTTACTATACATATGGCAGTTTTGAGACGTTGAGATTTGAATGGAAGATTACCAAACGGAGTCTGTAATTTCAAAGAGAGGGGCTTAGATGTCTAGGCCCTTTTCTATTTATCGTTTGAAATTAAAAACCTAACTGCTATGTTAATTCTAAATCTTCATCATTGCCTTGACGATTCATTTCATTTGTAACTACCATGTCAAACAATAGAGCTTTGGTGCCAACTAACAAGACACGGTTGAAGGATTGACTTCACCAAAAATCAACACGCTCTTTCTTTCCTTCTTTCTTTTTAATTAGCTTTAGTTTTTCTCCCAAATGGGTCGTAGAAATTGTGCACCATGGGATTAGGTGAGTTCGAGTTCGATAAATGGACAAATATATGAGTTGATTTGATTACAATAATCAATAAAAAATTAATAATTAATTAACTTTCAATTTTTCTACCAAAATTGAAAACCATTTACTTAATCCTTTACAATAATTTCAACTTTATGATTTTTTCAATTCAATTCAATAGTTGGCACTATATATATAAACCATATATGACTAAACTAGTGATCACCTTTCTTTGCTTGCAGATCAAGTGTGGCGCTTAGTTTTGTTACCATAAGGTACACAATGAGAGATGAGGTCATAGGGTAGTTCGTGTACCATGGTTTGGGAAATGTCATTATTTTTTTTTTTATGCAAAAAATACAAGCTAAAACAAAGTGGCGAGCCCCTAGGGCAAACACAACAAGAGAAGTCAAATCTGCATGCTCCAATAGCCTCCTGCAGTAATAATCTCTCCTATCTTTGGTTCAAATCCAAGTGTAACCCTAAGTTTGTTAAAGAATCTGAGACAAAATTAACTTCTTAAAACACATGGGAGAGATTATATTAAACAATTAATGTCATTATGGGATGAACAATTAATATAAGGTTACAATAAACATCTGTTTTAACAAAATCAATAAATAATTTGGTCATTTACAATATTATAACTCATCATGGAAAGCCAACACAACCACCAAACCTGGCCAAATAACCTTGCACAAGGCAAGGAGGGACAAAACCCAGCACCAAGGTTACAAGTGGGGTGGAGAGGCCCAGGAATCATATGGATTCTTCTTTACCAGTGGCTAGTCTTCCCTGGACCAATGCGTTTTTGTTTGGTTTAAGGATGGTCAAACGGTTTCTCAAGGGTATGGGCCACATGCTCATATCCAATAAGAATATAGAAAGGAATATACTTACGTATAATCCATTTTTAATTTCAAAGGGTATACTGATACCTTACCCAATGAGTAATGGGTACTTAAGGTTCTTTTACTATTTTTTTCTTTGTTTTTTTGTTTTTTACTTTTCAGTTTTCTTCTTCTCTATTATAAGAAAATAAACACACTTTCTCAAAACTCTTAAAAATAACGTTAGTTTCCTAGTAAATGCATCAAATTAAAAAATATTGCAAAATAACAAGTTTACATATAACAAATTACAAATTCAACTCTTATAACGTTAACACAAAATAGTTATGACGTTTGTGCGAATTAATTATAATCATCAACAACAATCTAAGCATCAATGTCATTGTCAAATATGCCAGATTCATTAGTTATATAAGTTAATTTGAAGGATGGCTATGAATATATTTTTAACTTTATGAATATTGAATACCCATGGATAAACACTTACTATACCTATTAGATGATGGGTAAAATTTTACCCATTTAAATTTCTACCTATTTAAACAATACCCATGGGTACCCATGCTCATGGGTATTTATGACCCTCCCTAGTTTGGTTGGGTATTGTCAATAGAGAGGTTATAGAGTTTCTTCGAAAGAGAGTTAGTTCTTATCCGATTGCATTTTCAATTCATATATTTTAATTGAACTAAAAAATGTTGATTGTTCTTCATTTTAGAGAATTGAAACTATATACTCAATGTTGATTCTTAATGCAATTAGTATTATAGTTTGGTGGTATATTCATTTTGGAAACTTGTACAAGATGTTGGTAAAAATATTGGTAATTGCTATATTTACAGAAATATGAAAGTAAGAAAACAAACTTTATATTCAAAATGAACTACAAAAGGAAATCAAAGTAAGAGACACTTTACAGGTGATCGGGTCTAGAACTTGGTTCTATTTCTTGAAGACGAAATTGCCTACTCATCGGTGCTTCAAGGATTTTTGCTTGGCAAGCGTCTCACAGGATACAACGATCGGCGTCTTGCGGAAGCAACACTTCAATCCATAAGAATAGCGAATGCAAACTGTATTTAAAACTCTCCCTGAAAACTTTTAAGACTAAATGCTTTATTGTACTAATTCTCCACAAATGGAATGTATGAATTGAATGTTTAAATGAATAAATAAAATGCATTGTGAGTATTTCTATTTATAGATGTATTAACATCTATTCATAAAAGATATATATGTTCACAAGAGATACATCTCTTAAACCAATAGTTTGATACCCCTGTTCATAAAGGATGTGACTGCAAAATTATGCAGTCACACATTTTCGTTTATACCCAAAGGTTGTAACCCTTGTAATTGTTGTGACCAATGAATCACTGCACGGCAACGCATCTGTTGCCATTGGAACCCTTTGATTCATTGACAATGCGCCATGCGCCTTTCCACCAAACGCCATGCACCTTTGGACCAATTGGCTGCCAGCCATCAATTGGCAATCAGCCATCAATTGGAGTCCCTTTGAAGCCATGCATCCTCCAATCAAAGGTCAAGTGCCTTTTTAATCACATGGCGGTGGCACCCTTACAATCCTTTAGTTAATCTTATGGATCTATATTTAAATATACTTTAATATATTCAATTTTAATTTTCTAATAAATATTAATTTTATATAAATTAATATTTACCTAGAAAATCATGAATCAATTCTGAGAGTTATACCCTAATTCCAAAGGTATAACGGTCAAACGAAAATGTCATTTTAATTTCCATTCATATTATTAGAAATTACTATTTAATTTTCTAACAATTCCCCACATGAATGGATATTTTGTGTAGTGCAATCCATAATTCTTGGTATAGTTCAAATACCCAAGAACTCTGACTATGGCTTTCCAATAATCTCTTCTAGGATTACTTATAAATCTACTCAATTTATTAACTGAGTAAGCCAAATCAGGACGAGTGCAGTTTGTGACGTACATCAAACGGCCAATTATACGTGCATATTCAACTTGTGATATGCATTGACCAGTATTTTTAGTTAAATGAAGATTTACCTTCATATGGCATTTTTACTGGATTATTATCATACTTTCCAAACTTTGGCAATTATTTTCTCAATATAATGTGATTGAGACAATATTAGTCCATTAGGAGTTCTAGAAATCTTAATTCCTAGAATGACATCTGCAACTCCCATATCTTTCATATTAAACTTACTGGTCAATATTCTCTTGGTAGATTTAATTATATCATTATTACTACCAATAATAAGCCTGTCATCTACATAAAGACATACAATGACATAACCATTTGGTGTGACCTTTGTGTTGACACATTTATCACACTCATTAATTTTGAATCCATTTGACATTATTGCATTGTTAAATTTCAAATGCCATTGCTTAGACGTTTTTTCCCTTTTACTTCGTCCAGGTTCAACCTCATTTTCATGTCCTTCATATCCTTGGTCTGATTAATCTTGATGACTTTCAAGATTACTGCTATCGTAAGTTCTTTTATCAGAACTTTGCTCATGTGCATCTTTCCAAGGAAACACATTCTCAAAAAATGTTGCATTCCTTGATTCAATAATCGTATTCACATGTACATCATTATTATCTGACTTATGTACAAGGAATCGATATGCACTACTATTAGAAGCATAGCCAATGAATACACAATCAATGGTTTTCGGTCCTATTTTAACCTTTTTAGGATATGGGACTGCTACCTTAGCAAGTCACCCCCAAACTTTGACATATTTATAAGAAGGTCTTCGACCTTTCCATAACTCATATGGTGTCTTTTCCAACTTCTTATGAAGTAATTTATTGAGAATATAATTTTCGGAAAGCAAAGCTTCTCCCCAAAAATTCTGGGTTGCTCCAGAACTTATCAACATAACATTCATCATCTCTTTCAATGTTCGGTTTTTGCGATCATCGATACCATTTTGTTAAAGTGAATAAGGAGCGGTAGTTTGGTGAATAATCCCATGTTGAGCACAAAACACGGCAAAGGGTGTAACATATTCACCTCCCCTATCGCTTTTCAAAACCTTAATCATTCTCCTAAGTTGATTCTCAACTTCATTCTTATTGAAACATTACTAAGGCTTCATCTTTGCTTCCAAAAAAATAAATATAGCAATATCTTGTGCAATCATCTATAAAAGTAATAAAACACTTTTTACCACCTCTAGTTTGCACATAATTTAAATCACAAATATCACTGTGAATTAATTCTAAAGGTTATTTACTTCTTTCTATAGAATGGAAAGACGTTCTGATTTTTTTGGCTTCAACACAAATTTCACACTTGTGGTTTGTATCAATATTAAATTTGGGTAGCAACTCCATGTTAACTAATCTATGCAAAGTATCATAATTAACATGTCCTAATCTACCATGCCAAACATTGGGGAACTCAATAATATAAGTAGAACTAAATGTGTTCTTATTATTGATAGAAGGTACAATGGTCATCACATTCATTTTGAAAAGACCATTATTCAGGTACCTATTCCCCACACTAATCCCATTCTTAGTGAGTACAAATTTATCAGCCTCAAAGACTAATGTGAGTCCACTCTTGCTTAACAGCCATCCAGAAACCAAGTTCCTTTGGATATCAGGCACATGAAGCACTTCGTTCAAGATTAGTTCCTTGCCAGAAGTCATCTTGAGGACCACCTTTCCTTGACCTTCAACTTTGGAAGTTGAAGAGTTCCCCATAAATATTTGCTCCCCTTGGGTCACTATATGATAGGTTGTGAACATCTTCCTATCCGAGTGGATGTGGCGTGTAGCTCCAGTGTCCACCCATCATTCCTTGTTATTACTCACCAAATTCACTTTAGAGTTCACAGTCGAGATGTTGAAATCAAATAAATCATTTGATAGTTTATCTTCATCGGTCATGTGAACTTCTGTGGTATTGCCCTTAGTTTTTTTAGAACGATAGTTTTTCGCCCTATGTCCAGGGCTTATTAGACTTGAAACACTTGCCTTTGAACTCTCCAACTTTCTTGGAGTTCCACTGACTAGAGCATTCTCCATACTTCCTCTTTTTCTTGTTCTTTGGCCTATCTCCCACCATAGGGTTTCCATTGAACTTTTCAGGTTTCTCTCCGTGAGAGGAGGAAGTCGAGATAACCACAGGTAGTGCATGAGCCACACAATTTCCCTTATCATTACTAGTACCGTCTTTACTAATAACATTATAACTAGTATTGCTAGTTATCATTTTTCCTTCAATAAAGAGAGAAAAACACACAACTCAATAAAAAAAACTTTTAAGAATCAAAAAGAATTTTAAGATTCTCAAAACCAAATATAGCAATTTCCAAACAAAAAATTTCATCTTAAAATTGTTGGTAAAAATATTGATAATTGCTATATTTACAAAAATTTGAAAGTAAAAAAATAAACTTTATATTCAAAACGAACTACAAAAGGAAATCAAACTAAGAGACACTTTACAGGTGATCAGGTCTAGAACTTGGTTCTATTTCCTTAAGAGGAAATTGCCTCCTCACTGGTGCTTCAAGGATTTTTGCTTGGCAAACGTCTCACAGGATACAACAATCGGCTTCTTGCGGAAGCATCACTTCAATCCGCAATAATAGCGAACGCAAAATGTGTTTAAAACTCTCTCTGAAAACTTTTAAGCCTAAATGCTTTATTGTACTAATTATCCACAATGGAATGTATGAATTGACTGTTTGAATGAAAGAATAAAATGTATTGTGAGTATCTCTATTTATAGATGTATTAACATCCGTTCATGAAATATATATCTATTCACAAGAAATACATCTCTTAAACCAATAATCTGATACCCCGGATGTGACTGCAAAATTATGCTGTCACATTTTCGTTTACCCAAAGGTTGTAACCCTTGTAATTGTTGTGACCAATGAATCACTGCACGGCAACGCTTCTGTTGCCATTGGAACCCTTTGATTCATTGACAATGCGCCATGCGCCACCAATTGGCTGCCAGCCATCAATTGGCAATCAGCCGTCAACTGGAATCCCTTTGAAGCCATGCATCCTCTAATAAAAGGTCAAGTGCCTTTTAATCACATGGCGGTGGCACCCTTACAATCCATTAGTTAATCTTATGGATCTATATCTAAATATACTTTAATATACTCAATTTCAATTTTCTAATAAATATTAATTTTATATAAATTAATATTTACCTAGAAAATCATGAATCAATTCTTAAAGTTATACCCTAATTCTAAAGGTATAATGATCCAACGAAAATGTCATTTTAATTTCCATTCACATTATTAGAAATTACTATTTAATTTTCTAACATAAGATACACTCATCATTTACCATAGTTGTTGATAGACAGCCTTATTACCTAGTCCAAGACATAGTGATTTGTATTGGATTTTGACTTATTTTTCTGAATTGTAAGTTAGTTGATCACACTTATATGTAATAGTTACAAATTAAACTAGCTCAATCAATTTCACATTACTATTAAAAATCAAAATATGAGAGGCGATTAAATTTGCCTCAATTAATTCCAATAGAGGTGGAAAATATAATTAAGCTGTCCCTAAGAACAAGATAGACGGATCAAATAAACGCCCCTAAAAATTGCGCCCCTAATACTTATTAGGGGCGGATAGGAAGTTAAAACCACCCATATTGTTTTGCACAACACGTTAGCTTTGTTCCCTCTTAAATACATTAAATGCGTTTATCTAAATACCCCAAATTATATTTAAACAAATAGGGGCGCTAATAACCGCCACATGCCACGTTGAATAATTTAATAATTAGAGGCACATACATTCGCCCCTAATGGTTTCAATTAATATATAAAAAAATTCCCACAAATTTAAATCAGAACCCATTTATTCCTTTTGAAGCATTCATGAGTTACCCAATTCCATAATGTCAATACCTTTCCCGAAATTCGCCTCGAAATCCGCAAAAAGTCATGTTCCCATCTGATAGCCTTTAGCCTCAAAATTTAATACCAGGTATACCCTTTATCCTTAGAAATATTAAATAAACCTTACAGGGGTTCCGATATAACCTTTCTTGTACTTTACTGACTACACCTACCTGTTAGACGCATGATAGCTTACAGGTCATTGTCGAAACCTCGGAACAGTGGTGGCCCGAAAGGGTAACCTCAGAGACTTATTTTACACCCCAGCCTCTCGACTGAGCAACCACACCGGTGGTTAACCGGCCTGATCATGTCAGGGTAAGAGCCAATGCTTCGCCACATATCACAATGTGAGAACCCCTTATCATGATTCAAAGTTTATAGCCCTCTGCTAACAAGCTTTGATACCAAGTTGACAGTAGGTCAGACGCTGCTAAAACCTCTACTATAATAGCACAAGACAACTGACTTATCAGCCTCTTGTGAACCTTCAATAACTCATCAATCTGGGTCACCGCCCATACCAACCCACTGACCTGGATGACGAAGGTACTCGACTTGGTTGAACTGAGTCTCACTGACTTATCTCGAGTCGTACTCAATATCCCTTCTCCTCCAGGGCACCCCAAGTGGTAACTCGATATCCCTGCTCCTCTAGAGCACCCCGAGTAATAACTCGATATCCCTGATCCTCCAGAGCACCCCGAGTGGTAACTCGATATCCCTGCTCCTCCAGAGCACCCTGAGTGGTAACTTGATATCCCTGCTCCTCCAGAGCACCCCGAGTGGTAACTTGATATCATTTCTCCTCTAGTAGGAGCACTCAGAGTGGTAACTCGATATCCCTACTCCTCTAGAGCACCCCGAGTGGTAACTCGATATCCCTGCTCCTCTAGAGCACCCCGAGTGGTAACTCGATATCCCTGCTCCTCTAGAGCACCCCGAGTGGTAACTCGATATCCCTACTCCTCCAGAGCACGCCGAGTGGTAACTCGATGTCCCTGCTCCTCTAGAGCACCCCGAGTGGTAACTCGATATCCCTACTCCTCTAGACATACCTAAGACATCAACGATATGGCGGAGAAAGATCCCTCAAACGCCTACATCGGAGAACCCCTCAACGATCTGGCGAAGACGTAACCTCTAACGCTAGTCGGAGAACCCTCAATAATGTAGCGGAGAAAGACATCCTCCACGCCAATCATCTGAGAACCCTGTGGTATAACATAATACCTAGAAGTATGCATCCTATGCAATCCCGAAACCTAGTCCGTTCACAGCGCAACTAAAATACCAAATCAAGGAACCCCTAGCCCCAAGGAACTCTTTGACACATTAATGACCTAACTCCCTTGACCTCCCGAGCCCAAAACCCTCTCCATGGTCAAGCATTACCACTGAGATTACCCAAACGGGCCTCTAAACGAACTCCTACGGCCTCAAAACTGCCAAAATCTAATCCGGAATGTCCCAAAACCCTAGCCACGTGTCGTCGTGACCCCGAAATCGGTCCCCCGCGCTGCCACGTGCCGGTAGAAGACCGGACAATGCGGCACGCGCCGACCACGCACCGGCACGAGTCTCCACGCGTCAGGACTGTTCACGGTAGATTATTCTGTCAACTTGATGAAATATTCCGTCAAACCTAATAGAATTTTTTGATGGAATCGGAATATTCCGTCCAGACTAACGGCGTTAGGGTTCGGTCAAACTCCATTAACTTTTGACGGAATATGCTAACGGCTTCAGCATATTCCGTCAAACCCTTGACGGCGTCAGTTGACTCAACGGTCAACTGACGGCTGACTGGGTCGCCACGTGGCACCACCTGGCTGCTAGGTGGCATGCCATGTCATCCACCGCCGGCCGAACCAGTTGTCGGAGTTCACCGGTGATGATGACCGGACCACCGCCGTCGCCAGTGGCCGGAATCTGGATTCCCTCGCCGGAGAAGACAACTGCGCCATCGTCCGCCATCGCCGAAAAACTCCATTTCCAACCGACCTTTAATTTTTCCTAACTTCTTCAAAACTCAACCGTTTTTCACAAATTTTATGTCTAAATCTATCTACTCGAACCCAGGAACTCAGAAATGACCTCAAAACACGAAACCTATACATGTGTTGGCCGAAAAATCGAACGGAAAGTTCTCAGTTTTCCTTTGCTCGGTTCGGTGTCCTCCATGGCCTCCTCCTTCAATGGTTGGTATATTTTTTATCACGGGGAATAGGAGAATCCGATTAGTGAATCAAAATGGGAAGATCTTGCCTCGGTTTGAAGTTCATGATTTGGGTTTTTGGGTTCAATGCACACGGGTTGGGTGGGCGAAGAGAGTGAGAGTGAATGAATGATGAACTGATCTCATTGGGGGATAAAAATATCTACCCATGGCAGATTACCAAACTACCCCTAACATTCTAGACCCACAGCTCTCTCACCCGAATTCCGTTTTCCGCGTGCCGCCTATCTACGAACTCGTGAGTTCGAGACCAAAGCAACGGTACCCGAAACACAACCAAAAGTGTCTCGAAACAAAAATTGACTTTCACGCCCCTTAACAACCAAGGGTAAATTCGTCTTTTGCAAAATAATTTACGAAAATTCAAAAATTAAAATTCCGGGTCGTTACACATAATTATTTCAATTTTCCTTTTATGGTTATCTTTTTTCCTTTTTTTAATCAAAATATTTTTTCTTTTGTTGAACCAGCATGTTCATCTAACTCAAACTCTTTAATTTTGATCTCTCTAGCTTTGCAGATCGAAGAAATCTCTAAGCATATCTTCTTATTACGTTGCAGTACACAATTCATTTCATCAAATCTACTTTCCTTTCATTAGAATCTGTTAATAAACGAAATAAAAATAATAAATTGTTTTTCCAAAAAATAAAAAAAATTATTAGACTAAGCAAAGAAAATTAGAAGAACAAAAAATCGCCTTACTCAAGTGTGCAATTTGTATGACCAAACCATTGGGAAAAAAAAACCAAATCTAAATACCACAATAGTTAAATGAATAAGAAAAATCCATAAGCATCAATAGAAAATCTTCACTTCCTATAATATCCAAATAAATTCTAAAATGTGTCATCGTTTACTTATTATTTATATTTCTAACACATTTTTTCTTAAAAGGAACCAACTGCCTCCACATGCTTAAGCCTATTTCGCAGTTGTCGCCACCACCATACCTTCACCACCATCACCACCTCTTTCATCCTTACCACCACCTCCTCAACCATCACCACCATTGCCCCCAATACTACAGCCCCTACCAGCACTGCCACCACTGTCATGGCCACCACTACCACCGCCACCGACACCTCCATATCCATCTCCACCACCACATCTTTCACCCTTACCTCTACATATTCCACCTGAACCTCTACCACTACTCTACCACCTTCGCCGATGTAGCAACCAACCACCGTCGTCGATGTAGCAGGCAACCACCTTCACTACCACAACCACCTCTATCTCCATTACCGCCTCTTCCACCCTTACCATCACTACCACCACCACATATTCTACATCTTCCTCCAAACTGGCCCTTAGAGTAGTGGACTTACAAAATGTTACACCTCGCCCTAGAAATCCAACTGGATACCGGAGTCACCAGTGCTGGCCGACACCTGGACGCCAAATCCAGGTGACGAAAGCCGAAACTAAAACGTTGCGTTTTAGTAAGTTTAGTGAAAGGTAAAATAGTAAACACTAAACTTCCATTTCACTGCGACAGTGGGCAACCCAGAGCATAATTAAAACAAGTGATGATCATAACTAAAGCATAGAGTGCTTAAACCGATGTTTACCTTATAACACCCTTCACTGGTGGTTTTAGAGCCATTATGCCACAAATCAACATCAATAGCACTTCAAAACCGCTATAATAGCCTACCATAGGGTTATAGAAAATGCACCCTAAATCCTAAACCCTACCATTGTGTTTTTGAAGTGCTATAGAAAGTCTATTTATAGTGTTTTTGAAGTGCTATAGAAAGTCTTTTCATAGCGTTTTTGGAACGCTGTGAAAAAGTTCCATAGCATGTTTAGTACTCTGTGAAACATTTTCCATAGCATTTTTAGAATGCTATGAAACATTTTCCAGATTTTTAATTCATGTTCCATAACATTTCAAATTCCTGTTCCAGAATGCTTTCAAAGATTTTCTAGATTTTCTAGAGCTTCCTAACATAGTTTTCAACCATCAAACACAAAATAGATATTTCATAAATTCATTTCATAATATTAATGAAACTTCATATCCAATCTAGAAATCAAACACAAAAAGCTTCATATCCAATCTAGAAATCAAACACAAAAAGCTTCATCTCCATTGTACATAAACTTTCAACATAAAGCTTCATAATCATAATACATATGTCATGTTTGTCCTTACGTATATAAAAAACCAGTTCTGCATCATCTTACAAAGAATGAGCTGCATAATATGAACAACCTGAAAATTGAAGAGAATCTCAGCGAGAAGTAACCATATCAGTATCACAAGGCATATGCTAGACATATAACAACACAGTAGACCTTTCACATCTTTTCTAACTTTTACAAGATCTTCAATATCGTGGGCCTCGTGGCAGCCTCCCTTCTGTGGGGATGGATGACCTTTGAATTTGTGGACATTTCTGTTTGCAAGAGAAAGCACAAAGTGATTACGCTACTATTTACATCAGCGCTGTAACCAAACACAAATACGGTTACGGAGAGCACATGGAAAAAATAACTCACTTCAATTCTAGGCATCCAACCTCTCGGTTCTTCAAAAGCAGCTAACTGGGATATTCAAAAAACAAATATTAAACAGAAAAACAAGAGGGGAAATGAAAAGGAATAACAAAGATTAGAAATCCATCATTCTTCGTCAATATTCTCTTTCCCATGCATTTGTGCAGTAATGCTTCCTTGAAGCCTGGATTAAATAAAAAAGTGAAATGAAAAAAGGCAAGCATACAAGAAAGATTTCCATCGTTACTGTAGGTTTAGACTGCACCAACGTTGATGCTAGAAGCTTAGTCAGAAATTTAGATATACACGCAATAAATATTACTTGAAGTAATTTGAAAAACAACAAAAGAAAAGAAAAGTTATAGGGTAACTTAATATTTTTCTACTATATGAACTAAACCTTGGTGAGTAGCTAAAGAGACTTTGATATTTCTTTACCAAAACATTCGTATTGTGCAAAGTTAGTGTTCTTCATGAAATCATTTTCAGATTCCCACAAAGAGAGAAGCACACAAACTTCAACATTCGAATAAGCCTGTTAAAGGAGCAATCAATTCACGACATGCACATCAGATCAAATCGGGCAATGGGGTCATTGGTCCCTACTTGCCCTTAGGATCCCAGTCGAGCATGATCTTCACTTAATACCAAGAACACCCTGTTGTATACACAAGCGAATAAATTACATAGCCAGCAACTCTTGTCAAAAAATGAGATACGCCATCAGATAGGATAAAACAGTAAAACAGCATTGTTGAGAATAGCGAACCTGTCTAAGAAGAACATGCCGCTCAGCTGAGTCGATATATTCCTTGACAGGATGACCAGACGAGATCATGTACCCATCCTTAAACTTCATTGACTTAGCACGCTGTGCCCTGATCTTTCCACTCACAATAAACTATGTCAAGACAAAGATTAGTTTTCCAGAACCATCAATTGCACCCAACAAGAAAGAATTACTGTTTTTGAAATGGAAAACAAGGAATCTAGTCCCATACCTCACATCCCTTAGCAGCACTTTCCATGACAAATCTCAGCACACCATAGCAAGCCCTATGATAATTACAAACTCAGTTATTATCATCGAATGAAACTATATTAATGTCATTGAATAACTATAGCACACTAATGTAGGAGAATATTCCAAACTCAATGCACACTAAACAATAGCACAAGAAACCTGACAAACTCCAACATTGTTTCAGAGCATTGATATGAATTAATCCCCACGGATAGGAGGAACAAACAAAATTAAAAACAATGCTTATGCCTGAAGTTATGTATTATGAATTATGCCATTCAAAGCCATTAATCATTCAAAATTTCCCATCCAAACCAATAGCCAGGAAGGAACAAAAAAATCAAAGCTAAGCAAACAAAGCATGGATGGTGTTGATGCATAAAATGGATCGGTCAAACTGTGAAGACACATACTCACACCAAGGCACAACGATGTACGTGGTTCACGCAATTTGGGCTACGTCCACGGTGGTGCTTTACTCTCATTAATAATATATGTGTTTGTACATGTTACATCAGGCATTGAGCCTTAGAGATAGTGATGTATGTAGAGAGAAGGGAGAGAGTTGTCTCTAGAGAGAGAGAGGGAGAATTGTAGAGAGAGAGAGAGGATTGTCTTGAATGAGGGAGGAAGCTCCCTATATATAGGCAATATCTAGGTTAAGACCATGGGCCACAATGGTGGGTCTTAGGCATGGGCCTCGTTGATGGGCCTTGATGATGGGCTTGGTCTTGACCCAAGTGATCTTCCGGGTCTTTCTGCTAGGTCCGCTGCTTGGTCAGATTGGGTACGAACAGAAGTCTCCCAAGTTCTTGACTGAGGTGAATTGCCTCAGTGGAGGACTTGTAACAAGAGTGAACTGACCGAGCAACTTCCTTGTTTCTGTCTACCAATCCGTACGGTGCATTATATCCAGCCCCCCAAGTACTCGGTCGAGGTGGGATGCCAAGGGAGACAAACATGTTGTTGTAGTATTTGATATGACAATGGGATGATAGCCGTCTTGGCGAGGGTGAAGAAAAATGGTTGCTCCGCTTTGTGGTGGCTTGGGCTTGTTTGTGTTGATGTCGAGTCTGTAACAACCCGGAATTTTAATTATTGGGTTTATGCAATTATTTTTGTAAAATGACGATTTTACCCTTGGTCGGTAAAGGGCTTGGAAATCAAGTTTTGTTTCAAGACACTTTTGGTGGTGTTTTGGGTACCGTTGCGTAGGTCTCGAACTCACGAGTTCGTAGACAGGCGGCACGAAAACGGAGTTCGTGGACGGAAGTTATGGGTCTAGATGTGCAAGGGCATTTTGGTAATTTTCCATGGAGGGGAGATATTTTGTTATCCAAATCAGACTTATCTGATCCATCTCATTTTACATCTTCATTTCATCTTCATCTCCTTCTCTCTCTCTGTGACACACTCAAACACAAAACCATTGAACCAAACCGTGCGAAAAATACCGAAGAAAAACCATAAAGTCAACTTTGATTTCAAGGCTTTAGCTTCCCGTTTTGATCAACTAATCGTGTTCTACTCCTTCCCATGATCACAACCGTACCAACCATCGAAGGAGAGGATCACGGTGGAAGCCGAACCGAGTAAAGGAAGTTTCGGATCTTTGGATCGATTTTTCGGCTTACACAGGTACGTATTTGAGGTTTTAAGGTTATATTTGGATTCCTGGGTTCGAGTAGATAGATTTAGACGTAAAATTTGTGTAAAACGGTTGAGTTTTGAGGAAGTTGTAAAGCTTGGAGTTTCGGTCGGAAATGGGGGATTTCGGTGAACCAGACGGCGGCGGAGGTGGCGGTCCGGTCATCTTTTCCGGCCAGCTTCCGGCGACGACGTCAACAGTCCGGTCGTCTTCTCCGGCGAGTCACCGATGACCGGTCGGGTCGAGTTGAACCGGTCGGGTTGAGTGAACTGGTCGGGTCGAGTTGAACCGGTCAGGTTGAGTGAACCGGTCGGGTCGAGTTGGATCGAGTCAGGTTGAGCTGGACCAGGTTGGACCGGTCCAGGTGCGTGAACACTGTAGCAGGCGCATGGCCGGCGCGTGAGGGCGCGTGGGGCCGAGTCTGACATCACGACGATGCGTGGTAACTAGTTTCTGACGTTCTGAATCTGTTGGTACAGGTTTCAGGTTGATCGGACATCGTTTAGAGGTCGATTTGAGTGTCCGAAGTTGCTGTGTTTTCTAGAAACAGCAAGGGTAGACTTCCCGAGGTTAGGAAGTTGTTATATAAGAGTCTTATTACTAGCTGGTAATCCCGATTGTTGTTTTTGACAGGCGATATTGTTCCGGGAACCTCAGAGGAACGAGCAAGACGGGATTGAGCTAGCTTGAACAGGTTTGTGAGTGGACTTTGGTTTTATAAACTGAAATGCATGCATCAAAATATCTTTGTGTAAATACTGTTATGTATTGTGGCATTGAATTTCTGGATTTTAGAAATGATTACTAAACACATGTTTTCCACTACTTTGATTAAAGTGTGATTTGAGAAATATCATGGTTTTTGGACTCAGTTTTGATATCGTTTTGACGAGGAAATTATTGAGTCAATGATTTGGGTTTTGACCCTGTTGTATGAGTTTATCGGATTTGGTTATATGTGAGGGAGGCCAGGACTCGGGACGAGGATCCGTTATTAGCAGTGAACCCGGTGAACCTCCAAGATAAACTCTGATTTGAGGGAGGCCAGGACTCGGGACGAGGATCCGTTATTAGCGGTGAACCCGGTGAACCTCCAATATAATTGGTGATTAATTCTCCGACTAGCGTCGAGAGTTTTGCTCCGTTAGTTTTTTGAGTGCTCCGACTCTAGCATTGTAGAGTTTTGACTCCGTCGGGTCGCGAGACTGTCTATGCATAGTACAGGGAGTTGTGATACAGGACTAGCACACCCCAAGGGATACCCTGGTGGCCAGTGGATGTGTCGGGAACAGTGGATTTGAGATATTATGTGTCTAGGTTGAATTAAATGATTTTGAATTCCTTTGAGGATGATTTTCAAACCAGATTGTGGATCACAATGTGTTTTCCTTATATGGATTTTGTGTGAGTCCTACTGAGTGGTTTTAAAGAGAAAGGGAAATGCCGGTGATTTAAAGATGATGTTTTTATAACATGAACTGTTTATGTGATGCATGCATAGTTTTATAAATGGAGGGGGAAAAAGGTAATATTCCTTGGAAAATGATTTATAAACGATTATTTTTGTCCACTCACAACTTTTGTGTTTAAACCCCCTTCAGGCAGTAGAGTTGACGCAGACATTATCTCGAGGCAGAGGCATTAGCACTCTCGGCTGCGCTGTGTAGTTGTACTTGAGTAGGATATCTAATTTGTATCTTGATCCTACTTAGACGCTCTGATATTATGTTGTTTTTGGTTGGTAATTACTTACGGGAATTTTAAGTGCTTAAATCCCTTGTCTGACAAGTGAAAGTATTTATTATTATTATAATTTCTAAGGATTGAAGGGTATTTGGGAACCTTTCCTTAGGTTGTCAGACGGGATCAGGGTTCTTCCCGGGTTTCGAGGGGTAATTCGGGACGGGTCCTGACAGAGTCGGCCAGGTAGTAATGGGAACCTTGTAGTTCCTAGGTGATGCCTTCGGCTGAGTTGGTGCCTGCAAGGTCGTGTTGGTCGGCCGAGGCGATGTCGTCGGCCGACCAGGTGCCACTTTGCTACCTTGAAGTAGTGGTGGGTATGTCAAGTTTGTACAGGCCACGAAGGGGGAACCTTGAATGGTCATGTGACTGATCGGCCGTGGAGAATGTCCTGTTTTAACTGATCGAGAGCCACGTGCAAGATGAGTGTATGTTATCTTGTACGACCTGCATGAGCGGGACCTCGCACGATTAGGTGGTTGATCGGCTAGGAATATCTATGGCCGATCGAGTGTCATTTGCAAGATGAGTGTATGTCATCTTGTACGTCCCGCATGAGTGAAACCTCGCACGATTAGGTGACCGATCGGCTAGGAATGTCCATGGCCGATCGAGTGCCACTCGAGGTGGTGTGTTTGCCACCTCGTATAGGGATGCATGCGAGCTCATGCCAAACGATAATAGGAAATGCCTGCGAGTTCATGTCGATCGGTAGTAGGGAACGCATGCGAGTATGCCGATCTATAGGGAGGTGCATGACCATCCCTCTTGCAGGGATGCCTGCGAGCTCCTACCAAACGGTAACAGGGAATTCCTGCGAGCTCATGTCGATTGGTAGTAGCGAACGCCTGCGAGTATGTCGATCTATAGGGAGGTGTATGACCGTCCCTCTTGCAGGGATGCCTGCGAGCTCCTGCCAAACGGTAAAAGGGAATGCATGCGAGCTCATGTCGATCGGTAGGAGGGAACGCCTGCGAGTATGCCGATCTATAGGGAGGTGTATGACCACCCCTCTTGCAGGGATGCCTGTGAGCTCATGCCAAACGATAACAGGAAATGCCTACGAGCTCATGTCGATCGGTATTAGGGAACGCCTGCGAGTATGCCGATCTATAGGGAGGTGTATGACCGTCCCTCTTGCATGGATGCTTGCGAGCTCCTGCCAAACAGTAACAGGGAATGCCTGCGAGCTCATGTCGATCAGTAGCAGGGAATGCCTGCGAGTATGCTGATCTATATGGAGGTGTATGACCATCCCTCTTGCAGGGATGCCTGCGAGCTCCTACCAAAGTAACCGGGAATGCCTGCAAGCTCTTGATGTGTGCATGATGTTTAATGATGTTAATATGATGCTCATGCCATGGGAAATGATGTGAGCATGTGCCAAGAGGCGATGATGTTAATACGATGCTCATGTGCCATAGGAAATGATGCGAGCATGTGTCGAGAGGTGATGATGTTAATATGATGCTCATGTGCCATG
This sequence comes from Oemleria cerasiformis, assembly GCA_037349345.1. NCBI lineage: Eukaryota > Viridiplantae > Streptophyta > Magnoliopsida > Rosales > Rosaceae > Oemleria > Oemleria cerasiformis. The sequence continues at coordinate 12,223,960 of JAZGTL010000009.1, read as the reverse complement.
AGCAATGATGTGAGCATGATGGTGCGTATGTGAGTATGATACTTATAATGTTATAAAATGATATTGCATCGGAAGACAGTATGTAATTCGAATGTAGCGTAAAGTGTGTCAGGAGACAATGATACTTACGTGTCATGATGCTCGTCACTCAGTGAGAAAAGTGTTTATCCAGGGCTGCTGGAGGAGTGACATGTGTCGCTCGGCAAGAAAGGTGGTCGTTGCGGGGCAAGTCGGCCTGAGCCGAACAATTTTCGTGGACATGCAAGTGAGAGTTGTTGAAGGGCATTGTAAAACATGTTGCCTAGGCGCAAAGATGGGCGATTGATCATGGTGATCGATAATTGAGCCACTCGGTAATTCCTGATAAGCAGAGATGAATTTACCGATCAATATATCCATAAGATGCAATCAAAGATATATTTGTATTGCACAAATAAAAACTAAGTGATTGTGTAAGTATACGTATAATAGTCATACTTAATGCGTATAGGCAATATGTGATTAAAGTACGAATTTCGGTATATGCCGATAATCAATTATTTGATTTAAGCAAATTGCCACTTGGGGGCCTAATAGTAATTGATACTATAATATTATGGTGTAATTGAATTTGTGGACCTATATGCATGCCCAATAATATGTGAAATCATCTAACATGGTTAGGGTGATTAATGGGCCGAAGTGGCACTTTACAAAAAGGCCTTGATGAGAAAATTTTGAGTAATAGGGTAGTGAGCAAAAGTTGAAACCAATTTCAAATGTGAGTGGCCTATTTGTAATAAGTGGTTGGGCCTTATTCAAATGTGAATGGCCCTTTTATGCTCTGCCCACTTTCACTTTTTTGTTTTTGTTTTAAAATTGCCCGAACCATTTAATATCAATAATTGAAAAACAAGATAAGAAATTCTTATCTCTTCAGTGGCCCATTCGACATGTTGGAGGCGGAGCAGCACAGTGAGTCGCGCCCATCCAATCTCACCAATTCCAACCACACCGATCGGAACCCGTTGGGGAGCGCGATGAAGGCGATGGGGAGAAAGATGATGACGATCGAGGGGCTGCGTCGCACGACCAGACATCAAACTGGGATGGTCAGCGATTTCTGTTCGGGTCCCGATCGTCTCACTTGCCCCGTTCTGAGGTTGGTTTTAGTCTTGCTGGCCGTCGCATGAGAAGGTGAGGGATGACGATGGGTGACAGATTGGGGTTGCTCGGCGGTGGCAACTAAGTCGACCTGGCAAGCACGAAGCCGACGAGTTTGCCCTGCATCAAGATGAATCAACGGTGGACCGATAAGGGTACGTTACGGTCATCTCGAGACGACCCGAGTACATGGACCGATAAGGGTGCGTTACGGTTATCTCGAGAGATGAGGAAACAGAGGACGGCGTCCACGAGAAAGTGGGAAGCTAGTTCGGCGCCCTCGAGTCGGCGGTGAAGTATATCATGCCGTGGTTGCTGGTCGAGAGTTCGAAGGCGCAAGGTTATGAGCCACGTATTCGGACCTCTCACCGTTAGGCACGTGCCGAGAAGAATGGCCTTGTGTTAGAGCCATACGGTGTCGACTGGATCAGTCCCCCATAGCCGTATTGGAGGTAGTTGGTGGGCTGGCCAATTCGAACGTGTCAGACCCGTAACCGTCCACTAAGCATTGCCTAATCCAAAGAGAGATTGACTTAGAGCTTGACTCAGAGTTGGATTTTTTTTTTTTTTTATGTGTATTTGCTTTTCTTCATCCTGGCAGCTGAGAGTGAGGATGAATGAATGTTGTTTGTGTGTTGAGATGGGCTTTTACCAGGGAAGGTTTTTGGATTTTTCTTTGTTGCTTGTCTCTGTTGGTATGGTGTCGTGAGAGACTGAGTCAGAGATGTTTGAGATGTTTTTTTTGGCAGATTTTTTGATCCATGACCCAGAGGGAGAAGAATGAGAATTTTTCTGGGTTTTCTTCTTTGTAGCTGTGAGTATGAGAGGGTATTGATGTGGGATGGGTTTTGTTTCCTCTGATGTTGTCTCTAGTATTCCATGAGGAAGAGAGATGGAGGAGTGATGTGAGGCCATTCTGATTTTTGGATGTTGGCAGAGAGGGAGGAGGTCTTCCTCCATGGTGGTCTGAAGAGAAGAAATAGAGATTTGGGCCGGAGCCTTTTGGGATTCTTTTTGGCAGAGAATCAATCTGGGTTCTAGGCTAGGTTGGTGTTCTTGGGTGTTCATGGTGTTTCAGCGGGAATGTGAGTTTTTGAGAGGGAATCGACCTAGATTTTTGTCGCGTTTCCCACAGACGACGCCAACTGTTGATGCATAAAATGAATCGGTCGAACTGTGAAGGTACACACTCACACCAAGGCACAACGATGTATGTGGTTCACCCAATTTGGGCTCCGTCCACGGTGTTGCTCTACTCTCATTAATAATATATGTGTTTGTACATGTTACATCAGGCATTGAGCCTTAGAGATAGTGATGTATGTAGAGAGAAGGGAGAGAGTTGTCTCTAAAGAGAAGGGAGAGAGTTGTCTCTAGAGAGAGAGGGAGAATTGTAGAGAGAGAGAGAGGATTGTCTTGAATGAGGGAGGAAGCTCCCTATATATAGGCAATATCTAGGTTAAGATCATGGGCCACAATGGTGGGTCTTAGGCATGGGCCTCGTTGATGGGCCTTGATGATGGGCTTGGTCTTGACCCAAGTGATCTTCCGGGTCTTTATGCTAGATCCGTTGTTTGGTCAGATTAGATACGAACATATGGAATAGGCAACTATAGTCATCCGCAGACGCGAGGTCGGCACTTGAATAACCTACTTGCTGAAAAATTGACCTAAACAAACATAAACTACATGTAATTTGCATTCAAATAAACGAACAGGAATTGAAAAAGGAATGCAATTAGGAACTCTTAATCATCCAAAATTTCCCATCCAAATTCCAATAGCAAGGAAAGAACACGAAAATCAAACCAAAACAAACAAAGCCATGGATGGAATATGCAATTATAGTCTCAGTCACGAGGTCAGCACTTATATCAATAACCTATTCGCTGAAAAAATGACTTAAACATACATGAATTGAACGTATTTCGCATTCAAATAAACAAATAAAAAATGAATGGACGTGCGGACGGCAAGGCCTTTGAGGAGCTTGTAGCGGAAATACTCAACCTAAGCAATGGCACAAAGTCCCCTTTTGTTCACCTTCTCAGCGTAGAGCTCAACGCTGTTTTCTGGGAACTTGTACCGCTTCTGAACTATAGAAGTCAGTTCCCTAATCATCCGCTTCTGAACTATAGAAGTCAGTTCCCTAATCCTTCTACCCTTCTCTCCTATTCAGTATACAAATATAAAATGAATAAATACATGATCAAATCTATTTTCCCATAAAGACAAAAATGGAAAACTAAATCAAAACCATTCGGCTGGGATCTAAAGAAGATATAACTACGAGATCTAGAACCATAAAAAGATGAGAAAGCATACACTTCGTGGGATTTTCGGGCTCTCTGGAGTGCTTAACCTGAAACCAAAAAAAAAACTACAAATCTTGGTCAATTCAATGGAAGATGTACAGATTCAGAAACTAGAAAATAAAGATAGAGAAAGAAGATTCAATTCATTGGGTCATAGCAGCGAGAGCCTCAGCGAGAACTGAGAGAGGTTAACGTTGAGAACCAACGTACAAAGGCTGAGAGACGAACGTGGGAGAGGCGGCTAAGTGAGAGCCTAGAGAGGTTGAGAGTGGGCGCTGATTTTTATTTCCCTGCGAGAACACTTTGTTTCAAAAAAAGAATGCGGGCCATAAAGTTTTGGTTTCCCCGCTCGCTGATTTTTATTTTCCCACACTATAGCCACACGTTTTGTTTTTCTTTCATAGCATTTAGGGTGTTTATTATTTTTTAAAATTTTACATTTCATAGCACTTGTGCAAAAGTGCTATGATTCAATGCTATGAATGAGACATTTTCTTGTAGTGAGTTGTCACCACGAGCTTCCCTCCTCGTAATCCACATAACTTCTTTTGAGACCTGAGAGGTGCAAACAACAAGGTGGGTGAACATATGCTAACCCTAGCATGTAAAACATCAGCATTATTTAATATAGCATACAAAAAGAGGCACTACAATAAAATAAGCAAAGCAACCTAACTATCTATCCAACCAACAAACATCATTCAATCTTCACACGTTGAAGATGACACATCCAATTCCAATGGATAACAGCAGTAATACTATCTCGATATCATCGTCTAGCTATGATGATATCGATAATCTCAATATCCCATCGTACATACCAAACCATAATCTCATCAATCAGGATCACCGCCCTCACCATACCCAATGACCTCCAAAATGGATGTATCGTGCCGGTAAGCCCTCGGCTAACATATCTCATCAGATCATATATCATGTCATATCAACTGGCATAAATCCTCGGGTATCATCGCCTCGTATATAAGCCGAGATCTGCCACTATAGTATTAGTTTATACTCATTTCGGAATATTTTACCTTTCGAAGGGTTCACAACACTCAAATATCATAATCCAGAAATGCGGGGTCCTAACATCGACCCCCTTACCTATTCTATATATTTTTTCTATTATCAACACCATTTCATTGGGATTTCTGTCCCCAAATCAGAATATCAACACATGCCAGGCTCTAAATCTAGCTCATGGCATCGTCTATGGTTTCTTTCATCATCATAACACACATAATCACACCAAAATTTCCCTAATCATAACAACCAATACTTATCAACACAATCTAATCCATAATTACTCAAATCACATCCCAATCATCACATAATCAATCACATAACAATACATAAATCATAAGTTTAGGGAAAGAGGTCCATTCGCTGTACGTCGGGGAGAAATTACCCGATCAGATCCATTATTATACGTACTTCGAGGCGTTTGTTCCCGGAGGTCCCCACGAGCTCCGTCTCGATCCATATGATCCTTCAAACTCTCTAATACCGTAACACCTCACAAACAGGGCAATTAATATTAATTAAACAATCCTTGAACTATTAAATTTAAATTCCCTATTCCTGGGAGTACAGCCACTCCCTAAAACACATGTAAAGCGACTAAAACTATCCCAAACAGCACCCCAAACAAACTCTTATGGACTTGAAACCTGAGCCAACGGCTCCGAAACCTCGAATTATATATAACACGTGACGCTGGGAGTTGAGGGTGGGGCCACCCGACCCTACGCTCTTTGGCATCCCTTAAGTGACCTCTACCTCGAGCCCAGCCACCTTCGCCGGAATCTGCCATTGTTGGTTGGATTCCAAGCTTTCCCAATCTCTCCATATCTAAAATAAATCTCACAACCAAAATTCTAAACTCATCTACTCGGCGAGAACAATGCAAAAGTGAGGTCTAGAGGTCGAGATTGTAATTGTGGCGGCCAAAAAATCCCTTGAAAGTCGAGAAAACCCTCCTCCATTCATTGCTTCATGTGCCGCGTACAATGGCCAATCGCCTCCAATGATGGCATGGTTGTGATCGTGAGAGGGAGATGAAGAGGTTGGTGGTAGTTGAGAGGTGAAAGGTGTCCACCTTGAGTGGAATAAAAAGGCTTGGTCCAGGGTTCAATCCTCAAAGGTTGCAGCTAGGGGATTTGGATGGGGACTTCGCTAACAATACCTTTGGGCTGGTGTGTGTGCTTAAGGCTGCCACCAGGGGCTTCGCTTTGGGAGGATTCCCGGCGGCCATAACGACGCCGTCAAGGCCGGAGTTGCCGTGCGGGGCGGGTCGTTACAAAAAAAGGCGCCTTATGTTACTGGGTTCACCGCCTACAACGGATCCTGGCCCCAGTCATCCAAGGTATTGTTATGCTTGCCATATTCGCTCCCACTCGCATGCAGCCTTATCGGGGGTCGAACCCTGGACCAAGCCTTTTGCTCCCCTCAAGGAGGACACCTTTCACCAATTGAACTGCAGCTCAATTGGTGAAAGGTGTCCACCTTGAGTGGAATAAAAAGGCTTGGTCCAGGGGTCAATCCTCAAAGGCTGCAGCTAGGGGATTTGGATGGGGACTTCGCTAACAATACCTTTGGGCTGGTGTGTGTGCTTAAGGCTGCCACCAGGGGCTTCGCTTTGGGAGGATTCCCGGCGGCCATAACGACGCCGTCAAGGCCTGGGTTGACGTGCGGGGCGGGTCGTTACAGCCAAGACTAAGAACCTCGAATTAAGCCATGCGGGTCCTAAATCCATGTTTAAGGACCAATAGATCAAGTTCAAGGTGAGTCAAGGTTCATGCCAAGACGTGTCCTTGACATGTCTCAAAGAAACCTCATATGTGCCCTAAATCGAGTCATAGAACCGGCCCCAACCGAGCCATGGCGCGTACTTCAGAGCTCTCAACCAAGTCCCAATCGTGTCCCTTGACACGCCTCAACCCCGCGGGCCAGCGCAGCCCGTGTCCATGCTAAGCTAGGAAAGCAGTCTTAGGGTTTCATTAAGGTTAGTTTAGGCTTTTTGTTGTGAGATTCAATTCCTAGTTTTTAGGGGAAGTCCTAGGTCTATTTAAACAATGTTTTAACGCTGAATTAGGGTTCCACCCCTTTGTAGCCGCATGGTTTTCAGTTTTAGACAGTTTGTGCATTTTTACTTTCGTTCGTGCTTTTGGAAGAGAAGCTTAACACATAGAGTTGAGGAGAGTGCTTGAACGTGTCCTTGGCTTGCCATTCCTTTCAGTGTTTTCTTTTCTTCCCTTTCATCTTTAATTTGTAATCATGACTTATTCTATTGTTTTCTATAAGATGCGTGAGTAGTTCTTCATAGAACTAGGGCTGCTTGAAGCCCTAACCATGTAGTTTGTTAACTTGATTTTGGCCCTTGGTTTACATTGTTATGAATACTGAATATGGTTGTGATTACTGTGCGTAATGATCTTAGTTTATGTTTATGAGTTAAGTCATCTTATTTGCATAATCTATAGGTGAATGATTGCTTGATTGATTGACTATCTTCTTGTGATTATTTGGCACCAACGGTAGTTGCTTTACATCTTACTTGTAATCTAACTCATGACAACCTAGGACTGCACATCACTTTTCTAGGGATAGTGTGATTGCTCAGATTTCCTTTCAAGCTTAATGCGTTCTTTGAATAGTTGTGGTAGTGAGCCGGGAAAACCTACTACATAAGAACTAAGAAGGAAATAAAATGTGTGATTTGACCTTGAGTGGACCTTTGCACGGGCATCAGATTCAGTTAATTCATAGTAATGGAACCTTGGAAATCTTGTTAAGAACTTGTAATGGTTAGTGGTGAATAGTTGGCCTTAGTTCGACTTAATATCTAGTTTTAATTAAAATCAACCTTGCTGCCTAATTTGTTTCTTTCACGACTTAATATCTAGTTTTAATTAAAATCAACCTTGCTGCCTAATTTGTTTCTTTCACTTTAAGTTTCCTTTTTACTTTCAGTATTCTCAATTCCAAAAGCATTAAACCACCCCCTAACCGTGAGTCTTGTGTGTGTTTGTTCAGAGTCTTTTGTGTTTTCTTGTGTCGCAAGTTACTGTCATAAGTCTTGTCTTAGTGTCTTGCATATTTACTTAGTGTTGAGTCTAGTTCTTGGTGTATTTTACTTGTTTTCTTTTATTGTGGTTGAGTCTTAATCCGACTTAGTTAAGTCTAAATATTGAAGTGGACATAACGTTGATGCAAGTCCTCGAGGGATCGACCCTTGCTTTTCTATTGTACTATCTTAGTTGCCTTATGCACTTGCAAAGTTTTAATTGTTAGAAATAGATTGCATATTCTGTGTTCTCTATTTTTACCATCAACTATCAAATAATTTTTGAATAAAAATTCATTCTAAAGATGAAAAAAATTAAGTTAGGAATCATAAACGTTGAAAATGGAAGTTTTATGACGAGTGTAATTCATCTTGAAGATTTTATCCACTAATCCAAATATCACAAAATCATAATAGTATATTACATATTCGCATTCATAATATAATAATGGATGCAATTAATTAATTATAGTGAGTGTAATTAATTAATTAATAATTATAGAGTCATTTATTTGACCCATTCACATATTCACATTCACAATTCACATTCATAATTTAATAAAAGAGTCATTTATTTGACCCGGTGCCTCTATGACCCCCCAGACTCTATTGTCACAATTAACATTCATGTATTTGACCCATTTAGGTCCACCGGCCACAAGAAGAGTCCACTTCAAGATTCTTTAGTTTAGAGTCGCACTTCAGTCTTCTCCTTCACACTTCGTTCTCTTCTGTCTTCTCTCTCACCCAAAATTCACCGACCCACTCAGCCAATTTCATTTTGAGAGATTCAGAGAGTGAGAGACAGAGAGAGACACACAAAGATATCCAACATTTCGGAGAGGCAGAGAGAGAGACGAACCAGACTTATACTACTTATCCAAAATTCACTGACCCACTCAGCCAATTTCATTTTGAGAGATTCAGAGAGTGAGAGACAGAGAGAGAGACACAAAGATATCCAACATTTCGGAGAGGCAGAGAGAGAGACGAACCAGACTTATATCACACTCGACGCTTCTAACCAGACTTATACTACTTATCCATCCACTGTTTCCGTCGCACTACTCTGATTTCCGCGCCTTTCGACTTACGATACTCCCCATAATCTTTTCAGAAAAAGTTGGATTGTATTTGGTTCATGAAGAGCAATTCTTTGATTTAACGGTAATTCCAACCGTAGTGTTGCAAATCCTTGGTAGGGAGACGATGAGAGATTAACAATCTCTGATACGAAATGTCTTGTTGACCTCGCTATCACCGCTTCTCGTATTTCTAGTGTAGGAATTCAACTCGCATCTTGTTGATGTACTCTTTTAGATACAATTGTACTCAACACTTTGTCTGGAAACTTCCCAATTGTTACGATCCTTTACATGCAATCAATGTTTCTCGATCTTCTACCAAAACTTGGGGTACGACAATCACGAGCAAGCAGTTATGGCCGTACTTTTCCCTCGTGGAGGATTTGTCACTTTTCACTTTAGATTTCGACAAGTATTTAGGATTTGATATATGTTCCCGCTTTCCTTTGCATTTATCTATGCTACTTGTCGTTTCATTAATTCCAAACATCGGACTACCACCAATTGTTTCTTTATACTATTAGGGCCAACGCAGGGTCCAATTGTTTCACATATCCACACTGAGCCGACGCAAATCGTTGATGTAATGACCCAGAAATTTAATTAGTGAATTTTTGTAAATTAATTTGGAAAATGACGATTTTACCCTTGGTTTTATAAAAGGCGTGAAAGTTAAATTTTGTTTGGAGATACCTTTGGAAGTTTTTCGAGGACCGTTGTGTAGGTCTCGAACTCACGAGTTCGTAGACATGTGACACGCGGGAAACAGAGTTCGTATGAGAGAGTGGTGGGTCTAGAATGTTCAGGGGCATTTTGGTAATTTTCATCGGGTAGATATTTTTAACTCATACCCTCTCAAGATTCTTCCTTTTATCCTCTCTCTTCGTAATCAACATCCAAATTGTGCCACCGAACCCCCAAAATTCCTTACCCTTGAACTTTGATTCGAAGAAACCTTGTCCAATTTGGTTCCACCCATCGGAATCTCCTCCTCCCCACCATCAAGGACGTACCGGCCGTTGAGGGAAACAGTCACGGGAAACACCGTACCGAGGAAGGAGAAAATCGACCCTTTCGATCAATTTTCTGGTCAACTCAGGTAAGGGTTTCGTGTTTAGACTTCAGTTTCGAGTTCTTGGGTTTGAGTACATAGTTTTAGGCTCTTAGTTTGTGGAAAACGGTTGAGATTTGAAGAAGATAGGAAATTTTCAAGGTCGGCCGGTAATGGTGATTTTCGGCGACGGCGAACAGTGGCGCACATCAGAGCGATCATCTTCTCAGGCGACTAGTTCGGTCAGAGAGTGTTGACGTGGCATGCCACCTGGTAGCCACGTGGAGGCCACCTAGCAGCCATGTGGAAGTCACCTGGTAGCCACGTCGTGGCCACCTGACAGCCACGTCGAGGCCACCTGGTAGCCACATGGAGCCACCTAGCGGTCTAGTTAGCGCCGAGTTAGCGCACGTGCAGGCGTATGGGTACTGTAGCTAGCGAACGGACGAGCCATCGACCTTTCACCGACACATGTCAGCGCGTGGGACCGGTCATTGGGTCACGGAGGTGCGTGCCAATATGTTTTTAACTTTCCGGACCTTTTGGCGTAGGTTTCGGGTTAATCAGACATCATTTAGGGGTAGTTTTGGCCGTCCGAAGTGGGTGCGTTTTAGTGGGACGCATGTGGACCTTCCAGGGTTTAGGGAGTCTGAATTTAGGGTTTATAATTATCGTTAGTAACCCCGATTGTTACTTTTGACATGCGATACTGCTCCGGGAACTTCAGAGGAGCGTACGACTCGGGATTGAGGTTAATTGGACCTTCGGTGAGTGAACTTTGGTTTGAAAATTGTAATGCATGCGTAAATGTATATTTTAAGTAAAGTATTGTTTTTATCAAATTGTCAAGTATTATGCTAATAAATTATTACTGGACACGGGTTTTCAATAATTGATTAGGAATGACGTTTTCGGTTGTGGCCCGACTTTTGGACTATGCTTTTATATAGTTTTGACTTTATAGATTTTGGGTTTCGGCCGAGTCCAGGATTTTTAGGTTTAGACCCAGATTGGTGACTTTATTGGATTTGGGCTTCGGTCCCGATTTTCCAATGAATTTGGCTTACTCCAAGAAACAAGGATTTCAAAAAATGCATTTTGGATTTTACCTTACGGGTTTGTTTCCCTTATGTCTATTGTCCCCGAGGGTCATGGTTTTCTCCGATGCTGGCGTCGAGGGACTTTCTCCGCCAAATCATTGAGGGTTCTCCGACACTGGTGTCGAAGGGTATTTCTTCACCAGGTCATCGATTGCTTAAACCGATTATTACCTTGTAACACCCTTCACGGGTGGTGTCAGCCGGTATAAATCCTCAGCAATCATCATATCGCATGTAAGCCCGCATGTCCCTTGGCTATCATCATATCATATATAAGCCAACATATCCCTCGTCTATCATATCACATCAGCCAGTATAATCCCTTAGCTATCATCAGGTCATATATAAGCCGGTATATCCCTTGGCTATCAAATCACATCAACCGGTATAAACCCTCGACTATATTCATATCATATCTAAGCCGGCATATTGATCGGCTATCATATCACATCAACTGGCATAATCCCTCGACTATCATCATATCATATCTAAGCCGGCATGTCCCTTGGCTATCATCATAACTCGATCATCAACTCAGGTATCCCAATGGTACTACAGTCGCACGAGTCACGCGCACGTGGCAGGACTGGGTGTCTTCGCTCGTACAACGACCACGTGAAGGACTGGGTGCAAGCACCATCACCACGAGTCCCCCTAGGAGTCCTGGGACCACATATAGACATAAAGACTCGGGGCAGGACTGGCGCTGTTTAACTAGTATAGCGAGCGTAGGTGAACAATCACGTGGAGGACTAATCTGTGGCATATAGACAGGTACGACACTAGCGACCACCATATAGGTATACCATGACTCGACATGGACATACGACTCAAAGTGACTTGACATGACTTTGAACTAACACATGACCTTGTACTAGGTCGGCATGCCTCGACCATAGTACCCCAACACTAACTCAGATGCTATGCCGGCATGACTCCTCGGTGATAGCATCTCGATAATGACTCATGTGCTAAGTTATCACGACTCCTCAGAAATAGCATCTGAATCAAATATTTGTGTTTCCTCGATCATCGTAATTGTCGTTTCACTTCGATATTCCTTCGGGGTAGGGATACTTCTGACGGTTTTGACATTGAGCGAGCTCAGAGGCTGGGGCTACAGTGTTCACGGGCGAGTTAGCCCAGATGATGCTGATGACTAGATTACTCTTTTGGAGCGAGTATTTGCTTTTATGAGATGCCCTTCGGAGGATAGGTAGCGTTTATCCACAGTTCTTCTGAGTGGTTATGCGTACCGTTGGTGGCATGCCTTGCAAATGACGTGTTGGGATGTTCGTGCACTTACTTAGGAAGCTTTCTGGGAGCGCTTCCTCGAGCAGTTTTATAATCGCTCATACCGAGATGCTAGAGAGACTGAGTTCTTACAGTTGCAGCATGGGGACATGACTGTAGCACAGTGTGAGTAGAATTTTCTTAATTTGTCACGATTTACACCGGCTCTCGTGGCAAATGAGATGGATAAGTACCGAAGATTTGAGTATAGATTGAGATATGAGATTAGAGTAGCAGTAACTGCGGCGGTACATACTTATTTGAGGGCCCTATCAGATGTTGCGTCCAGTGTAAAAATGAGTTTGGCAGCTCAATACAAGCTTAGTGCGCCCAGGCGTCGCTGGGATCGCCTGAGTTGCGAGGCATCTAGTCAGGGACCAACTAAGGGAGGCAGTTTCAGTTCTGGATCTTCTGGAAGTGCAAAATCCAGATAAGGCAGTGGCAAAGCCGGTCAACGACAACAGTCATCAGCTCTGTCTAGTGGGGCTTCAGTGCAGTCGATTGGGAGGTAGAGTGGTAGACAGGCACGGCCTGGTGACACCGGTTGTTCTTTTATGGGGAGACTGGTAATTTTAAGAGAGAATGTCCACATCATCCGGGTAGTAGTTCTTTGGGCCAAAAGAGCAGCGCAGAGATCTGGTACTGCAGCTGGGAGCCAGAACCATTCGAGTGGGGCTGGCAGGGCTAGTGGGAGGCAAAGGGGTTGTGGTCGATCTTTTGGTACATAGGCCCGAGTTTTTGCTATGACTCAGTAGGAGACTCGAGCTGCACCAGAGGTGGTTACTGGTATGTTGTCTATTTTTTATCATGATGCTCGAGTTTTGATAGATCCCGGGGCTACATATTCTTTTATTTCTCGGGGGTTTACACTTTTTTCCAATTGAGAATTGTCATCGATTGGTTGGGACATGGGCATTAGCACCCCCACCAGAGATATGTTAGTGCCGAACCTAGTGATACGCAGTTGTCCAGTGGTAGTGGAAGGTCATGAGTTGGAGGCAGACTTAATCCCCTTGGACATTTATGATTTTGATGTGATTCTGGTGATGGATTGGTTAACCATGCATCATGCCTCCATTGATTGTTTCAACAAGATGGTGGTATTCCGGAGTTTAGGTTTGCCGGAACTTAGTTTTCAGCGAGAACGTAGGGTGCTTCCCTCGGGAGTGATATCAGCTTTGACGGTTAAGAAGTTATTGAGGAAAGGTTGTGAGGGCTATTTAGCTCACATGATCGATTCTCGGGATACTCTGGTGAGGGTAGAGGATATTCCTGTGGTGAATGAGTTTGCAGATGTGTTTTGGGAGGATCTTCCGGAGTTGCCACCTCACCAGGAGATTGAGTTTACCATAGGGCTTATTCCAGGTATTCAACCTATATCACAGGCACCGTACATGATGGCACCGATAATATTGAGGGAATTGAAGACTCAATTGCAGGACTTGGTGTACATGGGAATTATTCGACCGAATGTATCGCCTTGTGGTGCGCCGATGTTATTTGTAAGGAAGAAAGATGGTGGTTTGAGGCTATTTATCGACTACCGGCAGTTAAACAGGGTTACGGTGCGGAATAAGTATCCTTTACCACAAATTGAATTTTTTTGACCAATTAAAAGGGGCAAGGTATTTTTCTAAAATTGACCTTTGATCCGAGTACCATCAGTTAAGGATAAAGAAAAATGACGTTCCCAAAACAGCTTTCAGGACACGTTATGGGCATTATGAGTTCCTAGTGATGCCCTTCGGTCTAACTAATGCACCGGCGGCATTTATGGATTTGATGAATAGGGTGTTCCAACTGTATTAGGATCGATTTGTAATTGTGCTCATTGATGATATCTTAGTATATTTGAAGAGTGCTAAGGCACATGAGAAGTACTTGAGGTTGATGCTGAATACGTTGAGGAAAAAGAAACTATTCGCCAAGTTCAATAAATGTCAGTTTTGGTTGACCAATGTCGTATTCTTAGGTTATGTGATTTCTGCAGAAGGTATCAGCGTGGATCCCCAAAAAGTTGAGGCAGTGGCAAATTGGGAGAAACCGAAGACAACGTCAGAGGTGAGAAGTTTTCTAGGTTGAGCAGGATATTATAGACGGTTCGTGGAAGGATTTTCTACGATAGTTGCCCCGTTGACTCGGTTGACTAGGAAAGGGGTCAAGTTTGACTGGGATGATGAGTGTGAACAGAGCTTTCAAGAGCTTAAGAGGAGGTTAACTTCTGCCCCATTGTTAAGACTTCCAGATGATAGCGGAGGATTTGAGGTGTACAATGATGCATCATTACGAGGTATAGGCTACGTGCTGATGCAGCATGGGAAGGTGATAGCATATGCTTCTAGGCAACTTAAACCCCATGAGTTGAACTAACCCACACATGATTTAGAGTTAGTTGCAGTCGTGCATATACTGAAGATTTGGAGACACTATTTGTATGGGAAACGTGCCTGATCTTTACAGACCATCAGAGCCTGAAATATTTCTTTACCCAGAAAGATTTGAACTTGAGATAGAGGAGGTGGCTAGAGTTGATAAAGGATTATGACTGTACCATAGAGTATCACCCAGGGAAGACCAATGTAGTGGCAGATGCACTGAGCAGGAAGTCCATGGGTTCCTTGGCCTCTTTGCACACTGTTTACTTACCGTTGTTAGTGGAATTCCGAAAAGCGGGAATTATACTTGGCATGGATAGCCAGTGGGCTCTGTTGGCTAGCTTCCATATGACCCCTGTCTTGATTGACCGAATTATTGAAGCTCAACTCCATGATCATACGTTGTGTGTCATTAGGATGGAGTTGGAGGTTGGGAATAGGCAGGATTTTGTGATTAGGGATGATGGGGCCTTGGTTAAGGATGGCCGGTTGTGCGTACCTAATGAAATAGAGTTGAAAAGAGAAATTCTTGAGGAAGCTTATAGTTCAGTCTATGCTATGCATCCAGGTGGCACTAAGATGTATAGTACCCTTAAGGAGCACTATTGGTGGACTAAGATGAAAAGGGAAATAACAGAGTTTGTGAGTAGATGCCTGATGTGTCAACAAGTAAAAGCAGAGAGGCAGAAACCATATGGGGCACTACAACCACTACCTATTCCGGAATGGAAGTGGGATCACATTACTATGGATTTTGTTTATAAACTTCCTAGGACTCAAAAAGGACATGATGGAATTTGGGTAATTGTTGATAGACTTACAAAGTCAGCACATTTCTTGCTAATACGTGAAGATTATAGGATGGACCAATACGCCAAATTGTGTGTGGATGAGATCATATGGGTGCATGGGACTTCATAGTCGATTGTATCCGACATGAATCCTAGGTTTACCTCGAGGTTTTGGCGGAGTTTGTGGAAAGCCTTTGGAACTACATTGCATTTCAATACAGCTTTTCATCCTCAAACTGATGGTCAGTCTGAGAGTACAATTCAGATTCTGGAAAATATGATGAAATCTTGTGTACTGCAGTTTAAAGGGAACTGGGACTCACACCTGGCCTTGATGGAGTTTGCGTACAACAACAACTATCAGTCTAGTATTGGGATGTCTCCTTTTGAGGCACTGTATGGGAGACAGTGCAGGACACCGATATGCTGGAATGAGGTAGGTGAGAGAAGACTGTTGACACCAAAGATAGTTGAATTGACAGAGGAAAAGATTAAAATCATCAGGGAAAGGTTGAAGGCAGCTCAGGACCTCCAAGAAAGCTATGCAGATCGACGGATCAGAGATCTTGAGTTTGAGGTCGGAGACATGGTTTTCTTGAAATTATCCCGTTGGAAAGGAGTTGTACGTTTTGGTAGATGAGGGAAGCTGAGTCCTCACTACATTGGGCCTTATGAGATAATTGAGAGGATAGGGCCAGTGGCTTACAGACTTGCTTTACCTCCAGAACAGTCAAAGGTTCATTACGTATTCCATGTATCCATGCTTCGGAAGTATCTATTTGATGAATCTCATGTATTGGAGGCGCAACCAATTCAGCTTAGAGATGATTTGAGTTTTGAGGAGAACCCATTGCAAATTCTATATTGGAAGGAAAAAGTTTTACGCATAAAGAATATTCCATAGATTAAAGTTATGTGGAGGAATCATAACGTGGAGCAGGCCACGTGGGAACCCGAGGCACTTATGCGGGTGCAGCATCCACATTTGTTCCAATAACAGGTATGAATTTCGAGGACGAAATTTCTTTAAGGGGGTGAGTTGTAACGACCCGAAAATTTAATTAGTGAATTTTCGTAAATTAATTTGGGAAATGACGATTTTACCCTTGGTTTTATAAGAGGCGTGAAAGTTAAATTTTGTTTGGAGATACATTTGGATGTTTTTCGAGGACCGTTGTGTAGGTCTCGAACTCACGAGTTTGTAGATAGGCGGCACGCGAGAAATGGACTTCGTATGAGGGAGTTGTGGGTCTAGAATATTCAGGAGCATTTTGGTAATTTTTACTAGGTAGATATTTTTAACTCAGACCCTCTCCAGATTCTTCATTTTATCTGCTCTCTTCACGATCCTCATCCAAACTGTGCCACCGAACCTAAAACCCCGTACCCTTGAACTTTGATTCGAAGCAACCTCGTCCAATTTGGTTCCACCTATCGGAATTTTCTCCTCCCCGCGATCAAGGACGTACTGGCCGTCAAGGGAAACAGCCACAGGAAACACCGAATCGAGGAAGGAGAAAATCGAACATTTCGATCGATTTTCTGGCCAACTCAAGTAAAGGTTTCGTGTTTAGACTTCAGTTTCGACTTCCTGGGCTTGAGTATATAGTTTCAGGCCCTTAATTCGTGGAAAAATGGTTGAGATTTGAGGAAGATAGGCAATTTTAAAGGTCGGCCAACAATGGCGATTTTCGACGACGACGCACGGCGGAGCGGTCATCACCTCTAGCGACGGGTTTGGTCAGAGAGAGTTGACGTGGGTACGAGTCGTCGGCCTTTAGCCGGCGCGCGTGGGGCAGGTCCTTTGTTCACGGCGACACGTGTTGACATGTTTTTGACATTTTGGCACATGTTTCGAGTTAATTGGACATCGTTTAGGGGTAGTTTTGGTCGTCCGAAGTGGCTACATTTTAGTTGGACGCGTGTGGACCTCCCGAGGTTTACAAAGTCTGAATGTAGGGTTTTTAATTATCGTTGGTAACCCCGATTGTTACTTTTGACATGCAATACTATTCCGGGAACTTCAGAGGAGCGTACGACTCGGGGTTGAGCTTAATTGGACGTTCGGTGAGTGGACTTTGGTTTGTAAATTTTAATGCATGCATAAATGTATATTTTAAGTAAAGTATTCTTTTGTCAAATTGTCAAGTATTATGCTAATAAATTATTACTAGACACGGGTTTTCAATAATTGATTGGGAATGACATTTTAGGCTGTGGCCTGGCTTTTGGACTCTACTTTTATATAGTTATACTTTATATATTTTGTGTAATGACCCGGAAATTTTTTTTGTGAATTTTCGTAAATTAAGTTGTAAAAGGATGAAATTACCCTTGGTTGTTTTAGGGGCTTGAAAGTTAATTTTTGTTTCGAGACACTTTTGGCTATGTTTCATAGACCATTGCATATGTCTCGAACTCACGAGTTCGTAGACAGACAACACGCGAAAAATGGAGTTCGTATGAGAGAGTTGTGGGTCTAGAATGATCAGGGGCATTTTGGTAATTTTCCTGGGGTAGATATTTTAAATCAGACCTACTCCAGATTTTTTCTACATTTCATCCTCTCTCTCCCCGTGCTCTCTCTCATCCAAGCCGTGAAACACACAAACCCTCAAATTTTGATTTTCAATTTAGGCCAAACCACCACAAACCATTCACATCATCATCTTCCTCACTTCATTATGAGCTCAACCATATCCTTCATCGAGCTTGGAGGTGTTAGGAGAAGGAGATTCGTAGGTGAACAGTAACTGCCACCTTCTCGGTCATTTTTCAGCCACCACAGCTAATGAATCTCAATTCTAATTACATATTTGGATTCCTTTGCTCGAGTAGATGAATTTCCATTATTAGAACATTGGATTTGGTTGAGAAATGAGGGAGATATTAAGCTTTGAAGTTCGGTTGGCTATGGAGGAATCTATCGCGTGAACAGTAACATGGACTGAGGTAGAAGGCGAGTACATGGCGCAGTCATGCATGGGGGAAGGAGTCTCGGGCATCCACCGGCACACGGCGGCACGTGGAGCTCCTCCTCGAGCTCCGGCGAACATAAGTTTCAAAGCTCTCGATGTTCCGGACCTATTGGCGCAGGTTTCGGGTCAATCGGACATCGTTTAGGTGTAGTTTTGGGCGTTCGAAGTGGCTGTGATTTTAGTGTGACGCAAGCGGACCTCCCGGGTTTTAGGGAGTCTAAATGTAGAGTTTTGATTATAGTTGGTAATCCCGATTGTTACTTTTGACATGCGATACAGCTCCGGGAACTTTAGAGGAGCGTACGAGTCGAGATTGAACTATTTGGACATGTGGTGAGTGGACTTCGGTTTTGTAACTTATAATGTATGCTTAAAGGTATATTTGAAATAATTTCTTGTTACGTATTGTTTTTGCCAAATTTCTAGAATTTAGAATTTACTGGACATGGGTTCTCAATAATAAATTGGAAATGACGTTTTGGGTTATGGCCTGGCTTTATGGACTCTTCTTTTATGTCGTTTTGACCTTATAGATATTAGGTTTCGATTGAGTCCATGATTTTTGGGTTTAGACTCGGATTTGTGATTTTATTGGATTTGGGCATAAACTCGATTTTTCAATGAATTTGGCTTAGGCCAAGAAACAAGGATTTCAAACATGGATTTTGGTTTTCACTGAATTACTGTCCCCGAGGGTCAAGGTTTTCTCCGATGCTGGCGTCGAGGGTCTTTCTCTGCCAGATCGTTGAGGGTTCTCCGACGCTAGTGTTGAGGGGTATTTCTCCGCCAGGTCGTTGAGGCTGTCTATACAAAGTATAGGTTTCTACACAACTCGAGGTATATCGGGTGTGTGGAGGGTATCGAGCTACGGCTCGGAATTTCATTCGGGCAGCAGTGGGATATGTTTTGATGTATATTTTGTGTCCAGGTCGGTTTACATGATTTTAAACTCTTTTGAGGAGGGTTTCCAAATCAGGGTTGTGGACCACGGAATGTTTTCATTATTCGGGTTTTCGTGGATCCCACCAAGTGTTTTAACAAAGGTTGGATTTTTCTGTGGATTTTCGAATTATCTATATATTATATTTATATATAAACGGATTTTATGTTATGCATGCATGGTTTTACTCGTGGAGGGGGGGAGGGGGAAGGTATGTTTTCCTCGTAAATAATTTTAAATGATTATTTTGTCCACTCACTGTAACGACCCGGACCAGAAATTAAATTATTTTGAGAATTGGACAATTTTACCCTCAGTTTTGGACGGGTTTGGGAGTCACTTTTTGACTGGCAGTACTTTTGGGAATTTTTCTTGGGTCGTTACGTAGGTTTCGAACTCACGAGTTTGTAGACAGGCGGCACGCGAAAAACGGAGACCCGATGAGTTCGTTACGGGTCTAGAAGCTTCAGGGGTAGTTTGGTAATTTTGGAAAAGTTGGAACTATTTAGTAGATATTTTTCTCTCTCCTCGGGAGATTGGTCCATTCAGTCTCTCTCTCCTACCCGAAAACCTCCCCGTACGAACACCGAAGTACCCCTTTCATCGGATGGATTTCGATCCGATTTGACCGAAACCAAGGTCGGGAGGATCTTCCCCTGGACCCCACGAGCATTTTGGGGTAGTTATTGGAGCGGGAGCACCGCCGTAGGCGACGGACGGAGGATGGAGGTGAACCGAGTCTTCTCGGCCGTTTTCTGACCAAACCAGGTACGATCTCGGAACTTTGACCTCATATTTGGATTCCTGGTGAAAAGTAGATGAATTTACATGTGTAGATCATGAAAAAAGGGTTAAGAAATGAAGAAGTTAGAAAACCTTGAAAATCGACCGGAAATGGCAATTTCTGACGAACCATACGGCGGTGGAGGTGGCGATCCGGTCATCTTCTCCGGCTAGCCTCTAGTGACGGCGACGACAGTCCAGTCGTCTTCCCCAGTGAGTCACCGGTAACCGGTCGAGTTGAGTGAACCGGTTGGGTCGAGTTGAACCAGTCGGGTCGAGTTGGACCGGGTCAGGTTGAGCCGGATCGGGTTGGACCGGTCCAGGCGCGTGAACACTGTAGCAAGCGCGTGACCGGCGCGTGAGGGTGCGTGAGCGCGTGTACCGAACTTCCGACTGCGCGTGGCGGCGCGTGGGGCCGAGTCTGAGGTCACGGCGACGCGTGGTAACTAGTTCTCGACGTTCTGAATCTGTTGGTACAGGTTTCAGGTTGATCGGACATTATTTAGAGGTCATTTTGGGCAATCCCAGCGGTAATAGTTGACCGTATTATCGGGTTTTGAGCTCGGAAAGTCAAGGTAGTTGGGTCATTATTGTGCATGTGTTCCTTGGGCTAGAGCGTCCATGAATTATGGGTTGGATGTTGTATGTGAGTGGACTTTTGTTTTATAAACTGAAATGCATGCATCAAAATATCTTTGTTTAAATACTGTTATGTATTGTGGCATTGAATTTCTGGAGTTTGGAAATGATTAGTGGACACATGTTTTCTACTATTACTGTTACCGACTGATATGATATGATAGCCGAAGGTTATACCGGCTGATGATATGATATGATGGTCGAGAATACTTACCGACTGATATGATATGATAGCCGAAGGTTATACCGGCTGATGATATGATATGATGGTCGAGGATACTTACCGACTGATATGATATGATAGCCAAAGGTTATACCGGCTGATGATATGATATGATAGTCGAGAGATATGCCGACTGATATGATATGATAGCCGAAGGTTATACCGGCTGATGATATGATATGATAGTCGAGGATACTTACCGACTGATATGATATGATAGCCGAAGGTTATACCGGCTGATGATATGATATGATAGTCGAGGATACTTACCGACTGATATGATATGATAGCCGAAGGTTATACCGGCTGATGATATGATATGATGGTTTAGGATACTTACCGACTGATATGATATGATAATCGAAGGTTATACCGGCTGATGATATGATATGATAGTCGAGAGATATGCCGACTGATATGATATGATAGCCGAAGGTTATACCGGCTGATGATATGATATGATAGTCGAGAGATATGCCGACTGATATGATATGATAGCCGAAGGTTATACCGGCTGATGATATGATATGATGGTCGAGGATACTTACCGATTGATATGATATGATAGCCGAAGGTTAAACCGGTTGATGATATGATATGATAGTCGAGAGATATGCCGACTGATATGATATGATAGCCGAAGGTTATACCGGCTGATGATATGATATGATAGTCGAGGATACTTGCCGACTGATGTGATATCATAGTACAGAGAGTTGTGATACATGACTAGCACACCCCAAGGGATACCCTAGTGGCTAGGGATATGCCAGTCGAGGGATATGCCGACTGATGTGATATGATAACCGAGGATATTTTCAGCTCTAATATGATTTGACGACTATTGGCATGGGCTTAATCAGCCTACGAAAATACTTCGTCATCCGGGTCAGTGGGTTGGTGTGGGCGGTGACCCAGAGTGACGAATTATTGTTGGTCCACAAGTATCTGACTAGTCGGTTGTCTTGTGGTATTCCAGTAGAGATGTCAGCAGTGTCTGACCTACTGACAATTGGTGTCAGAGAGTGTTCCTATTTGAACCACTACTATTCCGAGGTCTTGGCTTTGACCTGTACACTATCCTGCGTCTGACAGGTAGGAATGGTCAGTAAGTACAGAGGTTCGGTCGGGAACCCTGTAAGGTTTACAAAATTAAAAATTTTATTTAAGGATAAAGGGTATTTCTGATATTTAAAATTTCAGATAAAAGAGCTGTCAGACGGGATAAGGGTTCTTTCCGGGTTTCGAGGGAAAATTCGGGAAGGGTCCTTCCACTCACAAATTTCATGTTTTAAATCCCCTCCAGGCCGTTGAGTTGACGTGGGCATATCCAGAGGCGGAGGAATTAAATTTTCAGCTACGCGTTTACCTAGACTATCGAGTAGGATATTTATTCCTATATTTACTTATCCTGCCTAGATGTTCTGATAAGTCTTTTGGACTGATTATAAACTTGTGGTTACATCGTTGGATGGTTGACCTTATTGGAATTTGGAGTGTTATCTGATCCTTAGTCTGACAGGTGGAAGACGGTTAACCAATCCTTAAGGGGAGATTTTGTCGGATTTTTCGCAGAATTCTCATAATTAATTGTAAGGACTTAGGGGTATTCTGGGAATTCATTTAGGTTGTCAGACGGGATTAGGGTTCTTC
Source organism: Oemleria cerasiformis (assembly GCA_037349345.1). Classification (NCBI taxonomy): domain Eukaryota; kingdom Viridiplantae; phylum Streptophyta; class Magnoliopsida; order Rosales; family Rosaceae; genus Oemleria; species Oemleria cerasiformis. The sequence goes on along the minus strand of JAZGTL010000009.1, from coordinate 12,201,522 downwards.
CTAGGTTTCGAGGGGAAATTTGGGAAGGATCCTGTCATTTTGGGTTTTGGTTGAGTCTAGGATTTTTGGGTTTAGACCCGGATTGGTGACTTTATTGGATTTGGGCTTTGGCCCCAGTTTTCCAATGAATTTGGCTTAAGCCAAGAAACAAGGATTTCAAAAAATAGATTTTGGATTTTACCTTACGGGTTTGTTTCCACTATGTCTACTGTCCCCAAGGTTCATGGTTTTCTCCGATGCTGGCGTCGAGGGTCTTTCTCCGCTAGATCGTTGAGGGTTCTCTGATGCTGGTGTCGAAGGGTATTTCTCCACCAGGTCGTTGAGGCTGTCTACGTGTAGTACAGGGTTCTACACAACTCAAGGTCTATCAGGTGGGTTGGACCCGGGTCAGTCAGCTCGGATGTAGACCATAGGATGTTTCCATTGTTTGGGTTTTCGTAGGTCCCACCGAGTGTTTTAACTAAAAATGGTTTTTTCGGTAAGTTTTCGTATTATCTTTATCTATTATTTGTTTAAAAAGGAATTTTAGGTTATGCATGCATTGTTTTACTCATGGAGGGGGAAAATGTATGTTTTCCTCGAAAGTTATTTTAAACGATTATTTTGTCCACTCACACTTTTCTATGTTTTAAATCCCCTCCAAGCCGTTGAGTTGATGAGGGCATATCCAGAGGCGGAGACACTAACTTTCAACTGCGCATTTACCTAAGACTATCGAGTAGGATTTATAAATTTTCTGTATTTACCTTTCCTACCTAGATGCTTTGATAAGCCTTTTGGACTTATTATAAATTATGACTACATCGATGGTTATTTGGTGATGTTGGGATTTGAGAGTAGTATTTGATCATTCGCCTGACAGGTGGAAGATGGTTACCTAATTTATAGGGGAGGTTCTGCTGGATTTTTGGCAGAATACTTGTAACTAATTGCAAGGGCTCAAGGGTATTCTAGGCAATTTAATAAGTTGTCAGGCGGGAGCAGGGCTTTTCACGGATTTTGAGGGGAAATTTGGGAAGGGTCCTGTCAGTTGACCAATTAACTATCACATGTGGGTTGCCACAAGCCCCTACGTGTCCCATCCAAAAGGTCTTACCACCATGTACTAGCACTCTATGGTCTCTTTCTAGCTTTCATACGTCGAGGTCGTCGCCTTCGAACATAGCCTGGCATAATTTATTCACTTCTTGGTAATCATGCCAAAATCATTCATCATGAACTCACCGATATCAATCGTAATGCTAGCTCGGCACAGTTCTTGAGTGTAGTAACATCTATAACTCAACTGGGAACATAACTCATGTACTTACCCTAAATTACTCTCATCCCATATGTCATTTAACCCCACCGCGACAAAGGTGTTTTATTTTTACTTCAATTGAATGCAATCGAATCATCACCCTACGTCGAAAACTCAAAACAACAATCGAAATTTTATTTCTAGGATTCATAGGCATCATAACCACATTGGTTCCCATATCTGAAGCTTCAAACAACTCGACGACGTCGGGGAAATCCTTCTTCCAGCCAATAGTAGTTGTTGATAGTTGTTGTAATGCTAAATCACTTTCTCCAGCTAATCACTTCCGTTGACTCTCTTCATCCTCCTTTATTTACAAGTGGGAATCTTACCACTTGTTACTGGTTTCCCTCTTCCAATGTCTAATTCTCGTCTTATTACTTGCCTTTTCGTATGGGTCGTTACATGTTTCTTCGTTCTCAGGAATACATTACCGAGTTTCAAAAGGTGTCAGTCACGACACTTCTCTTATTCCTTCTACTTAGTCAAGTACGGTCTCAAGTGATGAAACAAAACCTTTGGCTATAATCGCGCACGAGACTTAATCTTAGCATTCACCGTCGAATAACTAGTTCACACTACCCCGATGAGTTTCACTACTCATTTTCATCACCCCGAATGCGAAAATTCGATGGAAGTTCATCGTAATTTCTCTGATGAAGGATCAAGGTTACTCAACCATTTCACTTTTGATTGACTACTACTTGCGTTCCCTACCTTAGTAGGTTAGACTAGCTATCACTTAGCTGCAGAAACTAGTTGAAGAATGTGCTCTAACACGTAAAAATTCGGCATTTATGATCATCAAGTGTATGTAACCAATGCCATTTCCTAAAACCATGCTCTGATAGTAATTGTTACACCCCACCCCGGAAATCCAACTAGATACCAGAGTCACCGGTGATGGCCGACACCTGAGCGCCGACTATCCTATCACATCAAGCGATATAAACCCTCGGCTATCATAAAACATCAACCGGTATAAACCCTCGACTGTCATCATATCATATCTAAGCCGGCATATCTCTCGGCTATCAAATTTAACTCCTTATTCCCGGGAGTTCACCCATTCCCTAAAGCACATTTAAAACGACTAAAACTATCCCAAAACTCCCCCAAACAAACTCCAATGGATCCAAAACATGCGCCAACGGCTCTGGAACCTCAAATTACATAAAATACGAGTTGCCGGTAGTCGAGGGTAGGGCCCACGCGCCTTAACGATCCCCCACGAGCCTTAATGCGCCCCCATGCGCACTAGCATCCCTTAGGGGTGCAACTACAAAGCTCAGTCGCCCTTTACCTCGACCCCAGCCACCTTCGCCGAAATCTGCCATTGTTGGCCGGATTCCAAGCTTTCCCAATCTCTCCAAATCGCAACCAATCTCACAACCCAATAGTTTAAACTCATCTACTCGACGAAAGGAATACAAAATTGAGGTCTAGAGGTCGAGATTGTACCTGTAGTGGCCAAAAAACTCTCGACAGCCGCAAAAACCTTCCCCCATTCTTCGCTTGCTTCGCCGCGTACAGTGGCCAATCACCTCCAACACGTCCCGATCGTTTTAGACCCGTAACTTTCTTGTTCGAACTCTAATTTTCGAGTGGCACCTGTCTACGTACTCGTAAGCTCGAGACCTACGTAATGGTAAAAGTAAATTTCTCAAAAGAGTTCTTGATCGAAAAGTGACTTTTGAGCCTTCTTGAATTTGAGGGCAAAATAGTCATTTTTAATAGATTTTTTACTTTTCTTTCGACATATGGCCCATTAAGCATTTTCCTTCTAGAAGATTAATCTGTTTGCTTGGAGGCCTGTCAAAATATATTGCCTACAACCTTTAATCTCTATCGTAGGAAGCTAATTCAGTCGCCTTTGTGTTACTGATGTGGAAACTGTGGTTCATGCTGTGTGGGACTACAAGTGGAGTAAAAAGTTGTAGCGTATTCTATAGCTGCGGGTCCATTTTGACCACCCTGGGGCTAATTTTGATGATTTTCTGCAGGTAGTCTTCTCACAATCGAGCATGAAGGTTATTGAGAAACTGATTTGGGGCTGTTGGGAAGCATGGAATCAAAGAAACCGGACTGTACATGGGCAAAATGGCCCTAATGTTGCGGTTCAGGCTAAACAACTTCTCTTTCGATGGAACCAGTTTCTGGAGCACTTTCCCAGGCACCAGCAATTGGCTCCTACGTGACAAATGAAGTGGAAAAAGCCTCCTATAAACTATTACAAGCTCAATTATGATGGGGCTGCAAACAGGATGGGTGGTGCGAGAGGCATGGCGGGTCTAATTCGAGACCACAATGGCATGTACATTAGCGGTTTTGGAGTTGCGGCCCCTCCATGGCTCTCTCCTGAGGCCATTGAGCTTGTTGCTGTGTGCCAAGGTTTGTTGTTGGTGCAAAGACTGGATTTACATAATGTTGTGGTAGAGGTAGATGCCATACAGGTGGTGAGTGTTCTGTGAGAAGGACAAAGCTGCAGAGGTGAGAATAGTGTTATGATCTGTGACATTAGTTGGTTAATGAGATTGTTGAATATTTCCCAAGTGGTGTTTCAAAGTCGAGAGGGGAACAAGGCAACGCATGCCATGGCCCAACATAGCCAGCGTTACCAACCTCCACGACTATGGTTTGATGATGCTCCACCTTGCCTGGAAAGACAGTTGGTGGCGGACATCGAGGACTAAGAAGGAGGGGGGCTCTGTACTGGGGCTTAGCGGTGCTGGTTGTGGAGGACAGCGTGGGGGTGGGTGCTGTGAGATTGTTTTCTGCGCTAGTTTCTACTGCACGTGGCTGGCATTTTGGTGCTGTTTGGTCTAGTTTTTGGTCCTTATTTCAGGTGTGGCAGTGTTGCCTTGGCCAAGTGATTTTGGTGATGTCTTGGCAGCGATGGGGTGTGCGTTGGTGTGGCTTGGGTTGGGTCACAGAGGCAAGCAGACAGTGGCTGTAATTGTAGTTGTTTGGGAGCAGATGGATGTTAGTTTTAGGGCTGTTCTTAACTGTTTATGTTTTAGAGCCCTATTTTGTAAGCTCTTGATGAGCATGTGGTTTGTTTTGATGACGCTGGATGGTGGATACTCTTTTCCCTTAATCGAATTTTCTGATTAGTGAGTTTTATGATAAGGTTTTAACGAGATTTGCCGCTTACTCTGGTGGTATTCCATTTATTCTATCAATAAAATCACTTATAAGTCCAAATAAAACTTAGAATCCGATCAAACACTTACAGCTTATTTAGATCGATTTCTCTTTCGAATTTATTTTTCGAAGCGGGCTGTAACACAAAATATATACTTACACAAAATATATACTTATACCCTCTGAAAATAAATCATAAATGAATCAATTAACAAATTTGATAGAAATTACAAATAAAAGATAATTAAAACTAAGCAACTTAGTGACATAGAAATAATTAAAAATAAATAAATGTTATACCTCTTAGATGCTATGCATCAAAAGAACTAATTCTCCCATGTCATTCATTTGTACAAAGGAATAGAGTAATTTCAATTTGCATAAAGGGATAGAGTAGTTTCAATTTGCATTTAAGCTATGTTTTCATTTCCTTTTACTTTTCTCCCCACCTTTCTTCCTTCCCTCCTCTCTCCAAGACTTAGTTGACTCATCAAATTCTAGATTGTTAGTGACCATGGTAAGAAAGGAAGTATGAAAAATATAAAATTAATTTACTTCATGAAGAACATTTGAGAGGCATTTCTTAAAACTTTGGCCAATAAAACCAATGATAGAATCAAAGTTAACTTGGTTAGCTATAAACAGAAAAATATCCAACAATTTCACACTAACTAATTTAAACTAAAAAATTCAAACTAACAAATTCAAACATCATCTACTCCATCGCAGATTGTTGTTGGAATAATTCTCTTTTCAGTATTACTAGTTAAAGTCGACAAGAATAGAATGAAAAAGGGAAAAGAACGCTTAATCTCTCACCACTCATCTTTACCGATGTTCTGCCATGCATGAGTTGTTATAGTCTCAACCTTCCCAGAAGGGGAAGGGAATATGGTCCCTCTTTCTTCTTGTCATTGGGAAGCAGCGTTCGTACTGTCTACTCAAGGATTTTCCACCAATGAAAATTCGAAAAGTACTCTAGGGATTTCTGGAATTGACGCAACCCTAGGTTAACTTTTTGGACACGTGGCATGATATTGAGGGGGTGTCCACAGCTTCTTTTTATTTTTATCTAGTGCACCAGCTGCTTTACTTCCCGGCTGGCCCTATTCTTATGATCGTTCAAAGTGATAATGATCATCAATAAAGAATTCCAAACAGATAAGAATGCCACAGGACAAACTGATACACTCCCCGTGATGATGATGCTATATATATCTATATTTTTTATATATACTTTATTTTTTTTCATTTAATTATATTCCTGTAATTACAGGAATATATTAAAGTTAATAAATATCAGGTTTTTCCTATATTTCTTAATATACTTATCATACAATACTCTTATGATTCAAACAATCTAATTGATAGCGGCATTGTCGAATTCTTAATTTATTATATATATATATATATATATATCAATTATCAAATGATGTGGCCCGTGTTATAATGTATTCACAAAATCTGAATATCTAACTCATAATCTGTAATTTTAATTTTAAATTTTTCGTATATCCAATAATACTACTTATAACAATAATCTGAAATTGCAAAAATCATAAATGAATGAATTTTCATAGACGTGTTAATAAATTACAGATATCAAATGACTTCAAAATTCTTGTGGTTGATCATTTATATATTTTCCAAGACATGTATTTGCTTAGAACTGATTATATACGTATGTGTGTATATATATATATGTAAGGGTTTCATGTGGATCCATATCCATCTAGACATTCATGCTCATTAGTCATTCGCTTGCTGATGCATGTTGAATTGATGGAGAGATGCTTCTGTCATTACGCTATGTACTTCTGGTTCACAAAAGGGGCACTCAAGTACTCGTTTTACGCTGCAGCTTTTATCTCCAGACAATATATTAAAAAAGATTTTGGCCTTTTTCTTTTACTGCTTCCAGTATTAAGAAATTAGGGCATATATCTTTTTGTCGTAATTTTACCCAAAATTCTCCGAAATAAATAAATAAGTATATATATCTCTTATATTACATCGTAAATAATTTTTAAGTGTGACTAAGAATTTAAATAAGGAAAGAAATTTTTTTTTTTAGAAAATATGAAATTTCATTAATTAAATAAAAATATAAAAATAAAGACAAACTAAACTGCAATAATTTTACGACAAACATGGGTAAATATCTCTGGTGATCAGTTTCCATATTTGTCAAAACGATCTAGAGGGAATAACACACAAAATAATATAACTTGAATCTCCTAAATATCATCAAGATCATTATTGTCCGAACAACTAATCTTTGCAATTCCACAAAACGGAAAACTTAACACAGTCAATTCGAAATAAGAGCCGCTGGACTTATTTGCACAAAGCAAACTAAAAAATAAATAAATAAATAACCCAAAAAAATGTACAAATGGGTCACTTCAATCGTTGTCACTGCCTATCACTTCCGTTATTGTCGCCTCCGCGGAAGTCCGAAAATGACGAGGATACTGTCCACCACCATATCGCAGATGTTTCAATCTACTGTGATTGACATCACATCACCAATGGGGAGGACCGCGATGAATCGATCAAAACTCACCAGACCGCATCACGAGTCAAACCCTTGCGAAGGCAGATCAAGTTCCTGAAGACAAGAGTTTCACCGGCAACCTGATTCGTCGGGACGCCGAAACATGTGACTATGATCGACACCATGATGATAGACGAGAAAATGAAGCATGAAGACGAACAAGCTTCGGTAAAATCGACACCAAAACCAATTGGTTTTTCTAGCTTATACACTATATCTCTATGAGTACCAGGGAAAACCCCCCTGGACTCGAATAAGATCAATTGAAGAAAAAAAAATTTGAAAGAAGATTTTTTTTGAAGAGGAGGCTAGGGTTTTGGATTGGGAAAAAGTTTATTATGTCTTATAACATTCTCTTTATATGATCAATTACTAGTATTGTTGTTAAAAATATTTTTTTCTCCTCACGTGCAAGATGTAGTTTCAAATTAGACTTTTTGGTACTAATATTCACGTGTTCATAGTAAACTCCTTTCTTAATAAAAATCACAAACTTTATATAAATTATGTTAGTATGTTAATGTTTGATGGAAATAGTTTAGAAATAGGTTTTATGATTCCGTTCTGTGTTAAGAAACACTTTATAATATAAGATCATAATACCAGAAAAAAAAAATAAACAAAAAAATGACAATAAGTGAGCGAGGGACATATTATGGAATATATATGTTATTTATTTTTTAATATACCTTTTTTTAAAAATAATTTTCTCTTGTTAATATATAATATATATATATATATATATATTATTATAAAGTTAGAATGATCAAAAGACTTCATCAATTTTTTTGACAAAAATATCCTTCGATTAATAATCTTTACATGCAATACATAAGGGTATAATAGCAAAACAAAATATTTAAATTTAAAAAAATATATATATATATATTTTCATGGAGGAGTGGGTAGTTACTCCAACACTCATTCTCTTTTATTTTTTTTTGAATGTATTTTTATTTATCTTTATTTTTTAAAATTTATAAATTTATAAATAATAAATTCAAAATAAAAATAATTAACGTATACATAGTACATGTTGAAAACTAATACATGTAGACTATATTAGAGAGATTATATTTGTGAATTACAAACTAATACATGTAGATTCATGCATGTATTGGCTAGTATATATTTTATAAATATAATCTATAAATCTCACAATCGCACAAATAATAAGGTAATCTACCTAATATTTTCTTATATTATTAGTATTAGTACCTTTCTAAAAAAAGTATAGTATTATAAATAGTACATGTTGAAAATCCTACATGATTCCGAATGCAGTAAAGTTTCCCGAAGTAAGTTATTCTATGATTCGAATCATTTCGCTATCTAAGCTAGGTGAAAACTTTGACTCTGACTTGGGGGGTTAAAATTAGAAAAAATTTAGTAGTGCAGGTACAAAAACCAAATGCCTCTAAGTGGATAAATAGGTAATATGGATGGAGAACCTATTATAGGTAAGAAACCGTGACTTGGAAAAAACTTTTACTGTGACTTCAACACCTAAAACTAGTAAATAATAGTACGCATATCTCAGTCTTCACACTGTCAATAAGGGTACCAATTACACAGCTGGCTTATTAATTATTATGTAGGGTAGAGTATACAAGTACACCAACATTAGGGTAAGCCACACACCAATCAAATTGGAGCCAATGCTAGGGCTATCTACTACCTAGCGATTTAACTCTAAATATTTTCGGAATTACCTAAAAATTTGACTTTACCCTTAAATTGCAATTTCTCTCATTTAATCCTTTAAATTATGTCAAAAAAATCTCAACCTTTGCTTCATTCTCATTTATTTCATTTGAACATATATTGTTAAATTAATGGATAATTTAATCAAATGAGTTGTGTTGTTTTAGATGGCACAACTTGAGATTTTTTCAGAAATTAATTAGGAAAATCTTTCTTGATCTATTAGACAAAATGAGATTTTCGAGCCAAATCTATTGACATTTAGAGTTAATTAAAAACATATAAATATACAACCCAAATACCAAAGTGTACACATAATTCATTTATATCCAAACCAACGTACATAAAAGTTACACAAGCATAAGCATAGACTGATAAACAACATAACATTACACTAAAGAGGAGGCATTACTATTCCTCTAATTAACCATCTTGTTAATTAATTAGGTTAATTAACAAGTGAAGGCGGTGCAATTATTATTTTAAACCCAGAATAATATTTATAGCCTGGTTTATTATAATTGAAGCTATCCATTATACTTGATGCAGGTAGCAGGTAGCAGGTAGCAGGTAGCAGCTGGTGGCGTTTTGGATGTTTTAGCGCCTTCTGGCAGCAGTTTCCCTCTGGGCATTGAAGAAGACGGCAGCCACCGGAAGCTCGAGGTCGTTTTCTTCTGCAAATTTTCTGGTGTTGAAGTGGTCCTTTGAAGGAGGAGGCATCACTGTCTGCCTCCCTTTCTGCTTGAACAGAAGAAACACAAACCTGTGGATGCCTATATTTGGCTTTGGCATTTCATATTTCACCACCTCCTTTCCTGTCATTAGTTTTCAAACTTCATATCAAATTTTAATTTTTTAATCACTTTAATTAAAATTTTAAAATTCGACCGTTGAAAAAACCCTACCAAATGAGTTGTCAGTTGTGCCAGGAATATCAGTCACAATCCTGTAAAATGATGGTCAATTAATTAGTGAAAATTAACATTTTGAACTAATAAATTAGCAAACTAGCTAAATCCATGTGCAAGAAAACCTATAACTATCCAAAAAATTATAAGGAAATGGTAGCTCTCACTCTCTCCAGTATAGACATCTAGCTAGCATGAAAATGAAATTTTTTTGTGTTAAAGAAAGGACAAAGGTTGAAATAATTTGTGGATGTGCATGATTATTGGGGTCATAAAATTAGTAATGCCTAATTTATATACCTAGGGCACAAGTTACTTAATTGGGAGTAGGCATAATATATATATATATATATATATTTTTTTTTTTTTTTGAAAAAACTAGTGCCTCATCTCGTACGTAGTGATGAACTCTCACTTAATTATTGGTCTGACCATAAAGAAAATAAAATCCACAATCTTTAGAGGCAAATGCTTGTGTTTAATTTCTCTTTCAAGGCCTTATTCAAATCCTATTTTGTGATCAAGTCGATCTCCGAATGAATTAAGGCTTCAATTACCAGTGTAGGTGCTCCTTCAAGTAAGGATCACTAGGACCAGGAACATCTGGATCGGTCATGATCTGCAGAGAGCATGAAAAAGATCGATTCGATTTTATTTAAATCCCTATTTTAACAAAAAAAAATATGAAGCATGAAGCCATGACATGGCAAAAAGGATAGAGCTTAGATAGAGACATGTATACCAGTGTAAAGAAAGACCTCAAATCACCTCCATGAACCTCAACCTTGGGCTTGATGGTTACTGCGGAAGGAAAAAGCTCACGGCCATTACAGACCTTGTTGTCGGAGTAGTAAGTGACCCTCATTTTTACAGTTTGGGAGAAGTAATCAACAACATCTCCAATAACCCTCCCAACGACAAGGGGATCTGAATTCTTATTTGCCATGAAAATATTATTATTAGAAATAATACTAACTTTCTGTTCTTCTTGAGGAAGCACGTTTGTTAGTTATTGGTCTTTGAAGATAGATACCCCATATTTATAGCGAGTGTGGAGAGAACAGCTCTTGAAGCTACAGAGGATGTTAATAATGGAAAGCTAAGTATAGTGGTGCATATATAAAACGTGTTTAGGTGCGATCAGTTTTTCATTTTTTATTTTTTATATTTCAGAATGGTGAAGGATAGATGAAAGATACGATAAATGAGATCAACCAAGATCAAATGTACAAAAAAAATCAAAAACTAAAGCCAATTTTTGTGGGTTTCACTTTTGATTTTTGATTTTTTTCATTCTTCCTTCTTTTTTATTTCTTCCTTCATATATGCCACCACTCTTCCTTAATCATCTCTTCTACATTTTCAATACTTTATACGTATTTTCATTCATAAAAATTAAAAATTAAAAATTAAAGACGAACTATTAATTATCAAACAGTCCTTTAGAATATTATTATTTTTCTTATTATTTACTTTACCAAATATTATTATTTTTCTTATTATTTACTTTACCAAATCAGATGTATATCAATTACATATTAAATAAATTTGTTAGCTACTTTATCTCAACTCATAATGTTATACTAACTCGTTTATATTTTTTATGTAACTGTTGCATAATCACCATGTTAGCTATGGCAATTATAATTTTTGATAATTAACAATATCATTTAATAATATCATAACATGTGGAAATCATCAACATGCCACATTCGTACCTAGTGCTTTACTGCCACACTTTAAACTTTCTCTTTAGGAAGCTCTCCAAATCAAGATAACTATATTTTTTTTTTTTGAAGTTATAACTATTTTAATTAATTAAAATAGCTATTTTGATAAAATATCAAATTAAAATAAGAGAAAAAAGGTTTTGTAAAGTGAAATAGTATTAGCACTACAAGATAAATTATTTGCCCGGCGAAAAGAATTCGTCGGGCAAGCCAAAACACTTGTCGGGCAAAAGCAAACTCGACGAGTCCTCATTGGGCTAAATTCGCTGGGCTTCAGTACTATCCACCTAGTTAAATTATTTATTTCTTTTTTATGTTATTTTCCATTTGAAAATATAATTATTATTTTTACCAATGAACAACGAAGATCGGTTGCCAACACATAAATCCGAGGAGCGAAGAAATTCAACCACTATGGGGGGTCGCGATCTTTATTGGCCCGGCATGAGGATCCGCGCAATGCCTGGTTGCTGTTCCCGGAGGTGGATGCCTGGGGGCAAGTGTACATTGGCCGGGGCAACTAGGAAGTTGACACTATTCACGTAAGTTTATTTTTTGCATATTAAGCATTAATTTTTAATTTGATAATTATATTTCGAATTAATACTTATTCAAATTTGTAGGCGGCGATGAAGCAAGACGTCCAGCAGACACGGGCATAGCTGACGCAGTAGCATCCCGAGATGCCGTTGGAGCAGTGGCTACCAGATCCCGGGAGGTCGATCACCATCCTGGAGCGACGCCTTGGTAGGTGTCCAGGGAAGATCTTTTGGGGGGGGGGGGGGGGGCAGATGACAGGGTAGTTCGGGATGTCTCCAGTCACTCTTCGAGTTCTTCCCAGGGAGCCAATCTCGAGGAGATCTCGGAGCTCCAGAGAAACTTCGAGACCCTCCAGGCAAAAAACGTGGAGATCAAGGCCCAAAACGCGAAATCCAGGCCCAAAACATGGAGATCAAGGCTGCCCTCGGCTAGGTGCTTGACCGCTTGGATGAGCGTGGGCTGGATGTGTAACAACCCGGAATTTTAATTATTGGGTTTACGCAATTATTTTTGTAAAATGACGATTTTACCCTTGGTCGGTAAAGGGCATGGACATCAAGTTTTGTTTCGAGACACTTTTGGTGGTGTTTCAGGTACCGTTGCGTAAGTCTTGAACTCACGAGTTCATAGATAGGCGGCACGCGGAAAACGGAGTTCGTGGACGGAAGTTATGGGTCTAGATGTGCAAGGGCATTTTGGTAATTTGGTTTTGGGAGAACATATTTTAACCCAATCATTTTTATCTTCATTTCATTTTCCTCTTCATATCATTATCTCTCATTCTCTCTGTGACACACTCAAACACAAAACCATTGAACCAAACCGTGCGAAAATACCCGAAGAGAAACCAAAAGTCAACTTTGATTTCAAGGCTTCAACTTCCAGTTTTGATCAACTAATCGTGTTCTACTCCTTCCCACGATCACAACCGTACCAACCATCGAAGGAGAGGACCACGGTGGAAGCCGAACCGAGTAAAGGAAGTTTTAGATCTTCCGATCGATTTTTCGGCTAGCACAGGTACATGTTTGATGTTTTAAGGTGATATTTGGATTTCTGGGTTCGAGTAGATAGATTTAGACGTAAAATTCATGTAAAATGGTTTAGTTTTGAGGAAGTTGTAAAGCTTGGAGTTTCGGTCGAAAATGACGGATTCCGGCGAACCAGACGGCGGCGGAGGTGGTGGTCCGGTCATCTTCTCCGGCCAACCTCCGGCGATGGTGACGGTAGTCCGGTCGTCTTCTCCGACGAGTCGCCGGTGACCGGTCGGGTCGAGTAAATCGGTCGGGTCGAGTTGAACCGGTCGGGTTGAGTGAACCGATCGGGTCGAGTTGGATCAGGTCAAGTCGAGCCGGATCGGGTTGGACCGGTCCAGGCGCGTGATCACTGTAGCAGGCGCGTGACCGGCGTCTGAGGGCGCGTGGGCGCATGTGTCGACCTTTCGGCGGCGCGTGGCGCCTAGTCTGAGGTCACGGCGGCGCGTGGGAACTAGTTCTCGACGTTCTGAATCTGTTGTTACAGGTTTCAGGTTGATCGGACGTAGTTTAGAGGTCGTTTTGGGCAATCCCAGCGGTAATGGTTGACCTTATTAGCGGGTTTTGAGCACGGAAAGCCAAGGTAGTTGGGTCATTATATTGCATGTGTTCCTTAGGCTAGAGCGTCCATGAATTAAGGGTTGAGTGGACTTTTGTTTTATAAATTGAAATGCATGCATCAGAATATCTTTGTTTAAATACTGTTATGTATTGTGGCATTGAATGTCTGGATTTTAGAAATGATTACTAGACATATGTTTTCCACTATATTAGTTAAAGTGTGATTTGAAAAATATCATGGGTTTTGGACTCGGTTTTGCTATCGTTTTGACGTGGAAACTATTGACTCAATGGTTTGGGTTTTGACCCAGTTGTATGAGTTTATCGGATTTGGTCAGATTTGAGGGAGTCCAGGACCCGGGACTAGGATCCGTTATTAGCGGTGAACCCGGTGAACCTCAAAGATAAACATATTTGAGGAGGACCAGGACCCGGGACTAGGATCCGTTATTAGCGGTGAACCCGGTGAACCTCCAAGATAAATGGTTACCGAATGATATGCCAGTCGAGAGATATGCCGACTGATGCGATATGATAGCCGAAGGTTATACCGGCTAATGATATGATATGCCAGTCGAGAGAAATGCCGATTGATGCGATATGATAGCCGAAGGTTATACCGGCTAATGATATGATATGCCAGTCGAGAGATATGTCGACTGATGCGATATGATAGCCGAAGGTTATACTGACTAATGATATGATATGCCAGTCGAGAGATAAGTCGACTGATGCGATATGATAGTCGAAGGTTATACCGGCTAATGATATGATATGCCAGTCGAGAGATATGTCGACTGATGCGATATGATAGCCGAAGGTTATACCGACTAATGATATGATATGCCAGTCGAGAGATATGCCGACTGATGCGATATGATAGCCGAAGGTTATACCGGCTAATGATATGATATGCCAGTCGAGAGATATGCCGACTGATGCGATATGATAGCTGAAGGTTATACCGGCTAATGATATGATATGCCAGTCGAGAGATATGCCGACTGATGGGATATGATAGCCGAAGGTTATACCGGCTGATGATGTGATATGATAGCCGAGGATATTTCCGGCTCTAATATGAACCAGACGACAGTTGTCATGGGCTTAATCAACCTAAGAAAATACTTCGTCATTCGGGTCAGTGGGTTGGTGTGGGCGGTGACCCAGAGGGACGAATTATGGTTGGTTCACAAGTATCTGACTAGTCGGTTGTCTTGTGGTATTCCAGTAGAGATGTCAGCAGTGTCTGACCTACTGACATTTGGTGTCATAGGGTATTCCTATTTGAACCACCACTATTCCGAGGTCTTGGCTTTGACCTGTATACTATCATGCGTCTGACAGGTAGGAGTGATCAGTAAGTACAGAGGTTCTGTCGGGAACCCTGTAAGGTTTAATAAAAATTATTCAAGAACAAAGGGTATTTCTGGTATTTAAATTTTGAGGTAAAAGAGCTGTCAGACGGGATAAGGGTTCTTTCCGGGTTTCGAGTGAAAATTCGGGGAAGGGTCCTTGCAGGATGAACTTCTGTCACTATCTCATCCCTGGGCCTAACAATCCGCCTAGGACCCCGACCACCCCGACCTGTCGCCGAGTAGTTAGAAATTAATATGTAAAACATTACTTTAGTTTTAATTATGTAAAAACATAACATTAATTTTTATAAATATTTTTTTAATTTACATTTGGTTAGTTTTATTATTTTAATTGTATTTATTTAAAAATATTTTTATTTTAATTATATATATTTATTTAATTAAATAAATTATTAAAATTATTTTTTTAAACATTAAGATTTTGCCCACGAACAAGTACTTTCGTCGGGCAAAGTAAGACAATTTGGTGGATGCCTACCGAATGTTTGGTAACTTTGCCCAACGAAACTCATTCGTCGGGCAAAAATTGTTGACTTTTTCGAATTGCTCGACAAATCATAGGCGACGAAAGGATTCGTCGGGCAAGTTTCGAATTGCTCGACGAATTCTCTATTTTCCTCGACTGACATTAAGCCCGACAGTGGTGGCCCGACGAACTTTTCCCGATGAAGGTTTGTCGGGTTTAATTTTACCTGACGAATGTCGACCTTTGCTTGAAGAATTTGTTTCGCAAGGCAAGCCTGATTTTCCTGTAGTGTGCGGTAAAGGATTAGTAATCCCTTTAGCAAGCAACCCATCAATCACCACCTGGAGGGTGGACTTGATGCTCGCGTTCTCGACCTTGACGCTTTCATTCTCGACTCGAACGCTCGCTAACTCAATTTGGATCTCAGTGAACATCGGGCTATCATTTTTGACTCCCCAAGAAGAACTCGAAGAGCTACGGACATCTCGAACTAGCGCATCTCCCACCCTTCGTATTATCTTCCCTGGACGATGGCCTAGGTGTTTTTCCAGGATCTTCACTGACCTAAGTGTTTTTCCATCTCATTGCCATGGCCCGCGTATACCTACCCCCAAACATGCAATTCCGGCCACATCGACCCGGTGTTTCGTTGGTCCACTTGCTGGTGCGCCATCGATTGTGACCCTCGGTGGTGCTCATATTTCTTCTCACCTCGATTTTTTGTGTTAGCAGTCGATTTTCGCTGTTCAGTAGTAAAAACAATCATTAATTATATTCAAATTGGAAATTAAATTGAACATAATGAAAAATTGTAACTCCGGCACGTACCAGATACGAGTGATCCTGGAAATGGCCGCACAACAAGCTCCACTCACGCACCCGATGCGTCGGCGCCAACTCGGATGGAGGCATGGAAAGGGCTTCCATCGGGGTACTCCAGCTCTTGTAGTACTGATGGAGCTTGTACTTCCAGTCCTCGTACCGTTTCTTCCAGCTTTTAGTGATGTAATCATTTAAGTCGGGGTCGTCCAGGTTGTACTCAAAATTGATACGCAATAAAATAATAAAGTTAGTAAAATATTAAAAATAATGAAAATAATGTTCAATTTGGAGAAATACTTACTAATAACTCAGCCCAACATCTCGTTTTGTGCTCCACGTCGAGGTTCTTGAAAGTATCGACCAGTATCGGGCACTTGTTACGAAGAATAGTGCCGATGTCTTGTACTAGCAGGCTGTGGATTTTTGGGGGCGCTGATTGCAGATGAACCACAAATTCCACCTTGATCTTTTGTTGCGTAGTCCATCAAATCCTTTGTGAGGCCAATTCCCTATTGAACCCGCGCACGTTCACCAAACACCCTAGACAAATATGACGGAACAAGTTAGTACTAATATGAGTAAAACCAAAAATACTTTTTTAAATAAACAAAGTAGTCAAATTTTACCATTGGGGATTACTCCGTCCCCATTCTCTAGTGCGGTTGGTTCGGCCGGCTGGGGGGGTTTGGGGGTAAGGACTTGGTTCCCCCTTGTTTCTTGTTATGGCGACGACGAGCCGATCGCTCGTCGGGTCGCTCAGGGCCCTGGGTCGACTCAGCCATGGAGGCTACCGTGGAATGGGGTGTCTTTTGCTCCGCACGGTCATCCTCGGGGGCAGGGTGGCGGGGCCTAGAGGTGATAAGTGAACGCGACGGCATCTACAACATGAAATTCAAAATAATTAAAATAAAGACCAACATACTTGAATAATTTTTTTTTTAATTTTAAATAGTAAATTCACAAAAAATAATAATAAAACCACCTAATTTAAATTTTTAATAATAAATTCAAAATTTTGAAATAAAACCACCTATTATTAAAGGAAAAATAATAAGTTAACAAAAATGAAAAAAAAAACCACCTAATTTTAATTTTTAGTTATAAATTCGCAAAATTTAAATAAAACCAATACTAAGTAAAATTAAACCTAAATTAATAAACCCTAACAAACTTAAAGCAAAATTAATAAATCCAATTTTCACTTTAAACCTAAATTACTAAATCCTACTTAACTTAAACCTAATCAACCCAAAAATATTCACAATATTCAAACCTAAATCCAAATAAACCTAATCAAACCACAATATTCACAATATTCAAACCAAAAACATAAACCTAATAATCTAATCAAACCTAAATCCAAATAAACCTAATCAAACCACAATATTCACTATATTCAAATAAAAAATAAACTTAAACCTAATCAAACCTAAATCCAATCCAAGTTCACAATATTCAAAAAATCATACTATCAAATCCAATCCAAATTGCACACTATCAATTCAAGAGAGAGAGAGAGAGAGAGAGAGAGAGAGAGAGAGAGAGAGAGAGAGACTTACAGTGGAGGGAGTGCAAGGGAGAGAGGCGACAACGAGGTGTCGACGGCGGCGAGAGAGACATCGTCGAGAGAGACAATGTCAGGGAGGGTGTTGGGTTCGCGTGAGAAAGAGGGTGGGCAGAGAGGTGAAGCAGTGAGATGGGAGGGTTTTGGGCAGAGGGTGCTGGGTTTAGTATTTTGGTTAGAGAGTGTGAGTAAAGAGAGCTAGGCGGAGGAAGCAATGAAGAAGGAAGAAGAAGAGACTTCGCGTGAATTTAAGTTACTGGAAGCTTTTGCCCAGCAAACACTTCATCGGGTAACAAGTAGCGGTAAAACATTCACTGGGCAAACTTTAATGAGTTCGTCGAGCAATATGAAGCGGTAAATTTGATTTGTCGCGAATTTTTTGCCGGATATTTTGATTTCTCGCAAAAAAAAGTGTGAGAGTTTTTTTCACGTTGCCCAGCGAATGTAAAATCTTGCCTGGCGAAATGTCTTTGTTTTGCCCGGCAAAATGTGTGGTTTGCCGGGCAAACTTGGATATATTTATGAGAATATGAGTAATTTAAAAATCAAGGCCGACGAATGAATTTTCAAGATCGGGACCATTCATTATGTGGTTTTACGTTCCTAGAGCCCCATCATAAAAAATTGTCATGTTTTAAGACGTTTACGTCCCTATACCGTTCACTTTGTGAATTTCAAGGCATTTTTTAGAGTTTTCGTTCAACTGATTTTCAAATAATGGAATTTGAAGAAATTGACTGTATACTTTCTGTCATTAAGTGCATTGACCTCACTTGTCGAAAATCGTGATATTTTGAGGAGTTAAAGCATTCCGATCGTATAAAAATGTTTTGTAACCGTCGATTCGTTGCGCACCATTACCTAATCCCGGGAATTCCAAATTGGCTAATTTTTCGTGTAGACGATCTATGAGTATGTACAATAAATGTGGACGGTTAGATCGTTCGAATTATTAAAGGAAATTATTGAAAATCAAACACTGTAAAACATTTCAAGGAAACTTCAAACGTATTTCGATTTCTCGGTTCGATTGATATTCAAACGATTGAATTTGAAGAATCTAACCGTTCAGTTTGTGCCATGATGTGCCTAGAGCTCACCTGTCAAAAATCGTGATATTTTGAGGAGTTAAAGTTGTCCGATTGTCAAAAAATGTTTTGTAACCGTTGATTCGTTGTGCACCGTTACCTAATGCCGCGAATTCCAAATTGGCTAATTGTTTTTGTAGGCGATCTATGAGTACGTCCAATATATATGGACGGTTAGATCGGTCGAATCATTAAAGTAAGTAATTTAAACCGTTGTTTATTAATTAAATGGAAAATCTACCTGGTAATTATTGCCCGACAAAATCTGTTCTTTGTCGGGCAAACTCTTTCGTTAGGTAACTTTGCCAGGCTAACAGTTTTATTTTAATTTTTTCTAACAAAAATAAAAATTTGTTTGAAATGAAAAGTAGAAGTAGCTTTCTTTTCTTTTATTAGCAAACTAAATTACATCAAAATTTTAGATCTATTATTATAAATATAATATATATATATTAATAATCTTTACGTTTGATAAATAAGGATGTAATAGTAAAATCAAATATATAATTAATGTATATAAATAAGGATATGTAACGTTTGATACATATATATATATATATATATTAATAATCTTTACGTTTGATAAATAAGGATATGCATGTAATAGTAACATCAAATATATAATAAAAATAAAAATAAAAACTAAACATTTTATTGAAGGAGTGGGTAGTTACTCAACCACTTTTATTTTTTATTTATTTTATTTTTTGAATTTTATTTTCATTTCTCCTTATTTATTAAAAATTATAAAATATAAATTCAAACTAAATATAATTAATGTATACAGGCCCGCGTTCTATTTGCGATATTTATGGCACTTAACAATGTAAAAACATAATATAATAGATTAATTGAAACATTTAACACATAAATTATTGATTTGAAACTTCGTATTACATATATAAATAAAGTCATTTCTTTACAACTTTTATTCAGTGTCGGTTTCACTATCCCCCTCCCAACCACCCTCGTCATCCTAGATGTGCACACTACTTGCTTCCTCATAATCACTTTCAATCGCTTCTAAGGTACCGAGATCAATAAAAATCCTATCAATCGCAATCGGTGGGGTGACGTCGTCGGTCTGTACTCCTTCCATGTTTAGGGTGGATACCGAGGAATCCTCTTGGTAAACAATATCCTCATCGACTGTTTCCTCATATACTTCATGGTCTCGGTCATCCAAATCCCAAATATTTCTTTGATTTACCATCTCAGCTACTTTCCAACCAGGTCCCTCTTTTGAATCATCCACATAGAACACTTGTTTTGCATTACTAGCGAGGATCTAGGGATCAATCTCGTACCACCGATTTCCCACGAACAAAACCTAGCCTCGTAGACCGCAAACTACAAAACACATAGTTGTGCACCCCCAAACTGTCAGAATAAATGGACAATTCAAGAGCCAGTTAATCAACCCAATTAACTGATTCTCAAACAGGTCTAAGGTTTGTCATTGAATTTCATTATACGAAGTTAATCAACCCAATTAACTTCGCATAAACGCTTATGAAATATCAACATATTTCACTCCGTCGTAACTACCTAAAGCTTTATGGAAAATAACAGCAAATTCACAAATACGAATATATATTAATTACGTATATCACAGAGTTTATAATTTTCTAATTTCCGTACATATTTTCTATTATCCTAATTTTGATAACATATTTTCTATTTTCCTATTTTCCTAACATATTTTCTAATTTCCTAACATATTTTCTATTTCAATAATTTCATAACATATGTTTTATTTTCCTATTTTCTTAACATATTTTCTAATTTCCTAATTTCCTAACATATTTTCTAATTTCCTAATTTCCTAACATATTTTCTATTTCCCTAATTTCATAACATTTTTCTATTTTCCTATTTTCCTAATTTTTTTTCTATTTTCCTACATTATTTTCTAATTTCCTACACAATTTCTACATATATTTTCACAAATTAAAAACAATTTCTACACATTTTCCACAATAAATACACAATTTCCTAACATAACTATATCCAAAATTATTACCAAAATTAAATTGAGAGGCAAACATACATACATTTTTATAAGTATTCCTTCAAATCAATCACAAATTTCCTAAAACACAAAAAATAATTAGTTTCCAATCAAAAATCAAAATTTCAAAACTATAAAAATTAAATTTCTCAAACCTTCAAAATTGGTATTGGTGATTGCGAGAGAAAGAGATTTGATTGGTAGTAAAAATGGTGATGAGATGATGATTGTTGATGTTATATAGCTAGAGAGAGAGTGTGTGTGAGCTGTGAGGTGATCAAACGTCAGAGAGGAAGAAGAAGAAATGGGCGTTTGGGTACTTAATGTGTTTAGACATTTGACCGACGAAGATGTTTCACATGGCAAAGTTTATTGAATAATCGGGCAAATTATGGTCAATGCGAAGTTTTGCCTGACGAACAATATTCGTGGTTAAAGCTGATTTTGCTCGACGGCTAGTAAAATTCGTCGGGCAAAGCCTCCATTTTTAACGCGCCAAACTGTTTTTCTTCGAGCCAAAAATTTACCCCGCGAATGGTCCTTGCCTTATCAATTTTTTCCTCCAGCAAGAGTGGACCAAATTTTGCCCGCGATCCTTAAATTTCGCCTGGCAAAATGCCATAGGGCGGCGAAATGGACATCGTTGGTCAAAATCTAGTCGGGCAACCCCTTATTTCTTGTAGTGTAGATTTTTATAATATTCTTGATTCCAATTAGTATCAAATTTATAATTCATATGAATAAATGACTAGAAATAATCAATTAATTTGTTCTGCATTATGACAATATGCATTACGAAAGATAAAATTGGTCAAATAAGAGACTAGGGAAGCCTCTCCTTCATAAATTAGTATGTCTCAAATTTCAATTTTCTTATAACAAAGAATAAGTCATGATCGATCTTAAAAGACATAATATATAAGGAGCAAATTAACTGGGAATGCGAGGAAGAAAAAGCTTCTTTAATTAATTACTTTTTTCGTTTTTAATCAAAACATAATACTAATATATCAAACTTTTTAACAGTAAAATTTTACAATATTTTCATAAGCTTTGATGTCTCAGTAATTTTAAAAAAAAAAAAAAAATCCCATCACTGTTATTTACAGAAGAGATGATATTTTACCACATAATATGTGGTCGGGATTTAAACTTGAGACCATTAGTCTGCAATTCAAGTCGAGGCTTGATGTCTCTTTATTTTAAGTGGCCGATTCTCTTGTTAAACATAGCAACGTTATTGATCTTGGCTACACTATTTTTGAAGCTCCCTATTTATGCGATTTCGGTTTTGTTGGATGATGTGTGTGGGTTGTCTAGGCCCCGCACCATTAGTGTAGACCCTTGTGGTCCCTTGTTGTAGTTCTTTCAGGTCTTTGAGTCCCCGTTTATCGAAAAAAAAGTTATAAATCTATAGATATTTTTGAACAATGTAAACCTAGAGATAAAGGAAGATATTTTTTGAACAACGTAAACCTAGAGATAAAGGGAAAGAAGGAAAAAAAAAGAGATACTATGCAATTGGAATCATATAGCACATCAAAGCCCATCTCTTACTATTTTTGATGTCATCACCAACCCTAGTCCTATTGTGTGCAGTCGTGCACACTGACATACATACTTGAAATTGTACAAGCATAAAAAAAAAAAATACTTATCGGAAATATTTTGTGATACACCGATAATATTTAATACTTGTTTTAAATCATCTCTATTATTATAAAGTCAGGATGATCAAAATACTTCACCCAAAATTTCTTATTAAGATACTCTTTAAATTATTTAATAGTTAAAGATATAATAGTAAAATTAAATATTAATTTATAAATTAAATAATAATAATAATGGATAATGGAAGGAATGATGGTTAATGGAAGGAGTCGGTGGAAAGGTAATGGGCTCAGGTAGTTTGCTCTTCTTATATTTGTTTTTTTTTTAAAATTAAAAATCAATATTTTTTATTTTATTTTAATTTTTTCTGACAAAAAAAAATTTAACACACGTCTTAGCGGGTGCTAAGAGTTTAGTATACAATAATGTTAAAATATTCCTTTGATTAGGAACATATTATAATTAATTAATATCAGGTTTTTCCTATAGTTCTTAATGTACTTATCACACAATAGTACTCTTATGGTTCAAACAATCTAGTTGATAGTCGCATTGCCGAATTCATAATTTGTTATATACATGGATGAAAATATCTGCAATATCCTTTAAATTTTCGTCGATATATCCGTATTTTGGGGTCTCGACATTAAAATAGTGGGAAAGAAATATCCGCGATATTTCCGTGAATATACCCGTATTTAAGGGTCTTAATATAAAAATAGGGAAGAAAAATCTCACCTCAATTTCCATGATATAAGTATTAGTCTTATATAAATATTATTGGGTGCTTAAGTTTTTCCCAAAATTTAATTCAAAATTTCAAGTTTTATTTGGACTAAATTTCCAACATTTTTTTTGTTGAGCATGAACGATATCGATATTGATATTGAAATATTCGTTGATATTTCTATAAATTTAACAGTTGATATTTCCGTGAAAAACGATATTTTCATCCTTACTTATATATCAAATGATGTGGTGTTATAATGCATTCACACACACTACAAAAAAAAAGGCTTATAGACACAATTGTTAAAGGTGTAAATAAACCTTTCGTGTCCTTTATCAAACATTACATACAAACATACTATATTTGTTTCCCTTTCAAAATATGCACAATTGAATGTGTCAAAAGTTCACCAGCGAGGCACAAATTTATTATTAGACATAAGAGATGCGCTTAGTTGGATATGCGCATAGTGTTAGAAGTTTGACTTGTATAAACACGAAGAGTCGTGTTTATCTTTGACAAAAGAGACAAGGCATGATACAAAAATTGTATTTGTCTCCTTTGCTCAAACATTTTTAATAAAAAAAAACTCTATTTTGCTAAAATATTTTATGCGTTAAAGTTGTACGGTCCCATTTGCTTAAATATCTAAACACAAAAACTGTATTTATGTAGTTTGCTCAAATATTCTAAACACTAAATCTGTATTTGTGTTCTTTGCTCAAACATTTTAAACACAAAAACTGTATTTTTTTTTTATACAATGAATTGGGGGTAGAGAATTACAGTATAAAAATTGGCTATCGACCTCACTATTTACGAGAATCGAACTTGAGACCTCTCACATAACGTGTGGAGGGAAATACCGGCCACTAAGATATAGTACTAAGTGGCTTCTTTATCTTCTTAGTCTATGCCTATCATCCTCCCCAATACAACCTTTCAGATTCTCATCCTCCCCAATATATCTTTACGTCCGACCTCTTCGTTTATCTCATTGCACCCTCTAAATTTCAATTTCCACTCTAACCCTATTAGATCTTTAGTCCTTTTAGACAGCAACCGTTTTTCCTTCTCAATTTTAGCATCTCTTCTTCTTTACTATTTCTCCCTCCCTCTATTTCTGCCAATTGATCTTGTCCCCTGCCAATTCTTTCTGAAATGGATGAGATCATAAAATTGGAAAAGGATGCTTGCTCATCTTTTTGTTTTTTGTTTTTTATGGCTTTTTACCTTAAATGCACCATGTTCTCGTATGAAAGTCCAACTTTGCACACTATTATCATTATTCGTGCAAAATGAACCCTGAAATGGCCAAGCCGTGTCACTCAGCACCTTTTCTGTCACAACTGTTAAGTGGTCGTAAAAAACTGGGGCAAAATTGAAAATTTGGACATGCTGGCTTTCTTTAGCTAATTGGAAATCTGCAAAAAAATTCTGGGTTTTTTGCTCATGAAATTACAAAATTGGTGTGGGTTTGAGAGAGAGAGAGAGATGGAGAGGAAGGAAGAAAGCTAGGTTGGGGGCGGGATGATTTCATCGCTCGGTGGGGGGAGATGATTTCATCGTTCGGTGGGGGATGGAGAGAGAGGGAGATGAAACTACTTTTCTTCTTTCTTTCACCTCTAAATTTCCAGTACCTTTCTTCTTCCCTTTTGTCACCCATAAAAATCTCAAACCCAAATGCAAACTCTCAAATAACTGATTATCTTTTCAATACCTTGAAACTCACCAAATCTCAAGATTCCTCAATCTCAAGTCGATTCTCCTAGGTCACATCCCTGAAAAGCCCCAATTTGTGTGAACCTTTCTTCGAGAGCTCGGATTCTCCGATGCCCATATCCGAACGAAATTATCAAAAGAAAAACAATTGAATCATTAACACTACAAATTAAAGAACCTAGTTAGAAATTATCAGAAGTCTTAAGAATGCATATCAAACAATATAATGCATCAAGTAAATATACTTAATCTGGCATCGGAATCCCATTTTCGCAAATACAATCAACAATCAGAAAGAATCAAGCTGATAAGAACCCCAAGGAATGGAAAAAAGTAAGCAATTATTAAGGACCCTTTGACATAAATCAATAACCCAGATAGTAGAAACTTTTAGAAGAAAAAAGTAACAAAAATTTCGAAAAGATAAAGATAAAGAAGAAGAAGACCAGGAGTCGAAACTCGAAGAAGAAGACAATGGCGATAGAATTACAAGTGGGTATATTTATGAGTTACGAATGAAAATGCAGAGCAGGCATGAGAGAGCTTGTGGGTTATTGACTGTGACTGGCCTTTAGACTTTGCATTTGCAACTACAGTCTGTTGTTCTTAATTTGAGCACCCAAGCGGACCAATTCGCAGTAGATATGCGCCAACTCAAATACTACATCAGCGAGCATAGCAGTTGAGCAGAGCACATATTCCCAATCTCCCTCCATTGGGTACCACCATTCCCATTCTTCAATTGCATTGCCACGACCCGCCTATCACCCAGAACTCCCTCTCCTCCCCATCACCGGAAAATTACCATATTTACCACTAGCTCTCGCAGTAGACCTCGATATCCTCTATCAAAATGGAGCTCTAGCACGTGATTTTATCCATCCTCGATGACCCAGTTGTTAGTCTCGTCTTTTTCGAAGCGTGTTTTCGGAGCTCCGAAATCAAGCTCGGCATTTTGCACTCCTTTCCTCAGCTCCTCAGATACCCACGCTCCAGAGGCCACCATCCTATGTTTCTTTGCAGCCTGACAGAGTACCCGAACCCGAATACTCGAAACCAATCCTCTTTCCCCGTCGTGAGAAATAGGGGAAGAAATCCCCTAGATCTGAGATGAATACTTGAGGACGCATTGAAGTCAAATCGGAAGACGGCATAGGACGGCGAGGGATAGTCGATTGGGAACGAGCGAGTATCAAAGAGCGAGCCACCGATGACGTAGAGGCCCCAATGGAGAGGGAAGTGAAGTTGCAGCGGCAACCCGAGAAGATGACGGTCGAGAAGAAGGTTGAGTGTGAAGTTACCATCGTGCCCTTTCTTTTTTCAGCCTTGTTTAAGCCACGTATGCTCCACGTCATTAATTTGACGCTCACTTAACAGATTGAACGGAAAAGGTGATGAGTGGCACGACTCGGCCATTTTATGGTGCATTTTGCACGAATAATGAGAATAGGGTGCAAAGTGAGATTTTCATACGATAACAGAGTGCATTTAAGATAAAAAGCCTTTTTTTTTATTTGGAAGTTTGATTGGAAGTGTTAGTTGCAAGCCAATTTGGTTAGATTTTCTCTTGTATTTTTGTTTTAAATTGATGCTGCTTTAATGTTCTTGTTCTTGGATCAAATGATAATGTTTCATAACTTTATGAAGTTTTACTTAAAATTTTTCTCTTAATTTTTTTCAGATCTGTCAAGTTCAAGTGGAAGAAAGATGGATTGCATCTCATTCTCCTCATTGCTGATGTCCTTTTCAATGCAGTGATCCAGCAAATTTTACTCTTTCTATTATTATTTAAGGCTGAGATAGGTGAGTGTATATTTTTTTTATTTGGTTTTGTTGTTAGTACGTTTTTGATTGTTTAGATAATCTAATCTTTTTGTTTGGATATTCGTATTTTGAATATTGATTGGGGGTTCTGTTGCAGGTCTTGCGGTTCATGTACGTTCTTTCATATTTATAATATGTATATTTGAAAGCTTTTGGCCGAGATGTATGTATGATCTGTATTTAGTTGTACTTATACTTTCATGCCAAAATGAAGAAATTTTTGTAATCTTCTTTTGCATTTTGTGATGTAAACATAAAAGTTTAATTCTGCATATGTGTTGTACTTATACTTTATACAAAAATGAAGTAATAAGAAATTAGTAAAATACTTATCTTGGTGTAAGATATACGGATGAGGCTCAATTTTTTTTTTTAAGAGATATGAACCATTGGCCACCATTGCTACAATTGTGTAACAATGCTAGCGTGCCCATTGAAAAGATAATTGTTATAGCTGCAGCACCTAATTAATAAGTTCTATTTGTGCTTTATTGTTTTCACACCAAAATTCCCGTAAAAAATAACTATGCAATGAAATGAATTAATAATAAAATATAATTTTTTGAATATTTATTTAGTTTGATATTATTATAGTGATTTGAACCATTTGAATACTGTAGGTATTTGAATATATGGAAGGCCCCTCAAATTAAATCTTAACTTGGCCCTTATATGTTTAGGGTTTATATATATGTTTCATGTGTATCCATATCCATCTAGACATGCATGCTCATTAGACATCCATCTATATATGTTTATGTTTCTTGTGGATCCATATC
Organism: Oemleria cerasiformis; assembly: GCA_037349345.1. Lineage (NCBI taxonomy): Eukaryota > Viridiplantae > Streptophyta > Magnoliopsida > Rosales > Rosaceae > Oemleria > Oemleria cerasiformis. The sequence continues at coordinate 12,174,048 of JAZGTL010000009.1, read as the reverse complement.
CATTGGGGAGATTCTTCTTTCATTACGCAGTGTACTAAAGGGCCGGGGCACTCAAGTACTGGTTTACGCTGCAGACACAATTAATTAAAAAAGATTCTCTCTTTTTCTTTTACCGACTGCTTCAACCGTCAAGAAGTTATAACATATCTTTTTTTTATTGTAGCCTTTAAATGTGGGTATAAATTCGTTAAAATCAGTAATTGATTCGATTTAAATCGTTATTGGTACTCCAATTTGAATTTAACTGGATAAAAATCAAACCGTTTGAAAATCCAAATCGTTTCATTGGTAACGGTTTGATTTTGAATTTTTCATTTTGAAAACCTTTGAAATCCTAATCGGATCGGTAAGATTCTTATTTATTTTTATTATTTATTAGTTATTTTTTTTTCACCCTATAATAAGTTAATGCAAGTTTTCATCACATACCATACCTCACCTAATCATTACACATTTTGTGCTACTTTCGAATTCAAATTATATTTAAACATAACCCGCCATATTTGAAGTTTAAAATGTTGAAAATTATAATTTTTTGATGTTTACGAATGAAATCGTCATGTGAATGAATGAAATTTTGATGAGAATGGTGGAATTTTGGGAAAAAAAAATGTTTCGCAGAAGTCTTTTTAGTAAATAAATTACATGAAATTTTGATGCCTAAACCGTCCAAACCGATCCAAACCAAACGAAACCATTAACAGTGGTTTTGGATTGAAATGGTTTCAATTCTATTTTTTGAAAATTTAAACAGTATCGAACCGTTTAGATTTTAATAATTTGGATTTAAATTTTGATGATATCCGTATCGATTCAAATTAATCGTGCCCACCCCTAGTATCCTTATTTAAAATTCTCAAAAAAATATATATCAAAATATCTAATATTGCATCGTAAACAATATTTATGTGAAACTAGGAATTTAGACCATGATGAACACTTTATATAGATTATGTTAGTGTACGTGTTGTTCGATGGAAACAGTTTAGAAATAGATATTATGATTCCATTATGTTAAGAGACACTTTATAATATAGCCAACCATAATAGTGGAAAAAATAAAAAAGCAAACAAACAAAAAATGACAATGGGTGAGGGAAATATTATAGCATATATATATATGTTATTCATTTTTCAATAAGTAATAATGACATCATCAATGTTGGGTATCCGATAGTATGAAAAATAAATATTAATGCACTCAAATTTCAATACTTCTTAAGTAATGAGTGATATTGACATATTAATGGAGAATTATAAATCAGTAAGCAAATGAAAAGAAAATAGCTTCAAAATTATTAATAATATTATATTGTTCTATGTTGCACATACATATCCAAGTAGATATTGTAACCAAAAACATTGAAGGGGCCTCGAGAAATTTAGGATTTATAGATGCCTGCTTCTTAATTCTAACATATTCTAAATTAGGAATACTTAGCAATATTGAACTATAAAGATATTAATAATTGGCCTCTATTTTAAAATTAAAATATTTTTTTTCTAAAATATAAAACATAATAGTATGTATAATAATAAAAATGAAAAAAAAAGGCAAGAGGACCTGCACTCTGGACCCTTACTGCCTCCACCCTTGTTTATGTTCATAACGATACCTGATATTATATAAACATTTCATACTAAGACAATATTCATATGGTGACATAACAATATCCTTTTATAACAAAAAGTTTCATATATATATATATATGAAAACCATAATGTATGGTTGGACTATTAAAAATGAAAGTAATATATGCTTTGATATTTGAATCGTCACGGTGGGTATAACGTCCACTGCCAATGACAGGTTATTCGGCTGCCAAAGGATAGTACAATTAAAGCACTTATTCACCTTTTCCATTCGCTTTGTAAAATTAATTTTATTTTTTAACTATGTTTCTAACTTTGTTTTTTAATAAAAATAAAAATAATGCTATGGGCACTAATTACATTTCCAATTTTTTTATCCCAATATATATGACACACGACGTAAAAATCCATATAATCTTAATTTAATTGACTATCTCAAAAAAAAAAAATATCAAACATAAAATTAAAAAAATAATAGTTAAAAAGAATAAATCTTTAAGAACTCGATTTTTATTCTTCATTTTGAAGAATCTAAGTACAGAGTCACTCATAATATATATCTTACACTCTGCCGATTCATCATCCATAATAGCTAGGTAAGTCCTCGATCGAGCAGCTCCATCATGAATAAAATAATTTGTGTTAAAAAGATGGTTCGCACTTGAGAAATTAAGCCTACAAAAACTTCTTCATTTCATTAATTACATATGTACTAGTACCAATTTAATAATAACTAAGCAACAAACTTATCCTAATTTTTTTTTTTGGTTTTCAGCATGACATGCCAAAACGATTTTCCTAGGAAAAATGATAGGTTCTTCCAAATAGCAATCCATATCCACTTTTTCGTAGGCTGATTACTCGATTGGATGAACTGGTGGTAGTCATTCAATACACTAAGGTATGACTCATGTGTTCATTAATAGGACACTCTTATTTTGATTCTGAATCAGAAGAAGATGATTCACTCTTAAAGGGAGGGAAATCAGTGGTGGAGTTCACGGTTGTGTTGTCTTTGTGGTGGAGTTTATTACCGTCGATATCTTGGTAGAATCGACGAAGATGTTTTGGTGGTGGAATCGCTGGCACTGTTTATTCTTCTTAGAGTTAAGAATTTTATTATTCTTAATTTTTATTTTTCATGTTTGATATTCTTTTTATTTTTATTTGTAGATAATTTATTAAAAAAAGTTGATATGAATAGTTTCGTCGTATGTCACATGTGCTGTGATTAGAAAAATTGGAACTGTAGTTGGTGCTCATAGCATAATTGTAAAAATAATGAAAGAAGTTACATATTATGCAATGCATATAAGATGTTAGGAAGATTATATTTATAAATCACATACAAATTAATATAGATAAGATCTATCTATATTTGTAACATCTATCAATATAAATATGATATGTTTAAATAAGATTTATAAATATGATCTATAAATATCACAATCCTATAATTATGATTTCCTTAATATTTTGCAATATTATTAATATTAGTAATTTTCAAAAAGAGTATAGTATTATTATTACATGCTACAAATCCTACAAGATTCCAAATGATAATGAGTACTTCAAAGTATAGTTTCCCGAAGTAAGCTATTCTATGATATAAATCTTTTCCTTGTCTAAGGTGAAAACTTTTACTCTGACTGCGGGGGGGGGGGGGGGGGGGGGTGGGGGGGTGGCGTTAAAATTAGAGAAAATTTAGTGGTGCAAGTACAAGACCAAATGACTCTATGGGGTTAAATAGGTAATATGCATGGATAACCTATCTTAGGTAAGAAACCGTGACTTGAAACAAAACCTTTACTGTGCCGGACTCTCACGCCTAAAAATAGTAAATAATACTACGCATATCTCAGTCATCCCACTGTCAATAAGGGTACCAATTACACAGCTGCCTTAAACCGTAAGCCGTAAGCCACACGCCATTACAAGAAATTAGATCTTGTCCGATTAAATTTTTCCCGACAATGCAAAATTCGCCGTCTAAAGGAACTCTGTCTGGCGAAAAAACCCGTTCGACGGGCAAAATGCTGTCTATTCTAGCCTGATGAAGCAATTCGTAGAGCAAGTTACCTTCGCGGGAAAAGGTTTTGGCGCGAAACAAAAAACTTTTGAGCATAATTTTGTTAACCTTGCCCGACAAATGACTTTGTAGGGCAAGCTTCTTGTGGGGGTAAGGTTTTGGAGCAAAACCAAAGAAATTTGCCGCGTAATTTTTTGAACTTTGCTCATTGAAAAGCTTGGTAGGGCAGGATGTTTTCGACGGGGCAAGCTTTTGGCGCGTAATTCCGAAACTTTGCTCGACGAATACATTCGTCGCTAAAAGCTTATGTTTGTCGGGCTAGGCTTGCCCGTTGACCAGGTATGAAATTTGATATATGGCATTTATTTGATATGAAATTAATTTTGTATGGAAATTTGATATTGAAATTAATTTGGTATGGAAATTTGATAGGGAATTAATGTAACGAAATTAATTTGGTATGAAAATTTGATATGAAAATTAATTTGGTATGAAAATTTGATATGGAAATTAATTTCGTATCGAAATTTGATATGGAAATTAATTTCGTATCGAAATTTGATATGGAAATTAATTTCATATCAAAATTTGATATGGAAATTGCCTATATAAAGTGGATGGAATTACCATTCTCAAACCATCCTTCAAGCATTTTCAAATCATTCTCAAGATCGACCAAGTCCATTTGCCGAAAAACTAGAAGAAAAAACAAGGGTTAGGCATGTGGCCAGAAGGTTGAAATTTGGTTTGGAAATGGTTGAAAAAACTTCTTTTAGTTTTCCCTTTTCAATTTTCAAATCAACATACCAAGTTCTCCCATCCAAAAACCGAAGCACAATGTCTCTAGAACTGATACCATGCAATTCTAGTGACATTGTGCTTCGGGTTTTGGATAGGAGAACTTCGTCTGTTGATTTGAAAATTGAAGATAGAAAACTTAAAGAAGTTTTTCCAACCCTTTCTAAACCAAATAGTACCCTTCCGGCCACATGCCTATCCCTAGTTTTTTTTTTCTGGTACTTCTTACCCGACGAATATATAAATTTGTCGGGCAATGTGCAAAAATATTTTGGCTTGACGAACTTTGTAGTTCGTAGGGCAAACTCTAAGAAATATGAGCGTTGACTGCTTGAAAATATCTAGCGAACAAGGTGGCGACAAAGTCATTAAACTTTGCCCGGGGAAATACTTCGGGGGCAAAGGTCGTATTTCGCTAGGCAAAGGTCTAAATACACATTAAGTGTGTAGCGCCGCCCCTTTTCTTCTTCTTTCCTTCTCTGCTTCAGCTCATTGCTTTTCTCTCTCTCTCTCTCTCTCTAGCTTACCAACAACCATCATCTTATCACCATTTTCACTACCAATCTCTCTCTCTCAAACACCAAACTCCATCAAATTCCAAGTTTGAAGGGTTGAGATATTTATTTTATATAGTTTTGTATTTTGTATTTTTGATTGGAAACTAATTATTATTTGTGTTTTAAGAAACTTGTGATTGATTTGGAGGAATACTTATAAAGAGGTATGTATGTTTGCCTCTGAACGTAATTTTGGTAAGAATTTTGGATATATAATTATGTTAGGAAATTGTGTACAATTCGTGGAAAATTGTGTAGAAATTGTGGAAAATGTGTTATGTGATTTTGTAGGAAATTAGGAAAATTAGAAAATATGTTAGGAAATTAGGAAATAGAAAATATGTTAGGAAATTAGGAAAATAGAAAATTGTTAGAAAATTAGGAAAATAGAAAATATGTTAGAAAATTAGGGAATTAGAAAATATGTTAGGAAATTAGAAAATATGTTAGGAAATTAGAAAATATGTTAGGAAATTAGAAAAATATTAGGAAATTAGAAAAATATTAGGAAATTAGGAAAATAGAAAAAATGTTAGGAAATTAGAAAATTGTTTGTACTTGTGAATTTATATATGTTTGTATTTGTGGCTTTTTATTTTTATTTTTTCTATAAAACTTTAGGTAGTTCCGACGGAGTGAAATATGTTGATATTTCATTACTGTTTATGCGAAGTCAATCGCGAGAGTCAGTAAATCGGGTTGATTGACTGACTCTTGAATTGTCCATTTATTCAGACAGTTTGAGGGTGCGCAACTATGTGTTATGTAGTTTCCGGTCTACGAGGCTAGGTTTCGATTGTGGAAAATTCGGTTTGTATTCCCTCAATGTTCTCTGAATGCATACTATATATTTGTTTATAATATCTACGTCGTGCATTTGGGGAACTGTAGGGAGATGCTGCCGAAATTTTCCTCAATCGAAACATAGCATTGTAGGTCGCAAACTACACAGCACATAACGTGCACTCTCGAATGAGATAGGGCCAAATCACCAGAGGCATAAGGAGACGAGCGGATTTTGATATTAACTTGTTATAATTACGAGACAATTTTAACTCAATTACTTACGTTGACTGTATTTTGTGAAAGCAGGCACAATTGACAGAGGTTGGATGCAAATGGAAGATAGATGTTTTGATAAGTATTTGGATGGGATCGATAACTTCATTGCCTTTGTACATAGTCATTACAGTAATGAAAGACGTATCAGGTGTCCGTGCCAGAAATGTAATAACTGCAATTGGATGGTGTTGAATGAGGTCCGAAACTGGAATTGAATGAGATTGTACACAACTATGCTAATTGGATCTATCACGGTGAACAAATATTTACAACATCGACATCTTCGGATCCCGGGACCCGTCGGGATGAAAGTGATTTGGATGAGCGATGTGATGTTGACCAAGTCTTTGACATATTAACCGTTGCTTTTCCTCCCACATCGGTTAATATGGATAATGAGGCGCCCAAGTTTCAACCCGAAGACTCTGAGCAAAATTACGAGAGATTGTTGAAAGAAGCTCAATTGAAATTTGTGGGTTTTGGGGTGTTTGTGTCGCACGGGTTCGATAGCTTTAGGGAGAAAAATGAACGGTTCAGACTGAATTAGTGAATAAAGATCTGATTAATAGTTTGGGGTTAAAAATATCTACTCCCAAACCAAAAATTACCAAAATGCCCCTAACAATCTAGACGTGTAACTTTCGTACACGAACTTCGTTTTCCGCGTGCCGCCTGTCTACGAACTCGTGAGTTCGAGACCCACGCAACGGTATCCAAAAGACAGCCTAAAAAGTTCCAAAACAAAACTTGATTTCCACGCCTTTACCTGACCAAGGGTAAAATCGTCGTTTTACAAAATAATTTACAAAATTTGATAATTACATTTTTTCGGGTTGTTACAATCCACCCATAAAGAAATTTCATCCTCGAAATTCATTTCTACCCTTGGAACAAATGAGGATACTGCGCCCGCATTAATGCCTCGGTTTCCCGCGTGGCCTCATCCACGTTATGATTCCTGCACAACACTTTAACTAGAGGAATAGTCTTCATGCGCAATACCTTTTCCTTCCAATCCAGAATTTGCACTGGTTGCTCCTTAAAGGTCAAATAATCTTTCTGCTCAATTGCTTGCTCTTCCAACACATGAGACTCATCAAATAGATATTTCCAGAGCAAATATACATGGAATACATCATGAACTCTTGACAGTTCTGGGGGTAAAGCAAGTTGATATGCCACTGGTCCTAGCCTCTCCAAAATCTCATACGGCCCAATGTAGCGAGGACTCAGTTTTCCTCGCCTACCAAAATGTACTACTCCCTTCCAGGGGAATAATTTCAAGAACACCCAGTCACCTACCTCAAACTCAAGGTCTTTGGTTCGGTGGTCTGCATAGCTTTTCTGGCGATCCTGGGCTGCCTTCAACCTTCCTCTGATGATCCTAACCTTTTCCTCTGTCAAATCCACTAACTCTGGTGTTAAAAGTCTCCTTTCACCTACTTCATTCCAGCACAACGGTGTCATGCACTGCCTCCCATACAATGCCTCGAAACGAGACATCCCAATACTCGACTGATAACTATTATTATATGCAAATTCCATAAGAGCCAGGTATGAATCCAAGTTCCCTTTAAAATGCAGTACACAAGCTCTCATCATATCCTCCAAAACCTGGATTGTCCTCTCAAACTGACCATCCGTTTGAGGATGAAAAACTGTACTGAAATGCAAGGTGGTGGCAAAAGCCTTCTGCAAACTCCGCCAAAACCTGGAGGTAAACCTAGGATCCCTGTCTGAAACAATTGACTCTGGAGTTCCATGCAACCGTATGATCTCATTCACGAACAATTTGGCGTACCGGCTCATCCGGAAATCTTCCCGCACTAGCAAGAAATGTGCCAACTTCGTGAGTCTATCTATGATTACCCAAATTCCATCATGTCCCTTCTGTGTCCTTGGAAGTTTATACACAAAATCCATCGTAATGTGATCCCACTTCCATTCTGGAATAGGTAATGGTTAAAGTGTCCCATAGGGTTTCTGCCTCTCTGCTTTCACTCGCTGACATGTCAGGCATCTACTCACAAACTCAGCAATTTCCCTTTTCATCCCAGTCCACCAATAGTGTTCTCTTAGGGTATGGTACATCTTGGTACCTCCTGGATGCATAGCGTAAGCCGAACCATGAGCTTCCTCAAGAATTTCTCTCTTAAGCTCCAGTTCATTTGGTAGGCACAACCGGCCAAACTTAACCAAGGCCCCATCATCCCTAACCATATAGTCCTGCATGTTTCCAGCCTCTAACTCCATCCTGATAATGCACAAACTAGGATCCTGGAGTTGAGCCTCAATAATCCGATCAACCAAAACAGGCCTTACATGGAAACTAGCCAATAAAGCCCCCTGGCTATCCATGTCGAAAACAATCCCCGCTATCCGGAACTCTACCAGCAATGGTAGGTAGACTGTATGGAAATGAGCTAAGGACCCCATGGACTTCCTACTCAAGGCATCCGCCACAACATTGGTTTTTCCTGGGTGGTACTCTATAGTACAATCATAGTCTTTTATCAGCTCAAGCCACCTTTTCTGTCTCAGATTCAAATCCTTTTGGGTAAAAAAGTATTTCAAACTTTGATGGTCGGTGAAGATCCGACACGTCTCCATGTATAAATAATGTCGCCAGATCTTTAGTGCATGCACCACCGTAGCTAACTCCAAATCATGCGTTGGGTAATTCAACTCATGGGGTTTAAGTTGCTTGGATGCATACGCTATCACTTTCCCATGCTGCATCAGCACGCAGTTTATACCCCATAATGATGCATCACTGTATACCTCGAATCCCCTGTTACCATCTGGAAGGGTTAATACTAGAGCAGAAGTCAACATCTTCTTTAGCTCCTGAAAACTCTGCTCACAATCAGCATCCCAGTCAAACTTGACTCCTTTCCTAGTCAACCGAGTCAACGGGGCATCTATCGTAGAAAATCCTTCTACGAACTGCCGATAATATCACGCTAAACCCAGAAAGCTCCTCACCTCTATCACTGTCCTCAATTGCTCCCAGTTTGCCACTGCCTCCACATTTTTGGGATCCACGCTGATACCCGCAGCCGAAATCAAATGACCCAAGAATCCCACATTGGTCAACCAAAACTAGCATTTACTGAACTTGCCAAAGAATTGTTTTTTCCTAAGCATATTCAGCACCAACCTTAAGTGCTTCTCATGTGCTTTGGGACTCCTCGAATACACCAAGATGTCATCGATGAACACAATCATAAACCGATCCAAATACTTTTGGAACACCCTGTTCATCAAATCCATAAACACTGCCGGTGCATTAGTCAACCCGAAGGGCATCACCAGAAACTCATAATGACCATAACGTGTCTTGAAAGCTGTTTTTTGCACATCCCCTTCCCTAATCCTCAACTGATGGTCCCCGGATCGAAGGTCAATTTTTGAGAAATATTTTGCCCTCTTCAGTTGATCAAATAAATCGTCAATCATTGGCAGAGGATACTTATTCCGCACCGTAACCCTGTTTAACTGCCGGTAGTCGATACACAACCTCAGACCACCATAATTTTTCCTCACAAATAACATCGGCGCACCCCATGGTGAAACACTTGGTCGAATAAATCCCATATTCACCAAGTCCTGCAACTGAGTCTTCAACTCTCTTAATTCTGCCGGTGCCATTTTGTACGGTGCCTGCGAGATAGGTTGAGTACCTGATAGAAGCTCTATGGTGAACTCAATCTCCCGGTGAGGTGGAAATCCCGGAAGATCCTCTGGAAACACATCAGAGAACTCACTCACCACAGGAATATCCTCCACTCTCATCGGAGTATCCCGAGTATCAAACACATGAGCCAAGTAACCCTCACAACCTTTCCTCAACAGCTTCTCAGCGGTCAACGCCGATATCACTCCTGAGGGTAGTACCCTACGATAAACGTAAGTTCTGGCAAACCTGGAATCCGAAAAACTACTATCTTGTCATAACAGTCTATGGAGGCATGGTGCATGGTCAACCAATCCATCCCCAGAATCACATCAAACTCAAAAATATCTAAGGGGATTAAATCTGCCTACAACCCATGGCCTTCAACCATTACCGGACAACTGCAAATCACGAGGTTTGCCACTAACATATCCCCGGTAGGAGTACGAATACCCATGTCCCAACCAATCGGGGATAATTCTCTATCAACAAATAGTGTAAAATCCCAAGAAATTAAAGAATGAGTCACCCCAGGATCTATCAAAACACAAGCATCACGATTGAATATAGATAATGTACCAGTGACCACCTCTGGTGCTGCTCGAGCCTCATGTTGCATCATAGCAAAAACTCGAGTTGGTGTACCTGAAGATCGACCTTGATCCCCATATCTGCCTCTGAACCTACTGGCCCCACTAGTTCTACCGGCCCCACTGAATTGGGTCTGGCTCCCAGTTGCAGTACCAGACATCTGTCCTGCCCTCTGGTTCGGCTCAATAGAACCACGACCCAAGGAACTATTGCCAGGACGACGATCTGGACAGTCTCTCCTAAAATGACCAGTCTCCCCACAGAAGTAACAACTGGAGCCACCAGATCTGCCACCCTGTCTTCCGGTTGATTGTACTAAGGCACCGCTAGATTGAGCAGATGATTGCTCTGCCTGGCCGGCTCTACCGCTGCCCGACCCGGATCTCGCACACCCGGAAGATCCAGAACTATGACTGCCTATCTTGGATGGTCCCTGACTAGAGGCTCCGACATTCCAGCGATCCAAGCGTCGCCTGGAACCACTATACTGCTGCTGGATTGGTAAACCCAAACTCAACTCTACTCGGGCTGCAACATAAGATAAAGCCCTTAAGGAAGTGTGAGCTACAGCCGTAACTGCTAACCGAATCTCACCCCTCAGTCCACCTTCAAACATGCGGCACATGTCCCTCTCGGTCGCCACCAAAATCGGTACAAAGTGACGTAACGCTATAAATCTCTGCTCATATTGGGCTACAGTCATCTCTCCTTGCTGTAAATGCAAGAATTCGGCCTCCTTGGCCTCCCGGTACAGGCGAGGGTAAAATTGCTCAAGGAAGCGCTCCCAGAAAGCGTCCCAGGTAAGTGTATGGACACCCCAGCCTGACACTTCCAATGAGTGCCACCAATGGTAAGCAGGACCACTTAGCAAAAATGTGGCCAACAGCACCCAGTCCCCTGGAGGACATCTCATGACCAAGAACACTCGGTCCATGCGAGTAATCCACTCCTCAGCATCATCTGGGCTAGACTCGCCCGTAAATATCGTCGCCCCCAATCTCTGGACTCTCTCAATATCCGAAACCTCAGTAATAGCCCTATCTTGGAGTACTGAAGTCAAAGTCTGACCCAACTGTTCCAGTGTCTGCCTCAAATTAGGCTCCACTGCGGGTTCATGGGTGTCTCCATCGTTCTCAGACTGCTAACGGGGCTCGCGTCTCAGAGGCATTACGCTGAAAAGAAACTTAACTCATCAATACCAAAAATTCACTTGTATAATAGGTGTACGGTCTACAGGAATTTAACCTAGTGCTCTGATACCAATTGTCAGGACCCCTCCCGAATTTCCCCTCGAAACCGGGGAAGAACCCTAATCCCGTTTGACAACCTAAGGAAAAGTTCCCAAAATACCCTTCAAACCTTACAAATATAATATGACTACCTTCACATGTCAGACAAGGGATTCAAAACACTCCAATATTCCAACAGATAAAGAGCATCCAATTAACATATAATATCAGAGCGTCTAGGTAGGATAAATAGTCCAATTTAGATATCCTACTCGAAGTTTAAATACACTGCGCATCAGAAATACTAATGCCTCCGCCTCGTAAGAAGTATCCGCGTCAACTCAACAGCTTGGAGGGGATTTAAACACAAAAGTTGTGAGTGGACAAAAATAATCGTTTAAAAAATCGTTTTCCGAGGAAATCTTACCTTTTTCCCCCTCCATGAGTAAAACCATGCATGCATAACATAAAAATTCATGATATAAGAAAACATCATCTGGAAATCACCGAAAATTCATTTCTCATAAAAAAAACCACTTGATTGGACCCACGATTGTCGATATAATGAAAATACGTCGTGGTCCACAGTTTGGTTTGAAAATCCTCCTCAAAAGAGTTTAAAATCATTTAATTCGACATGGACACATAATATATCAAAACCACGGTTCCCGACATATCCACCACACACTCGTAGGCAGCCTCAACGACCCGGCGGAGCAAACTCCTCGACACCAGAGTCGGAGCCCTCAACGAACCAACGATGCAAAACGCCTCGACGCCAGTCGGAGAAACATTAACCATCGGGACAGAAAACCAATGAAAACCAAATCCGTGTTTTGAAATCTTTGTTTCTTGGCTAAGCTAAATTCATTGAAAAATCATATATGGCCAAATCCGATAAAATCATAAATACAGGTCTAAACCCACAATCATGGACTCAATAATGAACACGTCAAAATGACACCAAAACCGAGTCCCAAAAACCATGCCGTTTCCTCAAAACACATTTTCACTGAAATGTAGGAAAACTCGTGTCCAGTAATAATTCTAAATTCCAGGAATTTATCACATCAGTACATAATAGTATTTAAATCGAAGATACATTTATGCATGCATTACAGTTTATAAATCAAAAGTCCACTCACCACTTGTCCAAGCAAGCCCACTCCCAACTTGTTTGTTCTTCCGAGGTTTCCGGAGCAGTATCGCCTGTCAATATTAACAATCGGGAATACCGGCTAGTAATAAGACTCTTATATAACAACTTCCTAAACCCCGGGAGGTCCACCTACGCTACCCTAGAAAATGCAGCAACTTCGGATGCCCAAAACTACCTCTGAATGACGTTCGATCAACCCGAAACCTGTGCCAATAGATCCGAAACGTTGAAAACTAGTTGTCTCGCATCGTTGTGACCTCATATTAGCTACACGCGCCATGCAGAAGGCCGGCCACGCGCCATGCGCCTGCCACGCGCTGCCACGCGCAGTTACGCGTCGGTCACGCGCTACCACGCGCCGGTCACGCGCCTGCTATAGTACCCACGCGCCTGACCCAGTCCAACCTGGCCCAACTCGGCCTTACCCGATTCACCCTGACTCGGTCCACTCGACTCAACCCTCGGTCTACTCGACCCGACTGGTCGACTTGGTCCAACTCGGTCCAACCCAACCCGACCGATCATCGTTGACTCGCCGGAGAAGTCGATCGGATCGCTATCGCCGTCGCCGAAGTCTGGCTGGAGAAGATGACCGGACCGCCGCCGCACCGCCATCTGAGTCGCCGGAATCCTCCATTTCCGGCCAATCCAAGCTTTTTCGTAACTTCTTCAAAACTCATCCATTTTTCACTAATTTTACGTCTAAATCTGTCTACTCAAACTCAGGAATCCAAAAATGACCTCAAAACACTAAACCTGTACTTGTGCTAGCCGAAAAATCGATCGGAAAGTTCGATTCCTCTTTTCCTCGGTTCGGCTTCCCCCATGGGTGTCTCCTCCGATTGTTGGTACGGTTGTGATCGTGGAAAGGAGTAGAATCCGATTAGTGGAACGAAAATGGAAGTCTAGACCTTGAATCAAAGTTGAAATTTGTGGGTTTTGGGGTGTTTGTGTCGCACGGGTTCGGTAGCTTTAGGGAGAAAAATGAACGGTTCAGACCGAAAGAGTGAATGAAGATCTGATTAATGGGTTGGGGTTAAAAATATCTACTCCCAAACCAAAAATTACGAAAATGCCCCTAACAATCTAGACCTGTAACTTTCGTACACGAACTCTGTTTTCTGCATGCCGCCTAGCTACGAACTCGTAAGTTCGAGACCCACGCAACGGTATCCAAAACACAGCCTAAAAAGTTCCAAAACATAACTTGATTTCCACGTCTTACCCGGCCAAGGTTAAAATTGTCTTTTTACTAAATAATTTACAAATTTTGATAATTACATTTGTTCGGGTTGTTACAAAAAAATATGTGTATTTTAATTATATATATTTATTTAATTATATAAATTATTAAACAATTTAATTTTTTTTTTTCCGAAAATTGAAGGTTGCTTGACGAATGACTACTTTCACCGGGCAAAATAACAATACATTCGATAGGCAGTTTCCGAATTTCAGATCCTAAATTCGGTGGAATGCCGCCGTATTTTTTACACTTTGGTCGGCGAATGTCCATATTCGCCGGGCAAGGTATAATAGTTTTGCCCGACTGAGGCTAAAAATGTGTCAGGTAAGATCCGTTGACTTATTGCAATTGCTCGACGACCCTTTCGCGACCATTGTGCTTTGTTGGGCAAGTTGCACTTTGCCCGTCGAACTCACTTTTTTGGTCGGACAACATCTTGCCCGACCACAGTTGCTCGACTACTTTTGCCCGACGGAGGTTCGCCGGTGTTGCTTTTGGCTTGCGATTTGTCCTTGCTCGACGAACTTGTTTCGCAAGGCAAAATTATTTTTCCTGCAGTGCATGAATCAATTGGAGCCAATATTAGTACCTAGTGAACCTAGCTAAAAGGCTTTTAACTTTAAATATTTTTGGAATTACGTAAGAAATTTTACTTTACTCATAAATTGTAATTTATCTCATTTAATCCTTTAAATTAGTTTTAAAAAGTCAAAAAAATGTCACCATTGCTCTACTTTCATCGATTTCATTTTAATATCGTTAAATTGATGATAATTTAATTAGATGAGTTGTATTTTTTTGATGGCTACATCAATACGTTACATTAATGAGTTATAGCGTACATAATATTTATACGACGGAAGCATAGTATCATTAATTTATATCCAAACTAAAGTACATAAAAGTTACACAAACATAAGAATACACTGATAAACAACATAACATTACACTAAAGAGGAGGCATATATTACTATTAATCCTCTAATTAACCATCTTGTTAATTAATTAATTAGGTTAATTAAGAAAGTGAAGAGGGTGCAATTAATATTTTAACCCAGACTATTTATAGCCTGGTTTATAATAATTGAAGCTATCCATTACTTGGTGCAGGTAGCAGCTAGTAGGTGGCGTTTTCGATCTTTTAGCGTCTTCATGCAGCCGTTCCCCCCTGGGCATAATACAAATGTCTTAAATGGCCAAACTAATTTTGACACAAGGCTATCACATTAATAAATTTGACGACAGTCAAATCAAATAGACGGTGATGAGACAATTCTTGAGATCTTTCGGTTTTTTTTTGCCAGTTGATAAAATGAGATTTTCAAATGAATTCTGCTGACATTTGGAGTGAAACAGGTGTGTAAATATGCAATCCAAATACCGAAGTGTACACATAATATTTGTGACGGAAACATGTTATTATTAATATATATCCAAAGCAAAGCAGTACATAAAAGTTACACAAGCATATATATAGACTGATAATCAATATAACATTACACTAAAGAGGAGGCATTAGTACTATTCCTCTAATTAACCATCCTGTTAATTATTTAGGTTAATTAACAAGTGAAGAGGGTGCAATTAATATTTTAAACCCAGAATAATATTTATAGTCTGGTTTATTATAACTGAAGCTATCCATTATACTTGATGCAGCTAGCAGCTAGCAGGTGGCGTTTTGGATGTTTTAGCGTCTTCTTGCAGCAGTTTCCCTCTGGGCATTGAAGAAGACGGCGGCCACCGGAAGCTCGAGGTCGTTTTCTTCTGCAAATTTTCTGGTGTTAAAGTGGTCCTTTGAAGGAGGAGGCATCACTGTCTGCCTCCCTTTCTGCTTGAACAGAAGAAACACAAACCTGTGGATCCCTATGTTTGGCCTTGGCATTTCATATTTCACCACCTCCTTTCCTGTTAAAACTTTGTATCAGATTTTAAGCTTTTAATTACTTCAATTAAAACATTAAAATTCGACCGTTAAAAAACCCTACCAAATGAGTTGTCGGTTGTGCCAGGAATGTCAGTCACAATCCTGTAAGATGATGGTCAACTAATTAGTGAAAATTAACATTTTGAAGTAATAAATAAATTAGCAAACTAATTAATGCATGTGCAAGAAAACCTATAACCTACCAAAAATTTATTAGAAAATGGTAGCTCTCACTCTCTCCATCATAGATACTAACATGAAAATGAAATTTTCGCTCACACCATTGAGGTATTTTTTTGTGTTAAAAAAAGGACAAAGGTTTATATAATTTGTGAATGTGCATGATTATTGGGCTCATAAAATTTGTATAATGCCTATTTTATATACCTAGGGCACAAGTTAATTGGAAGTAGGTATAATATATATTTTGAAAAAACTGGTGCAACGTACATCTCGTAGTGATGAACTCCCATTTAAATATTGGTATGATTAACCCACAATCTTTAGAACACAATGACACAGATTACACTAATTAAGTAGTGGACTAAAAGATGAATAAGTATGTATATATAATATTTAGAGAATACTACTAATATTTAATTAGAGGCAAATTCTTGTGTTTAATTTCCCTTTCAAGGCCGGCCTTATTCAAATCCTATTTTCTGATCAACTCGATCTCCAAATGAAGGGTTTAATTACCAGTGTAGGTGCTCCTTCAAGTAAGGATCACTAGGACCAGGAACATCTGGATCGGTCATGATCTGCAGAGAGCGAAAAAGATCGATTCGATTTTATTTGAATCCCTATTTTTTACAAAAATAATATGAAGCATGAAGCAGCCATGAAATGGCGATAAGGATAGAGCTTAGGTGGAGATATGTACCAGTGTAAAGAAAGACCTCAAATCACCTCCATGAATCTCAACCTTAGGCTTGATGGTTACTGAGGAAGGAAACAGCTCATGGCCATTATAGACCTTCTTGTTGGAGTTGTAAGTGACACTCATTTTTACAGTTTGGGAGAAATAATCAACAACATCTCCAATAACCCTCCCAACCACAAGAGGATCTGACATCTTATTTGCCATGGAAATATTATTATTAGATATAATACCAACTTTCTGTTCTTCTTGAGGAAGCAGGTTTGTTGGTTGGTCTTTGGATTGGAGATGCGCGCCCCATATTTATAGTGTTGAGAGAACAACTCTTGAAGCTACAGTGGATGTTAATAATAAAAAGTGTGGTTGGGTTTCATTTTCAGTTTTTACTTTTAATATTAGTTTGTAAAAGATAAAATTCGTCAAATAAGAGATCGACTACTTAGGCCTCTCCTTCATAAATTAATATATGTCTCAAAATGTAATTTTCTTATAACAAAGAATAAGTCATGATCGATCTTAAACAAACATAATATAATAAGGAGCAAATTAAAAATGCGATGTAGGAAAAGCTTCTTTAGTTTAAATTTTCTTTCTTTCGTTTTCAATCAAAGCATATATAACAATGAAAAAAAAAATCTAAGCATATATAACATTAATATATTGAACTTTTTAACAGTTAAATTTGACAATATTTTCATAAGTTAACCAATCCACTACCAATGACCACACACAATGCATGTAAACTTAAAGATAAAAGGGAGAGAAGAAAAGAAAAAGATAATATTACAATTGGAATCATATAGCACATCAAAGCCCATCTCTTTTACTATTTTGATGTTGTCATGCATACTGACTTAATAGTAAGAAAGAAAATATGTACGGAAATACTTTGTGACAAACTGACAGATAATTTATAATTATTTAAATCACATATGATAAGGTTAAAACTATTAATTTCATTGACGCAAATTAAATTATTGAAACAATAGTCCCACATGATTTGATATTTGGTGCTGCTAGCAACATTACTTTGCATGATGACCATTAATAATTATTGGTCTAATGGTACGTATTTTTACTCATTACATTACATAATGTGTGGTCTTAAGTGTCAGGTTGGGTTGGGAGCTAGACACCAACTTTATATATCACTAAGGAGAGAAGGAATGAATTCTGCCAAGACATTCTCAAGCTGGGAAAGTCTACTGGCCTTTTCTATACACAAAAGTTTAAGAACTTGAGATGAAATTTAGAGATGGGTCTCTTTCCCAAAACTAACAATTCAGATATGAAATTGCCAATTATATGGAAGGGTTTTTAATTATTAACTTCACAGGAGCTAGCAGAGCTTGAGGCATAAACATAAAGCAACTCCACCACAAAAAGCCATAAATAATTAAAAAATAGTAATGGGTGTCATTTCAATAAAGGGGATGAGAAGATTATTCAGTTGGGTCATTTCTGTTCTTGAACTAGTAAATGGGAGAATTGTGGATTGCTATTTCCAGAATCCTTAACATTCTTTTCTTTTTTTCATATTAATTCCAATCTGGGATTACATTTTATAATCTGAATTACCCAGTTCGTACAACATTTTTTTAAAAAATTTCTAGCATCTTTTCTTGATCAAGATTCTACCATATTATTAGTTCTCTTCTCCACTTCTTCTACCATATGTACATATTTTACACTCTACTCTACATGTCCAGTAGAGCTAGCTATATATGTGCTAATTACTTTTCATTAGATTACATCTTGTCAAGTACTGCAACCATTTTTAGGCTTTGGGTGTAGTTTAAGTTTCTAACCAATTAGATATGAAAAGAAAACCGCTAATAATAGAAGACTTTTAGTGGCCGTTTGATAATCATTCTCCGTTTTTTTTTTTTTTTTTTTTTTTTTGTGTTTGAAATATTAGGAAACTAGAGATGAAGTGGAGAAAGGATATGGTGGAAAAGTTGAAGAACAAATGCAGAAGAAATAGTGGACAAAACGTAAACTAAAACCATAAACGAAAACTTATTTTTTGTGAGTTTTACTTTTTGGTTTTTTTCTTCGTTCATCCGACCAGATCTAGCCCGACGAAGAATATTTCGTCGCCAAAAGATGCGTTGCCCGGCGAAAATTACAGTTCGCGGGGTGAAAGCTAGTCCAATTTTGCCCGATGAAGGAATTCGTAGGGCAAGCTTCGTGCGTGGGGCAAGGTTTTGGCTCAAAACAAAAGAAATTTCCCACGTAAATTTGTTAGTTTTGCCCGGCGAAATACTTGGTAGGGCAAGATTGTTTCGTAGGGCAAGATATTGGAGCGAAAAAAATATTTTAGCGCGTAATTACATTTCTTGCCCGACAAACTAGTTCGTCAAGAAAAGCTTATGTTCATCGGGCAAGATGTGTGCGTTGAGTAGGTATGAAAATTTGATATGACATTTATTTGATGTGAAATTAATTTTGTAGGGAAATTTGATATTAAAATTAATTTGGTATGGAAATTTGATATGAAATTAATGTAACGAAATTAATTTGGTTTGGAAATTAATTTCCTATCAAAATTTGATATGAAAATTAATTTCCTTTCAAAATTTGATATGGAAATTAATTTCGTTCAAAATTTGATATGGAAATTGCCTATTTAAAGTGGATGGAATGAGCATTCTCAAGTACCATCCTTCAAGCATTATCTAATCATTCTTGCGTAGATTCGTCCAAGTGCAAGATCGACCCCGTCCATTTGCCGAAAAACTAGAAGAAAAGGACAAGGGATAGGCAAATGGCCTGAAGGTTGAAATTTGGTTTGGAAAGGGTTGAAAAAACTTCTTTTAGTTTTTCCTTTCCAATTTTCAAATCAACAAACCAAGTTCTCCCATCCAAAACCTGAAGCACAATGTGTCTAGAATTGATACCATGCAATTCTGGTGACGTTGTACTTTGGGTTTTGGATAGGAGAACTTGGTATGTTGATTTGAAAATTGAAAAGGAAAAACTCAAAGAAGTTTTTCCAACCCTTTCCAAACCAAAGATTACCCTTCTGGTAACATGCTTGTCCCTTATTTTTTTTTTTGGTTCATCTTTCCCAACGAATATACACTTTCTTCGGGCAACGTTTGAAAACAACTTGGCTTGGAGAACTACGCCTTCGTAGGGCAAAGTGTGAGTGTCATGACCGCTTAAAAAATCTGTCGAACACGAAGGCAACGAAGTCATTAAACTTTGCCTGACGAACTTATTCGCCGGGCAAAGGTTTAAATATACATTAAGTGCGACAGTGCCACCCCTTTTCTACTTCTTCCTTATCTGCTTCAGCTCTCAGCTGCTTTTTTTTTTCTCTCTCTCTCTCTCTAGTTCTATAACACCAACAAACCATCATCTCATCGCCATTTTCACTACCAATCTCTCCATTTTTCCAACAAATTCCAATTTTGAAGGTTTGAGAAATTTTAAATTTTTAGTTTTGAAAATTGATTTTTGATTGGAAACTAATTATTGTTTGTATTTTAGGGAATTTGTGATTGATTTGGAGGAATACTTATAAAGAAGTATGTGTGTTTGACTCTAAATTTAATTTTTGTGTGAATTTTGGATATATAAATATGTTAGGAAATTGTGTATAATTTGTGAAAAATGTGTAGAAATTGTGGAAAATGTGTTATGTGATTTTGTAGGAAATTAGAAAATATGTTAGGAAATTAGGAAAATAGAAAATATGTTTGGAAAATAGGAAAATATAAAATATGTTTGGAAAATAGGAAAATAGAAATATGTTAGGAAATTAATTAGGAAACTAGAAAATATGTTAGGAAATTAGAAAATTATAAACTCCGTGATATGCGTAATTAATATATGTTTATATTTGTGAATTTGTTGTGATCTTTTATGTAAAACTTTAGGTAGTTCCGACAGAGTGAAATTTGTTGACATTTCATAACCATTTATGCGAAGTTAATCGGGTTGATTAACTTTGTATAATGAAATTCAATGAAAAACCTTAGACTCGTTTGAGAGTGTGTTGGATGCGCACGTGGATGCTTAATGTGTGACCGCGCAATTTACGGACTCTTGAATTGTCCATTTTTTTGGACAGTTTGGGGGTGTGCAACTATGTGTTGTGTTGTTTGCGGTCTACGAGGCTAGAGTTCGATCGTGGGAATTTCGGTTTGTATTTCCGAAATGTTCTCGGATTGCATACTAGATATTTACTTATAATATCTATGTCGTGCATTTGGGGAACTGTAGGGGGATGCTGCCGAAATTTCCCTCGATTGGAACTTAGCCTCGTATGACGCAAACTACACAACACAGAATGTGCACTCTAGAATGGGACATGGTCAAATCACTAGAGGCATAAGGAGACGAGCAGCTTTTGATATTAACATGTTCTAATTACGGGACAATGTTAACTCAATTACTTACGTTGATTGTATTTTCTGAAAGCAGACACAAAAGACAGAGGGTAGATGCCAATGGAAGATAGATGTTCTGATGAGTATTTTGATGGGATCGAAAACTTTATTGCCTTTGCTCATAGTCATTGCAGTGATAGTGGACGTGTCAGGTGTCCGTGCCGAAAATGTAACAATTGCAATTGGGGGACTTTGAAAGAGGTCAAAAATCATCTGGCATGGAATGACATCGTACACAACGATACTAATTGGATCTATCATGGTGAACAAATATTTACGGCATCGACATCTTCGGATCACTGGACCTGTGGGGATGGAAGTGCTTTGGATGGGCGATGTGATGATGACCAAATGTTTGACCTATTAACCGATGTTTTTCCTCCCGCATCGGTTGATATGTACGATGCGGCACCCCAATTTCAACCTGAAGACTCTAAGCAACATTACGAGAGATTGTTGAAAGAAGCTTAGCGTGAATTGTACTCCGGGTGCAAATCGTTCTCGATTCTAGGGGTAGTTGTGGAGTTGATGCATATGAAAGTTGAGTATAATCACACGAACAAGCATTTTGATCACATGATGGACATCATCATTCGAATGCTCCCTGAAGATAACCATCTGCCTAAAGATCATTATAGCTCGAAGATGCTGTTGAAGGGTTTCGGTTTAGGGTAAGTCAAGATCCATGCATGCAAGAACAATTGTGCATTGTTTTACAGTGAATTCGAGCAACTTGACAAATGTCTCATGTGCAATGAGCCTAGGTTTCGAAAGAACAAGATTCTTAACAAGTTGTTGCATTATTTTTCACTGAAGTCGAGATTACAAAGATTCTACATGTGCCACATAGCCCGTGATATGAGGTGGCACAAGGATGAACACATTGATGATGATGTACTAAGGCATCCGGCCGATGGAGAGACTTGGAAGGAATTTGATAAGATGTATCCAGAGTTTGCTGTGGAGCCAAGAAATGTCAGATTAGGACATGCTACTGACAAATTTAATCTGTTTGGGGGTTTTGCAAAGCCCTATAGCACTTGGCCGGTGGTCATGATTCAGTATAACTTGGCCCCATGGAGATGCATGAAGAAAGAATTTACAATCCTCAGTACTTTGATACCGGGGCCCAAATCGCCAAGTAATTCCATTGATATTTATTTGCTGCCTTTCATTGATGCACTCGTGGATTTGTGGGAAAATGGTGTCCGAACATACAACAAGTACAATGGAGAAATTTTCACTTTTCAAGCGGCGTAATGCGGACTATTAATGATTTTCTTGCATATGGTATGTTGTCGGGGTGGAGCACCAAGAGTTATCTTGCATGCCCGACAGGTGGACCGGACACAACGTCCATTTGGGACACATCGAAGGTATGCTATGACAGGACCCTTCCCGAATTTCCCCTCGAAACCTGGGAAGAAGCCTCATCCCGTCTTACAACCTAAAGAAATTCCCAAACTACCCCCAAGTCCTTACAATTTAATATGAGAATTCTGCCAAAAAAAAGTCTGGCATAATCTCACTTAAGGACTGGTTAACTGTCTTAGCCTCTCAACTGAGCAACCACACCGGTGGCTAACCGGCCTGGTCATATTAGGGTAGGAGCCAATGCTTCGCCATCGATCATAAGTGAGAACCCCTTATTATGATTCGAAGTTTATAGCCCTCTGCTAACAAGCTCTGATACCAAGTTGACAGTAGGTCTGACACTACAGTTTATAGCCCTCATACCAGTGGTGGCCCTATAGGGTAACCTCACGAACTGGTTTTACGCCCCAGCCTCTCGACTAACAACTTTTAATACAACATCAATACTTGAAATATCCTTAACCTTTAGAAATATTAAATAAACTTTACATAGGATCCAATAGAACCTCCTCTGTATTTGACTGACCCCACCTATCTGTCAGACGTAGGATAGCCTAGTAGTTCACAACTACATCGGAGGACCCTCTCTGCAATAGAATGAGACAACTGACGTGTCACCCCGTGTGAATCGTCAACCACCAGTCACTTTGGGTCACCGCCCACACCAACCCACTGGCCCGGATGACGAAGGTACGAGACTTGTTTGAATTGAGTCTCACTGACTTACCCCGAGTTGTAACTCGATATCCTTGCTTCTCCAGAGCACCCCGAGTGGTAACTCGATAACCCTGCTCCTCTAGAGCACTCCGAGTGGTAACTCGATATCCCTGCTCCTCCCGATCACCCCTAGTGGTAACTCGATATCCCTGCTCCTCCAGAGCATCTCGAGTGGTAACTCGATATCCCTGCTCCTTCGGAGTACCCCGAGTGGTAACTCGATATCCCTACTCCTCCAGAGCACCCCGAGTGGTAACTCGATATCCCTGCTCTTCCAGACATACCTAAGACCTCAACGATATGGCGGAGAAAGATCCCTCGAACGCCTACATTGTAGAACCCCTCAATGATCAGGCGGAGACGTACCCTCTAACGCCTGTCGGAGAACCCTCAACATTGTAACGGAGAAAGACATCCTCCATGCCAATCATCAGAGAACCCTGTGGTATAACATAATACCTAGAAGTACGCATCCTATGAAATCCCGGAAACCCAGTCCGTTCCCCGTACAACAAAAATACCAAATCAAGGAAGCCCAAGCCCCACAGAACTCTTTGACACATTAATGACCTAACTCCCTTGACCTCCCGAGCCAAAACCCGCTCCATGGTCAAGCATTACCACTGGGATTATTGAAACGGGGCCCTGAACGAAGTCCTATGGCCTCAAAACTGCTAAAATCCGATTCGAAATGTTCCAAAACCCTAGCCACGTGCCGCCGTGACACCGAAATCAATCCCACGTGCCACCACACACCGATAGAAGGCCGGACCATGCGCCACGCGCCCTCATGCGGCGCCACGTGTCGCCACGCGCCTCCACGAGCTCTCACGCTTCGGTACTGTTCACGACAGAATATTTCATCAACCCTGGCGGAATATTTCGTCAAACCTGATAGAATCTCCTAATGGAATCTGAATATTTCGTCCAGACTAACGACGTTAAGGTTCCGTCAAACTCCGTTACCTTTTGACGGAATATGCTAACGTCGTCAGCATATTACGTCAAACCCTTGATGGCGTCAGTTGACTCAACGATCAACGACGGTTGATTGGACGTTGACTGGGTTGCCACATGGCAGCTGAGTCAACCGCTGACTGGTCACCACGTGGCTGCCCCGTTGCCTGCCACGTCAGCCACCACCGGCCGAACCAATCGTCTGAGTTCACCGGAGATAATGACCGAACCACCGACGTAGACACCATCTCTGGTGGCAGGAATCTAGAAATTCTCACCGAAGAAGACGACTGCGACGCCGTCCGCCATTGGCGGAAAACTCCATTTCTAGCCGGCCTTGAATTTTTCCTAACTTCCTCAAAACTGAACCGTTTTTCACAAATTTTTGGTCTAAATTTATCTACTCGAACCCATGAACTCAGAAATGACCTCAAAGCACTAAACCCGTACTTGTGCTTATCGGAAAATCGATCAGAACTTCCGATTTTTCTTTTCCTCCGTCCGACATCTGTCGCGGTTGCCTCCTTCGATGGTGGGTACGTCTGTGATCGTGGGAAGGAGGAGATTTCGATTAGTGGAACTAGGATGGGAGACTTGGCCTTGAATCGAAGTTCAAATTTATGGGTTCTGAGTTTTGGATCGCACGGGTTCGGGGTAGTCTAGAGAGAGTGTGGAAAAAAATGATGAAGATCATATCAAAGTGGGGTTTAAAAATATCTACCCCTACCAAATTACCAAAATTCCCTTGACATTCTAGACCCGCATCTTTCGCACACGAAGTCCGTTTTCTGCGTGTCGTCTGTTTACGAACTCGTGAGTTCGAGACCTACGCAACGACCCAAGAATTTTTTTTAAAAGCACTGCCAATCCAAAAGTGACTCCCGAACCCTTCCAAAACCGAGGGTAAAATAGTGTTTTCCTTAATTAAACTCTCAAATTAATTAAATTTCTGGTCCAGGTCGTTACATGCTACTTAGGTACGAAAAGTTTTCTGCCATGGGATTATCGGTGGCGTACGCAGTCTGACTTATTTGATAGCAACATAGAGCTACGAACAGGACCAAGGGAGAGGTCTGGTGATTACATATTGTCCAAATTGGCCAATATCCAAGATTTTGTCACAAGAGGACCGAAACCAGCGGAACAGAAAAATGGGACGAAGAAGAGCATATTCTTCCGTTTGGCATACTGGTCGAAATTAAAAATTAGACACATCTCGTATCCGATGCACATCGAGAAGAATGTTTTCGACAGTATTGTGGGAACGACTTTACCCATCGAGGGCAAGTCAAAGGACACAAAAAAGACCATTTTGGGTATGCAAGAAATGGAGATTCGGCCTAATTTGTGGCCAAAACTCGTCAACGGAAAATACATAATGGCTCATCCAAGTTTTATATTCACGTTGGAGAATAAGAAAAAAATTCGTGAAGTGGTTGAGAAGTGTGAAATTTCCCAATAGGTACGCCTGCCGTTAGCACCGACGGTTGAACCCTATTTGGTTTGAAGAGCCATGACTATCATGTTTTGCTACAACGGCTTTGTTCGATTCATATTCGGCCATACTTGCAGTATGATGTTGTTGAGACGATCGTTTATTTGTCTCGGTTCTTCCAGCAACAATGTGCCAAAACGTTGGGAAAGGCGGACGTCGTGGTAATTAACGAGATATTATCTACCTTATGTGCTAGCTGGAGCAAATATATCCCCCTGCATTTTTTGATGCAATGGTGCACCTACTAATACATCTGCCGGATGAGGCAAAGCTAGCAGGCCCGATACATTATCGTTGGATGTACCTAATCTAGAGGTAAACTTCATCCTTCTTTTTAGACTATTCTTTATTATCCTGTTAATATATGTGAATCATAATGGCTATTTCCCTGTAGAATGTTGGGTAGGTAAAAGTGATACGTCCGCAACAAGACACATCCCGAAGGCTCTATAGCGAAGGCGTACATTGCAAAGGAGTCACTCACGTTTTGTGCAATGGAACGACGACGGTGGTGAACGTCCCGAGATCCTATTTGTGTTTGCCCAACCAACACGACCATTCCGTGCTAGTCCGGTGTCGTAGCCGTTCGCCGCTAGGGACATGATGGTGGCTCATTGGTTCATACTGAACAACTGGGACAAAATATAGTCCCTCCACGATGAGCACGAGGCATTCATGAAGGCCCAATATCCTTCGAATTGGGAAGAAATTGACCAACAACTGTTTCCAAGTTGGTTTTCCAAGCATGTAAGTCAAATATTTTATTTGCATAGTTTCTTATTTTTGTTTTAAGTTGAGAAATTTCAATTATGGTGTTTATGGACACAGATGGCACAGCTGAGAGATGAAAACTCGCCCAACTTCAATCAAGAATTAATGCTTGTGGCTATTGGCCCATTTCGAGGAGAAACGTATGCCGATTGTCATGTTAACAAAGTTAAGTTCGTGTGCACAGACTGAGACGAGATTAGTTCATATTCTGTAGAAAGTAAAATTCAGAGAACTTTGTCCAATCTTTGTCAAACCAAACCTCTCCATGCCATGTTTTTGTGAGGCTTTGCAAAATTGAAAGCATGAGCTCTTTCAAGGGCCATAGCATTTTTCATTTTCAATCGAATAAGCTTTTTTACTTGAACCATTTCTTCCCTTCTGAGGTGGACATGGCAATTCCTCCAAGATTTCAATACTTTCATTATCATCATCAACTTCTTCATTATTTTTTTTCATCTTAGGACATTTTATAGGAATGTTGGGAAATTCCAAATGTCATGTGGGTTAGACGGTTGCTCGACGAAGTACATAATTCATCGGGAGAATCCGATTTGCCCGACGAAATACGTGCAAATTTGTTGGGAAAATAGGCTTTGTCTGATGAACTATGTACTTCGTCGGGCAACCGTCTGACCCACAGGACATTTGGAATTTCCCAAAATTCCTATAACATGTCCTAACCTGTCCTATTAAGTCCATTTATATAGAGAGTAAAACTTAAAGAACTTTGTCCAATCTTTGTCCAACCAAACCTCTGCATTCCATGTTTTTGTCACCTCTAATTCCCATTCTCCACCACTTGGAAGCTCAACGTGTATCGGATTTGATAGACCTTCCCCATATTTGTCCACAAGTTTTGTGTGCTTAGAACTATCAGCTGCGATGAATTTGACGAATTGGGGAGTTGTTTCAGAGTTTTTTTTTAAGAGAAGCCATTGTAGGTGAGTTGACACAATTTTAAAGCGAGGTTTTGCAGATATGGATACGTGGAATTTGGAGTTTCCTTCGTATCTGAAGAGTACATAGTTGCCCTTATCAAGAGAGTAAAACATAGAAAGTGGAAGGGTGATAGAAGGGGCCGGTGGGTGCGGTTATAGGATTGTTGGGAAATTTCCAATGTCCTGTGGGTCAGACAGTTGCCCGACGAAGTACATAATTCATCGGGCAAAGTGTATTTGCCCGAAGAAATAAGTGCAAATTCTTCGGGAAAAGACGCTTTGCCCGACGAATTATGTGCTTCGTTGGGCAACTGTTTGACCCATAGGACATTAGGAATTTCCAACCCTTTCCAAACCAAATATTCGCTTTCCACCTCCATATCAGTGAGCTAAGATGCTCCCGGCTTTGATGGAAGAATAGCTTCCAAAGCCTTGATCAGCTCCTGATCAAGTTCTACCATCCAAAGCCTTGATCATCGAAAGTGACCTTCAGTGAGTGACCCACATCTTCAACAGACCAAGTTCTACCATCCAAAACCCGAAGCACATCTTCAACATACCATATTCATTCATGGAGTATTAGCACCAAACCCACTATCTTCATTATTCATTCATTCATTTACTGCATGCACTTCAAACTATGTACCAAATTCATTCATTTACATTTATAGTAAAGTCGTCGATAAATGAATAGTCGATCAATTGTAACTCCTCATATTCATACCTGAAGTGACAGCAGTCAAAGTGACTTGGCAATGTAGTATGTTTGACAAGGGTTAGAAATGGTTGCAAAATTAGTTTGTTTGAGAAAATAGTGTATAGAAGTTTGAGAAATGTTCAATGGGTCAGAAACTTTGCCCAACGAATACTTGTACGTCATTGGGCAAAGTTGTCCTATATTCGGTGGTCCTTTGCCAAAACTAGAAAGCTGTATTCAGTTGATGGTTGCAAAAAATGGAAGACTTTTGCCCAGCGAATAGACAAGTACTCGTCAGGCCATATTTACCAGATTGAGTTTAAATTTAATTACTAAACAACGGTTTTAAATTACTTGAGAAATGAAATGGACCGATCTAACCTTCCACAATTATTACACGTACTCATAGATCGCCTACGCGAAAAATTAATCAATTTGGAATTCCCGGGATTAGATAACGGTGCGCGACGATTCGATGGTTACAAAATGTTTTTTAACGATCAGATGGCTTTAACTCGCCAAAACCTCACGATTTTCGATAGGTAAGGTCTAGGCACGTAAAATCACAAATTAAACGGTTAGATTGGTCAAATTCAATCGTTTGAATATCAATTGAACCAAAACTTCGAAAAATGTATTGAAGTTTCCTTGAAGTGTTTAAAGTGTTTGATGGATAAGCTGATTTTACGATTTTTCAATCATTTACAAAATGAAATGGATTGATCTAACCGTCCACATTTATTGCACGTACTCAAAGATCGCCTACGCGAAAATTAGCCAATTTGGAATTCCCGGGATTAGGTAACAGTGCGAGACGATTCGACGGTTACAAAACATTTTTTGAAGATCATACTACTTTAGCTCGTCAAAACCTCACGATTTTCGACGGGCGAGGTCTAGGCACGTAAAACCACAAATTGAACGGTCAATTTCTTCAAATTCAAACATTTGAATATCAATTGAACCAAAACTTCGAAAAACGCCTTGAAATTCACAAAGTGAATGATTGAGGCACGTAAACTCCGTAAAACATGACGATTTCTGAGTTTGGGGCGTTAAGCACGTAAAACCACAAAGTGAACAGTCACGATCTTGAAATTTCAATCGTCGGGCCTGGTTTTTACAAGTACCACGATTTTCATTAATAAAGCCAACCTTGCCCGAAAAAGCATAAATTTTGTAAGGCAAAGCTTCAAAATCTCGTTGGGTAATCTTGACATTTCACGGGGCCAAATGAAAAAACTCACGTAATTTTTTTCAACAAAAAATCTAAGTTTCCGCCAAAAGTTTCTCAAATAATCAAATTTATCGCCTCCTTTTGCCTGGCGAAGTTTGAAGGACTAGCCCGACAAGTTTGACGATTTCTCTTAGCTCGACGAATTCATTAAAGTTTTCCAGACGAATATCTTCGTTAGGCAAAAGCTTTCAATAACTTAAAAAAATGCGAACCTTTCTTCTTCCTCTTTCTTCCTCATTTCCTCCGCCGCTGCTTTATGCCTAAATCGAAACCAGCCACTCTCGCACAACCACGCTCTCTCTCTCTCTCTCTCTCTCCCACGTAAAACCATTCTCTCGCTCGCATAGGCTCTCCTTCTCTCTCACACAGCCGGTGCAGCTAAATCTCTCAGAGTCCCTTTCTCTTTCTCCGTCGCATTCCCTCATTCTCTCTGTCGTACTTTTTCCCACGGCAAGTACCTCTGGCTTTTCTTTTTCATCTCATTTGGGTTTAATTTCTTGGATTTGTATATATGTTTGGTTGAATTTGTTGATTGAAATTCGTGGATTTGTATATTTGGATTTAGTAATTTTGCGTATAATTGGTTGGTTTGATTTGTATCTTTGGAATGGGTTTGTTGCTGTCTAGATTAATTGGATTGGTTTTGTTAATTTGTTTATGAATTTAGGGAGAAATGTTGAAATTGGTAGTTTTAGTTTAATTTGCATGCAATTGGAATTCAATTGGATTTGGAATTGATTTAATAATATTGGAATTCGATTTAAGTTTGTTAGGATTTAGTAATTTAGGTTTAATTTTGTGAATTTGGAATTTAGTAATTTTGGTTTAAGTTTGTTTGGATTTAGTACTTTAGGTTAATTTTGGCTTATTTTAGGTTCAATTTTGGTTTGTATTGATTTTATTTTAATTTTGTGAATTTATTATCAAAATTTAAAATTAGCTGGTTTAGATTCTTTTTTGTAAATTTATTATTAAAAATTAAAATTAGGTGATTTTATTTAATTTTTGTGAATTTATTATTAAAAATTAAAATTAGGTGATTTTATTTAATTTTTGTGAACTTATTATTAAAAATTAAAATTCGGTAGTTTATTTCATTTTTTAAAATTTATTATTGAAAATTAAAATTTAAAATATGTTGGTTTTATCTTAATTATTTTGAATTTTTTATTGTAGATGTTGCAGCGCCTGTTGATCACATCCAGGTTCCGCCCCTAAGATGTCCTCGTTGATGATCGTACAGAGGAAGAAGCACCTATTGCCACGATAGCCTCCACAGCTGAGTCCACTCAGAGACCCGTCAACACCTCGCAATCCATGTAACATGACGCGAGATCGACTCGTCGACGTCATAGCAAGAAATGGGGGGAACCATGTACCGACCTCCAGCCCTCACATGCCATCGGATCAGCCGTACCGGAGAATGGGGCCGGAGTAATCCCCGATGGTAAGTTGATTATTTTGTATATTTAAAAAACCATTTTTGTTTTTTGCTCATTTTTTGTACTAATTTTTGTCGTATTTGCTGTGCCTTTGGTGAACGTGCAAGGGATCAACAGGGGTTTGGCATCGCAGCGGATTTTCCAGACAATGAAGGTAAAGATTTGGGTGGAATACCTGCCTTATCTCCGGAAAGCGTCCCAAAAAATCCATAGCCTGGTGGTACACGACATGGGCACTATTCTTCGTACCACGTGCTGGATGATGGGGTGAAACTTTCAAGAAGCTCCCCGCGGACCAGAACATGGACTGTTGGACTGAGTTATCTGTAAGTGTTTCCCCGTTATTTAACTTTATTTTCATTATTTTAAAAATTATTTTCGTTATTTTTAATATTTTACTAACTTTATTATTTTATTGCAGGTCAATTTTGACTACAACCTAGATGACGCCGACGTCAATGACTACCTCACCCATTTCTGGCGAAAATTGTACTTGGATTGGAAGTACGAGCTCCATTTGTACTTCCTGAGCTGGAGTTTCCCAGAGGAAGCTTGTTCAAATCCTCCATCCGAGTTGGCGGAGGGGCCTCGGTTGGAAGGGTGGATGTGGTTGTGCACCCATTTTGAGACCCTCAAATATATGGTGCTTGCCAACGAATTGAATTATTTCTTTATTTTCGATTTAATTTTCCATTTGATTATATAATGATTGTTTTTACTAATGAACAGCGAAAATCGACCGCCAACAAAATAAATCGGGGGAATAAGCAATACAACCATCACGGGAGGTCGCGATCCTATACTCACCGGCACGAGGACCATCGAAACGCCGGGTTGATGTTCCCGGAGGTGGATGTTTAGGGGCAAGTCAACACTGGCCACGACAACGAGGTGGCTGACAATAATTACGTAAGTTTCTTTTTTGCATATTAAATGTTAATTTTTAATTTCCATAACTATATTCCTAATTAATATTTATTCGAATTTGTAGGCAGAGATGGTGCAAGACATGGAGGGTAAAAATTGAGCTATCGCAACAACCCGAAGTCCCGATGTAGCAGCAGCTACTGGATCCCACTAGGTCGGTGGAGATCCTAGAGAGACACCTAGGGAGGCATCCATGGAATATAATACGAAGGGGGGGGGGGGGGGGGGGGGGGGGGGGGGGGGGGGGGGGGGGTGGGAGATGCGTGGCTCTTCGAGTTCTTCTCGGGGAGCCAACGAGCATCGCGAGAGGTTCACGGAGCTCCAGTCAAGAACCTCCAAACTATCGAGCGTTAAGGCCGAGTACGCAAACATCAAGGCAGACTACGTGAGCGTGCTGTCCACCATCCAGGCGGTGCTTGAAGCGATGCGTGCGAGTGGGATGACTATTCCTCTACCGCAGGTTCAGCAGCAGCCTCAGCATCCGGCCTAGCAGCCCGACCAGCAGTCTATCCAGCACCCTGACCAGCCACTGAACATTTAGATTTTTAAGACGTTGTAATTTCGATTTAATTATGTAAAACATTAATTTGTAGAAATATTTTTTTTTAATTTTATTTGATTCGTTTTACTTATTTTAATTATATTTATTTAAAAATATATTTATTTTAATTATATAAATTATTAAAAAAATTATTTATTTTTCCTAAAATTGAAGGCTTGCTCGACGAACCGTGTTGTTCATCGAGCAAAGTAACCATGAACTCGGTGAACAGCCGCCGAATTTCAAAAACTGAATTCGGTAGAAAGACGCCGAATTTTTGACACCTAGCCCGACGAACATCGTGTTTCTCCAAGCAAGATGTTCTATCATATAATGTATATGGAACCGTTTTCCCCGATGGCCCCTAGAGTTTGTCAGGCAAAGCACCGTTGACTTCATACGTCTTCCGGAGGACTCTGTCGCGACCAATTCTGTTTGTCGGGCAAATTGCTCTTTGCCCGTCGAACATGCTTTTTTGGTCGGGCAACAACTTGCCCGATGGCGGTTGCCCGACGAGTTTAGCTCGACGAACTTTCGCCGGTGTTCATTTTGCCCATCGAATTCTTCACCTTACCCGACGAACTTGTTCTATTGGGCAAAGTTCTTTTTTCTGTAGTGTTTATTTCCTCATCTTTATACCATCTCACACTTTTTAATTCATTCTACCTCTTTATACTTTCTATATATCTCATGCATAAAAGTGAAAATTGAAAATATAAAAAGGAATGGTTATCAAACAACAACTTAATATTAGTGTTCCATCTTGAAGGAACTTGAGATTTTATGCAAAACCAGTGGCAATAGGGAAAAGTTTTTTAACTTTTCAATGTAAGACATTTTTTCTTTACATGGCTTTCATACCAGCGTGAACTAACCCACTCTAATACAATAAAGGAAATTGAGATTTCTCCCAAAAGCCAATTAGCAAGGAGAGAGTTGAGTAACTCCTTATAACGTTTATCAACTTGCTAATATAAGACATTTTTCATTTATATCCTCACACACCGTTTTCCCAGAGTGGCAAATTCTTAAGTCATACACGTAAGTTACACATATTGAAGAAGGTAGAACACGTGTGAGGGTAGGTTTTCAAACACGCATGGACTAATCCATAGTGATATTAATAAGGAAATTGAGATTAACCCCAAAAACAATTAGTAATTGGAGAATAACTCAACTCCTTCCAAGACTTATCCATTTTTCAATATAAAAACTTATGCATATATTGCCTCTAATACTACTAGTCTCATGGATATATAATAGAATTCCTACTCACGGTATAATAAAAACGTTTGAGTTTGATTATTATAAAACAAGATAGATACACTATGTATATAATTCTATTTCCATTATCTTTTTATCTAAAACTTGTGCACAAATCATAAAAGAACTCACATCAGAAAAATAGGAAAATTTCTAATGTTTGAATATATGTAATATAGGAAAATTTACAAGGACATATGAAATTTTCTAATGTTTGAATATATGTAATGGCATTCCTTAATACCGCAACGATCAAAAGTATATTTTTGGGGCCCTAAAAAGTCAAGAATTTGAAGGTCGGTTATGATCAAGAGTTCATAAAGACTAGTGGAATCGGATCTCCTTTGTGCAGCATTAGCATATGATGACCTCTTCCATATCCTCATATATTCAAATTGATCAATAATATATATATATATATTCCTTGAAGTGACTACCATAAAGCATGATGGACCTCTTCAATATCCACCCCCAATATATTAAACCTTGAGCTAAGCTAATCTCTAATCTCTTTACCCCGAAAAAGGGGTAATATCCATATCGAACACTATAATAAAGAAGAGAGGAATAAGAGAGAGAAATTAATAGAATTTTTTTTTTAACCAAAAAATCAAGAGTTTTATTAATAACGAATTGAAATACCAGCGTCTGAAGTTAAAGTATCAAACAAACACTCCGTCCCTAGTTCATCTAAACAATGGTACCCTCGTACTCTACTAACATACACAGCAACAAGATGCACAACCTTATTAGCTTGCCTGTGAGCATACACAAACTGGACCCGTCACATTTGCTTTACAATTTCAAAAATATCAAACACTATGGAAGCTAAGTCAGACACTTCTGAACACTTACCAACTACACATTAATAATAAACTGAGCATCCGTCTCGACCTTTACACAAAAATGTCCAGCTATGAGGCAATACGATAGAGCAACACAGATTGCTTTGGCCTCAGCTATCTGACTTGACTTGAAGGGCAGTTTCCCACGACCACCAGCAGAAACCAAGAGCCCATAGAAGTCTCTAAGAACCCAACCCACACCTCCATGCCCATCATGTGAATTCCATGCTCCATCACAGTTGATTTTCAACATCCCCATTTCTGGTTTTTTCCATCGTATGACCTCCCTTAGAATTCCTTCATCTGGCGGTCTAGGTTGCATAAAGTGTCCCTGCAA
Source organism: Oemleria cerasiformis (assembly GCA_037349345.1). Taxonomy (NCBI): domain Eukaryota; kingdom Viridiplantae; phylum Streptophyta; class Magnoliopsida; order Rosales; family Rosaceae; genus Oemleria; species Oemleria cerasiformis. Next base: position 12,139,363 of record JAZGTL010000009.1, on the reverse strand, counting down.
AGGTAAGAATCCCAGCAAAGGTAAGAATCCGAACTCAAGAAATTCCATCACCTGTTTAGTTAAAAGTGTAATGGCCTCCTCAGGACTGACCGCAGTACCCTCAAACACCATTTGGTTCTTGCTTTTCCATATTCTCCAAAGGCCAAAGGTAAGTGTTTGTATCAATTCCTCCTTATCAGGAAGTTTTTGAAACCTTTCAATCAACCCCTGTCACACAATAGAAAAATCCACACCAACCAACGTACGGGCATCAATCATAAGAGGACTACTATACCAGAAAAATCGAGCAAACTGACAATGAAAAAAAAGATGAAGCTCAGTCTCTCCATCTAGTCCACAAACCGGGAAAACTGACTCCACATTGAGTCTTCTTCAAACTAAATTACTTCTAACAACAAGGGAATTACAGCACCCTCTCCACACAAAGATTTTCAACTTCCGTGGGACCTACATTGACCATATTTGACTCCATTTAAGCCCCTGCATCGCCGAAGAGCATGATTCCCCCTCACATTTTCTCCCCAACTCGCTATTTCGGTGTAGGTACAATGCGACACCATAAGCTGACTTAACAGAGTAGCTACCATTCCCTATAAAATGCCAAATCAGCTGATCACCCAAACCCCAACGGCTAAGAGGAATCCTGAGAATCTCCTGGGCTTCCTTTGCACTAAAGTAGTGCGTAACCAAATCCTCCCGCCAGGTATGAGTACCCTGATCAATTAAGTCACACACATACTCCGGCATCCTTGAAAGTATAAGGGGTTGGAAGCCAAGGGTCACCCCTTGAGCGCACCTGAAAACCGTTTCCAATCCTCTACCGCAAACCTGCAGCTAGCACTTTACGCCCTTGGATCAGGCCCTTCCACCCCCAGGATTACTTACAGCCCATGGAAGCATGTAGGAATGACTCGGCAGGATAGTGCTTGTCCCGGAGCACCTGAGCAAGTAACAGAGAAGGGTCATGAATAATCCGCTAGCTAATCTTCCCAAGCATGGCCAGATTGAAACACTCCAAGTTACGAAAACCTAGGCCTCCCACTTTCTTCACCTGAGACAACTTCTTCCAAGCCACCCAATGTACTCCACAATGACCAGTTGGTTTTCCCTACGAATAGTTAGCAATCAGACGCTCAATGTCCTGGCACACTCCAATCGGAAGCTTAAAACACGACATGGAATAATTTGGCATTGCCATGGCCACTGCTTTAATCATTATCTCTTTACCAGCAATCGAAAGAAATTGCTAAGCCCAACCTTGCACTTTACCAGCAATTCTATTCCGCAATTCATCAAAAATAACCCGCTTGGACATACCAAAATCGACCTGCAGACCAAGATACTTTCCAAATCCATCCCTTGTCGTATTATGGCATCTCCTAGCCAGACGTCTCCTTAACCGTTTAGGGTAGTTCACACCAAAATACAAGGAGCTTTTTTCCAAGTTAACAAGTTGGCCTAAAACTACTACATAATAATCCAGGACTCCCATAATAGAATCAATCTCATTTCGATTGGCATGACAAAAAAATACCAAATCATCAGCATAGAACAAGTGAGAGATCCTCAAAGCACTATTCTCCACAAAATGGAACCCATGAATATCCCTCTCCTCCTCCCTTCTTCTAAAGAGGGCCGAGAGCCCTTCAGCACACACCATGAATAGAAAAGGTGACATGGGGTTCCCCTGCCGGAGTCCCCTACTTGGTTTAATATAACCAGTCTCCTCACCGTTAACAAGAACACTATAGGATACAGTAGCCATACATTCAAAAATTAATCCACATAATCTCTCTGCCAAACCAAGGGCTCTCAGCATATCAATTACAAAACTCCACTCCACCCGATCATAGGCCTTAGCCATGTCTACCTTCAATGCCAATTCTTTCACCTCTTGTGTACTCCGATGTTTCATGGAATGAAGAATCTCATGGACCACCATAATATTATCGTGTATTTGCCGACCTTCTACAAAGGCTGACTGATTGATACTAATAATCTGGGACATCACTATTTTTAACTGATTAGTAAGGATTTTAGAGATTACCTTATAAATAACATTACAAAGTGCAATGGGACGCAATTGTGTCATCTTCATTGGACTAGGAACTTTGGAATCAAGCATAGGTGGGTATGGTTGAGCTGTCATAGAAGTCTTCCCGAATGCCAAAAAGACGTCACCATATCACATATATCACCACCCACAGTCTCCCAATTCAGTTGGAAAAAACCACTAGTAAATCCATCTGGTCCCAGAGCCTTTGAAGGATTAATTTGAACGACATCAGCTTTAATTTCCTCTTAAGTGATTGGCGCCAAGAGCAAATCATTCTCTTCTTATGTGATTCGGCATTCCACACAAGACAAAAGAGTAGAACAGGCTTGTGGCCGAGAGGGAGTAAATATTTTTTCAAAATAATCAATCACCACAAGGTTCATCTCAGTACCTTCCTCCACACATCTGCCATCATTGTTCTCCAAGCCTCGAAGCCTATTAAATATGCGCCTTCTCACCGTAGAAGAGTGGAAAATTTTGGAGTTTTTGTCACCCTCCTGAAGCCATTGAATTCTAGACTTTTGTTTCCAAAATGCCTCCTCATCCCAGACCAATTGTTTCAGCTCCAATTCTTTTGTTCTCACCCATTTCCCGTCAAACTCAGTGCTCACATAAGCATCCTGCAGCTGCTGTTTAAGGTTATAAATCACAACCTTACTATTACGTTGATTGAACTTCCTCCACTCCAAGAGGCCACGCCGTACCCCCTTCAATTTGTCACACACTTGGAATGCCTTTGAACCACGAATCCCATGACCCCACTTCTCTCTAATAACAGCCCTACATTCTTTCTCATTCGCCCAGCTAGAATTAAAAACAAATCTCTTTATATGGCGCCGGTGTGGCGGTCAAAAGCGTAGTAGTAACATCAAGTGATCAGACCCTTCCACAAGGAGATGATGAAGAGTAGCCATGGGGTACATATCCACCCAATCAGCAGTAGCTAACCCTCTGTCCAAACGGGCTTGGATGAATCTCGAATCCCTCTTATTCCTCCAAGCTTAAGGATAACCGTGGTACCCAAGGTCAAGTAATATATTTTTTGCAACAAACTCCCTAAAACAGAGCATAGAATTCTCGGAACGAGTAAGTCCTCCATCTTTTTCTTCAACCGACAAAATATCATTGAAATCACCCAACAGTAGACAATGATCTCCACTATTGGAAATTCGAGAACCCAACACTCGCCATTGGTCATCACGTTTCCTATCATTCGTACTTGCATAAATAGTAATTAATCTCCAACAATAATTCAAAGCAGAATCTTTTATTATGACTTCAATAAGAAATCCATCATACTTAACTAAAACAACTTGTTGAGTATCCCTCAAAAAAATACAAAGACCACCACTTAGTCCGCGTGGTTCAACAACATGCATAAAGAGCATTCCCAACTTATTTTTCAAATAACCAAAATGTCTACTATTCTTCTTTGTCTCAAGTAAAATTACGAAATCAGGCTGATGAAACAAGGTTTGCTCCACCAGGTTGTGTACTGTCAAAGTACCTCCGATACCTTGACAATTCCAACATAAAGCATTCATGGCGATAGGGAAGTGGTGGATCCTGCACCCCTTCGCTCAAGAGGCCCATTAAGGACTGCCCCAACCACCTGAGACAATCCTACCTCCATGCCACACTCCAGCAGCATGCGGCGGCCAACACCACCTCTTGAACATAGTAAGCCACTATCTCTTGCCATTAAAGATTGACATCGCTTTCGCTGACCTACACGCCCCTCCCGGGCTCTCTCAATGATGATCATGAGTTGAAATGGATCAGATTGCTGGGGAAAAGGAAGACCCTCCACCTCAATCTCCCTCCCTTGACCAAGCCCCTTCTCACGCACAATTTCCACCTCCAAATTAGGTAGCACAGGTTCCAACACCACCGGAGAAACAAGAATTCCCTACCCAGATTCAACCTGCGGCTGCCTTCCCACATCCACAGTATGCATCTCACTCCCTTGGGCCTAATTATTAACTCCATTACCCACGGTTTTCACGGTTTGCACAGCTCCAACAACACCATGAAAGTGCCCTCCTCTTCCAATCAAACCAGCATCAAAAGCTACTTCCAACACCCGCGTTCGTCTAGCCTCCTTCTCAATCTGACATTGGATGTGCGCCGCCAAGCCGGACGCCACACCATCACCCCGGCCGCACCCACGACCGTTATGCATATTGGAGTCCCTACCATTGGCCTGGCGCCTCACCCCATTACGCAAAGCTCTGCCCCTCAAATCCATTGTTGCGTCCAAGTCCACAAAAGCAGAACTATTGCCCTCACCGCTTCTAGGTTGCCCTATGTCAACACATCGCTGCGTGGTGTGTCCCAAGGAACCACACACCAAGCGATACGGCGGGAGACGCTCATATTTGAAAGCAATCCACTGATGTCCTTCCACCGGAAACTCCACCACAGTCCCCCGCATCAAAGGGTCATCTACCCTCATACGAACACGAACACGTGCAAACCGACCAATGCAATCCCTTCCCCAAGATGTATCAACGTCAAAGACGACACCAATCAGCCCCCTAATCTTCTTAGCAACAACCATAGTCATATTCAGCACTGGAATTCCATGCAATTGCACCCAAAAGGAGCAGTGATTCATTCTCAAACGTCTAGGGTTCCGAGTCCGCGACCCCTCTTCCAAAACCACAAGTGCTTCCATGAATCTCCATGGCTCCATATCCACAACCCGCTATAAATCCTGCCTCTCAACAAAACAGGCCAAGAATTGTTTCTCACCAATCACACGTAGAGAAACTCCAGCCATCCCCTTCCAAAGCCCAGAAAAGAGATTCACAAAGGCTTCACCATTCACGGCCTTGTCTATGTAGACTTCTGCTACAAGGAAAAAACCCAAGGGCAAGTCCTCCTCCTCTTCTTGCAATACTCTTACTCCCACTCTCTCCCTCTCAGAGAGACGAAGATGGGATCCAAACCGTTGTTGCAGTTCCTCCATATCCATAGCAATAGCTTCATCGCAATTCACAAACCAAACCCTAAAACAACGCACAAGAATGGTGGCGCACACGAACCCTACCAAGGATTATCTCTATTATTATAAAGCCAAGAAGGTCGAAATGGTTCATCAAAATTTTTTGGACGAAAATACTCTTATTATGATTTAAAAAACATGAACAAAAAAGTAAAAATCATATATTTTAATTAAAATTTTAAATAATAAACACTTTTTTTTATCAATAAATAATAAAAACTTGAGTGGAGGAAGTGGGTAGTTACTCCCTCCCTCTCATTCCTTTTTAATTATTTTCTTATCTTTTTGGATTTATTTTCATTTCTCCTTACTTTGTAAAATTAAAAAAAATTTACACACACTTAAACGGATGCAGGAGGCTAGTATTATATAAACATTAGGTATCGACCTCATCCGACGATAGTCAAACCCAAGACCTCCCACAGAACAGTGTAAGCCCTAGCAACTGAATTAGCAAAAGACGATGTTCCATTCTATCTTTCTCTCTTCTAAAAGGGAGAAACGATTCTTTGGTTTTCAACTTATGCAAGGAACCTTCTCTATTCTGGTGAAGTGGACATGGAAAGCAAACGATCGCCCAACTGCTATAGCCAGAAAGAATGGAATGAGGGATCGTAGCAGCTCTTAGAGAAAGTTAATTAGTAAGTGTTGGTACCCTTGCTCGAGAGTAGGTTAGTGTTCATTTAACCGGTGTAAGCCTACTCACTGTTAGAATTCTCCTTGCCGCTGCAAGAATTTCCGGTCATTCTCTTGCCGCTGCAACAAGAGTAAGCAGTGTGATCTCATCCGCGACATAAAGAACAAAGTTCATATTCAATATGTTTCATTTCTCTCTCTCATATATCGTTCTAGAAAGAAGAAAAAGTGAGGTTATACCAATTAGATAAAATTGTCCTAAGGGCAAATGAAAGCCCACTAGGAAAAAGGCCTACGTCTTCAACTTCAATTGTGGCCTGAAAAGATAATAGAACACAAGAAACACATCCATCCAACGGTCCAAATTCCAAACACACTAGATAACATGGGATTGGAGGGAAAAAAAAAACATACCTTTCATTCAAGAGCGGGTAGCTTCAGGCCGTCTACACAAAGTGCCACCATGGGAACCACCGCCGGCCCTCCCTTGATGCTTGTGACCCAAACCCTCTCAGTGTTGGAGAAATGCAAAACCATGTCTGAAATGCGCCAACTTCACGGCCACATAATCAAAACAAACGTTGTCAGCCACACATTGATCGCAAGCAAGTTCATATCTTTATGTTGTCTCTCCGGTGGCCTAGACCACGCTCTGTCGGTCTTCCGTCGAGTCAAAGACCCCAACCCCTTCATGTTTTTTACCCTCATAAAGCATCTTTCTGGTGGTTCAAATCCATTGGAAGCTGTAATCCTCTATGCCCAAATGATCTCTTCTTTGAAAATTTTGGATGGTGTTGAATTTTCTCTCCCTGCTATACTCAAATCGTGCAGCAAGTCGGAGGCTTTGGAGGAGGGACAGCAAGTTCATGGACAAATCTTGAAAATCCAGTTCTTATTTGATCCTTATGTGATGAATTCATTGATTAGGATGTACTCGGAGTTGGGAGAGATTGAATTTGCAAAGAGGGTGTTTGATAAAATGCCTGAGAGAGATTTAATTTCTTGGAATTCATTGATTACAGGTTGTATAAGAGCAGGGGAGATTGAGATGGCTCATGAGCTTTTTAATTTGATTCCAGAAAGGGACATGGTTTCGTGTAATGCAATGATTGATGGGTATGGGAAGTGTGGGAAGTGTGAGCTAGCTGAAGAGGTTTTTAGGACGATGGATCATAAAGACGTGGTTACTTGGACATCAATGATTTCGGCATATATATTCAATCACCGTCCGAAGGAAGCATTGGGTTTGTTTAGGGAAATGTTGAATTTGGGCATTCGACCTGATGCCCCTGCTCTTGTTAGTGTTCTATCAGCCATTGCCGACTTGGGTTTTGTTGAGGAAGGAAAATGGATACATACTTATATTTCTGCAAATAGGATTAAGCTGAGTTCGGGGTTTATTGCATCCGCTCTTATAGACATGTATGCTAAATGTGGCCATATAGAAAATGCTTATCATGTCTTCAAAAACACATCTCATTGTAAAAACATTGGGGACTGGAATTGTATGATTTCTGGTCTTGCAATGCATGGACTTGGTCACCAGGCTCTGGAGATGTTCCTTGACATGAAAAGGAAAGAAATTGAGCCTGATGTGATTACTTTCTTAGGACTTTTAAGTGCTTGTAATCATGGAGGTCTGGTTGATGAGGGTCAATTTTATTTTCAATTAATGCAGGAGAAGTACAAAATTGTCCCCAAGATTCAGCACTATGGGTGCATTATTGATCTCTTAGGCAGAGCAGGGCGGTTGGAGAATGCAGTTGAGGTTATACATAATATGCCCATGGAGGCTGATGCAATAGTTTGGAAGGCTATCCTCAGTGCTTGCGCAAAGCACGGTGATGTTGCAATTGGGGAAAGTGCTGCCCTCAAGGCCATAGGTTTGGCACCAGAAGACTCTAGTTGTTATATTCTTCTCTCAAATCTCTATGCCAAAGTGGGGAGATGGGACGACGTTCGAAAGGTTAGATTGATGATGAAACAGAGGGGAGTGAAAAAGATTCCGGGATCCAGTTCAATCCTTGTCAATGGGAAGGTTCATGAATTCCTTGTGGGAAAGGAAATGGATGATGCCAAATATAGTGTTGACGTTCTTTTGAAGATAGAGGATGTGGTTTCAAGGTTAAAATTGGAAGGATATAAGCCTGACTTGACTCAAGTTCTTTTGGATATTGAAGAGGAAAGCAAAGAGAGGTCACTTACCCTTCACACTGAGAAGATGGCACTTGCATTTGGACTAATAAACACAAGGAAAGGTGCTCCTATTCATATAGTGAAGAACTTGAGGGTTTGCTGCGATTGCCATTTATTTATCAAGTTTGTTTCTGAGGTTTACAACCGGCGAATTGTTGTGAGAGACCAAAACCGTTTCCACTGTTTTGAAAATGGTTCTTGCTCCTGCGGAGACTTTTGGTAATGCAGTTAAAGTTGCTGTATCAAATTCATGAGTCAAACAAAACAGCATGCAAGGCCCTTAAAAGGACATATATTTTTTCCAACATGATGCTTCGCTCACTGGCGAAGATGATACATTTCCATGGAGAGGGATGGTTTGAGCTCCACTCAAAAGGAAAATGGAGCTCAATTTCTGTTGATCAATGCATTGAGAATGCCACGGTGGAGACGAGCGCGATTAACCGATTTGGGGGAATTTGGCAGAGGAAGAGGGTGAGCTTCCTCTTATTACGTATACTGATGATCAAATTCAATTGCTTATGTAAGCTGTTTCAATATGGCATTTGATATCAAATCCTAACAATAAATTTGTGGGCTTGTAGCAACGGTATGTAAACCCACCCGTCACATTTTCTCATGCATATATCTCCCCCTTTAGTGAACATTAATCAACCTTTTTGATTAAGTATTGGCAAATCTTTCCCATACAAATAGTCAAAACCGTTTGCTTTCTTAATCACCCTTCAATGGTCATCTCTTGAAAAAAAATTGAATCAAATTTGATACATATGAAGCAAGATGGAGTGTTAGGAGGTGTATTCAATTTAAATATTTAAATATTTTTAGAGATATTTTTTAAATAATAAATTTTGAAGACATTTTAAAATTCTTATAAATTAGTATGAACATTTGGGTATTATCCAAACACTTTCTATAAATCGTATTCTAGACTTTCTCTTTATTTGGACAATTTTGATGGACTGGACAATTTTGATGGACATATATTAATAAATTTTAGTGGATATCAGGCAGACCTGCCAGTTCTGTGCTGTTTGCACCAATGACAGGTACGGTGGACTAACCACAACCTCCACAACATCTTGCGATGGCACCTTTCCCTCATTGAGTATGTTGACAATCTTCTTATTGAATACACTGAAAGCTGAAGAACACTTTTGGTGACGAAAAACCTGAAGAACACTGCGGCAAAAAGGAGTAAAAGTGACGGTTTCTGGAAAAAATCTGCAGAATTATGCAGAATGAGTATGTTGACAATCTTCTTATTGGATTACACGGAAAGCTGAAGAACACTTTTGGTGACGAAAAACCTGAAGAACACTGCGGCAAAAAGGAGTAAAAGTGACGGTTCTGGAAAACATTCTGCAGAATTATGCAAGTATGTTGACAAACTTCTTATTGAATACACTGAAAGCTGAAGAACACTTTTGGTGACGAAAAACCTGAGAACACTGCGGCAAAAAGGAGTAAAATTGACGGTTTCTGGAAAAAATCTGCAGAATTATGCAGAATGAGTATGTTGACAATCTTCTTATTGAATACACGGAAAGCTGAAGAACACTTTTGGTGACGAAAAACCTGAAGAACACTGCGGCAAAAAGGAGTAAAAGTGACGGTTCTGGAAAAAATTCTGCAGAATTATGCAGAAAAAGGGAAAGGTGCCATCGCAAGATGTTGTGGAGGTTGTGCTTAGTCCACCGTACCTGTTATTGGTGCAAACAGCACAGAACTGGCAGGTCTGCCTGATATCCACTAAAATTTATTAATATATGTCCATCAAAATTGTCCAAGAGAAAATCTAGAATACTATTTATAGAAAGCGGTTGGATAATACCCAAATGTTCATACCAATTTATAGGAATTTTAAAATATTTTTAAAATTTATTATTTAAAAAATATTTCTAAAAATATTTAAATGTTCTAATTGAATACAACCCATAAAAAAAAAAAAAAAAAAGGATGTGCAAAAGAATCGATCTCACTGCTTTTTTATAGTAGGCTTGGTACCACACGATTCATCTCATTAACATGTCTAGATATTTTTTTTAGTTGAAAGTTTTTATAGTAGGCTTGGTACCACACGCTTCATCTCATTAACATGTCCAGATATTTTTCTTAGTTGAAAGTTTTTATTGTAGGCTTGGTACTACACGATTCATCTCTAACATATTTTTCTTACTTGATAGTGATATTTGTGGGTTTTTGTGTTGTCACCTGTCTTATTGCAATTCCCCAAATCAAGAGGTGATGTCTAGTAAAATTCAAGTTGTTCACGTTTCAGCTTGTTCACCCCGTTTGCTGAAAAGACAAGAGTACAAATAATACAACGGCTCACATTCTCTTGTGGGGTCTTCTTCACTTTTGTTGTCTTGGTGACTGTGCTTTTGAGTGGAAACTGGGAAGAGGTCTCATCCACTTCACCCAGGGTTCACAACAAAAATAAATAAATAAATCCCCATTTTTATTTATTTCTTTTTGTCTCTCTAATTGCTTTCTATTCAGCTGCTAGGTGGGTTGAGCAAGAAGGTTCTGCTGCCTAAGCCAGGGAGGAACAGAGCAGACCCATTTCTTCAGTTCTTCTTAACTTTTTCAGGTGGGTTTCTTGGTTTCTTTGTTTCTCTCTCTCTCTTTTGTTTTTTGAATTTATGTTGTACTTCTTGCTATTTGTGTGGTGATAATTTGCTGAAAGTCTTATCTTCTTATGCAATTGATTGATGCAAATTCCATTTCTAAGTTCATAGATATGGGCACTTCATAATTTATTTTCCAAGTTCATAGTCATAACTTATACTTCTGAAAGAGTTTATAAAGACATAACACTTACGGTTAATAATGGAGGCATAAGAGGTATCAAAGTTTCAAACTTTATGTTCCTACATGATTAACAAAAACAAATTCATGATTGATCGTTTTAGATTTATTGGTATACAGACGTTAATTTCGGTAGTTTGAAGAAAAACCCATGATTCTTCTATGATTGTGGTACTAACATGATTGGTTATATTGTATCATTTTCTCCAGAAATGATAGCTCCAATAGCTATAGCTTTGACAGTGGGTCTTCTAGGGTGGGCTTATCAGGCACTGAAGCCTCCTCCTCCCAAAATATGTGGATCCCCTGGCGGTCCTCCTGTCACTTCACCTAGAGTGAAACTCAGTGATGGTCGGCATTTGGCCTACAGGGAGTTTGGACTTCCAAAAGAAGAGGCAAAACACAAGATCATCGTCATTCATGGCTTTGGCAGTTCCAAAGATTTGAGCTTACCAGTTACTCAAGTATGAACTTACTCTTTTCTTAAATTCTGAAAATTTTACCAGAATTGAGATGAATATGTTTCAACACTGAACTGATATGCTGACAAGATAGGAGCTCTCATTTATGCCAGGAAGTACTAGGAAAAAAAACTTATCTTTCTGTTGTTGCTTGCTGCAATTGTGTGGAACATAAGAATTCTTATATTTCTTTACTCTGATGCATGATCAATGTTTGTATCTATGTTACCTTTTTCCCACTTAGTAAGCATATAAATTTAGGATCAATGCCTAGTCTATATGTTACGGTATGCCAAGATTTGAAGGAAATGTGCATAATTAACATGAATACTTGAATAGTAAAAATATTGAACTGCCTCTCATCCCCTCTGTGATAGAAGTGAAATGCCTTCTACTCGTTTTTGATTTTCAGGAACTTATAGAGGAGTTGAGTATATACTTCCTGTTCTTCGACAGAGCTGGTTACGGAGAGAGTGATCCACATCCATTGCGTTCTGTGAAGAGTGAAGCATTTGATATTCAAGAACTAGCTGATAAGTTGCAGATTGGATCGAAGTTTTATGTAATCGGAATCTCAATGGGAGCCTACCCAATCTGGAGTTGCTTGAAATACATACCACACAGGCATCATAATTAATTTAACCACCAATCCACCATTTTTGCCTACTTTTTCTTTTCAATGAACTTTCTGCTGAGCTTGCCTTCATAATTTTTATACATGGTTTTCAGATTGTCAGGGGCTTCCTTGGTAGTTCCTTTTGTGAACTACTGGTGGCCTTGCTTTCCTGCAAATCTATCAAGAGAATCCCTTGGGAGGCTACCCTTATCAGACCAACGGACGTTCCGGGTTGCACATTTCATCCCTTGGTTACTCCATTGGTGGATGACTCAGAAATGGTTCCCTTCATTAAGTATCACAGCTGGAAATACCTCAGTTTTCAGTCCAACAGATTTAGAGTTTTTGCAGAAACTCTCAGAAGCCCCAAGTGTTGGTCAGGTACTCAAATTTTCTCATTGTCTCCCCTCAGCATTAATTCGACTGTTTCCTTTTTGATAGAATTACTCATGATTCGATGACAACTTTTCAAATTAATCGAAAGTACTCAGTGGCTCAATATTCAAATTTTATAGACCTCAACGCAATGAATTTTTAATCAAAAGTCTCTAATGCCCACTCATCATGGTTTCTCTATGTTGAAGTTCATTTCATGTCCTCAAATGCACATGATTTCTTTATAAGTAGTAAAATTGTACATTTATGGGAATACAAACCCCCAGTCCTGCATACGCAACATTTGTTTTTTCTTAATCACACTTACGCTTTTAGAGAGATAAAATGGAAAATTTTCCCTTTTACAAACCTAACACGCTATGTTATCATTTCACGTGTTATGGTATAAGTAGACAATGCGGTTGATATATCCCAATTCTGGAATTTTAGAATTTTTATTTGGAGAGTGTGAGTGGAGCTTATGGCTTAGAGATAAGTCTTAAGTTGGCAGAGCCAAAAACTTAAAGAGCTAACCCCAAACTATAAGAAATTATAGCCGTTTCTGTTTTCATCATCATTCAATGACTTTTTGTTATATTTTTTATTCAGGAAAAGATAACACAACAAGGAGAGCACGAATCTCTGATCCGAGACCTACTGGCTAGTTATGGAAAATGGGAATTTGACCCCTTAGACTTAAGCAATCCATTCCCTGGAAACGAGGGGTCAGTTAACATTTGGCAAGGCTATGAAGATAGGATCATTCCATATAAACTCAACCGCTATATCACAGAGAAGCTTCCCTGGATTCGTTATCATGAAGTTCCTGGTTACGGTCATTTTCTTATTTTTGAGAGTCATCTATGTGAATCCGTTTTAAAGGCACTTTTGCTTAACTAATTAAGCTCCATATGCTGTAAAATATCTTGTTTGTAACGTGATGAGAAACTCAGCCGAATGCTTAAAAATGATGCCTATCTGATTTAGGATCAGTTTGGTATGGTTTGTTTCTTTTAAAACTGAATGTTGTTTTTAATAATAAGCAGTTGCAAAGTAAAGTAGTTAAACGTCTCGTAACTTATATTTTTAAAAGTATGGTCAGTGTGAGAACTTGATAGCTGCTCCTCTTGTTCTTTGTCCTATTGATTCTCATTTCCGTCTCAGAGTTCATTGAAGCCCGGCTACTATTGATTCTCATTTCCGTCTCAGAGTTCATTGAAGCCCGTCTCAGAGTTCCTGCACGACGACCCATTCATCATCAGGGCCTAAATTTCCAACTACGACGTAGGAAGAATACTCATTGACACCGGGAGCTCGGTCAATGTACTCTTTTGGGATGCTTTCAAACAGATAGGCATAGATGAGAATGAGTTAGATAGAAAAGTCACGCCACTATTGGGTTGCTCAGGAGACTCAGTCTTACCCAAAGGTATCATCTCTCTTCCAGTATCAATGGGCACTGCCCTAAAGATAGCCATAACCATCACAACCTTTCTTGTGGTCGATTGTCCCACGGCCTACAATGCCATTATCGGGAAAGGATTACTCAATTAAATGAAGGCCATCGTGGCAACCCACCTACTACTGATGAAATTCCCTACAACTATGGGAACGGGACAGGTGCGAGGAGACCAGTTCTCGAGAAGAACATGCTATGCCACAACTTTAACAAAGACAAGTAAGCAAGTTCAACCAGATCAAACAGAGATGCTATCAGTCACCGAAACTACCCTAGGAGATGACCCCATCGACCCAAAACTCATGGAAGAATTCCGGGATAGCCCCCCAGAATATCCACGAGACCTTGAAAATATGCCACATGCATAACCTGTGGCAGAGACAGAGGCAATACCTCTATATGATCAACACAAAGATCGCATGGTCCGGATAGGATCAAAGCTGAAACCCACCATACGAGCAGCCCTCGTAGAATTTCTAAAGGAAAATGATGAAGTCTTTGCATGGTCTTACGCAGACATGCCAGGCATCTCCACTGATGTGATTTTCCATAGGATCACCATCGATCCATCATTCAAGCCAGTCACACAGAAGCAGCGAAGCTATGACACCGAGAGACAGTTGGCCATGCAGGCCAAAATCACAAAGCTTAGCACAATACACTTCATTCGGAAAGCCATATGTGTCGCCTGGGTAGCAAATGTGGTGCTCGTCAATAAGCCATCCAGATCCTGGTGCATGTGCATCGACTTCACCGATCTCAACAAGGCTTGTCCCAATGACAGTTTCCCATTGCCTAAGATCGATATGCTCATGGACGCCATAGCGAGACATGAACTACTCAACTTCATGCATGCTTACTCAAGCTACAATCAGATCCTCATGAATCTAGGTGATTAAATCAATACAAGTTTTCGAACTAACCTAGGTGTTTATTGCTACAATGTTATGCCTTTCGGCCTAAAGAATGCAGGGGCAACATACCAAAGGTTGGTCAACTTCATGTTCGCCGATCAAATTGGTAAAACAATGTAGGTCTATGAGGATGACATGCTTGTCAAAAGCAAACAGATGACGAACATATTCCCAACCTGGCTAGGATGTTCAAAGTCCTCAAGGAGTACAAGATGCACCACAACCCCACCAAATGTGTCTTTGGAGTGTGATCAGGCAAATTCTTGGGGTATATGATCAGCTAGAGAGGCATTGAGGCAAATCCTGAAAAGATCAAGGAAAATCCTAAAAAGATCAAGGAAATCCTTGACATGCAACCTCCATAAACCCACTAAGACATCCAAAGATTGACGGGACGAGTGGCAGCTCTCACTCGCTTCATATCCAAAGCAACGGACAAGTGCACCCCTTTTTCAAAGCTCTAAAAGGAAAGAGCAAACAGATTGATTGGAGGGAGGAATGCAACAAGGCATTTGTCGAACTCAAGCAATACATGAGCAAAGCCCCACTCCTGGCAAGACTAGAAATCGGAGAGCATCTCTTCGTGTACCTATCAGTATCGACTCGACCTCAGCAGTCAGCTATGTTCTTATCACAAGACGGGAAGGGGTAGAACATCTCGTCTACTACGTTAGCAAAGCATTTCAGGATGCAGAGACCAGGTACCCTGACCTGGAGACACTTGCTCTTGCTCTAGTGGTCACAACACAGAGGCTTAGGCCATACTTCCAAGCACATGAGATCAAGGTCGTCACCAACAAACCCTTGAGACAAGTTCTACAAAAGCCATACATCTCTGGCTATCTCAACAAATGGGAAATCGAGCTAAGTGAGTTTGACATCTCCTATGTAGCCAAGACAGCTGAGAAAGGACAAGCAGTGGCTGACTTCATCGCCGAATACTCCTACCAACCTACACAATACATACCACTGAAGGCAACCCTTCTACAAGAAATCACTACCAAGGAAACCCCAGAATCAACCAAGACATCCCCAATTGATCCACAACGCCCATGTTGGATACTATACATGGACGAGTCCGCTTGCCATAATGGATCAGGAGTAGGACTAGTTATCATTTCCCCATAACAGGTCAAGTTAGAGTATGCCCTCCGTTTCAACTTCAAGGCATCCAACAACGAAGCTGAGTACGAAGCATTATTGGCTTGTCTACGTCTTGCCAAATACCTAGAGGCCAAACAGTTGAGAATCTACAGCGATTCACAATTGGTAGTCAGCCAAATCATCAACGACTTTGAAGCCAAGGACGTATCCATGTCGCTCTACTTGGTCCTGGTAAAACAGCTCCTTCAAAGCTTCTCTCCCTATGAAATCAACAAAATTCCAAGATCGAAAAATAGTCATGATGATGCTCTAGCAAGACTTGCATCCTCCCTGGATGAGAAGGAGAAGCGAAAAGTGCTTGTGGAAGTCCAACACGTGCTCAGCACAAGACCACGCCTAGTATACACCATCAACACCAGTCCCACTTGGATGGATCCCATCAAAGCTTTCCTCTAAGACGGCACTCTACTAGAGGACAAGATGGAGGCCAAGAAAATCAATAGATAATCAGCTTGATACACCAACCAGCATGACCATCTCTACAAGCGTGGTTTCACCACCCCACTATTGAAGTGCCTAACACCAGACATTGGTGATTACGTGCTAAGAGAAATGCACGAAGGCATTTTCGGAGATCACTCTAGAGCACGAACTTTAGTACAGAAGGCCTTCAGGCAAGGGTACTATCGGCCCACCATGCTCTTAGGTGCCATTGAACTCACGCAAAAGTGCGAAAAGTGCCAGCGACACGCGCAAATCCCTCACCTCCCAGCAGAGAACTTAGCATCCTTGCTTAGTCCTTGGCCATTCTCCCGATAGGGAATAGATCTGATCGGCCAAATGCCTGAAGGTAAGGGAAATGTCAACTACGCAGTCGTAGCTGTGGAATACTTCACAAAATGGGCAGAAGCCAAACCATTAGCAACGATCACAGCAGTCCATATTGAACAATTTGTCTACCAACACATCATTTGTCGGTTTGGGATCCCATACACCATTGTCATTGATAATGGGAACCAATTTGATTGCAATTGCTTCAGGGCATTCTGTGAAACCTATGGCATAAAACTCCTCTTTGCTTCACCATCTCACCCACAGTCTAACGGACATGTGGAAGCAGTCAACAAGAACATCAAGTATAACTTGAAGAAAAGGCTGGATGAGGACAAAGGCAAATGGTCCGACATTATCGATGACGTTTTATGGTCCCACAGAACCTTATACAAGACAACCACATATTAGACTCCTTTTGCCTTGGAATTCGGCACAAAAGCAGTCGTACTAGTGGAGATTGGTGAGACATCTTATCGAGTCATCTCCTACGACCCAGAATAAAACAATCATCAAATAACAGTCAACTTGGACTTACTTGAAGAACGCAGAGAAAAGGCCAACCTTAAGAACATTGCATACAAGCAACGAGTTGCAAGATACTACGACTCAAGGGTTCACCACAGAAGCTTCACGATAGGAGATCTAGTCATGAGGAAGGTCATCCTTGCACCCAAGGAACGATCTGCTGGCATATTTGCACCCACATGGGAATGACCCTACAAGGTCTCTAAGGTACGCAGAGAAGGGACCTTACTTCCACATCCCTAGAATGTGGACCATTTCAAGTTCTACTACAAGTAAACAAGCCCATGGCCTCACACATGATCGGCCAATGACCGTACGTTTTGTAATCATTCTTGACATACCTAGTTGACATTATCAATGAATGAGTAGTACAACAACATCAAGAGGAAAAACCACTCTTACTTATTGCGTTTCAATATTTCTGTCATTCTATCATGTGATCGGCCTTCCTTCATTATGAGGCACAACCTCATCTTGAACGGCCTCACTTTACCCTAATCAACCTTCCTTCATTATGAGAAACCCTTATTTTTTAGCGGCCTCATGTTCTTTTGAACGGCTTTCTTTCATTATGAGGCACAACACCATTTTAAACGGCCTTACTTCACTCACTGACATTATTTTCTTAAAGAGAAAATCTCAGGTCAAACGGCTTTAACCTATTCTGGAATTCCTAAACACCCACTCTGAACGAATTTATCACCTTTCAAAGGCCAACATCTTATATCAAACCTCATTCAAAATGGCCTCACACGTTCTATACTTATCACCTATTAAATCGGCCTTTACAGATCTATCAAGCAAACATGCAAGTTTACTTTGAACGGCCATAAAAATCAATACATTCACAAACAAAAATCATGTCAGAGACCGAGCAAGTACAAGAAGGAAAATAAGAATATATAAATATAGGTGAGACCCCATGGTCCCACCAAAATTGCTTGTTCAAATATGCATATAAGGCCATAAGGCCAACAACAAAATCAATACATGAGCTAAGGGACATTCCCCTTACCACCATCTTCTGGGATACTTCCTGCATCATCTTTTGATGCTTCGACTTCAACATTTGCATCAGCGTCAGCATCATCCCCATCGGCATCATCTCCCTCGTCCTCAAGGTAATCCTCCAACCTTGGCGGATTCTTCAACTAGGGGAAACGGACATGCAAGTTAGTTTTGGCCAGTAGGATACGTCTAAAAAGATCGTCCTCTAGCTTGGCACCATACCGCTGAAGGTCTTGACGATGAGCCTTGGATGCCTTATATTCTTCAGCACCCACCTTCTTGGCCGAGACGAGTTGATCAACTAGCCTAGCATTGGCTTACTCGACCTCAGCAACCTTAGCCTCCAACTCTGTCACCTTTGCCTTTGCTTCACCCTCCTGGACAGCTAACCTCCTTTCTAACTCCTTGACCTTGAGCTCAGTATCTATCTTGGCCTGAATTGACCTCTCGGCCATCCTCACCTTCTCGCCCAAGGAGTCCATCTTCCCCTTCAGAGCTTGACGCTCTTCGGCTGCCTTCTCCCTGGCCTGGAAAGCATGCCGAAAATTGGTGAAGACCTCACCAAGGAACTGCATGCACATCAAACACTTAGAAAAATAAAAAATAAATACAAAAACAAAGGAAGGCCGAACAGAAGGAACTTACATGTGCCTCATGAAATCCAACTGAGAGGGATGGAAGGCCGTCGACAGTTGCCTCCAGGTCTCATCCACCTCTTGGGTCCTCACCATGTCCTACTTCCCATCAGCATTCACAAAGTATGACCGAATGGAAGCATCAATGATCGGCTTCTTGATCTTCTTAGGAACTTTTGGCCTTCCAAGTCCGTGCTGATGTTGGGACAGATGATCTGGCGAGTCGTCTCATTGGCCTCAACCTCACCCTGCTTCTTTTGTTGAAGCACATCCTCAAAGTCACTGGTCGATACCTTGCGCTTCCTCTTCTTCTCCCTCTCCTAGGCCACCATCCGGCGACGCTCCTCAGCTTCATCATCAAGATCGATGTAGGGAGAAAGAGGAGGCCAATTTGCAAATGGTCCAGAACCAGCGATCGGTTGAGCAGAGGTCGACCCAGAAACATTTGAAAAAGGGGAACCAAGGTATCCTCAGTGGTGGCATCAACCCCCTAATCAGCCGAGGCATCAATCTCTCTCTGCTCGGCTGAATCATCATCAACCCGTAGGCTAACCGATCCAGCCCCCTTCTTCATAGACCTTGTCTTGATCCGCTTACGGAATTAAACCTTCTTCATCGAGGCCCCGACCTTCTCAGCTTCTGCCTTAGTAGCTTCAGCCTTCTTCAACGCCTCTTCAATTCTCTTCATCCTAGCTTTAAGCTGCTCGGCCGCAGCAACAATGAAATCCGGATGAGCTGCAACAAAGGACAGTTAGTAAATAAACACATACAAGAATCCTTAACAAAGCCAAGGTCGAGAGACACTTGTAAAGAGCGGATATCAGACTGGCCTCGAGAAGGTGAACAGGTAGAAGCAGATAGTCTTTGCTCCTTTGCACTCGATCAAGCTTCATCCAGACTTCTATGCAGTCGGCCTTCTCCTGGTCAGTGATGGAAGGTTGCTTGAAAACTTCTGCAAAATTGACACAAGTCAAAACCAGTCGGCTATGCAGAAAACAAGCACGCAAAAAACAAGCAAAACACAAATCCTAAGGCTACCACCTTTTGACTGATACATACGTGACATACGTCGGCCGAAGAAAGCCAAGTCCACCCCCTCCCAATCCCCATAAACATAGAAACATTTGTGTTTCCAAGACTTTTGGGAAGTCGGCATGCCCTCAATGAAAGGCCCCATCTCTTTCTTATTCCTGGACTCTACATATACCCAACCAGTCCTGTCTCTAACAAATTTGTACAAATGGTTGATGTGCCCCCAAGTCGGCTCACCCTTCCCACACATGTTAAAGGTCGTATAGACACCAGTCAACATAATCCAACAATTTGGATTAAGCTGACCGATAGCCACCCCAACTTCAACGACCATCTTTTACAGCCACGGATGGAGGGGAATCATCACCCCATGACTGAAGTTGTCCAGATGCAAAGTTGCCCAGCCAATTGGAGGATTACTCAGCCTTTCCCTCCTCCTAACTAGAAGCATCTTCACAGAGTCTGGAATGCCAAATACACTTTTGTAGGCAATAAGATCACCGTCGTCTGGGGTGCTAATCTGCCGATCAACCTCTTAGGCCGAGCTAGCTACAGTTACCAATTCAAAGGCCTCTTCCACATCAATTTCCATTGGCCCTGAACTCGATGCCATACTCTTACCTTACCAACAGGGGACTTCAACAACTCATTCTTGTCAACAGACGACACCTCGGCATTAAAGGTCTCGGCCACATCACTGGCCGACACATAACGGATGTTAATATATTCAAAAGCTTTATCAAGCTTTTCCTGCAGTTCCTGGGCCAATTGTCCTTGAGATGCCTTAAGGATCGGTCCACTTATGTTCCTATCCACCTCTGGCTCAACCCTAGGGTTTGGCCGAGGGGAACCAGAGGCCGATTCAGATACATTTAGCCGTGAATCAGAGCTAGTCGTGCTAGCTTCTGATTCACCGTCAAATGCATTATAGGATAGATCCTCAGATCCTTCTGAATCACTTACTGAATGTGACATCTACAACATACAAGGAAGATCTAAGAAGGGAAACATGCAAGACACAACAACTAGACAAACAGATGATCAAACAAGCACATTCATCAAGTTCATCACCCGTTCATGCAAAAGTCACACATTCAATCGAAAAAGCAAGGAGGAATGAGGCAATACCTTGTTTATAAAAAAAAAAATTGCCGCAAACGCCGCTACAAATATTTTGTCGGAAATCGCCTTAATCGGATTCAAAGTCGCCGGAAATCGCCTTGAAATCTCTCAAAACTTCCCTCAAATGCCAAAGTGACAAATGAAGGAAGATTAAAGCTTTAATAAGAGACCAAAAATCGACCGTTACAAACCCACTTTGCCCAGACGAAGGGTCGCGCACACAACCCAAGGTAATGCAAGTTTGACACGTGGCACCCCTCTCACACCATGTCAGAGCACTCACATCATGTCAGAAGATACATCGTTGAAGTCATGC
Organism: Oemleria cerasiformis; assembly: GCA_037349345.1. Taxonomy (NCBI): domain Eukaryota; kingdom Viridiplantae; phylum Streptophyta; class Magnoliopsida; order Rosales; family Rosaceae; genus Oemleria; species Oemleria cerasiformis. Next base: position 12,118,256 of record JAZGTL010000009.1, on the reverse strand, counting down.
AAGTGGCTCTCGATTGGCCATAGACATCCTCCTAGCCGATCAGCCACATAATCGTGCGAGGTTGCGCTCCTACGGGACGTACGAAGTGACATACACTCACTTCGAGTGGCTCTCGATTGGCCATGGACATCCTCCTAACCAATCGGCCACAAAATCGTACGAGGTTTCGCTCATGCGGGCCGTACGAGGTGACATACACTCACCTCGAGTGGCTCTCGATCGACCATGGACATCCTCCTTGCCGATCGACCACATAATTGTGCGAGGTTCCGCTCATACGGGTTGTACAAGGTGACATACACTCACCTCGAGTGGCTCTCGATCGGTCATGGACATCCTCCTAGCCGATTGGCCACATAATCGTGTGAGGTTATGTTCTTACGGGCCGTTCGAGGTGACATACAATCACCTCGAGTGGCTCTCGATCAGCCATGGACATCCTCCTAGCCGATCGACCACCAAATCACTTTAATCACGTACATACCGTGTAGTGTTTGATCAGCCATGGACATCATCCAAGGCCGACTAGTCATTCTCATCATCACCTTTTCACACAGAAGTTGACCATGGCGTCTCGCCTCAGCCAATGGCTTGGGGAACTGGGGACTGGTATAGGACAAACATCCGTATAGGTTGACAAGTGACAAGCCCTCGACAGAGGAAATCCACCTCAGTCAATAACTTAGGGGACTTCTGTTCGTACCTAATTTGGTCAACCTGATAAAGGTCAATCAGTCCCGCCAAAACCATACTTGGCCCTCGGCTCAACAAGAATACAACAACACAAATCCACAACACAAGGTGCATCCCACCAACCCAGCCTTGGACAAAGACACCTAAAACCACTAGGCTGACCAGATCTGGTCGGCCTACCTGTCCCTCGGTCGACCGAGTCAACACAACCATAGGACTCGAAATCACCAAGACACGTGTCAACTCTAGGATCAGGGACATTTTTCCCACATCGATATGTTTCACCTATAACATTCAATGTTACTATAAATACAAGGGCACCTCCCCTAAAAAAAAGGTAATGACAATTTTGCCCTCACGCTGCCTAATTACTACAGTACCCTGCACACTTAACTGACTTAAGTATCAGAGACTGTTATGCCGACACCACACCGGTGCTCCTTTGCTTTTACCTTCTCCTTGCAGGTCTTCCTAACCCCGAGGAGAGTGAGTCAAGCAAGTTCAGCGAGGCAACTCTAAGTTGGTCCATTTTTGGCATCAACAAATACCAACATTGCAATCTATGATAATTTTTTCACTTAAAAATAGAAATTTTATACTCGATTCATTTAGATAACGAGGCGTATCAACTAGCACATTCTATCTCTATGACTGAGAGATAATAATACTTTTTGGATGAAATACTTTTCTTTGTTTCCTTATTGAAAATAAAAAATGAAAAATAAACGTTTGATATAACCAGCTCACAAGCCTAAACAGGTGCCAGTTTGCCGGTGGATATTACAGAGGAAGTGTGCCAGCACATGGAAGCTACTGCCTTAAACTAAACCAATCAGATTCAAGTATTCTGCCAGCTACCGGTAATTAATTAATGCCTAGGCCAAGAAAATAACATTTTACAAATGATTTTAGGTATCACAAATTTACAAATGATTTTACAAGTGAGTCTAGCTCAGATGGTTCTAGCCTTGACTTGCAGATTAATGGTCTCAAGTTCGAATCCCGGCATATTGTGTAGTAGAATCCCCCTCCTCTGTAAATAACAGTGATTAGACTGTTCTAAAAAAAAAAAAAAAAAAGATTCTCAATGCAATTATTTGTGCTCATCACATACCGACAACTTATACGGCTAGAGTGGCGTCTATAGGTGGCATGAGTGTTATCAAAATATCGTCACATAATTTTTTTTTATTAATATTATAATACGTGTATTCATTTATAAATATTATATTTAAGCAATTTCATCATAGTTAAAATTTATTTGTACAAAATTTCAAAAGAAAATGTTGATATAGTCATGAGATGTTATTGCTAATAATTTCTTTTTTCGTTCACTTTACTCTCCCCCTCTCGATAAATTCTTGGTTACAACAGCTAACATAGATTTAGCGATAAGGGGACAAGATGAAAGGAAAACCAAAGAAAGGCAGAAGAAGAGAAGGGTAAATGGGAACTTTTTGAAAAGAGAAGGCGGGTGGAGAGGTCAATTTTAAGGGTGTGGATAGCAAAATGTATGGCTGTTTTCGTGAACTCATTAAACTAGCATAAGGTTAATTATAGAAGATACCCACGAGCGTGGGAACGTTCAAAAGTATATCCAGCCAGCCCTTCAGGTTGCTTAAAGCTTTTTCCTTTAATTTTCTTTTTGGTCCAAGGTTTTCCATTTATAGAACAAACTCTCCTCAAATGCTTTAACCAAAAAGGAAAAAAAAAAAAAAACTCTCCTCAAATGCTCCAACAGTCAAAAAGAAAAAAGCTTTCTCTTCTCTGCTGCACTTTTCTCACACAAAGTAAAAACCCAAATAACGATCATCAAGTCAACGACTACGAAAAAGAAAGAAAAAAAAATTTGTACATTTTCAATCCCAGAATCCCAACAGAGAATCATGCCTGGTGAGTTTTCAATTTCAGTTCTTTCCGTGCATTTATTTTTCCAATTCAATTTCTGGGTCTATGAAAGTTGAAATGATTGAATTGGATCTGCCCTTTTTATTTTGTTTTCCAGGGAAGATTTCAAGCACAACCCAGAGTTCTGTTCTGCCTGAAGATCCTGTTCCAGCTTCACCAAGAATCAAGCTTGCTGATGGAAGGCATCTGGCTTACAGAGAAAGTGGGGTCCCCAAGAACAAAGCTAATTACAAGATCATCATTGTTCATGGCTTTGGAAGCTCCAAGGAAATGAGTTTCCTAGCACCCCAAGTACACACATTAATCTCTCTTCCCAACTTATTTTGAACTTGAGGCTTAGAAAATTAAGTTGTAGATTTAAATCCAAGTTGAGTGTAGGTAGTATTTGAATTTGAAAATTTGTGGTGAAATTTAGCTTCTTGAATTGAAACATTTGTGAATCTGAAAGCAACTGCTGAAAGACGATTTTTATCTAACACTCGTTTGCATGTCAAGAAGTATTGTAAAGTACACAAATTTATGCCTGTAAATTGTTAAGTTATTTGCTTTTGTTTGCTTAGGAGTCATATCAATTCAAATTTACACTTGGAATGCATTAAAAATGTTATGAGTTTAATGAAAAATGTCAAAATGAGGTGAACTAAAAGTGGTTCAGTTTCCAGGAATTAATAGATGAGTTGGGGATATATTTTCTGCTATATGACCGTGCCGGGTATGGTGAGAGTGATCCACATCCAAAGCGTTCGCTCAAGAGCGAAGCCCTTGACATTGAAGAACTAGCTGATCAGTTAGAGCTAGGAGTGAAGTTTTATGTGATTGGAGTATCAATGGGATCATATTCCACATGGAGTTGCATCAAATATATACCACACAGGTAAAACACTGACTGATAGTTTCAATGTCCATGACTTTCTGTTTCTGCTTGATTCAAATGGAGAAGTTATCGAACTTCTTGTGTCAAATTCATTTCTGTAGGCTAGCAGGTGTAGCTTTGGTAGTTCCAGTTGTCAATTACCGGTGGCCTTCTCTTCCTGACCATCTGATAAAGAATGATTACAGAAGAAAACTTGTCAAATGGGGACTCTTTTTTGCAGACTTTGCCCCCGGTCTGCTGCGGTGGTGGGTGACTCAGAAATGGCTCCCTTCAACTTCTGTCTTGGAAAGAAACCCGGTTTTCTTCAACAGCAGAGATATAGAAGTCCTCAAAATAATACCAGGCTTCCCAATGCTATCTCAGGTAACCATATCTTCTTTTCCAAATCGGTCTGTTTGATATGATGTTTGATACTGTGGTAGAAACTTAGGCACCAAGTTGGAAGTTTCACTGAGTTGCATTTTCATAATAACTTCTGTCTCATGATTTAACTAGGGGTCGCCACGGTTGGGTTGAACCGATTTTTGGCCCAAACTGCAATCTAATCCGAGTATTGCAGTTTGCTAGAAATTTAAACCGAATTTAGTAGACGGATCAAACTGGTTCGGAGTTAGTTCAATTTCAGCTTTTGAACTAGTAGATGTATGGGTGAATTTATACATTTGATGTCCTTTTCAACCCAAAGTTATTTATTCAAATGCCCAATTTTTTGTCTAAACCTATTTTTATAGATTTTTCAGGTTCAAATGCCCAGCCCTAGATTTAACAATGTTTATGTTTGCACCTACAGGAAAAATTACGACAGCAAGGCATTTTCGATACGCTGCATCATGACTTCAAAGTGGCTTTCAGTCGTTGGGATTTCGATCCAATGGATCTCAGCAATCCATTTCCCCAAAACCAGAGCTCATCTGTTCACATTTGGCAAGGGTATGAAGATAAGGTTGTTCCATTTCAACTTCAGAGATTTATTTCAAGTAAGCTACCCTGGATTCGGTATCATGAAGTTCCCGATGGAGGGCATTTGATTGTGCATTATGCCGGTTTATGTGAGGCCATTCTTAAGTCTCTTTTGCTTGGAGAAGAACTTGTTCATTACAAACCTAATATTGCCAAAATTGTTTCTTAAATTGTAGATGATTGATTCGTCTTTGTGTTCATAGTGTCGATTGTGTAGATGTGATTGATTCTTTCAGACATGTTCATTACAAGCATGTACATTAGATTAATTTGTTATGAGAAGTCTTGAATATAAGACACTTCTTTCTTTATAAGCTGTGTCCTCTGAAAATGAGAGTTTCCTAAACATGCAGAAAGGAATTATGATGAAAATGAGAGTTTCCTGAACATTCAGAAAGGAATTATCATACATGGTATTATCCTATGAAAAGATTCTATGCCCTGTCGTAGTGTCTGGTTCGCTGCTGACAGTTTGACCTATAAGATTGAACCGAAGAGATCCAAAGTAGCTCTGAAGATTTTTTTCCAAAGAAAGCAACCCGAGGTCACAAAGTGGACATCTGAAGCTTGTCTTTGTTGAAATATCAAGACAGAAAGCATACCTGAAGAGCGTGTTGAGATTCATGTCTCTGCGGCATCCTAATGATTTTGATAGAAGTTAGAGTGGGAGGCGGAGGCAGCAGATCCTTCTCCAGAAATGCCTCTCCAATTTCTTCGGATATAACGAAGCTGACAATCAACAACCGGAGATAATTGAGTCTCTGTAAACCCCACTGCATCCCATTGGCAATGAGCTTCTTACGGTACTGGACTTGAAGCGATTCCAGCTTCAAAGGCAATCCCCCTTCCGGAAATGCCTCCAACACTGGACAACCATAAATGTCCAGAGAAAGGAGAGTGGGGAAAAGGGTGTGCATATGTTGTGGCAGTGACCTCAATTTGTCAGTGGCCGATTTTTTTTTTTTTTTTATATAAGCATATTAAGGGAGAGGGATTACATTATATAAACAAACATTGCGTATCAACCTCACCCGACGAGAGTCGAATCCAAAACCTCCCACATAACAAAAGGAGAGAAATACCACTAAGTCATAGCATATCGTGGCCGATTTCTATATTAGTAACATTGGGTGCATGCAAACCGACAAAGCTTTCACAGTAGGCTATACGTAATTCGCGGAGAGGGAGGAGGAGCTGATGAGGAGAGGGTTTGTTCGAACGTGCCAGGAATGACTCAAGTTCTTGACATTCTCTTTTGTGGATAGACTCAAGAGATGGGAGAAGACTTGGCATCTCTTCTAGCAGCGGCAGAGACTTGCATTTCTCACATAGAAAAATTTCTATCACTTTCAAGCTTGGAGCATGCAGACCTCCGGTCGTGAAACCAACAAAATTTGGGCATCCGACAATCTTCAGATTATGAAGGGATGGGAGTTGATTAGCTTGCCTTGGAAATGACTCAAATTGCAGACACCAGAGTATGGACATAAACTCCAGAGATGGAAGAACATATTGCATCAGCCATCCATCTCGAAACCCCACAAAACTTTGGCATCTGCGTATCTCCAATCGCCTAAGAGATGGGAGTTTGGATTCGACAGGAAATGATTCAAAATCTTGAGACCCTCTTATCACCAAAACTTCAAGAGATGGGAGAGAGATGTGCATGTCTTGTCGCAGTGACATGAACTTGCTGCATTCACTGATTTCTAACTCTCTCAAGTTGGGCAAATGCAGCAGGCTTCCATCTGCAAAACCCGCAAAATTTTGGCATTTGGATATTAGCAACTCCCATAGAATTGGGAGCCTAGATTCTTGAGGAAAGCATTTCAGTTCTTGACACATTTGTATCTGCATAGACTGAAGAGATGGGAGAGAGATGTGCATCTCTTCGGGACGTGACCATAACTTCTTAGCCCCATTAACATATATGTCTTTCAACTTTGGAGCCTGCACCACTCCACCACCCACAAAACATACCAAATTTGGGCATTTCGATATGTTCAGCTCACGGAGCGAGATAAGTTCAATGTCAAAACAACCTGATACTACGTTCTTGTGAACAAGCAAGAGATTGTAAACCAACATCAAGCAAATTTAGCCGCTCAAGTCTTGGGAAACAGTAGTCTAACCGTACTTTCCTGGTTAGTTTAGGACAATGCTCAAGACTAAGCTCGACGAGATTTGGAAAATCTCAAAATCTGTCTTCCTCATTGTCACCTTCAGAAATATACCACTCTTGCCACTCCTGCATCTGGTTAAACCTCAAAACTTCAAGGCATCTAAATGCAGGCTTCATTCCTCCACAAATTTCAGAGCCTACGGATTCCACTGCATTTAGCCTTTCAATTTCGAGACTTGCGAGGCAGGGTAGCTGCCCCAATGCCGGCATGAGCATACAATATTTACAATCCACAAGCTGCAAAAAAATAAGATTAAAGAAACCGTCATCTCCTAGCCAACCGGGGAATGTTATACCTCCATAACATTCTATCCGAAGAGCTTTGAGGTTTTTATGGGGTTGCAGATTGCTAAGAACTTGTCTGTTTTTTTCCGAATCATCAGTGTCGCCTTCCCATCTCAAAATTATCTCATCAAGATGCTCCTTCTCCCTCATTTTTGCCTCCAAACCATATTCCACATGGACAACATTTTGAAGGCCTGAAACATGTAGCATTCCGCGCAAATGGTGAAACCCCTTCAACTCTGCAATGTTGTCCCTAGTATCCTTGTCCAGCAAAAATTCACCTCCCAATGTTTGGAGATCTTTCAATTTGCTCATCTGCCGGGGCATCTTATTTATCTTGGTGCCTTGGATATCAAGATGGCGCAAGTTGATCAGTCTTCGAAAATCAGTTGGCAAATCATCAAGAGCTTCACCCCATACAGCCACAGTGTTTGTAAATTACACACGCTGCTTACTGAATCAGGCAACTTCTGGATTAGAGTCTCACATAGGTCAAGGAATCGAAGATGTTTCAAGTTGCTAATCGAATCAGGCAACTCAGTGATTTTCTTCTCGGGTAATTTGAGCACTTTCAAGCATTTCAGTTAAGAAGTCGATCAAATTGTAACTCCGGCAAGGTATAGAGATCACAAACAAGAAGGTACGCAAATTCTTAACCTCATATAAAGAGTTGAAACTATCGAAATCAACTTCATATGATAAGTTCATATATGAAAAGTGACGAGCCATACTCACTTTGCCCCATGAGTCCTTATCTTCCAGCCTAATGCAAAACTCTCCAGATACAAATTTTGCAAGATCATTGATCAGATCATGCATAATGAAAGAGTTGTTTGACGAAGGCTGAAAAAACGACCTTGAGATTAGCTCATCAAAGTACTTATCTCCAGCTTCTTCCATCAACGTTTTTTTGTTTTTGGGTTGTAAGAGATCTTCAGCCATCCACAACAAAACTAGTTGCCATTTGAAAATTTGACAACCTCTGGGAAATATTGAGCAATAGGCAAATCAGCACTTGAGATATGGAGGCAAGTATTGGCAGCTTAGTCAAAGAGCTGGCAAAATGATGTTACTCTTCGTATCCGACAACTCCCATATGTCACTCTTGAGTACATTTTCCCATTCCTCCCTGTTTGATTCTGCGTGGAAGAGACCCCCAAGCGATTTTGCAGCTAAAGGAAGACCTTTACACTTGCTAACTATTTGTCTTCCGATTTCTTCAATACTTGGATCCTAACACTTGCGTTGAAGGCATGTTCTGCAAATAACAGCCAGCAATCTTCATCATGTATATGCATTAGATGGTGAGGTTGAAAAGCACCCATCATAGATGCAACACCTCCATTGCGCGTGGTGACAATGATCTTACTTCCATGAGCTCCAGATTCAAAGGGCCGTCTGAACGAATCCCAATGTTCATAATCCTCGTCCCAAACATCACCAAGAACAAACAGAAACTTCTTCCCTGCCAAAACCTCCTTGAGCTTAACTTGAAGCTGATCTACGTCTATGATATTACAAGTTTTTATTTTTGAACTGACTGAAACATAAAGTGTTTGTGCTATTTTAACAACATCAAACACTTCTGATACACAAACCCATGCCTGCACCTGAAAATGCTGCTTCACTCTGGCATCATTGTATACAAATTGAGCAAGCGTTGTCTTTCCGATCCCACCCATACCCAAAATGGGAAGAACACCTATCTTTCTGCCGATAGCATCATTATTCAATAACAACATTTTAACAATGGCCTCCTTATCTTCGTATCTTCCATACACACTAGAGTCTTCCACCAGAGAAGTTGAAGGTAGTGATTGTCTGATTCTGTTTCTACCACCCGCTTTCAAATTATAGGCATCTTTTGTTCAGCAATGAAACGTATTCTCTCAAGAATTTGTTGTATTTTTTTGTCTACTGATTCATCAAAAGCATGAAACGAAGCAGAGATGATTGCTTGTACCTTACTTGTGACACTTCCAAATTCAACTTCCTCTTTGCGCCTTAAAGCTTCTGTCTTGATCTCGTCGAACAAGTCCTCTGCATGAAGGACTGCCTCTTTGAGCTCATGCAGCCACTGCTTCACATCTGGTTGCATAGTTGCTTCTGCTCTGCATCATCATAGACAGCATTGACAGACAGCAACTTGATTCTCAACTTCTTCTGTAATCCATGGGTTATCTTCTTTCCCCTGATGAAGGTTTTCACCTCCTCAGAATCCATCTTCAGAAATACTTGCTGAAAGAAAGCAGAGAAAAATCCTCCACCTACCATCTCCAAAGCCTTGATTGATAAGAAGAAATTTGCAGAACAGTTGCCAAAATCAGCACAACGAATACTTTTATTTTCGCTACATTGAACTTCAAAGTTTAAACCAAGAGCTGATTGCTAGATTAATAGAATACAAAAACTAGTGCTATCAAACGAATCAGATAGGAAATTACACCAGCAGAAAAAGTCTAACTTTGCAGGAGAAGTTAATTGATGCAGGAGAAGTTGAAAGAACACATAATAAATTAAACCCAGTTAATTTAATTGGAGCATAATGTGACATGAGAGATGGGTGCTACATTGAACTTCAAAGTTCAAACCAAGAGCTGATTGCTAGATAATTAAAAAAAAATTCGCTGCCGGCCAGTTAATAAATGATTCTGAATTTTTGATGAGGCTGTGTATGAACAACAAATATAGTTTTAGGCAAAATAAATAGCAGAAATGTCTGAAAGTAACTAAATAAAGTGATTTAACTGAATTGGCTTGCTCATGTTGATGTCTGAAAGTAAAGGAATGACCAATTCCAACTTCTCAATTCCTCTTATTTCTGTGAAGTTTCAAGGCACTGACTATTTCAAGGGCTCGTTTGGTAACCATTTAGTTTTAGTTTTTAGTGCTCATCCTTTCTTGCTAGAGATAAAGTGAGGAAATGAGCAATGAAGCATGGTGGAAAGAGGGCAGTAGGAGGAGAGGGAAGAATGAAAGAGAATGATGAAGCAAAAGCTAGAAAAGAGGACTACAAATTGTTCTGTTTTTTAGCCTTCATTATTTTTCATCATCTTTCCCACCACCCTTCCTCCAACCTTATTCATCCCTTTTCTAACACACAAAATGAAAATAATAAAACGAAATGCTTACCAAACAGACCCTAAGTTTTTTAACTCACCAATCACCATACACATTTAGGGAGGGAATGAAACATGACTATTCTCTTAAAAGATTCTCATAACTTCATAAGAAAAATAGCCACAGAGTAAAATAAGGAATTTTACCACCAACTATATCCAATTGAGTTTTCTAAGGTGGAAACTGAATCATTTTAATGCCTAGTTTGGAAGCAAACAATAGTTCCTGAAGCAGAAGTTACATTTGTACAATTCAGCAGAAAATTTAGGAGTTGAAAGCAAGTAACAGACTGCAGCAGAGCATGCCCAATGGCCAATGAAGTAAAGTCATGCATAGGTGTTGATGTTCAAACAAAATTCTTCAACAAGAGTTTACAAACTTGAACTTTAGCCTGTACAATGTCCAGCTTCTTCAACCGTCCAACTTGAGCAAAATCTAAAGCTGGTCAATCTTCAGGAGTGAAGATATGTGTCAACACCATCGGCAGCCTAGCGGGTCATCCACGTAGGGCCTGGTCACTTGCGGTAGAGACACATGAAAGCTGCGTACTCAACAGGTAAGTTTGGCATGCTTCCATATGTCTACTTGACCATTTAGAACCTGTCATGAAAAGTACAACCAACTGTAAGAAATTAGTTTCAAGTACAAATGGGGTTTCCCAGCATAGGACAGTAAAGAATTTTAATGTCATGCTGCACCTAAATTTACAAGAGTTAATCATGGAAGAAAAAAAAAACTTAAACCTCCCGGCTTGCTTTCTGTTACACCATACGTTAATTCTAATTGAATACAACCCCCTAAGAACGAAACTATTTGCTTCAACCAATATCCTAGCAAAACTCTCATACTTTCGATGTGAATGAGAAGAGAATGCAAGTAGATGAAAATGAAGTGATGGTGGAAGCTCTCTCCCATACAAGTTTATAATGAAATCAGCAACAAAAAAAACTTCATAACTATCAAACTCTTAGATCAAAATGACTAAGCAAATCAATGAGATTAAAGATTCCCTTTATGCTATATGAAAAATCAAGTTCAAGTTCATAGCTCCAAGTACCTGGACACGCTTTGTGTAGTTGACTCAGAGAAAGCTGACATGTTCTTCCTCCATGATGTGCAAGACCTAAAAAATGGATTCAGCTGAGCTAGTCAGATAAGGCTACTAGGGGTTAAGAGTTGCAAACTGACTTTCGTGGCATTTTTCTGTAATTGGAATACTTTTAAATGAAGTTTACTTCATGCTCCAATTGTTTGATTGCTAGCCAAGAAAAGAAGGAAATTGAAATTTCACGCCAGAGAGCATACCTATAGAGCTTGTTGCGGCATCCTAACGATTTTGATTGAAGTCAGATTGGTGGGTAGAAGATCCTTCTCCAGAAAAGACTCTCCAATTTCTTCACATATAACGAAGCTGACAATCAACAACCTGAGAGAGTTGAGTCTTTGTAAACCCCACTGCATACCGTTTGCAATGAGTTTCTTACAGTACTGGATTTGAAGTGATTCCAGCTTTGAAGGCAATCCCCCTTCTGGAAACGCCTCCAACTCTGGACAACTATAAATGTCCAAAGAACGGAGAGATGGGAAAAGGGTGTGCATATGTTGTGGAAGAGACCTCAATTTATCACAGTGGCCGATTTCTATCCTGGTAATTTTGGGTGCATGCAGTCCCGCTGCATGGGGAAAACCCACAAAACTCTCACAGTAGGCCAGGCGCAATTCGCGGAGGGAGAGGAAGAGTTGAGGAGAGCATTGGTTAGATTCTTCCGAAAATGACTCCAATTTTTGACATTCTCTTATGTGGATTGACTGGAGAGATGCGAGGAGGGTGTGCATCTCTTCTAGCAGTGGCAGAGACCTGCATTTCTCACACCTAAGGATTTCTATCACTTTCAAGTGGGGAGCATGCAGCCCTCCAGGCGGGAAACCAACAAAATTTGGGCATCCGACAATCTTCAAATTGACAAGGGATTGGAGTTGATTAGATTGACCCGGAAATGATTCAAATTTCTGACACCAGAGTAAGGACATAGACTTGAGAGATGGAAGAACAGAGTGCATATGTTCTGGCAGTGACCTGAGTTTGTCACAATCTTGAATAACTATATTGTACAAGTTGGGCGCATGCAACAGGCTTCCATCTGCAAAACCCACAAAATTTGGGCATTTGGATATTTGCAACTCGCATAGAGATAGGAGATCAGATTCTTGAGGAAAGCTTTCCAGTTCTTGACACATTTGTATCTGCATAGACTGAAGAGACCGGAGAGAGATGCACAACTCTTCTGGCTGTGACCATAAGTTCTTAACCCCACTGATATATATGTCTGTCAACCTTGGCGCATGCAGCACTCCACCAGCCACAAAACATACCAAATTTGGGCATTTGGATATATTCAACTCACAGAGGGAGAGGAGTTCAATATCAATACGGCCACTATTACAATATTCTTGTGAACAACCAAGAGATTCTAGACCAACGTCAAGCAAATTTAGCCGTTCAAGTCTTGGGAAGCAGTAATCTAGCCGCACTTTCCCGGTTAGTTTGGGACAATACTTCAGACTAAGCTCGCGGAGATTAGGAAAATCTCTGCCTTCTTTACCTCCATCAAAAGACCACTCTTGCCACTCCTGCATACCATTAAATCTCAAAACTTGAAGAGATCTAAATGCAGGCTTAATTCCCCCATAAAAGTCATAACCTAGTGATTCCACAGCATGTAGCCCTTCAATTTCCAGCCTTGTGAGGGAAGGTAGCTGCCCCAATGCTGGCATGAACAGACAATATTTACAAGCCACAAGCTGCAGAGAAACCAGATTAAAGAAAGATTCATCTCCTAACCAACCTGGAAATGTTATACCTCCATAACATTTTATCCGAAGTGCTTTGAGGTCTGTATGTGGTTGCAAGTTGCCTAGAACTTGTCTATCTTTTTCAGAATTCTCAGTGGTGCCTTCCCATTTCAAAATTATTTCATCAAGATGCTCCTTGTCCCTCATTTTTGCCTCCAAAGCATCCTCAGCACGGACAATATATTGAAGGCCTGAAATATGTAGCATTCCGCGCAAATGGTGAAAACACTTTAACTCTGCAATGTTCCCCCCGGTATGTTTGTCTAGGACGAATTTACCTCCTAATGTTTGGAGATCTTTCAATTTGCCCATTTGTGGGGGCATCTTTTTTATCTTCGTACCTCTGATATCAAGATGGCGCAGGTTGATTAATCTTCTCAAACTGGCTGGCAACTCAGCTAGCAAACTACACATTGACAACAATAGTGTTTGTAAATTATACAACCTACCTATTGTTTCAGGTAATTTTTGGATTCGAGCCCCACACAGATCCAGGTACCGCAGAAGTTTCAAGTTGCTAATCGAATCAGGCAACTCCGGCATTGCATACATATGTAATTTGAGAACTCTTAAACACTGTAGCGTCAGAAGTAGATCAAGTTGTTTCTTGGAGAATGGATAGAAGTTGTCCAAAAGGAAGGAGCGCAAATACTTAGCTTCATGTAAAGTGTCAAAACTCTTGAAACTAACAAGATGACCAGCATTGCCCACATAAGAGAAATGACGAGCCTTGCTCACATTGTCCAGTGAGCCATTGTCCTCCAACCTAATGCATAATTCTCCAGATACAAATTTTGCTAAATCATTGATTAGGTCATGCATGTTGAAATAATTGTCACCTGATGATGAGTACTGAAAAAATGATCTTGAGATTAGATCATCGAATAAATTCTCTCCAACTTCTTCCATTGTTTTCTTCTTGTTGGGTTGTAAAAGATCTTCGGCCATCCACAGCAAAACTACATCTGATTTGCGGAATTCATAATCTTTAGGATATATCGAACAATAGGCAAAACAACGCTTGAGATGTGGAGACAAGTATTGGTAGCTTAGCCATAGAGCCGGTAGAATATTACTCTTGGTATCGGACAGCTCCCATATGTCACTTTTTAGTACATTTTCCCATTCCTCCACATTTGATTCAGAGCGTAGGAGACCCCCAAGCGATTTGGAAGCTAAAGGCAGGCCTTTAATTTTTCTAACAATTTGCCTTCCGATTGCTTGAACTTTTGGATCAACAATTCCATTTTTGAACGCATGTTTTGCAAATAGCAACCAAGAATATTCATCATAAATTTCCATTAAATGTTGCGTTTCAAAAGTACCCATCACACGAGCAACAGGTTCATTGCGGGCGGTGACAATAATCCTACTTCCGTGAGCTCCAGACGCAAAGGGGCGACTTAAGAAATCCCACCGATTATAATCCTCATTCCAAACATCATCAAGAACAAAAAGAAATTTCTTCCCTGTCAAAGCCTCTTTAAGTTCAACTTGAAGCTCATTTAGGTCTGTGATATCACTATTTCGTGAAGTAGTAACTGACCTGTAAATGGTTTTTGTTATTTTAACAACATCAAACTCTTCCGAAACACAAACCCATACTCGAGGCTCAAAATGCTGCTTCACTCTAACATCGTTGAATACAAGCTGAGCAAGGGTTGTCTTTCCAATCCCACCCATTCCCACGATGGGAATCACACCTATCTTGTTGCTAATAGCATCATTCAATAACAATTCAATGATGGCTTCCCTTTCATGATCCCTTCCATACACATCAGACTCCTCCACCAAAGAAGTTGAAGGTAGTGTTGGTAAGACTCTGTGTCTACCACCTACTTTCAAATCAAAGACATCTTTTTGTTCAGCGATGAACCCTAATCTCTCCAGAATCTCCTCTATCTTGGTATCTACTGACTCGTCAAACGCATGAAACGAAGCAGAGATAAAGTCTTGTACCTTGGTTGTGCTACTTCCAAATTCAGCTTCCATTTTCCGTGTTAATGCTTCTGTCTTGATCTCGTCCAACAAGTCTTCTGCATCAAGGACTGCCTCTTTGAGCTCATGCAGCCACTGCTTCACATCTGGGTTGCGTAGTTGCTTCTGCTCAGCGTCATCAAACACAGCGTTGACAGACAGCAACTTGATCCTCAACTTCTTCAGTAGTCCATCAGTCCGTTTCTTTCCCCTGATGAAGTTCTTCACTTCCTGAGAATCCATCTTCAGAAATACTTGCTGAAAGAAAGCAGAGAAAAAGGCTCCACCAACTACCTCCAAAGCCATGATCAATCTCTTCTTTGAAAATGGAATTGAAATTTGGAGAGAAAATAATCAAAGAACAACTACGAAAAAAAACTCAAGGAATGCTTGTCTTTTTGCTACGTTGAACTTCAAAGTCCAAAGCAAGACAAAGAGACTTGGTAAATAGATAAACCAAGATATTTTTTTTATGGCCAAATAAGTCCAAAGCAAGACAAAGAGACTTGGTAAATAGATAAACCAAGATATTTTTTTATGGACTATTTGGCCCTCAAGATTGAGAAGGAATTCCTCCTATCGCCCTCTAAAGCCTGCTATTATTATTACTTTTCTTTCAGTTTTTAATCCGAAGTTATTTTTTAAATCAATTTTAAGACAAGTCAAATCTTCAATTTAAGTCATACCGCCACCCACCCAATAATAACTTGTCCACTTTCATTGCTCGAGGGTTTTAGATTTCCGGCTCAGTTCATTGCTTGGATTAAAATGTGTGTTTCCAGTGCTCGTTTTTCGATCGCCGTGAATAGGGAGCTAGCCGGTTTCTTTCCTGGAAAACGAGGGCTTCGTCAAGGTGATCCTCTATTCCCTTACTATTTGTGATAGCTATGGAGATTTTCTCTCTCATTATGGAAAATGCTATGCCGAATAACCCTACCTTCAGGTTTCATTGGAGGTGTGACAAAACCCGGCTCACTCATCTCTCGTTTGCGGATGATCTTATTGTTTTCTCCCATGGAGATGTGAATTCGCTCATGGTCATCATGAGAGCTATTGAACTTTTCTCTAATATTTCTGGCCTGAGGCCAAATTTGGGTAAATGCTAGTTTTTCTCGGCTGGTATTGATGGTGATACTACATTATCGTTGTTGAGATGTTTTGATGTCCAAGATGGTATATTGTCGATGAGATATCTGCGTATCCCTATCATCACCTCGAAGTTGAACTTCATTGATTGTGCGCCGCTCATTGAACGGGTTCGTAATCGTATTAAAGCTTGGGAACACCGAGCTTTATCTTTTGCTGGTAAATTACTTCTCATTCAAGCCGTTCTTAGTAGCATCTTGGTGTTCTGGACCTCTCATTTATTTATCCCTAAGAAAATTATTAGGGATATTGAATCTATTTTTAGACGTTTCCTTTGGTCTGGCCAAAGCTCAGGCTCTTTCCATTCTAAGATTGCTTGGAGTGTTGTCTACAAACCTAAGTCGGAAGGTAGTTTGGGAATCTGGAATTTACACTTGTGGAATTTGGCCATGATGGCAAGATACATATGGTATTTAGTTGCCGAGGAGTCTGCGAATCTATGTTCTGGGTAGTTTGGTTGTATCTGTGTTCCTTCCCAGCTCACTGGGATGGGTTTTGAGGCTTTGTCCTCTTTTATCCAATTTTGATTTATCAAAAAAAAAAAAAAAAAACTTGTCCACCTTCACGTTTTGGGTCTCCTATGCGTGCCCTTCCTTGATGAATTTCACACTTCGACCAAAAAAAAAAACATATTCATTGTTAAGAAAAGTAAAGAAATATGCTGATAAGAAAACCCCTTTGGGTAGAGTGATGTTAAATCCTATTGTAATACATTGTAATATATTCCTATTTTGGTTCTCAATCTCTGGTTGTTTTCTCTTTTTCTCTGAAACCCATTTGCCCGGCTAAAAGTGGTTCCTTTCAAATTTTCAATACAATTCCTAAGATCATTGTATATGGGTCTACTCTTTTAATAAATGTGGTTCTTATGCTTACTGAATAATACAATTACACAAAAATCAAAAATCAAAACAACAAAGCCATTTGCGAATTCATAAAAACATAAATTGGAAATTAGACATTAGATTTAATTGAATCCAAGACTCCTTGTTGGTGGATAAGCTGTCCACTTGGAAGCTTATTTGGCAGTTGACTTGGCTTACTGATTCTAATGCTTAGTGGCAGCTAGTGTGTGTGAGTTGTAAGTGTGTGAAACTGTTAATGAAGTGTGTGAGTGTGTGAGTTTTTTTTAGTACCGCAAGGAGATTGAGCGATGACATCACATTGTCATCACCTCTAACCGTCTCACAAGGAGTGTGTGTGTGTGTCTATGTCTGTGTGTGAGTTGTAAGTGTGTGAAACTGTTAATGAAGTGTGTGAGTGTGTGAGTTGTTTTGAGTACCGCAAGGAGATTGAGTGATGACATCACATTGTCTTCGCCTCTAACCGTCTCACAAGGAGTGTGTGTGTACATGTGTGTGTACGTGTGTGTGTGCAGGAGATTGAGTGATGACATCACATTGTCATCGCCTCTAACGGTCTCACAAGGAGTGTGTGTGTGTGAGTTGACTTGGCTTACTGATTCTAATGCTAAGTGGCAGCTAATGTGTGTGACTTGTAAGTGTGTAAAACTGTTAATTAAGTGTGTGAGTGTGTGAGTTGTTTTGAGTACCGCAAGGAGATTGAGTGATGACAGCACATTGGCATCGCCTCTAACCGTCTCACAAGGAGTGTGTGTGTGTGTGTGTGTGTGTGTGTGTGTGTGTGTGTGTGTGTGTGTGTGTGTGTGTGTGTGTGTGTGTGTGTGTGTGTGTGTGAGAGAGAGAGTTGTAAGTGTGTGAAACTGTTAATGAAGTGTGTGAGTGTGTGAGTTGTTTTGAGTACCTCAAGGAGATTGAGTGATGACATCACATTGTCATCTCCTCTAACCGTCTCACAAGGAGTGTGTGTGTGTGTGTGTGTGTGTGTGTGTGTGTGTGTGTGTGTGTGTGTGTGTGTGTGTGTGTGTGTGTGTGTGTGTCTGTGTGTTTGCAATCTTAATTATAATCCAATTTCAATCATAATTGAAAATATAGCAAAGGATCAGTCATATCTGACCTCACATTCAATCCAGAAAATTCATTCAAGAAAAAACACAAACATCGATTTCATTCATATCCATCATCCAAAATAAGAGATAACAAGTGAGAAGAAGCCTAATCTAATCCTAGACCAATCGATTTCATGTAACAACCCGGAATTTCAATTATTGGATTTACGTAAATTATTTATGTAAAATGACGATTTTACCCTTGCTTGTTAAGGGGCGTGAAAATCAAATTTTATTTCGGAACATTTTAGGTGCTGTTTTGGATACCGTTGCGTAGGTCTCGAACTCACGAGTTCGTAGACAGGTGGCATGCAGAAAACGGAGTTCGTGGATGAAAGTTATGGGTCTAGACGTGTAAGGGCAGTTTGGTAATTTTCCATAGAGGGGAGATATTTTTAACCACCCAAATCAGAATAATCTGATCCACATCATTTCATCCTCACCTCCTCATCTCTCGGAACCACCCATTGTTCTCCCAAAACCAATCGAACCTGTGCGAAAAACATACCCAAAAACCCACAAATTCCAAGTTTGATTCAAGGCCAAGACTTCCATTTCTATTCCACTAATCGGGTTCTAATCCTTCTCACAATCACAACCGTACCAACCATCGAATGAGAGGACCACGGGGGAAGCCGAACTGAGTGTAGGAAGTTTCGGATATTCCGATCGATTTTCCGGCTTTCACAGGCGATACTGCTCCAGGAACTTCAGGGGAGCGTACAATTCAGGATTGCGCTTGCTTGGGCAGGTTTGTGAGTGGACTTTTGGTTTATAAACTATAATGCATGCATAAATGTATCTTTGATTTAAATACTGTTATGTATGGGTGCAATGATTTCCTGAAATTTATAAATGATTGCTGGACATTTGTTTTTCCAATATTTCAGTGAAAGTGTGTTGTGAGAAATGATATGGTTGTTGGATTCGGTTTTGATATTGTTTTGACGTGGTAATTATTTGAGTCCATGATTTTGAGTTGAAACCGTATTTGTGATAAAAAAAAATATATATATACTTGATTTTGGATACAATACCGTTTTCAGGGGGCCCAGGAGCCGGGGTTAGGATCCGCTGAGACGGAGAACCCGGTGAACCTCCAATATAAACAATACCGTTTTGAGGGGGCCCAGGAGCAGGGGTTAGGATCCGCTGAGACGGAGAACCCGGTGAACCTCCAATATAAACAATACCGAATTTAGGGGGCCCAGGAGCCGGGGCTAGGATCCGCTGTTGGCGGTGAACCTTGTGAACCTCCAATATAAAAGGTGATTTTGCAGAGATTGTAGTCGAGTCCCAGTAGTACAGATTTTAACACATCTCAAGGGATACCCTGGTGTGTTGTGGAAATGTCGGGAACCGTGGATTTGAGATATTATGTGTCCAGATTGAATTAAATGATTTTAAACTCCTTTGAAAAGAGTTTTCAAACCAAACTGTGGATCACGAGGTATTTTCATTTTACAGATTTTATGTGAGTCCAACTAAGTGGTTTTAAAGAGAAATGAAATTCTGATAGTTTTAAATGATGTTTAGTATCATAAACTGTTTTATATGATGCATTGCATGATTTTATTCGTGGAGGGGGAAAAAGGTAAGTTTTTCCTCGAAAAATGATTTATAAATGATTATTTTTGGTCCACTCACAACTTTGTGTTTTAAATCCCCTCCAGACTGTTGAGTTGAGTTGACGCGGGCACTTCTTACGAGGCAGAGGCATTAGGACTTTACAACTGTACTTTGTACCTAAATTTGAGTAGGACATCTAATTTGGTATTATTTATCCTACCTAGACGCTCTAATATGATATATTTTGGGATGGTTATTGTCTATTGGAATTTGGAGTGCTTTTAAATCCCTTGTCTGAAAGGTGGAAACCAGTTATTTAAGTCCTTAAGAGGAGATTCTGCTGAAGATTAAGGCAGAAATCTCATATTATATTCGTATGGATTGAAGGGTATTTTGGGAACTTTTCCTTAGGTTGTCAGACGGGATCAGGGTCCTTCTCGGGTTTCGAGGGGAAATCTGGGACGGGTCCTGACAATTGGTATCAAAGCACTAGGTTTAAATTCCTGTAGACCGTACACTTAGTGTACAATTATTTTGGTATTGATGAGTTATAGTTCTTTTCAAGGTAATGCCTCCGAGACGCGAGTCCCGTCAACAGTCTGGAAACAGTGGGGACACACATGAACCTGCAGTGGAGCCTGATATGAGGCAAACACTAGAACAATTGGGTCACACTTTGACTTCTGTACTTCAGAGTAGGGCTGCTACCGAAGGTTCGGACATTGAGAAAGCCCAGAGATTAGGGGCTACAATATTTATGTGCGACTCTAGCCCAGATGACGCAGCAGAGTGGATTACTCGTTTAGAGCGAGTGTTCTCAGTTATGAGATGTCCTCAGGGGGATAGGGTGTTGTTAGCCACTTTTCTGCTAGGTGGTTCCGCTTATCATTGGTGGAATGCATTAGAGCTATCAGGCTAGGATGTCAGTACAATTACCTGGGCGACGTTTCGGGAGAAGTTCCTTGAGCAATTTTACCCTTGCTCGTACCGAGATGCCAGGGAGGCTGAGTTCTTGCACTTACAGCAGGGAGATATGACAGTGGCTCAGTATGAGCAGAAATTCATAAAGTTGGCTCGTTTTGCACCGGCTCTAGTGGCAACCAAGAGGGACAAGCGACGCAGATTAGAAAATGGACTGAGGGGCGAACTTTGGTCAGCGGTAACAGCTGCAATTCATATTTCCTTGAGAGACATGTCCGACGCTGCATCTCGTGTAGAGTTGAGCATGGGTTTGCCAGTCCAGCAACAGTTTAGTGGTTCGAGGCGACATCAGGATCGCTGGGATATTGGAGCCTCTAGTCAGGGACTGTCCAAGAGAGGCAGTATCAGTTCTGGATCTTCTGGGGGTGCAAGATCCGGATCGGGCAGTGGCGGAGCCGGACAGGCACCGCAGTCATCCACTCAGTTTAGTGGTTCTTCAATACAGTCAACTGGTAGACAGAGTGGCGGATATGGTGACCCCAGATGTTACACCTGTGGAGAGACTGGTCATATCAGGAAATATTGTCCACATCATCGTCAGAATAGTAGTTTCTTGGGTCATCGTGCGACTGAGCAGAGTCAGAGGACAGGGCAGACTTCTGGTACTTCAATAGGGAACCAGGCCCAATATAGTAGGGCCAGCGGGACTAGTGGGTCAGATAGGACCAGGGGCAGACAGTGGGGTCGTGATCGATCTTCGGGTACACCGGCCCGAGTTTCTGCTATGTCACGTCAGGAGGCCCCAGCAGCCGCCGAGAGGGTCACGGGTACGTTATTTGTTTATTTATTTATTTATTTTTATTTTTTCCTGTGATGCTTATGATTTAATAAGATCCCAGGGCGACTCATTCATTCATTTCTCGGGATTTTACATTGTTTGCTGATAGAGAATTGTCTCTGATTGGTCGGGACATGGGTATTAGTACTCCTACTGGGAATATGTTAGTGGCGAATCTCGTTATACGTAGTTTTCCAGTGTTGTGGAGGAATCATAACGTGGAGGAAGCCACGTGGGAAACTGCGACTTTAATACGGGCACAGTATCCTCATTTGTTCCAAGGGTAGAGTTGAATTTCGAGGACGAAATTTCTTAAGGGGGGTGGATTGTAACAACCCGGAATTTCAATTATTGGATTTACGTAAATTATTTATGTAAAATGACGATTTTTCCCTTGCTTGTTAAGGGGCGTGAAAATCAAATTTTATTTCGGAACATTTTAGGTGGTGTTTTGGATACCGTTGCGTAGGTCTCGAACTCACGAGTTCGTAGACAGACGGCATGCAAAAAACGAAGTTCGTGGACGAAAGTTATGGGTCTAGACGTGTAAGGGCAGTTTGGTAATTTTCCATAGAGGGGAGATATTTTTAACCACCCAAATCAGATTAATCTGATCCACATCATTTCATCCTCACCTCCTCATCTCTCGGAACCACCCATTGTTCTCCCAAAACCAATCGAACCCGTGCGAAAAACATACCCAAAAACCCACAAATTCCAAGTTTGATTCAAGGCCAAGACTTCCATTTCTATTCCACTAATCGGGTTCTACTCCTTCCCACGAACACAACCGTACCAACCATCGAATGAGAGGACCACGGGGGAAGCCGAACCGAGTGTAGGAAGTTTCGGATATTCCGATCGATTTTCCGGCTTTCACAGGCGATACTGCTTCAGGAACTTCAGGGGAGCGTACAATTCAGGATTGAGCTTGCTTGGGCAGGTTTGTGAGTGGACTTTTGGTTTATAAACTATAATGCATGCATAAATGTATCTTTGATTTAAATACTGTTATGTATGGGTGCAATGATTTCCTGAAATTTATAAATGATTGCTGGACATTTGTTTTTCCAATATTTCAGTGAAAGTGTGTTGTGAGAAATGATATGGTTGTTGGATTCGGTTTTGATATTGTTTTGACATGGTAATTATTTGAGTCCATTATTTTGAGTTGAAACCGTATTTGTGATAAAAAAAAATATATATATACTTGATTTTGGATACAATACCGTTTTCAGGGGGCCCAGGAGCCGGGGTTAGGATCCGCTGAGACGGAGAACCCGGTGAACCTCCAATATAAACAATACCGTTTTGAGGGGGCCCAGGAGCAGGGGTTAGGATCCGCTGAGACGGAGAACCCGGTGAACCTCCAATATAAACAATACCGATTTGAGGGGGCCCAGGAGCGGGGGCTAGGATCCGCTGTTGGCGGTGAACCTGGTGAACCTCCATTATAAAAGGTGATTTTGCAGAGATTGTAGTCGAGTCCAAGTAGTACAGATTTTAACACATCTCAAGGGATACCCTGGTGTGTTGTGGAAATGTCGGGAACAGTGGATTTGAGATATTATGTCTCCAGATTGAATTAAATGATTTTAAACTCCTTTGAAAAGAGTTTTCAAACCAAACTGTGGATCACGAGGTATTTTCATTTTACAGATTTTATGTGAGTCCAACTAGGTGGTTTTAAAGAGAAATGAAATTCTGATAGTTTTAAATGATGTTTATTATCATAAACTGTTTTATATGATGCATTGCATGATTTTATTCGTGGAGGGGGAAAAAGGTAAGTTTTTCCTCGAAAAATGATTTATAAATGATTATATTTGGTCCACTCACAACTTTGTGTTTTAAATCCCCTCCAGACTGTTGAGTTGAGTTGACGCGGGCACTTCTTAAGAGGCAGAGGCATTAGGACTTTACAACTGCACTTTGTACCTAAATTTGAGTAGGATATCTAATTTTGTATTATTTATCCTACCTAGACGCTCTAATATGATATATTTTATGATGGTTAATGTCTATTGGAATTTGGAGTGCTTTTAAATCCCTTGTCTGACAGGTGGAAACCAGTTATTTAAGTCCTTAAGAGGAGATTCTGCGTAAGATTAAGGCAGAAATCTCATATTATATTCGTAAGGATTGAAGGGTATTTTGGGAACTTTTCCTTAGGTTGTCAGACGGGATCAGGGTCATTCTCGGGTTTCGAGGGGAAATCTGGGACGGGTCCTGACAATTGGTATCAGAGCACTAGGTTTAAATTCCTGTAGACCGTACACTTAGTGTACAATTATTTGGTACTGATGAGTTATAGTTCTTTTCAAGGTAATGCCTCCGAGACGCGAGTCCCGTCAACAGTCTGGAAACAGTGGGGACACAAATGAACCTGCAGTGGAGCCTGATATGAGGCAAACACTAGAATAATTGGGTCACACTTTGACTTCTGTACTTCAGAGTAGGGCTGCTACCGAAGGTTCGGACATTGAGAAAGCCCAGAGATTAGGGGCTTCAATATTTATGGGCGACTCTAGCCCAGATGACGCAGCAAAGTGGATTACTCGTTTAGAGCGAGTGTTCTCAGTTATGAGATGTCCTCAGTGGGATAGGGTGTTGGTAACCACTTTTCTGCTAGGTGGTTCCGCTTATCATTGGTGGAACGTATTAGAGCTATCAGGCGGCGATGTCAGTACAATTACCTGGGCGACTTTTCGAGAGAAGTTCCTTGAGTAATTTTACCCTTACTCGTACCGAGATGCCAGGGAGGCTGAGTTCTTGCACTTACAGCAGGGAGATATGACAGTGGCTCAGTATGAGCAGAAATTCATAGAGTTGGCTCTTTTTGCACCGGCTCTAGTGGCAACCGAGAGGGACAAGCGACGCAGATTTGAAAATAGACTGAAGGGCGAACTTCGGTCAGCGGTAACAGCTGCAGTTCATATTTCCTTGAGAGACGTGTCCGACGCTGCATCTCGTGTAGAGTTGAGCATGGGTTTACCAGTCCAGCAACAGTTTAGTGGTTCCAGGCGACATCAGGATCGCTGGGATATTGGAGCCTCTAGTCAGGGACCGTCCAAGAGAAGTAGTATCAGTTCTGGATCTTCTGGGGGTGCAAGATCCAGATCGGGCAGTGGCGGAGCCGGACAGGCACCGCAGTCATCCACTCAGTTTAGTGGTGCTTCAATACAGACAACTGGTAGACAGAGTGGCGGATATGGTGACCCCAGATGTTACACCTGTGGAGAGACTGATCATATCAGGAGATACTGTCCACATCATCGTCAGAATAGTAGTTTCTTGGGTCATCGCGCGACTGAGCAGAGTCAGAGGACAAGGCAGACTTTTGGTACTTCAATAGGGAACCAGGCCCAATACAGTGGGGCCAGCGGGGCTAGTGGGTCCAATAGGACCAGGGGCAGACAGTGGGGTCGTGATCGATCTTCGGGTACACCGGCCTGAGTTTTTGCTATGTCACGACAGGAGGCCCGAGCAGCCCCCAAGAGGGTCACTGGTATGTTCTTTGTTTATTTAATTTTTTTTTTTTCTGTGATGCTTATGATTTAATATGATCCCGGGGTGACTCATTCATTCATTTCTCGGGGTTTTATATTTTTTGCTGATAGAGAATTGTCTCCGATTGGTTGGGACATGGGTATTAGTACTCCTACTGGGAATATGTTAGTGGCGAATCTTGTTATTCGTAGCTATCCAGTGTTGTGGAGGAATCATAACGTGGAGGAAACCACGTGGGAAACTGCGACTTTAATACGGGCGCAGTATCCTCATTTGTTCCAAGGGTAAAGTTGAATTTCGAGGACGAAATTTCTTAAGGGGGGTGGATTGTAACAACCTGGAATTTCAATTATTGGATTTACGTAAATTATTTATGTAAAATGACGATTTTACCCTTCCTTGTTAAGGGGCGTGAAAATCAAATTTTATTTCGAAACATTTTTGGTGGTGTTTTGGATACCGTTGCGTAGGTCTCGAACTCACGAGTTCGTAGACAGACGGCATGCATAAAACGAAGTTCGTGGACGAAAGTTATGGGTCTAGACGTGTAAGGCCAGTTTGGTAATTTGCCATAGAGGGGAGATATTTTTAACCACCCAAATCAGATTAATCTGATCCACATCATTTCATCCTCACCTCCTCATCTCTCGGAACCACCCATTGTTCTCCCAAAACCAGTCGAACCCGTGCGAAAAACATACCCAAAAACTCACAAATTCCAAGTTTGATTCAAGGCCAAGACTTCCATTTCTATTCCACTAATCGGGTTCTACTCCTTCCTACGATCACAACCGTACCAACCATCGAAGGAGAGGACCACGGGGGAAGCCGAACCGAGTGTAGGAAGTTTCGGATATTCCGATCGATTTTCCGGCTTTCAGAGGCGATACTACTCCAGGAACTTCAGGGGAGCATACAATTCAGGATTGAGCTTGCTTGGGCAGGTTTGTGAGTGGACTTTTGGTTTATAAACTATAATGCATGCATAAATGTATCTTTTATTTAAATACTGTTATGTATGGGTGCAATGATTTCCTGAAATTTATAAATGATTGCTGGACATTTGTTTTTCCAATATTTCAGTGAAAGTGTGTTGTGAGAAATGATATGGTTGTTGGATTCGGTTTTGATATTGTTTTGACGTGGTAATTATTTGAGTCCATGATTTTGAGTTGAAACCGTATTTGTGATAAAAAAAATATATATATATATAATTGATTTTGGATACAATACCGTTTTGAGGGGGCCCAGGAGCGGGGGTTAGGATCCGCTGAGACGGAGAACCCGGTGAACCTCCAATATAAACAATACCATTTTGAGGGGGCCCAGGAGCCGGGGTTAGGATCCGCTGAGACGGAGAACCCGGTGAACCTCCAATATAAACAATACCGATTTGAGGGGGCCCAGGAGCCGGGGCTAGGATCCGCTGTTGGCGGTGAACCTGGTGAACCTCCAATATAAAAGGTGATTTTGCAGAGATTGTGGTCGAGTCCAAGTAGTACAGATTTTAACACATCTCAAGGGATACCCTGGTGTGTTGTGGATATGTCGGGAACAGTGGATTTGAGATATTATGTGTCCAGATTGAATTAAGTGATTTTAAACTCCTTTGAAGAGATTTTTCAAACCAAACTGTGGATCACGAGGTATTTTCATTTTACAGATTTTATGTGAGTCCAACTAAGTGGTTTTAAAGAGAAATGAAATTCTGATAGTTTTAAATGATGTTTACTATCATAAACTGTTTTATATGATGCATTGCATGATTTTATTCGTGGTAGGGGAAAAAGGTAAGTTTTTCCTCGAAAAATGATTTATAAATGATTATTTTTTGTCCACTCACAACTTTGTGTTTTAAATCCCCTCCAGGCTGTTGAGTTGAGTTGACGCGGGCACTTCTTACTAGGCAGAGGCATTAGGACTTTACAACTGCACTTTGTACCTAAATTTGAGTAGGATATCTAATTTTGTATTATTTATCCTACCTAGACGCTCTAATATGATATATTTTGGGATGGTTATTGTCTATTGGAATTTGGAGTGCTTTTAAATCCCTTGTCTGACAGGTGGAAACCAGTTATTTAAGTCCTTAAGAGTAGATTCTGCCGAAGATTAAGGCAGAAATCTCATATTATATTCGTAAGGATTGAAGGGTATTTTGGGAACTTTTCCTTACGTTGTCAGACGGGATCAGGGTCCTTCTCGGGTTTCGAGGGGAAATCTGGGACGGGTCCTGACATTTCATCTAGGAGTTTTGGATTTGGGAATCATACCTGAAATCACAATTTCCTAGTTCTGCAATCAGACCAAATAGTCTCGGCTTCGAGTTTGAGTTCTCTGAGATACGATCCCTCTTCGTTTGAGCCATGATACATCAACATGGTATCAGAGCCTATGATCATTATCTGGGCCGGCTGACTGTGCTGATACTGAGGAGGAGCTGACTTTACTTCATTGCCACGTCTGACATGGCTGGTACTGGAGGAGGCAAAGCAAAAATCCCTATATTCACAGGAGTAGACTATGACTTCTGGAATATTAAGATGAGAACTGCATTAAAGGCAAATGACCTATGGAGGATCGTTGAACAAGGCTTACCTGAGCCTGAGTATGATGAGGATGATGAAGATCGAAACACCACGTACACGTGCTGATCAGATCAAGAATGCTAAGGCCTTGAATCTGATTCAGAATGCTGTGTATGAAGAAATCTTCCCTCGGATTGGAAATGAAGAGATTACCAAGGATGCTTGGGATATTCTGAAATAAGAATACAGAGGAGACCCTAAGGTGAGGGCAGTTAAATTGCAATCTCTTAGGAGAGATTTTGAATACACTAGAATGAAAAATGATGAAACACTCTCTACTTACATGTCTAGACTATTTGGTGTTGTCAATCTAATGAAAACATATGGAGAAGAAATTTCAGAAACAAGGTTAGTACAAAAGATTCTGATAAGCCTAACTAAAACCTATGACTCTATTGTGTCAAACCTTGAAGAAATTAAGGACCTAGTGCATATTAGTGTTCAAAGGATAATTGCATCAATCAGGGCATTTGATCAACATTTGGAAATGCACACTAAGGGTGATGTTGAGAAGGCATTTTCCAGTAGGAGTATGAATAATAAGTCACAGGCTCAATCCAATCCAAACCAGGGCAAGTTTAAGAAGCAATTCAAAGGAGGAAGCAAGGGCTGGAACAACAAAAAATTCAAGGGCAATACAAAGTTTGAGAACAAGTTCTCTGGAAACCAGAAAGGAGAAAGTAGTGGCTCTAAGGATGCTTGTAAAATCTGTGATAAGCTACACTATGGTGAATGCTAGTTCAAGGGCAAAGTGAAGTGTCAAAAGTGTTCTAAGTTTGGCCACATTGCCAAGGACTGTGTTGTTAAGCAATATGTAAATCTTGCTCAACAAGTCCATGAAATTGAAGGAAACATGTTCTACGCTTGCCATTCAGCCTCAATTAACAAGGATGTGGGTGTGTGGTACTTGGATAGTGGGTGCATCAATCATATGACAGGACATAAGTCCTTACTTGTCAACATTGACAAAAGCTTGAATGTGAAAGTGAAGATGGGCACATGTGATTTGATTCAAGCTGCTGGAAAAGTATCATTGGTGGTTCATACTAGACAAGGTGACAAGTACATCAAGAATGTGTAGCTTGTGCCTGGTCTAGATGAAAATCTGCTAAGTGTAGGACAGATGGAAGAGCATGGCTACTATCTAGTGTTTAGGGATCACATTGTTGATGTCTATGAGGACAAGGATATGGAGCACAGGGTTGCAAAGGTTCCTATGACATGGAGTAAGTGTTTTCCACTATCTCTGGATGATCTCAATCCAGTAGCTACAAAGGCTGAAGTTAAAGAAAGCTCAGAGTTATGGCACGGGAGGCTTGTTCATCTGAACTATACAAGCCTAAAGATGCTAAGGGAGAAATATATGGTGATTAGCTTACGTAGTCTAGAAGGTAAGAAAGACATATGTGAAGGATGTATTGTTGGGAAGCATCATGTGAATCCTTTTGATACAGATGAAGCTTGGAGGGAATCCTCACCCCTTGAGCTCATACACTCAGATGTGTGTGGCCCTATGCAGACAGAAACCATGGGAGGTAATATGTATTTCCTTACTTTCATTGATGATCATTCAAGGATGTGCTGGTTGTATTTCCTAAGGCATAAATAAGGAGTACTAAATGTGTTCAAGAACTCAAAGCTATGGTTGAACTACAAAGTGGTTTCAAGGTGAAAAGATTGAGGAGTGATAGAGATGGAGAGTACACCTCAAATGAATTCCAGAGATTCTATGATGAGTGTGGAATTGAGAGACAACTAACTGTTGCCTACTCACCTCAGCAAAATGGTGTTGCTAAAAGGAAAAACAGAACTATAGTAGAAATGGCTAAGTCTATGTTACATCGCAAACAAGTACCCTATGAGTTCTAGGGTGAAGCAGTTAATATTGCAATGTATATTCTGAATAGTTGTCCTACAAAGGTTGTGCATGGTAACACTCAATTTGAGAAGTTCTCTGGAAGAAGACCAGGAGTATCTCATGTCAAAGTGTTTGCCTCAATATGATATATGCATGTCCCATCCCAGAAGAGACAAAAACTAGATGATTCTAGTGTTAAAGGCATATTTGTAGGCTATGGTAGTTGTGAGAAGGGCTACAGAATCTATAGCCTGGAAACTAAGAAGGTTGTGGTGTCTAGAAGTGTAATCTTTAATGAGGAAGGTTCCTGGGCTTCGAAGAAAGACACAGAGGTTCACAACTATGTACCAGTGAGGTTTGACACTAGAATTGAACAAGTTGCACTAGAAAACCAGGGAGTTCCTCATACAACTAGTTCAACTCCTAGTTCAGGTCCTAGTACAAGTTCAAGCTCAAGCTCAACTTCAAGCTCAAGTTCCAGTGATCTATCTAGTTCTAGTTCAGGAGATACACCTGTGAGACTGACGAGTCTTAGTGATATCTAAGACAGATGTCACATGAGCATAATTGAACCAGAAAGCTTTACAGAAGCTACTAAAGATTTGGCTTGGAAGAAAGCCATGGAAGCTGAAATCCAGATGATTGAGAAGAATGAAACTTGGGATCTAGTTGGCAGACCATCTGAGAAACCTGTGATTGGTGTCAAATGGGTGTACACAACTAAATTGAACTTAGATGGATCAGTCCAAAATCATAAAGCTAGATTGGTAGCCAAGGGGTATGCTCAGAAACCAGGGATTGATTTCAATGAGACTTTTGAACCAGTTGCAAGGCTAGATACAATTAGGACTTTGATTGCTCTAGTTGCACAGAAAGAATGGAAGCTATTTCAACTAGATGCGAAATCAGCATTCCTTAATGGTGTCTTAGAGGAGGAGGTCTTTTTGGATCAACCTGAGGGGTTTGAGATTCAAGGTGAAGAAGCTACAGTCTACAAGCTAAACAAGACTCTCTATGGTCTTAAACAGTCACCTAGGGCCTAGTATGGAGAAATAGATTCATATCTATTAAGCTGTGGTTTTCTGAGAAGTTCAAGTGAGGCTACTCTTTACTTGAAGGCCAACCAAGATGAGGGGACTCTTATTGTATCTATTTATGTAGATGATATCATCTATACTAGTGATAGTGTTTCTATGATGACTAAGTTTAAGCAAGAGATGATGGGGAGATATGAGATGACTGACCTGCAATTGTTACATCACTTCCTAGGGATGGGGGTTCTACAGTCAAGCAATGGAATCTTCATTTATCAAAGAAAGTATGCATCTACATTGGCAGAGAAGTTTGGGCTCAAAGATTGCAAACCAGTAAGCACTCATCTAGCTACAAATGACAAGTTACAAAGGGTTGATGGAAGTGAAGGAGTTGATGAACAGCTTTACAAACAGATTGTGGGAAGTCTGCTGCAGTTGACAGCCACAAGACCTAATATTATATATGCTTCTAGTTTACTATCTAGATTCATGCATAATCCTACCAAGAAGAATTTTGGAACAGCTAAGATGGTTCGAAGGTATGTTCAAGGCACACTAGCCTATGAGCTAGAATACAAGAAAGGGAAGGTTACTACTCTAATTGGGTTCTTGACAGTGACTAGGGAGGCTCAGAAGATGACATGAAAAGCAGTTCAGGCTATGCCTTCACTTTTGGGAGTCGTATCTTCTCCTGGGCATTAGTCAAGCAGAGTAGTATTGCTCTCTCAACTGCAGAGGCTGAGTATGTAAGTGCCTCTGAGGAAACTACTCAAACAGTTTGGTTGAGGTTTCTGTTCAAATATTTTGGAGAAGAACAATTAGAGGCAACTTCAACATAAGACTAAACACTTCAACATGCGGCTTCACTACATTATAGATGCTATGCATAATGGGGAGATAACCCCTACACTACTGCAAGTCAGATGAGCATATAGCATACATCTTCACCAAAGCCTTACCTAGATAAAGGCTCAACTATCTTAGAGGTTTGCTGGGAGTGGTTTCAGTGAACAGCTTAGGAGGGTTTGTTGGTGGATAAGTTGTCCACTTGGAAGCTTATTTGGCAGCTAACTTGGCTTACTGATTCTAATGCTAAGTGGCAGCTGGTGTGTGTGAGTTGTAAGTGTGTGAAACGGTTAATGAAGTGTGTGAGTGTGTGAGCTGTTTTGAGTGCACCCCAATGAGATTGAGTGATGACATCACATTGTCATCATCTCTAACCATCTCACAAGGAGAGAGAAAGAGAGAGAGAGAGAGAGAGAGAGAGAGAGAGAGTGTGTGTGTGTGTGTGTGTGTGTGTGTGTGTGTGTGTGTGTGTGTGTGTGTGTGTGTGTGTGTGTGTGTGTGTGTGTGTGTGTGTGTGTGTGTGTGTGTGTGTGTGTGTGTGTGCAATCTTAATTGTAATCCAATTTCAATCATAATTGAAAATATAGCAGAGGATCAGTCATATCTGACCTCACATTCAATCCTGAAAATTCATTCAAGCAAAAACACAAACACATAGTGAGCACAAGAGTATCATACTACTCATCAATCGATTTCAATCATATCCATCATCCAAAATCAAAGAAAACAAGTGAGAAGAAGCCTAATCTAATCCTAGACCAATTGATTTTAGCTAGGAGTTTTGGATTGGGGAATCATACCTGAAATTGCAATTTCCTGGTTCTGCAATCAGAACAAATCTTCTCGACTTCGAGTTTGAGTTCTCTGAGCTACGATCCCTTTTCGATTGAGCCCTGATACATCAACACTCATAAATCCCTAAACTGGAATCCTAATTCCCAAGTCCCTAATATGAGAATAAATAAAAAATTAAAATTAAATAACACGATTAAGACTTGAACAACAAGGATAAGAGAGTAGAGATGTAGAAGCCTAGCAGGTGGCAAGGTCAGAATATTGATATTTGAAGAAAGAAGGAGGAGGAGGACTTACAGTTGCAGAGAGCAGAGGAGAGCTGGAGCAGTGGAGCCAGCGCGCGCACTTTCGAGTTTCGACACCATTGGAAATTTAGAACCAACCTTGTTTTGTTTTTGGGAAATTGGCATATATAACCCTTTATCACAAAAAAAAAACCCCCCTAATATTCCTTTCCTAAAAACTAAACAATCTAAGGTAATTAGGTTTTGGTATTTGCGCAATTTTGGCCCAAGTATATAAAGAAGAGAGTAATCAGCAAACATCCATTTAGTTACTTCTTGATTGATTGTGAAGAAGAAAATATGAGGAGAAGAGAGAGAGAGAGAGAAGTTGGGCAGAGTTGGGAAATGGGGAGAGAGGGAGACGAAGTGGTGGGTTTAGGGTTTGGAAACTAGGATAGAGGGAGGTGGGCGGGTTTGGAGTTGCGAAAAGAGGAGGCGGCGACGGCGGGGTCAGCATCTTGCAAACTCAAAGAAAGGGAGGAGGCGTCGGGTGTAGTTGCAAACGCCTGAGACGGTGGAGGTGGCTGGTGTATTGAAGGTATGTCACATTTTCCCCAATCCTAAATGGGTCCGAATTGGTGTATGTTGGTTAGGGTTTGCAAGCAGATTAACTATGTTTCTCAAATAGGAAGGAGATTTTATTCCCAAATCTTGTATTGGGAATTAATTTAGGGTTTGATTGATTATTGATTACAAAATTTTGTAAGATTTGTAATGAAAATGGTTAATAATTAATTGAATTAGGTTAATTGTTTGAAATTGATAAAGAGAAATTGAGAGAAATATTGGCTGGTTTTGTGAAATAGGCGTGCATTGTTGTTGGGTATGGGTTACAATTGGATAGATGTTTATAATGAAGGTTGAATCTAAATGTCAAATGTTATTGTTTTGTAATTGGTAACTAAGTTGTAAATAATCAGTATATAATAGTCATATAAGGGGTAACTAAAGAAAATTATAAGGCAATGATACTGACAATGGAGGACTAAATATGAAGGATATATGAATCCCAAAGCTGGTAATGTTATTCCAATAAAGGTTTTAGTGTTATTTGGTTGTAAAACGAGGTCAGTGTTAATGGTTAAAAAAGGAGAATGAGAATGAGTTCATACAATTAGCTAAGTGTCCTTTGAATTGAAAGTATTATGTAAGCGTGAATTTAATTGACCGAATTAGATAAGTAAGCTTTAAAATTTTGAAGTAGGGTATCTATTTGGAATGTAAAGGAAATGGTAGATTAAGGGTTCCATTTGGTTACAAAGTAGAACAAGAAGTGAATTAAAAAGATTTAATATAGTAAAAAGGAGGAAAAAAACATCGTACTAACAAGAAAAGTTGTGTAATCAGATGATGTAAAGTTTGTAAATGGGTTTTAGGACAGAATAGGATGGTTTGTGAGTATTGGGTGAATATTTTAGGTCCTTGACAACATATACTATATTAAATGTGTAAGTGATATTTCATTGTATGAAATACAGAAAATGGGAGGTAATTACAAGCTAATCGTGGGGGATGACGATGTGGCTTTAGCTAAAGATCAACCTAGGTAGCAAGCAAGTAGAATAGTGAAGGACATAAAGGCTAAATTGACACAACAAGAGTTAGAAAAGTTTAGGAGTACATGCTTTGGGCACATTCTTGACATCGAAGACTTGCAGTGGAGCGGTTCGATTGTTCATGGGAGGATGTCTCGTAAAATTACTGGTGGGGGAGTTAATGAAGCGGAAGGTGTATGTTTCATGGTTGGGGGGAAGGTGAAGCAGTTCACTGTCAAAGATTTCGATTTGATAACGGGTCTTAAATATGGAGAGAAAATCAGTCAAGCACATGAGGGTGACGACTCACCGAGTTTGACGAAATGGTTCTTCAAGGGGAAAAAAAGATAACGATCTCTCATTTGGCGATTGCTTTCAAAGAATGCAGGAGGCATGAAGATTCCTTCAAGTTAAGGCTGGTGTACTTTGCTGAAACGGTCCTACTTGGGAGGGAGGCAAGTGGGAGAGTGAATGAGGAATTTTTTAGATTGGTTGACAATCTAGAAGAATGGAATAAGTATCCGTGGGGGTCGGAATCTTATGCAAAAACTCATGAATCCTTAGCTAGAATTCTAGTTAAGGGTTACAAGAAGCGGCCTCCAAGGTTCTTAACTAAACGAGTGTCAAAGGAGAAGAAACAGTGTGGGAATAGGAAGGAGAGGGGAAAGATAGGATTGGTGAAGCTACTGATGAAGAAGCTGGTGAAGGTGATGAAGGAAAAGAACAAGCTGTAGAGGAAATTTGTGAAGATGATGCAAATGAAGAATAGGAGGAGAATGGTAGTGCATATGAAATTGAGGAAAGTGAGGAAGGTGCAGACACTGAAGGACAAGAAGTTGAAAGCAAGAACGAAGGGTTAAGGTAAGAGCAGAACACGGAGGAATGGAGCGACTGAAGCTGAACAAAATGGCTTATAATGTTCGAGGCTTTTCTCATGCTTTTCAGGTTAGTCATTAAAAAGGACTAGTTCATTTAAATGATAAACTTTAATGTATGAAAATGATGTTACCTAAAAAATAATTAAATTGATGATGAAGGTATGGGTGTTTGAATGCATGCCGTTTTTACGCGAGAATGGGTATGTCAAGCTGCAATGAAATCCTAAACTGCCGAGATTACTGCACTGGAGCTCAATAAAATTGATTACATTTCACGGTATCTACAACGAGCTATTTAAATATGAAAAGGTTAGTGAGAAACTGTAAGAAGTTAATATATAGGAGATTGAATTTGGTTTTGCTATTTGAGAAGAATGGTTGTTTGTTTTTTAGTCTGTTGTTGACATTAGCTGTATTTTGCAGGCGGAGGTGTTAAAGCTTGTTCCCACCAGTGATGAGGAGGAGTTTGGGTTTTGGCCATGGGGCAGCGATGGTAAAGAAGAAGGAAATGAAGGAATGGGTGAGAACCTCGAATTCAGTGCCCACAGCGCGAAGAAGAAGTTGTTCAGCTTCCCGATCTTCATGTTGGACTTGATGTGGGGGAGCTGCGTAATCTAGCATTAAATCTGGAAAATGCTATTACGCTGCTATTTAAAGAGAATGAAAAATTGAAGAATAGAGTGACATTGTTGGAGGAGTCGAGGGGATTACAGCAGCTGATATTTAAGCACGAGCAATTGGAGAGTGAAGTTAAGAAAGAAATGATGGAGGTGAAGGAAAAAATTAAGGAGATAAGGGGAAAGGCTTGGGAGTCTCCGTATGAGGGGGCAACCAATGATAATGACTTTTACCTCCCATAGGACCGGGTTGTTCAAGGCCGGTGGCCGAAGATGAAGAAGAAGAAGAAAATGTGACCAAGGTGCCAGATATAGGGATTGGAAACATCACTGAAGTTGAAAAGGAAGATGTTGTGGGAAAGTCAAGTGGGCCTGGCAAGGAAAGTGATGGATTAATTAGTGAAGGTGTAACTATGGCGGAAGCTGAAACTGCAACTCTAGTGAAAGCATGTCAAACTTTAGTGGGTCTACAAGGTGGGGAAAATTGTGAGAAAGCGGTCGAGCATCCTACGCTGGCAAGTGGGGAAGAAGGAGTGAAAGTTGCTATAGAAGAGATTGGTGGTAAAGTTATGGTGGGAGAAGTTTATAAGCGTTCTATGGTTATCCCAAAGGAGGTGAATTCTGCCAAGGGTAGCAAGCAATTGTTGAAGAAACTTGCTTCAAAGTTGAAGGCATGTATAAATAAAAGGAAAAAAGTACCTATAGACACGGTAGTTGATGCAGTAGTAGAGGTTCCAGCCGGGGAAAAATCACCGATTGTTGTAAATACCATTGCAGACAGCACAGGGGTTGGAAAAGGGGGGCGAACAAAGCGGAAAGGCCCTGCACTTTGCTCACCGTTCACAAATCCTATGAAGAAAAGGCGGAGATCAGATAAAGGGAATGAGAACGCTGAACAGATTCAAGAGGAACTAGCATTGTATGATCCCTCATTTGATATTCGAATGGAGGATATGGAGTTATTGGTAAAATTCATAGAAGAATGAGCCAGCAAACCCGAGTAAGTTATTCTAAATGATTAATCAAACTAGTAATAGGGTTATAGTTTTGATATAACGTTAAATGAATGATGTGCAGATGTGAGGTTACTTTGGAGAGTGTCACTGTGAATTTGGAGTTTTTCTACAAGCTTTTTGACATGGACAGCTGGTTAACATATGAGGTTAGGTGTTAACCTTACAATTGGTTAATCAGTGTTCATCTATAAATGGATTTAGAGCCTAATTCTTTGTGAACCATATGCAGCATATGGATGTGGGCTTGTATCTCTTTCGTAAGAGGCGGTTTCAATACTCAGATTTGTATACCAAAGCATGGACTACAACTGAAATATGGTTCTAGGTACATTTAGGAATTGAATGACAAGATTTGGCACATTGGTTCAATTTCTATGTGTAATGCTTGTTGAATTAAAATGCTTAATTAATGTCTTAATTGATTTTGTGTACTTTGATCAACAGCGTTATCTTGAGAAAGTTGAGGAAGATTTACCTTCTCCGGATGTTGTAGGTGCAGGAAAGGGAATAGCACCAAACTTTGCGAAAATTTCCGATTACATCAATGGAAGATACCCAAAAAGTTGTGGTCTAGCCTAGTCGAGTGTAGCAAAGGTCTTCCTACCGTTTTCGTTGGGAGGCAATCATTGGGTCGTAGCTGAGTTGGATTTACAGCTCCGATGTGTTTCTATATATGATTCCATAGTCTCCAAAAACAAACCAAAAAAGCTGGAAATTGTGTGTCATTCACTTACTCATATGCTGCCCCGGCATCTGAATGCAATAAACTTCTATGCGGGTTTGTCAGAAGTTGTTCAGTCACTGACATGGTCGCTGGTTAGGGCAAGAAAGGTTCCGTAACAAACCGACAGGTACAATATCTCTAAACCTTGTATTTTTTTTTGTTAACAAGTTAGTTAATGTTATGGAGTAACACATTAGGATTGAAATAGCAGTTGCGGTGTATTTGCCCTGCTTTTTTTTGACGTATTGGTTTCGAACCAGGATGTTGTTGCGTGCTGTCCGCAAGAGGACATGTCCCAAATCCAGTTGAAATTGGCAATTGAGTTCCTGCGCAATGAAGGCCATTGTTAGAGATGGTTAATCCACAATGTTGCATGGTTAGTTTGTATTGTAGATAGTTTTAGGAAAGTTTATTTATGTAGGACTATGGGTGCAAACGCTTGTAGTGAACTTATTTATAAACTTTTAACTTTCTAGTATAAGTTTAGATTGATGATAATGTATAAATGTTGCTTCATCACGTAATTACTATGTGCTTGTGTTGTGTTTGTTTGCAAATGCTTGTTTCAAAAACTAGCTTTAAATTTAGGAATTGTATCAGGATCTGTAACTAACCAGTATATAAATTTTACCTAATGTACACTAACGGGTAGGTAAGTAGGTACGCCACATCAAATCATGGTAAGCAGGTATGCCACATCAAATCATAGTAGGAACCCAGTGGTTACTAAACATGGTATAAGGGGTATCTAATGACCCCTAACTAGTAGTTAAGTGGTAATTTGTTATTAGTGGTTTTCACTTGATTCGTAAATAATGCAAACAACCTAGACACAGTACTAAGCCATTCTAGGGCTTTAATATAAATGTTGCTTCATCACGTCATGACTGTCGGATTGTGGTGTCTTCGTTTGCACACACTCGTTTGGAATACCAGCACTAAATTTAGGAACTGTAACTAACCAGTATCTAAGTTGTACCTAATGTACACTAAAGGGTATGTAAGTGGTAGATTCGCCTTCATACGGAACACATTGGTTCTGCAATGTTTGGATGTGCTTTTTTGTCTTGGGTCATGCAAATTTTCTTTTGGGTTTCTATTGTCTTCATTTTGATAAGCAAGTATGCCACATCAAATCATGGTAGGAATCCAGTGGTTACTGAACATGGTATAAAGGGTATCTAATGATCCCTAACCGGTAGTTAGGTGGTAATTTCTTATTACTGGTTTTCACTTGATTCGTAAATAATGCAAACAACCTAGACACAATACTAAGCCATTCTAGGGCTTTAATATAAATGTTGCTTCATCACGTCATGACTGTCAGACTGTGGTGTCTTCGTTTGCACACACTCATTTGGAATACAAGCACTAAATTTAGGAACTGTAACTAACCATTATCTAAGTTGTACCTAATGTACACTAAAAGGTATGTCAGTGGTAGATTCACCTTCATATGGAACACACTAGTTCTACAATGTTTGGCTACGTCTTTGTTCTCTTGGGTCATGCAAATTTTCATTTGGGTTTATGTTGTCTTCATTTTGATAAGCAGGTATGCCACATCAAATCATGGTAGGAACCCAGTGGTTACTAAACATGGTATAAGGGGTATCTAATGACCCCTAACTGGTAGTTAAGTGGTAATTTGTTATTATTGTTTTTCACTTGATTCATGAATAATGCAAACAACCTAGACACAATACTAAGCCATTATAGGGCTTTAATATAAATGTTGCTTCATCACGTCATGATTGTTGGACTGTGGTGTCTTAGTTTGCACACGCTCGTTTGGAATAAAAGCACTAATTTTAGGAACTGTAACTAACTAGTATCTAAGTTGTACCTAATGTAGAGTAAAGGGTATGCAAGTGGTAGATTCGCCTTCATACGGAACACACTGGTTATGCAATGTTTGGCTGCGTCTTTGTTGTCTTGAGTCATGAAAATTTTCATTTGGGTTTCCGTTGTCTTCATTTCAATAAGCATGTATGCCCCATCAAATCATGGTAGGAACCCAGTGGTTACTAAACATGGTATAAGGGGTATCGAATTACTCCTAACCGGTAGTTAAGTGGTAATTTGTTATTAGAGGTTTTCACTTGATTCGTAAATAATGCAAACAACCTAGACACAGTACTAAGCCATTCTAGGACTTTAATATAAATTTTGCTTCATCCTGTCATGACTGTCGAACTGTGGTGTCTTCGTTTACACACGCTCGTTTGGAATACAAGCACTAAATTTAGGAACTGTAACTAACCAGTATCTAAGTTGTACCTAACGTACACTAAAAGGTATGTAAGTGGTAGATTCACCTTCATACATAACACACTGGTTCTGCAATGTTTGGCTGCGTCTTTGTAGTCTTGGGTCAGGCAAATTTTCATATGGGTTTCTACTGTCATCATTTCGATAAGCATGAATGGCACATCAAATCATGGTAGGAACCCAGCGGTTACTAAACATGGTATAAGGGGTATCTCATGGTCCCTAACCGGTAGTTAAGTGGTAATTTTTTATTTGTGTTTTTAACTTGATTGGAAAATAATGCAAACAACCTAGACACAGTACTAAGCCATTCTAGGGCTTTAATATAAATGTTGCTTCATCACGTCATGATTGTCGGACTATGGTGTCTTCGTTTGGACACGCTCGTTTGAAATACAAGCACTAAATTTAAGAACTGTAACTAACCAATATCTAAGTTGTACCTAATGTACACTAAAGGGTAAGTAAGTGGTAGATTCGCCTTCATACGAAACACACTAGTTATGTAATGTTTGGCTGCGTCTTTGTTATCTTGGGTCATGAAAATTTTCATTTGGGTTTCTACTGTCTTCATTTCGATAAGAAGGTATGCCACATCAAATCATGGTAGGAACCCAGTGGTAACTAAACATGGTATAATGGGTATCTAATGACCCCTACCCGGTTGTTAAGTGATAATTTGTGATTAATGGTTTTGACTTCATACGTACATAATGCAAACAACCTAGACCGAGTACTAAGCCATTATAGGGCTTTAATATAGTTACGGACACATGGGTTTGTGTTTTGAAAAAATTTAAACTTTGTTTAAAGGTTCATAGCGCCATGCATAGTGCATTGAAAAGCAAAACATTATATATTAGAAGCATTATTACATATTGTAACTGCTTGCATTAAACTTGTATTAGATTGCATCCATTGGTTTATTCCGCTTGTTAGCCACACGAACAAGGAGATGGTTGCGACGGTTGGATGCCTTTCCAACTTCAATGGCACCATCAATGTCTATGCTTTCCGAATGGTGGTCCGATTCCATGATCGTCATACATTTCATGCACAACTCACACCCTTATTTGAATGCCTTGTCCATCTTTGCCTTGTATTCCTGAGACTTTTTGTAATCTTCCAATGACTTTGACTTCGCGGCCTCCACCTCTGTCTTGAGATCCTCCAACTTGGAAAATCGGCTTTCCACTTTCAAAGTGTGCTTTATCTCCTTAAACTTGGCCTCATTCAAATCATTTTTTAAATTTCCCATAACATCAAAGTCTAACCAAGTTTCCATCCCCACCACCTTGTACATTTAGAAAAGTATTCAAGTATTTGTCTCACCCCTTCAATTTTCTCGGTTTGATCATCTGAATCACCTTCGGATTCATAAGACGCGGGTATTGCATGTTGAGGAATGAAATCCGGCTTTTCTGGGATGGCAACAGGCCACCGGCCATCACCTTCGTAACATGGTCCCTCGTTGGTAG
Organism: Oemleria cerasiformis; assembly: GCA_037349345.1. NCBI lineage: Eukaryota > Viridiplantae > Streptophyta > Magnoliopsida > Rosales > Rosaceae > Oemleria > Oemleria cerasiformis. Next base: position 12,077,527 of record JAZGTL010000009.1, on the reverse strand, counting down.
GCCTTATGTCTGTCATTGCATCTAAGTGTTTTCTTTGCTCTGAGTAAGTAGGTTGCTGAGATATGGTGAATCAACATTCATCTACAAACTCCTTAAGTATCCAAACGGGTGTGGAAGCAATTGATGATGGTCATAATGGTTTGGACAATATTTAGGTGGCGATGTGATAGGAATTAGGAGTTTATAATTTAATTAATAACTCCTATACCCATTAATTACAGCTCTTATAAGTGACGGTATAGGTGCCCACACACCCTATGTACGTATATATGTTGTGTTTAGGGGTGGGCATAAATCCGTTGAAAATCGGTACCGATTCGATTCAAACAGTTATTTGCACTTCGGTTTGGATTTGACCGAACAAAAGTCAAACGGTTTGAAAATCTTGGTTTTGGATTTTCATTTTGAAAACCGTTGGAATCCAAATCGAACCGTTAAGGTTCTTATTTAGTTATATAATTTTTTAAATTTTGGATTTGGGTGATATTCGTATCATTCGAAAACAAAGTTGTTTATGTTGGTACTGAATGGGGTTGATGGTGAGTAATAAATAAATATGTTGGCTGCGTATCATTTTACATAAGTTGAAATTAGTTATGTATTGTTCCTAACATAACATATTACATATACACATTAGAAATGCAACAATATAGCATAAACCATTGCCTTATTCTACTTGCGCACTTGGATTCATACACCTTTAGCTTAATATGTTGGTTCGACGTTGATTCATGCCACAAATACCTCTGTCCACTATTACAAAATCACACACATCATTGAAGGCAAGTGGACCTAGAATAACTTGCATGCGACTTTGTGTAACAGAACTATAAGTCACCATTCCCGGTCCACCTTCCCTATTACCTTCCTCGACAGCCCGCTCCTCCTTGGACAGAAACAACCGGTGATCCAAATGATTTGCCCAACCAAAACCTAATGCAAGCACAACCCTTTGACCGGATGACCATAGTGGCTCCGTTCCAGCTAATCGAATTACACTAAGACCGTCGTTTCGCGAAATAAAATCACAGACCTCATTTGTGAAAAAAATTGCAAACGAGAATCTGTGAGCCAACTCTTGAAGTTGGGAAATTACATTGGTCATCAATTGGGAACACCTCGGGAATGACTCGCTTGTATTATCAAAGTCGCACCTGAAAATGCTAGTTATGGAATCAATAATTATAACCTTAACATGCAGTCTTGTTAGCCTCCCTGTAATAAAGATAGAGCAGGTGGTGTGCATCGTGCAGTCCCCTCATGAAGATGTTATCATACAGGTTATGGCTTCAAAAATATTGGTGTGTGTTCTGGAAATTGATGGCCATGGCGTGGAGACGTGTTAATGGAAGGTTGTAATCGGTGGCAATCTAAATCCCCTCCCCCCCCCCCCCCCCCCCCCCCCCCCCCCCCCCCCCCGCCCCCCCCCCGCCCCCGCCCCAAAGCCACCAAATCGATGAGGTATTTGAGCTACTAAACACACTTGCAGGCACCTCCTCGACAATCTCGGTTATGGCCTTGTAAGGTATTCCCCCACCCACAAACTCATCAAGGACTCGACACTCCAAACTTATTTTTTCGGTTATACTTTACATATTTTCCTATAATGCTCTATCCTTGTTTGAACGCTCTTAACTGATATGCAACTGCAAACACACACACACACACACACACACACACACACACACACATATATATATATATATATATATGACCATAAAAAACAAGTTGTGCATGATTTTACGTAACCACCATTCACAGGTTGTCCCTCATAGTTCCCTCTTAGGTCTTACTTAGTACACACTTAGATCTCGTTTAGAGCCTCGTCCCTGATGCCCGAACTGGGTGCACTTACTTTTACGATTTGAACATATGCCTCCAACCATCCACATTCATTCCAGCCGCAGCAATTAGGCCTCATAAAAACTGTGATAGCCAACAACTTGCAAAGTCACACACATCAATTATGACTGCTTTAGATTGCTAAGGAACCGTAAGATAAAAACATCTGCATAATTTGATGTCATTGACTTCGGGATTACATAAAAAAGCAGTACAACAAGTCTACTTAAGGCTTAATGTTACAACCCTTGCATAGACTAACTGGTATATCATCAAACTATACAATTATGACCATAAAAATAAGTTGTGCATGATTTTACTTAACCACCATTCACAGGTTATCCCTTATAGTTCCCTCTTAGGTCTTACTTAGTACATACTTAGATCTCGTTTAGAGCCCCGTCCCTGATGCCCGAATTGGGTGCACCTACTTTTACGATTTCAACATATGACTCCAACCATCCACTTTCATTCTAGCCGCAGCAATTAGGCCTCATAAAACCTGTGATAGCCAATGGCTTGCCAAGTCACACACATCAATTATGCCTGGCTTAGATTGCTAGGGAACCATATGATAAATACATCCAAATAATTTGATGTCATTGACTTAGGTAAAACATAAAAAAAAAAAAAAAACAATTCATCAAGTCTAGGTTTAATGTTACAACACTTGCATAGACTAACAAGTATATCATCTAACTCCTCCTATAAAATTAGACCCATTTCCCAAATTGGCTTATTTGACAGTGGCACAGTTTCTTTGCAAGTAGGTCTGTAATGCCCATTGCCACCGCACCTGGAGCATAATTGGACCTTCTCTCCTCTCCCTGTGAGGGAATACGTTGCCTCTTAGGCTGGCTTGGCATCACCTTGCCAATAGGGGTAGAACAATAATATTCCTAATAGAAATAGGGATATCCCATGCTCTTACCTAGGGTACAGGGTAAATTGAAGCTGAATATGCCCTCTCCCATATGGCTCGGGTGTAATAAGAAGAAGCCAAGTCATACAAAGGAAGGTTGATGTGCATACAGACGGCAATGGCATGCTTACAAGGAAGTTGTTCAAGATCAAACTTTTGACATGAACAAGTTTTATTGCCCAAATGCACCATTCCATCTAAATCCCCGTCTAATACATTGTACTCCAAATCATTTATCTTCACAACTTTCATCCTCCATGCATCAACTACCCGGAGGGCCAATTTCTTCTTCCCAAAATATGGACACAATATGGAAGTGCATCGTGAAGCTTTCTCCATTTGAACTGTAAACCATCTTTGCAGCATGCTTTGTATCTCATCAATAAGTTGAACAACCAGCAAGAGCTTTGCAAACCTCAAAACAGTATTTATAGACTCGGCAATGTTTGTTGTCATTACATTGTATCTTCTTCCATCACAATGAGCTCTCAACCATCTTCGCAACCCAATCTCATGAAGATAATCAACAACCTCTTGGTTCCTAATCTTACCAAATTCTCTGTCAAACTCAACAAACCTATAAGACTTTGTTGCCATCTCAAATTGGAATAGTATCTTGCTCTTCTTCTTCAATCTACACTTGTTCTTCATGGTTCCCTTAAGATGATAAAAACAATCCCCGTGACTTGCAACAGGAAATACTTGGCTTTTCACATTAGCTATGCTATAATTCTTGTCCGAAATTACTATAAGGTCGGGACACTCCCCAATTGCCAACTGCAATTTGTTGAAAAACCAGCCCCAGGACGCATCACATTCCAAATCCCCTATGCCAAATGCCACCGGGTGTATATTCCTGTACCATCAAAAGCGATAGCTACAAATAAAAAACCCTTGTATTTTGACTTCAAATGTGTGGCATCAACTGCAAGCACTGGCCTCATTGAACTCTTAAATCCTTCAACACACGTCCTATGAGCAACAAACAAATATTTAAATTTATTCCCTTCCTCCGTATGAATGAAAGTGAATGTACCCGGATGAGTGCGCTCTAATTCATGACAATATGAAGGAAGCAACGCATAAGATTCATCTGCCTTCCCACGCAGTGTTTTTAAAGCTAGCTCCTGGCTTCTCCATGCTGTTGCATAACTTATTTTCATGCCAAATCGGTGCTTAACGTCGTTGATTACATCCCCGGGTGTAAAAATAGTTTGTGCATCCTTCAACCTATGTTGCATTGAGTCCGACACTAAAACATTTATTCTCCTCGGATGGGGACTGTTGATGGATCTCATATCACACTAATAGGTGGCTTCGTACTTCACCACACGAAAATGACTATCACCAACTTTGTGACCGCTTATACCCCAACTGCACTCCAAATCCTTGCATTTCACTATCAACCGTATAGGATTTGACCTTACAGTTCTTAATTGAAAATGCCCTCTAACAGCCGCTAATTTAATAAGCCTAACTAGGGCTGCCTAGGTACAAAATACCTGCCCTTCCTGCAAATTTGGCTTCCAGTTAATGCTGTCAAGCCCTCGACGATAATGAGACATTTGAGCTCGGAGATTTATTCCACCCGAGCCAATATTTCCTTCTCCCCTACGTCCTCTATGACCATCTGCCAAACCATTACTCCCTTGTAAATTAAGCATTGAATTAACCACACCAACACCAACTGCAGGTCTTTGTCTAATATCTTCTTCTCCCATATTCATTGCACTCGTACTCATTTCAACATCTACAGATTGACTCACACCAACTGCCCTTGAATTAAAATGAGACCCCAAACTGTCTGAATTCATCATTTCATCTTCATTCCCACCCGTGTATATATCATCTAGTCCATCCAAATCCATAATTGACATCTAATCAGGAATTGTTTCTCCCTCGGTTTCCACTACATTTGTGCTACCTACAACATGATTATTCCTGTTCGTTTGAGCCCAATTGTTTTCATTTGATCCTGCAACACCCTTCTCTTCAATTGATTTCCTTACCACAACTACATGAACCACACTTGAGGAAATTACTTGCTTCTTATGATTGAAATAAAATTGGAGGTCTTTCCCGTCTTCAATTTCCACAATTTTCTGCCTCCCACCCGAAATAAGGACTGAATAATTCATAACTATTCTTTCTTTGCTACCATCTATGTGAGCAATACAACAAACTCACTCAACCAGCTCCTCATAGCTAATACAACCTGAAACTAAAATCCCTTTTGTTTCTCCCCCGTCGTATAAATAATTCCTTCCTTTCAAAGCTCATTTCCCATTGTACCAAATCAAAATCCCCAAGGCTTCATCCATACCTGCACAACATTAAACGAAGACATCACTTAACCACACTACATTTTTCATAACCAAACACATTATCTTACTAGTAAATTAGAATCTACCACTTAAACACCGCTTAAGTATCATTAGTTACTAAGATTGTACTTAGTTACTCCTTATAACATGCGTACTTACATCACCTTATCCAACTAAAATAGAGAACATAAATATGAAATCTATTCTATTCAGTTTAACCTTGCAAGTGCACAAATCGAATAGATAGTATAACAAATAAGCAAGGGTCGAATCCCACAAGGACTTCTCTTAACATTTAAATCCACTTTATTACTTAGATTGATTAATTAACTCAGAAGCTTAATAAAATAAAAACAAACAAATACACATGTTGGTGGGGGGTTTCAAACATAAAAATAGAATAAAACAAATTAAAGAACCTAAACTAAAACAATTAATAAAAAGAATAGGTTAAGGCACTCTATCCACCACTAACCACAATTACTTCCTAATATGATTTCCAGTATCGAATTACTATGAAACCTCTGAATATGATGCCCATGCAAAGATCTAACTAAGGCCTACTCCACATATATGATCTCCTTCTTAGTTTGTATGTTGCAGGTTTTTTCGACTCACTACAACGTCTATTCAATTATGCAATAGTTCTCTTAAGATTATGTCACATCTCTTAAGCGATTATAACACAAAAAAAAGCATTAAGTACAAAAGGAAATTTAATGACATCACACTACCCCTTAGTCTTGTTTAATGATCTAGGTTGTCATGAGTTAGATTACAAGTAAGATGTAAAGCCACTACCGTCGGTGCCAAACAATCACAAGTAGATGATCAGTCAAACAAGCAATTATTCACCTATAGTTATGTGCAAACAAGGTGATCAATCTCATAAAACACAAATTAAGATCATTACGCGCAGTAATTCAAACTATATTCAGCATTCAAAATAATATATAAATCAAGGGCCAAAATCATATTAAAGAAGAATCATGGCTAGGGCTTCAAAAAGTCCTAACCTAAAAAGAAACTACAAAATAAAATAAAAGTGTTTTCGCTCTTTGTATTATTTTGGTGATCTTTTCCTCTTTGAATCCCTCCTTTATATAAACCCTATGACCTCTATTTATAAGAGAATTATTAGTCCTCAAATAAATAGAAGTTTACATTTAATTTTACAAGGAAAAAGTTTCCTAAACATTTAAGAAATCTAATTAAAAATCTTTCCTAAACATTAAAAAAATAAAAATAATATTCTAAAATGAAATAGCCTTGAAATCCCTATGCAATATGGAGACAAGTGTGACCACAAGTTTGAAATCCCCCAAAACAATGAGCAAAATACGCAAGGCAGCTGGAAAAGCTCAGAGTGCAGTTTCGGTGGTCAGCCACCAAAAATAGGAGGTCAAAAATGTGGTCAAAGGGCAGTCAACACGGGAAAGCAAAGGCTGGGCGATTTCTTCGGTGAATACTAGCCGAAACAGGAGTAAAAGGCTCAGTGGACGCGCACCAAGGTCTTCTTGATGATTTCGGTATGAACTTGCCGAATTGGAGATCAGAGGCTGCGGTCAACCCATAGTCAACGCGCCTTCTCTGACTCCTATGAGGTTTGATTCCGTACGTGTCTACCGAAATTAGTGAACAATCTTTTTTTCTTCTTAAATTCTTTGTTATAACTTTGATTGAAGTGACTTCTTCGTTCAAATTCTCATAATTCCAAGCTCTATCTAATTTTGCACATTTCTCACAAATATATTATTTTCTCCAATTGCATAGAACAAAATATTAACCAAACATAAGTAAAATGATAATAAATCATATATAAAAAGTGTATAAATTATTACCTAACACTAATACAAAGGTACCCAACACTAACTGATACTTATATTTGCATAATCAGACACACTTATTACCAAAACATTTGTATCGACCACTTCCCTACCACTTACATCTCATTACGTACAACTTACAACTTGCTTAGTAGCACACTTTTATCATGTTGCTTGTTTATTTTTTCTCACACACTTACGGAAACGAACACAACACTGAAGCACACATAATTTGGCATAACCAAACACAATTTGTTACGTATATGTTGTATTCTACCACTTAACTATCGGTTAATTGTCCTTAGTTATCACTAATACCATGATTAGTTATCCTAACTTATTCATATACAATTTTATAGTTTCTCATACAACAATCCTTATCCAAATAGCAACCACCAATTTTCCCCAATCTGTATTGGAAGCTATCAAACCACCATATTTTCAGACAATCGAAACTAACACAATCCAATCAAATTGAAAATTTTCTTCAACGACATATTCATTTATGATAAAAGGGCCAATTGATTTACCTTAAAGCTCTAGTCGAAACCCAGCCTGCACTTCCGGTCCAACCCACACGCCACTTCCTCTCCAACCCAGCCTTCACTTCCTGTCAAACCCTCCCTTCAATTCATGCCGAACCATGCCTCCCCTTTCGTTGCCAACTACCATTCCTCTCGCTCAACCTCCATCCATCGCCCCCAACCTCAGATCTCACTTTCCCGTTTCCATCGCTACCATCCCCCTGTACTCACTCAGCATTCAACCTAACATTTCCCTCATTTCTCTACCAGCTCCTCCCAAAACACTTTTCCCTTCTTCTCTCTCTCTCTTCTCCTCCTCTTTTCTTCTTCACAATCGAACAAGAAATAACTAAATGGGTGTTTGCTAATTACTCTCTTCTTTATATACTTGGGCCAAAATTGCAAATACCAAAACCTAATTACCTTAGATTGTTATTTTTTAGGAAAGGGATATTAGAGGGTTTTTTTTGTGAGAAAGGGTTATATGTCAATTTCCCTTTTTTTTTCTCATTCGGCTATGGGTCTGAAGAGAGAACTAGACCTATTTGGGCTGGACCCATTTGGGCTTTTTTCATTGTTCGGGTTTATCCGTGTAATGGGGAGGCGAAGGTTGTATTTGTAAGGGCTAGGCTCAGTTTGGTTCTCGACTCCATCCATCAAAATGGCCTACCGATGGACGACCAGTCGGAATGGAGAATCACCGTTCTTGCAGATAGACCGTACTCTCATCTCTTATACCTCTACATATCTCATATAAGAAAATATAAATTAAAAACAGATAACGAAATGGTTAAATAACCCTTAGGTTTTCACTAACCATACACATTTAGAGAGGGAATGAAACAGACTATCTCCTCTTATAAGATTCTCATAACTACATAGAGCAAAATGCTCGCATGGTAAAATAGGTGTATCCAATTAGTTTCCTACGGAGGCAACTGAATCATTTGGGCCTAGTTTGGAAGCAAATAATAGTTCCAAAAGCAGAAGCTACATTTATACAATTCAGCACAATATCTAGGAGTTGAAGGCAAGCAACAAGCTGCTCATGTTCAAAACAAAATTCTAAAATCAGAGTTCACAACGAGCTGCTTCTTCAACAGTTAAACTTAGAGCAAAATCTAAACTTGGTCATTATCCAAAAGGTTTCTTCAAGAGTGAAAAAATGTGTGTCAGGCTGTCAGCACCCCCGGCATCCTTGCTGGTCATCCTCGAAGGGCATGGTGACTTGCTGCTGGGAGTTGGAACCCATGAAAGCTGTAAGAATATCTCATGAGCAGCGAATATGGGATTTTGTCAACAAGAAGCAGAAAAAAAAAAAATCAATGGTTTGAGCGTGCAATGGAAATCAGCTGAGACTGTGTGATGGTTATAACAAGTCAAGAACTGAAGCTACTTTTTTTTGGAAATTTGCAGTAATTAGAATACTGGTACTTAATTTACTTCAAGCTTCAATTGTTTGGCGGATAGAAAAGAAAGAAAAAAAGGGAAAAAAACTAAAAACTAGGGAGTCTACCTGAATGATTTGTTGAGGTTGATGGCTGCTGAGCTTCTCAATTACTTGTGGAATCCAAAATCACTCGAAAATTTTAGAGTAAAAAATTATGGAATTGTCACGTGGTCCATAATTCATATAATGTTCAAATTATTCCTGATAATGACATTAACTGTTCACAAACACTCATACTTTAAATAATGTATTTACCAGCTAAATATATTATTTAATTGGGTTAAGTCCTCAAAAATAATAATATTCTCCTTGAGAATTAATTGTTATTATTATTCAATTTATAAATAATTTATTTTCTTTAAAAATAATTATTTATTAATTACAAAATCTATCGACTAATTAGAACGCTCCACGACTCTCAAGGTTTCATTATAATTAGAGGTCCTCACCTCACTTTTAAGGTAATTCATTCCTCGCTTCAAACGTTCTTTTTTATTTCACTTTCAAAACTAACTTAAGCATCGGAGCGTTCTTGGTTGAACAACCCCTTCGGTGCTTTAACCTTAACATCAATTGTTTCTTGTTTGCTGTTTGTAGGGATCGAGAAGACTTTTTCAAGCATGTTCGATTTCTGCTTCAACAATTGGTGCATTCATTGAGAGCCGAATTGATAAATACTCAAAGAGTGCTCTCTAGTTCGTTCTTCGTTCGTCATTCTTGAACTTTGTCCATCATTCATCATATATGGTTCGTCGATTATCAACGATGTTCATCGTTCTTATCATGGCAAGAACACGACGATCAGTTCGTCCTTTCAGAGCCGCTGCCTTCGTCTCTACAACTCAGGCTGGGAGCGGGACACATGCTGAGAACCAGAATGAACAGCTAGGTCATTCCCCCCTCGTGAGGATACAAGCACTCATTGAGACACAAGGACTGATTCCTGCTATTGGCATCAGAACTTTTCCTATCCCATCAACTCATGCACCCTCACCGCCAGCATCTGGAGCGGTAACAACTAGCGTCCAAGCCTTCGCCCCGCGAAGCATCCAAGCCTTCACCCCTCGAAGCGTCCAAGCCTTCGCCCCGAGAAGCATCAATGCCTTCACACCGCGAATCGTCCAAATCTTCACCCCATGAGGCGTCCAAGCCATCGCCCCGCGAAGCGTCAATGCCTTTGCCCAGCGAAGCATCCAAGCCTTCGCCCCACGAAGCGTCCAACCCTTCGCCCCGCGAAGCGTCAATGCATTCGCCCCACGAAGTGCTCCAAGCCTTCCCCTGAGAAGCAAAACCCTTTCCTTGAAGGCAAAGTTAAGCCCTTCTCTAAGAGGCATGTTGAATCAAAACCCCAACACCGAATGTCCAAGGCCACGGTGGGGGCATTTGAAAGTATCAAAAGCCTTTCTTTGAAGGCAATGCAAAGCCCTTCTTCGGAAGGCAAAGCGAAGCCCTCATCCAAGAGGCAAATAGAGTCAAAATGCAATCGTTTGATGCACATGGCAAAACAACGGGGCCATTTGAATAAACCAAGTCTCTTTTTCCTTGCAAAAAGGGGCAAAACCAAAGTTCCACACTTAGAAAAAAAAGGATTACTAAGTTGGAAGGAACAAGCTGGCCACAAGATTCCAACGCATGAGAAGTCACTTCCGAGGCTCACCACAGAATTGTTACACACACACACTACTGATTCATTGAAATTTTCCACAAGCAACTTCTGCCTCAAATCTCCTAGGGAGGCTTCAAGTTTCGATACTTGTTGAAGGAGCATAGTCTTCAATTTGATGCGAAGTTTGGGGGCACACACGGCAAATATGGCTCGAATTTTAACTTTTTGAGTTCAACATTGACACAAATTATTTCAAGCTCCATGAACTTGATCCTCCTCCTCGGAACAATGGGGGCAACAACTTTTGCTCTACTCACTTTGGCATCGCTAGGCTTCATGAGGAAAGCTTCGACATCATCCTGAACAGCAACTGCAGCTTTGGAACTTCATCTCTTCACGCCACTCGCCTTGAGATCAAGGACCACTTTCCTTGTTTCTTGCAAAGGAGATGGCTTTGATACTTTCACTGGGTCTGTCAACTTTGCCTCCACAGATGAAACTTCCAAGTTCTCATTCTTCAACTGGTCAGCCATTCTGGAAACTTTTTGCAATAACCTCCAACTTCATGGAGGTCTTTTTGGCGCCTTTCGCTCAATGGGGCCTTCAAGGTCAAGTCTCACCCCACGTTGGAGGAAGTCTTACCCCACGTTGAAGGAAGTCTAACCCTACAATGTGGCAAGTCTCACACGTGTTAGGAGCTCACAGGGCACACTGACGTCAGCATCGCAGGCCACACTGACGTCAACATCGCAGGCCACACTGACGTCAGCCCTGCGATGCTGACGTCAACCGAAAGCCACGCTTCAAACACCAACCAAAAGCCACTCTTCAAACACCAACCGACATCACATCTGCCATGTGGGACCCACCACAGCAGCCACTAGCATGGATGAGGGCGTGCATCGTATCCCAATCATCTATCTTCGCACATGTGTTGGAGGATTCAAGCCACGCTGACATCAGTACAACAACAGGTGACATCATCCGAAAGATTTTCTTCATAGAGCAACTGACACATGGGATCCTGCTGACATCATCTCTAACATGATGAAGTCAGCCGAAAGCCTTTCAGACAACAGCCAATGCTGCGACTGGACCACATTGACGTCGCAAGATGGATTTTCGTCTTCTACACTCCCACAAAGTGAGTTCTTCGAGACTTCATTGAAAGTATGTCATCAGGTATCTTGAAATGGCCGTCTCTAAAAATATAGCACAACACTGCTTGAATTATCGCGATTGGACTCCCACAGCTCCCATAATCGTCGAAAAAACGAAACTGCAAAAACAAATAATTTTAAACTAGTTTCTAACAAAAATAATAATAATATATATTATATATGTATATATACCAAAGAAAGGAGAAAACATAAAAAAAAAAAAAAAAGGCAAAAGTCTGATTGCTGCGATGAAGAAAAAGCAAATAAAAATAAAAGGGAAACGATTTTGCCTATTTGGAAATGGAGGCTACCAAATTGAGATGAAAGCTATCATTTGCTTTCTTTAAATAATTAATTTTACCCTAATTCATTAAGGAATAAATTAATTTTTGGTAAATTATCCTCTACTTTTCCTCTTCATCAACGGCAACGGCAAAGCAAGGGAGAAGGTTTTGTTTTTTGAAATGGAGGTTACAAACTCGTAGATTTATTTTCTATTGTACCACAAGTCAAACTCAATTGAAATAGCAAAAGCCCAAACCACATTCTGGATAATAGCAAAGGCCAAAGCACATTCCGGATCCAACGGAATTTTTTCGACACGGGAAAAATACAAGACAAAACTCCGACACCAATAAATACGATTTACAATGTATTTTAAAAAATGTACATCCTTTAGGATGGCTTGAATTTCAAACAGATGTGAGGGCTTTTGTGGAATCCAAAATTACTAGAATATTGTAGAGTTGTCACATGGCTCATAATTTATATAATGTCCAAATTATTCCTGATAATGACATTAATTACTCACATACACTCACATATTAAATAATGTATTTATCAGTTAAATATATTATTTAATCGGATTAATACCTCAATAATAATAATATTCTTCTTGAGAATTTATTGTTATTATTATTCAATTTATAAATAATATATTTTATTCAAAAAGAAATTTATTAATTACAAAATTATCGACTAATCAGAACGCTCCACGACTCTTAAGGTTTCACTATAAATAGAGTTTCTCGTCTCATTTCTAAAGTAATTCGTTCCTCGCTCCAAAAGTTCTTACTTATTTTACTCTCAAAACTAATTTAAGCATCGGAGCTTTCTTGGTTGAACAACCCCCTCGGAGCTTCAACATTAACCTCGATTGTTTCTTGTTTGCTATTTGTAGCAATCAAGAAGACTTTTTCAAGCGTGTTTGATTTCTACTTCAACATTACTAATTTATGTGAAGGCGATGGGCTCTAACCTTCCCCGAGATTAAGAACACATGAGAAATCTGTAAACATTGTAATTTAGTAAGCATGCCAATTATCATAAAGAAAATTTCTGAACCTTCAAACCGTAACAAACTCATCTCCAAAACTGGTGAAATTCCAAACTTGTAATAGATGATAGACACCAATGAAAGAAAAAACATAGTTTTTTAAAAAGAAGGTTGGTTTTGTAGAACAAATTGGATCGACACAATAGAATACTAACTGGCCAAGTAAGAAAAAGATGAGAGAAGTGAGAACAGAAATCATACTCAGAAGCATAAATTGAAGCATTTCCATTGCAAGAACTGAGACTCATGAAGCAATCATAAAATGCAATTCATTAATACCGGAGTTGAGGTCAATTGATATACAAGGAGTTAAGAGAGATGGGGTGTTTCAACTCCTGGCGATCAATGGTCTTGATATTCGCAAGATTGGAGATTCTGAGATAACGGAGAGTGGTGGGCAGCAGACCCTCCTCTGGAAATGATGAGGTAAGTCTTTGTATACCCCACTGCATACGGTTTGCAATGAGCTTTTGAAAATGCAGGATCTCAAGTGAATCCAAATTCCGCGGCAACCCCCCTTCTCGAAATGATTCCAGCTCTAGACTATCAGATATGTGCATTGACTTAAGAGATGGGAGAAGAATGTGCATGTCTTCTAGCAGTGACCTCAATTTCTCACACCCAAAAATACGTATCTTGGTTAAGTTGGGCGGTCCTCCATGGGGAAACCCCACAAATTTTGGACACATCAGGATATATAATTCTCTGAGGAAGAGGAGTTGAGGAGAGCCTTCATTAGATTCCTCTGGAAATGATACAAATTCTGGACAATCAGGTATGTAGATAGACTGAAGAGATGGTAGAAGAGTGTGCATCTCTTCTGGTGGAAACCTGAATTTCTCACACATGCGGATTTCTATCTGGTCAAGTTTTGGGTAGTAGCTAATCTTCAAGTTGTCAAGGGATGGGAGTTTCGATTCTTCGGGAAATGATTCAAATTCTTGACAGTAGGCAATGACCATAGACTTCAGAGACGGAAAATAGGTGTGCATCTCTTCTGGCTGTGACCTTAATTTCTTGCATCTTCTGATTTTTGTCCTCGTCAAGTTGGGCGCATGCAGCCTTCCTCCCTCAGGAAAACCCACAAAACTTGGGCAATGGATATCTTCAAATAATCAAGGGATGGGTGATAGGACCTTCCCGAATTATCCCTCGGACCCGGGAAAAATCATGCTTCCGTCTAATAATAAATTTCCAGAATACCCTTAAACCCTTGCAATTAATTATGACAATTCTGCCAAAATCCGACAGAATCTCCCCTTAAGGACTGGTTAACTGTCTTCCACATGTCAGACGAATGATTAATTAACACTCCATAGCCCAACAACACCAACCAACCAACCAACGATGTAATCGTAATTTTACAATCAGTCCAAAAGACTTATCAGAATATCTAGGTAGGACAAATAAATATAAAAATAAATATCCTACTCGATAGTCTAAATAAATGCACAGTTGGAAATTTAATGTCTCCGCCTCTGGATATGCCCTCGTCAAATCAACGGCCTGGAGGGGATTTAAAACACGAAAAATATGAGTGGACAAAATAATCATTTAAAACCATTTCGGAAGAAAACATATTTTTTTCCCCCTCCATGAGTAAAACAATGGATGCATACCGTAAAAATCTCTTTTCAAACAAATCCATAAATAATATATATTATATAAAGACAATCCGAAAACTCACCGGAAAATCCATCTTTTGTTAAAACACTTGGTGGGACCTGCGAAAATCCGAATAATGAAAACATCTTATGGTCCACAATTTTGCTTTGAAAACTCTTCTCAAACGAGTTTAAAAATCATGTACACAGACTTAGATACAAAATATATCAAAACATATCCCACTGCTCTCCGAATGGAATCTCGTGCCGTAGCTCAATATCCGAACTGACTGACCCGAGTCCAACCCTCCATACACCCGATATACCTTGAGTTGTGCAGAACCCTGTACTACGCATAGACAGCCTCAACGACCTGGTGGAGAAATACCCTTCGACACCAGCGTCAGAGAAACCTCGACGATCTGGCGGAGAAATACCCTTCGACACCAGTCGGAGAAAACCTTGACCCTCGGAGACAATAATTCAGTGAAAACCAAAATCCATGTTTTGAAATTCTTGTTTCTTGGTTTAGGCGAAATTCATTGAAAAACCGAGTTTAAACTCAAAATCGTGGACTCGACCGAAATCCAAAATCAATCAAGTCAAACCATATAAAACCCGAAACCATAAAGCTAGGCCATAGCCTAAAACGTCATTTCCAAATAATTATTGAAAGCTCGTGTCCAGTAATAATTTATTAGCATAATACTTGACAATTCAAGAATTTACCAAAAATAATACGTAACAAGAATTTATTCAAATATACCTTTATGCATGCATTATAATTTACAAAACCAAAGTTCACTCATCGACCGTCCAATTATGCTCAATCCCGAGTCGTACGCTCCTCTGAAGTTCCCGGAGCAATATCGTCTGTCAAAAGTAACAATCGGGATTACCAACGGTAATTAAAAACCCTACATTCAGACTCCCTAAACCCCGGGAGATCTGCACGGGTCCCACTAAAAATGAAGCCACTTCGGACACCCAAAACTACCACTAAACGACGTCCGATTAAATCGAAACCTGTGCCAAAAGGTCCGAAACGTCGAAACAATGTCGACACTCGTCGTTGTGACCCAAGAACCGGTCCCACATGCCGCCACTCGCCTACGGAAGGTCGACGGCTCGGCCACGCGCCAGCTACAGTACCTCACGCACTGCTACAGTACCTCACGCGCCTGACTCGACACTAACTCAACCGCCAGGTGGCCTCCACGTGGCTGCCAGGTGGCATGCCACGTCAGCCCTCTGATCGAACCAGTCGCCGGAGAAGACGACCGCTCCGCCGTGCGCCGTCATCGCCAGAAAACACCATTGCCGACCGACCTTGAAATTTTCCTAACTTTCTCAAATCTTAACCGTTTTTCACGAATGTTTAGTCTAAATTCATCTACTCGAACCCAGGAACTCAAAAATGAAGTCTAAACACGAAACCCATACCTGTGTTTGCCGAAAAATTGATCGAAAGTTTTAGATTTTCCTTTCCTCAGTTCGGTGTCTTCCGCGGCTGCTTCCTTTGACGGTCAGTACATCCTTAATCGCGGGGAGGAGGAGATTCCGATAGGTGGAACCAAATCGAACGAGGTTTCCTGGAATTGAAGTTCGAAATCTTGGGATTTTGGGTTCGGTCGCACGGATCGGATGAGAATCAGGAAAAGAGAGAGAGAAATGAGAAGAATCTGATCTACCTGGGTTAAAAATATCTACCTATGGGAAATTACCAAAATACCCCTGAACATTCTAGACCCACAACTCTCTCACACGAACTCCGTTTTTTGCATGCTGCCTGTTTACGAACTCGTGAGTTCAAGTCCTACGCAATGGTCCACGAAACACCGCTAAAAGTGTCTCCAAACAAAAATTGACTTTCGAGTCCCTTATACCACCAAGGATAATTTCGTCCTTTTTGCAAATTAATTTGTAAAAATTCACTAATTAAATTTTCGGGTCGTTACAATGAGAGTTTAGATTCTTCTGGAAATGATTCAAATTCTAAACTATCTTTTATCGACAAAGACTTCAGAGATGGAAGAGATATTAACATTGGTTCTAGCAGTGACCTGAACTTATGACAGGAACGAATTTTTATCCTCGTCAAGTTGGGTGCATGCAGGTGCAGCAACCCTCCTCCATCTGGAAAACCCACAAAATTCGGGCTTTTTTCTATCAACAAATTACTAAGTGACAGGTGCTTAGGTTCTTCAGAAAATGATTCAAATTTGTCACAGGGTTGCATTTACGGAGACCTCAATTTTTCACATCCATAGGTTCGTATGTCTGTCAAGTTAGGCACATGCAGCCCTCTTTGAAGAATTTTGAATGTGTTGTATTTCTTAGTCATAAAAATTGAACAAGATACAGGAGATATAAATAGAGAAGGACACAGCAAGCTAGGAACCACCAGACCAAATGATTGATAGCAACAATCTAAGTACCAACAAACCTAAGGGTTGTGTGCTGCTTAACCACAACACTATCCTAACTAAAATCCTTAAAACTAGGACCTTAAAACAAGGAATAACAGTTGTAGCCTTAAATCAAGAAATTTCAGAAAATAAGACATACACTACAAAAAACAAGAAATCAGAAAATCAGAAAATTCCAATACTCGCCCTCAAGCTGGATCGAGGAAACTCCTTGAGCCAAGCTTGGATAGAAGACGTTGAAACTGAGCGGAAGCAAAGGATCTTGGTAAATAGGTCTGCTAGCTGATCACATGATCGAGTGTACACGGTCTCAATGATTTTGGATTGAACTTTATCACGAACAAAGTGGCAATCCACTTCAATATGTTTGGTACGTTCGTGGAACACCGGGTTGGCTGCAATATGCATGGCAGCCTGGTTGTCACAATGTAGGTGTATTGGCTCATTGCACGCAATTCCTAAGTCACCCAACGTCTTTAACCAAATGAACTCACAAGTTGTGGATGCCATAGCGCGGTACTTAACTTCGGCACTAGATCGAGCAATGACGATTTGCTTCTTACTTTTCCAAGTGACCAGATTGCCTCCGATAAATGTACAGTATCCAGTTGTGGACTTTCGATCAATAGCATTTCCTGCCTAGTCAGAATCAGAGTATCCCACAGGTTTGAAGTGACCATTATTCTTCATAGCTATTCCTCGATCAACTGAGCCTTTCAAGTAGCGTAGGATCCTTTTGACAACCTAGAGATGATGAGTAGTAGGAGAATGCATAAATTGACTTACCAAACTCACTGCATAAGAGAGATCTGGACTTGTGATGGTGAGGTAGATGAGCTTGCCCACAAGTCGTTGATAAGCACAAATATCTTAAAGAGCTTCTCCTTCGACATCCATTTTAAGTCTGCTATCAAGTGGAGTGTGTGCAGGCTTACAATCTTTCATGCCAGCCCCATCAAGCAGATCAATAGCATATTTGCGTTGATTTAAGAAAAGATCCGTGGAGGAGCTGTCCATTTCTATCCCAAGAAAATACTTCAATGGTCCAAGATCTTTGATGGAAAACGCATTGTGTAGGGCTGACTTGAGAAAGTTGATCTCGTCCATATTATCTCTGGTGATGATTAAGTCATCCACATACACGAGCACGACCAACTTTCCAGCCTTACCATTTAGACCAAACAAGGAGGAGTCTGCATGGCTTTGCTTGAAACCCGATGCAAGGAGAACTGAGCTCAGCTTCGAGTACCAAGCACATGGAGATTGTTTCAAGCCATATAGGGCCTTGTGAAGCTTACATACCATTCCAGGTTCACTTTCACGTGGATGTCCAGGCGGTAGTCTCATATACACGTCCTCTTCGAGATCACCATGCAAGAAGGCATTCTTTATATCCATTTGATAGGGAGACCACCATAATTCATAGCAACAGATAACAATACTCAAACAGTGTTCATTTTAGCAACGGGAGTAAAGGTCTCCTTATAATCAACGCCAAAAGTTTGAGTGAAGCCACGAGCAACTAACCTTGCCATATGTCGTTCAATCAAACCATCGGAGTTTAACTTTATTTTGTAGATCCATCTTGCCCCTACAATTTTCTACCCTTTAAGAAGCTTGACTATACTCCAGGTTCTATTGTCATCAAGAGCTTTAAGTTCATCATGCATAGCTCTCCTCCAAATCGGTGATTGATTGGCTTCTGCAAAGTTTCTTGGTTCGAATTATTTGGCAATTTGACTGAAAAATGCGTTGTTGAAGTTAACAAACTGATCTAGGAGATACCATGATGCATAAGTCACACATTCTTGGAGTCTTAGTGGCAGACGTCTGGTACGTGGTGGATTTCTGCGAGGCTGAGTATTTGCTTGCACTTCTTGATGCTGATCTTGAGGATTTAAGTCAGCTTGCACCTCCTCTGTGTCCACAGGTTGCTGATCAGAGTTGTGTGCTACAACTTCAACTGGAATTGGTGTAGGGAATAGCTCAAAATTGTTCTCCCCCTAAAATACATTATCTGATATCTGAAAAAAAAAGATTAGTCTCATCAAAATGTACATCCTTTGAAACAATTAACTTCCTAGTTTTTGGATTGTAACACTTGTAGCCTTTTTGGGTAGATGAGTACCCCAAAAACACACATTTGATTGCCCTAAGATCCAGCTTATCACGGTGGTTCGACTGAACATGTACATAGCATGTACAACCAAATACTCGCAGATGTGTTATATCAATCTTCCGACATTTCAGAACTTCAAAGGGAGATTTGAAGTTTAACACACTGCTGGGCAATATGTTTATAATGTATGCTGCAGTTAGAATTCGTTGGGACCAGAATCTTTTTGGAACATTTGTTTGAAACATCAAAGCCCTAGCTTTGTCAAGTAAGTCTCTATTTTTCCGTTCTACAATGCCATTTTGTTGTGATGTTCCCACGCAACTGGTTTGATGAATGATGCCATGAGAACTAAGATAGTCAGTCATGATTTTGGATGTAAATTCAGTGCCATTATCTGACCTTAGAATACAAACTTTTGATGAGACCTGATTTGTGACCAAATTATGAAAATCTTTGAAAGACTTATAAACTTCATTTTTGAATTTCAATAGATACACCCAGGTGATTCGAGTGAAGTCATCTACAAAAGTAACACATAACCTATAGCTGTCAAACGACTCTAAGGGTGCTGGTCCCCAGACATCTGAATGTACAATCTCAAATGCCTCAGTTGCTCTAGATTGAGAGGGTTGAAAAGGCAATCTAGTAAATTTTGACAGATGACATGTCTACACTCGTGTGAGATTTTACAGAAACTAGGAAATAACATTGACAAAACATGAAAAGAAGGATGAGCTAGGCGTTTATGCCACAATTTTTGTTGGTGCGCTGATTTGGAGTTTGTTAAAAAACACTTTGAAAAAACTGGTGAATTTGATATGTAGTACATGCCATATAGGAATAACCCCTCACTAATCTTCTTCTTGGACACTTGATCTTGAAACACAACCTGGTAGTACAAGCCATGACATAAACGATACCTGGTATGTCTTCTAAGGCTGCCATGTTTGATTTTGCCAAGAATCCACAAATTTTCTAAGGAGTGCGGTTGTGCTCCCATTGATCCAATCATTGCTCTCAGTACTGCCTTGTTTCTTTTGAACATAGTCAGCAAACTCATTTATGAGTGAAGTTGGATTGGATGTGGAGTTCTTCATATCTTCTAGCATGTGGGAATTGCTGAGATTTGTTTTTGGACCAGAGAGATAGGAGATTCTTTGCAAGTTGCCTTTCTGATTCTTTTGCTCCTCATCGAACTTAGGTTTCAGTTCTGGATGTAGTATCCAACATATCTCCCTTGTATGACCTATGATTTTCCTTCCAATATGCTCACATTGTGTGCACTTAAGATCTGGTCTCTTGCCCTTGTAGGTTCTTTTGTTTGTAGCAAAAGTTCTGGCTTCAGATCCTCTAGGATTGATTTCCACATTCATCACCTTCCTACGCACTTCTTCACGTTGGATGGCGCTGCATACAGTTACAAACGAAGGCAGCTCAGGGCTCATCAAAAGGTGGCTTTTGAGATCTTCATATTCAGCCCCTAGACTTGCAAGAAGCTGAAACACCTTATCTTCTTTAGCTCTTTTCAGCAATATATTTGCATCGGTGGTATGAGGTCGATACATATCGAGCTCATGCCATTTGGTCTTTAAGTTTCCAAGGTCTTGAACAAAGGAAAGATCTCCTTGTTGAATCCCTGCAAGATCCTTCTTGAGTTGGAACACTCTAGCTGCATTGTTGAGGTTGCCATACATCATATCTTTGACAGCCTCCCAAAGATGTTGAGATGATTCAGAATAACTGAAGATTTCAGCAATTTTTTGCCCCATCGAATTAAGAAGCCATGACATGACAAGTTGGTCATTGGATAGCCAAACCTCATATTCCTTTGATGAGGCATCTGGAACCTTAATCTTGCCATTAATGAAACTGATCTTTGGCCTTCCACCAAGAGCTAGAGTAATAGCTCTTGACCAAGGGAGGTAGTTGAATTCATTCAGTAACACTGAACTCAGATGAAGATTTGGGTTGCCATCAAGGCTTTCTATCTTAGTGTTGAGAGAGTCTTCATCTACCATAATGATGAAGGCAGTGAAGGAGCACAAGAACAAAGAAAAATAAAAATTGCAAATGCTGATCCGATTAGGATTCCTGCTCTGATACCATGAAGAATTTTGAATGTGTTGTATTTCTTAGTCATAAGAATTGAACAAGATATAGGAGATATAAATATAGAAGGACACAAGAAGCTAGGAACCAGCAGACCAAAGGACTGATAACAGCAATCTAAGTACCAACAGACCTAAGAGTTGTGTGCTGCTTAACCGCAAAACTATCATAACTAAAAGCCTTAAAACTAGGACCTTAAAACAAGGACCTTAAAACAAGGAACAACAGTTGTAGCCTTAAGTCAAGAAATTGCAGAAAACAAGAGATACACTACAGAAAATCAGAAAACTTCCAATACTCTTCCTTCAGGAAACCCCACAAAATTTCGGCAATGGAATATTTCCAACTTACCAAGTGATAAGAGTTCAGATTCTTGTGGAAACCATTCAAGTTCAAGACAATATCCTGTCTGCGTGGACTGGAGAGATGGGAAACAGATGTTCATCTCTCCTAGCGGTGATGACCACAAGTTCTTACACCCAGAGATGTATATCTCTGTCAATTTGGGTGCAAGCAGCACTCCTACACCGCCGAAACAAACTAAATTTCAGCACTGCCAGATATTCAACACACGGAGGGATAGGAGTTCCATATGGCCTTTATTAGATTCTCGTGGACAAGCAATGGATTCTAAATTAACATCCCGCACTTTTAACTGTTCCAGTCTTGGGAAGTAGTCCATCGGTAAATTCCCAGTTAGTTTGGGACAATTCCAAAAGAGCAAGCCTACCAAGATTAGGAAAATCTCCACCTTATTCATCACATCCAGCGAAAGACCACTCTTGCCACTCCTGTATATTGTAAAATCCCAATTCTTCCAGTGATCTAAATGCAGGCTTATTTTTGCCATAAAATTCAGAACCTACTGATTGTACTCCATTTAAAGCAACAATTTCAAGTGTTTTGAGGGAGGGTAGCTGCCCCAATGCTGGCAAGGACAAACAATATTCAGAAGCCACAAGTCGAAGCTAGACTAGATTACAGAAAGAACTATCACCCAACCAACCTGGAAAGCTTATACCTCCATACCATTCGATTGTAAGCAGTTATAGGTTTGTATGGGGTTGCAGGTTCTCCAACTCCATGTTTTTGAGAACTGTCAGTGTCACCTTCCCATTTCATAATTACTTCACTGAGATGCTTCTTGTCCCTCATCTTCGCCTCGAAAGCATCCTCACCACGGACAACATTTTGAAGCCCTGAAATATGAAGTATTCCACGCAAATGTTGAAACCCCTTTAACTCGGCAATGTTTTCCCCAGTAACTTTGTCCAAGGAAACTCACCTTCTAATGTTTGGAGATCTTTCCATTTTCCTATCTGAAGGAGCATCTTTTTTTTCTTCGTACGTTTCATATCAAGATGGCGCAAGTTGATTAGTCTTCTCAGATTGGCTGGCAACTCAGCTAGATCTCTACACTTTGACAACAATAGTGTTTGTAAATAATACAAATTACCAACTGTATCAAGTAATTCCTGGATTGGAGTCCTGCACAGATCTAGATACCGCAGATGTTTCAAGTTTCTAATCGAATCAGGCAACTCCTTCATGTCAGTCCCTCGTAATTTGAGCACTCTTAAAAATGGTAGCGTAAAAAGTAGATCGCGTCATATCTTGGGCAATGAATAGAGATTGCCTAAAAGGAAGGTGCGCAAATACTTAGCTTCATCTAAAGTGTCAAACATGATATGATTCCACATAAGATAAATGACGAGCCTTGCTCACATTGTCCAATGAGCCAGTATCCTACAACCTAATGCAAAATTCTCCAGATACAAATTTCGCTACATCATTGATCAGGTCATGCATGTTGAAACAATTGTCAGTTGATAATGAGGATTGAAAAAATGATCTTGAGATTAGATCAATGAAGAAATTCTCTCCAACTTCTTCCATCGTTTTCTTCTTGTTGAGTTGTAAAAGATCTTCAGCCATCCACACCAAAACTACTTCCGATTTGCGAATCTCATATTCTTTGGGATATATCGAGCAATAGGCAAAGCAACACTTGAGATGTGGAGACAATTATTGGTAGCTTAGCCAGAGAGCCGGTATAATATTACTCTTAGTATCTGACAGCTCCCATATGTCACTTTTTAGTACATTCTCACATTCCTCCACATTTGATTCAGAGCGCAGGAGACCCCCAAGTGATTTGGAAGCTAAAGGCATGCCTTTAATTTTTCTAACAATTTTTCTTCCGATATCTTCAACTTTTGGATCAACAATATGACTTCCATTTTTGAACGCATGCTTGGCAAATAGCAACCAAGAATCTTCATCAGATATTTCCATCAAATGTTGTGCTTTGAAAGTACCCATCACACAGGAGGGCAACAGGTTCATTGCGGGCAGTGACAATGATCTTACTTCCATGAGCTCCAGACTCAAAGAGGTGACTTAAGAAATCCCACCGATTATAATCCTCATTCCAAACATCATCAAGAACAAAAAGAAATTTCTTCCCCATCAAAGCCTGCTTAAGTGCAACTTGAAGCTCGTTCAGGTCTGTGATATCACAATTTTGTGAAGTACTAACCGACCTATAAATTGTTTGTGTTATTTTATTAACATCAAACTCTTCCGAAACATAAACCCATGCTCTAGGATCAAAATGATGCTTCACTCTAACATCGTTGAATACGAGCTGAGTAAGGGTTGTCTTCCCAATCCCACGATGGGAATCACACCTATCTTATTGCCAGTTGCAACATTCAAAAGCAACAATTCAATGATGGCTTCCCTCTCATGATCCCTTCCATATACATCAGAGTGTTCCACCAAAGAAGTTGAAGGTAGTGTGGGTAAGATTTTGTGTCCACCACCTACTTTCAAATCAAAGGCATCTTTTTGTTCAGCGATGAAGCCTAATCTCTCCAGAATCTCCTCTATCTTGTTATCTACTGACTCTTCAAAAGTATGAAACGAAGCAGAGATATAGTCTTGTACCTTGGTTGTGCTACTTCCAAATTCAGCTTCAATTTTCCATGTTAATCCTTCTGTCTTGATCTCGTCCAACTAGTCTTCTGCATCAAGGACTGCCTCTTTGAGCTCATGCAGCCATTGCTTCACATCTGGGTTGCGTAGTTGCTTCTGCTCAGCGTCATCAAACACAGCATTGACAGACATCAACTTGAACCTCAACTTTTTCAGTAATCCATCAGTCCGCTTCTTTCCCCTGATGAAGTTCTTCACCTCCTGAGAATCCATCTTTAGAAACACTTGCTGAAAAAAAGCGGAGAAAAAGGCCCCACCTACCACTTCCAAAGATATGATCGACCTCTTCTTTGAAAATGGAATTGAAATGTTGAGAGAAAATAATCTCAGAACAGCTATCAAAAACAACTGAAGGAATGCTTGTGCTTTTGCTACGTTGAACTTCAAATTTCAAACCAAGAGACTTGGTAGATATAAAAAAGACTTCCTCAAATATATTAAATTCTCAACTTTCAATAGAATACTGAAAGCTAGTAGATAGAAAATTACACAACAATAGAACTATACAGCACACCGGACACCCCAAGCTTTGTTGAGAAATATGTAGGTGCACCGGGAACACCGACCACGTGGTGTTACCATAGGTTTAACATGTTATAATGTGAGTGGATGACATGATTGTTACGTCTCACTTCTAGAGTATAATTATAAAAAGTAAATGCATGTGTTATAATATTAGCGGAATGTGACAATTTCCCGAAAGACCTAAGAATTACTCATTGCAATAGTTGAATAAATGGGAAGCACGCAAATAATTTCCATTGGATAATAATCATGTGACACAAGACCCGCAAGTGTTAAATGATTTTTCTAATAGAAAAATTTCAGAAAACATATGCAAAGGCCATTGCTGGCCTGTAAATTGTTTATGAAAAGGTCACTGCTGACCTTTTCATAACTTCAATAATCATATTTAAAACAAAATTGAGGGAGTTCTCATTAAACCAAAAAAAAAACAATGCGAAAAGACACAATCCAAGTTTTCAAATATGGTTCTATACTCACTGAATCCCTAAAAACTAAGTCTTTCAAACGTGTAAGTGGTTCGACTCGGAAAATACCTACTGAATCCCCAAATTCGAACCACAGTGATACAAAATACACAAAAATCTATTAAACCAACAAAGGTCACTCGATCATTCATAAAACCATAGCTCAGAAATTAGACCTAGATTGATCTTTGGAATTTAATTGAATCTATCAATCCTCAATCCCTACCTGAAATCCTAATTCCCAAGTCCCTAATATGAAAATAAAAAATTTGAAAATAAATGACAAAAATAAGATTTGAACAAGAAGCAGAAGAGAAGTAGAGAAGTAAGAGCCTAGGAGGTGGCGAGGTCAGAGGTCCGGTGGAATATTGAGATTTGATGAAAGGAGGAGGACTTACAGTTGCACAGAGCACAGGAGAGAGCTGGAGCAGTGGAGCGCGCGCACTTTCGAAGTTTGGAGACCATTGGAAATTTGGAACCGAGGTTCTTTCTCTTTTGGGTTTGAAGAGAGAGAATGGGCTGGAAGTTACCAATGGTTCTTGTTCTCAGAAAACCTGGGTGGGAGACAGCCCACTTCAGTCATGGGCTGGGCCCACTTGGGCTTTCTTGAACGTTTGGGTGTATACGTGTAATGGTGAGGGGGAAAGTTCTATTTGTTAGTACTAGGTTCGGTATTCAATATTCAATTTAAATTTTTCGATGAACTTAATGCCTATTAAGTGAATCTCTCAAATTAAATTCCCATTATAAAGTCCTCAATATAGCACTTTTTGATTCAATTCGGTTATCGACGGTCAAAATTTTTTGGAGCTAATCACAAGGTGTGGTGCAGTTGATAAACTGTCATCTCCAGAGGGCAAATTTCCTGATGCCTAATTGGCAGAAGTTCGAAACTTGATGGCAGTTCTTTGTGGCCAGAGGCAAACCGCACACCAGCGGTGATTAAGCCCACACCCGAGCGGCGATTAAGCCCACACCCGAGCGGTGATTAAGCCCACACCCGAGCGGCAAGCCGTACCTCGAGCAAGGATTAGGCACACCCTTCGGGTGTGGAGAACCTCGTGGTATTTACCCAAAAAAAAATAAATTCTTTTGGAGCTTGTAGTTAGCTTCTTTAGATTTCCATGATGAAACGATTCTAGAGCCTGTATTTTTCAAAATTTCCATTTTCATCCCATGAATTTTTAATTTAGTTGTAATGTCCTTGTATGTTTAATTTCAGCTCTTAGACTGATATGTTGAATAGAATTTCAATTATCTTAATTAAAGCCAAACTCAATAAATAATTAACGAGTCGAGTCAAGTTTGACTTTTTTTTCATGAGTCAAGCAAGCCATTAGGGCCCATGAGCTCCCATGTTTAATTGAGAGTACAAACGTCTTACATTTAATTTATATGGATAGTAAAATTTGCATTAAATTTTATATATACGTATTTAATTAGGATAGACCTATAAAATTAGGTTTAAAATCAAACAAAGTAAATGCGATGACAGTCATTATATTACTACGGTTGATATATATTTCTCTCCATTTTGTAATTGTTAGTCCTCCGTTTATCTCTACTGAAAACAATGTTGATACTCAATACAAGTAATTTTTCTTTTCTATTATCATCGCATAAAAGAGATAAATTAAAATAAAAACAGACAACTTGAAAACCAAATTTCTGAATTGATGTGTCCAACTCCTCCAATTCAAAAATTGGCTGTTACTTACGCCATGGAAATACTGAGCACCCAGGTAACACGATCAAAGCTGCCGAGCTGCACCATCTCATATTGGCTTCTTTTTTTTACTCCGCAGCAGAAATAGCCAAGTGGCATCCAACGTGTCCTAAAACTGAAGCCCATCGTGGGCCCAACGTGGGCCCCACGTAAAAACAACCACATTTAAAAGTGGCCATGGCAGTTACAGCCTCTCCAGAGACTCCTCCTCCCCGTTCACACCTCCTGCGCTGCGCTCCATAGGATCCCCCCTCTGGCCTCTGCCCTTCATTGAAGCAGCTCGGCCTCAGGTAAAAATACCTCTTGCATGTTAATTTCTTTTTCTCTTCATCTTCATCCTCCTTTCTCTTTTTATTTCTTTTCGGGTTATGGCGAAGTCGAGCTCCGAGTCTGATGACCGGTCCTTTTATTTTCCTTTACTTATTGGCTGGGAAAAGTCTTGATCTCTGTGAATTCTGGTGTTTGATCTCATTTTTTTGATATTTGGCCATGTTTGTTTGCCCTTTTTAAACTAAACCCAACTTATTCTTTAACCTTATTTTTTCAGTACATATTATAAATTCTTGATTTCTTTTTTGGAATTAAAAGCTCATCCTTTAAACATCTAAAGGAAAAATATATATTAATAAAAAATTGGACATAATTTAGTTGTTTACATCTATTGTAAGGATTCTCCCCCAAAATAAAAGTGAAAATTTCATTTTGTTGTGTTGCATGCGGAATCAAGTCTCTGCATTTCTTGAATTCTTATTTTTTTTTTATCTATTATTGATTTTAATTTGTCTTGAAAGACATGATGTCGGGTTAATTGAAATCTGCATATTTTGTTTCTTTTCTTATTTTATTTTTTCTTGGGATTAATTTTTTTTTTTAACAAGATGTGAATTCCACCTTTAAAAACCTACTCGTTTAATTTTTTTATTATTTTTTATAAAAGAAACGAATAAGTTCCATTTTTTTAATTGGATAATATTTTGCATCATACTCTTCGGTACCTTCTTGTATTACTCTTTCAATTTATCAAATAATATATATATATATATATATATATATATATCATAATTGGAATCGTTCAATTCTTATATCACTATTTCAAGAATATCTGCAAAAAATTAACAACATTATAAATCGTTGGCATACATAATGTATCAAACAAATCATCTGTCTAGATACATGGCGGGACTAAGCTATTTGCTACTTCCAAGATTTTTAATTAATTTTAAAATCTTGCCTAACACATCCCAGAAAAAGTCGGCCCATCCGAGCCTAACATCCTAAGTATAATTACTATAACTGAGTCTTAAAAGTTTGCCTTAGTTGTTCATTAACTCACTGTTTGTAGAAATTAGTCTAACACTTCCCAAAATAGTCAACTTATCCAAGCCTATTATCCTAAGTAAAATTAATATAATTGGATCTTAGAAAATTTTGCTTGTATATTTATGGTTCTTATTATAGTTTTTTCTTCTTTCTATCAAGCTTTTATTTTGTAATTATATATATCGTTTTATGCTTATTAATGAAATTCACTCGTATTGTCCAATTTTTTTTCGATTTTAGCATGTAAGTTTAGTCCATCTGAAATTTGGATCCAAGAACCACCATTGGTAAAGATACTAATGGTGAACCGTATAATTAGTTTATACATATGAATAAATAATGATCTCTAATTTGGTTAATTTTTTATATAAATGATCTTGAAAAGATAATTTAGAGTTGAACAATTTCAATTATAATATATATCAAAGGATTATTCGATAAATTGATAGGGTGGTACAATGAGGTACTCAATGAAGTATGATCCTTTTTAATTTAATGGAACTTTCTATACCTATTTTATACTTTTCATTAATTATAAATTCAATATCATCTTTTATATGTCAACTATATGAATAATTCACTAAGAAGATATTAATTTTTGATAAAATCATAATTTTATAATTTATTTGGTGTATATAAATAATTAAAGAATCTCCAAGTTTTATTAATTTTATTTAGAAAATCTCTAGATGACAATTTAAAAAGTGAAAAACGGTCAGTTATGTCACATTCTTTAAATTAAAAGAGTAAAAGGACCCAAACAGGTGACGCAAGTATTTTTTTTAAGATGATCTTTGTTTTGTTAGAATTTATTACGTGAAATTGAAAATCAATTTTGACTGAAACTGAGAGTTCCACTGCATGCAGAGACTCATAACTAATTTCTCTCTCATTGGAAATGCAGGGGTTAAAATAATTTACATGACTCCCTTCATTTGATGCTACAATGGTAGTTTCCGACGAATCCGGAAGCTTTGGCTATGACCAAGATGATTTCGAAGTCGAACCACCACTAGAACAACAACAAGAGTCCTCCAAAGACAACTCCGATGCCTCCATGAATCAGTTGTCGAAACAGAATTCGATATTCTCCCTCACTCTCGAAGAAATCCAATGCAAGAGCGGGAGGAGTTTCGGGTCCATGAACATGGATGAGTTCCTTGCCAACATTTGGAGTGTCGAGGAAGAAAATCAATGTGATGGTAATGAAGACGCTCCCAACAAGGACACAATCTTCATGCCAAGCACTCTTCCCCGGCAGGGCTCGTTCTCGCTCCCCACCCCGCTTTGCAAGAAGACGGTTGATGAAGTTTGGTCGGAAATTGACAAAAGTCGGCCCCAATACCATGACCCTAGCAACAACATTGGCAACTTTGGACCGCCGCAGCGTCAGCAAACAATCGGAGAAATTACCCTTGAAGATTTCCTAGTGAAAGCTGGGGTGGTTCAAGAATCGCCGTTGAAGGTTTGTGGGAAGAGGATGGAGAGTGGTAGCCCAAATCAAGAACAAGGTGGTAACAATGACATGGGAAATAGTGGTGGCACATGTTTGGAGGGTAATTTCGGAATTGTGGGGCAGGTGTTTGGTTTGGGGTTTTTGAACCAACAAAATGTTGTGTCAAGCAATTTGCCTACTGGTAATGGATATGGAATTGGCTCTACATACCCAATGTTTGGTGGGCAGGGGAAAATTGGTGTGGGAGAAGGAGCTTGTGATGGTCCAATTGAGAAATGTCATAGCTTGCCAGAATCGAGTAGTGGTGGCGGGGGAAAGAAGAAGAGGATCATAGATGGCCCGCTGGAGGTGGTGGTGGAACGGAGGCAACGGAGGATGATCAAGAATCGGGAGTCGGCAGCAAGGTCTCGGGCCAGGAAACAGGTACGTAATATTTGGTCAATTGTAATCAAAATTTATGAAAATACTTATGTTCCCCTCTCAGTTTAGCGAATTATTTTCGTACAAAGGTTATAATTGGAATAGCGTAACTTCAAAATTAATATTTCAAGGTTATTTATGCAAAAAATTAATAAAATTAGAGATTATTAGTCATTATGGACGATTCACTACGAGAATCTTAATACCATTGATTTGTTTTGATATATTTGAATGACTAAACGATCTTCAACATTATTGATTTTTGCGAAAATTTATCTTCAAATTATGTTTTAAAGAATAAATGGCTCCAATTATGACATATGCACTTAAAAAGTTTCCTAAACTAAAATGGTGGATCGTGAAGGTTTCCTAAAAGGTGAACTTTAAGTATAGTCTTAAAAAAATTTCTTTAATTACTTGGGTGGGATGCAAGTAATTCATTAAGTACATTTAAAGATTTCGAGAGATTCCCGCTGAATGTACTATTAGCTTGGGTGGGGTAGTTGGTCATCGAGTATGTTTACTATCGGTTTTGGCTTTTATTTAATTAAAATAAATTTCAATAAAATGATGTTGGGGGAGGCGAAATTCATTATACACATTTATATGGATCTTGTTCACTTTATGAGAGCTGAATTCGAGGTCTCCCATCACCCAATGAGTGTATGAATATCACTAAACCGTAGTACTAAATGTCTAACAAAAGAACAAAAATTTTTGTTGGCTCTCTAATATTGTGCAGTTAAGGATCCCCAAGTAAGAGAGACATGTAACTCAAGTACCATTACATAGAATGAAATACAAATTATCCTTTTTTTCTTTATAGTCATCAATGTTATTAATTTTTCACTTATTACAGGCATATACGGTCGAACTAGAAGCCGAGCTGAATCAACTAAAGGATGAGAATACCAAGCTGAAGGAAAGCGTGGTACTTGACAAACTTTTTTTTCTTCATAAATTCTTGTTGAAAATAATTTTTTCGAAGTGCAATAATAATGACATATTTTGCATCATTATTTGGAATAGGCTGAATCGCAAGGGAGGCGGAAGGAAGAGGTAACTAGTAAATATTTGAAGAGATTACTCCAAATATTTGAAGAGATTACTCCATTTAAAAATTAAAATTATACCCGAAATTTCGTAACTTGTCATATGAAAAAAACAAAATTATAACCAATTTACTTAAAAAGTATGATCAGTTTTATTTTTTTTACAACCAAAGGACAAATTCCTTTTTTTTTTTTATATAGCGGTGATTTTACTTTAATGCCTATGGAACCAAGTTTATTGCTTGCCAAATCCAAAACCAATTGTTTAGATATTTTACTTGTTGGGTTAACAGTTTAAGATTTAGAGTTTTAGAAAGTTTTGGTGGGGGAGTGGGGGGAGTGTGTTGGTAGGGGTGCTGAAAACTTTGAGATTTAAACCCAAAGCTTTTTTTTGTTCTCCGTTAAACCCTAATCTATAAGATGTTAATTCAATATTTTTAATTTTGGGGAATTGTTGGATTTCAAATTTAGGTTCAGTATTATTGGTTACTTATTGGAACTTTGTTCGTATTGGATTGTTCTTTTGATATTAGGACATTGGGGGAATTACATTAATTAGGTATTAAGATCACTTTTTATGATAGTCGAACCCGAGACATGTCAGTAGTGCTAGTGACTAGATTGGATTGTTCTTTATTGTCAAAACTTTTAGTTGTATCATATAAAAAATATTGTTAGGAACTTCTATGTAATAATTCTCCCTAGTTTTGTTTACATGACATTACCTTGTGTCACTTAGCTATTGAAAAAGAAAGCATCAACAAAAGCACAAAAGTTGGCAGAGAAGCTGAGGACAATGAGGAGGGCAGTGAGCCGGTGAATAAATATGGATCAAGATCGACGCAAGCAAATAGCCAACGTCGACACAAGGAAAGTATGTAAATTGTATTTGTAATGTAATAGGTGAATAATAAGGGGCTTCAATGTTCATTTGAAGGATATGGTATTAGAAATAAGTTGACGATGTTGGAACAATAAAATGAGTTGAGGTTGTATTATCATTAACATCAACAATCATATTTCATTTACTCGTGATAATGTATATGAAAAATGGTTTCATTATGTTATTGGTTTATATGTCCTTGTTGTATGTGTGGTTTCTCTTTTCAATTGATCTTTTACTCTTAATCTTTCGCTCTAGATTCTCTTTATGTCCCTTTTGTTATGGTGTCGTCGACCTGTAAGAGGTTGCTTCCCGTTGTGACTTCTCAATCACCACCCTCTGCTCCTCAGCTCAACAAGCGTGTTTAATCGGGATCTTCTTTGGTGTTGGGTAGTGTTTAAATTGCCAAATAAACAAAGAAACGAAAAAACTAAAACAACGGAAATCTTAATATGTAGGCTTGTGGTTCATTGGTGCGTGAAGAATACATGTAGGCTTGTGGTTCATTGGTGCGTGAAGAAATTAAGCTCCGCACACCCATAAAGGATAGAAGCACTTTAGAGACCAACCAATATAGGCAACAAATCCTATACATAAATATTTCAACAAATTCAGTTAGTGCCGATGCGATGTCGATGTTGATATCGATGGGATTCCGATGCCAATACCTCACCTCAAGTTGGTACATATATAACATTAATATCCAACTGGGAAGGTGAAGTATGAGGTTATTTCTAGCTAGAAAACCTTGAGGGAACATAAAAATCATCGTCAATCCGGCGGATTGTTAGTAAGGCAGGTCGTTTTGCAGAGCTGACGTCGAAGACATCATTTTTTGAGCGTTTGTCCAAAGGTACACTTCTTAGGCCATCTCTAACCATTGAAATAAATTTGAAAGCCAAGCCAAAATTTAGCCCTAGTGTAGGACTATATTTTACCATCTTCAACCATTTTGACAAGACCCCTCCTGAATTTCCCCTCGAAATCCGTAAGAAGCTCAGCTCTCGTCTAACAACACCTGAACCCTTAAAGATAATTCCTGAAATACCCTCACACTCCGAACCAACCCTTATGAGAATTCGGCAGAATCTCCCCTGTAAATCGGCCACCCGTCTTCCACCTGTCAGACGAAGAATTTAAATACTAAACTAATATCCACACAATCTTGAACAAATTACATCTACCCAATTCCATGTCCTCGAAATAATTTACAATACCCAGGAATGGATCAGAGCAAACTAGGTTAACCTTAACTTTACAGAACTAGTGAAAATCCTACGTGATGGCAGTGCAACAAAAGATGATGCCTCCTCCTAATCTTGTCGCCTCATCCCGCTACAGCCTGGAGGGCATAAAACCAAAATAACCGTGAGTGGACAATAGAACGATAATGTAGCATAAACACGCAAATACAGTAATGATAATAATAATCATAATAATAATAGACCCACCTCATGGTAAACCATACTTACAATAAGGCCCTTGTTCAATCATTAATTAAGCATCATTTTGATGTCACTTAGTACCTCTTTTCCTTGTCTTTTGTTAGAAATCAGGCCATCCATAATAGAAAGTGATGCTCTTGTGAGACATGTGCAGGCTATAGAAAGAGAATGCAATTATGAGAACATAGGAAAAATAATGACTCAAATCGAAGTTCAAATGAAGGAGATATCGTCATTTCAATATCG
The DNA here is from genome assembly GCA_037349345.1 of Oemleria cerasiformis. Taxonomy (NCBI): domain Eukaryota; kingdom Viridiplantae; phylum Streptophyta; class Magnoliopsida; order Rosales; family Rosaceae; genus Oemleria; species Oemleria cerasiformis. The sequence goes on along the minus strand of JAZGTL010000009.1, from coordinate 12,043,739 downwards.
GGTCCCTCGCATGTCTCAAGACATGTCCGGGTACCTCATTTTGGGTCATTGACCAAGTACCTTAAATAAAGCCATCATGTTCCTAGAACTATGTTTCGAGACCAGAAGATCAAGTCCTAGAAATGCCAAGGTCAGAGCCAAGACATGTCAAGGACATGTCTCAAGAACTTCTATATGAGCCCTAGTTGTGTTCCAGAAGAGCCGTTATTGGGTCCCTTAAGTGCCGCATGCTGAGTCATGAGCAAGTCCCTATGGAGTCCTAGAAGAGTTCCTATCGAGGCCAAGGACACATCCTTGGCATGTCTTGGCCATGCCTCAAAGAAGCCCCAACTGATAGCCTTGTGAAGTCCAAGTTCCTGCCCTGGGCTGAAGTCCTTGTCCCAAGTTCCAACCCCAAAGACATGCTAGGACGTGTCCCTGACACGTCCCTGGTCCCTCAGAGACGCGCCCAAGGATAGACCCAAGACACTAGAATCAGGTCTGTGACATGTCCCTTGACAGGTCTAGGAAGGCCAATTTGGGCCATGACCTGGAACTCGATGGAACAAAGCGAGACAACACTCATATCTGGACTTCAAATCACCTATCTAAGCTAATGGAAGCCTGTGTCTCGCCTGGAAATGTCAATGACATGTCTGTGTCCTATTTTGCCCTATAGGACCTCCCACTAGTCCTAATTTGAGCCAAATTGGGCCAGTGCGTTTTCTACAAGCTTTTGAGCGGGACAAAGGCTAGAACCATGCTAGAAGCATCATATGGAAGTGAGATAATTGGTCTGTCCCAGCTGCATTGGTCGATGTAGAAGGTCCTAGGGGCCAAGATTCTGCCAGCCGTGATAAAAAGATCCAAGAAGGATGCCAGCTATGGTTTGCTGTCCAAGAACGTCTCAGAAGGTTCCAGAATAACCCTTGGTGCATCATAATTCCCTGGGCTGCGTGGAGATTACTTACCGCCAAAGAAATTCCTATATTTTAGGACTTTGTCCCTGCTAAGCTTGGAAAACCTTTTTTAGTGTTTAATTAAGGGTCTTTTGGTCTTTGTAATTCGGTTTAAGTTCCTAGTTTTTAGGGGAATCCTAGGGACCTATTTAAGCACTGTTTTAATGCTGAACTAGGGTTCCACCTCTTTGTAGCTGCCTAGTTTTCAGTTTTAGACAGTTTGTGTGTTTTTACTTTTGTTCGTGCTTTTGGAAGAGGAGCTTAACTCAGAGAATGGAGGAGAATGCTTGGACGTGTCCTTGGCTTGCCCTTGTTTTTAGTGTTTTCTTTTCTTCCCTTTCATCTTTTATTTGTAATCATGACTTATTCTATTGTTTTCAATAAGATGTGTGAGTAGTTCTTCATAGAACTAGGGCTGCTTGAAGCCCTAGCCATGTAGTTTGTTAACTTGATTTTGGCCCTTAGTTTACATTGTTATGAATACTGAAAATGTTTGTAATTATTGGGCATAATGATCTTAGTTTATGTTTATGAGTTTAGTCATCTTATTTTCATAATCTATAGGTGAATGATTACTTGATTGATTGACTATCTTCTTGTGATTGTTTGGCACCAACGGTAGTGGCTTTACATCTTACTTGTAATCCAACTCATGACAACCTAGGACTACACATCACTTTTCTTGGGGTAGTGAGCTGGGAAAGCCTGCTACATAGGAACTAAGAAGGAAATAAAATGTGTGATTTGACCTTGAGTGGACCTTTTCACGGGCATCATATTCAATTAATTCATAGTAATAGAACCTTGGAAATCTTGTTAAGAACTTGTAATGGTTAGTGGTGGATAGTTGGCCTTAGTTCGACTTAATACCTAGTTTTAATCAAAATCAACATTGCTGCCTAATTTGTTTCTTGCACTTTAATTTTATGTTTTACTTGCAGTATTCTCAATTCCAAAAGCATCAAACCCCCCCTAGCCGTGAGTCTTGTGTGTGTTTGGTCATAGTCTTTTGTGTTTTCTTGTGTCGCAAGTTACTGTCATAAGTAGTGTTTAGGTGTCTTGGGATATCTAACTCGTGTGAGTCTTACTTTCGTGTTTGACTATCTTCTTCATTGTTGTTTCTTGAGTCTTAATTGAGTTATTTGAGTCTAAGGTTTAATTGGATTTAACGTTGATACATAATCCTTGTGGGATCGATCCTTGCTTTCTGCTATACTATTTTAGTTTACTTGTACACTTGCAAGGTTTTAACTGTTAAGAATAGTTTGCATTATCTTGTTCTCTATTTTTACCAACAAGTTTTTGGCGCTGTTGACGAGGACTTATCCCTCAACGGTGTTCATTTAATTCATATTTAGTTAACTCAATGTTGTATCCTAACGATTTAGATTTAATTTAAATTGTATACTAACTCAATTTGTAAATTTTTTTTTTCCTTTTTGGGTACATATGAACAACTCATACATGGATACGGGATCTTGGAAAAATCCATATATGGACAAGGGAGCTTGGAACGATCCATACTCAAATCCATTCAATCATGGGTGGAGCAATCAACTTGAATTCCATTATCAAGAATAACCGGATCCATACAATCTAGAATGGGGAAATCAGTGTAATTTCACATGGGACACCACTCCAACAGCTCCTGACTACGACCCATCTCCTGAACTCCAAGCTGCGCACCAGACCTTGATACAAACCTTTGAGGCCTATAATATGCAAACTCAAGAACTAACAAAGCGCATGGAGGAGAGGGCGAAGCGCATGGATGAGAGACATGAAAAGCGCATGAGGCAGCGTCAAATTGAAGAAAGGGCACTTTCCCCACTAAGTGAAGTCGTGGATGATGATTATGATGAAGCTATCATAACACCAACACTTCAAAAATTGCTTTCCATGGAGGTCATGGATCCCATCCAAGGCCATGACGTGAGTACGCCTCCCAAATCTGCTCAGATTGAGCAACGGTTGGAATTGGAAATGGAAGAAGAATGGGGGGAAGAGAATAGGAAGGATGACGGTAAAAGGGACATCTTGGCAGATTGTGAAGAGCAAGGAACATGTGTAATCCGTGACACCATGAAGCAACCAAACTCATCTTACACTTATGTGTTTTTGGAAGCGAAGCCCACGGGAGTCCCGTGGGAAGACCGCGGGCCAGCCCGGATGCCTCAAGTGCTAGAGAGTTCGTGTTTCAAGGACCTACTTGAAGGGGAACTCTATAAACCATCTCCAAGGGCTGCAATTGAGAACAACTCAGCTATGGAGAAGGTTACATGCCAAATTTTCGAGTCCTATGACCCAGGTGTCCAACGACCACCATGTGAATCACTTTCGCAGGCTAAGCCTGCCGTACACCAACTGGAGTCTCAACCTTCACACAAACGCGCCACCGAGACCATGGGCGCGTTCGAGGACGCGTCCTTGCCACGTGCCATGATGCAAACTTGGACCTGCCTTTTATCGCATAAGCAAAACCTTGACGCGTCACAAGAACCTCCTCAAACCATGTCGCAGGCACAATCCTCGCCACACTCTATGTCGCTGAACATAACGCAGGCCCTGCTGCAGCCCAATCCCAACACCATAGAACCTAGACGCGTCCAGGGCAAGCCTTCAATGCGCCCAATAGCGCAGCCTTGAGCCACGCTAAGCCCAACAACCAGAACATGAAATCGGCTCTGCCAAATGGTCTAAGCATGCACCAAGCTACGTCAAACCTCCAATAAATGTCCACGGTAGGATCCCAGCGGCTCCACTTGTTGCCCCAACCTATGGCTCAGCTAAGGGACAAGGACAAGGGCACGATGGTCCACAACAAAAACACAAAGAGGGTGATGAATGCCCTTAACTTCGTACCCCTCTTCAAGTTCAAAAGGAAAAGACGGAAGGGACCAAGGAAGACTTCTAGGATGTACATGGAAAAACCAAAGCCGTTGCACCACCAGCATTGTCGAAGGAAGACATTTGAGAATGGAAAGAACATGCTCTCATTGAAATCACTCCTCAATCTTTTTCTAGATAAGTTACGTTCTCGTCAGGGTATTCCTTTTTGTGTTTTTAATGATTTTCCCCATGATGCAGCAAAAATTCTAATGCTTAAGGCTCACAATATGCTCCATGTTGACGCTACCATCCTTGGCACAACGCCAAGTGCCTAGCCTGCCGTACCACGTCTTGCCCAGACGTTAAATAAAGCGCTCCTAGGAGGCAGCCTAGCCCTGGTTTGTGTTTCTCTCTTACTTTACTGTTTCTACCCTTTTGCACTCTCTAAATCCTTCTGATGTGTTGTCATGCCTAGTTCTTATCACATTGAGGACAATGTTCAGTTTAGGTTTGGGGGTGTGGATTAAAATTTTGCATATAGAAACATCTAGGTTTGGGGGTGATACACGGCCACATAAGTAAAAATTTAGGTGTTAATTAGTTTAAGTTCTGCTAGTAATAGTGCTTTTACTTGTTAATAGGGGCATGCTAAGTTAACTATCGTTGTTCAACTAAGAGTCATGCTATAGTTAAGTAGTTCAAAATCTGCACTTCACAATGCCATGTTTTAAGTGATTAAGTGAACAAAACAACTGAATTTGAGTGAACCTTAGAAACTTAGTGGAGACTACCCTGTGAGATCTTGGAGCCTTATTGCCATTCTTTCTTAGGGATATACTTGTTTAGACTCATAAACACTCATTGCTTTTGTTCTTAATTGTTGATCTCATTACATCATATTTGCATTGGATTTTAAAGAACTAACAACATATAGATACTCTTGATTTGATGTGTGGTTTTCCATAAGAAGTGATGTAGGCTATGTATGCTTTAACCTCCAAAAGCCTTATCCTACCCTATTTCATGCTCCCTAAGCCAACTTTGAAGCCAAATACTCAGCCTTTTCCTTCATCACCCAAAGTATAACCTAACCAAAGTACTTAGCCATTCATCAAAGCCATGCCCTATAACCTAAGTCTATGCTAAGGTTACCCTAAGTGAAAGAAGGTGATGCCCAATTCCAAGACATTGGAATTTTTATCAGAGGATAAAAGTTCAAAGTTTTGAAGAGTGAAAAGCTCTACAAGTGACAAGCTGCATGAAAAGAATGAGGAAATCATTGCATAATCTTGGTTCAATTCAACTCAAAAGAAAAGGAAAAAAAAGATAAAAATCATCAAGAAAACAAAAGAAAAAAAAAACGTTGAAAAAGAAAGAAAAGAGAAAAGTTTTGAAAAGCAAATGAATTGAGCCAAGTGAGCCAAGAACCTCGAAATAAGCCATCAAGGAAGCACAATGCCGTGGGCTCTAAGCAAGGATTCAGTTCAGAAAATTCTAAATTCAAGTCATGACTTCTCATGCTTTGGCACAACTTAGGTTCTTTGAATCCTATCCTTCCTTTCTAAATCCCAAAGCTTAGCCTCATTACAACCTAAAATGGAAGACCTAACTGATCTTATGGACAATAATGATGAGGATTAAGGTACGTATCTATGTTCTTAAAGTTCAATTCCTTTCATGAGATCTTAACTTCCATAAAGTGCTATTCTTCATTTCTAATCATATGTGATTAAACTTGAATTCCATAGCATAAACTCATCAAATATGCTTGAAAATACTGAAGGCCTAGGATTCTTGTGTGAATCGAGAGTTGCCTAGTGAGGATTAGAGTCGAGGCGAAATCTTTCTAAGGCACTTGTATAAGGTTGTTTTTAAGCATGATCACTTGAAATTTTGGCACTTATACACTTACATCCTCACATGACACTCACGGCTACGGCATGATCTTTTAGTTTTGCAAAGCATGTTCCCTTACTTTGATTCTTAATAACTTGTCCTAAGTACTGTCTCTAGCATCTTAGCGTCTAAGCAAAACGTTTGTGGGTGTCGTAACTGCCATAACCCACAGGAAATAAAACTCGTCCTACTAGGAAGACCTAGAGGTTTAAATGTCCTATCTTAACTAAGATCGAGTCTTTTAAATTTTTTTAAGTTTGTTTTCCTTTGTTTTGCTCAGGGACTAGCAAAAGATATGTTTGGGGGATATTTGTTCAGTCATTAATTAAGCATCATTTTGATGTCACTTAGTACCTTTTTTACTTGTCTTTTGTTAGAAATCAGGCCATCCATAGTAGAAAGTGATGCTCTTGTGAAACATGTGCAGGATATAGAAAGAGAATGCAATTATGAGAACATAGGAAAAAGAAAGACTCAAATCGAAGTTCAAATGAAGGAGATTTCGTCATTTCAATATCGGGTCCCTAGGATGTCTCAGGACATGTCCGGGTACCTCATTTTTGGCCCTTGACCAAGTACCTCATTTTGGGCCCTTGACCAAGTACCTCAAATCAAGCCATGTTGGTCCTAGAACTATTTTTCGAGACAAGAAGATCAAGTCCTAGAAGTGCCAAGGTCAGAGCCAAGACATGTCAAGGACATGTCTCAAGAACTTTCATTCGAGCCCCTGCGGTGTTCCAAAAGAGCCGTTATTGAGTCCCTCAAGTGTCGTAGGCTGAGTCCTGAGTAGGTCCCTACCGAGTCGCAGAAGAGTTCTTATTAAGGCCAAGGACACATCCTTGGCATGTCCTGGCCATGCCTCAAAGAAGCCCCAGTCGAGAACCTTGTAAAGTCCAAGTTCCTACCATGCGCTGAAGACCTTGTCCCAAGTTCCAGCCCCAAAGACATGCCAGGACGTGTCCTGGACACGTCCCTGGTCCCTTAGAGATGCACCCAGCGATAGACCCAAGACACCAGAATCAGGTCCGTGACAAGTCCCTTGATAGGTCCCGGAAGGCCAATTTGGGCTATGACCTAGAACTCGATGGAACAAAGTGAGACAAAACTCATATATGGACTTCAAATCACCTATCTAAGCTAATGGAAGCTTGTGTCTCGCCTAGAAATGTCAATGACACGTCTATGTCCTGTTTTGCCCTACAGGATCTTACACTAGCCCTGATTTGAGCCAAATTGGGCCAGTATGTTTTCTACGAGCTTTTGAGCGGGACAAAGGCCAGAGCCATGCTAGAAGCATCATATGGAAGTGAGTTAATTGGTCTATCCCAGTTGCATTGGTCGATGTCCTGCTGAGTCCTTAGCATGTCTAATAAGAAGGTCCTAGGGGCCAAGATTCTGCCAGCCGTGATAAAAAGCCAAGAAGGATGCCAGCCATGCTTTGTTGTACAAAGAAAGTCCTAGATTTTAGGACTTTTTCCCTGCTAAGCTAGGAAAACCTTTTTTAGCATTTAATTAAGTGTCTTTTGGTCTTTGTAATTCAATTTAAGTTCCTACTTTTTAGGGGAATCCTATGGACCTATTTAAGCATTGTTATAATGTTGAATTAGGGTTCCACCCCTTTGTAGCAGCATGGTTTCTAGTTTTAGACAGTTTGTGCGATTTTACTTTTGTTCGTGCTTTTGGAAGTGGAGCTTAACACAGAGAGTAGAGGAGAGTACTTGGATGTATACTTGACTTGCCATTGCTTTTAGTGTTTTCTTTTCTTCCCTTTCATCTTTAATTTGTAATCATGACTTATTCTATTGTTTTCAATAAGATGGGTGAGTAGTTCTTCATAGAACTAGGGCTGCTTGAAGCCCTAGCAATGTAGTTTGTTAACTTGATTTTGGCCCTTGGTTTACACTGTTATGAATACTGAATATGGTTATGATTACTGTGCGTAATGATCTTAGTTTATGTTTATAAGTTTAGTCATCTTATTTGCATAATCTATAGGTGAATGATTGATTGATTGATTGACTATCTTCTTGTGATTGTTTGGCACCAACGGTTGTGGCTTTACATCTTACTTGTAATCCAAGTCATGACAACCTAGGACTGCACATCACTTTTCTAGGGGTAGTGTGATTGCTCAAATTTCCTTTCATGCTTAATGTGTTCTTTGAATAGTTGTGGTAATGAGACGGGAAAGCCTACTACAAAGGAACTAAGAAGGAAATAAAATGTGTGATTTGACCTTGAGTGGACCTTTGCACGGGCATCAAATTCAGTTAATTCATAGTAATGGAACCTTGGAAATCTTGCTAAGAACTTGTAATGGTTAGTGGTGGATAGTTGGCCTTAGTTCGACTTAATACCTAGTTTTAATCAAAATAAATCTTGCTGCCTAATTTGTTTCTTGCACTTAAGTTTCTGTTTTACTTTCAGTATTCCAAAAGCATCAAACCCCCCATAGCCGTGAGTCTTGTGTGTGTTTGTTCAGAGTCTTTTGTGTTTTCTTGTGTCATAAGTTACTGTCATAAGTAGTGTTTAGGTGTCTTGGGGTATCTAACTCGTGTGAGTCTTACTTTCGTGTTTGGCTGTGTTCTTCATTGTTGTTTCTTGAGTCTTAATTAAGTTATTTGAGTCTAAGGTTTAATTGGATTTAACGTTGATACATAGTCCTTGTGGGATCGATCTTTGCTTTCTACTATACTGTCTTAGTTGACTTGTACACTTGCAAGGTTTTAACTGTTAAGAATAGATTGCATTATCTTGTTCTCTAATTTAGCAACAGCTCTCATCTACAGATATATATAGCTTGCCAGATACCGTTTGGTTTACCTCGATGGAACCCACGCCATATCTAATTGTACCTATCATCGTGATAACCCGACCAAAGCCGCTATTTCAAAATCCCGATCGAAGTCATCATCCCGAGCTATAGCTCCATATCCCGGCTCATTCTGAGCCGTAGTTTAATATCCCGTCTCATCCTGAGTCGTAACTCGATATTCTGGTCGTAGTCGCCATCCCTAGCCTTAGGTCGATTGCTCGGCTCATCCCAAGTTGTAGCTCAATATCCCAGCTCATCCCGAGCTGTAACTCAATATCCCGGCTCATCCCGAGCCATAGCTTGATGTCACATCGAGCCTATGATGGAATCCTCCATGACATAGCTTATACCATACTGAGTGTATGATGAAATCCCCCATGGCATACCTTGTATCCTCCTGAGTGTATGATGGAATCCTCCATAACATACCTCATATCCTCCCGAGAGTATGATGGAATCCTCCATAACATACCTCATATCCTCCCAAGCGTATGATGGAATCCTCTATAACATACCTCACCATTTACCGAGTGTATGATGGAATCCTCCATAACATACCTCATATCCTCCCGAGCGTATGATGGAATTCTCCATAACATACCTCATATCCTCCCGAGCGTATGATGGAATCCTCCATGGCATACCTCACGTCTTACCGAGCGTATGATGGAATCCTCCATGACATACCTCACCAACCATTCCACCAGGGCCAAAGCCTAAACTAAAATCCCGGGCTGAAACCCCAAAACCATCAAATACCTGGGTCTAAGCGCCAACTACATAACCCTGGGCCGAAGCCCAAAATCCATAAACCGGAATCCCTAAAATCACCATTCCGGCCTAAGCCCAAGCCATTACCAAAATTGTTTCCCAAAACCCTTATTGAGATCCATAATTCGTATAAATCATTTAAAACAATTATTCGTAGTTCTTAGGTCTCATAACTAATAATTAAACATTTGGAAGGATCACCTTTAATTTCTGAAATTCATAATTAATAATAAATCAAATAGAAAATATACTTATGCATACATTATAATTTAAAATCCAAAATCCACTCACTGAAAGCCCAAGCAAGCCTAACTTTGAGTTTTGGGGTCCTCTACAGTCTCCGGAGCAACGTAGCCTGTGAAAAATGACAACCGGAGTTAATAAGCAACGTTCCTAAACCTTAACTTCAGCCCCCCTAACCTCTAGAATACACACGCGTTCTAACGCATACAAAGTAACTTTGGATGTCTAAAATGACCCCCAAACGAACTCTGATTGACTTGAAACCTGGGCCAAAAGGTCCAGAATGTCGAAAACATCAAAACACGAGTCGACGAAGCTCGGGGGAGGGCCCCACACGCCTCTGGTTCACCTAGGGGGTGCGACTGCATCACTCAGTCGACCCTTACCTCCCTTCGCCAGCGCCTCCAACTGGCTGGCCGGAAATCGCCTTTGTTGAGGCCAGTTTTGAAGCTTTTCCAAAAGCTTCATTTCTTCATCAAATCTAGCGTTTTAATAGTCTAAATTCATCTACTCAAGCCCAATAATCCAAATTCAAGGTCCAAATCGAGAATCAATACCTGTGGTGGCCGAAAATTAGCTGGAAAGTCACTGAGTTACTGTTCACCGTTGTTCTTCCTTCTCCCAGCGCTGTCAACTTTCGTGGTTGCTATGGTGGTGCTCAGAATTAGGTAAAGAAGATGATGGTGGTGTTAGTTTGTTTTGGTTTGGCAAAAATCGAAAAATGTGTTCTTGGTCGGCCATAAAAGATCGAGAGGAGAGAAAGAGGATAAGTGAAAGAAAATCTGGAAACTTTTGGTGTTTTAAAATATCTGGCCACAAAATTACCAAACTACCCCTGAAGCTTCTAGACCTATAATTCCCTCGTTCGGACTTCGTTTTTCGTGTGTCATCTGTCTACGAACTCGTGAGTTCAAGACCTACGCAACGGTCCAACAAAAACTTCCAAAAGTGTCTCCGAACAAAAAATGACTTCCGAGCCCCTATTAAACCCAAGGGTAAAATCATCATTTTCAAAAATAAATTATAAAATTCGTATAATTAAATAAACGGGTCGTTACACATTTGGTGCTAAGTTATTACTATTTTAATATTTTATCATTATTTTCTATACATTTGAGCCTAGAAAAAGTTTACACCATATAGTGTGTAGGCAACCAATTTAGTAAGGAATTGGGCACCCATCTTTTATTTAGGAAATAGAAAAATTCCTAAATTTTTGGACAAATTTGAGAAAGAGTTTGGCCCTTGGCCCTTGGCCCTTGACTAAAATATGTCCATGGCCCTTGGCCTTATGGTTGAAGACCATTTTTTGCCAAATTTTCCTACAATTCCTAAATTTTTGGACAAATTTGAGAAAGAGTTTGGTCCTTGACTAAAATATGTCTATGGCCCTTAGCCTTATCGATGAAGACCATTTTTTGCCAAATTTTCCTACAATTTGGGTTTTTGGCCCATGGTTGGAGATGGCCTTACCGCCTCAGCAAAGTACACTACTTCCTTTGCTCTCATTTCTCTATGCAATTAGGGATATGAGTTTCAAGGGAAGAAGCCTTTAAGGCTACATAAGAAAAGGAGGAATAAAAATGGGTTTCTGAACAAGATTATTGTTCAGTCATTAATTATGCATCATTTTGATGTCACTTAGACCCTTTTTACATGTCTTTTGAATGATTTCTTGCGAACCATAGTAGAAAATGATCAATCTTATGAGACTTGTGCAGATTTGGAAATATAGGTAAATTCTGAGAACAACTCGAAAATAATGGCTCAAATCGTAGTTATAATGAAGAAGATTTCTCAAGGTGAAATCAGGTCTCGAAAGGAGCCCAAAACAGGGTGCTGGCTCATTCCAGGACATGCCAAGTACCGAGCCTTAATCTGAGTCTCAGAGAGGTCCTACCGAGCCCAAGTTCATATCCCTGACATGTCTTGGACATGCCTGCAAAGACCCCTCAAGTTCATGTCATGCGCCCTAATTATGCACCCTAAACAAAAGTCCCTGAAGAGCCCTTGTTGTGCCCTAGATTGAGCCGCTATCGAGTCCTAGAAATGAGCTCCTCAAGAGTGTCAGATGTGTCCTTACAGTGAGTCCCTAGACAAGCCCTCGAAGCTACCGACCAAGCCCCATCGATAGAGCCAAGTTCTAAGCCACGGTCCGTGACATGTCCCTCGACATGTCCAAGAAGGCCAATTTGAGAACTCTCTTAGAACTCGATGGAACCAAATGATACAAGGGCTAGAAATGAACTTCCAAATACCTCTCTAAACTAATAACATCTAGTGGCACGCTCAGAAATTCCAATGGCATGCCTTTGGCATGTTTTTCCCTAAAAGACGTCTCACGAGCCTTGGTTTGAGCCAAATTGGGCCATTGAGTTTTCTACGAGCTTTTGAGCAAGACAAAGCTCAGAACCATGCTAGATACATCATACGGAAGTGCCAGGAGTGGTCAATCCCAGCTGCATTGGTCAATGACATGGTTAGTTCTCGACAAGTCCAAAAGGAGGCCTAAAGGTGTCAAATTGAGGTTCTGCCGTGTCAAATGTGTCTAAGGATGGCCTAACCCATTCCTGCATGTCCAAGAAACCCTAGAAGGATATCAGAAGCAGCCTTGCCACACAAGAAATCCCATAAGACAATTTAGAAAAGACTTGCCGCATAGAAGCATTCCTTGTCCAATAAGGAATCCCTTTTTGAGTCCTTTTTCTTGACAAACTAGGATAGCAATCTGTTAGTCATTATTTGATTAGGTTTTCCAAGTAATCTCCTAATGTGTAAAGGTCTTGGTCTCCTATAAATAGGAGCATGAGTCTCACGGTCAAGGACCCCAAATTTTAGACCTAGCCACATACACCCTTTTGTATTCATTTTTCATAGTTTGATCGCATAGTTCAGTTGGAATTTGAAGGAGAGCTCAGCGTAGAAGATCCTTGGAGCTGCCTTGGTGTGCCTTCAAAGTCCCTCATCGTTTTATTACTTTATTATTGTTCTTTTAATTATGATTTACATTAAGTTTTCTTATATAATTATGCGTGAATAGTTATTAATAGAATTAGGGTTGATTGAAGCCCTAGCCATGTTAGTTTGTTAATTAGATTTTGGCATGTTGATTTATATTGCTATGAATGTTGAATGAGTTTGATTACTGAGCTTCATGAACTTAATTTATGTTTATGAGATTGGCCTCCTTCATATAATTATTGATGTAGTTGCTTGACGGACCACTATATCATCTCGCGATTTGTTGCATTGTGGATAGGTGGAGTGACAGGACCCCTCCCGAATTTCCACTCGAAATCCGTGAGAAGCCATGCTCCCGTCTGACAGAACTTAAAACCTCAAAATAATTCACGAAATACCCTCACTACACCAACAAAGTCCCTACGAGAAATCTACCGAAAATTCGGTAGAGTCTCCCCTGTAACCGGGTCAAACTATCTTCCACCTATCAGACGAAGGATACAACTAACAAACCCACTAACCGACAATCCAGATAAAAGTAAATCCAACAAAAATCCTACACAACGGTAACACAGCAGAAGATGATGCCTTCTCCTAGTCTCGACGCCTCGTCCCGCTACGACCTGGAGGGCACAAAAGCCAAAACAACAGTGAATGGACCATAGAACCAAAAATAAAAGCGTGATCTCGCAAATAAGATAATAATAATCATAATAATCCCACCTTGTTATCAAACCTTACATCCAATAGATCCGCATATACCAATAATTACCACTTACCGGAAACCACTTGATTTACCTTAGTGGAACTCATGCTACCTTTACCTGTGCCCATCATGTCAATAACCCGGTCGAAGCGGCCCTCCCGAGCCATAGCTCGATCTCCCTGCCATAGCCGTACCCTCAATGAACACAAGACGAAAATACCTCAACATCATGCATCAGAGAAATCCCCCGCCTCACATGTCGGACAATACCTCAAAGACATGTGATGGTCATCCCGAGTCGTAGCTCAATATCCCGGTCCATCTCGAGTCGTAGCTCAATATCCCGGCTCATCCTGAGTCGTAGCTCAATATCCCGACTCATCCTGAGCCGTAGCTCAATATCTCGGCTCATCTCAAGCCGTAGCTTAATATCCCGGCTCATCCTGAGCCGTAGCTCAATATCCGACTCATCCCGAGCCGTTGCTTAATATCGTAGCTCATCCCGAGTTGTAGCTTAATATCCCAGCTCATCCCGAGCCGTAGCTCAATGTCCCGGCTCATCTCGAGCCGTAGCTCAATATATCGGCTTTTCCCGAGTCGTAGCTCAATATCCCAGCTCATCCCAAGTCGTAGCTCAATATCTCGGCTCATCCCGAGCTGTAGCTTAATATTGCGGCTTATCCCGAATCGTAACTTAATATCCCAGTTCATCCCAAGCCGTAGCTCAATATCCCGACTCATCTAGAGTCGTAGCTCAATATCCCAACTCATCCCGCCCAACATATGATGGAATCGTCCACATCATAGCCCGATACCTCATTCAGCATATGATGAAATCCTTAACATCATCGTTAATACCTCGCCGAGCATATAATGGAATCCTCCACATCATAGCTCATATCCTACCGAGAGTATGATGGAATCCTCCATACCATACATTGTACCCCTCCGAGACTATAATGGAATCCTCCATACCATAGCTCATATTCAGCCGAGAGTATGATGGAATCCTCCATACTGTACCACATACCTCTCCGAGACTATGATGGAATCCTTCATACCATAGCTCATATTCTCCCGAAAGTATGATGGAATCCTCCATACCATACCTTGTACCTCTCCGAGACTATGATGGAATCTTCCATACCATAGCTCACATCATGCCGAGAATATGATGGAATCCTCCATACCATACCTCATATCGTACTTAGTGTATGAGTGAATCCTCCCAACCATACCTCACCTCCCACCAAGCGTATGAGAGAATCCCCCTAGCCATGCCTCACCTAGAAACTCCCACCAACCCTCCCACCAGGGTCAAAGCCTAACCCACCATCCTGGGCCAAAACCCCAAAACCATCAAATACATAGGCCTAAGCCTAAAATCCATATCCGGGACAAGCCCAAAGACCATATCCAAAATCAAGTCCACTCACCTCACGTCCAAGCGAATCCAACTCCAAGCTATTCGGTCCCCCTTGACCTTCAGAGCCACCACACCTGGAAAAATTGACACTTGAGATCAATAAACGTCAATTCTAAGCCTCAAAACCCGTGATACTAACTCCCGTAGGCTCTCACACGCCCTCAACGGTCCTAAACTATCTTAAAGTATTGTAAAACGATATTAAATCCAAAATTACCAACCAAAGGTCAACCGGTTGTTTTAAGTTACAATAATAAGCAACTGTGATCCAAAATAGAAGAGTTGACTAAAAGTCAACATTCATTCAACTCGTCCCAATTTTGGATCAAACCACTAGAAATCCAATTCAGCGTTTACAAACCTCATATTTCCAATTCGAAAGTTCCAACAGGTCAATAATAATCCCAAAATCATGCTACTGAAATTTAAAAGTAATCCAACGGTCGGATTTTCATTAATAGGAGAAAACACTCGTTGGTCAACACGACTTAATACACTCAAATTTTAACTATCACGATAATTAAAATCAATTATACCACTGTGTAGAGCTCAATGAGTAGATGAATTTTCATATCTGAGCCGAGGGTCAGAAGTGATGCGAAGTTATTGAAAAACTCAAAAAATGGTCCAAAAAGTCCAAACTTCTTCTGTTAAAACTGCAAAAATGAGTAATTATTACACAAAACCAAAATTAATGGATTGTTGGGTTCATCGAGATGAACACAAAGGTACAAACCTTGCAACTTGAGGTGGTCGGAATTGGTCGGAATCGGCGTACGGTGGTATGGCGGCGAGACCACCTCGCGTGTAAGCTTTTCTTTCTTCTTCACGTTTTTATTCTTTTTGGAGGTGGGTGGATGATCGAATTAATGGTGTGGGAAGTTTGTTTAATAATGGCCGAATTAATGGTGTGACACTTGTCACACACATCAGAAGAAACTAGATGAGTCACTCCCATGCAAAAGACCAAAATGCCCCTACAACATTACACATAGAAAACTTTTCCATTTCAGACCCGTAACCTTTCCCTACGAAATCTGATTTTCGCGTGCCGATTGTCTACGAACTCATGAGTTCGAGACCTACATAACGGTCTGAGAAAAAATTCTAAAAGTATTCTCAAACAAAAAGTGGTTATCAAACCCCTCCTAAACCTGAGGGTAAAATTGTCCTTTCTTAAATTAATCTACGAAAATCAAATAATTAAATGTACGAATCGTTACATGGTGGGACACCTATCTGTAATCTAAACTAATGACAACTTAGGACTGCACATCACTTTTCTAAGGGTAATGTGGTGTCATTAAATTCTCTTTGTACTTCATGCAACATCTTAACTGATAGGTGATAGACGTTCTAAGGTACTCATCCGGCCTAGAACATGCTAAGTAAGAGAGGATAATATATGTGGAGTGGGCCTTAGTCGGACCTTTGCATGGGCACCTAATTCAGAGAATTCATAGTGATTAAGTTGAAAAAATCTGGTTAAGAACTATAATTGGTTAGGGTGGATAGTAAGCCTTAATTCGCCTTAGGATTTCTTTACCGTATCTTAGTGTTACTTGCTTGTTTACTTATTTTGTAGAGTTAGGTCTAGGCGTGTGTGTTTGTTTGGTTTATTATTTGTGTATCTTTTTGAGTTAATAAATCTAAACTTGAGTGGAATAAATTGTTGAACAAGCCCTCGAGGGATCGACCTTTGCTTGCTACTATATTATCTCATTCTATTTTGTGCACTTGCAAAGATATAACTGTTAAGAATAGAGTTCATATTCTTGTTTTTTATTTTTACTATCAGTTATACCCTAAGGAATGGCTCAAGGGGTTGGACGCTTTCCTTTCAATAGATGAAATGAGGACTATGGTTAGGGAAGAAATGAAAAGAATTTTGATGGAATACAACGCCATGAAGAGAAAGGGTGGAGGTGGTTCTGCTGGAGGAGGATGTTTATGGAGGTGGTTTTGAGGTAAGGGTGGAGGTGGTTTCGAGGTAGGGATGAAGGTGGTTCCGATGGAGGCTCTCAAGGTGGTTCAGCTCCATAGGTGTCATGTCGTCAATTGCAACGAACATCAAACAATTAATAATTTGACAAGAATAAATAACAGCTTCGGTCTGATGTCAATGCGATGATGCGATGCCAATACCTCCCTTCAAGTTGGTGCATAGATAATATCAATGCCTAACTTGTAGAAAGCAAAACCTAAAAACCATAATTACGAAAGGAGATGGATCGAACTCGCTTTGATACCATGTCAAACAACAAATAAACGAAAAACTAAAGCAACGGAAATCATAATTTAGAATTTTGTGGGCCATATGGGTGCACGGAGAAACTAAAGGCTCCGTAGCCCTACAATGAAAAGCAAGGGTGGAGGTGGTTCGGCTAGAGGAGGAGGTTGGTGGAGGTGGTTCGGCTAGAGGAGGAGGTTGGTGGAGGTGGTTCGGCTGGAGGAGGAGGTTTATGGAGGTGGTTCCGAGGTAAGGATGAAAGTTGTTCAAACTGCGGCGATGTAGGCTCCCGAGGTGGTTCAACTACATAGGTGTCCTACGTACCTTCAATTGGAACGGACATTAAACGATTAATAATGTAACAAAAGTAAATAACAGCTTTGGCCCATGCCGATGTCGATGCGATGCCAATACCTCCCCTCAAGTTGTTGCATAGATAACATCAATACATAACTTGCAAAAGATAAAATGAATAATCCATAATTACAGAAGGAGACGAATCAGACCTGTACTGATATTATATCAAAGGAAAAAAATAAAGCATCAAAAATCTCAATCTACGAGTTTGTGGTTCATAGGTACACGAAGAAACAAAGGGCTCCACACACCCATAATGGATGCAAAATATATTTCTGTATGCCAAATGGTTACAAGTTACAAGTCTAATGCGAGCTTTATATCAAGCCAGATACTATCCAAGCAGCACCTTTCAGACAGCCACCAAGGGACGCTTGTTTTCTTTTATATGGCGTTCTCTTTTGTGGGGACGAGACCTTTTAACACGCTGTCTTCGCTGGAGGGTGGGCAATGGTCACTCAATTAAAATTTACTCAGATGCTTGGCTACCTTCTTCAACAAATTATCCATGCATCCGCTCTCCGCCGACTCTTCCATTGGATACTCCGGTAAGTTTTCTTATCACTGAGGATGGAAGTTGGAATTTAGATCTTCTCAAAAATTCATTTTGGGATTCCGAGATAGCTTCAATATTGTCCATTCCTTTACCTGATCAATCGATTCCGGACAAATTAATATGGAATTTCCAAAAGAATGGGGACCTACAGTGTTAAAAGTGGCTTTAGAGTGGCCCAAAATATTCGTCTGCAAGAATCTGGGAATGCTGGCTCCTCAAGTACACACATGCATACAATTTGGTCCTCGGTCTGGTCCCTCACAATCCCCAATAAAATCAAAATCTTTTTGTGGAGATGCCTTCATGGGATACTTCCTGTTTCAGCAAACCTATTCTCTCGGAAGATGATTCCTTAATTCCCCACTCTGTTTCCGCTGCCATAACCAACCAGAGACGATACTCTATGCTCTATGCTCTATGCTCTTGGCCGTTATAGCTAAGCAAGTTTGGTCCCTCTCCCCCTTTTCAACTCTGGTAAGTACTAGACACGTGCCATGCCTTCTAGACTTTTTCCACTTCGCCTTAACTAATCTCACTCGAGAAGAAATGATCTATGCTGTCTACCTATGTTTGGCATAGTCGTAATGAAAACTTGGCCACTGGCAAAGTTACTTCAGCCTCAGTTCTCATAAACTGGAGTTATGACCTGATGCATGAATTTCTAACAATCACTCAAAAGGAAACGCATGCTCACCCCAACAATGCTATACCACGTAGATGGGAGAGACCTTCGGACGCCTTTTTGAAATCGAATGTGGATGGAGCTGTTGGACAACGACAAGGCATCAGGGATCTAGGAGCAGTGGTTCGTGACAGCTGTGGGGATCTTATGGTAGCCACATCTAACGGAATAAGAGGAAATTTGACTCCCAGGGCCACCGAAATCATGGCAGCCTGTTTGGGCTCACAGGTTGCTTATCATATGGGCTACGGACATATTATTCTGGAAATGGATGCTCAAGAGGTTATTGCACTTTTAAATTCAACAGGAAATTGCTTGGATGTAGATGGAGCACTCATTGAAGAGGCACAAACATATTTTCGATCTTTCCAATCAGTGAATTGTCAATATGCTCCACGCACATGTAACAAAGTTGCCCACCATCTAGCCAAGCATGCAATTCGTTTCTCAGATTGTTCTAGCACTTGATCAGTAATTTTGATGGCAGCTTCAATTTGTTATCAAGTGGGTTTCTTAATAACTTCTTTGATTCTCCCTTCAATTTTTCTCTTAAAGCTCGTTATTTTCCTTTTGCTACTTAGCGTTTGTCTTCATCGCTGCTTCTCCCAAATTACCTACGAACCAAAACTTTAATTTGAATCCTGGTTTGTTTCTTGTTTTGTTGTGGCAGGTTTTAAAAGTTTGACTCATCTTTCTCCAACTAGAATCCTTTCTCTGTTTTATTTCATCTTTGGCCAAACACAAACTTAGACAATTTCAGACCACTAGCCTTGGATACTTCTCTTTCTCCTTTTCATGTTTTGTTCAAGCTTGCTGATTGGATTACTAGTTCCTTGCCAGAATTTCCTCTCTTCTGCTTGTATTTAGGTTAACAGATTATTGCTCGTTTCTGTTTATTTATAGTTTTTCAAAGCTAAATTTCTCCTTCTGTACGGGCATTTTTCTCTTCTCAGTTAGTTTCATTTGGTTTTATAAGACTCGAACTTTTTTCACAACAAAACAGCCGTGGGATCGTCGTAAATTAATATGCTGTGTTTACTATTGGATTGTTTTCCCCTTTAATTCTTTTTCTCAGTTTGTCCTTTCTTTAGCTTGTTTGATTTATTGTCTTCTCTTCACTACTTCTATCCTTTTTAAAGTTTTTCCAACACCAAAGTAGAAGACTCTTCACTTTGGATTAAAGCCTTTATTTCTCCCTCTTCTCATACACACCTATAAATGCAGAGATTGCCATCCGGCATTTGGTATTTTAGATATTCGCTGATTTAAATGTTATCATTTGTTAGGCAATGATCTCTTTATCAATTTATTTTTAGATATTCGCTGAGTTAAATGATATCATTTTCCTATAAATTGTATTACTGACAATAATTTATTTCTGGATTGCAGACCCCCCAAAGCTGAAGATTGGAGCGCAAAGAAAGTCTTCAAATTTACATCAGTCTCCAATGTGTTGTACTTTTTTTCCTATGCCACGATTTTTTCCCACTGAATTTTTCCCGGCGAGGTTTTTTAACGAGCCGGCACGAAAGGC
Organism: Oemleria cerasiformis; assembly: GCA_037349345.1. Taxonomy (NCBI): domain Eukaryota; kingdom Viridiplantae; phylum Streptophyta; class Magnoliopsida; order Rosales; family Rosaceae; genus Oemleria; species Oemleria cerasiformis. Next base: position 12,023,795 of record JAZGTL010000009.1, on the reverse strand, counting down.
ATACCCACACCTTTATTAGATATTGGAAGAATAAAGATTGATGTGCATGTCAACAATTCGGAGTCATTACTCCTTTACAATTTTTTCATTTTATTTTTCTTTATTTTGTTCAGGTGTTGTTCCTAGTGAATTAGTTCAAGCCGTAGATTTTCTTTAAGATTTTACTCTTATTCTGACTATTCACGTCTGGATATGCAATAGACTATGTCTCTGTCATTATAAACTTTTCACGATATTTTAAATAAAAAAAAAACATCTCTTCTAACAAAAAAAAAAACCAATATGAACAACGTATAATAAAACCTTACATCAAATCCCATACATAAATATTTTGGAATCCTAATTCATAATCTTAATTCATAAATAAATCAACTTAACCAAGTAAACCAAATATAGTAAGAAAACAATTTCTAACTATAACAATTCTAAACCTTCACTTAGTGCTATGACCAATGGTATTCTCCACATGTTATGTGGGAGCTCTCTCATCGAGCAATGTCGATACTCAATGTATATATATACATATATATATATATAATGCTCTCCCTCAATATCATTGTATTAAAAATAAATAAAATTCTAAACCAAAAGTAATTCATACTTTTCTAACATAAATAAAATACCAGTAGCTTAGTGGGGGTGGGGTGTGTTCAATTAGAATTGTAAATTATTTCTAAAGATATTTTTTAAGTGATGGATTCATTGAACTTTATAGAATTGTCTTGGGCTTACATGAATTTAGGGAAAATTCTATTTAAATATTGTTACGCATTTATATGCACATGTAATACAAATTTGATTGAATTTTCTGGATTTAGTTAGAATTATTGGTCTAATTTTTTTTTACTTTTTAATTTTTTTATAATAAATAAAATATGAAGGTCCATTCCATAACCATCCCTTCAGACTTGATATTGGCTCTCAATATTCCTCTTCCAACTTTTTTTTTATTGGACTCTTCCAACTTTCACAACAATATCATATAATCACCTTTATCGACAAAATGCACCAATACCCTTTCCTACCACATCAATATATATATAAGGAAGAATATGAGCAATAGTCCCAGAATTTTACCATAATTTTAAAAATTGTCCATAAACTTCAATATTAGTTTTTTCCGTCCTTGTACTTTACCACAATAGTTGATTTAGTCACTCCGTCAAAAATCTGAACGGAATCCGTTAAAATAAAGGGCAAAATCATCCTTTCAAATGAGATTTTTCTTACGGATTCCGTTCGAATTTTTTATGGAGGGACTAAATCAACTATTATAGTAAAGTTCAGGTACGGGGAAAACTAATAATGAAGTTTAGTGACGATTTCTAAAATTATGGTAAATTTCAGGGACTATTGCTCCTATTTAAACTATATATAATCTCTCAAACCACCTATCTATTAATATGTTATAGATTGAGAATGGAGGTGGTGAAGATGTCGACCCAGCAAATGGAGGCGGTGAGTATATACCCAACAAGGTAATTGATGAATTCATCCTTTCATTAAATATCGAAGGAGGGTAGGATGAATTTATCGATGATGTTCTATATATGACGAATCAATCAAAAACATTAAGGGCTAATTCTAATTGATGAATTCATTGAATCTGAAGAGTGTTCAATTGAATTCATAAAAAATGAGCATGATGAATCAATCTAATTCATTGAACGTAGCAAGGAGATTATCCATGAATTCATCGATTCATCCAATCCAAAGAGTTGAATCGAATTTATCAAAGAAGAGCATGATGCATCCATCAACCATGTTAATTCATGGACAAATAATTTCATTATAGATGTCTTTTTGAATGTGCATCAATGGAAGATTCCAAAATTATTTGGTCGTATATATAAACTTGGATGCAGATGAATGATATTTATTTTATTTATTTATATTTTGCTGGGAGAGAATTCACACAAATGTTAGGGGGGAGGGATGAAATTGCTATGACAATTGGTATTTATATTTATATTTTTCACTTACTAGGCCTACCAAAATTCACTTAAATCCTTTCTTTAATGAAATTGTTTAAAATTTACAAGATTTTGAATACACCTACATTTATGTGGACATTTGATAAGTTATATCAAATTCTAATTGAATATATTAGAATTTGTGGGGACATTTTTTTAGTTCTTTAAAATTCTAATTGAATACACAAGAATTTATAATTGTCTTTAAATCATTCACAATTCTAATTAGAAAACACCCCACTAGAAGTCCATATATCACCGTGCTCTTTATCTTGCGTTTCTCTTTAGAACTTTGCATTGCGGCGACTAAATTTATTTTCAAGAAACAACATCACAAAATAAAATAAAAATTATAACAGTAGATTTTTGTTTTCTCATGACATTGTTTTATTATAGGATAAACTATATAAAAATACCCAAACTATAGGGGTCATTTCAAGTTTATACCCGAACTATGAAAATTTTCATCTAAGTACCCAAACTATCAAAACACAACATTTAGGTACTCACTGTTTGCAATATGTTAAAAAAATATGTTAAGTGCTCAAGTGCCATTTGTGGGGCCTTTTTTTATGTTGATATTGACGCCATGTAGACTGAAAAAATAATAAAATTTGAATATTATTCAAAGTAAATAATAAAATCTTAAAATAAATAAACAAAAAAAATTTTAAAAAATAAAAAACAACTCAACCATAACCCTTCGACACTGCAGACACCTCGTATTTCAAGGCCAAGTACACCGCAGAGGGGTTCCAACTTCTTCAATTCGCCTCATGGGTTTCGACGCTCCCATCCTCTTTCTTCTTCTGGTAAGTACCCTCACTGCTACAAAGGCTTTCAACCTAGTCAGCATCAATTATGGGTTTTTCGAATTGCAGTCCAAATAAGGCCTCGCCCTTGTCAATGGCATGGCGGTTGGCTTTGGATTGAAGATGGAGTCAATTGTGGTTAATGGCGACGAAGGATGGGGAGATCGGTGAGGTTGATTGTTGGAATTGGTTGTTGTCTTGTTGGTTTCGATTTTGGTATTAGGTCGGCGGTCGTGCGATATTAGATTGGTGGGAAGATCTAAGAATTCTTGCGTTGGTGGTTGTTGGTATTGGGCCGGTGGTTCCTGGTGGGTGTGATTTGTGAAATTAATTTTCTGGGTTTTTAGGGGTGTTTGGTTTTTAGAAGCCACAAAAAAACCCAGTTTTCTGGGTTCTCGCAGAGAGGTAGAGGGTGAGACAAATGGGTTGGGGAGAAATTAATTTTGTTTTTGTAAATTAATTTTAATTTTGTTTCTTATTTATTATTTTTATATAATTTTTCAGCTTGTGTGGAGTCCAACTCAACATATAAATCTGACTCAACAATGCCACCTAATGATTTAACAGATTTTTTAACAGTTGACTAACGGAATGTAGTTAATTGATATGTTTTGATAGTTTGGGTACCTAGATGAAAATTTTCATAATTCGGGTATGAACTTGAAATGACCTCTATAGTTTTGGTACTTTTATGTAATTTATCATTTATTATATTATAAGAATAGAAAATCTATATGCTACTTAGTGTTATAACCTAGTGTTATTTTTCTTCATGTTAAGTGAGATGTCTCGAGTTCGACTCTCATAAATGGCGAGGTTAATATCCAATGTGTATAATGTACTCGCTTTCCCTGAGTATTTTTTTTTATATAAAAAAAAGTCATGACTTTTTTTAGGAATAAAAACTAGTTACTCTCTTAACTAAGCTCGTAACAACTCTAATGTTTTGTTCTAATTCCACTCATAGTCTATCTTTTATGAGGAATTTTAAGGAATAAAAACTAGTTACTCTCTAGACTAAGCTCGTAACAACTCTTATATTTTGTCCTAATTCCACTCGTTTCTTTTATGGACAATATTTTTTTAATCATCCATGAAATTAATCATTCTAATTGAATATACATTTTATTTTTTATCTATTACGATAAATGACATATAATATATCAATAAAGTAAAAGATAAGATTTATTCTTTCCTAATTCAGATTATTTGTCAAACGGGTCTAGCTCAGATGGTTCTAGCCTTAACTTGTAGACTAATGGTCTCGAATTCGAACCCCGACGGCATATTGTAAATAACAGTGATTGGACTCTTTTCAAAAAAAAAAAATTCAGATTCTTACTATTTTCCATCCTTTTTTCTTATTGGCTAGCAATTAGTAATTGCTTCCAAAAAAGCCAGAAAATAAAAAAAAAGATACGCTTTTATTACGTGTGCGTATATACCTGTGTAGAATGTATATATACATCCCGACTTAATCTCTCCCGCTTTTATTACGTAGAGACCGCTTTCTCTGATTGCGGGTTTGATCTGAGCTTGACTTGCTTGAATCTCAGGTACTTTTCTAATCCTCGCTTTCATATTTCCCTCATTTGATCTGCTTTCACTTTAATTTCGATTTAATTTAGCCCAAACCCTAGATTTTCCCTCTTTTTTTCAGTTTTAATTTGATTTAATTTTGCCAAGCGAAAGTTGGTTCAGCTCAGGCACCGCTGTTCGCTGGGCTGTTTTTTTTTTTTTTTTTGGGTTAATAATTATGTAAGTTTCCAGTATGTATTGGCGGCTGGAAAACCGCAAAATAAAGAGAAAATTTAATGTTAACTGAGGAGTTTTGAGAAATTTAAAATTCCCAGCCCAAAGGGTTTAGGGGTAGTTGGATGGTTTTTTATTTTATAATTTTGTGATTTTTGTCTTTGGAAATATGGAATTTTGATAGTGTTAAGTTGTAATATCTGATTTTTAGAGTTATTTATATACATTAGTTTTTGTAGACTTTGATATTTAAATGTCAAAGAGTGCAATGAGGTTTGAATGTTTGATGGCTAACATTAAGACAATTTTTCGTGTTTGGTTAATCAGAAAGCATGGGTAAAGGAAAATGAAGGAACATTTTTTGTGTTCCTAATTGTATAAATTTTGAAAATACCCAAATAGGTCTTGGAGTTGTTTGAGGTTCAATTGAACTTGATCGATTGTTTGGTTCTTTCGAGCACCATTTTGAGTCTAGCTACAGGCATTGTATTGCTTGTAATAGAAAATTTATGTGTAGTAATTTTTTACTTTTCTTTAGTGGCACTTTTAGTTCACTGAAGCATAGTTGCTTGTTGATGCGGGTAGGTTCATGATAGGGAACTTACTCCTTTTGTTGGTCATTATGTGATGGCAGGTAGCAAAAATTCAAGTTGCTTTTGGACAGGTTCAGAAGCTGCTCAATTAAGGGATTGAGCGACTAATGCTAAGTTCTGGGAATAATGTAAGCCGGGGTAGTGCAACACTATCATCAGCTATGCCTCCGTTGCCACAGTATTTGCCATTGGAGCCCATTCTCTTAGGCAATCAAAAATATACGCGCTCGGGAGAACTGAGAAGGGTTCTGGGCTTTCCTCTTGGCAGTATATCAGAGGACCATTCCTTTGGTGTTGCCCATCCTAAACCTCCACCTCCGGTGGCAACAGAGGAGCTAAAGCACTTCAAAGAAAGTGTGCAAGATGCATCTAAAAAGGCCAGGTATAGTCCATTCACCCTATGGAAACTATCTCTCCGTGACGCTTTCATCATAGAAATATACATCATTAAAGCTGTTGCTCATGTCTTAAAAGCAGTTAGGAGTCTTGGTTGTTCATTAATTTGGAATCTAAAGGGTCATGCAAATTGTGGTGCATGGTGTTTTTTATATTCAAGGATTCAATTGTAGTGAGTCACTGTTGAACACACACCATCTTGTAAGGATTTATCTTTCAGAAATATTGATTGTGGCATTGTGTTGTTAGCAGACTGAAGTTGTACTTAATCCATATTTTAACAGCATTCTTTTTGTCTACCAGGGACAGAGCTAAAATGTTGCGTGAATCCATATTCAAATTGGAAAAGTACAGAGAAGCTTTGAGCTCAAAGAAGAGGCAGCGAAGTGATCTTTCATCAAGTGAGAGGTCCAATGGAGTAAGCTTAGTGAAACTGGGAAGTCAAATTCATAAAAACCCTCACGAGACTATGACTCAAAGATTGGAAGACAAGGCTAAGGGTGTCGGGATCAATAAGCGTGTTCGTACGTCAGTGGCTGATGTACAGGTTTGTATTCAAAAGTAATTGTAGTATTTTCATTTTGATCTAGATCTATGCGGTTTAGAAAAAATGATCTTTCTTTGAAATGAAATTGAATGAAGAAAAAGCCTATTTCTTAATTTGAATTTTCTTTAATAATTGTTTTGTTTATGTTACTCTTCTCTAGAATCATTATGGAATGAACATAAACTGGCTCTAGTCTTTGTGTTTCATTGAAAAAGAAGCACAGACAAATACACCAAAAGAGAGGTTCCATTCAAGTCTATTTCTAAAACAAGAATTTGATACAGTTGATTGGCGTGTTTTCATGTAGTTAGATTGTTTTCTTTTAGTCAACTATTTAGGTTCATGCTTAAAGCAAGCTTCTTCCTATGTGTCTTTAAGATGTATGCACTTTCTAAATGCTACCAGGCAGATGTTATGCCAGCAGCCACCTCAAGGAAGCAGGTGGTCACAGACAAGGATGAAACTATGCTTCAGGCTGTTAGTGGGGGTTCCGTTAGGATTGAAGAAAAGACCCGCAGACTGCTTGCTGGAGGTGAAGGGTTAGATCAGAAGATAAAAAAGAAACGTTCTGTGGGAGCAGTGAGTAATAGGATTATGGGTGGTGAACAGGATGTAAAACGACCTACACATCCAAAACCGAGTGGTGATTCAAAGCTACGCACTTGTGATGCTCAAGGTATCAGGTATGTGTTTATTTGAAGATATCTAATTTATAATTCTTCTTGAGGTTAAATCTCTTACTGTTCATGATAAGTATGAGTATTTATTATTTAAAGGTATTCTTAGCATGGATATCTTTAGGAAGTTTATTGCAGTTGTTCTTTATGTTCATCCACATTTGGCAACATTGAAAGGAGAAGGCAACGATTTTTTTTTTTTACATTTTAATTTGCAGAGTAAAGTCTTCACTTGGAGTTGGAGGAATCAATAAGTCAGATTGCTCTTTTGAATCTGCTAATCTCAGTACTTGCACAGTGATGAAAAATGAGCTGGAAAATGCTCCTATTCCAAAAGACCGTTCAGCTGTATTAGAGCAAAGAGTTGTGTTGAAAGGGAGCATTAAGTATGTTTTCATTCTGATATTATCTTATTCATACTATGAGTTTCAAAGTCATTAACAAATTTTTTGGTTAAAGACCACCACATTTTGAACCTGATGATCTTAACACTGTCATTTCAAGCTTCACTTAGTTGTTAAAATGAGGTTGTTGATTTGTTCATGGTTCTGTGCCACAGGCTAAATGTTCAGGAGGATACTGTAGGCAGTCCTAATCCACTGATAAAAGGAAAGATTTCTAGGGGAGTACGAACTGGTTCCGTCATGAATCTAGACTCATCCCCTAGTGTTCAACCGTCGTCGGGAGTTTCTCAAGGTTGGGAACAGCCTACTGGTCAAAACAAAGTCCAAGTGACAAGTGCTATGAATAATCAAAAGCGAGCAATGTCTAACAGTTCTTCTATACATCCTATGGCCCAGTGGGTTGGTCAACGACCACACAAAAATTCTAGAACAAGGAGAACAAATTTGGTTTCTCCTGTATCAAAAAATGCTGAGGCACAGATTTCGTATCAAGGCTCTGCAACATCCGATTTTAGTGTTAGAACTTCTTCTGCTGGGACCATTGGTTCACAATTTGCAAGCAGTTTAGATAATCAAACTCCTAGACCTAAGAAGGAACTTCATAATGTTTCATCTCCATATGGGTTATCTGGAAGTGAAGAATCAGGAGCTGTCGAAAACAAGTTCAAAGAGAAGGGAATGGACATTGGTGACATTGCCTTAGCAAGCGATCAAAAAGTTGGTGCTCATTTATTGCCCATCAAGAAGATTAAGTCACCAACTACTGAAATTGGAGACGGTGTGCGAAGACAAGGAAGAAGTGGAAGGGGTCCATCTTTGACAAAGCCTGGGATTCCTCCAATTATGGAGAAATCAGAGAATTTTCAAACCATAAAGCCTCTCCAAGGCATGAAACCTATGTCTGATAAGAATAAAAGGTATTTAACTTTTTCTCTTTTTCAGTTTGTATCTGTCTTATAGGTATTGTGCCAATGGGTTGAGTATTTTAACTGAAAAATCTCATCCATATTTTATGGTGTTTAGTAAACCAGGCCGTCCACCTCCAAAAAAGCTGAAAGATCGTAAAGCTGTAACTCGTGTTGGGCCAACAACATATAATGGCTCATCAGATTTCACAGGTAGTGTTAAATAATGTAACTTCAGCTTGGTTGATTTTCAATTTGTTATTTGGTGTCTAATATTCTTCATAGTTTACTGATACTGGTGGGCTTTTTATAGATATTGCGAACCTGAAATCTGATTTTCCATTCTCTCATTGATATACGTTTGTAGTTTTGGATGCCTGGGTTATTGCAGTTTCAAATGTTCTTAGAGGCATGCATTGGCATAACATTTCTTTCCTTTCCCCTTTCCCTCTCTTCAGCTAAAAATAAAGGTTGTGAAATGTTGGAGACTGCTCTTACCTGTGTTTCTCTATTGATTCCATGATTTTAGTGGGACACCTTTGCTGTTTCTTTGTTTGATTAATAATTAGTGTCCATTTTCAAGAAAATAAATTTGTTTTTTATTTTCTGCTCTATATGTGTTTCTTTTGTTTGTGTGCTGTATTTAACCAATATTGTGGAAATACTTGTATTAAACATAGGGCAGCTAGAAATTTACTGTGGAGGGGAACTACTTATGGATCATAAGCCCAAAGCTTTTGAGTTTAAACACATAGAATACATACTAAACAAATTTAGTGTTTGTGTTTGTGTGTGGGTGGGGGCATGTGCCCCAATTGCTCTCAATGTAAAATGGTTGTGGATGTATATTTTGGCAATATTACCTTCTAATATCTAGTATCATGGCAGGTGAATCTGATGACGACCATGAAGAACTGTGTCTGGCTGCCAATTCTGCTCGTAATGCTAGTAGTATGCATCTTGACCTTTTAATGCATACACATGCAAAGAGTTTAATACTTCTATATAAAAGCAGCATACTTCTCTTATCCATCCATGCCTATGACTAAAGTTATGCCTGGTTCTGCAGAACTTGCATGTTCTGGTCCATTTTGGAAAAAAATGGAATCAGTTTTTGGTTCTCTCTGCTCAGATGACATATCCTACTTGCAGCAGCAGGTATTAAATATTGTACCTTTATGCATCTCAATTTATATCCTTGGACAGACACTTATACATTTCTTTCGCCATTTTTTATATTGGTTGGATCAGCTAAGTTTTGCAGAGGAGCTTGGCGAGAGTGTGTCTCAGATGTTTGGCGATGACTATAATGTTTCGGTACTATAATTAGCATGATTCTTGTGAAATTTCATTTGTTTTTTGTGTTTCAATTTTGGATCTTGACAATTGATTTAGTCAACTAAACTCAAAGGACAAAAAGGATTTATAGAATATAAGTCAAACTTTTCTATGGATTTTCTTTCAGGGTGTTTTAATGCATGGAGAATTCCCTAATTGTTCCGGGGAGAGGCAAGGGAACCATTTTAATCACGATTCATCCAAGACTGATGCTTTATGTGAAAAAATTGGCATGAGAAGGTTGGAAAAGGTTACTCCATTATACCAAAGAATTCTGTCTGCTTTGATTGAAGAAGACGAAAGCGAAGAAGTTTACCACCATAGTGAAGAGAAAAATATGCACCTACGGTGTGTGAGTGATGATTCTCATTGTGGTTCATGTAATCAGATTGATGTTGAAGCCAAAGATTGGGACCGAATGGAATTTGAAGTTGAGTCGAAAGTGGATTTTCAGAATCAGAAAAGTTGCTTGTTGGACAGAATTTCTTTTGATAGAAGTGCTGCAACTAATACATTTAGGAACAGAAGCATGTCCAGTTCTTTACACAGCCATGAAAAGCGGAAGGGAGATGACCTTTCGCATTCTGATGTGGGCCTTGCCTGTGATACTGATCTTGGTCAATTGCACCCTAGGGATTTAAGTAGTCCTCGCTTTCCTTTGTCTGACTGCCAATATCACTTGATGTGCCTGGATGACAGGCTTCTTCTGGAGCTGCAGAGTATTGGTTTATGTTCGGATTCATTGGTAAGCAATCATTTCACACATTGATACATCATATAAGCTTCCTGGAGAAGTTTTATGCCAGTGATTTTTTGGCGGTTTTGTCTATAGTTCTTACCTTTGTCCCCATTTTCTTTTTCTTTATGTTTGTGCCTTCTTCCAGCCTAATCTAACAGAGGGAGAAGAATTCATTAATCAAGATATAATGGGACTCGAGCAAGGGCTGCATCAACAGGTTGGGTTTTCATAGATATTGCTTATATGAATTTCCACAACGATTAGGCCCTTTGAATTTATCTTCTGGTTTCCATTTTGAATATCTATATTCTTTTCATCATATATTCCTTTGATGCCCGTTTCTCATTTCTTATGTCTCTTTTCATAATCCACAGATTGGGAGGAAGAAGAAGAAATTAGCAAAAATTGATAAAACTATTCAGAAGGAAAGAGCTGCAGAAAGACGGTAGGATTTGCACTACTCTGGATACTTTACTGATTGTACTATTTACATTCTCTTTGTTAAGTTGTGATGTTTTTTTTTTCCATATTACAGGAGAATTGAACTAGTTGCGATGGACCAGCTTATTGAGATGGCTTACAGAAAAAGAATGGTAAGTATATATTTATTTCTATTTAGTGGTTGTTCAAGCCTGGATACGGTAATGCTACCCATCCCGTTTCCTTTTTCCCCAGCGCCTTTTAAGAATTCTAATTTCCAATTTCCCTATAATAACAACAAACAGTGTCCCTCAAATGGATATCACCATACTTCCAGTTCAGAAATAGCTTACTGGAAAAACTATGTCCTCTTTGCATGGATCAATTGTTCTTTTATCATATTACATCAATCCGCTGGCATGGCATGTGCCTGCCAATACCATCTTTCTCACTAGGCATGTTCTCTTTGATTGAATATTGTTGTTTATAATATGGCTGCCTTTTGTAGGCCAACCATATAGTTCTTTCAATCACATCCCACAGCATTGATGATGAATTTTAGCATGTGCTTGCATTGCAGATAGGCCTAATCTTTTTGTCTTCGCACATAAATTGTTAGTCACCTAATATGTGAATGTTTATGAGGAATATAGGAGATGAATATTTAAGCGGATGAATGTCGAACCAAGGCATATTATAGATTATTGAACATTTTCCATCAACTAAATGTTTATAGGCTTGCCGTGGTTTTAATGGTTCAAAAAGTGCACTCCGTAAGGTTTCAAAACAAGTGGCATTGGCTTTCCTCAAACGCACACTTGCCAGATGTCGAAAATTTGAACAAAGAGGCATTAGTTGCTTTAGTGATCCAGCACTGCAGAATATCATCTTCTCTGAGCCTTCATGCAACAATGCTGCTGCAAAGTCTGTTGACTGTGTTGGCTCCGGAACTGCCAGTAATACCTGCAACGAAGGTACCCATCATGTGGAAGTCAAAGGATCCGGTACGTTATCTTAGACCTTTAAATGCTCATTTGATGACATCAATAAATGTCACATTTCATTGAGTTTATATCCATTAAAGTTAAGAATTTTATTGTTTTTCTCTCCAACTTTTATTTAAAAATTTCATTCAGTAATTGTTACCGGGTACCAAGTTAATATTAAAAATGTAAGATTTTTTGTTCCATTTCGTGCTGCAGGTGTAGTATCCAGTCCATGTGGGAAATATGATTCCCTTAGTGATAAACTCGACAGGGGATCATCTGGAGCTGTTCATACGGTCATTGAGTCGTCTGGTCAAGCTTCTTTCAAGCATGGATCGATGTTGAACTTGAACAAGGGGAAGAAGAGGGAAGTCCTGATTACTGATGTTGTCGGAAACGTCTCCTCCAGGGTAACTTCAGCTCTCGACAGCACTGTTCACGAAGTAAAGGGAAAGAGAAGTGAGGAAGAAAACAACCAAAACAACTCGCCCAGCTCAGCTGGACGCACATCATTGGACAGCTCCCGAAGTGAATGCAAAACAAAAGGAAAGTCCAAGCAGAAGAATGCTCAGCTACCAAGCCAGTCGGTTCCTAATGGCAGCAACAAGAAAGGTAGGGCGAGCCCGACACGGCCCAGTAACACTCCTATGCCTTCGGCTAAAAAGGCAGATAAACCCAGTGAGTTTGTTAATTTGCAACTACATGAGTTAGATTCACTGGAAGAGACTCAAGATCTGGGTTCATGGTTGAACTTTGATGAGGACGGTCTGCAAGATCATGATTCCATCGGTCTTGAAATACCCATGGATGATATCTCAGAGTTGATGCTTACGTGAGACAGGTTTTACTTTTACCATTTCACCCCGGTCGCATTTACGGCGGTTAGATAAGAAATCCAAAACCATTTCTAAGATTTGACACACTACGTTAGAGTAGCCCAAGCATGCACCCATCAAATATTATTATTGGAATTCTCTGTGTAACGTGTCTAGAGTTAATTGAGATTTGATATATCTAGATGTGTATTTCTTTCGTTTTGTACTTGCAATGAGCAAAAGTGATTGGATCTCACATTCTCACGGGTCGAAATGTGTTAATATATATGGAGGCATTAGAACCAATACTACTTCCAAATGAGATTCATATTTTGCTGAATGCCTAATCTCATTTTCAGGCCTTGTAGTTTTAACTAATTTTTCACTTTGATTATATGAGACGATTCGAGAGGAAATTGGTCATTTTACTCAATAGTCACGTGACGTACTTTATAAGTGTCGGATTCAAAACCTACGATTTTTTATTGTACAATTACAATTGGAGGAATATTCTATAGTACTAATGGCATGCTTTACATTTTATTCTTTTTAGTTTTTTATCTTTGTTTTATTCTATTTTATTTTTTTCATTTTGTAATTAGTTTGAAGTTCAAATGATCATTTTACTCTTAAACTGACTGACGTGAATAGAATGTGATGAAATTTAGCCTGGGAGACTGACTAATTTTAATAGTTTAAGAGTGATCATTTTCTTTTAAAAAAATTTTGATGGGCAGATAAAAATTGAACTACATATTCTGGTAATTTTTTATTTATACAAAAATATTGGAGAGAGAGATTATTGTAAAATGTGGGAATTCATCCGCCTTTTATAATGCACGGTTGATAATACCACCATTAGACTAAGTGACTAACAGTAGTAATGAATTGGCAGTTTAGTATTGAATGATCATGCATATTGAGTTTTTCATCGTCACGTTGTTGTATAATTAAAGATCCTGTCTAATTAGTCATTAATAATTATTATAATAATAATCTACACACACTTAATTATAAAATGACATATATACAATATACGTATTAGAAAATGCGATCATTTCTCTACTTTGACCTTGATGGCAATGCTTATAATCGTGCCCTAAAACAATATTACTGATCGGCAACGTTAATTTCTTTGAATTGGTAGCTAATTCCCTACTTAATTATAATCAAATCAATTGTCATGGGAAGAGATGAGAAGGGGTTGTTGCAAAATTTGTATCATTCTCTATGTCTCTTTCTCAAAACTCATTATTACCATAACAAACATGCTTGTATTATAGGCTAATTATTAAGAATTAATTATTAATACTTTGGTTAATTAATATCTAAAACAGTTGACCACAACTAATTAAAATATTTATAAATATTTACATAATATTAATACGTACCAACTACAAGTCAAAATTGGTAGCATTAATTAGTTTAGTTTTAATTAGTCTTTTGGAAGATGATAATTGATACTTGACAAAAAAAAAAGATGATAAATATTGATAATGTTAATGAATTATAATGGAAGCGTTGGATTTGGTCTGCTGCTACCATTAACTGGGTGGTTGCCTCTTCTTCAAATTTATGTGGTTAATTATTGCAAAGATGATGATCAGGTCGGCCTTACCAATCATATGCTTATCAATGCCAAACAAACTCCTATAAATTAACAAACAAGATATGCTTTAATATGAGTACCAATTTTAATGGATGCATATATATATTATAAGTGGGAGGAGATTTGTGATCGATCGTTATTATGCAAGTCATAATTAAGTATCGAACTCTCGTTCATGAGAGTCAAAAATCTAAAAACTCTTATTCATAATAAAAATATATATATATATCGCTAGCTAGTTTATGTATGTATATAGTGCATGTGGTATTTTCTCGTCAAAATTAAACATATTTGACAATAAATTGGTTAAATCACCAACCGCGATCCACTTTTGGGTAGTCTATTAGTGATTAGGGTGAATTTGTTTCTGTATGCTTTATACGGGTGTGTTCGATTCACCCTAGGATCAAATCAAAATTTAAGTGATCCGGAGGTCATGTAGTAAGAAATTGCTGCACTAGTCTTCTTCTCGAAATTTTATCCGACAAGAATTAATCTGCATTTTAGTGGTTTCCTGCTTGTTAGCAAAAATAAGAAGAAAAAACAATCTGCTTTTTAAGGGTTTCCCTGCTTGTTAGCAAAAATAAGAACAAAAAACCAACATCAGATGCTCCTAAACAGGAGAAGGTCTTGCGAAAGCAAGTCGTGAATGAAAATAAAATCTTGAAAATGGAAAGAAAACTTAAAATTGGTTTTAATTTTTTATTTTAATTGTGTACATCTCTGTCTGCATTTAAAGACTTTTTTTAAGCCACACAATTATGAGCAAATTAGTGATAACAAAATGTCTAGTTTATTACAATATATAATACGTCTTAATTATTTATGTGAGTCAAATTTAAAACCTTCAAAATTACAACTCACATGAGTGGAGTATTATTTTAATTAGTGTAATGCACATTTAAAAATGTAAACATGATGCATTTTCTCAAGTCTTGAAAATATATATATGGCTAGCTTGTGTCGAACCGGCCTTGAGGGAAAGCTTAATTCATATCATAGATTACGCTACTTTAAGTTTAATCTAATTAATAAGGAAAGCCTCGAAGCATAAGATATAATTAAGAGAGGATTATATTTTCTTACAACCATGTGTACGTTTTCACATAAGATCATGATTATCTAGCTACCTACTGCACTCTAATTGGTTAATATTTAATATTTATTGCTTCCTTCCCCCTAAAAAGTAATGACGAGGGCAGCATTAATCTTTTAATAAATCAAAACCTAATCTAAAATGACGTATGCTTTAAAGTAAAGGAAGATATATATATATATATATATATCATAGCTAGGGTTATTTCATTTCATTTGTAGCCTATCTATGAAATTATAAATTAAGGCAGGCTGATAACGATGTATGCATTTTGCCAACCCTAGCTGCTTCTTTATAATTTATTCCATGTCGATCGATTATATATGGTAATAATATTTTTATTATCGGACCAGAAATGGGAAGAAAAATAAAATAATTACAATTGTAATCATATTTAATTAAAATGGAAAAAAAAAACACCTACCAATGAATACAATATTGGGAGGGTTTTTGGAGTAATTTAATGAATCAACCACAGAAGCATCATAATTTTGTATTCAAACAATTGTGCTGCAAAATCTTCTCAGAAAGATTTGTGGAAGAAATGTGTCGGTACCTGCTGATTTTCTGTTGGGCTACCAAGGAATATTAGGGTTATTTACTTATTGTTAATTAACCCTTTTATTGGCCACTTATAGGCATCTATTGAGAAGAGCACTAGTTTTAGGCACATAGGTCGGTGATAACGTGAATGGATTAGAGTGAATAATTATAGATCATTCATTGTATGTTAATTTCTTAATTTACGCTAACCTCAGCGGGACTTTAGCCACATCTTAATTCGTAGGGTACTTTTTTGTTTTATTATTTCGATATCATAATCAGAATCGTGCAACTTCTAAATATATAATCATTTAATCGGAACCGTACGTGCAATATTATTTAGAGATTTATTATATTTGTATCAACTATAATAAATTGACTGTTTAATTACCATGAGCATCTTAAATGTTACCAATCCCGTTGATTTGTTTGGTACATATGAATGGCTAAATGACCTCTAATATTATTTATTTATGTCCGTAGATGATCTTAAAATTATGAGATATATAAATAGATAATAAACTGTTTCGATTATATATTATGAATAAGGGCAATTCAATAAATAAAAATGGTAGAGCGAGAAGGTTCCTCATTTGTGGAATGCTAGTAGTATATATATATCCTTTATTTTTATGTTGAAATAGATGTAAATAACTTCCAAATTTTGTCCAATTTAAATTTAGAAGATAAATTTCTTGACAAATTATAATTCTTTCCAACCTAGCTAGCTCCTTAAAACTCGTAAGATTCAAGCTAGGAATAAATTATTTCCTACAAATTAATTCCTCTACCTACTACGTACCTTCAAATTAACTTAGATAAAATTTGGAAGTTCATAGCCATATCTTCCTTCAAATACTTTGAATATCATGAATATAATTTATTCGCAAAAAAAAAAGGAGTATCATGAATATATTTATCTAATCCAATTTAATTTTTGACACCAAATGAGCCCTAATATATATATATCATGTTTTGTTCTAAGTATTCTCGTACTTTTAACATAGTTTTTAGCTATTAGTCCTTAGTAGCTAGTCACAGTTGTAGACAGTTACTACTGCTTGATACAGCTGTAAGACTTTTAGTTAGTTATTATGGTTTTGTGCTATTCTCAGTAGTAATAAATAGCTAGTGTTGTATCGACTTGTGTAATAAGAAAAAAATATAATTGTGTTTCTTTCTCTCAGATTCTCTCTACTCTCTTTATCTTCCTTGTCTATAAACCCTATTTTTTTCATCTGATTTCTCTTATCCTAATATGGTGTCAGAGCAGCCATAGATCCTGGACCTACATATACACTTCCACATACGATGTACCATAGATCCTAGAATTTCATATACACTTCCACACACGGTGTTGGAGACGCTAATTGTGTATTGGTTCACGGCTCCGGTTCACGATTTCAGCTTCGGCTTCAACTTCACGATTCAATTCGCCAAATCTTCCTTCGGATTTCACGTCGGAGCTCATCGTATTCACTGCTTTTACAGGTGAATGACTGATCTTGACTAGTTCATTGTGTATGTGTTCTATATGAATAGTGGAATTTGTGTATAAAACTTGTGTGACATGTTTAGTTGAGCAAATCCTGAGCAAAATTGAAGAGTATTGAGTAAAATTGTGTGTCGAGTGGAAAATTGTGTATAAGAATATTTGTTTCGAGGTACTTTTGAGGCATTCTTGTTCTCCAAAATTGGTCAAACATTGTGTGCATCTGCAGAATCTTAGTAATGCCGTTTAGAAACTCTACATCTGCTCTGACTCACAATGATGTTCATTCATTGATGAGTGTTATTACCATTCGACTCGGAGAAAGGAATTTCATAAAATGGAGCTTTCAATTCCAATCTACTCTTGCTGGAAATGGCCTCTTTGGTTACTTTGATGGCACTGAGGTTGCACCACCTCGATATGTTCTTAACCCTGAAGGAGAAGCCCTTAATGAAGAAACTGCTTATGGCAACACTAGATGAGGACATTGTAGATGTTATAATTGGAAGCAAACCATCTAGACAAGCCTGGCTTGCCCTTCAAGAACGTTTCTCTGTTGTGTCAAGGGTGAATATCATGCAACTTAAAATTGAATTGTAAACAATGAGGAAAATGGGTGAATCCATTGAAAAGTATCTTCAGCGTGTGAAGAATGCTCATGATCAATTAGCTTCTGTTGGTGTAGTTATTCCAAATGAGGATGTCATTATTGTTATTCTGAATGGACTGTTAGAGGAGTATTCTACATTGAGGACGGTTGTTGAAGGACGGGAAACCTCAATCACTCTTCGTGATTTGAGATCTCAAATGCTAGCTGCTGAGAGACGTATTGAGGGAAGTTTTTCTCTTCATTCCCCTATGAGTGCTATGGTGGCTAAAGGCGAGACAAGACCAGGTGCAAGCAATGGTGATAGTCCAGGCTGGATGACTGGATGTGTAGGGAAAGAAAGAGGATTCAAAACTCGCAATACTAGCATTGAATGCCCTGCATGTGGAAAGAGAGGTCATTCTGTTGACACCTGCTTTCGTATAATATCAGATTTGTGGTAAACATGGTCATCTTACAAGCAAATATTATCAGAACCCTGAGTACAAATCTCAAACACCATCACAACCTAGACAAGTGGTCACTGGACCGTCACCTGAGTGCCAAATTTGTTCGAAGAAAGGGCATACAGCTGCCAACTGTTTTTACAGAACAGATATACCTGATGATCACCCTTCACTTTCTATCCCTACCTATCATATTTGTGGACTTAAAGGTCATGTTGCATTGAACTGCTTACACAGAACAAACTTTGCTTATCAAGGATCCGAGCCACCAGCTTCTCTTACATCTTTGACTGCTCAAACTACACCTTATAGTAATGGTGTCTCTCATGGTACATACTATGTTTCCACTGGTGGTGCCTCTAACTCAAGCTTTCCTGGTGGTTTTAATATGAGTAATGGCGCTTCTACATCAAATGGTGCTCTCTCTTCCAATGCTCACGTCAATAATGAAGTATGGATAGGTGATTCTGGTGCCACTCATCACATGACTTCAGATCTTCGTAATTTGACCATTGCTCAACCATATACCTCAGATAACACAATCACCATTGGTAATGGAACAGGTTTGCATATTGCTCATACTGGTTCTAGCTATATTAAACCTGATGATCATGTTTTAAGCCTGCACAAAGTTCTACATGTTCCTACTCTTGCTATGAATCTATTGTCTTTCACCAAACTTTGTGGAGATAACAGCTGCTTCATCACACTTGATGAATCTAACATTGTTGTACAGGACAAGGCATCCAAAACAATTATGTACCAAGGAAGAGTAGTGAGGAAGGCTTGTTTCTTTTCCAAACACCACATTTCTCTTCCATCCCATAGTTATCTCATTATGCCTTTGTTAGTCCTACTTCTACATACCCTATTTGGCATCAACGTTTAGGTCATCCTACTCACTCTATAGTGTCTAAAATGTTGTTTAACTCTCAAATAAAGATGTCTAGTTCATTACCTGATCGAGTTTGTACTCATTGTTTAGAAGGCAAGATGCATAGATTACCTTTTTCTGAATCTGTCTCCAATTCTTCTGTACCATTTCATAAAGTTCACTCTAATGTTTGGGGTCCTGCCCCATGTTTGTCCATAGAAGGATACAGATACTATGTTACTTTCATTGATGAGTGTACTAAATTTGTGTGGATTTTCCCACTTGTCAATAAATCAGACGTTCTTGCTCATATTGTGAAATTTTGTGCCTTTGTTCACACACAATTTGATTCTTCAATTAAGACTTTCCAAACAGATGGGGGTGGGGAGTTTAATAGCAAAGCTTTTCATAACTTTCTTGCTTCGAAAGGTATCTTACATAACATCACTTGTCCATATACTCCTCAGCAAAATGGGGTTGCTGAGAGAAAGCATAGACACATTGTTTCTGTGCTATCTATTGCTGGTATTCCTAAACCATTTTGGTTCCATGCAGTTGCTCACTCATGCTACCTTATTAATAGAATGCCTTGTCGGTCCTTACATAAGCTTTCTCCCTATGATGTTTTGTTTCATAAACCTCCTGATATCTCACAGCTTAAGATCTTTGGTTCATCTTGTTATCCATATCTTAGACCCTATAATCATGACAAGTTCGATCCTCGAACAACTCAGTGTGTTTTCCTAGGTTATCTCTTAGGCTACAAGGGAGTTTTGTGCTTCAGCATCTCTCAGAATAAGCTTTGGGTCTCTCGACATGTTGTCCATGATGAAACCTGTTATCCTTTTCTGTCATCTTCTCAACCTCCATCCTCTCTTGTTGAGCCTACTGTATTCTTTCCCTCTTCTATCCATCTCACTACTCCTCCTCCTCATATGCCTGTTCATGCTTCTAGTCCTTCAAGTGAGAGTCTCACCGTATTAGAAGGGTATAATGATGACAGTAGTCTTGCAGATTCTCATCATGTTGCATCAGCTACTGTACCTGCTAATGAACTTATGGTTGTCACTGACAATGAGCCTAGAGGTGATCTTGAGTGTGCTCATGGTAATGAGCCTCATGCAACCACTAACAATGAGATCATTCATACTCATGTTGTAGCTACTGATGCCCCTATTTTAGCTCATACATCCAGTAATAATGGCCCCTATGTCTGTCCACGTGATGTTGTTATCCGTAACATAAGGGATCCTGAGAGTCTCGAGAAGCTCAACCAAATGCTGAGGTGAATAGAATGTCTACAGAAAGACATGTTGATGGTCTTGATGTTGATGTGACTAATGCCTTACAGTTTGGTGGCAGTATTGATGCTCATGATCTTCCTTAGGAGTTAGAGTTTATTGCACATCAAAACTATGATGCTCATTCCATGATGACCAGAGCCAAGAATGGCATCATCAAACAGAAGAGTTTTGAAGAATTCTATTGTTTTTCAGCTATCTCTCAACGGAAGTTGTATGCTGAGTTTCCTTTCTTTAGTGGATTCCCTGCCATAACTGACATTAGTGATGTGATTGAACCCAAATCCTTCAAGGTTGCTACTGGAACACCTGAATGGGATCAGTCCATGCTTGAGGAATTAGAAGCTTTACAAAAACAAGGTATGTGGTCTTTAGTTCCATGCCCCAAGGACAGAAATATAGTTGGAAGCAAATGGATTTACAAAGTAAAGAAGCATCCAGATGGTTCTATATCCAGATACAAGGCTAGATTGGTAGCTCAAGGGTTTAGTCAATCCAAAGGTCTGGACTATGATGAAACCTTTAGTCCAGTTGTGAGACATAGCACTGTGAGAATTATTTTAGCTCTTGTTGCTATGAATAATTGGGAACTGCGACAGCTAGATGTGAAGAATGCCTTCTTGCATGGTGACTTGAAAGAGGAGGTGTTCATGGCTCAACCACGGGGTTTTGTCGATCCTGCTCATCCTGATTATGTTTGTTCCCTACGAAAGTCTCTCTATGGCCTAAAGCAGGCCCCTAGAGCATGGAATGAGAAATTTACTAGTTTCCTGCCAAGTTTGGGGTTTGTTTTCTCTCATTCTGATCCAAGTTTGTTCGTTAGACATTCTTCTAGAGGCATTGTTGCATTATTACTCTATGTTGATGATATTGTCATTACTCGGTCTGATACTTCTGGTATCAGTGAGGTTATCTCCGAGCTAAGTATGGTTTTTGACATGAAGGACCTTGGCACCTTGTCTTACTTTCTTGGCTTACACGTTACTAGAGTTAAATGAGGCATTTTCCTGAGTCAAACCAAGTATGCTACTGATCTGCTTGACAGGACAGGAATGAACACTCTTTGGGCTTGTAGTTCTCCTTGTCTTCCTCATTCTCAAATGACAAAAGATCAAGGTATCCCTCTCAGAGATCCTTCTATGTATAGAAGCATTGTTGGGGCTCTACAGTATTTGACTTTCACTTGTCCAGATATTGCCTATGATGTCAATAAAGTATGTCAATTGATGACAAGTCCTACTGATGTGCATTATGCTATTGTCAAACGTATTTTGAGATATTTACAAGGCTATTTACAGAAAGGGTTATTTTTTAGCTCTGCTGGTGCTTTAACAAATGCTACTCATGTTAAGGCCTATTGTGATGCTGATTGGACTGGTGAGGTTATTCAAAAACGATCAACAAGTGGTTTTGTTGTTTATCTTGGTCTGTGTCCGGTGTCCTGGCAATCAAAGAAACAAGGAACAGTGTCTAGAAGCTCAACTGAATCAGAGTACAGGAGATTAGCTAATACAGCTGCTGAGATTAGTTGGATTCGCCATTTGCTCTGTGATCTGCAAGTTCATATTCCTCAAGCTCCTCTACTGAAATGAGACAATTTGTCTGCATTAGCTTTGGCCTCTAATCCTGTTTTCCATTCCAAAATCAAACATTTGGATAATGATTTTCACTTTGTTCGTGAACGTGTCCAACACAATGATCTTTGTTTGGAATATGTCTCTACCACAGAACAAACAGCCGATATCTTGACCAAGGGACTGCCTTCTCCTCTTTTTTGGTCTCATTGTGTCAATCTCAGACTGGTTACCCTAGCTGAGCTTGAGGGAGGGTGTTAACATAGTTTTTAGCTATTAGTCCTTAGTAGCTAGTCACAATTGTAGAAAGTTACTACTGCTTGATACAGCTGTAAGACTTTTAGTTAGTTATTATGGTTTTGTGCTATTCTCAGTAGTAATATATAGCTAGTGTTGTATCGACTTGTGTAATAAGAAAAAAAATGTAATTGTGTTTCTTTCTCTCAGATTCTCTCTACTCTCTTTAGTCTCTTCATCTTCATTGTCTATAAACCCTATTTTTTTCATCTGATTTCTCTGATCCTAATAGTAGAGAGTAATAAATCAGATTAACACTCATGTTTATATATATAAATATTGTTGAGTTAACAGATCTTCAATCTCTCCAATTAATCATATCCGAAACTGAATTCGATCCACATTGTATATATTGTACAAGAGTTATATATTCACTCATGAATTTAAGGAAACATGAATTTTGTATAGCGTCCAACCGTCCATATATATGTCCACCATTCATGCAAATATTGCTCCTCATCCTGATTGATATGTATATGTTTGTAGGTCAAACAATCTCTCTCTCTCTCTCTCTCTCTCTCTCTCTCTCTCTCTCTCTCTCTCTCTCTCTCTCTCAAACGCGACCATCTTCATCGTTTCTACAATTTGAGTATGTTTCAATAAAGACATTAGACGATGACAACATACTGAGTTCCCTCTCTATCTTTCTCTCCTCTCTACTCGCCACCTTTCTCTCTTGGCCTTCTATATAATCATGCAAATTCAATTAGCTACATCAACATAGCCAACAGTTATATTGTAATATTAGTTTGTGAAATGTGTTCAAATTATATAAGTGATTGATTTCGTATTATAATGCCAATAATGCTCGTATATCATTTACGTACGGACATAATAATTATAACCAAACTTATATAAAATGACAAGTTACTTTTTATGATCATACAATCAAGGAATTTTTTTTTTAAATTGTGATTTTACTTGTTTCCTCCTAAGTTATCAAGGGTGTTAATTTCCAATAAGTGCCAAACTCGATTGTTTAAAATTGTAATTTTACTTGTTTGCTCGTGAAGAAACCAAAGGTCACTACAAGAAAATCAATGTTGCCCGACTAGAGTTTGTCCGACGAAGACATTATCCCCGGGTATGCATAATTTTCCGGACGGATAAGAAGACTCGCCGGGTAACCTGTTGGCGGGAAGAGCAAGTCGTTGGCGCGCAAAATAGAGAGGAGCTGCCCGACGATTTTAACCTCCCGTAGGGCAAAAGTATATACAACGACGAGTAATCGTCGTCGGGTAACACTTGGCATTGACTCTATGTTGTCCGACGAATCATTAAAGATTACCCTGCGAATGTGATTCGTCGGCCAAAAGTCTAAACACACTAAATACCCGAGACTCTCTCTTTTCTTCTTCTTCTTCTACCTCCTCTCTGCTTCATCCATTCTCTATGCTCTCTCTCTGCCTCTCACTCACTCACTCTCTTTCTCTACCTAACATTATCATCTCATCATCATTTTCACTACCAATCAATCATTTTTCTCTATCAATCACCAAATATCAAATATTCAGGTTTGAAATTTTTTTTTTTTTTTAGTTTTTAAATTTTGATTTTTGATTAGGAATTAATTATGTTTTGTGTTGTAGGAATTTTGTGGTTGATTTGAAGGAATACTTATAAAAAGGTATGTGTGTTCACCTCTCAATTTAATTTTGTTAAGAATGTTGGATATAATTATGTTAGGAAATTTTGTATTTATTGTGGAAAATGTGTTGAAATTGTTTAGAATTTGTGGAAATTAGAAAATTTGTTAGGAAAATATGAAAATAGAAAATATGTTATGAAATTAGGAAAATAGAAAATATGTTATGAAATTAGGAGAATAGAAAATATGGTAGGAAATTAAGAAATTTTGTTGGAAAATAGGAAAATTAAAAATATGTAATGAAATTATTGAAATTAGAAAATATGTTTGGAAATTAGAAAATATGTTTGGAAATTAGAAAATATGTTAGGAAAATAGGGAAATAGAAAATATGTTAGGAAATTATATGAAATTAGAAAATATTTTAGGAAAATAAAAAATATGTACTGAAATTATTAAAATTCGAAATTATGTTAGAAAATTAGAAAATATGTTAGGAAAATAGGGAAATAGAAAATATGTTAGGAAATTAGAAAATTAGAAAATATTTTAGGAAAATATGAAAATAAAAAATATGTATTGAAATTATTGAAATTAGAAAATATGTTAGGAAATTAGAAAATATGTTAGGAAAATAGGGAAATAGAAAATATGTACGGAAATTATAAAATTGTAAACTCTGTTTTATGCATAATTAATATATGTTTGTATTTGTGAATTTGTTGTGATATTTTTTGTAAAACGCTTTATTTAGTTCCGACAAAGTGAAATACATTCATATTTCATAACCGTTTATGCGAAATTAATCGAGTTAATTAACTTCGTATAATGAAATTCAATGAAAAACTTTAGACCCGTTTGAGAGTCAGTGAATTGGGTTGATTGACTGACTCTTGAATTGTCCATTTATTCGGACAGTTTGGGGGTGCGCAACTATGTGTTGTGTAGTTGGCGGTCTACGAGGTTAGGTTTCGATTGTGGGAAATTCGGTTTGTATCCCCTCAATGTTCTCCGAATGCATACTAGATATTTGTTTATAATATCAGCGTCGTGCATTTGGGGAACTGTAGGGAGATGCTGCCGAAATTTTCCTCGATCGAAACTTAACCTCGTAGGTCGTAAGCTATACAGCACAGAACGTGCACTCTCAAATGGGATAGGACCAAATCACCGGAGGCATAAAGAGACGAGCTGCTTTTGATTTGAACTTGTTCTATTTACGGGACAATGTTAACTCAATTACTTACGTTAACTCTATGTTGTGAAAGCAGGCACAATGGATCGGCTCGTTGACAGCATAGCAAGAAACAGGGGGAACCCCGTACCGACCCCCAGTCCCCATATGATGACGTCAGAGACGACGAAACAGGGCCTAATGTCGGAGCACTCCCTAAGGGTAAGTTCATTATTTTGTTTATTTAACCAACTGTTTTTATTTGTTACTCATTTTATTTACCAATGTTCATCGAATTTGCAGGTAGGTCGGTGAACGTGCGCGGGATAAACAGGGGTTTGACATCCCAGCGGATTTGTAGGACAACAAATGCAAAGATACTGGTGGTGTACGTGTCGCGCCTCTGGTCCGCGTCAGTAAAAATTCACAGCCTCCTGGTGCATGACATTGGTGAGATTCTTCGCACCAAGTCCCTAATGATGGGGGAGACTTTCAGAACCCAACCCCCGGAGGAGATCACGCATTGTTAGGGAGAGTTATCGGTATGTGTTTTTCCCATTTTTAACATTAATTTCATATTTTTAATTATTTTACTAACTTTAATAATTTATTGCAGATCAATTTTGAGTTCAAGTTGGAAGACGTCGAGCTCAGTAGATACCTGAGCCACCACTGGCAGTTACGGTATGCCGATTGGAAGTACGAGCTCCACAAGTACTTCAAGACTTGGCCTTCGCCGGAGGAAGCTCGGGCAAATCCTCCGGAGGAGTTGGATGGGCCGAAACTGCCAGGGTGGTCATGGTTGTGCGACCATTTTGTGTCCCCCACCTATCTGGTACGTATTATCCACCTAGTAATTAAATTATTTATTTTTTATGTTATTTTCCATTTTAAAATATAATATTTGGTTTTACAAATGAATAGCGGAAATCAATTGCCAACACATCGAACCGGGGAGCGAAGAAATTCAACCACCACGGGGCGGGGGGGGGGGGGGGGGGGGGGGGGGGGGGGGGTGGTGTCGCGATCCTTATCGGCCCGGTAGTAAGTGTACACTGGACAAGGGGATCAAGAAGCTGACCGAATTCACGTAAGTTTATTTTTTGCAGATTAAACATTCTTTCTTAATTTGATAATTATATTTATAATTAATATTTATTCTAATTTGTAGGAGGAGATGGAGCAAGATGTCCAACAGACACAAGCTGAGCTCACACAACAGCATCAGGATGTGCCGTTGGAGCAGCAGCTCCCGAATCCCGAGATGTCGATCGCTATCCTGGAGCGACGACTTGGGAGGCGTCCAGGGAAGATCATTCGGGCGGCGGGCGATGGGATTATGCGGGATGTCTCGAGTCACTCATCGAGTTCATCTCGGGTAGGCAATCCCAAGGAGATGTCGGACCTCAGGAGAAACTTCGAGTTCCTCCATGCCGAAAATGCTCATATCAAGGCTCAATACACGGAGATCCAAGCCTAAAACGTCCAAATAAAGACCTCCCTTGCCAAGGTCTTTGATCGCTTGGGTGACCGTGGATTGGATGACATTTTCTCACCGCCTCAGTCCGCCTCCCAATAGCCCGCTCAGGATCCCGACTACTTCGACCCGTCGACAAGTAGTTAGAGAGTAATATATGTAAATTATTGTTTTAGTTTTAATGATATGAAAACATAACATTAATTTTTATAAATATTATTTTTATTTTATTTTGATTCTTTTAATTGAATTAAAAAAAAATTTAATTATTTAATTAAATAATTTATTAAAATTATATTTTAAATATCCAGAGCTTGCCCGACGAATAGTCAAGGCGTCGGGAATTTTATAACGTTACCTGACGAAGATTATGCAAGTTACCCGACGAAGATTTAAAAAGTTACCCGATGAACATGTAAAGAGTTACCCGACGAATATGTAAAAAGGTACCCGACGGATATGTAAACTATTACCCGACGGATATGTAAAAAGTTACCCGACGGATATGTAAAAAGTTACCCGACGGATATGTAAAAAGTTACCCGACGGATATGTAAAAGATTACTCGACAGATATGCAAAAAGTTACCCGACGGATATGTAAAAAGTTACCTGACGGATATGTATCGCGTTACCCGACGAAGATTTAAAAAGTTACCCGACGCTTATTTAACACGTT
Source organism: Oemleria cerasiformis (assembly GCA_037349345.1). NCBI lineage: Eukaryota > Viridiplantae > Streptophyta > Magnoliopsida > Rosales > Rosaceae > Oemleria > Oemleria cerasiformis. The sequence continues at coordinate 11,996,682 of JAZGTL010000009.1, read as the reverse complement.
ATCCGACGAATATATTTCACGTTCGCCCGACGCATATTGTCTGTCGGGCATATGCTGTTGACTTTTGGGTTGCTCGACGAAGTTGTAAGCGACGAACTCTTTCGCCAGGCAAACTTTAGTTGCTCGACGAATACACTGTTGTCGTCGACTAATATCAAGCCCGACTGCAGTAGCCTGATGAAGGTTGCCCGACGGAGATTTGCCGTTTTCACAGTTGCTCGACGATCCTTTCGCCGGGCAAGATGGATTTTATTGTAGTAGGTACTGTTATTATTGGGGATTCAAAAATTTAGGTCTAGGGTTTTATCAGAAAGTTTTGAGGAAGTAGAGGGAGTGTATGTTAATATGGGTAGGGTGGTGGTGGTAGCAGGAGATCTTATGAACTAGAATTTAGTCCTCGATCGAGTCCTCAGATTTTGTATCCTTGTTGGTAAAGAAGGTCATCTCATGAATCTTTATATCATAAACCTATTATCATATAAGTTTTATTGTTTAATTCTTTAACCTGCTAGAAAAGAAGCTACTCATGCACAGAAAATATTGAATTACATTTACAAGACAACGTAGTGACACAAAGGGGGACATTAAGAAGAAAGACGAAAGAAGATGAAGAAGAAAATAGAAAGAAGAAAAAATATGTCCTATATATGGATCGATCTCTTCTAAAATAGTTGTTTGATCAAGAAACATCCAGCTAGCAGAGCCAGTAAAAAGCTACAAAATCAGAGGATTATACATCTCATATATTCATTCACTAACAATTATGAGGAATGCATGCATGCAGCTCTCTCTGACTACCTACTGGGAATCCATTTGATCAAAACGATGAGAAATGGTTCTGCGAAGTTTGAACCATTTGCAACTCTGTTGTTGTCTGGCACGAGTTATCATCGCTCATCATCGTCCTGCATGCACCATATTGTCCGGGACAAAATTAGAGATGAACTAAAACAGAAAGTAATCTATCGAAAACATTACACAAAGATTATCTTACTCTCGCGGTCGAGATGCCCAAAGAGAACTGAGTGCTCTTAATCGCCCGTAATATTCTCCGATCACAAGGAAGCATCTCGCTGCCTGACGAACTGTCAATATCCGGCGAAGTTGATGAAGGGTTTGCTGTCTCAAATTATCAGCCTAAGCACAATTGAGAACACAAATGATCATTAGGTTAACTCTTAGAACAAAATTAAGGAACAAAAGTTAAAGTGATTCATACAAAAATTCTTTAATTTACGCTAAATTGATCTAAATTGCGAAAAGAAATATTCAAATACGGATCCGGAATAGATGTTTGATTTTATATATTATAAGATTAAACAAAAACCATCATGTAGAGTTCGTAGACCATGGAATGGGTCCTAGTGCAAGGGAAGATGGGGCACAAACTTTAAACAATATTTCAAAGGGGATGAAATTGGAAAAAATGTTCCATCTATGAATTTTGGACTGTTCCAATCATGGATTAGAAAACTAATCGAATTTTATATGTATTCAATTAATTAGTATATTTTCCATCATAATTTTAAATTCATTGGATAGGTCTGGGTACGGCTTTCTTTTCAACAAACGTCACATTCAAACCTACCTCCGAAAGAAACATTTGGGGATGGAAAAACCCTAATATTCAGCAACTTGATTGACACCTTAGCTAAAAAGAAATCTGGGCTCCCCCCAAAATTATGGGTGATAATTAATCACTAATAAAATTATTAATTATGACCCAATAAAGCATTATATACATACGTGGCAAGCATGTAGAGGATGTGATCATCTATCTGTATAATATTGGATATATATATATATATAGAGAGAGAGAGAGAGAGAGAGAGAGAGAGCATCTGTCTCTAAACTTGACCAAGGGCATGATAGTGATAGCCTGATCAATGGAAACCCTAATGGTCAATTGGGACATCCATGGTCATCAAGACCTTGGATGGTAGATATTTGTTGAACGGCTAGGATTGAAATATTTTACGATGCACTGTATTTTTCATTAGTTGTATTGAAAAGTTTAATACACCGACTCATTCTGTAATTAGAAAATTTTCAAAAGAAATGATGAAAATGTAAATACAATGTGTAGTTGACCATAGTATAGATGTTTCCATTTGGATTTGTTTAGGTCATCTTGAACTAAAAGTCAATTAACATGTTAAATCAAGGTGATGTGTGAAATTGAAAGCCCTTTTGGATATTCTTAATTACCCTTCAGGTGTGCAGGTTAGAGAATGGCGGCGCAAGACAAGAGGACATAAATAAGGAATTTGTAGAATGGAATAAAATGGACCAGCTAAAAGGATTTAGATCAACCACCACGTTGATTTCACCTACCCGACTCCTATTTTCTAACACTTTTTAAATGTAAATAACTAATAGTAGTTGATAAACGTAAAATTTGTAATAAATTACATAGTTATTAAATAGTATTAAAGTCACTTATGACTAATTAATAATCCGTCTATCACGTAAAATTTATATATAATAAACTTCATAGACACCAAACGATGTAATAAAATCAACTTGTTAACAGAAATGACTAACAATCGTTGGTAAATGTATAGTAAAAAGTAAACTATACTACTATCAAACTATGTAAATCCGTCTTTTTTTTACCATAAACATAGTCTTAATTTTGTTCAAAATTTCAAATTCGTCCCTCAGATATCTAATCAATCCTTGGAATTTTTTGAAAAGTAAGTCCATGTTGAAGAACGTGTAGAATATGTTTTATTCTTCAGAAATTAATTATAATATATTTTAAATCAGCTATTTTTTTAACCTCCTAGCTAGGGTTCAATGTATACAAAGAAGAATATAAAATCAAAAAATAACCCTAAATTTTGTTTACCTGGCGAACGAAGCCTTCAAGATTAGTGAGCTTGCCCAAAGCCACTGCCATCTGCTGCATGCCGTCGATGACGGGCCCTCCGGCGATGGTGTCCACGAGAGACTGGTGGAGCTGCTCTAGCCCTTGAGTAAGGGCCTCTTCTGCTTGCTGTGAGGACTGTTGCAGGTTATAAATCCCCAAGAATTGTTGTTCCGTCAAAGGATCTAACTGTCCTATTAACATCTGATAAATACATAATAAAAAAACACGAAAGTTAGTAATCTTCACGAACGTTCATTATATATAACTTTTGTTTCACAATATACGCATATAATAATTTTTCAGATGCTTCGGAAATTATTATTAACACGAACCTTGATGAGATCGGACGGTCTAAAACCACCCATCCAAAGGAAGCAGCGCTCAGCTGGAGTGGTCCACATTCCAGTTATGAGATGGAACACATCAGATTTAGCAGCCACTCCTTTCAGCTGGAAAATTTCATCGTAATGAGAAATGTAGCCGTCGACAATTACTCGGAGATCGCTGTCCGATAAGTGTGCTTGTAACCCTGTTCGGAGCTCCGACATGTGCCGGTGATCGTCTTCTAGCCATCTTGCATATTCCATGTCAAATATTGCAGCACCTAGAAAAATAAAGCACATGATTTAACTTTAATTATTATTTTTATTTAATGAACACTAATTATTTGGTGAAAAGATTTCATTATATGAACACCAATTATTTGGTGAAAAGATTTCATTATTGTACTAAAAAGTTGGCACTGGGGATTTAATTAATAATGCATGCGCGCAGAGATAGAGATAAAAGTGAAACCCCCATATGGGTTTTATGTTTAAATAGCAAAAAGAAATACGAAACCATTTTATATCTCTGAAAATCTTCTCCATTTAAAATATTGTATTATTCATGGTACAAGTTTTGAAAATTTTGGCAAAGAATAATTTGGTCAAAATCCTAAATGTCTGCCAAATAATATTTATGACTAAATTATTTTTCCAGATTTGACTGGAAGCTTCAAATTTATTTACCATAATGTTGTTTAGAAAGGGTGATAATGTTTTCTAACAAGTTTAAATATTATTTTGTTGGGTAAAAGTCAACTTCGATTTTTTACTTTTTTACTTTACAAAGTACGTGAAAAGACTTTTGCTTGTAAGTATTTCTCTTCTCATTATTTTTTGGGTACATTTTCTTGATGCAGAAATACTTTCAGAAACTTTTTTGTCGATTAATATAAAATATTTAAATAATAACAAAATTCAGGAACTCACCTGAGCTGATATTTCCAAGACCACCACCACAACCACCCCAGAACAACCCCTAAGAAAAAATGAAAAAAAAAATTAATACCATTAACAAAATAATAACCATAATAACTATATATTCTAATTAATTTTCCAGTCATAAAAATAATTCTTCATGATTTTAATAAAACCTGAGCGCGCGCTCTTTGAAGGTCTTGTTCAAGTTGTGTGAGCTTTATTCTGCTCGACTCTAGCTGTTGAACATAAGCCTATATATTCTCAAGGAGAAAAATAGTATGAATTAATTAATTTTCTGGAAAAATGGAATATATTTTTACTGTGATGAAAAATGACATCTACCTTCTTTCTGAGACGGCTTTTTCTTGCAGCTTCTCGGTTTTGAGCTAAACGTCTCAAAGTCTGGGAATAAAAAAGAAAAAAAAGTAGTTCAAAGTTTGAATATATAATAATTGAGGGAAAGAAATAGAGAAACAATACATATATGCAAGAAATTGTTGTGTGTTTAAAAACCTTAGCATCAAGTTGTTTATTCTCTGATGTTGAGCCAGCTCCCTTCCTCTGGAACATTAAAAACATGAAATGAGAGAGAGAGAGGGAGAGATTTGATTGGTTATGAAAAATAACCCACTTGGAATAAATGATTTCCAAAAATGTAATTTAATTTTGAAATGTTTTTAGGTTGGGAAGAAGGAGACATGAGGATGGAAGGAAGGTGGCATTTCTATTTGGCTACAAGGAAATTATAATTATACACAAAAGAAAAAGAGAGAATAATTTGTTGAAGAGGGAAAAACAAAAGTTGAGCTTTTACAAGTATTTTAATATCATTCTATATTTTATGATTGGATAAGATAAATATGAACAAAAATTTCTACTAAAAAAGCTCACAGATTTTACCATTAGCATTTTCTGATTTCTGAAGCAAAAACTCGAGCTCTACTGTCAAGGCGGGTATAATTTTGGGGTTTTTTTTTTTTTCTAGTTTCAAAGGGGATGTTTTGAGACTGAGAATTGGGAGACAAGAAGGTAGCTTTGGTGGAGTTTGTAGAGTGTGGAGTAAAGTGGGTCATTAGTGCTATTATTATTATATCAAATAGAAACAGTGCTAACTACTGTGAAGATTCTCACTTTGGGAAAAATTATTTTTTATTTCTGTTGTGTGTGTACAAACTCTCTCTCTTTGTGTCAGACATTTTCTCAGAAAATGGTTCAGAAATCAAGTAAACTCTGTGTTTCTTTGATTTTCTGAGCAGTTGGGATCTGGGCTATAATTATCTTATGCCACAGAGAGAGATATCAAACAGTAACAATAACAATAAAGATGCCAACTTTTTCCTCACTTGTGGGCAAATTAGCAGTTTAATTAATTCAAAAAAAAATAACCTTTTCCTGTGATGGTTTGGCAGGAGGTGCTGCTCCTCCGCCACCACCTCCTCCTCCCCTCGAGGTGTCACTTATTGGCATGTCTTGATGATGAGGCTGTAGCTGCTGCTGCTGCTGCTGAAACTGTAGATGCTTCTGATCAAAAGCCTGGTGATTTTGTTCAGAGGAAGATGCCTTTTTACTCATTGGAGATTCTGGCTCCAATTGGCCCCCCTCTCCTTTGCTTGTGAGAGTGTTCACTTGTGACCCAGAGTCTGTGCTCTCTTCTCCTCCTGACTTTGAACTTCCCTGTTGCATTAATCAAAATTGAATCAAATTCCCATCTGGGTTTTTAATTAATTATCCAAAGAAAATTAGCAGAATTAAATGGTCAAAGAAGTACTCTTGGGGTTTGGTGGAATCTCATTGGCCAAGAAGGGAACATTTCAAGAGTAGCAGCAGGCCTACCTCCTCCTCCTCCTGCTGTGAATAAAGCTGCAAAGAATCACAAAAGCCAAATCTCTTAGAGGATCATCACCAAAATTGTAAAGACCTCGAAAGTTTTTATCTTTTTTTTTTTTTTTTATTCCAAAAGGTGAAGGAGTTGAGGGACCTAATTTTTCTACTTTTCTGCAGTTATGGATGGAGTCAGTAAAAAGGAAAAAAGAAAATCATCCCAAGAAAAAGAGGTCAGGTTTCCATCTTTGTAGCCTCACACCATTCAACTCTCTTGTCTAAAAATCATTACTGTGTTGGAAATGGGAAGCCCCAGTAGACATTTTCAAACCCTTCTCTCTCTAAATCTCTCTCTCTCTGCTTTTGTGAAAGCAGAGTTGGTTATGATTTATCAAACGTCACCAAAAGGGAGAAATGATGAAAGGTGGAAGAAGCATACGTGCTTGAGCTTCATCATTTCTAACTTGCCGCGCAATCGCTTCTTCCAGCTCTCCAAAATCAAAGGCAGATCCTTCTTGATTCCTGCAAAAACAATAAAAAAATTAATAGAAATCCATGTAGAAAAAAAATGAACAAATCAGAGGAAGTGCTAAAAAAAAGCAATGAAATTTGAGGAAATAAAAGAAAATCCATGTGGGAAACGGTCTTAAAATTGAGAATCGAAAAGAAAGTTTGGTGCTGGCATGATGCGAAAATCATACAGAAAATTTGTTGAAGGAGCATTCATCCCATGAAGAACAGCATAAGGGACATGGTGGTGATTTGAATTAGGTCCCGACGATTCTGATAAACCAGTAGCGGTCTCTCCGACACGGTGGCTCGCCATGCAAGACTTTCTCAGACCATTTTCATCTTTGTAATCGGAGAAGAAGCTGGAATCGGGACATGTAGCAGAAATGAAAGCCATCAGAGAAGGAAGAAAGAAACCTTCGTTATTTGTTGACCAGTTAAAGAGAAACAGAGGAGAGACTTGGGGAATGGGAAAGAGATTCCCAGAGAAAATCCCACTTATTCTCTCTTTGAAATTACCTCAATTTTGGGAGTTTTTGATTCCTAGGCCAAGTCTATATGGAGCAAGAAGCTTGAAAGAGACACACACAGAGAGCAAAGCAGGAGATCAAGAGAGAAGAGAGGGTCCATGGGCTTCTCTCTCCATCATTTATGTCTCTGTTTGCAACTTTTGATGAGGGTGTCCCTATCTTCTTCTTCTCTCTTTCTTTTTTCTCTACTTCTCTATGAAGAAAGGTAATATTGATGGAGGCTGTTTGAGTCTGTGTCTCTAGTAAATATTATCAGATTTTGGTACAGAAAATCTTGTCCTTGCAAGACCTGCCTCTCTGGGTCTGTGTGGGGTTTGAGAAGAAAGAAAACATTAAAAATTAAAAATTAAAAATTAAAAATTAAAAAAATAAAAACAAATTTTATAAGATGAAATGATGAGAAAATATAAAAAGGAAAAATTGGAAAATGAAAAATCAAGGGTGGGGTCTTTGGCAGGAACCCACTGGAATCACTGACTCCTACTCCACTCTCTCTCTCTTCTAACCGCCTGAGGCATGCTATTGGTTCTTTTTATTGTGCTATTCAGAGATGGAAGTACAAAGAAAAAAAAAAAAAAAAAAAAAAGGAGAAACTGAAATGAAGTGACAGTGGATTGAAACAATTTTATATGAGATGAGACAAGGTTTTTTACACAAAAGATGGTAAAAGGTGAGGACTGAGGAGGAAAGTAAAAGCTGCAAAGGGGGTTTTTTCAAACTTTTTTATTTTGACAACTTAGGGTGGCCTTTGAGAAAGGGCAGCTTTATTTATTTATCATTTTTTGCTTATACCATTTCAACTAAAAGATTAGAATAATAAGCCACAAGCAAAGCCCACTTATTTGTATTTAATCCATGCTTAGGAGATTGATTTGTTTGGTATTATCCACCTTTGTTGTTGGGTCAACATCCATTCCCTGTCATTACCTAAAACCATGGCATATTAAGATTCCTTACTATTAATAGAATTAGTTTATCTGATTTCTTGCCATGGCAGCTGATTGAGTTTGCTTCATTGCTAGATTAGTACTCTTAATTACAACAGTATTAGGTGTGTTTTATGGTTTGTTTCAATAACTATAGACTAATAGGAAGTTTAGCACAAGAAAAAAGAGAAACAACGGTGCTTACGGATTATTTTGAAATTTTGAATTTTGAATATTATTCTTTTTTTATTACTACCTACATCTTTGCATTCAATTCATGTTTGTCGGTGTCTTAGTTCGTAATAATGAAGATGATAAGGCTATGTCGTCAGAGGTCATTAGAGATGGTTTGTCCATACTCAACACCTTGTCAATGCGGTGGTTCACAGTTTGACTCGTTTTACTCTTTATATTCAAGATACTTGTTATTGATTTGAGAAATCTTGAAATGTAATTATTAATTCTCTCAATCAATTACCGAAACATTGATGGTTTTTTTTAAATATGAAAAAAATAAAAGGCTACCTTCATTATTGTGGAAAATTATATAAATCTATAGCAAACATGCATAATATGTAATGTTTGCTCATCTACTACATTTCTAGGTAATAATATGTATTTTTAAGTCATGCTTTTGTTCAAATTAACAAGTGCTTGATGGATTAGGTAATAATATGTATTTTTAAGTCATGCTTTTGTTCCCAATAAACCTTACAACATGTTCTTCATACGAAAGATGTCCAAATTTGGTCACACAATTATTATGTATTGCATATACTTATAGATATAGATAGATAGATCTCATATTCCTTCAAACTCGATCTACTTTTGTTTATATGTTCTTTTGCTTTGTTTTGTAGATACTTATTGATTGGGTTTGGATCAAATTCTAATGCTAATTATGGCCCTAGCTAGATTATGTTTTACTGGATTTAGTCACCATAATTGCTTGTCAGTGCCTAAGCAATAATAAGGACTACATTAAAATATAGTAATGTTAATGTACGTAGCTGTCTTTAATTATAATATTATCGCCTTTGTACGTACCAGCCCAACTTGCATTTTATTAACAAAGTTAATTTGCATGCGTACGTGTCCAAGTTTGTAAGGATACATATGCATATAAATCCTCAAAACATTTTACTTATTTTTGGACACACCAATTGATCGACGTGCCAATGTTTCTTTATTCTTTTCTTTTTTTGTTTGAATTCACTTCTGAATATTTCTCATGTCTCTATAATTATTTCGTAAATCTGCTTCTTAATAACATGATTGCTTATTCAGGTATGAGTACGAGAGAAAATGATATCATTCCGATATATATATATATATATCTAAGTTCTACGTTTATAATTTCGAAGAAATTCAAAAATAAATGTTACCTACCTTCAAAATAGGTCTCAAACTCACTACCGATACATTTCCTAATAATCTTTCCTATATATAAATTCTCTCAAAAGTCCCGATTACTGTTCCTATTTAAAATTTTCAATTTTCAGTTTTTGTATTTGAGATATGAGGAAAATAGGGAAGAAAAATGATAGAGGAGTGATATGGTGGAAGAGATGGAAAGCAAGTATAGAAGACATAGTAGACAAAATGTAAATTAAAAATCAAAAATTAAAACCTGTGTTTTGTGGGTTTCACTTATTTATTTATTTTTTCGTTCATCCTTATTGTTTCTTCCCTGTTCTTTGCCTATCTTATCATTTTTACATATATCGTACACAACAAGTAATAAAAACTAAAAATTAAATACCGAATTGATTATCAAACGGCCCTGAAATGTCGGATTGATATAGAAGCTAGTAGGGGATGCCACATAAAAGGGTAGTTGTGATTATATATTGGTGATGGCGTTGACCTTTCACCAATAACAATAAAGATTATGTTGGGCAATGATTAGCAAGGGATGAAAGACAGTAATTATGAAAACAATGATGATTAGAAAAAGTGATCAAATCTAAGAGATGGACCAAGGAGTTATTGTTTTGCAGCATGTGGCTAATTAAGAAGCATAATAATATCCCTAGCTGGCTAATCCTAATTCCTAATTCCTAATTCCTAATTCCTAATTCCTAATTGTAATTAAATTGATTTGCTCAGCTGGTATTGGATGAATAAGGGATTAGTTTTGGAGAAGTCCAATTCTCCAAGTCATATATTGTTGGTTGGAGGTAGCAGCGGTGGCATGGTTGCGTATATAATCCAAATTTGCACACCAGAAAAGAAAGAGAAAATACGCTAACTATTTTGTATGTATTTGCTCTCAGGATTAAAAAATTCTTTGCTTTTTCCCAACACTCTCACACATTCACACATTCACACATTCTCACATTCTCACATTCTCACTTTCACACTTTCACACTTTCACATTGTGTTGTGCTCCAAACAACAAGTCTTCTTTCCTTTATGCACCAAAATGCTGGAGAAAATTAGGGAGGATTTGATAACTATTTTGAGGGTGATGATGATCAATATTGTACAGTCATGGGAGGTCGATTCCGTAAAAGATGAAATCAGTACATGAAAATTTATTGAAAAAAAATCTTTGTTAGATGGTCAATATTGTACCAAGGGTATCTTTAGAGTATACCAAATCAGTATAACTGACACATCAATGTAATTTAAGAGTCAATATCGAAATGAAGTGTTAGATAATTAAGCTTTTGATTTTTTTATACTTGAGATATGGAGAAAGTACAAGGAAGATATATAGGAAATATATACAAATAAAAAGTAAAAACCAAATACATTGTGGGTTTTCAAGGTTTGTTTTTTCATCCATCATTCTTTTCTTATACCTCAATAACAAAAAAAATCAAATAGTTATTAAACGGCTGGTAAATTATTATATTCGCTTTGTACGTAAGGGTATAATAATGTGACATTGTTTTTAGTGATGTGAATAAATAAAGTTCATAGTGAGTCTAGATAGATAACAAATGAAACACTATCGCATTTTGTTCTTCAAAATTGATATCTCTAGCATTACTTGTTTTAGTTTTACATACATTCCTTAGGCCGGTTTGAAAACGCTTCTCTAAAAAGCCCTATTTGCTATTTTATTAAACTTCCTCAACAATTTAAAATAAAAAGCGTAAGTGCAAAAAGAACCATATATGTGCATTCTCAATCCAAAAATATTTTTAAATTTACCATCAAACGACTTCTATTCAATTTTAGTTATCCGAAAGCGCTTTTAATCATTCTAACAAGTTAATTAGAGCCACCACTTATACATATGTATGTGCAAAACATAAACGTACATAAACTATTTGGTTCATTTAGGGTCCGTTTGGATAGCTATGGATTTAGATTTGGATTTGGATAATTATTTGTTGTGAGGATTTGGATTTGGCTCAAATCCTCTATGAATTTCATAAAACCAAATTTTAAAATTTCAAAATTCATTTTGAAATTAACTAGTCATTTGACAAATCCAAATCTTTTCTTAATTTCCCCTCTTTATTTTCAGAAAAAATATAACAACTTTATTTTCATTTGCTTTTCCATCTTTTTTTTTTCATCCTTTTTCCATGCTCTATTTTTTCATTTTTTTTTTCTAGCATCTCGATCTTGGCCAAAAACATCTTTATTTTCGTCATTCTATTTTTTTTTTTTCATCCTTTTTTTCCATCCTTCTATTTTTTTTTCTTTTTTTTCTTTTCACACACACACACATATATATATATATATATATATATATATATATATATTCATCCTATTTCATCATTTTTTTGTTCATATTTCTTTTTTTTCATCCATCTTTATTCCCCTTCTCTCTTCCCCTATGTCAACTCATATTTCTCTCTTCTCCACCTTTGTCGCCCATTTCTCTCCTCCTCCTCCTCTACCACCCCTACCTTCACGTGATGTTAATAAATCACCACTTTCTTCAAATTTTTTGATCTTATTGTTCTAACGGACTAATAATTGAATTATCACAAGATTTTGGTGGCCTTTAATTACCCAAGAATCATCCAAAAGCTTGCTTACCAAGATTGGTAACTTGCAATGCTAATTTGTCAAGAGTCGCTAACAATTTAAAGTATTGAGCCACTGATACTAAAATTGATGTAACACACTCTAGAAAACTCAAAATTATGGGCCATAAAATTCTCCAAAAACTAGACTTACATAGCTTTCCAAGCAAATATGGCTTATTGTCTGATTCTTTCTGAGCATGTAAAGTTCAATCCGTAAAGTTGACACATTTGCATTAACAATTTATTTATTGACAACATTGAGCAACTAGTACTAAAATTAATGAAACTCCTAGAAACTCGAAATTATGAGCCATAAAAATCTAATAACCTTTAGGGGTAATTTATCACAAAAATTGCTCTTAACACGTTAACACGACCAATTCTACTTAAAAAACTAGTGCAAAACATATGATTAAGGTATGAAAAGTAAATGTAAATATTATCAGGCTTTAGTTTCAATTTATATTATTATTTTTAGTTAACTTATTAATCTTTAAAAAAAATAAAAAAAATAAAAAAATAAAAAGATTATTTACGCGGTTAACTATGTATTAATAGTTATGATTATTAATAATATTCATTTAGGGTGTGTTTGGATGAGGGAAAATAACAAGGGATTTGGTAAAAAGTCAGAATTTTAAAATTCCTATGCACCAATTCCTTTGTTTGGATGATAAAAATTGGAATTTACAAATTCCAAAAAAAAAAAAAAAACAAGCAATTTGAATGCCCCAAATCCCCACTTTAAATTCCATATAAAGAGGTTGTCATTTCCCAAATTCCATCTTTATAACAACAATTTATGTATAAACATTAAATTCTATGTTTAAATGTCATTCTATTTTTATATATTATCCAAACATGAAATTTCATAACTTCTAGAAAATTAATTTCTGTCAATTTAAATTCCGTCATTTTATAAATTCTTGGTAATATTAAGGTTGTGTTTGGATGAAGGAAAAAAACATGGGATTTGTTAAAAAGTTAGAATTTCAAGTTTCCTATGCACCAATTCTCTTGTTAATTTGGATGCATAAATTAATATAGGAATTTAAAATTTTAAGAAAATAAAAAACTTGGAATTTGGATGCCACAAATCCCAAGTTTAAATTCTATATAAAAATGTGCCATTTTCAAATTTCCATATTTATAACTACCATTTATATATGAACATTAAATTACATGTTTAAATTTCATTTTACTTTTATGTTACCCAAACATGAAACTTTACAAATTCTGAAAAATTAATTTCCGTTAATTTAAATTCCGTCATTTGATAAATTCATAATAATCTTAAAATTCTCCATCCAAACACACCCTAAAATCTTCATCCAAACACACCCTTGGCTAAATAAATAATTAGTCATTTTGACATTATTATTTTCAATTTGTGTAATGAAATTACTTATTTGAAATCCTCAATTCAAATCCTTACAAATAAAATGTTTGCCAAATAATTGATTTTAAAGGAATAAATTTCAAATCCACAAACAAATATTTATGTTGCCAAATAAAAGAATTTCAAATGTCATTTGAAATCCAAATCTTTATTCCCAAACGGACCCTTAAAGAATAGAATATCATATATATATATATATATGGCTAGAAACCATCATTGGAATTTTGTATCGTATTCCTTTTTTTCTGTTCTTTGCTTTGGGGATTAACATTGGCAGTTAGAAATTTGTTGAATATAATTTTCCAAAGCCAGCTAAGAAGAAAGCAGGTTTTGACCACCTCAACTATTCATAGTTTCGTACCATCGAAGGAATGAATCCCTTTCATTCATTATTCATGCATTTGTTCCTCTCATCCAGAATTGCCAATTGGGAACACAATTTATTCACCTTTTCCAATAACATGCCAAATTGCATTTTGCATAGAAATTTTACATACAAAATCTCGATTTGATCACCTAACAATCATATTAAGATGGAGACACACACACTCATATTAAGAACACAAGGATGCACGTTGTTTACCTAATTCGGATTACGTCCACGTGATCAGATCAATCTCATTAATAGGGTATATGTTGAATATATACGATACAAGAGGCTTTGACTGAGAATGGGAAATGTTGATACTGGGAGGACTAGAGGAGCTCTCCTGTTAGGGAGAGATAGATCCTCCAAATGAGGAAGAGAGTTCGGTTTAGATTTTGATAGTGGCCATAATGATGAACTTTGATGATGAGTTTTGATTATGGGCCTCTATAATGGGCTTGATCTGGCCCAAATAGTTTTACAAGTTTTCCACTGAATTCTTTGCTTGGGCAAATGAGGTATGAACATTAGCAAATTTCAGTTTAGAGGTGGAATGGACCGAACTGAACCGCACCTAGTTGTGAGCCGTTTGACTAAACCTTCCACGGTCCACATTTCCACCTCCGGGCGGAGTCTCTGAATCCAAAGCAGCAAACTCGCTGCTGCGGCTGCTCCTATTTTGGGTTCTTTCTTGTCAAATGGGAAACAAAGCTCTTCCAATGAGTCTCCAACTGGTGCTCTTGACGATCCTTACATTCTCAGCTCCTTCTCCAACTGCTTCAGCACGCGATCACAGCTACAATGTAGGAGATAATGTCCCATTGTTCGTCAACAAAGTTGGTCCCTTGAACAACCCCAGGTATCATCTTCCTCACCGCCATTGAAATTGCAATTTGTTTATTGCTGCTTGTCTGCCAATTTTGTAAAAGGAAAAGGATTGCCTTCCACCTCATGCTTGGGATTGTTTTGCGGAAACTGTTTTGTTTCTTCAACCAGTGAAATTGAGTACTGAGTGACAGACCCATTTGGAAGGGTGCTCAAAGAATTGATTTTATACCGTTTCTGATATTGTTTGAAGGAAATTGTTTGTGGGTCATTAAGAATTTGATGGTTCTGTGTGGGTTTTTAAATGCTGGCAGATAATTGTGGAATTTGATAATTTGAAACGAGGGTAGTGAACATGAAATGGGGGTTTGGGAAATGCAGTAGATAAAGTATGTTGTTTATGAATTCTCTGTGAATATTTTATAAAATTAATAGTTTTACGATCGGTTTTCAAATTCTCACTTCTTATGCCTGTGTCCTTATCGATTTTCCAGGTTTAAAGATTGACCTTTTGAATAAAGTTTCAAGCAAATTAATCTTGTTTGAGGCTTTGAATTGGTCCCTAGTCTTTGTAGTGGCCATCTAGTCTATTTCTATATGACTTCATTGTTTTTCACAAAAACAGTTTGCCTCCTTTTTTGAGGAAAGAAAGGTCCATGTTTATGACCTCCAGGTGTTTGATATGGTTTTAGATGTGAATAACATTGGGCATATTGTATGCTAGGAATTAAAGATGAAATCTCAAAGATAATAATTTCTCTATCCTTGGTAACCCTGGCTTTTTTCCAATTTTAATATTGTTTCTAATTGTTATTCTCTTGCAGTGAGACCTATCAATACTATGATTTGCCCTTCTGCCGCCCAGGTTAGCCTTTAGGGTTGAGTGACAATTTGATTGTGCAATGCTTAGTTTAACTGTTGAAGAAATAAGTAATGGAAACCGGATATCAAGGATAGTACTTGTACTTTAGGTTTCCTGTAAGTACACAAGATGCCATTTTAAAACAATGAGTCTTCCGTAGTTCAATAACACCAGCCGTATGATCATAAGTTTATATTGCCTTGTATAACATAAAAATGTTGGGATAAAAGTTACACTTGAAAATATCAAATACTCAGATCTTGTTATTTTCAAGCTTTCTTTTGTTCACAAACTATTTTACTTTAGATTCTCAACCAAAAGGTTTGATTTTTTTTTTCAAGTTTTATTTGTCCAGACAGTCTTGCATTGCTATTTTCAGTAATTTAGCACGAGTAGGTAATTGCTGACTATCGTGACTTGCAGATCCAGTAATCCAAAAGAAAGAATCCATTGGGGAAGTTTTGAATGGTGATCGTTTGGCGAACACCATATATCATTTAAATTTCAGGCAGTACAAGAATGGGGAGACCTTATGCCTGAAAAATCTTAAAGCTGCTGAAGTTGGAAAGTTCAGGGATGCCATCATTAATGATTTTTACTTCCAAATGTATTATGATGATCTTCCAGTATGGGGATTTATTGGGAAAGTTGAACATGAGAATTGGGCACTTAGTGAGAAGGGGACCAAGTATTATTTATTTAAACATGTGCTGTTTGATGCTCTTTACAATGAGAACCAAGTAATAGAAATAAGTGCTTTTAGCGATCCAAATCATGTTGTTGATATAACAGAAGATGTTGATATTGACGTTGAGTTCTCTTACTCGGTTAACTGGAATGCAACGTCTATTCAATTCCAGAACAGGATGGAGAAATATGCAAAGGCTTCATTACTGCCAGTCCGCCAGAAAATCCATTGGTTCTCATTCATCAACTCTATTGTCATCATTGTGCTTTTGATGGGATTGCTTAGCTTGCTAATTATGCGCCGCATCAAGAATGACCTGAGAAAGTAACACATTATACTGAACATCTTTCAACTTCATGATGTTTTGACTGGTCAGCCTAACGTTATGCATATTTGTGGTAGGGGACCTAATGGAGATGAAGAAGAAGACAAGGAGGTTGGTTGGAAATACCTTCATGGTGATGTTTTCAGATATCCTCCAAACATGCCCTTGTTTTGTGCTGTATTGGGCGTGGGTACCCAACTGCTTATCATGTAACTTCTTTATCGTTCTTCCATCAATTCTCTTTCTCTTTCATTGCTTTACATTTTACCGCTAACATGATCATAGGTATTTTATTCTCTAAAGGGACGGCATATCCTCTGTTGGCGTTGAGCTACCATTTTGAACATTTTAATGCGGCCTTTCTTCCATGACTTGTTTCATGCATGCTCTCACATATGTGTAGCTATCTGATTCTGCAGATGAAATTCGATATTCACTAATATTTTGATTATGTATAGACTGTATAGTGTCAACTCTGAACTCGAATTTTTGTCATTTGAATTCTCTTCAGGGTGTGCATCTTATTTTTGCTTGCATTTTTCGGAGTCCTCTATCCATACAGTCGTGGAACCCTGTTCACGTCTCTTGTCTTTACATGTACTCTTACCTCAATAGTTGCTGGGTACACAGCTGCTGCTTTCCACACCAAATTTTCTGTGACCGGATGGGTAATTTCCTTAATTTTTCTTTTTAGAAAAATTCTTGTTCAATGGCCACTGTTTCCTTTAACATTTTATCCTTATGTTTTGACATAAACAATGTTAATTCCCAGGAAAGGAGTGTTCTTCTAACCGCGATTCTCTACCTGGGCCCATTGTTCGTGGTTTCATCCATTCTTAATACAGTTGCTATATCTTATGGGGCAACAGCTGCAATTCCTTTTGGCACCCTTCTAGCAATTCTTCTTATATATGCATTTCTTGCCATCCCATTGCTTGCCTTGGGTGGGATGATTGGATATTGTTTACGGTCTGAATTTCAAGCACCTTGCGCTACAAAGCAATATCCAAGAGAGATCCCGCGATTTGATTGGTACAGGAGAACACCATGCCAAATGTTCGTTGGAGGTCTCTTGCCTTTTAGTGCAATCGCCCTTCAGTTACACCACCTGTACGCAAGCATGTGGGGCTATAAGATCTTGACTCTACCTGGAATTTTGTTTGTTACGTTTATCATCCTCATTGTAATGACTGCAATCGTGACTGTCGGTTTGACCTACATTCAGCTTTCCGTTGAAGACCACGAATGGTGGTGGAGGTATATTCTCTTCCCCATACACTCACAAAACCATCCAACAGTCTTGTACATTTGCATCTATCCATGCTTTTCCATTTCAGATTTGATTCACATTCTATTATTTGCCTTCCAAATTCGTGATCTTGAATCCTTAACAACTAGAAGGATTCGCTAGCTTAATAATCAATGTGGATATGTTGGATAAAGCTCTGCTAAGTGCTTTGTGTGTGTATGTAGCCAATGTTGACAAATACAATGTCTTTGGTGTTTGATGCAGGTCTGTCTTGTGTGGGGGTTCAACGGCTATTTTTATGTTTGCATATAGCATCTACTTCTACACCAGATCAAACATGACCGGTTTCATGCAGCTTTCCTTCTTTATTGGCTATAATGCCTGCATTTGTTATGCATTCTTCTTGATGCTTGGTTCCATTAGTTTCCGGGTGTCCTTGATTTTTGTTCGCCATATATACGGTGCAGTTAAAAGTGAATGAACGATTCCAGCCACATTGCCCTATCGGGTTCTCCACGTACACACTCCTGCAGAGGAAATGGCGCTCGAGTTTTCAGTTGGATTTGTAACATTTTTGAATGAAGAAATTGAAACCAATACAGAAAACACGAGACATGACTGTTGCTGTTGGTGTATTGCTTGATGCTCTCACAGATGCATGTAAATGACTTTGTTTGGCTTTGAGAATGAATGAAGATTCTTCTTTGTGTCTCTCCATCTCTCAAATTGTTGGCTCTGTGTAAGGATCATTATGGATTTTTGTTAATACAAATCATCACTTACCATTTTTCCCTCAGCCAAAATGGTACGAACTTCAGAGCCAAATCAAGAGTGAAAATGCCACTGTTATTCCTTATCTCCTCCTCTCTTCCACTCATCTACCGTGATTAACAAGTTTTTTTTTTTATATGAAATCATTTATACGAAAAAAATATAGAACAAAATCAGATATCTATATATATAAAGTGAAATAATGATGAGTAAATTACACTTTAGTACCCTAACGTTTATACTAAATTTCAGAGTTATACCTAACGTTTTAAATTTTGCATTTTAATACTCTGAACTCTTTAAAACGTTTCACCTTTGTCCCAACGACACATTTTTCAGTTGAATTTCTATTGGTTGATAACGTGACGCGTGTGGGGGCCCCACAAAAACAAATTCAACAGTGACTTTGGGCAAAATTACATAATTAGTCATTGGTTATCTCATGCCTAATATCTCCCGTTGAAATACTGAGTGAGAGATAACCAAGAGCTAATTAAGTAATTATGCCTACAGTCACCGTAGAATTTGTTTTTGTGGGGTCCCCACACGCGTCACGTTATCAACTAACAGAAATTCAGCCTAAAAATGTGTCGTTAGGACAAAAGTGAAACGTTTTAAAGAGTTCAGGGTACTAAAATGTAAAATTTAAAACGTTAGGTATAACTCTGAAATTTAGTGTAAACGTGAGGGTACTAAAGTATAATTAGCTCAATAATGATTCACCACAAAAATTTTAGTTGTTACCAAAATAGTTGATTTGTTTGATTAAATAGATGAATAAATGATATCTGTAATTAATTGGTTGTTATTTAACAAAGATGATAATTAAGTGATGATTTTAGAATGAATTATTTCGATTATAATATGGGTTTGAAAAAATTGGTGATATTAATCACATTAGAAAGACGATAGTCGAGACTCGAGAGATATAAAATGTCCCCGTGATCTTAGTGCTGATCACATAAACCTTTTGACTCTTCCATATTCAGAAATCAATTCCTTAATGCTCACTGGTTCCACACCGTCCACTAAGCCACACCAACCTCATTGGACGAACCTCCAACGGCATTTAGAAATCCCACAAATCATCGTCAAACACATGTCCACCTCACAAACCCTAAAAAAACTATTCCAAATATTTTTTTCTCTCTTATGACAACTTAAACCACACAAATATAAACCCCAAAGCCACCATGAGACGTAGATATCACACTTACCATACAACCCTATTTCCATGACGTGTAATCTAAACCCCCACCCATTCTCTCTTTCATTTTCCTTTATGAGTGTATTGTTCCCTTGTTATTATTTCCCCACACAATCCCAGACACAAAAAACAACCATGATGAGCAAATCAAGCTCCATGAAGAGAACCCATAATTTTTCATTCATGGAAGAAAATCAAAATAATCCTACATTTTCCAGGAAAAGAACCAAACACGTCGACGACCCGAAAAATCTCGGGGAGTTGCATGTTGCTGATCACGAGAGGATGACAGATGGCTGCTCGGGGCGGGAGAGGTTAAAGAGGCACCAAGAGGAGGTGGCCGGCCGGGTGGCTATCCCGGACACGTGGGGGCAGGAGGAGCTTCTCGAGGATTGGATTGATTATTCGCCGTTCGATGCGCTGTTGGTTCCGAAAGGGCTCATGTCGGCTCGTGATGCACTTGCTAGGGAGGGAAGTCGAAGAGCTAGTAGTAATAATACTGCTGCTTCTCAAGGCGTGATGAGGATAGAGAGTAGGTGTTGATGAGGAATTATTACTTGGAATTTTTGGCATTTTATTTTGAATTATTTAGATAATATTATATATATATATATTTATGATTTATATCTAAGTCTATAATTAATTAACTAGCTAGCGAGATCGATCTGTATGAAATAAAGATGAAAAACAAAGATGTGCACGCAATATTTCTTGGATGAATATGTATGTATGTTGTACGCGTATTTAATTACAGACGATGTTATATATTATTTAGAGAGAAATTATTACTTTTTTTTTTTGGATTGAAATTGAAATATATAATCAAATTAATTACGTACTACTAAACTAATGTGAATGATGATCAATAATAATATTAGTTTCAATTCTTGTTTATATATAGATTCTAAGAATTTTGTTAAATTTCCTGAAAAAAAAAAGAATTTTGTTAATGATTTATATACATTAATATCCCATGTTTTTAGCTCTGGCCTCCTAAATCTGGATCTGATATATATTGTTTAGAAACATGATCTCTTGGCTTCAAGTTTGTGGCTTCTCTGTATCTTGAATAATCTAATTATGAACTCATGAGACGATTAGATCGGAAATCTGGGTAGAATATGAATGATCTGGTGGTGGGTGATATGTTAATTTCTTTTTTACGCTACAATATATATATATATATATATATATATATATATATATATTATGTAGAATTTATAAAATAATAATTTAAGAGATAAATGCTGGAATGAGTTTGAATCATTTTTTAGAAAAAAAGTCAATACTTGCATCTATATTTAGGAATGTCCTAATTCTATACACGTACTATTGAAAAATAATCTCTGCAAAAAAAATTAATTAAATATTGAGGGTTCACTATAAGAATATATGTAAATATTATGTAAATCGTTGATTATTTTAATGCATTCGGATGTCTAAAACGAACTCCAATTTAGTTGATATTTTTGTACAAACTTTCTTTACATGTTTAATAAATGGACAGATAAATTATGACATGGGCATTAGGAAGTTTTTAATCAAAAGGGATAGATGATTGCATCTCTACATAGATGGATGATAACACTACAAGAAAATCGTTGTTGCCCGACTAGATTTTGCCTGACGATGATTATCTCGCGGGGTAAGTACAGGTTGCCCGACGGATACGCATACTCGCCGGGTAACCGGTTGGCAGGAAGACCATGCCGTTGGCGCGCAATATTAGAAGGTGTTACCCGACGATTTGTACCTACCGTCGGGTAACATTATATACAACGACGACTAATCGCCGTCGGGTAACACTGGACGTTGACCTTAGGTTGCCCGACGAATCATTAAAGATTGCCCTGCGAATTAGGTTCGTCGGGCAAAAGTCTAAACACACTAAATACCCGAGACTCTATTTTCTTCTTTTTCTTCCTCCTCTCTGCTTCTCATCCGTTCTCTCTGCTCTCTCTCTCTCCCTCTCACTCACCTACTCTCTTTCTCTACCTATTATTATCATCTCATCACCATTTTCACTACCAATCAAATCATTTTTCTCTATCAATCACCAAATATCAAATATTAAGGTATGAAAAATTTATTTTTTTTAATTTTGAAATTTTGATTTTTGATTAGAAATTAATTATGTTTTCTGTTGTAGGAATTTTGTGGTTGATTTGAAGGAATACTTATAAAAAGGTATGTGTGTTTACCTCTCAATTTAATTTTGTTAAGAATGTTGGATATAATTATGTTAGGAAATTTTGTATTTATTGTGGAAAATGTGTAGAAATTGTTTAGAATTTGTGGAAATTAGAAAATTTGTTAGAAAAATATGAAAATAGAAAATATGTTATGAAATTAGGAAAATAGAAAATATGTTATGAAATTAGGAAAATAGAAAATATGTTATGAAATTAGGTGAATAGAAAATATGTTAGGAAATTAGGAAATTTTGTTGTAAAATAGGAAAATTAAAAATATGTAATGAAATGATTGAAATTAGAAAATATGTTTGGAAATTAGGAAAAATGTTAGGAAATTAGGGAAATATAAAATATGTTAGGAAATTAAAAAATTTTGTTAGAAAATAGGAAAATATAAAAAAATGTAATGAAATTATTGAAATTAGAAAATACGTTAGGAAAATAAGTAAATAGAAAATATGTTAGGAAATTATGAAATTAGAAAACATTTTAGGAAAATAGGAAAATAAAAAATATGTAATGAAATTATTAAAATTCGAAATTATGTTTGGAAATAAGAAAATATGTTAGGAAAATAGGGAAATAGAAAATATGTACGGAAATTATAAAATTTAAAACTTTGTTTTATGCATAATTTATATATGTTTGTATTTATGAATTTGTTGTGATATTTTTTTTAAAACGCTTTATTTAGTTCTCACGGAGTGAAATACGTTCATATTTCATAACCGTTTATGCGAAGTTAATCGAGTTGATTAACTTCGTATAATGAAATTCAATGAAAAACCTTAGACCTGTTTGAGAGTCAGTGAATCAGATTGATTGACTGACTTTTGAATTGTCCATATATTTGGACAGTTTGGGGGTGCGCAACTATGTGTTGTGTAGTTGGCGGTCTACGAGGTTAGGTTTCGATTGTGGGAAATTCGGTTTGTATCCCCTCAATGTTCTCCGAATGCATACTAGATATTTGTTTATAATATCTACGTCGTGCATTTGGGGAACTGTAGGGAGATACTGCCGAAATTTCCCTCGATTGGAACTTAGCCTCGTAAGTCGCAAACTACACAGCACAGAACGTGCACTCTCGAATGAGATAGGGCCAAATCACCGGAGGCATAAGGAGAAGAGATGCTTTTGATTTAACTTGTTCTATTTACAGGACAATTTTAACTCAATTACTTACGTTGACTCTATGTTGTGAAAGCAGACACAATGGACAGAGGGTGGATGCAAATGTTTGAGCAAATATATCCACCTGCATTCTTTGATGTAATGGTGCACCTACTAATACATCTGCCGGATGAGGCAAAACTAGCTGGCCTGGTGCATTATCGTTGGATGTACCCAATCGAGAGGTATAACTTATCCCTGCTATTTGATAATATTTCCTTACTATCATGTATATATGTGAATCTTAATGTAAATTTCCTAGTAGAATGTTAGGTACGTACAAGCGGTACGTTCGGAACAAGACACGTCCTTAAGGCTCTATAGTCGAGGCGTACATTGCAAAAGAGGCACTGACATTTTGTGGAATGTACCTTCGAAATGTTGAAACTGCCTTTAATAGGGCGTCTCGCAACGACGATGGTGATCAACGTCCAGAGACCCTATCTGTATTTGCCCAACCTGCACGACCATTCGGCACTGGTCCAATCTCGGAGCCCTTCATCAATAGCGACATGGAGGTGGCTCATTGGTTCATACTAAACAACTGTGACGAAGTATGACCCTTCCACGAGCAGCACAAGGCATTGATGAAGGCCCAATTTCCTTCTAATTGGGAAGAAATGGGCAAACAATTGTTTCCACGTTGGTTTTCTGAGCATGTAAGTCAAATATTTTATTTCAAAATTTCGTAAATTTGTTTTAAGCTTACCTATTTCGTTTCTTGTGTGTATCTTACCAGATGGCACAGCTGAAAGATGTCAACTCGCCAAATTTCAATAAAGAATTAATGCAACTGGCCATTGGCCCATTCCGAGGAGAAATGTACGCTGGTTGTCACGTTAACGGAGTTAAGTTCGTGTGCACAGAACGAGACGACAAATTGTCTACGCAAAACAGCGGGGTCTTCATGCCGAGGGAGGGGGAAAAAGCTAATACGGGTTTCTACGGCAAATTGTTAACTGTGGTTCAGGTGTTATACGCCGACCAAAAGGAAGTCGTCTTGTTCAAGTGTCATTGGTTTGATATGAACCCAAGTATCCCAGGCAGTGTCATTGGTTTCTTCACGATCGGACGACTTCAAATCCTCAAAACATCAAGATTTTCTACGGGCGAGATCTAGGCATGTAAAACCACAAAGTGAACGGTTAGATCGGTCAAATTCAATCGTTTGAGTATCAATAGAACCAAAAATTCGCAACATGTATTGAAGTTTCCATCAAGAGTGTAAACTCCTTGGGCAATATGCTTGTTTTCCTATTTTCAAAAACTTAAAAATTGAAATTGACCGATCTAACTGTCCACATTTATGGTAGGTACCCATAGATCGCCTATGCGAAAAATTACCCAATTTGGAAATCCCGGGATTAGGTAACGGTGCGCGACGATTCAACGGTTACACAACGTTTCTTCACGATCGGACGGCTTCAAATCCTCAAAACATCAAGATTTTCTACGAGCGAGATCTAGGCACGTAAAACCACAAAGTGAACGGTTAGATCGGTCAAATTCAATCGTTTGAGTATCAATAAAACCAAAAATTCGCAACACGTATTGATGTTTCCATCAAGAGTGTAAACTCCTTGGTCAATATGCTTGTTTTCCTATTTTCAAAAACTTAAAAATTGAAATTGACCGATCTAACCGTCCACATTTATGGTAGGTACCTATAGATCGCCTACGCGAAAAATTACCCAATTTGGAAATCCCGGGATTAAGTAACGGTGCGTGACGATTCAACGGTTACACAATATTTCTTCACGATCGGATGGCTTCAAATCCTCAAAATATCACGAAAATGATAGATGGGGCTTTAGGCATGTAAAACCAAAATTTGAACGGTCCCGATGTGGATTATTCTTTCGCCGGACCTAGTTTTCAGATAAATGCTAAAAACAGATTGAGAAAAGTCATGCCCGATGCATACAGATATTCGCCGAGGCACGAACCATCGGGCTACATTAGAAACGTCGTCGGGTAATGGTAATAAAATGAGCAGTTTTGAAATTTTTTGCGAAATCTCAAAATTCCCGCGTAGTGTAACCCGACGAATATTGGAGATGTTATCCGACAGGCTACTGACAAGTGATGTTACCCGACGACGGTTTTGAATTATGCCCGATGTACAATGCACCTAAATTTTCGCGCATTCTCAAAATTCCCGCATATGGTACCCCGACGAATATTGGAGATGTTACCCGACGGGCTACCGACATGTTATGTTACCCGACGAACACTGCACCTAAATTTACGCGAATTCTCAAAAGTCCCGCTGAAGTGGTTGCGCGACGGAGGTTGAGATTATTACCCGATGGATTTCCGACCGTTGGGCTTACCCGACGCATGTTGAAAATATTACTCGACGGACACAGACAATTACATTGCACCTAAAATATTCGTGAAATCTCAATTTCACCGCCTAATATTGCCCGATGGATATGTATAAATTAACCCGACAGATATGAAACATGTGGCCCGACGGACATCCAACATGTTATCCGACGAAGATAGTGAAGAGTTACCCGACGGATATGTAACGAGATACCCGACGAATGTCCATCGTTTGTTCATACCTGACGATTCATTAAATTGAAGTGCGGCGTACTAGTTCGTCGGGCAATATGTCAATCAGAGATATATATATATATATATATATATATATATATATATATATATCGGACGAGTCTTCTTCTTCTTCCTTCTTCATTTTCTCTTCCTTCTTCATTTTCTGCAGATAACTCCTTTGCTCTCTGTTTCTCTTCCGAATTTCCTCTCTATTTCGTTCAAATTTAAGAACCACACCACTGTTTCTCGTTCTCCCTCCATCCGCCGCCCCAGCAGTCAAAGACGCTGCCTCTCTCTCAGCGAGCTTTGCCGGAGCCGCCGCTCCCCTCGCCGGACCAATCTCTCACCGAGTTCCTTGAAGGTCGAACTCATTGTCTCTCTCTCTCTCTAATGTTAATGTATATATATATTGGTTTATTGTTAAATTTGATTTGAAAAAATAATTTATGAAATTGGATATTGTTATTGTTAATGTTAATGTATATATATATATATATATATTTGTTATTGGTTTATTGTTATTGTTATTGTTATTGTTAATGTTAATGTATATATATTTGGATATATAATTGTTATTGGTTTATTGTTAATGTTAATATATATATATATATATATATATATATATTGGTTTATTGTTAATTTTGATTTGAAAAAAGAATTTTCGAAATTGGATATTGTTAATTGTTATTGTTAATGTTTATGTATATATATTTGGATATATATTTGTTATTGGTTAATTGTTATTGTTAATGTTAATGTATATATATTGGTTTATTGTTAATTTTGAATTGAAAAAAGAATTTATGAAATTGGATATTGTTATTGTTAATGTTTATGTATATATATTTGTTATTGGTTAATTGTTATTGTTAATGTTAATGTATATATATTGGTTTATTCTTAATTTTGATTTGAAAAAAAAGAATTTATGAAATTGGATATTGTTATTGTTAATGTTTATGTATATATATTTGGATATATATTTGTTCTTGATTGTTATTGGTTTATTGTTATTGTTAATGTATATATACTAGTTGAAGATTTGTTGAAATTTTGATGTTTGGTATAATGTTGAAATTGATATAATGGTATGATTTTTGTTATGATTTTGGATATGAAATTTTTGTGAATTTTGGATCTGTGAATTTTCTGCATTTTGGGTTTTTGAATTTTAAAAACAATTTTGTGAAATTTTGATATGGTGTAGTATAAGTGAATTTTGGAAATGTGAGTTTTATAAATTTTTAATTTGTAAATTTTAGGATTTGGATTTTATTATTATATGTTTGGATTAATTTGTAAGTTTGATTTTGGTCTCGAAATTTGGATTTAGAAATTTAGGCATAATGTTGTGAATTTTGAGTTTAGTACGTTTGGATTAATTAGTTTTTTAAGTTTAATTTTCGTTTGTGTTGGATTTATTTAAAAAAATTAGAATTTGGTGGTTTTAGTTTTCAGTTACCAATTTACTAATTATTACTAAAAAAATTATTTATTTACGTTTATTGGTATTATAAAATGTTGGTTAATTTTAAATGTGATTTTGTTTTTATTTTTTGAATTTAATATTTAATATTCAAATTTTTTGGTTTTTTTAATTAATTAAATATATGTTGGTTCATATTTTATTAATTAATTTATATTTGTTATTGTAGATGTCGCATCGCAGCTTAATCACATCTACGATCCCCCCTGCCCTGATCCCGTTGATGATCATGCCCCAGAGGAGGCAGCCCCTGACTTGGTTACCTCAACAGCGGCGTCGGTTCATACACCGATGTCGGGCCATCAACGACCCGGCGCCTGATCGGCACGTCGACATCATAGCAAGAAACGGGGGGAACCCCGTACTGACCCCTAACAGGACGACGTCCCAGCAGACGAAACAGGGCCTAATGTCGGCGCACTCCCTAAGGGTAAATTCATTATTTTGTTTATTTAACCAACCGTTTTTATTTGTTACTAATTTTATTTACCAATTTTCATCAAATTTGCGGGTAGGTCGGTGAACGTGCGCGGGATAAACTGCGGTTTGACATCCCAGCGGATTTGCAGGACGACAAATGCAAAGATACTGGTGGTGTACGTGCAGTGCCTCCGGTCTGCGCCGGTCAAAATTCACAGCCTCCTGGTGCATGACATTGGTGCGATTCTTCGCACCAAGTCCCTGATGATGGGGGAGACTTTCCGAACCCAAACTCCCAAGGAGATCACGCGTTGTTGGGGAGAGTTATCGGTATGTGTTTTTCCCATTTTTAACATTAATTTCATATTTTTTAATTATTTTACTAACTTTAATAATTTATTGCATATCAGTTTTGAGTTCGACTTGGACAACGTCAAGCTCAGTAGATACCTGAGTCACCACTGGCAATTACGGTACGCCGACTAGAAGTACGAACTCCACAAGTACTTCTTCACTTGGCCTTCCCCGGAAGAAGCTCGGGCAAATCCTCCGGAGGAGTTGGACGGGCCTAAACTGCCAGGGTGGTTGTGGTTGTGCGACCATTTCGTGTCCACCACCTATATAGTACGTATTATCTATCTAATTAAATAAATTATTTAATTTTTATGTTATTTTCCATTGTAAAATCTAATTTTTGGTTTTACAAATGAATAGAGGAAATCGATTGCCAACACATCGAACCGGGGAGCAAAGAAATTCAACCACCACGGGGGGTCGCGATCCTTATCGGCCCAGTAGGAGGATCGGCGCAACGCCGGGTCGATGTTCCCAGAGGTGGATGCCTGGGGCCAAGTGTACGCTGGACGGGGGGATCAAGAGGCTGATCGAATTCACGTAAGTTTATTTTTTGAAGATTAAACATTATTTTTTAAATTGATAATTATATTTCTAATTAATAATTATTCGAATTTGTAGGACGCGATGCAGTAAGACGTCCAGCAGACACAAACTAAGCTCACCCAACAGCATCCGGATGTGTCGTTAGAGCAGCAGCTCCCTAATCCCGACATGTTGATCGCTATTCTGGAGCGACGACTTGGGAGGCGCCCAGGGAGGATCGTTTGGGGGGCGGGCGACGGGATTGTGCGGGATGTCTCGACTCAGTAGTCCAGTTCATCTCGGATAGGCAATCCCCAGGAGACGCCGGACCGTTTGAGACACCTCGAGCCCGAAAATGTTATGATCAAAGCCCAATGCGCGGAGATTCAAGCCCAAAACTAACAAATCAAGTCCGCCATTGACAAGGTCCTTCAATGTTTGGGTGACCGTGGATTAGATGACATTTTCTCATCGCCCACCCAACAGCCCCTTCAGGATCCCGCCTACTTTTACCCCTAGACGAGTAGTTAGAGTGTATTATATATAAAATATTTTTTTTTGTTTTAATGATGTAAAAATATTACATTAATGTTTCTAAATATTATTTTTAATTTATTTTTATTCTTTTAATTGAATTTTTTAATTAAATATTTTATTACAAATATATTTTAAATATGCATCGTTTGCCCGACGAATGTGGGAAAATTACCCGACGGATACGTAAAGCGTTACCCGACGGATACGTAAATCGTTACCCGACGGATACGTAAACCCTTACCCGACGGGGTACGTAAAACTTTACCCGACGAACATGTAACACCTTACCCGACGAATGTGTAAAACGTAACCCGACGGATGTGTATAAATTTACCCGACGGATGTGTATAATATTACCCGTCGGATGGTTTAAAACTCACCTGACGGATATGTAAAAAACGTACCCGACGAATATTTAAATAGTTACCCGACGGATATATGAAACCCTACCCGACGGATATGTGACCCGTTACCCGACATATATGAAAATAATTACCCGATATGTAAAACGTTACCCGACGGTTATTTATCGAATTACCCGACGACTATTTAAATTGTTACCCGACGAATATTTTAAGGTTACCCGACGGACAGTGTACGTCGGTAATATATTGTTGACTTTTAGGTTGCTCGACGAAGACTTCAGCGACGAACTAGTCCGCCGGCCAAGATAACGATGCTCGACAAATATGTTGTTGTCGTCGACTAATTTCAATGCCCGACCGAAGTAGCCCGACGAAGATTGCCCGACGGCGATTCGCCGTTTTCATAGTTGCTCGACGAAGTCCTACGGTTGCTCGATGACGTCCTTTCGCCGAGCAACTTGGATTTTGCTGTGGTGTAAGTGCAAGTATTATTGTTTTTGGATAATTTATCATAATTTAGGACACATGTCTTTTTTATTTTTTATCAAAAATGATATCATTATCATAAAGAAAGGCTACAATCATACTATCAAAATAAAGCTATTACAGTAAGACTAACAGACCAATATGACAATACTAACGCGGATAAAGCCGCACTAACAGCTAACAAATCTACATCACTGAAATTATGCAAAATTACAAACTACGCCCACAAAGCCCAAAACAACCAAAACAATCAAAACCCTAACAACGTTTATAACCTTAAACAAACTAACTCCACTAAAAAAAACAGCGATTGTCGTCAAACCCATCACATATATGGTCTTGAAGAACTTATAGAGCATCGGATCTGAAGAATGCTTGAGCTCCAGCGATTCAATTGTGCTTAAAAGCGAATAAAGAACCAAAAGTCCTAATCTAACTACTGTGATAAAAACTAATGAGATGTACTACGACAAACTCCTCCAACATCAAGGTAGAACAAGATTTAGGGGGAAAAAATTTAAAGGAAGATTTTGGGTAAGAGGATGGATTGAAAAGTTATCAAAATTACAATGATGAGGAACTCAAATCTGAGTATGGCTCAAATCATACAGTCACCATAAGGGACTCTTATTACTAACGCAAAAGAAATAACAACAGTTGAGGGGAGGAGGGAAGAAGATGATCTTCTCCCTCTTTCCCCTAAGTTTGCTTTTTCTTTGGGACTAAGAGAAGAGAAAAAGAAGGTTTCGAATTCAACTCTTTTTAGCTATTTTAATTTACAACACGTGTTAAAACCTCTTAAAAGGGAATATAAAAAAGGACAATATTTGCATCCAATACCAAGTTTTCTCCCTTTGTGATTAAAGAACTTTTTTTTGTTATAACATGTCATAAGTCATTTCATAGATCACCATTTAAATATCACCTCTCTAAAAAATCAACCAATTTGAGGTCGTTTAATCATACATATTCATCATGAGGATCTTACCGACCTGTTACCAAAATCATCAAATATTTTAATACATATGGATAATCAATGATCTCCAATTTAGTTGATTTTAATAGAGAAAATTCCTTAATTAATAATGAGGGAAATGAACAGTACTCCACCTTAAATGAAACTACTTCCAACTCCCGAAAAAAAAAATAGATTGAATTTATTTTGTTAATTTGCCATAATTTAGAAACGCATGGATTGAATTTTGTTTCTGAGGGCCCGTTTGATAAAAAATTGATTTTAATTTCTGATTTTCAATGCTTGTTTCTTTAACATGTGAAACATAATTATAAGGAAAATTAAAATAAATAAAAAAATAAAAATCAAGTAATTATCAAACATACCCTATTTTAAGTTGTTTTTTTTTGGCATTAATTAAGTTGTTTTCACCTTCGAGATTTTACTTCATTCAATTTCCTCTACTTTTGTTTTCCTCTATACCACCAATTAATGTCTTGATCCTCATTTCACCTATCTACTTTCTCCATATGTAACACAACAAAAAATAAAACTATAAACTAAAAAACAAATAGTCTTCCAATAAGCATGTAGCTTTTGGTTTTTCGATTTTATTTTGTATACTTTTCCTTGTACATAAAATACATTGTGTACAGACTTCAATTTTTACGAGAATCGAATCTGAGACCTCTCACATAATATGTGTAAATAAATACTCTTAGATCGTAGTACTAAGTGGCTCTAACCATCTTTCTTCTCCTCTTCTCTTCATCCCTATTTTAAGCCACAAAACCAATAAGTGGTATTCATCTTCACTAGTAGGCGAGAGGTTTGAGATTCGATTTCGCAAATGAAAATGATATATTTTGTGGAATCCAATAGTTTTTTTTGATATAATAATATTGGGGTGAGGGATTACAATATAAGCATTGGGTATCGACCTCGCCATTTACGAGAGTTGAATCTGATAGTTAATAATTAACTTTTACAGAAATTATCCCAAATCTTCCACTCCAATATATATTAAAAAATACAAAAATTAAAATAAAAGGCAAAAAACAAATGATTATTAAACAGTGCCCTAAAATTTCTTTTGGTAATGTTGCAATCCAAAACCCACACCCAAACCCAAACACACATTTCTTGGATCAAGTTTGGCCCGGCCCAACCCATGCACAAATTAACACACGTGTACAAATCGTCAAGGTTTTTCAGTTTATCTTGCCACCTTCACATTCTTCTGCTCCATATTTTAACTAATCTTCTTTGGCCGCCAGAAACCCTAACGAGGGCCTCCTCTCTTCACAGGTATTCATCTCCCTCCTTCTCTCCGCCGTATCTCTTCTATTTATTCCCTTCAGTCTATTTCTTATTTCGACCTTCTGGTTGAATTTTAAGATCTTTAATCCTCCGATTGTTTCCCGAGAAAACCACAAAAGTAATCTAGTAAATTTAGCTCATTTCGCTGTTTATCATCGTTGGAACTCAGTTTTTATTGAATTACCATTTTTATTATTTGGTGTAATTGTTCGATTTGGGTCGATTATTATTTTAGTTTATCTTTTATAGAGTTTTCGATGATTATTTACCTTTTGGATTTCTTCACTTAAGAATTGAAACTTTATTTGCAGGGTCCGAATTCCTTGTTGGTCAGACAGCTTAAGATTCAATCATGAGGTATTCTTACTCACAATTCTGTGTTATAAGTAGCGGGTTGTTGTTGTAATTTACTGATCGTATCATATAATTTTGAAAGATTGTGCTGTTCATTTAAATTCTCCACCTTTACGTGTATTTGTTTATTTTTGTTCTATGTTATCTGATCGGATTATTTTATTGTATGATTTGAGACTTTATCCTGGAACTGTTACATGTGATTTGAGCCTGAATTTGATAGGGATTAAGTTATCTTCATCGATGTTGAATTTTGATTGTGGATAGTTTCATTTGGGGTGGTTTTTAATAGATTACTTGGTTTTCATTCACTACACCTTTATATTTTGGTGGTCGAGATTTTCCTGTTCTGTTTTTCACCTGTAAATTGAACCTGTTTTGTTCCCCTCCTGTGTTAGAGTTTCAAGACATAAATAATCAATTGAATGTAGGGAGTTTAAGTTGATTTCACCAATTCTAAGTGATTGAACAAGTGAAGATTATTTTTCTATTGGCTTGCATTTTTTTTTCTTTAGAATTTGTGGGATGGTATTTCTGTCTACATGATACTATCAATATTAACTGAAACCATAACTGTCTAGTGTTCGGTAGTTACTGACCTATTAATTAAAGTTTAATGTGTGCCACCATTTCAATCTAGTGTTCTGTAGTGATTGACCTATTTTATGCGTTTTTTGTATGAAATGCCAAATGGATGTTATTGGGTACCATCATTTCATAATTATTGACTTTCTCCATGTCTCTACAGTAAACTTCAGAGTGATACCCTCAGAGAGGGTATTTCCATCATCATGAATGCGTCCAAGGAAAAAAGCCGGAAGTTCACTGAGACAATTGAACTTCAGATTGGGCTTAAAAATTATGATCCCCAAAAGGACAAACGTTTCAGTGGTTCTGTTAAGTTGCCTCACATTCCTCGTCCGAAGATGAAGGTCTGCATGCTTGGAGATGCTCAGCATGTTGAAGAGGTAATGTTTGGTCTACTTGGTTAAAGAGTTCACAGAAGATTCAATTTTAGAGGGTGTATTTGTAGATGTGTTTTGTGTGGTTTTTGAAGTATCGCATTTCAAATATTTTTTTTTCACCATTTCATTTTCCATACAGATTTTCTTATCTTAAAATGTCAAGATTTTGTCTTTGTTACATGTGGTATGAACGTTTTCTGCTTTTGCTTTTTTGAATGTTTGTCTCACCTTGGCTGGTTTGTTTTCTTGACTCAATTACAGGCTGAGAAGATAGGGTTGGATTACATGGATGTTGAAGGGCTGAAGAAGCTAAACAAGAACAAGAAATTGGTTAAGAAATTGGCTAAGAAATATCATGCCTTCTTAGCATCAGAAGCTGTTATTAAGCAGATTCCCCGTCTTTTGGGTCCTGGTCTCAACAAGGCAGGTGTGTATTCCGTATACAGAAAAGAGACCGTAATATTATTCATAATTTTTAATTGACAATATATAGACCTGTATTTTGCCCCCGGTTTTGATATAAAAACCTTTCATTGGGTTTATTATGAAGCTTGTGTTTCTTTAATTTTTATTAAAGAATTTTCAAATGCATTTTCAATTTAAGGATGAATGCTTTCATTGGGTGTGTATGAACTGTTGCCGTGTGCTTTTTCAGCCTTTACTAATTTTTGTATGCAATGTAGGAAAATTTCCGACTCTGGTTAGTCACCAAGAATCCCTTGAGTTTAAGCTTTCTGAGATAAAAGCAACAATTAAGTTCCAACTGAAGAAGGTTCTTTGCATGGGAGTTGCTGTTGGGAATGTCTCCATGGAGGAGAAGCAGATCTTCCAAAATGTGCAATTGAGTGTTAACTTCCTTGTTTCATTGTTGAAGAAAAATTGGCAAAACGTAAGTTATTTCTTCACAGCTTTCTCATCTTGTAAAGTATATTGATGTTTTTGTTTTAGGAAGCTCTCTATCCTCTTAGGGATTTTACTGACCTGTGCGTTTCAAAGTGTTTAACTTGCTGCAACATGGTCTAAAACACTCTTTTCTGTTTTATTAGGTAAAATGCTTGAACCTGAAGACTACTATGGGGAAGCCATATCGAATCTATTAAGTAGTAATCTCTCTTATTTTGCTAGTTTTGTAGGGTCAAAGGTTGTGAAAGACTTATACTTAGTAGTAAGTGTGTTGTCTGAATGGTCAAATTTTCGTGTTGGTTGGCTGTTTAACTTTCAATGGTTATCGACAATGTCATGTGAGACTCTATATTTAATTCCTGTTTGAGAGCTGGAAACTGCATTTAGTTTTCGTTCTTTTGTCATGAGCATATAATTTGCACCTCCATATTGGCGATGCGTCATATTTCAGTCTTTTTATTGCGTTCGGCGCAATTTCGTATCATTGTGGTAGCTCATTCTTCATTCTTCAGCAAGTTTTGATGTAGATTGCAATTTACTAAATGTCTGGAAATTGTCTTTAATTATTCATTCAGAAGTCGGCTTGACTAAATCACAAACCAAAAAAAGATTTGTGATTGTAATTTTAATTGCAATTTACAATAAATACACAAGACTGGATAAATCCACAAGCGATTACAATAATAGAGGTGCACAAGCATGAAAACTCTTCTCGACACTTAACGCACCACAAGCACGAGAACAATAGTACCTGATTTCGAGAAGTGGATCCATCAAGGCATCCCCCACGCATCTTATTTGTTCCGCATCGATCATGAGAGATTGAGAGAGAGCTGAGGTTTGTAGGCAGTAAGTAGTCCTTCCTCAGGAAATGAATCAACTTCTCCACATTCGTTGAAGTAGTATCTTGGCGCGGAGCGAGCTGAGTCTTCCAAGTCCCCAAGTAGTATCAAATCGTGGAGAGAGCCGAGTCTTCTAAGTCCCCAATGCATTTGATTGGTAATCAGTTTTCTGCAAGACTAAATGCGAAGAGATCTTAACTTGGATGGCAATCCACCTACCGGAAATGACTCAAGTTTGGGACAATCTTCCCCGGTCTCTCTCTGGAACCCTTCTCACGAGAAGGGCCAGGAATTTATCGTTAAACGAGAAAGAGAAGCAGGTAGGCCTGTATCTGGCAAGCATTGGAGCTCAGGTCAGCACTAAATTGTCAAGTCCTCAAGAGAGTTAAGGCCTGTAAACGCCCGGCCGCCCATATGATCTTGAGACTCAAAATATCATTCCCTTCTCTGGAAATGAATCTACTTGTTCACATCCTTTGAAGCCAACTTTCAAACTTGTTAGACAAGTGAGCTAATGCTTTGAGCAGATTTTTTTGCAACAAAAGATCTCCAGAGACTGTAAAAATGCACTGACAGTGACACCACTTAATATGAACAGAAAAACAGTTTCTTTTCCAATTAAGATCTGCAGGGGTGATCTGCCCTTTAAAAAGGCACCAAAAATCGAGCTTTTAATTCATGCAGACAAAAATATCAAGAATAAATGAAATCGACGAACAATAACACAAAAATATCTCAGTTCAAGGAAACAAGCAAAACCAAACAAGGAGCCAATTAATGTTTTGATTTGTAAATGAAATTTCATGCCACTTCATACAAATCAAACTCTGGTCTCACATAGGAAAATGATCCAAAATCAAACTGTGTTTTCAAACCATGATAAACACCTTAAACAAATGAAAATTCAGTCTTCAAATTATTCTTAGAAGAAACTGCCGAACAGACCTAAGACAGAATAGGTGACACCAAGTAGAGCCATCTGAAATTCCAGTCTTTCGATCACTACTGCAGTGTGCATTCAAATTCCCTAACTTAGTCCGCAAGGAAGAGTTGAGTCGACTAGAGAAACCTGTCAAATTTTTATGTGAATTGAAGAGTATTAGACTATAAACACACATTTTGATACATATAGGCAAACAAATTTTGAATTTTGATGAAGAGTAATAAGTACACGAGGATTTTTTTGAATTAATAACTCATTTTGATGCTTAATTGAAATCAATAATTAAAAACCTCTAAATACATGTTGAAATTACCAGGAAAACCTTTGTGTTCACACCCCAAGCCATAATTTTTTTTTTTTTCTTTTTTCTTTTTTTTTTTAGAGAGAAAGGAGACACCATTTACACTGGGGAACATTCATCTGGCAGTGAATGTCGAAAACAGATCCACTACGTAGTCAGCGATGGAGAAGTTTAGAAGAAGAGAAAGTTGAAGAGGAAGCAGTCATGGAAATTCTTGCAATCATCTTATGAAGGAATGGACAGAGAACATAGAACCTAGGAGCCACTTCAATGAACTGGAAAGAATTCAAAGGTAGAGGTGTAAGTGAAAACAAGAAATAATCGATAAATGCAAGAAATTAAACCGAAATGTGCTTGTAAGCCCTTATCAAAGTTGTAATGAGCTAGAAAAGATCTTGCATTAAAAGGAAAGACACAAGCATAGAAAATATTCATGGCACTCTAACCAGATGTGAACCTAACCTACTATGAATTTAACAGATAATAAGTAAGCACTAATAAATTCGTGACGGAAATTAAACTTGGAATGCATGCAGAACCGAGAGAATCGGATAATTCCTTTACATACCTAGCATGATGTCGGGGATGTAAGAAATCTTG
The DNA here is from genome assembly GCA_037349345.1 of Oemleria cerasiformis. Classification (NCBI taxonomy): domain Eukaryota; kingdom Viridiplantae; phylum Streptophyta; class Magnoliopsida; order Rosales; family Rosaceae; genus Oemleria; species Oemleria cerasiformis. Next base: position 11,959,808 of record JAZGTL010000009.1, on the reverse strand, counting down.
GGCCAATCTTCCCCCTTCTCTTTTTCACAACGTTGAATTAGCAAAGGGCATCGCTTGATTGTCAGCTGGAAAAGAGATGTGGGTAGCCCTTCATCTGGCAACCGCTTGAGCTGAGGGCAGTTGTATATTTCCAAATATGTAAGAGTGGTGAGTTGTCTCAACTTTGTGCCATTGATGGTCTTAAAATCTGAATGTCCAATCTGGAGAGTAGTGAGAGTAGTAGGCAGCAGCCAATCCTCTGGAAATGATTCTTGACCTTCAATGAAGTCAACATCCAAGTATTTTAGAGAGCTGAGTCTCTCTAGACCACACTGCCTAAGGTTTGCAACCAGTTTCTTGGAAGCCTTAACAGCAAGTAATTCCAATTTTAACGGCAATCCCCCTTCCACACACCATTCCAATTCTGGACAACTTCGAATATCGAGATCAAGAAGAGATGGGAGAAGGGCGTGCATCTGCTCTGGCATTGACCTCAGTTTCTCAAGCCCAACAATAAATATACAGGTCAAGTTGGGAGCATGCAGCCTTCCACCGGGGAAACACACAAGATTTGGGCAATTATGTATTGCCAATATCTTGAGGGATGGAAGTTCATGGCATCTCTTAGATTCTTGTGAAATCATAAGGGCCTCTATAGGAAGGGCCTTTATATCCAGTTCTTCAAGCTTGGGGAAGTAGGCTAATGGTAATATCCTGATTAGATTCGGACAATCTGACAATCGAAGCTCACGAAGATTTGGAAAAGCTCCACAACATTCCTCGTAACCTCCATCATAAGCCCAGTTTCGCCACTCCTTCATATTGCTGATACTCATAACTTGTAGAGATCTAAATGGCTTAATCCCATACAACTCAGAACCTATCAACTCCACTTTATTTAACCCAGAAATTGAAAGATCTTCGAGAGAGGGTAACTGCCCCAGCGCTGGCAAGGTGCGACAATTTTCACAATGTTGAATTTGAAGATGAACTAGATTAGAGTAAGAAGGATCTCCTAACCACGCTGGAAGTTTTGTACCCGCATAAGAGCAAATCTGGAGCTCTTTCAGATTTGCATGAGGTTGAAGATAGTCATCAAGTTTTCTATCAATGTCTGGATCCCTGGTATCACCTCCCCATTTCAGAACTAGTACATTCAGATACTTCTTGTCCTTCAGAATATTGTGCTGCAATTGCAAATCATCCATTGAACGGACAACATTGTGAAGACCGGAGATGTGGAGTCTACCGTGCAAGTAGACAAGTCCTTTCAACTCTGCAATGTTTGCACCTGAGCATTTGTCTAAAACAAACTCACCTCGTAACGTTTGTAGATCTTTCAATTTGCTCATATGTGGTGGCATCCTTTTCATCTTGGTACCTGTGATATCAAGGTGGCGCAAGTTGATTAATCTTCCTAACTCGGTTGGCAATTGGGTAAGATTGTAACAAAGTGACAACAATAGTGTTTGTAAATTATACAAACTGCATATTGTGTCAGGTAATTTGGTGATTGAAGTGAGAGACAAGTCCAGCTGCCTTAGATGTTTCAAATTTTTGATTGATTTAGGCAACTCTGTAATATCAGAACCTCGTAAACTGAGCACTCTCAAACATTTCAGCATTGAAAGTAGATCATATGATACCTTAGGACAACCTTGGAACCGTAGAAAGGATGATAGGAAGGTGCGCAAATACTAAGCTTCATATAAAGCATCAATTTTCACAGAATCATGGCCAGATGTCTTCTTATAGAAAAAATGACGAGCCTTCTTCACGTTGTCCAGTGAGTCCTTTATCTCCAACCGAATGCAGAATTTTCCATAGACAAATTTCGCTACATCATGGATAAGATCATGCATGGTGAAGCTGCGGTCACCAGTGCTTTGTGACGTTTGAAAAAATGACCTTGAAACTAGCTCATCAAAGTAGTTTTCTCCAACTTCTTCCATCATCTTCCCGCTTTCTGGTTGCAGAAGATCTTCATACATCCACAGTAATGCCAATTCCGATTTGGAAAACTCAGAGTCTTTTGGAAATACCGCACAATAGGCAAAGCAACGCTTAAGATGAGAAGGCAAGTGTTGGTAGCTTAGCCAAAGAGCCGGTAGAATGTCACTCTCCTTACTTGGTGACTCCCATATTTCACTGTTGAGTACATATTCCCAATGCTTCACATTTAAGTCAGAGCGTAGGAGACCCCCAAGTGATTTCGCAGCTAAAGGAAGTCCCTTGCACTTTTTAACAATTTGTCTTCCAATTCTTTCAAGTTCTGAATGTTCAGTGCCTACACCTGGATTTTGGAAGGCATGTGCTTTGAATAACTCCCAGCAATGGTGCTCAGACATCTCCTTCAGACAGTGACTTGGAAGTGAACCCATTTTAGATGCAACTTTCTCAGAGCGTGTTGTGACTATGATCTTACTTCCGTAAGCTCCAGCTTTAAATGGAGTCCTTAAGCGATCCCAATCAGAATAATTTTCGTTCCAAATGTCATCAAGAACTATGAGGAACTTCTTTCCCCTCAACGAACCCTCTAGTTTCTCCTGAAGCTTGTTTAGGTCTGTGTTGTTATCACAAGAAATATTGACTGAACTACAAAGTGTTTGTGTAATTCTAGTAACATCATAGTCCTCTGAAACACAAACCCAAGCTCGGGTATCAAAATTCGCCTTGACTCTATCATCGTTGTATACCAGCTGTGCAAGGGTGGTCTTTCCGATCCCACCCAAGCCCACAATGGGAATCACACCAATCTTGTTACAGTTGCTGCTGCTGCTGCCAGTTACATCATTTGATAGCAGCAGTAATTTAGTGATGGTCTCCAATTCCTCCTTTCTCCCACACATACCAAACACTGGTACCAAGGAAGTTGAAGGTGGTGTTGATGATGATGATGATGAGGATCTATGGCTAACACTATATGATTCCAAATTAAAGGCATCTTTCCGTTTGGCGATTGATTCTAATGTCTTCACAACATCCACTATTCTTTCGTCTACTGAGTTATGAAGATGGTGAAACGAATTAGAGATCAAATGGTGCACCTTTCTAACCCTGCTGCTGCCGCTGCCAGTTCCAGATCGGTCTGTCTTCAGCAACGCATCTGTCTTCAACTCGTTCAACACGTCCTCCGCACGAAAGACGGCGTCTTGAAGTTCATCGAGCCACTCCTTGAGTTTCGGATTTGAGCTTGACTTCCCCTCCGCATCATCGACGAAGACATCAATAGTCTTTAATATTCTCCTCAGCTCCTCCAGCAGTCCATCAGTTCGTCTCTTTCCCCTCAAAAAATCCCTCACCTCCGCAGAGTCCACCTTTCCAAACAACGACTGAAACAGACCGGAGAAAAAGGCTCCACCGATCACCTCCAACGCCATGGTGAACTGATGATTGAAGATGATCTCTCTTCTGCTTGCAAATGGGAATTGATACTTCACTGTTGAGCTTTGCTTTTCTGCGTCTACTGTTTAAGCAAAGGACAGGTGTAAACCTATTCCAATCAAGTCAAAAGTTAAAGTGAACTATTTGTTTTTTGGAAATTGGACGACTTCGACTTAAGACGAAGAGAAGAAGAAATCAGCTCTTTTTTTTTAGCTATGGCAGGGAATATGCAGAGAAGAGAAACATAGAAATAGGAGAGGGTATTTGCAAAAGGCTATGGGGAATGTATCCGATTAAAACTTTTATAGAGTTTAAATATTTTTGGAAGTTCAGATATATTCAATTAAGAATTTTTAGAGAGTTAGTAAATATTTGAGGTATTCAATCTATATTTTTATAAAAATTTATAAAGTCATTAAAAGTTTGGGTGTATTTAATCATGATATTTCATAACTCCATAAAAATTTGGTATATTCAAAACATCAAAGCGTATTGTAGACTTCATTAAATGGTAGAATTTTGTAGAGTTTGACAAATATTTTAATGTAAATTATGTTTTAACAATTTTTTGATTTCTCTATCCTCTTCTCTCATATTTCTATAGATTTTATACAAGATTTAAAAATTATTATTTGTGATTTTTATATTTTTCAATAAACTCAACAAAATTCATGTCTCCCATCGATATCTATTATCGTATATTACTTTCTATAGGAATTATAAGTAATTAAATGAATTAAATTTTACATGAATATATTTATTGTTTAAAAAAAACAAAAAAAAAATTCAAAGGCATGCATGATTCATGGTAGTCCCAGTCTTTCAATTTCATTGGTCGTTCAATTTTTTTATATTTTTGTAATTGTAATATTATACATTGAAAGAAATCATGGGACCTTATTCAAATAAGGTTCACAGGTCAAACAAGAGAATGAACAGAGGGAAAGTTGTGAGAGTAAGTTTGGTAATTTTCATTATCTAAAACATCTCAATACATTGAGGGACTCTCACACTCATTTTATATACTACACACTAATACTATGACTTAACAACAATACAATGAATTAATATTGCTAACATCCCCGCTCAATCTCATGTGGAGAGGCTCCATCATGAGATTGGGACAACAACACCTTACAATTATAACAAAGAGCAACACTAGCACAAGGCACAATCTAATCAATATGGTGAGCTGAAGAGACAAAGAGAATTCCTGAAGAGTGCCACATCCATAAGAGATGGAACTGCAACCATAGGCCATCCAAACACCCAAACATGCCTAGGATAACCGTGAAAACCAGCACAAGGCACAAGCTGTTTAACTGCAATAACAAGCAGGCACAAAACCCAGTAGATAGCAGAAGGAGTACCATTGCAGGCCATACCACAACACAGCAGCTCAGCTCAGTAATAAACCGATGCAGCAAACAGCAGAGTCCACAGCATAACGGGCTTGACACTTTGCCAAACCAGTTGTAGAACAGCTCAACTCAGACGAAAACATAGTAGCATACAGAAGTAGCAAACTCAACAGCATACACATACACTACATCAGCAACATACTCAAAATCATCCATTCCACAACTTAGGACAGAGCAAAATAAACATGAGCCCAACTCAATAAACAAATCCACAGCTCAGACAAGCAATAGGAAAATGAGAACGGACCCAATTCAGTAGCACAAACATTGTAGCATATTGAAGAGATCCATTCCAGTCATATAGACCTTACAATTCAGCTCAATTCACCAACAATGCAGACCATCACATACAATATAACTCAGACACAAATCAATAGCTCATCTCATAATGCATCACCACATATCAAACACAATCACAGCAGCACAACTCAGTCATAATAACTCAGCTTAACAGCACAATTCACAGCAGCTAAACTCAGATAGTAAAATGCAACTCAACTCAAAATGTGGGAATTACAGGATTAAAGGCAAGTGAATCACAGAAAAACAGTCACACCAGTAGCACAAACAATATAACTTAGCTCAGACAGAGAATCGAAAAGAGGGTAGAAACGAAGAGAAGGGAAGAACGAAGCAGATTGAAGAGCGAAGTGGAGAAGCAAGATGAAAGAACAAGAAGAGTCAAGATCAAATGCAAGAATCAGAGCGAAGAAGACATCGAAAATAGAAGAATCATATCGAAGAAGACATCAAAAATAGAAGAATTAGATCGAAGAATCAAGCCAAATTCGCACAAGACAAGGCTCGCAATATTTCTGTGTAAAATCGAGAAAAGGAGGATCGAAATAAGGGAGCAAGAAGATCGAATAGAGGATTAAGAATCTGAGATAAAATCGAAGACATACAGAAAATCAAAGAAGAAAGGATCAAGAGTAAGATCTATAAAAGACTTAGCTGAGAGATTTAAGAATCAAGATCGAAGAATCTGAGGAAGTAGAAGCAGAACGAAGAAACTAAGATAGAGAAAGAACCTGAGAAATCTGAAATTCAGAATCGAAGAAGCCTGAAATTGAGCTGAACACTGAGAGAACTGACGAACACGCAATAGCAGAAATTGAAGATACGAGAAGAAGCTGAGAGATCCGAAAATATGAGTTGGGATAACTGAACTCCAAGGTCGAAGAAGTCTGAGAAGTTGAAGTATCTGAGAAGACGAAGCCACCGCAGTCGAAGTGCGGAACGAAGAGGAAGAGCAATTCAATTGCAAAATCAATCGCACAAATATTATGTGCAAAACTAGAGAAGAAGTCGAGACCGAAACAGAACTTGAAGATTGCAGGAAATCGCAGCCGCAATTGATCGGAGAACATGAAACCGTCGCAAGAAAGCAAGAGCGAAGTAGAGGCAATAGCAGATGAGCAGGTCTGATGAAGATTCACGATCGATGTCAAGAACTAGAAAATCTAGGTCAAAACCCGTACCAATTTCAATTGAACAAGTCTCCAGTGTAGAATCGCAGAGAATGCCGAGACTTGAATCAGAAATTGAAGATATTGATAGTGACCAACATCGAAACAGCAAGGGTCAAGATCGAAGCAGTCTCGAAGAAGAGGCAAGATCGAAGAAGCTGAGAAATCTGACCAAAATTCGAAGCCGTCAATCGCAGATGAGCAATTGCAATCGCACAAATTTTTCAATGCATAAGTGGAGAGGAAGCCGAGGCTCGAAGCAGAAATTGAAGATTGGTGAGCAAACGCCAGGAAACAAGCGACGAGGTTTCTGAAATTCACACAAGAATGATGCCGTCACAGGCGAAGTAGACAAACGAAGAGGAAATGCAGATCGAAGCAATCTCAATTTCCTCAGTGCAATCGAAGCCGTCGATTTGAAGCCGACAATGAAGAGCGCGAAGGATCAGACGAAATCTTCAATCACTGGAATCGAAGATCACAGAGGACACCATCGCCATGGAATAGCTTCGAAAACTAAGAACACAGAGGACCATCACCATGGAAGTAGCTGAAATCTTCGATCGAACAGAGGTAAGATCGAAGCAATCGCCATGGAAGCAGCAGAAATCATGAAATCGAGAAATCAAGAATACGAAGCTGTAACAGTTGAGCCTGAAATTGAAGCTTGAGGATTGCGCAGAAGACAATTGATATGCCAGGATCACGAGCTCAAGATTTGATTTCACGAATCAAGAATCGAAGAACGAAGGATATTTGTTTAGGTCAAACTCGAAGCAATTGGTGATCGCATAAACGAGAATAAGAGAATGGGCGGAAGAAAAAAGAAGAAGAAGATAAACACAGGATCTAGAGCTATGAGCTTTGCAGCTCTGATACCATGAAAGCAATCATGGGACCTTATTCAATTGAGGTTAGGTTAGTGTATCAATAGAGTTTAGGTGAGAATGTTAGTGATGAGGGAATAAGGTTCACAGGTCAAACAAGAGAATGAACAGAGGGAAAGTTGTGAGAGTAAGTTTAGTAATTTTCATTATCTAAAACATCTCAATACAATGAGTGACTCTCACACTCACTTTATATACTACACACTAATACTATGACTTAACAACAATACAATGACTTAATATTGCTAACATACATTGCAAAAAAAATAATTGGAATATTATATATATATATTATTTTATTTTAATTTAGTGAAATAATTTTTAGTAAAAAAATAATTATGATTTGATTATATAATTCTTTAAAAAAAATATCTATAATATTATATAACTCAATATAATTTTCTGCAAAACTCAATCACATTATATAAAACTCAGTATGACTCTGTAAAATTCTTTCATGTAACTCTATATAATTCCGTTATTAACTCTATAAAAGCTTATGAAAATCAATAAATCTGTAAAACTTAATCACTTCAAAAAACTCTGCAATTATTTGTATAAATATGAATTCAATACACCCCCTAAATCTAATTTCATTCACTCTTAAAATTTAGATTTTTTACTTTAAATGCACCTGAATTGAACTGAACACAAAGTCTCACTTTGCATCATAATTTGAAATTTGTTACACTAAATACCTTGAAATGACAAACTCGCTTCAACTCACACCTTAGCCATTAGCTCCTTTAAAAACTTTGTTAAAATGCTGATGTGGAACAAAATGATCAACTCTTTTGTTGAATAGGCTATCATATATGTGTCACGTGTCAAAAAAAATAATAAAATATGTTATTAAAATTTAAAATAAATATAAAAAAATTTAAATAAAATTGAAGTAACATTAAAATTAAAAATTGTAATTAAGAAAAATAAAACTTGCATTTTCCCTTTCATCCAAAACCCAGAAACATCAACAACCCTAAAAAATTCAACCATCACCCTTAACAACGGGACTCGAGAAACTAGCCTCACGCATCACCCGACTTACGCTTGGGTCATCGTGAATTGAGATTATTAGCTGCTTGAGCTCGACTTTGACAGCTAAGAGAGGCTGCTGTTGTTGCTCGGGGCAGCCTCTGCCCTGGTGAGGCTGAGCTCGCTTCAAAGCAACCATTAGTGCATTGGAGATAGGGGGCTCCATCCCAGGGCTCATGTTTTGGGCGGTGGGCAACCTTTCTAGCGGAACACTGAAGCAGAGCTCGAGAGCTCGGCACTGGAGAGGGTGAGAGGAATTGGGATGAGATTTGATGCATGCTTGGCGGAGGATAAAAAGGTTGTCGCCACGTGTAGCGGCGTGGAGGTTGGAGTGTTGACATATTATATTATTATTTTTGGCACGTGACACATATATGATAGCCTATTCTGCAAAAGAGTTAGTTATTTTTGTGCCACATCAGCATTTTAACAGAGTTTTTAACGGAGTTAACGATCATGGTGGGGATTGAAGCCAGTTTGTCACTTCAGGGTGTTTAGTATAAAAAATTTTGAATTTGGGTATAAAGTGAGATTGAAAGCGTTCAAATTCATGGTGCATTTAAAATAAACAGCCTATTTTTTTTTTCAAAATTCCATTTTCCCCACTGCGAAACTTTACGGTTTCATAAATCGTTTTCACACACTATCTATGCGAAATCCCTTGCATATTCATTATTTATTTTCACCCTCCTCGTCATGCCTATTGGATTTCAACAATGATATTAGTCTCAACCCAGATTATTTACACCAGATCTCCAACGCAACATGTATCGCCGTTGCACTGCTCCGATTTCTCTGTCCCAAAATTTTCTCTTCCCACGCTTGCCTAAGTAGAAAAACCGAAAAATTGGAGCTTTCTTTCTACTTCAGACCAGCTTTGCCTGCAAGTAACTAAGTTGTAAGTGAGGAAATTTTTTCGTAATTTATACCTGGGCCAAATTTGCAAATATGCAAAAGTGATGTTTAAAATTTTCAAATATACAAAAGTGATGTTTATAATTTTGTGTCTTTTGTAAATGGTTTTGTGGTTATTAGGCATGTTAGCTTCATGCAGAAATAGTCCGGATTGAGAAATTCCTTATCGATCCCTACACAAAGTAAAGAGACAGAGGCGTTAAGGTTGAATCTCCCATAAGGTTGAATCCTGAAATGTGGGGTTCAACCAAGAATATTTTGATGCCTAAGTCAGTTTAATCGAGGAAATAAACAAACATAATATCAATATTATGATTTATGAGTTGTGTGTTACCTGAGAGGTGAAATGAGGCTCTATTTATAGTAAAGCCTTAGGGTCACCGAAACATCTTATTGATTGAAGGGAATTTGCAATTAATAAGTAACTTTTATGGAAATATGTCTCTTATTTATAGTGAAGCCTTAGAGTCACCGAAATGTTTTATTGATTGAAAAAGATTTGCAATTAATAAGTAACTCTTATGGAAATATGTTACTTATTATTAGCTTTTAATAAACAAATATCGTGGAGATATTATTGTTTATTATTGGGCATTAATCCAATTAATATTAATTCATGCGTGGATGTTTGTATGCTGTTGACGCCCTTACTGAGAGTAATTCTGTCATTATAGAGATTATAGGTCACGTGGTAGCTTCACAATTTTTGGATATTTTATGCTCCCACACGGCTATATTCCCTAGCATAAATCATTGTTAAATAACCTTAAATACCCTTAAATTACTCAAATAAAAAACCCTACTACTTTCATCCTTAGCTGATGGCAGTTGAAGATATTAAAGGAATCCATGGCTACCGGTAGTTGAAAGCAAGCAAACATGGAGACATGAGTTGGCATGACCCGGACTTAAATTTAAAGTGATTTTGTTAAATTATTTAGTAAAGGACGATTTTAACCTCGGGTTTAGGAGGGGTACGAAAGCCAATTTTAGTTTGGAAGTACTTTTGGGGGATTTTCTTGGACCGTTGCGTAGGTCTTGAACTCACGAGTTCGTGGACAGGCGTCACGCGGAAAACGGAGTCCGTATGAGAGAGTTCTTGGTTTGGAAGTTCGCGTGGCATTTCGATAATTTTGGGAGGGAAGATATTTTGGGAAGATTATTTCTTCCTTTTTTGAGATTTTTCCTTCAGTCTCTCCCTCTCTCTCTCTCTCTCTCGCGAACACTCTTCTCTCTCGTTTTCCAGTGAAAGCACAAAAACCCCAAAAGGGGTGATTCCGTTGGAGGACATTTCGAGCCAAGCTGAGGTCGTGGATCGATTCCCCATGACTCCACGAGCTAGATGAGGGTGATTTCGAGGCGTGGACATCACCAGAAACGACGAATCGAATAGGAGGTTTGGGCCGAGTCTTCCCAAGGGTTTTCCGATCAAACAAGGTAAGTTTTCTAGATTTTAAGCTCGAATATGAGTTCCTAGCTTAGAGTAGACGATTCTACATGTGTAGATCGTGAACTTTGGTGAAGGAAGGAATGACTAAGCTAGGAGTTCGTCGGAGATGGCGAATTTTGGCCATCTTCTCCGGCGAGTTCCAGTGCGCTGGTTCGATGCAGGGGCTGACGTGGCAGCCTAGTCAGCTGCTTGACTTAGCTGACACGTGGTGCCACATGTAGCCATGTGGAGCCACGTGAAAGCCTAGTCAGCAGCTGACACGTAGTGCCACGTGGCAGAACAGTCAGCTACCAGACAACGGTTAGTCAACCGTTTCGTCAATAGTTGACGGAATATGCTAACGGCGTTAGCATATTTCGTTGAAAGTTAATGGCGTTATGACGGAACCTTGACTCCGCCAACTGGAAGGAATATTCCGATTCCGTCATAATATTCTGTCAGAGTTGATGGAATATTCTGTCAGAGTTGACGGAATATTCCATCAGAGTGACAGAATATTCCGTAGATACTGTGCATGCACGTGGGGGCGCGTGGCGGGGCGTGGGGTGGCCGCCGGTCTTCCCCTCGGTCCACGGTAGCACGTGGTGACATGCTTTCAACATTCTAGATCTGTTTTTGGTGGTTTCGAGGCTATTTGAGTCTGTTTGGAGCCTGGGTTGAGTAAGATCAATTTGTGATGAGTTGTTACGGGCTGGGTTTTGACTTGAGGGTCAAGGGAGCCGGGTTAGTTGCGTATTTAAGGGTTATTAGTACTAATACGTACTTGATTGATAATTGGATGTACTTTGATTGGGCTTTGGACTTACACCTAGGTTTTTATTAGGTATACCATCCCCGGGTGTCAGGGTATTTCTTCGACACATGACGTTGAAGTGTTCTCCGTCATGGGATTGTTGAGGTTTCTCCGATGTTGGTGTCGAGATGTTCTCCGCCACATCGTTGAGGCTGTCTTCGCGTAGTACAGTGTTCCATATATCTTGAGGTATATACGGATATGTGGATGGGTTTCTCCGAGGCTGGCGTCGAGGTGTTCTCCGTCAGATAGTTGAGGTTGTCTACCCGTAGTTAGAGATCCGCACACTTTTAGAGATAATATCGGGTGGGCGGGGAGTAGGTCCTCGGGTTGGACCTCTCGGACTCTAGCCACTGCTTTAGAGGTAGTATCGGCGGTGGTTAGGAGGGCTTGTCCCCATGGTGGACTGCCCGGATACCGAGTCGTGGCTCGGGATTATATTCAGGGGATGGTAGGACGTTGTAGGTAGAATAGTCGAGGATCTTGACAGTTGATGTGATGCATTAGCTGAGGATTTTGCTTGGTTGTATATGATATACAGATGATGGTGCTAGCTGATGGGGTACGATGTTCGGGTTGATGAGACACTTTAGCCGAAGGTTATGTCGGTTGAGATAGGTTGACGGAGGTCATCTTGAGCTATGACTCGAGATGAGCTGGGACATTGAGCCATGACTCGGGATGAGCCGGGACATTGAGCTATGGCTCGGAATGAGCCGTGGCATTGACCTATAGTTTGCAAAAGGCTGGGACATCGGGTTACTATTCGGGGTGAAGTCAGCGAGTCTCAATTCAACCAAGTCTTGAACATTGAATTGAATCAAATCATTGAGGCATGTATGGACTTCTATGTAAGTTCAGTGAAACTAAAGCCGGACCAGATTATCATATTTAGGGGGAAGCATTTTACGATTGGAATTTGCTAGCTCATGTTATGTAATTTAACGATATGATAACCGAGGGACTTACCGGCTTGTATGATACGATGATTACTGGCATGGGTCATGACCAGTGCCTGAGTCATCTAATGACGATATAACGTCATTAGGGTCAGTGGGTGGTGACCCAGATTGACGAGTTGTAGCTGGTTCACACGAGAGCTACATTTTGGTTGTTTGTATTGCTTGCTGAGGAAGTCCTCAGGGGTAGTTTCGTGAACTAGTTTTGTATCTTTCATCTGACAGGTAGATGATGGTCAACTAGGTACGGGGCAAGTTTTTGTCGGGTTTTCAGTACAATTTCGTACAATGTTTTTGAAGTAGTAAGGGTAGTTCTGGTATTTAAACTGAGGTGTCAGAGGTTGTCAGACGGGAGGCAGGGTCTTTCCCGGGTTTCGAGGGGAAATTCGGGAGGGGTCCTGTCAGGAGTCTCCTTTATTGTCTGTGATGTTCATCATCACCTTACCGCAAACATGCCGAAAAAGACATCGTTTTCAATTTTAAATTAAAAAAAGAAACGAAATTGAAAAATTGAAATCGAAATTGAAGTATGAAGGAAAAAAACATAACTGGGGGATTTTCATCATCATTCCAGATTTCCCGGTAACCCTCTTCTCTTTTCAGTTTACTGCAGTCCATTATTTATATTTTTTTTCTGCTTTCATTCTCTTAATTTCATAAAAGGAAAAGAAACACAACTTGAAAAGTTTAAATCTATTGATTCTAAATGTGTGATCATTTTAAATAGGTATTTATGAAATGAATGTTGATAGCTGTGGATGGATCGGTGGACGATTGTACATGTGGCTATGATAGTTTGGTCGGGGTGGTGTTTTTTTTTTTTTTTTTTTTTTTATCCTGGGCGGTGTTGACTGCAGTTTTAACTCACAATGTTATGTTTGGTTTTTAAATGTAATTTTTTTTTTAAATGAGGGTATATACGTCTATTTAAGTATTTTTTTTACTATTTTTAAAAATTAGATAAAATATATTATTGATCACTGTGATTTTATTAAAAAACAATTTTAATCACTATGATTTCAATTTAGCGATTTTAATCACCGTATTTTTCTTAACTCACAAAGTAAGTCATATAGTCGATTTATGTTAGTTAGCCAGGGAGATTTTAGAACTTTTTCAATAAAAATAATTTTTGGCAAAAAAAAATTGGTTCTTGCTCCCAGCTCCCTCTCTCCTCTCAGCTCATTTTTCCTCTCATTCCTCTTTTGTCGCCCTTCCCAGTCGAGAATATCTTGAAGGTCTGAAGTTATATATAAGGAAGATTTAAAGTGTGGGGTGGTGCAGCAAAGCAAATGCAAATTCAGTAACTATAATACCATAAGGCTTGTAGTAAGCAAATATTCAGGGGAAGAAGGCTGATGGGAATTCAACATTTCACACAATTATGAATTTTCTCAGCACACGGCACACACCCACACTCAGACCACCCAACATTCCGCGACTGCCCCACAAATCCAATTTAGCTTTTCCTCAATCTTTTCTTGGATATTTGATATCTTGTCATTCTATTTGTTGTAATCTTTGAGTTAGATCTATGAGTTTGAAGATTTAGAGTGTTGTTACTTGTCGATTGATTGGGAAAGGGCAGGAGCGGAAGTGAGAGAAGTGAGATGAGGAGGAGGAAAGAGGAGGGAGGTGGCCGTGGAGGAGGGGCAAGATGCAATTTTTTATTTATTTATTTAATTTAAAAAAAAAAGATTTTTTGTATTAAAAGTCTAAAATATCCCTAGTTAATTAATTGAAATTAACTATATAACTTAGTTTGTTAGCAAACAAAGGACAATGACTAAAATTGAAAAATTGAAATCATGGTGACCAAAATCATTTTGAGGAAAACCACATTGACTAATAATGTATTTTATCCTTGAAAATTTTATTAAAAAAATGGTATTTATGAATTAGGTTGTTAAATTTTGAATATATTTTATAAATTCTCTTCCACCATGAATAAATCATTCACATGACCGAAGCCCAACAAACAAACAAATTAAAAAAACCTAGGCCCGAGAAATGCGCAAAGAATCATCAGCCATAAGCCATGAGGCCTCTAAACTGATGTCTAGGTGTAATTCAGGGGAGGGGATCCGCTGTCTCAAATTGGGTGTCCCCTGAAGAGCCACAGTTCATCGTGATATAATCCACCGGAGTGTAGATAGGTGGCCTGTCCCCGGAAACATGTACGGTAACCAGGTAACGATGATTATGTGCACAAGCAAGGGGAGATAAAGATGAGTCTGAACTGGTTTCATGGTGAGGCATCAAAGGCTTCAATGCTGCAGCTCCTGAATTTTGGTGAAGCCATGTCTATTGGCCCTCACCAACTAGAAAAGTTGTTTCGCATTCTTGACATTCTCCTCACACATAGGTAAAATTTCCTGCTGCCAACGCTAAAAGTAAATAGAATCCTATTTACGAGTAGTGATCCTTGCGAGTCAAGAAGGCGCTGCCAACATTCTTGACAGCGTCAGGAAGGCGCTGAGCCACAGGCTTGGGCAGCCCACCCCCGCGTCCCTTCGAGTCCCTCCCAATCCCTAAATTAAAAATCAAAAACTGAAAAATTGTGAAACTACCCTTAATTTTTTGCTGAGACATAGAGCCGGCAAAATGTTACTCTACTCTTCAAGTGAGTTTTGCAGCTAAAGAAGGAAGGCCTTTACACTTTCTAACAATGACGTCTATTCTATCAATAACTTCAGGCATCAATACCTTCTTTGATATTGGGGTACACCCACATACACATACAGGTCTGAAGTGGCTGTAGCCCCTCAAAGGTCAACAATTTCTTTCAAGTTTATGCAAAACTCGTGAGACTAAGAGCAACAGATTAGAAAATTCTAAGCTAAATTTGGCACCAAAAAAAAATAATCTAAGCTAAACGTATGCCACTCTCATACAATTTCTTCTAGTGTTTGTTAATAATGTACAGTTTCTTCAGAGAAAGAATCTCTGGAGCTGCCACATTCGCATCACCTCAAGGATCTCATCATGCATAAACTTCAACTGACCCATCACTCTTCATCGTCATCATCAGACAATCACCAATTTCAACATCAACCCTCAACATATATGACACACTTATTTAATTAACACTTGGCATCAGCAGATGGGGTTACAACCTGCCTGGAACACTATAAACAAAACCAATATATATAGCCAGAATGGTGATGAATTGATGATTCATAATCAATAGCTAAGGCCTAATTAGAAATGACACTGTTGAAAAATTAGAAGTTGAAATCAACAATGAGATTATAGTTATTTCCTTAATTTATTTGCTAGATTCTGACATCATAAGTACTAAAATCTTCTAATAATGCACATTGTACATAATAAGCAGGAGCAAGAAACAGAGATTGCAGAACAATTAGTACCTGATTTCGAGAACTGGGATCCATCAACATCCCTCACACATCATATTTGTTCCCCATCGATCATTATGTGACGAATATGAGCAATCTTGTTCCAGTCTTCTCCTTTCTCTCTCTGACACCGCTGTTTAAGCAAAGGACAGTAGAAGATTTCCAGAAGTGAAAGAGAAGCCGGCAGCCCTTCTTCTGGCAAGCTCTGGAGCTCAGGGCATCTCCGAATGGCCAAGTTTTCAAGAAGCCGAAGTCCTCTAAACCCCTCTCCATCCATCGTCTTAAGACTCGAAAGAGTAGAGATGGAGACAGAGCTGAGGCTCATAGGCAGAAGCCCTTCCTCAGGAAATGAATCAACTTCTCCACATTCGTTGAAGTCAAGTCTCAAGTCGCGGAGAGAGCTGAGTCTTCCAAGTCCCCATTGCATTCGATTTGTAATCAGTTTTCTGCAAGACTCAATGCGAAGAGATCTTAACTTGGATGGCAATCCACCCTCCGGAAATGACTCAAGTTCTGGACAATCTGTTATATCCAATGACTGAAGACATGGAACAAGAATGTGCATCTTTTCTGGGAGTGACCTCAGTTTCTTGCACCTGCATATGTTTATCTTCGTCAAGTTTGGTGCATGAAGCCCTCCATCAGGAAAACAAACAAAACTCGGGCAATATATGTACAAGTTTTCAAGAGATAGGAGCTTTCTGCAATTAGATTCTTGTGAAAATGTAAGTGACTCTATGTTAGTCAGACACAGCACAAGCCTTTTAAGCCTCGGAAAGTAGTCTAATGGTAATCTCCCAGACAGCTTGGGGCAATTGCGCAAACGAAGCTCACAAAGCTCAGGAAAAGTCCCTCCACCTTCTGCTTCATTGCCTCCAACATAAGACCACTCTTGCCATTCGCGCATGTTTTCGAAGATCAGAACTTCTAGAGACCTAAAGGGCTTATCCACACCATAAAGCTCATGACCTATTGACACAACTCCATTTAAGCTAACCAATTCAAGCTCTTTGAGGGAAGGGAGCTGCCCAAGTGGAGGCAAGAAGTAACAATTTTTACAGTTTAAAATCCGAAGGTATACTAGATTAGAGTAAGAATCGTCCACTAACCAACTTGGGAACATTGTACCTTCATAAGATACGATCGAAAGCTCCTTTAGATTTGTGTGAGGTTGGAGATTGTCGAGGACTTCTCTATCCTTTTGTGAATCAACAGTGTCACCGCCCCATTTAAGAACTAGTTGATGAAGATACTTCTTCTCTTTCATGTTGGCCTCCAGAGCATCCCCGACATTGACAATGTTATGAAGCCCTGAAATGCAAAGTGTCCCGCGAAGATATTGAAGCTCCTTTAGCTCTAAAATGTCATGACACCCTGCAGTGTCTTTGTCCAACACAAAGTCACTCAATGTCTGAAGATCTTTCAATTTGCCCATCATTGGCGGCATCTTTTCTAGCTTTGTTCCTCTGATGTCAAGATGCCGCAAGTTGACTAGTCTTTCCAAATCCGCTGGTAGCTCAGAAAGTCCGCGACAGTATGACAACAACAACGTTTGCAGATTATACAAGGTACATGCTGCATCAGGTAACCTGTGTATCAAAGTGTAGGACAAGTCCAAGTGCCTTAAATGTTTTAAGTTGGAAATTGAATCAGGCAGCTTCTTGACATTGTACCCTGATAAATTAAGCACTCTTAAACATAGTAGTGATGGCAATAGATCATGAAGAATCTTCTCCGGCATGCGAAACTGGGCGACAATTGGACTTCTTATTGACAAAGGCAGGAACGTCCGCAGAGACTTGGCCTCGTATAAAGCCTCGAACTTCTCAAAACCATCACCATATTTTTTCATATATGAAAAATGGCGGGTCCTACATTGAATGTCCTGTAAGCCATTGTCCTCCAACCTGACACAAAAATCTCCAGACACGAACTTTGCCAAGTCATTGATCAGATCATGCATTGTGAAAACCGGTTGATGATCAGATATGCCTTGTGAATGCTGGAAAAATGACCTTGAGAGCAGCTCATCGAAATAGTACTCTCCCACTTCTTCCATTGTTTTCTGGGCTTTGGATTGTAAGAGACCTTCTGCCATCCAAAGCAAAACCAAGTTCGACTTTGTGAACCCATAATCTTTGGGGAAAACCGAACAATATCCAAAGCAGCGTTTCAGATGTCGTGGCAGATATTGGTAGCTCAGCCATAAAGCCGGAAGAATGTTACTCTCCTTCTCCGACAACTGCCATATGTCATTCTTGAGCACATTCTCCCATTCTTCTACATTCAGCTCAGAGCTCAAGAGACCTCCAAGTGACTTTGCCGCTAAAGGCAGACCTTGACATTTTCGAATGATGAGTCTTCCGATTACTTCAAGTCTTGGATTTGCACTCACTCCTCCATTTTTGAAGGCATGTTTAGCAAATAACAACCAGCAATCCTCCTCAGAAATCTGCATTAGGTTATGATTCGGAAGAGACCCCATTGTAGACGCAACACGTGCATTGCGCGTTGTTACAATGATCTTACTTCCATGTGCTCCAGACTCAAAAGGGCGTTTCAAAGCATCCCAATCCAGAAAGTTTTCGTTCCACACATCATCATGAACAAACAGAAACTTCTTCCCTGTCAAAGCTTCCTTCAGCTTAACTTGAAGCATATTAAGATCCAAACTATCAGTATAAGTATCTGACACAAACTTGTTCACTGTCAAACCTTCATTCGGCTTCGCTACCACAGCCCTGTAAATTTTCTGTGTTATTCTAACAACATCAAACTCTACGGAAACACAAATCCACGCTTGGAGTTCGAAATGCTGCTTCACTCTAGCATCATTGTATACCAGTTGAGCAAGAGTTGTCTTGCCAATCCCACCCATGCCGACAATGGGAAGCACACTCACTTTATTTACAGTTGCATCGTCTAACAACATCTTAATAATCGTCTCCTTGTCTTCATCTCTTCCATATGCACCACCAAAATCTTCTACCAAAGAAGTCGAAGGTATTGTCTGTGATATTCTTCGGTGTCTTTCACCAGATTTCAAGTTAAGAACATCCTTTTGCTTTGCAAGAAAGTCTAGTCTATCAACAATTTCCTCTATCTTGAAGTCTATAGCTTTGTCAAAAGCTTGAAACCAAGTAGAAAATAGCTTTTTGGACAATTTTCGAAACACCTGTTAATTCGTAGACAAGAATCCAGTTCATAAAACAACCAAATTGATGCTCTTTTCTATAGGAAATAATAATAATTAAGAACAGAAATTTGATCTGTTGGAGTATAAACATGAAAACTTTGTACCTTACTTGTGGTGTGTCTAAATTCCGCTTCCAGCTTGCACCTTAAAGCTTCTGTCTTGATCTCATTCAACAGATCTTCAGCATCAAAGATTGCAGCTTTGAGCTCATCAAGCCATTGCTTGACATCCAAGTTACTTATTTGCTTCTCCTCGGCATCATCAAGAACTGCATTAATACACCACAAGCTGATCTTCAGCTTCTTCAGTAAACCCGCAGTGAATCTCCTTCCCTGGATGAAATCAAGAACCTCCCGCGAAAGCAGCTTTTCGAACACTTCTTCAAGCAGAGCACAGACAACAGCTCCCCCGATTGTCTCCATGATTAAGAAAATTTCTTTGTTTCAAAGGTATGATTGTATGAACAGGGGTTAAAAGAGAAAATTAAAAGCTTGGCTCATTCCTTGCATTTTGATGGAACTGAGATGTTTAACAATGGAAGGAAGACCAATCAAGTCAAAAGTTAAAGTGAACTGTTTTGTTCTATCTTTCTGCTTTTCCCAAAAGCAGATGCTTTGAAAGATTCCACTAGCATTGAGAAAGAAAGGGAAATAATTCTTAATCGAAGACTTTAAAGACTTTTGAAGTTTTTGGTAATTTCAAGCATAGTATATGTTGATGTAAAAAATAGACCAACTTAGATCGAGAAAACACGCACCCACTCAAGACACAAATATGTACGTAGTTCACCTAATTCGGGCTAAGTCCACGGTGTTGCTCTATTCTCATTAATAATATTGTGTTTGTACATGATACAAGTGACATTGAGCCTATTGTGTTTGTACATGATACAAGTGACATTGAGCCTTTAGAGAGAGAGAGTGAGAATGTAGAGAGAAGAGAGAGTTTATGTATGTTTCCAGAGAGAGAGTGTATCTCTAGAGAGAGAGTGAATTGTCTAGAATGAGAGAGTGAGTTCCTTTTATATAGGCAATATCTAGGTTAAGAAGGTGGGCCTAATGATGGGCTTTGGACATGGGCCTTGTTCACGGGCCTTGATGATGTGCTTGGTCCTGATCCAAGTGATCTTCCGGGACTTTCCGTTTGGTCTGTTGCTTGATCAAATTAGGTACCCAAAGTATACATTGATTGTATTTGTAAATATAAACAGTCGGATTTCAAGCCATTAAAATTCATACGGCAACAAACCCTAATGGGACCAGATTCCATTCTTCTTTCTCTTCATTTTCGACAAATATGATTCAAGAAAAGTATAGAAAAATGTAGCACTCAAAGATCCTTTTCAGATAAGAAAGCAGATGCTCTCATCAAATGTCCCACTATTCATTAGTTTTCTTCACGCACTCTCTCTTTCTTTTAAACAAACACGTAATTCATTTTGCTCACTGATTATTGCACTCTCTCTTTCTTTTTGCTTTGCTAATCTCTTGTCTTGTCATGAAAAATCCCCAGGAGATAAGCATCCTAAACATCATAACAAAAAGGATAAACTACATAAAAGTACCCAAAATATAGGGGTCGTTTCAAGTTCATACCCCAACTATGAAAATTTTCATCTAGGTACTCAAATTATCAAAACGCTACATCTAGGTACCCTTCGTTAGTCAATCTGTTAGTCAAACCGTTAATTGCTGAGTTGTCATTTTTTGGTCAACTGTTTGTGCTGAGTTGGAGTCCATGTGGATAAAAAAATTATTAAAAATTAAATATATTATTAAAAATAATTAATAAAATTTTAAAATAAAATTATTAAAAAAAATCTTAAAATCTCTCCCCAAGACCCGTCAGACCCCCAACTCCCTCACATCAGAATCCTCCATCCCAACTCTCCTCGCCATCACCCCAACTCTCCTCGTCACCACTCTTCCGCTCGCTCCGCCTCCACACCCACCCTTACCGTTGTTGCCCGCCGCAAACTCGGTGTCACCGTTGACCTCTCAGAAGAGAGCGCCCACGATGTCCGCTGGGCCATCGAGCAAACCCAGCTCCAAACTCAATCTCAGACTCCGACTCCGATCCAGACCCAACCACCGCACCATGACTCCATCAGATGCGAGCTTGAAACGGCGAAACGCTATCTCCAAGCATCTCGCAGCGGAGGTAAGATCCGGGTGTGACGGTGTAGTCGATGTTCGCGATGATCTTGGTAGGAGGGAGGAAGGGGGCGACGTGCTAGAGGTCGAACATCTCGCAGCGAAGAGGACGACAAGTTGGAGAGGACGGAGAGGTCGAACATCTCCATCGGCTCTGGCCAGTACTTCGTCGATCTCCGCTTGGGCACCCCGCCCCAGAGGCTATTACTAGTTGCCGATACCGGTAGTGATATGGTGTGGCTCACCTACTCCGCCTGCACCAAGCGGGCCGCCGGTTCAGCTTTCCTCGCCCGCCACTCATCCACATTTTCCCCCTACCACTGCTACGATTCCACCTGTGAACTTTTCCCACAACCCGACCCGAGTCCGTGTAACCACACCCGTCTCCACAGCTCGTGTCGCTACGAGTACACTTACGTCGACGGGTCGGAAAGACTTCGACTCCGACCCAGACCCAACCACCGCACCATGGCTCCATCAGATGCGAATGTTAATGGTGGCTTTCTAGCACCACCGGTGGAGATGGAGAATGGAGAATGGAGGTGGGGTGGGTCGCAGGTCATGGGGTTATTTCAAGTTTTGTTTTTTAATAATTTTGTTATTAAGTTTATTTAAAAAAAAATTTATTGGTTTTTAATAATATATTTAATTTTTAATAATTTTTTTTATCCACATGGAGTCCAACTCAGCATAAACAGTTGACCAAAAAATGACAGCTCATCATTTAATAGAATTTTTTAACATATTGCTAACGGTGGATACCTATATGTTGTGTTTTGATAGTTTGGGTACCTAGATGCAAATTTTCATAGTTGGGGTATGAACTTGAAATGACCCCTATAGTTTGAGTACTTTTATGTAGTTTATCCTAACAAAAAAAAAGGAATCTATTATCAAAATATTATGTCACTAACTCACTATATATAAGCTCCGTGTTCCTCTCTGTGTATGATCATCAATCACAATAAAAACCTGAAAATATTGAAGGATTCCTTCATTTTGTAAAATAGTTGGCGAAACTCGAAACAAGAAATTAAATAAGCTCAAATTCAGCCTATTTTATCATTTTGTAAAATAGTTGGCGAAACTCAAAACAAGAAATTAAATATACTCAAATTCAGCCTATTTTATCATATTGTAAAATAGTAGGCGAAATTTGAAACAAGAAACTAAAAATAACTATTTTTCGTGCCGAAAATAACCCTACTTTTGCATCCTGTAAAATAGCAGAAATTGAATTCAGATACTAATGTTTCTTTATACAAAAATGAGTTGGTCCTAAGAACTGGAAATCATCAAGCCCTGCCTCTCATACAATCGTGTGGACTTCCCTCAACTTGCTGGGCTTGTCCAAAACTACGTCGTTTAGGCGTCGGACTCCATATGTTACATTGTTACCCCAGGAGGTTCCAAATAATTTTCGAAAACAAAACAGTTTGCAACCTTTGTGTCCACTTTTGCAAATTATTTGGTGTCGTGTTAAAATTCATTGTTTTGTAGAACATTGACTTTTATTTATAATTTATTTGGCTTGTTGGTGTGTAGATACATTCCTCTCGCAAATTGGAATTATAGTTATATAGACAATATTAGGGAATTCACATGATTTTCAAACCAAACATTAATACAGGTAAGACCCATCAACACAAGTAAAGTCTCCATGTATTAATGTGTAGTTTACAAAATATGTAGTCTCCTTAACATTTTTCATATTATATTTAATTCCTCATAATATCTTTGCTATTAGGATTTGTTTGAATGAGGGGAAAAATCTGAAAATTGACTAAATGTCAAACTTTCTAAATTTTCATGCACCTAATTTCCTGGTTTGGAGTTTTTTTTTCTTAATCTAAAATTGGATTCATAGCTATAGAAATTTAAAAATTCTAAAAAATTCTATTAAAAAAATGTAATTTGGATGCCACAAATTTCAATTTTCAATTCTATATAAAAATGTGTCATTGTTAAAATTCCTTCTTGATAACCCCCATTTATATATAAACATTAAATTCTGGGTTTAAATTTAATTCTATTTTATGTTACTCAAACAAGAATCTTTAAAAAATTTAAAATTTTAATTTCCGTCAATTTCAATTTCCTCATTTGATAAATTTTCATTAACTTATTTACAAATAAGAATAATACTGCTTCAAGGCAATACTATTAATTAGGACAATTTGATTCTTGTAAATATGAATCACGCACAAACTTTCATGCCTTTTAAGTTCAAGCACATTAATGAGCTAGTAATAACTAAGTATTGAAAGCAATACAAATATGAATCGGTCTCATTGTCAATATGAATCAAACAACACGGAGAAATACGAGTGTAATGTGGTTACTTTGTAAGTTTTAAGGTAATATATGTTGAGTAACGAAAACGGAGTGATAAAAAATACATAGAGAATGAATTTTATTGAGCTTGATTTTATAAAAATCGAATTTGAAATCCTACGCAACAACAAAATATCATTAAACCGTCGTGCTAGCTCTCAAATAAACTGGGAATGGGTTTGGGGACTTTGGGCTAATAGCAAGCGTGGATCTTTCAAAGTGGATGGCTTAATGGCTTTAAGAATATGCCAAAGGCCATCATTTTGTCATTTCCTTGTGAAAGAGTCCTTCAAAACACTCTCGCTTTGTCTCTATATATATAGGGCTTCATTACTGTGACCCCCTGTACCTCGCTCTCTCCGCTCTCCGCCGAAATTACAACATCCCCACCTCTGTCTTCATCAACTTGCGCATTCCTCCTCACCTAACCATCTCGCTCCGTAAGCACGCTCTCTATCTCTCTCTCTTTCTTTGTTCCTGTTTGTAGGTTTGCATGTCATATCGGATCTGTGGGATTTGACGTTTGTTCTTCATCTATATTTGTTTGATTGGTAATCTTTCTTGTCACTTTGATTTTTTTTAATTGATGGGTTTGAGTATGGAGTTTTGGAATTAAAAATTGAAAACTAAAGATCGGTTCTTTATCGATCCTTAAGTTTCTCTGAAAACTAAAGAAGAAATGAGAATTCGAAACCAGCTTAGCTCTTTAGCCTCTTTATTTTGATTCTGCCGTTGAAATTACCTTTTAATCAATCAAAGCTCTTTTTTTAATCTTATTTCTGTTTGATATGTTTTCTTGTAGGTTTTAAAATGTACTTTCAGTCAATTTTTGTCCAATTGTTAGCCTTTATGCAATTTTGATTATCAACACGAATGTTGTGAACTGAGAATAACCAAATGGTGAAATGTGAACTATTTGGCTAAAGCTTGCTGGGTTCTGAAGCCTTATTCAGTTTGACAATCATAAATTGGTTTTCATGTGTTTGGCTGTGGTATAATCTGGTTATTTTTATTTGGGGCATGATTCGTATTAGGCTGACAACTATGAAAAGATGATACAGTTTTGACAATGATCTGATTTTCGTTGTACAACTATTTTCTTTGAAAGCTTTCAACTTCAAAATGTTTGTGTTTCGGCATGTTTAAGCATATTTAACAATGGTCAATGACAGCATGTGGTTTACTTAGTTTTAAGTATTATTTTTTAATAATTTTTTTCTTGGAGGTCAATTAGATTACGGAGTTGTTTGAATTCTTTATGTATTCTTTTGTTTTGGTATACTTCAGAATCAACTTGTTTAAAAAATTTCATCGGAGTGTTTGGATGGTGAATAGTAGTTCTGTTTAGGATCTGTTAAATTTGAGCTTGGTTTTTAGCTTTTATTCGAAATGGAGCCTCGAGTGAAGAACATACAGCCATGAGCTTGCTTCTTCTCATAGTGCTCCAGACATTGATTGCTGTTCTGTTTCAGAAGGGATTGGTTTTCTTCCATCTTTTTGTGAATTTTCAGTGGCATACAAATAACTCAATTCCCTGTTAGCTGCAACTATGAACTGTCTTGTTTGGTGGTTGTAAGAGTCATGATCTGAATTTTTTAGTAGATAGTGTTGATCAGTAATGCATTCAAGCTTTTTGATCATGGTATGGGTGTCGAGGGCTGGGGTTAGTTATGGTGGCATATACCTGTTGTTAGAAATCTAACCAATTTCAAAATCAGGAAATAATTACACTGCAAGATAAGATAGATCTCTATCAGTTTTTCTTAAACCTTTCTGGGGAACATGAACAAGAGGCAATCTTCTTCCCACTATGAGACAGATCTACGTATTTGAAATTTTCAACTGTTTTATCCTTGCATCCATGCATTATTGCTTTATGAGAATAAACCTCTATGCACCCTTTCATGAAAACTGTATTGTGTAAATTTCCTTGCCATTAAATATTGGATCTAAATGCCTTGCTGTTCTTGAATATTACTCTTGTTGCTAACTCAATTTTTGTGTAAGCCTTTGTAACTATTTGTCTTTTCTAGTTGTTACTAGTTATTAATTGTCTTGAGATGTTAACTCAATTTTGTGTTTCTTCCTTTGTAAATTTTTGTCTTTCTGGTAGTTACTAGTTATTAAATGTCTTGAGATGTTGGTTTATGAATTCAGGGCTAAACATGTCAACCATGACTACGGTGCAAATTCCCTCACAATGCATGTTCAGACATGCACCCCAGAATCAGATCACCAGTGCTATTGTTAAGGTATCAACCCCTCTTGGATCAGTGAAGAGTATCTCCAAGTCCTTTGGCTTGAAAGCATCCTCCAACGTCCGAGCATCAATGGCAGTATACAAGGTTAAGCTGATTGGACCAGATGGTGTGGAGAACGAGTTTGACGCTCCAGACGATACTTACATCTTGGATTCAGCTGAGAGTGCTGGAGTTGAGCTGCCATACTCTTGCAGGGCAGGGGCATGCTCTACCTGTGCAGGGAAGCTGGAGTCAGGCTCAGTGGACCAGTCCGATGGCTCGTTCCTTGACGACAATCAAATGAAGGAGGGTTATGTGCTGACTTGTGTCTCATACCCGACTTGCGACTCTGTGATTCACACCCACAAGGAAGGTGAGCTCTACTGAGGCGTTTTGGTGTTGGAAGTGAGTAGAAATTAAGAAGTGTTTGGTAATTGTTAATGCATCATCACATGTAATGGTCAAGGCACTCAGACCTTCCCTTTGTTCTATTTTAGTGGGGTTTGTTGTGGAATTCCATCAATGTTAATGTTAATGGTTTTTTGTATTGGTTGCTGTTGGCGGCTATGAGGAAGGGATTGGTTTGAAACATGAACCCACATGTGTTCAATTTGTGAAATAGATGCCAATGGCATTTAGGTCTATGAGACGGCAGTTATGGATTAATAAATCGATGTTATAGGTGAAAAAGATTCTTTTCATTTCGATCGATGTTTTTGTAATTTTGTTTTACATTTTCAATTTTTTAAAAACGGGGAATGTCAGTTCTGTTGCTTAATCATTACACATATTTTGGTTGTGGCATATGTTTATTATGCGGTTCCATTTAATAATTTCTCAAGAGTTGGTTTAAGCCTACTCTAATTAAATTTGCCTTGTCGCACACAAGAATGGGTTCGCATGTGGTTGAATGCTGACTGTGGACTAGGGTTAATGTACCGGTTCAATCTAGTTGTGAGTGGTTTGGGATCTTCGTAAGGCTATGTTTTGATGAGAAATTTTAAAGTACCAAGGATTTAGGTTATATTAATTAAAAAAGAGGAACTCCGAAGTTCAGGGGATTCAAATGGCAACGTATTTAGATGTGATTTTAAGTAACACTTATACTTTGGAAATCCCTTTTTTAGTAGTTTTGCTATTTCATGTGGTGTATGTGCTCCCTTTATTAGTTATTACACCGATTACTTACAAATATCCTATTTAATTGTTTGTGAATTTCTTAGTAGCTTGGTATAAATTCCTTGGAATATTGAAGTTCCTCATCCAAACATACCCTAAAGAAACTTCGTCAAAAACAAGGATTAACTCTTCACCCAATGTCGACTGTGCACTAAAGTTAACATATCACCGAAAGCTAACTATAATTTTTTACGCAAATTTGCTCGCTCAGGCTCACCTTAGCCAAAATTCGTTGAAAAGAAGAAAGGATCTTGTCGCCATGACAACTATGGACTAGGGTTAACATATTGTCGATCATTGACTATGAATTTTAACACACGTGTCGGTTCGATCTCGTTCTAAGTGATTTAGTTCCAAATGCAAAAACCCAAACTATCTTTTTATTATGATCAAATTAGAGACATCTATATTATTATAAAGCCAAAAGGGAGAGTAGACTTTATCAAAAATTCAAACAAAAATAGCATTGGTCTTTAATATTTTTAAAAATAAAATCCTTTATTAAATACGGACAAAACAGTAAAACAAAATATTTTAAATTAAAATTTAAAAAATAACATTTGAGTGAAAAGATGAGGTAAATATGAGAGCTCTCGAACTCGTTTGGTGGTAGGATTGGATTAGAATTAATAACTAATCAAATTCAATGTATCTTGAATATAAAAATGGATGTGTTTTCATAATAGTGGATTAAAATGAATAACTCATCAAATTCAATGTATCCCGAATGTAAAAGTGGATGTATTTTCATGGTAAGGAGATTTAGAGGGATAAACATAGAAATAATCTCATTCAATCCATTCAAAATATTAGGATTTAAAGTGGTAAATTCTCTTTTATGTTTAATCCTATTTAATCCACTTGTAGTCCAAACATATCCATTTTTATATTTATCTAATCTTGTTGTAGTCCAAACAAATTCATTTTCTATTCAAGATATATCGAAATTGATGAATTTTCCATTACATTAAATTTGATAAAATATCAAATCCAATCAGGCTCACCAAACATAACACTCACGAAATAAGAATTAAAGTACTAATTTCAAAATGTAGATAGACTTTTAACATAACAAGTATTTAAAACAAACCACAACAAAGTTGGGCTAAACTGTTAAAATTAAATTTGGTGGGGTCTGCCAGGCCCATGCAGTAGTGCAACGCTTGGGCGACATACTCTTGGATTCAGCTGAGAGTGTTGGAGTTGAGCTGCCATACTCTTGCAGGGCATAGGCATGCTCTACCTGTGCAGGGAAGCGGGAGTCGGGCTTAGTGGACCAGTCTGATGGCTCGTTCCTTGACGACAATCAAATGAAGGAGGGTTATGTGGTGACTTGTGTCTCGTACCCGACATGCGACTTTTGTGATTCACACCCACAAGGAAGGTGAGCTCTACTGAGGCGTTTTGGTGTTGGAAGTGAGTAGAAATTAATAAGTGTTTGGTAATTGTTAATGCATCATCACATGTAATGGTCAAGGCACTCATAGACCTTCCCTTTGTTCTATTTTAGTGGGGTTTGTTGTGGAATTCCATCAATGTTAATGTTAATGGTTTTTTGTATTGGTTGTTGTTGGTGGCTATGAGGAAGGGATTGGTTTGAAACATGAACCCACATGTGTTGAATTTGTGAAATAGATGCCAATGGTATTTAGGTATGTGAGACGGCAGCTATGGATTAATAAATCGATGTTATAGGTGAAAAAGATTCTTTTCATTTCAATCGTTGTTTCTGTAATTTTGTTGTACATTTTCAATTTTTTAAAAACGGGGAATGTCAGCTCTGTTGCCTAATCTTTACACATATTTTGGTTGTGGCATATGTTTATTATATGGTACCATTTAATAATTTCTCAAGAGTTGGTTTGAGCCTACTCTAACTAAATTTGTCATGTCGCACACAAGAAAGGGTTCACATATGGTTGAATGCTGACTATGGACTAGGGTTAATGTACCGGTTCAATCCAGTTATGAATGGTTTAGGCTTATCGTAAGGCTATGTTTGGATGAGAAAATTTAAAATACCAAGGATTTATGTTATATTAGTTAAAAAAGAGGAACTCCGAAATTCAAGGGATTCAAATGGCAACGCATTTAGATGTGATTTTAAGTAACACTTATGCTTTGGTAATCCCTTGTTTTGTGATTTTGCTATTTTATATGATGTAAGTGCTCCCATACTAGTTATTACACTGACTACTTACAAATATCTTAATCAACCACAAGTCCCCCCTTATATTCTACTAAACCACAACTAGTATTTAAAAGTGGGTATTTGCATTTTTGCCCCCAGTATAAGTCGAAAGGAGTAAAACAAAAAAACACCGTTTAGTTACTTCTTTTGAAACCCTTTGGAGTTAGGAGAAGAGCAGAGAAGAGGAGAGAGGGAGGAGGCGGAGTGTGTTCATTGGGAAACAAGGATAGAGGGAGGGGTCAAGTCTGAAGTTGTGAAGGAGGAGAGAGAGAGGCGGGGGGCCTCGAGTTTGGGGGGTCTGAAGTTGTATTCAAAACGACAAGAATTTTGAGGAATTTACTTAAGTTGTGAATTTGGGTGGATTATTAGGTAAAAAACATGCATACCATCACCAAGGAGGCCAAATAAATTCCACCCTTCACCCCTGGATTTCTTTGAGGAGGTCTTGAGACATGGCCTCTTCCATTTCTGAACTAGCCCGCCAGGCCTCCATCTCCAAGACACTCGAATAGTTTCTGATTCAATTTGTAAATGAAAAATTGAGTCATTTCTTAGCTGGTTATTATTTTGGGTTTGTGTTGATTTTTCTTGCCTTTTTTTTAATAACTTTTTGTTCTTTTGTTCATCATCAATTCAATCCAACTTGTCACTTTCAAGTCAAGAGCTCCATAGCCAAAAAGGTCACAAGGATAGAGATCACCTCCAGATTTTATTTTTTTAAAGAGTATATAACTCTGGTAGGATGAGAAGTGAAGCAAACCAAATCAACTCCATAGTTTTTGCATGTTGCAGTGGAGACTTGGTCCAGGCGAATGGACTCATCGCCACTAACAGTCACTACATAACCAATCGCCTTGTGAAAATCCATTGAATTAATTCTACCATTATAGTCTCTGAAAGCTAACCCAACTTCCATGCTCTGAATAACTTAATCGGCCAGCTCCATGGAGACCTTGTCTTCTCTTTCTGAATAACTTAATAGCAGTAGGATTTTATCTCTCTGCAATGGAATATGTGCATGGAGAATTGCATTTAAATGACAATTAGACTCATCCTCATCAACCCCAAAAACTTCTAATAACTTCGACTTGGTATTTTTCAATTCCAGGTATTTGTCAATTCCACGAATTGAATTCCACAGAGTTTCTAGTCCAATGGATACGATTAATTACAACACTTATATTGAAGCACTTTAACCAAATTGCCCCAATTTTCAACCAATTCGACTTATTTTCAACTTAATCCTTCACTCAACTATTCCAAATAAACACTAACATAGAATTCAACGTCTTTTAACTTCAATTCATGAAGAAAATTAGTTTTCTTTTAAGAAAATAATTAAATAGTAATTGGAAATAAACAAGACAAGGAAAAGTAGCAGCTTTGCTATGAGGCTCATCTCTAATGGAAGAAACTAAGAGGTTCGGAAAAGCTCTGAGTAAGGACTGCCATAGGCAAACAGTAAATTAGATTTGCAGATTACAATAAATAAAATTTTCTTGCTTAATAGCTCAACAAAACAATGAGAAAGAGATAGTGGTATTGTCAGAGATAAAACATATTACCATCAGGTGTGGCTCAGTCATGTGGTAAGCACCACATGTGAAGCTTCCACTAAGAAATTCTGCATAGACAGTAGCACCTCTTTTCTGAAAAAAAATATATATATATACATTAATTCACTAAACAATCCTAAATAGGACCTATACACAAACACCATATCACATAATAAGAAAGAAATCTAAAATTACAACATGGGCTCACGAGACCTTAGAGTTAGGAGCAAGCAAAGTTGACTGTAAGTCATCAAACGTAACCCAAGGGAAGTAACAACAGAAAGTGATGGTTAATTTGAGAGAACTTCATAATCATATCCTGATGGAACTCATCACTTCCTTGAAAATTTAGTAGAGAAAAGGAAACTGCAAGAAAACTTTTTTTTTTTAGACAACTTTTCTTATAAACAAAATTTCGAAACAAAAAAAGAAGCCTTACTATCAATTCTCAAACGCTCCAATATCAAGCTTTCTTTCTGCCGCAAGGATCGATCAGCCTAGAAGTAACATTATCAATAAATACACAATCAATAAACTATTAGCCAATGAAGGTCCAAATTCTAGCATCTTCAAAAATGATAAATGAGACAAAGCCAGTCTAGCCTTACGAAAAGGATGAGTACAAGCAACTATTCCACCTAAACCACAGCCAAACCTAGAGAGCACAAAGCAAAAGCCAGCAAAATTGAAACTAGTTTTGGTGGGGTGTGCCAGGCCCATGCAGTAGTGCAACGCTTGAGCGACACTCGAGTACCCCAATAGCAAGCTATTGTGGTGGGAACTCCCCCTAAAGAAATTAATTTAATATCGTGTGAGCCATTGGCCCACGTATCAGATATTAAACTGATAAGAACAGATACTACACTTGATCTTAGCCAAAAGGCCGAGAAAGGTATGAGTTGAAATAGGCTCGGCCTTCCCTTTTATACTAGCTCTCAAACTCATTGGAATCTCCACTTGTCGATGTGGGATTAGTGAACATTTTTCTTCGCCCATAAGCATGTGCTCTTCTTCGAACAATTGATTCATGTAGCCTCCAAACAATATCAAAGTTGGAGGCAGCAGATCCAATGCTCCTATATAGCATCAATTTCTTCAACTTTAAGGCAAAAGTTTATTGAAAATACCTCACCCCTAAGCTGGACAATTGATTGGCAACATGACTCAAAATATATTGACTACTTGATAGGAAACGTTCTTCACCATTTGAAATCTCCAATGGTTTTGCTTTGTCTTGGAACTTTAGGCTCCATCACTCTTGTTTAATATTGGGAATTCTTGTTTCATTATTTTAGATTAATTAGTTTAGCGTCTTTTAACATTTAAAATGAATATTAAATTTTTTTATCAAAAAAACGTGAGTATTAAATTTTCAATTTATGCCATGTGGCATTTATGTAAGAAAAAAGATAATGAGACTAAGCACAAGTCCAAACTTCCGATTTTATGATACATTTTTATAATTCAGTTAAATACTTTTACTTATTTATATTGAAATTTGAAAATTATTGATTGATTGCTTATTGGTAGCTTGTTTCATTCATCGTTGAGTACATATGATCAGGCACGATACTTGTTTTAATTATGTTCAATTTCAACATAATATTAAAGAAGCTCCACAAATGACTTGTCTTTGGTAAAAGATTTACATTCTTATACGTAAATTTAATAAAATATAGCAAATGTCTTAATTGTCCATGCAAATTTTGTAATATTACTGTCATATCAGCACTTAGTAATTGACGGATGGTGCAATGGAGGTAACAGAATGCCTGTTCTGAGTGCTTGTTCTGTGTGCATTTTGAGTAATAAACCTTTGATAAAATATCAAATCCAATCATGATCACCAAACATTACACTATTGAAATAAAAATTAAAATATTAAATTTCAAAATGTAGATAGACTTTGACATACCAAGTATTTAAAAAAAACCACAACTAAGTAGGGCTAAACTATTAAAACTAAATTTGGTGGGGTGTGCCAGGCCCATGCAGTAGTGCAACGCTTGGGCGACACTTGAGAACCCCAATAGCAAGCTATTGTAGTGAGAACTCCCCCTAAATAAATTAATTTAATATCGTGTGAGCCATTGGCCCACGTATCAGATATTAAACTGATAAGAACAGATACTACACTTGATCTTAGCCAAAAGGCCGAGAAAGGTATGAGTTGGAATTAGCTTGGCCATGCTTTAAATACTAGCTCTCCAACTCATTCGAACCTCGACTTGTCGATGTGGGATTTGTGACCCTTTTTTCTTTGCTACTAAACATTGTGCTCTCTTCTTCAAACAGTTGATTCAGGAAGCCTCCAAACAATATCAAAGTAAGAGGTAGCAGATCCGATGGTCCTACATAGCAACAATTTCTTGTACTCAAAGGCAAAATTTTATTCAAAATTTCTCACCTAAGTTGAAAAGTTGATTGACAATGGCTTAACGTAAGCCAAAAGTTAAGCTAAGATAAGATATTGTCTTCCATCTTCAAATTTTGTAAAGCATAATGAAGATTTAGAGTACGATTGTCTAACGGCGAAGTTCCCGTGGGAGTAAGTTGGAAAATATCTCAAGAGCAAAGTCTTAATTTTTCCAAAATATCATTGGTTCAGAAACATGACAATTTCATAGGGAATATTAACATATCAATCACAAAAAGCATGAAAAATATACGAGTACGGAAATTTGAACGAGTTTGACGCTCCAGACGATACTTACATCTTGGATTCAGCTGAGAGTGTTGGAGTTGAGCTGCCATACTCTTGCAGGGCAGGGGCATGCTCTACCTGTGCAGGGAAGCTAGAATTGGGCTCGGTGGACCAGTCTGATGGCTCGTTCCTTGACGACAATCAAATGAAGGAGGGTTATGTGGCGACTTGTGTCTCGTACCCGACTTGCGACTCTGTGATTCACACCCACAAGGAAGGTGAGCTCTACTGAGGCGTTTTGGTGTTGGAACTGAGTAGAAATTAATAAGTGTTTGGTAATTGTTAATGCATCATCACATGTAATGGTTAAGGCAATCATAGACCTTCCCTTTGTTCTATTTTAGTGGGGTTTGTTGTGGAATTCCATCAATGTTAATGTTAACGGTTTTTTGTATTGGTTGTTGTTGGTGGCTATGAGGAAGGGATTGGTTTGAAACATGAACCCACATGTGTTGAATTTTTGAAATAGATGCCAATGGCATTTAGGTCTGTGAGACGACAGCTATGGATTAATAAATCGATGTTATAGGTGAAAAAGATTCTTTTCATTTCAATCGTTGTTTCTGTAATTTGGTTTTACATTTTCAATTTTTTTAAAACGGGGAATGTCAGCTATCTTTCCTAATCATTACACATGTTTTGGTTGTGGCATATGTTTATTATATGGTACCATTTAATAATTTCTCAAGAGTTGGTTTGAGCCTACTCTAACTAAATTTGTCATGTCGCACACAAGAAAGGGTTCACATATGGTTGAATGCTGACTATGGACTAGGGTTAATGTACCGGTTCAATCCAGTTGTGAATGATTTAGGCTTATCGTAAGGCTATGTTTGGATGAGAAATTTTTAAATACCAAGGATTTATGTTATATTAGTTAAAAAAGAGGAACTCCGAAGTTCAAGGGATTCAAATGGCAACGCATTTAGATGTGATTTTAAGTAACACTTATGCTTTGATAATCCCTTATTTTGTGATTTTGTTATTTTATATGGTGTAAGTGCTCCCTTACTAGTTATTACACTGACTACTTACAAATATCTTAATCAACCACAAGTCCCCCTTCTATTCTACTAAACCACAACTAGTATTTAAAAGTGGGTATTTGCATTTTTACCGCCAGTATAAGTCGAAAGGAGTAAAACAGAAAAACCCCGTTTAGTTACTTCTTTTGAAACCCTTTGGAGTTAGGAGAAGAGCAGAGAAGAGGAGAGAGGGTGGAGGCGGAGTGTGTTCATTGGGAAACAAGGATAGAGGGAGGCGGTCAGGTCTGAAGTTGTGAAGGAGGAGAGAGGGAGGCGGGGGGGCCTCGAGTTTGGAAAGGAGTAGGTGGGGAGGAGTCGTTCGGTGGAGCTGGGAAAACCGACCGACGGTGGCGGCGGCTGTTGGTGAACAAGAAAGAAGACGAAAGGCGACGAGTTCATATTGAAAGGTATGTAAATCTCTAAAATTGTTGGAGCAGCAGATTTCGCATTCGGTTTCTTTCGGTACCCTGATTTCGGTAACTACATCGCTTTCATTCTCGCCGTGCGGAGGTACTCCCCTCAGTCCACTTCCCTCAATTACCAATTATGTCTTCATTTGAATTTGACTCAGCAGGGTTTTCTTATTTAATTTTACTTATATGGTTTGGATGGATAATGGGTTTAATTGAATTGCATACTTAATCAGAAATTGATATGCTTTCTTCGAGTGAATGGAGGTATATGGGTTTGGGTCCAGCGGAAATTATGGGGAGTTTCGTCGGCTTTGTTATGCTTTTGCTGAAAATTTTTGGTTTCGGAGTTTGTGGATTGTGAAAATGTTTGCTCATGAAGCAGACAACTTTGTTTGCTCATATAAACGTTTTTGTTCAGGCTTTGGGATATGTTGTTTGATCTTTAGGAGAGTAACATTGATTGAATTTCATAGTTCAGTGCAATTTCGATTTTTGTTTGTTTAGTTTGCAAATTTGGTGGAAATTTGGTTTCTTCTGATTTTTATCAATGTCAGAAAAGAGTAGTGTTTGATGGAGATTGGTATTTAAATTTTCGCCGAGATGTTAGCAGAGAAAAGTAGAAGAGAGAAAGAAGCTAATATTAAGTTGGATGCAGACCTAGATGTCTACATGAGGGTGAGAAAAAAAACCCAGCAGTGTTCTTCAATGATTAACTAAATTTTACAAGATGTTATTAATAAATTGTCTTCACTTTCATAGTCAGTGGCATTAGAAGGGCAGAGAGAAAAAGTGGTGGCTGATTATATACTGAAGAAAGTAGAGTAAGTCATGGAGAAGGGAGAGAAGCTGAGTAGGTAGATGTATGCTTTGATTGTTTTAAGGCTCGAGGTTCAGAAGCCAATGGTGGAGTTGGAAGAGCTGATTTTGTGGCTGGAGAGTTACCTGGTGAAGTGGCCTAAAACATGTATAGTTCTTTCTCATGCTAGAGAATTCTTGAACGCAGTAACTGTTCTGCTTTATTTTTGCATTTGATGATGAAACAGTGTTAATTAGCACGATTTTTGTAACACGATGTTTTCTTTTATTGAAGAAATGTTTACATTTCTTTTCTGCTTGATAATTTTTTACCCTGTAGTAACCTTGCTTCTTGAAGGCTTCCAATTCTGTACTAAAAGAAAAGGGCGCTTTTCTTTTATCTTCTCCCACATGTTTGTAGTTCCTCTTTGTTAGATAGTAGCTTTGATAATTTTCTGATAGAGTTTTTAACTTAGCAATTATTGATGTTGGGCTGGTCTAATCAAGGAAGAGAAAGACACTTGGTTATAGCAAACTTAAGCTTAGATATAGGGGAATACTTCCACCTAGAACTTTGATAATTTTCTGATAAAATTTATACTTGCCAATTATAAATGTTTAGCTCCGCTAATCAAGAATGAGAAAGACACTTGATAGAGGCATGGGTCATTCTTGTGTTTTATGGTATTTTGCTCGTTTATATATTCAAGTTACAGTTGGTTTTATTTAAGTCTTGAATCTGAAGGTTTTTTTTGGTACAGCTACAGTTTCATAGTCTTATTTGCATATCTCAGTGACAAACTATCTATCTTGTATAGGAGACGCTTTATGGTTTGTAAGGTCTATATTTGAGTGTTAAGTGTTGTTTGCAGCTTTGTGTGGCAAGTTGTCTTAGATGACACTATGGCTGTTTTGATACAATGTCACCAAGATTATAGTCACCCTTTTACTATCTTTTACCTGACTGTTACTGTTATAGAGGGTTGGTGTGATCATTTATGTGCGTGCATATATACACATCTAATAACTCCTGCTGTACTTTGATGTATTTATAGATGAAGTTCTAACACGATTAATCTCTTGCCTTGGGCAGGATGATTATTATTGAGTGAGTTAGGTGGTGGGTTCGCAGGTTCTTTATCTTTGGGTCTTCATATCTATTCACTGTAGATACCTTTGTGATATGAGAAAACATGTATACGACTTTAGGAAGCACATAGTCAGTTACAATCGTGCTAAAGGAATTTTTGATGGAGCATATTACAGAACCCATTGCCTAGTAAACCATGTGCTAAAGAAGTTTCTTCATGGAGCACATGCTGAAGAAGTTAGCTAAAGAAAATGAAAACTGCAACTTAATGGATTAGTAGATTGATAACGACTTAAGCTTTTCTTAATCCGGGGGTGTATTCAATTAGAATTGTTGAGGATTTTAAAAACTTTTAGAAATCCTCATGTATTCAATAAGAATTTATGAGTGTTTCAAAAGAAAATAAAAAAATTCAGAGGTATTCAATTGAGGCATTTAAAAACTTTTAAAATGTTACCACAAATTCTGGTGCATTCAATTAGATTTTTAAAAATATCCATATAAATGATATGGTATTCAAAACGACAAGAATTTTGAGGAATTTACTTAAGTTGTGAATTTGGGTGGATTATTAGGTAAAAAACATGCATACCATCACCAAGGAGGCCAAATAAATTCCACCCTTCACCCCTGGATTTCTTTGAGGAGGTCTTGAGACATGGCCTCTTCCATTTCTGAACTAGCCCGCCAGGCCTCCATCTCCAAGACACTCGAATAGTTTCTGATTCAATTTGTAAATGAAAAATTGAGTCATTTCTTAGCTGGTTATTATTTTGGGTTTGTGTTGATTTTTCTTGCCTTTTTTTTATTAACTTTTTGTTCTTTTGTTCATCATCAATTCAATCCAACTTGTCACTTTCAAGTCAAGAGCTCCATAGCCAAAAAGGTCACAAGGATAGAGATCACCTCCAGATTTTATTTTTTTAAAGAGTATATAACTCTGGTAGGATGAGAAGTGAAGCAAACCAAATCAACTCCATAGTTTTTGCATGTTGCAGTGGAGACTTGGTCCAGGCGAATGGACTCATCGCCACTAACAGTCACTACATAACCAATCGCCTTGTGAAAATCCATTGAATTAATTCTACCATTATAGTCTCTGAAAGCTAACCCAACTTCCATGCTCTGAATAACTTAATCGGCCAGCTCCATGGAGACCTTGTCTTCTCTTTCTGAATAACTTAATAGCAGTAGGATTTTATCTCTCTGCAATGGAATATGTGCATGGAGAATTGCATTTAAATGACAATTAGACTCATCCTCATCAACCCCAAAAACTTCTAATAACTTCGACTTGGTATTTTTCAATTCCAGGTATTTGTCAATTCCACGAATTGAATTCCACAGAGTTTCTAGTCCAATGGATACGATTAATTACAACACTTATATTGAAGCACTTTAACCAAATTGCCCCAATTTTCAACCAATTCGACTTATTTTCAACTTAATCCTTCACTCAACTATTCCAAATAAACACTAACATAGAATTCAACGTCTTTTAACTTCAATTCATGAAGAAAATTAGTTTTCTTTTAAGAAAATAATTAAATAGTAATTGGAAATAAACAAGACAAGGAAAAGTAGCAGCTTTGCTATGAGGCTCATCTCTAATGGAAGAAACTAAGAGGTTCGGAAAAGCTCTGAGTAAGGACTGCCATAGGCAAACAGTAAATTAGATTTGCAGATTACAATAAATAAAATTTTCTTGCTTAATAGCTCAACAAAACAATGAGAAAGAGATAGTGGTATTGTCAGAGATAAAACATATTACCATCAGGTGTGGCTCAGTCATGTGGTAAGCACCACATGTGAAGCTTCCACTAAGAAATTCTGCATAGACAGTAGCACCTCTTTTCTGAAAAAAAATATATATATATACATTAATTCACTAAACAATCCTAAATAGGACCTATACACAAACACCATATCACATAATAAGAAAGAAATCTAAAATTACAACATGGGCTCACGAGACCTTAGAGTTAGGAGCAAGCAAAGTTGACTGTAAGTCATCAAACGTAACCCAAGGGAAGTAACAACAGAAAGTGATGGTTAATTTGAGAGAACTTCATAATCATATCCTGATGGAACTCATCACTTCCTTGAAAATTTAGTAGAGAAAAGGAAACTGCAAGAAAACTTTTTTTTTTTAGACAACTTTTCTTATAAACAAAATTTCGAAACAAAAAAAGAAGCCTTACTATCAATTCTCAAACGCTCCAATATCAAGCTTTCTTTCTGCCGCAAGGATCGATCAGCCTAGAAGTAACATTATCAATAAATACACAATCAATAAACTATTAGCCAATGAAGGTCCAAATTCTAGCATCTTCAAAAATGATAAATGAGACAAAGCCAGTCTAGCCTTACGAAAAGGATGAGTACAAGCAACTATTCCACCTAAACCACAGCCAAACCTAGAGAGCACAAAGCAAAAGCCAGCAAAATTGAAACTAGTTTTGGTGGGGTGTGCCAGGCCCATGCAGTAGTGCAACGCTTGAGCGACACTCGAGTACCCCAATAGCAAGCTATTGTGGTGGGAACTCCCCCTAAAGAAATTAATTTAATATCGTGTGAGCCATTGGCCCACGTATCAGATATTAAACTGATAAGAACAGATACTACACTTGATCTTAGCCAAAAGGCCGAGAAAGGTATGAGTTGAAATAGGCTCGGCCTTCCCTTTTATACTAGCTCTCAAACTCATTGGAATCTCCACTTGTCGATGTGGGATTAGTGAACATTTTTCTTCGCCCATAAGCATGTGCTCTTCTTCGAACAATTGATTCATGTAGCCTCCAAACAATATCAAAGTTGGAGGCAGCAGATCCAATGCTCCTATATAGCATCAATTTCTTCAACTTTAAGGCAAAAGTTTATTGAAAATACCTCACCCCTAAGCTGGACAATTGATTGGCAACATGACTCAAAATATATTGACTACTTGATAGGAAACGTTCTTCACCATTTGAAATCTCCAATGGTTTTGCTTTGTCTTGGAACTTTAGGCTCCATCACTCTTGTTTAATATTGGGAATTCTTGTTTCATTATTTTAGATTAATTAGTTTAGCGTCTTTTAACATTTAAAATGAATATTAAATTTTTTTATCAAAAAAACGTGAGTATTAAATTTTCAATTTATGCCATGTGGCATTTATGTAAGAAAAAAGATAATGAGACTAAGCACAAGTCCAAACTTCCGATTTTATGATACATTTTTATAATTCAGTTAAATACTTTTACTTATTTATATTGAAATTTGAAAATTATTGATTGATTGCTTATTGGTAGCTTGTTTCATTCATCGTTGAGTACATATGATCAGGCACGATACTTGTTTTAATTATGTTCAATTTCAACATAATATTAAAGAAGCTCCACAAATGACTTGTCTTTGGTAAAAGATTTACATTCTTATACGTAAATTTAATAAAATATAGCAAATGTCTTAATTGTCCATGCAAATTTTGTAATATTACTGTCATATCAGCACTTAGTAATTGACGGATGGTGCAATGGAGGTAACAGAATGCCTGTTCTGAGTGCTTGTTCTGTGTGCATTTTGAGTAATAAACCTTTGATAAAATATCAAATCCAATCATGATCACCAAACATTACACTATTGAAATAAAAATTAAAATATTAAATTTCAAAATGTAGATAGACTTTGACATACCAAGTATTTAAAAAAAACCACAACTAAGTAGGGCTAAACTATTAAAACTAAATTTGGTGGGGTGTGCCAGGCCCATGCAGTAGTGCAACGCTTGGGCGACACTTGAGAACCCCAATAGCAAGCTATTGTAGTGAGAACTCCCCCTAAATAAATTAATTTAATATCGTGTGAGCCATTGGCCCACGTATCAGATATTAAACTGATAAGAACAGATACTACACTTGATCTTAGCCAAAAGGCCGAGAAAGGTATGAGTTGGAATTAGCTTGGCCATGCTTTAAATACTAGCTCTCCAACTCATTCGAACCTCGACTTGTCGATGTGGGATTTGTGACCCTTTTTTCTTTGCTACTAAACATTGTGCTCTCTTCTTCAAACAGTTGATTCAGGAAGCCTCCAAACAATATCAAAGTAAGAGGTAGCAGATCCGATGGTCCTACATAGCAACAATTTCTTGTACTCAAAGGCAAAATTTTATTCAAAATTTCTCACCTAAGTTGAAAAGTTGATTGACAATGGCTTAACGTAAGCCAAAAGTTAAGCTAAGATAAGATATTGTCTTCCATCTTCAAATTTTGTAAAGCATAATGAAGATTTAGAGTACGATTGTCTAACGGCGAAGTTCCCGTGGGAGTAAGTTGGAAAATATCTCAAGAGCAAAGTCTTAATTTTTCCAAAATATCATTGGTTCAGAAACATGACAATTTCATAGGGAATATTAACATATCAATCACAAAAAGCATGAAAAATATACGAGTACGGAAATTTGAACGAGTTTGACGCTCCAGACGATACTTACATCTTGGATTCAGCTGAGAGTGTTGGAGTTGAGCTGCCATACTCTTGCAGGGCAGGGGCATGCTCTACCTGTGCAGGGAAGCTAGAATTGGGCTCGGTGGACCAGTCTGATGGCTCGTTCCTTGACGACAATCAAATGAAGGAGGGTTATGTGGCGACTTGTGTCTCGTACCCGACTTGCGACTCTGTGATTCACACCCACAAGGAAGGTGAGCTCTACTGAGGCGTTTTGGTGTTGGAACTGAGTAGAAATTAATAAGTGTTTGGTAATTGTTAATGCATCATCACATGTAATGGTTAAGGCAATCATAGACCTTCCCTTTGTTCTATTTTAGTGGGGTTTGTTGTGGAATTCCATCAATGTTAATGTTAACGGTTTTTTGTATTGGTTGTTGTTGGTGGCTATGAGGAAGGGATTGGTTTGAAACATGAACCCACATGTGTTGAATTTGTGAAATAGATGCCAATGGCATTTAGGTCTGTGAGACGACAGCTATGGATTAATAAATCGATGTTATAGGTGAAAAAGATTCTTTTCATTTCAATCGTTGTTTCTGTAATTTGGTTTTACATTTTCAATTTTTTTAAAACGGGGAATGTCAGCTATATTTCCTAATCATTACACATGTTTTGGTTGTGGCATATGTTTATTATATGGTACCATTTAATAATTTCTCAAGAGTTGGTTTGAGCCTACTCTAACTAAATTTGTCATGTCGCACACAAGAAAGGGTTCACATATGGTTGAATGCTGACTATGGACTAGGGTTAATGTACCGGTTCAATCCAGTTGTGAATGATTTAGGCTTATCGTAAGGCTATGTTTGGATGAGAAATTTTTAAATACCAAGGATTTATGTTATATTAGTTAAAAAAGAGGAACTCCGAAGTTCAAGGGATTCAAATGGCAACGCATTTAGATGTGATTTTAAGTAACACTTATGCTTTGATAATCCCTTATTTTGTGATTTTGTTATTTTATATGGTGTAAGTGCTCCCTTACTAGTTATTACACTGACTACTTACAAATATCTTAATCAACCACAAGTCCCCCTTCTATTCTACTAAACCACAACTAGTATTTAAAAGTGGGTATTTGCATTTTTACCGCCAGTATAAGTCGAAAGGAGTAAAACAGAAAAACCCCGTTTAGTTACTTCTTTTGAAACCCTTTGGAGTTAGGAGAAGAGCAGAGAA
Organism: Oemleria cerasiformis; assembly: GCA_037349345.1. Lineage (NCBI taxonomy): Eukaryota > Viridiplantae > Streptophyta > Magnoliopsida > Rosales > Rosaceae > Oemleria > Oemleria cerasiformis. Next base: position 11,917,609 of record JAZGTL010000009.1, on the reverse strand, counting down.
GAGGAGAGAGGGTGGAGGCGGAGTGTGTTCATTGGGAAACAAGGATAGAGGGAGGCGGTCAGGTCTGAAGTTGTGAAGGAGGAGAGAGGGAGGCGGGGGGGCCTCGAGTTTGGAAAGGAGTAGGTGGGGAGGAGTCGTTCGGTGGAGCTGGGAAAACCGACCGACGGTGGCGGCGGCTGTTGGTGAACAAGAAAGAAGACGAAAGGCGACGAGTTCATATTGAAAGGTATGTAAATCTCTAAAATTGTTGGAGCAGCAGATTTCGCATTCGGTTTCTTTCGGTACCCTGATTTCGGTAACTACATCGCTTTCATTCTCGCCGTGCGGAGGTACTCCCCTCAGTCCACTTCCCTCAATTACCAATTATGTCTTCATTTGAATTTGACTCAGCAGGGTTTTCTTATTTAATTTTACTTATATGGTTTGGATGGATAATGGGTTTAATTGAATTGCATACTTAATCAGAAATTGATATGCTTTCTTCGAGTGAATGGAGGTATATGGGTTTGGGTCCAGCGGAAATTATGGGGAGTTTCGTCGGCTTTGTTATGCTTTTGCTGAAAATTTTTGGTTTCGGAGTTTGTGGATTGTGAAAATGTTTGCTCATGAAGCAGACAACTTTGTTTGCTCATATAAACGTTTTTGTTCAGGCTTTGGGATATGTTGTTTGATCTTTAGGAGAGTAACATTGATTGAATTTCATAGTTCAGTGCAATTTCGATTTTTGTTTGTTTAGTTTGCAAATTTGGTGGAAATTTGGTTTCTTCTGATTTTTATCAATGTCAGAAAAGAGTAGTGTTTGATGGAGATTGGTATTTAAATTTTCGCCGAGATGTTAGCAGAGAAAAGTAGAAGAGAGAAAGAAGCTAATATTAAGTTGGATGCAGACCTAGATGTCTACATGAGGGTGAGAAAAAAAACCCAGCAGTGTTCTTCAATGATTAACTAAATTTTACAAGATGTTATTAATAAATTGTCTTCACTTTCATAGTCAGTGGCATTAGAAGGGCAGAGAGAAAAAGTGGTGGCTGATTATATACTGAAGAAAGTAGAGTAAGTCATGGAGAAGGGAGAGAAGCTGAGTAGGTAGATGTATGCTTTGATTGTTTTAAGGCTCGAGGTTCAGAAGCCAATGGTGGAGTTGGAAGAGCTGATTTTGTGGCTGGAGAGTTACCTGGTGAAGTGGCCTAAAACATGTATAGTTCTTTCTCATGCTAGAGAATTCTTGAACGCAGTAACTGTTCTGCTTTATTTTTGCATTTGATGATGAAACAGTGTTAATTAGCACGATTTTTGTAACACGATGTTTTCTTTTATTGAAGAAATGTTTACATTTCTTTTCTGCTTGATAATTTTTTACCCTGTAGTAACCTTGCTTCTTGAAGGCTTCCAATTCTGTACTAAAAGAAAAGGGCGCTTTTCTTTTATCTTCTCCCACATGTTTGTAGTTCCTCTTTGTTAGATAGTAGCTTTGATAATTTTCTGATAGAGTTTTTAACTTAGCAATTATTGATGTTGGGCTGGTCTAATCAAGGAAGAGAAAGACACTTGGTTATAGCAAACTTAAGCTTAGATATAGGGGAATACTTCCACCTAGAACTTTGATAATTTTCTGATAAAATTTATACTTGCCAATTATAAATGTTTAGCTCCGCTAATCAAGAATGAGAAAGACACTTGATAGAGGCATGGGTCATTCTTGTGTTTTATGGTATTTTGCTCGTTTATATATTCAAGTTACAGTTGGTTTTATTTAAGTCTTGAATCTGAAGGTTTTTTTTGGTACAGCTACAGTTTCATAGTCTTATTTGCATATCTCAGTGACAAACTATCTATCTTGTATAGGAGACGCTTTATGGTTTGTAAGGTCTATATTTGAGTGTTAAGTGTTGTTTGCAGCTTTGTGTGGCAAGTTGTCTTAGATGACACTATGGCTGTTTTGATACAATGTCACCAAGATTATAGTCACCCTTTTACTATCTTTTACCTGACTGTTACTGTTATAGAGGGTTGGTGTGATCATTTATGTGCGTGCATATATACACATCTAATAACTCCTGCTGTACTTTGATGTATTTATAGATGAAGTTCTAACACGATTAATCTCTTGCCTTGGGCAGGATGATTATTATTGAGTGAGTTAGGTGGTGGGTTCGCAGGTTCTTTATCTTTGGGTCTTCATATCTATTCACTGTAGATACCTTTGTGATATGAGAAAACATGTATACGACTTTAGGAAGCACATAGTCAGTTACAATCGTGCTAAAGGAATTTTTGATGGAGCATATTACAGAACCCATTGCCTAGTAAACCATGTGCTAAAGAAGTTTCTTCATGGAGCACATGCTGAAGAAGTTAGCTAAAGAAAATGAAAACTGCAACTTAATGGATTAGTAGATTGATAACGACTTAAGCTTTTCTTAATCCGGGGGTGTATTCAATTAGAATTGTTGAGGATTTTAAAAACTTTTAGAAATCCTCATGTATTCAATAAGAATTTATGAGTGTTTCAAAAGAAAATAAAAAAATTCAGAGGTATTCAATTGAGGCATTTAAAAACTTTTAAAATGTTACCACAAATTCTGGTGCATTCAATTAGATTTTTAAAAATATCCATATAAATGATATGGTATTCAAAACGACAAGAATTTTGAGGAATTTACTTAAGTTGTGAATTTGGGTGGATTATTAGGTAAAAAACATGCATACCATCACCAAGGAGGCCAAATAAATTCCACCCTTCACCCCTGGATTTCTTTGAGGAGGTCTTGAGACATGGCCTCTTCCATTTCTGAACTAGCCCGCCAGGCCTCCATCTCCAAGACACTCGAATAGTTTCTGATTCAATTTGTAAATGAAAAATTGAGTCATTTCTTAGCTGGTTATTATTTTGGGTTTGTGTTGATTTTTCTTGCCTTTTTTTTATTAACTTTTTGTTCTTTTGTTCATCATCAATTCAATCCAACTTGTCACTTTCAAGTCAAGAGCTCCATAGCCAAAAAGGTCACAAGGATAGAGATCACCTCCAGATTTTATTTTTTTAAAGAGTATATAACTCTGGTAGGATGAGAAGTGAAGCAAACCAAATCAACTCCATAGTTTTTGCATGTTGCAGTGGAGACTTGGTCCAGGCGAATGGACTCATCGCCACTAACAGTCACTACATAACCAATCGCCTTGTGAAAATCCATTGAATTAATTCTACCATTATAGTCTCTGAAAGCTAACCCAACTTCCATGCTCTGAATAACTTAATCGGCCAGCTCCATGGAGACCTTGTCTTCTCTTTCTGAATAACTTAATAGCAGTAGGATTTTATCTCTCTGCAATGGAATATGTGCATGGAGAATTGCATTTAAATGACAATTAGACTCATCCTCATCAACCCCAAAAACTTCTAATAACTTCGACTTGGTATTTTTCAATTCCAGGTATTTGTCAATTCCACGAATTGAATTCCACAGAGTTTCTAGTCCAATGGATACGATTAATTACAACACTTATATTGAAGCACTTTAACCAAATTGCCCCAATTTTCAACCAATTCGACTTATTTTCAACTTAATCCTTCACTCAACTATTCCAAATAAACACTAACATAGAATTCAACGTCTTTTAACTTCAATTCATGAAGAAAATTAGTTTTCTTTTAAGAAAATAATTAAATAGTAATTGGAAATAAACAAGACAAGGAAAAGTAGCAGCTTTGCTATGAGGCTCATCTCTAATGGAAGAAACTAAGAGGTTCGGAAAAGCTCTGAGTAAGGACTGCCATAGGCAAACAGTAAATTAGATTTGCAGATTACAATAAATAAAATTTTCTTGCTTAATAGCTCAACAAAACAATGAGAAAGAGATAGTGGTATTGTCAGAGATAAAACATATTACCATCAGGTGTGGCTCAGTCATGTGGTAAGCACCACATGTGAAGCTTCCACTAAGAAATTCTGCATAGACAGTAGCACCTCTTTTCTGAAAAAAAATATATATATATACATTAATTCACTAAACAATCCTAAATAGGACCTATACACAAACACCATATCACATAATAAGAAAGAAATCTAAAATTACAACATGGGCTCACGAGACCTTAGAGTTAGGAGCAAGCAAAGTTGACTGTAAGTCATCAAACGTAACCCAAGGGAAGTAACAACAGAAAGTGATGGTTAATTTGAGAGAACTTCATAATCATATCCTGATGGAACTCATCACTTCCTTGAAAATTTAGTAGAGAAAAGGAAACTGCAAGAAAACTTTTTTTTTTTAGACAACTTTTCTTATAAACAAAATTTCGAAACAAAAAAAGAAGCCTTACTATCAATTCTCAAACGCTCCAATATCAAGCTTTCTTTCTGCCGCAAGGATCGATCAGCCTAGAAGTAACATTATCAATAAATACACAATCAATAAACTATTAGCCAATGAAGGTCCAAATTCTAGCATCTTCAAAAATGATAAATGAGACAAAGCCAGTCTAGCCTTACGAAAAGGATGAGTACAAGCAACTATTCCACCTAAACCACAGCCAAACCTAGAGAGCACAAAGCAAAAGCCAGCAAAATTGAAACTAGTTTTGGTGGGGTGTGCCAGGCCCATGCAGTAGTGCAACGCTTGAGCGACACTCGAGTACCCCAATAGCAAGCTATTGTGGTGGGAACTCCCCCTAAAGAAATTAATTTAATATCGTGTGAGCCATTAGCCCACGTATCAGATATTAAACTGATAAGAACAGATACTACACTTGATCTTAGCCAAAAGGCCGAGAAAGGTATGAGTTGAAATAGGCTCGGCCTTCCCTTTTATACTAGCTCTCAAACTCATTGGAATCTCCACTTGTCGATGTGGGATTAGTGAACATTTTTCTTCGCCCATAAGCATGTGCTCTTCTTCGAACAATTGATTCATGTAGCCTCCAAACAATATCAAAGTTGGAGGCAGCAGATCCAATGCTCCTATATAGCATCAATTTCTTCAACTTTAAGGCAAAAGTTTATTGAAAATACCTCACCCCTAAGCTGGACAATTGATTGGCAACATGACTCAAAATATATTGACTACTTGATAGGAAACGTTCTTCACCATTTGAAATCTCCAATGGTTTTGCTTTGTCTTGGAACTTTAGGCTCCATCACTCTTGTTTAATATTGGGAATTCTTGTTTCATTATTTTAGATTAATTAGTTTAGCGTCTTTTAACATTTAAAATGAATATTAAATTTTTTTATCAAAAAAACGTGAGTATTAAATTTTCAATTTATGCCATGTGGCATTTATGTAAGAAAAAAGATAATGAGACTAAGCACAAGTCCAAACTTCCGATTTTATGATACATTTTTATAATTCAGTTAAATACTTTTACTTATTTATATTGAAATTTGAAAATTATTGATTGATTGCTTATTGGTAGCTTGTTTCATTCATCGTTGAGTACATATGATCAGGCACGATACTTGTTTTAATTATGTTCAATTTCAACATAATATTAAAGAAGCTCCACAAATGACTTGTCTTTGGTAAAAGATTTACATTCTTATACGTAAATTTAATAAAATATAGCAAATGTCTTAATTGTCCATGCAAATTTTGTAATATTACTGTCATATCAGCACTTAGTAATTGACGGATGGTGCAATGGAGGTAACAGAATGCCTGTTCTGAGTGCTTGTTCTGTGTGCATTTTGAGTAATAAACCTTTGATAAAATATCAAATCCAATCATGATCACCAAACATTACACTATTGAAATAAAAATTAAAATATTAAATTTCAAAATGTAGATAGACTTTGACATACCAAGTATTTAAAAAAAACCACAACTAAGTAGGGCTAAACTATTAAAACTAAATTTGGTGGGGTGTGCCAGGCCCATGCAGTAGTGCAACGCTTGGGCGACACTTGAGAACCCCAATAGCAAGCTATTGTAGTGAGAACTCCCCCTAAATAAATTAATTTAATATCGTGTGAGCCATTGGCCCACGTATCAGATATTAAACTGATAAGAACAGATACTACACTTGATCTTAGCCAAAAGGCCGAGAAAGGTATGAGTTGGAATTAGCTTGGCCATGCTTTAAATACTAGCTCTCCAACTCATTCGAACCTCGACTTGTCGATGTGGGATTTGTGACCCTTTTTTCTTTGCTACTAAACATTGTGCTCTCTTCTTCAAACAGTTGATTCAGGAAGCCTCCAAACAATATCAAAGTAAGAGGTAGCAGATCCGATGGTCCTACATAGCAACAATTTCTTGTACTCAAAGGCAAAATTTTATTCAAAATTTCTCACCTAAGTTGAAAAGTTGATTGACAATGGCTTAACGTAAGCCAAAAGTTAAGCTAAGATAAGATATTGTCTTCCATCTTCAAATTTTGTAAAGCATAATGAAGATTTAGAGTACGATTGTCTAACGGCGAAGTTCCCGTGGGAGTAAGTTGGAAAATATCTCAAGAGCAAAGTCTTAATTTTTCCAAAATATCATTGGTTCAGAAACATGACAATTTCATAGGGAATATTAACATATCAATCACAAAAAGCATGAAAAATATACGAGTACGGAAATTTGAACGAGTTTGACGCTCCAGACGATACTTACATCTTGGATTCAGCTGAGAGTGTTGGAGTTGAGCTGCCATACTCTTGCAGGGCAGGGGCATGCTCTACCTGTGCAGGGAAGCTAGAATTGGGCTCGGTGGACCAGTCTGATGGCTCGTTCCTTGACGACAATCAAATGAAGGAGGGTTATGTGGCGACTTGTGTCTCGTACCCGACTTGCGACTCTGTGATTCACACCCACAAGGAAGGTGAGCTCTACTGAGGCGTTTTGGTGTTGGAACTGAGTAGAAATTAATAAGTGTTTGGTAATTGTTAATGCATCATCACATGTAATGGTTAAGGCAATCATAGACCTTCCCTTTGTTCTATTTTAGTGGGGTTTGTTGTGGAATTCCATCAATGTTAATGTTAACGGTTTTTTGTATTGGTTGTTGTTGGTGGCTATGAGGAAGGGATTGGTTTGAAACATGAACCCACATGTGTTGAATTTGTGAAATAGATGCCAATGGCATTTAGGTCTGTGAGACGACAGCTATGGATTAATAAATCGATGTTATAGGTGAAAAAGATTCTTTTCATTTCAATCGTTGTTTCTGTAATTTGGTTTTACATTTTCAATTTTTTTAAAACGGGGAATGTCAGCTATCTTTCCTAATCATTACACATGTTTTGGTTGTGGCATATGTTTATTATATGGTACCATTTAATAATTTCTCAAGAGTTGATTTGAGCCTACTCTAACTAAATTTGTCATGTCGCACACAAGAAAGGGTTCACATATGGTTGAATGCTGACTATGGACTAGGGTTAATGTACCGGTTCAATCCAGTTGTGAATGATTTAGGCTTATCGTAAGGCTATGTTTGGATGAGAAATTTTTAAATACCAAGGATTTATGTTATATTAGTTAAAAAAGAGGAACTCCGAAGTTCAAGGGATTCAAATGGCAACGCATTTAGATGTGATTTTAAGTAACACTTATGCTTTGATAATCCCTTATTTTGTGATTTTGTTATTTTATATGGTGTAAGTGCTCCCTTACTAGTTATTACACTGACTACTTACAAATATCTTAATCAACCACAAGTCCCCCTTCTATTCTACTAAACCACAACTAGTATTTAAAAGTGGGTATTTGCATTTTTACCGCCAGTATAAGTCGAAAGGAGTAAAACAGAAAAACCCCGTTTAGTTACTTCTTTTGAAACCCTTTGGAGTTAGGAGAAGAGCAGAGAAGAGGAGAGAGGGTGGAGGCGGAGTGTGTTCATTGGGAAACAAGGATAGAGGGAGGCGGTCAGGTCTGAAGTTGTGAAGGAGGAGAGAGGGAGGCGGGGGGGCCTCGAGTTTGGAAAGGAGTAGGTGGGGAGGAGTCGTTCGGTGGAGCTGGGAAAACCGACCGACGGTGGCGGCGGCTGTTGGTGAACAAGAAAGAAGACGAAAGGCGACGAGTTCATATTGAAAGGTATGTAAATCTCTAAAATTGTTGGAGCAGCAGATTTCGCATTCGGTTTCTTTCGGTACCCTGATTTCGGTAACTACATCGCTTTCATTCTCGCCGTGCGGAGGTACTCCCCTCAGTCCACTTCCCTCAATTACCAATTATGTCTTCATTTGAATTTGACTCAGCAGGGTTTTCTTATTTAATTTTACTTATATGGTTTGGATGGATAATGGGTTTAATTGAATTGCATACTTAATCAGAAATTGATATGCTTTCTTCGAGTGAATGGAGGTATATGGGTTTGGGTCCAGCGGAAATTATGGGGAGTTTCGTCGGCTTTGTTATGCTTTTGCTGAAAATTTTTGGTTTCGGAGTTTGTGGATTGTGAAAATGTTTGCTCATGAAGCAGACAACTTTGTTTGCTCATATAAACGTTTTTGTTCAGGCTTTGGGATATGTTGTTTGATCTTTAGGAGAGTAACATTGATTGAATTTCATAGTTCAGTGCAATTTCGATTTTTGTTTGTTTAGTTTGCAAATTTGGTGGAAATTTGGTTTCTTCTGATTTTTATCAATGTCAGAAAAGAGTAGTGTTTGATGGAGATTGGTATTTAAATTTTCGCCGAGATGTTAGCAGAGAAAAGTAGAAGAGAGAAAGAAGCTAATATTAAGTTGGATGCAGACCTAGATGTCTACATGAGGGTGAGAAAAAAAACCCAGCAGTGTTCTTCAATGATTAACTAAATTTTACAAGATGTTATTAATAAATTGTCTTCACTTTCATAGTCAGTGGCATTAGAAGGGCAGAGAGAAAAAGTGGTGGCTGATTATATACTGAAGAAAGTAGAGTAAGTCATGGAGAAGGGAGAGAAGCTGAGTAGGTAGATGTATGCTTTGATTGTTTTAAGGCTCGAGGTTCAGAAGCCAATGGTGGAGTTGGAAGAGCTGATTTTGTGGCTGGAGAGTTACCTGGTGAAGTGGCCTAAAACATGTATAGTTCTTTCTCATGCTAGAGAATTCTTGAACGCAGTAACTGTTCTGCTTTATTTTTGCATTTGATGATGAAACAGTGTTAATTAGCACGATTTTTGTAACACGATGTTTTCTTTTATTGAAGAAATGTTTACATTTCTTTTCTGCTTGATAATTTTTTACCCTGTAGTAACCTTGCTTCTTGAAGGCTTCCAATTCTGTACTAAAAGAAAAGGGCGCTTTTCTTTTATCTTCTCCCACATGTTTGTAGTTCCTCTTTGTTAGATAGTAGCTTTGATAATTTTCTGATAGAGTTTTTAACTTAGCAATTATTGATGTTGGGCTGGTCTAATCAAGGAAGAGAAAGACACTTGGTTATAGCAAACTTAAGCTTAGATATAGGGGAATACTTCCACCTAGAACTTTGATAATTTTCTGATAAAATTTATACTTGCCAATTATAAATGTTTAGCTCCGCTAATCAAGAATGAGAAAGACACTTGATAGAGGCATGGGTCATTCTTGTGTTTTATGGTATTTTGCTCGTTTATATATTCAAGTTACAGTTGGTTTTATTTAAGTCTTGAATCTGAAGGTTTTTTTTGGTACAGCTACAGTTTCATAGTCTTATTTGCATATCTCAGTGACAAACTATCTATCTTGTATAGGAGACGCTTTATGGTTTGTAAGGTCTATATTTGAGTGTTAAGTGTTGTTTGCAGCTTTGTGTGGCAAGTTGTCTTAGATGACACTATGGCTGTTTTGATACAATGTCACCAAGATTATAGTCACCCTTTTACTATCTTTTACCTGACTGTTACTGTTATAGAGGGTTGGTGTGATCATTTATGTGCGTGCATATATACACATCTAATAACTCCTGCTGTACTTTGATGTATTTATAGATGAAGTTCTAACACGATTAATCTCTTGCCTTGGGCAGGATGATTATTATTGAGTGAGTTAGGTGGTGGGTTCGCAGGTTCTTTATCTTTGGGTCTTCATATCTATTCACTGTAGATACCTTTGTGATATGAGAAAACATGTATACGACTTTAGGAAGCACATAGTCAGTTACAATCGTGCTAAAGGAATTTTTGATGGAGCATATTACAGAACCCATTGCCTAGTAAACCATGTGCTAAAGAAGTTTCTTCATGGAGCACATGCTGAAGAAGTTAGCTAAAGAAAATGAAAACTGCAACTTAATGGATTAGTAGATTGATAACGACTTAAGCTTTTCTTAATCCGGGGGTGTATTCAATTAGAATTGTTGAGGATTTTAAAAACTTTTAGAAATCCTCATGTATTCAATAAGAATTTATGAGTGTTTCAAAAGAAAATAAAAAAATTCAGAGGTATTCAATTGAGGCATTTAAAAACTTTTAAAATGTTACCACAAATTCTGGTGCATTCAATTAGATTTTTAAAAATATCCATATAAATGATATGGTATTCAAAACGACAAGAATTTTGAGGAATTTACTTAAGTTGTGAATTTGGGTGGATTATTAGGTAAAAAACATGCATACCATCACCAAGGAGGCCAAATAAATTCCACCCTTCACCCCTGGATTTCTTTGAGGAGGTCTTGAGACATGGCCTCTTCCATTTCTGAACTAGCCCGCCAGGCCTCCATCTCCAAGACACTCGAATAGTTTCTGATTCAATTTGTAAATGAAAAATTGAGTCATTTCTTAGCTGGTTATTATTTTGGGTTTGTGTTGATTTTTCTTGCCTTTTTTTTATTAACTTTTTGTTCTTTTGTTCATCATCAATTCAATCCAACTTGTAACTTTCAAGTCAAGAGCTCCATAGCCAAAAAGGTCACAAGGATAGAGATCACCTCCAGATTTTATTTTTTGAAAGAGTATATAACTCTGGTAGGATGAGAAGTGAAGCAAACCAAATCAACTCCATAGTTTTTGCATGTTGCAGTGGAGACTTGGTCCAGGCGAATGGACTCATCGCCACTAACAGTCACTACATAACCAATCGCCTTGTGAAAATCCATTGAATTAATTCTACCATTATAGTCTCTGAAAGCTAACCCAACTTCCATGCTCTGAATAACTTAATCGGCCAGCTCCATGGAGACCTTGTCTTCTCTTTCTGAATAACTTAATAGCAGTAGGATTTTATCTCTCTGCAATGGAATATGTGCATGGAGAATTGCATTTAAATGACAATTAGACTCATCCTCATCAACCCCAAAAACTTCTAATAACTTCGACTTGGTATTTTTCAATTCCAGGTATTTGTCAAATCCACGAATTGAATTCCACGGAGTTTCCAGTCCAATGGATACGATTAATTACAACACTTATATTGAAGCACTTTAATTCACTAAACAATCCTAAATAGGACCTATACACAAACACCATATCACATAATAAAAAAGAAATCTAAAATTACAACATGGGCTCACGAGACCTTAGAGTTAGGAGCAAGCAAAGTTGATTGTAAGTCATCAAACATGATGGTTAATTTGAGAGAACTTCATAATCATATCCTGATGGAACTCATCACTTTCTTTTTTTAGACAACTTTTCTTATAAACAAAATTTCGAAACAAAAAAAGAAGCCTTACTATCAATTCTCAAACGCTCCAATATCAAGCTTTCTTTCTGCCGCAAGGATCGATCAGCCTAGAAGTAACATTATCAATAAATACACAATCAATAAACTATTAGCCAATGAAGGTCCAAATTCTAGCATCTTCAAAAATGATAAATGAGACAAAGCCAGTCTAGCCTTACGAAAAGGATGAGTACAAGCAACTATTCCACCTAAACCACAGCCAAACCTAGAGAGCACAAAGCAAAAGCCAGCAAAATTGAAACTAGTTTTGGTGGGGTGTGCCAGGCCCATGCAGTAGTGCAACGCTTGAGCGACACTCGAGTACCCCAATAGCAAGCTATTGTGGTGGGAACTCCCCCTAAAGAAATTAATTTAATATCGTGTGAGCCATTGGCCCACGTATCAGATATTAAACTGATAAGAACAGATACTACACTTGATCTTAGCCAAAAGGCCGAGAAAGGTATGAGTTGAAATAGGCTCGGCCTTCCCTTTTATACTAGCTCTCAAACTCATTGGAATCTCCACTTGTCGATGTGGGATTAGTGAACATTTTTCTTCGCCCATAAGCATGTGCTCTTCTTCGAACAATTGATTCATGTAGCCTCCAAACAATATCAAAGTTGGAGGCAGCAGATCCAATGCTCCTATATAGCATCAATTTCTTCAACTTTAAGGCAAAAGTTTATTGAAAATACCTCACCCCTAAGCTGGACAATTGATTGGCAACATGACTCAAAATATATTGACTACTTGATAGGAAACGTTCTTCACCATTTGAAATCTCCAATGGTTTTGCTTTGTCTTGGAACTTTAGGCTCCATCACTCTTGTTTAATATTGGGAATTCTTGTTTCATTATTTTAGATTAATTAGTTTAGCGTCTTTTAACATTTAAAATGAATTTTAAATTTTGTATAAGAAAAACATGAATATGGGGGATATTTTTTTTCTCTATTTTCGGACTCTGCCCAAACCCAGACCTGGACACTCTCTCTCCTCCCTCGGAAATCTCTCTCTCTTCCTCATGCAAACGCCGAATCCAACCCCACAGTCAACCCATTTCTGGGTCTTTCCGATCTAAACTGAGGCCAGGGAATGATTCCCCTCGACCTCACGAAGCTTTTGGTGTCAATCTCAAAGCACGAACACCACCGAGGATGGCAGAATGAAGAGAGGAAGTTGGCTGAAACTTTCCTGTCGGACTCCGTCTGAACCAAGCAAGATCTCGAACTCCTAACATCGTTTTTAGGTTCTTGGGGAAAAGTCGATGGTTTTACATGTGTGGATCGTGAAAAATGGTCGAGAAATGAAGAAGTTTGAAGCTCGCCGGAAATTGCCATTTCCTGCGAGAATTTCCAGATTCCGGCCACCGGAGACGGTGACGACGGAGGTCCGGTCATCGTCTCCGGTGAGACTCATACGACTGGTCGACCATCAATTGCTGACGTGGCATGTTAGGTGGCAGCCACGTGGCAACACAGTCAACGTCCAGTCATCAGTTAACTGACGTTGTTAGAATTTGACAGAATATGCTGACGGCATTAGCATATTCCGTCAAATGATAATGGTGTTATGACTGAACCCTAACACCGTTAGTCTGAACGGAATATTTCGATTCCGTCCGGTTTGATGAAATATTCCGTCAGAGTGACGAAATATTCCGTCGTGATCAGTACAAGGCGCGTGGAGGCGCTTGACCGCGCGTGGTGGCGCGTAAGGGCACGTCGCGTGTGGTTCAGACGTCTACCGGCGCGTGGGGCTATTTTCCGGCCCATGGTGGCACGTGGCTAGGTTATTGGGACATTTTGGATATGATTTTGGCGGTTTTGTTGCCATTGGCGTTCCTTTAGAGCCCCGTTTGAGTAATCCTAGTGGTAATGGTAGACCATGGAGCAGGTTTTGGCTCGGGAGGTCAAGGAAGTTGGGTTATTAATGTATCAAAGAGTTCCTTGGGGCTAGGGCTTCCTTGATTTGGTATTTTTGGATGTACTGAGAACGTACTGGATTCCCGAGATTACGTGGCATGTGTACTTTTATGTATTATGTTATACCACAAGGTTCTCCGACTAACGTTGAGGGTACGTCTTTGCCAGATCGTTGAGGGGTTCTCCGATTGGCATTGAGGGTACGTCTCCGCCAGATCGTTGAGGGGACGTCTCCGCCAGATCGTTGAGGGGTTCTCCGTTGTTGGCGTTTGAGGGGTCTTTCTCCACCACATTGTTGAGGGTTCTCCGACTGGCATTGAGGGTACGTCTCTACCATATCGTTGAGGGGTTCTCCGATATTGGCGTTCGAGGGATCTTTCTCCGCCATATCGTTGAGGTATGAGGTATGTCATGGAGGATTCCATCATACTCTCAGGATGATTTGAGGTATGTCATGGAGGATTCCATCATACACTCAAGATGAACCGGGATATTGAGCTACGGCTAAGGATGAGCAGGGATATCGAGTTACCACTCGGGGTGCTCAGGATGAGCAGGGATATCGAGTTACCACTCGGGGTGCTCAGAATGAGCAGAGATATCAAGTTACCACTCGAGGTGCTCAGGAGGAGTCGGATATCGAGTTACCACTCAGGGTGCTCATGATGAGCAGGGATATCGAGTTACCACTCGGGGTGCTCAGGATGAGCAGGGATATCGAGTTACCACTCGGGGTACTCAGGAGGAGCCGGATATCCAAATTGACCACAAACTGCTCTCCTCTACGGCCGTGAACCTCGTAGTTTGGTCCCCCAGACCATCTAACACTGCAATACCCCGAATCCACTCTCAACTTTTGCACATGGTTGAATACATTCTGACATATATTCTGAGGCCAAGTAGCCATCATATCTCTTCTCTATTGTATCCTCTTCAACAACAAATACCTAATCATCTCAAACATCGTGATGATTGGTTTATCTCTGGCAGACATTATGGAGTTGTTGAAGGTTTCACAATAGTTATTTTGTAGCATGTCTGTCTTCGACCATGTTTTAAAATGGGACCTGGACCACTGATGAGCTGGCTTGTCTACCAACCATTTCCAAGCTAATTCATCTAATCCTTTTAGCTTTTCCATCTCATCTTGGAAAGACTGAACTGTTGTTGCTCTTGTACAATCCCACAGAGCATCCTTCAATATTTTACCTTTGAAACTATGGTTGTAGTTACTCCACAAATGCCTACAATAAAATCTGTGCTCAGCACTAAGAATTAATGCTTCAATGGCAGCTTCAAGTCCCTTTTGCTTGTCAGTAAGGAAACTCCAACCATAGCAGTCTTGCATCCCCAAATCCACCATCAACAACTCCAAGAACCATGTCCATGAGTCCTTTGTTTCCATTTCAACCACAACCATAGCAATCACCCATGTCTCATTATTGGCATCTAATCCAATAGCAGTCAACAACTATCCACCATAGACTCCTTTAAGATGACAACCATCCAAGCCAATGAAAGGCCTACAATACTCCTTAAAACCCTTCTTGCATGCCACCAAGCAAATGTAGAGCCTCTTGAAAAGTTGGTCTCCACCCACAAAATCACAAGCCAATGATGTGGTAGTACTTGGATTAGTTCGCATCAACTCATGGCAGTAATCCCACAACATACCATATTGCTTTGCTAGGGATCCATCTATTAACTCCATAGCCTTGTGCTTGGCTCTATATGCCTTCATAGGGCTGATCTCAATGGAAAATTCAACAGATGCAGCTTCCATAATTGTAGATATGGGCATCTTGGGGTTTGCATGGATTCTTTGCAGGAAGTGTTGAGAAAACCAAGAAGTTGTGGCTTGTTGATTTTTATACACCCTTGTACATGTGTGCAGAGGGTTATAGTGCTTGACAACCAATGTGTTGTCAGTTGTGCTCACCCTAGACACATATATTTCCCATTGACAACCCTCTGCTCTGTATTCACACTTCAACTTGTACCTTGCATTCCTCTTGTACCTCACATCTCTACCAGTGTATAGGCAATAGTCCCTAATAGCTTGCCTAAAGACACCACAGTCACTGAACATCAAACCAGTATCAAAGCTTAGCCTGACTCTATCAGTTTCTGGATTGTACTCTGTAAAATTCTTGCCACTTCCCCCTTTCACAACATTTTCATCATCACCATCCACAACTGGTCTCAAGTCTTCTTGATGTGTTTGATCCCCCTCTTCAAGTTGGTCATCATCTATATCTTCCACTCTTAATTCATCACCAGGAGTGAATTTGGCCCTCTAAAATTTCCAGCAGCTGAAGTTGCAGCTGCTGCAGGTGGAGCAGCAGTTGAAGTTGCAGTTGCAGTTGCTTCTGCTGGAGCAGCAGCTGAATTTGCAGCTGCTTCTGCTGGACTAGCAGCTGAATTTGTAGCTGCTTCTGCTGGACCAACATCTGATGTTGGAACTGGTTCTGGTTGAGCACCAGCTTCTGGAGCAGCAGCTGAAGTTCCAACCTGTTTAGGTGCAGCATCTTCTGAGGATCCAGGGGCTTCATCTGCATCAGGTTCTGAAGTTCCCCCAACATCAGTGAAGAACTCATCCAAGTTTGAAGCTTCTTGCAGCCAACCCTCTAGAATATACCTATCCAACCTCTTCTCCTTAGCAGGAATAGCCTCATCACCACTGTCAGCAAATCCAGAACATGTTAATGCTTTAGAGTCCTCATACTCCTCCACTAACCCATCTTCAAACTCATCCTCTTCAGTAGATAGTTTACCCTTACATTTGTCTATTTTTTGCATTGCTTCTTCACCAAGATTGGCAACTTCTAGCTCTAGCCTCTGACGTGGCAATTCTCTTACAACCACTCCTGCCTTACCCTTATAGGGTCCTATGCTCACTTCAGGTTTTGATGTCGTGGTCCCTACCACTTTAGTCTCCTCATCTAACTCCTCAATCACAACTTTGTTTTTCTTCGTCACCACCAATTCTTTACTTGTCTTCTCCTTTTCCCTTGTTTTAACATCTTTTAAAAATGCCCTCAGGTTCTTCACATTAATGTGTGTTAAGAACAACTCTATCTCTGTGACACTTAGAACCGCCTCACACATTTTAAGCACATCAGAGTTTTGTAGCAGCTTACCACCAACTCCTTCTTCAATCTCATATTGGTATAAGATGATACCATCTTTGTAGCCCAATTCCTTAACCATTATGTCAATTTCAAACAGGGACATCATGTCCTTCTCACAAAAATCAAAGTAGTCAACTTGTCCATCTTGATACCTATCATCAGCCCACTTCCCACCATGGAATACCTTTAATGTAAAGTAACCCGATGGACCTACAATTAAGCAAAATTTAAAGTCTCAAGTCACCATAAACAACATTGACTCCACAAACAACCCCAGACTTTTGTTTAATTACAGACCTACCCAACTTTCAACTTCAGTATCCTACCCAAACCTTATTATCAAACCTACTTTTCTACAACAATCAGACAACAACAATGTGGCCGGTCCCTTTCACTAAAGATTCCAACCAACAACAAAGCACATGGACACGGTCCCCTTCAATAAAGATTCCAGTGAAGTTTCTCAGCACATGCCTGCAAGCTTTTCACCCTTCAATATATTCCCTATTCCGTATACACACAAACCACCCATCCTTTTCCTAACATTAACACCAAGCCACCCACAAAACACAAGGACCCTAAAACGACCAATACATTCATCTTCCTATAAAAACTATAATTTAAATTCAGAAAGACAAAGACAAATTACCAAATCCAATTATTAAAGTAAGGAGCACTTACCGTATTTAGGCGGCCTTCTTCCTCGCGACCTCAACCGCCACTCCTTCCTTTCCCTTCAAATTTCAAAGCTCAAACGTGACAGAGAAACTTCACGATTTGGGGGTGGGTTTCTTCACGATGTCCGATCACGCCCTTCTCTTCACAATGTCAGGGGTGGAGGGTTGTTTCAAAATCGATTTAGGGTTTGAAGGGTGGGTTTCGCGACGGGGTAGAGGAAAGAGGGAGTTATTATGTGATAATTCGAAAATGCCCCTTCAAATTGCGCCACATCACAAACTGAGTAAACAAAATTAGTGCCTCGTGTACTTTTAATGCTCTTATGGACGAAAAATGTAACGGAGGTACCCTTCTGTTAGTGGCAATATAGTTTGGGTACTCTTTTGTAAAATTTTATAATTGGGGTACGAACTTGAAATGATCGCTATAATTTGGATACATTTATGTAGTATATCTTTAAAATAAACAAAAATGAAAAAACTGGTAGTATGTAAGAAAGCCACATATCCGGAAAAATCCCCGTGACACGTGCCAAAACTGGGCTGTCAGCCGACCTTTTTGATGCACGCAACGAAGCCGCCTGCCTTGATGGCGGTGGTAGACACGTGCGCTTTTGCGTCAGCAAATCCGTTTTATGAAACTGAATAATTAATTAAAAATTACTTCACAACCAAAACCAAAAATTAAAATTAATTAAAAAATAGGTAGGAAACAAATATGATTTACGTTTATTAAAATTTTATATTTTGCATCGCCTGGTGTTGGCTGATATCCATATCACTTTTGGACAATTGGAATAAAAAGTCACCTTTCAAGCCCACACCTTTTTTTTCCTTTCACACCCAATTAAAGATTCCCCCTCTTACATAGACATATATATCCTTTTGGGCAAAAAAATATTAAATAAAAAAAAACATATTATTATTTATTTTTGATACAATAATATTGAAGAAAATATATAAATAAATTAAATACAATCTCGCTTTTTATTATTGTCATTTATATTATAATATATAAAATATTATTAGATCAATAATATTTAATTAAAAGAAAAGACCATAATTTTCTCATATATAATTTTTGTTATCTTATTTAATGTGTATACATCGAATCTCAATATTATTGTATATCACTTGTTTATTTAGTGGCTTAGAAATTAATAATTGCACTAATATATTTGGAATGTCTATATTTCGCATCAATACAAAACTACAAATGTATATTCTGAATATGTTTGTGCTTCACATACAAGACAGTTTTATGAACGTTGTTTCTATTTTTTCTCAACCAATTTTTTATTTGAAGATAATGTTTTTTCAAATAAATATACATGTTACGATATTAAAGGATCGTTTTCACAAATGGGGGATTTTGTTTTACATATATTTTCTGCTTGCTTGTCAAATTGGGTCTCTCTGTTTCTATCTGACATTAATTGAAGTTGAATGAGTTGAAAATGAAGCACATATTGCCAAACCTGCTTGCATCATATGATATAGCCTTCATTCAATCGGGCATTTCCCATGCGGGCTGTTTTGACCTTGTCAATAAATAGTGTATTTTCTACTGATCTTCAACAAAATTTTTGCCGCCTTCTCTTGAGACCATCTTCCTAAAAGAAAAATTCTTTGACCGATCCCTTTCGGATCTAGGGAGCTCCCCGGATAGCATAAGGATGAATAAATAAATCGCATAATTCAACTGATCTTAGTGTTGAGTTCATCAAAATTTGTTCGTCTTCAAATTTTATTTTCTCGTTCTATTGTCATGGTGTCGATAATAGTCACAGATTTCGATGTCCATATGGATTAAGTTGCCAGTGAAACTCTTGTCTTCAGGAACTTAATCTGTCTTTACAGAGTTTTTACTCGTGATGCGGCCTAATGAATTTTGATTTAGCGATCGTTGTCCTCCAACAGTGGCCGATGGTAGTGTCAATCATGGTTAATGGGAGCATCTGCGGTATGGTGATGGATAATATTTCTCGTCGTCTTTAGAATTCTGCCGAAGCGGCGATAACAGTAATGATAAGCAGCGACAACGGTGGAAGTTGTCCACTTGTGTCTTTCATTGGGTTATTTTTTTTTTCTTTTTAGGTTTGCTTTGTGCAAATAAGTCGAGCGGCTGTTATATCGGGTTGGCTGTGTTAGGTTTTCCTTTTTGTGGGATTGTAAAAATTAATTGTTTGGTTAGTAATGACCTTGATGATAATGCTTAGAAGATTCAAGTTATATTATTTTTTGCGTTATTCCCTCTAAATCGTTTCGAAAAATTTCGAGTCTAATCACTGGAGGTATTTACTTATATTTGTCGTCAAGTTATTGCAATCTAGTTTGCCTTTACTCTGTATGTTTTATTAATAAAATATTGTATCTCTAAAAAAAATAGTGTATTTTCGTAAAAGTTTTAACAAAATCATTGATATTTTCAACAATACAATAAGGATCCGTTTGGATAGCTATGGATTTCGATTTGGGCCTTCAAATCCAAATTTATCTGTTTGGATAATTATTTATTGTGAGCCAAATCCTCTATCAATTTCATAAGACCAAATTTGAAAATTTCAAATCCATTTTGAAACTAATCATTTGACAAATCCACATATTTCTTTCCCCTCTTTATTTTCAGAAAAAAATAGAACATATTTATTTTCATTTTTTTTCCATCCTTTTTTTTCATCATTTTTTCCATGCTCTATTTTTTTAACTTTTAGTTTCCTAGCATCTCTGGGCCAAAAACATATTTATTTTTATTTTTTTCATCTTTTTTTTCCATCCTTCTATTTTTTTTTCTCTTATTTTCATCAATTTTTTTTTTATCCTTTTCTTTCATCCTTTTTTTTTTCATATTTATTTTTTTCATCATTTTCCTTCTTTCATCTTTTTGTTTTTGTCATCCTATTTCATCATTTTATTTTCATATTTCTTTTTTTTCATACTTCTTTGTTCCCATTCTCTCTTCTCCTATGTCAGCTTATATTTCTCTCTTCTCCACCTTTGTCGCCCATTTCTCTCCTCCTCTTCCTCTACCACCCATATTTCTCTTTCCTCCTCCTCTGCTCGCCCATTCTCTTTCCATCAATCCTTATGTAGATTATAAACTTTCACGTGATGTTCACAAAACACCACTTTCTTCAAATTTTTTAATGTTATTGTTCTAACGGACTAATAATTGACTTAGCACAAGATTTAGGTGGCCATTAATTGAATAATAATTGAATTAACAAAATATTTGGGTGCCCCTTAATTACCCAAGAATCACCCAAAAGCTTGTTTATCAAGATTGGTAACTCGCAATGCCAATTTGTCAAGAGTCGCTAATAATTTCAGCATTGAGCCACTGGTACTAAAATTGATGTAATGCACCCTAGAAAACTCAAAATCATGGGCCATCAAATTCTCCAGAAACTAGACTTAAAGAGCTTTCCAAGCAAATATGGCACATTGTCTGGTTCTTCTGAGTATGTAGAGTTCAATCCATAAAGTTGACACATTTACATTAACATTTTTATTGACAACACTGAGCTACTAGTACTAAAACTAATGAAACTCCTTCTAGAAACTCGAAATTATGAGCCATAAAAATCTAATAACCTTTAGGGGCAATTTCTCACAAAAATTGATATCAACACGTTAAAACGACCAATTCTACTTAAAAAAACTAGTGCAAAACATAGGAATAAGGTATGTAAAGTAAACGTAAATATTATCAGACTTCAGTTTTAATTTATATTATTATTTTTAGTTAACTTAATTTTAAAAAAAAATTATTTACACGGTTAACTATGTATTAATAGTTATGATTATTAATAATAATATTCATTTAGCTAAATAAATAATGAGTTATTTTGACATTATTATTTTTAATTTGTGTAATGAAATTACTTATTTGAAATACTCAATTCAAATCCTTACAGATAAAAAGTTCGCCAAATAATTGATTTTAAATGAAGAAGTTTCAAATCCACAAACAAACATTTATATTGTCAAACAAGATAATTTCGTCATTTGAAATCCAAATCCTTGTTCTCAAACGGGCCCTAACACTAAACAATCATGCCAAAATATATATGTTATCACAATTTTAAATAGTCATTCCGGAAAAGTACTATATATATGTGTCTATGAGGTTTGAATGATTGTGTCTCTTATTTGTGGGTGATTTGAATGATTGTGTCTCTGAGGATTTCATTAGGTTTTTGTTGAAGGACTAGACTTTACAAGGAAGGATGATTGACATTAGGGGGGGGGGGGGGGGGGGGGGGGGGATGGAATGGGTTGTGACCCATGTGTTTTTACTACAATACCCTTCAAGACAGTGGCATGAGCCTGACATGTGACCACTTCACCTTCATTTCTCTACATTATTATGTAAGCAATGCCAACAATCTATTGATATTCATTTTCATAATGTAGTAGATGATTGCTACTGATATATTATAGGTGATTTTGGGTTCAATTCTCAAGTGAAGTCGATACCCAATAATTACTCTACACCCAATTTTATAATCACTCCATATTCATATTTAGGCGGTTTGAGAACGTCTTATATCTTTTCACATAACATTTAATGTTCAAGCTCAATCGAAATATAAGCTCGGGCGACTGAGCACGGTTCCCTCCACCATTGTCATTGTGTCAAAATAAAATTATTTAAGCATTTCTAACAACCTCTTTACTCATTTAATTTTTGCAACACATTTTTTAGCAAATTTTTCATAGTGAATAATCGTCAGTCATTATTGACTAGCCAACTACAATTTGGAGTTCATTTTCGAGTAACGTTTGAAAAATGACTAGTACGTTATGATAGATTGCGAGTCATTTAAAAACAAGCAAGCATGCACACACTTGCAAAAGCATGACATTAGGTTAATGTTAGAAAATATTGATCGACTTTATAATCATTTTTATTTATTATATGTAATTATGAGATGTACATATACAATACAGATATATCAAAATAGGAAAAAATACAGACATATCAAATAATTGTTCGATTGTATGCACAATACACATGAACTCTCATAATCAATCAATGACATGGACATTTGCCCAAATGCCTGTTATGATTATCTTACCTGCTTCAATGAGTATTGTTAAAGCTCAAACCAAAACTACCCAATAGAGGAAAAGGACAAGAAAGTAATTTTATTTTTATGGTCCGAGGACAAGAAAGTAATTAGGCAAAACAAACTGTATGGCCAACGTAATTATTATTGCACTTTGACTTTCCGTAAGCGGATACAAAATTAGCCGACTCTGTCGTCAGCTATGCACTTTAACACTCAGGTCTCTCCCACAAAGGAAAGGAACGAAAGTGACTTTACGGTAGAAAACAAAATTACCATGACGGTCAATCAAAATTTAACCTAAAGTAATAGAAAGTGTTCCTTACGTGTAAGCCAATAACTGGTTATAAGACACATAAAATCGGAACAAATAAAACAAAAAGATCAAAACAATCAAATATCAGTGGCAAGATAGAAACCCACCCTAATCTAAACAAAGGAGGAGTACACGAATCAAAGCCATCTTCTCTTCAAAATGCTGGCCACCATATGATGGAGAAATTTTTTCATTCTTTTCGGACATGATAATTTCATTGATCAATGTTATAATATAAATAAAAGATATAATTAAGTATTAAAAAATAAAGATTTATAAAAAATGTGAAGTATCGATATTCAATGTAAATTAAAAAGTTATATATGTGATGTGTATAATATAACATTTACGGGTAGAATTTACATGTTTTAATATACGTATATTTATATCATCATATATTATAAGTTATAACCGTATCGTTTCGGTGGCTCTAATATATTATTATATATATTATATTTTCCAGAAAATATGGTAGTTCATATATGCATGTCAAGTTAATTACTAAGCCAATTTCACTTGCTGTTAATTGTATGAATCACATGTCACATAGAATTTGTAATTCGATATCAACTTATATTTGACACTTACGCATGGTGTATAAGTGCCCTTACGTGAGTTAGACCACTTAGCTTAGAGCAATAATACACAATTAATTATTTTATTACTCATTTTAATTACAAGTTCACGTTGATTTTCATTATCAGATAATATAAAAAATTAGACAAAAATATTTAGGTGGTCTAGCATTTTTTTTTATATATAAAAAGTTATTTTTGGTCAAATTTCTTAATATTATTTTTTATACGCTGAAACAAAGGCAAAGTGCATACTCCCATAAATATGTATATATATAAAACGTTGGGCATTGTTAGGTGGCAAAAACAGTACCGTGTTTTGAGATACAGAGGGATAGTAGTGGAGTGGCGGTGTTGGCGGTGGTGTTGGTGAAGGTGAAGGCCAAGATCCGATCAGTAATGGCAATCTTCACTGTCCTATTCAGAATTATTCTGGTCCTTCTTAGTCTCTCAGGTTCGTTCCATCCTTTTCAAACTAACTCTTTGGTTCCCCAGAAAGTGCAGGAAAATAAAAGAAGCAAAAAGCTCCTAAATTTGAGCTAAAAGTTTCAGATTTTCCTTCTGGGTCCTCTTTAATCACAATTTTCTCATCTGGGTCTTATATACATAGCTCTTTTCTTCATCTACTTTCCTCTGTTTTCTCACCAACCAAACAGAATCCTATCTCTTTCTTATTTTCCGTTTAGGATCAATTCAGATCCATCCTCCACTAATCTAAAATGGGTTTCAAAAACTTTCAACACTTTTTAATTTTACGTTAATTGCATTAAATTCACGATCTAATTTTGGTCAGTCCATGTTTTTTAATACTCTGTTTTTTAATTCTGTTTCAGATTCATCAGTCCATGTTCAGAGCCTGAGCTTCGGCATCAACTATGGACAAATCGCCAACAATCTCCCATCTCCCTCAAGAGTATCCTTCCTCCTCCAATCCCTCAACGTCAGCCGAGTCAAACTCTACGACGCCGATCCCAACGTCCTCCAAGCCTTCGCGAATTCCGAGGTCGATTTCATCATTGGCCTCGGGAACGAGTATTTGCAGAACATGACCGACAACCTCAAAGCCCAAGCCTGGATCCAAACCCATGTGCAGCCCCACCTCCCCCAAACCAAAATCACGTGCATCAACGTCGGGAACGAAGTTTTGGGCGGGAAAGACACCCAATTGATGACGTATCTCCTCCCGGCAATGAAATCCGTATACACCGCCCTTGTCGATCTCGGACTTTCCAAACAAGTCGCCGTCACGACGGCGCATTCGCTCACCATTTTAGGAAACTCTTACCCACCGTCGGCAGGGACTTTCCGAGAAGAATATTCTCAGTTTATTCAGCCGATGCTAAGCTTCCATTCGCAAGTCAATTCGCCGTTTCTAATCAATGCTTATCCATACTTCGCTTACAAGGACAATCCCGGCGAGGTTCCGTTGGAGTATGTGCTTTTCCAGCCCAACTCCGGCATGGTTGATTCAGCTACCAACTTACATTACGACAACATGTTGGATGCCCAAATTGACGCCGTGTACGCCGCGATTAAAGCGATGGGGCATTCCGATGTGGATGTTCAGATATCGGAAACTGGATGGCCGTCGAAGGGGGACGAGAACGAGGCCGGAGCTACGCCGGAAAATGCAGGGCTGTATAATGGGAATTTGATGAGGAAAATTGAGGAGAAGAAAGGTACTCCGGCGAAGCCTCAAGTTCCCATAGACATTTACGTTTTTGCCCTTTTCAATGAAGATTTGAAGCCTGGCCCTGCTTCTGAAAGAAATTATGGCCTTTATTATCCTGATGGCTCTCCAGTTTATGATATTGGATTCAGAGGTTATCTTCCTCAGTTAACTTTCTCTGCAGCCTCCAAATTACATGTAAGTAAAATTAAATGAATATCGTCTTTTTTAGAAATAAATAAATATCTGCTAATGCTATAAAAAAATATTGTTTGTATTTTTGCAGGTTTTGTCGATCTTCAATTTTCTGATTTTGCTGATTGTGTTCTTAAACTGAGGAGGCAGAGAGACTGGCGGGGGAAACATGGAGAATTCCTGAAGATTTTTCAAGGGCAAAAGGAATTCTAATTTCTAATGGGTCGTTATAGGTTTAATTCTTATACTGTATATGGACTTCCACATTTATTTACATTAATTTCTACACTAGCCAATAATATTTACACATTTCCTGAATTAAAACTGTCACATTTATCTTCAATTTCATATTTTTTCGTAAGAAAAGTTTGTTCTAACGAGCGTCTCATAAATGAATTAAGTTCGATTATTCTGAATATCGATGAAAATAAATCTTAATTGAATAATTAAGAAAGTTGAGGTTACACCTCAAAATAGATGGTCAACTCATAAGTCCTTGTAAGGTTGTGCAACTTTCCAAAGTGCGATTTTTATTCCTTCCAAAATTGTCAGACGCCCACATATAAACTCTTGCAAGGTTGTGCAATTTTCCAATATATTCTCTCACGTGTGGCGAATTTTTAAGCTTAACATTATTGTGTAACTTTCTAATGTGCTCCCTCACGTGTGGCGAATTTTCAAGCTTAACACGTGGACACACACATATTGGGTGACGTGAAGCACATATGGCGGCTAAACTTTACACGTGAGATAACCCGCATTGATACTATGGAGTTAAAATTCCACTCTAGAATCAATTGGCAATAAGAAAAATAAGATTATGCAATTTTACAACGTTGAATTTTTGTTACTTCACATTCTCACGTATACATGGTACAGGGTGGGAAAATCTATGACGTTGAGGCAGTAGAGTTCTGTCCACTTCATACGTGCACCAAGTGGCATTTTGATATGATAAAAAAAGTACATAGAACCAAATTTATGAAATACAGGTCACATAAAATTGTTTGTTCTCTGGGCTAAATGATAGAACCAAATTTATGAAATACAGGTCACATAAAATTGTTTGTTCTCTGGGCTAAATGATGGTAATGGGTCTCTATCTTCCTTATCTTTCCACTTGTAATCATGCATGTGAATCTTTCTGTGAATAAAATTCTGTGTGGCTTCAGCTTCACAAAAGAAAAGAAAGAAAAAGAAGCCATTTTTTTGTTAAGTCTTCTTTTTTGGGTACGCTGTCTTGTTAATTATTTGTTTTGATTTGATATTATTCTTTGTTTATTTATTTTCCTGGTCACTGAAATTGAAAAGTCCTGTTATCATCTTCAGCTGGCTTTGTCTTTGGTGTGAAGAGTGAAGTCTGTCTATATTAAAAATGTCTGCCAAGCTACCTCTTTGTCTGCTCCACGGCTCTCTAGCCTGCATTTGTTTTCTCCATGCCAGTTGCATATCCTGGGACTCTCACTAGAATTGATGACTACGTACGTAAAACGAAACCTTAAGTTCATCACACCCAGTGAACGCAAGGCTTAGCCATCTTTTCTACAATTGTGAACGTATCAAAATGAAGCTTTGATTTCTTTGATGAGCATGACTTGTTTCTCTTATGAGTCACAAATTTGGAGCAGCCAAATAGAACACAAACTAATCAAGTTAACCTAGACGGTTTTCCAACCCTAAGAATACGGTCAATAGCCTGCTAATTCATCCATTAATTTGTGATAATGACGGTTCGAAACTTCAAATAGCATTTTGTAAAAAAAAGCAGGCTTGGTTAGTTAATAATCTTGTAGATTGAATTCAACATAGGAATCATATTCATGCTTTCTTGTTTAATTAGTGGGTGCAAATATAATAATTAGTGTTTAAAGAATTTTGATTTGAGAAATTAATGTAACATCAAGCAATCCTTGAGCTGTATAGTGCGGGTCACTTTCTGACTTGAAGGACCATT
The DNA here is from genome assembly GCA_037349345.1 of Oemleria cerasiformis. Taxonomy (NCBI): domain Eukaryota; kingdom Viridiplantae; phylum Streptophyta; class Magnoliopsida; order Rosales; family Rosaceae; genus Oemleria; species Oemleria cerasiformis. Next base: position 11,890,547 of record JAZGTL010000009.1, on the reverse strand, counting down.
TGTTTTTGCCTTCTAGGATTCTCATCAGCTTGGCCCCAAGTAGGATATTTAGTACATTGACACATACGTATATATAAAGGAACCCACTTGACGGATATTTATTACTTTTCGAACATATACTGTGTCAATCTTGATAAATTAGAACCACTAGCAAATGGTCCAGTGGAAATTCGGATTCCAAGTCAGGTTTGCTCCTTAGTTTTGGATTCGAGACACGAAAATGACATTTGACTTGTGGCCAAGGGGAGACTGAAATTCCCCTATGAGTCTTCCCGGCCTCCGGCGCAGATTAGTCATTGGTTGAAGTTTTGGGATGATGCGTGTTACTGACAAAAAATCATATTAGTCATTAGTTGAAAGCTTTGGGATACTGCGTGTCACTGACAAAAAAACAGATTAGTCATTGGTTGAAAGCTTTTGGATACTGCAAAAGTAGATTAGTCCTTAGTTGAAAGCTTTGGGATACTGCATGTCACTGACAAAAAAACAGATTAATCCTTAGTTGAAAGCTTTGGGATATTGCGTGTCACTGACAAAAAAAAATCCTTGGTTGGGATACTACGTGTCACTGACAAAAAAAAATTGTGACAAATTAGAGTATCTTTATCAGACTCTCTAAATATGTTTTCGGGTATATTTGATCAAAAAACTAGATCAAAAATTTTCTTCGACAAACTATCATCTTCAAGTTAAATTTGACTTCGTGAATAGTCACTAGTCAAATAAAGCTACTAGGAGAGAAACAATGACTTTTTTGTCAAATTTTATTCCTTTCACCTCTCTCTTGCTACAATGATTCAATATCTCTAAAAAATAATAAAAAATTTAGCTAAGCGTCGAGAGCTATAATAGATTAAATTTACTCGTACCTAATTTGGTCAACTTGGTCAAGATCGATCAGTCCCGCCAAAACCATACTTGGCCCTCGGCTCAACAAGAAAACAACTATACAAATTTACAACATCAAGTGTATCCCACCAACGCAGCCTTAGCCAAAAGACACCAAAAGCCACTAGGTCGACCAGATCTGGTCGACCTACCCGTCCATCGGTCGATCGTGTTAACACAACCACGGGACTCGGGACCACCATGACACGTGTCAGCTCTAGGATCAGTGACATTTATCCCACATCAAAATGTTTCACCTACAACATTCAATGCCACTATAAATACAAAGGCACCTCCCCTCAAAAAGGTAATAAGAACCTGACCTAATTACTACAGTACCCTCCACACTTAACTGACTTAAGCATCATAGACGGTTAGGCCGACATCCCACTGGTGCTCATTTGCTCGTACCTTCCCCTTGCAGGTCTTCCTATCTAGAAAGAGAAAGAGTCAAACGAGCTCAGCGAGGCAACTCTAAGTTGGTCCATTTTTGGCATCAACAGTTTGGCGCCGTTTGTGGAAATTCTGAAACAACCTCCCACGAATTCACTTACCACCTAGGCCGTCCCAACACCCTCTGGGCATCATGTTGGACGATCAAGATGAAGGAGAACTAAACAACACTCATTTCCTACAAAGCAGCTCAAGGGACAACATCCTTGATGTGCTGAGACAAACGTTGGACGACCTCCAACGAGAAGTGACTGAGCTCAGGGCTCACAATGCCAAGATGGACGCTAAGAATCAGGTCATGTCTAAACAATACGAGAGCACACTCGCCCTTGTAAGGATGTCCCAGCACAATCAAGGGTGAGACAAGGGGCAAGTCGACCAAGTACTGGCCGACCAGATTGTGACTGACCGGACCCCGGTCGATCAACCTGTCATCGAGCGAATTCCCTCAGACAAGCATAAGAAACATCAGTCTAAGGCAAACCCCACCTCATCCGAAGGGCGACTGCTCATCCAACCCCCTAATAGTGCCGGCCCTTCTCAACTAAGAATCTAACGGGACGTTCGCCAACTGCTAGAATATCGCCCAAGTTGAGTTAGAGCCCCTCCGCCTAACTTACGCTACATCAGACCCTAGAGTTATAGGACAACCTCCCTTACCCATCTTAACTATGGCATGCCAACAGACGACGAGACACACTTCCAGCATGGCCAATGGCAGAGAAGATCAAAGGACGAGTGGTCCTGAACCACAACAGAGGGCAAACACCTGAGAAATAGATAAGACCGGCTCAACTACCGAGAGCTACTCCCATGGTCGAAGCAGAAATAGAAATCACCAAGAAAGAAGCAATGGTCAAGAGGAACACCAACCAAACCCGCCTCCACCTCAACAGGACAATGCCCTGGTGGAAAGTCTCTTATGCCGAGTGCGCAATCTTGAGGCAGAGAAGGACAAAGGTAAAGCACCAGCTTGGGGGAAGACTAGCACTGGTCCTTTCACCAACCGAATCCTTCGATCAAGATATAGATCAGAGGTCAAACCTCTTAAAATAGCTCTCTACACAGGAAAAGGCGACCCCATCACTCACTTGAACAATTCTGTCTCCGCCCTTGCATACAAGAACATGACGGATGAGGACCAATTCCTTATCTTCAGGTCTACTCTTACCGACGCAGCTCTTAATTGGTTCTACCGCCTGGCTCCCAATACCATCGACTCCTTCGATGAATTACATATAACCTTTCTCAATCAGTTCATGATCCATACAGATAGGCTGGTCTCCACAGAAGATATTTTCTCCCTCAGGCAGGAAGAAGACGAAATACTTCAAAAATATGCCGCTAGGTTTAGCCTCGAATACTCCCGTTGTCGGGACACGGATGACAAGGCTGCATTCAACGCTTTCCGAAGTGGCCTCAGGGAGTCACTCTTCAAGTATGTAGCCAATACTGAAGATTGGAAGGATCACAGTGAGATCATGCGAAGGGTGACAATCCACGCCAAAGTAGAAATCTTCCATACTCCCACCAAGGAGACCAGAACACCCTCATACTCAACTCCCCCAGGCAACAACAACAGCCAAGGTAAGACCAACCATAACTCGGAAGGCTACAATCATGGCTCCAACCAATCTCATCAAGGAAAGAGGAAACTCACCTATGACGGACAACATCATGACAAGAAGGTTCGACCAAATTACGATAACAGGGGATTCAAGCGAGGTGACAACCATCACAGAGGGGCACGAGACTTGGTAGGAGACAACTCCGGACCACGGCGTCGCTTCGAAACCTACACGATATTGAACACCTCTTTGGACTACGTACTACTAAACATGGAAGGCATGATCCCCCAGGCCAAGCCCAGAAACCCCAACTACCGCCCCATCGTCAACAAAGAAGCTTTATGCTAATATCACAAATACAGTGGCCACACCATTGAGGAGTGCATTACATTCAAGGACATTGTCTAGTAGCTAGTCCGCGAAGGCAGACTTAATCAGTTCCTACAACATGCCCATTTACCCCTAGCACAACAGCATATCAACACCATCAACGGAGGACCAACCCTATCCTCTTCACTAACTTCCAATCGAGCGAAGAAGAACTTCTTTCAAGCTATCCAAGCCAACCACCAAGCACTCAGCATCGACTCCGGTCAAACAACTAAGGTGGCCAAGAACGGATGGAAACCCATCACGTTCTTAGAGGAAAAGGAGAAAGGAATCGTGTTCCCGCATGACGACCCCTTCACCATCAGGGCCCAAATTTCCAATTACGACGTAGGAAGAATACTCGTTGACACTGGGAGCTCGATCAATGTACTCTTCTGGGATGCTTTCAAATAGATGGGTATAGACGAGAAAGAGCTCGACTGAAAGGTCACGCCACTTTTGGGTTTCTCAGGGGACTCAGTCTTACCTAAGGGCATCATCTCTCTACTAATATCAATGGGGACTACCCCAAAGATAGCCACAACCATCATGACCTTCCTTGTGGTCGATTGTCCCACGACCTATAACGCGATTATAGGACGAGGATTACTCAATCAAATGAAGGCCATCGTGGCAACACACCTACTACTGATGAAATTCCCAACAGCCATAGGAACGGGACAGGTGCGAGGAGACCAGCTCTCCGGAAGAACATGCTATGTCACAGTCTTAACCAAGACGAGCAAGCAGAATCAGCCAGATCAAACATAAACTCTATCAGTCACCGAAATCGCCCTGGGGAATGACCCCAACAACCCAAAACTCATTGACAACCCCCCAGAAGATCCACGAGACCTTGCAAACATGTCATAGGCCGAACTTGTGGAAGAGACAGAGGCAATACCTTTATCTGATCAACACAAAACTGAAACCCACCATACGAGCAGCCCTCATAGAATTCTTGAAGGAACATGCCGAAGCCTTTGCATGGTCTTACACAGACATGCCAGGCATCTCCACTGATGTAATCTGCCATAGGCTCACCATCGACCCATCATTCAAGCCAGTCACACAAAAGCAGCAAAGCTATGATACCGAGAGACAATTGGCCATGCAGGCCGAAGTCACAAAGCTGAGCACCATACACTTCATTCGGAAGGCCATATATGTTGCATGGGTAGCAAACGTGGTGCTCGTCAAGAAACCATCCGGATCCTAACGCATGTGCATCGACTTCACCGATCTCAACAAGGGTTGTCCCAAAGATAGTTTCCCATTACCTAAGATCGATATGCTCGTGGACGCCACCGCGGGACATGAATTACTCAGCTTCAAGGATGCTTACTCAGCTTCAAGGATGCTTACTCAGCTTATAACCATATCCTCATGAATCCAGGTGATAAAATCCATACAAGCTTTCGAACTAACCTAGGTGTCTACTGCTACAATGTTATGCCTTTTGGCCTAAAGAATGCATGACCGACATACCAAAGATTGGTCAACTTCATGTTCACCGATCAAATTGGTAAAACAATGGAGGCCTATGTGGACGACATGCTTGTCAAGAGAAAAACAGATGACAAGCACATTCCCAACCTGGCTAGGATGTTCAAAGTCCTCAAAGAGTACAAGATGCACCTCAACCCCACCAAATGTGTCTTCGGAGTGGGATCAGGCAAATTCTTGGGATATATGATCAGCCAGAGAGGCATTGAGGTAAATCTTGAAAAGATCAAGGCAATCCTTGACATGCAACCTCCACAAACCCACAAAGACATCCCAAGCTTGACGGGACGAGTGACAGCTGTCACTCGTTTCATATCTAAAGCAACATACATATGCGCCCCATTCTTCAAAGCTCTAAAAAGCAAGAGCAAACAAATTGATTGAACGGAGGAATGCAACAAGGCATTCGTCGAACTCAAGCAATACATGAGAAGGGCACCACTACTAGCCAGACCTGATACCGGAGAACATCTCTTCGTATACTTATCAGTATCAACCTCAACTGTTAGCTTTGTTCTTATCACAAGACGGGAAGGGGTAGAACATCATGTCTACTACGTCAGCAAAGCATTTCAGGATGCAGAGACCAGGTATCCTGACCTAGAGAAACTTGCTCTAGCTCTAGTAGTCACAGCACAGAGGCTCAAGTCATACTTTCAAGCACATGAGATCAAGGTCGTCACCAGAAAACCCTTAAGACAAGTTCTATAGAAGCCAGATATCTCTAGCCGTCTCGCCAAATGGGCAATCGAGCTGAGGGAGTTCGACATCTCCTATGTAGCCAAGACAGCTGAGAAAGGACAAGTAGTGGATGACTTCATCGCCGAATACTCCTACCATCCTACACAATACATACCACCGGAGGCAACCCCTCGACAAGGAATCACCACCAAGGAAATCCCAGAATCAACCAAGGCACCCCTAATTGATCCGCAACGCCCATGTTGAACACTATACGTGGATGGATCCGCTTGCCACAGTGGAATAGGAGCAGGACTAGTTCTCACTTCCCCAGAACAAATCAAGCTAGAATATGCCATGCGCTTCAGCTTCAAGGAATCCAACAACGAGGCCAAGTAGGAAGCACTGTTGGCTGACCTACGCTAAGCCAAAGACCTAGAGGCCAAACAGTTGAGGATCTACAACTATTCACAATTGGTGGTCACCCAAATCAACAACGACTTTGAAGCCAAGGACATATCCATGTCACTTTACTTGGTCTTGGCAAAGCAACTTCTTCAAAGCTTCTTAGCCTATGAAATCAACAAAATCCCAAGATCAGAAAATAGTCATGCCGATGCTCTAGCAAGACTTGCATCCTTACTAGATGAGAAGGAGAAGCGAAGGGTGCTTGTGGAAGTCCAACACGTGCCCAGCACGAGACCATTCCCAGTATACACCATCAACACCAGTCCCACCTGAATGGATCCCATCAAACCTTTCCTCCAAGACGGCACTCTACCAGAGGACAAGATGGGGGCCAAGAAAATTAAGAGACAATCAGCTCAATACACCATCTAGCATGACCATCTTTACAAGCGTGGTTTCACTACCCCACTATTGAAGTGCCTGACACTAGATATGGGTGATTACGTGCTAAGAAAAATGCACAAAGGCATTCACGGAGATCACTCTGGAGCCAGAACTTTGGCACATAAGGCCTTCAGGTAAGGGTATTATTGGCCCACCATGCTCTCAGATGCCATTGTACTCACGCAAAATTGTGACAAGTGCCAGCGACATGCACAAGTCCCTCACCTCCCAGCAAAGCACTTAACTTCTATGCTTAGTCCTTGGTCGTTCTCCCAATGGGGAGTAGATCTGATCGGCCAAATGCCTGAAGGCAAGAAAAAGGTCAACTATGCAGTTGTAGCTGTGGACTACTTCACAAAATGGGCAAAAGCGAAACCATTAGCAACCATCACAGCAGCCCAGATCGAGCATTTCGTCTACCAACACATCATCTGCCGCTTCAGGATCCCACACACCATTGTCACTGATAATGGGAAGCAATTTGATAGCAATCGCTTCAGGGCATTCTGTGAAACCTACGACATCAAACTCCTCTTTGCTTCACCATCTCACCCACAGTCCAACGGACAAGTGGAAGTAGTCAACAAGAACATCAAGTACAACTTAAAGAAGAGACTCGATGAAGACAAAGGAAAATGGCCTGACATTATCGATGACATGCTATGGTCACACAAAACCTCATATAAGACAACCACATATGAGACTCCTTTTACCTTGGCTTTCGGCACAGAAGCAGTCGTACAAGTGGAGATTGGTGAGACATCCTAACGAGTCATCTCCTACGACCCAGAACAAAACAATCATCAAATAGCTCTTAGCTTAGACCTACTGGAGGAACGCAGAGAAAAGGCCAACCTAAAGAACATTTCATACAAGCAGCGAGTTGCAAGATATTACGACTCAAGGGTTCACCACAGAAGCTTCAAGATAGGAGATCTAGTCTTGAGGAAAGATAGCCTTGCAACAATGGAGAGATATGCTGGTACATTTGCCCCTACTTGGGAAGGACCCTACAAAGTCTCCAAAGTATGCCGAGAGGGAACCTATGAGCTCCAAGACTCGAAAGGAAAGACACTTCCACACCCCTCGAATGTGAACCATCTCAAATTCTACTACAAGTAAACTGGCCCATGGCCACAAACATGATCGGCCAAGGATAAAATATTTGTAATCATTTATGGAATACCTAGTTGACATTATCAATGAATGAATTTTACAAAATCTCTTTGGAAATATGTCGTTCTATCTAGTGATCGGTCTTCCTTCATTATGAGGCGGAACCTTATCTTGAACGGCCTTAATTTACCCTAATCAACCTTCATTATGAGACACCCTCAATTTTGAACGGCCTCAGTTTCCTTTTAAAATGATTTCTTTTTTTATTTTGTATGGCCTTCTTTCATTATGAGGCACCTCATTTTGAACGGCCTCGCCTAATCTTAATCAGTCTTCTCTCATTATGAAGCATCCCACCTTAAATGGCCTTACGTCATTTTCAATGGCCTTACCACCTTTCAAAGGCAAACACCTTATGTCAATCTTTATTTTGAACGACCTCGCATACCACTTACTAGATCGGCCTTTATAGTCCTATCAGGCATACATACAAAATCTATTCTGAACGACCATGCAAATTCAACATACTCACAAGCAAAAATCAAGTCGAGGACAGAACAAATATGAGAAGGAAAATAAGCATACATCTATAGGTGAGACCCCATGGTCCCACCAAAAATTACTAGTTCATATAAGGCCACATGGCCGATTAATAGACAGATTACAAGAACTAAGGGCATTCCCCTGATCTTCTGGGACATTTCCTTCATCATCTTTCGATGTCTCAGCTTCATCATCAGCATCACCACCATCATCATCATCAAGTAGAGCATTCCCATTTTCATCTAAGTAGTCTTCCAACTATGGAGGATGCTTCAGCCATGGAAACTGGATAGGAATACCAGTGTTAGCCAGAAGGATTCGTTTGAACAACCCATCCTTCAGCTTGGCCCCAAAACCGTTGAAGGTCTTGATGATATTCTAGGGACGACTTGTACTCTTGAGCCTCCACCATCTTGGCCGAGATAAGTTGTTCGGCCAACCTAGCATTGGCCGATTCGACCTCAATAACCTTGCCCTCTAGCTCTGCCACCTTCACCTTGGCCTCATCCTACTAGGCAGCCAGCCTCCTCTCTAGTTCTTTCACCTTAATCTCGGCATCCACCTTGGCCTAGATAGATTTCTCGGCCATCCACTCATTCTCGGCCAAGGAGTCCATCTTCGACTTCAAGGCATGGTGCTCTTCAGCTGCTTTTTCCCTGGCTTGGCTAGCATGCCGAAAGGTGGTGAAGACCTCACCAAGGAACTGCATGAATACCAAACACTTAGACAAAGAAAAGCAAGAGTACAAAAACAAAATACAAGGTCAAACAGAAAGAACTTACATATGCCCCAGCTCGCATAGTCTTGTCACACCTATCATCAAAGTCCTTCGCCTTCAAGGCCGCGATCTCATCCAACTCATACTGAGACCCACGAAGAACAATGTTCATGAAGTCTAGCTGAGAGGGATGGATGGCCATAGACAACTGCCTCCAAGTCTCGTCCATCTCCTGGGTCCTCACCATATCCGGCTCCCCATCAGCTTTCAAAAAATAGGAGTGAAGGGAAGCATCAAGGTACGACTTCTTCATATTTTTGGGGACCCTTCGGCCTTCCAAGTCAGAGCCGGTGTTGGGATAGATGATCTTGCGAACCGTCTCAAGGACCTTAACCTCACCCTACTTCTTCTATTGAAGCACATCCTCAGAATCAGAGGCCGACTCCTTCCGTTTCTTCCCCCTCATTTTCCTCTCCTCATACATTATTCGATGACGTTCGTCTGCTTCATCATCAAGATTAATGAAGGGAGGAACAGGAGGCCGATTAGCAGATGGCCCAAAGCTAGCAATCGGTTGGACAGGGACCGACCCAGAAGCACTTGCAAAAAGTTTAGCCAACGGCTACCAGGTAACAGGATTCACCCCTTGGGAATCCAACGCCTCATGACCCCCCTACTTGGAGAAACCATCATCAACCTGTAAAGAAACAACCTTCGATGTCGATCTTGTTTTGATCGGCTTACGGACGTCAATCTTCCTTGTGGATGCTTCGACCTTCTCTACCACGGCCTTAGTCTCAGCTGCCTTCTTCAATGCCTCAATAATTTTCTCCATTCTCTTGGTTAATTGCTCGACCGCAGCTACAACGAAATCTGGATCGGCTGCAAAAAAAAAGTAAGTTAGACACTTACGCAGAGTGGGTATCAGACCAACTTGCAGGAGATGAGCAGGCAGACGTAGATAATCTCTACTCCTTTCAGCCCGGTCAAGCTTGGGAAACACCTCAGCGCAGTCGGCCTTTTCCTTATCATTGATATCAGGCCGCTTAAAAATGTCTACAAAAAAAATGATTCAAGTCAACACCAATCGGCCATATCATTCACAAACCAATCATACAACAAAATAAGACAAAAATTTCCTACGGCTACCACATTTCGACTAATACACGTGTGGCATCCGTCGACCGAAGAAGGGCAAGTCTATTCCCTCCCAATTTTCCAAGCCATCTGGGAGGTCAGCATATCTTCAATAAAGGGCCCCCTTTCTTTCTTTGTCTTGGACTCTACGTAAATCCAGCTGGTCTTATCCCTTACAAATTTGTACAAGTTGTTGATATGACCCCAAGTCGGCTCACTCTTCCGGCACAACTTGAAAGCCGTATACATGCCAGTTAACATAATCCAACAATTTGGATTAAGCTGGCTGAGAGCAACCCTCACTTCAACGGCCATCTTCTGCAGCCATGGATGAAGAGGAAGCATCACCCCATGACTAAAACTGTCTAGATGAAAGGTCTCCCAACCAACTGGCGGATTGCTCGGCCTCTCCTTTCTCCCAAGTTGCCTCATCTTTACAGAATGTGGAATGTTGAACACTCTTCGGTAAGCTAGAAGGTCATCATCATCCAAGGTACTTACTTGCCGATCAACCTCATAGGTCAAGCTAACCACTGTTACCAATTCCACAGCCTCTTCCACATCAATTTTCATCGGCCTTGAACTCGATGCTATCTCTATCGGCGTTGAACTCGAACCTATACTCTTACCCTTATCAGCCGGAGACTTCAACAACTCACTTTGTTCAACGGATCACACCCCGGCGTTAGAGGTATCAGCCCCATCATGTAATAAAAAATTATATCAAAATACCTTTATGCATGCATTACATTTTACAAAACCAAAGTCCACTCACCACACGTCCAAGCAAGCTCAATTCCGAGTTGTACGCTCCTCCGAAGTTTCTGGAGCAGTATCGATTGTGCTGGCCGAAAAATTGATAGGAACTTTCAGTTTTTCTTTTCCTCGGTCCAACGTCTCTCGCGGTTGCCTCCTCCGATGGTTGGTATTTCCGTGATCATGGGAAGGAAGAGATTCCGATTAGTGGAACTAGAATGGGAGACTTGGCCTTGAATTGAAGTTCAATTTTATGGGTTTTGAGTTTTGGGTCGCACGGGTTCGGGGTGTGTCTAAGAGAGAGAGAGTGAAATGATGAAGATTAGATCAAATTGGGGGTTAAAAATATCTACCCCTGCCAAATTCCCAAAATGCCCCTGACATTCTAGACCCACATCTTCCGCACACGAACTCCGTTTTTCACGTGCCGCCTGTCTACGAACTCGTGAGTTCGAGACCTACACAACTGTACCCGAAACACAACCAAAATTGTCTCAAAATAAAATTGACTTTCACGCCCCTTAATAACCAAAATTCATTTTTTTGCAAAATAATTTACGAAAATTCATTTCCGGGTTGTTACAATTCAACACCCCTCCCCCCCCCCCCCCCCCCCCCCCCCCCCCTAAAGAAATTTCGTCCTCAAAATTCACATATGTCAGTGGAACAAATGTGGATGATGTGCCCGCATCAGTGCCTCGGTTTCCCACGTGGCCTCCTCCATGTTATGATTCCTCCACAACACTTTAACCAGAGGAATAATCTTTATGCACAGTACTTTTTCCTTCCAATCCAGAATTTACACTGGTTGCTCCTCAAAAGTCAAATCATCTCTCAGCTCAATTGGTTGCTCTTCCAATACATGAGACTCATCATATAGGTACTTTTGGAGCATGGACACATGGAAGACATCATGAACTCTTGACAGTTCCGGGGGTAAAGCAAGTATGTACGCCACTGGTCCTTTCCTCTCCACAATCTCATACGGCCCAATGTAGCGAGGACTCAGTTTTCTCCGTCTACCAAAACGTACCACTCCTTTCTCGGGGATAATTACAAGAACACCCAGTCTTCGACCTCAAATTCAAGGTCTCTAGTCCATTGGTCTGCATAGTTTTTCTGGCGATCCTAGGCTGCCTTCAACCTTTCTCTGATGATTCTAATCTTTTCCTCATTCATATCCACTATCTCTGGTGTCAACAGTCTCTTTTCACCTACTTCATTCCAGCATATTGGTGTCCTGCACTGTCTCCCATATAGTGCCTCGAAAGGAGACATCCCAATACTCGACTGATAGTTGTTGTTATATGCAAATTCCATCAAAGACAAGTGGGAATCCAAGTTTCCTTTAAACTGCAACACACAAGCTCTCATCATATCCTCCAAAATCTGAATTGTCCTCTCAGATTGACCATCAGTCTGAGGATGAAAAGCTGTACTGAAATGCAATGTAGATCCAAAGGCTTTCTGCAAACTCCACCAAAACCTAGAGGTAAACCTAGGATCCCTGTCGGACACAATCGACTCTAGAGTCCCATGCAACCGTATGATCTCATCCACAAATAATTTGGCGTACTGGCCTATCCGGTAATCCCTCTGTACTGGCAAGAAATGTGTTGACTTCGTGAGTATACAATACCCCAGATTCCATCATGTCCTTTTTGAGTCCTTGGAAGTTTGTAGACAAAATCCATCGTAATGTGATCCCACTTCCATTCCGGAATAGGTAATGGTTGTAGTGCCCCGTATGGTTTCTGCCTCTCTGATTTCACTTGCTGACACGTCAGACATCTACTCACAAACCCTGCTATTTCTCTTTTCATCCCAGTCCACCAGTAGTGTTCCTTGAGAGTACGGTACATCTTGGTACCTCCTGGATGCATAGCATAAGCAGAACTATGAGCCTCCTCAAGAATTTCTCTCTTCAACTCTAGCTCATTTAGTACGCACAACTGGCCATCCTTAACCAAGGCCCCATCATCCCTAATCGCATAGTCTTGCATGTTCCCAGCCTCTAACTCCATCCTAATAATATACAAAGTAGGATCCTGGAGTTGAGCCTCAATAATCCGGTCAATCAAGACATGCCTCACATGGAAGCTAGCAAACAAAGCCCCCTGGCTATCCATGTCAAGTATAATTCCCGCTCTACGGAATTCCACCAGTAACGATAGGTAAACCGTATGCAAATGGGCTAAGGAACCCATGGACTTCATGCTCAAGGCATCCGCCACAACATTGGCTTTTCCTGGGTGATACTCTATGGTACAATCATAATCTTTTATCAGCTCAAGCCACCTTCTCATGCTGAATCAACACGCAGCCTATACCCCACAATGATGCATCACTGTACATCTTGAATCCCTAGTTACCATCTGGAAGGGTTAATACTGGAGCGGAAGTCAACCTCCTTTTTAGCTCTTGGAAGCTCTATTCACACCCATCATCCCAGTCAAACTTGACTCATTTCCTTGTTAACCGAGTTAACGGGGCAGCTATCGTAAAAAATCCTTCTACGAATCGCCGATAATATCCCGCTAAACCCATATAACTTCTCACCTCTATCACTGTCCTCGGTTGCTCCCAGTTTGCCACTGCCTCAACTTTTTGGGGATCCACGCTGATACCCTCAGCAGAAATCACATGACCTAGGATCCCACATTGGTCAACCAAAATTGACATTTACTGAACTTGGCGAACAATTGCTTTTTCCTTAGGATATTCAGCACCAACCTCAAGTGCTTCTCATGTGCCTTAGCACTTCTCAAATACACCAAGATATCATCGATGAACACAATCACAAACCGATCTAAATACCTTCGAAACACCCTGTTCATCAGATCCATAAATGTTGCCAGTGCATTAGTCAACCCGAAGGGCATCACCAGGAACTCATAGTGACCATAGCGTGTCCTATAAGCCGTTTTAGGAACATCCCTTCCCTGATCCTCAACTGATGGTACCCGGATCGAAAGTCAATCTTTGAGAAATACCTTGCCCATTTTAACTGGTCAAACATATCATCAATTCTTGGCAAAGGATACTTATTTCGCACCGTAATCCTGTTTTGCTGCAGGTAGTCAATACAAAACCTCAGACCACCATCTTTCTTCCTTACAAATAACATCGGCGCACCCCAAGGTGATACATTTGGTTGGATAAATCCCATATCCACCAAGTCCTGCAATTGAGTCTTCAACTCCCTTAATTCTACCGGTGCCATTCTGTACAGTGCTTGCGATAGACGTTGGGTACCCGGAAGAAGCTCTATTGTGAACTCAATCTCCCGGTGAGGTGGCAATCCAAGAAGATCCTCTGGAAATACATCGAAAAACTCACTCACCACAGGAATATCCTCTACTCTCACTGGAGTATCCCGAGAATCAAACACGTGAGCCAAATAGCCCTCACAACCTATCCTCAATAATTTCTCAGCAAACAAAGCCGATATTACTCCTGAGGGAAGTACCCTACGATCTCCCCGAAATATAAGTTGCGGCAAACCTAGACTACGGAAAACCACCCTCTTGTCATAACAATCTATGGAGGCATGGTGCATGGTTAACTAATCCATCCCCAGAATCACATCAAAATCATAAATATCTAAGGGGATTAAATATGCCTCCAACGCATGACCTTCAACTATCACTAGACAACTGCGAATCACGAGGTTCGCCACTAACATATCCCTGGTAGGAGTACTAATACCCATGTCCCAACCAATCGGGGACAATTCTATATCAGCAAACAGTGTGAACCCCAAGAAATAAAAGAATGTGTCGCCCCGAGATCTATCAAAACACAAACATCACAATTAAAAATAGATAACGTACCAGTGACCACCTCTGGTGCTACTCGGGCCTCATGTTGCTTCATCGCAAAAACTCGGGCCTGTGTACTTGAAGATCGACCACGACCCCATGTCTCCCTCTGGCCCTGCTGGCCGCACTGGATTGGGTTTGGCTCCCTGCTGCAGTACTAAACGTCTGCACTGCCCTCTAACTCATTTCAGTAGCATCTCGACCCAAGGAACTATTGCCCGGACGACGATGGGGACAATCTCTCATGAAATGACTAGTCTCCCCATAGAAGAAGCAACCGGTGTCACCAGATCTGCCACTCTGTCTTCCAGTCAATTGTACTGAAGCACCGCTAGACTGAGCAGATGACTGATGTCCCTGACCAGCTCTGCCACTGCCCGACCCGGATCTCGCACTTCTAAAATATCCAGAACTGTAATCGCCTCTCTTGGATGGTCCTTGACTAGAGGCTCCGAAATTACAACGATCCCAGCGTTGCCTGGAACCACTGAACTGGTGCTGAACTGGCAAACTCAACTCTACCCTAGCTGCATCGTCAGACAAGTCCCTCAAGGAGGTATGTGCCATCGCCGTTACGCTGATCGAATCTCACCTCTCAGCCCATACTCGAATCTGCGACACTTATCCCTCTTTGTTGCCACCAGAACCGGTACAAAACGTGTCAACTCCAGAAATTTCTGCTCATATTGGGCTACTGTCATCTCTCCCTACTGTATCTGTAAGAACTCAGCCTCCCTAGCATCCCGGTATGAGCGAAGGTAAAATTGCTCAAGGAAGCGCTCCCGAAAAGTTTCCCAGGTAAATGCATGGACATCCCAGCCTGACAACTCCAAAGCATGCCACCAATGGTACGCATGACCACCTAGAAGGAATGGAAGGAATATGGCTAACCGCACCCTGTCCTCCGGAGGACACCCCATAACCAAGAACACTCTCGTTCCAAACGAGTAATCCACTCATCTGCATCATCTGGGCCAGACTCGCCCGTAAATATTGTCGCCCCCAATCTATGGGCTCTCTCGAAGTCTGAAACTTCAGTAGCAGCTCTGCCCGGAAGTACTAAAGTCAATGCCCGACCCAATTGCTCCAGGGTCTGCCTCAAATCAGGCTCTACTGTAGGTTCATATGTGTCCCCACCATTTCTAAACCGCTGACAGGACTCGCGTCTCGGAGGCATTACGTTGAAAAGAACCGTAAATCATCAATACCATAATCAGTTGTACACTAGGTGTACGGTCTACTGGAATTTAAACCTAGTGCTCTGATACCAAAATATAAGGACCCTTCCCGAATTTCCCCTCAAAACTCGGGAAGAACCCTGCTCCCGTCTGACAACCCAAGGAATTTCCCAAAACACCTTTAAGTCCTTATAATTTAATTATGAGAACTTTGCCAAAAGTTCGACAGACTGTCCCCTTAGGGACTGATTAACCGTCTTCCACCAGTCAGACAAGAGATCATATAACACTCCAATACCAACAAACAAACAACCATCCAACGAAGAAATCAAAAATTTTACAGTAAGTCCAAGAGTGTTATTAGAGCATCTAGGTAGGATAATAATTACAGAAATTAAATATCCTACTCGAGTATAGGTAATAGCGCAACTGATATTCTAATGTCTCCGCCTCTGAAAGTACCCATGTCAACTCAATAGAGGAGATTTAAACACAAAAGTTGTGAGTGAATAAAAATAATCATTTAGAAATCGTTTTTCGAGGAAAGCTTACCTTTTCCCCCTCCACGAGTAAAACCATGCATGCATTATATAAACATTTATTTTTTATGCAATTATGATATAAAGATGATCTAAAAACCACCGGAATTTCATCTTTTGTTAAAATACTTGGTTGGACCCACGAAAATCTGTATAATGAAAAACACACCGTGGTCCACAATTTGGTTTGAAAATCCTCCTCAAAGGAGTTTAAAATCATGTAAATTGATCTGGACACAAAATATATCAACACATAACCCATTGTTCCCGAAATACCCTCCACACACCCGATATAATTCAAGTTGTGCAGAAACATGTGCTACGCGTAGACAGCCTCAACGACCCGGTGAAGAAAAACCCTCGACACCAGCGTCGGAGAACCCTCAACGAACCAGCGGAGTAAAACCCCTCAACGCCAGTCAGAGAAACCTTGACCATCGGGGACAGAAATTCAGTGAAAACCAAAATCCATGTTTTGAAATCCTTGTTTCTTGGCCAAAGCCAAAGTCATTGAAAAATCATTTATGGCCAAATCCAGTAAATCACAAATACGGGTCTAAACCCAAAATCACGGACTCAATAATTACCACGTCAAAACGACATAAAAAAAATAGAGTCCTAAAACCAGGCCATTTCCCCAAAACACATTTTCACTTAAATATGGAAAACCTGTGTCCAGTAATAATTTCTAAATTCCGAAAATTTACCAAACAATACGTAACCGTACGTAATAAACAATTATATCAAAATACCTTTATGCATGCATTACACTTTACAAAACCAAAGTCCACTCACCACACGTCCAAGCAAGCTCAATCCCGAGTCGTACGCTCCTTCGAAATTCCTAGAGCCGTATCGCCTGTGCTGGCCGAAAAATCGATCTGAACTTTCAATTTTTCTTTTCCTCGGTCCGGCGTCTCCCGCAGTTGCCTCCTCCGATGGTTGGTACGTCCGTGATCGTGGGAAGGAGGAGATTCCGATTAGTGGAACTAGAATGGGAGACTTGGCCTAGAATCGAAGTTCAATTTTATGGGTTTTGAGTTTTGGGTCGCACGGGTTCAGGGTGTGTCTAAGAGAGAGAGAGTGAAATGATGAAGATCATATCAAATTGGGGGTTACAAATATCTACCCCTGCCAAATTACTAAAATTCCCCTGACATTCTAAACCTGCATCTATCGCACATGAACTCCGTTTTTCGCGTGTCACCTGTCTACGAACTCGTGAGTTCGAGACCTACGCAACGGTACCCGAAACACAGCCAAAAGTGTCTCGAAACAAAAATTGAATTTCACGCCCCTTAACAACCAAGGGTAAATTCATCTTTTTGCAAAATAATTTACGAAAATTCAATAATTACATTTCCGGGTTGTTACAATTCAAAAGTCACACATTCATCACTAGTTATGGGAATTCCGCCGTAAACTCCGCCGCAAAGTACTTGTCGAAAATCGCCTAAACAGGATTCTAAGTCGTCGGAAATCGCCTTCAAATTTTCGAGAATTTCTCTCAAAAGCCAAAGTGACAAATAAGGAAGGATTCGAGCTTTTATAAGAGAACAAAAGTCGACCATTACAAACCCACTTCAGTCAGGCGAAGGGTCGCGCACACAACCCAAGGCAATGCAAGCGCGATGCGTGGCACTCTACTCATACCATGTCAGATCACTCACATCATGTCAGATCACTCATACCATTCCTAGCCGATCGGCCACATGATCTTACAAGGTTCCGCTCATGCGGGCCGTACAAGATGACATACACTCATCTTGCAACTGGCACTCGATCGGCCATGGATATTCCTAGCTGATCGGCCACATGATCGTGCGAGGTTCCGCTCATGCTGGCCGTACAAGATGACATACACTCATCTTGCAACTGGCACTCGATCGGCCATGGACATTCCTAGCCGATCGGCCACATAATCGTGCGAAGTTCCGCTCATATGGGCCGTACAAGATGACATACACTCATCTTGAAAGTGGCACTCGATCGGCCTTGGACATTCCTAGCCGATCGGCCATATGATCGTACGAAGTTCCGCTCCTACGGGCTGTACAAGATGATATACACTCATCTTGCAAGTGGCACTCGATCGGCCATGGACATTCCTAGCTGGTCGGCCAGATAATCGTGCGAAGTTCCGCTCAAACGAGCCGTACAAGATGAAATACACTCATCTTGCAAGTAGCACTCGATTGGCCATGGAAATTCCTAGCCGATCGGCCACATGATCGTGCGAAGTTCCGCTCCTGCCGGCTGTACAAGATGACATACACTCATCTTGCAAGTGGCACTCGATCGGCCATGGACATTCCTAGTCAATCGGCCACATGAACGTGCGAAGTTCCGCTCCTGTGGGCCGTACAAGATGGCACTCGGCCATAGCCAAAATTTAACACATACCATCCTCTCTCACCAACCCTTTTTTGGCAAAAATTGACCACGACGACTCGCCTCAGCTAAGGGTTTGGGGGACTGGAGACTGGTATAGGAAAAATATCCGTATAGGCAGACAAGTGACGACAAGCCCTCAACCGAGGAAATCCACCTCAGTCAACGACTTGGGGGACTTCTGTTCGTACCTAATTTGGTCAACCTGGTCAAAACCGATCAGTCTCGCCAAAACCATACTTGGCCCTCGGCTCAACAAGAAAACAACAATACAAATCTACAACATCATGCATCCCACCAATGCAACCTTAGACAAAAGACACCAAAAGCCACTAGGCCGACCAGATCTGGTCGGCTTACCCGTCCATTGGCCGACCGTGTTAACACAACCGCGGGACTCGGGACCACCAGGACACGTGTCAGCTCTAGGATCAAGTACATTTATCCCACATCGAAATGTTTCACCTACAACATTCAATGTCACTATAAATATAAAGGCACCTCTCCTAAAAAAAGTAATAAGAACATGACCCTTACGCTGTCTAATTACTACAGTACCCTCCACACTTAACTGACTTAAGCATCGGAGACTGTTAGGCCGGCATCCCACCGGTGCTCATTTGCTCTTACCTTCTCCATGTAGGTCTTCCTATCTCCGAGAAGAACGAATCAAGTGAGCTCAACGAGACAACTCTAAATTGGTCTATTTTTTACATCAACAAAGTTTGACTAGCATTTTTGGCCGGTGATACGCGCAAGGTGATATATAGTTGATCGTGATACTAAAAGAATAGTTTTTCTTTAATCATGTAAAGAGAAATTTTGTATGCACTTACTATTATCTTTATATTTTTGTGTAAGATCGATTAAATTTAATATTAATTTATAGGATAAAATTATAAAATTAGAGTAAATTTATATAAAGATTTAAAAGAATTTGGGTAGAATTCCATTATATAATAAATATCCGATACACTTAGATGTACAAGCATACACAACCACCACACATTTGATGAAGTAGTAAGATATTAATGTAGGTGGTGCTGGGTTGCCAGTCGACACAACCAAACTGGGCTTGGAGCCTAAGACAGCGGCTTCATCCAACCGCCTGGATTAATTAATGATGATGTTGATGACGGGGGTTTGATGTCATGTAGTGTTGATGAGGAAACAGGAAACCAAGGTTCATAAAATAAGAGCTACATATTCATATACCTCGTCAAGCAAGAAAAATAAGAAATCTGTTTAATTTAATTTTGAACTTTTCTATTTGAAATGTAAAGAAAATATAGAAGAATGAGGAGATATATGGTTATAAAACAATTTGATGGTTTTGGTGGTCCAATATTAAATTTATTAATTAGTGAACAGGTTTTGAAAATTGAAGTAAGGTGGGTCCCATTCTCTCTGTTTGAAAATTGTTTTCATAATATTGGACATATTATTATTGCCTCCTCAGAGGGGAAGACAAGCAAATGGAGGTAGCTGACTTATTGCATGTACTCTTTCGACAAATGTTAAACGTGCTTCAAATTATTTCACCAACAGCCGCCGCCCAATACCATACATATATATATATATATATATATATATCACTGACGTGGTCGGCTTTGATCGACCGTCCGACGTGCGGACTCCAGTGGAAGATTCAAACACTACTTGACAACCTTTTCTATTGCAAACGTGAAACGTGACACCCGAGTCGGAATTTTTTGAACATGTGTGTTAATTGAGTCAGATTCTCCCTTTACAGTTTTTTGGGGTCGTTGAAACTTGAAAGTTTTAAAAAGTTCAAAATACTTTCACTTTTTTAGTCGAGAGCTAAATATTTATTTGGACATGCAAAATAAAAGAAATGTGAGGATAGTAGTGCTCTAGTATTTATATATTTAAGCTCAGTTTTGCAAAAAGGAAACAAGAGGGAGGGATGATGGATCATGGATGCAGGGTGTTTTCGGGCCGGTTCAGGTCAAATCTGAGAGAAAATCGAACAAAATTGAATTGTAAATTAAATTTAGTTTGATTCAGTTTTATATTTTTAGGTCCGGAAGTTGAACGCAAACAAAACTAGACACTTTCGTTTGATCGGTTTAGAATTTAGTATTTTAAAAAAAAAACCATCAATTCATACTCGGGTTAACTCAATTCAATTCGGATTGATCCGGTTGAATCTGGTTCAATTCGACTCATGATTTGAAAGTTATTGTTTAAACCTCCATAATTTTGTGTTGAAAACATAGGATTTTTACATGTCAAAACTAAGCTTGAACATCAAGACCTCTTAGAAGCAATTACCTCAAATTGAAACCACAAAGCCCAAAATGCAAATAGTAAACTACACCGATGAAAGTAAAATTCGCGTGAACTAGAAAAGGCCAGCCAAATATATACATCAAGGACATCATCATTCATTCGACCTTTAACTTCAGAGCGCTTTTTTTTTTCTTCAACTTCCATAGACATTGATCACCTTCTAGTCCTTCCATCGATCCTTTCTTTGTGAACCGGCACAAGAGCGATCTTAATTCCCCGTGAAGGAAACAAATTGACAGTCCAAAATGGTAAAAGATCGGCCCAGCTAGATTCAGCCAAAAACTTGCAAAGCCAATCAACAAAAAGGTTAAGATCAAAGCTCCAATTTCGTCGAGCGAGAGATTTACAAGTTTCCATCTTGATGTTCTTGAAACCGACCCATGGTGATGACCCCAAACCTCTGCAGAAACAGACTGCTAGCTCTTTCTAGTCGAAAACTCCTCGTCAGCAGTTACAGTGAAATACATTCCCGGCAAAATCCTCACTGAAATGTACAAACAAAGATCCCGACTTCTTGTCAGTCAAATATGCATGTTCCTCACTATCAAACTTAAAACAATAAAATTCATATTCTTCAAAAATTATGTACTTACATAAACTCGGACCAAATCAATTGTACGACACAAGAAATGGGATGACTGAATACATAAACGCGTCGTGACTAAATGTTGCCATTCCACTGTACAATGCATCTTTCTCTCTGAATTTATCAGTCAAGCCCTGAAAATAAGAATCAAAACAATACTCTTAATTACATGTTAGCAAATTGCAGAAATGTTTTCGGAATATGAAAGACTAGCCATTTCTTTGCAAAGAGCACATTGCAATTGCATTATCTGCTATTTCCTCACCTTGACAATCATCCCACACCTGCATATCAAACAGAACACTATGTGTGAGAAGAGGCATAATCAGGACACATATCTTCGAGTTCATGTGAAGCAAGACTTACTCAACAAAACTGTCGAAATTGAGTTCAACCTTGCTCGAAGTTCCATCATCGTACTTGGAAATCAGAAGCTGAAGAACAGAAGGTGGGACGGCGAGGCCAAGACTGTAGAGTGCATCCCTCAGTTCCATCACATCAATATTCCCACTTTTATCTTTGTCATATTGCTCAAATATTCCCTGCAACAACAGATTATCATGATTCAATATCACAACTTGTGGCAAAACCATTTTCTTTGAACAAGGCATTTGGAATCAATGAGCCCTGAGAATGAAATGACACAAAATAAAATCACCCCTTTCCTTCAAAATGAAATAACCATTAGAAACTTACCCGCCATTGACCGAGACAAGTCCAGAGTGCATTAAACTGTTTGGGACCTATATCACCAAAAAATTACAAGAAATCAATAATGTGGGAAGATAAAAAGCAACGCTTTAATATGTTTTATCAGGTCAACTAAACAGTCAAAACTACTGATCACACAAAATCATACCCTACAAATTGCAAAGGTTTGTACTTCATAGGTTAAATCGTTTTATCCATGCATCCATGCATCCGAGATTTTGTATTCAAATTTCATGTCCTACTCTCATTTTTTTTAAGCTTAGAAACCCACAAATTCTTGGGTGCCAAGAAAACTGGTTTATTGAGAAACAATAATAAAAAAAACTGATAATAACCCAGGCTATCATAAAAAGAGTATTAGAATTTCCTGATTTTCTTCAATTTCTCAACAAACCCAAAGAAAGAAACTATTGATGAAAAGAGTCAAAAGACAAATCAATAATTATTTTTAAAAACTCACCAACTCTGAGAGGATCACTGGGGCTTTTGAAGAGGAAAATGAGCAAGCGAATGGTCCTTAGGCTAAACTTTTGGTACCCATTAGAAAGCGCTTGCTGCAACTCGTTCTCATCAATGTATCCACTCATGTCCCTATCCACCATCTTAAAGCTCTTAATCACCGCCGGGTCGGTCCCCGGAGGAAAAGCCGAGTGCCCAAATAAAGGAGAAGACGACGATGACGACGACGACGTGCCCTGCTGCTGCCCAAAACCCCCGCATCCGGTCCCGCCATAGGAATGCCGGTGCCGGGAGTACCTCTGGCCGTAGGACTTAGGCAGAAATGGGGCAGAGGGCACATTGGACGCCATTGATATGAAGAATGTGTTCGAAATTTAAGAGATTTTGCAAAACAATATTGAAATTTGGGGGCGAAATGTATGTGGGTTTCAGGTGAATTGGTTGATTTTGATATTTGGATGAAGAACTTTGATACTTGTAGAGGGAAATGTTACCTGTCAACCGACTCAGACAGGCGTTGTGGGGTATGGCGATGAAGGCTCTCATATGCGGTTGCTTCCTCGGTTGGATTTGAAATTGAAGGACTCCAACGAGGAAAAACCCGTTAAATGCAAAACGACTTTTCTTTTTAACTCATGCATTTACAACAATTTTATGAATAACTGTTTGCATTTAACTGATTTATCCGTTGTCTTAAAATATGGTTAAATAACTACCCTGGATGACTGGATGTGCATTGTAGGCAATGTTGGTTGTTCTTTTAAATAATAATGGTTTTTGGACATCTCTTATATCTTCTGAGGGAGAATTAACCTACAACGATATTATTAATAAATAGTGTTTATATAGAAAATAAATATAAGAGCACTTTTTTTTTTTTATGATTTATGAATAAAAGGAAAACGAGGATAAATTTTTATCATCCGATTAAATTATAATTCTAAATAATATTTTAATGAGATAACTTAAAGTACATATCAAAAGTGTGTTAATTAATACCTATATTTAGGTATAGTGGGCGTAGTAGTTAGTGCGAGCTTGTATTTGTATGTTGCTTCACAAATCAGGTATTTGATGGCCTCTAGGTTCAAACCAAGACTTGAGTGGGAGACCATGGCGATGAGGTCGTGAATTTATTTATGTTTATCAAATCAAGAATTCGGTGGGAGGATGTGAAGGTGGGTCACTACACTAGTTTTCCCACACACCAAAGGTGATAAGGGTGAATATAATATGAGTCTTCACGAAATTTTACCTAATATGAGTGTACGTGAGACTCTCAAAATTAATATTTTAGTACTATTTATGTAAAGAATATCGTGAAGTGTAGAGTTTTTAGTTGAAAAAGATAAGTATAATGTGTGAATCATCCCAAAATTTTACCTACTATCGATGTATAATGTGCTAGCCAAAATTGACATTTAGACCCACTCATTCTGTGAAACAACCAGTAGACTCCCTAACTTTAGTTACATATTCAATATGATAAACGAGCAACATATTTAATATGATAAACGAGTAACAGAATCTCAAATTTTAATGACATGTTTAAAAATGTGACTTAGGTATCCCATATAAAATTGATAAGAATCTAACAACGATGGCACTGTAATAGATTGACCACTTTTATATTTAACAAGGAAAATTAGTTGAAAAATAAAAAATCAGAAGGTAAATTAATAATGACATAGAGTTTTGAAGGGTTAAGGCAACACATTACTGAAAGAAACCAAAGTTTTTGGTCCGATTCGGGCCGGCTATGCATTGGTTGCCCGGGTTTTTTGCCCACCCTTGTTTAGTTGCTTGATTGGGCTTTTTTTTTTTCTTGGGCTTTCAGGGTCAAGCCTCTAGCGGGCGGTGAGACCGCGAGGGAGGAATGGCGGGAAATGATCGGCGAAATTACAGTCATGTCCTCAGTCCCCTTTGATATTACCTCCGTCGAAAGTCTCGAGACATAAAGTGTGTGAGAGAGAGAGAGAAAGAAGGAACAGAATGGAGAAAGTGGTAGCGGAAGCGGAGGAGCTGCCGAAGGCTATTGTGCGACGGGTGCTGAAGAATAAGCTTTCCCAGTGCCACAAGGGCGATTTTGACCTAACCGTTCACAAAGACGCCGTCTTGGCTTTCGCTGAAAGCTCCCGAATCTTCATCCACTACCTTTCTGCCACGTATGCACCCCTCTCCCTCTCGCATTGTGTCGATGAATCGCAGTGATTCAATTAATTGTAATTTTGGTTGGGTTCCTTTCAGGGCAAATGACATATGCAAGGAAAAGAGGAGGCAGACAATCAGCGCCGACGACGTTCTGAAAGCCCTCGAAGAGATTGAGTTTCCAGAGTTTATCCAGCCTCTGGAGGCCTCAATTAAAGGTCGCTACTTTTCGAACATCTTTGTCGCGTGTAAATTTGTGGCCGCTAGGTGTTTGATGAAATGCCCAACTGAGTTATTATTTGAAATTCCAAGTTTCAACAAGATCTTGACTACTCACCTCAGTTGCTTGGATCTGAAATGCGTACAATCATGTTGAATCCAGTTAATTTGGTTCATTTTGATGTGTGAGAAAATCTTTGTTATGTTGTTTGCCCTTGCAGGGAAGAGTACGGCAAAGAATGAAGGAAAGAAGGGAGAAAAGAGAGCTGGAACATCAAACACGAAGGAAGTGAATAAGAGGAGGAACTTGGGAGAGTCATCGTCCCGAGAGCAAAAGGAAAAAGTTGAAGAGAGCCAAGATGAAAATGAGAGTAGTGATGGATGAGGAAGCAAGCAAAGGATAGACGTTTTCTGCTAGGTTTGAGCTTGTCTCTCTCTTTCGTCGGCCGTAATTTGCTTCTGCGTTGGAATCTAGACATGCCCCATGTTATGTTTTAAATTCGGTTTATAACAATTCGCAATAGGGTTTATATTTGATTATTACATACTGCTGGGGAATGAAATATATAGCTTGCCAAGCTTTAATCGACTACAGCTAAAAAAAATGATTTTGAATAAACATCGCAAAACAATTCTGATTCTGACCAAAATGAAGTGTGTATACAACAAATAAATATTTATAAATATTGGTAACTGAATGAAGAAACAGTATCCACAACGCACTTTCATATATGATGATGGGGTTACAACTTCATATAACAATTGTGAAACGTGTGAAAAGTACACGATGGAATGCAGAACCCGCCTTCCAAACTTCTAACCATGAACAGAACAATCAATACGGGTTATACCTGCGTCCATGCCCGGTATCATTGCCGTGCCTCCCCCTATTTGGACCACCACTACTTCGGCTGCTGCTCCCACCACTACCCCTGCCGCTACTTCTTTGATATGTAGGTGAGGGGTGCAGCTGCGCACCTGCACCTGGTTGTTGCCTGCAATGAGGGAAGACAAATCATTCAAGTCACTAAGCTTCACTGAAGCAGGGTGAGCGTGCCACGTAAAATCTATGGAAAGATTATTTCCAAGGTTATCTTTTTTTTTTCTATGCGGTGTCAAAATGTTCGAAAACTAGAAGAAAAGACAATTGGAAAGTAAAAACTAGAGCTGAGAAGAATCAACAAGAGAAATGGGTTTTTAAATACCTACCTCGGTCTCTAGGTTTCAGTCTGTACATCACAAAAGAAAATTTGTATCGTGTGCTTAAATTACACTGTTTGTGCAGAAATTTCAGTGCTTCACCTTTATTTTATATGACTTAAACACATCTCAGTTTTTTTTTTTTGATACAACATCTCGGTTTTATTTATTCAGTTATTTATTGTAGAGGCAGGAATAAAATTAAATAACGTGATTACATATAATTAAAGCTAATGAGGCAAAAGATGTATGGTGCTTACAGAACATATCCAATCCGTCCATCAGGTAGAAGCATCGGCATCATGGCCATGCCAGCAGGAGTTGGTCCCGGCCCAGGCATCAAAGGCTACAATCAGATTTCAGCAGAGCTTTAGAAATTGTGTATCTAAAAGTATGGAAGATAAGATTTTGAGCCCTCTGACCCAAAAAAAAAAAAAAGATTTTGGGTCCAGTTGCATTAAATCATGAAATATTTACAGGTCATATGCATTGAACAAAGCATGCAAATATTTTAAAGATCTGCAACATGTGCACGGAGGAATGATGATAGGCAAAATTCACAACTCAAATCTCAGCTTTGTTCCTTTATATTCGTTCACAACTGAAAAGGTGACCTACGAGCGAGACTCTTGTCTTTTTAGATGGTTTATGTTCATTCCAATCATGGAATTTCCAAAAAGCCAAAACTGACCACGTGCTTTCTAGGTGCTCTGGCTGCGCACGGAATGTGTTCACACCAATTCTTGTCACAATTTGAGTTCTTCCTAAGATATGTATGCATGTATTGTTTAGGAGGGCTCAATGTATGCGACCTGGAACAAAATCATCAATGACCATGCTTTTCAGGTACTGAATCACCCCCAACATAACTGTTCCTATATTTATTTATGGGCTGGCCCTAGAATAAATAATCCTTATAAAGGAACTCAAACTACTAACAAAGCAAATACAGAAGAAAAATGAGAACCAGAGATAAACAATCTAATATCATGTTCAGAAAACAAGGCACTGCAACAGTTTAAGTCATGGTAAAAAGTCAATTGCCAGGTTGCATTTGATATCCCTTCACTTGACACCGTAAATTAACTAGCAAACCACTATAAGCTGGGACACATCTCACCTGTGCAAAACCCGCAGCACCATATCCAGCACCAAGGCCACTTCCATACGCACCCCCAGCCATACCATAAACAAAATGAGGTGGGTAACTAGGAACCAACCCTGACCTCTGTGAATTTGATCCACCAGACTTTTGATCTGCCTGTGGCCTTGCAAGAGAACACTCCAACAGCTGGCCTGAAAATAATGAGACCCATCACACATTACAAACTACTTCGAACATCATTAGTATGGAAAAAAAAAACCAAAAAGGAATGCAGATAAGAATACCATCAAGTTGATAATTTTCAGTGTTTTTCAATGCTTTCATAGCACTTGACCTCTCTGCAAAATGTACAAAACCAATTCTACTCTTTTCCTGTCCAGATTTTGCAGCTGGCAAAACCACTTTTGTGATTTTCCCATGGTGTTCAAATAGCTCCTTTAACTGGTCTTGGGTCACATTTGTAGGTAAATTCTTCACATAGAGTGCTTTAACCTGTATGAGATGGTTGAAATTAAGATTTTCAAAGTTTTAACATTCAAAGACCAACCAAACAACAAAATATTGCAGATGAAACCTACTTTCTAGTTTATTTGGCCATTCACCAAATCAAACATTCAAAGTTCCCTTAAAATTCCAGCTCAATAAATCCTAACTAATAAAATGCGAAGAAATCAGGAAAAAAAAAAGTTACTTAGCAAAACCTGAGAAGCAGTAGAAGACTCCGCATTTTTAGGGTCAGCCCAACTCACTGTTGGAGCATTACTATCTAGCTTGAATTTTGGCTCCATCATTTTCTGCCTTGAATAGTCGGCACATGCATGGTTATAGTAGTCAACAAAAGCAAAGCCTCGGTTATTGCTTGTGTTCTTCATATCCTGTGACAAGTCATTGAATCAACGATGAATTGAAGAAAGTAATTAACGAGAAAGGAAGGATAACCAACACATAAGCATGCTAACCAAAAAAAATATGTATATATATATATATGCAACCATATCACACAAACCTTGACTAGTTCTACACCAGTAACACCAGGCCCAATCTTCATCACAACCTTCCTCAGATCTTCTTCCCCCCAGCTCCTTGGAACATTACCAATGAACAATCGGTGCTTTGCTTTAGAGGTCGAACATTTAATTCTTTTACCCTAAGAGAGCGAGGAAGAGTTAACAGAGAAGAGTTGCATATTTAGAATGAATAACAGAAGTAAAAAATGTACTGAAACAAGATACTTTTCACTAAGAAAAAAAAAACCTCTTAAATCTTTTCGTTTCTATCCCGTCTTATATTTCAATGATTAGTATATATGTGGTCTTAAGTTTTCTTATGCACAAA
Organism: Oemleria cerasiformis; assembly: GCA_037349345.1. Classification (NCBI taxonomy): domain Eukaryota; kingdom Viridiplantae; phylum Streptophyta; class Magnoliopsida; order Rosales; family Rosaceae; genus Oemleria; species Oemleria cerasiformis. The sequence continues at coordinate 11,861,955 of JAZGTL010000009.1, read as the reverse complement.
AAAGATTACTTTACCTTGAACTCAGTATTATTCAATTCATCAATGGCATTAGAAGCCATTTCCACATTTTTGAATGTTACAAATGCAAAGCCCTTATTCTCACCAGAATCTTTGCCTTTCATAATCCGAACCTGTTTCAAAACAGTACAATATAATTATTTACTTTATACAAGAAAACATAAACAGGGTACTTCATAAAGAGCAATTTAACTAACCTCAGTTACTTTTCCTACGGATTCGCAAAAACCCTTTAAATCCTCTTGAGAAACATCATGAGGTATGCCACCAATATAAACTTCTGAACCATGTGGAGGAAGGGTAAGAAGTTCAGCATGTTTTTTTTTCTCGTCCTCATCTTCAGACATACTATGGGATATGTTGTTATCCATTCCAGTGGCATTATTATCATCTTCATCTTCTACCTCTTCTTCCTCCTCCTCCTCTTCTTCCAGTTCTTCCTCTTCTTCCTCCTCTTCTTCCACCTCTTCCTCTATTTCTTCATACTCAACCTCTTCATCCATTGCCTCCTCTGCATCATTGTCTCCATCAAGATCAACCTTCTCATCAGACTCTATTGGCTTTTCAGGTTCAACTGGTTTAGCTACTGATGAAGCATTTGCCTTTGCCCTTGGCATCTTATGTATCTAATTAAAAGAGCTTGCAAGGCAACTGTGAAGAAGGCACAGAAGCCAGAAGAATTCATGGGAGAAAGTAAACACATATTGAAAGGAGGAAAAAAATGAATGGGCAAAAGGTGATGTAGCTTTCTCAAATGAACCAGGTTCATCAGAACAAACTCAAAGGGTTATCAATTTGAAAGACTTTTATTAAGGGTCAATGATAAAATTAATGGCAGTATTAGAGACAGGAAAAAGGATTTCTGAATGATTATCATGAAGATTATAAAGGTGGTCCAATTATTCAAGAAATGAATGTCCAAAAGAGATAAAATATTGGCTAGTTTTAACCTTATCTGAGGACATATTTAACCCCATGACATTATAAAAGAATAGCAATGAAAGCATATAATGATCTAGGGGTGAAAAGTCATAGATAATTGGAGAAAATGTGGAGACATTCATCATGCTTCATGAATCATGGGTATGCAAGGCCACAAAAGAAAGTGACGTGGCCAAGATTTTATTAGATCATTCAGAAATAAAAAGGAATGAGACCACTGGAACGAAAAGGAGAATCAACCCAAAACATAGTCCAATTTGACAAAGATAATACCATTTCCAAAATAAATGTACCAATCTGGGTACCTTCCTGCAATAAATTGACATATATCGACTGAGATGGGGATGAACATTGCAGCTATGATTTATGTTATCAACATTCATAATCAAAATTTTATATGCAATTATGCATCGTCTGCACTCTACCCTTCTTAATAGCTTTAGAAAGATAGAACTTGAACTAATGACATTTCAAGAAATGACACAGGAGGGTTAATAAAAGTAATTCACCGGTTTGGATAAGTACATTTATCACTACGTGGAATCAATTTTCTAGACATATATGTATATTAGGTAACATCTTTAGTGGAATCACACCATAGGAACTGCATTAACTTCATAAAGGCACAAAAGACTAACCCAATGGCACATGGCATATGAGATGGATCTAGCAAGGATGATGTATAATCATGCAATCAGTGGTGATAAACATTTGCACACTTTTGAGGTTTAGAGATCTTTATTTTCGTTTTCTCTTTTCGATATTTCTTTTCCAATTACTCCATTGTTCAGATGGGAGAAAAAAATAAAAACCTTGAAGCTGCCAGCCTAAACTGCTAAGCCTTGACCCAGTCCATAGAACCTTATTTAAAATTTCAATGGCCCGGCATAGCTGAGCTAATTTTTCTCACAACATAAAACTATCTCTTCCCTTTTACCAGGACTTAAGATTTGAGGCAACCTGAAGTTAGATTATTAGAGCATACAACTCCTAACAATTAAAGATCTTACTTTTTTTTAGCTCGGCTCAATCACTAAGAAACGGAAAGGAAAAACCAGAAAATGGAAAACTTCGAGAACCCACCTGAAATATTTAAGACCCAACTCACATACAAGCATACCAATCACAACTGACCTTGAAGTTCACCAAACAGTCACATTAGCCGGCGAAGAAACTAGATGTTCATGATGGAAATACAAAAAAAAAACATGGAGAATAGAAGAGAGTTGAGTGAGATAGAGAAATTACCAAATCAAATGAGTAATCTGTGGAGATTGCTTTGCTTTTCTTTCCTTTCCTTTTTGGATATAGAGAGTGAGGAGTGAGGAGTGAGGAGGAGCAAATGAAAAGCGAAATCGGCGAAAGCTTGAACCCCAACTTTGGTTGCGCGTAAATAATTGAACTCGGGGGGCTCTCTAGTGTTTTAAACAAAATGCCAAATGGGACGAACCCTAGACACAGACTTCCCAAATTTAGGGTTCTCGACGAATAAGGATTTGCATCAATGAGCTCCTAAAAGCATCTCCCTTTCTTTTCTTAGCTTATCTCTAGATTATAATAATACACATATTTTACAAACCTCAACAGTCTCATCTTGCATCAGAACTATGAATTATAGGCTTCCCATATTTGGCCCATTTTTTAAATTTGGATAAAAATATTAAGAAAAAACTAATTTTATTTTCATCTCAATCCCACTTTTTTTTTTTTTAAATATAGGACAATACCATATATTTTTTTTGGCTCCTAAAATCACTTTTGGACGTCGCTAATAAATTTCTTTAAGCTCGATGTTTTTTACCCTTTTTTTTCTTGCGTACTCAGTGTTTTATATCTTAAAAAAAATCAAAAATATCCATTAATTAGCTCAATAAAAGCAAGAATTGTCTGAAAGGATTTATCATAATTTTGTTAATGTGCACTTAAATGTTTTTTTACAAAATCTCAACAATTATATTTTTTTTACTCATGATTTTTAATTGGTGTTCGAACTTCCAATAGAAATATAAAAAAAAAAAAATTATTCTCATTCTCATCTTACTATAAGCTTTTTAAATTCACACGTGACATTCCCTATATTTTTCTACCTCGAAAGTCACTTTCGAACTCCGTATTAAATCTCATTGAGTTTAATATATTTTTTTAACTTGAAAGATTAAAAAAATGAATTATTGGGTTCAATAAGTGACATGACATGTCTCAAAGAGTTTATAACAGTTTTCTAATGAGTGATTAAAGTGGCCATCAATTTAGATGATTTTTTGTTATAAAAATGGTCTTTCTATTATATTTTAAAGAATCAACGATTACGATTATCCTTTTTTTTTCTTTCATAAAGACGGTGTTTATATTATATTTTACGTAAAAACTACAGCAACTGGTGGAAACAACTGCGGAGATTGCAAACAAAGTGGGCGTTACAGTTATAGTGGGGAGAATTGTTGAGGATCTCAAAGATGAGAGTGGACCCTTTGCTGGAGGATTTACAACTCACTTATATGGGAGCCGAAGAAGCAGTTGTCTCGGTCTACCCTGTGCTGGAGGATGACAAGAATAACGAATATGCTCGCCAAGTCTTTGCAAACAATAGGATACATAATTTGAATTGCATACAATCGATGACGATCGGTACTCAGAAGTTTTCCAGAAGGGGAAACAAAACATAAACCACCATTTTACAGAATGTATAACAGAAATTTCACACAAACTATACCAAAATTTTCACATTAAACTACAGGGTTAATGGTTTTATACCAAGCAATGGCAAATGCAAAAGCCAATTTAACGGTTTTACCGCTGTTTGCTAAACCTATGTTCATGTTTTGACCAGAAATGTTGAGCTCTTCCATGCATGCAACTATGTTTTACAGGCTATGTCTATGAGTAAATGTGATTACTATGTAATTTATACCAGCAGAATAGAACTTCTCAGCCTCGATTGCCATTCAAAGCTTGAACAAGCAGTCAGCAGGTTCAGTAACTAGAACTCGATCGCCGTTTCATGTACTGTTGTGATTCAATTCAGGCACCAGTCTTCAAGTATTCTAACACACTATGTGTAATATCTTCAAGGAAGGAAACAAAACCCATAACGCTTGTTAGACCACTTCCGTTGACATCCTGTTCCTCAATAAGATAGTTTTCGAAGGGTGTTGCATCGTCCTGCCCTCCTCTGATAAATATGAGTTTGGGGGTGATACATCTCTCTTGCTTTAATTTGTTGATCGCCGTCCGCAATAAACCTAAAACACACTTCTTGTGTTAGAATTGAAGGACATGACAACCAAGATTCTTACAACTTTCATAATCATGTATAAAGTATATGCTAAGAATGTGGAAATAAATGACGTAGAGACTCACAATCATGAGGTGGAGGAAAAGGAAGCGTAGGGTCTGCCGTTGAAGAATAAAACACAATCAGAGTCGTAAATGCATCAAGAAAAAATATAGGACTACCACTGGTTATCAGTGCAGCGCGGCTCAGTGAATGACGTGGGTATGCTTGTTTATCAGGCGTAGAATAGGAGGTCAGCACTGGATATATGGCACGGTGGAGTGAACTTGGTTCCAGTGCGCTGCACAAAAATTATCAGGAAACGGAGTTGAATCAGAAGAGGGAAGAGCAAAATGATTCTTCAAGAATGAACTGTAGTAATATAAGTTGTATAACTTCATCCGATAGTTCACAAAATACATGAAACAAGAAAGGAAATTAAAAAATAAAAGAAAACAAGACAATTTTAAGACGGACACCTATCAACATAGACATAGAAGTTACATAATATAGCAACAAGAATATGATGAAGTGTAAAATGGGTCAATAAAGCAAACCTAGTTACAAAATCTTGAAACATTTTATTAGCGTCAGTTGCATCAAGTACCTGAAAAGACACTGCAGGTAGATTCGGTAGTCAGGATGAACACCTTCTTCATGAAAACGGAGCAGAGGATTTCGAAGCAATGCAAAAACTAAGCGGGGTAAAGACTGCAGTTCTGGACATTGTGAGAATGCAACATCAATCTGACCAGTAACTGAATTTCCATTCTTGTACTGGACAAGTTTATATGCTTCATTGTATTGAGCTGTTAGGATCACAAGCCAATCATGAAGTAACATTCTGCCTTCTCGAACCCCTTGCTCCAAAGAAGCTAATATTACCTACAGAATTAACAAATATATAATGAACAATTGGTGAGAAATGTTATGAGATAAGAATAAAAACTGAATAAACTTTTAGTACCTCTATAGGAGGTAATAATGATGCTAGGGCTTCTATCAGCCATATGGTTTATAAGTGGAATAAGTAAACGCAAGTCAAGGAACAATGAATTGGAGCCAAGGTTTAGCAAGTCACCCAAACATCTAGTTAATTTATGCCAAGCAGTAATCTATTATCAATTAACATCAAAGACAAAAGCCTTTGCAATCAGTACAGAGTTTCATTACTTTTAAATGCCCTTTCTAACCTGCAAGAAAACTCTCGAGCAAGATCTGCTAATACCAGGAGATGATAAAAACTAAATTAAATATCACAGCATAAGTTTAGGATAATCCCAGTCCCCCATACCACATCATATTTTTTCTTTTAAAGATTGAAATAGGTAGTTGTGAGAAAACTGGAGTTCTACTTTTTGTTTTTTGAATTTTTCCTAAACGATGAACACACTTTCATATTTATTCCATAAAAATATGACAAACACCCTCAGCATATAATTGGTGTCAAAATAAAAGAGGGCTATTCTTTAGCACGAAAAGGCGTGGAAACATACCAAGTTATCAATAGATACACAGCATTCAGTTAATTTCTAACACAATTCATTTCTGTAGGGCAGTTTAGTGCAAAATGTGTAAGTGAATATAAATTATTCATCCTCATAGAAACCTCCCAATACAGTTTCACAAAATAAAGGTTGACAGTGCCTTAATAATCCTAAATGATTAATTCATGAATCATTTTGTAATCCAAATAATGCAATATGATATGGCCATATCAACAGAGACAAAAGACAATTTGAACAGCAAACCAGGGACAGAACCGGTGGGATGATAATAGAGTATACCTTGTGAACAAGTAGCGATAGAACCACTTCAGGATCAACACTGTCATAGAGTTCATTTATATTTTGGGCAACTCCACATTGCAATGTTCGGATCCTTAGTCGTCGTTTGAGGGAATGCTTGCCTCTACAGAAACATTCAGCATGCTCAGCCCAGATAAAGTGTATATAAATATAAGTAAAACTAACGAGTGAATATAGCTGCAAAAGTGGTGGTGGCAACATAACAGAGGCAAACATTACAAAGGGGAGAAAATTAGTGAACATTCAGATTTCACATTCTGGAGAGCAAATCATAAGAAACTAAAATATCTCCCCAACTAACCCAGACATATAGTGTCAATCATAGACCCAAAAAAAAACATATAGATGCTTTTTTTGCATACTGTATTTAACACAGAAAACACAATGAACTGCACCAGAATGTCACTACTTTTTTTACTGAACGCATAATATACTAAGATCTCCTATCAGTCATAAAATTCAAAATGAATACCAAAAAATACCTAGAAGAAAATGTGTCCAGTGCATCCTGAGAAACATAGATTAATGTCACTAATCCCAAGCATACAGAACCTAAAATATTTTAATTTTATATTAAACAAAAGCCACATGTTTAGGAGTACTGTTGGGATATCTAGAACTTATACTCCATCCGTTGAATACTTTGTTCTAGAATCAAGAGCTTATATCAAAGCCTTAGAAACCAGGGGTATGGTGTCCAACTTGACTTAGGAAAGATGATGATTCGACGAAATGCTACTACACATCTAAGGTTTTTTGTGAAAGGTTTAGATTTAGAAGACACTTTTAAGGCTCAGCGACAGAAAATTGGCATTAATCAAAATACAATCATTGAAGAAGTCAGTTCCACCAGTGTACTCGGCTAAAATATCCATTTGACACTACATTGGCTGTGCAGTGTAGACAAAAATGCAACATAATATTGAATCACCAAAAAACAATGCAAGAAAAATAAGAGGTAGTAGGATGATTCATTTGTAGAAAGAAAACAAACAAGTTTACTAACTTGTACACTGATGCCTGTAAAATTAACCATACCTACTTGAGGAAACCAATTCTGATTCGGAGAGCTCCTCAGGAGGCAGAACAACTGTGTATTGAAATGCAATCTGTATAATAGGAGGCTCTGATCCATTTCTGCAAAATACAACAGCCAACCCAGGATTGGATTAGAGATGCACATCACGCAAGCATAGGAATTTATATCAGTAAGTGATAGCATGCAGTACGAAGGATGCTCAATAATTAACAGCTTCAATATTGAAAGTCATAACACAAAGATAGAGGAGGCTAAACACAACGAAGAAACTAATTTTGGAAAGAAACAAATGCTTGGATAAAGAATTCATTTTCTTTCGGAAATTCTACTTTCTCTCTCTCTCTCTCTCTCTCTCCAGTGCATGCAGGAGGAAGAGAGAGAAAGAGAGAATGGGGAAAGAAACAAAGCAGGAGAGTGGGGAAGCACAGAAGCAGCAGATCTCTCTCTCTCTCTCTCTTATTAACTTTAATTTCATGAACTTTTATTAGAGGTTAGAATCAAGTGCTTTTGAGTAATTTTCAAAAGAGTCAAATTGTCTTAAGAAAATGTTAGGGATATAATGTCTGTTATAACTTCATTTCTTTCAAAATTTTATTTTTACTAGAGAACCACATATAATCTAGAATACTTGGCCATCATAAACAAGGAATTGAATATCTTTAATTTCACTAAATGAAGTTAGATAGACAACTAGAAAGTTGGTATAAAAAGCCCTGATCAATTAGTACATGTTGCCCACAGCTGATGGAGGCTGGCTGTGGTTCGAGAAAAATATGTGCTTTGAGGTCTTAAAAGTGACCAAGAAATAGAAGTCATGGAACATGCCAAAGCTAAAAAGAAAATAACAATTAGAAGAGAAAAGAAAGGGTACAAGTTTGAAGTTACAGATTTTAAAATATATCAGATTAACCATGCATAAACACCACCAAGAATTCTTTATCTTCCAACTCAAAGTCATACATCAGATATGATTTGTATTTAGCTAAAGATACTACTTACTTTGCAAATCCTTTGGTTTCATCAAACTCAAAATCATAAGCATATGTGGCATACGAATCACAACAGATGATGTGTTGAACATTCTCATACTGTGGATCTGGAAAGAAATGCCCATACTGCACGATAAAAAAGGAAATGCAATAAGTAAATGTTTAACTGTAACTCTAACATCAAAGCAAAAAGACACTCACAGAGTGGCCAGTTTTGAATTCAGATGATGTCCTCAACCGCAGTACACAGCCAAAAGCATATGGTCTACTCAGCATTCGGTACCTGCAAGTAATGCATACCACAGCCATTAGAACCTACACATTCAAATAACCAAAATACGCATCTTAGATCAGTGCATCTCTGAAGTATTTTACGACTCATGGAGGTCTAAATTGTTTATTCATTTATTCAATACAAAGTGGTCACTCTACTAAATGTATAAAAAAAGATATTACATGTTAATGCATACTAACATACTAACGATTCATACAAATCAGAACCTAATAGTGTCATCACCAATATACATATTTATACACAAAGACATGTATGCAAGCCAAAATAATTCCACCATCTTTTCTAGGCATACTCACATGTCCTGAGGAAGAGTTGAATCATCAGTACTCGAATATAAATACAATGAGCCTCCACTTTCAACACTAAGAAACTTCAGAGAAGCCAAATCGGTATACTCATTTGTGACAGCAAAAATGTCCACACAAACACCTGCTTGAACAGCGACAGCAGCCTGTAAAATATGTCAATTCTTATGCTTCCAACAAGTTACCCGTAGACAATAAAGATATGTACGATTAACGTACCAGATCTTTGTAGAATGGTGTCTGCTCAGGAAGCAACGCACGGTCTGCATCCTCCCTCTTACTAGCATATTGTTCACCATACCGTCTTGTATCTAGTTGTCCAGCTCCATAATCAGGAGCACCAGACAAAAAGGCAAAGATTCTACCTGCAGTTATAGTGAAAGGAGACAACAACGTATGTCACGCATTTGAAATTGTATGATCAAAAGAACATGATTAGAAACATTGCTTATAGCAGAGCACTGTGGCACCAAACTACAGTTTCATGAATTTTGAGATTCATCCCTCACCTAATGCAAATGTACTCCCATATTCTGATCCAAGGTAGTTCAAAAGGGCTTCCATTGCCACCCCAAAACCTCGCCCACCCATCAGAACACCATCAATTCCTTGACCAGCTGCTGTTGTTCTCTCCCATGAAGTTGTTGGTCTGAGTGTTTCAAGAGCAGAGCCAATACGGTCCTTACAAGTGTCCACCTGTAACAAAGGTACAGAATTTACCTCACAAACCAATAATTATACATAGCAGCTGTGATTTTGTACAGCAACTATATTGCACAAAATTGAAGATAAAAGTGCTAAAACACCAGTCTAACATACTGGAGCCAAGAACTGTAACAAAGGCATGACATCTTCAAGCTCAATTGGTAGGGTTCCCTCTGTATCTGGGGGAATGAAAACATTCTTTACAACTGGTATAGGTCCTTGAACATCATACAACCCTAGTTTGTGGCTAAAGGTAGCAAGACCAAAGAGAGAACGGGGACCAAGAGCTGTAAACAAAATTGAGTCATAGGGTTTAGTTGTCCAGGTACAGCATTCATGAAGGAAAGGAACACATAAAAGCGTTTTCAAGTAATTATCAACCAACCTTCCAAAGAGGCCAGCAATGCACTTTTAGTAAGTTCCAAAAATTCTTCCGAAGCTGAAGTAAAATCCATAAAAGATAAATGTCAATGATTAGATAATCTTATAACAAATTTAGAAAGAAATTATCATCTCGAAGAGAATGAACAGATCAAGAAACATAGAATGTACATGACCAATAATAATGAGAAAATATTTAATTGAAGGGTCAATTCTTCAAGTGAATCTATTAGTGAATGTATTCATGTAAGCTCATAATGTGGCATAGGTAGAAGGAGAAAAGTATATCTCCATCAAAGGTTGAGACGAGGAGATTACTATGAAAATATTGACATGACCTATAGGACCGCTCTACTAAAGAGCAAACTCTGATGCATTAACAAGTAAAATTCTGGCTTTTCACTTCTTTCAAAGTGAGGCCCAAATTAAAGCCCCTTTACTCTGCCAGATGCTAGCACAGAAGATACTTCTCATATCGAAACTCCTTCAGTACAGTTTCTGGTTTCCAAATATAGCAAAGCACCTCTTCAAAGACACATTTCGTAAGATAAGAAATATCTAACTATTTCCTATACAAGAATGTTGGCGAAGGGCTTACAGCTCCTTCCTAACCCTAACCTAAGACAATGGAACTAGCAACACCTACCACAAGGTCAATAAAGCTAAGGTATTAGATGCTTCTTTCAACCCTACATTATGCTTAATTTTCACTCCAGATGCAACTACAACAATTGGAGACAAAAATTAAAATGCTCCTTGTGAATATCCAAATAGAAGTGTTTTCTTAAGAATGTAACAAAGATAAGCTTGAGAATCTTCTGCTAGGTGGCAAGCATGTAAAAATAATGAGAAAAAACTCCTTGTTGAGACGCAAATAGAACTCCTTCAAATAGGAGCATTTTTTTTTAAGTATCTATCAAAGCTAAGCTTGAGAATCTTTCTCTAGGTGGCAAGCATGGAAGAATGATGAGAACAAAATGCAAGTAACAATCGGGTGAGTAAGAAAATTAGTATGTATAGCCTTGGTAAAAACTCTCACGTGAGTCTTTCTAATAATTGCCAACAACATTGTCATCTTGAAACACATAACTGTTACTTTAACTTGAAATGAACCAGATGGTGGCTATCAGAACATGGTTCCATCCTTAACATCCTCTTTGGTCAAAAAATCCAGAAAAGATAAGTGTGAAACGAATAGAAGAAATTTAAACAACACCTTTCAAATTTATGAAAAGCTAAACTGTATTATAACATCGTATAGGCCTAACGAAACCCACCCATCAAGCATTAGAAGATATTGCATCATCTGACAAAGCACAGAAATGAGTTTGTCAGAACCCAACTGGACACTCATTCTCATTATCATCATCAACAATTACGCAGCCAAATGAAGTTCAACAAATCCTCTAGCTCTAAATATTTCATCCTCTAGCTCTAAATATTTCATCCTCTAGCTCTAAATATTTTCATCCTCTAGCTCTAATATTTTCATTCTTCATCTTACGCAGCCAAAAAATAAAAGACAGTTATGCCAACTTTTCTTATCACTTTCTCACTGAAATTTTAATGTACATTGTCATTGTGACCAACTGCAATCAGCCAGTAAAAACAATAGAGCGAGGTTGCATTGCTGCTAGCCCTAACTATATAAGCTTGTCCAAGCACCAAATGACTATCATTCATTTGAAAACAAACCCAGTAGCAATTTAAACTTACAGGACAAATCAATGGCCGCAACATAAACTGGCCGAGGTTGCATTGTTCCATCCGACTCTTCCGCTGCAAAAAAATGTTTGAATTTCAGTCCTCTATTACTCAAAGAAAGAAAAAAAGTCAAATTAGAAATTAAAGAAAGGAAAAAAGTTCGAATTTTTCAGTTCACTTTCTCCGCAACCAAACATAGACAATAAATAAGACTACAGTATGAAAAATCCACCAACCAGGAAGCTCTAGATCTACGAACGAGGACATCATCTCGGGGCAAGACTGAGGGTGAGAGTATCGAGCAATGGCCTGAGAAGAAAGTCCCTGCGGGTTCCCACACAGGGCGCAGTTCCATGACCACTGATCCAGCTCGCAGAAAGTATTGAAATAGGCCCAGCAGTTCTCGCATCTCGGCAACAGCTGACCGTCCGATCCGTACACCGGCGCAGTACCGTTCTCGTCCTTGGTCGCGAATGGCGTCACCGAAACGCCCCACGGCAAGCCTGAGCTCTCGTGGGCCCCCGCGTCGATTGGGAACCGCGACACAGAGGCTCGAATTGCCATGGTTACTGAGAGACTGATAAATTTTGTTCTTTTTTCTGTTCCTGTTTTTCTCGGGAAACAAACGGCGGATGAGAAAGGGAAAGGGGGTGCCGGTTAGAGGGAGCGCATGTTAGCAGACTGATGTCAGCGAGCGCCACATAGAGTGAACCAGTGATTATGTGCCAAGTCATAAAAATGTTTGCTGATTTGGCATCTCCAATTTCATGCCACGTCATAAAATAGTCCGAGCCGGTCGACATTTATTTATAAACACTTTAGGATTGATTTTTTATTTTGACTTTGATTTCGGGTAATGCATAAGCCCAGCCACTAAAGTGCTATTAGGGTTGTTAATCGGTACTGAAAAATTGACTAAATAATCGAATTGAACTGTAACCGAAAAATAATCGAACAGGAAAAAATCGTAATCGAAGCAGAAAAACCGAACTAGTTCGATTTCGATTTCCTGTTCAATATTACCAAGAACCAATACCGAACATGTTAGCATCAAATTGCCTTAAAACGGCGACGTCACTCTCACACACCCATCTTCAATCTTCGATATTATCGATAATTCGATCCAAACCCTTCACCTCTTCACTCTCATGCACTCACACTCGAACCCTTCACCATCTTCAATCTCACGCACACACACTCGAAGGCTTCATCTCCCTCGTGTCTCCCTCAATCGCACTTCGAAAGTTCGAATTAGATGCCCAATTCGATCGGACCGTCTTCATTCCCGTCGCTCACTTGGCTTTGATTCTCCGGTTCCCAAATTCGAAGGTCTGAAAGCCACGAGATTGAGCAAGGATTTTGGCTTCGCTTTGAAACCCATCTGGGCAGCTTTGCTTTTGCATCTACGCTATCGCACCCATCGCAATCACGTGACCGCCTCCATCGCGAGTTTCTCTCGATCCAGTTGAAGGCTTCATCTCACTCAATCGCTCTCATCCACTCTCCCACTCGAAGGCTTCATCTCATCGCTCTGTCTTTCGCTCAAACTTGAATTAAAAGTGATTGGATTCTTAGATCACATGGATTACTTGGATTATTGTTGGTGATTTACAGGTGCAAAATCGGGAATAACTGATCCCGAACAGGGCCGGTCGGTCCGATCCGGTTCCGATCGAAACAGTAAAAAAAGGTCAGTATCAAACTGATACCGATACCGATACCGAAAGGGAGATTCGGTTCAGTTTCGGTTTTGCCAAAATACCCTACCGAATATACCGATTAACAGCCCTAAGTACTAAAGCTAGTTGTATTCCTCTTCACATATTATGTGGGAGGTCTCGAGTTCGGCTCTCGTCAGGCGAGGTCGACACCCAATGTAATATTTAATGTAATCCCCTCCCTCAATACCCTTGTATAAAATAAAAAATAAAATAAAAGTAATACATAAGCCCAAAATTAAACGCCTTTCTGGTATTATGGGTTCTTGCAATTTCTGATCAACCGTGTAAAAAATAAATTACAGATGCAGTTGAATTCGAAAATGCACTTTTATGTTTTATTTAATGATTCTGTTTATTTTAAGTAATTAGGTCGGTAAAAATTATTATAGGGTTCATGTAAGTTTTTACTTATTTTTTGTGATAAAAACAATTGAAATTTGATTCTTTTGTTGTCGAAGGAAGAAAAGGATGAAAGGCCGCCAGCCGGAATTGCAATGGCGCTGCTGGAGAAGTATGCGATTGCGAAGAAACTGTTGTTGGAGGCGAGTGAGAGCCTTGAGACGCTGGAGAAGTTGGAGAACACGATGGGCATGGACACGCAAGACCTTCCCCTCTTCTTCAGTAGAAACATGTCTCAGATTCATTCCCTCGGCAACCTTTCCTTTTGGGCCGAAAACCGCATTTCTGAAATCCAATCCCTCTGCGCTAATATGAACTGCCTCCGGCCCTCCGTCGCCGACGAGTCCCAACGTGATCTCTGGAAAAGGTTAGGGCTTGTTAATTTTGTGTTTAGTACTCTTGAGTCTTGGAGTTCGTGTTTTTGTTAAGCTTTGTATGTTAATAGATGATGACAATTTTGGAGCCCCTTTGGAAGGTTTTATAGCTTCTTCTAATAATGCTGATATTATATTTGTAAACTAATATAGGTAAGACCCATCAATATAATAGGGCTCGTTTGTATTAGTAATGTAGTCTATAAATATGGTCTCCCTAACATAATTGTAAGCTTAATAGTAGCTCTTTCTGAAAGGCTAATAAATAGTCATTTTGGAGGCCCTAATAAGCCTAATATTTCTCTCGGAAACTTTAATAATGTTTTTCGAATTTCAAATTTCAAATAATGTTTGACAGAAAAGCTCATAAAACTGTCTTTAATTATTTAGAGAAGAATCAGTAGTGCACCGACAAGGGCTTTATTCCCATGAGAACCTAGGTTTTTTAGAAACATGTCGACGCACATATTTATAACAAAAGCATTTATGAACATAAGTACTTCGTAAGAAGCTAGCTTTAAATGAGCCCTAATTTCTATTGATACCATCTATGTCCTTTTTGCTATGTTATACATGCATGCAGAAAAGTTGAACAAGTACAATGGAAGAGAGTGAGGCATTGAAAGAAAACTTGGAAAGGTACAATTTAAGGAATCAAAGTACAATGAGAGCAGCTAGAGCTAGAGAAGGCAGAAATGCTTGGAAGAGCTGTATGAAATTGATCACGTACATGCCCCAATTACTTCAAAAATGTTCCCTTCATCTTCCTCATTCTCATGCCTTTGTTCTTTTATTTCTACTGCAGAATGGCGAGCCTGCTGGCGTGCTGGGAGCCTTCGATGCAGAAGCTCGAACAATGGATTCAGTGCTTGTTGTGTCATGGGATTGTTGGGGAACGATTATCGAATGATGAAATCATTGATTTCTTGTTGTTTTGGAAGGGATCGAGAAGAAAATGCTCATACCATTCTTTGCAATATTCTTGCAGAGCAACGCCACAAGGTATCATATATACTCTTGTGCTCTCTCACAGTCATGCACTTAATTCCTCACTAAATTTTACTTAAAAAAACATTCAATTTCGTAGAATTTCGATTCGTCTCTGATTATTTGTTTTTGATGAATTTAGTTAATCCATTAATTCTTTAATAATAAAGCTCTTAATTATTACATGGGGTTAATTAAATACAAATTAAGGTTGTTGACATTGAGTTAGAAGCATAGAATCGAATACAAATTAGGGTTGTTGATATAGAGCAGCACTACATACATTTATATTCTTTTTTATTTTATTTTCTATAATACATGGGTTTATACACCTATTATTTTCAATACAAAAAAGTTATAGTTAATTAAACCTTGTCACTGAATTATAAATCCTCTCTTGTCTGGTTTCAGAGAGCAAAAGAGGAGGCGTCGGAAGCCCGCCGGAACCGAGAGGGTGTCCCCGACTCTCTATTGAAATCTGGTGAATGGGAAAAGCGTACACTCTTTGATGGTAGTCCTCATGGCGTGTTTCATTTTTTGGCTACACAACGTTATAACCAAAGAGGGTGTGGCTCCTCCAATTCCTTTCTAACACATTGTGATTGCATATGGATTTTGACATTGAGAGAAGTTTTCAAAGTTTACGACATTTATATAAGGACTTTTTGTTTTTCATATCTTGCTAGAACAACTTTATTATTCGAAATTTGATATATTCACTATAGGAAAAGTAGGCTTGCCCGGCGAAACAGATTCGTCGAGCAAAGTTCAAAATTTGTCGTGCAACATTAAACCCGGTGAACTTTCGTCAGGCAACGTTTGGCGGGCCATCGCCGTTGGGCTTGATGTTAGTCGACGAAAACAGTGAATTCATCGAGCAATTCCAAGCTTGCCCGGCGGATCCATTTGTCGCCTATTATTTGTCGAGCAATTCCATAAGTCAACAACTTTTGCCCGACGAACTCTTTTCGCCGGCCAAGATTACAGAATTGTCTTACTTTGCCCGCCGAAAGTGCTTGTTCGTCGGGCAAAATCTTAATATTTAAAAAAATAATTTTAATAATTTATTTAATTAAATAAATAAATATATATATAATTAAAATAAAAATATTTTTAAAATAATAAAACGAATCAAATGAAAATATAAAATATATATTTATAAAAATTAATGTTATGTTTTTACATAATTAAAACTAAAGTAATGTTTTACATATTAAGTTTTAACTACTCGGCGACGGGTCGAGGTGGTCGGGGTCCTAGGCGGGCTGTTGGGCCGGGGGCTGAGGTTGTGACAGATGCTCATCCAGCCCACGCTCACCCAAGCGGTCAAGCACCTTGGCGAGGGCGGCCTTGATTTGATTGTTTTGGGCCTGGATCTGCTCGTTTTGGGCCTTGATCTCCGTGTTTTCAGCCTAGAGGGTCTCGAAGTTTCTCTTAAGCTCTGACATCTCCTTGGGATTGGCTCCCCAGGAAGAACTCAAAAAGCGACTGGAGACATCCCGAACTATCCCGTCGCCCGCCCCCGGACGATCTTTCATGGACGCCTACCAAGTCGTCGCTCCAGGATGGCGATCGACCTCTTGGGATTCTGTAGCTGCTGCTCCAACGGCACACCGGGATGCTGTTACGTCAGCTCAGCCTATGTTTGGTGGACGTCTTGCTCCATCGCCGCCTACAAATTCAAATAAATATTAATTAGAAATATAATTATCAAATTACAAATTAATGTTTAATCTCCAAAAAAAAACTTACGTGAATATTGTCAGCCTCCTAGTTTCCCCGACCAGCGTACATTTGCCCCCAGGCATCCACCTCCGGGAACATCGACCCGGCGATGCACCAATCCTCCTGTCGGGCAGATAATGATCTCGACCCCCCGTGGTGGTTGAATTTCTTCGCTCCCCAGTTTGATGTGTTGGCAACTGATTTTCGTTGTTCATTAGTAAAAACAATAATTATATTTTCAAATGGAAAATAACATAAAAATAAATAAATAATTTAACTAGGTGAACAATACCACATAGCTGGGGGACACGAAATGGTTGCACAACCACAGCCACCCTTCTAGTTTCGGCCCGTCCAACTCCTCTGGAGGATTTGCCCGAGCTTCCCCCGAGGAAGTCCAGCTCTTGTAGTACTTGTGGAGCTCATACTTCCAGTCGGCGTACCGTAACTGCTAGTGGTTTCTCAGGTATTTACTGACGTCGGTGTCATCTAGGTTGAACTCAAAATTGATCTGCAATAAATTATTAAAGTTAGTAAAATAATTAAAAATAATGTAAAAAAAAAGGAGAAACACATACCGATAACTCTCCCCTACAACGCGTGATCTCCTCCGAGGGTTGGTTCCTGAAAGTATCCCCCATCATCAGGGACTTGGTGCGAAGAATCGCGCCCATGTCATGCACCACCAGGCTGTGGATTTTTACGACCGTTATCCGGAGGCGAGGCACGTACACCACCGGGATCTTTGCATTCGTTGTCTTGCAAATCCACTGGGATGTCAAACCCCGGTTGATCTCGCACACGTTCACCAACTTCCTTGCAAATTCGATGAACACTAGTACAAAATATGAGTAACAAATAAAAACAGTTGTTTAAATAAACAAAATAATCAACTTACCCTTAGAGAGTGCTCCGGCGACAGTCTCCGGTTTGTCTGCTCCGGCGTTGTCCTGTGGGGGCGGGGTCGGTACGGGGTTCCCCCCGTTTCTTGTTGTGTTGTTGAAGAGCCGATCGCGCAACGGGTCGTTGATGATCCGAGATCGGTGCCTGAACGGACGCCGCCCGCGGAGGCTACCGAGGCAGGGGATGCCTCATCCGCCGCATGATCATCAATGGGATCAGGGCGGGCGCGGGTACTAGATGTGATCAAGGTGCGATGCGACATTTATAATAAGAAATTTAAAATAATTAGTATAAAATTAACCAACATATTTTTAATTTAATAAAAAAAAATCAAATATTTTTAATATTAAATATTAAATTCACAAAATAAAAACAAAACCACATATAAAATTAACCAACATTTTTTAATTCGAATAATAAATAAACGAAATTTTTTTTTATTGAAAATTAGTAAATTGGCCAATAAAAAATAAAACCACCAAATTCTAATTTTTTTAAATAAAACCAACACAAACCAAAATTAGACCTAAAATACTAATTAATCCAAACAAACTTAAACCTAAATTACTAAACTCAAAATTCACAACATTATACCTAAATTTCTAAATCCAAATTTCGGGAATAAAACCAAACTTACAAATTAATCCAAACATACAATAATAATATCCAAAATCATAAAATTCACATATCCAAAATTTATAAAGCTCACATATCCAAAATTTATAAAGCTCACATATCCAAAATTCACAAAGCTCACATATCCAAAATTCACAAAGCTCACATATCCAAAATTCTCATATCCTACATCATATCAAAAATTCACATAAATGTTTTTAAATTCACATATCCAAAATTCATAAAATTCACATATCCAAAATTCACATAAAATTCATATCCAAAATCATAACAAAAATCATATACAAAATTCATAACATTATACCAATTTCAACATTATACCAAACATCACAATTTCAACAAATCATCAACATTAACTCTAAATTACTAAATCCAAACAAACATAATAAACCAAATATTTATATTCCAACCCAATCCAAATTCACAATATTCAAGTAAAAACCCTAAATTCACTATCTGCAATTTTGAGAAAAATTCACAATCTGCCAAAATCCAATCCAAATTTCAATTCCAATTTCATAATATCAAAACCAAATTTCAATTCAAACTAAAATTAAAATATAAACAATCAAAATTGACAATAACCAATCCACAATAACAATAGAGAGAGAGGGAGAACGAGAGAGAGCTGCGGCGGCGAGCTTGAGAGAGGAAGAGTCTGAGTGAGAGAGAGCGAGAGAGGGAGAGAGTAGTTTTCTTCGCCGGCGACCTTGAGAGATGAGGAGTTTGATGTGTTTGCATAGAGGTGAGGGCGCGGAGATAACGAGGAAAATGAAGAAGAAGGAAGAAGAAGAAGAGACAGTCGCGACTTATAAGTGTCTGAATAACCTTGCCCGACGACGACTTCGTCAGACACATTTTAATGAATTCTTAAGGTAAAAAAAAGCGGTGGATATTCGTCGGGCAAGTAGTTTCAATTTCGTCAGGCAAATATACGCGGTAAGTTTGAGTTTTCGCGAAAATTTTGGCGGAATTTATGAAACTTTCGCAAAAAAAAATTGCGATTGTTTTTTTAACTTTGCTCGACGAATTCTGAAAAATTGCTCGACGAATGATTAAATTCGTCGGGCAAGATGCTTATGTTGTTGAGTTTCTCACTGATCTAAAAACTAGGTCCGACGATAGAATTTTCAAGATTGGGACGTTCACTTTTTGGTTTTACGTGCCTAAAGCCCCATCAATCATTATCGTCATGTTTTACGGAGCTTATGTGTCTCGATCGTTAAGTTTGTGAATTTCAATGGGTTTTTCATAGTTCCGGTTCAATTGATATTCAAACGATGAAATTTTAAAAAATTGACCGTTCAATGGTTGCTTTTAAGTGTGTGTCACCCGTCGAAAATCTTGAGGTTTTGAGGATTTAAAGCAGTCCGATCGTCAAAAAACGTTTTGCGTCACGCACCGTTACCTAATCCCGAAAATTCCAAATTGGCTAATTTTGTAAATTATTGAAAATCGTAAAATAAGCAAATTCATCACGGAGTTTAAACACTTGAAGAAAACTTTATTACATTTTTCGAAGTTTTGGTTCCATTGATATTCAGACGATTGAATTTGACTGATCCAACCGTTTAAACCTAGGCTCAGTGCACAAATTTCCTTCAAATCAACACAAAACATAATTAGTTTCCAATCAAAAATCAAAATTTCAAAACTAAAAAAATTAAATTTCTCAAACCTTCAAAATTGGTGTTGGTGATTGAGAGAGAAAAATATTTTATTGGTAGTGAAAATTGTGATGAGATGATGATTGTTGATGTTATATAGTTAGAGAGAGAGAGAGTGAGTGAGAGAGAGATATGTGAGCATTGAGACTGAGAGCAAATGGGCAGAGAGGAAGAAGAAGAAAATGATGTCTGGATTATATAATGCGTTTAGACATTTGCCTGACGGAGAATATTCGCAGGGCAAAGTTTAATGATTCGTCGGGCAAACTTTAGCCAATGCCAAGTTTTGCCCGACGAACAATATTTGTCGTTAGGATTCTTCTTGCCTGACGGATAGAACAGATTCGTCGGGTCAACCCTTCTTGTTTTACGCGCCAACAACTTGTTCTTCCTGCCAACGCCTGACCCGACTAGCCTTCGTTTTCGTCGGGCAAAATGTACTTAGGCGGCGAAAACTACTTCGTCGGGAAAAATTTTGTTGGACAACCTCGGATTTCTTGTAGTGATTCGACATCAAAATAATGTCAATTTTTTATTTTTTAAAAACCTGAAGTTGCATTTTGTTCGTCACCAAGAACAGTTCGATACCTATTACCAGTAATCAGTAGTTTTGCATTTCTTGTCTTAGGGTTGGCAACCCTTCCTATCTGGCTAGAATTATGTGAATTTTGTTATATACAATTTGATCTTCTTATTTTCTTTTCAAAACCTGAAATCATTCTACCTTTGACTCTAAACGCTTTTGGCATGCTATGTATCTTTTTTGGGTTGTGTTACATCGGAAATTGAACAAAAATATGGAGCGTATTAGGTTTTAATTTAATAATATTATTTTTTATAACGTTGAAAGAGACTTTTGAGTTCGAATCATCCTAACATAAATAAAATATAAAATAACAATTTAAATATTTATATCTTATAGCTGTAAGCATAAGAAAAGCAAGCATGGACATTTGACGCTCTTTGATTATCACATATACTATTGTTTTCTTGAGCAATTTTAAGTGCTCTAAACATCAAACTTATAAATGAATAATTAACCCTATAACAAAAAATGTTGTGACGGGCCTGCTCTTCAATACTGGTTGGTCTGGACTGGGGCTGGAGAAAACGGGCAGTGAATAAAGATCGACAAATTTAAAAAAAATAAAGTTTTTGGGCCGGGTCGGGTCGGCTCGTTGTATGAAAATCTGATCATTTTATTTATAGCTGGGTAGCCACGATTTTTTTATTTTTTTATTGTCCCATTGATTTTGTTTTTGGCCGTCAATAGATGAAGGGTTGAAATTTTACGTTCACAAAAAAATGCATTAAACTTGTATTC
Organism: Oemleria cerasiformis; assembly: GCA_037349345.1. Classification (NCBI taxonomy): domain Eukaryota; kingdom Viridiplantae; phylum Streptophyta; class Magnoliopsida; order Rosales; family Rosaceae; genus Oemleria; species Oemleria cerasiformis. Next base: position 11,840,759 of record JAZGTL010000009.1, on the reverse strand, counting down.
ATCATAATCATTTAACTTGCAAAGGAAGAAATAATCGTCAAAGCCCTACAAGTCAGTTGCTGCGTATTTTCTCATAATTTTCCCAGAAACAAGCTGTAAGGGATTTGATCAAACCCACAATATCACCAAATCACAAACCATCCAGCAAACCAGATACGAACGTGTTCGTGACCGGATCAGGTGCCAACTGGCAAATCACGAGAAGAGAAATAAGAAAATAAAATGGAGGATTGATTTAATTAATTTTAACCCATATAATTTCCTGGTTAATTACAGCGGTGGGAAACGAAAATACAGGTAAGTTGCTGCGTAGTTTCTCATAATTTTCCCAGAAACAAGCTGTAAGGGATTTGATCAAACCCACATTAATATCACCAAATCACAAACCAACCAGCAAACCAGATACGAACGTGTTCGTGACCGGAACAGGTGCCAACTGGCAAATCACGAGAAGAGAAATAAGAAAATAAAATGGAGGATTGATTTAATTAATTTTAACCCATATAATTTCCTGGTTAATTACAACGGTGAGAAACGAAACTGGTGATAAATAGTCAACAACACGTTTCTACAATTTCTACAAGTTCAACCCAGTTAGTACGCGGGGTTCTCCAACTCATGCCACCGTTGTGAGTGGTTAATATTTCAGAAGTCAAATAGTACGTAGGCAACTCATGCATGCTCTGCCGTATAATATACACGTGTCATCTCTTAATTACAATATGTATACCTTGATTGTTATTTATGAAAATCAATTTTTTTTTAGATATGAGAGGGAATTTGAGATTGATTTCCCACTTTAATTTCTTGGAAGTTGTATGGAAATTACTATAGCGTAATATATTTACGTCGGAGATAAGAGAACGATAACTGCCAACATATATCCTCGATTTCTATTCTATAAATAGTTGTCAAAAGGCACAAACAAAATGCAAAACAAAACAAATTTTGAGCTTGTTGCATAAGATTCTTTATTTGTCAAGTAAAAGCTAGCAATAATATTTATTGATCTCTCCATATGTCTTCCAACCAAATATACGATGCTGCCACCGTCATTTGGCCTAGCACGAGACATGGACATGGTGGTCCGTCGCCTCAGCCACCTCCTCAGAGAGATCATGGTGGAAGTTCCTCGTATCCAAATGCTCAGCAAGCTCTAGGAAGAGACAAGAAGAAGAAATCTGGGAACAAGTAGGGGATGAATTCTAGCTACTAAAGAAGGAAAATAATAATACAGGTCAATTTGTATTTATTTTGTGTGATTAATAAAATGTCACATTAATATGATCACTAAATATGATCAATTTAGTGTATTTAAATAACATGATTCTTTCAGTTAAGATGAATTATATGTTGAAAGGTGGTGGCTATTACCTATAATATATATAAATCCCAATAGGCCGGGTGTAACAAAACAAAGGCAATGTATTATTTGATTTTTTTTTTAATTATTTTTCCTGATATATTTTTTTTTTTTTGAGAATTCAAGCAACTATCTGTTAGCTAAACAACAAAAATATGAATTCAAGCAAAATCAATCATCCGTTTAGTATAGGATGTGAATTCCTCTAAACTATGTAATATATAATTATCTCGTGTTCAACTCTCATAAAGAGTATACTCAAATGACATTATTTATTAATAAAAAAATTTGGATATTGATTTTTTTATCAAGTAATTATAGATCGATTTGAATGTTTCATAAAACATATTGAGAATTTTTGGTTTTACTTATTAATAATTTCATACTTATTGGATCTCATCATGTCTAATCTATTTAATTACAACCCTCAAACCATGTCTTTTCGGCTTTGATAATTGTTTTCTTGGGGCTTCTGACTTTGCACGAAGATTGTAGACGAAAAAGTTCTTTTTTTTTTAAACATGTGGGCGTACAGTGATATGAACGAGGGTATTTTGGATAAATTTGGTGGGTGCTTTGATTAGTAGATAAGAAGATACAATAATAAACTCGATTCAATAATATTTTAATCCGTCCAAATTTAGGGAGCACGTACTGAATTTTATATCGATAAATCAATAACCTCTTTCAATTAATACAATTCCTTACTCTCAATGCTTGTAATTTATAGAGATTTAACTGCAGTTAAATTTTAGAGGGTGTTTTTGAAGAAAACGAGGATTGATAATAAAACCACCCATATTCAAATCATGTTAATTGAATTCAAATTACTACACACCTACGTACGTGATGGCCAATATCGATCTATATTTGTCATCTTCCCCGAAAATACTTAATGTCGTGTTGAAATTTGATTAAGGGAGAGAACAAGATTATATGTTACAACTAAAATATTAAAGGGTATTATTTTTCTAAAAAAATTAAATGAAAACTTGGATGTTTATTTAAATGTATTTTGAACGTCATATTATTAATTATTTTACTTATTACATGTGGCATATTAATCATATCTTTTATTCATTATATAAAATATGAAAATCCTACTCGATATTTCTCGACAATTTCCAGCATAATTTGAAATTTTCTTGTGTAGTTTGACAATTTCTTGTGGAATTATTTTTACTATAGTTACAATTCCCCTTAATTAGGGTTTTCTGTGATGCCTTAATTTGTACATGTGCAACCCTTTCTGTTATTTTTCTTGCATGGTTTGAAAGTCAAAATGAAGGAAAAGCAATAGCATTTTGCATCCTAAGAATCCTTGTGCTGTAAGCAACCGCTTTGTTTGCGATTAAACAATCAAAGTTTATATCAAACTCATCCCTTCTCTTTAACTGCATGCAGTAATATATTACACATATCAAAAACACTCGGTTGATCAGATTAAAAATAAATAATGAACTTCGTTACTAATTTCTCGGTAATTGTTTGGCTAATATTAATCAGTTAGGCTAGGATATATACTTGCTAAAAAAAAACAATACTTACATCTATTCTAAGGTGGATGTACTTATTCTCTCATAATTGATTATCAAATGTTTCTTATGTAAATGTAATAATCGGAACTTTTTATTTATTTAAACATCATGTAAACATCATCTTTGCAAAAAAAATCAAACAAATTGGTGATGGTTTAATCATTCATATATATTAATTAAATTGTCGGTTCACCATAAGAATTTTAATTATTACAAAAACATACCGTGTATTGTTTCGACCCATACAAACTACCAAAGGTATTCTAATTTGGTTGATTGTTCATAGAGATGATATTTGCATGATGTTTTAAGAAATCAAAGGTTCCGATAATCACAACTATATACGAAAAATTCAATAATCAATTATGAGGAAAACATATAGTGAAAAAAAAAATTGATATATACATATATATAGGCATATTACACTTCCTTATCTTATGTTTTACATTAAATTTTGTGGTTATATCTAAATTCTCAAATTTTACATTTAATTCTAAACACTTTAAAATGTTTCACCTGGATTGATCCATTACAATCTCCGTCATAAGTCCCTTAATGGATGGCGTATTTTATGAGTGGCCCAACCAAAATGACTTTGAAGCCGACTTAATTTAGAGAAAAATCGCCATTTTGTATCTCTTTCCGGTCCAATTAAAGTGATAAAAAGCGAAGTTGTTATTAGGTGGACGCCCCATGAGAAAAAAATCATCAATTAATAAATTTTTGACAATGTAACAGATGCACCGATGTAGGCCTTGTTAAAGTGTTCATGGTTGTTAAATGTAAAATTTGAGAATTCATGTATAACCTTGAAATTGAATGTAAAACACAAGATAATTAAGTGTAATTTGTTATATATATATATGTGGGTCCATCCCACAATATAACATAATAATACAAGTTTATTTTGGCGACCCACATTAAATATCATTACCTACAAATTTTCACCATAATAAAAAATTATTTAGTGATTCAATTATTATCATGAACATTATGTGTTATTGAAGGCTATATGTTCATCTATGCATTTAGCAGCACTATTGAATGGTAAAATTATCAATTTAAATCATTTTTACAAAAATAAAATTTAATTAAGGAACAACAAAATGAATAATTAATTAGATAATAATTTTATTTTATAAAATCGCCAGACAAAATATGATGCGATCTTTGATTGAACAATATAGTTGCCGGGGTCTAGTGCCGGCCCAAAGGCACGCCCGGCCGGGCCCAAGTCTTGGGCTTCATCTTAAGAAAAGGCTGGGTGTTGTAAAATGCTTGATGTGAAATAACATTTGAGTCTTTAATTTGTAACTAAAATATAAACAAATCGTTACCCTTCTAGGCTTTTTTTTCTTCTTTTGAGAATGCGGAGTTTTGAATTATAAACTTTGCCTGTATATTAAATACATAAGTTTAATTAATCACTTACCATTTCTTTTGAGTATGGATGAAGATTCGATGACACAATGTGATACGATGATATGAATTTTAAAAAAAAAAATTAGAATACATAAGCTGTAAAGATACAGTAACTAAAATGGTAATTAACTGCAAACATGAAAAAATAAGTTCGTGCTATAAAATTAAAACACATTAAATAAGTTCATTTTACAAATAAATCAACTTATGAAATTTATATTTTGACCCCAATACTTTTTAAATTAATAAAAAATCACTAATTTTTTTATTATTTCACCTATTTTTTATATGCTGATCATATCAAACTCATATTGCTAACGTATTAGAAATATATTGAAATAATATCGCAAAGTCAACAAGATTGAAAAGTTAACGATACTCCACGTGGTTATCGAATATGTATCGAACCGTATCAAACCTATATCAAAATTTACAATATCAGTGTCTCTTAGCTTGTAATAGACTATATTAATTACACAAACATGTAATATTAATAAATTTTTATTGTGATATTTTTAGCATGGCTTTCATAACAAAGCCTATGCTATCAAAATTATGAAACTAAAGGATAGTAAAGCATTTTACATGCAAAAAGAAGATCAAATAAGAAGAAAGTAAGTCATATTTGAAGAAATTAGAACAACATATTCAAGGAAATTAATAAGGCTTTTTACTCAAGATGTCTTATGAATATTAACTTTAATTTCAAAATAGACTATGAACTCGATTTTGTACCAAGATGCCCCTTAAAACTCATTTTCGTTTCAAGTTGACTATTTTTCATCTAATGTGCTGACTTACCGTTAAATTCAAAAGAAAAATGATCAATTACAGAATTACCAATAATTACAAAAATACCCTTTTGACTATTACCAATAATTACAAAAATACCCTTTTGACTATTACCAATAATAACTAAAAACTTTCATGGCTAATTTTGTTTTCACCCTCTCTGATATCTCCCCCTTGTATCTTCATATTCCCCAAATTCTTCTTCTTCTTTAATTGAAATGATAGAAAAAGAATTATGATTAATTGAACAAAGGATGGGGATGGATTTGGCTCGGTATGAATATTGCCTTTTGTTGGCTTTGTATGGGGATGGATTTGGCTCGGTATTAATTGAACAGAGGGCTTTGATAATTTTGTAAATTAAAGAAGTGGTTTTTTTTCTTGGGATGTAAATTTGAATCGGGTTGGGTGTGATTTTGATGAATATTGTGATTTTCATGATCAAACTCTAAAAATTAAGGAAAAAAAGAGGGCTCTATGTGAAGACAGTGTTTTTATGGGGTTTTGAAGTAATTTTTTGCCAGGGTGGTTGTGAGTTCTGTGCCTGCAATCCCTGGCTTTGCCACAACCACACACCTTCTATTTCTTCAACCACTCTTCATCTTCAACTTCAAGATCTGTGCTTTACCCGCAAACCCGACCCAAATCTTCGATGCCCATTTTCAGAAGATCCGAATTTTACCTCCTGATGTTTTCATTTCGGTCCTCCGCGCCATGTTAGTGCCCCAAGTAGCCAAATGATCCACCAAGGACCGACACACAAAAATCGAAGGCCAAGGCCGCCGCATGCGAATGCCCGCCACCTGCGTCGCCAGAGTCTTCCAATTGACTAGAGAATTGGGTCACAAGTCCGACGACGAGACCATCGAGTGGCTCCTCCAGCAAGCCGAGCCTGCAATCATCCGCTACCGATTTCGTCTTCGATCGAGAGGAGGACCAAGCTGGTTTGGTCTTCGATGGGGTCTTATAATGGCCGAGTAGCCAGATCAATTGCTGATTTGTGACAACATTGCCCTTAAATTTAACAGTGAGTTAGCAGATTAGACAGAAAAATGACAACTTAAAATGGAAATGAGATTTCAGTGGGCATCTTGATACAAAATCAAATTCACAGTCAATTTTATGACTAAGTTAATATTCAGAGGGCATCTTGAGTAAAAAAATCAATTAATAATGTGCCATGATCACTTAAAATCTAACAACGACACATGAAATTTCATCCTCGATATTTCTTCGCTAAGTTAATTGAGTAAGGTGCCATGCTGCTACAGAAAGATCCTTTGCGTGTCTAATAGAATCAACGACTTGCTGTTTGTTAGACATCACATCCCATAGTTTGCCACTCGCCCATACATAATAAACTTTCTGTGTTCATCTATCATCTCCACCATTACATTTGGATTAAAAATGACATGTCCTTTATACTTCAATTCTGATTCACCAAAAGCATTTGAAAACAACAAATGATCAACAGCTAGCTGTTTAGGCTCGCCATTCATATTGCAACAAAGAATAGCATTGCAGTAATTGCAGTCGAACCCCCTAATCCTAAATTGTTTGGATCTATTAGGATACGACTATCAATAAACTGATATGCCTTTCGAATTGCCGCATCTTCTCGTCCTAATTAGAACTCATGATATTCCAAAATTTTCTTGAAAAGATGAGATTGCAAGTCATTGGGAATTCTATAGCTGTTATGATGTACCTTCATTTATTGCATATAGTCCTAAATGCAGCGTGCGTGCTTAAAAACAAAGTCATAGAGCTGCTCATATGCTTAGAAAAATGTCACAAGCTTACCGTCCATATAACATTAGTCTAATATAACTAAGTCTTGAGATATCAAACGCATAAGAGTTGTGTTGATCCAAGCAAAAACACGGGTTTCCTTTATGTTTAGGCAATAATAAAGGTTGGGAATGGTATCATGAAAACATTATCTTGTATTTACTTTTCAATAGGTTGTTTGTTAAGTAGACTACTCCTCTTGTCCGCATGTGTGTTACTTTGACCACCTTGTTGGAAAGGGGTTATTGGGAAGACTTAGTTTGAGTAGGTGTCTAAGTGACACAAAGGGAAGGAAATTCGAGTAATTTTAAAAACCTAGAGTCTTGCCTTTTAGGACAATGCCCTCATACACATACGCACAATCATTGTAAATAACCTATATCATCTAGATCATATTTCAACTAACAACAACAATGTTAAATTTATTATATATTAACAACGTGAAATTTCACAGCTACTCATGAAATAGCATCCGTGTTATTCCTTCTCGTAGTGCTTGTTGAGTAAGGTGCCATGCTGCTACCTGTGGATCCTTCAAAAGTATGTTTGGATGAGAAATTTCAAAATTCCATAGAATTTAGATATATGCACTAAAAAAAAAAAATATGAGCATTGTAAGTAGGTATTAGTTGGGTAACTAGTAAGTAAACACTAAAATAACATAAGCATAACTAACCACTAAACAAGAGATTTTCAAAGTAACACCTCCATTTTTATAACTTACAAATCTCATCTATATGTCTTAGATGTTTTAGGGTTCGGGGGTTCAATTGCACTTACGGCGATATTAAAAGACCACCACAAGCTGTTGGTAGTCAACTTGGGCAATTCTCGACATGTTATATGCTGCAACATAAATGACGAGTCTAGACAACTAACTGTTGATAATTTGTCATTAAGATATCAAGTATAAAGGATTTATTAATTGTAAACCCGATGTGGTGGTGGAGATAATAGATTATAAAAGATTTATTAACTGTACATTGATCGTACGTGAAATTTCAACTAATTATTTATTTATTATTAATTACTTTACTTTAAAATTGAGACATATCAATCTTATTATTCACTCTTATCATAAGTTTATAACATATCTAATAACATCACGTGGCGTTCCTCGGAAGAATAAAAAATTTCTCCTTCACTTGGTTCCTAAATTGTAAATAATATTAAAAAAATTAGCAATTAGAGATATAGTTTAAGCCTCATATTCAACAAAAATATCACATTATTCAAAAAACATAGATAGTTTGGGACTTGCGAGATGATCATCCCAGTCCATACTCAACAAAAATATCACATCTATTCAACTAACAAAGTTTATTATACATATCAGACTCTATTTTGTTGATGCTTAAAATTGGTCTTAACAACGTGACGGCTTCTTAAAGTTCAGGTGATCAGCCAATTAGTCCCCAATCTGAATCACCATCACTATTCGTTAACTAGTTGTTTTCCAAAACCTACGAAAGGAAGAGCTAATAGGAAACACGGATGTTGTGACAAGAAACAACAGAACGTGTAAAATTTACGGGTGATATGCTAGGTAGATCATATTGTAAATTACATCTTTAGTATAGATAGAACTTGCAAATACAAGTACGATCCATTAATTGTATTAGAGACATGGTTTACGATGTGGTCTATAAATGTGGTTTCCCTAGCATTTTTCGAAACCGTGCAAAATCTCACAACTATACATGAAATATCATGATCTGAGCTATTCCTTCATTGTGCTTGTATAGTAAGCCACCATGCTGCTACATAAGGATCCATTATGTATCTAATAGAACCAACAACTTCTTGGTTAGACATAACTTTCCATAGCCCAGCACTGGCCAATACAAGAAACTGTACGTTTTCATCAATAATCTCCAGCACCACCTCGGGTACACAATTAATATGTCCTTCATACTTGAATTCTTTTACACCAAAAGGCCTCGATAACCACATATGATCAACAGTTAGCTGTCTGGCCTCGCGATTTATGTTGCAACATATAACAGCTCGACAATCACCCACGCTGGCTACCACTAACTTATTGTGGTCTTTTAACATTGCTGTCACTGCAGTTGAACCCTCATCAGACCTCGAAATGATTTGAGTACTTGAGGATATGAGTATCAGTTAAATGGCATCCTTGCCGAATTGCTCTCTCTTCTTGGCTTGGAAACCAAAAATCAGGCTGTATCAATATATCCTCCAAGGGATAAGATTGGAGGTACTGAGGAATTTTATAGCTGAAATGTCCTTCATATATTGCAAACAGTCCTAATTCCGGTTGAAATTCTGTAATTTTCTTATAATCAGTAACAATAAAGTTTTCACTATCATGTTCGGATTTTCCCTTTACCTGATAGAACGCATAATCTGGTATTACTTTTCTTGCAAGTTTTGAAGGCACATTGCTTGGAATATCTGGTTTTGGTGGAGCTGTTTTCTTGAGATGAAATGGCGGCGGTAAAACTTTTTTTGACGGTGAGCCTAACCCTACTTTCTCCTTTATCTTGTTCTGAATTTGCCTGCGAAATTTTGTCATGTTGGGAATGTTTGGAATCTGTGGTAACAGAAGAATTTGAAGGAAAATGGTCAGTTTCTGCAGCCACTGTGAGTGAGTGATCAATAAGAATAATAATCACAGTGATTAATTTCACCATTAACCCCAAAAGAACTCTCCTGCTACTAATCCTTTCCATATGGATTGATGGCTCTAATCTTTACTATTGGCTAGCTAGAGTTATTGTGTGTTTGCAGGTTAAAAAGCTTTTACAAATAGAGAAATTATGGTAGTGAAATGTGGTATTTTTGAGTCAATTGGTCGTTAATTATTATTTATAGGATAGGAAAATTTCAAAGTAAAAAGAAGGGTATAGGTCATTTGGCTTTTGGTCCTTGACAAAGAAAAATTGGCTATTGGTCTTGTATTTTCAATACTGCTCTATGGAGTGGCCGATCCAGAAAAATTTACCCAAAGGGTCAACATGTAAAACTGTTACATCCCGTCCCGCAAACTCAGAAATCCGAAATTATTCGATTAAAAAGCCCTATTAGTGGTTGTTGGACCTTGATGGTTCAACCAATTGGATTTACTTGAGCCCAAATAATTGAAGCCCAAATATCCAAAACTAAAAACCCTCCCGAGAAGCCCAAGCCCAGGACCATCATTAATCATCTTCCTGCCCACACTCTCCCTCACGGCTCTCGCACCCCTCCACCTCACCGGATCTCTCCTGTCTCTCGATGGCGAACACCGAAACCCACCCACACCAGAACCTCGAGACTCAGGCGAGTCACCATCTCCTACTCTCTCTCGTACCTTCCCTCTCCTCCGCTCATCTTCTTCACGCGAAGAAGATCGAGAACAGCAACCCCCAAGCCGGCCACCGGCCACCATATCACTTTTTGAAATTGAAAAAAGAGAAGTTTCAGTCGTCTTCTTCGTGAGAAACTTTAGCGCTGCTGTCGATGTACCGTTTTGTTCATCGCAGTCCATAGCAGATTGGGAGCAACCAGAGACCCAAGTGTAGTGCCTTCACACCATTCCTGAGGCATTTTTCCAACAGATTTGGGTATTATTTTGGCCAACACCAACCCCTCTAAGGGGTCAACATAGAACTTCCTTGGGAGAGTTTACAACCTTCAAGGGGTCAATTGACCCCTGTTGCCCCTTCTTAGATCCGCCCCTGACTGTGCAACAACAAAGTTTTCAAATTCTTGGTTTTCTCTTTATCTTATAGGACGCAATATATGGTGTTAATTTTCTTGCAGGTTTGGAAGGCACATTGCTTGGAATATCTGGTTCTGGTGGAACTTTTTTCTTATGATATATTTGCCGCGATAAAACTTTTAGGGTATGTTTGGTTGAGGATTTAAGGTACAAAGAATTTAGATAAAATTAGTTAAGGACGATGAATTTTAAAGTATCAATAGATTTCAAAATGATTAAATGCGAGCAAGATATTTAGATGAGATTTGTAAGTAACATCTTAATTGATAGGTGTTACTTTGAGAATCCTTTATTTAGTGATTTTCTTATGCTCATGTGGTGAATTTGCCTCCTTATTAGTTATTTATAAACATTCAATTTATTCAATTATTGATGATGTATTTTTTATTAATATAACCTAAATTACATGAAATTTTAAAATTTCATCATCCAGATATACCTTAATGACGGTGAGCCTAACCCTACTTTCATCTTTATCTTATGGGGAATTTCTCTGCCAAATTTTGGGAATCTAAAATTAAAGTGTGCATTAACGGAAGCAGTTGAAGGGATAATATGATCAATTTTTGCAGCCATTTGATCAATAAGCAGTATCACAGTGATTACCATCACCATTTGCACCATAACTACGCTCCTGCTACTAATACTTCCCATATGGTTGATGGCTCCAATCTTTTACCATATATTGTACATATAATATTAAGCCATTGGAAAATTACTAGAGCTTTTTCTCTTACTTATCATCTTAGCTTTTGGCTTTAGTAATCGTTGTGTGTTTTTGAGGTTAAAAAGCTTTTTCACGTAGAGAATTTAGGCCCCATTTGGATAGGGCTGGATTTGAATTTGAAAGTCCAAATTCAAATTCACTTATTTGGAGTTATATAAATTAAATATATTTGAATTTGGATCAAATTCACGTAGAATTTCAGAAACCCAAATATTGAAATATTTTCAAACCCTAATCATTTGGTAAATCTATATCATCTACCACCTCTATTTCCTTTCGTGAAGTTTCTCTCTATGCTTGCTCCGCCCCTCTCTCCGCTCGCCCATTCCCCCTCCGTCCCTTTCGCCGCCCCTCTCTCCGTCGTCTTTAACCCTCCGCCCCTGCTTCCTCCGCTCCCTTTCGCTTCCCCTCTCATCCCTCTTTCCCTTTTTCCATCTCTCTAGAACTCCTCCCCAGATGTTGATTACTTTCTACTTATAACTGTACCCAATAATATCAAAGTAAGTAATATTAAAGATTAACTGTCCGAGAGTTTCATCTCTCTAGAACTGATCCTCCCCAAATCTCGACGAAGGATTAACGTCGGGCATAGAGAATTGCAACGTAGAATAACGTCATGGCGGCGCAAGACACCACCGCCACTACCTTCGAAACGGTGCCATCCTCCTCCATTTTGATTTAGCAGCTTTCAGTTTTTTTAATTTTATTTTTTGATCAATTTGATCAGCTTCAACATATTAGGTTTGGTTTATATACTTTATAATCTTCTCTTAAAAAAAATATTTATGTTTAATATATTCTTTGTTCAAATCATTAATTGAAATTTTGGCATCAAATATAAATATCTAAATCTCTTTAAAAAAATATAAATATCCAAATAAGCTCATTTCAAATCCAAATTCAAATTCAAAACCAATGTACCCGTATGGTAATAAAAGGTGGGCGATATTTTGAGTCTAGCTAAGTGGTTGTCAATTACAAGATATATATATATATATATATATATATATATATATGTTATAGGTCAATTGGCTTTTGGTCCTTGACAAAGAAAAATGGGCTATTGGTTCTCTATTTTGGGTACTGTTAAACCACGTCTACTCAACCCTACCAAATAGGTAGATAGAGAAGGATAATACTTACATTTTATCTTGGTGGTATGATGGTACTGTTTCACGTTTGTTCAACCCTCCCAAATATGTAGATAGAGAAGGATAATACTTACATCCCACCCTAATGATACCTTCTTGTACTACCTTTTTCGATTTATCGAATTATAGTTATCCTTTTATTTATAGCTCACTTTTGCATTATTATCTTAACACACCCACGTACATTGACCAAAAAAAGATTATGATAATTCTTTTATTTTTTTACATGAAAAATGAAGTTATGTCGTTCATTTTACTTGAAAAGTGGAGAAAGAAATAACGCCAAACTATTTTTTAAAATTTAAAATTGATTAAGTGTCACTTCATTCTCATTATTGATATTTGATTAGTTTTTTTCATGCTTTAAATGGAGGATATTGTTGGGGTTATGAAAATTTTAACCGAAGGTGCTGAGAATGAGAGTCATTGTGAGAAGCAATTACAGAAAAAGAGAATGAGAGATTTCTGTGAAAAGGAACAGAGAATTTTAAGAGATTATCTAAGTTTTCTTATTAATTCAACAAATGGTTTACGACTGACTTTATAAAGCCCACATGGCTTAGCTGGAAAATAGAATACTAACCAATTATTGAACTAACTAAATCCTAACTACTATGGTTAGTCCATAACAGTACAAGCAGCATTAGCTGCAGTACAACCATAAAGTCTTTCTGGCTATATACCACGATATGATAGATCGGGGCAAAAGAGTGATCCATAATATCTTATTGGAAGTCTAGAAACGAAAAGTAACCTCTGCTAATTAACATATATCCTCTATATATAAACTCTTGCCTTTCAAGGAAATTAAGGGCCATCATATATAAATTTCTGGTCATTAGAAAGAACTTAAACTAGGATATTCTCCATAAACAAATTAATAAGAATAGACACATTATTTAGTGTCCCGAGGGTTGAGGGTTGAGGGTTTAGGGTTTATGACTAGTTAGCTCTTTGAACCCAAAAACGCTTACCTGCCTTTCTTTTAAAAAAAATTCACATCAATTTCACTGTACAGTAGTAATTTAATTATCAGAAAATCAATAAGCTTTAATTTTGATTAATGATGAATGTCTATCTAACTGAGTTAAGAGTTCGCTTGAGTTCCCTATAAATCATGGTTTTTTATTTACTGAAAAATAAGGAAGAAACTCGAGATATCAACCATGAAAATTAGGGTTTCTAGAACCAAATTTGTTATGATATTGCTTATGTTCATGGTGTTGGTTGTGGAAGCTAATAATTACCCTCTTCATTTCTCATCAAACCCATCTTCCACCATTTTCTTCTTTTAGAGAAGACATCAATACTAGAAATATATATTATCAAAGATGGATATCAAATTTTCCACCGGATAAAGGAAGAGGCTACCGGTCCGGCCAACAGAAAAAAATTTCTCTAGATAAAGGCTCATCATCAGATACTCCAAACCATGGAATACCAAATGGCGATGTACCTACGAGTGATCATGACCATGTAACATATGGAGTCTACTCGGAAAAGGGAAAATCCAATTTGGGTATGATGGAAGACTATGCATTTGCAAATTCTAAGAAAATTGATGTGCATGAGTTAGGGCTATTTGCCATATTTGATGGCCATGCAAGCCATGAAATTCCTGAATATTTACGGTCTCATTTATTTACAAATATGATGAGGGAGCCTGATTTTTGGACTTATACCGCGGGAAGCGCAATGAAGGAAGCATATCTTAAAACTGATACTAAAATTCTAGAGAAATACTCGGATCAAGGTCATGGATTAGGCCCCTAGTTCGACTGCAGTCCTAATGAAGCGGCAATTAAAGTTGGTTGTAGGCAATGTTGGGGATGCTCGCGCCGTTATTTGTTACAAGAGTGGCAAGGCAAAACAATTATCTGTTGATCATGACCCGAGCGAAAAACTGGAAAAATAAGCGATTGAGGCAAGAGGTGGTTTTGTTACAAAAATTGGAGGGGATGTTCCTCGTGTTGATGCTTTGTTGGAGGTGTCAAGGGCATTTGGTGTGAAGGGGTTGAAGAAACATATTAGTTGTGAACCTTCTGTGGTGGCTGAGTTGAAACCATGTATGGTGACATCGAGTTTCTAGTTTTGGCAAGTCATGGGTTATGGAAGGTAGTGTCTAATCAACAAGTTGTAGATTCAATTAGACTAGTACAGAATGCTCAACAAGCAGCAAAACACCTTTCTCGAGAAGCAATCAGTAGAGGGAGTTACGATGATATTTCATGTGTAGTTGTAAGATTTCGATGAATTCATAGAATTATGGGTACTTTGTTTAGAATAATAGGTTAATAGCTATTTAAATTTATTATTTTAGGTTTTCATGCTTTCATGTATGGAGTACGTCGTTCGTCCAATATGCAACCAACCATAAACTTGCAAAACAGGAACCAAAAGCAACCACTTTGAAATTTCAATGGTTTTCTTTCCTTTGATGCTTCAGCCAAACAAAATATAACCCTACTTTGTGCTTTAAATACGAATGGGATTGGAGCCGAACCAGACCCGAGGGAGGAGTCCTGAATTCCGACCAACAATGTGTCCGAGGTGGATGTCCAAAGTGATCTTGTTCCAACTCTTCAAGACCATCCATCCATCTATCATTGAAAATTTTTAACCACAAAACTACTAGTAGGGCACAACAAAAGACTAACAAATAAAGTGATTAGTTTCTTTTCTGTGCTTCATTACTTCAAGAAGCTCATAAATATTACATCTTTTCAGAGTCACCCAAGTTACCCACTTAGCAAACAAGATGAAATAAAATTTTACTCTGCTTCTATGCAACCAAGTGAAACGATTAAATTTGCTGCTCGGTATTGTCGGGCCTCCGGTATGGCATGTATCTGTGGTCCTTTGCAGCATTCTTCCTGCGCCTGTTCTCAATGAAGGCTTCAAGCTTGCCAGATCCCTGATCATGTAAATAGATTATATTAGTTTTCCAAGACATAATGAACATGTAATATTCCCAAACAGGGTAATTCCAACATCATGACAGGAAAATATGTACCTTAAGTTGTTTATACTTTTCCACAAGTCGTTCCTTTCGGATATCAGCTGCAAATAGTAAAAATGAATCATTAATTGGAATTTTATGTAATAATCTTGTCTTCGTAGAATTAGGCTTTTCATTCAATTGGGCACGACTAAAGCAACACCTTTGAGCAATTATGCCAAAATCCTATCTGGGGTTGATTTCATTAGTCTGTACTTCTGGTTAGTCCTTAGCAGATGCGAGCAACACCAAAATGTTTCAAATTTCTGTGTCCTAGATTCATTAAATGGGAAATCGTGACAAAAATCACTCCAAACTCTCTTAAGTGCTAATTAGAAGTATAGACTATCGAAACCAAACACAGATGCATATGCACAAACAGATGGTCAGGCAGTGAGAAAGGGTATTTACATTTCTTAAGGAAAAAGGGTTGTTTCCCTTCCTTTGCTGCTTCTCTCTGCTTTTTCTTGTGCTTAGCCAGTATTGCATCTTCAGTACGCTTAGCTGACTCAGTTTTTAGCTGTTTATCCTGCAAAGACACAACGGAGAAAATTGAAGACTAACAGAACCAGTATTTTAATTTTATCTCTGAAAAACATAGAAAGTTAAGGGGAATATATAGAATGGTCAGGTATATGACAGAATTTTTCAAACATATTTCTTTAAAGGCAAGCACTTACAATCCAAGAAACACGTTTCTTTAAATCTTCAAAGACTTCTGGGTCCTTGGTTTTATTCATTTGCTTCTGTAGCGCCTGTCATATCCAAAACAAAACTCATCAGAGAAAAACAATAAGTACGTATGGATGAAACTGAAGATAAAACATATTCAAGAAATTTCACCTCTCTTTCGGCAGGGAGCTCGTTCTCAAATAAAAAGTCATATCTCTTCCTAAACCTGTAGGATATTCCATTTTTGACAAGAAACAAAATTTTGTTAATGCGAATTTAAGGAAAAGCTGCCCACTAACCAAAAACAATCCAATGCAGTAAAAATCTAGCTATCGTACTTAAAAATACAGATCACGACATATTCTAATCTACATACTAGCCACAAAACTCCTGAAACTCAAAATAACAGAAAACTTTACTTTATATCATAAAACCTCACCCTTCCCACCAAAAACTTGAAATCCTTTTGTAACAACTTTGCCATTTAGCTCAGTCTTTACAATAACAATTTTCCTAACAACTTGGTAACTTAGTTTTACATAGTTCGGATTGAGAAATTTGACATTCCGGAAGTAGCACACATCTTTCATAACAAGAAAACAGAAAATAAAGCAATGTATACACACCACAAACGGAGAGACAAAGACAGCTTACCCATCAACATCAAGAGTTCCACATAAAGATTCAAAGCGTGGATCACGTACCACCTGAACATATGAAGAAATAATTTCAACTGCCGTATACTGATTCAATTTTACAAGTTTTACACAAACAAAGTACACGTAAGCCAATCCTCAAATACCGATTAAAATTCAAACCATGTGTACTGATTCAATTTTCTGTACTCCAATACTTCATTGACTGTCTTAATAAGTAGCCTAAGTAAGGAAATACTTAGCTTTTACCATACATGGCGACTCACAACTTCACTCATTCATTCCAAGATTTATCATAAGTTTGACACATCAATCTTGTCCAGATAAAGGAATACTAAAAACAATAATTCCCATTGTCATACTTAACATCTCACCAGGTTTTGATTCCAAACAGTTCATAGCAAAAAGATAGAAACACAAACCAAGCAACAGGGTGCACTTATTATTTTCAATTTCTTTCCTAGTAAATTTGTCATACCACTCTTTCTAATGAAATATAAGGCATGAGTCTTAATCAAGGCATAAAATTACAAGGCAGAACAAACGTCATATAATAAGCTCACCTTTTTCGAAACTTGAATGACCTCCCGGAATCTTGTAACTGGCTTCTTGCAACTAACCTCCATTGGCCTTCACAAACATAAACACACACATCCATCTCTTTAACCACATTACATAGTTACATACAAATAAAAATAAAAATACAAACCAAACAAAAACCAGTGGAAAAAATCCCAATGTATGCTCCAATTACCGGTTCTTATTGGCCCGACCTCCCTTCTTCTCTTCTTTAGGCTTTGGGTGCACTAAATGTGACCCATTCGAGCGCGCCTGCTGCAGCTCCCCAAATGTCACATCTGCGAGCTCATGTTCTATCTCCTCCTCCTATCATAAAGAAGGAAATCAAATTCAAAAATCAACAGTTCTTCAAATTAAAGTAAAATAGAGAAAGTTGATTTTGATTACTTACCTCTTCGGAAGAAGATGATTCGGATTCTTGGAACTTTATTTTGCTTGAGGTTCGGATTGTGCTGCGAGGTTGCTTCATTTTAATTTTCTGAGTTTAATAGGATTGGGTTTGCCCTAAAATTGAAATCGAAGTACAATTAATGTGAAGAAACATACAATACACAACCCAATTAATCAAAAAACAAAGATGATATCAACTAAAATTGAAAAGGAAAAAATCAATAGTAGGAAACCTGAGAATCGTTGCCTCCTCTGTATTGATAATGGAGGACGGAGGACGAGGGAGATTAGTGGTCAGTGAGAAGCTTGAGCTGAGTTGTCAGGTGCGTGCAAGCCTAAGAAACGACGACTGCTATTCGGCGCTTTGGGTTTTTTGGGAACTGTGTATCTGCTGCAGTGGGCTGGGCAAGTAAAATCGAAAATTCGGTTAGGTTTGTTAGAATATATTTAGGCTTAATTACTGAATATATTTAGGCTTAATTACTTTAATAATCAGTGTTTTACATTTAACAAGATTTCTAAAGCAAGACAAAAAATAAAAAAAAAATAAAAAAAATTAGAGTTCGAAATTTAATCTAACACTAGTTGTAATTTCTTTTAATTTTTTTCAATATCTTAAATAAAAAAACTAAATGATTCATATCAATTCAAAGTTTTTGGAGTTTCTTTTAATTTTCTCCCATATCTTAAATAAAAAGCTAAATGATTCATCTATATTATTATAAAGCCAAGAGGATGAGTAGGCTTCACCAAAAAATTTTGTACGAAAATACTCATCTATTAATAACCTTTACATTTAATAAATAAGGATACAATAGTAAAATTAAATATTTAAATTTAAAAAAAATTAAAAAATAAACATTTTAGTGTAGGAGTGGGTATACTCAAATACTGAGTAGGCTTTCCCAAAAATTTCAAATTAAACTATTCTTTCACTAATAATTAAAAAAAAAATAAATCATTTAATAATTAAAGATAATAGTAAAATCAAATATTAATTTATAAATTAAAAAAATAATAGTTAATGGAAGAAATGAGCTCAGGTAGTCAAATCACAAAACATTGTCACAAAATCATGGGCAAATTACACTTTACTACCAAGTGGTTTACATCTTATAACAGATTCATACATGACATTTCAAATGTTGCAATTACCTCCCTGAACTCTTCAAAACGTGACAATATGGCCTCTTCCGTTAACTTTTCTGTTAAGTTTTTTGTTAAATACTGATAGGGACAAAAAATAAAATGTTTAATACTATTTAATTAAAATATAACAAAACAACAAATTTTTTCTGGGTTTGTTGCTCCTTCAGCTGCATCACCTATGCCATGGCATGTGAAGTTTTTTTGGACTGTCAAAAGCCCATGAGAGATTTTATTATTTAGGTATTTGTTTTCGTAGTTTCGGATTATAACTACGTGGATTTGAATGTTTTATGAGGTTTTACTCTCCATCTAATATGGATTTGTTTAAATGAATGGTTTTTATTTGTGAGATGTTATTCTTATGCCAGTTCTTTGATTGTGATATTCTCTATTGGCAATCAGACTCGCAGAGGATGATGATCTCCTTGAGTGCAAACAGAACCAGTTGAACCGATTAAGAGGAAATGCAAAAACCATAAGGAACGAATCCCTAACTTCACTCTTAGTTGAATTGAATCGAGGCTAGCTCGTGATGTCTTCAATGCTACTTTCTTTCTTCACCTAAATCTGGATTGAAATTGAATTGGAAATCGGGTGATGTTCACTATGATGATCGGTGCACCCCAGGTGTTTATGTTTTTGCTTGAGTGAATTTTCTGCTTTCAATGGAGGTCAGATATGACTGACTTCTCCGTGTGAATTTTCTTTCTTTTTTATTGAATGATGAATTACAATGCATATAGACACTCACACCCTCTCCTTGATTCGGTTAGAGATGATAACAATATGATGTCATCATACACACACTTCTTGCAGTTCACTCAAAACTGCTCACACACTCACAATTACACTAACCATTACACACACTTACAACACACACATTCTCTCATTTAATGCCTTCATCTTGTGACACTTGTCCTCCTCGAGTTAGCAACATGTGTGCTGCCAAGTTAGCTGCTAGTGATGCAGCTTAGTCACCAACATTCTCATGCTTCTTGGGTTTCAATTGATAATTTCTGGTGATGTATCTGGGATAAAAAAAAAATTTAAGTTGAGTCGAGAAGTTGAGAAGAGAGAGATGAAGAAGAAAAAGAAGAAGAAGAAAATTGGAGGAGAGAAGAAGAAAATTGGAGCAATAAGTAATTGATCGGAATCTTAGTTTAAAGGAATTTTCTGGATTTTTTTTATGGGTTGGAAGGTCTGAAATCGGTCTCAAGTGTTAAAGGAATTTTCTGGAAAAAGTATGAGTATGTTTGAACATTTCGTTACTAAAGGGTATGTACACCTTTAGCAACGAAAATTTCAGATGAACAGCGTCGCATAAACCTTTTTATGCGACGCTGTTCATCTGAAATTTTCGTTGCTTTTTATGCGACGCTATTCATCTGAAATTTTCGTTGCTAAAGGTGTTTCAGCCTTTAGTAACAAAATATTCAAACAAAAAATATTTTTTCCAAAACAATTCTAGAAAATTTACAAAATTCTCAGAATTTGCTCATAATTTGATCGGAGGTGTTTGAGATAGATGAGAGGCATACAAGATTATTTTTTCTTCAATCTAAAGTAATTTTTCTTTGATTTCTCCACATTTTTACATGATCTCTCTAATACTTCTTCTATTCAACAATCCATTTTTTTCTCCTATTCCTTTTTGCTACAATCTAAAAACAGTAACTCCTTCCCTCTCTCTCGGTCTATCTCATTTTGTGCCTCTCTTCAACCCCAAGAAATTGAAGCAAAAACACAAATAATGAATTGAAATGAGAGAGAATTCAAGAATAAGAGAATTAGCTGGTGGCAATGCGGTGGCAACGTACGAGGAGAATGAGAAGCAGCTGAAGAGTGAGAAGCAGCGAAGGTGGTGGCAATGGGGAAAAAAAATTATTTTCAATAATTTAAAATTAATTTTATATTTTGTTTACCACATGACGCCTATTTGTCATTACACGTCAGTATTTAACAGAAAATGTAACAGAAAAGTTAGCGGAGGGGCCATGTTGTCATGTTTTGAAGAGTTCAGGAGGGTATTTGCAACATTTGAAAAGTCATGTATGAATATGTTATAAGGTGTAAATCACAGGATACTAAAATGTAATTTGGCCCAAAATCATTGTATTTCTCCTATTACTAACTTCTACTATTACCAATAAGTAAACATGTCTTAGTTAAAAAAAAAATGATCTACTCTCTTGTACCAGTAGCCAATAGATGATCACCAACTATGATTTATTTACAACTCGATCTAAGCTACAATATAATACATAGGGATGACCAAATGGGTAAAATTAAGGGTATGTGTAAACCCTTACCCAACATAGGTACAAATGGGTATTATACCCATCTATCCTCATTCTCAATTTTTAAGAGTTTACCCAAATCCTACCTATTGGTTAATGGGTACCTATGACAATTTTACTTTTTTTCCCTTTCAATTTTTTTTCTTGCTTTTCATTTTGTTTTTAACTTCTAATTTTGTTTTTTTACTTTCAATTTCTTTTCCTTTTCAATTTTTTTATGCACTGCCTAATTGCTTTGTTTTTGTCACATTAACTTGAGGCTTTAAAACAAATAAAATCCATGTAATGCACACAGGACTTTGAACAAGTTGAAAAGACAATACAACCATTAAAAAGGGCATCCAAGCTGCAACAAACCAACAAGATTTTGCAACACTTACTGGTAGCGCTTTTATGCTACACCTTTTAAAGCTGCTCGAGCCTCAGCAGGTTCAAGAAAAACAACCTGAAGAACAAGAATTTAAGAAAAAGATTAGTAGAAACCACTTACCAACAACAAAACTACATCATGGTAAACTAATATCATCAGTCATTAAGATTTTTCTTCCTCTTTGAATCATCAAAAGTTTGGGATAATAGAAGCACATAATACTACATCTGATTGACCATGTGTCAAACAAGAGAAGAAAACCTCAACTATTAAAAAAAGGCTTATTACTTAAAATGCAGCAAGAACAATCCAGCGATTCTCAAATTGCACCAAGAACTGAAATTTACCTCAAAATGCACCAAGAACAGTAGCAACGTAAAAAATATTGCACTATTTAATTGACGCTGTTACTAACACTGTTAAAAACTTGTCAAATCCCTAAAATACCCTTTCCTCTCTATGTTCAATACCCCCTCATCGCCAAACGCCTCAAAACCCACCTCGAATGCCTCCGACTCCGCAACTTCTGCACCTTCTGGTGCTCATCCATTCCCCCTATCACCACTTCCCCTCCCCTCCTCTCAACTTCCCCGTCCCAAGCTCTAACAAACCCACTGCCTTCTTCTCCCAAATCACCATCTACCTCTTTTGACTCGACTCGAACTCGAACCCAAATCGTCCGCGCCATCGCAATCCAAGTTGAGGATGCCGTCCCCCCATCACCGCTTCCCCTCCCCTCCTCTCAACTTCCCCGTCCCAGGCTCCAACGGACCCACTACCTTCCTCTCCCAAATCACAGTCTACTTCTTCTGACTCGACCCGAACCCGGACCCAAATCGTCCGCGCCATTGCAATCCAAGTCGAGGATGCCGTGGCGGCCTTCCTCCCAACCTCGCCCACTGTGCTAAACCGTCGTCCCCACGAATCCTCCTTGACAACCGAGCCACCATCGCCGAGGTCCAGCTCTACATCAACGTTGTTTTGCGGTATGTTAGCTACTCAATTCCGAGCAACCTCACTGACCCGGACCCAAGCCTCTGGTTCCTTCCCGGATTCGAAGCAATACCGTCATTGTTTCCGCTGGACTTCGGACTCCGTCATCTGGACCACGCAGTCCGCAATGTGGAGGATCTTAAATTGGCGGTTGAGTACATGAAAGGCTTCACCGGGTTTCACGAATTCGCCAAGCTCACGGATGAGGAAGGGGTATTGAACATAGAGAGGAAGGGGTATTGAACATAGAGAGGAAGGGGTATTTTAGGGATTTGACAAGTTTTTAACAATGCTAGTAACGACGTCAATTAAATGGTGCAATGTTTTTGACGTTGTTACTGTTCTGGGTACATTTTGAGGCAAATTTCAGTTCTGGGTGCATTTTAAGTAATAAGCCTTAAACAAAACCAAAAGCAAACTGTCAAATAACCTACTACACCATAAATCAACACTTTTTAATCCATGATGGTTGCAAGCCAAGTATGGACGGTCAAAGCATATCTTAAATCTTGATGCCTCAAGAATATCTTCATTTCTACCTTTCCATCTATTTAGTATGAAGGCTTATTAGTCAAAATGCACCAAGAACAAGCTAGCGAATCTCAAAATGCATTCAGAATTGAAATTTTCATTAATTTGCACCAAGAACAGTAATAACGTCGAAAACGTTGCACCATTTAATTGACGTCGTTATTGACGCCGTTAAAAATGCTTATGTGGCAGTCAAGTGACAATAATTAAAGGGCATTTTGGACAATTTCAATCAACCAAATTGATGCATTGTGCATCATCTTCTTCCTCTTCCTCATCCATCGACACAGATCATGAAATTCGACAAACCATCCATGAATACCATCTTCTTCCTCTTCCTCTTCATCTTCCTCATCTTCGAATTCATCGTGAAGACCATCACTCCCTCATCTGCGCAGCATGAATTCAACAACCCATCCATGAAATTCAATATCCCCAAAAAGCTCAAACCCGTGAATTTTTCGGCGAGATATCGGTCCAAATCCTCGATTACAATCACAGACTTGGTCGTCGTTCGCAATAGAAGGGTCTTCAGCTCTGAATCGTCTTTGACCCCCGATAGATCGAGATCGTACACATCGTAGTTGAGAAAGTTAGCCACGGTGGCCACAAAGCTTGACTTTCCGGTACCCGATGGCCCATATAGCAAAAAGCTCCGTTTCCAAACCCGACCTAATATGTGGCAATATTGCTTGGCTTTGAGAAACGACTCCAAATTGGATTTGACCTTGGATTTGAGATCGGCTTCCATGGTTATGGTCTCCAAGGTCGATGGGTGGGCAAAAGGGAATGCTCTCCATGGTCGGAGCTTCAGCGTTCAAATAAAGCCTCAAGTCTCGTTTGTATGATTTGTATTTTAGAAAGTGATCCCTGTTTCTTGCATTTCAATTTTGAAATGCTTCTTGATCTTTTTGTTTTGAAATTTCAGATTCTTGATTATCTCGGGAAAATTCTAAATTTCATTCCATAAGATGCTGAGAACTCCAGCAAATAAGGGATAAACCCAAAGCCTACCAACATGCATTACGAGAGAGAAAATTAACACCCGAAGCCTACCAACAGGCATTAAAAGAAATCCAATATTGGAAAGCGATCAAATTGGAATACCTAGCCGGCAAGCGATGGAAGTGAGCGTCCAATTGCTCTAATCTTACACTAGTCACATAGTGTAACAAACTAATTTTCGCCAATTGGGATATGTTGCATGCGATAGATGATGAAAGAGTAGAGCTCTAGGTTCTGGGAAGCTCCATCTCAGCCCAGCTCAGTTGCGACCCAGCATCCTTACCCGCACCAAGTCGCTACGGAGGAAAAAACAGAGCTATCACAACCACGAATATGGTGGACAGCTTGTGGCGCAGCTGGAGACCTTGATTGGAAGATCCAGAAGCCTGAGGCTAGTGATGGAGGGTCTGAATCCGGAAGAGGGGATCTCGGCCAGTCGGGATGGGTTTTGGAAAAGTTTCTTAGTTTTTTTTTAGTTTTAGTTTTAATATTTTTAAATATTTAGTATAAAATTAACTTGAATTAATTTCAGTTGGGTCAAAATGTCTTAATTGCCTATATAAATTTTACCAAATTATTGCGACAGAAGTATTTTTAACGGCGTCTATAAAAACGTCAGTTAAATGGTAACGTTTTCGACGTTGTTACTGTTCTTGGTGCAAATTGAGGCAAATTTCAATTCTGGATGTATTTTGATATTCGCTAGCTTGTTCTGTGTGCATTTTGACTAATAAGCCTAGTATGAATTACCAGAATCAAGCTATGTTGCGCACCCAGCAAAACTAACAGACTACATGACAAAAACCTCCACTCTCCTCCCTCGTTCATAAACGACCTCATGCCTACTCATCCACTGTAAGGTCACTTAAAAAACAGTCGGTAACATGATGCGTCCAGAATATAACTTAAAGCATAGATACAAGATGAAAACACAGTAAATATGTTTTTAATATCAACTTAGCAAATGTAAATCCTCTGTAAAATAAATGAAAATAGTCTTTGATGGAAGAACACATGAATGCATACCAAGGCCAAAAGTGTCTCTCACAACACCTTCTAGCAGCTTGGTTCAAGCAAATAGCAGTATAAAATTCACAAATGCCCCATTTCAAATGCGGTAAAATATTATAAGGAATAGGTAATATATGTACCCTGCTCCTAGTCCATCCATCAGTTTAGACTACAGTTCACAATTTTCAATGCTTAGTAATATCATTTAGCCCAATTTATTGCTCTACTATCTAGTCTATCTTCAATTCCAGCAGGAAATTATACAAATTACTACCTAATACAAAAAATTAGCTAACTTAGCAGACCCAATTTTACCCTAAACACTACAACGTATACACCTCAAGCACTCACATACCTCAACCCGTGAGCAATACTGAACAAAACCCACCTCCAATCATCTCTATCCAAAAATTATTTTGAGATGCTCCATTCCCATCTTTTGAGAAATTAACAACAACCCAACATAGAGAATGCATACCAAGCTGAGTATCACACTAAAAATCAAAATCAACAACAACCCAACATAGAGAAATGCATACAAAGCAGAGAATCACACCGAAAATCAAATTAAATTGATAATTGGAGAAGATGAGTGGAACAAACCAATTTTGTTGACGCAATTGGAGAGAGTGGGCACCTCTTGAGCTATGGACCACCACCAATTTCGATACAGACAGAGACCATAGGGACCGATATTCCCTTTCGATTTCGAGAGGAAGTAGAAGAAGCTTGCTGTCAAGTTCGAGAGGAAGCTGACTATGGTTTGGGCGGTGCGAGGGTTGTACTAGCTAGAGTGATCGCCTCTGGTTTTCGTCATCGTGGTCGTTCTAAAGAGAAAGAGCAAGGAGAAGAGAGGCGGAGAAGGTCTTAACGGGTAAAGGGTATCCCGCATGTTACCCTTACCCTACCCATCAAGAGATGGGTAATTTTTTATCCATCAATATCTTTTCCTATATAGCTAATACCCATGGGCACCCAAGCCCATAGTTAATTATGCCCATCCCTATATATATATATAATAGCACTCTAAAATCAGTTGGTTGATGGTTTTATAATACATAATCAACCATTCGATTAGATCCACTCTACAAAATAATATCACAATCTAACCGTTTATTTTTATAGCTCATTATTCAATATCATCTATGCAAAAATTCATCCAATTTAGTAATTGTATGGCCATATATATAACACAATAGTTTTTTTTTTTTGATTCAATAATATTGGGAAAGAGGGATAACACAATAGTTAAATACATAGAAAAGCACAGTTCGTCGGATAACACAACAAATTTTTTTAATTCATTATTCAAATATCATCTCTGCAAAAATTCATCAAATTTGGTAATTCTTTGACCATATAACATAATAGTTAAATACATAGAAAGACACAGTTCGTCGGATAACATAACATATGTTTTTACTAATAATCGAATGACTAAACGATTTCTAATTTGGATCAATTTTTACTGAGGTAATTTTTGAAGAAGGAGTTACAAAATAAACTGTTAGATTGTGATACTTGTTTCGTGGAGTGGGTCCAAATGAATGGCTGCTTCAGCATATTATAGAACCACGAAGCACACATCTTTGTTAGGGCATGGTTATACTTGCAACATATTTCAACATTAATAAGGCACACATAAACTTTCTAGTAAATCATATGCCTCCTTGGCTGAAATAAAAGACTTGAACAATACGTTGAAAACAACATATCAGATAACAGAGGATATTGCAAGAAAACAAACAAAAAAACTGGCACAAATGCAAATATAAATATAAGATCAGGTACCCATTTCAACCCATAGTGACAAGATAGATAGAAGGCTGTGCTGAAAGCCGCCATCATCGAAGTTATAGAGACGAAGAGCGATGCGAGCCCTACCATCAACTTCAAGGGCAAGGATCTGAGGAAATCACTCTCCGCGTATCGGGACGTCAAAATGTACAAGAACATGAGAATTGCAGTCGAAGAGGAAAAGAGTGCAACGCTGTCTGATATGGCAAAGATTAGGAACGCGGTCTCTTTGACAAAATTCGGCGTGCCTGTTTTATCGGATATGCCTCCCGGTATGCTGAATGCGGCTGAGAACACGACGGTGGCGATGATGGTGGAAACAAGCATGCATGAGTTCGCAGTATTTTTCATCCATGACTCTCCTTTGTGTAATAGCCCTTTGTGTTCACTGGTGAATAATTCTCGAGGTGTTTTGCCTTGCTTGTTTTTCATCTCTATGGAGAGAGGTTGCACAATCTTCTTCACTTCCTGCCATGTCAAAGTTGGATAGGGAACGTGCAAATGTGCAATTACATGTAAGTAAACGTACTGTAAATGTATTTTGAAGGTAGAAGTGCATAGACTTCGAAGGAATAGACTTCGAAGGAAACTTATCCAATACAAATCCGTGAAAATAGTAGGATTAGAAGAAATAAGTTTCTTTTTTATGCTTGACCCAATCTATCCCTTTGCAATGCAAAACATTCACTTCTATTTTCAAACAACATTGAATTTGATGACTTATCCTTCCAATCCAATCCAACAAGACCCAGAAAACGTGGCCAAAATGTTTGGTACGTGAAAAGGACAACGTTATCTTGTTTGAGTGGTATCTATGCAAAAACTACATATGTAATGAAAAATAGTTGCATCCACTCTATGTTTCTCCATTGTTGATTAAAGAATTTCTTAATAATGTACATGTCATAATCGAAAACGTTGAGTTAGTAGACCATGGTGTGAAGATCATTCGTACAAATAATTAACCAAATTAAAGATCATTTAGTCCTTCATATTTATCCAAATAATCAACAATTTTGATAATAGTTAAGTGAACCCTCGATATCCATATATATATATATATGAATGATTAAACGATCTCCAATTTAGTTGATAATTTTGCAATAATGATCTTTCAACAGTTTTAGAAAACAAACGGTTATGATTACGACATTGCATAAGGAAGCTCAATAATTAATCAACATGAGGAAACAAAAGAAGGATAAGTACCTCAAACCACACCAACTCTCTTTGCATTTGAAGAGCTGCTCCAGACACAAGATTGAGTTGATTTTGAGGTGCCAACTTTGCAGCAAGATGCAAAATATTGTTATTCTCATCGTCTACGAATGTTGCGATGATGTCTTTGATTGAGCCCGTCTCATGCACCATATTGAAGATACTTGCATGACGATACAGCACCGCAACATGAAATATTGTCCGATTGTCATCATCCATTTCCCAAAGCAACTCAGGATATGAATTAATCAGCACAGATAAGAACTCATAATTTCCTAATCTCGTCGCATCGAATAGCAATTCCGATGGTTCTCTTATCATGCGTAACACTTCTTCATGATCGTGTTTCAACATTTGTTTCCATACACATTCCACTAGTTCAAGGGCTTGAGTTTTCTCCAAGTTATGTCTTTTGTAATAAGAATCTCTCATGTCTAAAAATGTCAAAGTTACAACATAAACAATAAGGTTGGTAATGATACTATAATTTAATAGATAATTACAAACACAATTATATTCAAACCTACATATTATAAGGACTATAATTTTATTGATAACTAAAGACAAATTTGTTTCTTAATTTAGAACTCTGAATTTATTTGTTTGTCATTAATTGAGGCAAGTAATTAAGAGTGTTACTCACCAAGTTCATACCCAATATTTTAGAATTGTGATTTTACTTAGTTTTTCTTAACGTACATAATCAAATGTGTTTATTGGGGTTTAACAGTTTTGAACTTATTAGGGTTTTAGAAAGTTTTACATAGGGGAATGGCCGGTGTTCGGGTAGAAGATCAGGTACAAATTGCTTAAGGTGGCTATAGGGTTTGGGGGAGAACTTATGGCTTATAGTTTTTTTTTTCTCAAAACCTGAGGTGGTCCCCACTCAGAAGGATGAGAGACTAATCCTCCAATAGAGCCCCGCTCCTGGCCATGAGTAGCGGGTCTCGAACCCCAAATCTGCCAGTTGGATACCAACATGTGGATGAAGAACCACCAGGGGTAATCCCATTGTTTGCTTATGGCTTATAGTTTAGTTATTTGAAACTTGAGAGTTAAACCTAAATTAATAGCGATTAATCCAACATTTTTGTTTCAATTGAGATTTCAAATTTGGTGCATAGATATTTTGGCCGTTTATTAGACATTTTTTCCTCATTTGAACATATACAGTTGTTGTTAGTATAAAAATTTTAAGTTGTGTTCAAAATTGTAAGCAACTAATTATTTATCATCAACACTAGAATTAAATGCATGCCTCATTATCACTCACACGAGGGGAGTCTACTCCACATTCTTGAAGAACTTCGGGCTTCAAATGGATCTGATGAAAGCCTTCGAGCCAAGACATGCAGGGCTGTTTCCTCGTCGGGTTTACGCGCCGTCGCTAATCTTGTATCATCTTCTATCATCTGCATGGCTAAATCTGCATAATTTACGAAGAAGGGTAAGTTAATTAAACAAGGAGAATGAGAACATCAAAAGACGAAATAATGTTGCTCAATATATGTGTACTTACCATAAAGACCATTATCTATACAAGAAAAAAATAATGCATTGCGGGCAGTTTCGTCCAACATTTCGTAAGTTTTAGGGTACAAGTACCATGCCATTGGAGACTGCCCTAACAAAGAAGCCATGTAGAGGGGAGTCATTCCTTTACCACCTCGAATTGTCGGCAAGGACTTGTTTTTTCCGACCATAATCTTGGCGATTTCTACGGCTCCGGACATGGCGGCGAAGCTCAATGCGGTGTTTCCTTTGTAGTCTTGAAGTGCCAAGTCTTGTTCATCCATCATTTTGACGAGTTCTACCACAAAGTGAATGTGCTTTGCTCCTGCTGCAATGTGAAGAACAGTCTCCAACCCTTTTGTTATGCTGGCACTTAAAAGTGTCGGGTGCTTAGTTAAGATTGTTTTGGCGATTTCCCAATCGCCTTTCATTGCAGCTTTGACGAGGGGCACGCCTAAGTTTAAGTATGCTTCTCCTGTGTAGGATTTGAGGGATGATGTAAGATTAAAAATATGATAAAAGTTGTAGAATGTAATCCTTATACCCTTGTTATAAACGGAACTCTCAAGAATTACCTTTGGGAGATCATACTCAGTATCTAAAAATCTTTAATTTAGTTGATTTTTTTAATTTTGTTACAAAGATAATCTTGATAGGATATTTAAAAAAAATAATGATTTGATTTTCACACGTGAATAAGAAAACTTCGCTAATCAATAATGGGGAAACTGTTGGAATTTTGAGATAAGGAAAGAAAGGATTCGAGATGAAGAAAGAGATGATTAAGGAGGGTAGGGTATAGGAAAGGAAGAGATGAAGTATAATTCCTGCTTCTCATATATTTTCACACTCTCACAGACATACAATACTTCAACACTTATATAGTGATTACTTACAGCAAGTAACAAACTCTTGCAGTTCATGATAGCTAGGGATATCTAACTAATTAGGACAACTGTAGAAACTAACCTACAGCTAAGGGAGGAGAGATCTAACAACCTAACTGAATATGTTGGATACTAACAATCAAGATATCTAACCAACTATCAATACAACTAGCTAATCAAGATAGTTAACCATATCATTCCATATTATTCAACAGCCTCCCTTAATCTGATGCTGGAGTCCCGAAGCATGAGATTGTCCCGATAAAACTCAAACCGAGGCATGTGCAGCCCATGAGTCATAACATCAGCTAGCTGGTCCTGAGAGGAAACATGCGCCAAGTGAAGATCTTTACGTTGAACCCGCTCATGAACAAAATGCACGTCGATCTCAACGTGTTTAGTACGGCCATGAAAGACCAGATTATGGGCCATCTGAATAGCCGAGACACTATCGCACCAGATCAGGGGTGGACGAGCAAGAGGAAGATGAAGCTCAGTCAACAGGTGTGTTAGCCACTGTAGTTCACAAGCAGTGCTGGCAAGAGCCCGATACTCCGCCTCGGCAGAAGAACGAGACACGGTGGTCTGCTTTTTGGCACCCCACGAAATGGGATTGCAACCAAGAAAAACAATATGACCAGAAGTCGAATGGCGAGTATTGGGATCACCACCCCAATCGGCATCGGAGAAGGCGTGAAGACGAAGCGGGCCAGAAACATAACGGAGACCAAAGGCCATAGTACCCTTTAGATAGCGAAGGATACGTTTGACAGCCATCATGTGAACGTCCGTGGGAGCATGCATGAATTGACACACAGTATTAACAGCAAAAACAATATCCGGGCGGCTGAACGTCAAGTACTGTAGAGCACCAACCATGCTCCGGTAAAGAGTGGGATCGGGAAGCAAGAGGCCATAAGTAAGCAGTAACTTAGTGTCAGGAACCAAAGGAGTAGAAACAGGACTGCAATTAGACATCCCAACCTTACTCAGAAGCTCCCGGGTATACTTGCTTTGATTAATAAACAAACCGTTGGTGTGAGAACGCACATGGAGACCAAGGAAATAGGACAGAGCCCCGAGATCCTTCATGTCAAACTCAGTGCCCAAGCCACGAATCAAACGGGTCATCGCAGCAGGATCATTCCCAGTCACGATGATGTCATCGATATATAGCAAAACAATAAGAAGAACCGACCCCTGATGAAGAACAAATAAGGCAGAATCAGAAAGGGATTGAACAAACCCCAAAGTAAGCATATGACCAGTAAACCGAGCATTCCAAGCGCGAGGAGCCTGCTTCAGGCCATAAAGAGACTTTTCCAACTTGCACACATGAGAAGGAGAGTGAGAATCAACAAAACCGGGATGTTGGTCCATGTAAACCTCTTCATGAAGAACACCATGAAGAAAAGCATTTTTGACATCAAGCTGTCGTAATTGCCAATTGAACTGAGCGGCTAAATCAAGAATGAGCCGCACTGTGGTATGCTTGACAACCGGACTGAAAGTTTCATCATAATCAATCCCATCATCTTGAAGATAACCCTTAGCAACCAGGCGTGCCTTGTGTCTTGCCACCGAGCCATCTTCATGGCACTTCAACTTGAATACCCACTTACACCCAATAACACTACGATGAGCGGGTAATGGAACCAATTGCCAAGTGTGTTGTTGTTGGAGAGTAGCAAATTCCTCGTGCATGGCGTGACACCACTCAGGAACCTGGGAAGCCTGTGTATAGGTCACTGGCTCAAGAAGAGGACCAACCGAGGAGGTGACGTGCAAAGCAAGAAAGCCACGACGCCTAGGTCTGGAGATGCCATTTTTAGACCGAGTGACCATAGGATGGGAAGAAGGCACGGCAGAGAGACCAGGAGAAGAAATGGGAACATTCATGCCAACCACCAAGTCAATAGAGGGCGTGGAGCCAGGAGAGGCATGAGCAGGAGCGGATGGAGAGCCTGAAGCCGTAGAGATTGGTGATAAGCCAGGAGCAGGAGGAGATGACGATGGTGAATGAACCACAGGATGCACAGAAGTAGACCTCGATGCGGCAGGAGAGGGAACCCTGCAAAGTGGAGAACAAACAGTATACAATGGAGTACAACTAGGATGGTTCACCAAGCCACGATCATGTGCGAAGGATGTGTTCAAAGATGCATGAGATGAATGGAAAGGGAACTGACTCTCATCAAATACAACATGGCGAGACACAAAGGTTTTCTTGGAGGGAATATGATAACACATATATCCTTTATAATCAAGAGTGTAACCTGCAAAGACACATTGGGCAGTCCGGGGTTCAAGTTTGTGACTAGTATAGGGTCGGAGAAAAGGATAACATGCACACCCGAAAGGTTTTAAAAACTGTAAAGAAGGATAATAACCAAAAAGCAGAAAATAGGGAGAGCTCATATGAAGAACAACAGTTGGCATACGATTGATAAGGAAATTGGCAGTGGAACAAGCATGAAACCAAAAAGAAGGGGGCATAGAAGCTGTTTGTAGCAAGGTAATGGTAGTTTCAATGAGATGTCGATGTTTTCTCTCAGCAAGCCCGTTTTGATGTGGTGTATAAGGACAAGACTTGAAATGAAGAATGCATTTAGACTTAAAGAACTCAGTCATGGCTTTGTTGACAAACTCACATCCGCCATCACTTTGGAACACTTTTATAGATTTTTCAAAGAAATTAAGAACATAAGAGTAGAATTTCACAAAAGTAGAGTAAACATCTGATTTATGCATTAAAGGATAAATCCAAGTGTAGCGAGTACAGTCATCAATGAAGAGAACATAGTATTTATGACCAAGAAGAGAAGGACATGGACTAGGACCTCAAACATCCGAATGAACTTTAGCAAAAGGGTGAGAAGTCCTATTGACAGAAGCAGAAAATGGCAATCGAGATACTTTGCCTTGAAGACAAGGTTGACACACATGGGAAGTTAACTCAGGAGAGCAGGTAATTTGAGCTTGGGCAAGCATAGTAGAAAGAACAGCATGGGCATGATGACCAAGCCGCCGGTGCCATAGTGAAGAGGGTACTGTCTTGCCTACACAAGCAATAGAAGACAAGTGAGGAGATGAAGAAGATGAAGAAGATGAAGATAAAGACTTAGGAAGGGGATATAAACCCCTAACACTAGAAAGTTTGTACAGAGTCCTCCCCGAGTGATCCTGAATACGAAGAGAGTGAGCATCAAAAAGCATTTGACAACCATTATGCAAACAAAATTTTTGCACAGAAAGCAGATTATGAACAAGACGAGGTACATGATACACATCGTTCAATTGAAAAGCATGATCGATAATAGGCAAGGTAAGAGAACTAACACTAGCTATAGGAAGAACATCTCCATTACCAACTGAAATACCTGATTTAGAGGGACAAGCGTGAGCTTGTTGTAAGTGAGAACCATCAGAGATCATGTGATTATTGGCACCAGTATCAGCGAGCCAAAAGTTAGGGTCATTGAACTCAAAAACATGAGTAGCTGAATAGGCCTGAGGCTGAGTACCAGGTGGAGTAGACACTTCAAAATGGCCCCGTTGTGAGCACTCTAGGGCCTCATGGCCAGGAAGCTTACATAGTTGACACAAAGGAGATGGGAGCTTTCATGTACTGAGGGGAAGCCCCTAAAACACCAGAATTTGTGTGACCAGGCGACTGTTGAGGTTGCTGTTGTGGCTGTGAGAAGTAAGGATTGAAGCCATAGGACTGATTACCACCGTTAGAATAGCCATAGTTTTGTTGAGAACCTTGATTATAACCAGAAAACTGAGGATAGCCATGATTAAACCCACGATTATAATCTCCACGGTTACCCCTATTGTTGTTGTTCCAATTGTTGTTCCAGTTGTTATTCCATCGTCCTCGACCATTATTCCACCGACATCGACCTCTATTGTTGTTCAAATTATTAGAACATCTCCCTTGCCAATTAAAGTTATTCCAACCCGTACCTCCCGATTGAGGTGTGGTAGCCACATTCAAGGATTCACTCTAAGAACCTTGACCTTCTTTAGTAGCCACCATTGCGGTAAGCAAGGATTGGTGTGAAGCAAATTGTGTTGCAACTTTGGTAAGGTCTGCTTCTTCAGCTAGCAAAAGAGTCCGAAGCTCAGTAAGGGTAACAGGAATGGGCCGCACCCGAATGTGAGACATAAAGGGATGATAATCAGATGGCAGTCCATTAAGTGTGATCAAGATTACATCTTTGTCAGACACAGGCACACCTGCACTAGCCAATCGTTGTCGAGCAGACCGAATCTTACTCATGAATGTCTCAACAGAATCAGAACCTTTTTGGATGGTCTGAAGATTGGTCTTTAGCTGCATGAGGTTAGCTTCTGACAAAGAAGAGAAACTTTCTTATAGTGTAAGCCAAGCCTCACGTGAGGATTCACAGTTCATTATTTCAGTGAAAGCATCTTCAGATATTGTTGCAATCAGAACATTAAGTAAAGCAGCATCCATATCAACCCAATTTTGAAACGATGCATCAGTAGACAAAGGACGCAGACTAGAACCATCAAGATGACCAAACATATGGAAACCTTTCAGCAAACGCTGAATCTTAATACTCCAAGACACATAATTGGTATCATCTAGCTTCATAGACATGAAGTCTGTGACATGTTTAAGAAGATCCATACCAACAGTCATGACGAAACAAAAGGCACAGAAAAGTATAAACTCAGTATTGCGTACTCGACTAGCAAGAGATGCAAGAAACACTTATCTTGCAGAAGATCTCAACGTGAGAGATCCAGACAGTGAGCAGAAGAGGAGAAGTGAAAGCACGCCCAAAGAGAACGAAGAATCGGATTCAAAGGGAGAGAAAGAACACCATAGGCTAATCACGATCTCGAATACACTTGCACAGTTTTAACAAGAAGCACCAGATTCAATCAGCTGCGAGCATTCATAGCTCTAATACCATGTTGGAATTTTGAGATAAGGAAAGAAAGGATTCGAGATGAAGAAGAGATGATTAAGGAGGGTAGGGTATAGGAAAGGAAGAGATGAAGTATAATTCCTGCTTCTCATATATTTTCACACTCTCACAGACATACAATACTTCAACACTTATATAGTGATTACTTACAGCAAGTAACAAACTCTTGCAGTTCATGATAGCTAGGGATATCTAACTAATTAGGACAACTGTAGAAACTAACCTACAGCTAAGGGAGGAGAGATCTAACAACCTAACTGAATCTGTTGGATACTAACAATCAAGATATCTAACCAAATATCAATACAGCTAGCTAATCAAGACAGCTAACCATATCATTCCATATTATTCAACAGAAACAAGCACATCCACCCTAATTAAATTGGATGCCAGTATTTTTCTATATTAACTATTGTGAGATGTCATTAGTACTACGGTCTAGTGTTATTCATTTCACTGTTAGATTGGTAATCTCAAATCTTACTCTCGTAAAAGACAAGATATTCAATTTGTATAATCTTCATAATATCCTAATATAGTTGATCACCAAATATCTAATTAAAGTTGACATATAGTTAGAGATCATACTTTGGGCTTCGTCTAGCAGATGAGTTGAAGGGTGCTTAGGCTCGGTGGTCGGAGGCGTGGTAATAATGCCAATGACGACATTTTGCAGTGATTGCATGTTTCCTCCATTTGCCGCCGCCATTTGAACCCCACCTCCGGCTGCTTGCGGCGGGCTGCTCATGATCCCCGATTTCCAACTTACACCAGTCCCTGCCCAACAAGCTGGGATTATTAATTAACAATTAATTTATGGAATTTATTTGCTTAAAATATGAATAAAGTATATATATATATATATATATATATATATATATAATTATAGAGAAAAATGAAGTACGAAAAGAAAAAAGTAAAAATGAAAACAAAATAATTTTTTATTTTTGTTTTATATGCTTTTTGTTTTATATTTGTTAATCTTATCAATTATAGTCTTCCTCCACTTTTTAATTTTCAACCCTCATTTTATCTATATATCATACTTGGATTTAACGAGAGGAGCATGCTAACCGGATTTTATATGAATTTACTATCTTTTTTTTACGGTAATTTGTTTGTACAAGATATAAAATTCGCCTTTTAATTGTAAATATACTCATAATATTATCATGCAGTATATCATTACTATTATAATTCTAGCATAATGTATATATATATATATATATATATATCTATGATGAGATAAGAGTAATATTTCAAAATTTCAGTATGTAATTGTAATAATACGTTAATTTAGTAATAAGAATAGAATAAATATTGGTTCTTTTCTTACGTCACTCACATACGTTTAGGACCACGACGTGCCTAAATTACGCATGAAGGGGCCAATAATTATCAAACACCACCGACGCTATAATATACACATGTTGGGTGGTGGGGTTCGCTCTGATATGATGACAAAGTTTTGATTACTGTTCAAAAGAAATTGAGCAGTTTAAAAACAACATATAATCTGAACATATTCAATTCCAGTCAAAAGTTTTCTTTTTCCACTCTCAGTTTTTTCTCCTTCTTTCTTCCTCCATCTACTTTTCAATATCCTTTCATTTTTCATTCTACTTCGATCTTTATGTTCAATTTTTTAGTCTTATCAATATTAACTGCTATCTATATATTGACGAAGAAATTTTTCTGCTGATCCATGCTGACAAGACGAATATATGTGTATATATATATTATCTTCCTCTTGTATGTAGATAAATTGACAAATAAAATCAAGAAATTAGAAATCATGATCATTTTTTCAAATTTATAAATTATTCTCATCATGAAGAGTAGCGTGAGATGAAAATCTCCATATACAGTTTTGGAACAAATTAAAGATTTATTCTTTGAATTGAATAATGACCATAATAGGATCGGCTGCATTCAAAGAAAAGCTGTATATTAGAGAATTAATATTATGAATTCACTATGCGACTAGAATTGATCCTTATGTTCGAAATTATATACAGGCAACAAAAAAACATGCAGATGAAAATGAGTATTTATTTATGGAAAGCATATATATATATATATAAGACAGAGAATAAGAAAATCATGATGGGTTTATAGAATATTACTTACAGACTTAACTCCAGTGTTAACCACCATAACTTATTATCATCTCTAGCTTGGCTTAGTAAGGAGAGAATGAGCTAGGGTTATGGATATGGTGCTAAATAAACCAGCAAGTATGCCACTCTTCTCTCTCTCTCTCTCTCTCTCTCTCTCTCTCTTGTGGAAACTTCAAGTCTTCAAGAATTAATATATAGGGCTTGAAAGTCTTAAGCAAAATATAAATAGGACCACTGTCCTCTCCTTCAGCCTTTGCTTAGTGGGAAACTGTAAGACCTGATATGGGTCGCTCAATGGAGAAAGATTCTCTCATGACTTAATATGTGGCTAGATTAATATTTATTTATTGTTTTTACTAGTTTATATCCACCTGCCTAGTGTTTAGGGTAACTTGTGTTTGTATGTTCCACAAGTTGTGCGTTTGATTCCTTCTTTGGATTAGACTAAAATTTAAATGGAAAATCGTGACGATAGATCTTTTCGAGCTTTCACCTAACAGTCTAAGTGAGTTCGATCGATATGACTTTACTTTAGAAGACTCAATAAAAAGAAAAAAGAAAAAAAATGTATTCAACACTGAAAAGAGGCGTGGGGTGGGTTTGCCTTGAACCGTAGGCATAATTTTGTATTAGCTTTAACGCAAATAATATATTGTTATTATTAATTGTATCTCTACATGTAAAGATTGAATATAAAATTTTTTACTTACGAAATGAGGAAAAAACATCAGTAAACTGTAATCTTTTTTTTTTCTTTTTCCAATCAGTAAACTGTAATAGTTAAAGCGTGAATGATTATTATTATAGTGGAATGTGGAAATAAATATAAAGTTGTGAATGAGATGGCCCGAGGGCCGTGGAAAAGTAGCCGTGGAAAAGTAGCCGTTGACGGCTGGACTAATGGAGCCTACGGAAGTCTTCGACTCTTCGTACTCTCCCTCCTCCTTTCAGGTGGAGGAAAAGCCCACCAAAATAGTAATTAATAAAAAATTAATAAACACAAAAGGATATTAGAATAAGGTCACTGGCTTCCCCACTTGGACGCAACACACGAGACAAAGATTACAATAATTGAATGGAGATTTATACGAAGCTTCTTCCAAATATTAATATCAATTTTTTTTTTATTATATAAATATCAATTTGCAGCTAGCTGCTAGCTTGGAAGTGATGACATCTCATTAAGGATTAGATGGTAGGGCGGTTTGGATCGATGCGGGTATTACTCAAATTCAAATTCAAATTTAAATAATTAAAATTTTAACAATTCAATATGATTTGGATTTTCAAAATATAGAATTGAAATCATCCCAATTTAAATCGTTATTAACGGTTCGGTTTAGATCAGTTTGGACTGTTTAAACATAAATTTTTCATATAATTTATTCAATAAAAATACTTCTGCAAAATATAATTTTTTCTAAAATTCCACCATTCACATCAAGATTTCATTTATTTACATCAAAATGTAATTCATTCATATGAAGATTTCATTCATACATATCAACAAATTAAAATTTTCACCATTTTAAACTTTAAATATGGTGATGTATGTTTAAATATAATTTAAATTTGAAAGTAGCAGAAAATGCGTAAGGAATAAGTGAGATAGGGTATGTGATGAACATGTACATTGATATATTATAGGGTGAAAAATATTAAATTAATTAATAAATTATATGAATAAATAAGAACTTTAACGGTTCGGTTTGGATTCCAACGGTTTTCAAAGTGAAAATCCAAAACTAAACCATTACTAATAGAACGGTTTGGATTTTCAAACCGTTTGACTTTTATCTGGTCAAATTTAAACCGGAGTGTCAATAATAGTTTGAATCGAATCAATTTCCAATTTTAACGGATTTATGCCGACCCTCATATAGGTCCCCTCACACATGAAGGCAAGACCCACTCCTACAGTGTATATATATATATAATAGGAGCATATTTATGCGACGTTTTATCTTGTTTTCTTATGCTTTTCTTAGCATGTTTCCTATGTTTTCTTAATACTTAGCTTATTTTCGTGTTTTGTTGGATTTTTGGAAGCAAAGTTACAAAAGGAGTTAATGAGTGCTGTTTGGGAAATCTAAAAATGAAACTTTGAAACAAACTTCAGCAGATGTGTCAACTTCTCAAAATTAACTGCACCTGCTCGGGAAGAACTAGCTGATGGGCCATATATCGTTGGAAAGATACCGAAGTCTAGTTTCTAAAGGAATTTACGGTTCATGAATTGAAATTTTCTAGAAAGAGTTATGGCCGTTTTAGTACAGCAAGGTTAGGCTGCGCGGGAATTCAGCATTCCTTCTATTTCAAGTTTTATAATCCTTGTCAGGCTTGGGCGACTAGAAGCCCAGTTTGTTAGGGTCATGGGAGGAAGGACTTGGCAAGCAAACAAGCACACAAGATCAAAGAAACGCTTGCTCTCCTTCCACCAAAAAAAAAAAAAAAAAACGTCTCTTTCCCTCATTCAGTGAATTAACATGCACATAAATTCTTGGTAGCTAAGGGTCAGAGATGCGAAGAGTCTCCCCCTCACCTCACTTTGAAACGGCTCTTTTTCTCCCTAAAAACTGCAGAAACATTGGGGGCTCTCACACAAGGACTCATCCACACCATCCCATTCTGCTCCATTCTTCAAGGTTCCAAGGTCTAAAAGGCTTAGGAAGCAAGGAGGAACGTCAAGGCGTCATCCAATCACTCTGGCTTACCAACACATCATCAAAGAGCTATCTTTTTCCTTTTTTTATTTTCTGTTTTGTATGTTCTTGCTGTCTATTTAAATTATGGGTAACTAAGTACTTTAGTTAGGGCTCGATTGAAGCCCTAATCATGTTTCTTTAAAGATTTCGATATGCCTTTGCTGTAAACAAGTTTTGTGATGCTTAATTGATTAATTTCAGATTATATTTTTACTCTTTACATACGTTATGTTATGCTTGATCACCATATGCATGCTGTGTATTGAGTTTGTTACATAGGTAAATTTAGATGACCGAATCTTGTGCCTATGAGAGTAACAAAAGAACTAGTTATAAGTTCTTGAAATTAATCATCATGAATAACTAGAATAGATACCATGTTCTAGGAGTTGTGTGTTTGTCGATTTCCAGTGTGTTATGCATTCTTAAAGTGCAACTTAGTAGATACCATGCTAAACACTTTAAGAATGAAAAGAGTTAGCGTAGATACCCATGCCTAACTTGTTGCTTAGGGAAACCAATAATTTAAAGAGTAGATATCATGCCTTTAGGTTGACAAACATGGGCATCTAAAATCTGTTTTGTAGCATTGTGCATGTCGTTTACTTAAGGAAGAAGATTCGCGGTGAACATCGAATCCCCAACTGGTTTTCTCATTGTTTTAACCTCGATCCAATTCTATTTTAATCAAACGCTGTTTTTAATATTTTGTTTCGAAGGAAATCAATTTTAAACACATATTAATCCAATCCTCGTGGGAATGATCTCGTATTTGCTTTCTATACTATTTGTCTGATCTTGTGCACTTGCGAGTTAAAACGTGCATATAGTTGCGTAATTTTTAGGTTGCTATTTGTAAAACAAGTTTTTGGCGCCGTTGCCGGGGACTGTGTAACTAGTTTGTGCTGAAATTGAATTTTGGTTTCTTTTACAGGTTGAATTTTGTTTATGCGTGGTCGTCGATCCCAAAATTTAGCGGTCGGTGTCTACAATCCTGAGATTGAACGAACTCTTAAACGTCTTCGAAAGCAAGCTGAGAGGGTAAAACTTAACACACAAAGATAAGATTTTGAAGAAGAAGAAAGATCAGAATCTATGAACGAAATGGGGGATGAACAGGTTCGAAGGCCAATGGATGACTCATTTGTCCCTCAAAACCTTAATCAACCATCATGCATTGCCTACCAACCAACTGCGCAAGGCAGCTTCAATTTATCACCTCAATTGCTTAACATGGTGCAGCACTACAGAGGCACACCTTCTGAGGATCCATACTTGCACATTAGGGATTTCTTCGATCTCTGCAAGACTCAGAACATCCAGGGCTTAACTCCAGAAGGAATCAGGTTAATTATCTTTCCTCTATCCTTAAAAGATAATGCTAAGTTGTGGTTGAATTCTCTGGCTGCAGGTTCCATTACTACTTGGGAACAATTGGCCACTAAATTTTTGAAGAAGTTTTTCCAAGCCCAAAAGACAAGACAACTTAAAAGGGAGATTCAATCCTTTCAACAGAAGGATGGAGATCTTTTCTTTGAGGCATGGGAGCATTTCAAGGAGTTTCTTCTCAAGTGTCCACACCACAATCTATCTCAAGACGATCAGGTATAAGTTTTTTATGAAGGTTTAAATGATATTATCAAAAGTCTTGTTGATTCAGCTTGTGGAGGTGTGCATATGGAAAAGAGCAGTGATGAAGCCATTGAGCTATTTGAGACCGTAAGTGAAAATTCTCAACAATTCTCATCAAGAGGGAGACAAGGAGTAAAAAGTAAAGGTGTTTATGAAGTTAGCACAAATGGTGGAATCCATAATCAAATGGCAGCAACAGAGAAGAAGTTAGATATCCTTGTGAAAGCAATGTCAGCTCAGACATATCTCAAGTTCAACAAGTTGCTAAAGTCGAGGTATGTGCTATATGTTCTCATTCTAATCATACTACTGAGACTTTTCCTATGTCTTGTTTTACAGATCATGAGCAAGCTAATTATGTGGGGCAAAACAACTATCATCCCAAGAACAACCACCCATCTTTGAACACTTATAATCCAGGATGGAAAAACCACCCAAATTTCTCTTGGAGCAACAGTCAGAATGTGCTTAATCCACAAGGCCAGCTGAAGAACTTCCAGCATGGAAGTAATTATCATGCTTCATCACAGGTGGCACAACCAAATACTGACCAGAAGAAGAATAATCTTGAAGGTGCCATACTCCAGTTCTTGACTGCACAACAACAGACAAATGCTCTAATTAGTTAGAACATTCAGAAACTAGAAGCAAC
The DNA here is from genome assembly GCA_037349345.1 of Oemleria cerasiformis. Lineage (NCBI taxonomy): Eukaryota > Viridiplantae > Streptophyta > Magnoliopsida > Rosales > Rosaceae > Oemleria > Oemleria cerasiformis. The sequence continues at coordinate 11,798,110 of JAZGTL010000009.1, read as the reverse complement.
AACTAGCTAAGCTATTCAGAGATTGGAGGCACAAGTAGGGCAAATGGCAAAGGAGTTAAGTGAGAGGAAGAAATGAGAGTTTCCATCACAAACCATACCTAATCCGGGAGGCCAGGAGCAGCTCAAGGTTGTGGCAATCCTTAGAAGTGGCAAGGTAGTTGACAACAAGGTGGGGACAGATGAGAATGAACCAGAAAATGTTGAACCACCTCCAGCCACAAAGGTAGGTGGGAAGGAGAAGGTGATATTGCCACCCTTCCCTCAAAGGTTAGTTAAGCACAAGAAAGAAAAACATATTCTTGATATTTTTGAAACTTTGAGAAAAGTAGAAATCAACATTCCTTTACTTGATGCAATTAAACAGATTCCATCTTATGCTAAGTTTTTAAAGGATTGTTGTACACACAAAAGACAGTTTCAGGAACATGAGAAAATTGCATTGATTGAGGAGGTAAGTGCGGTTTTATTGAGAAAGCTACCACCGAAACTAAAAGATCCAGGTAGTTTTACTATTCCTTGCAGGGTTGGTGACCGTATGTTTGAACGTGCTTTGCTTGATTTAGGAGCAAGCATTAACTTGATGTCTTATACCGTTTATGAGGAGTTGAGGTTGGGGGAGCTCAAACCAACCTCAATTATATTGCAATTGGCAGATAGAAGCATCAGAAGACCTAGAGGTATATTAGAGGATGTTTTGGTTCAGGTAAATGAATTTATTTTGCATGCTGATTTTGTTGTTCTGGATATGGAAGATTCCCCTATGCCATCTTCATTACCTATTATTCTTGGTAGACCCTTTTATGGTAACTGCTGATACAAAGATAAGTGTGAAAAAGGGTACTATACGCATGAATGTTAATGGTAAGAAGATAGAATTCATGTTGTCTGACACTATCAAATTGCCACATGATAACCATGATTGTTTCAAGATTGATGTGGTAGGAAGTGTTGTTGAGCAATTGTTTCAGGTACATAGCATTGACCCTTTGGAGGCATGCATAGCCCACAACCTCACAAGGCTGAATTATGAACGTGGATGTGATGTTATAGAGATAGACCTCCATGAAGTTGTGCATTCTCTTGAGGCTTCTAAGCCTTATCCAAGTAAGTATGTACCTCCCTTTGAAACTCTTGTGTCTACTAATACTGCTCTTGTCCCTTCTATTGTTGGGGCACCAGATCTAGAATTGAAGCAACTACTTGAACAATTGTAGTATGCTTACTTGGGAGAGAACCATACATTACCAGTGATAGTTGCTGCAAACTTGAGTTTGGTGGAGCAAGAGAAGTTGTTGAGAGTTCTTAGGGAGCACAAGACTGCTTTAGGGTGGACCATTGCCGACATCAAAGGCATAAGTCCATCCAAGTGCATGCACAGAATCCTCCTTGAAGATAATGCAAAGCCTAACAGGGATGCTCATAAACGGCTTAACCCACACATGAAGGAAGTAGTGAGAGCAGAGGTTCTTAAGCTCTTGGATGTTGGCATCATCTACCCCATCTCAGATAGCAAATGGGTGAGTCCAATTCATGTTGTGCCTAAGAAGAGTGGAATCACAGTGATGAAGAATGAAGAGAATGAGCTTGTTCCTACCAGGCTCACCACTGGTTGGAGAGTCTGCATTGATTATAGAAAGCTCAACAATGAAACCAGGAAAGATCATTTTCCTCTTCCCTTTATTGATTAGATGTTAGAAAGGTTAGCAGGTCATAGTCATTACTTTTTTCTAGATGGTTATAGTGGTTATAATCAGATTGCTATAGCACTAGAGGACCAGGAGAAGACCACGTTCACATGCCCCTTTGGCACATTTGCATACAGAAGGATGCCATTCGGTTTGTGTAATGGACCTGCCACATTCTAAAGTTGCATGATGAGCGTATTTTCAGACATGGTGGAGTGATTTATAGAGGTATTTATGGATGATTTCAGTGTTTTTGGTTCTAACTTCAATGATTGTCTTAACCATTTGCAGCTTGTTATGAAGAGATGTAAGGAATGCAACCTAGTGCTGAATTGGGAGAAGTGCCATTTCATGGTACAACAAGGTCTTGTTTTAGGTCATGTAATATCTAGCAGGGACATTGAGGTGGACAAGGCAAAGATTGATATCATATCAAAATTACCTCCTCCTACATCTGTGAAGGGTGTGAGAAGTTTTCTAGGGCATGCAGGGTTTTACAGAAGATTCATAAAAGTTTTCTCTAAAATTTCTAGACCTCTTTGTGCGTTATTGTCTAAAGATGTTGAGTTTGTGTGGACAGAAGAATGCATGAATGCCTTTAACACATTAAAAGAGCTACTCACATCTGCACCCATTATGATGGAACCTGATTGGAACCTCCCATTCGAGCTCATGTGTGACGCCAGTGATTATGCTCTGGGAGCTGTTCTAGGTCAGAGAGTTAACAAGGTACCTCATGCTGTTTATTATGCTTCTAGAACTTTGAATGATGCTTAGCTTAATTATTCTAATACTGAAAAAGAATTGTTAGCTGTTATATTTGCTTTAGAGAAGTTTAGGTCCTACTTGATTGGTTCTAAAGTTATTGTTTTTACTGATCATGCTTCTTTGAGATTTTTTTTTTATAAGAAAAATGCTAAGCCTAGGTTGATTAGATGGGTGCTCTTATTGCAAGAATTTGATCTTGAGATTGAGGACAAGAAGGGTAGTGAGAATGTGGTTGCATATCACTTGTCCAGGTTACTTCATGATGAAGAAGGGAACAAGCTTCCCTTGAGTGAAAACTTTCCAGATGAGCAGTTATTTGCAATTGATTTACAACTTCCATTGTATGCAAATATTGTTAATTATATAACTACTAAGGTTTTTCCTCCAGGTATGTCTAGCCAAGAAAGGAAGCGATTAGTGTCTATGTCTAGGCGCTACTATTGGGACGAGCCCTACTTGTTCAAATTTTGTTCAGATCAAATTATCAGAAGGTGTGTTCCAGAGGAGGAGCATATGAGCATTCTCCAACATTGTCATCAGTTTGGATGTGGAGGACACTTTGGAGTGAAAAGAACAACACTTAAGGTATTACAATCTGGGTTCTATTGGCCTAATGTGTTTAAAGATGCTTTTTGGTTTTGCAGCTCTTGTGACAGATGCCAACGGACTGGGAACATCTCTTCTAGAAATCAGATGCCATGGCAAAATATTCAAGTGGTGGAGCTCTTTGATGTGTGGGGTATCGACTTCATGGGTCCATTTCCTAACTCATTTGGTTATTTTTATATTCTGGTGGGTGTGGATTATGTATCTAAATGGGTCGAGGTTGTCCCCACAAAAACTAATGATCACAAAGTTGTTGTGAAGTTCTTGCAGGATAACATCTTTACTAGGTTTGGGACACCAAGGGCAATAATTAGTGATGGAGGTAGCCACTTCAACAACCAGGATTTTGCTTCCTTAATGAAGAAATATGGGATCACACATAAGGTTGGCACTCCATATCATCCTCAAACCAGTAGTCAAGTGGAGAAAAGCAATAGAGAGATCAAAAGCATCCTAGAGAAGACAGTGAATACTAGAAGGAAGGATTGGTCTCTACGGTTGAATGATGCATTGTGGGCATATCAGATTGCGTACAAGAGCCCCATTGGCGTGTCCCCATATCGTCTAGTCTTTGGGAAGACATGTCACCTACCAGTGGAGTTGGAGCATAGAGCATATTGGGCTATTAAGAAATTCAACTATGATATGCAACAAGCAGGTGACAAGAGGAAATTACAACTGAATGAGCTTGAAGAGTTGAGGTATGATGCATATGAGAATGCTAAGTTGTATAAGGAACGGACCAAGGCGTATCATGATAAGCGGCTAATTAGGAAGGAGTTTCATGTGGGACAGAAGGTGTTGATCTACAATTCAAAATTGAGACTTTTTCGTGGTAAGCTCAAGTCTAGGTGGTGCAGTTCTTATGTTGTTACAAAAGTTTTCCCTCATGGAGCTTTGGAGGTTCATATCAAAGAGAAGAATCAGACATTCATGGTGAATGGGCACAGAGTAAAGCCCTATATTGAGATGAGCTTTGAGCCTAGAGAGGAGGATGTGACTCTCCAACCTGTTCAGTACATTGCATGAGAGTCCAACAGTCTGACTGAAGACTATAAACTTAGCACTACTTGGGAGGTAACCCAAAGGGAATTTGGGAGGCAATGTAACTACCCAGACCAGAAATTAAATTAATTTGAGAATTTGACAGTTTTACCCTCAATTTTAGACAGGTTTGATAGTCACTTTTTGACTAGCAATGATTTTGGAAAATTTTCTCGGGTCATTGTGTAGGTCTCAAACTCACGAGTTCATAGACAGGTGTCATGCAAAAAATGGAGACCCGGTAAGATAGTTACGGGTCTAGAAGCTTCAGGGGCAGTTTGGTAATTTTGGAAAAGTTGGAACTATAAATTAGATATTTTTCTCTCTTCGGGAGATTGGTCCATTTCAGTCTCTCTCTCCTACTCGACTCTCTCCGTGTGAACACCGAACCCCCCTTCTCATCGGACGGATTTCGGTCCGATTTGACCGAAACCATGGCCGGTAGGGTCTTCCCCGCGACTCCACGAGCATTTTGGGGTAATCATCGGAGCAGGAGCACTGCCATAGACGACGGACGAACGAGGGAGGAGGACCGAAACTTCTCGACCAATTTTCGGCCAAACCAGGTACTGTATCGGAACATTGATCTTATTTTCGGATTTCTGGTGAAAAGTAGATGAATTCACATGTGTAGATCGTGAAAATGGGTCAAGAAATGAAGGATTTGGAACCTCGTCGGAAATGGCGATTTCTGACAAGATATCCCAGTTTTCGGCAAAGGAAATGGCGATGCGGCTGTGGTTCGGTCGTCTTATTCGGCCAACATTCGGCGACGGCGGTCCGGTTGTCTTCTCCGGCCAGCATCCGGTGAAGGCGGTTCGGTCGTCTTCTCCGATGAGTCGCCAGCGACCGGTCGGGTTGAGTTGGACCGGGTCGGGTCGAGTTAGACTGAGTCAGACCGAGTTGGGCTGGGTTAGACTGGTTTAGGCATATAGGTACTGTAGCAGCGCGTGGCCGGCACGTGGTGGCGCGTGGTGCATGTTTTGGCCTTTCGCCGGCGCGTGGCGACGCGTGGAGCCGATTCCGAAGTCACGGCGACGCGTGGCTAGGGTTTTGGGACGTTCCAGATCTGATTTTGATGGTTTCGAGGCCATAGGAGTTTGTTTAGAGCCCTGGTTGGGCAATCCCAACGGTTACGGTCGACCATGAAGCGGGTTTTGAGCTCGGGAGGTCAAGGTAGTTGGGTCATTAATGTTTCAAGAGTTCCTTGGGGCTAGGGCGTCCATGATTTGTATTTTATTCGCTCTGTGAACGGACTAGGGTTTCGGGATTGCATGGGTATGCATATTTCTAGGTTTGGGGTTATACCATGGGATTCCCGATGATTGGCGTGGAGGGTGTTTTCTCCGCTATATGGTTGAGGGTTCTCCGATTGGCGTTAGAGGGCATGTCTTCGCCAGATCGTTGAGGGTTTCTTCAATGTTGGCGTGCGAGGGATCTTTCTACGCCATACCATTGAGGTCCAAGAGTGCTCTGGAGGAGCATGGATATCGAGTTATCACTCAGGGTGCTATAGAGAAGCAGGGATATCGAGTTACCACTCGGGGCTCAAGACGAGTCGGGATATCGATTTTGACTCGGGGCGAGTCAGTGAGACTCAATTTCATCAAGTCTAGTTCCTTCGTCATCCGGGTAAGTGGTTTGATGCGGGAAGTGACCTAGAGTGACGAGTTAGGGACGGTTCACAAGAGGTTGACTAGCTAGTTGTCTTGTGTTATTCCAGTAGAGGTTTCAGCAATGTCTGACCTACTGACTTTTGGTATCAGAGTGTGTTACTTTTTGGACCACCACTATTTCGAGGTCTCGTCTTTGACCTGTAAGCTATCCTGCGTCTAACAGGTAGGTGTGGTCAGTAAGTACAGAGGTTTTGTCGGGAACCCTGTATGGTTTATATTCAAGGATAAAGGGTATTCATGGTATTAATTTGTGAGGAAAAAGAGCTATCTGACTGGATAAGGGCTTTTCTCGGATTTCGAGGCAAAATTCGAGAAGGGTCCTTACAGGCAACCCATGTGAAGAGGATGATGACAATTTTAGCACTCTACAACCACTGACAATCATATTTGCTTTCTCTCACCCTGTCCTTCTTTGTCGTTAAATTTGCCTTCGTTTGTTTTGTTTTGTTTTATTTTATTTTATTTTCTTTGTGTGTGTTGTCGCTTGTTTCTCCTTCCTTACATGCTTCATTGTTTATACTTTAACTTTCAAACATTGAGGACAATGTTAGATTTAGGTGTGAGGGGGAAACACTTGTGTTTTCTGTTGATTTTGCATTGGTTTTAAAAAATATATATATATATATTTTTTTTGACTGCTTTGTTTTTAGCCTTAGTTTGTGTCGGTTTTAGTAGTGTTAAATTGGGTAGTTTTTGTGTTTTTTTTGTGTCTTAGGTTTCTTTCCAACACAATGATGAGATTTGGTTTTTAATTGCATGACTTTAAGATGATTTCTAAGCATGATTCAAGGTCTGAAATTATTCTTTAGTTAAAACTCAATTATTCATGGTTATCATATGCAAAATCACATGTAATCACCCGAGTAAGTGGTAACCATAACATGCTTAATTGAATGAAGCTCAATACAACCCTTTTGTGGGCTTTTGAGCCTTTATCCTTTGTTTGAGAGAGTTGTATTTGTTTAATCTATCACTTTCTTGTAAATTAAGTTGTTGCACGAGCTCATCTTTCGGGTTTCTACTTGAATTGCTTATCATAATTGGAACTAAATGCTAGAACTGGTACTAATTTCTTTTCGAGGCATTGAATTGATTTGCATGACATACTTCAGATGATGAAGGCACCTAGATTACCACCACTGCCAAATGGCCTTTGACCCATGATATACTTCCCTCTAAGTAAACCCCTGTTGAGCATTTGTTTAAGCCTTTGTGTTTCATAACCCTCATTTTCCTCACCTAGCCTAAACACTTTCATCCTTACCCTTTTTCTTAAAGATTAGTGAAGCATAATTTGTAGAGACTTAATTGTGAATCAAGGGGTGTTAAAAGAGCAAGTTTGGGGGAATGTTCAGAAAATAAATAAATAAATAAATAAGAATTGTACACGGTTCAAAGTGTGCACCAGGAAAAAAAAAATCGGCATTTTGTTTGGATTGTTATTCCCTTATCGTTCATGTATTGATTGTTGAAGTATGATCCATAATGTTCAAATCGGCCATTGAGTGTATGTACTTGCTCGGTACTTATATAATTTTTAAGCTTTGATGGTGATACAAGTTCTTATGTCTCTAACATCATAGCATGCTTCTACTTTTCTTTAAGAACACTTGTGTTATCCATATCCATTCTTTCTTTAACCCCTTACCCTTTGGCCTCATTACAATCCTCATAAAGGCCTTCTGATCTTGTTTGTTGTGTTTATATCAATATGTGGAGATTTGAATGAAGTATGAGCATATGGTGTCACTTGTTCTTGCATTCAAGTAGTAGCATTCCTTTCATGAGTCATATTCATAAGAAAAATTCTGAAAGTGCCTTTATTTCTTGTTATATCATATGTGAGCAATTTGTTTCCATTTTACATCAATCCTCTCACATATAACTAGAATGGGAAGAGTGACTTAACCATAAAATATGAGGTAAAATAAGAGCTTATTCGGTGAGAATTTTGAGCTAATTTTTTGCAACATGTATCTCTCTTTGTACTTTTGCTTTGATTGATTTAATTGTGAGTATGTGTATGATTTCTATAAAGGTGTATTAACTCTCGAATTATGTGGACCAATTCTTATGCTCATCTTAATATGTCATGATCCATTGAAAATCTCTGAGACAAATGTTGGAAGGTTTAGGTTGAATCATTGAGTCTTTGTTTTTCTTTCATTCTTTGTTTCTGTTTTGCTCGAGGACTAGCAAAAGCTAAGTGTGGGGGAATTTGATAGGAGCATATTTATGCGACGTTTTATCTTGTTTTCTTATGTTTTTCTTAGCATGTTTCCTATGTTTTCTTAATACTTAGGTTGTTTTCGTGTTTTGTAGGATTTTTGGAAGTAAAGTTACAAAAGGAGTTAATGAGTGTTGTTCGGGAAATCTAAAGAGGAAACTTTGAAACAGACTTCAGCAGATGTGTCAACTTCTCAAAATTAACTGCACCTGTTCGGAAAGAACTAGCTGATGGGCCATATATCGTTGGAAAGAAACCGAAGTCTAGTTTCTAAAGGAATTTACGGTTCATGAATTGGGATTTTCTACAAAGAGTTATGGCCGTTTTTGTACAGCAAGGTCAGGCTGCGCGAGAATTCAGCATTCCTTCTATTTCAAGTTTTCTAATCCTTATTAGGCTTGGACGACTAGAAGCCCAGTTTGTTAGGGTCATGGGAGGAAGGACTTGGCAAGCACACAAGATCAAACAAACGCTTTCTCTCCTTCACAAAAACAAAAAAAAAACGTATCTATCCCTCATTCAGTGAATTAACATTCACATAAATTCTTGGCAGCCAAGGGTCAGAGAAGCGAAGAGTCTCCCCCTCACCTCACTTTGAAACGGCTCTTTTTGTCCCTAAAAACTGTAGAAACGTTGGGGGCTCTCACACAAGGACTCAGCCACACCATCCCATTATACTCTATCCTTCAAGGTTCCAAGGTCTAAAAGACTTAGGAAGCAAGGAGGAATGTCAAGGCGTCATTCAATCACTCTGGCTGACCAACACATCATCAAAGAGCTATCGTCTTCCTCTTTTTATTTCTGTTTTGTATGTTCTTTCTTTCTATTTAAATTATGGGTAACTAAGTACTTTAGTTAGGGCTCGATTGAAGCCCTAATCATGTTTCTTTAAGGATTTTGATATGCCTTTGCTGTAAGCAAGTTTTGTGATGCTTAATTGATTAATTTCAGATTATATTTTTACTCTTTACATACGTTATGTTATGCTTGATCACCATATGCATGCTGTGTATTGAGTTTGTTACATAGGTAAATTTAGATGACCGAATCTTGTGCCTGTGAAAGTAACAAAAGAACTAGTTATAAGTTCTTGAAATTAATCATCATGAATAACAAGAATAGATACCATGTTCTAGGAGTTGTGTGTTTGTCGATTTCCATTGTTGCGTTCTTAAAGTGCAACTTAGTAGATACCATGCTAAACACTTTAACAATGAAAAGAGTTAGCGTAGATACCCAAGGTGGTCAACGGTGACGCCGTTCACCCCGTTAAATCAACGACATCGATGTTACTAGTGTTAGGTCGCCGGTGCCAACGTCCACGATGGTCTGACCAACTTTTCCGGCAAAAATTTTGGTATTTGACCACAGTCCACGGCGGCGCCAGTCAACAACCAACAAGACACGTGGAGGCGCATGGCCAACACGTGATGCCATGTGGCAGCCCCATGACCGACAAGTTGTGGTGCGTGAGCCTATTTTTCGACCTCTGGCCAGCGTGTGGGTCCGTTTTTCGACCTCTGGCGGCGTATGAGCCCAATTTCAGGACATTTCATACCGTTTTCACACGTTTTTCATTCGTTCGGAGCCGTTTAACACTGCTAGAATTATGGTCATACGCATCACCTGTTTTGCATCGGTTTGTAAAGCAGACGATGATGAAAACATATAACGCATCACTTATATAATAAACGATGCCAAAAATTTGGAATCACATCAGTGCAAATTTAAGCGATGCCTTTAGTTTAATAGTCAGCATCGTCTGGTGTTAAAATGGATGCCTATTGAAAAATTTGATTCCAATTGGTTCGCATCGGTTTGTAACTTACGAAAAAACGATGCCTTAACAAAATTTTTACAAATAATTCCCAAGTCAAATCCCAAAATTTCAGCTTTTCTTTCCCACCTTAATTTCCCCCTTTATTTTTCACACCTAGATTTTTTCCCTCCTTACTTTCCCTCTTACTTTCTACACTACAGAAAAAAACCCCCAAAACTCCCAAGTCAAACCCTAAAAGAACTCAAATAGCACACAAACTCGCGCATCCGGAGCTTGTACCGCCTTCGTCACTCCCCAACCCATCCCCATCTAATCTCTCTTCATCACTCCTTGATACCTAGCTCTCTCATCAAACCCTAACCTAATCTCAAGCAGTCCTCTCTCTTCTTCTTCTCCTCACCAGTCAATTCGTAGACACTTCCTTGGCTACGACCACACTCTCCGACTGCTCACCATCGATCTTCGATCTCTTAGAAAATGTAGAAGCCTCACCGGAGGAAACGCTCTCCTCCTTCAAAATTTCTCATCAATGCGTCTCTCGACTCACTTTCAATTCTCCTCCTCGCCATCGTTGTTACCTTCTCTGCTGTCTCCGTCTTCTACTTCAATTGCCTGTTCAAGCCCAAGAGGAGTGTTAATGAAAGAGTCAGTCAGGTCAGAGAGGTATGAGAGGTCAAGGAGGTCAGTGGACAACTCCCAATCGATGGGAATAAGATTCTTGGTTTTGATGGGTTGAACGGAAATTGAAGAAATTGAGACCTCGGTGCTGCAATTTCACAATTCTACGCAGGAGACTCTTTCACCTTTGGTCTTTGAATCAACCGCAGTACTCCAACCTCTCAATTTTCCAGCCGAGTTGACTTAGTTGCAGCAACAAGAACGGTGTGAAGATGTTGTTAATATGCTTATGTTTGTCTGTGCAAGTTCTCAAGACTCAGAAGGTACATTCATTATACGTTTTTTTGTGCTAGTTTTTATCTCAAGTTCTTTGTTAAATTGTTGTTTTGGTGTTAAATTTTGATTAAGGTGAGCTTATTGTACTTTTAACACTGATTAAGTTTACAATTATTGCATTTTTTTACACTGATTAAGTTTGTTAGTTTGGTTGCTACTTATTGATTGGCAATTACGTCCTATTAATACTGATTTTGTGATTTTGTGGGTATTGATTGTCACAGACTATTCTGCACGGAGTGAGGCTCTCTGAGGAGGACTTGAGGAGGCCCTATATCGGCATATTGTCAGTGTGGTAAGAGGGAAACACTTTCAATATGCTCTTGTTGGGGCTATCACAGGTTGTGAAGGGTCAGTTAGAGAGGCTGGTATGGTGGTTGGGCTTCAACTTCAATATAGTTGGAGTCAGTAAATTTGATTTGGTGTTTAACTAAATTTGTTATCTTTTTGTTTTCTTTGTCATTAATTGAGGTTTTAGGTTTCATTGTGATATGTGATTACCTTTTGTGTTGGGTTTTGGATGGAAATGTGAGGAGTTGGTCGATGTTTCTGCTTCCTTTCCGTGGGTGATGATAACATTTGACAACTGTTATGTGGGAGCTATTTTGAAAGACTATAGGTTCATAAAGTGTGTCACAGTTAAGGATGGATCGGTGGAGAAGACTTGTATGCTTATTGGTAAAGTTTTAGTATATAAGTTCTTGTCTGTTGCCATTGATGTGTACACACTTGGCAAGTGTTGGTGCTTACACTAAAGTTTAGGGGTCAAATTAGGTACTTTTTTCTGTTCAGATTGGTCTTATGACATTTGTAGTATTATGTGCTATACTTAAGAAATTGGAGGAGCTTGGGATTGGAAGACCTTCAACATATGCAAGCACATTGAATGTTTTTCAGGTATGCCATGGTGTTCAAATTGTCAGGTTTTTCAATAATTATATTTTTCTAAATGTATTCTTCTAATTGAAATTATGCACAATTTTTTGAGTTATTTCTATCTCCTTTGAGAATTCTTTTTAGTAATCCACATGTATTAGTGTAAGTTAAGTATCTCTTATCATCGCAATAAGCCTGCTCTTGAGAGTAGTGTGTTAATTTTCAACAAATTTTCTTTTGTTAATCATCTCCCCCAAAATCTTTTTTCATTTTGATGTTCACCTTAACTATAATTTGACTTCTCATTAATTTTTCATGTCAGGATAGAAACCATGTGACAGTGAAAAGTCATGTGTTACATCTAGAGTTTCGTGGTCGTTTGGTATGTTTTGGCTTCCTTATGGATTAGTGGTTGTTAGAGGAATTGAAAAGATCTTTATATGTTCTCTTTTCGCTGCATGCAATTGCAATGTAAAGTGGAATTTTCCCCCTATTTCTATTTAGATTGGTCTTCTGCTTATATGCTAATGTAAGAGGATATGAAGCATTATGAGTATAGTTATCTGATTAACACAACTCATGGTCTTTTTCTTATCGCTTTTGTGTTTGTTCCAAATCCCATAGGGTGATGTATGTGCTAAGATTATTGCTAAGTGATTTCTGCTGTTACATATTTGGTCTTGAAGGGGATTCTCAAATCACGACACATTTAACTTATGTTGGGATAACCTTTCTTAGACGCTAGTAGTTTTTAAACTAGTTTCTATCACTTTGATTAATGTCAATACCAGTTTTTTAACTAGTTCATCTAACAATATGATGAGATGTTTTCATTCATAGTAGTGATCTTCCTTGACAATTCCATTAGCCTGGATTGAGAAGAAACAAAGATTACAATACAAAAAAGCTATGCATTATTATGACAAATTGGAGAGGTATGTTAGCTTGAAGAAAGTCTCATAATTGGCATGATAGCATGGTTTATTGTTGCTATTTACTGACTTTTTAAATGAATGCTAATTATATGTGTTTGATTCTATATGTGAGAAAATCTCATAATTGGCATGTTGTCATGGTTAATGCTAATGAGCATCTAGGACTAACCCAATAATTTAACTTGTATATTTATCTTAATTATGTTTGAGCTGAAGTATTAACTACAAACAAATTAATTTGAATTGTCATGCTTGGCATTACATCTGATGTATGAGAAGAAACAAAGAAATAAGTCATTTTGGTATCCCTATATAAGAGAGCTTGATCATCATCATCATCAGCGAGGGACATGTCAGTTAGTTGTGGAGTCTCCCTTTTTTTGGTTCGTAGCTGAAGTGGCTTACCTTACAGGGAGCCCCACAAAGGTATTTTATGCTTGTTTGCGTTTGACTGTTGTAAAGTCATTCCTGCTGCAGTGCCTATTCATGCTTTCTGTCAAAAAAGTTGGGTTCCTTAGTAATTCAAAATGATTTAATTGTCCATTCTTTTGGTGAGACTCAGGTTGAAGTTCTTGGAAGGCTATCAGAGGAATTTGACATCATTTGAGATGATTTGGCGTCCCAAGTTTTAGAATGGATTTGAGATGTTGATGTTTAGATTCTATAGCTATTAGAGTTTGCTTTTCATTAAACATGACTTTTGTTGTATATAGGGCATTTAACTTATGTCTAGACAAATATATACTTATTATTCCCAAATTGATACTTTCGTAGGTTGGAAGGCTTGGATATATATTATTCTACTTGGAACTATTTAATGGGAATGTTTTATTGTTGTGTAATTTCTCCTATCTTTTTACATTTGCAAATAGATTTATAATAGCGCATCAGAGTACACTGACAATCGATGTTGTATACAAACAAAAGAGCACTAGTTGCTTAGAAAAAGTGATGCTGACTATGCATATATAACATCAAAAATGAAAAAAAAGCGAATCCTAAGACTATATATAGCATCAGATAATATCGAAAGTGATGCGTAAAAGCTAAAACAACATCGTTTTTTTTCCAAAAAGTGACGTCTCCATCAACATATAGCATCTGCAAGTACATAAAGCACTGCTTAAAAATATCAAACAACATCGCTTTGACGAAATCAACGATGTCTTCATCGTCATATAGCATCAAAATTTAAACAAAACGATCCGAAAACCATAAAACAACGTTGGTTTTGTATGCAGAATAGATGCCAAAAAGAACAAACTGCATCGTTTTTACCAACGCAGCGATGCTAATACCTGCCTATAACATCAGTTTCAATGCTCATTTGAATTACCTGACAATGATATGCATAGCAACTTACGTCAAAACCGATGTATTTGGTGGAAAAGACATCGGTTTTTCACCGATGCCTTAAATAAGACTTTTAGCGTCACTCGTAAAGGCATCGGTACGTTTCTGTGATAGGCATCAGTGATTCACTGATGCTAAAAGCCAAATTCTAGCATTGTAAGTCCATTTTGAGCAAACCAAAAGGGGTTTTTCTTAGTTTTCTGATTAGGATTTAATTATAAACTTTGTGGCTACTTTTGACTCAGGGAACAAGCAGTTTGGAGTATTTTCAGTGGCTTAACTTTTTCTGGTGATTTATTCCCCGACTCGTTATGAGTGGACCTGATTCCCTAAACCAATGTTTTCATATTACAATGTAATTTATGATGCATGTGTTGCGTTTAAGGATTAGTATTTTCATATTACAATGTAATTTATGATGCATGTGTTGCGTTTAAGGATTAGTATTATGCTTGTTTTGACTGGGGTTTGAGTATGCATAGTTGAATGTTATGTTTTTATGATTGTGTTACTATGAATTAGAGATGATGCCACAAGCTAGTGTTAGGGCTTGGCATCCGTATGATTTCATATTTTAGGATGATATTCTTTATGGGACTAGTGTGTTTGATAATTACTTGTGTAGCAAGTTATAAGTTGGGTAAGGTGAGTTAATGAAACATGTGGATGCGAGTGATTTTACAAACTTAGCATAGTATTTAAGATGTATGCCCACTTGGTAGTCGTTGGTATCATTACCTGTTTGTAGGCCATAAACCAGTCCTCCACGTGATCGTTCACCTGCATTTCGCTCTATACTACTTAAATAGCGCCAATCTTATCTCAGAACCCTAGGGGACATGTGGTGATGGTGCTTCGCACCCAGTCCTTCACATGGTCGTGGTACATGATCGAGATTTAGATATACCCAGTCCTATCATGTGCACATGACTCGTGTGACTATAGTACCAATGGGATACATGTTTTAGTTGTACTCAATTATTTGGGAGCACTAGTGAAGGTACAATTATTATAGAGCTCGTGTTATACCGAGAAGGTTGTGACTGTGATTTGTGAACTATGGAATGTAGTAACAGTTTCGTGCTAGGATTGTGTTTGTTTGTAACATGGTAGTCCTTGTGAGGTTGTCATGTTTACTATAATAATATATTTATCTCCATTGCATGTTATAAAAGTATACCTAGTATGTTTTCATGATTTTTAAAATTGAGGGGATAGTAAATTTTATAAACTGTTTTACATTAAAATACTTGTAAGGTCTACTCATCCTTCTATTTTGCACCCCTCAGGTTTCGGAAGAGCGTTTCGTGTAATCAGGGAGGAAGTCTTGCAGTGACAGCTCTAATACTACATCGCCGCGTGCGCTGTAAACGCTTGTAATCGGTATTAGCAGTTAGTTACTTAATTTATGATCATTAAATGTAGATGACTATGTTCTGTATTTCCGCCGTCGCCCTATCGCGGTGATTTTGTTAATTAGTATTTACTAATTATTTTTCACACGGTTTCCTAAAACTCAAAACTCAACATTTTATTTTAAATTTTCGTCACTGGATCCCAGCGTCTAGGTGTCGGTTAGCATTTCTCGATTACGGTGTCCATGTGGACTTTCTGTCATAAATTCACACTTATTGTGTCATCAATACACACTTATTGTATCATATTAAGCACAACAAGTAAAACAATCAATAATTTTTATTATATCAGAATAGAAATGTTTATATCAAAAGTAGATATATCATAAATAAATTATGGCTTTGTGCAATTAATATATTTGCAAAATTTCAGAAGAAATAAACTTTATTCGAGCAACAAAGGACCGAGAAAATAATTGAGTGAAATAGTAATAACATTGGGTTGATGTATATATTTTCAGTATTGTTGGAAAGTATTGTTTAATTAGGAATTGGTTTTGGTGGAATTAAGAATTGATGTACTTAACAGATTTGATTAAATTTGATTTAGAATTTTGATTCTGTATTTGATTCGAAGTTAGGTTTTGTTGTCCTGCTTGATATAGGATTTGTTGCCTATATAAGTCTTGGCTTAGACTTGTAATTTGTAACCCTTCAGAAACCTTTGTAATCGCATATAGCAATATACTGACTGGTTGCTAAAGTGCTTGCATTCCCTATGGATGTGCGGAGTTTAGTTTCTCCGTGCACCCATGGGTCACAAATCCGCAGTTTAAGATTGTCGCAGTAGTAGTTTGTATTTGTTTGTTTGATATGAGATGAGAGCGGGTTTGATCCGTCTCTAGCTTGTACTTTGTTTGCTTGTTGTGGAGTATCAATTTGACATGATATCAAAGCGGTTTCGATCTTTCGGACCTTATTTAGTACTTTGTTCGTTGGGATTCTACAATGGACATTCACATTAGCATCGTCATCAGCAGCGTGTGCATCCGCAACACCACATCTGCATCTTATTGTACTGGCATCGTATCAGAATTGCATTGTATCGGCATTACATCGGCAGCACAGCACATCGTCATGACATTGGCATGACATCAGCAATACATCGACAGAGTGACGATATCTGCATCGGCATCGGCATCATCATTCTTGGCAAACTCAAGATGCACCATCATGAGTTTGACGGGGGTGTTAGAAAGTATTGTTTAATTAGGAATTGGTTTTGGTAGAATTAGGAATTGGTTTTGGTAGAATTAGGAATTGATGTTGACATGACCCTTCCCAAATTTCGTCTCGAAATCCATGAAAAGCCATGCTCCCGTCTGACAGCCTTTAACCACAAAAGTTAATACCTGGAATACCCTTAATCTTTGGAAACATCAAATAAACTTTACAGGGGTTCCAACAGAACCTCCTCTGTACCTGATTGACCTTCACCTACCTGTCAGATGAAGGATAGCCCAGTAGTTCACAAACTACCTCGGAGGACCAAACAAGACAACTGCCGTGTCACCCTCGTGTGAACTGTCAACAACTCGTCAATCTGGGTCACCGTCCACACCACCCACTGACCCTGATGATGAAAGTACCTTTGCCACAATTCCAGCATTGGTCACACTTCGTGACCGTAAGCATCGTACATATACCGAAAGGTTCTTTAGCTATTCAATGTTCAAGGCTTGGTTGAATTGTGGTTGAATTGAATCTCATGCACCTTACTCGAGCTGTAACTTGATATCCCGGCTCAACTCGAGCCATAGTTCAGTATCCTGGCTCATCCCAAGTCGTAGCTCAATATCCCGGCTCATCTGAGACGTAGCTTTGAGAGATGCGTAGTGATAGGACATTCGATAAATCCCTTTAAACCTTAAGCTTAAATTTCGAGCCTCGAAAGGGTGCTAATAAATATTCCACCACTCACAATCCGTGGTATGACTCAATACAAAGAAATACGCATACCTTGCAATCCCGGAACCCAGTCCGTTCACTGTACATTCAAAGTACCAACACTAGGAGCCCTAGCCCCAAGGAACCCTTTGAAATACCAATAACCCAGCTCCCTTGACTCCCCGAGCCAAAACCCACTTCGTGGTCGACAAATACCGTTGGGATTACTCAAATGGGGCTCTAAACGGACTCCAACGGCCTCAAAACTGCCAAAATCTGATCTGAAATATTCCGAAATTCTAGCTATGTGCTGCCGTGGGTCGAGAAATAGTCTCATGCGCCGGTAGAAGACCGGACCACGGGCCACGCACCGGCCACGGGCCGCCACGCGCTCCCACGTGCCCCACGCACATCTGTACTGTCACGATGGAATATTTCGTCGCTCTGACGGAATATTCCGTCGAACTAGACATAATATCCCGACAGAATCAGAATCTTCCGCCCAACCTAATGACGTTAGTGTTTCGTTACAACACCGTTACCTTTTGACGGAATATGCTAACGCCGTAAGCGTATTCCGTTAAACCCTGACGGCATCAGTTGACCCAACGGTTAACTAACTATTGACTGGACGCTGACTGTGTTGCCACGTGGCAGCTGAGTCAGCTGCTGATTGGTCACCATGTGGCTCCACGTGGCTACCATGTGGCATGCCACGTCAGTAACCGGGTTCAAACTAGTCATCGGAGTTCGTCAGGGACGACGATCGGACCACCGTTGTCTCTGGTTTTGGTGAGCGTCTAACTCTTCCCATACTCCATTGATTTTTACGATCCGCACCTGTGGATAGATCTATGCAACGCCAGGAACTCAGAAATGAAGTCGGGAGCTCGAAATCATACCTGGTTTGATCAGAAACTGGCTGTGAAATTTTGACCAAATGCCTCTTTTCGGTTCTTCGTCACAGGCGATGTTTGATTCTTGAATGGGACACCAATCGGCTCACCGCGACTAGAGGATGCTAGCCCTTGCCTCTGTTTGGCTCGACCCGACCCAAAAGTGAATCGATGATGATGGCGATGATGTCGCGATCGCACGGGAAGAGAAAACTGAGAAAGATGAGAGAGGGAGAGAGTCTGAATGAGGAGAGAGAATAATATTTCCCCAAAAAAATCTAGAAAAATGCGGCTTATGACACTGTCCACCTACCCAAATTACCAAAATACCCCTGGGATTTTAGATCCGTATCTCTCACATATGAACTCCATTTTCCGCATGCTGCCTGTCTACGAACTCATGAGTTCGAGACCTACGCAACGACCCAAGAAAACTTCCAAAAGTACTGCTAGACAAAAAGTGACTTCCCGAACCTCTCTGAAATTGAGGGTAAAATTGTCATTTTTGTAATTAAATTCTCAAATTATTTTTAATTTCTGGTCCGGATTGTTACAATTTTCCCCCTTTAAAGGAATTTCGCCCCCGAAACTTCCTTAACTCAGGTCAAAGAACCAACCTCCAACTTTCGAGTCCTCACGCGTCACCACCGACACGAACTGGGCCTCGACTGCGATTCCATAGTTGATCATGTGCACTCTACACATTTCTTTGTTCCCGTGTCAACAACAATCCGTAGGTGAGAAAAACATCCATGAGACATCCTGAAGGCATCAGAATGCTCAATCCCCAGGGTTGTTCAACTTGGAAATCTCCCATTTTTTCCCTTTGTGGGCGATAGCTCAAGGCAAGGGTCTGAACCCGAGAGGTCCACCTCAGGCCCCCCTCACTTGACTTAATGTACCTCCAGTCATGACGTCACATTACCGAATATATACCTTGAAGTCAGGTGTCCGATAGATACATATGCACCCGAAGGTATTGGGAAATCATGCAGATCCCTATACTAAGTATAGTCAGCCTCAATGATCTGGCAGAGAAATACCCTATAACGCCAGTATCAGAGAAATCCCACCACAAATCTAGGTATCTCAAAATATGCGGAGCCTGTTGGTAGATTTAAAGAGCAAGAAATATGAAATTCAATTCTAACAGTTATAAAATCCTTGCAAGTGCACAAATCGATAAGTATAGTATGGTAGCACAGCAAGAGTCGATCCCTCGAGGACTTGTATCAACGTTATGCCCAATTTAGTTCAGATTTGTTAACTTAAATAAAAACACACACACACACACACACAGGGGGGGGGGGGGGGGGTTTATGATGTGATAACTCAAATTTAAAGATAAGTAAATCAAAGTACAGAAATTAACAATGCAAGAATGAAAAGTTGTTAACTAAGGCGAATTAAGGCTTACTATCCACTCTAACCAATTATAGCTCTTAACCAAATTTCCTTGACCTAATTACTATGCATTTTCTGAATTAGGTGCCCGTGCCTAGGACCTGGCGTTGGTTCACTAGACACATCTTATTCCCTCTTACTTGGCATGTTCTAAACAGGGTATATGCCTAGAACGTCTATCACCTACCTTTTAAGATGATGCATGAAGTTTAAAGAGAATTTAATGACACCACATTAGCCTAGCAAAGTGGCATGCAATCCTAGGTCGTCATGAGTTAAGATTACAAGTACGAATACTTTCGATGCTCCAAATCACAAGATGATATGACGGTCACTCAAGCAATTACATCTATAATTATATGCAAACAAGGTAGCTAATCTTATAGGCATAAATTAAGTTCATTAAGCATAGTAATCCAACTTATTCAGCATGCATAGCAATCATAATCAAGAGCCAGAAATCCAATCAATAAGCTAACATGGCTAGGGCTTCAAGCAGCCCTAATCCTAATGACTACTCACACATAACTGAAATAAACACAAGTATAATTGAATCCATAAGTAAATTGTAATAATGAAAATAAGGGTACAAAGGAGATTGTTAAGAACAGATGCAGCAGAAGACACGGCAGGGCCTTCTTCTCCAAGCTCCACTTCCAATAATCTATGTGAAAGATTATCTCCGAAAATATGGTCCCTAATTCTCTAGAAAACCAAAACGGAACTCTGTGGCTTAGGTCTCTGTTTTTCCCGAAAACAAAAAACGCCCTCAATCCTCTATCTGATTCTCCTTTTTATAGACAAGGGAAAACCTTGTTCTATAAGGATTGGTATAACCTTGTTCTTTAAGGATTGGTATAACCTTGTTCTTTAAGGATTGGTATAACCTTGTTCTATACAGATTGGTAAAACCATGTCCTATAGGAATAAGGAAAGTTATTTTACTTTTAATTAAATATAAAGTCTTTAAAATCTATTCGAACCAATCAGAGCATGGCCGGAAGTGTGAATGCAGGCTGGCAAGTGGGAACGCAAGCTGGCCAAACTTGGATTTTTGACTGTCTTCGTAATCAGGATATGGGACCGCGCTTTTGAAGTACTTTAGGAGTATAATAGAAGCGCATCGTCGTTCAGGCTTGGCGCAAATGTTGTCAGGCTTGGCGCAGAGGGAGAACCTCTGATCCACTGCTGGCGGAACAGGGACCCCGGCCTAGGCGCACATCTGGGCTCGGATGGGAGTTCTTGGGACATGTCATCGACCTGCCTTGGCGCGACCTTGGCACTTCTAGGACTTGACCTTGATGTCATGATACACAAGTTCGGGACCCGGAGGGCCTGATATGAGGTACTTGGCCAGTGGCCCAAAATAGGCGCACTGGCGCACTGGCGCACTGGCGTACTCAGGACCCCGTTGAGGACCTGATATTGAAATGAGGACATCTCCTTCATCTGGACTCCGATTTGAGTCATTCTTTTTGCGTTCTTTCCAGATTTTACCTATCTTTCTAACTCTGCACAAGTCTCACAAGATTGATCATTTTCTACTATTGATGGCACGAAATCATTCAAAAGACATGTAAGAGAGGCATATAAAGACATCAAAATGATGCATAAATAACGACTGATCAAATACCCCCAAACCTATCTTTTGCTAGTCCCTGAGCAAAACAAATGCTAACAAAATGAAAAGAATCGATTTTAGTTAAGATAGAACATTTAAACCCCTAGGTTCACCTAGTAGGAGGAGTTTTGTCTCCTGAGGCTTATAACAATACGATACCCACAAACGTTTTACTTAAACAAAAAGATGCTAGATATAGTAATCTTAACAAGCTAATAAGAATCAAAGTAAGTAGACATGCTTTGCAGAACTAAAAGGAATGCCATAGCCGTGAGTGTCATGTGAAGGGGTACGTGTATAAATGCCAATATTTTCAGGTGATCAAATTTGAAAACAACTTCATCTAAGTGCCCTAGAAAGATTTCGCCTCGACTCTAATCCTCACTAGGCACCTCTCAATTCACACAAGAATCCTAGGCTTACACTCTTTTCAAGCATATGTGATGAGTTTATGTTATGAAATTCAAATTTAATCACATATGAGTAACAATGAAGAATAGCACTTTATGGAAATAAAGATCTCATGAAAGGAATTGAACTTTAAGAACATAGATACGTACCTTAATCCTCAGCATGATTGTCCATAAGATCAGTTAGGTCTTCCTTTTTAGGTTGTATTGGGGCTAAGCTTTGGGGTTTAGCAAGGAAGGATGGGATTCAAAGAACCTGAGTTGTGCCAAGGCATGAGAAGTCATGAATTGAACTTGGAATTTCTGAACTGAATCCTTTCTTAAGGCCCACGATATTGTGCTTTCCTGATGACTTATTTTGTGGCTCTTGTGGCTTATTTTGAGGCTCTTGTGGCTTATTTTGAGGCTCTTGGCTCACTTGGCTCAATTCACTTTGTTTTTCACTTATTTTTTTTCCTTCTTTTTCTCAACGTTTCTTTCGTTCTTTTGATTTGAACGTTTTTTTTTTGTTTCTGTTCGTCTTTGAATTGAATTGAACCAAGATCATGCAATGATTTCCTCAAATTTTCATGCAGCTTGCAGCTTGTAAATCTTTTCTTTACTTTTGAACTTTCAATTGACGCCAATGTCCTTTGAATTGGGCATCATCTTCTTTCACCTCTTATTCTCACCATGAATCTCATTTATGGCAACCTTAGCACAAACTGAGGTTATAGGGTATGGCTGTGATGAATGGCTAAGTATTTTGGGTTAGGTTATACTTTGGGTGATGAAAGAAAAGGTTGAGTGTTTGGCTTCAAAATTGGCTTATGGAGCATGCAATAGGGTAGGATAAGGCCTTTAGAGGTTAAAGCACACATAGCCTACATCATTTCTTATGGCAAAGCATACATTAAATAAAGAGTATCTAAATGATGTTAGTTCTTTAAAATTCAATGCAAATATGATGTAATGAGATCAACAATTAAGAACAAAAGTGATGAGTATTTAAGAGTAGAAACAAGTATATCCCTCAGAAAGAATGGCAATTAGGCTCAAAGATCTCACAGGGTAGTCTCCACTAATTTTCTAAGGTTCACTCAAATTCAGTTATTTCGTTCACTTAATCACTTAAAACATGGCATTATGAAGTGCAAATTATGAACTACTTGACCATGGCATGACTCTTAGTAAAGCAAAGATAGTTAACTTAGCATATACATTCCTATTAACAAGTTATCATACTAATCACAAGCAGAAATTTAAATGTCCTGGCCGTGTATCACCCCCAAACCTACTTGTTTCTATATGCAAAATTTTAAATCCACACCCCCAAACCTAAACTGAACATTGTCCTCAATGTGATAAGCAGTAAGCTTGACAACAGTAGAAAGGTTTGAGAGATATAACGGGCAGCAACAGAAAAGGAAGCGAGAAATACAAACCAGGGCTAGGCTGCCTCCTAGGAGCGCTTTATTTAACGTCTAGGCAAGACGGGGCTGGCATGCTAGGAGCTGGGCGCATGCGGAGTTGCAGGGTTGACTGCGCTTGGATCAGAAAGGTCCTTCAAGTAGTGTTTGAGGCGGTGGCCATTTACCTTGAACGGATCCTGCCGTTCCGGGTGCTGGATTTCAACTGCACCATGAGGAAAAACGTTAGTAATAATAAATGGTCCAGTCCATCTTGAACGCAACTTACCTGGCATTAGTCTGAGCCGGGAGTCAAAGAGGAGGACTTCCTGTCCGATGTGAAAGTCCTTGGGCTGAATGCGCTTGTCGTGGAAAGCTTTGGTCTTTTCCTTGTAGATACGAGCACTGGCAAAGGCCTCGTTTCGCAACTCCTCTAATTCACTTAGCTGAAGCTTCCTATGTATTCCAGCGTCATCGAAGTTCAGGTTCATCTGCTTAATAGCCCAAAATGCTTTATGCTCCAATTCCACTGGTAGGTGGCAGCCTTTTCCAAAAACCAGCCGGAAGGGAGACATGCCAATCGGGGTCTTGTATGCGGTCCGATAGGCCCACAGCGCATCATTCAATTTGCTGGACCAATCTTTGCGGTTAGGATTTACCGTTTTTTCCAATATGGCCTTTACTTCCCGATTGGACACTTCCGCTTGGCCACTCGTTTGAGGGTGATACGGTGTTGAGACCTTGTGGGTGACGCCATACTTCTTCATTAGGGCTGCAAACGAATGATTGCAGAAGTGTGCCCCCCCATCGCTGATGATTGCCCTAGGTGCGCCGAATCTGGCTAAGATGTGACTCTGTAAAAAACGCACCACTACTTTGGCGTCGTTAGTTTTGGTGGGAATTGCTTCCACCCATTTGGAGACATAATCAACTGCAAGCAGAATATAAAGATTGCCAAAGGAATTCGGAAAAGGCCCCATAAAATCAATGCCCCATACGTCGAAGATTTCGACCACAAGAATAGGGTGTAATGGCATTTGATTTCGAGGGCCGATGTTACCTAGGCGTTGGCAGCGGTCACAGGTGAGTACAAATTCGTGTGCATCCTTGAAAAGTGTGGGCCAGTAGAGTCCACTTTGGAGTACCTTGAGGGCTGTTTTCTTAGCTCCAAAATGGCCCCCACATGCCAAACTATGGCAAAAAGTCAGGACGGATTTCATCTCGTCTTCTGGGATGCAGCGCCGAATGATTTGGTCTGGACAATGCTTCCATAGGTAAGGCTCATCCCATATGTAGTACTTAGCTTGTTTAGCCAGCTTGTCCTTTTGGTACCTGTTTAAAGATGAAGGAATTTGCTTAGTGACAAGGTAATTAATGAGATCGGCATACCATGGATCAATAGCTTGGATTGCGAAGAGCTGTTCGTCAGGAAAGGTCTCGAGGAGGGGCAACTGATCGGCCTCTTCATTGGAACTGTGAAGCAATCGGCTCATATGGTCAGCGACCACATTTTCGCTGCCCTTCTTGTCTCTGATTTCAAGGTCGAATTCCTGGAGCAGTAGCATCCAACGTAGCAACCTTGGCTTGGCGTCCTTTTTAGTGAGCAGATACTTCAAGGCAGCATGATCCGTGTATACTATGACCTTGGTTTGAATTAGATATGAACGGAACTTCTCCAGGGCAAAGATAACAGCAAGGAGCTCCTTCTCGGTGGTGGAGTAGTTCAGCTGGGCATCATTCAGGGTTCGGCTTGCGTAGTAAATGACATGAGGGAGCTTGTCAACACGCTGTCCCAAAACCGCTCCTATGGCGAAGTCTGAGACATCACACATTAGTTCGAATGGTAAGTCCCAATTCGGTGGCATGATGATGGGTGATGCCGTGAGCTTTGGCTTGAGTGTGTTGAATGCCTCACGGCATCCCTTAGTGAACTCAAATGTGGCGTCCTTGGCTAGAAGATCACACAAAGGTCTTGTGATTTTCGAGAAATATTTGATGAATCTGCGGTAAAAGCCAGCATGCCCTAAGAACGATCGAACCTCTTTGACTGTAGTGGGGTACGGCAGCCTCTCTACTATGTCTAACTTTGCTTTGTCCACTTCAATGCCTCGGCTAGAGATCACATGACCCAAGACAATTCCCTGTTGTACCATGAAATGGCACTTTTCCCAGTTCAGCACTAAGTTGCTTTCTCTGCACCGTTCCAGTACTCCGGTTAGGTTAACTAAGCACAGTTCGAATGAATGTCCAAACATTGAGAAATCGTCCATGAATACTTCAATTATATCTTCCACCATATCGGAGAAGATGCTCATCATGCAACGCTGAAAGGTAGCTGGGGCATTGCACAATCCAAACGGCATTCTTCTGTATGCAAAGGTGCCATATGGGCATGTGAATGTTGTTTTTTCTTGATCTTCGGGTGCAATAGCAATCTGATTGTATCCTGAGTAGCCGTCCAAGAAGCAATAGTGGGAATGTCCAGCCAGGCGCTCGAGCATTTGATCAATGAAGGGCAAAGGAAAGTGGTCCTTGCGTGTGGTTATATTTAGCTTTCGATAGTCGATGCACACTCTCCATCCTGTTTGAATCCGTTGAGGTACAAGCTCATCCTGCTCGTTTTTAACCACTGTGATCCCACTTTTCTTTGGCACGACCTGGACTGGGCTCACCCACTTGGAGTCACTAATTGGATAGATGATTCCAACGTCCAAAAGCTTTAGGACTTCTTTCTTCACGACCTCCTTCATAGGTGGATGCAATCGCCTCTGTGCCTCCTGTGATGGTTTGGAGTCTTCCTCCAGCAGTATCCGATGCATGCATTTTGCGGGACTTATGCCTTTGATGTCAGCTATTGTCCATCCAATTACCATTTGATTGACCTTAAGGACGTGAACCAATGCCTTTTCCTCTTTCGTACTTAGGGTAGATGCAATGATGACTGGAAGGGTTTGATTGTCGCCCAAATATGCATACTTTAAGTGCTCGGGCAAGGGCTTCAGCTCGAGTTCAGGAGCCTTTATGATGGACGGCAGGGTTTTCTGACTTGTGAATGGTAACGCTTCGAAGGGAGGCCTGTGCAATGGGAGGGCTGGCATGATGTCAAGGGCTCGTACCTCTTCGATCACGCTATCTGTAAGTGAGTCCACAGTGTGTGGGTTACTAGTAACGGCCTTCTCAAGGTTATCCGTCATGCAAGAATGAGCAATTGTCTCCCGTAGCAGTAAGTCCATTGTGTTTAACGGAAAATCTACAATAGGCTCGGCAGGGTACTGGATGGTGTCATGGATGGAGAATGTCCGAAGCTGGTCCAGGACCTTGATGGAGACCTGGCCCTTTCTGACGTCGATGAGGCACTCGGCTGTGGCTAGTAAGGGCCTTCCGAAGATGAGGGGAGGTTCCTCACTTTTGTCAATTTTGTCCATTCTTAGTACGTAGAAGTCTGCAGGGATGCATGTATCTCCGATTTGTACCAGTACGTCCTCAAGAACCCCCATTAGGTTGGTTACAGAAGCGTTAGCCAACCTGACACATAGGTGCGTGGGCTTGAGTGCGCCTAGGTTGAGTGACCTGTAAATGTGGAATGGCATGATGTTCACTAATGCTCCCGTGTCGCAAAGGCAATGTTCGAATCTTTTTGACTGAATGACACATGGAAGGGATGGCGGCCCAGGATCATTGGCCTTAAGGGGCATGCGCAAAAGGGCAGCCGAGCAGGCCATAGGGATGTCAATGGTGTCCGTGGAGCTAAAACCACGCTTTCCTGCAACTAAGTCCTTGATCAGCTTTGCAAAGATAGGCATGTGCTTGACAATTTTATGGAAAGGCAGTGTGATCTGAAGCTTCTGCAACATGCTGATGATTTCTTCCTCAAAGTCCTCCTTTTGCTTATTCCTGTTTTGGAACCTGCGAGGAAATGGATAATCAACATTATTAGCTAACTCAAAAGTGACTTTTTTAGAATTGGAATTCTGAGGTTTAGAGTTAGAAGTATTCGAGTGCTGCGACTTGGGCTTAGGAGCAGGTTGCATGCCAGCCGTGGCCGAAGTAGGCGCAGTGTCAGGTCCTCTTTGCGGTAGGGCACTTGGTGACTCATTGGACTGGTTCTGCGCTAGAGGTGTTGGCCGTGGCATGTTTTGCGGCGCGCCCTGGTCGGTGATCCTTGGCAGAGTAGGTTGAGGCTCAGTTTCAGGTCCTGTGAGGGTGGTATATAGGGGTCTTGAAGTGGTGTTTCCTTCTCCAGCGTGATGGCATTAGCCGTAGGATTGTGAAATCCTTTCGGATTTACCAGGACTTGACTCGGTAGCTTGCCCTGCTCCCGCTGATTTAGTTGGTTCGCCACCTGTCCCATTTGACGTTCCAAGTTTGCAATTGCATTTTTGAAGTCTCCCGTCTGACTCTGGCTATTGTGCATGAATTTTATGAGTTGAGCCCGCTGTTGAGTTAGGATATGGATGGAGTCCTCAACAGACTTGCTTCCGCCATTCTAGTTTGAGGAAGGACCGTGGTAGTTCCCCTGAGGGCCTGCGGCTTGCTGCTCAAATCCAGGGGGTGGCAAGGGATTCGCGGCTGCTTGATTGTTGTTCCAACGGAAATTAGCATGATTTCTCCACCCCGGATTGTAAGTGTTGGAATATGGGTCATTCCGGGGTCGAGAATTGCTATTGAACCCTCCAGCAAAGTTGGCCTCTTCCACAACCAGGCAGTCCTGGGATGTGTGGCCCTGAATTGAACATACCTCGCAGATGTGAACTCCTTTGGCTTTCTCGCTACACAATTGTTTTACCATTGCCGTGAGCTGAGCAATGGCGTCATCTTTGTATTTGGCGGATGCATCACCCGTAACTCTAGAGGAGGGACCCCTGTAGCTGAACTATTTTTCCCTTTGAGCAATGTTCTCAAGACGGTCCTTGGTTCCTCGGCTGTGCCTTCTAGAATCCCTTGGGATTGAGAATCCACCATTGTCCGATCGCTAGTTTTCAAGCCTCCATAGAAGTATAGCATAAGATGATGGGCATCAATATGGTGGTGGGGGCACGCCCGTAGCATCTGATTGAACCGCTCCCAAAACTCGTAGAAAGACTCTTCCATGTCTTGCCGTGGGTTCATGATCTTGGACTTTAACTCATTTGTCTTTTCCACGGGAAAGTACTGTGTTAAGAATTTGGACGTCAAGTCCCTCCAAGAGTGAATGGAAGCCGGCGCCAATGAATGAAACCATGTCTTGGCGCGATCCTTGAGACTGAAGTGAAAGAGCCGCAGGCGGATTTCCGATTCTGTCATACCATTGATGTGCAGTGTTGAACAAACCTCAACAAATTCCTTGATATGAAAGTGCGGGTCCTCGCCAGCAAGGCCGTGGAATGTAGGCAGCATGTGAATTGTCCCCGACTTTAATTCGAAGTTTGCCACTGTTGACTCGGGAAAAACAATTGGAAATTGATCCTCTGAGACATGGGGCATGGCAAAATCCTTAAGGCGCCATGGGGCTTGCGGTACTAGGCCACGTTCCAGGCCCTGCTCTTCTCTGTGGTCCGCCATCCTCCTTGGGCTTGGTGGCGGGGAGCCGTGGACTGAAGATGCTTGCGATGATGGTCCACTTGATGACCCGTGCACTGAACCTTGGAATGACATACACGGGTACCTAACAAAAAAGAAAAAAAAACTAAGTTACAAATCTAAACTTGAATGGGCACCGTTGAGGGACAAGTCCCCGGCAACGGCGCCAAAAACTTGTTGGTAGATTTAAAGAGCAAGAAATATGCAATTCAATTCTAACAGTTATAAAATCCTTGCAAGTGCACAAATCGATAAGTATAGTATAGTAGCACAGCAAGAGTCGATCCCTCGAGGACTTGTATCAACGTTATGCCCAATTTAGTTCAGATTTGTTAAGTTAAATAAAAACACACACACACACACAGGGGGGGGGGGGGGGGGGGGGGGGGGGGGGGGGGGTTTATGATGTGATAACTCAAATTTAAAGATAAGTAAATCAAAGTACAGAAATTAACAATGCAAGAATGAAAAGTTGTTAACTAAGGCGAATTAAGGCTTACTATCCACTCTAACCAATTATAGCTCTTAACCAAATTTCCTTGACCTAATTACTATGCATTTTCTGAATTAGGTGCCCGTGCCTAGGACCTGGCGTTGGTTCACTAGACACATCTTATTCCCTCTTACTTGGCATGTTCTAAACAGGGCATATGCCTAGAACGTCTATCACCTACCTTTTAAGATGATGCATGAAGTTTAAAGAGAATTTAATGACACCACATTAGCCTAGCAAAGTGGCATGCAATCCTAGGTCGTCATGAGTTAAGATTACAAGTACGAATACTTTCGATGCTCCAAATCACAAGATGATATGACGGTCACTCAAGCAATTACATCTATAATTATATGCAAACAAGGTAGCTAATCTTATAGGCATAAATTAAGTTCATTAAGCATAGTAATCCAACTTATTCAGCATGCATAGCAATCATAATCAAGAGCCAGAAATCCAATCAATAAGCTAACATGGCTAGGGCTTCAAGCAGCCCTAATCCTAATGACTACTCACACATAACTGAAATAAACACAAGTATAATTGAATCCATAAGTAAATTGTAATAATGAAAATAAGGGTACAAAGGAGATTGTTAAGAATAGATGCAGCAGAAGACACGGCAGGGCCTTCTTCTCCAAGCTCCACTTCCAATAATCTATGTGAAAGATTATCTCCGAAAATATGGTCCCTAATTCTCTAGAAAACCAAAACGGAACTCTGTGGCTTAGGTCTCTGTTTTTCCCGAAAACAAAAAACGCCCTCAATCCTCTATCTGATTCTCCTTTTTATAGACAAGGGAAAACCTTGTTCTATAAGGATTGGTATAACCTTGTT
Organism: Oemleria cerasiformis; assembly: GCA_037349345.1. Classification (NCBI taxonomy): domain Eukaryota; kingdom Viridiplantae; phylum Streptophyta; class Magnoliopsida; order Rosales; family Rosaceae; genus Oemleria; species Oemleria cerasiformis. The sequence continues at coordinate 11,768,296 of JAZGTL010000009.1, read as the reverse complement.
CTTTAAGGATTGGTATAACCTTGTTCTTTAAGGATTGGTATAACCTTGTTCTATACAGATTGGTAAAACCATGTCCTATAGGAATAAGGAAAGTTATTTTACTTTTAATTAAATATAAAGTCTTTAAAATCTATTCGAACCAATCAGAGCATGGCCGGAAGTGTGAATGCAGGCTGGCAAGTGGGAACGCAAGCTGGCCAAACTTGGATTTTTTACTGTCTTCGTAATCAGGATATGGGACCGCGCTTTTGAAGTACTTTAGGAGTATAATAGAAGCGCATCGTCGTTCAGGCTTGGCGCAAATGTTGTCAGGCTTGGCGCAGAGGGAGAACCTCTGATCCACTGCTGGCGGAATAGGGACCCCGGCCTAGGCGCACATCTGGGCTCGGATGGGAGTTCTTGGGACATGTCCTCGACCTGCCTTGGCGCGACCTTGGCACTTCTAGGACTTGACCTTGATGTCATGAAACACAAGTTCGGGACCCGGAGGGCCTGATATGAGGTACTTGGCCAGTGGCCCAAAATAGGCGCACTGGCGCACTCAGGACCCCGTTGAGGACCTGATATTGAAATGAGGACATCTCCTTCATCTGGACTCCGATTTGAGTCATTCTTTTTGCGTTCTTTCCAGATTTTACCTATCTTTCTAACTCTGCACAAGTCTCACAAGATTGATCATTTTCTACTATTGATGGCACGAAATCATTCAAAAGACATGTAAGAGAGGCATATAAAAACATCAAAATGATGCATAAATAACGACTGATCAGAGCCCTGTACTATGCATAGACAGCCTCAACGACCTAGTGGAGAAATACTCCTCGACATCAGCGTCGGAGAAATCCCTCCACATATAATGCGGACCCCTGTACTATGTATAGACAACCTCAACGACCTGGTGGAGAAATACCCCTCGACACCAACGTCGGAGAAATCCCTCCACATATAATGTGGACCCCTGTACTATGCATAGATAGCCTCAACGACCTGGTGGAGAAATACCCCTTGACACCAGCGTCGGAGAAATCCCTCCACATATAATACGGACCCCTGTACTATGCATAGACAACCTCAACGACCTGGTGGAGAAATACCCCTCGACACCAACGTCGGAGAAATCCCTCCACATATAATGCGGACCCATGTGCTATGCATAGACAACCTCAACGACCTGGTGGAGAAATACCCCTCAACACCAGCGTCGGAGAAATCCCTCCACATATAATGCGGACCCCTGTACTATGCATAGACAGTCTCAACGACCTGGTGGAGAAATACCCCTCAACACCAGCGTCGGAGAAATCCCTCCACATATAATGCCGACCCCTGTAGTATGCATAGACAGCCTCAACGACCTGGTGAAGAAATACCCTTCAACACCAGTGTCGGAGAAATCCCTCCACATATAATGCGGACCCATGTACTATGCATAGACAACCTCAATGATCTGGCGGAGGAAGACCCTTGACGCCAACATTGGAGAAAACCTTGACCCTTGGGGACAGTAATTCAGTGAAAACCAAAATCTCTATTTGAAATCATTGTTTCTTGGCCTAAGCCAAATTCAATGAAAAACCTGGGCCAAAGCCCAAATCCAATAAAGTTATAAATCTGGGTCTAAACCCAAAAATCATGGACTCAGCCGAAACCCAAAATCTATCACGTCAAAACTACATAAAAGCAGCGTCCAAAAAAACCAGGCCACAGCCCAAAATGTCATTCCCATGTCCAATAATGATTTATTAGAACAATTTTCTAAATTAGAGAAATTTCCCAAAAACAATACGTAACAAGAAATTATTTAAAATATACCTTTATGCATGCATGACATTTTACAAACCAAAGTCCACTCACCCTCATCGGCGAGGCCTAATTCACCCATAACTATCATGAATCCCAACATCCTAATCATCACCCGACCTAACGGATCGAAGGTCTGCCCAAATTAGCTCAACTACGGAATCCTGCACCTCTTTCACCAAGCATTCTCCGCCTTCCTCCGTACTAGGTCGCTGATGAGACAATCATCTCATAGGCATCTCATTGACAAGAACCACCAAAATATTCACACAAGTGTGCGGTCTGTAGGAAGCTAAACCTAGAGCTCTGATACAAAATTTACAGGACCCTTCCTGAATTTCATCTCACAATCCGTAAAAAGTCATGCTTCCGTATGACAGCCTTTAATCACAAAAGTTAATACCTGGAATACCCTTAATTTTTGGAAACATCAAATAAACTTTACAGGGGTTCCAACCGAACCTCCTATGTATCAAATTGAACTTCACCTACCTGTCAGACGAAGGATAGCCTAGTAGTTCACAAACTATCTCGGAGGACCTCCTCCGTAATCAAACAATACAACTAACGTGTCACCCTCGTGTGAATCGTCAACAACTCGTCAATCTGGGTCACCGCCAACACCACCCATTGACCCTGATGACGAAAACACCCTTGCCACAATTCCGGCATTGGTCACACTTTGTGACCGTAAGCATCGTACATATACCGAAAGGTTCTTTGGCTATTAAATGTTCAAGACTTGGTTGAATTATGGTTGAATTGAGTCTCATGCACCTTACCCAGAGTCGTAACTCGATATCCTAGCTCAGCCCGAGCGATAGCTCAGTGTCCCGGCTTGGGATGAGTCGTAGCTCAATATCCCAGCTCATCCCGAGCTGTAGCTTCGAGAGATGCATAGTGATAAGACATTCGATAAGTCCCTTTAAACATTAAGCTTAAATTCCGATCCTCGAAAGCGTGCTAATAAATATTCCTACCACTCACAATCTGTGGTATGACTCAATACAAAGAAATACGCACACCTTGCAATCCCGGAACCTAGTCCGTTCACCGTACATTCAAAGTACCAACTCCAGGAGCCCTAGCCCCAAGGAACCCTTTGACATACAAATAACCCAGCTCCCTTGACATCCCCCCTAGCCAAAACCCACTCCGTGGTCGACCATTATCGCTGGGATTACTCAAACGGGCTCTAAACGGTCTCCAACAGCCTCAAAATTCCCAAAATCTGATCCATAATGTTCTGAAACCCTAGATACGTGCCACCGTGGGTTGAGAAATTGTCCCACACGCCGGTAGAAGATCGGACCACGTGCCAAGTGCAAGTCACGCGCCGCCACGCTCTGCCACGCGCCCCACCCGCGTATGTACTATCACGGCGGAATATTCCGTCGAACTTGACGAAATATCCCTACAGAATTGGAACTTCCGTCCAACGTAACGGTGTTAGGGTTCCATTATAACACCATTACCTTTTGACGTAATATGCTAACGTCGTCAGCATATTCCGTCAAACCCTGATGGCGTCAGTTGACCCAACGATCAACTAACTGCTGACTAGACGCTGACTGTGTTGCCACGTGGCTCCACGTGGCAGCTGAGTCAGATGCTGACTGGTCGCCACATGGCCCCACGTGGCTTCCAGGTGGCATGCCACGTTAGAAACTACAGTTCGAACCAGTCATCGGAGTTCGTCGGGGACTTCGACTGGACAGCCGCCATCTCCAGTGGTCGAAATTTGAGAATTCTCTTCGAAATCCACCATTTTCGGTAAGCCTCTAACTCTTCCCAAACCCCACGAATTTTTACGATCCACACCTGTGGATTGATCTACGCAACGCCAGGAAGTCAGAAATGAAGTCCGGAGTTCGAAATCATACATGGTTTGATCAGAAACTGGCCTTGAAGTTTCGACCAAATCCCTCTCTTCGGTTCTCCGTCACAGGCAGTGTTCGATTCTCGAACGAGACACCAATCAGCTCACCATGACTAGAGGATGCTATCCCTTGCCTCTGTTTGGATCGACTCGACCCAAAAGTGAGTCGATGATGATGGCGATGGTGTCGTGATCTCACGGGAAGAGGAAACCGAGAGAGTTGAGAGTGAGGGTTTGAGTGAGGAGAGAGAAGAAGATTCCCCCAAAAAAATCTGGAAAAATGAGGCTAATGACATTGTCCACCTACCGAAATTACCAAAATCCCCTTGGGCTTTTAGACCAGTATCTCTCACATATGAACTCCGTTTTTCGCGTGCCGCCTGTCTACGAACTCGTGAGTTTGAGATCTACGCAACGACCCAAGAAAACTTCCAAAAGTACTGCTAGACAAAAAGTTACTTCCCGAACCCTTCCTAAACTGAGGGTAAAATTGTCATTTCCTTAATTAAATTCTCAAATTACTTTTAATTTCTGGTCCGGGTCGTTACAGATGTACTTAACAGATTTGATTCGATTTGGTTTAGGATTTTGATTCTGTATTGGATTGGAAGTTAGGTTTTGTTGTCCTGCTTGATATAAGATTTGTTGCCTATTAGGCTTGTAGTTTGTAACCCTTCAAAAACCTTTGTAATTGCATATAGCAATATACTGATTGGTTCCTAAAGTGCTTGATATGGGTGTGTGGAGCTTAGTTTCTTCGTGCACCCATGTGTCATAAATTCGCAGTTTGAGATTGTCGTAGTAGTAGTAGTAGTTTGTATTTGTTTGTTTGATATGGGATGAGAGCGAGTTTGATCCGTCTCTAGCTTGTACTTTGTTTGTTTGTTGTGGAGTATCAATTTGACAATAATGTAGTAAGAAAATAGCAAACTTTTTTTAAAAGAAATGACCTAAATCATGAATTAGAAATAAAATAAAACCAAAGTTTATTTTTCCTAAAGAAATAAAAACGAAGTTCATTGTACTTCATATCCAAAAATGAAGTTCGGTAACAACCTATATCTAACTGCAACTAAAATTGCAATTGATATAGCAATCCTTGTTTTAGTGAGTGTTCATACCTAATTTGGTCAACCTGGTCAAGGCCGACCAAGTCTCTTCAAAACTATACTTGGCCTCGGCTCAACAAAAGTACAACAATACAAATCCACAACATCAGGTGCATCCCACCAACACAACCTTGGACAAAAAGACACCAAAAAACACTAGGCCAACCAGATCTGGTCGGCCTACCCACTCATCGACCGACCGTGTCAACACAATTACGGGACTCAGGACCACTGGGACACGTGTCAACTCTAGGAGCAGGGACATTTATCCCACATCGAAAGGTTTCACCAACAACACTTAATGCTACTATAAATACAAAGGCACCTCCCCTAAAAAAGGTAATGACATCTTTTGTTCTTACACTGCCTAAACCCCTCCACACTTAACTAACTTAAGCATCGGAGACTGTTAGGCCGGCACCCCACCGGTGCTCCTTTGCTCTTACCTTCCCCTTGCATATCTCCTTACCCCCGAGAAGAGTGAGTGAAGCGAGTTCAGTGAGGCAACTCTAAGTTGGGCCATTTTTGGCATCAACAGTGAGAGGCACTAAGAAACTACACATAGAATTGTCTATGACTAAAGTTTGGAAACTACCTTACGTGCCAAACGAGTCTTGTGGCCCTATTTGTAAAAAAGCTCATTGAAAACTTGAAAGGGCAATGGTTTGGGCACCCAAGTTGTGATGAAAATTTAAACGGTTGATTTGATATCGTTATGGTCATTTGGGAATCAAATAAAAAAGGGTTAGGTAGGTAGGTCTATGTGCTAGTTTAATAATAAACTAAAAAAACAGGATTACATATCACATATTATCACGTTTCTATAACAATGATGCAAGTCAATGTCTTATACTCTTGAATCTTCCCTAGAAAACTAGATATAAGTCCAAACATATAGCTATCATTGTGATTAATCCACCAATTGACTTTTGTTGATTTAGATCCATTGAGTAATTGTACACCTTATCATATGCTTTATCCTAACAGGTTATAATCCCACGAGTCCCATTAATTTAGGGGAACGAATCTACACTATAGGCAGCCTAAGCTATAGCCTAGGTGAAATTTTAAGTAATATAGTTGTTGATGCATAAATCGTCCGGATAGAAATTGTTCCTTCAATCTCTACACACAGGTTAAGGTTGAATCCCAAACTGGGGAGTTCAACCAAGAACGATTCGATACCTAAGTCAGCTCAATCTAGAGAGAAAACTGAAAAGCAATTATGAGGAATAATTGTGAGGTACCTGAATTGTGAGGAGATGTTCTCTATTTATAGTGGAGACCTGTGGGTCTTCAGAGCTTTTGATTGGTTGAAGAAATTTGCAATCAATAAATAATTATAATTAGGAAAGACTTAGAATTGACTTTTAATAATAAATAATTCGCTAGAAAGTTATTCATAAGGAGTAAGAAAATGAGTTCTAATTAAATAAGTAATCTTTTTTTGGAAATGAATTTTATTTATTAATTAAATCCTCATTGAATAAGGATGTCAAGGAAACATTTTATTATGAAGATATAATTACTTATTAATTAATATATTCAGCTGGTAAATATATTTCATTAATGCGTAATAATTATATTCCAATAATGACTTCACCATGGGCAAAGTTGTCATTATGTAAAATACGGACCACGTGTCAGCTCCACAATTTTTGGACGAATTATGGTTCCACAAATACCCCATATCCCTTGGGAAGTAGATTTTGGAGTTTCATTAATCCCTCGCTTTGTAGGAATAAGATTCCTTTTAAAACATTTAACTTTTTAATCCTTTCCAAGTTAGAAAAGGATTATAAAAACTATTAGTTTTTTCTATAAAATGGGCGGGCCATCTCATAGTAACTCACGCAAACATTTCCAAGCTTTGGAGTTTTCATATTTACTTAGAAAAATTTGAGTGAGTGCATTATGAAGAGAAGAAAAAAATTCTCAAATCGTTGTTGGGCACCATACGGAAGGTAAGAATCAAGATTCTTTTTTTTTTCTTTTCCTTTTGCTGATTTTGCAGGTGGAGACCAATTGGAGACTGCGTTCCGGTGTGGCGCGGTGCATAGGAGGTGCGGTGCACCTGCAATGTAGATTGACTCCAGGGTCGGCTCGGCTGAGCCTTTCCCTACTTCTCCTGCTGCGGCTTGCGGCTGGCGGCTCCATGGGAGAGTCGCGACTTGGCTTCCCATTTTCAGCTTCTTCTTTTTTGACGCAAATTTTTTTGTTTCAGTTTTTACGTTTTTGGATATTTCGAGAGCTACGAGAGTCCAATTTCAGTGATCCAAATTGCGTCAAATTTATTTTTTCGAGACGATTCCAACAAGAGGTGTGAAGACATGGTTTCATCAGACTTTGGGAAACTCGCCGTGTGGCAACGAGGAGGTTCCATCGATGAAACTTCGTTCCAAGGGAAGCCTTGTGAGCTTAACGATGAAATTGAATTTCAAGCATGGCTGAAAGTTCATAAGGATGCATTCCTGGAGGGCGTTCATATAGCACTTGGCGACCGAGCGTCTTCGCATAAGGGTTGTAAAACTCAAATTCCAATGGTGGCTCGATGGATGAAGTTCCTTCCTTCGATAATTAATTGGGGGTTCAAGTTCCCGATGTCGGCGTTCCTTTCGAATAGCTTGTTGAAGATAGGGTGTTGTCCCTCGCAATTGGACATTAATGCGTACCGTCACATTATGTGTTTCGAGAGACGTAGCCACTTTTTTGGCTTGGAGCTTTCCAAAGATGAGTTCTAGCACTGCTATTCGGTGAAGATTACCTCCCAATCGTCCGAGCCTAGCTGTGATCTTATTCTAGAGATAGAATTTTTCCCGAGGTCGTATTTTGATGATGGCTCATACAAAACTACATGAAGTTGGGGGAAATTACGATCAATGTTCCACTAGTGGGCTTCGGATTTCACAGAGGTATCGTTGGGAGGATGAGTTGAAAGCCAGTTTTGACTTTGACTCTGACTTAAAAAGGTTGAAAAAGCGTTGGAGATTCCAAAGGAGTTATGTGAGATGAGTTGGTTACTTAGTCCCTTTAGAAGTTCTCCTAGGGGAATTCCAAGTGCAAATGTCATTGAGCAGTGGCAATCCAAGGCTGAGGCAGTGAAGTGTAAGCGCAAATCCAACAAGTTCTCATATGACACTATTGATAAATCTTCCAAGAAAGTCAAAGTTAGTACGGCAACTACCGAAATTAGGAGATCAGTAGTCATTGGGCTTAAGGCAAGCGGAGCCAAGGTGGGAGGCACCCCGGCTCGGTCTTGGAAGGCCGACAGTGGGATTGCCGTTGTTCCCAAGGGCAGAGGAAAAGCTGCCGTTTTGCGAGGAGGAGGAGGTTGTGCGCCTCCTGTGGCGCGCCAAGTTGCCACATCACGGGGCGTGGTGTGGTATGTTGCCTCTGTTGGGGATCCAAGTGTTTTGGATAATGTTGCTCATGCTGACTTTGAAAAACTTCAAGTAGATTATGAAAAAATGAGGAAATATTATGAATCTGTCCGGGTTTCACGCGTTAACCTTGGGTGAGATAATACTCTGCTGTCACAAAAGCTTTCTTCTCTTGAAAATTGCTGTGAGGACTTAGATTCCTTTCAGAACGAGAACATGTTGCTCAAGAGTGAGTTACAAGTTGCCAATTCCAAGTCTGATACCTTAGTGAAGGATTTGAATTCTTCCAACCTCCGTGTAGCTGGCTTGGTGGAGAAACTTGAAAAAGCAAACGGCACAATTTCTTATTTGAGGGGAAAAAATAAAAAATTTGGAGCTTGAACCGTATTTGCCCCCTGTGTGCCCCCCACAATATTCGCGGCAAGCTGATGTGGAGGCCCGTTATGCGAATAAAACCATCTGTGATCTTCGGGAATCCAAGAAGGAGTTGCAGCGAAGATTGGTTGTTGCTGAATGCTATAAGTCTCAAGTTGCAGATGGTCTCCGTTCCTCATATGTTGAAGGTTATCTTCATTCTCAAAGTGGTCTTGGCTCGAAGCATTTATTTTATCCGGAAGATCTTGTGGGAGCCTTTGAGACATCAAAGGCTTTGATGGAGGAGGCACTTAGGAATCAGAACGCCTTTGAGGTGTACCCAGTTGATGAGCCTGATGTAGAGTAGCTTGGATTTCAAAACCTTTCCAACTAGAAGTCTAGTGAATAGGAATGTTTTGATTTAGCTTTTTAATTTTTTGTAAGTTTTTTTTTTGTTTAGAACTAGCTTCTTTTTTTTTTTAGCAAAAGTTGAGCTTTCAACTTTAGAATTGCCAACTTGTTTTTTTGAACCCTTAATAAAAGAATTCTTAAGTTTTTAAGGTAATCCACAATTCCCGTAGCTTCTGGCAGACTTGACATTCGTGCGGTATTTTGCATTTTTCGGACTCAATTTAAGTCGGACTTGAGTCATTCCAGTGGGGCTGGAAGGCTGACTTCCATAACTTTCTAATTCCGTTGGCATTTCTTAAAAAGGTTGAGAATTTAAGTTTTGAAGATTTTTTGAAATTAGGTCATGTGCGCAGATTCGCATACTTGACCTCAGCTCAATGATTTGTCAATTAATAATTCGTTGGTTCTCGAAATTAGTTGGTTTTTTGTGGGGTTAGAAAGCTAACACCTACATATTTCCAACACTATCAATATTTCTAAAAAAGATTAAGGATTGAATTTACGGTGAATTTTGGAAGTGGGTAGTGTGCGAGTTCAAAGTGTTTGGACTTCAAATTTTGCTCATTTGAAGAAGGCTTTGGTACTTTGCAAGTTCAAAGGTTCTAATACTTCTTACAGAAGAAGGTTTTCGAGGCTTTTATAGAAGAAGGCTTGATTGCTTCCATGGAATAAGGCTTGATTGCTTCTATGGAATAAGGCTTAATTGCTTATATGGAAGAAGGCTTAATTGCTTCTATCGAAGAAGGCTTAATTGCTTCTATGAAAGAAGGCTTAATTGCTTCTATGGAAGAAGGCTTAATTTCTCAAGCTTATGCTAACCTATCTAAATAAAATTGCAAATGAATAACTTTATTGATGATTTAAATTAAAAGCGCATAAAGCTTGAAAGAAAAGTTGGCACGGGGCCAATGTCTTTTAGGCATGGCGCCATTCTTGGTGGACTAGGCATGGCCTTAGCTTACACGTAGTACTTCCTCAAGTGGTTAGCGTTCATGGAACCACTCACTAATTTTTGTCCATGGTTTCCAAAACATAACTTCCTTTACCGCCTACTTGGTAGATGTGGTAAGGACCTTCCCAGGGGGATTTTAGTTTTTGGGACCCGGATTGGTTCGGAGTTGCGAATCTTTTTTTGAGGACAAGATCGCCTGAAAGAAAGTTCCGAATTTTGGCTTTCTTGTTGTAGAAGTTTCGAACTTGTTGTTGATAGTTCGATATGTGTTTGGTGACTTGTTCTCGAAGTTCTTCACTTGAGTCAAGTGAATTTTTTAGGTTTACGGAATTGATAGCAGGGTCATCAAGTTCGGTAAATGGCGCAGGTACACCTGCATGTGGGGGAATGACAAGGTTTGTTCCGAAGGCCAGAGTGAACGGTGATTCACCGGTTGCTTAACTTGGAGTCGTGTGATAGGCCCACAAGGTGCCATCCAGGTGCTCCTCCCATAGTCCCTTCTTGTCGTCAAGTCATTTTTTGATGCAATCCAAAATAGTTTTGTAGGATGCCTCGACTTGGCCGTTCCCTTGGGGATAGTATGCCATGGAAGTAAAATGTTTTATCTTCTATGATTCGAAGAATTCTCTAGTCGCAGCGGCGATGAACTGGGTTCCGTTGTCCATTGCAACAACTTTAGGAAGTCTGAATCGACATATGATCTGACTCCAGACGAACTTCTGTACGTCAGCTTGGGTGATGGTAGTTAAGGCTTTAGCTTCCACCCAGTTGGTGAAGTAATCCGATTTGGCATCGGGGTGCTGGGCAAGGGCCCTACGATGTCTATGCCCCATTACATGAATGGTCATGGACTTATTTGCACATGAAGCTCCTCGGGTGGCGCCAAGAGGCTTGGCTTGAACCTTTGACATTTGTCGCATGCTCGAGCATTCTTCAATGCGTCTTGGTTTAGAGTTGGCCAGTAGTACCCAACACTAAGTATCTTTTGCGCTAGTGACCTTCCTCCTGAATGATTGCCGCATTGGCCTTCGTGAATTTCAGTCAAAACTTTAAGTGTTTCTGGATGTTTCAAACATTGTAAGTTTTCTCCAGTAAAGCTCCACTGAAAAAGTTGCCCCATGTCGATGTAGTATCATGGGACCTTCATTAGAACTTTGTGAGCTTCAAGTCGATTGTTAGGTATTGTTCCGTTTTCCAAGTAGTTGATCAACGGGTATTGCCAACTAGGAGAAGGGTCCAACTGCCTAACTTCAACTTCCTTGACGTCCATGCTGCGTCGTTCTAGGTACTAAATCGAGATTGAGTGTTTGAACCGATAGTCAAGTGATGAGGCCAAGTTGGCTAGTGCGTCAGCTTGCGCATTTTAGGCCCTTGGAAGCTGGTGGAAAGTGAAGAGTTTGAAGCTTGCGAGTAACTCCTGAACTTTGTTGTTGTATTGGAGCATCCTTGCATCACGCGCTGCGTATTCGCCAGTGGATTGGTTAGTGATTAATTATTAATCATAATGAATTCCAATCTTCTTGACTCCCAACTCCTTGGCAAGTATCAATCCACAGATTAATGCTTCATATTCAGCTTCATTATTGGAAGCTTTGAATCCGAATTGGATTGCTTGTTCCATCTTGATCCATCAAGAGTGACAATGACGACTCTGGCTCCCGCTCCGCGTTCATTGGAGGAACCATCGACGAAAAGCTTCCAAAGGGGGTATGCCCCTTGATTCTGCGGCAAAGGGGGACTGGTGGCCGTGGAGGCGTCGGCCAGGTAGACAGGGGGGTCTTCCGCTCGTGCATGAAGTGGGCTGATCCAACGCAAACGGATTTCCGTGGTCTTCATGGGAGGTGAACTTGACGACGAAGTCGGCTAGTGCTTGTCCCTTAACGGCGGTCCTCGGGTGATAGAGTAATTCATGTTGACTAAGTTCTATTACCCACTTCATTATTCGCGTAGATGCGTCGGGCGCGTGGAGAAGCGATCATAGCGGATACTCCGTCATGACGATAACCTGATGAGCTTGAAAGTAGGACCTTAGCTTTTTGGTGGTGACCAAGAGTGCAAGGAATAACTTTTCAAGTTTAGGTTATCTTGTCTCGGCGTCTAAAAGAGCCTTTGAAGTGTAGAAAACTAGGAGTTGGAGTCCCTGCTCCTCTCGGACAAGCGCTGAGCTTATGGACACATCTGAGACTCCGAGGTAGAGGTAGAGATCTTCGTTGTCCTTAGGCTTTGATAGGAGCGGGGGTGAAGTCAAGTATGTCTTTAGGTCTTGGAAGGCCTTTTCACAATTTTCATCCCACTTGTCCTTTGAAGCCTTTTTAAGCACTTGGAAGAAGGTTCAACACCGGTTAGTTGCTTTTGAACAAAATCGATTCAAAGTTGCGGCACGGCCGGTGAGACTTTGAATTTCTTTTAGAGTCGAAGGTGACTTCATGTCCATGATTGCTTTGATCTGCTTTGGGTTGGCCTCTATTCCTCGTTGAGTGACGAGGTATCCTAGAAACTTTCCTACCCCCACGCCGAAAGTGCACTTGAGGGGATTGAGTTTCATTTGATATTTCCTTAGCAAATCGAAAGTTTTCACCAAGTTAGCGATATGATCGCTGCGTGTTTCTCCCTTAACCATGATGTTGTCGACGTAAACTTCCATGGACTTGCCGATGAGATACTTGAAGATTCGATTGACAAGTCGTTGGTAGGTGGCACCTGCATTTTTTAAGCCAAAAAGCATGACTTTGTAGCAGTAAACTCCTCGTTCAAAGACGAAAGCGGTTTTGTCTCGGTCCTTCTTGTACATGAAGATTTGGTTATATCCGGAGTATGCATTGAGAAAGCTGAGTAGTTCGTTTCCGGCGGTGGAGCCCACCAAAAGATCTATTCGCGACAAGGGATAGTTGTCTTTTGGACAGGCAAGGTTTAGATTGGTGTAGTCGACGCATACCCTCCATCATCCTTCTTCTTTCTTCTTGACAAGTACTACGTTGGCTAACCATTCAGAGTGCAGGACTTCTTTGTTGGAGTTGGCGGCAAGTAACTTGTCGATTTCTGCCTGGAGGGTGGCAACCTTCTCGAGAGAGAAATTGCGTCTCTTTTGCTTGACCGGTTTATGATTTGGATTGATGTGCAGCTTATGGCAAGTGATTGCGGGATCAATTCCAGGCACTTCAGACGGTGACCAAGCTAAAACATCTTTGTGCTCACGCATGAATGCGGTGAGTTCTTCCTTCTCCTCGTTACTTAGGTGTGCGCCGATGCGGGCATCCCTTTTCGGAATTTGTGTGTCAAGTTGAATGAGAATCACGTCATCTTCCGGCTGCCAACCCTTGAGCTTGGGGGGTTCTTTGAAGGCTTCAGGATCTTAACCCAAAATTGATTGCTATTTAGGAAGCGAAACGGGAGTTTTTTCCCCACCAATGGCGTCGGCGGGGATATGAATTTTACCCATTTGACTTCCGTTTTCCCTTCAATGAGGCACCGTCGGGCCATGGCTTGATATCCTTTTATCTCTCCAATGGGTGGCGAGTGGACGTCAAGTTGGAGAGTTCTGGCGGTCATGTTGGTGGAGCCGTGGAAACCCCGCAACGGGATTGCCTTCTTCGTAATGAAGTTCTCCAATCCCATTGTGCACACCGTTTCCAAGTTGAGGAGATTTGCAGCGCTTCCTTCATCCACGTGAATTTGATCAACATGCGCTTGGGCAATCTGGATCGAAATGACGAGTGCATTGGCTAGTCGAGGCTGGCCTTATCCTTGAGGGAGAATCTGATGGAGATGTCGTCGTCCACTCCGGAGGTGGCGGCAGCATGGGAGACTTGGGCGATGGCCAAAGCGTCCTGAACTTTCCTCTTCTTCTTCTTGGAAGTGGTTCCAAGCAGCTTCGATTCGGCGATGATCGTGTTTATTCAAATCGTCTTAGAGGGTGGCTCCTTAAGGCTTTTGTCCCCTACTCATTCTGCAGCTTTTCCGATGACGTACTCGGTGCAGTGTCCTTCCTTAATTAGATTTAGGAGGTATTTTTCGAAGGTTTTACAAGTTTTTATGGTATGTCCATAACAATCATGGTAGAAACACCATTTCGTCTTGTCTACCTTTTCTTGGTCGCCCTTCACCGATGCTGGCTTTTTGAACGAAGGTTTATCTTTGATCTCATTGTAGATCTGATTGACGGGTACGCCGAAGTGTGAATTTGGCCTTCCCATGGATGGGGCTCAGGAAGATCGATTAGCTTTCCGCTTGTTGGATTTCCCAAAGGGTGCCTTGGAGGTGGCGACACCCTTGGGTGGCGCCGTGCCCTTGGTGGGTTTATTGCCCATCTTGGCGTTCTTCGTGGCGCGTTCTGATATCTTTTTGTCTTCCCAAAAGGCGTGGCGCTCTGCTAGGGAAAGCATCTTGGTAAGGGTGTGGGCGTTGTTCATTACAATGTCGCCGTAGAGTTGGCTATCCAGGGGTAGCCCTTGTTTGAAAGCCATTGCAGCGACAAGGTCACTGCAACCAATGATGCAGGATTTTTCCTCGCAGAACCTTCAGATGTATTGGCGAAGGGACTCCTTGGATCTCTTTTTCATGGAGAAGAGATGATCGTCTTTTACTTCGACGGTGCGAAGTTGTGAGTACTCTCTCACAAACGCGAGTGCTAGTTCCTCGAATGAGGCAATGGATCTCATTAGGAGATGGTTAAACCAAGTCATTGCATGTCCTTGAAGCGAAGCCTGAAACACTTTGCACATAAGTGCTTCGTTGTTCCGATGTGGCACCATTACGCCGCGATAGTAGTCGATGTGTTTTACCGGGTTCGAAGTTCCCTTCAACTGAGTAAAGTTTAGAGTAGAGAATCGTTGCAGAAATAGTTCGTTCTCAATTCGTGGAATGAACATAGAAGTTGAAGAAGTTCTAAGCTGACGGTGCAAATCCTCCTCCAAATTTAGTGGAAACAAACCCGTAAAAGAAAATCCAAGTCTATTTTTGAAATCCTTGTTTCCTGGTCTAACCTAAAACCATAGGAAAACCGAGGCCGAAGCCCAAACCCGATAAAATCATAGTCACAGTCTAACCCAAAGGGCCTAGAATCAAATTAAAACCGTCTCCAGTTCAGATCTTTCTGGGTGAAGAAATATTTTAGGCTATGATGGTCTGTAAAGATTTGGCATGTTTCCCCATACCAATAGTGTCACCAAATCTTCAGTGCATGCACTACTGCAGCTAACTATAATCAACTCATATGGTTTAAGTTGCCTGGAAGCATATGCTATCACCTTCCTATGTTGCATCAGCACGCAGCCTATACCTCGTAATGATGCGTCATTGTACACCTCAAATCCTCCGCTATCATCAATGAACATAATTACAAATCGATCCAAATATAGTCAGAACACCCTATGCATCAAATCCATAAATGCCTCCGGTGCATTGGTTAAACCGAAGGGCATCACCAGGAACTCATAACGCCCATAGCGTGTCCTGGAAGCCTTCTTAGGTCGAAGGTCAATTTTTTAGGAATACCTTGCCCCTTTTTAATTGGTCAAACAAATCGTCAATTCGTGGCTAAGGATATTTATTCCGCACCGTAATCGTGTTTAATTGCCGGTAGTCGATACATAGCCTCAAACTACCATCTTTCTTCCTTACAATTAACACCGATGTACCCCAAGGCAATAAACTCGGTCGAATAAATCTCATATCCACTAGGTCCTGCAATTGAGTCTTCAATTCCCTCATCACATGTTGGGTACTCGGAAGAAGCTCTATGGCGAACTCAATCTACCGGTAAGGTGGCAACCTGGAAACTCATTCACCACAGGAATATCCTCTAACCTCAACAGAGTATCCCGAGAATCGATCACATGAGCTACATATCCCTCACCATGTAAGGACCCTTCCCGAATTTCTCCTCGAAACCCGGAAAGAACCCTTATCCCGTCTGACAGCCCTTTTACCTCAAGATTTTATACCAGAACTACCCTTTATCTTTAAATAATTTTTAGTAAACCTTACAGAGTTCCCAACAGAACCTCTGTACTTACTGACCACTCCTACCTGTCAGACGTAGGACATCATACAGGTCAAAGCCAAGACCTCGGAATAGTGGTGGTCCAAATAGGAATACCCTCTGACACCAAATGTCAGTAAGTCAGACACTGCTGACTACTCTACTGGAAATACCACAAGACAACCGACTAGTCAGATACTTGTGAACCAACAATAATTCATCCCTCTAGGTCACCGCCCACACCAACCCACAGACCCGGATGACGAAGTATTTCCATAGGTTGATTAATCACATTACAATCGTCGTCAAACCATAGTAGAGCTGGAAATATCCTCGGCTATCCTATCGTATCCTCAACTGAAATAACATTCGGCTATCATATCACATCAGTCGACATATCCCTAGCCACCAGGGTATCCCTTGGGGTGTGCTAGTCCTGTATCACAACTCTCTGTACTATGCATAAATAGCCTCGCGACCCGGCGGAGCCAAAACTCCTCAAATATGTTTATCTTGGAGGTTCACCGGGTTCACCGCCAATAGCGGATCCTGGCCCAGATCCTAGCCTCCCTCAATCAATGTTTATCTCAGAGGTTCACCGGTTCACCGTCTCAGCGGATCCTAGCCCGGATCCTGGCCCCCTCAAATTGGTATTGTTTATTTTAGAGGTTCACTGGGTTCACCGTCTCAGCGGATCCTAGCCCGGATCCTGGCCCCCACAAATCGGTATTGTTTATTTTGGAGGTTCACCGGGTTCACCATCTCAGCAGATCCTAGCCCGGATCCTGGCTCCCTCAAATCGGTATTGGATCCAAAATCAAGTATTTTATAATCACAAATACGGTTTCCACTCCAAATCATGAGTCTGATTACCGCATCAAAACAATATCAAAACCGAATCCAAAAACCATGCCATTTCTCACAACACACTTTCACTGAAATATTGGACAACAATTGTCCAGCAATCATTTATAAATTCCATGAAACCATTGCACCCATACATAATAGTATTTAAATCAAAGATACATTTATGCATGCATTATAGTTTATAAACCAAAAGTCCACTCACAAACATCATCCAACCCAAAATTCATGGACGCTTTAGCCCAAGGAACACATGCACAATAATAACCCAACTACCTTGACTTTCCGAGCTCAAAATCCGCTTCAAGGTCAACCATTACCGCTGGAATTTCCCAAATCGGGCCTTAAACGAACTCCTATGGCCTCGAAACCAATAAAATCTGATCTGGAACGTCCCAAAACCCTAGTCACGCGCCGTCGTGACATCGGAAACAGTCAAACGCACCACCACGCGCCACCGGAAGGTCAGAACACTCGCTCACGCGCCGCCACGCGCCCTCAAGCGCCGGTCACGTGCCTGCCACAGTGTTCACGCGCCTGGATTGGTCCAATTCGGCCCGGCTCGACCTGACCCGGTCTAACTTGACTTAACCCGACCGGTTCACTCAACCCGACCAGTTTAACTCGACCCAACCGGTTCACTCGACCCGACCCGATCTGACCCGACTCGACCGGTCGCCGAAGAAGACGATCGGCTGCCGGCGCCGTCGCTGAAGTCTGGCCTGAGAAGATGACCGGCAGCCACCGTCGCCGTCATCTGGTTTCGCCGGAATCCCCCATTTCCAACCGAAACTTCAAGCTTTTATAACTTCTTCATTTCTTAACCGTTTTTCACGATCCACACATGTAAATTCATCTATTTTTCACCAAGAATCCAAATATGAGGTCAAAGCTCCGAGATCGTACCTAGTTTGGCCGAAAAACGACCGAGAAGATTCGGTCCACCTCCCTCCTCCGTCCGTCGCCTACGGCGGTGCTCCAACTCCGATGATTACACCAAAAGACTCGTGGGGTCGCGGGGAAGATCTTCCCGGCCTTGGTTTCGTTCAAATCGGACTGAAATCCATCCGATAAAAATGGTGGTTCGGTGTTCGCACGAGAAGAATTTCGGGTAGGAGAAAGAGACTGCATCCACCAATTTCCCGAGGAGAGAGAAAAATATCTGACATATAGTTCCAATTTTTCCAAAATTACCAAACTGCCCCTGAAGCTTCTAGACCCGTAACGAACTCACCGGGTCTCTGTTTCCTGCGTGCCGCCTGTCTACCAACTCGTGAGTTCGAGACCTACGCAACGACCCAAGAAAAAATCCCAAAAGTACTGCCAGTCAAAAAGTGGCTCCCGAACCCGTCCAAAATCGAGGGTAAAATCATCCAATTCTCAAAATAATTTAATTTCTGGTCCGGGTCGTTACACACCACCTTTCCTCAATAACTCCTCAGCCGTCAAAGTCGATATCACTCCCGAGGAAGCACCCTATGGTCACCTTCAAAAGTAAGCTCCGACAAACCTAGACTCCGGAATACCACCCTCTTATCGAAGCAAGCAATGGAGGCATGATAGGTGGTTAACCAATCCATCCCCAGAATCACATCAAAATCATAAATGTTCTATGGGATTAAGTCTACCTCCAACTCATGACCTCCCATTGGCCCTACTAGCCCCACTGGACTAGGTCTGGCTCCCTGCTGCAGTACCAGATGTTTGTACCACTCTATAACTCCGTTCAGCAGCATCTTGGCCCAAAGAACAACAACCTAAACAGTGTGTACAGTCTCTCTTAAAATGGCCAATCTCAATGTCCCATACCTCAATAATACGTCTACTCCATAACATCCTAATCATCGCCCGACCCAACGGATCCAGGGTCTGTCCAAATTAACTCAACCATGGAATCCTACATATCCTATTCACTATGCACTCTCCGCCCCCTCAGCACTAGGCCGCTAACGAAACAAACATCTTGGAGGCATCTCACTGACAAGAACCACTAAAATAATCTGCACACAAGTGTGCGGTCTGTAGGAAGTTAAACCTAGAGCTCTGATACCAAATTGAAAGGACCCTTCCCGAATTTCTCCTCGAAATTCGTGAAAAGCCCTGCTCCCGTATGACAACCCAAAATAATTCCTAAAATATCGTTATTGTCGTATAAACCCTTACTGTCAAACGAAGGATATAAAATAAAAATAAATTGAATAATGTTACACCCAGCCTCGTATATCCACAATTGTAACCTCTTCTCTCAAGACGGTATTAAATAACTGAAATGTCGTACTCGTGCGAACCAATCACAACTCGTCAATCCGGGTCACCGCCCACACCAACCCACTGACCACGGTAATGAGCATTCGCTCATAGGTGCAGCGATCGCCTATCAAAGCCCATGAAATTCGTCGTCAACTCCTATTAGCCGGCTTAACTCTTGGCTATCATATCCCACCTCTTTATCAAACCTAACATGCAATAAGATTTGCATATAAGTAAATACAACTTATCAGAATCCAATTGATTTACCTAGATCAAACCCACGCTATCTTCACATGTGCCCGCCATATCAATAACCTGGCTGAAGCCATCATCCCGAGCCATAGCTCGATATTCAGGTTGTAGCTGTCATCCCGAGCCGTAGCTCGATGTCTTGGTTTATCCCCGGCCGTAGTTCAATATCCCGGCTCATCCCGAGCCGTAACTAGATACCCTAGCTCATCCCCAAGTGTAGCTCAATATCCCAACTCATCTCGAGCCGTAGCTCAATATCCCGGCTCATCCCCAACCGTAGCTCAATATCCAGGCTCATCCCCAGCCGTAACTCAATATCTCGGCTCCCATAACTCAATATCCCGGCTCATTCTGAGTCCTAACTCGATATCCCGGCTCATCCGCAGCTGTAACTCAATATCTCGTCAAGCCTATGATGGAATCCTCTATAACATAGCTCATACCATGCGGAGTGTATGAGGGAATCCTCCCTGCCATACATCATGTTCGTCCGAGCGTATGATGGAATCCTCCCTACCATACCTCATCGAGAATTTCCCACCAACCTTCCCACCGGGGTCAAAGCCTAACCCACCATCTTGGGTTGAAACCCCAAAATCATCAAATACCCAAGCCTAAGCCCAAATACATACCCCGAGCCTAAGCCTAAAATCCATACGCCGGAATCCATAAAAATACCTTCCCGGGCCTAAGCCCAAGTCCATTGTCAAATAGTTTCCCAAAAACATTATCGAACACCATAATTAATACTAAATTCAAAATTTGTGGATAATCAAGTAAAATCCACTATTCATTATTCCCAGTGCTTAAAACGAAAATAAACACTTAAAATTATTTTCTTAAATTCCCGGGACTCATAATAATACTAAATAGTCCTTCCACTTAATTCCAAAAATTTGTAAGAAAATATAAAAAATTGAAAACATAATAATATACATGCATTTCCATTTAGGAAGTAAAGTCCCCTCACCTCGAGGCCCAAACGAGCCTAATTTCCAGTTAATCGGTCTCTCTTGACCTTCAGAGTCACCACGCTTGTCAAAACAATACATGGCATTATTAAATTGCAATTATAAACCTAAAATCCAACCCCCTAAACCCAAGGAGGCATACACGCATCCTAACTAGAAACGCAGCCACTTCGGACGCCCAAAACTACCCCTAAATGATGTCTGATTGACCCGAAACCTACGCCAATAGGTCTGGAACATCGGGAACTTTAAAACTCGTGTTCGCCGGAGCTCGAGGAGAAGCTCCATGCGCTGCCACGTGCCGGTGGACGGTCGGGAACACCCTCCCCATGAGCGACTGCAGCGTGGTACTCGCCCCCTACCTATAACAGCGGTTACTGTTCATCGCAGAAAAATCCTCCATAACCACCCTAAACTTCCAAGCTTCATAACTTTCTCAATTCTCAATGAAACTCAACGTTCTAATAATGGAAATTCATCTACTAGATCCAAGGAATTCAAATATGAAGTCCAAATTGAGAAACCTCACATGTGGTGGCCGAAAAATGGACGGGAAGTTTAGACCCATGTTCAAAGCTCCACCCTGTCGTCCACGGCGGTCCTCACGGCTCAATGAGGATATGGATGAGTTCGTGAGGTCGAGAAGAAGGTTATGGTGGGTTTAGTTTTGGTCAAAAAGGCCAAAATCAAAATCCCAAATTTTGGGGGTTCTTGGTTTCTCACGGGAGAAAGGGAAAAGAAGTTTCGGGAGAGAGAAGAGAGTGTGTTTAGAAAAAATCTGGAGAAAAGGAAGATAAAATCTTCCCAAAATATCTATTTTCCCAAATTATCTACCTTCCCAAATTACAAAAATACCCCTCAAAGTTATAGACCTGTATCTCCCACATCCGGGCTCCGTTTTTCGCGTGCCACCTGTCTACGAACTCGTGAGTTCGAGACCTACACAACCATTCAAGAAAAGTTTCCAAAAGTATCTCCGAACGAAAAGTGACTTTCGAGCCCCGAGGGTAAAATCATCATTTCCCTAATTAAATTTCCAAATTACTTTAATTTATGGTCTGGGTCGTTACACTTAAGTCTTCATTAGCGTGGAGAGACGCTTCTGGCTCCAGAGTTAGCGCGCCAAATCCAAACATAGCCAAAGACGGATGTCCTTGTGTGTCAAGTCACATCGTCGATACATCATGGGCCGTGGGCCCCGTGAAGAAAGATTGCCCAACAAGTGGGCCGACCGAATTGGAAACTTGTCCAAAAATGACGACGGAGTGTAGGTCACCGGGCGGAGGAGCGGTGTGACCGGTGGCAACCTGCGCGTCCTCGGCTCCTCCGGTGATGGCGCGGTGCGGTAAGGCCCCACCGATTTCCCCAGCGGCGGCGTGATGCGGCGAGTAGGCCCCTGTTCCTCCGTGGGTTATGGCAACGTAACGCCGGTGTTGCTCTAATTGGCAGTGGCGCCATGGACTGCGGTCGGCCCCACGCCTTGGGGTCCGGTGTGATTTCCACGCGGGTCATGCGGCGACATGCCCCCCTTCATGCGGTCGACGGCATGTCCTTCCCCTTGGGAAGGGTTGTCTCGCGGGATCTTGCGGTTTGTCTTGTTTTTGCCATTATTCAAAGATTTGATGAATACAAGTTAAAAAAAAAAAATTTGATTTAAAAGTAAGAACTTTTGGATCGAAGAGCAAGCTTTGAGAATTTCTCAAATCGGCTCTCAATGAAAGCACCAGCTGTTGATGCAAAAATCGTCCGAATGGAAATTGACCCTTCAATCTCTACACACACAGTAATCACCTGAGGTTAAGGTTGAATCCCGAGCTGGGGGGGTTCAACCAAGAACGCTCTGGTGCCTAAGTCAACTTAATCTAGAGAGAAAATTGAAAAGCAATTATGAGGAATAATTGTGAGGTACCTGAATTGTGAGGAAATGTCCTCTATTTATAGTGGAGACCTGGGGGTCTTCAGAGCTTCTAATTGGTTGAAGGAATTTGCAATCAATAAGTAATCCTAGTTAGGAAAGACTTATGATTGACTTTTAATAATAAATAATTTGCTAGGAAGTTATTTATTAGGAGTAGGAAAAAAATTTCTAATTAAATAAGTAATCATTTTTGGAAAAGAAGTTTACTTATTAATTGAATCCACATTGAATAAGGATCTCAAGGAAACATCTTATTATGAAGATATAATTACTTATTAATTAATATATTCAACTGGTAAATATATTTAATTATTGCATTGTAATTATATTCCAATAATGATTTCACCATGGGTAAAGTTGTCATTATGTAAATTATGGGCCACGTGTCAGCTCCATAATTTTTGGATGATTATGGTTCCACAATAGTTTGTGTAGGACAATATATCCAATATATTGGACTTGGTTTGTTGGTTAAGAGCAAGTCTAATGCATCAAAAGTGAACTGTGCAAGGCTTGATATAGCCTATTGCCCTTACCTTTTTGTTTCTAGCCCATCTACTTTGGACCAGGGTTTGGCAAGCCTTGAGGCTAGGCTTGCCTCAATGGAGAACCGGTCTGGGCTCCTGGCCCACATCCTTCAAAAGTTGACAGCCCACGTGCAACAATGTGGACTCCCAACAGCTATTTGCTTGGCCAATAGGATAGTGCCATGTGGCACTGCATTCAAAATTCTATCTTATTTTTTTTGCAAAAAAAAATTATAAAATTCAGATTTTGCAATTGAAGGAGTGTGCCGTTGGAATTTGTTTTTTATTTTTTAAACTTAGCATTTACTCCTATAAATACTCATCCTTTAATAATCATTTATCACACATTTTATCCTCTCCAATTCAAACCCAAATTCTTCTTACTTATATTTTTTACATTTTGCTCAAACCTATTAGTCTCAAATATGGCACAAAATCAGAAATGGTCAAATGATGAAGAAGTGTTGTTATGCAAAGTTTGGGCAGCCGTCACTTCGGATGCAATTGAAGGATATAAAAAAATCATTTAGATTGTAGATAAAAAAATCAAATAAGATAAAGTGGAATTAAATAGTATTTTGGCAATATTATATAAGATTTCTACATTATTATCTTTAAGAAAATAATTCACAAAAAATTGTAAGTTTTGCCCTTTGCCCCTCCATTAGAACAACAAAAAACAACATTAGGCAAAATGCATGAACAATGTCATTTGAGGGGCAAAACCTTGCCTCTACTCCATTACCCTTGCTTTTACCACTAGACATGCTCTAAGCATCTTAGTAAGGTTTATTAGAACCCGGGTTCGAAGTTTCATGGTTGTTTTTTACTTTGTTTTTATGTTTTTCTTGCTTTTTTTTCTTTGTTTTCAATTTTTTGGATAAATTTAGCCCACCCAAACTTTCATTACTAGATCCGTATGAAATATTAAACGATTTCTAATTTGGTTGGGTTTTTATAGAGATAATTTTACATGATGTTTTAAGAAACTAACGACTCCAATTATAATATTTGCATACCAAAATTTCAGTAATCAACCATGAAGGAATGATCACATCCACCTTAATGTAGATGCAAGTATTTTCTTTTTGATATTGGGCATCGATTGAATATTTAAGTACATGACCTAAATTTCAAATTACGAAAGTTGAAATTTAGTAATTCTTAGATTTTTTTTTTTGGATAACCAACTAAATAGCTCCCGGGAAATTTCAAACTGATCATTTGAAACAACCGTATCAGTAAAGCTATTATGTATAGAATTGAAAATGTTGTGATATCAATTTTTGGTTTTTGAATTCGTTGTGACTACAAACTCGAACCGACCGCCAATATCCTCCTCTTCGTTTCTTCCTATCCTCCTCACCAAACTACCAAGCGTTCTTCATCTCTTCTATGTTCTTGTTGTTTTTGGTCAATGGATTAAACTTCATTAACTTAAGTGCAAAATTGGAGCCTCAATACAAGATTTAACAATGATAAAAGAAGGCTTCATCAAGAAAAATACAAGCAAATAAAAGCCCAACCCACATACAATAAAAATAAGTCCATTACAACAAAATCCAAAATATCAAAATCCTAGCAGCTGTAAACACCACAAGGAGGCCGTCGCCAACAGCTCCGCCGCCTCCGTCTCTACCAAGAGAAAACCAGTAAAAAAGAGAGTCACGAAAGGGGATCTGTAGAGGATGGTGTTGAGGCAAAAAACCATCAACAGTCTGCATATTCAAGCGATCTAAAAGATCAACAAAGACCTTAAAACTAACTCATCCACAACTTGAATTGGGTTGTTGAATGGAGGTAGCAGCTGGGATAAAGAGAGGTTGCTAATACTGACAATGTCGATTGACAATAATCGATAAAAATGGTTCAAAATCAATCTTGAAAATCCTCATATGACAATAATCAATTCAATCATTAAAATAGATCAATCAGGTCGGTACTAAATTAGAGACGAAAATTTGGATTAAAACAAAGGATACACTGAAATGATGAAATTTGATATTTAAAAAAAAAATTGAGATTGATCCTTATTTCCATCCGACTTGTGAAACGTCAAATAAATGTATACCTTATTTAATTAATTTTTTTTAAGAAATGGTGCAATGTTATTGGACCGTACAAAAAAATAAAGATGTATCCCTAAAACAAAATTCGCCTGAAATTCAAGTTTATTACATAACAAGGGGTTTCTAAATTAGACATTGGGCCTAGAAACAACAGCCCATCTTTCCTGACATGTCCAGCAGTAGCACACAGTCCGGAAGTATGAAAGCTTATCAAATGGGCCCCAATCGCTTCAATCAAATACTTTCGTTAAATCAAACGGCGTAAGAGCTTCGCCTTGTTTTTCCACCGTAGAGTGACCGATTCCATCCTTTAAAAACCTGAAACCTACAATACCCCCAATACCAGAAGCTTCCACATATTCTCACCTCCTCTCTCGTCTCTCGTCTGAATCTCTTCAAGTTCGGTAAGCCATTTGTCTCCGGTCTCCGGTGATCATCGCCGTATGTTACTTGCAATTTCATGCTTGTTTTTCATTTTGATGTTGGCGAGTTCATGCCACTCTTATTAAATTTGTGGAAATTAGCTTTGATTTATGTACATTATATGCTCGCGATTGTTTATTATTGTTATTTTTAGCTATAGATTAGAAGTGGACGACTCGTTTCGGAGAAAGTGAGAGGGAGTGTTTTGAAAGATGCCGCCCTCCTTCTGTTTATGTTCAGTATAATGTATATCTTCAAGAATTGAATCTAGGAGATCGATATGCATGAAACCGACCGTGGGATTATGCTTCTTCAATTTTTTATGTTATTGTTATTTTGGTTTTTCTTTTGGATGAGGCGAGGAGGCTGTGGGTGTTATAAATTTATAATTGGTTTTGATCTTTTATGGGTCTTACTGAATTTTCATACTTATACTGGCCCCGTCAAAAGTACCAATATAACAGGAAAGGTAGGAATCTCTTTGTATACTGGACACAAACGGGGGATTATGAATAGAGTCCGTAGAATCCTAAGTGTTATGGTTGTTACTGGAATGGGTATAATCAAAGACTGTACAAAAAGCTACTTAGCTGTGGCTTTAAGGGTTATATCACTAAGTTAAATAGATAAGATAAGTGGGGTTGGATCAGATAATTTGTGTTGATTGTCATTGCTTCACCATAGAAGAAACATGGGCATGGTTTTGCTAATCCATGATATCATTTTTCAGGAAGGAAATCAACTACAATGGCATTAAGGATGGTTGACAAAAGCAAGGTTTTACTGATCCATGATATCATTTTCCAGCAAGGAAAATCAACTGCAATGGAAAGCATGTTTGCAGTTGCAGCTCGCAGGATGTCAAGTGGAAAAATTCTCAGTGAGGAAGAAAAAGCTGCAGAGAATGTTTACATCAAGGTCATTTATAAATTCCCTAGAAATTTTCTCTTATGCTTTTCCTCTGAACTGCTTTGTTACTTATTTGTACTGCATTAGCATTAGCTTCCTCTTGGATTTTGATAACTGTTAAGGATCATTGTCTGATGAAGGAAAGGTCTTTACGTAGGAGCTGAAACTTATTTGAATCATTTTTCTGTTATGGGGAAATATGAATAATGGACTGATTAAGAATTTGTTGAAGCCTGATGGGTTCAGCTCAGTCTGAGCCTAAAGCCGAAATTTGAGTTTGGACTATATTTGTCTTAGAGAATAATAGCCACTTTTTCCTGCAAGACCAGTTCCCATTCTTTCTATTTATCTCCTTTGTTGTCTGGTTTTTAAGTACTTTTCTCATTCATTTTTGAGATAGAAACGAATCTGAATCAAGAGGTCAAAAACTTGATTTGCTTTTGATTCTCTTTTGATTTTGTGGTTGAGTTTTGAAGATCCAGATATGTATGTTGGAAAATAAATATGATCTTCATGAAGATACATGTTAAGATGGTATGTTGGTAGAAATCTTGGTCCAAAGAACGCTTAGATGCTCAGATGGGTTTCTTGATTTTGGTTTTTTTTTCAGCTCAGATAGGTCCTCTAAGGCTAATTTTAGAGGAGGTGCTTCGAAGTACTAATGGATTTATGCTATATTACTAAGAAATGCACTACAAATAATTAATTAGAGGGATTTGTAAGTAACTAATTGAGCAATTACCAAGGAGCGCATGTACCACATAAGCATAAAACAACCACTAAAGCAGGGATCTGAAAAGCAACACCTTTCAACTATTAATTTACAACCCCTCTACGTGCTTTGCATCTAGTCATTTGAAATCCCTCCATCTAAGTTTTTTGTGGTGCATTTCTACCCAATTTAGCTTAAATCCTTGTTACTTTGAAGTTCCTCATCAAAACATAGCCTAAGAGAAAACCTGGTTTTTGTAATGGGTTTAATATGGCCCATGCCTCTTTACTGTATCAAATATTTGGAGCCCTAGGCGGTGGTACTATTGGAAGTTTGCAGTATTCTGTTAGTGAAGCAACCTATGTATATAGGCGTGTATTAATATGCAGATCTATGTATAAACACACGTACATAATATGTATGAAGTGAGGATGGGTGCTTTGAATTTGTATGTTTCTTTATCGTATTTGTAATGCTAACATGATATATATTCTCACTGCTACTGTGTATTGCTTGTTATTTTGCAGAAAACCGAGCAAGAGAAGCTGGAGAAGCTTGCACGTAAAGTATGACCAGATTTTATGTATTTTGAGACTTGAGCAATCTTAAATGATCATCACTTTAGAATGAAAGCATTAATCTTCATTATTTCTGGCGGCCTGATGTCAATATTCAGAAATTTGAATCAGCCTAGTGTTTAATCAATCTTTTTAAAATTGAAAATAAGATAATAGTACTATGGCTTTTACATTTGTCTGCACACTAGTTATTTACCTCTTTTGCTCCTTTGAAGACATCCTATAAAGTTGGAAGGACATATAAATTTATATATATATTACATACATATCATACAGCTCTTTATTTATGTAACTTAAAAGTATGATCAGATTACCTGGTGTATTAGTATTAGTATTAGTATTAGTATTAGTATTAATATTAGTATTAATCTACATTTTTAATCACATATTTATCATTATAATGACCAAATCAATTGTGATTTATATTGCCTAGTTGAATTGGTTTGCCTCCAGCCTCTGTGATGTTGGCTGGGATTGTCATGTCATGTGTCTGCCACAAATGTTATGCTGAATGGCTAGAACATTTTCAGGGCCCTAAACCGGACGAGAAGCCAACTGGAAGCTCGGGGGGCTCGATCGGTGATGCCAACCCAAGTGGCTCTACCTCTGGATCATCCACTGCCAAGGTATCGACTGACAAGTACAGGAATTATGCTGTTGTCGCAGGCGTTGTGACTATCGGTGCATCTCTGGGTTGGTATCTCAAGTCCGGTGGGAAGAAGGCCGAAGCGCAGGACTGAGTTTAATCCACTTTGATATAAACAATTGAAGCATCGGTTAATATCACTCTTTTCTGGTAGCTTAGAAATAAAGCATACTGTGAACCATCTGTGTTTGTGTTCTGGATATCTACTGTGTTGAGTTTTGCAATATTTTCATGATGACCGTTTCTGTTCTGGGAAATATTTGCATAATGAAAGGTGTTGTTTTACAACCAATTTTACCGTGCGATTGTTACCGTGGTGTTTTCATTACTCAAGTGGGAGGCAAATGGTGCTGTCGATTTTGTTAGCAGGTGAGAAATGACTTCTGCAAACTGGCATTGCGATGGTAATAAAATTTTACCATGCTCATGCTTTTTTTTTTAAGTCAAATACCATGCTCATGTTGGATGCATATATGTATTTTTGTGGCGTGTGTCCATTCTATATCCGGTCTGCAATTCCGGTGGGTGAAAGTCGCATCAGTCTAACTTTTTCGTGGCGTGTGGTCCGAATCGTACACAAAGAAACTGCTAATTTGGGTCCCCACAGCCATTCACACTCACACTCACACTGCCATGTAGTATTACAAAGTGATGTCATGATTGTTACACCAAAAATACTCCATTACTTGCTAATAAGTTTCGTTTTTTGGTACAATAATATTATTTTTATTATTTTTTACATTAAATGAGATGTTTCTATATATATTGATTTGAGATTAATTATTACTTCTCAAGAAATCTCAATTCTCACATAAGATCGATATTAGGTCAAAGACATTACTTATTTCCTTCAAGAAATCTCAATTCTCACATAAGATCGATATTAGATCAAAGACATTATTTATTTCCTTCAAGAGACACAAGAGATGATTAGTGAAATTTGAAATCTCCCACTACAGAGTACAAAATGAAGAAAAACATCACGGAATTATAATACTAATGAATTTTTTTTTTTCAACTTTCAGAAAGTGAAATTATTGTTGCTATTAACAGTATAATATAGTGATATTAACCGAAATTCGTTCGAATGTTACAAAAAAATAAAATCGACCCTAATGTATATAATTCCCCAATCCGATTGTATCCAAATGTTAATAAGTCACCGAATCATAAAAGATCAGTCAAGACTTCAAAATTGGTGGGTTGGGTCAGGAATCAAATGGCAGGTTGTCGATTAGCATCCTTTTTGTAGTTTAAAGGAGGTGGTAAAAGCGCCATTCAACAACCAATTAACAAATCCCATACAAACTAATCATTTCATTTCATCAGAAGTTGCTTGCAGAGTCATATCTCCTTCTTTCTGAGGAGGAGGAGGAGGAGGAGGAGAACATAGTCTACGGAGGTAAAATGGGTAAAAGCGAGGTGGTGGTCTCAGCTCTGCAGTTCGCCTGCACCGATGACGTCGCCACCAACGTCGCCACCGCCGAAAGGTATCTTTTTCTTCTTTCTCTCTCCCTTCTCTTCATTCATTCTTTTCTCATTATTTTAATCATAGGCTAACAGAGCATAAGTAGGGGTTTTTTTTTATTTCTATCCTTGAAAAGTTGCTGAATTTTCTTTCTAATGTAGAACCAGACCCACACAGTTATCAGCTTGTTTTTTCCAAGTGACATTCTTTTACTGGATGATTTTCTGGGTTGCTCCTGTTTTTCAATCTTGTTAATTGTTCCAGACTTACAGTATTCTCTCTCCCAGAAGATTACTGAAATTATGTAATTGTATGTGTTTGTTTGTTTTTCCGTAACTCTCATCGTGTACAATGGCATCTTGATTTAAGCTAGACACTGCCATACTCAGGTTCAGTTCCCTTGCTGTGGTTAATAGGTCTTTTAATTTGATCCAATGAATTGGATCATGGTGTGTGCCTCATGAATTATTTAAGAGTATGCATTTGAACATTCTTGTTTTTGCTGATTAAAATCTGATGGTTAGCATGAAATATGTCATTAACTTACATGCTCCAAGGTTTTATCTTATTAATAGTTGTATATTCATCAAAAGTTTTAGAACATGGTATCTGTCCATTACATCACTTTAAGAGTATGCATTTGAACATTCTTGTACGAGTGTGTAGGGCTTGTAAAGAGGGAACCCTCTTTTTTAAGGAAAGAAAGAACTGCTCGTGGGATGAGGTTCACATGATATGTTGATGTACAATTAAGTTGTTCACTTCGTCATTTTCTTTTGGTTTATGTCATACCTATTTTTGTATCATCGCCAATTTGAATGCTTGGTAGTTTAAAAGATTTTTATGTTGCCATTTTGGTTTTAGTTTTCCATTATCTTCTATATATATCAAGTACATTTAGCTCTATATTCCCAATATTCTTTAGTTGCATGCATACTCTTATGGAAAAGTTATATTGGATTATTCAGAATTTTGAAGGAATACTTTTGTTAGTGTTTTTAAGTTGGACACCTTTTTTCTGGTTAAGATTTTTGAGTGATTGGCTTAGTCCAGAAACTTGAGCCCTTTCTAAGTTGGGTATGAAACTATTTGAGAATAAATAAGCATACTTATTTTAAAAATATATGGAGTTCGATCTACTTCCAGCCTAACAAACTAAAGAATCGAGGGTCTGAGGCTATTGCCTCACCTCACTCCCCTTCACCTTTTTTAAAGCAATCATTTTGTTGAATTCATTGTCCTTTTCAATTCAGGCTGGTTAGAGCTGCTCATGCAAAGGGTGCAAACATTATTCTTATACAGGTATGGCACTTAAGATCTGAAAGATGTTTCTTTCAAAGTTATAACTCTTTTACTTTATGTTATTTCTTTTGCCATGCGTATACTGATATATCCTCGAGTTTTTGTGATTTGATATTTTCAAATAGTATTGTATATGCGGAGCATAAAAGGTGGAGTGCAAGAAACAATTTTTTCAATGAGATTAAACAACTTTGATCAATCGTTTAACATAATTTTTTCTCAATAGTCAAATAATTTTGTAATGAGTTCAAGATTTATTTCTATTCATGATAGTCAAAATAGTCAAAGTATGCCATGTTGGACTTATTGCATGACGCGCATAATCTACTTGTAGTTTTATTGTGTTTTGTAAGTAAGATAAGATATATTTCGGTTACATGTTGTGTCAGTAGTACTTATCACATATACATTGTATACTATGTCATGTATTGTTAGATACTCAAAACTTTGGGTCTTTGATGCCATTTATGAATCTGGATTTGAAAATTGAAGGCGAGCTTAGAAATTTTGAATCGAGTGAACCTGCTCTTTGAGTGGGAGCAGAAGTAACTTGAGTGCATATACATCAACACACAGACATACACGCTCACTCAAAAGATTGTATAATGTAGTAAAATATTATAATATCTTTGGTAGTTATTAAACAGCTATTGTATGTGTGGTAATTTAGAACCAAAATTAAGCAACAGTTGGGTGCTGCTGTACTGGATATTGCTTGTTAGCACGTGCCAGTACATGTCCTGTACTCATACTTTCCTCCCATGAGAGCATCAGAGCGACTAGGCATGTGTTCTGACATCTCCATGGTTGAAAAATCTTATGTTCATGGCATATAAATATGTTTTCATGTTAAGGTTGTTACACAGATATGGACCATTGAAAGTGAGTTTCACTGTATATGATTTAGTTTTAATCTTTCCCTCTAATCGTAGAAAGTAATAGGTTTACATCACAAATGTTCAATTACAAAATGAGCAGCAAAGTAAATCTATTATTTAATATTTTGTGCTCCTATCCAATCAAGGTGTGGCTTCTGTTCATTGATACAATGAAATTCAGAATGGGGCTGAGCATTGTGCTTGCAACTATTATATGCATGTATTTCAGGACTTTAGAACTTGTTTATGAAAACCATTAAAGACTTCCATGAATATGCTAGTCATATGAGGGGGAAATTGACCTGGATGACAATGTCCTGACTAGAATTATTTCCATGAAAATTATGATTGAATGGAAATTTTGATATTTTCTGACTTTTTTTCTGATGCATTGTTGTAGGAACTTTTTGAGGGGTATTACTTCTGTCAGGCACAAAGGGCGGACTTCTTTCAGCGAGCAAAGCCTTACAAAGATCATCCAACTATTTTTAGGTGAAAGTATTGGGAAATAGCTTTTAATTTCAGTTTGTCTTCCTAGATGTCCTCATTCTGTATGCTGAATCATGTTACTAACATACCAGGAGAACCTTCAAAAATATAAAGAGAAAGATAAGAAAAGGTTCTAAATTGAATGTGGACACACTTTTTTGGCAGTAATTCTTATTGGGCATTTTATTGGATGCTTTTTAGGATGCAAAAACTTGCAAAAGAGTTGGGTGTGGTAATACCAGTTAGCTTTTTTGAAGAGGCAAATAATGCCCATTACAATTCAATCACCATTGTCGATGCGGATGGGGCAGATCTTGGACTTTATAGGAAGTCCCACATCCCAGATGGACCAGGTATTCATTTTCATAATGTTTCTCTTGTTTGATCTCATCTGTTGATTTTGTTAACGGCCAGTTGTTTTCTGATGCAGGCTACCAGGAAAAGTTCTACTTCAACCCAGGTGACACTGGCTTCAAGGTGGGTGCTGAATACAATTACATTTATATATATTGCTATTTTGGTTGCTTTTATTTTGGTGATGATTAATGATGTATTGTTGTTTGTAAGCAGGTCTTCAAGACCAAGTTCGCAAAAATTGGAGTTGGTGAGAAAATTTAAGTAGTTGTTCCTGAGTTTTGATGAATTTCTTGCGGGTAACAGCTGCCCAATTCAAATGCTGCCATATATATTGTTTTGTCTGTGCTTTATTGAACTCTGCAATCTTTATGTGCTTGCTAGTAATTCATTTCATTGAATTTCTTGACCAATAGCATATTTTATGGGAAAACTGGAAACTAAATCTGCTAGTACTTCATTTCATGTCAGCAATTTGCTGGGATCAGTGGTTTCCTGAAGCAGCCCGGTCTTTGGTTCTTCAAGGTGCAGAGATATTGTTTTATCCTACTGCTATTGGTTCTGAACCTCAAGATGATGGACTTGATTCTCGGGATCACTGGAGGCGAGTAATGCAAGGACATGCTGGGGCTAATCTGGTAAATTTTTTATAGCACTTTGGCTACTGTTTGAGTTGAAACATTTTATCATTAATAAATGGCTACCTTGTCTGTCTTCTGTCATATCTTGTGTGTCGTCTGGAGTCAGTTTATTTTTTCTAGTCTCTATGGGGACGATTAGAGAGTTGTTTCATATTGAATTCTTAATTAAGAAAAAAAAGTTAATACAGTTTTGATGAATTTCAGGTCCCTGTAGTAACTTCAAATCGGATAGGAAAGGAGATAATTGAGACCGAGCATGGAAAGAGTGAGATCACATTCTATGGAAACTCGTTTAT
This sequence comes from Oemleria cerasiformis, assembly GCA_037349345.1. Classification (NCBI taxonomy): domain Eukaryota; kingdom Viridiplantae; phylum Streptophyta; class Magnoliopsida; order Rosales; family Rosaceae; genus Oemleria; species Oemleria cerasiformis. The sequence goes on along the minus strand of JAZGTL010000009.1, from coordinate 11,734,884 downwards.
AGCAGGTAATTTCTCCAGTTTTCTGGAAACTAAGCCTAATCAATTCTTCGTTGATCGATCAGCATTTTTACGAAACACTTCAATTTGCATAAATGAATATCCAGGACCTACTGGAGAAATTGTTGCGACTGCTAATGATAAAGAGGAAGCTATTCTAGTAGCGAAATTCGACCTGGACGAGATCAAATGGAAGAGACACGGTTGGGGAGTATTCCGTGATCGACGCCCAGAATTGTATAAGGCGCTACTGACATTAGATGGCAGCAACCCCCCATTGTGATGATGCCCTTTACACCTTGGCACCATGGATGAGGTAGAATCAATAAAGGAAACAATCATTATCATCATTTATATATATTGTCTTTCTTAATGACCTTGCAAAAACAAACTCAGCATCCCAGTATTGTCATTCCCATCTGTTCTTGAAGGTATGGTAATTGTTGAAATCGCTCAGAATTTCTTTTTTGTTAAGGTATTGTATGCCTTCTTCTTGTTGAACTTCATTTCTGCTGGTTATTGATATGATACTGCATTAGACCATATAGTTGTTTAATATATATATATATATATATATATATATATATATATATATATATATTTTAATGTTGATTTCAAATTGTCACAACCAAATAAGTTGCATCTTTGAATTTGTAACATAGGACATCTCTCTATCCTCCCCAATTTAACAGATGCATGTGCATAATTGAGTATAACAATCGCAAACAATATTGTGCAAGTTATCAAACATATACTCATATTCATCTCACCTTTGAGTGACCTCCACACTTTGTATTTATTTAATTGTCTTTATACATTATATCAAAATTGAAACTGTTTAACTCTTAAATTATCATTTTAAGATCATCTATATAAAATATAAACAAATTGAAGATCGTTTAGTCACTCATATGTGTCGACTAAACGCACAGTTCACCATGAGAATATTAATTGTTTCAAATGTCAATGATTAACATATGATGACTAAACAACTTTCAATCTTGTTGATTTTTTTTTTACGGAGTTGATCTTGAAATGATGATTTTGAGAATGAACGGTTTCGATTATGATTCACGTATATGTAAAGAATTATAAATTAAAAAAGTGGAATAACAAGGTTCCCACAAAGGTGGACTACGAGTATTATTCTATATGTTTATATATTAGGGCGTGTTTACTTACCCCAGTAATGGGAATGAAATCAAAGGTAATGATTCTCATTACTATTTCTCTTGCGTTTATTTGCAAATATGTAATCAATAAGTACGTAGAACCCATTAAAAATAAGTAATCTCACTATCTATTTTGGGGTAATGGGATTAACCATAGGGAGGTGTTAATGATTCTCATTACTTACTTTTATAATATTTGTTTACTAAAATACTCTATAATTTTAAAATATTTCGAAATGACCCAAAACAATATTAAAAAAAAAAACTAAAAATATAGTTTACAGGTATTAATTACAATAATTTTAATTCATTCTCATGTGAATCAATCCTTATTTTTTGAGTCACCTTTATCAACAATTAAAAATATGGTTTACAATATTTATCAATGAACTTTGTACAACAAAAAAAAATCATGCATATTTTCTCCGATTGTATTAATGAATAATCACAAAAAGATATATGACATTTTAGACTTGTTATTAATGGTTAAATAATTTTTTTAATGATGCTAAGTATGTGCACCATACTTAAGAATATTGTTTGCTAAATAAGTATGTTTGATAAGGCAAAAAAAAAAAAAAAGTATCTTTGATAATAAAAATTTAGTAATTCAATCTATGATGAAATTCTTGTGTTGAGGGAGACTAGTGTCCACATAATGGTGGTCTTCAGTAGCGTTTGTTGTAGTATAATACATATTATTTAAAAAAGTTATTTTTTTATTTTGGTGGGACATTTTAATCATCAAGTTAATTTTTATTCTGATTCGTAAAAAGTAGTAAACAATAATAATGAAAATCAATCTTATTAATATCCTAATTCTATATGGTTAGTAAACAACTCAATGGGAATGATTACCTACTTCTCCGATGACCTACTTCTCCGATGACCTACTTCTCTGATTGCCTAATTTTCTCATTCCTAGTAAGTAAATGTACCCTTAATGTAATGCTATAACTTGGGAAAATTGAGGATGAATGGATTTGAAGCACTTTAAATTGGAATTTTAGAATTTTTGGAAGTTTCAAATCTATTATATTTTTGTTATGATGTTTTCTGAGTTTGGAATTTTTCTGAATCAACTAGGTAATTTATTTTAAATTTCGGATGTGATTCATCTTTATCTCCATTCAACTTATGATTCGTGTAGCCTTTTGTAATAAACTCAAGAATTAAATGCATGTACAATTAATTTGATTAAAAAAATATCATACAAGTGTTGTAATGTTATTGGACCAAATGAGAAATTGAAAATGGTATATTCGAATACACAACCGTAAGATATTTTAACCACTAGAGTACGTGAGAAGCCCCACGAATAGTTTTCAAAGTCTAAAAATCGTAAATAAAGGGATAAATTTCATATCTAAGATGATAGCTTCCATAATACACGCGTCCACCTTTTCTTCCATGGCTTTTTTTCTAGAAGTTCACTCTTTGCCACAATAAGACACTCATTACAACTGTAAGCTGGAGAGATCACGAGTACATTGAGCTGCACCATAAATTGAATCGTTGCTCAGAAAACGAATTCGTTGCTTCATGTGAACAGACAATGGTCCAAATTGATAAGCGTCGATTCAACAACTGACTAACTTTTGGATCAAACAATAAGGGTTTACTAACAAATTCTTGATTTTCCATATAGACTCCGTTAATTATGTCCAGGGAACAAAAAAAGTACGCATTCAAATAATTTAAAAGACAATTATCGTACCAAATTATAGCCGCTCGATTGTAAGAACATTTCTTTTGCAGTTCTTGGCTTGCTTCATGAATACATATTTTGCAATCTGTTTGGGAGATAGTTCCACATTTATCATAAGTAGATTTTGATAATAATATTTTCATCAATGCATGCATTCAAGTTAACTTCATGCCCATATACTGTATGATAATCTGTTTGGTCTGTGCATGTGTGTTCCCTTTTCTGGGTTTTTTTAGGCTTTAGCATTGCCTGAGTTCAGGTTTCTCCCTGCTCTGTGTTCGCTGGGCCTTTGTGCTCTTTTATACATTTTTTATTTAACAAAACAAAAGTTAACTTCATACCTCCCATTGGCTGGATATATATGTTAGCCTACTAAAACAATTATGTCCCAACAACAAAGATCCAAAAGGAGTCTGCAAATAACAGAAATAAATTATAAGGCTTGTCATAGAGATTAATAAATATTTTGAGAAAAACATATTTAATCAAATTTTATCATCCAAATTTGTTTAAATAAAAATATTCAAATTATGGCCGGGCTTGCATGTATATTATATGCATATGATATATGATATCATAATGCAATATAATATTTTCTTTTACATTTTAATGAATGAATGTATTATTGGACCAATTTGTACAAGAAAGAGCCATGCTTGTGTATATATAAGTACTTCTTTTAAAAATAATAATTGCATCTCACATATGGGGCTATTTCCTTATTTCACCCTTACGACTTATTGAATTGTCTTTAAACATATATATTTTAATCGGAACCGTTCAACTCCTAAATCATCATTTGCAGATCATTTATGCAAAGAATCAATCAAATTCGAGATCAGTCAGTCATTCATATGTATTAAACAAATAAATGATATTAATAACAATTAAGATTCTCATGGTAAACCATTCATTTAGTTGATTTATATGAATAGCTAAATGAATTTTTAGTTATTGTTTTTTGCATAAATGATCTTTCAATCAATGGTGGATGGAGGGGGTGTCCAGGGGGTCCTGGCCCGCTCTTACTTATATTGTGCAACTTATTATATATATATAATATATTTTGTTAAGATAAATATTAAATTAATCCTATTTTAAGAAAGTACTTTTTTTAATTATAATTTTGGTTTTATTAAATAGATCAATTTATTAATTATTTCACATGTAAATTTTGTGTTTATAATTTTTTATTTTTATGTAAATAGTCAGTAAAAACATGATATGTTTTTTTTAGATTTTTATTTAATTTGATATTATCATGTTGATTTAAACCATTTGAATTAGTTTATGAGTTAAATTATATCAAAAGTTTAATAATTATTTTTTGGCCCCCTCTGAATTGAAATTCTGATTACGCCACTGCTTTCAATGATGATTTAGGATGAGTTGAACGGCTCCGACTATAAGATTCGTATAAGGAAAATTCGATAAATCTAAAAGGTGAAACGAGAAGGTACCTTCCCCCAAAGTCCAAAGTGAGATGCAAGGAAAGAAGGAAGAATATTTATAGTGTTGGGCTATAAAAAAAAAAACATTTGGTCTATCATGTTATAGTATAACAGGAAAATGTTCAAGTCACAAATTTTAGACAACTCCGAAACACGACATAATACATTTATTTTGTAACAAACACTAAGAACATACATAAGCAAAATTAAATCTTACTGAGTACGTGTTGGAAAAATTAACAAAAAATATGAATTTTTAATAATAAAAATTTTAATCATAAAATATTATACACTGATCAACACAAAAAATTTAAACGCCAAGTTAATGGCATAAGATTCAATAAGATAGCAACAGAAAAAAGACTTTAGCGATTGAAGCTTGCAATGTCGTAAAAGCAGAATTTCACGTACCCGGCGATGCCCCTTGTGCCCCTAGTTCGGTAGGCGTCCGTCAATCTCCCAAGATCGATATTCAAAATTCAATAGTTTGACACAACTTTAATTACATTTGAAACAATGCAACCTTCTCAGCAAAGAAAAAAAAAAAGCAATGCAACCTTTCCATATATATATACTTTCCATTCAATTCCGAAATTAAATATTATAATATATATTTTCCAACGCTAAGTAAACTACGAAAATTAATGATAATTTCAAATTATTACAAACCAGTAATAAGTTGTATGTTTGAAATTATACCCATACGTTATTTGAACTCATTAATGATGCAAAAAAGGTAACTAATTAATTTGAAGAATGATAATTAGGAGCCCTTCTCCCTCCTCATATTTAGGTGCTCCTAGTGGTTTCTCTATTCTAAGAGCTTAATTGATACCTAGCATGGTTTTTTTTTTTTTTTTTGTCATTGACGCGAAGTATCCTAAAGCTTTCAACCAATGACTAATCTATGTCGGGAGCCAGGAAGACTCACAGAGGCATTTCAGCCTTTTCTGGCCACAAGTCAAATGCCAGTTTCGTATCTCGAACTCAAGACCAAAAAGCAAACCTAACTTCGAACCCGAACTTCCACTAGACCACTTGCTCGTGGTTTGATACCTAGCATGGTTGGAGTAAGATTTTTGCTCATATTCCTTAAAATTTGATTTATTATATATAGTCCATATATTGGGGATGCTCTTAGAGAATGTTGGGGAGAGGACCCAAGCCCTTAAAGTTAATTATAACGACATGTTGCGTTAACGATTCATTATTCTAATAATAAATACATCTATTTATTTAGTAATTGAAAAAGATAAGAAAGGGTTGTTTTATCGCCCTACTCAATTTATTGAAAGCTAGCACACTTCATTTGGAGCTTAGGGCCGGCGTGATGTTTGAAGGATGGAATGAACAGCAAACACAAGATCTAATTCACTGAATTCTAAAAGAGTTATTTAAGAGCAGAAACAGAGATGACATCGATCATAATAATTCTCCAAACGGCAAAAGGCAGAAGTACTAGCTGCCACCATTTTGTGTTTTGTTTCCTTTTACCTAATTAATCTTATTTGCATATTGGGAGGAATGAAGTAGCAATGACATGAAACTGAAAGCCTTACTGGCATGCTAACAAATTATTAATCACTTCAACACTTAACACTTTTTTCTCCTACCTAAGACAAAAACAACCTCATTAGAGTACCTCATCATCATTTGTTTTCTTTGCCTCAATATCTCCTTCTATTGCCTCAATTTCTTCTTCTTCTTCTTCTTCTTCTTCTTCTTCTTCTTCTTCTTCTTCGTCTTGGTCGGATACGTTATCTTCTTCTTCATCCTCGCCTAAAGATTCGTCGTCGGTGATGACAAAGTGGAGCTTGAGGCGACCATCTTCTCTACAAGCATGGAGGAACTCTTGGGTTGGTAATCTGATTTCTTTGAGGACAAACCTGCCATCATGCCTGTAAGACTTGAAGCAAACCCAAGGCTTCCCATTCTGGCTTATGCAAGATATTGGTGGAGGGAATCCCCCAACACTACTCCTTGATGACCTCATCCTAATAAACTCACCACCACCACCACCACCACAATAATTATTATTATAATTATTATTCTCTGATATTGGAAAATATTGCCTTGTAAAAATAACCTTCCCCTCTTGAACATCATCATCTTCATCTTCATAGTCGTCATCATCATCTTCATCTTCATCTTTATCTTCATCGTCTTCATTATTATTGATGTTATTACTTTTGACCAAGTCCTCAACCTCATCTGAGCTCTCAAACCCTAATCCCTCAGTGCACAATTGCAAGCTCTCTGAGCTCATGGATGAAAAGCTGTCACTGCTTTTGTGGGACCTACTTTTGTAATTGCTGCACTCCTTTGATGGGCTCTTTTGGTAATTCACCTCCTCCTCCTCCTTCTCTTCAATGTTGGGTTGTGAGGAGGAGATATTAGGGTTTTCTAGGAAATGAAGCTCACCAAAGATCTCAGTGAAAGATGGCGATGATGGGTTGTCGTCATGTTGATGATGATGAAGTGATGACAATGTTTTTTTAAGAGGTTTGATTTTGTTCCATAAGGAGAAGGATTCAAGAAGTGTGGTTGGGGTTTCAGGCAATATTGTGGGGCTTTCAAAGATCATGTGTTGGAGGCTTCCACAAGCAGCCATGGCCTTTTCGATCTCTCTCTCCCCCGCGCCCGTACTCTAGCTACTGAATTCTTCTCTAGCTAGCTAGGTCGATTCCTGTCTCTCATGAACGGGGTTTTGATGACACAGAAAATGAAGGAGAGGAAAGAAGGAAAGGGCGTTTCTGGAAAGGAAGAAGGTGGTGAGATTTCGACGGTGGGGTTGGAGCACGGGATTCAGGCGTGAGGGGGTTGAAAAAATCAAAGGGGATGTTGATGCTATTAATAATGAGGGATTGGTGGGTGTTGCTGGGATTCAGTTGGAGATTTTGATGAGTGGAAGAAGAAAGCTTCAAGGGGGTGGGTGGTGTTGCTTCATCCCTACAATTTTTTGGTGGTCATTGTTTTAAGTAGATGTGTAACTAATAACTATATAAGTTATAACTGTGAGATTACCTTTTCTTGTGACTTGGGTTTCATTTTGTAACTTGAAAATAGGTCATTTTGTGGCTCATGACTTTAATTAGATTCTAGCTATATGGTTCATTTCAGATTTGTTATTTGAAGATTTTAGAGCAAATTCGCTGTGTTTTTAACTAATTACGATCATAGTATATATATTAAAAGTGATTCGTAAGCAGAATTACTGGGGGAAGATGAATTACATTATACGTACACATTGGGTAGTAACCTTACTCTTTAGTCCTTAAAGGAGTCGAATTGGAAACATTTAGAATACCACTTGACTATAGTACTAAATTACGAATTAATAATATTTAAACGGTTCCGATCATTGAATCACATCCAGCTTGGGCAAAACAATGAGGTGATACATTGTTAGGTCTAAAAAAACAAAAACAAAATGGCTATTCAAATGAAACTATATATATATATATATATTTGTGCTAGATCTTTGTGCTATATATATATGGACCCGTGGTATCCAGGGCACTGTAGTGATGTGATTTGCTAGACAATTTGAACCCATAACCTTATTCGCGCATGTTTACATCATCTCTACAGATCTTCTCATCCATGCTTCCCCACAGCTCCAGTCATTTTTAGATGCTAGAAAAATCGTCCTATCATAACGAAAATGTGGTCCAAGTAGGGCACAAGCTTGGAATGTCCCAAGTTTTGAGTTCGATTCCTTTTGGACTACTCTTGTGTGGCCAACTCTTAGGGGCGTAGAGGAGTTGGTTCGAGGGGAGTACTGAGACATGTAGTTGTAAACGCAGAGAAGTTGGTTCGAGGGGATCGAGGACTGAGACATATAGTTGTAAACTCAGAGGAGTTGGTTCGAGGGGAGGATTGGGACATGTAGTTGTAAAAACAGGCATAAGGTGAGGTTTTTATACTTAAGGCACATCCAATGTGGTGCGTTTAAGGCATGTTTTCCTAAATAACAAAAAAAAAAATCATCCCATCATGTTTTTCTTTGATTTATATTATAATGTTTGTATATTATTATATATATTTAAAAAAAAAATTATCAACTTCATGGTATGTATACTATAACACACAAAGTAATAATAAAACACCAAGCTATTGAATCTAGAATACAACTAAAGATTATTTCTCCCATGACTCGTTTGTGTCAACAAAAATTACGAAAGTGACATGTCATCCATGCCTCCTCACAACTCAGAAATTAAGAAAGTGACTTGGTTTAAAGGACCACTACACTATTGAACTAGGAATTTTTTTTGGCATTGATATAATTAAAATGCATGGTTATTAGTCATTGTTCATCTAAATGATTGCACTTTAGATATTTTTATGAAACTATTGTACCTGTAAATTACATACTGTAATAATTAATCGGAATTTCTTAAAATTCTTGTATGTAGATTATCTTTGTAAAAAAATCAGCTAAAATTTTAGATTGTCTAGTTATTTATATACAGATAAATTACCAAATCATATCATAGTTATTACCAAAATAATTAATTATTTGATAGAGACAACTGATTAAATCATCTTTAATATTTTCGTTGATTTTTTAGGGTTTCGATTCATGTGTACTCACTAATGCAGTCGATCTCACTAAAATTGAGCAGCTCATGCATGGGAAAGAAACCTAGCTAGTTAGGGCCCCTTTCTGGTGATTTTATGTGGACATTTAGGTTAGGTGGATGAGCCACAGCCAAGAGATGGTGATTTCATTTGTGTTCCTCCATCCTGCAATTATCGATGAGGAATATTCCACTGGTTTCTTCCTTATCAGTTATTACTGCAGCCACTGCTTTTTATTGGACAATATGGTTGGCTCCTCCCCTTCCATCACGCAATAGTGATGCCATTGATGCAGACTACTCAATCAATGAAGTAGCCACCAGCTACTCTTCTATAATCTTCCATAAATCCACCTACTCACTCACCCGTGGGTAGCCTATATGGTACTAATTACTGCGAGTTTGCGTTTTACTTACAAGTTAACTCGTAGACTCGATTTTCCCCTAAGATCAAACTAGAACAATTGTAGTAATTAATAGGCGCTGTAGCCGTGGGTTGTTAACAGTGGTGAGCACTTTTTGTGCTAGTCTTTCTCATGTTTTACTTGACAGTAATGAGTTCACGTACCTTGAAGGGATTTACTTGTTAACTACAAAAAAACAATAAATCGGATAAATTTTACATATTTTTTACATAAATCTCGTTCAATATATATATTCACACCTTCGAAAAAATTCTAAATTCCTTTCGGCGCCATATGTTTATTGTTCAACCCAAGGAAATTGTGAAATGTCATTTCAAAATTCTGGGTTTGTTTTAACATTTTCATGTTCATTTTCTCCATCTAATTATGATCCAAAGCTTCACAGACCAAATGACAAAGTTCAATAACAACACATAATAAGAATGAATGTTAGTCATATCATCAAAGTGTTGATCATATAAGATCAGAAAACATCAACACAGAAAACATACATGAACAATTCACAAACTCCTCCCTCAATCTTTCAAATCAAATCAAATCAAACTTATATATTCACAGAGTCATCAAAGATTCAGTTATAAAGCCCGAAAAAGGCTCAAGCTTTCTTCACCGCCAAGCTTCAGTCCGCTCCATCCTTGAATCTATGCGACTCAGGTTGCTGATGCCCCTAGTCTTCTCAACAGGCCCTCCTCCCCATATCACCGGTTGCTCATCAAGAACGCTTTTAGGCCCCATTTTGAAATTTGAATTGCTCGATTGACCAACTTTTATGCTATCAAATCTCCCAGCTTCTGTCTCATTATCTGCACACCCAATAATGCCATCAGGATTTAGCTTCTCAACCAAGCTCATCGAACTGTTAGCCTCTCTATTGGTTTGGTTAGACGAACTTCCTAATGAAGGTTCCTCAGTAATCATCGGTTCCTCTTCCTCTTCATTATCTTGGGCGACATCCTCCTCCCTGCAGGACTGCGAAGGGCTCTGGTGTCCGTTCTCATCAGAGGGTTCTACATTGCTCGCAGGAGACTCTAGCATGGAATCCTTCCTTTCTCGTAGTGTCTTCAAAATAAGTGTTTTTAGGAAGTTCATAACTTGGACCGCATACATCAGTGCAGTCAAAGGATCTGCCATCTGAAACCAAAACAAATCTCAAAATCTGTCAATGCTTCAACCCTTCTTCACTAATCTGTGATCCTCAATGGCCTTGTTATCATCATTTTTGCATTTTACATTTTTTGACAAAAGGATTAAAATTAACATGGTAGTAAACTGTTTAGTGAGACATTCACTGGAAATTAAAAAGGAAACGCATACAAAAAACTACAGAAACAAAAGAATATGGATATATGCAGCAAAAGAAGTAATAAAATCAGCATTACTATTAAAAGATGTAAAAATGTGCTCTTTCTGAAGAAAAATCAATTATGCTTGCTACTAATATCGGTATGCCAAATGGAATTTTTAGAGAAGACGAGGATAAAATAGAGAACAGGATGTATGAAAACACACCTGAGTCATGTTTGGTGCAAAAACCATGGCTATGTTGCGTGCATTCATCTTGTTTAGATGTTCCTGTTGGACAACATCAGCCATAAGGTTGATGGCCCAATCCAGTAGAGAAACTTCAGTCGGGGGTAGAAGTGCCACGAGCTGGGAGCAGTCCTCCTCTGTCTGACATTGCATTACCTGCTCAGGCGACAGAGAATCCAAAACCCCGGCTGGGAGTTCCCTAAACCAAGCCTAAATAACCAAATTACACAGAAGGTCAATTTATCAAGAATCAAGATGATGCAAGATGAGGTAAACAACAAGAAAGCATTCATTTATAAATCATGGGATATACACACGGGGCTCATAACCAGGAGAAAAAAAATACATATAAATATTCAAGTCAAGGAACAAACATTTTCACTAGAACCCAAAATAGGCTGCATAAGAAATTCCTCAGATATGTGCACCACAACAAAGGTTACTTGACAATCAAGTTTGACTTGTAAAATGAACAATGTCAAATATGCCATTTTCTATCATCTCTGACACAAACCAATTCTAGGGTCTACATTTGCCCTTATACATGTTGATGCCAAAGATCAACCGTCTCCTGATTTTCATTAAAATCTTGCACCCTAAACATGCCATGAAATCAAGGGAAAAGTGATAACATTGATGGGGGCCAGTCAGGAAAGCAAATTTGAGGAAGTAGAGGCAGAGTTTCTGGCTAATCATTTTTCCTGTTATAATTGTCAAGCTATATAGAAGTTTCTTGTCCAACAAGATTCATCAAAACAACCACCAAAGTATTCAAAGGGTTAAATGTAATCATAGATACAGCTATAGCCTAACAAAAGTTACATAATTTTCTGACTTGAAAAGGAAATTACGATTCCAAAAAAAGTAACATATCAGCCACATTCAAACATATGCTAAATATGATGCAATTAGGTAAGTAACATATCATAGTCACCTACCTTGATCAATCCGGCCAAACAGTGTATATCGATGCCTTCTGGTACATCTCCCCTATTTAATTGGTCCCTTACATGCTCCTCTTGACTATTTTCTGGATTAATTCTGAAAATCCCTTCTGCCTACAAACAATTTGAGTAACTTTCAGGGGCAATACACTCAACATGTTTAACCAAAATACTGGAAAAAATTTACCAATGCTTAACTATTAGATATTATCACAGCATAGCACAATTTATGTTAGCATTTGAATTCAGTATTATTCATGATATGAACACGGAAAGCATGAGAAGTGAAAAGCAGTATACCTGAAGGCCTCCTTCAGAATATAACCGTCCTTGCATAAGCAAGAGAATTGTTGGCACACTATTCCCTCTAGAGTCATATGACAATTGCATGGACTCCGTGGATACTCCAAAAACAGTTGTACTACACAGTTAAACATTCAAATCAATGGATAAACAGAAGCAGAAACCATGATAGTTAAATGATAGAAGACTCTTTGCTTTGTTATGAACTTAAAACTGTTATCATCCTATAGGTTAAATGGAAAGAAACACGCAGAGGTCGCGAAGTTTTAAGTCTTTGAGGAGCAAATAGTTGAGCTGATATAATGTTCTGACGAGTTCGTTGCACATTGTACAGTTGCAAAGCTTAATCTCATTCATATGAGATAATCAGGAATGATATGAAATTTGCAATTGACAATGATTTGAATCATAACCATATCCATTCAAAAAGTATACAAAAACAAAAAACACTTTTAATCATCTTATAACTAGACCAAATCGAGGAAGTCAATACAACATATATCAGGCAGTGCATGGACCCTAACAATTTCTAGAAACCTAACAGAACCAGGAAAAATTGAAATTGGCAGTAACCTCACAATCTCAGAAATAAAATTCCCCTAATTGGACTCAAGAAATTCTGAATAAGTCAATATCAAGAAATGCATTGCAGAAACTTATCCTGCACAGAAAATTCACAGCGCCAAAAAAATTCCAGAACCCAATGCAAGCAAAACCCCATCAACCAAAACCAAAACCAAAAACTTACCAATTACAGCAATTTGATAATCCAATGAACACTAACATAAACAATACAAATTCCACTTTCATTCACATTTCACCCAAAACAGCACAAAACAAAAGTAATAAGTAATAAATAAAATAATAGTACTAATGTTACCTTGCGCTAGGAGGCCTACTGGACACTTCAGGTTCGAACTCCACAGGCAAACCCAAGAAGCCATTGAACCTATCAAAGGTGACATGGGCCACGTGGCGCACATTGGTTGGCCATCCGATCTCCATACGACAGAGCTCCCTTCTATCGCTTTTGCAAGGAAACAAAGATTTTCTGAAAATCGTGACGATCAATGCCAAGATAGAAAGCTGGTGCTCACTTCCCCGCTGGTCCTTGGCGTCACAGACGACAGCGACGGCAGAGTCGAAATCCTCGTCTTCTTCGCGGGCTTCGGGTGCGTAGGATACAGAAGAAGGGGGTGCGCAGGTTAACGAGACCTCCGAAGAATTAGAAGAAGAAGAAGAGGGGGCTCTTGGGGAAGAACAAAGTTGGGAAGGGGAATGGAGAACCTCAGTCATGGCTGGCAATGAAAGCAACCTTTTTGTGAATTAAAAATTACAAAGAAAGCGTTTTCAAGATTAACTCTTTGCTTTAAGAAACCAAGAAAATAAAAGACAATTGCTCCAACAGAGCTTTTACCAGAGAGAGAAAATGGAGTTAGATATTAATTGGATTGGAAGGGAAGAAAGGGTCTTTGGCGCAATGAGCAATGTGGGACGTGAGTATCATTAACTCAAATAAAAATGGTTTCTTTTTTGTGGGTTTGGTGCGTTGAACAAGAAAAGCAGCAAACAGAGAGAGAGAGAGAGACAGATTAAGAATAAGTATTAATTAGGGTGATTGTTAACTTAACTTAATTACAGTACTTAATTAGTTTTAAGTTAATAAGTACAGCGTTTTGGTTTGGGTAAAGGCTGGTCTAGAAGTTGTGAAACGGGGTTGGCTGGCTACGGGTATATGGGTTTGAGATGGACGGCTTCATGTCCATTCCTCTTGTTGGGGGAGGAGTACAAATTCGACACGTGTTACTTTAATACGGACGAATAACTTATTTTATGTGAATTGGTTGAATGATAATCGAGTGATCACATTAGTTTCAATTTTTCATTTTTAAAAGAAGTTAAAAAGGATGTCAAACCGTGACTTTTTTTAAATCCATGAAATATTAACCCTAAGGACGTCAAACTGTCCATCCAAAAAATTGTATGTGTAATCGTGACATTTTAAGGGTAATTTAGATATTTTTACTTTCAAGAAAAGCTACAAGGCAAAATATTAAAATTTTTGTTGGTAAAAACTCCAAATTACCCTTAAAACGGATGAAAAGTATGACATTGTTAAGCTTAATTAGGTGGTATTTAAGCAATTCCTATAGCATTTATATATACATAAATGACTTTGTGCTTATGTGGCATATTTGGACTTGCTCATAAGTGATTTCATTGTATATTACGTAAAGATATAGTTACATTAGACTTACTTCCTATTAAGTAAAATCTCGGGAAAATAAATATAGCAATTCACGTCACGACCTTCCACTTAAATCTTGATTTGATCTAAAAAAGAATGTAGCAAAACGCAGAATACAAACACAAGCTCACTTTAACTACTAAACTACTCAAGGAGATTGCACAAAGCCATATTAACTAAACCCCCTTGGATGGTCATAATAAACAAAAATAGTAAGTTCAAGATCTTATAGTGGCCTCATAGTGCATACAAATGAACCAACAGTATTAGTGGCCTCATAGTCTAATTAAGATAGCAAATTTGGCTCTTCATTAAAGTGGTTTCGATCCTTGTTCAAAGCAAAGTTCAATTGAAAGAGCAAAATGTTCTTGTTTGTGTTTGCATCAAGTTAAGAATTCATCTATGCTTACACCCGTGACCCATATATTTTCTTCTGGTTTGGTGAGTTAACCACCAAACTTCACTAAATTTTTGTCTTTCTCCACCATGGATGGACCATTTGCCCAAATTTACGGTAGAATAGTCAATCGGGGTGGTTTAAGACATTTGGCACCTTACATAATGACCAATTTTTTCATTCTTTTATACCCTCGTGATTTTTTATTATTATTTTTTCTTCGAGCTCGACTGGAGATTAATTTCATCATTTTTGGTAGAGACCACCTCAGGTTTTGCCACAAACAAAAAAAAATGATTGATTTAGTAATATTTCTCTTTACAGAACAAATAAACACCTCTTCCTAGAAACATTAGTTCGACTTCAATGATGAACTTGGGTTATTTAACTTTTTGACAAAAGAAAAAGAAAAAAGAACTTTGGCTATTTATTTTTTGATAAAATGTATTAAGAAGAAGAATAATAAATATTGAATATCGATCTCGTTTTTTATAAAATCTGAATTAGAAACATTCCACTCCACATTAGAGCGAGTAGAAGTATCACCAGAACCCCATTAATTTAGTTAAATAATTATACATGTCACCATTGACCAGCACATGCTTGAAGCCTGCATAATTAGCTCAGCGCGTGACACCATTTTTAGAGTTGAACATTATGATTAAATACTAAATTCAAAGAACAAAATTATTCTTTTGTTTGGATATTTTGGAACATCAACATCCATTTCTAATCTTTTAGATACGAAATTCGCAGGGGGCGACCCTGATATCATTGACCACTAACCACTCAGCTGATGATTGATGAAACAAAACTTATATTTTTCAGCAGTACATTTCCAACCTAAGAGAAAAGTAAGAATAAAAACTAAACACATTGAAAGTCAATACTACCGTAAGTCATATATATTCTTCTTAATTTTGTAATAAAATGTCTAGAATTCGACATCATGATTCGATTAAAGAAAATGGTCATATGGCTTATGGTCTCATTATTCAAATTCAATGCTTATTGGTCTACTCTCGCTCTTTCTCCAGTCTCTTTTTCAAAGGTGTTTATTCTTCAATTTTATTTACAATTTATTTTCTAATAAATAAAAGATACGTTACAAAAGTCGATCATAATGGTCACTCTACTACGATATAATAGTATTAGTTTTCAATGTGCAGTAAATCATTATATTAAAATAAATTGTAAAAAAAGAAAAGAAAAAAGAAGTCGGCATTAGTAATTCGTGAGTCTGGTGTGGAAGAGCTTTCGCAAGGCGGATCAATCGTTTGCAGGACTTTTTTTTTTGCAGGTGCTTGTTAAAGTAGGCCCAACAACTACGGAACCATTTCAGCTTCGTTGCCTTGAAGTTCAAGTTACACATTTTTTTTTGAACAAGATATCGTAATGAAATTAAATTAAAGTGGTAATGAAAGTCATAGATTAAAACTAGCACTAATAGGTAGTGGTATTTTCTGGACTTGTTAAACCGGATGTACAGACTCAACTCACGTAAATGTAAATATATGTATATATGGTTGAATTCAATATATAATTATCGCTTATTCATTATATATAGGGACAGCTGATACGATCCGTTCTAGATTATGAAATGGAAATTGAATAATTAACTTAGAAATCCGGTAAGTTGGGTCGAACTAAAGGAGTTTTGGATCTTCGTGAAGGCCCAACTTTTTGGTGAGCCGTAATTTAAATGATTGGGGACGCGAAATTACCATTTTACCCCTGTAGTATTGATGGGCCCGACAGTCACTTTTCGACCGGGAATACTTTTGGCTATTTTTCTCATACCATTACGTTCGTCTAGAGCTCCTAAGTACGTAGACAGGCGGCACTCGAGGATCGGAGTTCGTACGAGAAAGTTACAGGTCTAAAACGATGAGGATGAAACGGGAATTTCTGAAAAGTCCAAAAATATAAATTCTGGACTTTCTCTCTCTTCCCTCAATTTTTCAGACCCACTCTCTCGAGCTCTCTCTCTCCTCCCCGTGCGAACACCGAACCCATTTTTGGGTCGATTCGAACGAAATGAAGGCCAGTGATGGAATCCCCTCGACCACACGAGCTATTTGGTGCCTATTTCGAGACTCGAACACCACTAGAGATGGCAGATCGAATAGGGGTTTAGCCCGAATCTTCTCGGTGGATTTCCGATTAAATGAGGTAAGTTTTCTTGCTTTTAAGCTTGGATTTGGACTCCTGGGAAGGACTAGATGGATCTACATGTGTAAATCGTGAAAAACGACTTAGAAATGAGGAAGTTAGGAGCTCGTCGGAGATGGCGGATTCCAGTCGTCTTCTCCGGTGAGTTCCAGCATTCTGGTTCGAAGCTAAAGTTGACGTGGCAATCCAGTCAGTTGCTGACTCAGCTGATACGTGGTGCCATGTGGAGCCACATGGCAGCCTATTCAGCAGTTGAGTCAGCTGACACGTAGTGCCACGTGTAGCCACGTGGAGCCACATGGTAGCACAGTCAGCTGCCCAGTCATCCGTCAATCAACCATCAAGTCAACTAACGCCGTCAAAAATCGACGGAATATGCTAACGGCATCATAACATAGCCTCACGCTGTTAATACAAACGGAATATTCTGATTTCGTCAGAATATTTCGTTAGGCTTGACAGAATATTCCGCTGTGGCTGTTCAGGCGAGTGAGACGCGCATGGGGCGTGGCCGGCGCATGATCGGCGCGTGGCGGCTCGTGGGGTGGCCGTCGGCCTTCTGTCTGCGCCTGGTGGCACGTGGAGCCATTTCCCGACCCACGGTGACGCGTGTCTAGGGTTTTAAGGTGTCCCTGATTGGTTTTTGGCAGTTTTGAGGCTATTTGAATATGTTTTAAGCCCTGTTTGAGTAAATTCAGTTTGTATGGGGTTATTACGGATGAGTTTAAAGTCTGCGAGTCAAGGGACCCCGTCTAATGTTGCAATAAATGATTTATTAATACTAATGACTCCTCTTGTTGGGTATTGTGTGTGAGGTGATGACGGATAATTCCACCACTTTTCAGCAAAAGTTGGTGATGTTCATAAACAAACAAACTAATGAAAGGGAACCTTGGGATCCTGTTAGGAGACTTCTCACCGATGAACTGTGAGTGGACCCTTCTCTCTAAACATATAATTATGCATTAGTTTATCAATGACTGTGTGATGAACGTGATGCTCAAGGAAATTAAATAGAATTGTATGTGCTTGGGTGATGTAGTACATCCTCGACTATGCCAAGGGTTACCTTCAGGGCCCGGCACTGTGAAACATAACCATTAGGGTTAGAAACCCTAGGAAGAGTAAATACTCCGCAACAAGTATAAACTAGTGTAATATCAGTAAGTCTCGATGATAGATTCCGAGATATATCAATGAAGGATAAATACTCCGGAATAAGTATAAACTACCACTTTTAGAATGTCTTGAGGGGAGTTTCTGAGACAAGTAAGACGACAACATCGAGAGTTACAAAGAGATTTTACAGTCGTGATGCTAGTGCCGAGGAGTCACGCCGGCACGGCACGTGTGTTGGTCGAGATGCTATTGCCGAGGAGTCATGCCAGCTTAGCACGTGGGTCAATGTTGAGGTACTACAGTCGAGGCATACCGGCCTAGTACGTGTATCATGTGTCCGAGTCTTGAGTCAAGTGATAGTGCGTTGATTGCCGATGATACATGCTAGCATAGCGCTTGAGTCTTGTGATAATGCGATGATTGCCGATGATACATGTCAACATAGCGCTTGTGTCAAGACCCGTCCCGAATTTCCCCTCGAAACCCGGGAAGAATCTTGATCCCGTCTGACAACCTAAGAAAAGGTTCCCAAAATACCCTTCAATCCTTACAAATTATAATAACAATAATAAATACTTCCTCTTGTCAGACCAGGGACTTAAGCACTCAATAATTCCCGTAATTAACGACCAATCAAATACAACATAATATCAGAGCGTCTAAGTAGGATCAAGAGTAAAATTTAGATATCCTACTCAAATATAATTACACAGCGCAGTAGAAGTACTAATGCCTCAGCCTCGAGATCAATGTTCGCGTCAACTCTACTCAACTGCCTGAAGGGGGTTTAAACACAAAAGTTGTGAGTGGACAAAAATAATCATTTATAAATTCCTTTTCGAAGAAATACCTTTCTTCCCCTCCATTTATAAAACCATGCATGCATAATATAAAACAATTTATCAATAACAACATCATATGTAAATCACCAAAAATTCTCATTTCTCTTTAAAACCATTTAGTTGGACTCACATAAAATCTATATAATAAAAATACCTCGTGATCCACAATTTGGTTTGAAAACTCTCTTCAAAGGAGTTTAAAATCATTTAATTTAATCTGGACACAAATTATCTCAAATTCAAATCATTTCGTTCCATCTGCCACATAATATCTCAAATTTCACTGTTCCCGACATATCCATAACACACCAGGGTATCCCTTGAGATGTGTTCAAATCTGTACAACTCTGTGTACCATCTGTACTATCTGTACTCTCTGTACTATCTGTACTATGCATAGACAGCTTCGCGACCCGGCGGAGCAAGGCCCCTCAACACCTAAGGTCCGAACCCTCAACAACTGGTAGAGCAAGGCCCCTCAACACCAGTCAGAGCAACAATAACCATCGGGACGGGAACCAGTGAATCAAATCCATACTTCGAAATCTTTGTTTCGCGGCCTAAGCCAAATTCTTTGCAATATCATTTTATGGCCAAAATCAATAAATCACAATTTTGAGTCTAAACCCAAATCACATACTCAAATAGTTACCACGTCAAAACGATATCAAAATCGAGTACAAAAATCAGGCCATTTCTCAAAACATACTTTCACTGAAATATTGTAAAACATGTGTCTAGCATCATTTCTAAAATCCAGAAATTCAGTGCACCCATACATAACAGTATTTAAATCAAATATACATTTATGCATGCATTACAGTTTATAAATCAAAGTTCACTCACAAACCTGTTCAAGCAAGCTCAATCCCGAACTGTACGCTCCCCTGAAGTTCCTGGAGCAGTATCGCCTGTCCAAATTAATAATCGGGATTACTAGCTAATAATAAGAACCTTAAATATAAACCCCCTAAAATTCGGGAGTCTAACTATGATGTCCTAGAAAACGCAGCAACTTTAAAACGTCCGAAACAACCCCTAAACGACATCCGATCGACTCGAAACCTGCGCCAATAGGTCCGAAACGTCAAAAACTACTTGTCACGCGCCACCGTGACATCAGACTCGGCCCCACGCGCCCTCACGCGCTGGCCACTCGCCTGCTACAGTGTTCACGTGCCTGAATCGGTCTAACTCGGTTCGGCTCAACCTGACCCGGTCCAACTCGACCCGATCGGTTCACTTCGACCCGACCGGTTCAACTCGACCCGATCGGTCACCGGCGACTCGCCGGAGAAGACGACCGACTGCCGTCACCGTCGCCGGAAGCTGGCCGGAGAATATGACCGACAGCGCCGTCGCCGCCGTCTGGTTTCGCCGAAATCCTCTATTTCCGGCCGAAACTTCAAGTTTTCCTAACTTCCTCAAAACTCAACCATTTTTCACAAATTTTATGTCTAAATCTATTTACTCGAACCCAGGAATCCAAAAATGACCTCAAAACTACAAACACGTATCTGTGCTAGCCGAAAAATCGATCGGAAGGTCCGAAACTTCCTATCCTCGGTTCGGCTTCCACCGTGGTCCTCTCCTTCGATGGTTGGTACGGTTGTGATTGTGGGAAGGAGTAGAATATGATTAGTTGATCAAAACTGGAAGTTGGAGCCTTGAAATCAAAGTTGACTTTGTGGGTTTTTTTTTTTGGATGATTTTCGCACGGGTTGGTGGTTTGTGTATGTTTGTCCCAGAGAGAAAGAAGGAGATGGAGATGAAATGAAGATGAGGATGAGGTGGATCAGATAATATCTGATTTGGGGTTTAAAAATATCAACCCCAAGTCAAAAATTACCAAAATGCCCTTGCACATCTAGACCCATAACTTTCGTCCACGAACTCCGTTTTCTGCGTGCCGCCTGTCTACGAACTCGTGAGTTCGAGACCTACGCAACGGTATCCAAAACACCACCGAAAGTGTCTCAAAACAAAATTTGACTTCCATGCCCTTTACCGACCAAGGGTAAAATCGTCATTTCACATAAATAATTTACTTAAATCCAATAATTGAAATTCCGGGTTGTTACAATCTACCTCCCTTAAGAAATTTCGTCCTCGAAATTCAACTCTACCCTTGGAACAAATAAGGATATTGCGTCCGCATTAGTTCCTCGGTTTTCCACGTGGCTTCCTCCACGTTATGATTCCTCCACAACACTTTAACTAGAGGAATACTCTTTCTGCGCAGTACCTTTTCTTTCCAATCCAAAATTTGCACCGGTTGCTCCTCAAAGGTCAAATCATCCTTCAGCTCAAGTGGCTGCTCTCCCAATACGTGAGATTCATCAAACAGATATTTCCGGAGCAAGGATACATGAAAAACATTATGAACTCTGGATAATTCCGATGGTAAAGCAAGACGATATGCCACTGGTCCTATCCTCTCCAAATTCTCATACGGACCAATGTAGCGAGGACTCAGTTTTCCTCGTCTGCCAAAACGTACCACTCCCTTCCAAGGAGATAGTTTCAAGAACACCCAGTCACCTACCTCAAACTCAAGGTCTCTGGTTCTACGGTCTGCATAGCTCTTCTGGCGATCCTGAGCTGTCTTCAACCTTTCTCTGATGATCCTTATTTTTTCCTCAGTCGTATCAACCAACTCTGGTGTTAACAGTTTCCTTTCACCCACTTCGTTCCAGCATAATGGTGTCCTGCACTGCCTCCCATACAGTGCCTCGAAAGGAGACATCCTAATACTCGACTGATAACTATTATTATAAGCAAATTCCATCAGAGCCAGGTGTGAATCCCAGTTCCCTTTAAACTGTAGTACACAAGCTCTCATCATATCCTCCAAAATCTGGATTGTCCTCTCAGACTGACCATCCGTCTGAGGATGAAAAGCTGTACTAAAATGCAAGGTAGTGCCAAAAGCCTTCTGCAAACTCCGCCAAAACCTGGAGGTAAATCTAAGATCCCTGTCCGAAACAATCGACTCTGGAGTCCCATGTAGCCGTATGATCTTATCAATGAACAATTTGGCATACCGACTCATCCGAAAATCTTCCCGCACTGGCAAGAAATGTGCAGACTTCGTGAGTCTATCAACAATTACCCATATCCCATCATGTCCTTTCTGTGTCCTTGGAAGTTTATACACAAAATCCATCGTAATGTGATCCCACTTCCATTCCGGAATAGGTAATGGTTGAAGTGCCCCATATGGTTTCTGCCTCTCTGCTTTCACTTGCTGACACGTCAAGCATCTACTCACAAACTCAGCAATTTCTCTTTTCATTCCAGTCCACCAATAGTATTTCCTTAGGATATGATACATCTTGGTACCTCTTGGATGCATAGCGTAAGCCGAACTATGAGCCTCATCAATAATTTCCCTCTTTAGTTCCAGCTCATTCGGTACGCACAACCGGCCATCCCTAACCAAGGCTCCATCATCCCTAAGCGCATAGTCCTGCCTGTTTCCAGCCTCCAACTCCATCCTGATAATGCATAATGTAGGATCTTGGAGTTGAGCCTCAATAATCCGATCAATCAGAACAGGCCTCACATGGAAACTAGCCAATAAAGCCCCCTGGCTATCCATGTCCAGTACTATCCCTGCTCTACGGAACTCTACCAATAACGGTAGGTAGACTGTATGCAAATGGGCTAAAGAACCCATGGATTTCCTGTTTAAGGCATCCGCGGCAACATTAGCTTTCCCTGGATGGTACTCTATAGTACAATCATAATCCTTTATTAGCTCAAGCCATCTTCTCTACCTCAGATTCAGGTCCTTCTGGGTGAACAAGTACTTTAAACTCTTATGGTCGGTGAAGATCCGACACATCTCCCCATATAAATAATATCGTCAGATTTTCAATGCATGCACCACTGCAGCTAATGCCAAATCATGTGTGGGGTAATTCAACTCATGGGGTTTAAGTTGTCTAGAAGCATACGCTATCACCTTTCCATGCTGCATCAACACACAGCCTATACCCCGCAATGAGGCATCACTATACACCTCGAATCCCCCAGTATCATCAGGAAGGGTTAATACTGGAGCAGAAGTCAACCTCCTCTTCAGCTCCTGAAATCCCTGTTCACAATCAGCTCCCCAGTCAAACTTGACTCCTTTCCTCGTCAACCGAGTCAACGGCCCTACTATCGTAGAAAATCCTTCTACGAACCGTCGATAATATCCTGCCAAACCCAGAAAACTCCTCACCTCTGTCACTGTCCTCTGTTGCTCCCAGTTTGCCACTGCCTCAACCTTTTGGGGATCTACGCTGATACCCTCAGTCGAAATCACATGACCTAAGAATCCAACTTCGGTCAACCAAAACTGGCATTTACTAAACTTGGCAAACAAATGCTTTTTCCTAAGCATATTCAGCACCAACCTTAAGTGTTTCTCATGTGCCTTAGCACTCCTCGAATACACCAAGATGTCATCGATGAACACAATCACAAACCGATCCAAATACTTTTGGAACACCCTGTTCATCAAATCCATAAATGTTGCTGGGGCATTAGTCAACCCGAAAGGCATCACCAGGAACTCATAATGACCATAACGAGTCCTGAAAGCTGTTTTCTGAACATCCCCTTCTCTGATCCTCAACTGATGGTACCAGGATCGAAGGTCAATTTTCGAAAAATATCTTGCCCCCTTAAGTTGATCAAACAAATCATCTATCCTTGGCAAAGGATACTTATTCCGCACCGTAGCCCTGTTTAGCTTCCGGTAGTCGATACACAATCTCAGACCACCATCCTTTTTCCTCACAAATAACACTGGTGCACCCCATGGTGAAACACTTGGGCGAATAAATCCCATATTCACCAAGTCCTGCAACTGAGTCTTTAACTCTCGCAATTCTGCTGGTGCCATTCTATACGGTGCCTGTGAGATAGGTTGAGTACCTGGCAACAGCTCAATGGTGAACTCAATCTCCCGGTGAGGTGGCAATCCCGGAAGATCATCTGGAAACACATCAGAGAACTCACTCACCACTGGAATATCCTCCACTCTCATCGGAGTATCCCGAGAATCAAACACATGAGCCAAATAACCCTCACAACCTTTCCTCAGCAATTTCTCAGCGGTTAAAGCTGATATCACTCCACAGGGTAGTACCCTACGATCTCCCCTGAATGTAAATTCCGGTAAACCTGGACTTCGGAAATCCACTCTCTTGTCATAACAATCAATAGAGGCATGGTGCATAGTCAACCAATCCATCCCCAGAATCACATCAAATACAAAAATATCTAAGGGAATTAAATCTGCCTCTAATGCATAACCTTCCACTAACACTGGACAACTACGAATCACGAGATTCGCCACTAACATATTCCCAGTAGGAGTACTAATACCCATGTCCCAACCAATCAGAGACAATTCTCTATCAGCAAACAATGTAAAACCCCGAGAAATGAAAGAATGAGTCGCCCCAGGATCTATTAAAACATAAGCATCACGGTTAAAAATAGATAACGTACCCGTGACCACATCTGGTGCTGCTCGGGCCTCCTGTTGCGACATAGTAAACACTCGGGCTTGTGTATCCAACGATCGACCACGACCCCACTGTCTGCCTCTGGCCTTGTTGGACCCACGGGCCCTGTTTGTCCAATTGGCCCGGTTGGCCCGGTTGGCCCGGTTGGCCCCACTAGATTGACTCTGGCTTCCAGCTGCAAAACCGGACGTCTGAAATGTCCTCTGCCTCTATTCAGTAGCACCCCGCCCCCAGGAACTACTGGCCGGATAAAGATGTGGGCAAAATCTCTTTATGTGACCAACCTCCCCACAGAAGAAACATCCAGTGTCACCGGGGCTGCCACTCAGTCTTCTAGTTGACTGCACTGAAGCACCACTAGAACGAGCGGATGACTGGGGTGCCTGTCTGGCTCCGCCACTGCCTGAACCGGATCCCTCACCCCCAGTAGATCCAGTGCTGAAACTGCCTCTCTTAGACGGTCCCTGACTAGAGGCTCCAATATCCCAGCGATCCCGGTGTCGCTTGGGACCCCTAAACTGCTGCTGGACTGGTACACCCATGCTCAAATCTACACGAGCTGCAGCGTCAGACGCTTCTCTCAATGAAGTATGGGCTGCAGCCGTTACCACTGACCGAAGTTCGCCCCTCAGCCCATTTTCAAATCTGCGGCGTCTGTCCCTCTCGGTTGCCACTAGAGCTGGTGCAAAACGAGCCAACTCTATGAATTTTTGCTCATACTGAGCCACTGTCATATCTCCCTGCTGTAGGTGCAAAAACTCAGCCTCCCTGGCATCTCGGTACGAGCAAGGATAAAATTGCTCAAGGAACTTCTCCCGAAAGGTCGCCCAGGTAATTGTACTGACTTCCCAACCTGATGCCTCTAATGCGTTCCACCAATGATAAGCGGAACCACCCAGCAGAAAAGTGGCTAACAGCACCCTGTCCCCCTGAGGACATCTCATAACCGAGAACACTCGCTCTAAACGAGTAATCCACTCTCTTGCATCATCTGGGCTAGAGTCGCCCATAAATATTGTAGCCCCTAATCTCTGGGCTCTCTCAATGTCTGAACCTTCAGTATCAGTCCTACTCTGAAGTACAGAAGTCAACGTATGACCCAATTGTTCCAGTGTTTGCCTCATATCAGGCTCCACTGCAAGTTCAGATGTGTCCCCAATATTTTCCGACTGTTGACGGAACTCGCGTCTCGGAGGTATTACGTTGAAAAGAACTATAACTTATCAATACCAAAATAATTGTACACATAGTGTACAGTCTACAGGAATTTAACCTAGTGCTCTGATACCAATTGTCAGGACCCGTCCCGAATTTCCCCTCGAAACCCGGGAAGAATCTTAATCCCGTCTGACAACCTAAGAAAAGGTTCCCAAAATACCCTTCAATCCTTACAAATTATAATAACAATAATAAATACTTCCTCTTGTCAGACCAGGGACTTAAGCACTCAATAATTCCCGTAATTAACGACCAATCAAATACAACATAATATCAGAGCGTCTAAGTAGGATCAAGAGTAAAATTTAGATATCCTACTCAAATATAATTGCACAGCGCAGTAGAAGTACTAATGCCTCAGCCTCGAGATCAATGTTCGCGTCAACTCTACTCAACTGCCTGAAGGGGGTTTAAACACAAAAGTTCTGAGTGGACAAAAATAATCATTTATAAATTCCTTTTCGAAGAAATACCTTTCTTCCCCTCCATTTATAAAATCATGCATGCATAATATAAAACAATTTATCAATAACAACATCATATGTAAATCACCAAAAATTCTCATTTCTCATTAAAACCATTTAGTTGGACTCACATAAAATCTATATAATAAAAATACCTCGTGATCCACAATTTGGTTTGAAAACTCTCTTCAAAGGAGTTTAAAATCATTTAATTTAATCTGGACACAAATTATCTCAAATTCAAATCATTTCGTTCCATCTGCCACATAATATCTCAAATTTCACTGTTCCCGACATATCCATAACACACCAGGGTATCCCTTGAGATGTGTTCAAATCTGTACAACTCTGTGTACCATCTGTACTATTTGTACTCTCTGTACTATCTGTACAATCTGTACTATCTGTACTATATGTACTCTCTGTACTATGCATAGACAGCTTCGCGACCCGGCGGAGCAAGGCCCCTCAACACCTAAGGTCCGAACCCTCAACAACTGGTAGAGCAAGGCCCCTCAACACCAGTCAGAGCAACAATAACCATCGGGACGGGAACCAGTGAATCAAATCCATACTTCGAAATCTTTGTTTCGCGGCCTAAGCCAAATTCTTTGCAATATCATTTTATGGCCAAAATCAATAAATCACAATTATGAGTCTAAACCCAAATCACATACTCAAATATTTACCACGTCAAAATGATATCAAAATCGAGTACAAAAATCAGGCCATTTCTCAAAACATACTTTCACTGAAATATTGTAAAACATGTGTCCAGCATCATTTCTAAAATCCAGAAATTCAGTGCATCCATACATAACAGTATTTAAATCAAAGATACATTTATGCATGCATTACAGTTTATAAATCAAAGTCCACTCACAAACCTGTTCAAGCAAGCTCAATCCCGAACTGTACGCTCCCCTGAAGTTCCTGGAGCAGTATCGCATGTCCAAATTAATAATCGGGATTACTAGCTAATAATAAGAACCTTAAATATAAACCCCCTAAAACTCGGGAGTCTAACTATGCTGGCCTAGAAAACGCAGCAACTTTAAAACGTCCGAAACAACCCCTAAACGACATCTGATCGACTCGAAACCTGCGCCAATAGGTTCGAAACGTCAAAAACTACTTGTCACGCGCCACCGTGACATCAGACTCGGCCCCACGCGCCGAAGGAAGGTCGGAACACGCACCCTCACGCGCCGGCCACTCGCCTACTACAGTGTTCACGCGCCTGAACCGGTCTAACCCGGTTCGGCTCAACCTGACCCGGTCCAACTCGACCCGACCGGTTCAACTCGACCCGACCGGTCACCGGCGACTCGCCGGAGAAGACGACCGACTACCGTCACCGTCGCCAGAAGCTGGCCGGAGAAGATGACCGGCAGCGCCGTCGCCGCCGTCTGGTTTCGCCAGAATCCTCCATTTCCGGCCGAAACTTCAAGCTTTCCTAACTTCCTCAAAACTCAACCATTTTTCACAAATTTTATGTCTAAATCTATCTACTCGAATCCAGGAATCCGAAAATGACCTCAAAACCACAAACACGTACCTGTGCTAGCCGGAAAATCGATCGGAAGGTCCGAAACTTCCTATCCTCGGTTCGGCTTCCACCGTGGTCCTCTCCTTCGATGGTTGGTACGGTTGTGATCGTGGGAAGGAGTAGAATATAATTAGTTGATCAAAACTGGAAGTTGGAGCCTTGAAATCAAAGTTGACTTTGTGGGTTTTTTTTTTTGGATGATTTTCGCACGGGTTGGTGGTTTGTGTATGTTTGTCCCAGAGAGAAAGAAGGAGATGGAGATGAAATGAAGATGAGGATGAGGTGGATCAGATAATATCTGATTTGGGGTTTAAAAATATCTACCCCAAGTCAAAAATTACCAAAATGCCCTTGCACATCTAGACCCATAACTTTCGTCCACGAACTCCGTTTTCTGCGTGCCGCCTGTCTACGAACTCGTGAGTTCGAGACCTACGCAACGGTATCCAAAACACCACCGAAAGTGTCTCGAAACAAAATTTGACTTCCATGCCCTTTACCGACCAAGGGTAAAATCGTCATTTCACATAAATAATTTACTTAAATCCAATAATTGAAATTCCGGGTTGTTACAGCTTGAGTCAGGTGGTAATGCGAGGATTACCGATGATACATGCCGGCATAGCACTTGAGTCAAGTGGTAGTGCAAGGATAACCGATGATGCATGCCGGCATAGCACATGAGTCATATGGTGATGCGATCATTACAGAAGAGTCCTGCCGGCATAGCACATGAGCCAGTTATGGTATTCCCATATGGTGGTCGATGGTATTCTACCTATTTGTAGGCCACAGACCGTACTCCACATGATCGTGGTACGAGGGTAGACACCCAACCTGTCACGTGAGCGTGACTTGTGCGGCTACAGTGTCATTGTGATACTTATGTGTGTGATGTCAGTTGATGACACATGCCGACTGATGCTAGTCGATGATACATGCCGACTGATGCTAGTCAATGATACATGCCGGATGTTACCAGCCGAGGGTTATGCCGACTGATTATGCGATATGATAGCCGATGTGACATGCAAGCTTACGTGTTATACCAGCCTAGGGTTATGACGGCTGATGAGAGTCTTGGTCCGTAAGCAGAAGTGCGACGTCGAGCAAATTGATCTCGTTGGTAGAAAGACGACGAGAGTGAGGTATAGTGATCTGAGTCGTCCACGAGGTGGATGAGTCCCTACTTGATAGCCGAGGATTCATACCGGTTTAAGGGATGTGATAGCCGATGACCTATACCGGCTTATATGATACAATAGCCGAGGGACGTGCTAGCTAAAATAAGTTGACGACGATTGTGACGGGCTTTGACTGAGATGCAAAGCACCAGTGAGTTAACACTTGTCACCGTGGTAAATGGGTTTGGTGTGGGTGGTGACCTAGATAGACGAGCTTTGTTTGGTCGCATGAGGGCAACAATTCTTGGACCGCCATCTTTCGATATAACGATGGTGCTGATGCTTTTACTTAATCATCCTAAGGACAAACTGACTACTATTGGTTCTTCAGAAAGTGCTGATGTCTTGCTTGCTGAAGTGGAAAAGAAGTCGAAAATGGCTTTAGCCTCTAGGGCTTCATTTATGATCACCAAGATAACCCCATGCTTCGTTGTGAGCTAAAAATTTACTAGTGGCTTTTGTCATCAGAACTCAGTGTCCAGGTGTCGGCCAACACCTATAATTGCCAGTATCATGATGGATATTTGAGGCGGGGCATATGACCGGCCATGAGATATTGGGGGCCCAAGGCGAACCTTCAAATTGGGGCCCCACATTCTTCAACCCTCAAAGTGTACGTATATTGATATATATATATATATATATATATATATATATATATATATAACACTTTTAAAAAACTATTTTTATATCAAAACTCACAAAAATTAAAATTATGACAAGAAACAATTACCAAACAATGTATTCAAATAAGTACTTAAGTTCCTTAATTAATAATTTCTCAAAAAAAAAGTTTATATGTACTTAATAAATATAAGGAAAATTCACTTAAATATCACACGTCTTGCGTTTTGAGAGGCAAAATTGTTAATTAAGTTTTCATAATCTAGTTTTGCTACCAATTGTTTTTCAATTGACAGAAGCCAAGCCATGCAATCTTTCTTGTGACATCGTTGACTGGAGGTATGATTTGATTAGCTTCAACTTTGAAAGCTTCTTTCTGCAAAGGCAACTTTGATTTACGGGTAAAAAATTCGGTAATAAGTCTAACAATGTATTCTCTTGTGCTCCTCCCAAAATTAGCTTCACAACTCAAATATCGTCTCCCTTTGAATTAAAATTATTTTCTTCGATTTCTTTAAAAATTGAAAAGAAGATAGAGGGGCTAGGGGTTTAAAAATTAACTTAAATATAATAGAGGAAGCTAGGTTATTGGTTAAAAAAACACAATAGGAAAAATTATTTGGTTTGAGTTAAGAAAAATTATTTAGTTTGAGTTAGGAAAAGTTATTTGGTTTGAGTTAAGAAAAGTTATTTGGTTTGAGTTAAGAAAAATTATTTGGTTTGATTTAGGAAAAGAGAAAACAAAAGAAAAATGGAAAGGAAACGAAAATATTGTGTTTATGAAAAGGAAAGAAAAACCAAAAGAAAAAAAAAGGAAAGGGAAACCAAAAGGAAGAAAAAGAGAAAAAACTAACTAGGCCTATTTGAAGGCAAAAAACGACTCAACCAACTCACCTAAGTAACATATTTTGATTATTATTAAGTAAGATAATTATATATCAACTTAATATAACAATCATGTATAATAAAAAAAATTTAGGGCCCCCGTCCTGAAGCGGCCACCTTACCCAACTACCCTCAAGGTCAGCCATAATTATATACCATAACTATTACTTGGATGAAAAACCAAGAACACATATTTCTACAAGCATAATTCCAAGCTTCAACTTTGTACTAGAAGTTTGTTTTGGGCTTTTGTTCGTGGATTAGCACATATTAACGGTATTATTGTTTAAAAATATATTTATAATCACATTATATATTAAAAAATCTTAAATTCGATTAACATGACTTAACTTCTCTTTTCCTATTTGAATCTAATGAAGTCAATATTATAGTCTAAAATAAAAATTAGAAATTCGATTTAGAACTATATACTATATTTAAAAAAAATAATAACACAAAAACACAATGCTAAAGAGCAGAGGCAACAAATTAGCTTGGATTGAGAACAAAAACAGAAGAATAATAAATACATAAAATCAAAATTCTAAACA
This sequence comes from Oemleria cerasiformis, assembly GCA_037349345.1. NCBI lineage: Eukaryota > Viridiplantae > Streptophyta > Magnoliopsida > Rosales > Rosaceae > Oemleria > Oemleria cerasiformis. The sequence continues at coordinate 11,703,996 of JAZGTL010000009.1, read as the reverse complement.
CTTGTTAAAGACTTAAAAAAGAGTTGTTGTAGTGCTACATGCCTAAATTATAACATCTCAACTCAAGAAAAACAGGATCAATGACATTAAGAAAAACCGGATCAACAGTGATGTGAGTATCCACGTGGACCTTAAATTTATGATCCCACCACCAAACCCTGGCGGCGCCGACAATATTCACGGCGGCGTCCAGCACCATCTCCCGCTTTGCGACGTCAGCAATAAAGGCAGCGGCGTGGCTGGCCATCTGGATCCCCTCAACCCTGGCCGAGAGCCGAATCAGCTCGGACGACTTGGCGGGCTGTGAGCCGGCTTGGAGTTGAGCCGAGCCGAGAAGAGCGCCCTTGTAGAAGATGGAGATGGTGGTGGAGTAGTGGATGGGGCCGATGTTGGGGTTGGTGACGTGGACGGCGAGGATGAGCTGGACGTTGAGGAAGGGGAAGTTGGTGTTGAAGGACGTGAGCTGGATTGAGGCGAAGTCGAAGACTGGGTCCTTGGGCTTGGAAGAGATTATAGCTGACGTGGCTAAAGCTGACGCCGCGCCGACCAGAGCTGAGGTCCAGCTCCAGTTGAGCTTCGTGCGATTGGCCATGCTGTTACAACTCGATCTGTACGGAGAGAGTGCGGCGGCGGACGGCGGAGTTGAGATTCGAAACTTTGAGTGAAGTGTGTGGTGTGAATGTCGATTTGGAGTTCAGAAATATAAAAGATTTTTGAATTTCTAAGCAATATTAGAGATAAGCAATATTAGAGAATTGAGAGCTACATAAGCCAATGTTAATTAGTTTGGATTAAACCTGACATTAAGTCTGAGAGTCTTCCTTATAACATATTAAATACCAATTCTTAAACACTAAAATTTATAAAACAAATTTGACCTCCAAATCTAATACAAAATTAAGTTACAAAATAAAATTAGCACCGGCATATGGTGATATTCCTATTAACTTGTTAAGCCATGATTCACATTAAATATTGTGTTCAATTTGATATCTAATTATGTACAACTCAATTCTGGAAGAAATTACTTTTTTTTGTTAGACTCCAAAGAAATTACTTTTTTTTTGTCAGACTCGGAAGAAATTACTTCCGTTCACATTTAGAAAGAATGAACCTCAACTTTACGTTCTCTTCATTGTGTGGTGAAATGTTTATGTTGCAAATTTGGTGTTTAAAAAAGGCTTATTACTTCAAATGCACCTAAAATATGCTACTCATTTTGCACTCTAAACAGTAATACTGTACAAAACGTTGTACTATTTCACTCACACCGTTTCTAACACCGTTTAGAATGATTATGTGACAGGGTATTTTGGTCATTAACTTCATCCCCATCTCAAACAAAACCAGTAGGAAGATAGAATTTAGATTCAAGCTATCAATTCTCAGATTGCAAAACCATAATCCAACCCTATGTGATCCATTGACGGGACCATCAACCTAAATCCTTCAATCCCCTCAATCTGCTATGAGTTTACGCTGAAATCGAAAAATCTCACCATTTCTCATTTCTAGTCTCTGCAAATCGCACAATTTGTAGAGATAGAAATGCAAATTGCACAAACACCTTCTCTACAACTCTTGAAAAGGTCATTTTTTTTTCCGGTGATCGGTGATGGGGGAAGAAACAAGGAGGCAGACTGTGAGTTGGGACTGTCAACGCAAGGCCTCAGTGGTTGAGCTTGCCGTTTACTGAGTCTGGTGATCAGACTCAAGGCGAGATCTCGGAGCTCTCAGTACCGCGATGTTGGATGACCTGCAGGCTGCCATATATTCGATGAACTACAGTTGAATATATGGCAGTATGATGGATCATCGTTTGGCTCAAGGTCGTTGTTGTCTGCGGTGGCCACGACATCGTTGTCCTCGCGCTTGGATCGGCGAATTTGGGGGTTTAGGTTTTTGGATTACCTGAAGAGAATGAAGGAGAAGCTGTCATCTTTAGAGAGTGAGTGTGAGTAAATTGGAGATTTGTGGGGACTTTGAAGTTTGATTGGCGCAAAAATAGAATCAAAGGCCGAGAGACACACATAGGCAGACAAGAGAGAGAGGAAGAGTGGGTGTATGTAGGGCTTCATTTCCCTGTTTCTCAGCTTTGGTGATTTTGTTTTGCTGAGCATATCCTAGTTTTGAAAATGGTGATGATGGTGAGATGTTGGTGAGATGGTGATGATGGTGAGATGGTGATGATGGATGATCGATGATGGTGATGTTGGATGAAGCTAATGACCAAGATGATCAAAATACTCTATCACATGGGTTAGTAATGGTGTAAGTCAAATTATGCAACATTTTTTACAGTATTACTATTTAAGGTACAAACTGAAATAAATTGTAATTTATAGTGCATATTGGGAATAAGTGATGTGTTTTTAGTGTATTTTAAGTAATTAACTTTTAAAAAGTAAAATCCATGACATCTCTATTATATATATATATATATATATATATATTCTTTAATATCATTATTAATGCATAACTTACTAAAGTAATCAAATAGTACAAACCCTTATAATAAATATCCAAATATCCATAACATCGATGAATAATATTATCAATTCATGCCAATCATACTTCTCCTCGTTGAATTCGTATGTTTTGAGATGGTTGCATAAATTCAAAATAAGATAATAATCCCATCATCTATATTATTTAAAAACAAAAAAATCTATCTCTCAACATATGCCACAAAGCACTCATTCGTTCATTAATCCTCATCCGATATGCATAGGTAATTCTTTACGTAATTCATAATAATAAAAAGGTTTTTTTACTTCAAACGCTCCTTGAATTTACCATCTAATCTCAATTTTTCCTTTAAATTAAATTTTATATCACTTTTGAATTTACCATCTAATCTCAATTTTTCCTTTAAATTAAATTTTATATCACTTAACCGTTTGAACATGACTTCCGTCAATCGCATTGTTCAATTTCTGTTAAATCACTTTAACTTTTGTTATATCTCGTTAACTTTGTTTATGTTGCGTAATTTTCTATTAAAATATAAGCAATGTGTCAACATATTTTAATATAATAAATATTTGTATTAAATATATATTCTTTAATTTTGAGAAGAAAAAAATATACAAATTAAAATTAAAATTAAACATAATTTTGTCTTTGGTTTATCATCATCTTCAACCTCTAAGCTCCACCGTCGAGTCCCCGACCGCCAGCTCAATCTACGACAATCGTAATGCCGGATCAGCCACAAACCCAAATAAATAATGCTAATAAAATGTCATAGTATCTCTAATTTTCATACTAAAATGAGAAAATTCAACAAGTAATTAACATCAAACACCATTGGGTCTTACAAAAATAAGATCATCTTACCATAATCTTACTTATCTAATCTTCTTCCTCTGAACAATAATTGAAAAAGGGAAAAAGAGAAAAAGAAAAAAAGAGAAAAAAGAAATGGTAAAAATTTCAAAGAGAAAAAAAAATTGAATCATTATCATCATCATCATACGAGCACCAACATCGTAATAACAACATACAATAAGGCACATAGAGACGTACATCGGAGATCCTGACCGTCTTCATCGCCAAACAGGTCTCCATCTTCATCCAACGATGGGAAATTAAGATCGAAGGGAAGTGGGGTCTTGCGAAATGACGACGACGTGGCGAAGTCCTTTTCGTCCTCAACAATAGAGGAGGACGAGTCGCAGTCACTGTGGCAGTCCTCGGGTACCATCGGGGGAGTCCTCGGCTGTCGTTTCTCCACAACGATTCCACGGCGATTGTCGTAGACTGAGTCGGTGGCTGGGGCCCGCTGAGCGACTCGATGGTGGAGCTCAGAGGTTGAAGATGATGATGTAACCAAAGACAAATTTAGGTTTAATTTAAATTTAATATGTCCATCTTTTTTTCTCAAAATTCAAAAGTATATATTCAATACAAATATTTATTATATTTTTTGATACACAAATATTTATTATATTAAAATTTACTAACACATTATCTATATTTTAATAGATAATTAATAGAGTTAATGGAATATAACAGAAATTAAAGTGATTTAACGGAAATATGATAACCTGATTAACGAAAGTCATATTCAAATGGTTAAGTGAGACAAAATTTAATTTAAAGGGAAAATTAGAATTGAATGGCGAATGATATTTGAAGTAAAAAACCTAATAAAAAATATTCTCTAAAATCATTATATAATTCTCAAATGGTTCTTCTGAGTCACTAAAGAAATTAACCAAAGTTCAAACTTGCGAAGGTCATGTTTAAACTTTGAAGATATCGCTTAAGATAGGATAGTACATTAGAGCATAGCAGAATAATTAAATTGAACTGTTGGATAAATTTAATTTAAAATTCATCCAAAAGCCTTAAAATGAATCCAAGAGCTTTAAAATTTAACTGTTGGATAAATTTAAGCTGAAATTTAACTTTTTTAATGTCACTCGCTACTAGTACCGGGTCCTAGAGACTCGCTATTTTCTAAAATTTATCCAAAAGTCTTAAAATGAATCCAAGAGCCTTAAAATTTAACTGTTGAATAAATTTAAACTGAAATTTAACTTTTTTATTGTCACTCGCTACTAGTACCGAGCCCTAGAGACTCGCTATTTTCTAAAATTTATCCAAAAATTTTAAAATGAATCCAAGAGCCTTAAAATTTAACTGTTGGATAAATTTAAACTGAAATTTAACTTTTTTAATGTCACTCGCTACTCGGGCCCTAGAGACACTCGCTACTAGTACCGGGCCCTAGAGACTCGCAATCTTCTTCATCTCGTTTCTCTCTCTGTGGACGGACCACCAGCTTCACGACGCCTTGCTATCTTCTTCACGTTTCTTCACTTCGACGTCGACTCACTGCTACCACAATCCTCGTCGACGACCGCCGGCCAGCATCACGACCGCCGGCCAGCATCACGACCGCCAGCTTCTCTTCCTTGTCTCCGAGAACTGGCTCAGTGCGACTCTCCTTATCACTCCTCTCGTCGCCACCGACACGTAATTCTCGATCCAACTCGTACCTTTCTTGACAGATTGAAAATTGGAGTGGGTCATAAGTATTTGTGATTGATTGTTGAAATTTGTGGTAAAAATGTTGCCTTTGAAGTCCGAAATGGTTATCTAAGCATATGGTAGCTATGAATTTGGGGGTTTGTTAGATCAGCTGAATCAGTAGATCATTGGGTTTTGTTTTGGTGGGATTGCAGGTATGTGCAGACTTACAAGGAGAAGGAGAAGTTGGAACACAGGTATTGAATAGCTTGGAAGTTTTCTTGTTAGCTGCTGCAATTCTGTGTGCAATGATAGAATCTCTTCTCTTATTGAAACTACACTAGTTGTAATTTGGTTGTTTGTCTTGAATTCATTTCGGTTTACACCGAATTGCTGAAGGGTTTTTAAGTTCTAAATTTAAGTGTATCATATGTTGGTTAACCGGTGAAGCTATCTGAGCAGGAACATGGACAACAGTTTTCTAGGTCTCAACTTAGGAATATGGAGCTATCTGAGCAGCTCTAATTTGTTTGTCACACTATAAGTATTGCCTGTTTCGACTTTCGGATATGTTAGCTTTCATCAATTTGTCAGAAGGAGAGCATGCAAAAAGGGGACAAAAAATTGTATAATGAACCAAATGTGTCCTGTAATGCAGGGCTTGAGAGTGAATCAGTGGTAAGGGCTGTCAAAATATTATTGTATGTTGAATTTTTTTGAAGATTATAGAAGGGGTTTCTCTTCGTTTCTTTTGCTTTTGAGAGGGCATCTTGACATCACAGATAATGCTATTAGCAAAAGGGTTTCTGGGATCAGTGACTAGAAGCATTGTAACAATTTAATATGATAGTACTTATATTAATCAATCTTTGTTGTAGTACTTTGTATCTTTGTTGTATTACATATTTGGTAAACCTGACTCCCTTCCTTCTAAATGTATGAACTTCATTTGCTGCTGGAATTCCCTATTAAAGAAAATAACACTAGAGCTGGATATATTTCTGTTTTCCTCCGTGAATCCTCTGCCTATCCTTGATTAGATTGCTCTGTGTTTGGTGATATATTATTTGTTTAGGGAGGAATTGTACTGATACTTGTAGATATGGTCCAGCTAAAGTCACTGGGAGTTATGGTTCCATATTAGCTTCACAATTTGGTTGGTTTCTTATGTTACGAATATGACATTCTCTTGCATTAGGATCTTAAAAGAAGGACCGAATATCCGAAGAGATCTTAGGTTATGCATACGAGATTCTCTTGCATTCGACTTTCGGTTACTCTTTTGATTGCTAAGAGATCTTAATAATCGCTTTGATTGGCGACATTCAATGATGAAAGATAGGCTTATTGAATTTGGATCTCATTGGGTTTTATGTGAATTTTACATGAATTTTCCATCTTTGGTTTTGCATTTTGTCTTTTGATTTGATTAGTTTAGTGTAATGAATAGGACTGTGAATTTTACAATTGGGCACCTGCTTTGTTTGTTTTGACGCATTCTATTCCAGAATGCTAATTCTCATTATCGAAGTTGAATGCTTCTATTGGTAGGAGATTTGTTAATCCATTATAGTGAAAAAGGTAGTCATGTTTCCTTACTCATGTTTCCTCTTGGCATGGACAAATTGAATGCTCCTTGATTATTATTGTTCTTTTATGTTTCCTCTTGGCATGGACAAATTGAATGCTCCTTGAATTTTACAGCTTGTGTTTATGTGTTTGTATTTTACATTTGTTTGTCTGTATGTATTTATTGACAGTATGTACTGGTTGATGGGGTGGGTTGTTTGGGGTAAGTGGATTCTAGTTGATGTGAGGTTCTTGTTGCCGTCTTCCTCAGAGTTGTTTTTTACATGTTCTCCTTGAATTCTTGGTGTTCGAGTGTTTTGGAATCTGGTAGTGTTATTCCAACTTAGTTTGAGTTTATGTAAAGCACAAGCTGTGTTGGATGAGATGGATTTTACTAAATAATAACTATTGCATCTTTGCCCTTTTTGTATTGAAATTTGAAAGGAGATGCGGGAATGTGAATTTGATTGGACTTGCATTGTCAGTGTTCATAATGGAACTTCAGAAGCTTACATGATAAATAAGTTTCAATTTGCCACGGGTGTTCAATAAAAGATAATGAAATATATAAAACAAAATGAAATACAACAATGCAAACTTAAATTACTCTATTTTATTCTCCATGAAGTTACCACGGGTGTTCTAGTTTCAAAACTAGCCGTTGTAAGAAAATTATGTTTTATATATTCAAATTTGAAAAAATTAATTTAATATTTAAAATTGGTTGAATATAAAGAATTTGAGTTTGTTATCATTAAAAATTATCTAATTATTAATAATTTTTAGGATATTTCAAGTTAATTTTAACAAAAAATTTAGAATCTAATGTGAATGCTAAAGCATGGATTTGGCAACCCCATCATTATCAAGTAGTTTTTTTTTATCAGCATATATAATTGAAATTAGGCCTAGAGTGAAAGAAAAACAGAAAACAAAAATAAATAAATAAACAGAAGATTAGTAATAAAAAAGAAATTATAGCATGTTAAAGTTACAGGGCTAAATTTTAACATTTCAACTCAAAAGAGAAATCTCCATCTCGGACTTATTTTCCTGATCAATGACATCAAGAAAAACCGGATCAACGGTGATGTGACTATCGACGTGGACCTTAAACTTATGATCCCACCACAAAACCCTGGCGGCACCCACGATATCCACCGTCGCGTCCAGCACCATCTCCCGCTTCGCAGCGTCAGCAATAAAGCTGGCGGCGTGGCTGGCGATCTGGAGCCCGTCAAGCCTCGCCGGGAGCTGAATCAGCTCCGACGACTTGGCGGCCTGGGAGCCGGCTTCGACTTGAGCCGTGCCGAGAAGCGATCCCTTGTAGAAAATGGACATGGTGGTGGAGGAGTAGTGGATGGGTGCGATGTTGGGGTTGGCGACCTGGACGGTGAGGATGAGCTCAGCGTCGAGGACGGGGAAGTGGAGCTTGAAGGAGATGAGCTTGATTGAGACGACTTCGAAGGTTGGGTCTTTGGGCTTGGCAGAAATTAGAGCTGTCGTGGCGAAAATCGACGCCGCACCGATCAGAGCTGAGGTCCAGCCCCAGTCGAAATTCATGCCCATGGCCATGCTGGTTTCAACCCGATTTGGACGGAGAGAGGGCGGTGGGGCGGCGGTGGAGTTGAGATTTGAGAATTTTGAGTAGGGGCTCGAGTGTGGGAGTGTGTGGTGTTAATGGGATTTTGGAGCTGAGGACTCAATGACAGGTGGCAGTTTGGAGATCAATTGTGGCAGACTAGTAGTAACGGAAGTGAGTGTACAAACCAAGTTTTTACTTTACTTTAGTGACAGTCTTAATCTGAATTTGACGTTGGTTTCTCAAATTAAATTAAAATTTAAATCATTAAAATTACTTGATATCAAATGATTAAAATAGTATTATTATCTAATAGTATTTATCCCAAAATTTATAATCGGGTCTGAATTTTGATTGATTCATAAATATATTGTGCATATTCAATCTCTCATTTGGTGGGCCGTTAACGAACTAATTTGTAACAAACTTGGTCGTGTCAAATTGATATTTTACAACAAACAAAATATAAGAGACAAATAAAATCCACTTTCATACCATGCCAAACAAACAAATGCACAACTAATGCAGCGGAAATCTCAATATGCAAATTTGTGGCCCATGGGTGTACGGAGAAATTAAGTTCCACACACCAATAAGAGGTGCAAGATATTTTGGGAACCAATCAATATACTGTTATATGCCAATTACAAAGGGTTCTTAAAATGTTACAATTTACAAGTCAAAACCAAGTTTTATATAGGCAGCAAATGCTATATCAATAAGGACAACAAAACCTAACTTTCCCAATACAGAATCGGAATCCTAAACCAAATCTAATCAAATTTAGTAAGTAAATCAATTCATAATTCAAACCCAAAACTAAATCCTAATTAAGCAATACTTTCCAACACCCCTGTCAAACTCATGATGTTGCATCTTGAGTTTGCCAAGAACGATGATGCCAATGCTGATGCAGGTACCATTGTTATGCAGATGCGTTGCTGATGCCATGCCAATGCGATGTCGATGTGCTGCACTACAATGCCGATACGATGCAATACCAATGCAATGCCCATACAATGCGATGTAGATGTGATGCTAATGCGCGCGCTGCTGATGTTATGCTGATGTTGATGCCAATGTGATGGCCCTTTGCGGAAGCCTAACGAACACAATACTAAATATGGTCCGAGAGATCGAAACGCTCTGATACTATGTTAAATTGATACTCCACAACAAACAAACAAAATACAAGAGACGAATCAAACTTACTCTCATATCATGCCAAACAAACAAATACATGATAACTAATGCAGCGAAAATCTCAATATGTGAATTCGTGGCCCATGGGTGCACTGAGAAACTAAGCTCCACACACCCATAAGGGGTGAAAGATATTTTGGGAACCAATCAATATACTGCTATATGCCAATTACAAAGGGTTCTTAAAGGGTTGCAATTTACAAGTCTAAACCTAAACCAAATCTAATCAAATCTAGTAAGTAAATAAATTTCTAATTCAAACCCAAAACTAATTCCTAATTAAACAATACTTTCCAACATGTCGGTTCTTGACTGTCGAGATTACGGTAATATTTGGAACAAAATTGGTCCAAATTTCTCTAATTCGACGTTGTTTCTATTGAGATCCAGAGTATCTCGCCTTTTCTATTTATATATAAATTTTTGTTTTTTTAGTACAACCATATGAGAGAGGGGAGATTTGTCCTAGACCACACAGTGAGCCCGTCGATAGGTATTAATATTTACATGGTTTAACTTTTTGTAAATCAAAGTGTAAACTATATTTCTAATACAGGTAGAGTTCACCGGTCAAAATTCATGCCCATGGCCATGCTGGTTCAACCCGATTCGGACGGTGAGAGTGGGGTTGGGGCGGCGGCGGAGTTGAGATTTGAGATTTTTGAGTGAAGGCTCGAGTGTGTGAGTGTGTGGTGTTAATGTGATTTTGGAGTTGAGGATTCGATGACTGGTGGCAGTTTGGAGATCAATTGTGGCAGACTAATAGTAACGGAAATGAGTGTCCAACCCAAGTTTTTACTCTACTTTAGTGACAGTCTAATCTGAATTTGACGTCGGTTTCTCAAATTAAATTAAAATTTAAATCATTAAAATTACTTGATATAAGATGATTAAAAATAGTATTATTATCTAATAGTATTTATCCTCAAAATTTATAATTGTGGGTCTGAATTAGTCAAGATCTTGATTGATTCATAAAGATATTGTGCGTATTCAATCTCTCATTTGGTAGGCCGTTAACGAACTAATCTGCAACAGACTTGGCCGGTTCTTGACTGTCGAGATCATGGTAATATTCGGAACACAATTGGTTCAAATTTCATTAATTTGACGTTGTTTCTATTGAGATTCATAATATCTTGTCTTTTCTAGTTATATAATTTTTTTTTTTTAATACAACCATATGAGAGAAGGGAGATTTTTCCTAAACCACACAGGGAGCCCTTCAGTATGTATTAATATTTATATGGACAATGCTAGAGAAACTACATAATTTACACTTTTTATAAACCATATCTCTAATATAGGTAAAGTTTACCAATACAAGTAGGACCCACATATATTAGAAATGTGATTACAAAAAATACAAATCATGTAGTCTACCTAGTATTATCCTATTTTACATAGATATATCATTTTCTTCTAGGTGAGTCGAAAAACAATATTATTATACTGTAATATTATTAACATTTCAACACTATTGAGAATTTTGCTGGGTTCTTACCCCGCTCACCTCTAACTCAACGCAGAGCCCGCCCTCGCCCCGAAAACTGTCACCTTGATAATTCCTGTCTGGAGGATAAGGAATTACATCTCGACTGTGACTAAAATTATAACTGGATCGGTCTTGGATCCCAATCCAATGGGATCACGATACCAACCTAATGAAGATGAATGCGACCGTTAAATTCGACCTCTAAGATGTTGGGTCGCGATAATAGACTTATCGAGTTTGGAGGATTGTTGAGTTTGATGAAGATGAAGGCGTTGGTGTTGACGAAAAATTTGTTCGTTAACATAATTTCACTGCTACTGCCTAAGCAATGGGATTTTATTGTTGGTTTGAGGTTCAACCCATTCAAGACAATTGTATCTCTTAATTACAACCCCTTGATAGAAAAGAAAAACCCTTTGATTCCAATAATACAGAAACTTAGTCAAGTGATGGGTGTTTGTTTGTTTTCGCAGTTGTACCTAAGTCAAACCTTAGGTTGCCTACATATCCGTCACTGGAATCAAGCCACTCGTAGTTCTAGGATTTTCAATGAGGGAATGACTCATCGAAAAGAAGAAGTTCAGAGTGAATGTGTTTGGAAATGTATTTGGGAGAATTTGGTTGTAAATGAACTAGGGATTCTATTTAGGATAAGTGTTTAAGTGAATTTGGTTTAGAATAAAACAATGATTAAAAATTGGTTGCAGTTGCATCTAGTAGGTATGCTAGATTGCCTATGTATCCATTTGCGGTAATCAAACTGATGTAGTTCCAAATTTGGATTTGGGGTTTTTAGGAAGTGAATGACTCACTGAAAAGGAAGTTTTGTATTTAAATTGGTGGATGATTGCTTGGGTGAATTTGGTTTGAAGAACCAGAGATTCGATTTGGATTTGGAGTTGCGTTTGTATCTAGATTAAATCTCTAGATTGTCTATGTATCCCTCAGCGAGAATCAAACTGGCGTAGTTCATGATTTGAGTTTTAAGATTATCAAAGAGTGAATGACTCAATGGAAAAATGAGTTGTATTTGATTTGGTGGATGATTGTTTGGGTGAATTTGATTTGAAGAACTAGGGATTCAATTTGGATTTGGAATTGCGGTTGTATCTAGATTGAATCTCTAGATTGCCTACATATCGCTCAGCGGGAATCAAACCGGTTTAGTTCATGCATTTTTAATGAGTGAACGACTCATCGAAAAGAAGAATTTATTTGAGAGTTTTAGCGAGTGAATGACTCACTAAAAATATGTGTTTGAGTAGTTTGATGTGGATTTAACTTCGGAAGAAGCGAGAATTTTATTTGAGGTGGCTATTGCATCTAGATTTGATTATAGATTGCCTACGTACCTTTGGCGGAATCAAACCGGCGTATTTCACACATTTGGGCTTTCTGATGAGTAGATGACCCATCAATTAGAATTTAAGAATTAATGGGTAATTTGGAATTACACAAATTAATTCAAACTTTCATTTGGCTAAAGTGGATGAACCGCAAACTTTGATTTCGAAGCAACTTGGAGCTTGCTGGACTTGTATTCTTTTGATAGCCCAATATTTGATTTGGGCTCCGATCCTTGTTCTCGAGAGATCACCATCGAGCTTGATGTAAACTTGTAACTTATCAAATTGCTCCTAATTCACTTTGAATAAGGAAACAACTAATCTTCATGGAAACTTTGTCCCCTATAGAGGACCGAAGCCCTGTTTCTTTGAAGAAATTGTTGCAGTCATCTTCTAAAGGTAATGTCCTTTCAACAAAGACCAGACTCTTTACTTGAATTCATGTTGGGATCCGACTCTTGACGCAATCACATGACGAAAGCTTTCAACTTTGTCTTCTTCCTTTTTTTTCTTACAAATGTGAAGGCTCATTGACATGCCTCTTATTTGATGAGAACATGCATGTCGGAGTAGCTTTTGTTGGGTTAAGTGACATGCCATGCCACGCAAGAATTTTTTAGAAGGAATACCATTTTCTACTTATCTTGGCAGATGGCATGCTGCAGGGAGTCTAGTCCAACCCTTGTATTGCTTTTGTTGCATCTTTCATTGACCAAAATGGAGTGAACCTTTAAACAATTAACCAAAGATTATTGGCTTTGTTTATCAATTTGTTGCATGCTCTTAACCTTCACATGACCATCTCCAAGGTTTGATTCTTTGTTTGCTTTTTCTTGAGTCGGCATGACAGTAACAATAGACAAACACATGTTTGTCGGTTTGTCTTTCTTCCTTGAATCTGCCGTAGAACAACTTGTGACTAAGACGATCATTGTCTCCAGCCAATCTTTTGAGGCTTCGGTGCAGATGACCAGTGCGAAAGGTAAACTCTGCTGCTTGCCAATTTAAATGCCTCTGAACATCGTCGTCTCTTCTTTTCTTTTGTATGGATGATCCATTGATATTTGTTGAATAATATGGAATGATATAATTAGCTGTCTTGATTAGCTAGCTGTATTGTTAGTTGGTTAGATATCTTGTTAGTATCCAACAGATTCAGTTAGGTTGTTAGACTGCTCCTCCCTTAGCTGTAGGTTAGTTTCTACAGTTGTCCTGATTAGTTAGCTATCCCTAGCTATCATGAACTGCAAGAGCTTGTTACTTGCTGTAAGTAATCATTATATAAGTGTTGAAGTATTGTATGTATGAATGTGTGTGAAAATATATGAGAAGCAGAAATCATACTTAATCTCTTCCTTTCCTATACCCTACTCTCCTTAATCCTCTCTTTCTTCATCTTGAATCCTTTCTCTCCTTATCTCAAAATTCCAACATGGTATCAGAGCTATGAATGCTCGCAGCTGTTGATTCTGTTGCTTCCTGTTAAAAACTGTGCAAGTGTAATCGAGATCGTGATTAGCCTATGGTGTTCTTTCTCTCCTTGTGAATCCGGTTCTTCGTTCTCTTTGGGCGTGTTTTCTCTTCTCCTTTTCTGCTCACTGTCTGGATCTCTCACGTTGAGATCTTTTGCAAGATAAGTGTTTCTTGCATCTCTTGTTAGTCGAGTACGTAATACTGAGTTTGTTTTATACTTTTCGTCATGACTGTTGGTATGGATCTTCTTAAACATGTCACGGACTTCATGTCTATGAAGCTAGATGATACCAATTATGTGTCTTGGAGTATCAAGATTCAGCGTTTGCTAAAAGGTTTCCATCTTTTTGGTCATCTTGATGGTTCTAGTCTGTGTCCTTTGTCTACTGATGCATCGTTTCAAAATTGGGTTGATATGGATGCTGCTTTGCTTAATGTTCTTATTGCAACAATATCTGAAGATGCTTTCACTGAAATAATGAACTGTGAATCCTCACGTGAGGCTTGGCTTACACTACAAGAACGTTTTTCTTCTTTGTCAGAAGCTAACCTAATGCAGCTAAAGACCAATCTTCAGACCATCCAAAAAGGCTCTGATTCTGTTGAGACATTCATGAGTAAGATTCGGTCTGCTCGGCAACGGTTGGCTAGTGCAGGTGTGCCTGTGTCTGACAAAGATGTAATCTTGATCACACTTAATGGCCTTCCATCTGATTATCATCCCTTTAAGTCTCACATTCGTGCGCGACCTATTCCTGTTACCCTTACTGAGCTTCAGACTCTTTTGCTAGTTGAAGAAGCAGACCTTAACAAAGTTGCAACACAACTTGCTTCACACCAATCCTTGCTTACCGCAATGGTGGCTACTAAAGAAGGTCAAGGTTCTCAGAGTGAATCCTTGAATGTGGCTACCACACCTCAATCGGGAGGTACGGGTTGGAATAACTCTAATTGGCAAGGGAGAGGTTCTAATAATTGGAACAACAATAGAGGTCGAGGTCGGTGGAATAATGGTCGAGGACGATGGAATAAATACTGGAACAACAACAATAGGGGTAACCGTGGAGGTTGTAATCGTGGGTTTAATCATGGGTATCCTCAGTTCTCTGGTTATAATCAAGGTTCTCAACAAAACTATAGCTATCCTAATGGTGGTAATCAGTCCTATGGCTTCAATCCTTACTTCTCACAGCCACAACAGCAATCTCAACAGTCGCATGGTCACACAAATCCTGGAGTTTTAGGGGCTTCCCCTCAGTACATGCAAGCTCTCCCATCTCCTTTGTGTCAACTATGTAAGCTTCCTGGCCATGAGGCCTTGGAGTGCTCACAACGGGGCCATTTTGAAGTGTCTACTCCACCTGGTACTCAGCCTCAGGCCTATTCAGCTACTCCTGTTTTTGAGTTCAATGACCCTAACTTTTGGCTCGCTGATACTGGTGCCAATAATCACATGATCTCTGATGGTTCTTACTTACAACAAGCTCACGCTTGTCCCTCTAAATAAGGTATTTCAGTTGGTAATGGAGTTGTTCTTCCTATAGCTAGTGTTGGTTCTCTTACCTTGCCTATTATCGATCATGCTTTTCAATTGAAGGATGTGTATCATGTACCTTGTCTTGTTCATAATCTGCTTTATGTGCAAAAATTCTGTTTGCATAATGGTTGTCAAATGCATTTTAATGCTCACTCTCTTCGTATTTAGGATCACTCGGGGAGGACTCTGTACAAACTTCCTAGTGTTAGTGGTTTATATCCCCTTCCTAAGTCGTTATCTTCATCTTCTTCATCTCCTCACTTGTCTTCTATTGCTTGTGTAGGCAAGACAGTTCCCTCTTCACTATGGCACCGGAGGCTTGGTCATCCTGCCCATGCTGTTCTTTCTACTATGCTTGCCCAAGCTCAAATTACATGCTCTCCTGAGTTACCTTCCCATGTGTGTCAACCTTGTCTTCAAGGCAAAGTATCTAGATTGCTCTTTCCTTCTTCTGTCAATAGGACTTCTCACCCTTTTGCTAAAGTTCATTCGGATGTTTGGGGTCCTAGTCCTTGTCCTTCTCTTCTTGGTCATAAATACTATGTTCTCTTCATTGATGACTGTACTCGCTACACTTGGATTTATCCTTTAATGAATAAATCAGATGTTTACTCTACTTTTGTGAAATTCTACTCTTATGTTCGTAATTTCTTTGAAAAATCTATAAAAGTGTTCCAAAGTGATGGTGGAGGTGAGTTTGTCAACAAAGCCATGACTGAGTTCTTTACGTCTAAAGGCATTCTTCATTTCAAGTTTTGTCCTTATGCACCACAGCAAAACGGGCTTGCTGAGAGAAAACATCGGCATCTCATTGAAACTACCATTACCTTGCTACAAACAGCTTCTATGCCCCCTTCTTTTTGGTTTCATGCTTGTTCCACTGCCAATTTTCTTATCAATCGTATGCCAACTACTGTTCTTCATATGAGCTCTCCCTATTTTCTGCTTTTTGGTTATTATCCTTCTTTACAATTTTTAAAACCTTTCGGGTGTGCATGTTATCCTTTTCTCCGACCCTATACTAGTCACAAAATTGAACCCCGGACTGCCCGATGTGTCTTTGTAGGTTATACTCTTGATTATAAAGGATATATGTGTTATCATATTCCCTCCAAGAAAACCTTTGTGTCTCGCCATGTTGTATTTGATGAGAGTCAGTTCCCTTTCCATTCATCTTATGCGTCTATGAACACATCCTTCGCACATGATCGTGGCTTGATGAACCATCCTAGTTGTACTCCATCGTATACTGTTTGTTCTCCACTTGGTAGGGTTCCCTCTCCTGCCGCATCGGGGTCTACTTCTGCGCATCCTGTGGTTCATTCACCATCGTTATCTTCTCCTGCTCCTGTCTTATCACCAGTCTCTACGACTTCAGGCTCTCCATCCCCTACTGCTCATGCCTCTCCTAGCTCCACACCCTCTATTGACTTGGTGGTTGACATGACTATTCCCATTTCATCTCATGGTCTCTCTGCCGTGCCTTCTTCCCATCCTATGGTCACTCGGTCTAAAAATGGCATCTCCAGACCTAGGCGTCGTGGCTTTCTTGCTTTGCACGTCACCTCCTCGGTTGGTCCTCTTCTTGAGCCAGTGACCTATACACAGGCTTCCCAGGTTCATGAGTGGTGTCACGCCATGCACGAGGAATTTACTGCTCTCCAGCAACAGCACACTTGGCGATTGGTTCCATTACCCGCTCATCGGAGTGTTATTGGGTGTAAGTGGGTATTCAAGTTGAAGCGCCATGCAGATGGCTCGGTGGCCAGACACAAGGCACGCCTAGTTGCTAAGGGTTATCTTCAAGAGGCTAGAATTGATTATGATGAAACTTTCAGTCCGGTTGTCAAGCATACCACAGTGCGGCTCATTCTTGCTTTAGCCGCTCAGTTCAATTGGCAATTACGACAGCTTGATGTCAAAAATGCTTTTCTTCATGGTGTTCTTCATAAAGAGGTTTACATGGATCAACCTCCCGGTTTTGTTGATTCTCACTCCCCTTCTCTTGTGTGCAAGTTGGAAAAGTCTCTTTATGACCTGAAGCAGGCTCCTCGCACTTGGAATGCTCAGTTTACTGGTCATATGCTTACTTTGGGGTTTGTTCAATCCCTTTCTGATTCTGCCTTATTTGTTCTTCATCAGGGGCCGGTTCTTCTTATTGTTTTGCTATATGTCGATGACATCATCGTGACTGGGAATGATCCTGCTGCGATGACCCGTTTGATTCGTGCCTTGGGCATTGAGTTTGACATGAAAGATCTCGGGGCTCTGTACTATTTCCTTGGTCTCCATGTGAGTTCTCACACCAGCGGTTTGTTTATTAATCAAAGTAAGTATACCCGGGAGCTTCTGAGTAAGGTTGGGATGTCTAATTGCAGTCCTGTTTCCACTCCTTTGGTTCCTGACACTAAGTTGATGCTTACTGATGGTCTCTTGCTTCCCGATCCCACTCTTTATCGGAGCATGGTTGGTGCTCTGCAGTACTTGATGTTCAACCGCCCGGATATTGTTTTTGTTGTTAATACTGTGTGTCAATTCATGCATGCTCCCACGAACGTTCACATGATGGTTGTCAAACGTATTCTTCGCTATCTAAAGGGTACTATGGCCTTTGGCCTCCGTTATGTCTCTGGCCCGCTTTGTCTTCACGCCTTCTCCGATGCCGATTGGGGTGGTGATCCCAATACCCGCCGTTCGACTTATGGTCACATTGTCTTTCTTGGTCGCAATCCCATTTCGTGGGGTGCCAAAAAGCAGACCATTGTGTCTCGCTCTTCTGCCGAGGCGGAGTATCGGGCTCTTGCCAGCATTGCTTGTGAACTACAGTGGCTCACGCACCTGTTGGCTGAGCTTCATCTTCCTTTTTCTCATCCGCCCCTGATCTGGTGCGATAGTGTCTCGGCTATTCAGATGGCCCATAATCCGGTCTTTCATGGCCGTACTAAACATGTTGAGATCGACGTGCATTTTGTTCGTGAGCGGGTTCAACGTAAGGATCTTCACTTGGCGCATGTTTCCTCTCGGGACTAGCTAGCTGATGTTATGACTCATGGGTTGCACACGCCTCGGTTTGAGTTTTATCGGGACAATCTCATGCTTCGGGACTCCAACATCAGATTGAGGGAGGCTGTTGAATAATATGGAATGATATGGTTAGTTGTCTTGATTAGCTAGCTGTATTGTTAGTTGGTTAGATATCTTGTTAGTATCCAACAGATTTAGTTAGGTTGTTAGACTGCTCATCCCTTAGCTGTAGGTTAGTTTCTACAGTTGTCCTGATTAGTTAGCTATCCCTAGCTGTCATGAACTGCAAGAGTTTGTTACTTGCTGTAAGTAATCATTATATAAGTGTTGAAGTATTGTATGTATGAATGTGTATGAAAATATATGATAAGCAGAAATTATACTTCATCTCTTCCTTTCCTATACCCTACTCTCCTTAATCCTCTCTTTCTTCATCTCGAATTCTTTCTCTCCTTATCTCAAAATTCCAACAATATTCATGAATATCCATTATCAGATAAATGCTACCAAGTTTAAATTTGAGATTTTTTTTTTACTTGACCTAGTCACCAATTTTTTCGTTTCGACAGTTGGTCAACGAAGATGAAAGTGATGGTCGACAAAGACGAAGGTGATGATTTTGTCGGTGATGGTTTTGGCCAGATCTTTTGAGTTCATCGTCCGATTCTTATTAGCAGGAACGATTCCTGACCTCGAATTTTAGGTGGGCTAAACTTACATGCTAGATGTAAAAGAAATTCGACGGTACAAGTGAATTTAATTGATAAACATAAAAAAATATACCTAGTTAAGGGTCTTACCCCTTAAATGCATCTACATACATAAATAAAAGCATGATAGAAAGAAAAAAAAAATTACAACAAAAACCATAATTAAACATGCAATGTAAATAGAAATGATCACTTTCTTATTTCAAAGTTAATTCTTTATAATTCTAATAGATGAAAAAACTTGTTCTGTTGTTGCTGTTGAAATGGGAAGAATCAATACCAACCGAATGAGCCTATAAATCAAACAATAGTTATCTGCCAAAGTTGTTTCCACCTATGTTTGACATAAATCAACATTCAAAATTTCAAATTGTCAAAACTCAAAAGAAATCTCTAATCCTCAAATTGCCAAAACTAAAACCCTATATTCAATTTCTATTTAAAACTAAGATTGGAGAGTAATACTTTATGATTTGAAGATTTGAGAATGAAGAAACTCAATAAAATTTTAAAGAAAAAAAAAGAGGAAAAAAAGGTGACATTGACTTTGAAGAAGAAAATGGTGAGATTTGAAGTTGAAGAAGAAATGAGTTGTTGCTTTGAATAAAAATATGTGTAATCGGTGATATTTGTGGAGTTTGGGTGTCTAAGATTTTTTAATTTTTTAAGCTCTAAAATGGACTGGGCTAAATATTGAGTTGGGCTAAGCCAATTAATACTTAAGCTAGGGGTGGGAAGAGCTATAGCCCTCTCAGCCCAAGCCCACTCCCGGCCCTTGCTTGTTGGTGTTGACGACGAAGACGACTAAGGTTAATTCAGGATGAGATTGAACACGCACGAAGCTGTCGGTAATCACCAATCTCGATCCAATTAGGTTGCAATCTTGATATTTAGAATCCCAACATTAATCGATTCAGAACCGGATATTAGTATGGCCTTATGATTAGTTTTCAATCGGAATTCGGAAATAAATTTTTAAGTAGTCCCGCCCTGAAACAAACAATAATTATAAAATAATTATAAGAAAAGGACATCTACTGAAATCCTCATAGGGGACCTAATTCCACTTTGGTTCAAAAATTCTCAACGGGGAGACAGTTGGAGAAGAAGCTCCTAAAACTTTTGGACAATTAGAAGCTCCAAGATTTCATAATGGAACATGATTTATATAGGCCTCATCAGTTAATCACTGGATTCGATTTTAAGTAATTATTAATCTCTGACGAATGATGTAGGATTTTAAATCTAATTAAGTGTAGTTCGAATTGGAAATAAGAGATGAATTATTCCTAAAACAATAGAATTAAGAGACATACATTTTTTTTCATAACTAGTTAATCATTTAATCCATTAGTATTGTTAGTCTAGTGATATTCCTACTATATAATGGTGTTTTCGGATTGTTCTAGTTCATCGCCCAATTCTTGTTAGTGTTGACAACGAAGACGACTGAGGTTTAGGATAGGGTTGAACATGAACGGAACTGTCGGTAATCACCGATCTTGACCCAATTAAGTTGCAATCTTGATTTTCATGATCCCAATATTAATCGATTTATAAACGACTGTAAATTATGACTTTATGAAAACCAATCGGAATTCGAAGAGAAATTTTTAAATCGAGTACCTATCTTACACCAATACTAATGATATGAAAATGACAGGTACTGAAATCCTCATAGTCATAGGGGAATAATGGATAATTCCAATTTGGTTCAACAATCACCAAGGATGAGACAATTGGAGAAGTAGCTCCTAAAACTTTTGGACAGTCAAAAAAGCTCCAAGTTTTCACAATGGAAAATGATCTGTATAGGCCTGATCGGTGAACCACTAGATTTTATTTTAAGTATATATTTTCGAATGATGTAACCTTTTAAATGTAGTTCAAATTGAAAGTAAGAGATAACTTAATACTAAATAAAAGAAAATTAAGAGATACATTTTTTTTCATAATTAATTCATCAATTAGTTCCTTTAATATTGTTAGTCTAACAATATTCTTACCATCATGATGATTAAATTTCAAATATAATGATTAAAACAATATTCTTACTATCTAATGATTAAATTTCAAATATAATGATTAAAATTTTTGGTAATTCACATACCCAATATCCATTATTTAATATTCATTATTTTTTTATTATATTATTTTTTTATTATTGACACGCAGTATCTAAAAATTTTCAACCAATGATTAATCTACGTGGGGGATTAGGGAGACTCACATAGACATTTCAATCTCCTCTGACCACAAGTTAAATGCTACATGTCTCGAATCAAAACAAAAAAACAAACCTAATTTGAAATTCGAGTTTCTACTGAACCACTTGCTCGTAGTTATTATCTAATATCCATTGAATCAAGTATTTTTGAAAATTTGTCAATGTTTAGTCCATAATTATTATTTTAAATAATAAAAACTTTTTTTGACTACACATATCACACTGCAAAGCAACACCAAAGCACCGATCAAAGAGAAAAAAAGGATAAAACAATTGTAATTTCTAATAGGAGCATCTCAACTACTCAAGCAAGAAAAACCTCCATCTCGGATCTATTTTCCTGATCAATTACATCAAGAAAAACCGGATCAACGGTCACCCGACTATCCACGTGGACCTTAAACTTGTGATCCCACCACAAAATCCTTGCCGACCCAGCAATATCCACCGCCGAGCCAAGCACCATCTCCCGCTTCGCCACGTCAGCAACAAAGCTAGCTCCGTGGTGGGCCAGCTGGAGCCCGTCGAGCCGAGCCGGGAGCCGAAGCAGCTGGCAAGACTTGGGCGGCTGCGAACCGGCCTGGACATCGGCCGAACCGAGGAGGGAGCCGTTGTAGAAGATGGACATGGTGGTGGAGGAGTAGTGGACGGCTGTAATGTTGGGGTTGGTGACGTGTACGGTGAGGATGAGGTCGGCATCGAGGACTGGGAGGTTTAGCTTGAAGGAGGTGAGGTTGATTGAAATGAGGTGGAAAGTTGGGTCTTTGGGCTTCGACGATAGAAGCGCTGTCGTTGCTAAAGCGGACGCCGCTCCGATAAAAGCGGAGGTCCAGCTCCATTTGACCCTTTTGCCCATGGTGGTTCAATAAATTTACCACTCAGTTCGGAGGCGTTCAGACACAGAGAAAAAGTAGAGATCGATGGTTTAATGATGATCATCTGTAGCGTCAAATCTTATGTCGGTTTTGGATTTCATTCTCAAGCTTCAATTGACCCAGTAACAATAAAACGGTGCGGTTGGATCCTATTGGAGTTAGTATGAGTACAGAAACCAAATGGGTTGGGCCTCAGGCCCAATACATTAAGAGGCCGAGTACTTCTTGGAATAGCATTTGGAACTCCCACCGAAAATAAATAGCATTTGGAACTGGTTCATAAAGGGGAAAAACGCGAATGAAGAAAAGAGGTAGAAATTGCTAGAAAGAAGAAGAGTGGTAGACATACAGTAACAAAGATGTTAAAGAAATGTACAAGGGACATAAAGAAAATGAAAAGTCAATACTTAAAAATTCCCCCTTGGAAAGTGGGCACAACAAAATGAAATACGGTGCAGCCGTAAAACTAAATCTCGAAATTATACCCTAAAATTAAAATTTGAAATAGTAAATTAAGGTAATTTAACAATTGTAAGGTAGAAAGTAACATGATAAGAATAAAAGTAGGCGAATGTGGTAATATAGCTGAAAGTATAGTTATAATTGACTGCATGATGATCATAAAAGAAACAACTAAAAGTAACTAACTGTCTAATAAGAGTCTCAACCTATACAAGGAAAGTAATGTCAGAACAAACACTGGCAGATTCCATCTTAGGAATGTCAGAACAAATGAGGTAATTCAGAACCACGGATGAAGAATAGCAAAGGAAAAAAAATAGTTTCTCCCCCTCCAGTGGCAGATCCAAAAAGCTTTTAAACATTTTCATTCATTCAAAAATATAATGAGATAAAAGACGGTAGACAATTATAAGTAAAATTATATATAAAAGACGTCCAACCATGTATAAAAGGGTTTTTTTTGTTATTTTACGTCCCTTTTCAAAATGACTTCGTTTTGAATAATTTAAAAAACACATTTAATTCTAATAGTGTCCTATTTTTTTTTAGACAAATCACATGTAATTTTGTCACTTAGTACTACGGTCTAATAGTATTTTCATTCACACGTTGTGTGAGAGGTCTCGAAATCGACTCTCATAAAAATAAGGTTGATACCTAATATATATAATGTAATCCACTCCTTCCATATTATTTGTATTAAAAAAAAAACCTAAATTTTTTTTGGAAAATTTTCCTGCATTATTTCATGCTTTAGAAATTATAATAACCAATGTACATATCTATATTAATGATGGAATACAAAAATTGAGTGCAGGTGTGTGTCTCGCCCCTCATTTCTCCCGAGCATTTTTTCTCAGTTTCCGAAACTAGACACAAATGAAAGTACTGAAAAAAAGAAGTAGAAATATATAAAAAATTGTCATGAAAGTCCACACTGAAACTGTATATTAAACAAATAAAGGACCAGCTGATCCAAGATGTCAATGATTAGAACGAAAAACACACAATATCTTTAACCTTGTCGACTTTCTAATTCTCATAAATCTAATATTATCAAATTCCTGCCTCTTCTTTTAGATGCATTCATTCATTCTTACATGTCTGCACGTTTCATGGCAGCTTGAAACAGCTAGGTTGTCACTAGGCCACAAGATGTGCAACCCAATTACTTCCCAAATCCTTGGCCGTTCGATCACTAATTCTTTCCTATAAATACAAAAGATTTGATCCATCTCTTCCATTCATATTAATTGTTGATAAATAATATTAAGATTTAAGATGATGAAAATGTCTAGCTCAGCTGCTGCAGTGTCACTGGCAATTGGGCTCATATTTGTGAGCTTCACAGGACAGTGCTCAGCTGGTGCTTTGCAGGTAGGGTTTTATCGAGGAAGATGCGGCCGGTTTAATAATGTAGATGTCGAAGACGTTGTCGCCGGCGTTGTCAGAGCAAAAATTTCCAAGGACCAGACCATTGTTGCTGCCCTCGTCCGCATGCAGTTTCACGACTGCTTTGTCAATGTACGTATGTTCCTTTTTTTATAGGAGACATATATTGAGTATCAACTATAATTTTTTACGACTATTGAACTCGATATTACAAGACGGGGCTTAATATTCTGGATTCGTTAAGTTAGAAAAGAATCATATATATTATATACATTTTCTAATTTATTTTAATTATCCCTCATTCGATGATGAACCAATAATTAATGGTGTATGTTGTTTGTTGAAATTATATATAGGGATGTGATGCATCCATTCTACTAGATGGCAGCAGCAGTGAGAAAACTGCTCCTCCGAATCTAAGCGTACGGGGTTACGACGTCATCGATGCCGCAAAGTCTGCCGTCGAACGTGTGTGCCGGGGAGTTGTGTCCTGTGCTGATATCATTGCACTTGCTACTAGAGATGCCGTTTCGTTGGTAAGTATCTTCTTCTTTGCTGTAAAATATATTTTGAGTTGGATGCCCGAATTCACGTCGGGTCTAGTAATTAAGTTCTACCCGTGAGCTCTTAACATGCACACAACACAATTAGAATAACTATAGTAATCAAGGGTGTTATTTATCAAGTTTAAAGCAAATTAATTTTTAGAACTGTGATTTCATTTGTTAGCTCTAGACTGAATCAAGAGTGTTATCCAGACTTTAACGATTTATAATTAGGATTTTAGAAAGTTTGGTGAGAGATTTAGAGATAAACCCTAAACCATAAGTAATTACAAATAAATATTTTTTTGTTAATATCAGAGCGGAGGAGCGCGATACAGTGTACCAACTGGGAGAAGGGATGGTTTAGTTTCTCTGGCAGCAAATGTGGACCTCCCATCTCCCTCAATATCAGTGTCTCAATCAGTTGCAGCATTTGCTCGAAAAGGACTCAATACGACTGACATGGTTTATCTTCTTGGTAAGTCAGTACTAAATTCACCTCCTCTTCTTCTTTGATCTCCTTCCAATTTCGAATCACTTGTTGATAAAAATAAATAAATCAATAAATGACATATTTTTGTGATTATTCAGGTGGTCACACTGTTGGGGTGGCACATTGCTTTCTCTTCCAAGATCGCCTTTACAATTTCCAGAACACAGGAAAACCCGACCCGGACATGGATCCATCATTGTTACAGAAGTTGAGAGCGATCTGCCCGCAAAACTCCGCCGGCACCAACACTACGAACCTGGACCAGAACGGTCCAAGTTCGCTCACGATCGATAACTCATTCTATAAACAGATAGTTGGTGGGAAAGGAGTTCTTCAAATTGACCAAGAGTTGGCTTTGGACCCCAGAACTCAGGCCACTGTGAGAGCCATAGCCAGTAATAGTAACAGCTTCGCCGCGAAATTCGGGCAGGCCATGGTGAAATTGGGAGCAGTTGAAGTGCTTACCGGCACACAGGGAGAGATTAGGAGATCATGCCAGACGGTGAATGCCGGACGGTTAATAGACCTTGGTGGTGGTTCTAACTGAAAAGATTGATTCTGTTGGGGTTGTTTTGTTCAATTTCGATTTTGGTCTATTTTGTGTTCATGTTTTGGTTCTCTGCTTTCACTTGCTATGCAAGTTTCCAATTTTACTTTCTAAATTTTTTTATTGAAAAAATTATTCATTACTGCTTGACAACTTTTCTAAGTTGATCAAAATTACTTGTGTCCTCATACGATTAATATAGACTTCAATCCGATGAGTTCTTAATCAAAGGTTCCTAGTACGCTTACATCATGGTTTTTCTATATATTTAAGTTTCATTTTCACCCTCAAATGCATATGATTTGTTAAAAATAATAAAATTGTGGGAATTTAAAGCTCCAACCATGCATATATATTCAACATTTTTTTTTCTTTAGTGATCACAATCCAGTTCTCCACCTTAACGTTAACGACAAAAAAAAATTGATCAAATTCTATTATTGAGTCTGACTCATTGTGATCATTTATCAAAGGAGTCATTTGATCCATTAATAGCGTTCCATTAGATAGGAACAACTTGGATAAATACTGATAACTCTCGGATGGAGTATTAGAATGGAAAAATCCATTAGATAATGATGAAATATTATTGGTTCTAAGCCAACTCTGATGATGAATCAACAATTCAAAGTACATTTATTGCGTATTCTTGATAAACATCACAATTATGCTTTTAGAGATATAAAACGATGTTTTGTGTGGAAGAGTATGTTTCGTCTTCATGTTTTGGTTCTCTGCTTTTACTTGCGACACAAGGTTTTTGTTTTTTTGTTTTCTTTTGTTTATAGTTTATGTAAAATGATGTTACTATGAAGAAATGTTTCAAAATAAGATAATAAATATCAAGATAAAATATGAAAGCTAACAATCTATTAAAAACACAAATAATTTACAAGGTACGACATGAAAAAGCTCAGAAAATCCACTAATAACAAAGAGGATTACAAAAGAGTTTTAACACTTATATAAACCCGAACACAAACCCAATAAGAAAATCCACCTTGCCCATAAGTGAAAATGAAAAAATAAAATAAAACGGTTATGTTAAAAAAATAGTTATCAAATGAGTCAAAATATTAACTAACAACTTATATATATATATATATATATATATATATATATATATATATATATATATATATATATATATATATATGATTAAAAGGGGACGGAAGCAAGGCAGCAGTTAACTAGTGTGATTGAAGCCACAAATCAAGTCTGTCCAGAGCATGTATATGAAGTAATTCAAAGAAATGAGGAAGCAGATACTTTGGAAAATAGCATGAAACAATGTAAATTATATGCAGAATGATTATGAATATGAATAAGAAAATTATGCTTGAAATCATGGATGAATGAAATAACTTTGTTTTACTGATTTGAAACTTTGAAAGCTTACATATGAAATAACTTAAGAAGAGCTTTACTGGAAGTCTTCTGAAAACTTATGAAATCTCACAACAGATATGAAACTAAGAAAATGAAAGGAGAATGAATTTCGAGTCCTTTGTGACTGAGAATGAGCTCTCTTTATATAGGCAGAGGCATCAAGACATGAATGATTAACTAAATATTGTGACCGAAAGGAGCTTTGGCGTTTACTATGGCATGTGGCCAAATAGTCCGAAAGGTGACGAAGCAGCACGCGGCGACACTGTTCATGAATAGTGTGTTGTCGGATACTGTAACATCACAAGACTGGTACTGTTGGATTACATTGTTTACTGCAGCTTCACGTGATTGGGAAAGTCTTCAGAGTTCATTGAGATCATAAGGCTCGTAAGGATCTTGACTGTCTTGAAAATCGGACCAAAGAATCTTTTTCTTCTCTTTTGACTGTTTACTGGATGATGGGTGATTAGTAGCAGCTTGATTTCCCAGGGGGGAGGAATAGGTTGACTTGTGACTGCTTGGAGAGGATGACTGTGAAGGGCATTTATCATCATCAGAATCATCGCCTAACTGCGAGGCTCGAATCATAAGCATTTGAGCCAATTCTTTTAACTCTGCAGGGGACTTGTCATCTAGAGATAAAGTGGAGGAGGAAGAGGTGATTGGCTTTGACGGGTTGACTGTAAGGTCCTTCTTGACTGGTGACTTTGTAACTGAAAACTCTTGATGCACCTGAGAAATGATGCGATCATGGTTGAATTTATCCCACCATTTAACTGAGAAGTGACGAACTAAAATATCATTGTGAATTTCATAGCGCCACTTAAGTATCCACGGCACTTTGTACTTAGCCATGAAATGCAAAAGTAGTGGGAACTCTCGATCTGCTTCACTGAAAGATTGTCGTTCAGTAAAGAATTTGACTGCTTCTTGGAGGGGCGGCGGCAGGAGCCGGAGCATTGGGCCAAAATCGGACCACCATTTGAGAAACCACTTAGGGAATGATCCTTTGAATTTACTGTCGAAGTTGATAAACCAGGAGTGACTGAAAGTCTCCGTTTGATGGAGAAATACCTTACTCCAGGCATCAATATAATCAAAGTACGTAAATGGAGTATCAGAATTAGGGAGATCTTGCCTGTCATATGGGGGACGTTTCCATTGGGACAAGTTGATTACTTGCATAATGTAGATTGAATGATAAAGAATGTTACTGGGGTTACTTTTGTCATAAATTGGCTTGAGGTGAATGGATGCGGTATGGAGGAGAATCTCCATGTAAAACTTAATTGACTTCTTGGGGTGAACTGGAGCAAAATGCCAATTGGGAGGGAAAATGGTTTTTGCAATGTCTTCGGGAGATTTGAGTTGACTAAGGGATGGCTCAACAAAGAATAGATTGTGACTAGGATCTTTAGGAATATAAGGGGAAGATTGAGAATAAGGGACTTGGCTTGATTGGGGTTTGACTAGAGATTGAAATGGATCGTAACTGGAGATCAGGGCTGACTGATAATTGGGCCTGAACTGGCCCAAGGTAGAACCAAGAACAGTATACTGGTTTCGGATTGGAATTGGTGAATGACCGGGGTAGGGGACTAGGGATGAAGGAGTAGATGACTCCTGTTTTACTGGTGCTAAGGAGGCAGGGAGCCTCCTGGTTGACTGCTTGTCTGGGGCCTTTTCAGACATGTTTACTCTGCAAGAATTCTCTAGTTAGGAAATCAGGAATGCAATTGTCTCTCCCTCTCAAATATTCTATCTCAAAATCAAAAATACTTAATATAGCTTGCCATCGTGCAAAAATCTGTTTGGATGCAATATTTTGAACATCTTTTTCAATAACATGCTTGGCACTTTTGCAATCAACTCTGACTAAAAAGTTTTGGTTTAATAAATCATCTTGAAATTTTGAGATGCATAATACTATAGATAAAATTTCCTTTTTAATAGTACTATAATTTTTTTGAGCTTGATTCCAAATGCCAGAATGGAAACGAACAATTTGTTCAGATTTACTCTGCGGAGTTCTTTGTTTAAGAATACCGCCATAACCGATATCAGAAGCATCTGTTTCAACAATTTTGAAAGAATTGACTGAAGGAATACCAAGACAAGGAAGGGTCTTGACATGTAATTTGATTTGTTTTACTATGTTGGTATGAGTAACTGTCCAGACAGGAGGATTGCTCTGGAGACGATCAAATAAAGGTTTACATTGTTTGCGTAAATCATGATAAAAATCAGAGACATAATTTAGGGATCCTAGAAATCGTTGGAGTTGACTTTTATCTAGAATTTCATCCGGAAATTTATCAGCGAAATCAATAACACGATTAATGGGTTTGATTGTGGATTGGAATATATCAAAACCAAGGAATCTGATTTTGGTTTGGAATATTTTAATTTTTGACGCGGAAACAACTAAACCATTTTGCTGGATAATTTCTAAGAATTTACTAAGATGTTTCCAATGTTGTTCAATTGACTGAGAGAAAATAAGGACATCATCAATGTAAACTATGGAAAATTCACTATATGGATTGAATATTTCATTCATTATATTCTGAAATTCACTAGGTGCATTCTTAAGACCAAAGGGCATAACATTCCATTCATAATGACCGAAAGGAGTAACAAATGCAGTTTTGTACCTATCATTTTCATGAATCTGAATTTGCCAAAAACCGCTTTTCATGTCGAATTTTGAAAATACTACGGCATTGCCGAGACGGTTGACTAGATCTCTTTTATTAGGAATTGGGTATCTAATCCATTCAAGAACTGTATTAAGAGGTTTATAATTAATTACTAATCTGGGGACTCCACGTTCTAATTCGGCTTGTTTTTGGACATAAAATGCAGCGCATGACCATGGGGATTTACTTTTCCTAATTATTCCTTTACTGAGTAATTCATTTATTTCTGTCTTGCAAAACTCCATTAATTCTTGACTCATTTGGATTGGTCGTGCTTTTGTAGGTATTTTACTTTCACTGAAGTCTTTAATATAGGGAAGACGCACTAAATGTTTCTTCCTATGCCAGAAAGCATTGGGAAGGTCAGCACAGATTTTACTTTTGATACTTCTTTCAAACGATTGAATTTTAGATTGAATTGTTTCCTGTTTTAACTGTTCTTCAATTCTTTTGAATTTGATTTCTTCCTTAAGATGAGATAACTGTTTGGTTTTACAATTGATTAGATTAATGGTATGTGATATGGAATCCTTTTGAAAGGTTTTGATTGTTTGAAGTGCAGGATTGACTAGAAATTTGAATGTGACCTTTTGATGCATTGGATAAGTTGTTATTGACTCATAATCCGTGGTAAAAGGATATAATAATGTGAGAAATGGGAGACCTAGAATCATTTGATCACTTATATTTCTTATTAAAACAAAGGGTGTTTTAAAACAGACATTATCTTGACAAATATGGGCTTTTGGGATTTCAAATTTTAGTTCCATTTTACTACCATTTGCAGATTTTAAAGATTGAGTTGATTTAACATAATACTTTGTTGGGACTAAGCCTTCCTGGAGGCAATTCAGATCTGCACCGGAATCAACTAGGGCAATAGTTGTTAATTCAAAATCTTGTATGACTAATCGAACCGTGATATACCATTTTTTAATATGAATTTGTTGAATAAGATTTAAAATATTATCATGACTTTGGTCTCTTTCGGCTTCATGGTAGGATGGTTCTGCTTCTAAATTATTAGTATTGATTAACTGAGTTCTTATCTCTTGATTTTCAATTCGTAATTCTTGACTTGTAAGTTTTAATTGTTTGATATCTTCTTTAATCTTGTTGACTTCAGAATGCAAATCTTGGATGGTTACTTCTTTTTTAACTTTATTAAATCGTTCCAAAGTTGTGGTAAGACTAATTGTGCCGGATGGTTTTTTAACTGGATCTTGTTCCTGTTCATTTCTGATAATGACTCTTCTTAACTTTTTCAAGTATTCTGATTTTAATTCTGGGTTCTCAATTTTTCCAATTAGATCTATCAGTAACTCTTCTTGTTCTTCTTGTTTAGTAAGGACATTGATTGTTTTACAACAAGTATCTTGACAACCTATTTTTATTCCTGGGGAACTGGACATTTCATTATCAGTAGAAGAATGATTACTAGATTCGGAATCAGAAAGAACTTCTTCACTGGAGTCAGTATTTCGTAATTCTAATATTCGTATTAAGTCTTCTTTTTCTTCATTAGTAATTTTTAACTGGTTAATCTTGTTTTTTACTGGGCATTTATTTGCAAAGTGACCAGGTTTTTGACACTTATAGCATTTAGATGTATGTTTGTCTGGATGTGTTTTGGGTATCCAATTTTTTGACTTGTTTTGCCAATGTTTTCTTGGTCTTCGCTTTTCGTAAAATTTATCCGTCTGGAAATTGTTTTTATTATATGGTTTGTAAGATTTAAAATATTTCTTATTACTGTATTTATGTTTCTTTTCAGAAATATGTTTATTTTTTCGTGAGGGAGGAATAGGAGGTAAACCATATTGTTCACAGAAATTTCCTAATTCATATTTCGCTTTTCGTTTATCATTATTAATTTGCCGACTTATTTTCATATCAATACACATTTTTAAGCCTTCTTTCTGGATGACACTTACTATGTTTCCATAGGTGAGTTTATCATAATTAATGTGACCTTGTTCATTACTGAGGACTTGTCGAATTTTATGAGCAAATAGATTTGGCAGACCATTAATAAATTTTTCTTTCCAAAACGATTGATTACTATCTTCACGTAGCATTACTCTAGATATAAAGACATCTTTATACCACCTAAAGTCACTTAATGTTGGACATCTTAGGTTACTAAGTTGATCATGAATTCTTGTAGTGACATTACTTGGGGTTCCTATGAAATGTTCAATTATCGTGAGAAGTAAAGTGTTAATTGCATCAGGAACTCCTGCTCCAATTCTTTCATCAAAGACAGGGAGGCCTTCTTCGTCGTGAAGGACAGAATGTATAATTTCTTGTTTAGAATGTTCAGTGAGATGTTTTTCCCACCAAGCACGAAGGGTGCCGGAAAATCCGGTAATGAAGAGATCAAGGATCTCTGGTTGACTGAGGTTATGGTTGGTAGCATAGCTGTTGGCAACCATTGTCATATGTTGTAATTTATTTAATATTTCTTGTTCAGATAAGCCATCTATATTCCATTCATAAAGTTTATCAGCAGAAACTGTGAATTGGTTTTGAAAGATTCTTTCTTCATGTTGAATGTCTGGGGGTGTTGGCCTATTATACCAGTTTTTGGTTAAACTTGTTGGGTTCATTTTATGAGATAGTCTTTTTATTTCAAGGTTTTTAAAAGCATTTTCAATTTTACTGATATTACTTGAATCAGACTCATGGGAACTTGAACTCTCAGAATCTTGACTATGAAGATCAATTACTTGTAAACTTTTCTGTGGATCTTTTGAATTAGGTAAAGATAAGTCTTTTATCATTCGTTCTATTTTTATAATGGACGATGAAGGTTTGAGTGGTAATCCTTTTTTACTGCCCGAAAAAGTTAGTAAAGGTGATTCTGGCTTAGGTTTAGGGTTTGTTTCTTCATTTACTGATTTATCCAATTTTGTTTCAATTTTATCTAACTGTTTTCCTAGGGTGATGAGACTTTGATTTGTATAGTTGTTTTGTTCGATTATTTTCTTAAAATCTTGACCTGTTTCCTGTGTGGGAACCTTAAATGGTGATGCGACAACTTTAGCTTGATTGACATTAAGTATGATTGTTTCAGGAGGAGGATGACTAGATGTTACTTGGGTTGAATCTTGCTTAACCCAATGTTCTTGGGTAATGACTTTTAAGTTATTTACTTCTGGATAATGGTTATCAATAAAATCGAGGAAAAATATATTAGTTTGAGTTTGTTTCATGAAATTTTCCCAATGTTGAAATATATTTTCTTTTTCTTGCGAATTAAATCTTTGTCGGAAAACATTTCTTCGTTCAATATTGTTGATTGACTCTATATCCTGATTTAGAAATTTCCAATTAATTTGAAATGGTTTCGTCATTGTTAATAATTGAGAATGGACTTCAAAATCTGACTGGGTTGGTGAAGTTGGTTCTTTATAAGTACCGTAGCTAACTTGAGACTTAGTTTGAACACCTTTTAATTTTAAGTTTTTTAATTCTTGGTTGATGTCGTGATCTCTTATGGATTCAGTCATGGTGGATGCAGTTCCAGCAAAAGAATGCCTGGAAGGGTCAATTTTTGCAGAAGAGGAAGTATCGTCGATATCTCTTAGTTGGACACTAGATCTGGGTCTTTGACTATCAAATTTTATTTTTACTGTACCATCTAAGTATTGTTGAATATCATCAAAATTTGTAAAGTTTCGTTGTATATTAAGCGGCTGACTTTCATTGACTAATGACCATTCTGAAGGGAGATTAACATCCGACCAACTAATTGTTTGCGGGACTCGGATTCGTGAGTTTCCTTGGTTACTTTGTATTAGCAATGTTTGATCTTTTGGGCTTTTATTAAGAGCTTGAAAATTCATGTTTGTGCCTGTTGTTTTGTAATAGATTCGAAATATTAAGGCTAAGGGTTGACTACCTTCAAGTATATGATATCCTGAGGTTTTAATGTTTAACGTTAAAGCTTTTAAGACATGGGGATCAGAGAGACTGATTGTGAAATCTGGATAACAATCAAAGTGGATTGGTCCATTACAAAGGCTTGACTCAATCATTCCAAGAGTGCTATCACTAAAGTCAGTGAATCTTGCATCTCGGAGACATAATAAAACTGAAGCATTTAGACCTAATCTTGTTAATGGTTTAACTGCGACTTGGACTAAACCGATATGTAAGAAGTTATGACCATCTTTTCTATGTTTTCGTAAGGACTCAGTATTAAACAATTGACAGGTTTCATGTTCTTTACTTAAAGCATAAACTTGTTCTACTGTCTTAACATGATGTTCACTTTTAAAAGAGGAAATTGACCATTTTTTCTTATAAATTTCACTGGTTGGAATTTTGGGTATATTCCAGTCATGGAAGTTTACTTCTTCATTAGCAGAATAAGTTACTTGTTCTTCATTGACTATGTCTGGAATTTTTGTTAAATTGGGCATACTATATCTAGAGCTAGTTGAAGAATTACTTCTGAACAGCCTACTCATATTGCCAAAGTTTCAGTTATCCTAAATATCTTAATTAAGCTAACAACGCTTATATCTCAAATTCATAATTACCTTAAAACCTACTGCTGTTCACTCATCTCCGCTCATGCACCACCCGCTCATGCCTCTCCCTGGGACTTATTGTTTGGGTCCGGACCTACTGTTTGGAGAAAAGATAGAACAATAGATGATGAGGACAATATGAATAAACAGAATAAACGATAATAGCAGAATCAAGATAGACAGAGATAACCAGCCACTTGGGCGGATGAGTTAACTAGACAGAAATAAGATCTCAACACTTATGGCTTTGATACCAAAAGGGGACGGAAGCAAGGCAGCAGTTAACTAGTGTGATTGAAGCCACAAATCAAGTCTGTCCAGAGCATGTATATGAAGTAATTCAAAGAAATGAGGAAGCAGATACTTTGGAAAATAGCATGAAACAATGTAAATTATATGCAGAATGATTATGAATATGAATAAGAAAATTATGCTTGAAATCATGGATGAATGAAATAACTTTGTTTTACTGATTTGAAACTTTGAAAGCTTACATATGAAATAACTTAAGAAGAGCTTTACTGGAAGTCTTCTGAAAACTTATGAAATCTCACAACAGATATGAAACTAAGAAAATGAAAGGAGAATGAATTTCGAGTCCTTTGTGACTGAGAATGAGCTCTCTTTATATAGGCAGAGGCATCAAGACATGAATGATTAACTAAATATTGTGACCGAAAGGAGCTTTGGCGTTTACTATGGCATGTGGCCAAATAGTCCGAAAGGTGACGAAGCAGCACGCGGCGACACTGTTCATGAATAGTGTGTTGTCGGATACTGTAACATCACAAGACTGGTACTGTTGGATTACATTGTTTACTGCAGCTTCACGTGATTGGGAAAGTCTTCAGAGTTCATTGAGATCATAAGGCTCGTAAGGATCTTGACTGTCTTGAAAATCGGACCAAAGAATCTTTTTCTTCTCTTTTGACTGTTTACTGGATGATGGGTGATTAGTAGCAGCTTGATTTCCCAGGGGGGAGGAATAGGTTGACTTGTGACTGCTTGGAGAGGATGACTGTGAAGGGCATTTATCATCATCAGAATCATCGCCTAACTGCGAGGCTCGAATCATAAGCATTTGAGCCAATTCTTTTAACTCTGCAGGGGACTTGTCATCTAGAGATAAAGTGGAGGAGGAAGAGGTGATTGGCTTTGACGGGTTGACTGTAAGGTCCTTCTTGACTGGTGACTTTGTAACTGAAAACTCTTGATGCACCTGAGAAATGATGCGATCATGGTTGAATTTATCCCACCATTTAACTGAGAAGTGACGAACTAAAATATCATTGTGAATTTCATAGCGCCACTTAAGTATCCACGGCACTTTGTACTTAGCCATGAAATGCAAAAGTAGTGGGAACTCTCGATCTGCTTCACTGAAAGATTGTCGTTCAGTAAAGAATTTGACTGCTTCTTGGAGGGGCGGCGGCAGGAGCCGGAGCATTGGGCCAAAATCGGACCACCATTTGAGAAACCACTTAGGGAATGATCCTTTGAATTTACTGTCGAAGTTGATAAACCAGGAGTGACTGAAAGTCTCCGTTTGATGGAGAAATACCTTACTCCAGGCATCAATATAATCAAAGTACGTAAATGGAGTATCAGAATTAGGGAGATCTTGCCTGTCATATGGGGGACGTTTCCATTGGGACAAGTTGATTACTTGCATAATGTAGATTGAATGATAAAGAATGTTACTGGGGTTACTTTTGTCATAAATTGGCTTGAGGTGAATGGATGCGGTATGGAGGAGAATCTCCATGTAAAACTTAATTGACTTCTTGGGGTGAACTGGAGCAAAATGCCAATTGGGAGGGAAAATGGTTTTTGCAATGTCTTCGGGAGATTTGAGTTGACTAAGGGATGGCTCAACAAAGAATAGATTGTGACTAGGATCTTTAGGAATATAAGGGGAAGATTGAGAATAAGGGACTTGGCTTGATTGGGGTTTGACTAGAGATTGAAATGGATCGTAACTGGAGATCAGGGCTGACTGATAATTGGGCCTGAACTGGCCCAAGGTAGAACCAAGAACAGTATACTGGTTTCGGATTGGAATTGGTGAATGACCGGGGTAGGGGACTAGGGATGAAGGAGTAGATGACTCCTGTTTTACTGGTGCTAAGGAGGCAGGGAGCCTCCTGGTTGACTGCTTGTCTGGGGCCTTTTCAGACATGTTTACTCTGCAAGAATTCTCTAGTTAGGAAATCAGGAATGCAATTGTCTCTCCCTCTCAAATATTCTATCTCAAAATCAAAAATACTTAATATAGCTTGCCATCGTGCAAAAATCTGTTTGGATGCAATATTTTGAACATCTTTTTCAATAACATGCTTGGCACTTTTGCAATCAACTCTGACTAAAAAGTTTTGGTTTAATAAATCATCTTGAAATTTTGAGATGCATAATACTATAGATAAAATTTCCTTTTTAATAGTACTATAATTTTTTTGAGCTTGATTCCAAATGCCAGAATGGAAACGAACAATTTGTTCAGATTTACTCTGCGGAGTTCTTTGTTTAAGAATACCGCCATAACCGATATCAGAAGCATCTGTTTCAACAATTTTGAAAGAATTGACTGAAGGAATACCAAGACAAGGAAGGGTCTTGACATGTAATTTGATTTGTTTTACTATGTTGGTATGAGTAACTGTCCAGACAGGAGGATTGCTCTGGAGACGATCAAATAAAGGTTTACATTGTTTGCGTAAATCATGATAAAAATCAGAGACATAATTTAGGGATCCTAGAAATCGTTGGAGTTGACTTTTATCTAGAATTTCATCCGGAAATTTATCAGCGAAATCAATAACACGATTAATGGGTTTGATTGTGGATTGGAATATATCAAAACCAAGGAATCTGATTTTGGTTTGGAATATTTTAATTTTTGACGCGGAAACAACTAAACCATTTTGCTGGATAATTTCTAAGAATTTACTAAGATGTTTCCAATGTTGTTCAATTGACTGAGAGAAAATAAGGACATCATCAATGTAAACTATGGAAAATTCACTATATGGATTGAATATTTCATTCATTATATTCTGAAATTCACTAGGTGCATTCTTAAGACCAAAGGGCATAACATTCCATTCATAATGACCGAAAGGAGTAACAAATGCAGTTTTGTACCTATCATTTTCATGAATCTGAATTTGCCAAAAACCGCTTTTCATGTCGAATTTTGAAAATACTACGGCATTGCCGAGACGGTTGACTAGATCTCTTTTATTAGGAATTGGGTATCTAATCCATTCAAGAACTGTATTAAGAGGTTTATAATTAATTACTAATCTGGGGACTCCACGTTCTAATTCGGCTTGTTTTTGGACATAAAATGCAGCGCATGACCATGGGGATTTACTTTTCCTAATTATTCCTTTACTGAGTAATTCATTTATTTCTGTCTTGCAAAACTCCATTAATTCTTGACTCATTTGGATTGGTCGTGCTTTTGTAGGTATTTTACTTTCACTGAAGTCTTTAATATAGGGAAGACGCACTAAATGTTTCTTCCTATGCCAGAAAGCATTGGGAAGGTCAGCACAGATTTTACTTTTGATACTTCTTTCAAACGATTGAATTTTAGATTGAATTGTTTCCTTTTTTAACTGTTCTTCAATTCTTTTGAATTTGATTTCTTCCTTAAGATGAGATAACTGTTTGGTTTTACAATTGATTAGATTAATGGTATGTGATATGGAATCCTTTTGAAAGGTTTTGATTGTTTGAAGTGCAGGATTGACTAGAAATTTGAATGTGACCTTTTGATGCATTGGATAAGTTGTTATTGACTCATAATCCGTGGTAAAAGGATATAATAATGTGAGAAATGGGAGACCTAGAATCATTTGATCACTTATATTTCTTATTAAAACAAAGGGTGTTTTAAAACAGACATTATCTTGACAAATATGGGCTTTTGGGATTTCAAATTTTAGTTCCATTTTACTACCATTTGCAGATTTTAAAGATTGAGTTGATTTAACATAATACTTTGTTGGGACTAAGCCTTCCTGGAGGCAATTCAGATCTGCACCGGAATCAACTAGGGCAATAGTTGTTAATTCAAAATCTTGTATGACTAATCGAACCGTGATATACCATTTTTTAATATGAATTTGTTGAATAAGATTTAAAATATTATCATGACTTTGGTCTCTTTCGGCTTCATGGTAGGATGGTTCTGCTTCTAAATTATTAGTATTGATTAACTGAGTTCTTATCTCTTGATTTTCAATTCGTAATTCTTGACTTGTAAGTTTTAATTGTTTGATATCTTCTTTAATCTTGTTGACTTCAGAATGCAAATCTTGGATGGTTACTTCTTTTTTAACTTTATTAAATCGTTCCAAAGTTGTGGTAAGACTAATTGTGCCGGATGGTTTTTTAACTGGATCTTGTTCCTGTTCATTTCTGATAATGACTCTTCTTAACTTTTTCAAGTATTCTGATTTTAATTCTGGGTTCTCAATTTTTCCAATTAGATCTATCAGTAACTCTTCTTGTTCTTCTTGTTTAGTAAGGACATTGATTGTTTTACAACAAGTATCTTGACAACCTATTTTTATTCCTGGGGAACTGGACATTTCATTATCAGTAGAAGAATGATTACTAGATTCGGAATCAGAAAGAACTTCTTCACTGGAGTCAGTATTTCGTAATTCTAATATTCGTATTAAGTCTTCTTTTTCTTCATTAGTAATTTTTAACTGGTTAATCTTGTTTTTTACTGGGCATTTATTTGCAAAGTGACCAGGTTTTTGACACTTATAGCATTTAGATGTATGTTTGTCTGGATGTGTTTTGGGTATCCAATTTTTTGACTTGTTTTGCCAATGTTTTCTTGGTCTTCGCTTTTCGTAAAATTTATCCGTCTGGAAATTGTTTTTATTATATGGTTTGTAAGATTTAAAATATTTCTTATTACTGTATTTATGTTTCTTTTCAGAAATATGTTTATTTTTTCGTGAGGGAGGAATAGGAGGTAAACCATATTGTTCACAGAAATTTCCTAATTCATATTTCGCTTTTCGTTTATCATTATTAATTTGCCGACTTATTTTCATATCAATACACATTTTTAAGCCTTCTTTCTGGATGACACTTACTATGTTTCCATAGGTGAGTTTATCATAATTAATGTGACCTTGTTCATTACTGAGGACTTGTCGAATTTTATGAGCAAATAGATTTGGCAGACCATTAATAAATTTTTCTTTCCAAAACGATTGATTACTATCTTCACGTAGCATTACTCTAGATATAAAGACATCTTTATACCACCTAAAGTCACTTAATGTTGGACATCTTAGGTTACTAAGTTGATCATGAATTCTTGTAGTGACATTACTTGGGGTTCCTATGAAATGTTCAATTATCGTGAGAAGTAAAGTGTTAATTGCATCAGGAACTCCTGCTCCAATTCTTTCATCAAAGACAGGGAGGCCTTCTTCGTCGTGAAGGACAGAATGTATAATTTCTTGTTTAGAATGTTCAGTGAGATGTTTTTCCCACCAAGCACGAAGGGTGCCGGAAAATCCGGTAATGAAGAGATCAAGGATCTCTGGTTGACTGAGGTTATGGTTGGTAGCATAGCTGTTGGCAACCATTGTCATATGTTGTAATTTATTTAATATTTCTTGTTCAGATAAGCCATCTATATTCCATTCATAAAGTTTATCAGCAGAAACTGTGAATTGGTTTTGAAAGATTCTTTCTTCATGTTGAATGTCTGGGGGTGTTGGCCTATTATACCAGTTTTTGGTTAAACTTGTTGGGTTCATTTTATGAGATAGTCTTTTTATTTCAAGGTTTTTAAAAGCATTTTCAATTTTACTGATATTACTTGAATCAGACTCATGGGAACTTGAACTCTCAGAATCTTGACTATGAAGATCAATTACTTGTAAACTTTTCTGTGGATCTTTTGAATTAGGTAAAGATAAGTCTTTTATCATTCGTTCTATTTTTATAATGGACGATGAAGGTTTGAGTGGTAATCCTTTTTTACTGCCCGAAAAAGTTAGTAAAGGTGATTCTGGCTTAGGTTTAGGGTTTGTTTCTTCATTTACTGATTTATCCAATTTTGTTTCAATTTTATCTAACTGTTTTCCTAGGGTGATGAGACTTTGATTTGTATAGTTGTTTTGTTCGATTATTTTCTTAAAATCTTGACCTGTTTCCTGTGTGGGAACCTTAAATGGTGATGCGACAACTTTAGCTTGATTGACATTAAGTATGATTGTTTCAGGAGGAGGATGACTAGATGTTACTTGGGTTGAATCTTGCTTAACCCAATGTTCTTGGGTAATGACTTTTAAGTTATTTACTTCTGGATAATGGTTATCAATAAAATCGAGGAAAAATATATTAGTTTGAGTTTGTTTCATGAAATTTTCCCAATGTTGAAATATATTTTCTTTTTCTTGCGAATTAAATCTTTGTCGGAAAACATTTCTTCGTTCAATATTGTTGATTGACTCTATATCCTGATTTAGAAATTTCCAATTAATTTGAAATGGTTTCGTCATTGTTAATAATTGAGAATGGACTTCAAAATCTGACTGGGTTGGTGAAGTTGGTTCTTTATAAGTACCGTAGCTAACTTGAGACTTAGTTTGAACACCTTTTAATTTTAAGTTTTTTAATTCTTGGTTGATGTCGTGATCTCTTATGGATTCAGTCATGGTGGATGCAGTTCCAGCAAAAGAATGCCTGGAAGGGTCAATTTTTGCAGAAGAGGAAGTATCGTCGATATCTCTTAGTTGGACACTAGATCTGGGTCTTTGACTATCAAATTTTATTTTTACTGTACCATCTAAGTATTGTTGAATATCATCAAAATTTGTAAAGTTTCGTTGTATATTAAGCGGCTGACTTTCATTGACTAATGACCATTCTGAAGGGAGATTAACATCCGACCAACTAATTGTTTGCGGGACTCGGATTCGTGAGTTTCCTTGGTTACTTTGTATTAGCAATGTTTGATCTTTTGGGCTTTTATTAAGAGCTTGAAAATTCATGTTTGTGCCTGTTGTTTTGTAATAGATTCGAAATATTAAGGCTAAGGGTTGACTACCTTCAAGTATATGATATCCTGAGGTTTTAATGTTTAACGTTAAAGCTTTTAAGACATGGGGATCAGAGAGACTGATTGTGAAATCTGGATAACAATCAAAGTGGATTGGTCCATTACAAAGGCTTGACTCAATCATTCCAAGAGTGCTATCACTAAAGTCAGTGAATCTTGCATCTCGGAGACATAATAAAACTGAAGCATTTAGACCTAATCTTGTTAATGGTTTAACTGCGACTTGGACTAAACCGATATGTAAGAAGTTATGACCATCTTTTCTATGTTTTCGTAAGGACTCAGTATTAAACAATTGACAGGTTTCATGTTCTTTACTTAAAGCATAAACTTGTTCTACTGTCTTAACATGATGTTCACTTTTAAAAGAGGAAATTGACCATTTTTTCTTATAAATTTCACTGGTTGGAATTTTGGGTATATTCCAGTCATGGAAGTTTACTTCTTCATTAGCAGAATAAGTTACTTGTTCTTCATTGACTATGTCTGGAATTTTTGTTAAATTGGGCATACTATATCTAGAGCTAGTTGAAGAATTACTTCTGAACAGCCTACTCATATTGCCAAAGTTTCAGTTATCCTAAATATCTTAATTAAGCTAACAACGCTTATATCTCAAATTCATAATTACCTTAAAACCTACTGCTGTTCACTCATCTCCGCTCATGCACCACCCGCTCATGCCTCTCCCTGGGACTTATTGTTTGGGTCCGGACCTACTGTTTGGAGAAAAGATAGAACAATAGATGATGAGGACAATATGAATAAACAGAATAAACGATAATAGCAGAATCAAGATAGACAGAGATAACCAGCCACTTGGGCGGATGAGTTAACTAGACAGAAATAAGATCTCAACACTTATGGCTTTGATACCAAAAGGGGACGGAAGCAAGGCAGCAGTTAACTAGTGTGATTGAAGCCACAAATCAAGTCTGTCCAGAGCATGTATATGAAGTAATTCAAAGAAATGAGGAAGCAGATACTTTGGAAAATAGCATGAAACAATGTAAATTATATGCAGAATGATTATGAATATGAATAAGAAAATTATGCTTGAAATCATGGATGAATGAAATAACTTTGTTTTACTGATTTGAAACTTTGAAAGCTTACATATGAAATAACTTAAGAAGAGCTTTACTGGAAGTCTTCTGAAAACTTATGAAATCTCACAACAGATATGAAACTAAGAAAATGAAAGGAGAATGAATTTCGAGTCCTTTGTGACTGAGAATGAGCTCTCTTTATATAGGCAGAGGCATCAAGACATGAATGATTAACTAAATATTGTGACCGAAAGGAGCTTTGGCGTTTACTATGGCATGTGGCCAAATAGTCCGAAAGGTGACGAAGCAGCACGCGGCGACACTGTTCATGAATAGTGTGTTGTCGGATACTGTAACATCACAAGACTGGTACTGTTGGATTACATTGTTTACTGCAGCTTCACGTGATTGGGAAAGTCTTCAGAGTTCATTGAGATCATAAGGCTCGTAAGGATCTTGACTGTCTTGAAAATCGGACCAAAGAATCTTTTTCTTCTCTTTTGACTGTTTACTGGATGATGGGTGATTAGTAGCAGCTTGATTTCCCAGGGGGGAGGAATAGGTTGACTTGTGACTGCTTGGAGAGGATGACTGTGAAGGGCATTTATCATCATCAGAATCATCGCCTAACTGCGAGGCTCGAATCATAAGCATTTGAGCCAATTCTTTTAACTCTGCAGGGGACTTGTCATCTAGAGATAAAGTGGAGGAGGAAGAGGTGATTGGCTTTGACGGGTTGACTGTAAGGTCCTTCTTGACTGGTGACTTTGTAACTGAAAACTCTTGATGCACCTGAGAAATGATGCGATCATGGTTGAATTTATCCCACCATTTAACTGAGAAGTGACGAACTAAAATATCATTGTGAATTTCATAGCGCCACTTAAGTATCCACGGCACTTTGTACTTAGCCATGAAATGCAAAAGTAGTGGGAACTCTCGATCTGCTTCACTGAAAGATTGTCGTTCAGTAAAGAATTTGACTGCTTCTTGGAGGGGCGGCGGCAGGAGCCGGAGCATTGGGCCAAAATCGGACCACCATTTGAGAAACCACTTAGGGAATGATCCTTTGAATTTACTGTCGAAGTTGATAAACCAGGAGTGACTGAAAGTCTCCGTTTGATGGAGAAATACCTTACTCCAGGCATCAATATAATCAAAGTACGTAAATGGAGTATCAGAATTAGGGAGATCTTGCCTGTCATATGGGGGACGTTTCCATTGGGACAAGTTGATTACTTGCATAATGTAGATTGAATGATAAAGAATGTTACTGGGGTTACTTTTGTCATAAATTGGCTTGAGGTGAATGGATGCGGTATGGAGGAGAATCTCCATGTAAAACTTAATTGACTTCTTGGGGTGAACTGGAGCAAAATGCCAATTGGGAGGGAAAATGGTTTTTGCAATGTCTTCGGGAGATTTGAGTTGACTAAGGGATGGCTCAACAAAGAATAGATTGTGACTAGGATCTTTAGGAATATAAGGGGAAGATTGAGAATAAGGGACTTGGCTTGATTGGGGTTTGACTAGAGATTGAAATGGATCGTAACTGGAGATCAGGGCTGACT
Organism: Oemleria cerasiformis; assembly: GCA_037349345.1. Lineage (NCBI taxonomy): Eukaryota > Viridiplantae > Streptophyta > Magnoliopsida > Rosales > Rosaceae > Oemleria > Oemleria cerasiformis. The sequence goes on along the minus strand of JAZGTL010000009.1, from coordinate 11,660,188 downwards.
GATAATTGGGCCTGAACTGGCCCAAGGTAGAACCAAGAACAGTATACTGGTTTCGGATTGGAATTGGTGAATGACCGGGGTAGGGGACTAGGGATGAAGGAGTAGATGACTCCTGTTTTACTGGTGCTAAGGAGGCAGGGAGCCTCCTGGTTGACTGCTTGTCTGGGGCCTTTTCAGACATGTTTACTCTGCAAGAATTCTCTAGTTAGGAAATCAGGAATGCAATTGTCTCTCCCTCTCAAATATTCTATCTCAAAATCAAAAATACTTAATATAGCTTGCCATCGTGCAAAAATCTGTTTGGATGCAATATTTTGAACATCTTTTTCAATAACATGCTTGGCACTTTTGCAATCAACTCTGACTAAAAAGTTTTGGTTTAATAAATCATCTTGAAATTTTGAGATGCATAATACTATAGATAAAATTTCCTTTTTAATAGTACTATAATTTTTTTGAGCTTGATTCCAAATGCCAGAATGGAAACGAACAATTTGTTCAGATTTACTCTGCGGAGTTCTTTGTTTAAGAATACCGCCATAACCGATATCAGAAGCATCTGTTTCAACAATTTTGAAAGAATTGACTGAAGGAATACCAAGACAAGGAAGGGTCTTGACATGTAATTTGATTTGTTTTACTATGTTGGTATGAGTAACTGTCCAGACAGGAGGATTGCTCTGGAGACGATCAAATAAAGGTTTACATTGTTTGCGTAAATCATGATAAAAATCAGAGACATAATTTAGGGATCCTAGAAATCGTTGGAGTTGACTTTTATCTAGAATTTCATCCGGAAATTTATCAGCGAAATCAATAACACGATTAATGGGTTTGATTGTGGATTGGAATATATCAAAACCAAGGAATCTGATTTTGGTTTGGAATATTTTAATTTTTGACGCGGAAACAACTAAACCATTTTGCTGGATAATTTCTAAGAATTTACTAAGATGTTTCCAATGTTGTTCAATTGACTGAGAGAAAATAAGGACATCATCAATGTAAACTATGGAAAATTCACTATATGGATTGAATATTTCATTCATTATATTCTGAAATTCACTAGGTGCATTCTTAAGACCAAAGGGCATAACATTCCATTCATAATGACCGAAAGGAGTAACAAATGCAGTTTTGTACCTATCATTTTCATGAATCTGAATTTGCCAAAAACCGCTTTTCATGTCGAATTTTGAAAATACTACGGCATTGCCGAGACGGTTGACTAGATCTCTTTTATTAGGAATTGGGTATCTAATCCATTCAAGAACTGTATTAAGAGGTTTATAATTAATTACTAATCTGGGGACTCCACGTTCTAATTCGGCTTGTTTTTGGACATAAAATGCAGCGCATGACCATGGGGATTTACTTTTCCTAATTATTCCTTTACTGAGTAATTCATTTATTTCTGTCTTGCAAAACTCCATTAATTCTTGACTCATTTGGATTGGTCGTGCTTTTGTAGGTATTTTACTTTCACTGAAGTCTTTAATATAGGGAAGACGCACTAAATGTTTCTTCCTATGCCAGAAAGCATTGGGAAGGTCAGCACAGATTTTACTTTTGATACTTCTTTCAAACGATTGAATTTTAGATTGAATTGTTTCCTTTTTTAACTGTTCTTCAATTCTTTTGAATTTGATTTCTTCCTTAAGATGAGATAACTGTTTGGTTTTACAATTGATTAGATTAATGGTATGTGATATGGAATCCTTTTGAAAGGTTTTGATTGTTTGAAGTGCAGGATTGACTAGAAATTTGAATGTGACCTTTTGATGCATTGGATAAGTTGTTATTGACTCATAATCCGTGGTAAAAGGATATAATAATGTGAGAAATGGGAGACCTAGAATCATTTGATCACTTATATTTCTTATTAAAACAAAGGGTGTTTTAAAACAGACATTATCTTGACAAATATGGGCTTTTGGGATTTCAAATTTTAGTTCCATTTTACTACCATTTGCAGATTTTAAAGATTGAGTTGATTTAACATAATACTTTGTTGGGACTAAGCCTTCCTGGAGGCAATTCAGATCTGCACCGGAATCAACTAGGGCAATAGTTGTTAATTCAAAATCTTGTATGACTAATCGAACCGTGATATACCATTTTTTAATATGAATTTGTTGAATAAGATTTAAAATATTATCATGACTTTGGTCTCTTTCGGCTTCATGGTAGGATGGTTCTGCTTCTAAATTATTAGTATTGATTAACTGAGTTCTTATCTCTTGATTTTCAATTCGTAATTCTTGACTTGTAAGTTTTAATTGTTTGATATCTTCTTTAATCTTGTTGACTTCAGAATGCAAATCTTGGATGGTTACTTCTTTTTTAACTTTATTAAATCGTTCCAAAGTTGTGGTAAGACTAATTGTGCCGGATGGTTTTTTAACTGGATCTTGTTCCTGTTCATTTCTGATAATGACTCTTCTTAACTTTTTCAAGTATTCTGATTTTAATTCTGGGTTCTCAATTTTTCCAATTAGATCTATCAGTAACTCTTCTTGTTCTTCTTGTTTAGTAAGGACATTGATTGTTTTACAACAAGTATCTTGACAACCTATTTTTATTCCTGGGGAACTGGACATTTCATTATCAGTAGAAGAATGATTACTAGATTCGGAATCAGAAAGAACTTCTTCACTGGAGTCAGTATTTCGTAATTCTAATATTCGTATTAAGTCTTCTTTTTCTTCATTAGTAATTTTTAACTGGTTAATCTTGTTTTTTACTGGGCATTTATTTGCAAAGTGACCAGGTTTTTGACACTTATAGCATTTAGATGTATGTTTGTCTGGATGTGTTTTGGGTATCCAATTTTTTGACTTGTTTTGCCAATGTTTTCTTGGTCTTCGCTTTTCGTAAAATTTATCCGTCTGGAAATTGTTTTTATTATATGGTTTGTAAGATTTAAAATATTTCTTATTACTGTATTTATGTTTCTTTTCAGAAATATGTTTATTTTTTCGTGAGGGAGGAATAGGAGGTAAACCATATTGTTCACAGAAATTTCCTAATTCATATTTCGCTTTTCGTTTATCATTATTAATTTGCCGACTTATTTTCATATCAATACACATTTTTAAGCCTTCTTTCTGGATGACACTTACTATGTTTCCATAGGTGAGTTTATCATAATTAATGTGACCTTGTTCATTACTGAGGACTTGTCGAATTTTATGAGCAAATAGATTTGGCAGACCATTAATAAATTTTTCTTTCCAAAACGATTGATTACTATCTTCACGTAGCATTACTCTAGATATAAAGACATCTTTATACCACCTAAAGTCACTTAATGTTGGACATCTTAGGTTACTAAGTTGATCATGAATTCTTGTAGTGACATTACTTGGGGTTCCTATGAAATGTTCAATTATCGTGAGAAGTAAAGTGTTAATTGCATCAGGAACTCCTGCTCCAATTCTTTCATCAAAGACAGGGAGGCCTTCTTCGTCGTGAAGGACAGAATGTATAATTTCTTGTTTAGAATGTTCAGTGAGATGTTTTTCCCACCAAGCACGAAGGGTGCCGGAAAATCCGGTAATGAAGAGATCAAGGATCTCTGGTTGACTGAGGTTATGGTTGGTAGCATAGCTGTTGGCAACCATTGTCATATGTTGTAATTTATTTAATATTTCTTGTTCAGATAAGCCATCTATATTCCATTCATAAAGTTTATCAGCAGAAACTGTGAATTGGTTTTGAAAGATTCTTTCTTCATGTTGAATGTCTGGGGGTGTTGGCCTATTATACCAGTTTTTGGTTAAACTTGTTGGGTTCATTTTATGAGATAGTCTTTTTATTTCAAGGTTTTTAAAAGCATTTTCAATTTTACTGATATTACTTGAATCAGACTCATGGGAACTTGAACTCTCAGAATCTTGACTATGAAGATCAATTACTTGTAAACTTTTCTGTGGATCTTTTGAATTAGGTAAAGATAAGTCTTTTATCATTCGTTCTATTTTTATAATGGACGATGAAGGTTTGAGTGGTAATCCTTTTTTACTGCCCGAAAAAGTTAGTAAAGGTGATTCTGGCTTAGGTTTAGGGTTTGTTTCTTCATTTACTGATTTATCCAATTTTGTTTCAATTTTATCTAACTGTTTTCCTAGGGTGATGAGACTTTGATTTGTATAGTTGTTTTGTTCGATTATTTTCTTAAAATCTTGACCTGTTTCCTGTGTGGGAACCTTAAATGGTGATGCGACAACTTTAGCTTGATTGACATTAAGTATGATTGTTTCAGGAGGAGGATGACTAGATGTTACTTGGGTTGAATCTTGCTTAACCCAATGTTCTTGGGTAATGACTTTTAAGTTATTTACTTCTGGATAATGGTTATCAATAAAATCGAGGAAAAATATATTAGTTTGAGTTTGTTTCATGAAATTTTCCCAATGTTGAAATATATTTTCTTTTTCTTGCGAATTAAATCTTTGTCGGAAAACATTTCTTCGTTCAATATTGTTGATTGACTCTATATCCTGATTTAGAAATTTCCAATTAATTTGAAATGGTTTCGTCATTGTTAATAATTGAGAATGGACTTCAAAATCTGACTGGGTTGGTGAAGTTGGTTCTTTATAAGTACCGTAGCTAACTTGAGACTTAGTTTGAACACCTTTTAATTTTAAGTTTTTTAATTCTTGGTTGATGTCGTGATCTCTTATGGATTCAGTCATGGTGGATGCAGTTCCAGCAAAAGAATGCCTGGAAGGGTCAATTTTTGCAGAAGAGGAAGTATCGTCGATATCTCTTAGTTGGACACTAGATCTGGGTCTTTGACTATCAAATTTTATTTTTACTGTACCATCTAAGTATTGTTGAATATCATCAAAATTTGTAAAGTTTCGTTGTATATTAAGCGGCTGACTTTCATTGACTAATGACCATTCTGAAGGGAGATTAACATCCGACCAACTAATTGTTTGCGGGACTCGGATTCGTGAGTTTCCTTGGTTACTTTGTATTAGCAATGTTTGATCTTTTGGGCTTTTATTAAGAGCTTGAAAATTCATGTTTGTGCCTGTTGTTTTGTAATAGATTCGAAATATTAAGGCTAAGGGTTGACTACCTTCAAGTATATGATATCCTGAGGTTTTAATGTTTAACGTTAAAGCTTTTAAGACATGGGGATCAGAGAGACTGATTGTGAAATCTGGATAACAATCAAAGTGGATTGGTCCATTACAAAGGCTTGACTCAATCATTCCAAGAGTGCTATCACTAAAGTCAGTGAATCTTGCATCTCGGAGACATAATAAAACTGAAGCATTTAGACCTAATCTTGTTAATGGTTTAACTGCGACTTGGACTAAACCGATATGTAAGAAGTTATGACCATCTTTTCTATGTTTTCGTAAGGACTCAGTATTAAACAATTGACAGGTTTCATGTTCTTTACTTAAAGCATAAACTTGTTCTACTGTCTTAACATGATGTTCACTTTTAAAAGAGGAAATTGACCATTTTTTCTTATAAATTTCACTGGTTGGAATTTTGGGTATATTCCAGTCATGGAAGTTTACTTCTTCATTAGCAGAATAAGTTACTTGTTCTTCATTGACTATGTCTGGAATTTTTGTTAAATTGGGCATACTATATCTAGAGCTAGTTGAAGAATTACTTCTGAACAGCCTACTCATATTGCCAAAGTTTCAGTTATCCTAAATATCTTAATTAAGCTAACAACGCTTATATCTCAAATTCATAATTACCTTAAAACCTACTGCTGTTCACTCATCTCCGCTCATGCACCACCCGCTCATGCCTCTCCCTGGGACTTATTGTTTGGGTCCGGACCTACTGTTTGGAGAAAAGATAGAACAATAGATGATGAGGACAATATGAATAAACAGAATAAACGATAATAGCAGAATCAAGATAGACAGAGATAACCAGCCACTTGGGCGGATGAGTTAACTAGACAGAAATAAGATCTCAACACTTATGGCTTTGATACCAAAAGGGGACGGAAGCAAGGCAGCAGTTAACTAGTGTGATTGAAGCCACAAATCAAGTCTGTCCAGAGCATGTATATGAAGTAATTCAAAGAAATGAGGAAGCAGATACTTTGGAAAATAGCATGAAACAATGTAAATTATATGCAGAATGATTATGAATATGAATAAGAAAATTATGCTTGAAATCATGGATGAATGAAATAACTTTGTTTTACTGATTTGAAACTTTGAAAGCTTACATATGAAATAACTTAAGAAGAGCTTTACTGGAAGTCTTCTGAAAACTTATGAAATCTCACAACAGATATGAAACTAAGAAAATGAAAGGAGAATGAATTTCGAGTCCTTTGTGACTGAGAATGAGCTCTCTATATATAGGCAGAGGCATCAAGACATGAATGATTAACTAAATATTGTGACCGAAAGGAGCTTTGGCGTTTACTATGGCATGTGGCCAAATAGTCCGAAAGGTGACGAAGCAGCACGCGGCGACACTGTTCATGAATAGTGTGTTGTCGGATACTGTAACATCACAAGACTGGTACTGTTGGATTACATTGTTTACTGCAGCTTCACGTGATTGGGAAAGTCTTCAGAGTTCATTGAGATCATAAGGCTCGTAAGGATCTTGACTGTCTTGAAAATCGGACCAAAGAATCTTTTTCTTCTCTTTTGACTGTTTACTGGATGATGGGTGATTAGTAGCAGCTTGATTTCCCAGGGGGGAGGAATAGGTTGACTTGTGACTGCTTGGAGAGGATGACTGTGAAGGGCATTTATCATCATCAGAATCATCGCCTAACTGCGAGGCTCGAATCATAAGCATTTGAGCCAATTCTTTTAACTCTGCAGGGGACTTGTCATCTAGAGATAAAGTGGAGGAGGAAGAGGTGATTGGCTTTGACGGGTTGACTGTAAGGTCCTTCTTGACTGGTGACTTTGTAACTGAAAACTCTTGATGCACCTGAGAAATGATGCGATCATGGTTGAATTTATCCCACCATTTAACTGAGAAGTGACGAACTAAAATATCATTGTGAATTTCATAGCGCCACTTAAGTATCCACGGCACTTTGTACTTAGCCATGAAATGCAAAAGTAGTGGGAACTCTCGATCTGCTTCACTGAAAGATTGTCGTTCAGTAAAGAATTTGACTGCTTCTTGGAGGGGCGGCGGCAGGAGCCGGAGCATTGGGCCAAAATCGGACCACCATTTGAGAAACCACTTAGGGAATGATCCTTTGAATTTACTGTCGAAGTTGATAAACCAGGAGTGACTGAAAGTCTCCGTTTGATGGAGAAATACCTTACTCCAGGCATCAATATAATCAAAGTACGTAAATGGAGTATCAGAATTAGGGAGATCTTGCCTGTCATATGGGGGACGTTTCCATTGGGACAAGTTGATTACTTGCATAATGTAGATTGAATGATAAAGAATGTTACTGGGGTTACTTTTGTCATAAATTGGCTTGAGGTGAATGGATGCGGTATGGAGGAGAATCTCCATGTAAAACTTAATTGACTTCTTGGGGTGAACTGGAGCAAAATGCCAATTGGGAGGGAAAATGGTTTTTGCAATGTCTTCGGGAGATTTGAGTTGACTAAGGGATGGCTCAACAAAGAATAGATTGTGACTAGGATCTTTAGGAATATAAGGGGAAGATTGAGAATAAGGGACTTGGCTTGATTGGGGTTTGACTAGAGATTGAAATGGATCGTAACTGGAGATCAGGGCTGACTGATAATTGGGCCTGAACTGGCCCAAGGTAGAACCAAGAACAGTATACTGGTTTCGGATTGGAATTGGTGAATGACCGGGGTAGGGGACTAGGGATGAAGGAGTAGATGACTCCTGTTTTACTGGTGCTAAGGAGGCAGGGAGCCTCCTGGTTGACTGCTTGTCTGGGGCCTTTTCAGACATGTTTACTCTGCAAGAATTCTCTAGTTAGGAAATCAGGAATGCAATTGTCTCTCCCTCTCAAATATTCTATCTCAAAATCAAAAATACTTAATATAGCTTGCCATCGTGCAAAAATCTGTTTGGATGCAATATTTTGAACATCTTTTTCAATAACATGCTTGGCACTTTTGCAATCAACTCTGACTAAAAAGTTTTGGTTTAATAAATCATCTTGAAATTTTGAGATGCATAATACTATAGATAAAATTTCCTTTTTAATAGTACTATAATTTTTTTGAGCTTGATTCCAAATGCCAGAATGGAAACGAACAATTTGTTCAGATTTACTCTGCGGAGTTCTTTGTTTAAGAATACCGCCATAACCGATATCAGAAGCATCTGTTTCAACAATTTTGAAAGAATTGACTGAAGGAATACCAAGACAAGGAAGGGTCTTGACATGTAATTTGATTTGTTTTACTATGTTGGTATGAGTAACTGTCCAGACAGGAGGATTGCTCTGGAGACGATCAAATAAAGGTTTACATTGTTTGCGTAAATCATGATAAAAATCAGAGACATAATTTAGGGATCCTAGAAATCGTTGGAGTTGACTTTTATCTAGAATTTCATCCGGAAATTTATCAGCGAAATCAATAACACGATTAATGGGTTTGATTGTGGATTGGAATATATCAAAACCAAGGAATCTGATTTTGGTTTGGAATATTTTAATTTTTGACGCGGAAACAACTAAACCATTTTGCTGGATAATTTCTAAGAATTTACTAAGATGTTTCCAATGTTGTTCAATTGACTGAGAGAAAATAAGGACATCATCAATGTAAACTATGGAAAATTCACTATATGGATTGAATATTTCATTCATTATATTCTGAAATTCACTAGGTGCATTCTTAAGACCAAAGGGCATAACATTCCATTCATAATGACCGAAAGGAGTAACAAATGCAGTTTTGTACCTATCATTTTCATGAATCTGAATTTGCCAAAAACCGCTTTTCATGTCGAATTTTGAAAATACTACGGCATTGCCGAGACGGTTGACTAGATCTCTTTTATTAGGAATTGGGTATCTAATCCATTCAAGAACTGTATTAAGAGGTTTATAATTAATTACTAATCTGGGGACTCCACGTTCTAATTCGGCTTGTTTTTGGACATAAAATGCAGCGCATGACCATGGGGATTTACTTTTCCTAATTATTCCTTTACTGAGTAATTCATTTATTTCTGTCTTGCAAAACTCCATTAATTCTTGACTCATTTGGATTGGTCGTGCTTTTGTAGGTATTTTACTTTCACTGAAGTCTTTAATATAGGGAAGACGCACTAAATGTTTCTTCCTATGCCAGAAAGCATTGGGAAGGTCAGCACAGATTTTACTTTTGATACTTCTTTCAAACGATTGAATTTTAGATTGAATTGTTTCCTGTTTTAACTGTTCTTCAATTCTTTTGAATTTGATTTCTTCCTTAAGATGAGATAACTGTTTGGTTTTACAATTGATTAGATTAATGGTATGTGATATGGAATCCTTTTGAAAGGTTTTGATTGTTTGAAGTGCAGGATTGACTAGAAATTTGAATGTGACCTTTTGATGCATTGGATAAGTTGTTATTGACTCATAATCCGTGGTAAAAGGATATAATAATGTGAGAAATGGGAGACCTAGAATCATTTGATCACTTATATTTCTTATTAAAACAAAGGGTGTTTTAAAACAGACATTATCTTGACAAATATGGGCTTTTGGGATTTCAAATTTTAGTTCCATTTTACTACCATTTGCAGATTTTAAAGATTGAGTTGATTTAACATAATACTTTGTTGGGACTAAGCCTTCCTGGAGGCAATTCAGATCTGCACCGGAATCAACTAGGGCAATAGTTGTTAATTCAAAATCTTGTATGACTAATCGAACCGTGATATACCATTTTTTAATATGAATTTGTTGAATAAGATTTAAAATATTATCATGACTTTGGTCTCTTTCGGCTTCATGGTAGGATGGTTCTGCTTCTAAATTATTAGTATTGATTAACTGAGTTCTTATCTCTTGATTTTCAATTCGTAATTCTTGACTTGTAAGTTTTAATTGTTTGATATCTTCTTTAATCTTGTTGACTTCAGAATGCAAATCTTGGATGGTTACTTCTTTTTTAACTTTATTAAATCGTTCCAAAGTTGTGGTAAGACTAATTGTGCCGGATGGTTTTTTAACTGGATCTTGTTCCTGTTCATTTCTGATAATGACTCTTCTTAACTTTTTCAAGTATTCTGATTTTAATTCTGGGTTCTCAATTTTTCCAATTAGATCTATCAGTAACTCTTCTTGTTCTTCTTGTTTAGTAAGGACATTGATTGTTTTACAACAAGTATCTTGACAACCTATTTTTATTCCTGGGGAACTGGACATTTCATTATCAGTAGAAGAATGATTACTAGATTCGGAATCAGAAAGAACTTCTTCACTGGAGTCAGTATTTCGTAATTCTAATATTCGTATTAAGTCTTCTTTTTCTTCATTAGTAATTTTTAACTGGTTAATCTTGTTTTTTACTGGGCATTTATTTGCAAAGTGACCAGGTTTTTGACACTTATAGCATTTAGATGTATGTTTGTCTGGATGTGTTTTGGGTATCCAATTTTTTGACTTGTTTTGCCAATGTTTTCTTGGTCTTCGCTTTTCGTAAAATTTATCCGTCTGGAAATTGTTTTTATTATATGGTTTGTAAGATTTAAAATATTTCTTATTACTGTATTTATGTTTCTTTTCAGAAATATGTTTATTTTTTCGTGAGGGAGGAATAGGAGGTAAACCATATTGTTCACAGAAATTTCCTAATTCATATTTCGCTTTTCGTTTATCATTATTAATTTGCCGACTTATTTTCATATCAATACACATTTTTAAGCCTTCTTTCTGGATGACACTTACTATGTTTCCATAGGTGAGTTTATCATAATTAATGTGACCTTGTTCATTACTGAGGACTTGTCGAATTTTATGAGCAAATAGATTTGGCAGACCATTAATAAATTTTTCTTTCCAAAACGATTGATTACTATCTTCACGTAGCATTACTCTAGATATAAAGACATCTTTATACCACCTAAAGTCACTTAATGTTGGACATCTTAGGTTACTAAGTTGATCATGAATTCTTGTAGTGACATTACTTGGGGTTCCTATGAAATGTTCAATTATCGTGAGAAGTAAAGTGTTAATTGCATCAGGAACTCCTGCTCCAATTCTTTCATCAAAGACAGGGAGGCCTTCTTCGTCGTGAAGGACAGAATGTATAATTTCTTGTTTAGAATGTTCAGTGAGATGTTTTTCCCACCAAGCACGAAGGGTGCCGGAAAATCCGGTAATGAAGAGATCAAGGATCTCTGGTTGACTGAGGTTATGGTTGGTAGCATAGCTGTTGGCAACCATTGTCATATGTTGTAATTTATTTAATATTTCTTGTTCAGATAAGCCATCTATATTCCATTCATAAAGTTTATCAGCAGAAACTGTGAATTGGTTTTGAAAGATTCTTTCTTCATGTTGAATGTCTGGGGGTGTTGGCCTATTATACCAGTTTTTGGTTAAACTTGTTGGGTTCATTTTATGAGATAGTCTTTTTATTTCAAGGTTTTTAAAAGCATTTTCAATTTTACTGATATTACTTGAATCAGACTCATGGGAACTTGAACTCTCAGAATCTTGACTATGAAGATCAATTACTTGTAAACTTTTCTGTGGATCTTTTGAATTAGGTAAAGATAAGTCTTTTATCATTCGTTCTATTTTTATAATGGACGATGAAGGTTTGAGTGGTAATCCTTTTTTACTGCCCGAAAAAGTTAGTAAAGGTGATTCTGGCTTAGGTTTAGGGTTTGTTTCTTCATTTACTGATTTATCCAATTTTGTTTCAATTTTATCTAACTGTTTTCCTAGGGTGATGAGACTTTGATTTGTATAGTTGTTTTGTTCGATTATTTTCTTAAAATCTTGACCTGTTTCCTGTGTGGGAACCTTAAATGGTGATGCGACAACTTTAGCTTGATTGACATTAAGTATGATTGTTTCAGGAGGAGGATGACTAGATGTTACTTGGGTTGAATCTTGCTTAACCCAATGTTCTTGGGTAATGACTTTTAAGTTATTTACTTCTGGATAATGGTTATCAATAAAATCGAGGAAAAATATATTAGTTTGAGTTTGTTTCATGAAATTTTCCCAATGTTGAAATATATTTTCTTTTTCTTGCGAATTAAATCTTTGTCGGAAAACATTTCTTCGTTCAATATTGTTGATTGACTCTATATCCTGATTTAGAAATTTCCAATTAATTTGAAATGGTTTCGTCATTGTTAATAATTGAGAATGGACTTCAAAATCTGACTGGGTTGGTGAAGTTGGTTCTTTATAAGTACCGTAGCTAACTTGAGACTTAGTTTGAACACCTTTTAATTTTAAGTTTTTTAATTCTTGGTTGATGTCGTGATCTCTTATGGATTCAGTCATGGTGGATGCAGTTCCAGCAAAAGAATGCCTGGAAGGGTCAATTTTTGCAGAAGAGGAAGTATCGTCGATATCTCTTAGTTGGACACTAGATCTGGGTCTTTGACTATCAAATTTTATTTTTACTGTACCATCTAAGTATTGTTGAATATCATCAAAATTTGTAAAGTTTCGTTGTATATTAAGCGGCTGACTTTCATTGACTAATGACCATTCTGAAGGGAGATTAACATCCGACCAACTAATTGTTTGCGGGACTCGGATTCGTGAGTTTCCTTGGTTACTTTGTATTAGCAATGTTTGATCTTTTGGGCTTTTATTAAGAGCTTGAAAATTCATGTTTGTGCCTGTTGTTTTGTAATAGATTCGAAATATTAAGGCTAAGGGTTGACTACCTTCAAGTATATGATATCCTGAGGTTTTAATGTTTAACGTTAAAGCTTTTAAGACATGGGGATCAGAGAGACTGATTGTGAAATCTGGATAACAATCAAAGTGGATTGGTCCATTACAAAGGCTTGACTCAATCATTCCAAGAGTGCTATCACTAAAGTCAGTGAATCTTGCATCTCGGAGACATAATAAAACTGAAGCATTTAGACCTAATCTTGTTAATGGTTTAACTGCGACTTGGACTAAACCGATATGTAAGAAGTTATGACCATCTTTTCTATGTTTTCGTAAGGACTCAGTATTAAACAATTGACAGGTTTCATGTTCTTTACTTAAAGCATAAACTTGTTCTACTGTCTTAACATGATGTTCACTTTTAAAAGAGGAAATTGACCATTTTTTCTTATAAATTTCACTGGTTGGAATTTTGGGTATATTCCAGTCATGGAAGTTTACTTCTTCATTAGCAGAATAAGTTACTTGTTCTTCATTGACTATGTCTGGAATTTTTGTTAAATTGGGCATACTATATCTAGAGCTAGTTGAAGAATTACTTCTGAACAGCCTACTCATATTGCCAAAGTTTCAGTTATCCTAAATATCTTAATTAAGCTAACAACGCTTATATCTCAAATTCATAATTACCTTAAAACCTACTGCTGTTCACTCATCTCCGCTCATGCACCACCCGCTCATGCCTCTCCCTGGGACTTATTGTTTGGGTCCGGACCTACTGTTTGGAGAAAAGATAGAACAATAGATGATGAGGACAATATGAATAAACAGAATAAACGATAATAGCAGAATCAAGATAGACAGAGATAACCAGCCACTTGGGCGGATGAGTTAACTAGACAGAAATAAGATCTCAACACTTATGGCTTTGATACCAAAAGGGGACGGAAGCAAGGCAGCAGTTAACTAGTGTGATTGAAGCCACAAATCAAGTCTGTCCAGAGCATGTATATGAAGTAATTCAAAGAAATGAGGAAGCAGATACTTTGGAAAATAGCATGAAACAATGTAAATTATATGCAGAATGATTATGAATATGAATAAGAAAATTATGCTTGAAATCATGGATGAATGAAATAACTTTGTTTTACTGATTTGAAACTTTGAAAGCTTACATATGAAATAACTTAAGAAGAGCTTTACTGGAAGTCTTCTGAAAACTTATGAAATCTCACAACAGATATGAAACTAAGAAAATGAAAGGAGAATGAATTTCGAGTCCTTTGTGACTGAGAATGAGCTCTCTTTATATAGGCAGAGGCATCAAGACATGAATGATTAACTAAATATTGTGACCGAAAGGAGCTTTGGCGTTTACTATGGCATGTGGCCAAATAGTCCGAAAGGTGACGAAGCAGCACGCGGCGACACTGTTCATGAATAGTGTGTTGTCGGATACTGTAACATCACAAGACTGGTACTGTTGGATTACATTGTTTACTGCAGCTTCACGTGATTGGGAAAGTCTTCAGAGTTCATTGAGATCATAAGGCTCGTAAGGATCTTGACTGTCTTGAAAATCGGACCAAAGAATCTTTTTCTTCTCTTTTGACTGTTTACTGGATGATGGGTGATTAGTAGCAGCTTGATTTCCCAGGGGGGAGGAATAGGTTGACTTGTGACTGCTTGGAGAGGATGACTGTGAAGGGCATTTATCATCATCAGAATCATCGCCTAACTGCGAGGCTCGAATCATAAGCATTTGAGCCAATTCTTTTAACTCTGCAGGGGACTTGTCATCTAGAGATAAAGTGGAGGAGGAAGAGGTGATTGGCTTTGACGGGTTGACTGTAAGGTCCTTCTTGACTGGTGACTTTGTAACTGAAAACTCTTGATGCACCTGAGAAATGATGCGATCATGGTTGAATTTATCCCACCATTTAACTGAGAAGTGACGAACTAAAATATCATTGTGAATTTCATAGCGCCACTTAAGTATCCACGGCACTTTGTACTTAGCCATGAAATGCAAAAGTAGTGGGAACTCTCGATCTGCTTCACTGAAAGATTGTCGTTCAGTAAAGAATTTGACTGCTTCTTGGAGGGGCGGCGGCAGGAGCCGGAGCATTGGGCCAAAATCGGACCACCATTTGAGAAACCACTTAGGGAATGATCCTTTGAATTTACTGTCGAAGTTGATAAACCAGGAGTGACTGAAAGTCTCCGTTTGATGGAGAAATACCTTACTCCAGGCATCAATATAATCAAAGTACGTAAATGGAGTATCAGAATTAGGGAGATCTTGCCTGTCATATGGGGGACGTTTCCATTGGGACAAGTTGATTACTTGCATAATGTAGATTGAATGATAAAGAATGTTACTGGGGTTACTTTTGTCATAAATTGGCTTGAG
This sequence comes from Oemleria cerasiformis, assembly GCA_037349345.1. Lineage (NCBI taxonomy): Eukaryota > Viridiplantae > Streptophyta > Magnoliopsida > Rosales > Rosaceae > Oemleria > Oemleria cerasiformis. The sequence continues at coordinate 11,645,006 of JAZGTL010000009.1, read as the reverse complement.
GTGAATGGATGCGGTATGGAGGAGAATCTCCATGTAAAACTTAATTGACTTCTTGGGGTGAACTGGAGCAAAATGCCAATTGGGAGGGAAAATGGTTTTTGCAATGTCTTCGGGAGATTTGAGTTGACTAAGGGATGGCTCAACAAAGAATAGATTGTGACTAGGATCTTTAGGAATATAAGGGGAAGATTGAGAATAAGGGACTTGGCTTGATTGGGGTTTGACTAGAGATTGAAATGGATCGTAACTGGAGATCAGGGCTGACTGATAATTGGGCCTGAACTGGCCCAAGGTAGAACCAAGAACAGTATACTGGTTTCGGATTGGAATTGGTGAATGACCGGGGTAGGGGACTAGGGATGAAGGAGTAGATGACTCCTGTTTTACTGGTGCTAAGGAGGCAGGGAGCCTCCTGGTTGACTGCTTGTCTGGGGCCTTTTCAGACATGTTTACTCTGCAAGAATTCTCTAGTTAGGAAATCAGGAATGCAATTGTCTCTCCCTCTCAAATATTCTATCTCAAAATCAAAAATACTTAATATAGCTTGCCATCGTGCAAAAATCTGTTTGGATGCAATATTTTGAACATCTTTTTCAATAACATGCTTGGCACTTTTGCAATCAACTCTGACTAAAAAGTTTTGGTTTAATAAATCATCTTGAAATTTTGAGATGCATAATACTATAGATAAAATTTCCTTTTTAATAGTACTATAATTTTTTTGAGCTTGATTCCAAATGCCAGAATGGAAACGAACAATTTGTTCAGATTTACTCTGCGGAGTTCTTTGTTTAAGAATACCGCCATAACCGATATCAGAAGCATCTGTTTCAACAATTTTGAAAGAATTGACTGAAGGAATACCAAGACAAGGAAGGGTCTTGACATGTAATTTGATTTGTTTTACTATGTTGGTATGAGTAACTGTCCAGACAGGAGGATTGCTCTGGAGACGATCAAATAAAGGTTTACATTGTTTGCGTAAATCATGATAAAAATCAGAGACATAATTTAGGGATCCTAGAAATCGTTGGAGTTGACTTTTATCTAGAATTTCATCCGGAAATTTATCAGCGAAATCAATAACACGATTAATGGGTTTGATTGTGGATTGGAATATATCAAAACCAAGGAATCTGATTTTGGTTTGGAATATTTTAATTTTTGACGCGGAAACAACTAAACCATTTTGCTGGATAATTTCTAAGAATCTACTAAGATGTTTCCAATGTTGTTCAATTGACTGAGAGAAAATAAGGACATCATCAATGTAAACTATGGAAAATTCACTATATGGATTGAATATTTCATTCATTATATTCTGAAATTCACTAGGTGCATTCTTAAGACCAAAGGGCATAACATTCCATTCATAATGACCGAAAGGAGTAACAAATGCAGTTTTGTACCTATCATTTTCATGAATCTGAATTTGCCAAAAACCGCTTTTCATGTCGAATTTTGAAAATACTACGGCATTGCCGAGACGGTTGACTAGATCTCTTTTATTAGGAATTGGGTATCTAATCCATTCAAGAACTGTATTAAGAGGTTTATAATTAATTACTAATCTGGGGACTCCACGTTCTAATTCGGCTTGTTTTTGGACATAAAATGCAGCGCATGACCATGGGGATTTACTTTTCCTAATTATTCCTTTACTGAGTAATTCATTTATTTCTGTCTTGCAAAACTCCATTAATTCTTGACTCATTTGGATTGGTCGTGCTTTTGTAGGTATTTTACTTTCACTGAAGTCTTTAATATAGGGAAGACGCACTAAATGTTTCTTCCTATGCCAGAAAGCATTGGGAAGGTCAGCACAGATTTTACTTTTGATACTTCTTTCAAACGATTGAATTTTAGATTGAATTGTTTCCTGTTTTAACTGTTCTTCAATTCTTTTGAATTTGATTTCTTCCTTAAGATGAGATAACTGTTTGGTTTTACAATTGATTAGATTAATGGTATGTGATATGGAATCCTTTTGAAAGGTTTTGATTGTTTGAAGTGCAGGATTGACTAGAAATTTGAATGTGACCTTTTGATGCATTGGATAAGTTGTTATTGACTCATAATCCGTGGTAAAAGGATATAATAATGTGAGAAATGGGAGACCTAGAATCATTTGATCACTTATATTTCTTATTAAAACAAAGGGTGTTTTAAAACAGACATTATCTTGACAAATATGGGCTTTTGGGATTTCAAATTTTAGTTCCATTTTACTACCATTTGCAGATTTTAAAGATTGAGTTGATTTAACATAATACTTTGTTGGGACTAAGCCTTCCTGGAGGCAATTCAGATCTGCACCGGAATCAACTAGGGCAATAGTTGTTAATTCAAAATCTTGTATGACTAATCGAACCGTGATATACCATTTTTTAATATGAATTTGTTGAATAAGATTTAAAATATTATCATGACTTTGGTCTCTTTCGGCTTCATGGTAGGATGGTTCTGCTTCTAAATTATTAGTATTGATTAACTGAGTTCTTATCTCTTGATTTTCAATTCGTAATTCTTGACTTGTAAGTTTTAATTGTTTGATATCTTCTTTAATCTTGTTGACTTCAGAATGCAAATCTTGGATGGTTACTTCTTTTTTAACTTTATTAAATCGTTCCAAAGTTGTGGTAAGACTAATTGTGCCGGATGGTTTTTTTAACTGGATCTTGTTCCTGTTCATTTCTGATAATGACTCTTCTTAACTTTTTCAAGTATTCTGATTTTAATTCTGGGTTCTCAATTTTTCCAATTAGATCTATCAGTAACTCTTCTTGTTCTTCTTGTTTAGTAAGGACATTGATTGTTTTACAACAAGTATCTTGACAACCTATTTTTATTCCTGGGGAACTGGACATTTCATTATCAGTAGAAGAATGATTACTAGATTCGGAATCAGAAAGAACTTCTTCACTGGAGTCAGTATTTCGTAATTCTAATATTCGTATTAAGTCTTCTTTTTCTTCATTAGTAATTTTTAACTGGTTAATCTTGTTTTTTACTGGGCATTTATTTGCAAAGTGACCAGGTTTTTGACACTTATAGCATTTAGATGTATGTTTGTCTGGATGTGTTTTGGGTATCCAATTTTTTGACTTGTTTTGCCAATGTTTTCTTGGTCTTCGCTTTTCGTAAAATTTATCCGTCTGGAAATTGTTTTTATTATATGGTTTGTAAGATTTAAAATATTTCTTATTACTGTATTTATGTTTCTTTTCAGAAATATGTTTATTTTTTCGTGAGGGAGGAATAGGAGGTAAACCATATTGTTCACAGAAATTTCCTAATTCATATTTCGCTTTTCGTTTATCATTATTAATTTGCCGACTTATTTTCATATCAATACACATTTTTAAGCCTTCTTTCTGGATGACACTTACTATGTTTCCATAGGTGAGTTTATCATAATTAATGTGACCTTGTTCATTACTGAGGACTTGTCGAATTTTATGAGCAAATAGATTTGGCAGACCATTAATAAATTTTTCTTTCCAAAACGATTGATTACTATCTTCACGTAGCATTACTCTAGATATAAAGACATCTTTATACCACCTAAAGTCACTTAATGTTGGACATCTTAGGTTACTAAGTTGATCATGAATTCTTGTAGTGACATTACTTGGGGTTCCTATGAAATGTTCAATTATCGTGAGAAGTAAAGTGTTAATTGCATCAGGAACTCCTGCTCCAATTCTTTCATCAAAGACAGGGAGGCCTTCTTCGTCGTGAAGGACAGAATGTATAATTTCTTGTTTAGAATGTTCAGTGAGATGTTTTTCCCACCAAGCACGAAGGGTGCCGGAAAATCCGGTAATGAAGAGATCAAGGATCTCTGGTTGACTGAGGTTATGGTTGGTAGCATAGCTGTTGGCAACCATTGTCATATGTTGTAATTTATTTAATATTTCTTGTTCAGATAAGCCATCTATATTCCATTCATAAAGTTTATCAGCAGAAACTGTGAATTGGTTTTGAAAGATTCTTTCTTCATGTTGAATGTCTGGGGGTGTTGGCCTATTATACCAGTTTTTGGTTAAACTTGTTGGGTTCATTTTATGAGATAGTCTTTTTATTTCAAGGTTTTTAAAAGCATTTTCAATTTTACTGATATTACTTGAATCAGACTCATGGGAACTTGAACTCTCAGAATCTTGACTATGAAGATCAATTACTTGTAAACTTTTCTGTGGATCTTTTGAATTAGGTAAAGATAAGTCTTTTATCATTCGTTCTATTTTTATAATGGACGATGAAGGTTTGAGTGGTAATCCTTTTTTACTGCCCGAAAAAGTTAGTAAAGGTGATTCTGGCTTAGGTTTAGGGTTTGTTTCTTCATTTACTGATTTATCCAATTTTGTTTCAATTTTATCTAACTGTTTTCCTAGGGTGATGAGACTTTGATTTGTATAGTTGTTTTGTTCGATTATTTTCTTAAAATCTTGACCTGTTTCCTGTGTGGGAACCTTAAATGGTGATGCGACAACTTTAGCTTGATTGACATTAAGTATGATTGTTTCAGGAGGAGGATGACTAGATGTTACTTGGGTTGAATCTTGCTTAACCCAATGTTCTTGGGTAATGACTTTTAAGTTATTTACTTCTGGATAATGGTTATCAATAAAATCGAGGAAAAATATATTAGTTTGAGTTTGTTTCATGAAATTTTCCCAATGTTGAAATATATTTTCTTTTTCTTGCGAATTAAATCTTTGTCGGAAAACATTTCTTCGTTCAATATTGTTGATTGACTCTATATCCTGATTTAGAAATTTCCAATTAATTTGAAATGGTTTCGTCATTGTTAATAATTGAGAATGGACTTCAAAATCTGACTGGGTTGGTGAAGTTGGTTCTTTATAAGTACCGTAGCTAACTTGAGACTTAGTTTGAACACCTTTTAATTTTAAGTTTTTTAATTCTTGGTTGATGTCGTGATCTCTTATGGATTCAGTCATGGTGGATGCAGTTCCAGCAAAAGAATGCCTGGAAGGGTCAATTTTTGCAGAAGAGGAAGTATCGTCGATATCTCTTAGTTGGACACTAGATCTGGGTCTTTGACTATCAAATTTTATTTTTACTGTACCATCTAAGTATTGTTGAATATCATCAAAATTTGTAAAGTTTCGTTGTATATTAAGCGGCTGACTTTCATTGACTAATGACCATTCTGAAGGGAGATTAACATCCGACCAACTAATTGTTTGCGGGACTCGGATTCGTGAGTTTCCTTGGTTACTTTGTATTAGCAATGTTTGATCTTTTGGGCTTTTATTAAGAGCTTGAAAATTCATGTTTGTGCCTGTTGTTTTGTAATAGATTCGAAATATTAAGGCTAAGGGTTGACTACCTTCAAGTATATGATATCCTGAGGTTTTAATGTTTAACGTTAAAGCTTTTAAGACATGGGGATCAGAGAGACTGATTGTGAAATCTGGATAACAATCAAAGTGGATTGGTCCATTACAAAGGCTTGACTCAATCATTCCAAGAGTGCTATCACTAAAGTCAGTGAATCTTGCATCTCGGAGACATAATAAAACTGAAGCATTTAGACCTAATCTTGTTAATGGTTTAACTGCGACTTGGACTAAACCGATATGTAAGAAGTTATGACCATCTTTTCTATGTTTTCGTAAGGACTCAGTATTAAACAATTGACAGGTTTCATGTTCTTTACTTAAAGCATAAACTTGTTCTACTGTCTTAACATGATGTTCACTTTTAAAAGAGGAAATTGACCATTTTTTCTTATAAATTTCACTGGTTGGAATTTTGGGTATATTCCAGTCATGGAAGTTTACTTCTTCATTAGCAGAATAAGTTACTTGTTCTTCATTGACTATGTCTGGAATTTTTGTTAAATTGGGCATACTATATCTAGAGCTAGTTGAAGAATTACTTCTGAACAGCCTACTCATATTGCCAAAGTTTCAGTTATCCTAAATATCTTAATTAAGCTAACAACGCTTATATCTCAAATTCATAATTACCTTAAAACCTACTGCTGTTCACTCATCTCCGCTCATGCACCACCCGCTCATGCCTCTCCCTGGGACTTATTGTTTGGGTCCGGACCTACTGTTTGGAGAAAAGATAGAACAATAGATGATGAGGACAATATGAATAAACAGAATAAACGATAATAGCAGAATCAAGATAGACAGAGATAACCAGCCACTTGGGCGGATGAGTTAACTAGACAGAAATAAGATCTCAACACTTATGGCTCTGATACCAAAAGGGGACGGAAGCAAGGCAGCAGTTAACTAGTGTGATTGAAGCCACAAATCAAGTCTGTCCAGAGCATGTATATGAAGTAATTCAAAGAAATGAGGAAGCAGATACTTTGGAAAATAGCATGAAACAATGTAAATTATATGCAGAATGATTATGAATATGAATAAGAAAATTATGCTTGAAATCATGGATGAATGAAATAACTTTGTTTTACTGATTTGAAACTTTGAAAGCTTACATATGAAATAACTTAAGAAGAGCTTTACTGGAAGTCTTCTGAAAACTTATGAAATCTCACAACAGATATGAAACTAAGAAAATGAAAGGAGAATGAATTTCGAGTCCTTTGTGACTGAGAATGAGCTCTCTTTATATAGGCAGAGGCATCAAGACATGAATGATTAACTAAATATTGTGACCGAAAGGAGCTTTGGCGTTTACTATGGCATGTGGCCAAATAGTCCGAAAGGTGACGAAGCAGCACGCGGCGACACTGTTCATGAATAGTGTGTTGTCGGATACTGTAACATCACAAGACTGGTACTGTTGGATTACATTGTTTACTGCAGCTTCACGTGATTGGGAAAGTCTTCAGAGTTCATTGAGATCATAAGGCTCGTAAGGATCTTGACTGTCTTGAAAATCGGACCAAAGAATCTTTTTCTTCTCTTTTGACTGTTTACTGGATGATGGGTGATTAGTAGCAGCTTGATTTCCCAGGGGGGAGGAATAGGTTGACTTGTGACTGCTTGGAGAGGATGACTGTGAAGGGCATTTATCATCATCAGAATCATCGCCTAACTGCGAGGCTCGAATCATAAGCATTTGAGCCAATTCTTTTAACTCTGCAGGGGACTTGTCATCTAGAGATAAAGTGGAGGAGGAAGAGGTGATTGGCTTTGACGGGTTGACTGTAAGGTCCTTCTTGACTGGTGACTTTGTAACTGAAAACTCTTGATGCACCTGAGAAATGATGCGATCATGGTTGAATTTATCCCACCATTTAACTGAGAAGTGACGAACTAAAATATCATTGTGAATTTCATAGCGCCACTTAAGTATCCACGGCACTTTGTACTTAGCCATGAAATGCAAAAGTAGTGGGAACTCTCGATCTGCTTCACTGAAAGATTGTCGTTCAGTAAAGAATTTGACTGCTTCTTGGAGGGGCGGCGGCAGGAGCCGGAGCATTGGGCCAAAATCGGACCACCATTTGAGAAACCACTTAGGGAATGATCCTTTGAATTTACTGTCGAAGTTGATAAACCAGGAGTGACTGAAAGTCTCCGTTTGATGGAGAAATACCTTACTCCAGGCATCAATATAATCAAAGTACGTAAATGGAGTATCAGAATTAGGGAGATCTTGCCTGTCATATGGGGGACGTTTCCATTGGGACAAGTTGATTACTTGCATAATGTAGATTGAATGATAAAGAATGTTACTGGGGTTACTTTTGTCATAAATTGGCTTGAGGTGAATGGATGCGGTATGGAGGAGAATCTCCATGTAAAACTTAATTGACTTCTTGGGGTGAACTGGAGCAAAATGCCAATTGGGAGGGAAAATGGTTTTTGCAATGTCTTCGGGAGATTTGAGTTGACTAAGGGATGGCTCAACAAAGAATAGATTGTGACTAGGATCTTTAGGAATATAAGGGGAAGATTGAGAATAAGGGACTTGGCTTGATTGGGGTTTGACTAGAGATTGAAATGGATCGTAACTGGAGATCAGGGCTGACTGATAATTGGGCCTGAACTGGCCCAAGGTAGAACCAAGAACAGTATACTGGTTTCGGATTGGAATTGGTGAATGACCGGGGTAGGGGACTAGGGATGAAGGAGTAGATGACTCCTGTTTTACTGGTGCTAAGGAGGCAGGGAGCCTCCTGGTTGACTGCTTGTCTGGGGCCTTTTCAGACATGTTTACTCTGCAAGAATTCTCTAGTTAGGAAATCAGGAATGCAATTGTCTCTCCCTCTCAAATATTCTATCTCAAAATCAAAAATACTTAATATAGCTTGCCATCGTGCAAAAATCTGTTTGGATGCAATATTTTGAACATCTTTTTCAATAACATGCTTGGCACTTTTGCAATCAACTCTGACTAAAAAGTTTTGGTTTAATAAATCATCTTGAAATTTTGAGATGCATAATACTATAGATAAAATTTCCTTTTTAATAGTACTATAATTTTTTTGAGCTTGATTCCAAATGCCAGAATGGAAACGAACAATTTGTTCAGATTTACTCTGCGGAGTTCTTTGTTTAAGAATACCGCCATAACCGATATCAGAAGCATCTGTTTCAACAATTTTGAAAGAATTGACTGAAGGAATACCAAGACAAGGAAGGGTCTTGACATGTAATTTGATTTGTTTTACTATGTTGGTATGAGTAACTGTCCAGACAGGAGGATTGCTCTGGAGACGATCAAATAAAGGTTTACATTGTTTGCGTAAATCATGATAAAAATCAGAGACATAATTTAGGGATCCTAGAAATCGTTGGAGTTGACTTTTATCTAGAATTTCATCCGGAAATTTATCAGCGAAATCAATAACACGATTAATGGGTTTGATTGTGGATTGGAATATATCAAAACCAAGGAATCTGATTTTGGTTTGGAATATTTTAATTTTTGACGCGGAAACAACTAAACCATTTTGCTGGATAATTTCTAAGAATTTACTAAGATGTTTCCAATGTTGTTCAATTGACTGAGAGAAAATAAGGACATCATCAATGTAAACTATGGAAAATTCACTATATGGATTGAATATTTCATTCATTATATTCTGAAATTCACTAGGTGCATTCTTAAGACCAAAGGGCATAACATTCCATTCATAATGACCGAAAGGAGTAACAAATGCAGTTTTGTACCTATCATTTTCATGAATCTGAATTTGCCAAAAACCGCTTTTCATGTCGAATTTTGAAAATACTACGGCATTGCCGAGACGGTTGACTAGATCTCTTTTATTAGGAATTGGGTATCTAATCCATTCAAGAACTGTATTAAGAGGTTTATAATTAATTACTAATCTGGGGACTCCACGTTCTAATTCGGCTTGTTTTTGGACATAAAATGCAGCGCATGACCATGGGGATTTACTTTTCCTAATTATTCCTTTACTGAGTAATTCATTTATTTCTGTCTTGCAAAACTCCATTAATTCTTGACTCATTTGGATTGGTCGTGCTTTTGTAGGTATTTTACTTTCACTGAAGTCTTTAATATAGGGAAGACGCACTAAATGTTTCTTCCTATGCCAGAAAGCATTGGGAAGGTCAGCACAGATTTTACTTTTGATACTTCTTTCAAACGATTGAATTTTAGATTGAATTGTTTCCTGTTTTAACTGTTCTTCAATTCTTTTGAATTTGATTTCTTCCTTAAGATGAGATAACTGTTTGGTTTTACAATTGATTAGATTAATGGTATGTGATATGGAATCCTTTTGAAAGGTTTTGATTGTTTGAAGTGCAGGATTGACTAGAAATTTGAATGTGACCTTTTGATGCATTGGATAAGTTGTTATTGACTCATAATCCGTGGTAAAAGGATATAATAATGTGAGAAATGGGAGACCTAGAATCATTTGATCACTTATATTTCTTATTAAAACAAAGGGTGTTTTAAAACAGACATTATCTTGACAAATATGGGCTTTTGGGATTTCAAATTTTAGTTCCATTTTACTACCATTTGCAGATTTTAAAGATTGAGTTGATTTAACATAATACTTTGTTGGGACTAAGCCTTCCTGGAGGCAATTCAGATCTGCACCGGAATCAACTAGGGCAATAGTTGTTAATTCAAAATCTTGTATGACTAATCGAACCGTGATATACCATTTTTTAATATGAATTTGTTGAATAAGATTTAAAATATTATCATGACTTTGGTCTCTTTCGGCTTCATGGTAGGATGGTTCTGCTTCTAAATTATTAGTATTGATTAACTGAGTTCTTATCTCTTGATTTTCAATTCGTAATTCTTGACTTGTAAGTTTTAATTGTTTGATATCTTCTTTAATCTTGTTGACTTCAGAATGCAAATCTTGGATGGTTACTTCTTTTTTAACTTTATTAAATCGTTCCAAAGTTGTGGTAAGACTAATTGTGCCGGATGGTTTTTTAACTGGATCTTGTTCCTGTTCATTTCTGATAATGACTCTTCTTAACTTTTTCAAGTATTCTGATTTTAATTCTGGGTTCTCAATTTTTCCAATTAGATCTATCAGTAACTCTTCTTGTTCTTCTTGTTTAGTAAGGACATTGATTGTTTTACAACAAGTATCTTGACAACCTATTTTTATTCCTGGGGAACTGGACATTTCATTATCAGTAGAAGAATGATTACTAGATTCGGAATCAGAAAGAACTTCTTCACTGGAGTCAGTATTTTGTAATTCTAATATTCGTATTAAGTCTTCTTTTTCTTCATTAGTAATTTTTAACTGGTTAATCTTGTTTTTTACTGGGCATTTATTTGCAAAGTGACCAGGTTTTTGACACTTATAGCATTTAGATGTATGTTTGTCTGGATGTGTTTTGGGTATCCAATTTTTTGACTTGTTTTGCCAATGTTTTCTTGGTCTTCGCTTTTCGTAAAATTTATCCGTCTGGAAATTGTTTTTATTATATGGTTTGTAAGATTTAAAATATTTCTTATTACTGTATTTATGTTTCTTTTCAGAAATATGTTTATTTTTTCGTGAGGGAGGAATAGGAGGTAAACCATATTGTTCACAGAAATTTCCTAATTCATATTTCGCTTTTCGTTTATCATTATTAATTTGCCGACTTATTTTCATATCAATACACATTTTTAAGCCTTCTTTCTGGATGACACTTACTATGTTTCCATAGGTGAGTTTATCATAATTAATGTGACCTTGTTCATTACTGAGGACTTGTCGAATTTTATGAGCAAATAGATTTGGCAGACCATTAATAAATTTTTCTTTCCAAAACGATTGATTACTATCTTCACGTAGCATTACTCTAGATATAAAGACATCTTTATACCACCTAAAGTCACTTAATGTTGGACATCTTAGGTTACTAAGTTGATCATGAATTCTTGTAGTGACATTACTTGGGGTTCCTATGAAATGTTCAATTATCGTGAGAAGTAAAGTGTTAATTGCATCAGGAACTCCTGCTCCAATTCTTTCATCAAGGACAGGGAGGCCTTCTTCGTCGTGAAGGACAGAATGTATAATTTCTTGTTTAGAATGTTCAGTGAGATGTTTTTCCCACCAAGCACGAAGGGTGCCGGAAAATCCGGTAATGAAGAGATCAAGGATCTCTGGTTGACTGAGGTTATGGTTGGTAGCATAGCTGTTGGCAACCATTGTCATATGTTGTAATTTATTTAATATTTCTTGTTCAGATAAGCCATCTATATTCCATTCATAAAGTTTATCAGCAGAAACTGTGAATTGGTTTTGAAAGATTCTTTCTTCATGTTGAATGTCTGGGGGTGTTGGCCTATTATACCAGTTTTTGGTTAAACTTGTTGGGTTCATTTTATGAGATAGTCTTTTTATTTCAAGGTTTTTAAAAGCATTTTCAATTTTACTGATATTACTTGAATCAGACTCATGGGAACTTGAACTCTCAGAATCTTGACTATGAAGATCAATTACTTGTAAACTTTTCTGTGGATCTTTTGAATTAGGTAAAGATAAGTCTTTTATCATTCGTTCTATTTTTATAATGGACGATGAAGGTTTGAGTGGTAATCCTTTTTTACTGCCCGAAAAAGTTAGTAAAGGTGATTCTGGCTTAGGTTTAGGGTTTGTTTCTTCATTTACTGTGTCTGGAATTTTTGTTAAATTGGGCATACTATATCTAGAGCTAGTTGAAGAATTACTTCTGAACAGCCTACTCATATTGCCAAAGTTTCAGTTATCCTAAATATCTTAATTAAGCTAACAACGCTTATATCTCAAATTCATAATTACCTTAAAACCTACTGCTGTTCACTCATCTCCGCTCATGCACCACCCGCTCATGCCTCTCCCTGGGACTTATTGTTTGGGTACATATGAAATAACTTAAGAAGAGCTTTACTGGAAGTCTTCTGAAAACTTATGAAATCTCACAACAGATATGAAACTAAGAAAATGAAAGGAGAATGAATTTCGAGTCCTTTGTGACTGAGAATGAGCTCTCTTTATATAGGCAGAGGCATCAAGACATGAATGATTAACTAAATATTGTGACCGAAAGGAGCTTTGGCGTTTACTATGGCATGTGGCCAAATAGTCCGAAAGGTGACGAAGCAGCACGCGGCGACACTGTAACATCACAAGACTGGTACTGTTGGATTACATTGTTTACTGCAGCTTCACGTGATTGGGAAAGTCTTCAGAGTTCATTGAGATCATAAGGCTCGTAAGGATCTTGACTGTCTTGAAAATCGGACCAAAGAATCTTTTTCTTCTCTTTTGACTGTTTACTGGATGATGGGTGATTAGTAGCAGCTTGATTTCCCAGGGGGGAGGAATAGGTTGACTTGTGACTGCTTGGAGAGGATGACTGTGAAGGGCATTTATCATCATCAGAATCATCGCCTAACTGCGAGGCTCGAATCATAAGCATTTGAGCCAATTCTTTTAACTCTGCAGGGGACTTGTCATCTAGAGATAAAGTGGAGGAGGAAGAGGTGATTGGCTTTGACGGGTTGACTGTAAGGTCCTTCTTGACTGGTGACTTTGTAACTGAAAACTCTTGATGCACCTGAGAAATGATGCGATCATGGTTGAATTTATCCCACCATTTAACTGAGAAGTGACGAACTAAAATATCATTGTGAATTTCATAGCGCCACTTAAGTATCCACGGCACTTTGTACTTAGCCATGAAATGCAAAAGTAGTGGGAACTCTCGATCTGCTTCACTGAAAGATTGTCGTTCAGTAAAGAATTTGACTGCTTCTTGGAGGGGCGGCGGCAGGAGCCGGAGCATTGGGCCAAAATCGGACCACCATTTGAGAAACCACTTAGGGAATGATCCTTTGAATTTACTGTCGAAGTTGATAAACCAGGAGTGACTGAAAGTCTCCGTTTGATGGAGAAATACCTTACTCCAGGCATCAATATAATCAAAGTACGTAAATGGAGTATCAGAATTAGGGAGATCTTGCCTGTCATATGGGGGACGTTTCCATTGGGACAAGTTGATTACTTGCATAATGTAGATTGAATGATAAAGAATGTTACTGGGGTTACTTTTGTCATAAATTGGCTTGAGGTGAATGGATGCGGTATGGAGGAGAATCTCCATGTAAAACTTAATTGACTTCTTGGGGTGAACTGGAGCAAAATGCCAATTGGGAGGGAAAATGGTTTTTGCAATGTCTTCGGGAGATTTGAGTTGACTAAGGGATGGCTCAACAAAGAATAGATTGTGACTAGGATCTTTAGGAATATAAGGGGAAGATTGAGAATAAGGGACTTGGCTTGATTGGGGTTTGACTAGAGATTGAAATGGATCGTAACTGGAGATCAGGGCTGACTGATAATTGGGCCTGAACTGGCCCAAGGTAGAACCAAGAACAGTATACTGGTTTCGGATTGGAATTGGTGAATGACCGGGGTAGGGGACTAGGGATGAAGGAGTAGATGACTCCTGTTTTACTGGTGCTAAGGAGGCAGGGAGCCTCCTGGTTGACTGCTTGTCTGGGGCCTTTTCAGACATGTTTACTCTGCAAGAATTCTCTAGTTAGGAAATCAGGAATGCAATTGTCTCTCCCTCTCAAATATTCTATCTCAAAATCAAAAATACTTAATATAGCTTGCCATCGTGCAAAAATCTGTTTGGATGCAATATTTTGAACATCTTTTTCAATAACATGCTTGGCACTTTTGCAATCAACTCTGACTAAAAAGTTTTGGTTTAATAAATCATCTTGAAATTTTGAGATGCATAATACTATAGATAAAATTTCCTTTTTAATAGTACTATAATTTTTTTGAGCTTGATTCCAAATGCCAGAATGGAAACGAACAATTTGTTCAGATTTACTCTGCGGAGTTCTTTGTTTAAGAATACCGCCATAACCGATATCAGAAGCATCTGTTTCAACAATTTTGAAAGAATTGACTGAAGGAATACCAAGACAAGGAAGGGTCTTGACATGTAATTTGATTTGTTTTACTATGTTGGTATGAGTAACTGTCCAGACAGGAGGATTGCTCTGGAGACGATCAAATAAAGGTTTACATTGTTTGCGTAAATCATGATAAAAATCAGAGACATAATTTAGGGATCCTAGAAATCGTTGGAGTTGACTTTTATCTAGAATTTCATCCGGAAATTTATCAGCGAAATCAATAACACGATTAATGGGTTTGATTGTGGATTGGAATATATCAAAACCAAGGAATCTGATTTTGGTTTGGAATATTTTAATTTTTGACGCGGAAACAACTAAACCATTTTGCTGGATAATTTCTAAGAATTTACTAAGATGTTTCCAATGTTGTTCAATTGACTGAGAGAAAATAAGGACATCATCAATGTAAACTATGGAAAATTCACTATATGGATTGAATATTTCATTCATTATATTCTGAAATTCACTAGGTGCATTCTTAAGACCAAAGGGCATAACATTCCATTCATAATGACCGAAAGGAGTAACAAATGCAGTTTTGTACCTATCATTTTCATGAATCTGAATTTGCCAAAAACCGCTTTTCATGTCGAATTTTGAAAATACTACGGCATTGCCGAGACGGTTGACTAGATCTCTTTTATTAGGAATTGGGTATCTAATCCATTCAAGAACTGTATTAAGAGGTTTATAATTAATTACTAATCTGGGGACTCCACGTTCTAATTCGGCTTGTTTTTGGACATAAAATGCAGCGCATGACCATGGGGATTTACTTTTCCTAATTATTCCTTTACTGAGTAATTCATTTATTTCTGTCTTGCAAAACTCCATTAATTCTTGACTCATTTGGATTGGTCGTGCTTTTGTAGGTATTTTACTTTCACTGAAGTCTTTAATATAGGGAAGACGCACTAAATGTTTCTTCCTATGCCAGAAAGCATTGGGAAGGTCAGCACAGATTTTACTTTTGATACTTCTTTCAAACGATTGAATTTTAGATTGAATTGTTTCCTGTTTTAACTGTTCTTCAATTCTTTTGAATTTGATTTCTTCCTTAAGATGAGATAACTGTTTGGTTTTACAATTGATTAGATTAATGGTATGTGATATGGAATCCTTTTGAAAGGTTTTGATTGTTTGAAGTGCAGGATTGACTAGAAATTTGAATGTGACCTTTTGATGCATTGGATAAGTTGTTATTGACTCATAATCCGTGGTAAAAGGATATAATAATGTGAGAAATGGGAGACCTAGAATCATTTGATCACTTATATTTCTTATTAAAACAAAGGGTGTTTTAAAACAGACATTATCTTGACAAATATGGGCTTTTGGGATTTCAAATTTTAGTTCCATTTTACTACCATTTGCAGATTTTAAAGATTGAGTTGATTTAACATAATACTTTGTTGGGACTAAGCCTTCCTGGAGGCAATTCAGATCTGCACCGGAATCAACTAGGGCAATAGTTGTTAATTCAAAATCTTGTATGACTAATCGAACCGTGATATACCATTTTTTAATATGAATTTGTTGAATAAGATTTAAAATATTATCATGACTTTGGTCTCTTTCGGCTTCATGGTAGGATGGTTCTGCTTCTAAATTATTAGTATTGATTAACTGAGTTCTTATCTCTTGATTTTCAATTCGTAATTCTTGACTTGTAAGTTTTAATTGTTTGATATCTTCTTTAATCTTGTTGACTTCAGAATGCAAATCTTGGATGGTTACTTCTTTTTTAACTTTATTAAATCGTTCCAAAGTTGTGGTAAGACTAATTGTGCCGGATGGTTTTTTAACTGGATCTTGTTCCTGTTCATTTCTGATAATGACTCTTCTTAACTTTTTCAAGTATTCTGATTTTAATTCTGGGTTCTCAATTTTTCCAATTAGATCTATCAGTAACTCTTCTTGTTCTTCTTGTTTAGTAAGGACATTGATTGTTTTACAACAAGTATCTTGACAACCTATTTTTATTCCTGGGGAACTGGACATTTCATTATCAGTAGAAGAATGATTACTAGATTCGGAATCAGAAAGAACTTCTTCACTGGAGTCAGTATTTCGTAATTCTAATATTCGTATTAAGTCTTCTTTTTCTTCATTAGTAATTTTTAACTGGTTAATCTTGTTTTTTACTGGGCATTTATTTGCAAAGTGACCAGGTTTTTGACACTTATAGCATTTAGATGTATGTTTGTCTGGATGTGTTTTGGGTATCCAATTTTTTGACTTGTTTTGCCAATGTTTTCTTGGTCTTCGCTTTTCGTAAAATTTATCCGTCTGGAAATTGTTTTTATTATATGGTTTGTAAGATTTAAAATATTTCTTATTACTGTATTTATGTTTCTTTTCAGAAATATGTTTATTTTTTCGTGAGGGAGGAATAGGAGGTAAACCATATTGTTCACAGAAATTTCCTAATTCATATTTCGCTTTTCGTTTATCATTATTAATTTGCCGACTTATTTTCATATCAATACACATTTTTAAGCCTTCTTTCTGGATGACACTTACTATGTTTCCATAGGTGAGTTTATCATAATTAATGTGACCTTGTTCATTACTGAGGACTTGTCGAATTTTATGAGCAAATAGATTTGGCAGACCATTAATAAATTTTTCTTTCCAAAACGATTGATTACTATCTTCACGTAGCATTACTCTAGATATAAAGACATCTTTATACCACCTAAAGTCACTTAATGTTGGACATCTTAGGTTACTAAGTTGATCATGAATTCTTGTAGTGACATTACTTGGGGTTCCTATGAAATGTTCAATTATCGTGAGAAGTAAAGTGTTAATTGCATCAGGAACTCCTGCTCCAATTCTTTCATCAAAGACAGGGAGGCCTTCTTCGTCGTGAAGGACAGAATGTATAATTTCTTGTTTAGAATGTTCAGTGAGATGTTTTTCCCACCAAGCACGAAGGGTGCCGGAAAATCCGGTAATGAAGAGATCAAGGATCTCTGGTTGACTGAGGTTATGGTTGGTAGCATAGCTGTTGGCAACCATTGTCATATGTTGTAATTTATTTAATATTTCTTGTTCAGATAAGCCATCTATATTCCATTCATAAAGTTTATCAGCAGAAACTGTGAATTGGTTTTGAAAGATTCTTTCTTCATGTTGAATGTCTGGGGGTGTTGGCCTATTATACCAGTTTTTGGTTAAACTTGTTGGGTTCATTTTATGAGATAGTCTTTTTATTTCAAGGTTTTTAAAAGCATTTTCAATTTTACTGATATTACTTGAATCAGACTCATGGGAACTTGAACTCTCAGAATCTTGACTATGAAGATCAATTACTTGTAAACTTTTCTGTGGATCTTTTGAATTAGGTAAAGATAAGTCTTTTATCATTCGTTCTATTTTTATAATGGACGATGAAGGTTTGAGTGGTAATCCTTTTTTACTGCCCGAAAAAGTTAGTAAAGGTGATTCTGGCTTAGGTTTAGGGTTTGTTTCTTCATTTACTGATTTATCCAATTTTGTTTCAATTTTATCTAACTGTTTTCCTAGGGTGATGAGACTTTGATTTGTATAGTTGTTTTGTTCGATTATTTTCTTAAAATCTTGACCTGTTTCCTGTGTGGGAACCTTAAATGGTGATGCGACAACTTTAGCTTGATTGACATTAAGTATGATTGTTTCAGGAGGAGGATGACTAGATGTTACTTGGGTTGAATCTTGCTTAACCCAATGTTCTTGGGTAATGACTTTTAAGTTATTTACTTCTGGATAATGGTTATCAATAAAATCGAGGAAAAATATATTAGTTTGAGTTTGTTTCATGAAATTTTCCCAATGTTGAAATATATTTTCTTTTTCTTGCGAATTAAATCTTTGTCGGAAAACATTTCTTCGTTCAATATTGTTGATTGACTCTATATCCTGATTTAGAAATTTCCAATTAATTTGAAATGGTTTCGTCATTGTTAATAATTGAGAATGGACTTCAAAATCTGACTGGGTTGGTGAAGTTGGTTCTTTATAAGTACCGTAGCTAACTTGAGACTTAGTTTGAACACCTTTTAATTTTAAGTTTTTTAATTCTTGGTTGATGTCGTGATCTCTTATGGATTCAGTCATGGTGGATGCAGTTCCAGCAAAAGAATGCCTGGAAGGGTCAATTTTTGCAGAAGAGGAAGTATCGTCGATATCTCTTAGTTGGACACTAGATCTGGGTCTTTGACTATCAAATTTTATTTTTACTGTACCATCTAAGTATTGTTGAATATCATCAAAATTTGTAAAGTTTCGTTGTATATTAAGCGGCTGACTCACCATCTTTATCATTCTCCTTTCGTTGTTTACTGTACCATCTTTATCATTCTCCTTTCATTTTCTTAGTTTCATATCTGTTCAGAAGTAATTCTTCAACTAGCTCTAGATATAGTATGCCCAATTTAACAAAAATTCCAGACATAGTCAATGAAGAACAAGTAACTTATTCTGCTAATGAAGAAGTAAACTTCCATGACTGGAATATACCCAAAATTCCAACCAGTGAAATTTATAAGAAAAAATGGTCAATTTCCTCTTTTAAAAGTGAACATCATGTTAAGACAGTAGAACAAGTTTATGCTTTAAGTAAAGAACATGAAACCTGTCAATTGTTTAATACTGAGTCCTTACGAAAACATAGAAAAGATGGTCATAACTTCTTACATATCGGTTTAGTCCAAGTCGCAGTTAAACCATTAACAAGATTAGGTCTAAATGCTTCAGTTTTATTATGTCTCCGAGATGCAAGATTCACTGACTTTAGTGATAGCACTCTTGGAATGATTGAGTCAAGCCTTTGTAATGGACCAATCCACTTTGATTGTTATCCAGATTTCACAATCAGTCTCTCTGATCCCCATGTCTTAAAAGCTTTAACGTTAAACATTAAAACCTCAGGATATCATATACTTGAAGGTAGTCAACCCTTAGCCTTAATATTTCGAATCTATTACAAAACAACAGGCACAAACATGAATTTTCAAGCTCTTAATAAAAGCCCAAAAGATCAAACATTGCTAATACAAAGTAACCAAGGAAACTCACGAATCCGAGTCCCGCAAACAATTAGTTGGTCGGATGTTAATCTCCCTTCAGAATGGTCATTAGTCAATGAAAGTCAGCCGCTTAATATACAACGAAACTTTACAAATTTTGATGATATTCAACAATACTTAGATGGTACAGTAAAAATAAAATTTGATAGTCAAAGACCCAGATCTAGTGTCCAACTAAGAGATATCGACGATACTTCCTCTTCTGCAAAAATTGACCCTTCCAGGCATTCTTTTGCTGGAACTGCATCCACCATGACTGAATCCATAAGAGATCACGACATCAACCAAGAATTAAAAAACTTAAAATTAAAAGGTGTTCAAACTAAGTCTCAAGTTAGCTACGGTACTTATAAAGAACCAACTTCACCAACCCAGTCAGATTTTGAAGTCCATTCTCAATTATTAACAATGACGAAACCATTTCAAATTAATTGGAAATTTCTAAATCAGGATATAGAGTCAATCAACAATATTGAACGAAGAAATGTTTTCCGACAAAGATTTAATTCGCAAGAAAAAGAAAATATATTTCAACATTGGGAAAATTTCATGAAACAAACTCAAACTAATATATTTTTCCTCGATTTTATTGATAACCATTATCCAGAAGTAAATAACTTAAAAGTCATTACCCAAGAACATTGGGTTAAGCAAGATTCAACCCAAGTAACATCTAGTCATCCTCCTCCTGAAACAATCATACTTAATGTCAATCAAGCTAAAGTTGTCGCATCACCATTTAAGGTTCCCACACAGGAAACAGGTCAAGATTTTAAGAAAATAATCGAACAAAACAACTATACAAATCAAAGTCTCATCACCCTAGGAAAACAGTTAGATAAAATTGAAACAAAATTGGATAAATCAGTAAATGAAGAAACAAACCCTAAACCTAAGCCAGAATCACCTTTACTAACTTTTTCGGGCAGTAAAAAAGGATTACCACTCAAACCTTCATCGTCCATTATAAAAATAGAACGAATGATAAAAGACTTATCTTTACCTAATTCAAAAGATCCACAGAAAAGTTTACAAGTAATTGATCTTCATAGTCAAGATTCTGAGAGTTCAAGTTCCCATGAGTCTGATTCAAGTAATATCAGTAAAATTGAAAATGCTTTTAAAAACCTTGAAATAAAAAGACTATCTCATAAAATGAACCCAACAAGTTTAACCAAAAACTGGTATAATAGGCCAACACCCCCAGACATTCAACATGAAGAAAGAATCTTTCAAAACCAATTCACAGTTTCTGCTGATAAACTTTATGAATGGAATATAGATGGCTTATCTGAACAAGAAATATTAAATAAATTACAACATATGACAATGGTTGCCAACAGCTATGCTACCAACCATAACCTCAGTCAACCAGAGATCCTTGATCTCTTCATTACCGGATTTTCCGGCACCCTTCGTGCTTGGTGGGAAAAACATCTCACTGAACATTCTAAACAAGAAATTATACATTCTGTCCTTCACGACGAAGAAGGCCTCCCTGTCTTTGATGAAAGAATTGGAGCAGGAGTTCCTGATGCAATTAACACTTTACTTCTCACGATAATTGAACATTTCATAGGAACCCCAAGTAATGTCACTACAAGAATTCATGATCAACTTAGTAACCTAAGATGTCCAACATTAAGTGACTTTAGGTGGTATAAAGATGTCTTTATATCTAGAGTAATGCTACGTGAAGATAGTAATCAATCGTTTTGGAAAGAAAAATTTATTAATGGTCTGCCAAATCTATTTGCTCATAAAATTCGACAAGTCCTCAGTAATGAACAAGGTCACATTAATTATGATAAACTCACCTATGGAAACATAGTAAGTGTCATCCAGAAAGAAGGCTTAAAAATGTGTATTGATATGAAAATAAGTCGGCAAATTAATAATGATAAACGAAAAGCGAAATATGAATTAGGAAATTTCTGTGAACAATATGGTTTACCTCCTATTCCTCCCTCACGAAAAAATAAACATATTTCTGAAAAGAAACATAAATACAGTAATAAGAAATATTTTAAATCTTACAAACCATATAATAAAAACAATTTCCAGACGGATAAATTTTACGAAAAGCGAAGACCAAGAAAACATTGGCAAAACAAGTCAAAAAATTGGATACCCAAAACACATCCAGACAAACATACATCTAAATGCTATAAGTGTCAAAAACCTGGTCACTTTGCAAATAAATGCCCAGTAAAAAACAAGATTAACCAGTTAAAAATTACTAATGAAGAAAAAGAAGACTTAATACGAATATTAGAATTACGAAATACTGACTCCAGTGAAGAAGTTCTTTCTGATTCCGAATCTAGTAATCATTCTTCTACTGATAATGAAATGTCCAGTTCCCCAGGAATAAAAATAGGTTGTCAAGATACTTGTTGTAAAACAATCAATGTCCTTACTAAACAAGAAGAACAAGAAGAGTTACTGATAGATCTAATTGGAAAAATTGAGAACCCAGAATTAAAATCAGAATACTT
Source organism: Oemleria cerasiformis (assembly GCA_037349345.1). NCBI lineage: Eukaryota > Viridiplantae > Streptophyta > Magnoliopsida > Rosales > Rosaceae > Oemleria > Oemleria cerasiformis. The sequence continues at coordinate 11,623,054 of JAZGTL010000009.1, read as the reverse complement.
GAAAAAGTTAAGAAGAGTCATTATCAGAAATGAACAGGAACAAGATCCAGTTAAAAAACCATCCGGCACAATTAGTCTTACCACAACTTTGGAACGATTTAATAAAGTTAAAAAAGAAGTAACCATCCAAGATTTGCATTCTGAAGTCAACAAGATTAAAGAAGATATCAAACAATTAAAACTTACAAGTCAAGAATTACGAATTGAAAATCAAGAGATAAGAACTCAGTTAATCAATACTAATAATTTAGAAGCAGAACCATCCTACCATGAAGCCGAAAGAGACCAAAGTCATGATAATATTTTAAATCTTATTCAACAAATTCATATTAAAAAATGGTATATCACGGTTCGATTAGTCATACAAGATTTTGAATTAACAACTATTGCCCTAGTTGATTCCGGTGCAGATCTGAATTGCCTCCAGGAAGGCTTAGTCCCAACAAAGTATTATGTTAAATCAACTCAATCTTTAAAATCTGCAAATGGTAGTAAAATGGAACTAAAATTTGAAATCCCAAAAGCCCATATTTGTCAAGATAATGTCTGTTTTAAAACACCCTTTGTTTTAATAAGAAATATAAGTGATCAAATGATTCTAGGTCTCCCATTTCTCACATTATTATATCCTTTTACCACGGATTATGAGTCAATAACAACTTATCCAATGCATCAAAAGGTCACATTCAAATTTCTAGTCAATCCTGCACTTCAAACAATCAAAACCTTTCAAAAGGATTCCATATCACATACCATTAATCTAATCAATTGTAAAACCAAACAGTTATCTCATCTTAAGGAAGAAATCAAATTCAAAAGAATTGAAGAACAGTTAAAACAGGAAACAATTCAATCTAAAATTCAATCGTTTGAAAGAAGTATCAAAAGTAAAATCTGTGCTGACCTTCCCAATGCTTTCTGGCATAGGAAGAAACATTTAGTGCGTCTTCCCTATATTAAAGACTTCAGTGAAAGTAAAATACCTACAAAAGCACGACCAATCCAAATGAGTCAAGAATTAATGGAGTTTTGCAAGACAGAAATAAATGAATTACTCAGTAAAGGAATAATTAGGAAAAGTAAATCCCCATGGTCATGCGCTGCATTTTATGTCCAAAAACAAGCCGAATTAGAACGTGGAGTCCCCAGATTAGTAATTAATTATAAACCTCTTAATACAGTTCTTGAATGGATTAGATACCCAATTCCTAATAAAAGAGATCTAGTCAACCGTCTCGGCAATGCCGTAGTATTTTCAAAATTCGACATGAAAAGCGGTTTTTGGCAAATTCAGATTCATGAAAATGATAGGTACAAAACTGCATTTGTTACTCCTTTCGGTCATTATGAATGGAATGTTATGCCCTTTGGTCTTAAGAATGCACCTAGTGAATTTCAGAATATAATGAATGAAATATTCAATCCATATAGTGAATTTTCCATAGTTTACATTGATGATGTCCTTATTTTCTCTCAGTCAATTGAACAACATTGGAAACATCTTAGTAAATTCTTAGAAATTATCCAGCAAAATGGTTTAGTTGTTTCCGCGTCAAAAATTAAAATATTCCAAACCAAAATCAGATTCCTTGGTTTTGATATATTCCAATCCACAATCAAACCCATTAATCGTGTTATTGATTTCGCTGATAAATTTCCGGATGAAATTCTAGATAAAAGTCAACTCCAACGATTTCTAGGATCCCTAAATTATGTCTCTGATTTTTATCATGATTTACGCAAACAATGTAAACCTTTATTTGATCGTCTCCAGAGCAATCCTCCTGTCTGGACAGTTACTCATACCAACATAGTAAAACAAATCAAATTACATGTCAAGACCCTTCCTTGTCTTGGTATTCCTTCAGTCAATTCTTTCAAAATTGTTGAAACAGATGCTTCTGATATCGGTTATGGCGGTATTCTTAAACAAAGAACTCCGCAGAGTAAATCTGAACAAATTGTTCGTTTCCATTCTGGCATTTGGAATCAAGCTCAAAAAAATTATAGTACTATTAAAAAGGAAATTTTATCTATAGTATTATGCATCTCAAAATTTCAAGATGATTTATTAAACCAAAACTTTTTAGTCAGAGTTGATTGCAAAAGTGCCAAGCATGTTATTGAAAAAGATGTTCAAAATATTGCATCCAAACAGATTTTTGCACGATGGCAAGCTATATTAAGTATTTTTGATTTTGAGATAGAATATTTGAGAGGGAGAGACAATTGCATTCCTGATTTCCTAACTAGAGAATTCTTGCAGAGTAAACATGTCTGAAAAGGCCCCAGACAAGCAGTCAACCAGGAGGCTCCCTGCCTCCTTAGCACCAGTAAAACATGAGTCATCTACTCCTTCATCCCTAGTCCCCTACCCCGGTCATTCACCAATTCCAATCCGAAACCAGTATACTGTTCTTGGTTCTACCTTGGGCCAGTTCAGGCCCAATTATCAGTCAGCCCTGATCTCCAGTTACGATCCATTTCAATCTCTAGTCAAACCCCAATCAAGCCAAGTCCCTTATTCTCAATCTTCCCCTTATATTCCTAAAGATCCTAGTCACAATCTATTCTTTGTTGAGCCATCCCTTAGTCAACTCAAATCTCCCGAAGACATTGCAAAAACCATTTTCCCTCCCAATTGGCATTTTGCTCCAGTTCACCCCAAGAAGTCAATTAAGTTTTACATGGAGATTCTCCTCCATACCGCATCCATTCACCTCAAGCCAATTTATGACAAAAGTAACCCCAGTAACATTCTTTATCATTCAATCTACATTATGCAAGTAATCAACTTGTCCCAATGGAAACGTCCCCCATATGACAGGCAAGATCTCCCTAATTCTGATACTCCATTTACGTACTTTGATTATATTGATGCCTGGAGTAAGGTATTTCTCCATCAAACGGAGACTTTCAGTCACTCCTGGTTTATCAACTTCGACAGTAAATTCAAAGGATCATTCCCTAAGTGGTTTCTCAAATGGTGGTCCGATTTTGGCCCAATGCTCCGGCTCCTGCCGCCGCCCCTCCAAGAAGCAGTCAAATTCTTTACTGAACGACAATCTTTCAGTGAAGCAGATCGAGAGTTCCCACTACTTTTGCATTTCATGGCTAAGTACAAAGTGCCGTGGATACTTAAGTGGCGCTATGAAATTCACAATGATATTTTAGTTCGTCACTTCTCAGTTAAATGGTGGGATAAATTCAACCATGATCGCATCATTTCTCAGGTGCATCAAGAGTTTTCAGTTACAAAGTCACCAGTCAAGAAGGACCTTACAGTCAACCCGTCAAAGCCAATCACCTCTTCCTCCTCCACTTTATCTCTAGATGACAAGTCCCCTGCAGAGTTAAAAGAATTGGCTCAAATGCTTATGATTCGAGCCTCGCAGTTAGGCGATGATTCTGATGATGATAAATGCCCTTCACAGTCATCCTCTCCAAGCAGTCACAAGTCAACCTATTCCTCCCCCCTGGGAAATCAAGCTGCTACTAATCACCCATCATCCAGTAAACAGTCAAAAGAGAAGAAAAAGATTCTTTGGTCCGATTTTCAAGACAGTCAAGATCCTTACGAGCCTTATGATCTCAATGAACTCTGAAGACTTTCCCAATCACGTGAAGCTGCAGTAAACAATGTAATCCAACAGTACCAGTCTTGTGATGTTACAGTATCCGACAACACACTATTCATGAACAGTGTCGCCGCGTGCTGCTTCGTCACCTTTCGGACTATTTGGCCACATGCCATAGTAAACGCCAAAGCTCCTTTCGGTCACAATATTTAGTTAATCATTCATGTCTTGATGCCTCTGCCTATATAAAGAGAGCTCATTCTCAGTCACAAAGGACTCGAAATTCATTCTCCTTTCATTTTCTTAGTTTCATATCTGTTGTGAGATTTCATAAGTTTTCAGAAGACTTCCAGTAAAGCTCTTCTTAAGTTATTTCATATGTAAGCTTTCAAAGTTTCAAATCAGTAAAACAAAGTTATTTCATTCATCCATGATTTCAAGCATAATTTTCTTATTCATATTCATAATCATTCTGCATATAATTTACATTGTTTCATGCTATTTTCCAAAGTATCTGCTTCCTCATTTCTTTGAATTACTTCATATACATGCTCTGGACAGACTTGATTTGTGGCTTCAATCACACTAGTTAACTGCTGCCTTGCTTCCGTCCCCTTTTGGTATCAGAGCCATAAGTGTTGAGATCTTATTTCTGTCTAGTTAACTCATCCGCCCAAGTGGCTGGTTATCTCTGTCTATCTTGATTCTGCTATTATCGTTTATTCTGTTTATTCATATTGTCCTCATCATCTATTGTTCTATCTTTTCTCCAAACAGTAGGTCCGGACCCAAACAATAAGTCCCAGGGAGAGGCATGAGCGGGTGGTGCATGAGCGGAGATGAGTGAACAGCAGTAGGTTTTAAGGTAATTATGAATTTGAGATATAAGCGTTGTTAGCTTAATTAAGATATTTAGGATAACTGAAACTTTGGCAATATGAGTAGGCTGTTCAGAAGTAATTCTTCAACTAGCTCTAGATATAGTATGCCCAATTTAACAAAAATTCCAGACATAGTCAATGAAGAACAAGTAACTTATTCTGCTAATGAAGAAGTAAACTTCCATGACTGGAATATACCCAAAATTCCAACCAGTGAAATTTATAAGAAAAAATGGTCAATTTCCTCTTTTAAAAGTGAACATCATGTTAAGACAGTAGAACAAGTTTATGCTTTAAGTAAAGAACATGAAACCTGTCAATTGTTTAATACTGAGTCCTTACGAAAACATAGAAAAGATGGTCATAACTTCTTACATATCGGTTTAGTCCAAGTCGCAGTTAAACCATTAACAAGATTAGGTCTAAATGCTTCAGTTTTATTATGTCTCCGAGATGCAAGATTCACTGACTTTAGTGATAGCACTCTTGGAATGATTGAGTCAAGCCTTTGTAATGGACCAATCCACTTTGATTGTTATCCAGATTTCACAATCAGTCTCTCTGATCCCCATGTCTTAAAAGCTTTAACGTTAAACATTAAAACCTCAGGATATCATATACTTGAAGGTAGTCAACCCTTAGCCTTAATATTTCGAATCTATTACAAAACAACAGGCACAAACATGAATTTTCAAGCTCTTAATAAAAGCCCAAAAGATCAAACATTGCTAATACAAAGTAACCAAGGAAACTCACGAATCCGAGTCCCGCAAACAATTAGTTGGTCGGATGTTAATCTCCCTTCAGAATGGTCATTAGTCAATGAAAGTCAGCCGCTTAATATACAACGAAACTTTACAAATTTTGATGATATTCAACAATACTTAGATGGTACAGTAAAAATAAAATTTGATAGTCAAAGACCCAGATCTAGTGTCCAACTAAGAGATATCGACGATACTTCCTCTTCTGCAAAAATTGACCCTTCCAGGCATTCTTTTGCTGGAACTGCATCCACCATGACTGAATCCATAAGAGATCACGACATCAACCAAGAATTAAAAAACTTAAAATTAAAAGGTGTTCAAACTAAGTCTCAAGTTAGCTACGGTACTTATAAAGAACCAACTTCACCAACCCAGTCAGATTTTGAAGTCCATTCTCAATTATTAACAATGACGAAACCATTTCAAATTAATTGGAAATTTCTAAATCAGGATATAGAGTCAATCAACAATATTGAACGAAGAAATGTTTTCCGACAAAGATTTAATTCGCAAGAAAAAGAAAATATATTTCAACATTGGGAAAATTTCATGAAACAAACTCAAACTAATATATTTTTCCTCGATTTTATTGATAACCATTATCCAGAAGTAAATAACTTAAAAGTCATTACCCAAGAACATTGGGTTAAGCAAGATTCAACCCAAGTAACATCTAGTCATCCTCCTCCTGAAACAATCATACTTAATGTCAATCAAGCTAAAGTTGTCGCATCACCATTTAAGGTTCCCACACAGGAAACAGGTCAAGATTTTAAGAAAATAATCGAACAAAACAACTATACAAATCAAAGTCTCATCACCCTAGGAAAACAGTTAGATAAAATTGAAACAAAATTGGATAAATCAGTAAATGAAGAAACAAACCCTAAACCTAAGCCAGAATCACCTTTACTAACTTTTTCGGGCAGTAAAAAAGGATTACCACTCAAACCTTCATCGTCCATTATAAAAATAGAACGAATGATAAAAGACTTATCTTTACCTAATTCAAAAGATCCACAGAAAAGTTTACAAGTAATTGATCTTCATAGTCAAGATTCTGAGAGTTCAAGTTCCCATGAGTCTGATTCAAGTAATATCAGTAAAATTGAAAATGCTTTTAAAAACCTTGAAATAAAAAGACTATCTCATAAAATGAACCCAACAAGTTTAACCAAAAACTGGTATAATAGGCCAACACCCCCAGACATTCAACATGAAGAAAGAATCTTTCAAAACCAATTCACAGTTTCTGCTGATAAACTTTATGAATGGAATATAGATGGCTTATCTGAACAAGAAATATTAAATAAATTACAACATATGACAATGGTTGCCAACAGCTATGCTACCAACCATAACCTCAGTCAACCAGAGATCCTTGATCTCTTCATTACCGGATTTTCCGGCACCCTTCGTGCTTGGTGGGAAAAACATCTCACTGAACATTCTAAACAAGAAATTATACATTCTGTCCTTCACGACGAAGAAGGCCTCCCTGTCTTTGATGAAAGAATTGGAGCAGGAGTTCCTGATGCAATTAACACTTTACTTCTCACGATAATTGAACATTTCATAGGAACCCCAAGTAATGTCACTACAAGAATTCATGATCAACTTAGTAACCTAAGATGTCCAACATTAAGTGACTTTAGGTGGTATAAAGATGTCTTTATATCTAGAGTAATGCTACGTGAAGATAGTAATCAATCGTTTTGGAAAGAAAAATTTATTAATGGTCTGCCAAATCTATTTGCTCATAAAATTCGACAAGTCCTCAGTAATGAACAAGGTCACATTAATTATGATAAACTCACCTATGGAAACATAGTAAGTGTCATCCAGAAAGAAGGCTTAAAAATGTGTATTGATATGAAAATAAGTCGGCAAATTAATAATGATAAACGAAAAGCGAAATATGAATTAGGAAATTTCTGTGAACAATATGGTTTACCTCCTATTCCTCCCTCACGAAAAAATAAACATATTTCTGAAAAGAAACATAAATACAGTAATAAGAAATATTTTAAATCTTACAAACCATATAATAAAAACAATTTCCAGACGGATAAATTTTACGAAAAGCGAAGACCAAGAAAACATTGGCAAAACAAGTCAAAAAATTGGATACCCAAAACACATCCAGACAAACATACATCTAAATGCTATAAGTGTCAAAAACCTGGTCACTTTGCAAATAAATGCCCAGTAAAAAACAAGATTAACCAGTTAAAAATTACTAATGAAGAAAAAGAAGACTTAATACGAATATTAGAATTACGAAATACTGACTCCAGTGAAGAAGTTCTTTCTGATTCCGAATCTAGTAATCATTCTTCTACTGATAATGAAATGTCCAGTTCCCCAGGAATAAAAATAGGTTGTCAAGATACTTGTTGTAAAACAATCAATGTCCTTACTAAACAAGAAGAACAAGAAGAGTTACTGATAGATCTAATTGGAAAAATTGAGAACCCAGAATTAAAATCAGAATACTTGAAAAAGTTAAGAAGAGTCATTATCAGAAATGAACAGGAACAAGATCCAGTTAAAAAACCATCCGGCACAATTAGTCTTACCACAACTTTGGAACGATTTAATAAAGTTAAAAAAGAAGTAACCATCCAAGATTTGCATTCTGAAGTCAACAAGATTAAAGAAGATATCAAACAATTAAAACTTACAAGTCAAGAATTACGAATTGAAAATCAAGAGATAAGAACTCAGTTAATCAATACTAATAATTTCGAAGCAGAACCATCCTACCATGAAGCCGAAAGAGACCAAAGTCATGATAATATTTTAAATCTTATTCAACAAATTCATATTAAAAAATGGTATATCACGGTTCGATTAGTCATACAAGATTTTGAATTAACAACTATTGCCCTAGTTGATTCCGGTGCAGATCTGAATTGCCTCCAGGAAGGCTTAGTCCCAACAAAGTATTATGTTAAATCAACTCAATCTTTAAAATCTGCAAATGGTAGTAAAATGGAACTAAAATTTGAAATCCCAAAAGCCCATATTTGTCAAGATAATGTCTGTTTTAAAACACCCTTTGTTTTAATAAGAAATATAAGTGATCAAATGATTCTAGGTCTCCCATTTCTCACATTATTATATCCTTTTACCACGGATTATGAGTCAATAACAACTTATCCAATGCATCAAAAGGTCACATTCAAATTTCTAGTCAATCCTGCACTTCAAACAATCAAAACCTTTCAAAAGGATTCCATATCACATACCATTAATCTAATCAATTGTAAAACCAAACAGTTATCTCATCTTAAGGAAGAAATCAAATTCAAAAGAATTGAAGAACAGTTAAAACAGGAAACAATTCAATCTAAAATTCAATCGTTTGAAAGAAGTATCAAAAGTAAAATCTGTGCTGACCTTCCCAATGCTTTCTGGCATAGGAAGAAACATTTAGTGCGTCTTCCCTATATTAAAGACTTCAGTGAAAGTAAAATACCTTACTCCAGGCATCAATATAATCAAAGTACGTAAATGGAGTATCAGAATTAGGGAGATCTTGCCTGTCATATGGGGGACGTTTCCATTGGGACAAGTTGATTACTTGCATAATGTAGATTGAATGATAAAGAATGTTACTGGGGTTACTTTTGTCATAAATTGGCTTGAGGTGAATGGATGCGGTATGGAGGAGAATCTCCATGTAAAACTTAATTGACTTCTTGGGGTGAACTGGAGCAAAATGCCAATTGGGAGGGAAAATGGTTTTTGCAATGAATTGGTTTTGAAAGATTCTTTCTTCATGTTGAATGTCTGGGGGTGTTGGCCTATTATACCAGTTTTTGGTTAAACTTGTTGGGTTCATTTTATGAGATAGTCTTTTTATTTCAATTGTTTAATACTGAGTCCCTCCCAATTTAGTCCAAGTCGCAGTTAAACCATTAACAAGATTAGGTCTAAATGCTTCAGTTTTATTATGTCTCCGAGATGCAAGAATCACTGACTTTAGTGATAGCACTCTTGGAATGATTGAGTCAAGCCTTTGTAATGGACCAATCCACTTTGATTGTTATCCAGATTTCACAATCAGTCTCTCTGATCCCCATGTCTTAAAAGCTTTAACGTTAAACATTAAAACCTCAGGATATCATATACTTGAAGGTAGTCAACCCTTAGCCTTAATATTTCGAATCTATTACAAAACAACAGGCACAAACATGAATTTTCAAGCTCTTAATAAAAGCCCAAAAGATCAAACATTGCTAATACAAAGTAACCAAGGAAACTCACGAATCCGAGTCCCGCAAACAATTAGTTGGTCGGATGTTAATCTCCCTTCAGAATGGTCATTAGTCAATGAAAGTCAGCCGCTTAATATACAACGAAACTTTACAAATTTTGATGATATTCAACAATACTTAGATGGTACAGTAAAAATAAAATTTGATAGTCAAAGACCCAGATCTAGTGTCCAACTAAGAGATATCGACGATACTTCCTCTTCTGCAAAAATTGACCCTTCCAGGCATTCTTTTGCTGGAACTGCATCCACCATGACTGAATCCATAAGAGATCACGACATCAACCAAGAATTAAAAAACTTAAAATTAAAAGGTGTTCAAACTAAGTCTCAAGTTAGCTACGGTACTTATAAAGAACCAACTTCACCAACCCAGTCAGATTTTGAAGTCCATTCTCAATTATTAACAATGACGAAACCATTTCAAATTAATTGGAAATTTCTAAATCAGGATATAGAGTCAATCAACAATATTGAACGAAGAAATGTTTTCCGACAAAGATTTAATTCGCAAGAAAAAGAAAATATATTTCAACATTGGGAAAATTTCATGAAACAAACTCAAACTAATATATTTTTCCTCGATTTTATTGATAACCATTATCCAGAAGTAAATAACTTAAAAGTCATTACCCAAGAACATTGGGTTAAGCAAGATTCAACCCAAGTAACATCTAGTCATCCTCCTCCTGAAACAATCATACTTAATGTCAATCAAGCTAAAGTTGTCGCATCACCATTTAAGGTTCCCACACAGGAAACAGGTCAAGATTTTAAGAAAATAATCGAACAAAACAACTATACAAATCAAAGTCTTATCACCCTAGGAAAACAGTTAGATAAAATTGAAACAAAATTGGATAAATCAGTAAATGAAGAAACAAACCCTAAACCTAAGCCAGAATCACCTTTACTAACTTTTTCGGGCAGTAAAAAAGGATTACCACTCAAACCTTCATCGTCCATTATAAAAATAGAACGAATGATAAAAGACTTATCTTTACCTAATTCAAAAGATCCACAGAAAAGTTTACAAGTAATTGATCTTCATAGTCAAGATTCTGAGAGTTCAAGTTCCCATGAGTCTGATTCAAGTAATATCAGTAAAATTGAAAATGCTTTTAAAAACCTTGAAATAAAAAGACTATCTCATAAAATGAACCCAACAAGTTTAACCAAAAACTGGTATAATAGGCCAACACCCCCAGACATTCAACATGAAGAAAGAATCTTTCAAAACCAATTCACAGTTTCTGCTGATAAACTTTATGAATGGAATATAGATGGCTTATCTGAACAAGAAATATTAAATAAATTACAACATATGACAATGGTTGCCAACAGCTATGCTACCAACCATAACCTCAGTCAACCAGAGATCCTTGATCTCTTCATTACCGGATTTTCCGGCACCCTTCGTGCTTGGTGGGAAAAACATCTCACTGAACATTCTAAACAAGAAATTATACATTCTGTCCTTCACGACGAAGAAGGCCTCCCTGTCTTTGATGAAAGAATTGGAGCAGGAGTTCCTGATGCAATTAACACTTTACTTCTCACGATAATTGAACATTTCATAGGAACCCCAAGTAATGTCACTACAAGAATTCATGATCAACTTAGTAACCTAAGATGTCCAACATTAAGTGACTTTAGGTGGTATAAAGATGTCTTTATATCTAGAGTAATGCTACGTGAAGATAGTAATCAATCGTTTTGGAAAGAAAAATTTATTAATGGTCTGCCAAATCTATTTGCTCATAAAATTCGACAAGTCCTCAGTAATGAACAAGGTCACATTAATTATGATAAACTCACCTATGGAAACATAGTAAGTGTCATCCAGAAAGAAGGCTTAAAAATGTGTATTGATATGAAAATAAGTCGGCAAATTAATAATGATAAACGAAAAGCGAAATATGAATTAGGAAATTTCTGTGAACAATATGGTTTACCTCCTATTCCTCCCTCACGAAAAAATAAACATATTTCTGAAAAGAAACATAAATACAGTAATAAGAAATATTTTAAATCTTACAAACCATATAATAAAAACAATTTCCAGACGGATAAATTTTACGAAAAGCGAAGACCAAGAAAACATTGGCAAAACAAGTCAAAAAATTGGATACCCAAAACACATCCAGACAAACATACATCTAAATGCTATAAGTGTCAAAAACCTGGTCACTTTGCAAATAAATGCCCAGTAAAAAACAAGATTAACCAGTTAAAAATTACTAATGAAGAAAAAGAAGACTTAATACGAATATTAGAATTACGAAATACTGACTCCAGTGAAGAAGTTCTTTCTGATTCCGAATCTAGTAATCATTCTTCTACTGATAATGAAATGTCCAGTTCCCCAGGAATAAAAATAGGTTGTCAAGATACTTGTTGTAAAACAATCAATGTCCTTACTAAACAAGAAGAACAAGAAGAGTTACTGATAGATCTAATTGGAAAAATTGAGAACCCAGAATTAAAATCAGAATACTTGAAAAAGTTAAGAAGAGTCATTATCAGAAATGAACAGGAACAAGATCCAGTTAAAAAACCATCCGGCACAATTAGTCTTACCACAACTTTGGAACGATTTAATAAAGTTAAAAAAGAAGTAACCATCCAAGATTTGCATTCTGAAGTCAACAAGATTAAAGAAGATATCAAACAATTAAAACTTACAAGTCAAGAATTACGAATTGAAAATCAAGAGATAAGAACTCAGTTAATCAATACTAATAATTTAGAAGCAGAACCATCCTACCATGAAGCCGAAAGAGACCAAAGTCATGATAATATTTTAAATCTTATTCAACAAATTCATATTAAAAAATGGTATATCACGGTTCGATTAGTCATACAAGATTTTGAATTAACAACTATTGCCCTAGTTGATTCCGGTGCAGATCTGAATTGCCTCCAGGAAGGCTTAGTCCCAACAAAGTATTATGTTAAATCAACTCAATCTTTAAAATCTGCAAATGGTAGTAAAATGGAACTAAAATTTGAAATCCCAAAAGCCCATATTTGTCAAGATAATGTCTGTTTTAAAACACCCTTTGTTTTAATAAGAAATATAAGTGATCAAATGATTCTAGGTCTCCCATTTCTCACATTATTATATCCTTTTACCACGGATTATGAGTCAATAACAACTTATCCAATGCATCAAAAGGTCACATTCAAATTTCTAGTCAATCCTGCACTTCAAACAATCAAAACCTTTCAAAAGGATTCCATATCACATACCATTAATCTAATCAATTGTAAAACCAAACAGTTATCTCATCTTAAGGAAGAAATCAAATTCAAAAGAATTGAAGAACAGTTAAAACAGGAAACAATTCAATCTAAAATTCAATCGTTTGAAAGAAGTATCAAAAGTAAAATCTGTGCTGACCTTCCCAATGCTTTCTGGCATAGGAAGAAACATTTAGTGCGTCTTCCCTATATTAAAGACTTCAGTGAAAGTAAAATACCTACAAAAGCACGACCAATCCAAATGAGTCAAGAATTAATGGAGTTTTGCAAGACAGAAATAAATGAATTACTCAGTAAAGGAATAATTAGGAAAAGTAAATCCCCATGGTCATGCGCTGCATTTTATGTCCAAAAACAAGCCGAATTAGAACGTGGAGTCCCCAGATTAGTAATTAATTATAAACCTCTTAATACAGTTCTTGAATGGATTAGATACCCAATTCCTAATAAAAGAGATCTAGTCAACCGTCTCGGCAATGCCGTAGTATTTTCAAAATTCGACATGAAAAGCGGTTTTTGGCAAATTCAGATTCATGAAAATGATAGGTACAAAACTGCATTTGTTACTCCTTTCGGTCATTATGAATGGAATGTTATGCCCTTTGGTCTTAAGAATGCACCTAGTGAATTTCAGAATATAATGAATGAAATATTCAATCCATATAGTGAATTTTCCATAGTTTACATTGATGATGTCCTTATTTTCTCTCAGTCAATTGAACAACATTGGAAACATCTTAGTAAATTCTTAGAAATTATCCAGCAAAATGGTTTAGTTGTTTCCGCGTCAAAAATTAAAATATTCCAAACCAAAATCAGATTCCTTGGTTTTGATATATTCCAATCCACAATCAAACCCATTAATCGTGTTATTGATTTCGCTGATAAATTTCCGGATGAAATTCTAGATAAAAGTCAACTCCAACGATTTCTAGGATCCCTAAATTATGTCTCTGATTTTTATCATGATTTACGCAAACAATGTAAACCTTTATTTGATCGTCTCCAGAGCAATCCTCCTGTCTGGACAGTTACTCATACCAACATAGTAAAACAAATCAAATTACATGTCAAGACCCTTCCTTGTCTTGGTATTCCTTCAGTCAATTCTTTCAAAATTGTTGAAACAGATGCTTCTGATATCGGTTATGGCGGTATTCTTAAACAAAGAACTCCGCAGAGTAAATCTGAACAAATTGTTCGTTTCCATTCTGGCATTTGGAATCAAGCTCAAAAAAATTATAGTACTATTAAAAAGGAAATTTTATCTATAGTATTATGCATCTCAAAATTTCAAGATGATTTATTAAACCAAAACTTTTTAGTCAGAGTTGATTGCAAAAGTGCCAAGCATGTTATTGAAAAAGATGTTCAAAATATTGCATCCAAACAGATTTTTGCACGATGGCAAGCTATATTAAGTATTTTTGATTTTGAGATAGAATATTTGAGAGGGAGAGACAATTGCATTCCTGATTTCCTAACTAGAGAATTCTTGCAGAGTAAACATGTCTGAAAAGGCCCCAGACAAGCAGTCAACCAGGAGGCTCCCTGCCTCCTTAGCACCAGTAAAACAGGAGTCATCTACTCCTTCATCCCTAGTCCCCTACCCCGGTCATTCACCAATTCCAATCCGAAACCAGTATACTGTTCTTGGTTCTACCTTGGGCCAGTTCAGGCCCAATTATCAGTCAGCCCTGATCTCCAGTTACGATCCATTTCAATCTCTAGTCAAACCCCAATCAAGCCAAGTCCCTTATTCTCAATCTTCCCCTTATATTCCTAAAGATCCTAGTCACAATCTATTCTTTGTTGAGCCATCCCTTAGTCAACTCAAATCTCCCGAAGACATTGCAAAAACCATTTTCCCTCCCAATTGGCATTTTGCTCCAGTTCACCCCAAGAAGTCAATTAAGTTTTACATGGAGATTCTCCTCCATACCGCATCCATTCACCTCAAGCCAATTTATGACAAAAGTAACCCCAGTAACATTCTTTATCATTCAATCTACATTATGCAAGTAATCAACTTGTCCCAATGGAAACGTCCCCCATATGACAGGCAAGATCTCCCTAATTCTGATACTCCATTTACGTACTTTGATTATATTGATGCCTGGAGTAAGGTATTTCTCCATCAAACGGAGACTTTCAGTCACTCCTGGTTTATCAACTTCGACAGTAAATTCAAAGGATCATTCCCTAAGTGGTTTCTCAAATGGTGGTCCGATTTTGGCCCAATGCTCCGGCTCCTGCCGCCGCCCCTCCAAGAAGCAGTCAAATTCTTTACTGAACGACAATCTTTCAGTGAAGCAGTTCGAGAGTTCCCACTACTTTTGCATTTCATGGCTAAGTACAAAGTGCCGTGGATACTTAAGTGGCGCTATGAAATTCACAATGATATTTTAGTTCGTCACTTCTCAGTTAAATGGTGGGATAAATTCAACCATGATCGCATCATTTCTCAGGTGCATCAAGAGTTTTCAGTTACAAAGTCACCAGTCAAGAAGGACCTTACAGTCAACCCGTCAAAGCCAATCACCTCTTCCTCCTCCACTTTATCTCTAGATGACAAGTCCCCTGCAGAGTTAAAAGAATTGGCTCAAATGCTTATGATTCGAGCCTCGCAGTTAGGCGATGATTCTGATGATGATAAATGCCCTTCACAGTCATCCTCTCCAAGCAGTCACAAGTCAACCTATTCCTCCCCCCTGGGAAATCAAGCTGCTACTAATCACCCATCATCCAGTAAACAGTCAAAAGAGAAGAAAAAGATTCTTTGGTCCGATTTTCAAGACAGTCAAGATCCTTACGAGCCTTATGATCTCAATGAACTCTGAAGACTTTCCCAATCACGTGAAGCTGCAGTAAACAATGTAATCCAACAGTACCAGTCTTGTGATGTTACAGTATCCGACAACACACTATTCATGAACAGTGTCGCCGCGTGCTGCTTCGTCACCTTTCGGACTATTTGGCCACATGCCATAGTAAACGCCAAAGCTCCTTTCGGTCACAATATTTAGTTAATCATTCATGTCTTGATGCCTCTGCCTATATAAAGAGAGCTCATTCTCAGTCACAAAGGACTCGAAATTCATTCTCCTTTCATTTTCTTAGTTTCATATCTGTTGTGAGATTTCATAAGTTTTCAGAAGACTTCCAGTAAAGCTCTTCTTAAGTTATTTCATATGTAAGCTTTCAAAGTTTCAAATCAGTAAAACAAAGTTATTTCATTCATCCATGATTTCAAGCATAATTTTCTTATTCATATTCATAATCATTCTGCATATAATTTACATTGTTTCATGCTATTTTCCAAAGTATCTGCTTCCTCATTTCTTTGAAAACTAATTCGCAAGAAAAAGAAAATATATTTCAACATTGGGAAAATTTCATGAAACAAACTCAAACTAATATATTTTTCCTCGATTTTATTGATAACCATTATCCAGAAGTAAATAACTTAAAAGTCATTACCCAAGAACATTGGGTTAAGCAAGATTCAACCCAAGTAACATCTAGTCATCCAGACGGTTGACTAGATCTCTTTTATTAGGAATTGGGTATCTAATCCATTCAAGAACTGTATTAAGAGGTTTATAATTAATTACTAATCTGGGGACTCCACGTTCTAATTCGGCTTGTTTTTGGACATAAAATGCAGCGCATGACCATGGGGATTTACTTTTCCTAATTATTCCTTTACTGAGTAATTCATTTATTTCTGTCTTGCAAAACTCCATTAATTCTTGACTCATTTGGATTGGTCGTGCTTTTGTAGGTATTTTACTTTCACTGAAGTCTTTAATATAGGGAAGACGCACTAAATGTTTCTTCCTATGCCAGAAAGCATTGGGAAGGTCAGCACAGATTTTACTTTTGATACTTCTTTCAAACGATTGAATTTTAGATTGAATTGTTTCCTGTTTTAACTGTTCTTCAATTCTTTTGAATTTGATTTCTTCCTTAAGATGAGATAACTGTTTGGTTTTACAATTGATTAGATTAATGGTATGTGATATGGAATCCTTTTGAAAGGTTTTGATTGTTTGAAGTGCAGGATTGACTAGAAATTTGAATGTGACCTTTTGATGCATTGGATAAGTTGTTATTGACTCATAATCCGTGGTAAAAGGATATAATAATGTGAGAAATGGGAGACCTAGAATCATTTGATCACTTATATTTCTTATTAAAACAAAGGGTGTTTTAAAACAGACATTATCTTGACAAATATGGGCTTTTGGGATTTCAAATTTTAGTTCCATTTTACTACCATTTGCAGATTTTAAAGATTGAGTTGATTTAACATAATACTTTGTTGGGACTAAGCCTTCCTGGAGGCAATTCAGATCTGCACCGGAATCAACTAGGGCAATAGTTGTTAATTCAAAATCTTGTATGACTAATCGAACCGTGATATACCATTTTTTAATATGAATTTGTTGAATAAGATTTAAAATATTATCATGACTTTGGTCTCTTTCGGCTTCATGGTAGGATGGTTCTGCTTCTAAATTATTAGTATTGATTAACTGAGTTCTTATCTCTTGATTTTCAATTCGTAATTCTTGACTTGTAAGTTTTAATTGTTTGATATCTTCTTTAATCTTGTTGACTTCAGAATGCAAATCTTGGATGGTTACTTCTTTTTTAACTTTATTAAATCGTTCCAAAGTTGTGGTAAGACTAATTGTGCCGGATGGTTTTTTAACTGGATCTTGTTCCTGTTCATTTCTGATAATGACTCTTCTTAACTTTTTCAAGTATTCTGATTTTAATTCTGGGTTCTCAATTTTTCCAATTAGATCTATCAGTAACTCTTCTTGTTCTTCTTGTTTAGTAAGGACATTGATTGTTTTACAACAAGTATCTTGACAACCTATTTTTATTCCTGGGGAACTGGACATTTCATTATCAGTAGAAGAATGATTACTAGATTCGGAATCAGAAAGAACTTCTTCACTGGAGTCAGTATTTCGTAATTCTAATATTCGTATTAAGTCTTCTTTTTCTTCATTAGTAATTTTTAACTGGTTAATCTTGTTTTTTACTGGGCATTTATTTGCAAAGTGACCAGGTTTTTGACACTTATAGCATTTAGATGTATGTTTGTCTGGATGTGTTTTGGGTATCCAATTTTTTGACTTGTTTTGCCAATGTTTTCTTGGTCTTCGCTTTTCGTAAAATTTATCCGTCTGGAAATTGTTTTTATTATATGGTTTGTAAGATTTAAAATATTTCTTATTACTGTATTTATGTTTCTTTTCAGAAATATGTTTATTTTTTCGTGAGGGAGGAATAGGAGGTAAACCATATTGTTCACAGAAATTTCCTAATTCATATTTCGCTTTTCGTTTATCATTATTAATTTGCCGACTTATTTTCATATCAATACACATTTTTAAGCCTTCTTTCTGGATGACACTTACTATGTTTCCATAGGTGAGTTTATCATAATTAATGTGACCTTGTTCATTACTGAGGACTTGTCGAATTTTATGAGCAAATAGATTTGGCAGACCATTAATAAATTTTTCTTTCCAAAACGATTGATTACTATCTTCACGTAGCATTACTCTAGATATAAAGACATCTTTATACCACCTAAAGTCACTTAATGTTGGACATCTTAGGTTACTAAGTTGATCATGAATTCTTGTAGTGACATTACTTGGGGTTCCTATGAAATGTTCAATTATCGTGAGAAGTAAAGTGTTAATTGCATCAGGAACTCCTGCTCCAATTCTTTCATCAAAGACAGGGAGGCCTTCTTCGTCGTGAAGGACAGAATGTATAATTTCTTGTTTAGAATGTTCAGTGAGATGTTTTTCCCACCAAGCACGAAGGGTGCCGGAAAATCCGGTAATGAAGAGATCAAGGATCTCTGGTTGACTGAGGTTATGGTTGGTAGCATAGCTGTTGGCAACCATTGTCATATGTTGTAATTTATTTAATATTTCTTGTTCAGATAAGCCATCTATATTCCATTCATAAAGTTTATCAGCAGAAACTGTGAATTGGTTTTGAAAGATTCTTTCTTCATGTTGAATGTCTGGGGGTGTTGGCCTATTATACCAGTTTTTGGTTAAACTTGTTGGGTTCATTTTATGAGATAGTCTTTTTATTTCAAGGTTTTTAAAAGCATTTTCAATTTTACTGATATTACTTGAATCAGACTCATGGGAACTTGAACTCTCAGAATCTTGACTATGAAGATCAATTACTTGTAAACTTTTCTGTGGATCTTTTGAATTAGGTAAAGATAAGTCTTTTATCATTCGTTCTATTTTTATAATGGACGATGAAGGTTTGAGTGGTAATCCTTTTTTACTGCCCGAAAAAGTTAGTAAAGGTGATTCTGGCTTAGGTTTAGGGTTTGTTTCTTCATTTACTGATTTATCCAATTTTGTTTCAATTTTATCTAACTGTTTTCCTAGGGTGATGAGACTTTGATTTGTATAGTTGTTTTGTTCGATTATTTTCTTAAAATCTTGACCTGTTTCCTGTGTGGGAACCTTAAATGGTGATGCGACAACTTTAGCTTGATTGACATTAAGTATGATTGTTTCAGGAGGAGGATGACTAGATGTTACTTGGGTTGAATCTTGCTTAACCCAATGTTCTTGGGTAATGACTTTTAAGTTATTTACTTCTGGATAATGGTTATCAATAAAATCGAGGAAAAATATATTAGTTTGAGTTTGTTTCATGAAATTTTCCCAATGTTGAAATATATTTTCTTTTTCTTGCGAATTAAATCTTTGTCGGAAAACATTTCTTCGTTCAATATTGTTGATTGACTCTATATCCTGATTTAGAAATTTCCAATTAATTTGAAATGGTTTCGTCATTGTTAATAATTGAGAATGGACTTCAAAATCTGACTGGGTTGGTGAAGTTGGTTCTTTATAAGTACCGTAGCTAACTTGAGACTTAGTTTGAACACCTTTTAATTTTAAGTTTTTTAATTCTTGGTTGATGTCGTGATCTCTTATGGATTCAGTCATGGTGGATGCAGTTCCAGCAAAAGAATGCCTGGAAGGGTCAATTTTTGCAGAAGAGGAAGTATCGTCGATATCTCTTAGTTGGACACTAGATCTGGGTCTTTGACTATCAAATTTTATTTTTACTGTACCATCTAAGTATTGTTGAATATCATCAAAATTTGTAAAGTTTCGTTGTATATTAAGCGGCTGACTTTCATTGACTAATGACCATTCTGAAGGGAGATTAACATCCGACCAACTAATTGTTTGCGGGACTCGGATTCGTGAGTTTCCTTGGTTACTTTGTATTAGCAATGTTTGATCTTTTGGGCTTTTATTAAGAGCTTGAAAATTCATGTTTGTGCCTGTTGTTTTGTAATAGATTCGAAATATTAAGGCTAAGGGTTGACTACCTTCAAGTATATGATATCCTGAGGTTTTAATGTTTAACGTTAAAGCTTTTAAGACATGGGGATCAGAGAGACTGATTGTGAAATCTGGATAACAATCAAAGTGGATTGGTCCATTACAAAGGCTTGACTCAATCATTCCAAGAGTGCTATCACTAAAGTCAGTGAATCTTGCATCTCGGAGACATAATAAAACTGAAGCATTTAGACCTAATCTTGTTAATGGTTTAACTGCGACTTGGACTAAACCGATATGTAAGAAGTTATGACCATCTTTTCTATGTTTTCGTAAGGACTCAGTATTAAACAATTGACAGGTTTCATGTTCTTTACTTAAAGCATAAACTTGTTCTACTGTCTTAACATGATGTTCACTTTTAAAAGAGGAAATTGACCATTTTTTCTTATAAATTTCACTGGTTGGAATTTTGGGTATATTCCAGTCATGGAAGTTTACTTCTTCATTAGCAGAATAAGTTACTTGTTCTTCATTGACTATGTCTGGAATTTTTGTTAAATTGGGCATACTATATCTAGAGCTAGTTGAAGAATTACTTCTGAACAGCCTACTCATATTGCCAAAGTTTCAGTTATCCTAAATATCTTAATTAAGCTAACAACGCTTATATCTCAAATTCATAATTACCTTAAAACCTACTGCTGTTCACTCATCTCCGCTCATGCACCACCCGCTCATGCCTCTCCCTGGGACTTATTGTTTGGGTCCGGACCTACTGTTTGGAGAAAAGATAGAACAATAGATGATGAGGACAATATGAATAAACAGAATAAACGATAATAGCAGAATCAAGATAGACAGAGATAACCAGCCACTTGGGCGGATGAGTTAACTAGACAGAAATAAGATCTCAACACTTATGGCTCTGATACCAAAAGGGGACGGAAGCAAGGCAGCAGTTAACTAGTGTGATTGAAGCCACAAATCAAGTCTGTCCAGAGCATGTATATGAAGTAATTCAAAGAAATGAGGAAGCAGATACTTTGGAAAATAGCATGAAACAATGTAAATTATATGCAGAATGATTATGAATATGAATAAGAAAATTATGCTTGAAATCATGGATGAATGAAATAACTTTGTTTTACTGATTTGAAACTTTGAAAGCTTACATATGAAATAACTTAAGAAGAGCTTTACTGGAAGTCTTCTGAAAACTTATGAAATCTCACAACAGATATGAAACTAAGAAAATGAAAGGAGAATGAATTTCGAGTTCTTTGTGACTGAGAATGAGCTCTCTTTATATAGGCAGAGGCATCAAGACATGAATGATTAACTAAATATTGTGACCGAAAGGAGCTTTGGCGTTTACTATGGCATGTGGCCAAATAGTCCGAAAGGTGACGAAGCAGCACGCGGCGACACTGTTCATGAATAGTGTGTTGTCGGATACTGTAACATCACAAGACTGGTACTGTTGGATTACATTGTTTACTGCAGCTTCACGTGATTGGGAAAGTCTTCAGAGTTCATTGAGATCATAAGGCTCGTAAGGATCTTGACTGTCTTGAAAATCGGACCAAAGAATCTTTTTCTTCTCTTTTGACTGTTTACTGGATGATGGGTGATTAGTAGCAGCTTGATTTCCCAGGGGGGAGGAATAGGTTGACTTGTGACTGCTTGGAGAGGATGACTGTGAAGGGCATTTATCATCATCAGAATCATCGCCTAACTGCGAGGCTCGAATCATAAGCATTTGAGCCAATTCTTTTAACTCTGCAGGGGACTTGTCATCTAGAGATAAAGTGGAGGAGGAAGAGGTGATTGGCTTTGACGGGTTGACTGTAAGGTCCTTCTTGACTGGTGACTTTGTAACTGAAAACTCTTGATGCACCTGAGAAATGATGCGATCATGGTTGAATTTATCCCACCATTTAACTGAGAAGTGACGAACTAAAATATCATTGTGAATTTCATAGCGCCACTTAAGTATCCACGGCACTTTGTACTTAGCCATGAAATGCAAAAGTAGTGGGAACTCTCGATCTGCTTCACTGAAAGATTGTCGTTCAGTAAAGAATTTGACTGCTTCTTGGAGGGGCGGCGGCAGGAGCCGGAGCATTGGGCCAAAATCGGACCACCATTTGAGAAACCACTTAGGGAATGATCCTTTGAATTTACTGTCGAAGTTGATAAACCAGGAGTGACTGAAAGTCTCCGTTTGATGGAGAAATACCTTACTCCAGGCATCAATATAATCAAAGTACGTAAATGGAGTATCAGAATTAGGGAGATCTTGCCTGTCATACGGGGGACGTTTCCATTGGGACAAGTTGATTACTTGCATAATGTAGATTGAATGATAAAGAATGTTACTGGGGTTACTTTTGTCATAAATTGGCTTGAGGTGAATGGATGCGGTATGGAGGAGAATCTCCATGTAAAACTTAATTGACTTCTTGGGGTGAACTGGAGCAAAATGCCAATTGGGAGGGAAAATGGTTTTTGCAATGTCTTCGGGAGATTTGAGTTGACTAAGGGATGGCTCAACAAAGAATAGATTGTGACTAGGATCTTTAGGAATATAAGGGGAAGATTGAGAATAAGGGACTTGGCTTGATTGGGGTTTGACTAGAGATTGAAATGGATCGTAACTGGAGATCAGGGCTGACTGATAATTGGGCCTGAACTGGCCCAAGGTAGAACCAAGAACAGTATACTGGTTTCGGATTGGAATTGGTGAATGACCGGGGTAGGGGACTAGGGATGAAGGAGTAGATGACTCCTGTTTTACTGGTGCTAAGGAGGCAGGGAGCCTCCTGGTTGACTGCTTGTCTGGGGCCTTTTCAGACATGTTTACTCTGCAAGAATTCTCTAGTTAGGAAATCAGGAATGCAATTGTCTCTCCCTCTCAAATATTCTATCTCAAAATCAAAAATACTTAATATAGCTTGCCATCGTGCAAAAATCTGTTTGGATGCAATATTTTGAACATCTTTTTCAATAACATGCTTGGCACTTTTGCAATCAACTCTGACTAAAAAGTTTTGGTTTAATAAATCATCTTGAAATTTTGAGATGCATAATACTATAGATAAAATTTCCTTTTTAATAGTACTATAATTTTTTTGAGCTTGATTCCAAATGCCAGAATGGAAACGAACAATTTGTTCAGATTTACTCTGCGGAGTTCTTTGTTTAAGAATACCGCCATAACCGATATCAGAAGCATCTGTTTCAACAATTTTGAAAGAATTGACTGAAGGAATACCAAGACAAGGAAGGGTCTTGACATGTAATTTGATTTCTTCCTTAAGATGAGATAACTGTTTGGTTTTACAATTGATTAGATTAATGGTATGTGATATGGAATCCTTTTGAAAGGTTTTGATTGTTTGAAGTGCAGGATTGACTAGAAATTTGAATGTGACCTTTTGATGCATTGGATAAGTTGTTATTGACTCATAATCCGTGGTAAAAGGATATAATAATGTGAGAAATGGGAGACCTAGAATCATTTGATCACTTATATTTCTTATTAAAACAAAGGGTGTTTTAAAACAGACATTATCTTGACAAATATGGGCTTTTGGGATTTCAAATTTTAGTTCCATTTTACTACCATTTGCAGATTTTAAAGATTGAGTTGATTTAACATAATACTTTGTTGGGACTAAGCCTTCCTGGAGGCAATTCAGATCTGCACCGGAATCAACTAGGGCAATAGTTGTTAATTCAAAATCTTGTATGACTAATCGAACCGTGATATACCATTTTTTAATATGAATTTGTTGAATAAGATTTAAAATATTATCATGACTTTGGTCTCTTTCGGCTTCATGGTAGGATGGTTCTGCTTCTAAATTATTAGTATTGATTAACTGAGTTCTTATCTCTTGATTTTCAATTCGTAATTCTTGACTTGTAAGTTTTAATTGTTTGATATCTTCTTTAATCTTGTTGACTTCAGAATGCAAATCTTGGATGGTTACTTCTTTTTTAACTTTATTAAATCGTTCCAAAGTTGTGGTAAGACTAATTGTGCCGGATGGTTTTTTAACTGGATCTTGTTCCTGTTCATTTCTGATAATGACTCTTCTTAACTTTTTCAAGTATTCTGATTTTAATTCTGGGTTCTCAATTTTTCCAATTAGATCTATCAGTAACTCTTCTTGTTCTTCTTGTTTAGTAAGGACATTGATTGTTTTACAACAAGTATCTTGACAACCTATTTTTATTCCTGGGGAACTGGACATTTCATTATCAGTAGAAGAATGATTACTAGATTCGGAATCAGAAAGAACTTCTTCACTGGAGTCAGTATTTCGTAATTCTAATATTCGTATTAAGTCTTCTTTTTCTTCATTAGTAATTTTTAACTGGTTAATCTTGTTTTTTACTGGGCATTTATTTGCAAAGTGACCAGGTTTTTGACACTTATAGCATTTAGATGTATGTTTGTCTGGATGTGTTTTGGGTATCCAATTTTTTGACTTGTTTTGCCAATGTTTTCTTGGTCTTCGCTTTTCGTAAAATTTATCCGTCTGGAAATTGTTTTTATTATATGGTTTGTAAGATTTAAAATATTTCTTATTACTGTATTTATGTTTCTTTTCAGAAATATGTTTATTTTTTCGTGAGGGAGGAATAGGAGGTAAACCATATTGTTCACAGAAATTTCCTAATTCATATTTCGCTTTTCGTTTATCATTATTAATTTGCCGACTTATTTTCATATCAATACACATTTTTAAGCCTTCTTTCTGGATGACACTTACTATGTTTCCATAGGTGAGTTTATCATAATTAATGTGACCTTGTTCATTACTGAGGACTTGTCGAATTTTATGAGCAAATAGATTTGGCAGACCATTAATAAATTTTTCTTTCCAAAACGATTGATTACTATCTTCACGTAGCATTACTCTAGATATAAAGACATCTTTATACCACCTAAAGTCACTTAATGTTGGACATCTTAGGTTACTAAGTTGATCATGAATTCTTGTAGTGACATTACTTGGGGTTCCTATGAAATGTTCAATTATCGTGAGAAGTAAAGTGTTAATTGCATCAGGAACTCCTGCTCCAATTCTTTCATCAAAGACAGGGAGGCCTTCTTCGTCGTGAAGGACAGAATGTATAATTTCTTGTTTAGAATGTTCAGTGAGATGTTTTTCCCACCAAGCACGAAGGGTGCCGGAAAATCCGGTAATGAAGAGATCAAGGATCTCTGGTTGACTGAGGTTATGGTTGGTAGCATAGCTGTTGGCAACCATTGTCATATGTTGTAATTTATTTAATATTTCTTGTTCAGATAAGCCATCTATATTCCATTCATAAAGTTTATCAGCAGAAACTGTGAATTGGTTTTGAAAGATTCTTTCTTCATGTTGAATGTCTGGGGGTGTTGGCCTATTATACCAGTTGTTGGTTAAACTTGTTGGGTTCATTTTATGAGATAGTCTTTTTATTTCAAGGTTTTTAAAAGCATTTTCAATTTTACTGATATTACTTGAATCAGACTCATGGGAACTTGAACTCTCAGAATCTTGACTATGAAGATCAATTACTTGTAAACTTTTCTGTGGATCTTTTGAATTAGGTAAAGATAAGTCTTTTATCATTCGTTCTATTTTTATAATGGACGATGAAGGTTTGAGTGGTAATCCTTTTTTACTGCCCGAAAAAGTTAGTAAAGGTGATTCTGGCTTAGGTTTAGGGTTTGTTTCTTCATTTACTGATTTATCCAATTTTGTTTCAATTTTATCTAACTGTTTTCCTAGGGTGATGAGACTTTGATTTGTATAGTTGTTTTGTTCGATTATTTTCTTAAAATCTTGACCTGTTTCCTGTGTGGGAACCTTAAATGGTGATGCGACAACTTTAGCTTGATTGACATTAAGTATGATTGTTTCAGGAGGAGGATGACTAGATGTTACTTGGGTTGAATCTTGCTTAACCCAATGTTCTTGGGTAATGACTTTTAAGTTATTTACTTCTGGATAATGGTTATCAATAAAATCGAGGAAAAATATATTAGTTTGAGTTTGTTTCATGAAATTTTCCCAATGTTGAAATATATTTTCTTTTTCTTGCGAATTAAATCTTTGTCGGAAAACATTTCTTCGTTCAATATTGTTGATTGACTCTATATCCTGATTTAGAAATTTCCAATTAATTTGAAATGGTTTCGTCATTGTTAATAATTGAGAATGGACTTCAAAATCTGACTGGGTTGGTGAAGTTGGTTCTTTATAAGTACCGTAGCTAACTTGAGACTTAGTTTGAACACCTTTTAATTTTAAGTTTTTTAATTCTTGGTTGATGTCGTGATCTCTTATGGATTCAGTCATGGTGGATGCAGTTCCAGCAAAAGAATGCCTGGAAGGGTCAATTTTTGCAGAAGAGGAAGTATCGTCGATATCTCTTAGTTGGACACTAGATCTGGGTCTTTGACTATCAAATTTTATTTTTACTGTACCATCTAAGTATTGTTGAATATCATCAAAATTTGTAAAGTTTCGTTGTATATTAAGCGGCTGACTTTCATTGACTAATGACCATTCTGAAGGGAGATTAACATCCGACCAACTAATTGTTTGCGGGACTCGGATTCGTGAGTTTCCTTGGTTACTTTGTATTAGCAATGTTTGATCTTTTGGGCTTTTATTAAGAGCTTGAAAATTCATGTTTGTGCCTGTTGTTTTGTAATAGATTCGAAATATTAAGGCTAAGGGTTGACTACCTTCAAGTATATGATATCCTGAGGTTTTAATGTTTAACGTTAAAGCTTTTAAGACATGGGGATCAGAGAGACTGATTGTGAAATCTGGATAACAATCAAAGTGGATTGGTCCATTACAAAGGCTTGACTCAATCATTCCAAGAGTGCTATCACTAAAGTCAGTGAATCTTGCATCTCGGAGACATAATAAAACTGAAGCATTTAGACCTAATCTTGTTAATGGTTTAACTGCGACTTGGACTAAACCGATATGTAAGAAGTTATGACCATCTTTTCTATGTTTTCGTAAGGACTCAGTATTAAACAATTGACAGGTTTCATGTTCTTTACTTAAAGCATAAACTTGTTCTACTGTCTTAACATGATGTTCACTTTTAAAAGAGGAAATTGACCATTTTTTCTTATAAATTTCACTGGTTGGAATTTTGGGTATATTCCAGTCATGGAAGTTTACTTCTTCATTAGCAGAATAAGTTACTTGTTCTTCATTGACTATGTCTGGAATTTTTGTTAAATTGGGCATACTATATCTAGAGCTAGTTGAAGAATTACTTCTGAACAGCCTACTCATATTGCCAAAGTTTCAGTTATCCTAAATATCTTAATTAAGCTAACAACGCTTATATCTCAAATTCATAATTACCTTAAAACCTACTGCTGTTCACTCATCTCCGCTCATGCACCACCCGCTCATGCCTCTCCCTGGGACTTATTGTTTGGGTCCGGACCTACTGTTTGGAGAAAAGATAGAACAATAGATGATGAGGACAATATGAATAAACAGAATAAACGATAATAGCAGAATCAAGATAGACAGAGATAACCAGCCACTTGGGCGGATGAGTTAACTAGACAGAAATAAGATCTCAACACTTATGGCTCTGATACCAAAAGGGGACGGAAGCAAGGCAGCAGTTAACTAGTGTGATTGATGCCACAAATCAAGTCTGTCCAGAGCATGTATATGAAGTAATTCAAAGAAATGAGGAAGCAGATACTTTGGAAAATAGCATGAAACAATGTAAATTATATGCAGAATGATTATGAATATGAATAAGAAAATTATGCTTGAAATCATGGATGAATGAAATAACTTTGTTTTACTGATTTGAAACTTTGAAAGCTTACATATGAAATAACTTAAGAAGAGCTTTACTGGAAGTCTTCTGAAAACTTATGAAATCTCACAACAGATATGAAACTAAGAAAATGAAAGGAGAATGAATTTCGAGTCCTTTGTGACTGAGAATGAGCTCTCTTTATATAGGCAGAGGCATCAAGACATGAATGATTAACTAAATATTGTGACCGAAAGGAGCTTTGGCGTTTACTATGGCATGTGGCCAAATAGTCCGAAAGGTGACGAAGCAGCACGCGGCGACACTGTTCATGAATAGTGTGTTGTCGGATACTGTAACATCACAAGACTGGTACTGTTGGATTACATTGTTTACTGCAGCTTCACGTGATTGGGAAAGTCTTCAGAGTTCATTGAGATCATAAGGCTCGTAAGGATCTTGACTGTCTTGAAAATCGGACCAAAGAATCTTTTTCTTCTCTTTTGACTGTTTACTGGATGATGGGTGATTAGTAGCAGCTTGATTTCCCAGGGGGGAGGAATAGGTTGACTTGTGACTGCTTGGAGAGGATGACTGTGAAGGGCATTTATCATCATCAGAATCATCGCCTAACTGCGAGGCTCGAATCATAAGCATTTGAGCCAATTCTTTTAACTCTGCAGGGGACTTGTCATCTAGAGATAAAGTGGAGGAGGAAGAGGTGATTGGCTTTGACGGGTTGACTGTAAGGTCCTTCTTGACTGGTGACTTTGTAACTGAAAACTCTTGATGCACCTGAGAAATGATGCGATCATGGTTGAATTTATCCCACCATTTAACTGAGAAGTGACGAACTAAAATATCATTGTGAATTTCATAGCGCCACTTAAGTATCCACGGCACTTTGTACTTAGCCATGAAATGCAAAAGTAGTGGGAACTCTCGATCTGCTTCACTGAAAGATTGTCGTTCAGTAAAGAATTTGACTGCTTCTTGGAGGGGCGGCGGCAGGAGCCGGAGCATTGGGCCAAAATCGGACCACCATTTGAGAAACCACTTAGGGAATGATCCTTTGAATTTACTGTCGAAGTTGATAAACCAGGAGTGACTGAAAGTCTCCGTTTGATGGAGAAATACCTTACTCCAGGCATCAATATAATCAAAGTACGTAAATGGAGTATCAGAATTAGGGAGATCTTGCCTGTCATATGGGGGACGTTTCCATTGGGACAAGTTGATTACTTGCATAATGTAGATTGAATGATAAAGAATGTTACTGGGGTTACTTTTGTCATAAATTGGCTTGAGGTGAATGGATGCGGTATGGAGGAGAATCTCCATGTAAAACTTAATTGACTTCTTGGGGTGAACTGGAGCAAAATGCCAATTGGGAGGGAAAATGGTTTTTGCAATGTCTTCGGGAGATTTGAGTTGACTAAGGGATGGCTCAACAAAGAATAGATTGTGACTAGGATCTTTAGGAATATAAGGGGAAGATTGAGAATAAGGGACTTGGCTTGATTGGGGTTTGACTAGAGATTGAAATGGATCGTAACTGGAGATCAGGGCTGACTGATAATTGGGCCTGAACTGGCCCAAGGTAGAACCAAGAACAGTATACTGGTTTCGGATTGGAATTGGTGAATGACCGGGGTAGGGGACTAGGGATGAAGGAGTAGATGACTCCTGTTTTACTGGTGCTAAGGAGGCAGGGAGCCTCCTGGTTGACTGCTTGTCTGGGGCCTTTTCAGACATGTTTACTCTGCAAGAATTCTCTA
The DNA here is from genome assembly GCA_037349345.1 of Oemleria cerasiformis. Lineage (NCBI taxonomy): Eukaryota > Viridiplantae > Streptophyta > Magnoliopsida > Rosales > Rosaceae > Oemleria > Oemleria cerasiformis. Next base: position 11,593,334 of record JAZGTL010000009.1, on the reverse strand, counting down.
GTTAGGAAATCAGGAATGCAATTGTCTCTCCCTCTCAAATATTCTATCTCAAAATCAAAAATACTTAATATAGCTTGCCATCGTGCAAAAATCTGTTTGGATGCAATATTTTGAACATCTTTTTCAATAACATGCTTGGCACTTTTGCAATCAACTCTGACTAAAAAGTTTTGGTTTAATAAATCATCTTGAAATTTTGAGATGCATAATACTATAGATAAAATTTCCTTTTTAATAGTACTATAATTTTTTTTTGAGCTTGATTCCAAATGCCAGAATGGAAACGAACAATTTGTTCAGATTTACTCTGCGGAGTTCTTTGTTTAAGAATACCGCCATAACCGATATCAGAAGCATCTGTTTCAACAATTTTGAAAGAATTGACTGAAGGAATACCAAGACAAGGAAGGGTCTTGACATGTAATTTGATTTGTTTTACTATGTTGGTATGAGTAACTGTCCAGACAGGAGGATTGCTCTGGAGACGATCAAATAAAGGTTTACATTGTTTGCGTAAATCATGATAAAAATCAGAGACATAATTTAGGGATCCTAGAAATCGTTGGAGTTGACTTTTATCTAGAATTTCATCCGGAAATTTATCAGCGAAATCAATAACACGATTAATGGGTTTGATTGTGGATTGGAATATATCAAAACCAAGGAATCTGATTTTGGTTTGGAATATTTTAATTTTTGACGCGGAAACAACTAAACCATTTTGCTGGATAATTTCTAAGAATTTACTAAGATGTTTCCAATGTTGTTCAATTGACTGAGAGAAAATAAGGACATCATCAATGTAAACTATGGAAAATTCACTATATGGATTGAATATTTCATTCATTATATTCTGAAATTCACTAGGTGCATTCTTAAGACCAAAGGGCATAACATTCCATTCATAATGACCGAAAGGAGTAACAAATGCAGTTTTGTACCTATCATTTTCATGAATCTGAATTTGCCAAAAACCGCTTTTCATGTCGAATTTTGAAAATACTACGGCATTGCCGAGACGGTTGACTAGATCTCTTTTATTAGGAATTGGGTATCTAATCCATTCAAGAACTGTATTAAGAGGTTTATAATTAATTACTAATCTGGGGACTCCACGTTCTAATTCGGCTTGTTTTTGGACATAAAATGCAGCGCATGACCATGGGGATTTACTTTTCCTAATTATTCCTTTACTGAGTAATTCATTTATTTCTGTCTTGCAAAACTCCATTAATTCTTGACTCATTTGGATTGGTCGTGCTTTTGTAGGTATTTTACTTTCACTGAAGTCTTTAATATAGGGAAGACGCACTAAATGTTTCTTCCTATGCCAGAAAGCATTGGGAAGGTCAGCACAGATTTTACTTTTGATACTTCTTTCAAACGATTGAATTTTAGATTGAATTGTTTCCTGTTTTAACTGTTCTTCAATTCTTTTGAATTTGATTTCTTCCTTAAGATGAGATAACTGTTTGGTTTTACAATTGATTAGATTAATGGTATGTGATATGGAATCCTTTTGAAAGGTTTTGATTGTTTGAAGTGCAGGATTGACTAGAAATTTGAATGTGACCTTTTGATGCATTGGATAAGTTGTTATTGACTCATAATCCATGGTAAAAGGATATAATAATGTGAGAAATGGGAGACCTAGAATCATTTGATCACTTATATTTCTTATTAAAACAAAGGGTGTTTTAAAACAGACATTATCTTGACAAATATGGGCTTTTGGGATTTCAAATTTTAGTTCCATTTTACTACCATTTGCAGATTTTAAAGATTGAGTTGATTTAACATAATACTTTGTTGGGACTAAGCCTTCCTGGAGGCAATTCAGATCTGCACCGGAATCAACTAGGGCAATAGTTGTTAATTCAAAATCTTGTATGACTAATCGAACCGTGATATACCATTTTTTAATATGAATTTGTTGAATAAGATTTAAAATATTATCATGACTTTGGTCTCTTTCGGCTTCATGGTAGGATGGTTCTGCTTCTAAATTATTAGTATTGATTAACTGAGTTCTTATCTCTTGATTTTCAATTCGTAATTCTTGACTTGTAAGTTTTAATTGTTTGATATCTTCTTTAATCTTGTTGACTTCAGAATGCAAATCTTGGATGGTTACTTCTTTTTTAACTTTATTAAATCGTTCCAAAGTTGTGGTAAGACTAATTGTGCCGGATGGTTTTTTAACTGGATCTTGTTCCTGTTCATTTCTGATAATGACTCTTCTTAACTTTTTCAAGTATTCTGATTTTAATTCTGGGTTCTCAATTTTTCCAATTAGATCTATCAGTAACTCTTCTTGTTCTTCTTGTTTAGTAAGGACATTGATTGTTTTACAACAAGTATCTTGACAACCTATTTTTATTCCTGGGGAACTGGACATTTCATTATCAGTAGAAGAATGATTACTAGATTCGGAATCAGAAAGAACTTCTTCACTGGAGTCAGTATTTCGTAATTCTAATATTCGTATTAAGTCTTCTTTTTCTTCATTAGTAATTTTTAACTGGTTAATCTTGTTTTTTACTGGGCATTTATTTGCAAAGTGACCAGGTTTTTGACACTTATAGCATTTAGATGTATGTTTGTCTGGATGTGTTTTGGGTATCCAATTTTTTGACTTGTTTTGCCAATGTTTTCTTGGTCTTCGCTTTTCGTAAAATTTATCCGTCTGGAAATTGTTTTTATTATATGGTTTGTAAGATTTAAAATATTTCTTATTACTGTATTTATGTTTCTTTTCAGAAATATGTTTATTTTTTCGTGAGGGAGGAATAGGAGGTAAACCATATTGTTCACAGAAATTTCCTAATTCATATTTCGCTTTTCGTTTATCATTATTAATTTGCCGACTTATTTTCATATCAATACACATTTTTAAGCCTTCTTTCTGGATGACACTTACTATGTTTCCATAGGTGAGTTTATCATAATTAATGTGACCTTGTTCATTACTGAGGACTTGTCGAATTTTATGAGCAAATAGATTTGGCAGACCATTAATAAATTTTTCTTTCCAAAACGATTGATTACTATCTTCACGTAGCATTACTCTAGATATAAAGACATCTTTATACCACCTAAAGTCACTTAATGTTGGACATCTTAGGTTACTAAGTTGATCATGAATTCTTGTAGTGACATTACTTGGGGTTCCTATGAAATGTTCAATTATCGTGAGAAGTAAAGTGTTAATTGCATCAGGAACTCCTGCCCTCAATCTTTCATCAAAGACAGGGAGGCCTTCTTCGTCGTGAAGGACAGAATGTATAATTTCTTGTTTAGAATGTTCAGTGAGATGTTTTTCCCACCAAGCACGAAGGGTGCCGGAAAATCCGGTAATGAAGAGATCAAGGATCTCTGGTTGACTGAGGTTATGGTTGGTAGCATAGCTGTTGGCAACCATTGTCATATGTTGTAATTTATTTAATATTTCTTGTTCAGATAAGCCATCTATATTCCATTCATAAAGTTTATCAGCAGAAACTGTGAATTGGTTTTGAAAGATTCTTTCTTCATGTTGAATGTCTGGGGGTGTTGGCCTATTATACCAGTTTTTGGTTAAACTTGTTGGGTTCATTTTATGAGATAGTCTTTTTATTTCAAGGTTTTTAAAAGCATTTTCAATTTTACTGATATTACTTGAATCAGACTCATGGGAACTTGAACTCTCAGAATCTTGACTATGAAGATCAATTACTTGTAAACTTTTCTGTGGATCTTTTGAATTAGGTAAAGATAAGTCTTTTATCATTCGTTCTATTTTTATAATGGACGATGAAGGTTTGAGTGGTAATCCTTTTTTACTGCCCGAAAAAGTTAGTAAAGGTGATATTTGCTCATAAAATTCGACAAGTCCTCAGTAAAGGTGATATTTGAGTGGTAAATCTATTTGCTCATAAAATTCGACAAGTCCTCAGTAATGAACAAGGTCACATTAATTATGATAAACTCACCTATGGAAACATAGTAAGTGTCATCCAGAAAGAAGGCTTAAAAATGTGTATTGATATGAAAATAAGTCGGCAAATTAATAATGATAAACGAAAAGCGAAATATGAATTAGGAAATTTCTGTGAACAATATGGTTTACCTCCTATTCCTCCCTCACGAAAAAATAAACATATTTCTGAAAAGAAACATAAATACAGTAATAAGAAATATTTTAAATCTTACAAACCATATAATAAAAACAATTTCCAGACGGATAAATTTTACGAAAAGCGAAGACCAAGAAAACATTGGCAAAACAAGTCAAAAAATTGGATACCCAAAACACATCCAGACAAACATACATCTAAATGCTATAAGTGTCAAAAACCTGGTCACTTTGCAAATAAATGCCCAGTAAAAAACAAGATTAACCAGTTAAAAATTACTAATGAAGAAAAAGAAGACTTAATACGAATATTAGAATTACGAAATACTGACTCCAGTGAAGAAGTTCTTTCTGATTCCGAATCTAGTAATCATTCTTCTACTGATAATGAAATGTCCAGTTCCCCAGGAATAAAAATAGGTTGTCAAGATACTTGTTGTAAAACAATCAATGTCCTTACTAAACAAGAAGAACAAGAAGAGTTACTGATAGATCTAATTGGAAAAATTGAGAACCCAGAATTAAAATCAGAATACTTGAAAAAGTTAAGAAGAGTCATTATCAGAAATGAACAGGAACAAGATCCAGTTAAAAAACCATCCGGCACAATTAGTCTTACCACAACTTTGGAACGATTTAATAAAGTTAAAAAAGAAGTAACCATCCAAGATTTGCATTCTGAAGTCAACAAGATTAAAGAAGATATCAAACAATTAAAACTTACAAGTCAAGAATTACGAATTGAAAATCAAGAGATAAGAACTCAGTTAATCAATACTAATAATTTAGAAGCAGAACCATCCTACCATGAAGCCGAAAGAGACCAAAGTCATGATAATATTTTAAATCTTATTCAACAAATTCATATTAAAAAATGGTATATCACGGTTCGATTAGTCATACAAGATTTTGAATTAACAACTATTGCCCTAGTTGATTCCGGTGCAGATCTGAATTGCCTCCAGGAAGGCTTAGTCCCAACAAAGTATTATGTTAAATCAACTCAATCTTTAAAATCTGCAAATGGTAGTAAAATGGAACTAAAATTTGAAATCCCAAAAGCCCATATTTGTCAAGATAATGTCTGTTTTAAAACACCCTTTGTTTTAATAAGAAATATAAGTGATCAAATGATTCTAGGTCTCCCATTTCTCACATTATTATATCCTTTTACCACGGATTATGAGTCAATAACAACTTATCCAATGCATCAAAAGGTCACATTCAAATTTCTAGTCAATCCTGCACTTCAAACAATCAAAACCTTTCAAAAGGATTCCATATCACATACCATTAATCTAATCAATTGTAAAACCAAACAGTTATCTCATCTTAAGGAAGAAATCAAATTCAAAAGAATTGAAGAACAGTTAAAACAGGAAACAATTCAATCTAAAATTCAATCGTTTGAAAGAAGTATCAAAAGTAAAATCTGTGCTGACCTTCCCAATGCTTTCTGGCATAGGAAGAAACATTTAGTGCGTCTTCCCTATATTAAAGACTTCAGTGAAAGTAAAATACCTACAAAAGCACGACCAATCCAAATGAGTCAAGAATTAATGGAGTTTTGCAAGACAGAAATAAATGAATTACTCAGTAAAGGAATAATTAGGAAAAGTAAATCCCCATGGTCATGCGCTGCATTTTATGTCCAAAAACAAGCCGAATTAGAACGTGGAGTCCCCAGATTAGTAATTAATTATAAACCTCTTAATACAGTTCTTGAATGGATTAGATACCCAATTCCTAATAAAAGAGATCTAGTCAACCGTCTCGGCAATGCCGTAGTATTTTCAAAATTCGACATGAAAAGCGGTTTTTGGCAAATTCAGATTCATGAAAATGATAGGTACAAAACTGCATTTGTTACTCCTTTCGGTCATTATGAATGGAATGTTATGCCCTTTGGTCTTAAGAATGCACCTAGTGAATTTCAGAATATAATGAATGAAATATTCAATCCATATAGTGAATTTTCCATAGTTTACATTGATGATGTCCTTATTTTCTCTCAGTCAATTGAACAACATTGGAAACATCTTAGTAAATTCTTAGAAATTATCCAGCAAAATGGTTTAGTTGTTTCCGCGTCAAAAATTAAAATATTCCAAACCAAAATCAGATTCCTTGGTTTTGATATATTCCAATCCACAATCAAACCCATTAATCGTGTTATTGATTTCGCTGATAAATTTCCGGATGAAATTCTAGATAAAAGTCAACTCCAACGATTTCTAGGATCCCTAAATTATGTCTCTGATTTTTATCATGATTTACGCAAACAATGTAAACCTTTATTTGATCGTCTCCAGAGCAATCCTCCTGTCTGGACAGTTACTCATACCAACATAGTAAAACAAATCAAATTACATGTCAAGACCCTTCCTTGTCTTGGTATTCCTTCAGTCAATTCTTTCAAAATTGTTGAAACAGATGCTTCTGATATCGGTTATGGCGGTATTCTTAAACAAAGAACTCCGCAGAGTAAATCTGAACAAATTGTTCGTTTCCATTCTGGCATTTGGAATCAAGCTCAAAAAAATTATAGTACTATTAAAAAGGAAATTTTATCTATAGTATTATGCATCTCAAAATTTCAAGATGATTTATTAAACCAAAACTTTTTAGTCAGAGTTGATTGCAAAAGTGCCAAGCATGTTATTGAAAAAGATGTTCAAAATATTGCATCCAAACAGATTTTTGCACGATGGCAAGCTATATTAAGTATTTTTGATTTTGAGATAGAATATTTGAGAGGGAGAGACAATTGCATTCCTGATTTCCTAACTAGAGAATTCTTGCAGAGTAAACATGTCTGAAAAGGCCCCAGACAAGCAGTCAACCAGGAGGCTCCCTGCCTCCTTAGCACCAGTAAAACAGGAGTCATCTACTCCTTCATCCCTAGTCCCCTACCCCGGTCATTCACCAATTCCAATCCGAAACCAGTATACTGTTCTTGGTTCTACCTTGGGCCAGTTCAGGCCCAATTATCAGTCAGCCCTGATCTCCAGTTACGATCCATTTCAATCTCTAGTCAAACCCCAATCAAGCCAAGTCCCTTATTCTCAATCTTCCCCTTATATTCCTAAAGATCCTAGTCACAATCTATTCTTTGTTGAGCCATCCCTTAGTCAACTCAAATCTCCCGAAGACATTGCAAAAACCATTTTCCCTCCCAATTGGCATTTTGCTCCAGTTCACCCCAAGAAGTCAATTAAGTTTTACATGGAGATTCTCCTCCATACCGCATCCATTCACCTCAAGCCAATTTATGACAAAAGTAACCCCAGTAACATTCTTTATCATTCAATCTACATTATGCAAGTAATCAACTTGTCCCAATGGAAACGTCCCCCATATGACAGGCAAGATCTCCCTAATTCTGATACTCCATTTACGTACTTTGATTATATTGATGCCTGGAGTAAGGTATTTCTCCATCAAACGGAGACTTTCAGTCACTCCTGGTTTATCAACTTCGACAGTAAATTCAAAGGATCATTCCCTAAGTGGTTTCTCAAATGGTGGTCCGATTTTGGCCCAATGCTCCGGCTCCTGCCGCCGCCCCTCCAAGAAGCAGTCAAATTCTTTACTGAACGACAATCTTTCAGTGAAGCAGATCGAGAGTTCCCACTACTTTTGCATTTCATGGCTAAGTACAAAGTGCCGTGGATACTTAAGTGGCGCTATGAAATTCACAATGATATTTTAGTTCGTCACTTCTCAGTTAAATGGTGGGATAAATTCAACCATGATCGCATCATTTCTCAGGTGCATCAAGAGTTTTCAGTTACAAAGTCACCAGTCAAGAAGGACCTTACAGTCAACCCGTCAAAGCCAATCACCTCTTCCTCCTCCACTTTATCTCTAGATGACAAGTCCCCTGCAGAGTTAAAAGAATTGGCTCAAATGCTTATGATTCGAGCCTCGCAGTTAGGCGATGATTCTGATGATGATAAATGCCCTTCACAGTCATCCTCTCCAAGCAGTCACAAGTCAACCTATTCCTCCCCCCTGGGAAATCAAGCTGCTACTAATCACCCATCATCCAGTAAACAGTCAAAAGAGAAGAAAAAGATTCTTTGGTCCGATTTTCAAGACAGTCAAGATCCTTACGAGCCTTATGATCTCAATGAACTCTGAAGACTTTCCCAATCACGTGAAGCTGCAGTAAACAATGTAATCCAACAGTACCAGTCTTGTGATGTTACAGTATCCGACAACACACTATTCATGAACAGTGTCGCCGCGTGCTGCTTCGTCACCTTTCGGACAATGTAAATTATATGCAGAATGATTATGAATATGAATAAGAAAATTATGCTTGAAATCATGGATGAATAAAATAACTTTGTTTTACTGATTTGAAACTTTGAAAGCTTACATATGAAATAACTTAAGAAGAGCTTTACTGGAAGTCTTCTGAAAACTTATGAAATCTCACAACAGATATGAAACTAAGAAAATGAAAGGAGAATGAATTTCGAGTCCTTTGTGACTGAGAATGAGCTCTCTTTATATAGGCAGAGGCATCAAGACATGAATGATTAACTAAATATTGTGACCGAAAGGAGCTTTGGCGTTTACTATGGCATGTGGCCAAATAGTCCGAAAGGTGACGAAGCAGCACGCGGCGACACTGTTCATGAATAGTGTGTTGTCGGATACTGTAACATCACAAGACTGGTACTGTTGGATTACATTGTTTACTGCAGCTTCACGTGATTGGGAAAGTCTTCAGAGTTCATTGAGATCATAAGGCTCGTAAGGATCTTGACTGTCTTGAAAATCGGACCAAAGAATCTTTTTCTTCTCTTTTGACTGTTTACTGGATGATGGGTGATTAGTAGCAGCTTGATTTCCCAGGGGGGAGGAATAGGTTGACTTGTGACTGCTTGGAGAGGATGACTGTGAAGGGCATTTATCATCATCAGAATCATCGCCTAACTGCGAGGCTCGAATCATAAGCATTTGAGCCAATTCTTTTAACTCTGCAGGGGACTTGTCATCTAGAGATAAAGTGGAGGAGGAAGAGGTGATTGGCTTTGACGGGTTGACTGTAAGGTCCTTCTTGACTGGTGACTTTGTAACTGAAAACTCTTGATGCACCTGAGAAATGATGCGATCATGGTTGAATTTATCCCACCATTTAACTGAGAAGTGACGAACTAAAATATCATTGTGAATTTCATAGCGCCACTTAAGTATCCACGGCACTTTGTACTTAGCCATGAAATGCAAAAGTAGTGGGAACTCTCGATCTGCTTCACTGAAAGATTGTCGTTCAGTAAAGAATTTGACTGCTTCTTGGAGGGGCGGCGGCAGGAGCCGGAGCATTGGGCCAAAATCGGACCACCATTTGAGAAACCACTTAGGGAATGATCCTTTGAATTTACTGTCGAAGTTGATAAACCAGGAGTGACTGAAAGTCTCCGTTTGATGGAGAAATACCTTACTCCAGGCATCAATATAATCAAAGTACGTAAATGGAGTATCAGAATTAGGGAGATCTTGCCTGTCATATGGGGGACGTTTCCATTGGGACAAGTTGATTACTTGCATAATGTAGATTGAATGATAAAGAATGTTACTGGGGTTACTTTTGTCATAAATTGGCTTGAGGTGAATGGATGCGGTATGGAGGAGAATCTCCATGTAAAACTTAATTGACTTCTTGGGGTGAACTGGAGCAAAATGCCAATTGGGAGGGAAAATGGTTTTTGCAATGTCTTCGGGAGATTTGAGTTGACTAAGGGATGGCTCAACAAAGAATAGATTGTGACTAGGATCTTTAGGAATATAAGGGGAAGATTGAGAATAAGGGACTTGGCTTGATTGGGGTTTGACTAGAGATTGAAATGGATCGTAACTGGAGATCAGGGCTGACTGATAATTGGGCCTGAACTGGCCCAAGGTAGAACCAAGAACAGTATACTGGTTTCGGATTGGAATTGGTGAATGACCGGGGTAGGGGACTAGGGATGAAGGAGTAGATGACTCCTGTTTTACTGGTGCTAAGGAGGCAGGGAGCCTCCTGGTTGACTGCTTGTCTGGGGCCTTTTCAGACATGTTTACTCTGCAAGAATTCTCTAGTTAGGAAATCAGGAATGCAATTGTCTCTCCCTCTCAAATATTCTATCTCAAAATCAAAAATACTTAATATAGCTTGCCATCGTGCAAAAATCTGTTTGGATGCAATATTTTGAACATCTTTTTCAATAACATGCTTGGCACTTTTGCAATCAACTCTGACTAAAAAGTTTTGGTTTAATAAATCATCTTGAAATTTTGAGATGCATAATACTATAGATAAAATTTCCTTTTTAATAGTACTATAATTTTTTTGAGCTTGATTCCAAATGCCAGAATGGAAACGAACAATTTGTTCAGATTTACTCTGCGGAGTTCTTTGTTTAAGAATACCGCCATAACCGATATCAGAAGCATCTGTTTCAACAATTTTGAAAGAATTGACTGAAGGAATACCAAGACAAGGAAGGGTCTTGACATGTAATTTGATTTGTTTTACTATGTTGGTATGAGTAACTGTCCAGACAGGAGGATTGCTCTGGAGACGATCAAATAAAGGTTTACATTGTTTGCGTAAATCATGATAAAAATCAGAGACATAATTTAGGGATCCTAGAAATCGTTGGAGTTGACTTTTATCTAGAATTTCATCCGGAAATTTATCAGCGAAATCAATAACACGATTAATGGGTTTGATTGTGGATTGGAATATATCAAAACCAAGGAATCTGATTTTGGTTTGGAATATTTTAATTTTTGACGCGGAAACAACTAAACCATTTTGCTGGATAATTTCTAAGAATTTACTAAGATGTTTCCAATGTTGTTCAATTGACTGAGAGAAAATAAGGACATCATCAATGTAAACTATGGAAAATTCACTATATGGATTGAATATTTCATTCATTATATTCTGAAATTCACTAGGTGCATTCTTAAGACCAAAGGGCATAACATTCCATTCATAATGACCGAAAGGAGTAACAAATGCAGTTTTGTACCTATCATTTTCATGAATCTGAATTTGCCAAAAACCGCTTTTCATGTCGAATTTTGAAAATACTACGGCATTGCCGAGACGGTTGACTAGATCTCTTTTATTAGGAATTGGGTATCTAATCCATTCAAGAACTGTATTAAGAGGTTTATAATTAATTACTAATCTGGGGACTCCACGTTCTAATTCGGCTTGTTTTTGGACATAAAATGCAGCGCATGACCATGGGGATTTACTTTTCCTAATTATTCCTTTACTGAGTAATTCATTTATTTCTGTCTTGCAAAACTCCATTAATTCTTGACTCATTTGGATTGGTCGTGCTTTTGTAGGTATTTTACTTTCACTGAAGTCTTTAATATAGGGAAGACGCACTAAATGTTTCTTCCTATGCCAGAAAGCATTGGGAAGGTCAGCACAGATTTTACTTTTGATACTTCTTTCAAACGATTGAATTTTAGATTGAATTGTTTCCTGTTTTAACTGTTCTTCAATTCTTTTGAATTTGATTTCTTCCTTAAGATGAGATAACTGTTTGGTTTTACAATTGATTAGATTAATGGTATGTGATATGGAATCCTTTTGAAAGGTTTTGATTGTTTGAAGTGCAGGATTGACTAGAAATTTGAATGTGACCTTTTGATGCATTGGATAAGTTGTTATTGACTCATAATCCGTGGTAAAAGGATATAATAATGTGAGAAATGGGAGACCTAGAATCATTTGATCACTTATATTTCTTATTAAAACAAAGGGTGTTTTAAAACAGACATTATCTTGACAAATATGGGCTTTTGGGATTTCAAATTTTAGTTCCATTTTACTACCATTTGCAGATTTTAAAGATTGAGTTGATTTAACATAATACTTTGTTGGGACTAAGCCTTCCTGGAGGCAATTCAGATCTGCACCGGAATCAACTAGGGCAATAGTTGTTAATTCAAAATCTTGTATGACTAATCGAACCGTGATATACCATTTTTTAATATGAATTTGTTGAATAAGATTTAAAATATTATCATGACTTTGGTCTCTTTCGGCTTCATGGTAGGATGGTTCTGCTTCTAAATTATTAGTATTGATTAACTGAGTTCTTATCTCTTGATTTTCAATTCGTAATTCTTGACTTGTAAGTTTTAATTGTTTGATATCTTCTTTAATCTTGTTGACTTCAGAATGCAAATCTTGGATGGTTACTTCTTTTTTAACTTTATTAAATCGTTCCAAAGTTGTGGTAAGACTAATTGTGCCGGATGGTTTTTTAACTGGATCTTGTTCCTGTTCATTTCTGATAATGACTCTTCTTAACTTTTTCAAGTATTCTGATTTTAATTCTGGGTTCTCAATTTTTCCAATTAGATCTATCAGTAACTCTTCTTGTTCTTCTTGTTTAGTAAGGACATTGATTGTTTTACAACAAGTATCTTGACAACCTATTTTTATTCCTGGGGAACTGGACATTTCATTATCAGTAGAAGAATGATTACTAGATTCGGAATCAGAAAGAACTTCTTCACTGGAGTCAGTATTTCGTAATTCTAATATTCGTATTAAGTCTTCTTTTTCTTCATTAGTAATTTTTAACTGGTTAATCTTGTTTTTTACTGGGCATTTATTTGCAAAGTGACCAGGTTTTTGACACTTATAGCATTTAGATGTATGTTTGTCTGGATGTGTTTTGGGTATCCAATTTTTTGACTTGTTTTGCCAATGTTTTCTTGGTCTTCGCTTTTCGTAAAATTTATCCGTCTGGAAATTGTTTTTATTATATGGTTTGTAAGATTTAAAATATTTCTTATTACTGTATTTATGTTTCTTTTCAGAAATATGTTTATTTTTTCGTGAGGGAGGAATAGGAGGTAAACCATATTGTTCACAGAAATTTCCTAATTCATATTTCGCTTTTCGTTTATCATTATTAATTTGCCGACTTATTTTCATATCAATACACATTTTTAAGCCTTCTTTCTGGATGACACTTACTATGTTTCCATAGGTGAGTTTATCATAATTAATGTGACCTTGTTCATTACTGAGGACTTGTCGAATTTTATGAGCAAATAGATTTGGCAGACCATTAATAAATTTTTCTTTCCAAAACGATTGATTACTATCTTCACGTAGCATTACTCTAGATATAAAGACATCTTTATACCACCTAAAGTCACTTAATGTTGGACATCTTAGGTTACTAAGTTGATCATGAATTCTTGTAGTGACATTACTTGGGGTTCCTATGAAATGTTCAATTATCGTGAGAAGTAAAGTGTTAATTGCATCAGGAACTCCTGCTCCAATTCTTTCATCAAAGACAGGGAGGCCTTCTTCGTCGTGAAGGACAGAATGTATAATTTCTTGTTTAGAATGTTCAGTGAGATGTTTTTCCCACCAAGCACGAAGGGTGCCGGAAAATCCGGTAATGAAGAGATCAAGGATCTCTGGTTGACTGAGGTTATGGTTGGTAGCATAGCTGTTGGCAACCATTGTCATATGTTGTAATTTATTTAATATTTCTTGTTCAGATAAGCCATCTATATTCCATTCATAAAGTTTATCAGCAGAAACTGTGAATTGGTTTTGAAAGATTCTTTCTTTATGTTGAATGTCTGGGGGTGTTGGCCTATTATACCAGTTTTTGGTTAAACTTGTTGGGTTCATTTTATGAGATAGTCTTTTTATTTCAAGGTTTTTAAAAGCATTTTCAATTTTACTGATATTACTTGAATCAGACTCATGGGAACTTGAACTCTCAGAATCTTGACTATGAAGATCAATTACTTGTAAACTTTTCTGTGGATCTTTTGAATTAGGTAAAGATAAGTCTTTTATCATTCGTTCTATTTTTATAATGGACGATGAAGGTTTGAGTGGTAATCCTTTTTTACTGCCCGAAAAAGTTAGTAAAGGTGATTCTGGCTTAGGTTTAGGGTTTGTTTCTTCATTTACTGATTTATCCAATTTTGTTTCAATTTTATCTAACTGTTTTCCTAGGGTGATGAGACGTTGATTTGTATAGTTGTTTTGTTCGATTATTTTCTTAAAATCTTGACCTGTTTCCTGTGTGGGAACCTTAAATGGTGATGCGACAACTTTAGCTTGATTGACATTAAGTATGATTGTTTCAGGAGGAGGATGACTAGATGTTACTTGGGTTGAATCTTGCTTAACCCAATGTTCTTGGGTAATGACTTTTAAGTTATTTACTTCTGGATAATGGTTATCAATAAAATCGAGGAAAAATATATTAGTTTGAGTTTGTTTCATGAAATTTTCCCAATGTTGAAATATATTTTCTTTTTCTTGCGAATTAAATCTTTGTCGGAAAACATTTCTTCGTTCAATATTGTTGATTGACTCTATATCCTGATTTAGAAATTTCCAATTAATTTGAAATGGTTTCGTCATTGTTAATAATTGAGAATGGACTTCAAAATCTGACTGGGTTGGTGAAGTTGGTTCTTTATAAGTACCGTAGCTAACTTGAGACTTAGTTTGAACACCTTTTAATTTTAAGTTTTTTAATTCTTGGTTGATGTCGTGATCTCTTATGGATTCAGTCATGGTGGATGCAGTTCCAGCAAAAGAATGCCTGGAAGGGTCAATTTTTGCAGAAGAGGAAGTATCGTCGATATCTCTTAGTTGGACACTAGATCTGGGTCTTTGACTATCAAATTTTATTTTTACTGTACCATCTAAGTATTGTTGAATATCATCAAAATTTGTAAAGTTTCGTTGTATATTAAGCGGCTGACTTTCATTGACTAATGACCATTCTGAAGGGAGATTAACATCCGACCAACTAATTGTTTGCGGGACTCGGATTCGTGAGTTTCCTTGGTTACTTTGTATTAGCAATGTTTGATCTTTTGGGCTTTTATTAAGAGCTTGAAAATTCATGTTTGTGCCTGTTGTTTTGTAATAGATTCGAAATATTAAGGCTAAGGGTTGACTACCTTCAAGTATATGATATCCTGAGGTTTTAATGTTTAACGTTAAAGCTTTTAAGACATGGGGATCAGAGAGACTGATTGTGAAATCTGGATAACAATCAAAGTGGATTGGTCCATTACAAAGGCTTGACTCAATCATTCCAAGAGTGCTATCACTAAAGTCAGTGAATCTTGCATCTCGGAGACATAATAAAACTGAAGCATTTAGACCTAATCTTGTTAATGGTTTAACTGCGACTTGGACTAAACCGATATGTAAGAAGTTATGACCATCTTTTCTATGTTTTCGTAAGGACTCAGTATTAAACAATTGACAGGTTTCATGTTCTTTACTTAAAGCATAAACTTGTTCTACTGTCTTAACATGATGTTCACTTTTAAAAGAGGAAATTGACCATTTTTTCTTATAAATTTCACTGGTTGGAATTTTGGGTATATTCCAGTCATGGAAGTTTACTTCTTCATTAGCAGAATAAGTTACTTGTTCTTCATTGACTATGTCTGGAATTTTTGTTAAATTGGGCATACTATATCTAGAGCTAGTTGAAGAATTACTTCTGAACAGCCTACTCATATTGCCAAAGTTTCAGTTATCCTAAATATCTTAATTAAGCTAACAACGCTTATATCTCAAATTCATAATTACCTTAAAACCTACTG
Source organism: Oemleria cerasiformis (assembly GCA_037349345.1). Lineage (NCBI taxonomy): Eukaryota > Viridiplantae > Streptophyta > Magnoliopsida > Rosales > Rosaceae > Oemleria > Oemleria cerasiformis. The sequence continues at coordinate 11,577,583 of JAZGTL010000009.1, read as the reverse complement.
CTGTTCACTCATCTCCGCTCATGCACCACCCGCTCATGCCTCTCCCTGGGACTTATTGTTTGGGTCCGGACCTACTGTTTGGAGAAAAGATAGAACAATAGATGATGAGGACAATATGAATAAACAGAATAAACGATAATAGCAGAATCAAGATAGACAGAGATAACCAGCCACTTGGGCGGATGAGTTAACTAGACAGAAATAAGATCTCAACACTTATGGCTCTGATACCAAAAGGGGACGGAAGCAAGGCAGCAGTTAACTAGTGTGATTGAAGCCACAAATCAAGTCTGTCCAGAGCATGTATATGAAGTAATTCAAAGAAATGAGGAAGCAGATACTTTGGAAAATAGCATGAAACAATGTAAATTATATGCAGAATGATTATGAATATGAATAAGAAAATTATGCTTGAAATCATGGATGAATGAAATAACTTTGTTTTACTGATTTGAAACTTTGAAAGCTTACATATGAAATAACTTAAGAAGAGCTTTACTGGAAGTCTTCTGAAAACTTATGAAATCTCACAACAGATATGAAACTAAGAAAATGAAAGGAGAATGAATTTCGAGTCCTTTGTGACTGAGAATGAGCTCTCTTTATATAGGCAGAGGCATCAAGACATGAATGATTAACTAAATATTGTGACCGAAAGGAGCTTTGGCGTTTACTATGGCATGTGGCCAAATAGTCCGAAAGGTGACGAAGCAGCACGCGGCGACACTGTTCATGAATAGTGTGTTGTCGGATACTGTAACATCACAAGACTGGTACTGTTGGATTACATTGTTTACTGCAGCTTCACGTGATTGGGAAAGTCTTCAGAGTTCATTGAGATCATAAGGCTCGTAAGGATCTTGACTGTCTTGAAAATCGGACCAAAGAATCTTTTTCTTCTCTTTTGACTGTTTACTGGATGATGGGTGATTAGTAGCAGCTTGATTTCCCAGGGGGGAGGAATAGGTTGACTTGTGACTGCTTGGAGAGGATGACTGTGAAGGGCATTTATCATCATCAGAATCATCGCCTAACTGCGAGGCTCGAATCATAAGCATTTGAGCCAATTCTTTTAACTCTGCAGGGGACTTGTCATCTAGAGATAAAGTGGAGGAGGAAGAGGTGATTGGCTTTGACGGGTTGACTGTAAGGTCCTTCTTGACTGGTGACTTTGTAACTGAAAACTCTTGATGCACCTGAGAAATGATGCGATCATGGTTGAATTTATCCCACCATTTAACTGAGAAGTGACGAACTAAAATATCATTGTGAATTTCATAGCGCCACTTAAGTATCCACGGCACTTTGTACTTAGCCATGAAATGCAAAAGTAGTGGGAACTCTCGATCTGCTTCACTGAAAGATTGTCGTTCAGTAAAGAATTTGACTGCTTCTTGGAGGGGCGGCGGCAGGAGCCGGAGCATTGGGCCAAAATCGGACCACCATTTGAGAAACCACTTAGGGAATGATCCTTTGAATTTACTGTCGAAGTTGATAAACCAGGAGTGACTGAAAGTCTCCGTTTGATGGAGAAATACCTTACTCCAGGCATCAATATAATCAAAGTACGTAAATGGAGTATCAGAATTAGGGAGATCTTGCCTGTCATATGGGGGACGTTTCCATTGGGACAAGTTGATTACTTGCATAATGTAGATTGAATGATAAAAAATGTTACTGGGGTTACTTTTGTCATAAATTGGCTTGAGGTGAATGGATGCGGTATGGAGGAGAATCTCCATGTAAAACTTAATTGACTTCTTGGGGTGAACTGGAGCAAAATGCCAATTGGGAGGGAAAATGGTTTTTGCAATGTCTTCGGGAGATTTGAGTTGACTAAGGGATGGCTCAACAAAGAATAGATTGTGACTAGGATCTTTAGGAATATAAGGGGAAGATTGAGAATAAGGGACTTGGCTTGATTGGGGTTTGACTAGAGATTGAAATGGATCGTAACTGGAGATCAGGGCTGACTGATAATTGGGCCTGAACTGGCCCAAGGTAGAACCAAGAACAGTATACTGGTTTCGGATTGGAATTGGTGAATGACCGGGGTAGGGGACTAGGGATGAAGGAGTAGATGACTCCTGTTTTACTGGTGCTAAGGAGGCAGGGAGCCTCCTGGTTGACTGCTTGTCTGGGGCCTTTTCAGACATGTTTACTCTGCAAGAATTCTCTAGTTAGGAAATCAGGAATGCAATTGTCTCTCCCTCTCAAATATTCTATCTCAAAATCAAAAATACTTAATATAGCTTGCCATCGTGCAAAAATCTGTTTGGATGCAATATTTTGAACATCTTTTTCAATAACATGCTTGGCACTTTTGCAATCAACTCTGACTAAAAAGTTTTGGTTTAATAAATCATCTTGAAATTTTGAGATGCATAATACTATAGATAAAATTTCCTTTTTAATAGTACTATAATTTTTTTGAGCTTGATTCCAAATGCCAGAATGGAAACGAACAATTTGTTCAGATTTACTCTGCGGAGTTCTTTGTTTAAGAATACCGCCATAACCGATATCAGAAGCATCTGTTTCAACAATTTTGAAAGAATTGACTGAAGGAATACCAAGACAAGGAAGGGTCTTGACATGTAATTTGATTTGTTTTACTATGTTGGTATGAGTAACTGTCCAGACAGGAGGATTGCTCTGGAGACGATCAAATAAAGGTTTACATTGTTTGCGTAAATCATGATAAAAATCAGAGACATAATTTAGGGATCCTAGAAATCGTTGGAGTTGACTTTTATCTAGAATTTCATCCGGAAATTTATCAGCGAAATCAATAACACGATTAATGGGTTTGATTGTGGATTGGAATATATCAAAACCAAGGAATCTGATTTTGGTTTGGAATATTTTAATTTTTGACGCGGAAACAACTAAACCATTTTGCTGGATAATTTCTAAGAATTTACTAAGATGTTTCCAATGTTGTTCAATTGACTGAGAGAAAATAAGGACATCATCAATGTAAACTATGGAAAATTCACTATATGGATTGAATATTTCATTCATTATATTCTGAAATTCACTAGGTGCATTCTTAAGACCAAAGGGCATAACATTCCATTCATAATGACCGAAAGGAGTAACAAATGCAGTTTTGTACCTATCATTTTCATGAATCTGAATTTGCCAAAAACCGCTTTTCATGTCGAATTTTGAAAATACTACGGCATTGCCGAGACGGTTGACTAGATCTCTTTTATTAGGAATTGGGTATCTAATCCATTCAAGAACTGTATTAAGAGGTTTATAATTAATTACTAATCTGGGGACTCCACGTTCTAATTCGGCTTGTTTTTGGACATAAAATGCAGCGCATGACCATGGGGATTTACTTTTCCTAATTATTCCTTTACTGAGTAATTCATTTATTTCTGTCTTGCAAAACTCCATTAATTCTTGACTCATTTGGATTGGTCGTGCTTTTGTAGGTATTTTACTTTCACTGAAGTCTTTAATATAGGGAAGACGCACTAAATGTTTCTTCCTATGCCAGAAAGCATTGGGAAGGTCAGCACAGATTTTACTTTTGATACTTCTTTCAAACGATTGAATTTTAGATTGAATTGTTTCCTGTTTTAACTGTTCTTCAATTCTTTTGAATTTGATTTCTTCCTTAAGATGAGATAACTGTTTGGTTTTACAATTGATTAGATTAATGGTATGTGATATGGAATCCTTTTGAAAGGTTTTGATTGTTTGAAGTGCAGGATTGACTAGAAATTTGAATGTGACCTTTTGATGCATTGGATAAGTTGTTATTGACTCATAATCCGTGGTAAAAGGATATAATAATGTGAGAAATGGGAGACCTAGAATCATTTGATCACTTATATTTCTTATTAAAACAAAGGGTGTTTTAAAACAGACATTATCTTGACAAATATGGGCTTTTGGGATTTCAAATTTTAGTTCCATTTTACTACCATTTGCAGATTTTAAAGATTGAGTTGATTTAACATAATACTTTGTTGGGACTAAGCCTTCCTGGAGGCAATTCAGATCTGCACCGGAATCAACTAGGGCAATAGTTGTTAATTCAAAATCTTGTATGACTAATCGAACCGTGATATACCATTTTTTAATATGAATTTGTTGAATAAGATTTAAAATATTATCATGACTTTGGTCTCTTTCGGCTTCATGGTAGGATGGTTCTGCTTCTAAATTATTAGTATTGATTAACTGAGTTCTTATCTCTTGATTTTCAATTCGTAATTCTTGACTTGTAAGTTTTAATTGTTTGATATCTTCTTTAATCTTGTTGACTTCAGAATGCAAATCTTGGATGGTTACTTCTTTTTTAACTTTATTAAATCGTTCCAAAGTTGTGGTAAGACTAATTGTGCCGGATGGTTTTTTAACTGGATCTTGTTCCTGTTCATTTCTGATAATGACTCTTCTTAACTTTTTCAAGTATTCTGATTTTAATTCTGGGTTCTCAATTTTTCCAATTAGATCTATCAGTAACTCTTCTTGTTCTTCTTGTTTAGTAAGGACATTGATTGTTTTACAACAAGTATCTTGACAACCTATTTTTATTCCTGGGGAACTGGACATTTCATTATCAGTAGAAGAATGATTACTAGATTCGGAATCAGAAAGAACTTCTTCACTGGAGTCAGTATTTCGTAATTCTAATATTCGTATTAAGTCTTCTTTTTCTTCATTAGTAATTTTTAACTGGTTAATCTTGTTTTTTACTGGGCATTTATTTGCAAAGTGACCAGGTTTTTGACACTTATAGCATTTAGATGTATGTTTGTCTGGATGTGTTTTGGGTATCCAATTTTTTGACTTGTTTTGCCAATGTTTTCTTGGTCTTCGCTTTTCGTAAAATTTATCCGTCTGGAAATTGTTTTTATTATATGGTTTGTAAGATTTAAAATATTTCTTATTACTGTATTTATGTTTCTTTTCAGAAATATGTTTATTTTTTCGTGAGGGAGGAATAGGAGGTAAACCATATTGTTCACAGAAATTTCCTAATTCATATTTCGCTTTTCGTTTATCATTATTAATTTGCCGACTTATTTTCATATCAATACACATTTTTAAGCCTTCTTTCTGGATGACACTTACTATGTTTCCATAGGTGAGTTTATCATAATTAATGTGACCTTGTTCATTACTGAGGACTTGTCGAATTTTATGAGCAAATAGATTTGGCAGACCATTAATAAATTTTTCTTTCCAAAACGATTGATTACTATCTTCACGTAGCATTACTCTAGATATAAAGACATCTTTATACCACCTAAAGTCACTTAATGTTGGACATCTTAGGTTACTAAGTTGATCATGAATTCTTGTAGTGACATTACTTGGGGTTCCTATGAAATGTTCAATTATCGTGAGAAGTAAAGTGTTAATTGCATCAGGAACTCCTGCTCCAATTCTTTCATCAAAGACAGGGAGGCCTTCTTCGTCGTGAAGGACAGAATGTATAATTTCTTGTTTAGAATGTTCAGTGAGATGTTTTTCCCACCAAGCACGAAGGGTGCCGGAAAATCCGGTAATGAAGAGATCAAGGATCTCTGGTTGACTGAGGTTATGGTTGGTAGCATAGCTGTTGGCAACCATTGTCATATGTTGTAATTTATTTAATATTTCTTGTTCAGATAAGCCATCTATATTCCATTCATAAAGTTTATCAGCAGAAACTGTGAATTGGTTTTGAAAGATTCTTTCTTCATGTTGAATGTCTGGGGGTGTTGGCCTATTATACCAGTTTTTGGTTAAACTTGTTGGGTTCATTTTATGAGATAGTCTTTTTATTTCAAGGTTTTTAAAAGCATTTTCAATTTTACTGATATTACTTGAATCAGACTCATGGGAACTTGAACTCTCAGAATCTTGACTATGAAGATCAATTACTTGTAAACTTTTCTGTGGATCTTTTGAATTAGGTAAAGATAAGTCTTTTATCATTCGTTCTATTTTTATAATGGACGATGAAGGTTTGAGTGGTAATCCTTTTTTACTGCCCGAAAAAGTTAGTAAAGGTGATTCTGGCTTAGGTTTAGGGTTTGTTTCTTCATTTACTGATTTATCCAATTTTGTTTCAATTTTATCTAACTGTTTTCCTAGGGTGATGAGACTTTGATTTGTATAGTTGTTTTGTTCGATTATTTTCTTAAAATCTTGACCTGTTTCCTGTGTGGGAACCTTAAATGGTGATGCGACAACTTTAGCTTGATTGACATTAAGTATGATTGTTTCAGGAGGAGGATGACTAGATGTTACTTGGGTTGAATCTTGCTTAACCCAATGTTCTTGGGTAATGACTTTTAAGTTATTTACTTCTGGATAATGGTTATCAATAAAATCGAGGAAAAATATATTAGTTTGAGTTTGTTTCATGAAATTTTCCCAATGTTGAAATATATTTTCTTTTTCTTGCGAATTAAATCTTTGTCGGAAAACATTTCTTCGTTCAATATTGTTGATTGACTCTATATCCTGATTTAGAAATTTCCAATTAATTTGAAATGGTTTCGTCATTGTTAATAATTGAGAATGGACTTCAAAATCTGACTGGGTTGGTGAAGTTGGTTCTTTATAAGTACCGTAGCTAACTTGAGACTTAGTTTGAACACCTTTTAATTTTAAGTTTTTTAATTCTTGGTTGATGTCGTGATCTCTTATGGATTCAGTCATGGTGGATGCAGTTCCAGCAAAAGAATGCCTGGAAGGGTCAATTTTTGCAGAAGAGGAAGTATCGTCGATATCTCTTAGTTGGACACTAGATCTGGGTCTTTGACTATCAAATTTTATTTTTACTGTACCATCTAAGTATTGTTGAATATCATCAAAATTTGTAAAGTTTCGTTGTATATTAAGCGGCTGACTTTCATTGACTAATGACCATTCTGAAGGGAGATTAACATCCGACCAACTAATTGTTTGCGGGACTCGGATTCGTGAGTTTCCTTGGTTACTTTGTATTAGCAATGTTTGATCTTTTGGGCTTTTATTAAGAGCTTGAAAATTCATGTTTGTGCCTGTTGTTTTGTAATAGATTCGAAATATTAAGGCTAAGGGTTGACTACCTTCAAGTATATGATATCCTGAGGTTTTAATGTTTAACGTTAAAGCTTTTAAGACATGGGGATCAGAGAGACTGATTGTGAAATCTGGATAACAATCAAAGTGGATTGGTCCATTACAAAGGCTTGACTCAATCATTCCAAGAGTGCTATCACTATAGTCAATGAAGAACAAGTAACTTATTCTGCTAATGAAGAAGTAAACTTCCATGACTGGAATATACCCAAAATTCCAACCAGTGAAATTTATAAGAAAAAATGGTCAATTTCCTCTTTTAAAAGTGAACATCATGTTAAGACAGTAGAACAAGTTTATGCTTTAAGTAAAGAACATGAAACCTGTCAATTGTTTAATACTGAGTCCTTACGAAAACATAGAAAAGATGGTCATAACTTCTTACATATCGGTTTAGTCCAAGTCGCAGTTAAACCATTAACAAGATTAGGTCTAAATGCTTCAGTTTTATTATGTCTCCGAGATGCAAGATATATATATATATATATATATATATATATATATATATATATATATATATATATATATATATATATATATGCTTGTAAATAATCAGGAGATTGCATCAATATATACTCAATTTTCTTGAAAATTAGTAAGCAAGAATATTTTATTGTGAATAAACCCCAAGTACACTACAAAGTGAATGTTTTATTGTCCAATTAAAGCATATACTTCTATTAATTAATCTAATTGGATAATCAGCAAAAGCTGTAACTTTCATGCTTATTTCCTTTTCAAGATATATATATATATATATATATATACAGCTATATATATATATATACAGCTCAACAAACATTGTAATCTTCATCTGCAGTTCACATCCACCTCAATCGGCCTGCAGTACCAGTCAAAGTTATATATTGTAACCTTATTTGCCTTAATATTCTTTCGGTTTCAAAAATAATACCCCGCGCACTTATAAATAGCCCTTGTAGGAACACAAACACCTCATCAACTTCACAATCTTCTACATTAATTATCACAATCAAATTTCCCACCATGGCCTCCAAAATTTCAAGCCTCAAATTGATCTTTTCACTAATTTCTTCATTCGCTTTTGTTCAAATGGCAATGGCCGGCGATCCCAACATTCTAACCGACTTCATAGCTCCTCCGAACGGGACAGTAGACGGAAACTTCTTCACATACACCGGCTTTCGTGCTCTTGTTGGATCGCCACCTCCCACTGCCTTCAAGGTCTTGAAGGCAACCATGGCTGAGTTCCCTGCCCTAAATGGCCAAAGTGTTTCGTACGCGGTCCTGCAGTTCCCGTCCGGGACCACCAACCCTCCACACACGCATCCTCGCTCTGCTGAGCTCCTCTTCCTCGTTGATGGAACCCTAGAAGTCGGTTTCCTTGACACGAAAAACAGCCTCTTCACCCAAACTCTTCAGGCAGGTGATCTGTTTGTGTTCCCCAAGGGACTTGTGCATTACCAATACAATGCCGATTCACAAAACACGGCTCTCGCAATTTCTGCCTTTGGAAGTGCAAATGCCGGAACTGTTTCGATCCCCGGCACTTTGTTTGCCACCGGCATCGATGACAATGTGTTGGCTCTCTCCTTCAAGACTGATGTTGCCACTATTCAAAAGCTCAAGGCTGGTCTTGCTCCCAAGCCATGAACAGAGAGTCAAATCTTGTGCTTCAAATCTTACTCATTTGCTTTAGTTTGAATAATTAGTAATTAATTACCAGGCCATAATATATTGTTGAAAGGGTTTGCCTTCAATCTGTATTGCATTGTTTACTACAATTCATTTAATTTTTCAACTGTATGATCACACTTCATTTTCACTAATATTCTTGTGATGTTTTCTTATTTACTTCATCCTTGTTTTTATTTTATTTTATTCTCAAGTATGAAAGTAAAAATCAGTGGGGGAGGGGCGATTGACATATAACAAATGTATATATATATATATATATATATATATATATATCCAATAGGGTGCAGAGAGACAAAATATAAGTAAAACAATTCATATTAGTACGTTGACGTGTAACAATGGTAGAAATAACTCAATTTCTTACGATAAGTATATTGATTTATTAACTTTCTGACATATAAGATATTTTTCACATTCTCACACATAAAATAACAAAGAAGTACGTGGGGAATGGGGATCAAACTCCGAATCACTTCCAAAGAAGGCTCTAATATCATGTCGAGTCATTGCTTTCAGATCAAATAGTTGATGTTCGCTCGTCTCTTTCCACTAATTCTCGCTTCCGGAATAAGACACGCACCGAAACAATATGGTCCGTAAAGATGGCCATATAGGCATGGGTACAAAAACGAAGTTGTAGCTGACATGTCTGATTAACAAAAACGCAACTGATGCAAATCAGAGTTAGCAGTTAGTGCATCTCTAATCATACTCCCCATTTTAAAGTTAAATTTTACCTAAAAATACTATATAATAAAGCTACTAGTTTTTAGTAGCTCTGTAAATATTTTTTTCCTCCAATCAATACTCAATAGTTTGAGGAGTAATAAATGCTTTCACTCTTGTTTCGATTAAATTTTTAATCTTATTGAATTTCACAAGGGGTGGTCTAATAGTTTAAGGACCAAATATCTGGGCACCACCGGAGGGTGCAAGGGATACCATTGGCCTGATATTGACCTTATATGGGTGTCGAGGTTCCATAAGGGACATGGATTAGTCTCATATCAATATGTGTGGGGACATCTCGTGTAATTTCCCAAAAAAAAAGAGTAAAGGTTTAAATAATATTTAAGTAAGGTTCATCAATTATGAAATTAATAGGTGATAATTTTATGGAATCACTAGGAATTCTTTCTCTCTCCTCATATTTAGGAACCCTCCTAGATGCATCCTTATTTTAGGAGTCAGATATATAGAGACATGGTTGGAGTTGATTTTTTTGAATATTTTCTCAAAATCTTAGCTTAGGAGCTCATCTAGCTAGCTCCTTAGAGTTGCTAGCTCTTAGTCTATTATAAACATGTAATTAATTATAAGGAAATCTCATCTACATAATTGTCTAGGTTCAATGAATTTGCGCACAATTGTGTCTAATATATATTGTATGTTCAACACTAGTATTATTAGCCTAATGATATTCTTACGTACACTATATATATGTTGTGGGAAGTTTTATCTGGTATTTGACACTCATAACAAATGAGATGGATAGATACCCAATCTGTATTCTCCCATTCGTTGTACCAAAAACGTTGTTCATGGTCGTACGTACCTATATTTTTGAAGAAAATTAAATATCAAACCAACAACTGTAAAACTGAAACAACAAGAAAACATACGTTGGAACTTTCATCTCCAGTTGACATATCCCATCGCCTGCACAAAAAATATCTTCCTATCCCATTCTCTTTCCTTTACATCTCACTCGACTGAAACCCTATAAATCCTGTCCATCTATCGACTCAGAATCTCATCATCCAACTATATATCGAACAAGTCCTCAGTCATGGCCTCAACAACTTCCACCATCAAACTCATCTCCCTACTAATCTGTTCCTTCGCGATTGCCCAAATGGCCATGGCGGGGGACCCCGACATCCTCGATCACTGACTTCATGGCTCCTCCAAACGGAAACCTAGATGCTAACTTCTTCACATACACCGGCTTTCGTGTCCTCGTTGGAGCACCCCCTCCAACTGCCTTCAAGGCATTGAAGGCAACCCTAGCTGAGTTCCCTGCCCTAAATGGCCAAAGTGTTTCATACGCGGTCCTTCAGTTCCCATCGAGCTCAACCAACCCACCGCACACTCATCCTCGCTCTGCTGAGCTCATTTTCGTCATTCAAGGCTCGCTTGAAGTCGGTTTCGTGGACACCAAGAATAACCTCTTCACCCAAACTCTTCAAGTCGGAGATCTGTTTGTGTTTCCCAAGGGACTTGTGCATTTCCAGTACAATGCTGATTCGAAAAGGGCAGCCCTAGCAATCTCTGCGTTTGGAAGTGCAAATGCAGGAACTGTTTCGACCCCCAGCACTTTGTTTGCCACCGGCATTGATGACAATGTGTTGGCTCTCTCCTTCAAGACTGATGTCGCCACCATTCAAAAGCTCAAGGCTGGTCTTGCTCCCAAGCCATGAACATAGAATGATATATATAGACTTTATTGTTAACCACCTTATCCAATAATTTGATGTGCTTGTTCTAGCTTCAGGCTTCTTCTTTAATTTCATTTGTTAATTTGAACAAAACTTTTCTTTCAAAATAACTAGTGTTTTGATGTTGAAAGGGCATGACTTCAACCTGTAATAAAATTATTTTTATGAGGAAAATGATAAAGATCAATTAACATAATAATGAATCATTACTTTTATAAGTTCAATATGCTTCATGAAATTTCTCAATAATATTCAATCACAAGCTCAACCGTACGTAACCTAAAAGGAATAAGGGTTTTGAAATTCACTATAAAACGGTTGCTTAAATATATATTCTTAACCGCACTAGCGCGCAAACGGCCTAACTCAAATCCGAGGAAGTTATATATTAAGCCCAAACATAGGCAAAATGAAATTTACGAAAAAAGTCGACAAATAACTAAAATAGAAACGTGGTATTTTTGAGGCCTAAACGACCTTGGATTTTTAGCGTCATTCTCTTTCCTGGAAAATATCCAGGCTCCCTTTCAGAGCTCATAAGTCAAATATAAATAACTAAAATAGAAACATGGTGTTTTTGAGGCCTAAACGACCTTGGACTTTTAGCGTCATTCGGTTTCCAAGAAACTATCCAGCCCCCTTTCAAAGCTGAGAAGTCAAATATGTAAATTCCTGTTGCGGACCTTTTCCCATAGCGATCTTGCATGCATGAAATCATTAAAATGAACCTTAACATGCTTGAGTAGCTCAAGCAATAGTCCAGTCCTTTAATGGAGAACTGGCTCTGGACCAATAACTCGGACCACAGTGACAACCCTAGACAATGGTAATGGCGTCATCCTCTAATTTGGACACTCCTTGGTCTTATTGAACTTTTAAGTGACAAATTCTATTATTTATTGTTTCCTTGTTTTAGTTGCGCAGAAATTTTCACTCAACTACAAATGGGAGTTTTGGCATTCATTTTTGTATCCAAGTTATTTAAGACAATGAGATAATAAGAAAAGGCTTTCAATGGAGTTTTTCTTCACAATTCTCATGAGTTATAGTCTCTCTCTTAGCAATGGGGCTTTCCATTTAATTACTTTATGTACAACTTTTATGAACCAATGAGTGAACATTGTTTCATTGATTATAATAGCATCTTATTGATTATCATGAACAGGTACTTGGTCCAATGGACGAACACCAAAATCTGTCTAAGCATATGCTTCTATTATATTCCATCTTAATATTTCTTTCAATTCGCATATTTTATTTTAAATTAATTTAAATTTCGGAAAGAGAGATTCAAACTCAGATGCATATAAAAGGAGCGCATATTTGTTTTAATATGAAGCCTTAGGGAAGAAAACCCATAATTATAACATCTTTATTTCTTTTAAACTAATCTAAATTTTAATAAGAGAGAAATTCAAACTCAGATACATAGAAAAAAACGTGCACCCATTTTATTATGAAGCTTCGGGGAAGGAAAGCAAAAAGTTGCGACATCTTGTATCTTTGACAAAGATATAGAAGTTCAAATTAACAACTGTAAAACTCCAGCTACAGCTACCACAAGAACAACATCGACATCTTCGTCCCCAAGTGAACATCAAAGAGGCCTGCATTCAAATCCCCCAACCCTATATATAGAGCCGTTGTAGAACCCCAAACATATCTCATCACATTTCTAATTAAGTTTTTAATCCATTTTTTTCAACCATGGCCTCAAGAACCTCTACCCTCAAATTCTTCTCACTACTATTCTCTTCCTTTGCCATTGTTCAAATGGCAATGTCCGGTGATCCCGACATTCTCACCGACTTCATAGCTCCTCCAAACGGGACAGTGGACGGAAACTTCTTCACATACACCGGCTTTCGTGCTCTCGTTGACTCACCACCTCCCACCGCCTTCAAGGTCTTGAAGGCAACCCTGGCTGAGTTCCCTGCTCTAAATGGCCAAAGTGTTTCGTACGCCGTGCTTGAATTCCCCGCTGCGAGCACCAACCCACCACACACCCACCCTCGCTCCGCTGAGCTTCTCTTCCTCATTGACGGCACCCTAGAAGTCGGTTTCGTGGACACCAAGAACAACCTCTTCACCCAAACTCTTAAGGTCGGTGATCTTTTCGTGTTCCCCAAGGGACTTGTGCACTTCCAGTACAATGCTGATGCACAAAACCCAGCTCTGGCCGTTTCTGCCTTCGGAAGTGCAAATGCCGGAACTGTATCTCTCCCCACTACTTTGTTTGCCACCGGCATCGACGACAATGTCTTGGCTATCTCCTTCAAGACTGATGTCGCCACCATCCAGAAGCTCAAATCTGGCCTTACCCCCAAGCCATGATAAGGACATAATTAATTATCATATATAACCAGTGGTTTTAACATATCTTTTGTCTTCAAATTTTTGTTGTCTTGTTTTCCTTTGAATAATTATCAATAATTTGTGTGGAAAGGGTACATATCCCATCAACCTGTATTGCATTATATTGTTTATCACGATTGATTCAATGTAACCTATAAATTTGATCACACTGTGCTCAACATTTTACATTTTCTGATCATTTTGATATTAAAGTTTGATTAAAAATAAGTAAATTTGTTAATTTTCCTTCGCGGAATTAGTAACCCTTGCCAATTTTTCTTCTGAACTTTTATTTCAGTCAATGTCTCTTTTAAAATATTATAATAATAAATTTCTTTATATCATCACATGATTTACTCCTATTTTTCCTTTGTTATTAATTTTAGTCCAATAAGTCACGTGTCAGATTTTTTTTTTCTAGACGAGTAAATTTTCCTTTATTAATCTTATATAATATGTTTGTTTTTTTGAAATATGACAAATTGAACGAAAAATTAGAAGAAAATTACCATAGGGTGTGACTGCGCACCCATTGATTATAGTTCATGACCAAGGAAACTGTCTAAAATAAAAATTTAGGAGAAAAATTAATAAAAAATACAATTGTTAGGGGACAAATTGGCTAGCTAAACCGTGAAAAAGAAATTTTTTCGCAAGGGGATATAATTACAAGAAATACTTAGGGTTCCTCATATAATTACAAGAAATACGAAGCTTCGGAGAAGGAAAGCAAAATGTTGTGACATATCTTTGTCAAAGATAGAAGTTCAAATTAACAACTTTAGTAGCTCCAGCTAGCTAACAACAAGAACAACATTGAAATCTTCATCTCCAAGTGAACACCAAAGAGGCCTGCAATCAAATTCCCCAACCCTATAAATAGAGCCGTTGTAGAACCCCAAACATATCTCATCACATTTCTAATTAAGAAGTTAATCCATTTTTTCAACCATGGCCTCAAGAACCTCTTCCCTCAAACTCTTCTCACTACTATTTCTCTTCCTTTGCCATTGTTCAAATGGCAATGGCAATGTCCGGTGACCCCGACATTCTCACCGACTTCATAGCTCCTCCAAACGGGACAGTGGACGGAAAATTCTTCACAAACACCGGTTTTCGTGCTCTCGTTGGTTCACCACCTCCCACCGCCTTCACGGTCTTGAAGGCAACCATGGCTGAGTTCCGTGCCCTAAATGGCCAAAGTGTCTCCTATGCCGTGATTGAATTCCCCGCCGCGAGCGCCAACCCACCCCACACCCATCCTCGCTCCGCTGAGCTCCTCTTCCTCATTGATGGAACCCTAGAAGTCGGTTTCGTGGACACCAAGAACAACCTCTTCACCCAAACTCTTGTTGGACTATAAGCTGTCCAATAATGGTTCACTGCTAGCTGGTAAGTCAGCAGCTGAGTTGGACTACAAGTCAACTGAGAGTGTGTGTGTGAGCTGTAAAAATGGTGTAACAAAAAATGAGGTGTGTGTGAGTCTTACTTGTAGAGCAAGGAGGTTGTGTAGCCTTGAGAGTGTGTGGATGACATCATAGTGTCATCACACTAATCGATTGTGAGAGAGTGAGATAAGTGTGTGTGCAATCTGTAATCTCTAACAAACAATTGTAGCAATCAATCTCAGTCACAGCTGAGAGAATCTAATTCATAAACTCAAAAAAACAAATTATCAAACACTTAGTGTGCAAAACGATATCATAGTACTTTTGCAGAAATTTAACAAAGTTCATCACCCGAAGGATTCAATCCTAAAAACTAAACACAACCAATTCAATTCTAGCCTAATCAAAATCAATTACAATCAAAGTTTAGAGTTGAGATCATACCTGAAGCTTGCAATTTCGTCTCCAACTGTCCTGAGCTCCATAAACCAACAGAGAAGCTCTAGAAACCAACAACTCTTAAGGTCGGTGATCTTTTCGTGTTCCCCAAGGGACTTGTGCACTTCCAGTACAATGCTGATGCACAAAACCCAGCTCTGGCTGTTTCTGCCTTCGGAAGTGCAAATGCCGGAACTGTATCTCTCCCCACCACTTTGTTCGCCACCAGCATCGACGACAATGTCTTGGCAATCTCCTTCAAGACTGATGTCGCCACCATCCAGAAGCTCAAAGCCGGACTTGCCCCCAAGCCATGATGAGGACATAATTATCATATAATATAACCAGTAGTTTTAACATATCTTTTGTCTTCAAATTTTTGTTCCCTTATTTTCCTTTGAATAATTATCAATAAGTTGTGTGGAAAGGGTACGTGTATTCCATCAACGTATTATATTGCATATATTCTATTGTTTATCACGATTCATTCAATGTCAACTATAAATTTGATCACAGTGTATCCTCAATTTTTTTTCATTTTCTGATCATTTCATTGATATTGTTTGATTAAAAATAATAAATTAATTTGTTAGTTTTCCTTCATGAATTAGTACCTTGTCAATTTTCCTTCTGATCTTTTATTTCAGTCAGTTCCTCCTTTAAAATATTATATAATGGCCAATTTGTTCATATATATCATCACATTTACTCCTATTTTTCCAATGTTCTTATATTTTTAGTCCAAAAAGTCATGTGTCGTACTTCTCTACGAGTAAAATTTCCTTTGTTAATGTTATATAATACATTTGTTCTTTTGAAATGTGGCAATTTAACAAAAAATTAGAAGAAATATTATCATAGCTAGGGTGTGACTGCCTGCCCATTAATAATAGTTCATGAAGGGACTAAAATAAATATTTAAGAGAAAATTTGACAAAAACTACAAGTTAGGGGACAAATTGGGTAAACGTACAGCTAAAAAAAAAATTTTTCGCAAGGGGATTCATTACATGAAATACTTAGGGTTCTGCATAAAATTAGGATTTTCATATTGGAGCCCCAAAAAGGCAGCCCTAGCAATCTCTGCGTTTGGAAGTGCAAATGCAGGAACTGTTTCGACCCCCAGCACTTTGTTTGCCACCGGCATTGATTACAATGTACGTGTTGGCTCTCTCCTTCAAGGCTGATGTCGCCACCATTCAAAAGCTCAAGGCTGGTCTTGCTCCCAAGCCATGAACATAGAACGATATATATAGACTTTATTATTAACCACATTATCCAATAATTTGATGTGCTTGTTCTAGCTTCAGGCTTCTTCTTTAATTTCTTTTGTTTATTTAAACAAAACATTTCTTTCATTATAACTACTGTGTTGATGTTGAAAGGGCATGCCTTCAACCTCTAATAAAATTATGTTTATGAGGAAAACGATAAAGATCAATTAACTTAGTAATGAATCATTACTTTTATAAGTTCAATATGATCCTTGAAATTTCTCAATAAGCATTCACAGGCTCAACCGTACGTAAACCTAAAAGGAACAAGGATTCTGAAACTATATTGACCGATATGAGAGAAGTTAATTCAAGGTTTTTTAATTATGAAAGTAAAACTGTAACATAAAACGAGTTGATTAAATACATATTCATAACCGCACTAGCAAACGACCTAACTCAAGTCGAGCAAGTTATCAAGCCCAAACATAGCCAAAGCGAAATTTACGAAAAAAATCGACAAATAGCTCAAATAGAAACATGGTGTTTTCGAGGCCTAAACGACCTTGGATTTCTGGCGTCATTCTCTTTCCAGGAAAGTATCATGGCTCCTCTTCAGAGCTCGTGACAGGACCCCTCCTGAAATTCCCCTCGAAATCCGTGAAGAATCTTGCACCCGTTTGATAATATCTGAAAATCTCAAAATAATTCATAAAATACTCTTACCAGTCCAACACAACTTTACGAGAATTCTACCGAAAATTCGGCAGAATCTCCCCTGTAAATTGATCAAACCGTTTTCTACCTATCAGACGAAGGATTTAAGTTCTAGAATAATATCTCAAACAGTACAGACCCAAGACAAACAATCTATGAAAATATTTACAACCATTCCCGAATGGTCAATCAGAGCATCGTGAGATGAGAGAGAAAATTATGAAAAAAAAATCTGGAACTCTGATGTTTTAAAAATATCTCACAACCAATTCCCAAACTACCCCTGAAGTATCTAGACCCATAACTCTCTCATATGGGCTCCGTTTTTCTTGTGCTGCATGTTTACGAACTCGTGAGTTCTAGACCTACGCAACGGTCCAAGAAAAACTTCCAAAAGTGTCTAAAAAAAAGTGACTTTCGAGCCTCTTACAAAACCGAGGGTAAAATCGGAAGTCAAATCCTATAAATTCTTGTTGCGGCCGTTTTTCCCGTTGTGATCTTGCATGAAATCCTTGAAATGAACCTTAACATGCTTGAGTAGCTCAAGCATTAATAGTCCAGTCCTTTAATGGAGAACAAGCTCTGGACCAATAACTCAGACCACAGTGGCAACCGTAGACAATGGTAATGGCGTCTCCTCTAATTTGGACACTCCTCGGTCTTATTAGTGACAAATTCTATTATTTGTGGTTTCCTTGTTTTACTTGCCCAGAAATTTTCACTCAACTACAATGGGAGTTTTGGCATTCATTTTTGCATCCAACTTATCAAAGACAATGAGACAATAAGAAAAGGCTGTCAATGGAGTTTTTCTTCACAATTCTTAATTATGAGTTAAATTTGCTCTTAGCAATGGGGCTTTCCATTTACTTTGTGTACAATTTTTATGAACCAATGGGCCTAAACATTGTTTCATCTATCTATATATATAAAGCCCAAAGGGCTATGGTTAAATTTTCATAATGCCCAAAATGCCCATGTATGATAGAAATAATAAATGCGAGATTTCTAATATCATGAGGCTATAATGGTAAACTTATATTTCTTAATTAAAATATTAAAAGAACAAGTCTTGCACCCATATTCTCAAAAATACCCTTGCAAATTAAATTAATTTATTCAAAAATAGATGATTTAATAAATGAGGGCAAAATAGTCAAAATAAATGAAATTTCTCATAATCCCCAAAATATCATTACTTAACAAATTTATTCAAAAAAGAATAATTTAATAAGTGAGGTTAAAATAGTAAAATTAAAAATATATTAATTAAAGAGTAAAAATCTATATATATAAAACAAAAACTTAATTTTGGTTAAATTTTCAATAAACGCAAAAAAGTCCTTGGTTGAAGAAAGAAAAGACAATCTAATATATTAAGGGTAAAATGATCAAATGGATAATGAAATGAAAAATATGTAAATATTTAATTGTTGTAAAATTTTTGAATTTTTAAAGCAATCAATATTATATGATTCTTTGTTTTTGGTTATCATAAGTAGGGGTGGACATGGTTTGGATCGATGCAGATATCATATAATTCCAAATCTAAACCGTTAAAATCTTAACAGTTCGATACAATTTAAATTTTCAAAAATTAGAATAGAAACCGTTCCAATCCAAACCGTTATCAACGGTTTGATTTGGATTAGTTTGGACGGTTTAGGCATAAAATTTTCATGTAGTTTGTTTACTTAAAATTAAGACTCCTCCAAAAAACAAATTTCCCAAAATTTAACCATTATCATCAAGAGTTTATTTATTCACATCGATATTTCATTTATTCGCATGAATATTTCATTCATACATATTAACAAATTAAAATTTTCAATAATTTAAACTTCGAAATATGACGGGTTATATTTAAATATAATTTAAATTTGAAAGAAGCCCAAAATGGGTAAGGATTAACTGAGGTAAGGTATGTAATGAACACTTACATAACATATTATTGAATGAAAAATATTAACTAATAAATATAAATAAATAAGAACCTTAACGGTTCGATTTCGAATTCAATGATTTTCAAAACTAAAATCCAAAATCAAACCGTTACTAATGGAACGGTTTGGATTTGGATTTTCAAACCATTTAACTTTTATCCGGTCAAATCCAAACTGAAGTGCCAATAATGGTTTGTGCCCACCCCTAATCATAAGGGCATTATTTAGTTGTATTTTCTTCCACATACCCACATTCATTTTTTTTTCATTTACTAAAGAAAATCAAACTCTACGAACATAGAACTACCTGCATCCATTTACATTGATTTTTTTTCCTTTAATTTTAAAAATAAAAATTAAAAATTGTAATCACCATTTTATATATTAGAAAAATACAAATTGACACACACATATACAATAATTTAAGTATGTTTAAAGTGAAAATATGAAAAAATCTTGCGCACGCATGTGCTAATTTATTATTCAATTGTGAAGTCGCGCGTAGTACGCCGAAATGCCTCTTGCAGGCGCGGAGCGCCTGCGATGAGGCTAGTATATATAAAGGGAGAAGGTCAAAATGGTTAAATTTATCATAATTCCCAAAATACCCTTGCAAAACAAATTTATTCAAAATCATTCAACAAGTGAGGTCAAAATAGTAAAAATAAGTTAAATTTCTCATAAGCCCCAAAATATCATTACTTAACAAATTTATTCAAAAATGGATAATTTAATGAGTGAGGTCAAAATAGTAAAAATAAAAATATATTAATTAAAGAGTAAAAATCTATATATATAAAGCCAAAACTTGATTTTGGGTAAATTTTTCAATAAACCCAAAAAAAGATCTTGGTTGAAGAAAATATTAAAAAAGGACAATCTAATATTTTAAGGGTAAAATGGTCACGTGGATAATGAAATAAACAAGTTGTAAATATTTAATTGTTGTAACCTTTTTTGGATTTTTAAAACAATCAACATTATCTGATTCATTTTTTTTGGTTATCACAAATAGAGGTGGGCACGATTTGGATCAACGAGTATATCATCCAAATCCAAATTTGAACCATTAAAATCTTAACGGTTCGGTAAGTTTGAATTTTAAAAAAATAGAATTGAAAGCGTTCCAATCCAAACCGTTATCAACGATGAAAAAGAGTGAAGAACTCATTTTTTTCGGTCATAGGTTTGGTTTGGGTCGATTTAGACGGTTTAGGCATAAAAATTTTCATGTAATTAATTTGTTCACTAAAAAACTCCTCCAAAACATTTTTTTTCCCAAAATTCCACCATTCTCATCAAGATTTTATTTATTCACATGAGTATTCCATTCATACTTATCAACAAATTAAAAATTTCAACATTTTAAATTTCGAAATATGACGGGTTATGTATAAATATAATTTAAATTCAAAAATAGCATAAAAAAGGTAAGAGTTAAGTGAGGTAGAGTATGTAATGAACAGTTACATTAACATGAAAATTATTAACTAACAAATAATATAAATAAACAAGAACCTTAACGGTTCAATTTGGAATTTAATAGTTTTCAAAATAAAAATTCAAAACCAAACCGTTACTAATAGAACGGTTTAGATTTTCAAACCGTTTGACTTTTATCCGGTCAAATCCAAACCAAAGTGCCAATAACGATTTGATTCGAATCGGTTTACGATTTCAATGGATTTATGCCCACTCCTAATTATAAGGGCATTCTTTGGTTGTATTTTCTTCCACATACCCACATTTACCTTTTTTGTTTTTTCAGTTACCAAAGCAAACAAAACTCCATGAACATGAAACTACCCACATCCATTTACATTGGTCTTTGTTTTAAAATTAAAAATTGTAATCACATTTTATATATTAAAAAAATGCAAATTGATACGAGCGTATACAATAAATTTAAGTGCGTTCAAAGTGACGTCATATAAAAATATCTCGCGCATGCATGTGCCAATTTATAATTGAGTTGCGAAGCTGAGCGTAGCGCATCGAAATGCGCCTGCGATGATTCTAGTTGATTATAACATCTTATAGATTATCATGGACAGGTGCTTGATCCAATGGCTGAACACCAAAATTTGTCTAAGCATATGCTTCTATTATATTCCATCTTAATGTTTTTTTTCGCATATTCTATTTAATTCAAAATTATTCTAAATTGCCGAAAGATAGATTCAAACTCAGATGCATACAAAGAAGCGTACATTTGTTTTAATATAAAACCTTAGAGAAGAAAAACCATAAATTATGACCCTTTTTAAAAAAAAAACTAATCTAAATTATTAAGAAGGAAATTCAAACTCAAATGCATAGAAAATAGTGCACCTCTGTTTTAATACGAAGCTTCGGAGAAGGAAAGCAAAACGTTGTGACATATCTTTGTCAAAGATAGAAGTTCAAATTAACAATTATAGTAACTCCAGCTAGCTAACAACAAGAACAACATCGAAATCTTCATCTCCAAGTGAACACCAAAGAGGCCTGCAATCAAATTCCCCAACCCTATAAATAGAGCCGTTGTAGAACCCAAAACATATCTCATCACATTTCTAATTACGAAGTTATAATCCATTTTTTCAACCATGTCCTCAAGAACCTCTACCCTCAAATTCTTCTCACTACTATTCTCTTCCTATGCCATTGTTCAAATGGCAATGTCCGGTGACCCCGACATTCTCACCGACTTCATAGCTCCTCCAAATGGGACAGTGGACGGAAACTTCTTCACATACACCGGCTTTCGTGCTCTCATTGACTCACCACCTCCCACCGCCTTCAAGGTCTTGAAGGCAACCCTGGCTGAGTTCCCTGCCCTAAATGGCCAAAGTGTTTCGTACGCCGTGCTTGAATTCCCCGCCGCGAGCGCCAACCCACCACACACCCACCCTCGCTCCGCTGAGCTTCTCTTCCTCATTGACGGCACCCTAGAAGTCGGTTTCGTGGACACCAAGAACAACCTCTTCACCCAAACTCTTAAGGTCGGTGATCTTTTCGTGTTCCCCAAGGGACTTGTGCACTTCCAGTATAATGCTGATGCACAAAACCCAGCTCTGGCCGTTTCTGCCTTCGGAAGTGCAAATGCCGGAACTGTATCTCTCCCCACTACTTTGTTCGCCACCGGCATCGACGACAATGTCTTGGCTATCTCCTTCAAGACTGATGTCGCCACCATCCAGAAGCTCAAAGCCGGCCTTGCCCCCAAGCCATGATGAGGACATAATTATCATATAATATAACCAGTAGTTTTAACATATCTTTTGTCTTCAAATTTTTGTTGCCCATTTTCCTTTGAATAATTATCAAAAAGTTGTGTGGAAAGGGTACTATCCCAACAACCTGTATTGCATTATATTGTTTATCACGATTCATTCAATGTCAACTATAAATTTGATCACACTGTCCTCAATTTTTTACATTTTCTCATCATTTATTGATATTAAACTTCGATTAAAAATAAACTAGTTTGTTAATTTTCCTTCATGAATTAGTACCCCTAGTCAAATTTCCTTCTGAACTTCATTTCGGTAAATTCCTTCTTTTAAATATTATAATGGCCAATTTCTTTATATCATCACATTTAGTCCTATTTTTCCAATGTTTTTATTTTTAGTCCAAAAAGTCATGTGCCGGGCTTTTCTACGAGTAAAATTTCCTTTATTATTGTTATATAATATATTTTTATTTTTTTGAAATGTGATAAATTTAATAAAAAATTAAAAGAAATATTATTATAGGGTGTGACTGCCCATTAATAATAGTTCATGAAAAAAACTGACTAAAATAAAATTTCAAGTTAAAAATTGACAAGAACTATAAGTTAGGTGACAAATCGGCCAAACAGCGAAAAGAAATTTTTGGCAAGGAGTTATCATTACACAAAATACTTAGGGTTTTGCATACGTACAACTAGAATTTTCATATTATAGCTCGAAATCTAAAACTCAATTATTGACGTAAAATAAAAGGCATGTGAGGGTAACATAAATAACTGACCTCTCAAATCGGTTTCGATTCATAATTGTTATTAAATTAAAACTCCATATACTTTGTCATTAGTATTACGATCTAATTAATTGTATTTCTCTTTACTAATAATTAGTGGGAGCTCGCACGTCTCCCATTCCATGCCGTAAGGAACGAGGTCTATATAGTCAATGTATATATCTCATCATTCAATATTTTTGTATAAAAAAATATATAAATGCTCTCCGAAACATCCTGAATTCGAGAGATCGAGGGTACGTACTAAACCGAGCCTAGTGTCTAGGTTCAATGCATTACATTTAAATCTACATGAAGTGATTTGCTTCAATGCATTACATTTAAATCGACGACAATGTCTTGGCTATCTCCTTCAAGACTGATGTCGCCACCATCCGGAAGCTCAAAGCTGGCCTTACCCCCAAGCCATGATGAGGACATAATTAATTATCATTTATAACCAGTGGATTTAACATATGGAATTGATATTGATTCTGGAGTTGCCATAATCACAGTGTGGTGGCACAGTAAGAGCACCAGAATCATCACCAATAGCCATTGGTTAAGTGAACAATAGTGCTGCAGAAAGTAAAATAGGATTAACAATTCAAGCTGAAGTGAGCGAAGATAAGCAGCAGAGGCAAGAGGCAGAATTCGGACGGTAGAGTCCGAATAAATACAGAAATAGCAGCAGACAAACAAGCTGAAGTGAGTGAAGACAAGCAGCAGAGGCAAGCGGCAGAATTCAGACGGTCGAGTCAGATACTCAGGATTCGGACGGTATCGTCGAGCCCCGAATTCGTCACTTCATTCGGGTCTGTAACGACCGAATCTGTCACTTCGTCCGGGTCTGTAACGACCGAAAAAAAGATGTCCGGGTCCGGGTATGGACTTCGTCTGGGGTACGTCGGCTGGGAATTGACGGAGTCGTCGGTGGGTCCTGGTATGGACTTCGTCCGGGAGTCGTCGGCTGGGAATTGTTGACGGAGTCGTCGGTGGGTCCTGGTATGGACTTCGTCCGAGAGTCGTCGGCTGGGAATTGACGGAATCGTCGGCTGGTCAACCTGGAACAACCAAAAAACGGTCCTGGTATGGACTTCGTCCGGGTCGGGTATGGACTTCGTCCGGGTACTGGTATGTGTCTGTTTCTTGGTAAGGTTATGTGGCTCTGGTTTTGATACCAAGTAGAATTTAGGGTTATAATTATTATGTGTATTGCTCTCCTCCACTTAGAGAGGTATTTATAGTCTTTACAATAGATTCCTATCTAGGAAAGGATAAATATATTTACAATTATAATTAATGGATTCATATCAA
Source organism: Oemleria cerasiformis (assembly GCA_037349345.1). Classification (NCBI taxonomy): domain Eukaryota; kingdom Viridiplantae; phylum Streptophyta; class Magnoliopsida; order Rosales; family Rosaceae; genus Oemleria; species Oemleria cerasiformis. Next base: position 11,553,029 of record JAZGTL010000009.1, on the reverse strand, counting down.
CACTCCCCCTCAAGTGAATCGTTAAAAACTATTAATGGATTCATATCAACACACCCCCTCAAGGTGGTGCATAGATATCACGAATGCCCAGCTTGACAAGTGAATCGTTAAAAACTGAATTAAACACAACCTTAGTCAACACATCTGCCAGTTGTTCTGCAGTGCCAACATACGGTACTTCAACTATCCTCGCCTCCAATTTCTCATAAATAAAATTTCTATCGATTTCTACATGCTTCGTTATATCATGTTGTACTGGGTTCTTGGCAATCTTAATCGTTGAATGATTATCACAATATAATTTCATTGGTTTGTCAGTAGGAAATCCTAACTCCCCCATAAGCCTTTTCAACTACAATAACTCACAGATACCTTTCACCATTGCTTGGTATTCTGCTTCTGCGCTTGATAGAGATACAACTTTCTGCTTCTTACTTTTCCAAGTAACTAAGTTACCTCCGACAAAAGTAAAATAGCCAGAAGTTGACATTATTCTTTCTCCCTTAGCCCCCCAATCAGAATCTGTATACCCCAGAACATCTGCATGCCCATGGTTTGAGAACAACAACCCTTTTCCAGGTGCAGATTTCAGATACCTCAGAATCCTCAACACATCGTCCATGTGGTGTGCACCCGGGTTATGCATAAAGCGGCTCACAACACTAACATCATATGCAATATCAGGTCTAGTATGAGACAAATAAATCAACCATCCAACTAACCTCTGATATCGTTCTTTATCAGCTGGAATTTGATTAGAGCATTCTTCCAGATCATGATTCTGTTCAATAGGAGTTCCAATTGGTTGACACCCAAGCATTCCAGTTTCCTTTAGTAAATCTAAGATATACTTCCGCTGAGACAAGAAGATACCACATTTGGAACGGTTAACTTCAATACCCAGAAAATACTTAAGACCACCCATATCCTTCATGTCGAATTAAGAGTACAAATATTCTTTTAATTTTCCCATCTCTTCAGAGTCATTCCCAGTTACCACCATATCATCAACATAAATAATAAGTGCTGTTAATTTACTACCCACCCTCTTTAGAAACAAGGTGTGATCAACATTGCTTTGTTCATATCCATACTTTTTCATAGCCAATCTGAATCTCCCAAACCAAGCACGTGGAGATTGCTTCAGACCATATAGCTTCTTCTGTAGTTTAGAAACAATACCAGAATCATGAGGAGCTATATATCCTGGCGGTAATGACATATAGACTTCTTCCTGTAAATCTCCATGTAAGAAGGCATTTTTAACATCATACTACTGTAAGGGCCAATCAAAATTTGCAGCTAAGGATAGCAACACTAGAATAGTATTAATTTTTTCCACAGGAGCAAAGGTTTCTTGATAATCAATTCCATAGGTCTGAGTAAAACCTCTAGCAACAAGCCGAGCTTTGTACCTGTCAATTGAACCATCTGGATTATGCTTGATTGTATATACCCATCTGCAACCAACATGCTTCTTCCCCTCTGGCAAAGGTACTAAGTCCCATGTTCGATTCTTTTCAAGTGCTGTCATCTCCTCCATCATTGCCCTAGCCCATTTTGGATCATACAATGCCTCTTGTACCTTAGTAGGAACAATCACTGCAGACATATGACTAACGAATGCCTGGCAAGCTTCTGACAAGCGATGAGTGGAGACATACTGGGCAATAGGGTACTTCACCTTTTTCATAGTGTCTGGTGTATATCTAGCTGGTGGGACCCCCCGATTACTCCTTGGTGGCAACTGATACCTGTCAGTCTCAACAGGTTCACAAGTATTGTTAGTATTAATCACAGAGTCTATACTTACCTCAAGAAGATCTGCAGGAGGATAATTGGTAGTGGGTATTGTTGATGAAGTAGAGAGAGGGGATCCAGTCTCAGAATTGGCTGTTGTAGAAATGGTAACCGGTGTTACAACGGAAACTTCATTTGGTGCTATAATAGTATCAACCGGTGTCATTTCCCAATTCAACTCAATATTATCTTGGAACAATTCACTCCAATTCATCACTTCAATAGTAGGCTTACCGGGAAGAGGAGAAAGAGGGACGAGTGATGCAAAAAACATCTCATGCTCCGAGAAAGTGACATCCATGGTAACATAAAATTTACAGGAAGAAGGATGATAGCACCTGTAACCCTTCTGATAGGGATGATAGCCAACAAAGATACACCGGAGAGCACAAGGGTCAAATTTAGTACGTTGATGTTTAGGGAGATGCACAAAAGCAACACAACCAAAAACCAGTGGAGAAAGCGTAAGATGGGATGGAAGAGGGACATAAGATGCTAGCTTATCCAATGGCGTCTGAAATTTCAACACCCTAGTAGGAACACGGTTGAGAAGATAAACAGCAGTAGTGACAGCCTCCTCCCAAAACCGTGGCTGCATGTGTGCCCCAATTAGACTAGCTCGGGTAATTTCCAAAATCTGTCTATTCTTTCGTTCGGCCACACCATTCTGTTGTGGTGTATAAGGACAAGTAGTTTCATGAATGATGCCATGATCCGTAAAATAACCCTGCAAAGTCTGATTAACAAATTCGCCACCATTATCAGAACGAAGAACTTTCAATGTAGTAGAGAATTGGGTTTGAACCATTTTATGAAAAGTACGAAAACAATTAGCCACTTCATTTTTATTACGCATCAAATATAACCAAGTCATGCGAGTGCAATCATTAAAAAAAATAACAAACCAACGAAATCCTGAAGTAGTAGTAATAGGAGTAGGACCCCAAACATCCGAGTGTACCAAGGAAAATGGAACAAATCTTTTATTTGTGCTATCAATATAAGTAGCACAATGACTCTTTGCCAAAATGCAAACATCACACTGAAAATCCAAAGGTTTATATGTTGAAAATAAAACTGGAAATAAATGCTCTAAATATCCAAAAGAAACATGACCCAACCGGTGATGCCATAAGCGAATGTGATCTTCATGAGCACGAGATGAGCCCTGAGCAGATAAAGATCTCCCCACATATACATCATCCACATAATAAAGACCCTCTCTCTTAGTACCACGCCCAATTATCTCCCCGCTGCTGAGATCCTGAAGAAGACAGAAAGAGGGATAGATTAATACCAAACAATTTAATTGGGTAGTGACTTGTGGTATTGACAAGAGATTGTTTGAAAGAGTGGGAATCAACAGTGTATGATCTAAAGATAGGGATGGAGTCAAATCAACCTTCCCTGCTCCAGTAACAGGATATGGTACACCATTGGCATTTGCAATAGTACCTGACTACTGAAGGAGGGTAAAATCTACCATTGAGTGAGAATAACTAGCTAGTGTCACACCAGGTTGTGAAAGAGCGACTGGTGCGGAAACCCCTGTCATGGCAGAGGTTGGTGGGCCTGCCACAGGGACTGCCAGCGCTGCTTTACCGGTTGGTGCGTCTCTCTTCTTTTTAGCCTTCAAACGGTCTTTATGAGTTTCCTACCACTCAGAATAACCATTCTTCTGGAAGCAAGTATCCACTAGATGTTTCTTACTTCCACAATAAGTACATTGTCCACCTGGAGGCATTGGTGGAGTCATAAAGGACATGTGCGGAGCCGAAGATGACTGTTGAGAGAAGGGCATATTGCCAAAGGTCTTGACTGCCATGGCCAGGTTAGAACTGTGTCCCTGAATCAACATAGTAGTACGACGTTGTTCCTCACTTCGCACAATAGCATAAGCACCCTTAGGTCCGGGAAGGGGGATAGTACGAAGAATGTCTCCTCTAATATTATCATAAACATCATCTGGACCTACAAGGAAAAGATAAACTTGCTCCTCATCCAGATCTTCCTTCCAAATCTTGAATGCATCTGCTTGACGGAAACGCGAAGGTCTCCGATGATTAATCTCCTGCCAAATTGTCTTAAGATCAGAATAGTACACAGAAATAGGTCTCCCAACTTGTTTTGTGCACATGGCTCGACGAGATAAATCATAAAGAATTGATTTATCAGCACCTTCATAATAAGTTACTATGGCAGCAGACCAAATCTCTTTTGCAGTAGGAAAAAGAATAAACAAATTAATCAAATTTGCTTCCATGGAACTGATAAGCCAACTTCTCACAATTGCATCCTCCATCACCTACTTATCATAGGTTTTTGCCCCTTCATCGGGCTGTGTTGTAGTACCAGTAAGATATCCAAACTTCCCTTTGGCAGAAGCAAACATAGTCACCATCTGTGACCATAAAGTGAAATAAGTACCATCCAATTTGATACTATATGGAATTGATATTGGTTCTGGAGTTTCCACATTCACAGTGTGTGGTGGCACAATAAGAGCACCAGAATCATCACCAATAGCCATTGGTTAAGTGAACAATAGTGCTGCAAAAAGTAAAATAGGATTAACAATTCAAGCTTAAGTGAGCGAAGACAAGCAGCAGAGGCAAGCGGCAGAATTCGGACGGTAGAGTCCGAATAAATACAGAAATAGCAGCAGACAAGCAAGCTGAAGCGAGCGAAGACAAGTAGCAAAGGCAAGCGGCAGAATTCAGACGGTCGAGTCTGATACTCAGGATTCAGACGGTATCGTCGAGCCCCGAATTAGTCACTTCGTCCGGGTCTGTAACGACCGAAAAAAGATGTCTGGGTCCGAGTATGGACTTCGTCTGGGGTACGTTGGCTGGGAATTGACGAAGTCTTCACTGGGTCCTGGTATGGACTTCGTCCGGAGTTGTCGGCTGGGAATTGTTGACGGAGTCGTCGGTGGGTCCTGGTATGGACTTCGTCCGGGAGTCGTCAGCTGGGAATTGACGGAATCGTCGGCTGGTCAACTTGGAACAACCAAAAAACGGTCCTAGTATGGACTTCGTCCGGGTCGGGTATGGACTTCGTCCCGGTACTAGTATGAGTCTGTTTCTTGGTAAGGTTATGCGGCTCTGGCTTTGAAACCAAGTAGAATTTAGGGTTATAATTATTATGTGTATTGCTCTCCTCCACTTAGAGAGGTATTTATAGTCTTTACAATAGATTCCTATCTAGGAAAGGATAAATATATTTACAATTATAATTAATGGATTCATATCAACAAGAAATAACACGGAAAATCCTAATCTTTTCCTAATCTTCTTGTCTTTGTTATTCGTTAAACTGCAACTCCGACAACAAACACATTGTAGTTTTCAACTCAAGTTAACAAGGTCGGCCTGCACCAATAATATATAATTAAAATATTTACCAATATATGCGTACATATATATATATACATATATATATATATATATATATATATATATATATATAAATCAAACAATCTATTTCCAAAGATCGATGTCTTTCCTTTCGAATTTGACACAACATCTCCACTAAAAATACCCATCTTAGTACAACACTAAATATCACCTCCAATGTTCTATAGAAAATACCATATCTCACAACTTTTTTGAGTTTATCAAGTTCTCGAAAATGGCTTCAAGAACTTGGACACTTAAGTTCATCTCCTTACTAATCTCTTCACTTTCCATTGTCCAAATGGTAATGGCCGGAGACCCGAACATCCTCACCGACTTCATACCTCCTCCGAACAGGACAGTAGATGGAAACTCTTCACATACACCGCCTTTCGTGCTCTTGTTGGATCACCCCCTCCCACTGCCTTCAAGGTCTTGAAGGCAACCATGGCTGAGTTCCCTACCCTAATGTTGGATGACCATACTTCAGTGGAATCGCAGGGGATGATGGTCGATTGCGATCGGTTTGTAGAAGAGGATGATGATCTCTTCATGGATTGAGATTGACTTCAACTTTCAGCAAGAACAGCCGCATACAAGGTATGAATCGAAACCTAAACTCTGGCTGAACCTCTGAATCGAGATTAGCTCGTGATGCATTCAATTCCCTTATTTGATACTGTAAAATCGGATTGAATGTTATTGATAGATTTTTGGTGATGATTAGTGTGATGATCTTATCACTCTAGGTGCTTGTTTATTTGCTTGAGAGAGTTTTTCTGAGCTGAGGGAGATTAGATGTAACTGATGCTTCCCTGTATGATTTCTATATATTATTTCTTCCTTTTGTTCAATTACATAACAGTATTGCACTCACTCTCTCTCTAACAAAAACGGTTAGGAATGATAACACTATGATGTCACAATCCTCACACACTTCTTCACACTCTATGCAGTTTGCTAACTGCCTCACACACTCACACACATGCTTCAAATCCGTGCCTTAGTTGATGACACTTCCTAGCTTGAGTCATTAACTGGTATGCTGCCAAGTCAGTTGCCAGTGATACAACTTAGTCACCAACATCCCCTCCTAAGCTAGTCATTGAAACCACTCCCAGCTGACCTCTTAGGTAGCATAATCTCTCTCTAGGTAGAGCTTTAGTGAATATGTCTGCTACTTGTTCTTCTGATTTGTAGTAGTGTAGGGTAATCTCTTCATTTTGGATTGCATCTCTTATGTAGTGGAACCGTCTGTTTATGTGCTTGGTCTTCTGATGAAAGACTGGATTTTTAGCCATTACAATGGCTGACATGCTGTCACACAGTAGAGAAGTAGCCTCTATTTGTTCTTCTCCCTCACTCCCAATACAAACCTTAGCCAGAAAACTTGAGTAGTTGCCTCAGAGGCACTTACATACTCAGCTTCTGCTGTTGAAAGAGGAACACTGGTCTACTTGACAGATGCCCAAGAAAATACCCCACTCCCAAATGTGAAAGCATACCAGATGTGCTTTTCATGTCATATTCTGATCCTCCCTAATCACTATCATAGAAACCCACCAAGGTTGCTGCTTTTCCCTTCTTATATTCAATTCCATAGGTCAGTGTACCTTGGACATGCCTTAGGACTCTCTTAGCAGTGCCTAAGTGCTTCTTGGTAGGATTGTGCATCAATCTAGACAGTAGACTTGAGGCATACATTATGTTTGGTCTGGTAGCAGTAAGGTAGAGCAGACTTCCCACAATCTGCCTATAGAGTTACTCATCAGCAGCTTCACTGCCATCATCTCTTTGCATCTTGTCTGCAGTCACTAGAGGAGTACTCACTGGTTTGCAGTCTTTGAGTCCAAATTTTTCTAGCAATGTGGTAGCATACTTCCTTTGATGAATGAAGATGCAATTGCTTGACTGTAGAACACCCATCCCTAGGAAATGATATAGTAGTCCCAGGTTTGTCATTTCATACTTGTTCATCATGTCTTGCTTGAACTCAGCCATCATAGCAACACTGTCACCTGTGTAGATAATGTCATCTACAAAAATCGACAAATTTAGAGTTCCTTCACCTTCCTTACACTTTAGATACAGAGTTGCTTCACTTGAGCTTCTCTCAAAGCCACAACTTAGTAAGTAGGAATCAATCTCCCCATACCAGACCCTTGGTGCCTGCTTTAGTCCATAGAGTGCCTTGTTTAGCTTGTAGACACTAGCTTCATGTCCTTGAACATCAAAACCTTCAGGCTGGTCCACATACACCTCTTCCTCTAGAACACCATTTAGAAATGTTGAGTTCACATCAAGTTGAAACAGATTCCACTTTTCTGTGTTGCTAAGGCAATAAAGGTTCTGATAGTGTCAAGCCTTGCAACTGGTGCAAATGTCTCATTGAAATCAACTCCTGGTTTTCGAGCATATCCCTTAGCTACCAATCTGGCTTATGTTTCTGAATAGATCCATCCAGGTTGAGCTTGGTTTTATATACCCACTTGACACCAATCACTGGTTTGTCAGTAGGTCTCACTGTCTGTTCCCATGTGTCATTCTTTTCAATCATATGAATCTCATCTTCCATAGCTTTCTTCCAAGCTGAATCCCTGATTGCTTCACTGAAACTTTCAGGTTCTATTATGCACATGTGACACCTAGCATAAACCTCACTTAGACTTCTTAGCCTTACTGGTGTATCTCCAGAACTTGAGCTGGGTGAATCACAAGGACTAGGACTAGGGTTTGTACTAGGACTAGGATTTGTACTAGGACCAGATTCAGAACTTGAACTGATGTTTGTACTTTGAGGACTTTGAGTTGCTGGTGTAGCACCATCAGTTCCAGTGTCAAAACTCAATGGTATGAACCCCTGCACTTCTGCATGTTTCTTCCAATCCCAGCTTCCTTCTTCATTGAATATCACACTCTTTGACACCACAACCTTTCTAGTTTCCAGATTATAGATTCTGTAGCCCTTCTCACAGCTACCATAGCCAACTAGGACACCTTTGACACTTGAATAATCTAGTTTCTATCTCTTATGAGATGGAATGTGCATGTAGCATATAGAGCCAAACACTTTTAGATGTGACACTCCTGGTCTTCTACCAGAGAACTTCTCAAATGGAGTCTTGCTCTGCACAGCCTTGGTAAGACATCTATTTAGGATGTATATTGCAGTGTTAACTGCTTCACCCCAGAACTCATAGGGTAGATGCTTACCATGTAACATAAACGTAGCCATCTCTACTATAGCAACCCCATTTTTCTGAGGAGAGTAACCTACTGTCAGCTGTCTCTCTATTCCATGCTATTCACAGAGTCTTTGGAATTCATTTGAGGTGTACTCTCCACCTCTGTCACTTCTTAACTTCTTCACCTTGCACCCACTTTGTAGTTCAACCACAGCTTTGAATTTCTTGAACACATTCAACACACTTGACTTGTGTCTTAGGAAATACAGCCAGCACATTCTAGAGTGATCATCAATGAAAGTAAGGAAATACAGGTTACCTCCCATTGTTTCTGTTTGCAAAGGACCACACACGTCTGAGTGTATTAACTCAAGAGGTGCAGTTGCTCTCCAAGCCTCTTATGTGTCAAAAGGACTCACATGGTGTTTCCCTGATATACATCCTTCACAGAGTTCTTTGTCACCTTCTAGGCTAGGTAGACCAACCACCATGTCCTTCTGTCTTAGCAGTTTTGGGCTCGCATAGTTTAGATGTCCATACCTCTTGTGCCATAGCTCTATGCTCTCCTTTGCTTCCGCCCTTCTAGTTACTGGACTCACATAGTCCAGAGAAAGCTTGAAACACCTGCTGCTTGTCATAGGGACCTTGGCAACCCTTTATTTCATGGTCTTATCTTCATAGACCTCTGCTATACTGACCCCAAACACAAGACAGTATCCATGTTCCACCATCTGTCCTACACTTAGTAGGTTTTCATCCAAACCAGGTACAAGCATCACTTCCTTGATGTACTTGTCACCTTGGTCAGTATGGGCCAGCAAGGAACCTTTCCCTGATGCTTGGACTAACTCTCCAGTACCCATCTTCACTTTTACATGCAAACTTCGATCAATGTTAGTCAGTAAAGACTCATGACCAGTCATATGGTTACTGCACCCACTATCCAAGTACCACACACCCACATCCTTCTCAATGGAGGCTGAATGGCAAGCATAGAACATGTTGCCTTCTACTTCATTCACTTTCTGAGCTAGATTAGCAATCCGGTTTTCAAAACAGTCCTTGGCAATGTGGCCAAACTTAGAACACTTGAAACACTTCACTTTCCCTTTGAACCAGCATTCACCCTAGTGAAGTTTGATTCTTGCAAGCATCCTTAGAACCACTGGTTTCACCTTTCTGATTCCCAGAGAACTTGTTCTCATACTTAGTATTTCCTTTGAATTTGCTATTAGTCCATCCTTTGTTTCCACCTTTGAACTGCTGCTTCTTGAAATTTCCCTGATTTGACTGTACCTGAGACTTGTTGCTCACACTCATGCTTGAGAAAGCTTTCTCAACATCACCCTCAATATGCATTTCCAAACATTGATCAAATGCCCTGATTGATGCAGAGATACTCTCAACACTAATCTGTTCTAAGTCTCTAGTTTCTTCAATTATGGACACAATTGAATCATAGGGTTTAGTTAAGCTTATCAGGATTTTCTGTGCTAATCTCTTTTCAGTTACATCCTCACCATATGTTTTCATTTGATTAACGACAACTAACAATCTAGTCATGTATGTAGAAAATGATTCATCATTCTTCATACGTGTGTACTCAAAATCTCTTCTAAGACCTTGTAATTTAACTGGTCTCTCCTTAGGATCTCCTCTGTACTCCTTCTGTAAAATCTCCCAGGCACTTTTGGCTATCTCTTCATTTGAGATTCTTGGGAAGATCTCCTCTGAAACTACATTCTGAATCAGATTCAAAGCCTTGGCGTTCTTGATCTGATCAGCATGGCTTGCTGTTGTCTCAAGCTCTTCATTGTCATTTTTAAACTCAGGATCAGGTAAGCCTTGAGTGATAATTTTCCATAGATCGCATGCTTTCAATTCTGTTTTCATCTTTATATTCCAGAAGTCATAGTTTACCCCTGTGAATACAGGGATCTTCGGTTCACCTCCTCCAGTACCAACCATGACTTGGCAGTGAAGGTAACTCCTGCTCGGCTTCACCACAGACAGAAGCCCCAGAGATATGATCCCACTGCTCTGATACCATGTTGGATGACCAGACTTAAGTGGAATCGCAGGGGATGTTGGTCGATTGCGATCGGTTTGTAGAAGAGGATGATGATCTCTTCACGGATTGAGATCGACTTCAACTTTCAGCAAGAACTACAGCATACTAGGTATGAATCGAAACCTAAACTCTAGCTGAACCTCTGAATTGAGATCAGCTCGTGATGCATTCAATTCCCTTATTTGATACTGTAAAATCGGATTGAATGTTATTGATAGATTTTTGGTGATGATCAGTGTGATGATCTTAGCACTCTAGTTGTTTATTTATTTGCTTGAGAGAGTTTTTCTGAGCTGAGGGAGATCAGATGTAACTGATGCTTCCTGTATGATTTCTATATATTATTTCTTCCTTTTGTTCAATTACATAACAATATTGCACTCACTCTCTCTCTAACAAAAACGGTTAGGAATGATAACACAATGATGTCACAATCCTCACACACTTCTTCACACTTTATGCAGTTTGCTAACTGCCTCACACACTCACACACATGCTTCAAATCCGTGCCTTTAGTTGATGACACTTCCTAGCTTGAGTCAGCAACTGGTATGCTGCCAAGTCAGCTGCTAGTGATGCAGCTTAGTCACCAACACCTAAATGGTCAAAGTGTTTCCTATGCGGTCCTTCAGTTCCCGTCCGGGACCACCAACCCTCCACACACTCATCCTCGCTCTGCTGAGCTCCTCTTCCTCGTTGATGGAACCCTAGAAGTCGATTTGGTTGACACGAAAAACACCCTCTTCACTCAAACTCTTCAAGTTGGTGATCTCTTTGTGTTTCCAAAGGGACTTTTGCATTTCCAGTACAATTCTGATTCTCAAAAGCCTGCTCTTGCGATTTCTGCGTTTGGAAGTGCAAATGCAGGAACTGTTTAAGTCCCCACCACTTTGTTTGCGACCGACATTGATGACAATGTGTTGGCTATCTCCTTCAATACTGTTGTTGCCACCATTCATAAGCTCAAGGCTGGTCTTGCTCCCAAGCCATGATGATAGAATGTAAAAAAACCTAATTCTAATTTGTTCATTATTCTTTTCTTCCATACTTTGTTTGTCAAATATGTATGAATAATTACCCTTTGTCTGAGAGGGTCAATCTGTATTACATCTTCATTGTTTCTCACATTTACCATACTAATTGTGATTCATTTGAGAATAAAAATCTCACTTTTTTTGAACTATTAGAACTCAGGACTTGTTTGATAATTATTTCGCTTTTTGTTTCAGTTTTTTTTTGTGTGCTTGAGGTATAGAGAAAATATAACAGACAAATAAGCGAGAAAGAAAAATGGTGGTATAGAGAGAAATAAATAAATTAAAGAAGGGAAAAATGAAAACAAAATCTAGAAAGTGAAGCTAAAAAAAAGAACTCATTTGATAACTATTTCATTTTTAATTTATAATTTCTATTTATGCTTTTTATATAATGATATTGGATAAGACTACATTATAGACAATGAATATCGACCTTACCTTTTATAAGAGTCGAATAGGAGACCTCCCACCATACAATCAGTGGAGAGGAATACCACTAGTAGACTATATAAGATTTCAAACTGTTGGTACTTTTGTATATTATATGTGCAGGTGCAGCCTCTATTATATACAGTTGAAGAGCAGTCCTAATAAGGTAAGTTCAATATGAACTAAGAGACTAAATAAAACCTAATCAGATATAATAGGAAGAACATCTTTAACATATATCATGGTGGACTTTCTTGTTGTGTGGGAGATGATTGTGGAGATGATGTAGGAATCTCCTTAGACATAGGAGACTCCTTAATACGCCCCCGCAAGACGGTTGCACCATCGGAGACACCGATCTTGGAACGAAGGAGATGGAACCGCGGTCTCGGCAAGGGCTTGGTGAGAGCGTCAACAAGTTGATCGGTGGTGGAGACGTGAGACACCTGAAGTAGACCACGAGTGACACGATCCCGGACAAACTAAAAGTCAATATCAATGTGTTTCATGCGGGAATGAAGGACAGGGTTAGTGCAATAGAACATGGCGCCAACGTTGTCACAGGAGACAACCGGAGTGGTGGGTAGAGGAACACCAAGTTCCCGCAGTAATGACTGAACCTAGGTGAGTTCAGCTGTGGTAGCAGCAATGGCCCGGTATTCGGCTTCGGTGGAGGAGCGAGAGACATACCGTTGCTTATGTGAGCTCCAAGAAATCAGGTTGCCACCGAGATAGATAACAAAACCAGTAGTAGACTTGCGGTCATCACGATCACCAGCCCAGTCAGCATCAGAGAAGGCATAGAGCCGGTGAGAAGGACGGCGACAAAGATGGAGGCCAAAGGAGATGGTACCTTTCAAGTAGCGGAGAAGACGTTTGAGAGCCGTCCAGTGAGTCTCTGACGATGAATGCATAAACTGAGAGAGTTTATTGACTGCAAAGGATATGTCAAGCCGGGTAAGGCTGAGATATTGAAGACTACCAACAAGACGGCGAAAGCGAGTGGCATCTGTTGGGGAGGAGCCGTCATGGAGAATAAGAGAGTCAGTGGTGGAGAGAGGCGTGGTGACAGCCTTTGCACCATCCATTTTGGCAGTAAGAAGAAGAACATGGATGTAGTGGCGTTGCGAGAGGAACAGACCAGTGGCGGTGGGAAGGATCTCAACAACAAGAAAGTGATGTAAAGAGCCCAAGTCCTTGACCGAGAATCGAGTGGCTAAAAGGTGGACGAACTGTGCTACAAGGGAGGAGTCATTGCCTGTAATAAGAAGATCATCAACATAAACTAGAAAATAAATGATAGTAGCCCCATTTTGGAACAGGAAGAGGGAGGTATCGGAGATAGCATTGACAAAGCCATGGGAGAGCAAAAATGAGTGCAGTTCCTGGTACCACGCATGGGGAGCCTGTTTGAGGCCATAGAGTACTTTCCGCAACTTACACACATGAGACGGATGAAGAGTGTCAACAAACCCATGTGGTTGGGCCATATAGACTTGATTACGGAGGGTGCCATGAAGGAAGGCATTGTTAACATCAAGCTGATGGATGGGCCACCCATGCGAGACATCAAGGTGGAGAACAATGCGGATGGTGGTAGGTTTGACCACCAGACTGAAGATTTCAGAAAAGTCGATACCAGGGCTTTGGTGAAAGCCCTTAGCGACTAAGTGGGCCTTGTACCTGTCAAGAGTGCCATCAGGGTGCCGTTTAACACGAAACACCCACTTACAGCCAATGAGCTTGTGAGAGGGGAGCGGAGGAACAAGCTCCCAGGTGCCATTGCGAATTAACGCATTGAACTCAGTGGACATGGCTTGGTACCAAAGAGGATCCTTGATGGCCTGAGAAACACATGTTGGTTCAACCGAGGGGGGAATGAGGTGTTTAGTGGCAGTCATAGCATAGCAGGGATTAGGTTTGTGGACACCAGCTTTGGCACGGGTGATCATGGAATGATCGGGAAGGACAGGAGGAACATGAGGGTTAAGAAAGGGGGGGGGGGGGGGGGGGGGGGGGGGGGGGGCAGAGCCAAACGAGGTAGGATTGGAGGTGGTGCTAGTGAGGGGAGACTGGTTGTAGTGGAAGTAGGGACCGAGGTGGGAGAAGGGGGGTGGAAAGTGAGGAGCGGTAACAACAACAGGGGGGTCGGGATAACAGATGGGTACGGAGCCGAGACATGAGCAGATGCGGAGGGAAACGAAGATGGGACAGGAAGGGACATGGAAGAGGGAGCAACGAGCACAACAATCAAGGTTGGGGATGGTATGGGAATGTGAGTAACTGGAGGAAGATAGGAGAGCCAAGGGTGAGACGTAGTAGTAGTGACATGGGGAACGGGGGAAGAGAGATTGGCAAGTGGGAAGGTGGACTCATCGAATTGGACATGCTGAGAGATAAAGAGTTTATGTGAGGAAAGATCAAGACACTGAAAAGCACTCTGATTAGATGAGTAGCCGAGGAACAGACACAGACGGGAACAAGGCTGTAGTTTATTGGAGTTGTAAGGGCGGAGCCACGGAAAACATAAGCACCCGAAGGTGCGAAGACGAGAGTAGTTTGGCTGGTCACTAAAGAGATGATAGAAAAGGGAGAGATGGCGGAGAAGCGGAGTAGGCAGGCAGTTGATAAGATAGGCAGATGTTTTGAATGCATAAGACCAGTAGGTGAGAGGCAATGATGCTTGATGAAGAAGGGTGAGACCAGTTTCGACAAGATGACGATGGCGGCGTTCGACAACGCCATTATGTTGCGGAGTGTGGGATGGAGTAAGAAGATGAGTGATGCCATGGGAGGAGAGAAAAGGTTGGAGTTTGATGAATTCACCCCCACCATCAATATATAAGCTAGTGATTGTCCATTTGAAGTAATTTTTGACAAGAGCTTTGAAAGTTGCAAAAGTGGAGAAGACATCAGACTTCCCTTTGAGAGGATAGAGCCAAGTGTATTTCGTAAAGTGATCCACAAAGATAACATAGTATGAAAAACCATCAATAAAAGAATATGGAGCAGGGCCCCAAACATCACTATAAAGAAGGTCTAAAGGACCATTACTAGTAAGAGAGAAGGTACCAAACGGGAGCCGATGGCTCTTATTACACAGACACGAATGACAAACTGACTCAGACAATTTGGAAGACATATTGATGGAAGACAAATGAAGGACTTGTTGGAGAATTTTGTGGCTGGGATGCCCAAGACGACGATGCCAAAGATTGGGAGAGACCACCACACCCACCATAGCTTGCGGTTGACATGATGAGGGTGTAACAACCTGTTCTGGTCCCCCTGGTACAAATTGTTATGGCCGCCGGGTCCCCCCCAGTGCAGCCCCTGGCTCCCCGCCAGCACAAAGGTATTGTTCCCAAGGCCTCATTCGAAAATCCCCTAGCTGTAGCCTTCCAGGGATTTCAACCATGGACCAAGGGTTTTTATTCCACTCAAGGTGGACACCTTTCACCAATTGAGTGGAATAAAAACCCTTGGTCCATCGTTCAAATCCGTGGAAGGCTGTAGCTAGGGGATTTTCGAATGGGGCCTTGGGAACAATACCTTTGTGCTAGATGGGAGCCAGGGGCTGCGTTGGGGGGGACCCGGCGGCCATAACAATTCATACCGGGGGGACCGGGACGAGTTGTTACATAAAAGGCACCTTTTATATTGGAGGTTCACCGGGTTCACCGCCTACAGCGGATCCTGGCCCCGGATCCTAGCCCCCCTCAAATCAGTATTGTTGGTTGGCCCCCGTTCGTCCCTCCCCTAGCTGCAACATCTTTGGGGATTCGAACCATGGACCACACCCTTTTGTTTCTCTCAAGGAGGACGCCTTTCACCAATTGAGCTGCAACTTAGTTAGTGAAAGGTGTCCCCTCCAAGGGGAATAAAAAGGGCTTAGTCCATGGGTTCTTTGGCCCATTTGCATACAGTCTACCTACCATTGTTGGTAGAGTTTCGTAGAGCGGGGATTGTAGTGGACATGGATAGCCAGGGGGCTTTGTTGGCTAGTTTCCATGTGAGGCATGTTCTGATTGATCGGATTATTGAGGCTCAACTCCAGGATCCTACATTGTGCATTATCAAGATGGAGTTGGAGGCTGGAAACAGGCAGGATTATGCGCTTAGGGATGATGGAGCCTTGGTTAAGGATGGACGGTTGTGCATACTAAATGAGCTGGAGCTAAAGAGGGAAATTCTTGATGAGGCTCATAGTTCGGCTTATTCTATGCATCCAGGAGGTACCAAGATGTATCATACCCTAAGGGAACACTATTGGTGGACTGGAATGAAAAGGGAAATTGCTGAGTTTGTGAGTAGATGTCTGACATGTCAGCAAGTGAAAGCAGAGAGGCAGAAACCCTATAGGACACTTCAACCATTACCTATCCCGGAATGGAAGTGGGATCACATTACGATGGACCTTGTGTATATACTTCCAAGGACACAAAAGGGACATGATGGAATATGGGTAATTGTTGACAGACTCACGAAGTCGGCTCATTTCTTGCCAGTGCGGGAAGATTTCCGGATGAGCCGGTATGCCAAATTGTTTGTGGATGAGATCATACGGCTACATGGGACTCCAGAGTCAATTGTTTCGGACAGGGATCCTAGGTTTACCTCCAGGTTTTGGTGGAGTTTGCAGAAGGCTTTTGGCACTACATTACATTTCAGTACAGCCTGTCATCCTCAGACGGATGGTCAGTCTGAGAGGACAATCCAGGTTTTGGAGGATATGATGAGAGCTTGTGTACTGCAGTATAAAGGGAACTGGGATTCACACCTGGCTCTGATGGAATTTGCTTACAATAACAGTTATCAGTCGAGATGAGATGTCTCCTTTCGAGGCACTGTATGGGAGGCAGTGCAGGACACCATTGTGCTGGAATGAGGTAGGTGAAAGGAGACTGTTAACACCAGAGTTGGTGGATTTGACTGAGGAAAAGATTAGGATCATCCGAGAACAGTTGAAGGCAACCTAGGATCGTCAAAAGAGTTATGCAGACCGCCGAACCAGAGACCTTGAATTTGAGGTAGGTGACTGGGTGTTCTTGAGATTATCCCCTTGGAAGGGAGTGGTACGTTTTGGTAGGCGAGGGAAACTGAGTCCTCGCTACATTGGGCCATATGAGATTTTGGAGAGGATAGGACGAGTGGCCTATCGACTTGCTTTACCCTCGGAATTGTCAAGAGTTCATGATGTCTTCCATGTGTCTTTTCTCCAGAAATATTTATTTGATGAGTCTCATGTGTTGGAAGAGCAACCAATTGAGCTGAAAGATGATTTGACGTTTGAGGAGCAACCAGTGCAAATTCTGGATTGGAAGGGAAAGGTACTGCGCAGAAAGACTATTCCTCTAGTTAAGGTGTTGTGGAGGAATCATAACGTGGAGGAGGCCACGTGGGAAACTGAGGCATTAATGCGGGCGCAGTATCCTCATTTGTTCCAAGGGTAGAAATGAATTTCGAGGACGAATTTTTTTAAGGGGGCTGGATTGTAACAACCCGGAAGAAATGTAATTATCAATTTTTGTAAATTATTTTGTAAAAATATGATTTTACCCTTGGTCGGGTAAGGGCGTGGAAATCAAGTTTTGTTTCGAAACATATTAGGCGATGTTTCGGGTACCGTTGCGTAGGCCTTGAACTCACGAGTTCGTAGACAGGCGGCACGCGAGAAATGGAGTTCGTGTACGAAAGTTACGGGTCAAGATTTTCAAGGGAATTTTAGTAATTTTGGCTTGGGAGTAGATATTTTAACCCCAAACCATTATTACATCTTCATTTCATCATTTGATTCTCATCCTCTCTCTCTGAACCACACAAACCCATCCCGAAACCGTGAGAGATAAACACCCCAAAACCCACAAAATTCAACTTTAATTCAAGGCCTAAACTTCCATTTTTGTTCCAATAATCGGATTCTACTCCTTCCCACGATCACTACCGTACCAACCATCGGAGGAGACACCCACGGGGGAAGTCGAACCGAGGAAAAGAAGATTCAAAACTTCCGATCGATTTTTTGGCTAGCACAGGTACGAGTTTGATGTTTTGAGGTCATATTTGAATTCCTGGGTTCGAGTAGATAGATTTAGATGTAAAGTTTGTGAAAAATGGTTGAGTTTTGAAGAAGTTAGGAAAAAGCTTGGATCGACCGTAAATGAGGATTCTAGCGACCCAGATGGCGGCGGCGACGGTGGTCCGATCATCTTCTCCAGCCAGACTCCAACGACGGCGACGGTCGTCTTCTCCGGTGAGTCGTCGGGACCAGTCGGGTCGAGTCAGACCGGATTTGGTCAAGTGGACCAGGTCGAGTCAAGTGGACCGGGTCGGGCTGGATCGGGTCAGGTCGAGTTGGGTCAGGTTAGATCGGTCCAGGCACGTGGGTACTGTAGCAGGCATGTGGCCGGCGCATGACAGCGCGTGGCGACGTATGGGCCCGTGGTCTAGCCTTCCGCCGGAGCGTGGCAGCCCGTGGGGCCAATTATGTGGTTACGGCGAAACGTGTTGACTAGTTTTCAACGTTCCAGATCTGTTGGAGTAGGTTTCGGGTTGATCAGACATCGTTTAGAGGTAGTTTTGGGCGTCTGAAGTTGTTGCGTTTTCTAGGGCAGCGTAGGTGGATATCCCAGGGTTTAGGGAATTGTAATATAAGAGTCTTATTACTAGCCGGTAATCCCGATTTTTATTATTGACAGGCGATACTGCTCCGGGAACCTCAGAGGGATAAACAAATCGGGATTGAGCTTGCTTGGACAGGTGGTGAGTGGACTTTTGGTTTATAAACTGTAAAGCATGCATCAATGTATCATTGTTTAAATACTGTTATGTATTGTTGCATTGATTTTTTGGAATTTAGAGATGATTACTGGACATATGTTTTCGAATATTTCAGTGAAAGCGTGTTTTGAGGAATGGTCTTGTTGTTGGACTTGATTTTGATATCGTTTTGACGTGGTAATTATTTGAGTCCATGATTTTGGGTCCAATATTGATTTGAGGGGGGCCAGGATCCGCTATTGGCGGTGAACCCGGTGAATCTCCAATATAAACAATTCCAATTTGAGGGGGGCCAAGATCCGAGGCCAGGATCCGCTGTCAGCGTTGAACCCGGTGAACCTCCAATATAATTGGTGATTTTTCAAAGAATTGGTTTTCACTGGTTTTTTGTTCCGATGGTTACTATTTCTCCGACTCTGGCATCGAGGAGTTTTGCTCCGTTGGGTCGCGAGGATGTCTACGCGTAGTACAGGGCTAGCACACCTCAAGGGATACCCTAGTGGCTAGTGGATATGTCGGGAATAGTGGATTGATATCTTATGTGTCCAGGTAGAAATAAATGATTTTAAACTCTTTTGAGGAGAACTTTCAAACCAAACTGTGGACCACGATGTGTTTTCATTATACCGATTTTGCGTGGGTCCAACCAAGTGGTTTTAAAGAGAAATGGAATTCCGGTGCTATGCAGATGATGTTTTATATCATGAACTGTTTTTATTTGATGCATGCATGGTTTTATTCGTGGAGGGGATTCCATTAACAGCGCCGTTTGTCGAGGATTCGGGACGAGTCGTTACATAAAAGGAGCTCAATTGGTGAAAGGTGTCCTCCTTGAGAGGAATAAAAACCCTTGGTCCAGGGTTCGAATCCCCAAAGATGCTGCAGTTAGGGGAGGGATAAACGGGGGCCAACCAACAATACTGATTTGAGGGGGGCCAGGATCCGGGGCCAGGATCCGCTGTAGGCGGTGAACCCGGTGAACCTTCAATTTAAACAATACTGATTTGAGGGGGGCCAGGATCCGGGGCCAGGATCCGTGGTAGGCGGTGAACCTCAAATATAAAAGGCACATTTTCTGTAACAACCCGTCCCGGTCCCCCTTAAATCAGTATTGTTGGCGACTCAATTGGTGAAAGGAGTCCTCCTTGAGGGGAACAAAAGGGCTTGGTCCAGGGTTCGATCCTCAAAGGCTGCAGCTAGAGGATTTGGATGGGGGCGTCCAGCTCAATTGGTGAAAGACGTCCTCCTTGAGGGGAACAAAAGGGCTTGGTCTAGGGTTCGATCTTTAAAGGCTGCAGCTAGAGGATTTGGATGGGGGTGTGTAGCTCAATTGGTGAAAGGCGTCCTCCTTGAGGGGAACAAAAGGGCTTGGTCTAGGGTTCGATCCTCAAAGGCTGCATCTAGAGGATTTGGACGGGGGCCTCGCCAACAATACTGATTTGAGGGGGACCGGGACGGGTTGTTACAGAGGGTGTAGACCACTCGTACACATCCTCCTTATTCGGGTCGCGAACAAGCACCGCCCCCGAGCTCAGATCCTTAACATGAAAGCCATCAGGAAAAAGTTCAATGGAAGTATTATTCTGTTTGTTGAATTTAGAGATAGAAATAATGTTGGTGTGCATGGAAGGAACACAAAGAACATCAGAGAGACGAAAAGAGGAGGAGGAGGAGGAGGGTAAGGTGGTTGAACCAACATGAGTGACAACCAAACCTGAGCCATTGCCGATAATGATTTCATCAGGGCCATCATAGGGAGAAGAACCAGAGAGCGTGTTGACATTGGAGGTGACATGGTGAGAGGCACCAGAGTCAAGCAACCATGTGGGAGAAGAGGTGGAGTGACCGCTGGTGGTGGGGTTGGCGACAGGTGAAGGGTGACTCCCAGATTGGAGTTGAAGGCAGCGTTTGCCACTGTGACTGTGAGTGCCACACCATTGACAAAAGCCTTCATGTGGTGAGAGCGTTGACCATTGTCGTTGAAGGATGAATGAGCGGGCCCGTAGGAACCGCGAGAACCGGTGTCAATGGAAGATGAGTGGGGGTGCCTGGAGAAACCACGAGAGGGGTGGTGAGGAGTAAAGGATCCACAATTGGAGTTGAAGGTGGTAGAGCCGTAGCCACGGTTTGAGTTGTGGTTGCGAGACGACTGGGTGACATTGGCAGTGATGACAAGGGTGACCACAACAGTGTCATCACGCTTGAGGGCAGTTTCATGTTCAACTAGTTGGTCATGAAGGCTGTCAAATGAAATAGGGGTGTCACGGGAACGAACCACGACATCGATGTCCTTGAAGTCAGAGCTGACACCATTGAGAATGTAGAGGGGGAGGTCGTCATCAGAGAAAGGAACATCAATAAGGGCGAGCTCATCGGCAATGACATAGACCTCTTGCAGATATTCAGAGATAGGTTTGGCCTCACGACGGAGGAGGGTGAGGTGTTCCTTGAGGCCAAGAACGCAGGCGCGGGCTTTGCTAGCAAAGAGACGGAGAAGCTTGTCCCAAGCTTCTTTGGACATCTTGGCGGCGGCAATAAGGGAGATGACCTGCGGTGAGACGGAGGCAAGGATCGCATGAAGGAGGAATTGATCCTGCCGAATCCAAAAGGTACGAAGCACGGTTTGAGTGGCCGGAGGGCAAGGGTTAGATCCGTCCACATAACACATGAGGTCATAGCCATAAAGTAGGGCTGTAAACGGAGCACGCCAGGATGGGTAAGTGGTGGGTGTGAGTTTTAGTGGCAACTGGGCTACGTCATTAATGGTGATCAAGGTGGGAGGGGATTCCGGTAGGGGGTTGGGCACAGAGGGGTCAATGGCCATTGGGAAAGACAGGGAAGAGAAGGATCAGAAAAAAAAAATATGTGCTCGTTGGAGGTTTTGGGCTTCGATACCATATAAGATTTCAAACTGTTGGTACTTTTGTATATTATATGTGCAGGTGCAGCCTCTATTATATACAGTTGAAGAGTAGTCCTAATAAGGTAAGTTCAATATGAACTAAGAGACTAAATCAAACCTAATCTGATATAATATGAAGAACATCTTTAACAGATATCATGGTGGACTTTCTTGTTGTGTGGGAGATGATTGTGGAGATGATGTAGGAATCTCCTTAGATGTAGGAGACTCCTTAACAGACTATAGTACCAAGTGGCTCTAATTTCCAATTTCTAATTTCTCTCCCTCTTTTTTCCCTTCTTCTCAAGCACAAAAAATAAAACTAGCTGGAAACTAAAAACGAAATGATTATCAAACGGGTCTATAGTTTTGGTTTTTAGTTTTCATTGTGTCTACTTTTTCTTTCTGCGTTTGTTCTCCATTTCTTCTATAATAATATATTTTCTCTGCTCTTTTTCATCTCTCACATCTTCATATCTTAAGCATAAAAAGTAAAAAATAAAAATAAAATGGTATCAAACATGTCCTTAATTTGAAATTTATAGTGATCATCTAGAGAGGTAGAGCTGCAAGAATTACCTTACTCTTCCATACCACTTTGAAATTTATAGTGATCAGTCTCAATTAAAATATATATGTTATCTTATTATATTGACGGATCTTACCCGTATTAGAGATGTGATATACAATGTGGTTTAATAATGTGATCACTCTAACATTACCCGTTATAAGGCGGACAATGCTTGCACACCAAGTATGAAGTATGAATATTAAAGATGTGCACTTCCAGTACAATGCTGATGCATAATACCCAGCTCTGGCTGTTTCTGCCTTCGGAAGTGCAAATGCCGGAACTGTGTCTCTCCGCACCACTTTGTTTGCCACCGGCATCGACGACAATGCCTTGGCTATCTCCTTCAAGACTGATGTCGCCACCATCCAGAAGCTCAAAGTCGGCCTTGCCCCAAAGCCAAGATGAGGACATAATTATCATATATATATATATATATATATATATATATATATATATATATGAGTTGTAAGACAGGTATAGTGAGGATATTGCACTATGGCCAGTACAACTACTAAACTTGTTATTTCCCTGCTAGTATTATCATCGACAGTAATACTTGGATGATGGATTATTTGGCCAGGGGGGCTCTAGCAGGGGGGTTCTATTTGATCAATATTGTTAGAATTAACATCTATCAAAGTATTGGATTGCCAAAATGCTCACTATAAATATTTCCTCACTATTTTGTAAGACGGGGGGCTCTATTTCCTTCATGTAAAACTATTTATCAATCAATCTTCTGAGGGAAATAACAAACTAAAATGTTTTGGTCTAGACTGATTCTTTTCTTAATCCCAGGTTTTCTCAAAGCCTCCTAAAGGCTTATGATATTCTGTAATCTCAAGATTCAAATAATCTATCATCCAAGTCTTCCTTGTTCAAATTTTATAGCTATTACTTGTCGCAGGTCCTCTTGTAAATTTTTTAGTTATGCAATAGATGCATAAAGATCACCAATAGTATTATGAATTACAACACTCCATATATTTTTTTTATTGTCTGGATGTTGTAGCAACTGATATAATCTTTCAATTTCTTGTCTATGACGTCTAATTGTTCTTTTTATGTCCGTTAATCTCTCCTTAGTTCTAATAATTGAATAGTATAAAATATTCATAAACAGTACAAAGTGAACAGTAGTATGTGATAATATGAAAAGACTCAAAGCTGCAAAATAAAAGTAGATTCTTTCTTTGCTGAACACAAACAAACAATATGAAAAGATTAGTATTACTCAAACAAACAATAAACTGTGATTAGCCTGATTTTAAATATGGGTTTTGTCCTCAAGGTACTTTAGTATAATCTCATACTATTAAAATGCTAAACATGGCTCTGATATCAAATTCGAACAGAGGGGCTCTGCTAGATGAGCATATGGCCAGTACAACTACTAAACACCAAGCCTTGAATATGGAACTGCATAAACACAAGCCAACTCACAAGGCTAAAAATGCAGAACTCAGAGGTTCTTGGACTCAGAGGTCCCCTAACTATTGTTTAGCGGTTATCTTGGCACTCATTCACTCATAACAGAGCGTTCAAGCAAAGTATGATATTCGATTTAGCAAGTTAATAGTATATGATTATAGTATTTCCCTGTTTTGGACTAGAAGCCTTCTTGAGAAGCCACTAAAAAAGGAAAGAAAGAAAGCTTACTTAGGGATTTGGTTGAATCTGGATTGAACTTTCTATTGATGAAACACAACTTTGTATATAAACTTGAAAATACAACTATAATTTACAAGAGCTCAACACATGAGCACCTATGGGAAACTAAGAAAGAAAAGTGGAAAAAGTACAAAGTGTTTTTTGGGAGAGCTTTGGAGAGTTTTAAGGATGAGAAGTATTTTTCAGTGGGTTGCTATGCTTTTTCTCAAGTGTGTGTCTTCCTTGCATGCTTGCCTTTTATTTATATACAGAGATTGTAAGATAACAACAAAAGAGGAGGTTGCGTGTAGATGAGAGTATTCTATATGTAGTATGTGAATTTTGACAACTATGTCTGTTCCGTATCTGGTTGTGCTGTTCTGGCATGCTTCTTACTGGACATCTGTATTTCTTCTGGTAATTTCATCTTCTGACAACATTTTCCTATATTCACCACCTTTTCTTCCCTCTTGGCAATTTTTTCTTCTACCTTGACAACCTTTTCTTCTCCCTTGACAACTTTTTTCTACCTTGTCACTATTCCTCCATTATATTTTTCTTTTAGGTAAGTAAAGTTCCACGAAGTGAAAGTCTTTTGGTGCATTGAAGTCCACTAAGTTATTTTCCTTATTTTTCTACTACCCTTCCATCATGCATTAGCTGATATTTTATCTCATATTATTTATTGACAGGATGAAATATTACAGACGAGGCCAAAGACCAATGACACCAAGAGGAATGCCATTAAACACAACATCACCAAGAATAATTTCCCCAGTTCCTTTTAGACAAACTTTCAGACCAGATAGACCAGATATCCCCTATATAAATACATCTCCAAGACAGATAGCTCTAGATACTAGGCCAGATGTCACTACCACACATGCATCTCCAAACATTAGGCATATAGTTCCTACTCAAACAGCTAACATAGCACTAGATTGCATAGCCATTTATGACCACCACTATTTAGCATTAGAAAGAGATGAGACAAAGAAGTTTAAGACAAATCATAAAGATTTTACTCATCCTATAGAAGAGCAAGCCATACTAGATAGTTTTTGAAAAATAGCCAAAATAACCACGCATGATAGGAATGTTTTCAAAGAATTTCATCTCACACTAAATAGTTTAGCAACATATTTAGAAAGAAGCATTTAGATAGTTCAAAGACAGAACATGGATTAGCATCATCATCATCTCATCAAACCCATTATGTAGTTTTTTAAGGACATAACGCAGGAATCTATACTCTTTGGGAAGATGTAGTTGTACAGATAGCAAAATACCCCGAAGTTGCATTATAGAAAGGTTATAACCATGAGAAAAATGCATTTAGGGCATTTACAAAATTCATAGATAGAATAGGAAATCGCATAAAGAACCACTCACCATCTCTCATCCCCAGCCCATCCACCACACTCTCACTCTTAGACTCCACCTGACCTACAAACCGAAATCCCCAATTTTCCACAAGCCCTCCAAAACCCTTCACCAATTTCACAACGCCTTGTTTTGCAGACCACCCAGCCGCCATTTGCACTCCCACCTAGTCGCTTTCTCTCTGTTCTCCCGGCCCCCTCTGTAATATCAACACCATATTGCTAATATTCATAAAAATCTCCCTTCATTCTAACTGTGAAAGAGGTAACTTTGTAAAATCTTCATTGTTGCTTACTACTCATTAGTTAATTTAGGGTTTGAATGCTATTCTTTTCTTAGTGTTTATTTCAGATTTTTTGTCCTTATTCACTTGATTGTGAAAGGATTTGGAATGAAACAAAAAGCATGGGAGCACCACTTTTACAGCACGGATGTCATTTGGGCTTCTATGGATTACTCCCGTGAGTTAAACATTTTAGTTTCATGGAGCAATTTCTAGTGGTCTTGTTAAACTGCTTAGTTTGTTTGAAATTCTGATAAGGTTTAAGTGGTCTTGTTAAGGTCTCTCTCCAATACAGAGAAGGAGAAGGAAGAGTAGATCAAGAGCTCTCAACGAATTCAATAGTTTTCGATCGGTATCAGTTCAGGTTAGGCAGAAAGCTTCCAAATTGGAGTTCAAAGCCATTGACAGCGTCCTTCATTAATCCCACACCGAAGAGGTACAACTCCATTTCAATAGGAACTTCAAATGATTTAAATTTTTTGTTTTGTGTATCTCCTTTACGATTTGTTATTCTTTTTTTCTGGATTGCAGAAAGTTTACCTTAGCGGCTTAGCTATAGATGTGCTGATATGGATAGGGAAGTCCTTGCTTTAACGGGTGTGTCAAAGGATATTTTACAAAATGTTATATTTGTGCACTAAGATGAAGCCAATTGGCCTTAGCAGTTTGCAAGGTTCTTCCACCTTGATGAAAAAGTTTGATGATATCTTCTGTGGTACCCGGTATTGTCTTTTCTTCTTTCGACATTTTTGTTCCAATGTACAGTTAAATTTGCTTACTCATTTTCAATTGTAAAATTATATGTCGAATTTGTTAATTCTTTCACATGTTTTTTAAATTAAAATTTTTTTCCTGCGAATTCGTTGGTCTTCTTGAGGTGAATTTATGCCTTTTGAAAATATGGCTGTTACAAAGGCAAAGTTACAAAGGCAAAGTTAGGTTATCATCCCCTGGAGGTGAATCCTGAGGATATGGTTTGCTTTGCAAAAGAAAAGCCTCAGGTATGACTGAGTGGCAATGACTCTGTTGTCTGCATCAATTTGGCATGCTTTTTTTGAGATAAAAACGGTTGAAAATAAATGGTACATGATATGAACTAAAAACTACATTAAGTGCGGTAGAGATATTCCAGCTGCATGCCCTTCTCCGTTGATTAGCTTGGTAGTGTTCTATTTTGTCTTTGTAGATTTCATCCCCATCAGCTTTTGATTTAGTAGGGTAACAGAGTGTTCCCCTTTTGTCTTTGTGACATGCTTCTCATGGTCCAGGTGTGTTATTTTTCACTTGCATGCTGATGCTCTTCTGAGTCTTTGATATTTCAGCTATTAAGCAGGTCCCAGTTCTATGATTAACTAGCATTCTATGCAGGCATACAAGGCAAATGTTAACAAATACCAGGCTGGCCCAGAAAAGTTCTATAAAAATCACCTTTTAGAGAGTGAGACTTATATAGGTGGCCATGTTGAATGCCTTGAAAGTGGTGTCTTTAGATCTGATCTTCCAACTAGTTTTAAGCTTGATGCCTCTGCCTATGAGGTATGTTTTCATCATCTCTTTTCTACACCAATGTTGGCTTCCATTGTTTCAAATGACTAACTTTTCTAGTTTGGTTGATTGCATAACCATTGTTCCTAAGTTTTTATTGTGGACTATCGTTTGCCTTACATCACCTCAAACTTGGACTACGCTGCGTCGCTGCCGGGTCACAAGGCCGCTGTTAATTATACCCGGTCAGTGGCTTTCAAATAACAAGTTTGCATTCAAAGCAGGTAGCTTAAGATTAATTATTTTATCTTTTTAATGTTAGTGTTTAAACTGATATTAAGTTGCTACCTTTGTTGGATGTACAGAGCTAAACACTTGGACTGGCATAATTTGTCTTTCGAGATGCTGGTGGTGCGATTGTTTGGGAGTAATTTTTTAGTACAAGTGAAAGGCATAAAGCTAACCTTGAATTGGTGTTGGATATCCTTGTAGTTTGGAAGCCGAAAGTACTATATAAAGCAAGCTGCATTTTGTTTGTGCTTGGATATAACCTTCAATTCCAAGTTTGAGTAATTATTATTAGGAAAAATTACATAAAAATACCCAAATTATAGGGGTCATTTCAAATTCATACCCCAATTATGAAAATTTACATCTAGGTACCCAAACTATCAAAACATAACATCTAGGTACCCACAGTTAGTCAATCTGTTAATCAAACCGTTAAATACTTAAGTGGCATTGTTGAGTTAGAATTATATGATGAGTTGGATTCCACATAAGTTAAAAAAATAAAATAAAAATAAAAATAAAAATAAATAAATAAAACATTAAAAAGTTTTAATTTTACAAAATTGATTTAAAAAGAAAAAAAAAACAAAAAGGCCGAAAAAAAACCAATCATCTTCTTCCCCGATAACCCTCCCCCTCTCCCTGCCTCATCTCCTTCCCTTACCAGGCAGCACTACATCAACACCATCATCCACACCCAGGTAACAGAAAGCAACAAATCAAACCAAACACTTGAGTTAATAGAAACAAAATAATAAGATATTAACCAGGAAAATCAATCAATTAATCAGTAAAAGTAAAAAAAATTAAAACAAAACAAAATTCACGCCTAAAACTCCCGTTCAATTCATTGAACACCCGTCCTACACTTGGGTTCGAAGAGAATCAAATCCACCCCACCGAACGATGAAATCACCACCACCAAAAATGCTGCGAATGTGTCTGCAAAACACAAATTACACAAAAAGAAGCTTCAATTAGAGAAAAGCTTCAATTAGATCCTCAACATTAAACAGTCCAGCTCCATGAATTCTCACCCAAATTCCCCTTTCAATTCCGAAAACACAAAGTAGAAGAAATCAAAGGCCAAAACTACAGAGAGACTTGGGAGCTACATGGAGGGGTTGGGAAGATGAAACGCATGTTGGCTAGCATTGGCGGGGATTGGCACGAGGCAATGAAGGGATTGGGTGCGATGGCGAGCCGACAGTCATTGGATCACGCCGCCGCCGCCGCCGCCGCAAACATGCTGCAAACCCTTCTCGAGCTCATCACCTCCACCCTCTCCTTCCTCCTCCGCTCATCTGCTCAGGATTCAATCGAGCCTCGCAAGGTGAATTTGGGCGGATTGATGGGTTCAAGAGTCGCTGGCCAATTGGAGAGGGTTATGAGTAGTATGAAGGATGGGAGGAGTGGAACGAGAAGAGTTGGTTTGGGATTGGGATTTGGGAAATCTAGGGTTTTGGCCATGGCTAATGTCATAAGGGAAATTGATGATGGCTTTGGTGGCGAAGAGGGCTCAAACAGTGGGAGAGATGAGGATGATAGGCTCCTTAGTAATTTCAATTTCGTCGTCTTCGTTGTGGCAACTCTTATTTTTTTTTTTAATAATAATTTTGTTTTATAATTTATTTTAAAATTTGATTAATTATTTTTAATATATATTCAATTTTTTAATAATTTTTTTATCCACATGAAAGCCAACTCAACATAAAATATAATTAAAATAGGCCTGCTCAGCATTTAACAGGTTGACTAGCGGAGGATACCTAGATGTTGTGTTTTGATAATTTGGGTACCTAGATGCAAATTTTCATAGTTGGGGTATGAACTTGAAATGACCCCTATAGTTTGGGTACGTTTATGTAATTTATCCTTATTATTAATAGATGACACAGATTCCTTACTTAATAACACGAATCATGTGCCCTTATACATGTTTGAAGACATGTTTAAAGTTGGATGATGCTTAGTAAGTGTCTTTATATATTATAAATGATGTTTAGTAAGTGTCTTTATATATTATAGATGATGCATATTTTATTATTAATAACGTGAGTTATGTGTCCTTATTCTTCTTAGAAGACATTAGTAATTTATTCCATGACACTTATTATGTATCCTTAAAATGAATCAATAACACATTTATCAATTCATGATGTTTAGTAGGCGTCCTCAAACTTAATGGATGACACGTTGTCTGTGTTATTAAACGATTTCGATGACGTGCTTTTATATTTCAATGACACTTGGCGTTTTTAAATGGTATGGAGGACATGTTAAATGTGTCATTAATTCTCTACAATGACACTTAGTAGGTGTCCTTAAACATAATAGATGACACTTTAATTGTGTCATTATTTACTTTCGATGACACGCCTATATATTTCTTTAACACTTATTATGTGTCCTTAAAGATAATAGATGACACGTTTTCTGCGTCATTAATAATATTTTCCATGACACCCACAAAAATGACACGTAATAGTCGTGTCTTTAATAATAAAAGATGATGCGGCTTTTGCGTCATCTATCAAGGATTTTGTAGTAGTGGAGACCATATTCTGACAATCTGTTTTGATAGTAAACATTGCGTTATGTAAACACAAAGAAAATGCTTCTATGGAATTGATTATTCCAAGTATTTCTAAATCTGTTGCTAGTAGTCTAGCGTGTACTTCACTAAATTTGCCTGATGCGTATCTACAATCTATTCTTTTGATTTTGGAGCTTCTTTATTCTTGTTCTGATACAAAATTCATGCCCAGCCTTTAGCTGAGGCATCTGTTTCCATTATCTTGTAGCTATTTTATGAAGGTAACGCTAATGGTTTTAGCTGTGTTACTTCTTCTTTAGTTTTTTGTACTAGTTTGATATGTTCACTATTAAAGTATTTTTGGTATGTCTTACTAGTCTTATTATGTAAAGTTGCAATCTTTCTACCAAGATCTGGAATATAATTTCTAGCATAATTAAATAAACCTAGAAATACTTGTAATTGCTTTTTGTCTTTTAATTTATTTGGGAATTCTCTAATTTCTTAGATATGTGTTCCTGTAATTGGATTGTGCTTGATTTAATATACATTCCTAGAAATTCAATATCCTGTTTTTCTAATTCTATTTTATTTCTGCTAATAATAATTCCTTGATTGATAAATTCTTTCAAGATAATTTCTAAATGCTTCCTATGTTCATTTTTATTCTTACTATGTACAAGGATATTATCTACATAAACACTGCAAAATTTATCATATTTCTTAAAGATTTGATCCATTTTTCTTTGAAAAATAGATGGTACATTTTTTAATCCAAATGACATAACAAGCCATTCGAAATGTCCTTATGGATAGGTAAAAGTTGTGTATACTATTGACTCTTATGCTAATCTAATTTGCCAAAATCCTAATGTACAGTCAAATTTACTGAAATACTTACTCTCTTGAATTTTATTAATAAGTATCTTTATTTGGTAACTTATAGTTATCTTCATAAGTATTATCATTAAGTCTTCTATAATTGTAAACTATTCTTGTCTGTCCTCTCTTTAATTCATAATGTTTTCTAACAATAAAAGCTGATGATCTATGTCTAGACTTTGAAGGTCTAATTACTTTCAAATTTAATAATTCTTTAATTTGCTGTTCAAATTTGTTTATCTAATAAACTACAAGGCATATATGATGTCTTAATAAACAAATAAACTACAAGGCATATAT
Source organism: Oemleria cerasiformis (assembly GCA_037349345.1). Lineage (NCBI taxonomy): Eukaryota > Viridiplantae > Streptophyta > Magnoliopsida > Rosales > Rosaceae > Oemleria > Oemleria cerasiformis. Next base: position 11,522,046 of record JAZGTL010000009.1, on the reverse strand, counting down.
GATGTCTTAATAGTTAAGTATGGATTGATAATGACTAACTTGGCTACTATTTGATTTTTATTCCAATGTAATTGGGGATCTTCTCCTATTATTCTAGTCTGTTATGCTAATTATAATAAATCTTCTAATGTCTTAGTTTTTTCTATTAGGAAGTTTTCTAATGGTGCAATATCTTCAATGACAGGATATTCATATGACAGGAATTTCTAGTATGGAACTGGGGGCAAATAGAGTGATTCTTTGATATTGTATTACTAAACTGGGGTGCCCTGATATCCTTACTATACAAATATTTGCAATACATCCATACTAGAGCTCCCTAGTATGGATGTCATAAAAAACCTTGTAAGAAGAAGCATTATAGAAAGTCTTATAAGAAATATAAGAAGTATAGAAAATACTATCCGAAAAGAAGTTTTGATATACAACCCTCAAAGACTTTTAGAAGAAGAAGATTTATTCCTAGACAATTTAGAAAAAGAACAAATAAACCATGGATTAGAAAATATAAATTACCTAAAGAAAAAAGTACTTGTAAATGTTATTTTTGTGTAGAAGTCGTGTAAGGATCCTTCCTGAATTTCCCCTCGAAACCCGGGAAGAGCCCTACTACCGTCTGACAACCTAAGGAAATTCCCAAAAATACCCTTAAGTCCTTACAAATTAATTATAAGAACTCTGCCAAAAATTCGGCGGAGTCTCCCCTTAGGGACTAGTTAACCGTCTTCCGCCTGTCAGACAAGGGATTAAATAGCACTCCAAATTCCAACAGACAACAATCATCCAACGATAAAATTGAAAATTTTTCAGTAAGTCCAAAAGTATTATTAGAGCATCTAGGTAGGATAATAATTACATAATTAAATATCCTACTCGAGTATAGGTAATAGCGTAGCTGATATTCTAATGCCTCCGCCTCTGAAAGTGCCCACGTCAACTCAATAGCTTATAGGGGATTTAAAACACAAAAGTTGTGAGTGGACAAAAATAATCATTTAGAAATCGTTTTGCGAGGAAATCTTACATTTTTCCCTTCGACGAGTAAAACCATGCATGCATAACATAAACATTTCTTTTTATTCAAATATGACATAAAGATAATCTGAAAACCATCGGAATTTCATATTTCTTTAAAAACACTTGGTTGGACCCACAAAAATCTGTAAAATGAAAAACACACCGTGGTCCACCATTTGGTTTGAAAATTCTCCTTAAAGGAGTTTAAAATCATGTAAATTGACTTGGACACAAATATATCAACACAAAACCCATTGTTCCCCAAATACCCTCCACACACCCGATATACCTCGAGTTGTGCAGAAACCCGTGCTACGCGTAGACAGCCTCAACGACCCGGTGGAGAAAACCCTCGACACCAGCGTTAGAGAACCCTCAACGAACCAGCGGAGCAAAACCCCACAACGCCAGACGGAGAAACCTTGACCATCGAGGACAGAAATCCAGTGAAAACCAAAATCCGTGTTTTGAAATCCTTGTTTCTTGGCCTAAGCCAAATTCATTGAAAATCATTTGGCCAAATCCAGTAAAATCATAAATACAGATCTCAACCCAAAATCATGGACTCAATAATTACCACGTCAAAACGACCCCAAAACCGAGTCCAAAAACCAGGCCATTTCCCCAAAACACATTTTCACTGAAATATTGAGACTTGTGTCCAGTAATAATTTCTAAATTCCGGAAATTGTCACAAACAATACATAACAATATTTAATTCAAAGATTCCATTATGCATGCATTACAATATATAAACCACAAGTCCACTCACCACACGTCCAAGCAAGTTCAATCCCGAGTCGTACACTTCTCTGAAGTTCCTGGAGCAGTATCGCTTGTCAATGTTAACAATCGGGATTACCGGCATAATAAAACCCTACGTTTAAACTCCCTAAACCATGGGAGGTCCGCTTACGTCTCACTAAAAACGCAGCAACTTCGGACGCCCAAAAACTACCCCTAAATGACGTCCGATGAACCCAAAATATGCACCAACAGATCCGGAATGTCGAAAACTAAATGGCACGTGCCACCGTGACCCCAGAATCGGTCTATTTCATCCAGACTAACAGCGTTAGGGTTCCGTCCAACTCCGTTAACTTTTGACGGAATATGCCGACGCCATCAACATATTCCGTCAAACCCTAACGGGGTCAGTTGACCGTTAAGTCAACTGATTGCTGACTGTGTGGCCAGGTGGCTCCAGGTGGCAGCCGGGTGGCTCAAGGTGGCAGCCGGTTGGCTTAAGGTGGCAGCCGGGTGGCTCCAGGTGGCAGCCGGGTGGCTCCAGGTGGCAGCCGGGTGGCTCCACATGGCAGCCGAGTGGCATGCCATGTCAGCACTGTCTGACCGACCCAGTCGCCGGCATCTCACCGGAGAAGACGGCCGCGCTGCCGTCGCTGGAGTCTCGCCGGAGAAGACGACATCACCGCCGTGCGCCGTCGCCGAAAAACCCCATTTTCGACCGACCTTAAGTTTTTCCTAACTTCTTCAAATCTCAACCATTTTTCACGAATTTTATGTCTAAATCTATCTACTCGAACCCAGGAATTCAAAAATGACCTCAAAACACTAAACATGTTCCTGTGCTGGCCGAAAAATCAATGAACTTTCAGTTTTTCTTTTCCTCGGTCTGGCATCTCCTGTGAGTGCCTCCTCCGATGGTTGGTACGGCTGTGATCATGGGAAGACGAAGATTTCGATTAGTGGAACCAAAATGGGAGACTTGGCCTTCAATCAAAGTTGAAATTTTGGGTTTTTGGGTCGTACGGGTTCGAGGGGAGGGGGGGGCGGAGATTTGGGGTCCAGAGAGAAAGAGAGTGGAATGAAGATGAGGAACAGATCAATGGTTAAAAATATCTACCCCTACCAAATTACCAAAATGCCCCTGACATTCTAGGCCCGCATCTTTCGTACACGAATTCCGTTTTCCGTGTGCCGTCTGTCTACAAACTTGTGAGTTCGAAACCTATGCAACGGTACCCAAAACACAGCCTAAAGTGCCTCGAAACAAAATTTGACTTCCACGCCCCTTAATAACCAAGGGTAAAATCATATTTTTACAAAATAATTTACGAAAATTCAATAATTACATTTTCGAGTTGTTACAAGTCGGACATATAAGACCTAAGTGTCCTAAGATAGGATAACAACCAAGAGAAAAAGTCTAGATAGCAGAACAATTTCAACTAGATGAAGATGAAAATATTGAGTCAGTTTATAGTTTAGATAATTTTAATGATAATGAGAGTATTTATAGCATTAATAATTTTAGTGTTTTATCAGAATCAGACAATTCAGATTCTTCAAATGATACAGATATTGAATCAGATTATATGAGCATGGAAAAACTAGATAGTATAGTTCATAAAGAATTTAAATATATCATGATGGGTTGGTGATAGGACCCTTCCCGAATTTCCCCTCGAAACCCATGAAAAGCCCTGCTCCCGCCTGACAACTTAATAAATTGCCTAGAATACCCTTACGCCATTGCAATTAGTTACGAGAATTCTGCCAAAAATCCGGCAAAACCTCCCCTATAAAATAGTTAACCGTCTTCCACCTATCAGGCGAAGGATCAAATACCACTCTCGAATCCCAACGTCACCAAATAACCATCGACGTAGTCATAATTTACAATAAGTTCAAAAGGCTTATAAGAGCAACTAGGTAGGAAAGGTAAATACAGAAAATTTATAAATCCTACTCGATAGTCTTAGGTAAAGGCGCAGTTGAAATTTAGTGCCTCCACCTATCGGTGTGCCCTCGTCAACTCAATGGCCTGGAGGGGATTTAAAACAAGAAAAGTGTGAGTGGACAAAATAATCGTTTAAAATAATTTCCGAGGAAAACATACATTTTCTCTCTCCATGAGTAAAACAATGCATGAATAATATAAAATTCTTTTTTAAACAAATTATATATAAAGATAATCCGAAAACTTATCGAAAAATCCATTTTTAGGTAAAACCCTCGGCGGGACCCACGAAAACCCGAACAATGAAAACATCATGTGGTTCACAACCTTGCTTTGAAAACCCTCCTCAAAGGAGTTTAAAAATCATGTAAACAAACGTGGACACAAAAATAACATAACATATTTCACCGCTCCCCGAATGAAATCCCGAGCCGTAACTCGATATCCGAGGTGACTGGCCCTGGTCCAACCCTCCACACATCCGATATACCTCGAGTTGTGCAGAACCCTGTACTACGCGTAGACAGCCTTAACGACCTGGCGGAGAAATACCCTTCGACTCCAGAATCGGAGAACCCTCAACGACCTAGCGGAGAAATACCCTTCGACGCTAGCATAAGAGAAACCTCGATGAACACATGGTGGGAAATACCCCACATCACATACCGGAGAAAACCATGACCCTCGAGGATAGTATACATAGTGGAAACCAAATCATAAAGAAAAATCCAAAATCCATATTTGAAAGCCTTGTTTCTTGGCCTAAGTCAAATTCATTGAAAAACCGGGTCTATGCCCAAATCCAATATAGTCACAAATCTAGGTCTAAACCCAAAAATCCAATAAAGTCACAAATCTAGGTCTAAACGTAAAAATCATGAACTCGACGAAACCCAAAATCTATAAAGTCAAACTACATAAAAGCAGAGTCCAAAAGCCGGGCCACAACCCAAAACGTCGTTCCCAATTAATTATTGAAAATCCGTGTCCAGTAATAATTTATGAGATTAATACTTAACAATATGACAAAAACAATAATTTATTTAAAATATACATTTATGCATGCATGACAATTTACAATCCAAAGTCCACTCACTGAACGTCCAATTAAGCTCAATCCCTAGTTGTACGCTCTTCTGAAGTTCTCGAAGCTGTATCGTCGGTCAAAAGTAACAATCAGGGTCACCAACGATAATTAAAAATCTTAAATCCAACCCCCTTAAATCCCGGACATGCGTACACATTAAACCTAAAATGGTAGCGACTTCGGACGTCCAAAACAACCCCTAAACGATGTCCGATTGACTCGAAACCTGCGCCAACTAGTCCGGAACGTCGAGAGCTTAAAAACTCGTGTTTGCCGGAGCTCGAGTAAGAGCTCCACTGGCCGCCACTAGCCGGTGGACGGCCGGGACTTCTTCCCCCACGCGGCAGCAGGCGCGACTACACACCCTACTTGCCTTCAACCTCAGAGTTCGAGTTACTGTTCATTTCTGCAAAAAACTCCACAACCACCCTAACCTTCCAAGCTTCATAACTTCCTCAGTTCTCAACTAAATTCAACATTCTAATAATGGAAATTCATCTACTTGAGCCAAGGAATCCAAATATGCAATTAGACTTGAGATTCATTACATGTGGTGGCCGAAAAATGGCCGGAAAGCTTTGGCGGTACTGTTCACGATTGGTTCTCCTTCTCCCAGCGCTATCAAGCTTCGTGGTTAGTATGATGATGCTCAGAATGCAACGAGGAGGATGATGGTGTAATTGGTTGGTCTTGGTTTAGCCTAAATCAAAAAGTCACGATTTTGGGGGTTTGTTTCTCACGGTGAACCAGAGAGTTCGCAAAGAGAGGAGAGGAAATTGAAGAAAACTCTGGAACTAATGGGTTTTAAAATATCTGACTCGCAAAAATTACCAAACTGCCTTGAACATTCTAGACCCCCAACTCTCTCATACGAACTCCGTTTTCCGCGTGCCGCCTATCTACGAACTCGTGAGTTCGAGACCTACGCAACGGTCCATGAAAAACTTCCAAAGGTGTCTCCAAATAAAAATTGACTTTCAAGCCTCTTATAAAACCAAGGGTAAACTCGTCCTTTCCCAAATTAATTTACGAAAATTCACTAATTAAATTTACGGGTCGTTACAGTTGGCCCCAAGCATGTAGATATTGCAATAAATTATTTGCTAATAAATATGTTTATACTGAAAAATAATAAATATACTTATTCTGATATAGTTTACTGTGTTTCATGCTATGATAAAATGTTAGTTGAAGATAAAGTTTCAACAGAAAATACCTTGTTAGCAGAATGAATTTGAAGATAACGTCTCTTCCTACTCCTTCGACACTATAGCAGAACATAATATTGAAAATATGATGGAAGGGTAGTAAAAAAATATAGAAAATAACTTAGTGGACTTCAATGCACCAAAAGACTTTCACTTCGTGGAACTTTACTTACCTAAAAGAAAAATATAATGGAGGAATAGTGACAAGGTACAAAAAAGTTGTGAAGGGAGAAGAAAAAGTTGTCAAAATAAAAGAAAAAGTTGTCAAGGTAGAAGAAAAAATTGCCAAGATGGGAGAAAAGGTGGTGAAGATAGGAAAAAGTTGTCAGAAGAAGAAATTACCAGAAGAAATACAGATGTCCAGCAAGAAGCATGTTAGAACAGCACAACCAGATACGGAACAAAATTTCTGATAGCTCTAATATGTGCTTGTTCATTTCTTCCATCTAAACGATTATGATCAAGAAATTCCATCTTTATTAGACGAATAAAATAATAAAAATTAAAATTTATCTTTGTTGCTTCATAATTTGATGCATGTAATCTTCCATGTTTGAAAGAAATAAAAAACCATGTCATCTATAGTATGCTCAAAATAATCTAACATATCTTTAGTATTAGCAAAATCTAACATTATAACTGCATGAACACAACCTTTTTCCCATCACTCAATTGTTCTTTCCCAATGTTCGGGATCTACCTGGTCTAAATTTAGGATATTACCAGCTAAATTAATTTGTTCTATTCCATTATAAGGTATCCTATTATTTTGGGGTTTAAAATTTGCTTTTTGAAAAGCACTACTTTCTCTTTCAACATAGGGTTCGTCTGTTTGTCTAAGATGCTGTTGTTCTGTTCTACTAAATCCTATTCCTGATCCTGACTCTACTCCTGATGATTGTACTTCTTCTATTGGCATGCATTCTACTTCAACTATCATATTATGGTAAGTTTCTTCTCCTAGAAGGTGTAATAAACCGATATCTAAGATTAATTTCTTCATCTCTTCATCAGCTAGATTGTGCAAACCTAAGTCATATGTCTTATATTTCTTTAAGTAGTCTTCCTCACTTAAGTGATCTATGTCATCAATGAGCTTATCTACAATATTATCAAAATAAATTTCAACTATATTTGCTTCTAAATTATCATATGCCATATTTATTGACTCATCCGCATCACTTTCTAAGCCTTCATAATTTGACTAAGTTCTGGAATTCTATATTGAACTTATAATTAAATTTATCAGAAAATTTTCCTACATACATTAAACTAATACTTCAAATTTTAAAATCTCCTTTCATGTTATAATTCTTTGTTATATACGAACTTTAATATACTTGCTAAATTCTCTGATATTCATTATATAATTAGGTAAATATCCTATGACTGCCAAATTTGAACTTATATCGACTTCTGTTGCGGCTATAGTTGCTTGTTGGTGATTATCCCATCTATCAACATAAAGTTTACATTTATATATACTCATAAAAAGATTTAATTGATCAAATAGATAGGTTACATAATAAAATTGAAGATATTTTGTAAGTGATTTGCCCCCCAGTAACCTAATCTTCAATTCTGGCCATCCTGTTCTTCCTTGTTCAAATTTTATAGCTAGTACTTGACGCAGGTCCTCTTGTAAAATTTATAGTTCTGCAATAGATGCATAAACCTTTTATAGATAGTTACGGCACTCCTTATAATATTTTTATAGTCTGGATGTTGTAACAACTGATATAACCTTTCAATTTCTTATCTATGACGTCTAATTGTTTTTTTCATGTTCGCTAATCTCTCCTTAGTTCCAGTAATTGAATAGTATAAAATATTCATAAACAATACAAAGTAAACAGTACAATGTGATAATATGAAAAGACTTAAAGCTGCAAAATAAAAGTAGATTCTTTCTTTGCTGAACACAAACAAACAATATGAAAAGATTAGTATTACTCAAACAAACAATAAACTGTGATTAATACCAAATTGTGATTAGCTTGATTTTAAATATGGCTTCCGTCCTCAAGGTACTTTACTATAATCTCATACTATTAAAATGCTAAACATGGTTCTGATACCAAATTCGAATAGAGGGGCTCTGCTAGATGAGCATATGGCCAGTACAACTACGTACTAAACACCAAGCCTTGAACATGGAATAAGGACATAGAACTGCATAAACACAAGCCAACTCACAGGGCTACAAAGGCAGAACTCAGAGGTTCTTGGACTCAGAGGTCCCCTGACTATTGTTTAGCAGTTATCTTGGCACTCATATACTCATAACAGAGTGTTCAAGCAAAGTAAGATCGCCGATTTAGCAAGTTAATAGTATATGATTATAGTGTTTCCCTGTTTTGGACTAGAAGCCTTATTGAGAAACCACTAAAAAGGAAAGAAAGAAAGCTTGCTTAGGGATTTGGTTGAATTTGGATTGAACTTTCTATCGATGAAACACAACTTTGTACATAAACTTGAAAATACAACTATAATTTACAAGAGCTCAACACATGAGCACCTATGGGAAACTAAGAAAGAAAAGTGGAAAAAGTACAAAGGATTTTTTGGAAAGTGTTTTTGGGAAGAGCTTTGGAGAGTTTTAAGGATGAGAAGTATTTTTCAGTGGGTTGCTATGATTTTCTCAAGTGTGTGTCTTCCTTGCATGCTTGCCTCTTATTTATATATAGAGATTGTAAGATAACAACAAAATAGGAGGTTGCGTGTAGATGGGGGTATTTTGTGTGTACGTAGCATGTGAATTATGAAAACTTTGTCTGTTACGTATCTGGTTGTGCTGTTCTGGCATGCTTCTTGCTGGACATCTGTATTTCTTCTGGTAATTTCATCTTCTGACAACTTCTTCCTATCTTCACCACCTTTCCTTCCATCTTGGCAATTTTTTCTTGTACCTTGACAACTTTTTCTTTTATTTTGGAAACTTTTTCTTCTCCCTTGACAACTTTTTTCTACCTTGTTACTATTCCTCCATTATATTTTTCTTTTAGGTAAGTAAAGTTCCACAAAGTGAAAGTCTTTTGGTGCATTGAAGTTCACTAAGTTATTTTCCATATTTTTCTACTACCCTTCCATCATATTTTCAATATTATGTTCTAGTATAGTGTCGAAGGAGTAGGAAGAGACGTTATCTTCAAATTCTTCATAGTCTTCATTTCTCTGGTGAACTATTTCTTGTACTGCTCTAGAAGTTGCTATTTGGGGTATTGGAATTCTCATGAAGTCTTTATCTTGGGAACCATCAAAAAAGATTTGCATGTGTTGACTTTGTCCTACTAAATGTTTTGTGTGATAATTTTCTTCAAAATCTTCTAGTACTAGGGCTTTCCATTTTTGTACATGGATTTCTTCTATCTTGTAATCTCTGTGTATTTCGGAGTTATTTTATTGGAAATGATCTCTGAAAGTAAAATTTCCTAGGAGATTGCTTCTGACTTGGGTGTCTTGCATGATTACTAACTTTGAATAAGATGGTAGTAACTTGGTTTGTATCTTTGTACATGCCCATGAGAGGGACACTGCAATGCTAAATCTTCGACTCATTCTGGTGGAGTAGCTTGTATTTATGCAGTAGTTCTGGTTCCTCGTATGTGGTAGTATAAAAGTGACCTATTGAGGACTGTAGGAAAATCTGTTTGGATGTATGATATGGATTTATCTGAGAATTGGAAGTACTCAACTATACCGAAGTCTAAAAGGAGTAATGGTGTAACTTTATAAAAACTTGGAAAATCTAGAATGAAGAAAGGCTCAAAAGAATCTAGGTCTATTGAAAGTTTGATAATGGTTAAGGAGGGAGATTGGTGTTCAAAATCAACTTTATTAATAAGGCGATGAGCGCCTAGAATGGAAGTAGGATGATGAAGGAAAAAGTTAAGGACATGAAGGAAAAAATCTAAACCTGTTTTTTCTGCACATGTGTAAATCTCATGTATTTTTTTTGTAGGTAAGAAAGAAAGATCTGAGATAAGTTTTCTTTTGAATGAGGTATTTACACAATTCTGTGTAAGTGAATATCTAGGATGTAGGGAAAATTCAGGAATCTTGGAATTTAATTTTTTCTGGAGATCAATGATCTTGAAAGAAAGAGAAATATTTTATTTTGAAATATAAGAAATATTTTCTATCTGCCTTTCTCTAGTTTCATATATCTGCTCAATTAATCTAGTTTCATCTATATGTGGGTTCTTTATGCAATTTCCTATTCTATCTATGAATTCTGCAAATGCCCTAAATGCACTTTTCTCATTGTCATAACCTTTCCATAATGCAACTTTTGGGTATTTTATTATCTGTACAACTACATCTTCCCAACGAGTATAGATTCCTGGATTATGTCCTTGAAAAACTACATAATGGGTGAATCTGGGTTTATTGTGTGCTGTTTGATGAGATGATGATGATGCTTATGCGTGTTCTGTCTTTGAACTATCAAAATGCTTCTTTCTAAAATATGCTGCTAAACTATTTAGTGTGAGATGAAATTCTTTGAAAACATTCTTATCATGCGTGGTTGTTTTGGCTATTTTCCAAAAACTATCTAGTATGGCTTGCTCTTCTATAGGATGAGTAAAATCTTTATGATATGTCTTAAAATTCTTTGTCTCATCTCTTTCTAATGCTAAATAGTAGTGGTCATCTATGGCTATGCAATCTAGTGCTATGTTAGCTGTTTGTGCAGGAACTATCTGCTTAATGCTTGGAGATGCAGGTGTGGTAGTGACATTTGGCTTTGTATATGGAGCTATCAGTCTTGGAGATGTATTTATATAGGGGATATCTGGTCTGAAAGTTTGTCTGAAAGGAACTGGTGAAATTATTCTTGGTATGTGATGTTGTGTTTAATGACATTCCTCTTGGTGCCATTGGTCTTTGACCTCCTCTGTAATATTTCATCATGTCAATAAATAATACTAGATAAAATATAAGCTAATGTATTATCATTACCTTTGATATGTTCAAATACTGGTTTGAAACCATTTCCTGTAATTGAATCTACAAATTAATCCATCTTCTAGATGCCTGTCTATTATTAATAATCTTGTTATAATGGGAGACTATATTCTGACAATAAACATTGTGTTATGTAAATACAAAGAAAATGCTTCTATGGAATTGATTATTCCAAGTATTTCTAAATCTATTGCTGGTAGTCTGGCGTGTACTTCACTAAATTTGCTTGATGCGTATCTACAAATCTGTTCTTCTGATTTTGGAGCTTCTTTATTCTTGTACTGATACAAAATTCCTGCCCAGCCTTTAGCTGAGGCATCTATTTCCACTATCTTGTAGCTATTTTCTAAAGGTAAGGCTAATGGTTTTAGCTGTGTTACTTCTTCTTTAATTCTTTGTATTAGTTTGATATCTTCACTATTAAAGTATTTCTGGCCTGTCTTACTACTCTTATCATATAAAGTTGCAATATTTCTACCAAGATCTGGAATATAATTTATATCATAATTAAGTAATCCTAGAAATGCTTTTAATTGCTTTTTGTCTTCTAATTTATTATCTGAGAATTCTCTAACTTTCTTAGATTTGTGTTCCTGTAATTGGATTATGCCTGATTTAATATACATTCCTAGAAATTCAATATCCTGTTTTTCTAATTCTATTTTATTTCTGCTAATAATAATTCCTTGATTGATAAATTCTTTCAAGATAATTTCTAAATGCTTCCTATGTTCATTTTTATTCTTACTATGTACAAGGATATCATCTATATAAACACTGCAAAATTTATCATATTTCTTAAAGATTTGATCCATTTTTCTTTGAAAAATAGATGGTGCATTTTTTAATCCAAATGGCATAACAAGCCATTCAAAATGTCCTTCTGGACAGGTAAAAGATGTCCATACTATTGACTCTTCTGCTAATCTAATTTGCCAAAATCCTGATTTACAGTCAAATTTATTGAAATACTTACTCTCTTGAATTTTATTAATAAGTTCATCTTTATTTGGTAATTTATAGCTATCTTCATAAGTATTATCATTAAGTATATATAACCATTAGTTTTAACATATCTTTTGTCTTCAATTTTTTGTTGTCTTATTTTCCTTTGAATAAATTATCAATAATTTGTGTGGAAAGGGTACTATCCCACCAACCTGTACTATTGCATTATATATATATATATATATATATATATATATATATATATATATTGTGTATCACGATTCATTCAATTAATGTCTACTATAAATTTGATCACACTGCATGTCCTCAATTTTTTACATTTTCTCATAATTTCTTGATATTAAACGTTAATTAGAAATAAACTAATTTGTTAATTTTCCTTCATGAATTAGTGCCCCTTGTCAATTTTCCTTCTGAATTTTTATTTCAGTCATGAATAAAATATTATAATGGTCGATCAATTTCTTCATATCATCACATTTACTCCTATTTATCCATTTTGTTTTTATTTAGTCCAAAAAAAGGGAGTGTCTTTTCTACGAGTAAATTTTCCTTTGTTAATGTTCTATAATATGTTTGTTTTCTTGAAATGTAACAAATTTAACAAAAAATTAGAAGAAATATTAATTATTATTGACTGTTAATAATGATTCATGAAGGAAAATGATGAAAATAAAAAATTATGAGAAAAATTGACAAGAAGCACATTTGGGGACAAATTGGCTAAACAACCAAAAAGAAAATTTTCGCAAGGAGAAATCATTACAAGAAATACTTAGGGTTCCACTACATAGAACTTTCATATATTGGAGCCCCAAAAACACAATTATTGACCTAAAATAAAAGGCCTATGAGAGAATCCACAATATTAGACTCTTCAAATGTAGTTTTTGGACAATTTGACCTAAAATTTGTCGAAAAATAATAAAATAGTCATGTAATAGACTCTTTACATTTAACTTCAAATTTGTCCAAATGAACAGTAGCTGGCTATATGAAGTTACCAATGTTTATTATGTTAAATTTAACATTAAAGTAGAGAGTCTGCTGCAGCCTACAGATCTGTTTTGATGTTTAATTATGAACAAACTTTGAGTCAAATTTGTGCAAAACCAAATTTGAAGAGTCTCCTCGAGATGCTATTTGAGAGCTTTTAGACAAATTTTAACTTATCTTTTTGAAATATAGAGAGCATTGACTTGAGTAGCATTAAAAATTAGATAGCTATTCATAACTTTTGAGTAATTTAAAGTCTTTTTTTTTTTTGATACATTGGGTAATTTAAAGTCAAATTTGATTAAATATATAATGAGTCTGCTAAAGATGCTCTGAGGCTAACATAAAATGACTGACCTCTCAACTCGGTTTCGATTCATAATTGTTACTAAAACTCCATATACTCTGTCACTAGTATTATGATCTAGTGGTGTTTCTTTTTATTGGTTAGTGGGAGGTCGCACGTCTCCCGTTCAATGCTTGTAAGGAACAAGATTTATAGTCAATGTATTTATCCCATCATCCAATATCGTTGTATAAAAACAAACTGGAAATGCCCTCCGAAGACATCTTTAATTCAAGAGATCGAGGAGTACTAAACCAGGCCTAGTGTGTAGTTTCAATGCATTACACATTTAAATCTACATGAAGTGATTTGGTCGCTAGAGAAATAACACGGAAAGTTCATGTTGCGTCCCTTTTCCCGTAGCGGTCTTGCATGAAATGAACATTAACATGCTTGAGTAGCTCAAGCAACAGTCCAGTCCTTTAATGGAGAACAAGCTCTAGACCAATAACTCAAACCACAGTGGCAACCCTAGACAAGGGTAATTAATGGCGTCTCCTCTAATTTGGACACTCCTTGGTCTTATTTGAAGTGACAAATTCTATTATTTGTATGTTGTTTCCTTATTTTACTTGCCCAGAAGTTTTCACTAAACTAGAATGGGAGTTTTGGCATTCATTTTTTTTAATCCAACTTATTTTTGACAATGAGACAATAATTAATAAGAAAAGGCCGTCAATGGAGATTTTCTTCACAATTCTTATGAATTATATTTTCTCTAATTAGCAATGGAGTTTTCCATTTATTAATTTTGCGTACAATTTTTATGATCCAATGGGTGAACATTTTTTCCTTGATTATTACATCTTATTGATTATCATGGAAAGGTGCTTGATCCAATGGATGAACACCAAAATCTGTCTAAAGCATATGCTTCTATATATTATATTCCATCTTAGTATTTCTTTTGCATATTCTCTATTTTAAATTAATCTAAATTGCTGAAAGAGAAGTTCAAACTCATATGCATATAAAAGAGCATATATTTGTTTTAATATGATGCCTTTGAGAGGAAAACTATAAATTATGACCTCTTTTCTTTTAAACTAATCTAAATTATTAAGAGAGAAATTCAAACTTAGATGCACAGAAAATAGCGCACCTCTGTTTGAATTTGGAGCTTCGGAGAAGGAAAGCAAAAATTGAGACATCTTGTATCTTCGTCAAAGATAGAAGTTCAAATTAACAACTATAAAACTCCAGCAACAGCAATACAACAAAAACAACATCGAAATCTTCATCTCAAAGAGGCCTGCATTCAAATCCCCCAACCCTATAAATAGAGACGTTGTAGAACCCCAAACATATCTCATCACATTTCTAATTAAGTTTTTAATCCATTTTTTTCAACCATGGCCTCAAGAACCTCTACCCTCAAATTCTTCTCACTACTATTCTCTTCCTTTGCCATTGTTCAAATGGCAATGTCCGGTGACCCCGACATTCTCACCGACTTCATAGCTCCTCCAAACGGGACAGTGGACGGAAACTTCTTCACATACACCGGCTTTCGTGCTCTCGTTGACTCACCACCTCCCACCGCCTTCAAGGTCTTGAAGGCAACCCTGGCTGAGTTCCCTGCTCTAAATGGCCAAAGTGTTTCGTACGCCGTGCTTGAATTCCCCGCCGCGAGCACCAACCCACCACACACCCACCCTCGCTCCGCTGAGCTTCTCTTCCTCATTGACGGCACCCTAGAAGTCGGTTTCGTGGACACCAAGAACAACCTCTTCACCCAAACTCTTAAGGTCGGTGATCTTTTCGTGTTCCCCAAGGGACTTGTGCACTTCCAGTACAATGCTGATGCACAAAACTCAGCTCTGGCCGTTTCTGCCTTCGGAAGTGCAAATGCCGGAACTGTATCTCTCCCCACTACTTTGTTCGCCACCGGCATCGACGACAATGTCTTGGCTATCTCCTTCAAGACTGATGTCGCCACCATCCAGAAGCTCAAAGCTGGCCTTACCCCCAAGCCATGATGAGAACATAATTAATTATCATATATAACCAGTGGTTTTAACATATCGTTTGTCTTCAAATTTTTGTTGCCTTGTTTTCCTTTGAATAATTATCAATAATTTGTGTGGAAAGGGTGCATATCTCATCAACTTTGATTGCATTATATTGTTTATCACGATTGATTCAATGTAACCTATAAATTTGATCACACTGTGCTCAACATTTTACATTTTCTGATCATTTATTGATATTAAAGTTTGATTAAAAATAAATAAATTTGTTAATTTTCCTTCGCGGAATTAGGAACCCTTGTCAATTTTTCTTCTGAACTTTTATTTCAGTCAATGCCTCTTTTAAAATATTATAATGACAAATTTCTTCATATCATCACATGTTTCCTTTGTTATTACTTGTAGTCCAGAAAGTCACGTGTCAGACTTTTTTTCTTTTTCTAGGCGAGTAAATTTTCATTTATTAATCTTATATAATATGTTTGTTTTCTTGAAATGTGACAAATTGAACGAAAAATTAGAAGAAAATTACAATTGGGTGTGACTACGCGCCCATTAATTATAGTTCATGATAAAGGAAATTGTCTAAAATAAAACTTTAGGAGAAAAATTAATAAAAAATACAATTGTTAGGGGAAAAAATTGGCTAGCTAAACCGCGAAAAAGAAAATTTTTCGCAAGGGGATATAATTACAAGAAATATTTAGGGTTCCTCATAGAACTAGGATTTTCATATTGGAGCCCATAATCTAAAACTCAATTATTGACCTAAAATAAAAGAGAATAACATAAAATGACTGACCTCTCAACTCGGTTTTGATTCATAATTGTTATTAACTCCATTTAGTTTGTCACTAGTATTACGTTCTAATGATATTTTCTCTATTGGTTAGTGGGCGGTCGCACGTCTCCCGTTCGACACTTGTAAAAAACGAGGTCTACAATCAATGTATGAATCCCATCATCCAATTTCGGTGTACCAAAAAAATATATATAAATGCCCTCCGAAGACATCGTGAATTCGAGAGGGTGAGGGGTACTAAACAGGGCCTAGCTAGTGTCTAGGTTCAATGCATTGCATTTACATCTACATGAAGTGATTTGATCGCTAGAGAAATAAGACGGAAAATCCTAATCTTTTTGTCTTTGTTAATAAATATAAGCAAAAATTTGTAAAATTGCAACTCCGACAGCAAACACATTGTAGTTCTCATCTCAAGTTAACAAGGCCGGCCTGCACCAATAATATATAATAATTAAACAATCTTCTTGTCTTTCCTTTTGAATTGATACAACATTCCCTCTATAAATACCTCTTAGTACGTACAACCCTAAACCATCACCTCCAACATACCATCTCACAACTTTTTTGAGTTTAATTATCAAGTTCTCGAAAATGGCTTCAAGAACTTCGACACTTAAGTTCATCTCCCTACTAATCTCTTCACTTGCCATTATTCAAATGGCAATGGCCGGAGACCCGGACATCCTTAGTGACTTCATAGTGCCTCCGAATGCAACGGCAGATGCAAACTTCTTTACATACACTGCGTTTCGTTCCCTAGTTGGTGGAGCTCCTCCGACCACCTTCAAGGTCTTGAAGGCGACCATGGCCGAGTTCCCCGCCCTAAATGGCCAAAGTGTTTCATACGCGGTGCTTCAGTTCCCGTCCAACGCAACCAACCCACCGCACACCCACCCCCGCTCTGCTGAGCTCCTCTTCCTCGTCGGCGGGTCCCTTGAAGTCGGCTTTGTTGACACGAAAAACACCCTCTTCACTCAAACTCTTCAAGCTGGCGATCTCTTTGTGTTTCCAAAGGGACTTTTGCATTTTCAGTACAATTCTAATTCTCAAGAGCCTGCTATTGCGATCTCTGCGTTTGGAAGTGCAAATGCAGGAACTGTTTCAGTCCCCACCACTTTATTTGCGACCGGCATTGATGACAATGTGTTGGCTCTCTCCTTCAAGACTGACGTTGCCACCATTCAGAAGCTCAAGGCTGGTCTTGCTCCCAAGCCATGATGATAGAATATAATAAACCTAATTCTAATTTGTTCGCTATTCTTTTCTTCCATACTTTGTTTAACAAATATGTTTGAATAATTACCCTTCGTTTGAGAGGGTCAGTCTGTATTACATCTAGCTTCATTCGTTCTCACATTTACCATACTAATTGTGATTCATTTGAGAATAAAAATCTCACTTTTTTTTGAGCTGTTGAATTCATGACTCGTTTGATGATTATTTCGTTTTTTGTTTTAGTATTTTTTTTTTTGTGCTTGAAGCATAGAGAAAATATAGTACACAAAGAAGGGAGACAAAAAGTGGTTGAATAGAGAGAAATAAATAAATTAAAGAAGGAAGAATGAAAACAAAATCTAGAAAATGAAACTCACAAAAAAAAAATTCTCATTTGATTACCATTTCATTTTTAATTTCTAATTTCTATTTATTTTTTTATATAATGAGGAGAAGATTTATACACCGTGAATATTGACCTTACATTTTACAAGAGTGGAACACGAGACCTCCCAACATACAACGAATGGAGAGAAATACCACTATAGTACACTGTAGTACCAAGTGGCTCTAATTTCTAATTTCTAATTTCTCGATCCCTCTTTTCTCCTTTCTTCTCAACACCAAAAGTGAAACTATAGCTGGAAACTAAAAACGAAATGATTATTAAACGGGTCTATAATATTTGGTTTAGTTTCCATTGTGTCTACTTTTTCTTTCTGCGTTTGTTCTCCATTTCTTCTACAATAATGTCTTTCCTCCGCTCTTTTCATCTCTCACATCTTCATATCTTAAACATAAAAAGTAAAAAGTAAAAAGAAAAAATAAAATGGTTATTAAACATGTCCTTAATATGAAATTTATAGTCATCTAGAGAGCTAGAGCTGCAAGAGTTTTCTTACTCTTCCATACCACTTTACCAGCTTACACTTCCATACCACTTTGAAAAGAATGAATATATACTGATTTATTAGTCTCAATTTAAATATATACGTTACCATGTTTATATTGACGGGTCCTACATATATTAGAGATATGATATACAATGAGGTATAATAATGTGATCACCCTAACATAATCCGTTAAGGCGGACAATGCTTGCTCCTCCTCGGACTTGTAATTACAATGCTCTGGATGCCGCTGTGTGTTGTTGAACAAACAACTAGGTAATCCTCCTCAGACATCTCATAAAAAACAATATCAATAATTATTTACATCTCTTATATATTAATAAACACCGTGTCGCGCTAGATCGAAATTGTATAGCAGATTAAATAAACCGGAAAAAAAAAAGTTTGGACTTGAATATACTTTGAAATTTGGCTTAGTTCTTGACTAGTTTGTCTTCCATGTTTCTCAGTCAAAGAACAATCTCTTAAAAATAATGGAATTGAGCTGTGGTTGTAAAATTGGGGCATATACGGAATTTAATATTTCATGGCGATGAAGATGAGCAAAAACATTTTTGTTTCAGGCATGAAATTTCCCATACAATGACAAACTAACAACTGTGGCTGCAGCTACAACAAGAAACATTGTTATCTTCATCAACTTTAATTTGAGATCAGATAAACCTGCAGCGAAAACACAAAACCAACTTACCCCTATAAATAGTGCCCTTGTAGAGCCCTAAACATCTCATCCAACGGCCTCCAACATCCTAGTAATAGTGCACTACCGAAACACATACATTTCTACTATGGCCTCCCTCAGATTCTTCTCACTGCTAGTCGCTGCATTTGCCATTGTTCAAATGGCAATGGCCAGTGACCCGGACATTCTTACCGACTTCTTTGCTCCTCCCAATGGGACAGTGGATGGAAACTACTTCACATACACTGGCTTTCGCGCTCTCATTGGAGGCGGCCCTCCCACGGCTTTCAAGGTCTTGAAGGCAACCCTAGCTGAGTTCCCTTCACTGAATGGTCAAAGTGTTTCGTACGCAGTGCTTGAATTCCCAGCTGCGAGCACCAACCCACCACACACTCACCCTCGCTCCGCCGAGCTCCTTTTCCTCGTTGATGGAACCCTAGAAGTCGGTTTCGTTGACACCAAGAACCAACTCTTCACCCAAACTCTGAAGGTCGGTGATCTTTTCGTGTTCCCCAAGGGACTTGTGCACTTCCAGTACAATGCTGATGCACAAAACCCAGCTCTGGCTGTTTCTGCCTTCGGAAGTGCAAATGCAGGAACTGTATCTCTCCCCACCACTTTGTTCGCCACCGGTATCGACGACAATGTCTTGGCGATCTCCTTCAAGACTGATGTCGGCACCATTCAGAAGCTCAAGGCTGGACTTGGCTCCAAGCCATGAAGATGGAATTGTTTATTGCTTTAACTTTTTCTTTCAATAACTTGCTTTGAATAATTACCCTTAAAATGGTGAAACTTGAAGGTTTTGTCATCAGCATGTATTACATCGTTCATCACGATTTATTTTTTGTAAACCTCACAATTGTTATACTATTCTCCACTTGTTAAATTTTGAACTCTAATTTGGATTATTTGAAACAGATAGATGAAGATGAAACAGATAATTAGAGACTCATCGCTTTTTCTCTTAAAATTGTTTAATGAAGAAAATAATTTTCGAACAAATCATACAATAAATCAGACCAAAAAGAAAAATGCAGGATATTATCCTTTTCTAAGTGAAAATTCTTAATGTAAAGCATAAATATTCTCCAAAACCTACATCAGCCTTCCGAAATTGAGGGATGAACCGATTGGAAATGAAACATACCGCAAGTCAGCATACAGTCTTCTACCTCTTCTACCACCCTTTCTTCTAGTGCTGTCAGTTGGGATTGGAGTCACATCCTCTGGAAGAAAGAAAGAGAGTAAGATTTGTGATCACCCAAAAACATAAATAAAAACTTAGTTGGCATTGTACATGATACGAATCTAGGTTCACTCGATATTTTACTATATTTAAACCAAAAACCTCGGCCAAATCACCTAATGTAGAATGTTGATAATAGAAATGATAAAAAAATTATGATCTTATTGTTGGTGCTTAAGCTGTCACAAGACATCTAGGTGGCTGAGACAAGTCAGCAAAGTATGCAATCAAGGCAGTGAAGTTTCTGTTACAACAGAAAGAAGTGAGGGTGTGTGTGTGAGCCTAACTTGGCGCCCAAGCTAGAAGAGCCGTGTGGGATATGTGTGTGTGTGTGTGACATCATAGTGTCATCACACTAACAGAATGTAAGAGTGAATGTAATAGGTGTGTGTGTAATCAAATTAATTCAATCATAATTGAACAATCTCTCTCTGTCATAGCAGAGAGATCATCCGAATCCTATTAGAATTGCATAGCAGCATTTCATCAAACAGTTGGTGTGCAACACACAAAACCATCCAATCTCTACAGAAATTAAACCAGTGTTCATCACTCGAAGGATTCATCCCTACATCTAAGAACAATCAATCCAAATCCGTAATAAAAAACCATAATCAATTGAGGTTGAGTTTAGAGAACTTACCCGATAGCAAGGAGAAACGCTTTCCGATTGTGTTGATCTGCTGAAATCAACATGGTATCAGAGCATTCTGATCCGTGAGCATTGGCACAAGGGACGATCATCTGTGAAGAAGAAGCAGCTGCATCTAACATGAGAGGAGCTGGTGGATCAGAGCTACGAGCTCCGATCTTTGATGGAACCAACTATGAATTCTGGAGCATCAAAATGCGGACCATCCTCAGAGCACATGATCTCTGGGAGTATGTTGATGTTGGACTGCATGAAGAAGCAGGAGATGTTGCCGGTGATGTGGTTAACCAACCAACCCGAGAAGATTACATCAAGGATGCAAGAGCCTTGGGGATGCTTCAAACATCAGTTGATGATACTATCTTCTCAAAAATCTCAAACGAGGAGACTGCCAAATCAACCTGGGATATGCTGAAAAGAGAGTACAGAGGTGATCAGAAGGTAAGAGCAGTCAAGTTACAATCCTTAAGACGTGATTTTGAGTATACAAGGATGAAAGAAATTGAATCCCTATCCAACTATCTGTCTAGACTATATGAAATAGTGAATCAAATGAGAACCTATGGTGAAGATGTTACTGAAAAACGGTTAGCACAGAAAGTACTGATCAGCCTAACTAAATCCTATGATTCTATAGTATCTATTATAGAAGAAACTAGAGATATGGACACTGTGAATGTTGAGAATGTAGTGGCTTCCATTAGAGCTTTTGATCAAAGACTAGAAATGCATGAGAGTACTGTGGATAAAGCATTTTCTAGTTTATCTATGCATGATAAGGGACAGCAAGGGACTAGTCAAAGCAAGTTCAAGAAGCAGTTTAAAGGAAACAAAAACTGGAATCAGAAGTTCAATTCTGGAAAGCCTAAGTACAATCAAAGTGTGAATCCCAGTAAAGCTGAGAGCAGTGGTACTAAGTGCAGGATCTGTGACAAACTACACTATGGGGAATGCTAGTTCAAAGGGAAAACCAAGTGTTATCAATGCAACAAGTTTGGTCACATGGCCAAGGACTGC
The DNA here is from genome assembly GCA_037349345.1 of Oemleria cerasiformis. Classification (NCBI taxonomy): domain Eukaryota; kingdom Viridiplantae; phylum Streptophyta; class Magnoliopsida; order Rosales; family Rosaceae; genus Oemleria; species Oemleria cerasiformis. The sequence continues at coordinate 11,500,253 of JAZGTL010000009.1, read as the reverse complement.
AACGGGAAGCAGAATGCAAATGTTGCAAGACAAGCAGATGAGGAAGGTGCAAGTTCTATGCCTGTCACTCTGCTACATCTAAACCTGACACAGATATCTCGTACCTTGACAGTGGCTGCAGTAATCACATGACCTCAAATGAAGCCTCATTGATTAACCTAGATAAGTCTCTAAAGTCCAAGGTGAAAATGGGGACTGGTGAACTGGTGGATGCAAGTGGTAAAGGCACACTGGTGATCAAGACGCAAAATGGAGACAGATTGATCAAGGAAGTAATGGTAGTGACAGGTCTAGATGAGAATCTGCTCAGTGTTGGACATATGGTAGAGCATGGATACAATCTTGTGTTTGAGGACAAGATTGCTAAGATCTATAATCAGGGAAATGAGGTTGCAACTATTCCAATGACAAGGGATAGGTGTTTTCTGATCAGTCGTTATTTATGCATCATTTTGATGTCTTTATATGCCTCTCTTACATGTCTTTTGAATGATTTCGTGCCATCAATAGTAGAAAATGATCAATCTTGTGAGACTTGTGTAGAGTTAGAAAGATAGGTAAAATCTAGAAAGAACGCAAAAAAATGACTCAAATCGGAGTCCAGATGAAGAAGATATCCTCATTTCAATATCAAGCCCTTCGAGTCTCAAACCTGTGTTTCATGACATCAAGGTCAGGTCCTAGAAGTGCCAAGGTCACGCCAAGGCAGGTCGAGGACATGTCCCAAGAACTCCCATCTGAGCCCAGATGTGCGCCTAAACCCGGGGTCCCTGTTCCGCCAGCGGTGGATCAGAGGTTCTCCCTCTGAGCTAAGCCTGACAACATTTGCGCCAAGCCTGAACGAAGATGCGCTTCTACTATACTCATGATGAGCTTCAAAAGCACAATCCCAGATCCTGATTACGAAGACAGTCCAAAAGCCAAGTTCGGCCAGCTTGCGTTCCCACTGGCCAGCTTGTGTTCCCACTTGCCAGCTTGCGTTCCCACTTGTCAGCTTGCATTCACACTCCCAGCCGTATTCTGATTGGTCTGAGAGATTTTGGGGATGCTGTAATTATCTAGAAGGATTAGGACTGTCTTAGTACACGTTAGGATAGGGTTTTGATTTTATTCAAATTCTAGTTGAACAAGGATTCCCTTTTCTTGACAAAGAAGGAACCGTGTTCAGTAAAAAGTGAAAAAAATATATATACGTTTTGTTGGAGAGAGCTAGGGCCCATTTTGTTTTTGGGAGAAATAGAGACACCTGAGCCACATATAGTAATTTGGGTTTTTGGGAGTTTTACGTGAAAAGCTTTGTTCTTCCCGAAGTTGAGTGTGTTGGACGTGGAGCTTGGAGAAGAAGGCTCTGCCGTGTCTTCTGCTGCACCTATTCTTCACAATATCTTTTGTAACCTTATTTTTACTGCAATTTAATTATGAATTCAATTACGCTTGTGTTTATTTCAGTTATGTGTGAGTAGTCGTTAGGATTAGGGCTGCTTGAAGCCCTAGCCATGTTAGCTTGTTGATTGGATTTCTGGCTCTTGATTATGATTGCTATGCATGCGGAATAAGTTTGATTACTGTGCTTAATGACCTGAATTTATGCCTATAAGATTAGCTACCTTGTTTGCGTATAATTATTGATGTAATTGCTTGAGTGACTGTCATATCATCTTGTGATTTGGAGCATCGAAAGTATTCTTACTTGTAATCTTAACTCATAACGACCTAGGATTGCATGTCACTTTGCTAGGCTAATATGGTGTCATTAAATTCTCTTTGAACTTTATGCATCATCTTAAAAGGTAGGTGATAGACGTTCTAGGCATATGCCCTGTTTAGAACATGCTAAATAAGAGGGAATAACATGTATCTAGTGAACCAACGCCAGGTCCTAAGCACAGGCACCTAATTCAGAAAATGCATAGTAATTAGGTCAAGGAAATCTAATTAGTAACTATAATTGGTTAGAGTGGATAGTAAGCCTTAATTTGCCTTAGCTAATAATCAATCAACCGTTAATTCTTGCATTGTTATTTTTTGCATTTTATTTTACTTGTCTTTAAATTTCAGTTCTCACATCATAAACCACCCCCCCCCCCCCCCCCCCCCCCCCATGCGTGTGTGTGTGTTTTCACTAAGTTAATCAATCTGAACTAAAGTGGTCATAACGTTGATACAAGTCCTCGAGGGATTGACTCTTGCTGTGCTACTATACTATTCTTATCGATTTGTGCACTTGCAAGGATTTTATAACTGTCAGAATTGAATTGCATATTTCTTGCTCTTTAATTTTACCAACATTTCCCACTCTCATTCAACCAAGTCATTTCAGTAGCATGGATTGCCACTGAAGAGGGATGCTCCTGGCTATGGCATAGGAGGTTTGGTCATTTGAATCACTCTAGCCTAGATGTTCTGTACACAGAAGATATGGTTGTGGGAATGCCTAAGCTATCCAAGAAGAGTGAAGTGTGTGAAAGCTGCATTGTTGGCAAGCAGCATGTTGAAACTACTAGAGTTGATCCACTTTGATGTCTGTGGTCGAATGCAGACTGAGACAATGGGAGGAAACAAATATTTCCTAACATTCATTGATGACTACTCTAGGATGTGTTGGGTCTACTTTCTTAAACACATGTATGGGGTGTTTAATGTATTCAAAAAATTTAAGGCAATGGTTGAACTGCAGACAGAGATCAAGATCAAACGGTTGAGAAGTGACAAAGGAGGTGAGTTCACATCACAAGAGTTTCTGACCTACTGTGAACAAATGGGAATAGAAAGACAGCTCACTGTGGCATACTCACCGTAGCAGAATGGGGTTGAAGAAAGGAAGAACAGAACTATTGTGGAAATGGCTAAATCTATGATGCATGACAAGAAGATGCCATATCAGTTTTGGGCTGAAGCTGTTAATACAGCAGTCTATCTGCTCAACAGGTGTCCTACCAAGGTAGTTCTAAGGATGACACCATTTGAGGTGTACAGTGGGAGGAAGCTAGATGAAACTGCTTCAATGAGAACTGTGACCTTCAATGAGAGAGCAATGTGGAATTGGGAAACAAATGAAGAACTCGGAGTCTAAGTTCCTGAGATGGAGGCTGAAGTTCCTATGGTTCAAGAACCAGACCTACAAGCTCAGGACTCACAACCAAGTTCAAGCATCAGCTCATCCTTAGAAACATCATCTGAGTCAGGAAACATCCCAACAAAGATGAGAAGTATTGGAGATATCTATGCTAGATGTAACCTAACTATTGTTGAGCCTGAGAACTTTGAAGAAGCAATAAAGGACAGTGCTTGGAAGAAAGCAATGGAAAGTGAAATTGAGATGATTGAGAAGAACCCAACTTAGGAGTTGGTTAACAGACCAGCTGATAAACCAGTGATTGGAGTTAAATGGGTATACAAGACCTAGCTGAACCTAGATGGCTCAATCCTGAAGCATAAGGCAAGGCTAGTGGCCAAAGGCTATGCACAGAAGCCTGGAATTGATTTCAATGAAACATTTGCTCCTGTTGCAAGACTAGATACAATCAGGACTTTGATTGCACTAGCTACACATATGGAATGGAGTCTATATCAGCTAGATGTCAAATCAACCTTCCTAAATGGTGTCCTAGAAGAGGAAGTCTATGTGGATCAGCATGCTGGTTTTGAAGTACAAAGAGAAGAAGGGAAGATCTATAAGCTCAGAAAGGCCTTGTATGGATTGAAACAATCCCCTAGAGCTTGGTATGGTGAGATAGATTCTCACTTGCTCATCTATGGTTACCTAAGGAGTCCTAGGGAAGCTACATTGTACATGAAAGCAACTAAGGATGACAGGACCTTAATAGTTTCCATATATGTGGATGAAATTGTCTATATTGGCAATTGTGACAGATTGATGAAGGAATTCAAGGAGGACATGATGACCAAGTATGAGATGACTGATTTGGGACTTCTACATCATTTTCTAGGTATATGAGTTATTCAAACAGAGAAGTTCATCTTCATTCATCAGCAGAAATATGCACATGCTTTACTTGACAAGTTTGGAATGAAAGATTGCAAGCCTATGAGCACACCACTTGCTATTGATGACAAGCTCAGCAGAAGTGATGGTTCAGAAGCTGCAGATGAAGGTATCTACAGACAGATTGTTGGCAGTTTGTTATACTACCAGACATCATGTTTGCATCTAATTCGCTATCTAGGTACATGCATAATCCTTCAAAGAAACACTATGGTACAACTAAGAGAGTGTTGAGATAAATTCAAGGAACTATCTCTTATGGGATTGAATATCAAAAGGGAAAACAAGCTACTCTAGTAGGGTATTGTGATAGTGATTGGAGTGGTAGTTTGGATGATATGAGAAGCACCTCTGGTTATGCCTTCTCATTTGGCAGTGGGTTATTTTCTTGGGCTTGTTGCCTTATCTACTGCTGAGGCAGAATATGTTAGTGCATCTGAGGCTACTGCTCAAGCCAAATGGCTGAGATTCGTGTTGGAGGATTTTGGGGAAGAACTAGTTGGAGCTACACCTATCCTATGTGATAATACTTCAGCTATAACCATGTCAAAGAACCCTGTCTTTCACCAAAAGACTAAGCACATCAACAGGAGGTTTCACTTCATAAGAGAAGCTATGCAAGCTGGTGAGATTGACCTAATCTACTGCAGGTCAGAGGAGCAGCTTGCAGATGTATTTACTAAAGCACTACCTAAAGGCAGATTCTACTACTTGAGGAGTATGCTAGGGGTAATGCCAGTGAACAACTTAGGAAGGGATGTTGGTGCTTAAGCTGTCACAAGGCATCTAGGTGGCTGAGACAAGTCAGCAAAGTATGCAATCAAGGCAGTGAAGTTTCTGTTACAACATAAAGAAGTGAGGGTGTGTGTGTGAGCCTAACTTGGCACCCAATCTAGAAGAGCCGTGTGGGATATGTGTGTGTGTGACATCATAGTGTCATCACACTAACATAATGTAAGAGTGAATGTAATAGGTGTGTGTGTAATCAAATTAATTCAATCATAATTGAACAATCTCTCTCTGTCACAGCAGAGAGATCATCCGAATCCTATTAGAATTGCATAGCAGCATTTCATCAAACAGTTGGTGTGCAACACAGAAAACCATCCAATCTCTACAGAAATTAAACCTAATGTTCATCACCCGAAGGATTTATCCCTACATTTAAGAACAATCAATCCAAATCCGTAATAAAAAACCATAATCATTTGAAGTTGAGTTTAGAGAACTTACCCGATAGCAAGGAGAAACGCTTTCCGATTGTGTTGATCTGCTGAAATCAACAATTATATTGTTACTATATTTGTTGCATAGTGATGGAAAACATTTTTTTGATAAACGAAAGGGCTTACCAATGCGGCCAATTTTCATTCCAGAACGAGCAAGGGCTCGTAGTGCAGACTGAGCACCAGGACCTGGTGTCTTGGTTTTGTTGCCTCCTGTGGCACGGAGCTTAATATGAAGAGCGGTAATTCCTAGTTCCTGCTCAACATCAAAAATACAATTCATTAACTGAAGAGGCATTAAGATATACATCACTTTAGTATCTAATCAGCTGGACAATAATTTTCAGTTGTTAATCATGACCGTATTTAATGGGATATGAAGAAGACCTTGCATCTCTGAGATACATCCTGTGCTGCAAGCATGGCTGCATAAGGTGAAGACTCATCCCTATCAGCCTTGACCTTCATCCGACCTACACTTAATTTCTTACGACATCAGGTCCGCAGCCAACTCTAATTTTTCAAATAAAAAATACAGACACAAATAAAGTGGCGAAGATGAATACAAACTACAATCACATTACAAAAATAGCCATGTCAAATGTACACATCACATTAAGAGAGACAAATTTCGGCCCAACCCCAGTGGAATAAATAGGACTTTACGGAAATCAAAGTGTCGTGACAGGGAAACTTAAGCATCCAAGAAATAGGTCACCACTAAAACTGGTGCTGCAAATATACCTCATTAGACAAGGCCAAGTCACAACCAGTTGCGACTTTGATTAGATGTTACTAGTTCTATAAACCCACCATGTTTATTATCAAGACAAACACAGATACATGAAGAACAAGCCAAACAATATTGTTGGTACTTAAGCTGTACACTAGGCATCTAGGTGGCTAAGTTTGATTACAAGTCAGCAAAAGAGGTGTGATGAGCTGTGAAGAATCTTTTACAACAGAAAGCAGTGTGTGTGGGTTGTGTGAGCCTAACTTGGTGTGTGATGAGCTGTGAAGAATCTGTTACAACATAAAGCAGTGTGTGTGGGTTGTGTGAGCCTAACTTGGCGTCCAAGACTAGAGGAGCCGTGTGAGATGTGTGTGTATGACATCATAGTGTCATCACACTAACAGATTGTAATAGAGAGTGATATAGGTGTGTGAGTAATAGCTGTAATACATCAATCATAATTGAATCAATTCTCTTTGTCATAGCAGAGAGATCAAAATGAAAACAACCAAGAAATTCACAGAAACTATCTATCAAACAGTTGGTGTGCAACATGCAATATCATCCTATTCTTTACAGAAATTGAACTAAGTATTCATCACCCGAAGGATTCATTCCTAAATCTAAACACAATCAATTGAATTCTGTTTTAACCAAAACTAAATTCATCAAGGTTAGGTCAGAGATCTTACCCCAACTGAAGAAACCTCTTCCGACTGCACTGGATCTGCTGAAATCGACATGGTATCAGAGCAATCTGATCCGTGAGCATTAGCTGAGGGGACGTCCAACTATGAAGCAACATCTGTGTCTAACATGGCAGGAGCTGGTGGAGCAGAACTGAGGGCTCCGATCTTTGATGGAACCAACTATGAATACTGGAGCATCAAGATGTGAACCATACTTAGAGCTCTTGATCTCTGGGAGTATGTTGACGTTGGCCTGCATGAAGAGGCAGGGAATGCTGCTGGAGATGTGGTGAATCAACCAACCCGAGCAGACTATATCAAGGATGCAAGAGCTTTGGGGATGCTTCAAACCTTTGTAGTTGATACAATCTTTTCCAAGATCTCAAACGAGGAGAATGCCAAAGCAACTTGGGATCTGCTGAAAAGAGAGTATAGAGGAGATCAGAAGGTAAGAGATGTGAAGTTACAATCATTGAGACGTGATTTTGAGTACACTCGAATGAAAGAAACTGAATCACTATCTAACTATTTGTCTAGACTATATGAAATTGTGAACCAAATGAGGACCTACGGTGAAGATGTCACTGAAAAGAGACTAGCACAAAAGATACTAATCAGCTTAATTAAATCCTATGATTCTATAGTATCTATTATAGAAGAGACTAGAGATATGGATATTGGAAATGTTGAGAATGTAGTAGCATCCATTAGAGCTTTTGATCAAAGACTAGAGATGCATGATAGTAATGTGGATAAGGCATTTTCTAGTTTGTCTATGCATGCTAAGGGACAACAAGGGAATGTACAAGGCAAATTCAAGAAGCAGTTTAAAGGAAACAAAAACTAGAATCAGAAGTTCAATTCTGAAAAGCCTAACTACAACCAAAATGTGAATTCTAGTAAAGCTGAAAGCAGTGGTTCTAAATGCAAGATCTGTGACAAGCTACACTATGGGGAAAACTGGTTCAAAGGGAAAACCAAGTGTTATTAGTGCAACAAATTTGGTCACATGGCCAAGGACTGCAATGGGAGGTAAAATGCAAATGTAGCAAAGCAAGCAGATGAGGAAGGTGCAATATTCTATGCCTGTCACTCTGTTACAACCAAAATTGACACTAATATCTGGTATCTATACAGTGGATGCAGTAATCATATGACCTCAAATGAGGCTTCATTGATTGATCTAGATACAACCCTAAAGTCCAAAGTAAAAATGGGGATTGGTGAGCTTGTGGAAGCAAGTGGTAAAGGTACCCTTGTGATCAAAACACAGAATGGTGACAGATTGATCAAGGAAGTGATGCTTGTACCAGGTTTGGATGAAAACCTGCTCAGTGTAGGGCAAATGGTTGAACATGGATACAATCTGGTGTTTGAGGACAAGATTGCTAAGATCTATGATCAGGGAAATGAAATTGCATTTGTTCCAATGATTAGGAATAGATGTTTCCCACTCTTATTCAACCAAGTCATTCCAGTAGCAAGAATTGCCACTGAAGAGGGATGTTCTTGGCTATGGCATAGGAGGTTTGGTCATTTGAACCATTCTAGCCTAGTTGTTCTATACACAGAGGACATGGTTGTGGGAATGCCTAAGCTATCTAAGAAGAGTCAAGTGTGTGAAGGCTGCATTGTTGGAAAGCAGCATGTGGAGAGTTTTGACAAGGACAAAGCCTGGAGACCATCAAAACTACTAGAATTGATTCACTCAGATGTCTGTGGTCCAATGCAGATTGAGACAATGAGAGGAAACAAGTATTTCCTAACATTCATTGATGACTACTCTAGAATGTGTTGGGTCTACTTTCTAAAGCACAAGTATGGGGTGTTCAATGTATTCAAGAAGTTCAAGGCAATGGTTGAATTGCAGACTGAGAACAAGGTCAAGAGGTTGAGAAGTGACAGAGGAGGTGAGTTCACATCATAAGAGTTTCTGACCTACTGTGAACAAATGGGAATAGAAAGGCAGCTTATTGTGGCATACTCACCACATCAGAATGGGGTTGCAGAAAGGAAGAACATAACCATTGTGGAAATGGCAAAGTCTATGTTGCATGACAAGAAGATGCCATATTCTTTTTGGGCTGAAGCTATTAATACAGCAATCTACCTTCTAAACAGGTGTCCTACAAAAGCTGTTCTAAAGAAGACACCATTTGAGGTGTACAGTGGGAGGAAACCAGGTGTAAAACACTTAAGAGTGTTTGGTTCTGTCTGTTATACTCATGTGCCTACACAGCTTAGACAGAAGCTAGATGAAACTGCTACAAAAGGTGTGTTTGTAGGTTGTGGGAGCTGTGAGAAAGGATATCGTGTTCACAATCTGGAAACCAAGAAAATTGTGATTTCCAGGACTGTGACTTTCAATGAGAATGCAATGTGGAGTTGGGAAGCAAATGAAGAAATCAGAGTTCAAGTTCCAAGCGGAATGTGCATGTGATGGAAGCTGAAGTTCCTATGGTTCAAGAACCAGACCTATAAGCTCAGGACTCTCAAATAAATCCTAGCATTAGTTCATCCTCAGAATCATCATCTGAGTCAGGAAACATTCCAGTAAAGATGAGAAGTATTGGAGACATCTATGCTAGATGTAACCTAACTATTGTTGAGCCTGAGAATTTTGAAGAAGCAGTGAAGCACAATGCATGGATGAAAGCAATGGAGAGTGAGATTGAGAAGATTGAGAAGAACTCAACCTGGGAGTTGGTTAACAGGCCATCTAATAAACCAGTGATTGGAGTTAAATGGGTGTACAAAACCAAGCTGAACTTAGATGGCTCTCTCCTGAAACACAAGGCAAGGCTTGTAGCTAAAGGCTATGCACAGAAGCCTGGAATTGATTTCAATGAAACATTTGCTCCTGTTGCAAGGCTAGATACAATCAGAACCTTGATTGCACTAGCTGCACAGAAGAAATGGAGTCTATATCAATTGGATGTAAAATCAGCCTTTCTAAATGGTGTGCTAGAAGAGAAAGTCTATGTGGATCAGCCTGCTGGTTTTGAAGTACAAAGAGAAGAAGGGAAGGTGTACAAACTCAGAAAAGGCCCTTTATGGTTTGAAACAAGCTCCTAGAGCATGGTATGGAGAAATAGACTCCTACCTACTATTATGTGGATTCCAGAGAAGTCCTAGTGAGGCTACATTGTATATGAAGTCAATTCATGACAATGAAGTGCTCATAGTATCTATCTATGTGGATGACATCATCTACACGGGAAATAGTGAGGAAATGATTGCAAGTTTCAAGCAGGATATGATGGGAAAGTATGAAATGATAGACTTGGGTCTACTACATCATTTCCTAGGCATGGGAGTGATTCAAACCAGTGAATGTATCTTCATTCACCGGAAGAAATATGCACTAACTCTACTTGAGAAGTTTGACCTAAAAGACTGTAAGCCAGTAAGCACTCCATTGGCAACCACTGACAGACTAAGCAAGGAGGATGGGTCAGACGCAGCAGATGAGATGATCTACAAATAAATGGTTGGTAATCTACTCTATTTGACAGCTATCAAACCTGATATAATGTTTGCTGCTAGTCTACTTGCTAGGTTTATGCATAATCCTACTAAGAAGCACTTTGGAATAGCAAAAAGAGTGCTGAGATACATCTAGGGTACTGTCAACTATGGCATTGAATATGAGAAGGGAAACCAAGCTCCTCTAATTGGTTATTGTGACAGTGACTGGAGTGGAAGATATGAGGAGTACCTCTGGGTATGCATTTTCCCTAGGAAGTGGAGTATTCTCATGGGCTTCAGTAAAGCAACACAGTGTTGCATTATCTACTGCAGAAGCAGAATATGTGAGTGCTTTAGAAGCAACATCACAAGAAAGATGGCTGAGGTTTGTATTAGAAGACTTTGGAGAAGAGAAGACAGACTTTATCCCTATCATGTGTGTCTGATATAGCTATGTCAAAGAACCCAGTCTTTCATCAAAAGACTAAGCACATCAACATGCGGTTCCATTTCATAATAAAAGCTATACAAGCTGGTGAGATTGATCTAATCTACTGCAGGTCAGAGGAGCAGCTTGCAGATGTGTTCACCAAAGCATTACCTAAAGACAGATTCTGCTACTTAAGAGGTATGCTAGGGGTGAAGCCAGTGAATAGCTTAGGCAGGGATGTTGGTACTTAAGCTGTACACTAGGCATCTAGGTGGCTAAGTTTGATTACAAGTCAGAAAAAGAGGTGTGATGAGCTGTGAAGAATCTGTTACAACAGAAAGCAGTGTGTGTGGGTTGTGTGAGCCTAACTTGGCGTCCAAGACTAAAGGAGCCGTGTGAGATGTGTGTGTATGACATCATAGTGTCATCACACTAACAGATTGTAATAGAGAGTGATATAGGTGTGTGAGTAATAGCTGTAATACATCAATCATAATTGAATCAATTCTCTCTGTCACAGCAGAGAGATCAAAACGAAAACAACCATGAAATTCACAGTAACCATCTATCAAACAGTTGGTGTGCAACATGCAATATCATCCTATTCTTTATAGAAATTGAACTAAGTATTCATCATCCGAAGGATTCATTCCTAAATCTAAACACAATCAATTGAATTCTGTTTTAACCAAAACTAAATTCATCAAGGTTAGGTCAGAGATCTTACCCCAACTGATGAAACATCTTCCGACTGCACTAGATCTGCTGAAATCGACAAATATTACACATACCAGTAATGTGAACAAGGGTTTCTCTTCCAGACAAATCAATCTCATGCTGCAGTTATCAAAGGAAATGAAAGTATTAAGTCCAACTCAAAGATAATAAAAGATAGATGTGTAGTTTTATCACAGATAAAAATACCGATACTTTACAATGAAAGTGTCATTGAAGGATGCATAAATGTGAGCCACACCAAATGCATGTTCTCCATCTCGTAGAACTGGTCCAAGGGTCACAATGTCTTCCTTGTTGGTGACTATGCTACATCATTGGCAGCTGACTTGACAACATACCAGCTGCTAACTCAAGAGGGACATATGTCAATAACTAAAGCCACGAAATGAAAGCATATATGTGAGCAATGAGTGTGTGAAACGGTTAGGCATTGTTGAGTGTGTGAGAGCAGATTAAGGAGTGAGCAAATGTGTGTGTGATGACATCATAGTGTTATCATCTCTAACCGAATTGTAGAGTGAGCGAGGGAGTGTATACGCTGTGTAATTTGAACAAACTCATAAGTTTGAATCATATAGAAAACTCTTGGGAGAAAGTCAGTCATCACTGACTTCCCTTTAAACCAAAAACCCCTCTAAAGCAAATTAACAAACACCTAGGGTGCATAAGATCATCATACTGATCATCACCTAAATTCTTGCAATAATCTTCAATCCGATTTCACAAAACCTATAGAGAAATTGAATGCATAATGAGCTAGCCTCGATTCAAAGGTTCAGCAAGAGATTAGGGCTTAAGATTCATACCTTGCATGCGGCAGTTTCTTGCTGAGAAGAGAAACGACTTCGATCCTTGAAGAGATCATCATCCTCTTCGGAGAATCGTCTTCAATCGATCATCATCCTCTACGATTCCTTTTCGTGTCTGGCTATCCAACATGGTATCAGAGCTCTGAGATCATATCTCTAGGGCGTCTATATGTGGTGAAGCCGAGCAGGAGTTAAAGCAGGAGTTACCTTTACTGCCAAGTCATGGTTGGTACTGGAGGGGGAGAACCGAAGATTCCTGTATTCACATGAGTGAATTATGACTTCTGGAATATAAAAATGAAAACAGCACTAAAAGCATGTGATCTGTGGACAATAGTCACTCAAGGTTGACCTAATCTTGAGTATGATAGTGAAGATGAAGAGCTTGAGACAGCAGCAAGCCATGCTGATAAGATCAAGAATTCCAAGGCTTTGAATCTGATTCAGAATGCAGTTTCTGAAGAAATCTTCCCAAGAATCTCGAATTAGGAGATAGCCAAAAGTGCCTGGGAGATTTTGCAAAAGGAATACAGAAGAGATCCTAAGTTGAGAACAGTTAAATTACAAAGTCTTAGAAGAGATTTTGAGTATACACGTATGAAAAATGATGAATCCTTCTCTACATATAGGACTAGACTGTTTGATGTTGTTAATCAAATGAAAACATATGGTGAAGAAGTAACTGAAAAGACATTAGCACAGAAAATTCTGATAAGCTTGAATAAACCCTATGTTTCAATTGTGTCCATACTTGAAGAAACTAGAGACTTAGAACAGATTAGTGTTGAAAGTATCTCGGCATCAATCAGGGCATTTGATCAACGTTTGGAGATGCATACTGAGGGTGATGTTGAGAAAGCATTCTCAAGTATGACTGTGAATAATAAGTCACAGGAACAATCAAGCTCTAATCAGGGAAAGTTCAAGAAGCAGTAGTTCAAAGGTGGAAACAAGGGTTGGACTAACAAAAAAATCAAAGGGAATGCAAAGTATGAGAACAAGTTTTCTGTAAATCAGAAATGAGAAACCAGTAGTTCTAAGGATGCTTGCAAGAATTGCAACAAACTTCACTGGGGTGAATGCTGGTTCAAAGGAAAAAAGAAATGTTTCAAGTGCTCTAAGTTTGGCCATATTGCCAAAGACTATTCTGAAAATCAGATTGCTAATCTAGCTCAGAAAGTGAATGAAGTTGAAGGCAACATGTTCTATGCTTGCCATTCAGCCTCCATTGAGAAGGATGTGGGTGTGTGATACTTGGATAGTGGTTGTAGTAACCATATGACTGGACATGAGTCCTTACTGACTAACATTGATCGAAATCTGAATGTAAAAGTGAAGATGGGTACTGGTGAGTTAGTTCAAGCTGCAGAGAAAGGTTGCTTGTTGATTCACACTGACCAAGGTGACAAGTACATCAAGGAATGCTGACTTCACATCATGTTGAAACAGTTTCCACTCTTTCTGTGTTGCTAAAGCAATTAGAGTTCTGATAGTATCTAGCCTTGCAACTGGTGCAAAGGTCTCATTGAAATCAATTCCTGGTTTCTGAGCATATCCCTTAGCTACCAATCTGGCCTTGTGCTTTTGAACAGATCCATCCATGTTGAGTTTAGTATTGTACACCCATTTGACACCAATCATTGGTTTGTCAGTAGGTCTTTCTATTAGTTCCCATGTATCATTCTGTTCAATCCTTTGTATCTCATCTTCCATGGCTTTCTTCCAAGCTGAATCCTTGATTGCTTCACTGAAACTTTCAGGTTCTATTATGCACATGTGACACCTAGCATAAACATCACTTAGACTTCTTAGCCTCACAGGTGTATCACCTGAACTTGAGCTGGGTGAATCACAAGAACTAGAACTAGAATCTGTACTAGGACCAGAATCAGAGGTTTGGTTTGAACTTGAACTAGGGCTAGTAGTATGAGAACCTTGTGTTGCTGGTGTAGCAAAGTAAGTTCCAGTGTCAAACCCTACATAGATGAACTCCTGAGCTTCTGCATGTTTCTCCCAATCCCAACTTCCTTCTTCATTAAATATTACACTTCTTGACATCACAATCTTTCTAGTTTCCAGATTATAGATTCTATAGCCCTTTTCACAGCTACCATAGCCAACTAGAACACTTTTCACACTTGAATCATCTAGTTTCTGTCTTCTCTGTGATGGAATATGCATGTAGCATATAGAGCCAAATACCCTTAGGTGTGACACTCCTGGTCTTCTACCAGAGAACTTCTCAAATGGAGTCTTACCCTGCACAGCCTTGGTAGGACATCGATTAAGAATGTATACTGCAGTGTTAACTGCTTCACCCCAGAACTCATAGGGTAGTTGTTGGCCATGTAACATAGACTTAGCCATCTCTACTATAGTCCTATTTTTCCTCTCAGCAACTCCATTCTACTGAGGAGAGTAAGAAACTGTCAGCTGTCTCTCAATTCCATGCTCTTCACAGAGTCTCTGGAATTCATTTGAGGTGTACTCTCCACTACTATCACTTCTTAACTTCTTCACCTTGCATCCACTTTATAATTCAACCATAGCTTTGAATTTTTTAAACGCATTCAACACACCTGATTTATGTCTCAGGAAATACAACCAGAGTCTACAAGCTAAACAAGGCACTATATGGACTTAAGCAAGCACCAAGGGCCTGGTATGGTGAAATCGATTCCTACTTGCTAAGTTGTGGTTTTGAGAGAAGTTCAAGTGAAGCAACTCTGTATTTAAAGTGTAAGCAAGATGGAGGAACTCTAATTGTGTCAATTTATGTAGATGACATCATCTACACAGGTGATAGTGCTGCTATGATGGCTGAGTTCAAGCAAGACATGATGAACAAATATGAGATGACAGACCTGAGATTATTGCATCATTTCCTAGGGATGGGTGTTCTACAGTCTAGCAATGGTATCTTCATTCACCAAAGGAAGCATGCTTCTACATTGCTAGAGAAGTTTGGACTCAAAGACTGCAAGCCAGTGAGTACTCCCCTAGCAACTACTGACAAGCTGAAAAGAAATGATGGTAGTGAAGCTGCAGATGAGCAACTCTATAGGTAGATTGTGGGAAGTCTGCTCTATCTTACTGCTACTTGACCGTACATAATGTATGCTTCAAGCCTATTGTCTAGATTCATGCACAATCCTACCAAGAAGCACTTAGGAACTTCTAAGAGAGTCCTAAGATATGTCCAAGGTACACTGACCTATGTAATTGAATACAAGAAAGGAAAAGTAGCTACTTTGGTGGGTTTCTATGACAGTGATTGGGGAGGGTCTGAGGATGACATGAAAAGCACATCGGGTTATGCTTTCTCATTTGGTAGTGGGATATTTTCTTAGGCATCTGTCAAACAGAGCAGTGTTGCTCTTTCAACAACAGAAGCTGAGTATGTAGGTGCCTCTTAGGCAACTACTCAAGTAGTATGGTGAAGGTTTTTATTGGGAGACTTGGGAGAGGAATAGTTAGAGGCTACTCTTCTACTGTGTAACAGCATTTCAGCCATTGCCATGGCCAAAAATCCAGTCTTTCATCAGAAGACCAAGCACATAAACAGACGGTTTCATTACATCAGAGATGAAATTCAAAATGAAGAAATTACTCTACAATATTGCAAGTCTGAAGAGCAACTTGCAGATATCTTCACCAAAGCTCTACCTAGAGAAATGTTCAGCTATCTAAGGAGTCTGCTGGGAGTGGTTCTAGTGACTAGCTTAGGAGGGGCTGTTGGTGACTAAGCTGCATCACTAGCAACTGACTTGGCAGCATACCAGCTGCTAACTCAAGAGGGACATGTGTCATTAACTAAAGGCACGAAATGAAAGCATGTATGTGAGCTGTGAGTGTGTGAAACGGTTAGGCATTGCTAAGTGTGTGAGAGCAGATTAAGGAGTGAGCAAATGTGTGTGTGATGACATCATAGTGTTATCATCTCTAACCGAATTGTTGAGTGAGTGAGGGAGTGCATATGCTGTGTAATTTGAACAAACTCATAAGTTTGAATCATATAGAAAACTCTCGGGAGAAAGTCAGTCATCACTGACCTCCCTTCAAACCAGAAACCCCTCTAAGGCAATTTAACAAACACCTAGGGTGCATAAGATCATCATACTGATCATCACCTAAATTCTTGCAATAATCTTCAATCCGATTTCACAAAACCTAACAGAGAAATTGAATACATCACGAGCTAGCCTCGATTCAAAGGTTCAGCTAGACATTAGGGCTTAAGATTCATACCTTGCATGCGACAGTTTCCTACTGAGAAGAGAATCGACTTCGATCCTTGAAGAGATCATCATCCTCTTCGGCGAATCGGCTTCAATCGATCATCATCCTCTGCCATTCCTCTTCGAGTCTGGCTATCCAACATTCCTTTTGTTCCCTTTGCTTCCTCCTGGACGACTGGCAAAACCCACACCAAAAATTATAAAACATAAATAGGATAAGGATCCTACATACACTCCATGTTTCAAACTCTTATTTTCTGTCAACACAAATATCATACAGCGCAGGATCAATTCAAACTTTCTTCCACTCAAAGAGTGCATTTGCTCAAAGGCCACCCAATCAAAGGCAGATACATACAAAATCAACGATGGAAACTCATGACCACTATCATACGACACAATCCAGGCACAAAGAAATGTCCAATTCCATAAAGTTAGCAGCTTGGCTGCCAAATTGAGATCAATGTCGAGAATTCTAGGGCAGATAAGGTGTAAAACAGAACAGGTTGCAAAATATTTTTTGGTAAATTTAATCTACAAGTTCATAATGCCAATGCTAATATCATGAAAATCAAAGGCGTCGTCTTCCATGCTCAGATCAGTAAATTTCATCATTGTATATATCAATAAACGAGGTCTATAGTCAATGTATATATCTCATCATTCAATATCGTTGTATACAAAAATATATAAATGCCCTCCGAAACATCCTGAATTCGGGAGATTGAGAGGTACGTACTAAACCGGGCCTAGTGTCTAGCTAGGTTCAATGCATTGCATTTGCATCTACATGAAGTGATTTGATCACCAGAGAAATAACACCGAAAATCATAATCTTCTTGTCTTTGTTATTCGTTAAATTGCAACTCCGACAACAAACACATTGTAGTTTTCATCTCAAGTTAACAAGGCCGGCCTGCACCAATAATATATAATTAAAATATTTACCAATAATATTTACCAATATATACGTACATATATATATATATATAAATTAAACAATCTATTTCCAAAGATCGATGTCTTTCCTTTCGAATTTGGCACAACATCCCCTCTAAAAATACCCATCTTATAGTACAACCCTAAATATCACCTCCAATGTAGTATAGCAAATACCATATCTCACAACTTTTTTGAGTTTATCAAGTTCTCGAAAATGGCTTCAAGAACTTGGACACTTAAGTTCAACTCCTTACTAATCTCTTCACTTTCCATTGTCCAAATGGCAATGGCCGGAGACCCGAACATCCTCACCGACTTCATAGCTCCTCCGAACAGGACAGTAGACGGAAACTTCTTCACAAACACTGCCTTTCGTGCTCTTGTTGGATCACCCCCTCCCACTGCCTTCAAGGTCTTGAAGGTGTCGGATGACCAGACTTACGGTGGAATCGCAGGGGATTTGGTTGATCGCGATCGGTGTGGAGAAGAGGATGATGATCTCTCTCGGATTGGGATTGGGATTGGCTTGCTGCTTCAATCAAGAACAGCTGCAAAGCAAGGTATAATCCCTAAACTCTAATCTCTAGCTGAAATCCTTGAATCGGGATTAGCCCGTGATGCATTCAATTCAATTGTCTGGTTCTCTGTTTAGATTTAGGGTTATTTGATTAGCGAATTTTGCAGTGATTAGATGATGATCAATGTGATGATCATATGCACTCTAGGTGTTTGATGAAACGTTTGAGAGAGTTTTTCTGAGCTGAGGGAGATCAGATATGACTGATTCTTCCCGTGTATATTCTTGTTATTTCTCTTTTCTTTTTGTTCAATTACATAACTGTTTTCACTCACTCTCTCTCACTTATAACAAACCCTCACACACTTCTTCACACTATGCAGTTTCTAACTTCCTCACACACACACTCACATGCTTTAGTTTATGCCCTTAGCTGATGACACCTCCTAGCTCGAGTCAGCAGCTTAGTAGACTTCCAAGTTAGCTGCTAAGTGACGCAGCTTAGTCACCAACAGAAGGCAACCATGGCTGAGTTCCCTGCCCTAAATGGTCAAAGTGTTTCCTACGCGGCCCTTCAGTTCCCGTCCATGACCACCAACCCTCCACACAGTCATCCTCGCTCTGTTGAGCTCCTCTTCCTCGTTGATGGAACCCTAGAAGTCGATTTGTCTGACACAAAAAACACCCTCTTCACTCAAACTCTTCAAGTTGGCGATCTCTTTGTGTTTCCAAAGGGACTTTTTCATTTCCAGTACAATTCTGATTCTAAAAAGCCTGCTCTTGCGATTTCTGCGTTTGGAAGTGCAAATGCAGGAAGTACTTAAGTCTGATAGGAGCATATTTATGCGACGTTTTATCTTATTTTCTTATGCTTTTCTTAGCATGTTTCCTATGTTTTCTTAATACTTAGCTTGTTTTCGTGTTTTGTAGGATTTTTGGAAGCAAAGTTACAAAAGGAGTTAATGAGTGCTGTTTTGGAAATCTAAGGAGGAAACTTTGAAACAGACTTCAGCGGATGTGTCAACTTCTCGAAATTAATTGCACCTACTCGGAAAGAACTAGCTGATGGGCCATATATCGTTGGAAAGATACGGAAGTCTAGTTTCTAGAGAATTTTACGGTTTGTGAATTGGAGTTGTCTAGAATGAGTTATGGCCGTTTTAGTACAGCAAGGTCAGGCTGAGCTGGAATTCAGCATTCCTTCTATTTCAAGTTTTCTAATCCTTATCGGGCTTGGACGACTAGAGGCCTAGTTTATTAAGGTTATGGGAGGAAACGTTTTAATCAGAAAAAGGAAGATAAACAAATAATAAAGGGAGAGGAGCAGCCACAACGTGAGGATTGATTGAGCAGCGAATGCAAACGGTAACATCTCTCTCCCTCATTAAGGAAATTAACACCCACATCAATTCTGGGCAGCAAAGGGGCAGACACATACATGGGACAAGGAAAAAACGTGAGGGAAGACAAAAAGGCAGCCAGCAAAGAGTCATTCTGCCACACACAAAAGTCAGAAACGTCTCTCTCTATCTCATACTTTTGGAACGTCTCTTTTTCTCCCAAAAAGAAAACTGCAGAAACGTTGGAAGCTCTCACACAAGGACTCAGCCACGCCATCCCATTCTGCTCCATCCTTCAAGGTTCCAAGGTCTAAAAGGCTTAGGAAGCAAGGAGGAACGTCAAGGCGTCATCCAATCACTCTGGCTGGCCAACACATCATCAAAGAGCTATCTTCTTCCTCTTTTTATTTTCTGTTTTTTTTTTATGTTCTTGATGTCTATTTAAATTATGGCTAACTAAGTACTTTAGTTAGGGCTCGATTGAAGCCCTAATCATGTTTCTTTAAGGATTTCGATATGCCTTTGCTGCAAACTACTTTTGTGAGGCTTAATCGATTAATTTCATATTATATTTTACTCTTTACTTATGTTATGTTATGCTTGATCACCATATGCATGCTGTGTATTGAGTTTGTTACATAGGTAAATTTAGATGACCGAATCTTGTGCCTATGATAGTAACATAAGAACTAGTTATAAGTTCTTGAAATTAATCATCATGAATAACTAGAATAGATACCATGTTCTAGGAGTTGTGTGTTTGTCGATTTCCATTGTGTTATGCGTTCTTAAAGTGCAACTTAGTAGATACCATGCTAAATACTTTAAGAATGAAAAGAGTTAGTGTAGATACCCATGCCTAACTTGTTGCTTAGGGAAATCAATAATTTAAAGAGTAGATATCATGCCTTTAGGTTGACAAACATGAGCATCTAAAATCTGTTTTGTAGCATTGTGCATGTCGTTTGCTTAAGGAAGAAGATTAGCGGTGAACATCGAATCCCTAACTGATTTTCTCATTGTTTTAACCTCAATCCAATTCTATTTTTAATCAAACGCTGTTTTTTTTAATATTTTGTTTCTAAATTTTCAGTTTTCAAAATCATCTTAAAATCAATTTTAAACACATATTAATCCAGTCATCGTGGGAATGATCTCGTATTTGCTTTCTATACTATTTGTCTTATCTTGTGCACTTGCGAGTTAAAACGTGCATATAGTTGCGTAATTTTTAGTTGGAAGTGCAAATGCAGGAACTGTTTAAGTCCCCACCACTTTGTTTGCGACCGACATTGATGACAAAGTGTTGGCTATCTCCTTCAAGACTGATGTCGCCACCATTCAGAAGCTCAAGGCTGGTCTTGCTCCCAAGCCATGATGATAGAATATAAAAAAACCTAATTCTATTTTGTTCGTTATTTTTTTCTTCCATACTTTGTTTTTCAAATATGTATGAATAATTACCCTTTGTTTGAGAGGGTCAATCTGTATTACATCTTCATTGTTTCTCACATTTAACATACTAATCATTACAAGAAAAGCGATGTTGCCCGACTAGTTGTTGCCCGACGAAGACAATATCGTCGGGTAATCTATGTTTGCCCGACGGATACGAAGACTCGCCGGGTAACCTGTTGGCGGGAAGAGCAAGACGTTCCCGCGTAAAATAGGAAGGGGTTGCCCGACATTTCGTACCATCCGTCGGGCAACATTATCTATAACGACGATTATTAGTCGTCGGGTAACACTTGGCGTTGACTCTATTTCGCCCGACAGATCATTTAAGTTTGCCCTACGAATGTGATCCGTCGGGCAAAAGTCTAAACATACTAAATCCCCGAGACTCTCTCTCTTTTCTTCTTCTTCTTCTTCCTCCTCTCTGCTTCATCACTTCTCTGCTCTCTCTCTCTCAATCTCTCACCCACTCGCTCTCTTTCTCTACCTAACATCATCATCTCATCACCATTTTCTCTACTAATCAAATCATTTTTCTCTATCAATCACCAAATATCCAATTTTAAGGTTTGAAAAATTTATTTTTTTTAGTTTTGAAATTTTGATTTTTGATTAGAAATTAATTATGTTTTGTGTTGTAGGAATTTTGTGGTTGATTTGAAGGAATACTTATTATAAAAAAGGTATGTATGTTTACCTCTCAATTTAATTTTGATAAGAATTTTGGATATAATTATGTTAGGAAATTTTGTATTTATTGTGGAAAATGTGTAGAAATTGTTTAGAATTTGTGGAAATTAGAAAATTTGTTAGGAAAATATGAAATTAGAAAATATGTTATGAAATTAGAAAAATAGAAAATATGTTAGGAAATTAGGAAATTTTGTTGGAAAATAGGAAAATAGAAAATATGTAATGAAATGATTGAAATTAGAAAATATGTTAGGAAATTAGGGAAATAGAAAATATGTTAGGAAATTAGAAAATTTTGCTGGAAAATAGGAAAATATAAAAATATGTAATGAAATTATTGAAATTAGAAAATATGTTTGGAAATTAGAAAATATGTTAGGAAAATAGGGAAATATAAAATATGTTAGGAAATTTTGAAATTAGAAAAGATTTTAGGAAAATAAAAAATATGTAATGAAATTATTGAAATTCGAAATTATGTTAGGAAATTAGAAAATATGTTAGGAAAATAGGGAAATAGAAAATATGTTAGGAAATTAGAAAATATTTTAGGAAAATAGGAAAATAAAAAATATGTAATGAAATTATTGAAATTAGAAAATATGATAGGAAATTAGAAAATATGTTAGGAAAATAGGGAAATAAAAAATATGTATGGAAATTAAAAAATTGTAAAGTCTGTTTTATGCATAATTAATATATGTTTGTATTTGTGAATTTGTTGTGATATTTTTTGTAAAACGCTTTATTTAGTTCCAACGGAGTGAAATACGTTCATATTTCATAACCGTTTATGCGAAGTTAATCGAGTTGATTAACTTCATATAATGAAATTCAATGAAAAACCTTAGAACCATTTGAGAGTCAGTGAATCAGATTGATTGACTGACTCTCGAATTGTCCATTTATTCGGACAATTTGGGGGTGCGCAACTATGTGTTGTGTAGTTGGCGGTCTACAAGGTTAGGTTTCGATTATGGTAAATTCGGTTTGTATCCCCTCAATGTTCTCCGAATGCATATTAGATATTTGTTTATAATATTTACGTCGTGGATTTGGGGAACTGTAGGGAGATGCTGCCGAAATTTCCCTCGATCGAAACTTAGCCTCGTAGGTCGCAAATTACACAGCACAGAACGTGCACTCTCGAATGGGATAAGGCCAAATCACCGGAGGCATAAGGAGAAGAGTTGCTTTTGATTTTAACTTGTTCTATTTACGGGACAATGTTAACTCAAATACTTACGTTGACTATATGTTGTGAAAGCAGGCACAATGGACATAGGGTGGATGCAAATATTTGATAGATCTTCTGATTAGTATTTGGATGGGATCGACAGCTTCATTGCTTTTGCACGTAGCCATTGCAGTGCTACAAGATGTATCAAGTGTCCGTGCTGTAAATTTAACAACTGCAGTTGGATGCCGTTGAATGAGGTCCAAACTCATATGGAATGGGATGGGATCGTACACAACTATACTAATTGGATCTATCATGGGGAAGAAATATTTTCCGCATCGACATCTTCGGTTCCCGGGACCCATCGGGACGAAAGTGGTTTGGATCGGCGATGTGATAATGATCAAGTCGTTGAGTAATTAACCGATGCTTTTCCTCCGGCATCAGATGATATGGAAGATGATGCGCCAAGGTTGTAACCCGAAGACTCTTAGCTCCATTACGAGAGATTGTTGAAAGAAGCTCAGTGCGAATTGGACCCCGGTTGTAAATCATTTTCGGTTCTAGGGGCAGTTGTGGAGTTGATGCACATGAAAGTTGAGTATAATCAAACGAACAAGCATTTTGATCACATGATGGACATCATCATCTGAATGCTCCTTGAAGACAATTGTCTGCCAAAAGATCATTATAGCTCGAAGAAGTTGTTGAAGGGCCTTGGTTTAGGGTATATCAAGATCCATGAATGCAAGAACAACTGTGCTTTGTTTTACGGTGAATTCAAGCAGCTTGACAAATGTCCCGTGTGCAATGAGCCTAGGTTTCAAAAGAACAAGATTCCTAACAAGTTGTTGCGTTATTTTCCACTGAACCCAAGGTTACAAAGATTCAACATGTTGTCCTACACAGCCCGTGATATGAGGTGGCATAAAGATGAACGCATAGATGATGATGTACTGAGGCATCCGGCGGATGGAGAGGCTTGGAAGGAATTTGATAAAATGTATCCCGAGTTTGTTACGGAGCCAAGAAATGTCAAATTAGGGCTCGCTACTGACGGGTTTAATCCGTTTGGGAGTTTTGCAAAGCCCTATAGCACTTCGCCGGTTGTTATGGTTCCGTATAACTTGCCTCCTTGAAGATGCATGAAGAAAGAATTCACAATCCTGAGTACTTTTATACCGGGGCCCAAATCACTGAGTAATTCCATCGATGTGTATTTGCGGCCGTTGATTGACGAACTCGTGGATCTGTGGGAAAATGGTGTCCAAACATACGACAAGTGCAGTGGATAAATGTTCACCCTACGAGCAGCCGTAATGTGGACAATTAATGATTTTCCTGCTTATGGTATGTTATCGGGATCGAGCACCATGGGCTATCTTGCTTGCCCGACATGTGGACCAGACACAACGTCCTTTTGGCACGCATCTAAGGTATGCTACTTGGGTGCGAGAAGGTTTCTACCCGGGGATCACCGATGGAGAATGCAATCTGACTCATTTGATGGTAAATCAGAGTTAAGAGGTCGACCAAGGGAGAGGTGCGATGATGAGATATTATCCAAACTGAACAATATACATGATTTTGTGACATGAGGATCGAAACCAGCCGAACAGGAAAATTGGACAAAAAAAAGCATATTCTTCCGGTTGCCATATTGGTCGAAATTGAAGATCAGACACATCTTCGATCCTATGTACATCGAGAAGAATGTTGCTGAGAGTGTTGTGGAACGACTTTACCCATAGAAGGCAAGTCAAAGGACACAAAAAAGACTCGTCTGGGCATGAAAGAAATGGGGATTCGGCCTAATTTGTGGCCAAAAGTCGTCAATGGCAAATACATCATGGCTCATCCAAGTTATACATTTACGCCGGACAATAAGAAAAAATTCCTAAAGTGGTTGCAGGGTGTTAACTTTCCCGACGGGTATGCCGGCAACATATCCCGGAGTGTTAGCATGGACTGTGGGACCATTTCTGGTATGAAGAGCCATGACTATCATGTTTTGCTACAACGACTCATTCTGATTGGTATTCGACCCTTCTTGGAGGCTGGTGTTGTTGAGACGATAGTTTATTTGTCTCAATTCTTCCAGATACTATGTGCCAGGTCGTTGGTTAAGGCGGACCTTCAAGAAATTAACGAGGATATTGTGTACATCATGTGTCGGCTAGAGCAAATATATCCACCTGCATTCTTTGATGTAATGGTGCACCTACTAATACATCTGCCGGATGAGGCAAAGCTAGCTGGCCCGGTGCATTATCGTTAATCGAGAGGTATTACTTATCCCTGCTATTTGATAATATTTCCTTACTATCATGTATATATGTGAATCATAATGTAAATTTCCTTGCCAAATGTTAGGTACGTACAAGTTGTACGTTCGGAACAAGACACATCCCGAAGGCTCTATAGCCGAGGCATACATTGCAAAGGAGGCACTTACATTTTGTGCAATGTACCTTCGAAATGTTGAAACTGCCTTCAATAGGGCGTCGCGCAACGATGATGGTGGTCAACGTCCAGAGACCCTATCTGTATTTGCCCAACCCGCACGACCATTCGGCATTGGTCCAATCTCGGAGCCCTTCATCAATAACGACATGGAGGTGGCTCATTGGTTCATACTAAACAACTGTGACGAAGTCTGGCCCTTCCACGAGCAACACAAGGCGTTGATGAAGGCCCAATTTCCTTCTAATTGGGAAGAAATGGACAAACAACTATTTCCACATTGGTTTTCCGAGCATGTATGTCAAATATTTTATTTGGAAATTTCTTAAATTGGTTTTAAGCTTACCTATTTCGTTTCTTGTGTGTATCTTACTAGATGGCACAGCTGAAAGATGTGAACTCGCCAAATTTCCATAAAGAATTACTGCAGCTGGCCATTGGCCCATTCCGAGGAGAAACGTACGCTGGTTGTCATGTTAACGGAGTTAAGTTCGTGTGCACAGAACGAGACGACAAGTTGTCTACGCAAATAGCGGGGTCTTCGTGCCGGGGGATGGGGAAAATGCTAATACGGGCTTCTATGACAAATTGTTAATTGTGGTTAAGGTGTTATACGCATACCGCAAGGAAGTCGTCTTGTTCAAGTGTCATTGGTTTGATACGAACCCAAGTATCCCATACAGTGTCATCAAAGATCAGTTATGTACCTCTATAAACACAAACACCCGGTGGTTTGAGAGTGATCCCTACATCCTCGCTAGTACGGCGAAACAAGTATTCTATGTGAATAATCCAAAAGCTGGTCGTGGTTGGAGAGTAGCTGAGATGGTGAATCATAGAAACATTTGGGATTTGGATGACTGATACCATCAAGAAGATGGGGAAACAGACGATGACCAAATTGTTTACCAGGTGGATTCCTCGGCCTCGACCCAAAACGTGGATGGAATACAGAACAATGACATCATCCCACCAATTGCGATTGATGACATTTTTATTGATCTCGGGGAATTAGAACAAATTGATAGTGATTCGGAGGAATCAAGTATTGTACACATATCGGATGACGAGCGTGAATGGGAGGGGGAAAGCGAATCTGACACCGAATGAAAGTTGTAAATTCGAAATTTCATTTATATATGTAATATCCATCTTCAAACCAATAAATTTGATTTATATGTATGTTGTATGATTTCATTCACAAAAATAGTGTTTTTACTTTCTTAAAGTGAGGAGACCATACATGCACTCCACAAATTACGCAACTTCAAAATAATTGAAGGTCAAAGATTTAGTCAAATATTTTGATGATAAATCATGAAGGTCAATTTGATAAATTCTGAGGGTCAATTTTTACTCTTTAGTGCAATGTGAAAAAAATAGAACCCAACATTCATATTGACCAAATAAGATGCAACAATTTTTTATAAAAAATATTGTCTATAAAATGTACTTTGATAATATTTTTATAAACAATTATTTACCAGATTAAATTTACATGAATATTCGTCGGGTATTATTTAGCAGATTAAATTTACATTTATTTATCAATCAACATATTTCAATTAATGTTGCCCGACGAATATTAAACATATTACCCGGCAGACCGCAATAATTAGTGTTACCCGACGGATACTTAACTTTTACCAGACGACGATAAGTAAAACGTTACCCGACGGACATTTAACGGTTTACCCGACGACCGGTCTCCACTTGTACTTGCCCGACGAATATAGATGAATATTCGTCGGGTATGATTTAGCAGAATAAATTTACATTTTTTTATTAAACTACTTTTTTAAATTACTTGCAAATTGAAACTGACTGATCTAACCGTCCACATTTATGGTAGTTATCCATAGATCGCCTACGCAAAAAATTACCCAATTTAGACATCATGGGATTAGGTAACGGTGCGCTACGATTCAACGGTTACAAAACGTTTCTTCACGATCGGACGACTTGAATTCCTCAAAACATCAAGATTTTCGACGGGCGAGATCTAGGCACGTAAAACCACAAAGTGAATGGTTAGATCGGTCAAATTTAATTGTTTGAATATCAATAGAACCAAAAATTCGCAAAATGTATTGAAATTTCCATCAAGAGTTTGAACTCTTTGGTCAATATGCTTGTTTTCCGATTTTCAAAAACTAAAAATTGAAATTGAGCGATCTAACCGTCCACATTTATGGTAGGTACCCATAGATCGCCTACGCGAAGAATTACCCCATTTGGAAATCCCGGGATTAGGTAACGATGCACGAAAATTCAACGGTTACACAACGTTTCTTCACGATCAGATGGTTTGAAATGCTCAAAACATCAAGATTTTCGACGGGCGAGATCTAGGCACATAAAACCACAAAGTGAACGGTTAGATCGGTCAAATTCAATCATTTGAATATCAATAGAACCAAAAATTGGCAAAATGTATTGAAGTTTCTGTCAAGAGTTTAAACTCTTTGGTCAATATGCTTGTTTTCCGATTTTCAATAACTTAAAAATTGAAATTGATCGATCTAACCGTCCACATTTATGGTACGTACTCATAGATCGCCTATGCGAAATAGTACCCAATTTGGAAATGCCGAGATTAGGTAACAGTGCCCAACGATTCAATGGTTACACAACGTTTCTTCACGATCGGACGGCTTGAATTCCTCAAAAAATCACGATAACGATAGATGGGGCTTTAGGCATGTAAAACCAAAATTTGAACGGTCCCGATGTTGATTATTCTTTCGCAGAACCTGGTTTTCAGATTAATGCTAAAAACGGCATCAGAAAAGTCATGCCCGACGAAGAAACGTATTCACCGGGTAAAGAGTCGTCGGGCTACATTAGAAACGTCGTCGGGTAACGTATATAAAACGTGCAATTTTTTCCCCGAAATAATTCAAAATTTGCGCCTAAATTTTAGCGAAATCTCAAAATTCCCGCGTAGTTTTGGCCGACGAATCTTGGAACTGTTACCCGACGGTTAACCAACCTGTGACCTGACTCGACGGAGGGTTTTAGTCATGCCCGACGAACACTGCGCCTTAATTTTCACGGAATCTCAAATTTTGTGTGTTTTGGTGCCCGACGGAGTTTGAAATTATTACCCGATGGATAGCCGACCGGTGTCGTTACCCGACGTATTTTTAAAATGTTACCCGACGGATACCGACAGCTGTACTTACCCGACGGATATTTA
Organism: Oemleria cerasiformis; assembly: GCA_037349345.1. Taxonomy (NCBI): domain Eukaryota; kingdom Viridiplantae; phylum Streptophyta; class Magnoliopsida; order Rosales; family Rosaceae; genus Oemleria; species Oemleria cerasiformis. The sequence goes on along the minus strand of JAZGTL010000009.1, from coordinate 11,472,127 downwards.
TAAATTAACCCGACGGAAATGGAACATGTTACCTAACAGATATGGAACATTTTACCCGACGAAGGTATGAGAAAAGTTATCTGACGGACTTGTAACGGGTTACCCGACGACTATCCACCATTTGTAATTACCCGACGCATCATTAAAGTGTTGCCCGACGAACCCAGTCGTCGGGCAATGTCAATCAGAGAGATAAATCAGACCAACTCTTCTTCTTCTTCCTTGTTCTTCATTTTCTGCAGTTTCCTCCCTTGCTCTCTGTTTCTCTTCCCTTCTTTGCTCTCTGTTTCGTTTGAATATCAGAACCACACCAATGTTTCTCGCTCTCCCTCTATCTGCCGGCCTAGCAGTCAAAGATGCCGCATCTCTCTCAGCGAGCTTTGCCGTCGCCGCCGCTCCCCTCGCTGGATTGATCTCTCACCGAGTTCCTTGAAGGTCGAACTCATTGTCCCTCTCTCTCCTTATTGTTAATGTATATATATTGGTTTATTGTTAATTTTGATTTGAAAAAAGAATTTACGAAATTGGATATTCTTATTGTTAATGTTAATGTATATATATTTGGATATACATTTGGATATATATTTGTTATTCTTTATTGTTATTGTTATTGTTAATGTTAATGTATATATATTGGTTTATTTTTAATTTTGATTTGAAAAAAGAATTTATGAAATTAGATATTGTTATTGTTAATTGTTATTGTTAATGTTTATGTATATATATTTGGATATATATTTGTTATTGGTTAATTGTTATTGGTTTATTGTTATTGTTAATGTATATATATTTGGATATTATGAAATTGTATTGAAAAAATAATTTAAATTTGGATTGGAATATAATAGTTGAAGATTTGTTGAAATTTTTATGTTTGGTATAATGTTGAAATTGATATAATGTTATGATTTTTGTTATGATTTTGGATATGAAATTTATGTGAATTTTGGATATGTGAATTTTATGAATTTTGGATATTTGAATTTTAAAAACAATTTTGTGAAATTTTGATATGGTGTAGTATAAGTGAATTTTGGAAATGTGAGTTTTCTAAATTTTTAATTTGTGAATTTTAGGATTAATTTGTAAGTTTGATTTTGGTCCCAAAATTTGGATTTAGAAATTTAGGTATAATGTTGTGAATTTTGAGTTTAGTACGTTTGGATTAATTAGTATTTTAAGTTTAATTTTCGTTTGTGTTGGATTTATTTTAAAAAATTAGAATTTGGTGGTTTTAGTTTTAAGATACCAATTTACTAATTATTACTAAAAAAAATTATTGCTTTATTTATTTACGTTTATTGGAATTATAAAATGTTGGTTAGTTTTAAATGTGATTTTGCTTTTATTTTTTGAATTTAATATTTAATATTAAAAATATTTGGTTTTTTTTATTTAATTAAAAATATGTTGGTTAATTTTATATGAATTAATTTATATTTGTTATTGTAGATGTAGCATCGCACCTTACTAACGTCTAGGACCCGCCCTTGCCCTGATCCCGTTGATGATCATACGCCGGAGGAGGCAGCCCTTGACTTGGGTGCCTCATCAGCAGCGTCGGTTCAGTCATCGATGTCGGTCCATCAGCGAGCCGGTGCTCGATCGGCTCGTCGACAGCATAGCAAGAAACGGGGGGAACCCCGTACCGACCCCCAGCCCCCACAAGACGACGTCGAAGCAGACGAAATAGGGCCTAATGTCGGAGCACTCCCTAAGGGTAAGTTCATTATTTTGTTTATTTAACCAACCGTTTTTATTTGTTACTCATTTTATTTACCAATGTTCATCGAATTTGCAGGTAGGTCGGTGAACGTGCGCGGGATAAACCGACGTTTGACATCATAGCGGATTTACAGGACAACAAATGCAAATATACTAGTGGTGTACGTGTCGTGCCTCCGGTCCGCGCCGGTCAAAATTCACAGCCTCCTGGTGCATGACATTGGTGCGATTCTTGCACCAAGTCACTGATGATGGGGGAGACTTTCAGAACCCAACCCCCGGAGGAGATCACGCGTTGTTGGGGAGAGTTATCGGTATGTGTTTTTCCCATTTTTAACATTAATTTCATATTTTTTAATTATTTTACTAACTTTAATAATTGATTGCAGATCAATTTTGAGTTCGACTTGGAGAATGTCGAGCTCAGTAGATACCTGAGCCATCACTACCAGTTATGGTACGCCGACTGGAAGTACGAGCTCCACAAGTACTTCTTGTCAGGACCCGTCCCGAATTTCCCCTCGAAATTCGGGAAGAACCCTGATCCCATCTGACAACCTAAGGAAAGGTTCCCAAAATACCCTTCAAACCTTATAAATTATAATAATAATAAATACTTTCACTTGTCAGACAAGGGATTCAAGCACTCAATAATTCCCGTAATTAATGACCAACCAAATACAATATAATATCAGAGCGTCTAAGTAGGATCAAGGATACAATTTAGATATCCTACTCAAGTATAACTACACAGCGCAGCCGAAAGTACTAATGCCTCTGCCTCGAGATAAGTGTCCGCGTCAACTCAACTCAACTCAACTGCCTGAAGGGGGTTTAAACACAAAAGTTGTGAGTGAACAAAAATAATCATTTATAAATCGTTTTCCAAGGAAATATTACCTTTTTCCCCCTCCATTTATAAAACCATGCATGCATCACTTAAAACAGTTTATGATATAAAAACATTATTTGAAACCAACGACATTCCATTTCTCTTTAAAACCACTTAGTTGGACTCACATAAAATCTGTATAATGAAAATACTTCGTGGTCCACATTTTGGTTTGAAAATCCTCCCCAACGGAGTTTAAAATCATTTAATTCAACCTGAACACATAATATCTCAAATCCACTGTTCTCGACATATCCACAACACACCAGGGTATCCCTTGATCTGTACTACGCGTAGACAGCCTCGCGACTCGGCGGAGCAAGACCCCTCAACACCAAAGTCGGAGCCCTCAACAACCAATGGAGCAAAACCCCTCAACACCAGTCAAAGCAACTGTAACCATCGGGACAGAAAACCAGTGAACCAAATTCGTGTTTTGAAATCTTTGTTTCTTGGCCTAAGCCAAATTCTTTGAAATATCATTTTATGGCCAAAACCAATAATATCATAATTACGGGTCTAAACCCAAATCACAGGCTCAAATAGTTACCTCGTCAAAACGATATCAAAATCGAGTACAAAAACCAGGCCATTTCTCAAACACATTTTCACTGAAATATTGGAAAACATGTGTCCAGCATCATTTCTAAATTCCAGAAATTCATTGCACCCATACATAACAGTATTTAAATCAAAGATACATTTATGCATGCATTATAGTTTATAAACCAAAAGTCCACTCACAAACCTGTCCAAGCAAGCTTATACCGAAATGTACGCTCCCCTGAAGTTCCTAGAGCAGTATCGCCTGTGCTAGCCGGAAAATCGATCGGAAGATCCGAAACTTCCTATACTCAGTTCGGCTTCCCCCGTGGTCCTCTCCTTCGATGGTTGGTACGGCTGTGATCGTGGGAAGGAGTAGAATACAATTAGTGGATCAAAAATGGAAGTTAAAGCCTTGAATCAAAAGTTGACTTTGTGGGTTTTGGGTGTGTTTTTCGCACGGGTTCGATGGTTTTGGGAGTGTGTTTCACAGAGAGAAAATGAGGATGAAGAAAATGAATTGATGTGGATCAGATTAATCTGATTTGGGTGGTTAAAATATCTCCCCTCTATGGAAAATTACCAAACTACCCTTACACGTCTAGACCCATAACTTTCATACACGAACTCCGTTTCCCGCATGCCGCCTGTCTACGAACTCGTGAGTTCGAGACCTACGGAACGGTATCCAAAACACCACCTAAAATTTTCCGAAACAAAATTTGATTTCCACGCCCTTAACAAGCAAGGGTAAAATCGTCATTTTACATAAATAATTTACGTAAATCCAATAATTGAAATTCCGGGTTGTTACACTTCTTGACTTGGCCTTCCCCGGAGGATGCTCGGGAAAATCCTCCGGAGGAGTTGGACGGGCCGAAACTGCCAGGGTGGTTGTGGTTGTGCGACCATTTCGTGTCCCTCACCTATCTGGTACGTATTATCTATCTAGTTAATTAAATTATTTAATTTTTATGTTATTTTTCATTTTAAAATATAATTTTTGGTTTTACGAATGAATAGCGGAAATCGATTGCCAACACATCGAACCGAGCAGCGAAGAAATTCAACCACCACAGGGGGGTCGCGATCCTTATCGGCCCGGCAGGAGGATCAGCGCAACGCCGGGTCGATGTTCCCAGAGGTGGATGCCTAGGGGCAGGTGTACGCTGGACAGGGGGATCAAATGGCTGACAAAATTCACGTAAATTTATTTTTTTTGGAAGATTAAACATGATTTTTTAATTTGATAATTATATTTCTAATTAATATTTATTCAAATTTGTAGGAGGCGATGGAGCAAGTCACCCAGCTGACACAAGCTGAGCTCACCCAATAACATCCGGATGTGCCGTTGGAGCAGCATCTCCCTAATCTTGAGATGTCGATCGCTATTCTGGAGCGACAACTTGGGAGGCGCCCAGGAAGGATCGTTCGGGAGGCGGGTCACGGGATTGTGTGGGATGTCTCGAGTCAGTCGTCGGCTTCATCTCGGATAGGCAATCCCCAGGAGACGTCGGACCTTAGGAGAAACTTCGAGTTCCTCCAGGCCGAAAATGCTCAGATCAAAGCCCAATACGCGGAGATCCAAGCCCAAAACCACCAAATCAAGACCGCCCTTGCCAAGGACTTTGATCGTTTGGGTGACCGTGGATTGGATGACATTTTCTCACCGCCCACCCAACAGCCCCCTCAGGATCCCGGCTACTTCGACCCGTCGACTACTAGTTATAGTGCAATATATGTTAAATTTTGTTTTAGTTTTGATGATGTAAAAACATAACATTAATTTTTATAAATATTATTTTTATTTTATTTTGATTCATTTAATTGAATTTTTTAATTATTTTTTTATTTTTAATTATTTAATTAAATAATTTATTAAAAATATATTTTAAATATTCAGCGTTTGCCCGACGAACAGTCAGGCGTCGGGCATTGGAATGGAATTTTTTAAAACTGTAACTGATGTAGATTAAGAACTTTACCCGACGAATGTGGTACAAGTTACCCGACGGATAAGTAAAAGTTTACCCGACGGATATGTAAACAGTTACCCGATGGATATGTAAAAAGTTACCCGACGGATATGTAAATGGTTACCTGACATATATGTAAAAAGTAACCCAACGGATATGTAAAACGTTACCTGACGGATATTTAAACACTTACCCAACGGATATTTAAACACTTACCCGACAGATACGTAAACACTTACCCGACGGATATGTAAAACATTACCCGACGGATATGTATAACGTTACCCAACAGATATGTAAATATTTACCCGGATATGTAAACAGTTACCGATATATATGTATCGAGTTACCCAACGGAGAGTTAAAACGTTACCCGACGAATATATGAAGGTTGCCCGACGTACATTCTCCGTCGGTAATATCTTGTTGACTTTTAGGTTGCTCGACGAAGGTGTGAGCGACGAACTCCTCCGCCAGGCAACCTTTAGTTGCTCGACGCAGGTTGCCCAACGGAGATTCGCCGTTGTCAAAGTTGCTCGACGAACACCTATGGTTGCTCGACGACATCCTTTCGCAGGGCAAGATGGATTTTATTGTAGTGAATTGTGATTCATTTGAGAATAAAAATCTCACTTTTTTTGAACTATTAGAACTCAGTACTTGTTTGATAATTATTTCGTTTGTTGTTTCATTTTATTTGTGTGCTCGAGGTATAGAGAAAATATAACAGACAAGTAAGGGAGAAAGAAAAATCGTGGTATAGAGAGAAATAAATAAATTAAAGAAGGGAAAAATGAAAACAAAATCTAGAAAGTGAAGCTAAAAAAAAAGAACTCATTTGATAACTATTTCATTTATAATTTATAATTTTTATTTATGCTTTTTATATAATGATATTGGATAAGACTACATTATAGACCGTGAATAACGACCTTACCTTTTACAAGAGTCGAATAAGAGACCTCCCACCATACAACCAGTGGAGAGGAATACCACTAGTAGACTGTAGTACCAAGTGGCTCTAATTTCTAATTTCTAATTTCTCTCCCTCTTTTTTCCCTTCTTCTCAGGCACAAAAAATAAAACTAGCTAGAAACTAAAAACAAAATGATTATCAAACGGGTCTATAGTTTTGGTTTTTAGTTTTCATTGTGTCTACTTTTTCTTTCTGCATTTGTTCTCAATTTCTTCTATAATAAAATCTTTTCTCTGCTCTTTTTCATCTCTCACATCTTCATATCTTAAGCATAAAAGGTAAAAATAAAATGGTAACAAACATGTCCTTAATTTGAAATTTATAGTGATCATCTAGAGAGGTAGAGCTGCAAGAATTACCTTACTCTTCCATACCACTTTGAAAAGAACGAATATATACAGGTTCATCAGTCTCAATTAAAATATATATGTTACCTTATTTATATTGACAAATCTTACCTGTATTACAGATGTGATATACAATGTGGTTTAATAATGTGATCACTCTAACATTACCCGTTATAAGGCGGACAATTCTTGCACACCAAGTATGAAGTATGAATATTAAAGATGTGCACTTCCAGTACAATGCTGATGCATAATACCCAGCTCTGGCTGTTTCTGCCTTCGGAAGTGCAAATGCCGGAACTGTGTCTCTCCGCACCACTTTGTTTGCCACCGGCATCGACGACAATGCCTTGGCTATCTCCTTCAAGACTGATGTCGCCACCATCCAGAAGCTCAAAGCCGGCCTTGCCCCAAAGCCATGATGAGGACATAATATATATGAGTTGTAAAACAGGTATAGTGAGGATATTGCACTATGGCCAGTACAACTACTAAACATGTTATTTTCCAGCTAGTATTATCATTGACAGTAATACTTGGATGATAGATTATTTGGCCAGGGCTCTAGCAGGGAAATTTTATAGCAGGGGGGCTCTATTTGATCAGTATTGTTAGAATTAACACCTATCAAAGTATTGGATTGCCAAAATGCTCACTATAAATATTTCCTCACTATTTTGTAAGGCAGGGGGGCTCTATTTCCTTCATATAAAACTATTTATCAATCAATCTTCTGAGGGAAATAACAAACTAAAGTGTTTTGGTCTAGAGTGATTCTTTTCTTCTGATATTCTGTAATCTCAAGATTCAAATAATCTATCATCCAAGTCTTCCTTGTTCAAATTTTATAGCTAGTACTTGTCGTAGGCCCTCTTGTAAAATTTCTACTTCTGGCAATAGATGCATAAAGATTACCAATAGTATTATGAATTATAGCACTCCTTATATTGTTTTTATAGTCTGGATGTTGAAACAACTGATATAATCTGTTTTGTTTTTATAGTATTATGATTTTGGACCGACGCAAAAATCAATGGAAAACCCAAGTGTTTTCCCAGCCCCGCCACACTTAAATCTAACATTGTCCTCAATGTTTGAAAGTTAAAGTATAAGCAATGAAGCATTTAAGAAAGGAGAAACAAGAGACGACACACACAAAGAAAATAAAATAATAAAACAAAACAAAACAAACGAAGGCAAAGTTAACGACAAAGAAGGACAGGGTGAGAGAAAGCAAATCGGATTGTCAATGGTTGTAGAGTGCCAAAACTGTCATCATCCTCTTCACATGGGTTGTCTCCCAACTTCCCTTTGGGTTACCTCCCAAGTAGTGCTAAGTTTATAGTCTTCAGCCAGACTGTTGGACTCTGATGCAATGTACTGAACAAGTTGGAGAGTCACATCCTCCTCTCTAGGCTCAAAGCTCATCTCAATATAGGGATTTAATATGTGCCCATTCACCATGAATGTCTGATTCTTCTCTTTTCTATGAACCTCCAAAGCTCCATGAGGGAAAACTTTTGTAACAACATAAGGACCGTACCACCTAGACTTGAGCTTACTAGGGAAAAGTCTCAATTTTGAATTGTAGATCAACACCTTTTATCCCACATGAAACTCATTCCTAACTAGCCGCTTATCATGATACGCCTTGGTCCGTTCCTTATACAACTTAGCATTCTCATATGCATCATACCTCAACTCTTCAAGCTCATTCAGCTGTAACTTCCTCTTGTCACCTGCTTGCTGCATATCATAGTTGAATTTCTTAATAGCCCAATATGCTCTATGCTCCAACTCCACTGGAAGGTGACATGCCTTCCCAAAGACTAGACGATATGGGGACATGCCAATGGGGCTCTTGTACGCAGTCCGATATGCCCACAATGCATCATTCAAGCGTAGAGACCAATCCTTCCTTCTAGTATTCACTGTCTTCTCTATGATGCTTTTGATCTCTCTATTGCTTATCTCCACTTGACCACTAGTTTGAGGATGATATGGAGTGCCAACCTTATGTGTGATCTCATATTTCTTCATTAAGGAAGCAAAAGCCTGGTTGTTGAAGTGGCTACCTCTATCACTAATTATTTCCCTTGGTGTCCCAAACCTAGTAAAGATGTTATCCTGCAAGAACTTCACAACAACTTAGTGATCATTAGTTTTTGAGGGGACAGCCTCGAGCCATTTAGATATATAATCCACACCCACAAGAATATATAAATAATCAAATGACTTAGGAAATGGACCCATGAAGTAGATACCCCACACATCAAAGAGCTCCACCACTTGAATGTTTTGCAATGGCATCTGATTTCTAGAAGAGATGTTCCATGTTCGTTGGCATCTGTCACAAGAGCTGCAAAACCAAAAAGCATCTTTAAACATATTAGGCCAATAGAACCCATATTGTAATACCTAAAATATCGTTCTCTTCGCTCCAAAGTGTCCTCCACATGCAAATTGATGACAATGTTGGAGAATGCTCATATGCTCCTCCTCTAGAACACACCTTCTGATAATTTGATATGGACAAAATTTGAACCAGTAGGGCTCGTCCCAATAGTAGTACCTAGACATAGACACTAATCGCTTCCTTTCTTGGCTAGACAAACCTGGAGGGAAAACGTTAGTAGTTATATAATTAACAATATTCGCATACCATAGAAGTTGTAAATCAATTGCAAATAACTGCTCATCTGGAAAGTTTTCACTCAAGGGAAGCGTGTTCCCTTCTTCATCACGAAGTAACCTGGACAAGTGATCTGCAACCACATTCTCACTACCCTTCTTGTCCTTAGTCTCAAGATCAAATTCTTGCAGTAAGAGCACCCATCTAATCAACCTAGGCTTAGCATCTTTCTTATCAAACAAAGTAAATATAACAACTAACAATTCTTTTTCAGTAGTAGAATAATTAAGCTGAGCATCATTCAAAGTTCTAGAGGCATAATAAATAGCATGAGGTACCTTGTTAACTCTCTGACCTAGAACAGCTCCCAAAGCATAATCACTGGCGTCACACATGAGCTCGAATGGGAGGTTCCAATCAGGTGCCATCATAATGGGTGCAGATGTAAGTAGCTCTTTCAATGTGTTAAAGTCATTCATGCACTCTTCTGTCCACACAAACTCAACATCTTTAGACAATAGAGCACAAAGAGGTCTAGACATTTTAGAGAAATCTTTTATGAATCTTCTGTAAAACCCTGCATGCCCTAGAAAACTTCTCACACCCTTCACAGATGTAGGAGGAGGTAATTTTGATATGATGTCAATCTTTGCCTTGTCCACCTCAATGCCCCTGCTAGATATTACATGACCTAAAACAAGACCTTGTTGTACCATGAAATGGCACTTCTCCCTATTCAGCACTAGGTTGCATTCCTCACATCTCTTCATAACAAGCTGCAAATGGTAAAGACAATCATCAAAGTCAGAACCAAAAACACTGAAATCATCCATAAATACCTCTATAAATCTCTCCACCATGTTTGAAAATATGCTCATCATGCACCTCTGGAATGTGGCGGGTGCATTACACAAACCGAATGGCATCCTTCTGTATGCAAATGTGCCAAAGGGGCATGTGAATGTGGTCTTCTCCTAGTCCTCTGGTGCTATAGCAATCTAATTATAACCACTATAACCATCTAGAAAACAGTAATGACTATGACCTGCTAACCCTTCTAACGTCTGAAAAAATAAAGGGAAGAGGAAAACGATATTTCTTGGTTTCATTGTTGAGCTTTTTGTAATCAATGCACACTCTCCAACCTGTGGTGAACCTGGTAGGAACAAGCTCATTCTCTTCATTCTCCATCACTGTGATTCCACTCTTCTTAGGCACAACATGAACTGGACTTACCCATTTGCCATCTGAGATGGGGTAGATGATGCCAACAACCAAGAGCTTAAGAACCTCTGCTCTCACTACTTCCTTCATGTGTGGGTTAAGCCATCTCTAAGCATCCCTGCTAGGCTTTGCATTATCTTCAAGGAGGATTATGTGCATGCACTTGGATGGACTTATGCCTTTGATTTCGGCAATGGTCCACCCTAATGCAGTCTTGTGCTCCCTAAGAACTCTCAACAACTTCTCTTGCTCCACCAAACTCAAGTTCGCAGCAACTATCACTGGTAATTTCCGGTTCTCTCCCAAGTAAGCATACTTCAATTGTTCAGGTAGTTGCTTCAATTCTAGTTCTGGTGCCCTGACAATGTGGAAGGGACAAGAGCAGTATTAGTAGACACAAGAGTTTCAAAGGAAGGTACATACTTACTTGCATAAGGCTTAGAAGCCTCAAGAGAATGCACAGCTTCATGGAGGTCTATCTCTGTAACATCACATCCACGTCCATAATTCAGCCTTGTGAGGTTGTGGGCTATGCATGCCTCCAAAGGGTCAATGCTATGTACCTGAAACACTTGCTCAACAACGCTTCCTACCACATCAATCTTGAAACAATCATGGTTATCATGTGGCAATTTGATAGTGTCAGACAACATGAATTCTATCTTCTTACCATTAACTTTCATGCGTATAGTCCCTTTTTCACACTTATCTTCGTATCAGCAGCTACCATAAAGGGTCTACCAAGAATAATAGGTAATGAAGATGGCATAGGGGAATCTTCCATATCCAGAACAACAAAATCAACAGGCAAAATAAATTCATTTACCTAAACCAAAACATCCTCTAATATACCTCTAGGTCTTATGATGCTTCTATCTGCCAATTGCAATATAATTGAGGTTGGTTTGAGCTCCCCTAACCTCAACTCCTCATAAACGGTATAAGGCATTAAGTTAATGCTTGTTCCTAAATCAAGGAAAGCACGTTCAAACAGACGGTCACCAACCCTGCAAGGAATAGTAAAACTATCTGGATCTTTTAGTTTAGGTGGTAGCTTTCTCAATAAAACCGCACTTACCTCCTCAGTCAATGCAACTTTCTCATGTTCCTGAAACTGTCTTTTGTGTGTACACCAATCCTTTAAAAACTTAGCATAAGATGGAATCTGTTTAATTGCATCAAGTAAATGAATGTTGATTTCTACTTTTCTCAAAGTTTCAAAAATATCAAGAAGATGTTTTTCTTTCTTTTGCTTAACTAACCTTTGAGGGAAGGGTAGCAATATCACCTTCTCCTTCTCACCTACCTCTGCGGCTGGTGGTGGTTCAACATTTTCTGGTTCATTCTCATCTATCCCCACCTTGTTGTCAACTACCTTGACACTTCTAAGGATTGTCACAGCCTTGACCTGCTCCTGGCCTCCTGGATTAGGTATGGTTTGAGATGGAAACTCTCCTTTCTTCCTCTCACTTTATTCCTTTGCCATTTGCCCTACTTGTGCCTCCAATCTCTGAATAGCTTAGCTAGTTGTTGCTTCTAGTTTCTGAATGTTCTGACTAGTTAGAGCATTTGTCTGTTGCTGTGCAGTCAAGAATTGGAGTATGGCACCTTCAAGATTATTCTTCTTCTTGTCAGTATTTGGTTGTGCCACCTATGATGAAGCATGATAATTACTTCCCTGCTGGAAATTCTTCTGATACCCTTGTGGATTAAGCACATTCTGACTGTTTTCCAAGAGAAATTTGGGTGGTATTTCCATCTTGGATTATAAGTGTTTGAGTATGGGTTGTTCTTGAGATGATAGTTGTTTTTCCCCACATAATTAGCTTGCTCATGATCTGTAAAACAAGACATAGGACAAGTCTCAGTAGTATGATTAGAATGAGAACATATAGCACATACCTCGACTTTAGCAACTTGTTGAACTTGAGAGATGTTCTGAGCTGACATTGTTTTCACCAGCATATCTAACTTTTTCTCCATTGCTGCCATTTGACTCTGGACTCCACCATTTGTGCTAACTTCATAAACACCTTTACTTTTTACTCCTTGTCTCCCTCTTGATGAGAATTGCTGAGAATTTTCAAGGGTCTCAAATAGCTCAATGGCTTCATCACTGCTCTTTTCCATAAGCACACCTCCACAAGCTGAATCAACAAGACTTTTGTTAATATCATTTAAACCTTCATAAAAAGCTTGTACCTGATCGTCTTGAGATAGATTGTGGTGTGGACACTTGAGAAGCAACTCCTTGAAATGCTCCCATGCCTCAAAGAAAATATCTCCATCCTTCTATTGAAAGGCTTGAATCTCCCTTTTAAGTTGTCTTATCTTTTGGGCTGGGAAAAACTTCTTCAAGAATTTAGTAGCCAATTGTTCCCAAGTATTAATGGAACCTGCAGCCAGAGAATTCAACCACAACTTAGCATTATCTTTTAATGAGAAAGGAAAAAGAATTAACCTGATTTCTTCTTGAGTTAAGCCCTGGATGTTCTGAGTCTTGCAGAGATTGAAGAAATCCCTAATGTCCAAGTATGGATCCTCAGAAGGTGTGCCTCTAAAGTGTGGCACCATGTTAAGCAATTGAGGTGATAAATTGAAGCTGCCTTGTGCAGTTGGTTGGTAGGCAATGCATGATGGTTGATTAAGGTTTTGAGGGACAAAGGAGTCCTTCATTGGCCTTCGAACCTGTTCATCCCGCATTTCGTTCTCTGATTCTGATATTTCTCCTTCTTCAAAATCTTCTCTTTGTGTGTTAAATTTTGCCCTCTCAGCTTGCTTTCGAAGACGTCAAAGAGTTCGTTCAATCTCAGAATTGTAGGCAACAACCGCTAAATTTTGGGATCGACGACCTTGCATAAACGAAATTCAACCTGTAAAAGAAAACCAAAAATCAATTTCAACACAAACTAATTACACAGTCCCCGGCAACGGTGCCAAAAACTTGTTGTACAAATAGCAACCTAAAAATTACGCAACTATATGGACGTTTTAACTCGCAAGTGCACAAGATCAGACAGATAGTATAGAAAGCAAATACGAGATCATTCCCACGAGGATTGGATTAATATGTGCTAAAGGATGATTTTAAGATGATTTTGAAAACTGAAAATTTCGAAACAAAATATTAAAAACAGCGTTTGATTAAAAATAGAATTGGATCGAGGTTAAAACAATGTGAGAAAACCAGTTAGGGATTCGATGTTCACCGCTAATCTTCTTCCTTAAGCAAACGATATGCACAATGCTACAAAACAGATTTTCGATGCTCATGTTTGTCAACCTAAATGCATGATATCTACTCTTTAAATTATTGATTTCCCTAAGCAACAAGTTAGGCATGGGTATCTACACTAACTCTTTTCATTCATAAAGTGTTTAACATGGTATCTACTAAGTTGCACTTTAAGAACGCATAACACAATGGAAATCGACAAACACACAACTCCTAGAACATGGTATCTATTCTAGTTATTCATGATGATTAATTTCAAGAACTTATAACTAGTTCTTTTGTTACTCTCACAGGCACAAGATTCGGTCATCTAAATTTACCTATATAAAAAACTCAAAACACAGCATGCATATGGTGATCAAGCATAACATAACATATGTAAAGAGTAAAATATAATATGAAATTAATCAATTAAGCATCACAAAAGTAGTTTACAACAAAAACATATCGAAATCCTTAAAGAAACATGATTAGGGCTTCAATCGAGCCCTAACTAAAGTACTTAGTTACCCATAATTTAAATAGACAGCAAGAACATACAAAACAGAAAATAAAAAGAGGAAGAAGATAGCTCTTGGTGTGGCTGCTGGGATTGAGGCTGAGGGCAACGCTGCTGCTGCCCAATTGTGTGAGGTAGAGGGAGTCACTGCTGTGCAGAATTGAAGGAGAGAGAGAGAGACGCTGCTGCCAAGTCCAAGTTGTGGGCGTTGTTGCAAATTGAGGTGAGGCAGAGAGAAGTCCCTGCTGCCGAATTGAGGGTTCCCAACGTTTCTGCAGTTTTTTTAGGGAGAAAAAACGGATTTTCGTCAAAGTCCGCTAGAGAGAGAGGCGTTTCTGCCTTTTTGTGTGGGAGAATGACTCTTTGCTTGCTGCCTTTTTGTCTTCCATGTGCGTTTTCCTCTTATCCCATGTATGTGTCTGCCCCTGTGCTTCCCAGAATTGATGTGGGTGTTAATTTTCTTAATGAGGGAGAGAGATGTTATTGTTTGCATTCGCTGCTCAATCAATCCTCACGTTGTGGCTGCTCCTCTCCCTTTATTTATTTATTTTTTTATCTTCCTTTTTCTGATTAAAACGCTTCCTCCCGTAACCCTAATAAACTAGGTCTCTAGTTGTCCAAGCCCGATAAGGATTAGAAAACTTGAAATAGAAGGAATGCTGAATTCCAGCTCAGCCTGACCTTGCTGTACTAAAATGGCCATAACTCATTCTAGAAAACTCAAATTCACAAACCATAAAATTCTCTAGAAACTAGACTTCCGTATCTTTCCAACGATATATGGCCCATCAGCTAGTTCTTCCCGAGCAGGTGCAGTTAATTTCAAGAAGTTGCCACATCTGCTGAAGTCTATTTCAAAGTTTCCTCATTAGATTTCCAAAATAGCACTCATTAACTCCTTTTGTAACTTTGCTTCCAAAAATCCTACAAAATACAAAAACAAGCTAAGTATTGAGAAAATATAGGAAATATGCTAAGAAAAGCATAAGAAAACAAGATAAAACGTCGCATAAATATGCTCCTATCAAATCTCTCCTTAGTTCCAGTAATTGAATAGGATAAAATATTCATAAACAGTACAAAGTGAACAGTAGTATGTGATAATATGAAAAGACTTAAAGTTGCAAAATAAAAGTAGATTCTTTTTTTGCTGAACACAAACAAACAATATGAAAATATTAGTATTACTCAAACAAACAATAAACTGTGATTAATACCAAACTGTGATTAGCCTGATTTTAAATATGGGTTCCATCCTCAAGGTACTTTACTATAATCTCATACTATTAAAATGCTAAACATGGCTCTGATATCAAATTCGAACAGAGGGGCTTTGCTGAATGAGGATATGGCCAATACAACTACTAAACACTAAGCCTTGAACATGGAACTGCATAAACACAAGCCAACTCACAGGGCTACAAAGGCAGAACTCAGAGGTTCTTGGACTCAGAGGTCCCCTGACTATTGTTTAGCAGTTATCTTGGCACTCATATACTCATAAATAGAGTGTTCAAGCAAAGTATGATCTTCAATTTAGCAGGTCAATAGTATATGATTATAGTATTTCCCTGTTCTGGACTAGAAGCCTTCTTGAGAAACCACTAAAAAAGGAAAGAAAGAAAGCTTACTTAGGGATTTGGTTGAATCTGGATTGAACTTTCTATTGATGAAACACAACTTTGTACATAAACTTAAAAATACAACTATAATTTACAAGAGCTCAACACATGAGCACCTATGGGAAACTAAGAAAGAAAAGTGGAAAAAGTATAAAGGATTTTTTGAAAAGTGTTTTTTGGGAGAGCTTTGGAGAGTTTTAAGGATGAGAAGTATTCTTCAGTGGGTTGCTACACTTTTCTCAAGTGTGTGTCTTCCTTGCATGTTTGCCTTTTATTTATATACATAGATTGTAAGATAACAACAAAAGAGGAGGTTGCGTGTATATGAAAGTATTCTATATGTAGCATGTGAATTCTGACAACTTTGTCTGTTCTGTATCTGGTTGTGCTGTTCTTGCATGCTTCTTGCTGGACATCTGTATTTCTTCTGGTAATTTCATCTTCTAACAACATTTTCCTTTCTTCACCACCTTTTCTTCCCTCTTGGCAATTTTTTCTTCTACCTTGACGACTTTTTCTTTTATTCTAGCAACTTTTTCTTCTCCCTTGACAACTTTTTTCTACCTTGTCACTATTCCTCCATTATATTTTTCTTTTATGTACATAAAGTTCCATGAAGTGAAAGTCTTTTGGTGCATTGAAGTCCACTAAGTTATTTTTCCATATTTTTCTAGTACCCTTCCATCATACATTAGCTGATATTTTATCTCGTAGGATGGAATATTACAGAGGAGGCCAAAGACCAATGACACCAAGAGGAATGCCATTAAACACAACATCAACAAGAATAATTTCCCCAGTTCCTTTTAGACAAACTTTCATACCAGATAGACAATATCCCCTATATAAATACATCTCCAAGACAGATAGCTCTAGATACTAAGCCAGATGTCACTACCACACCTACATCTCCCAGCATTAGGCATATAGTTCCTGCTCAAACGGCTAACATAGCACTAGATTGCATAGCCATTGATGACCACCACTAATTAGTATTAGAAAGAGACGAGACAACGAAGTTTTAGACATATCATAAAGATTTTACTCATCCTATAGAAGAGCAAGCCATACTAGATAGTTTTTGGAAAATAGCCAAAACAACCACGCATGATAGGAATGTTTTCAAAGAATTTCATCTCACACTAAATAGTTTAGCAGCATATTTTAGAAAGAAGTATTTAGATAGTTCTAAGACAGAACATGCATCAGCATCAGCATCATCTTATCAAACAGCAAAGAATAAACCCAGATCCACCCATTATGTAGTTTTTTAAGGACATAATCCAGGAATCTATACTCGTTGGGAAGATGTAGTTGTACAGATAGCAAAATACCCAGAAGTTGCATTATGGAAAGGTTATGACAATGAAAAAAGTGCATTTAGGGCATTTGCAAAATTCATAGATAGAATAGGAAATTGCATAAAGAACCCACAGTAGGAAAAGCATACCAACCGAGAAGAATCAAGGTAAATCCTTTTAATAATAGTAAATGGACATTTTAGAAGAAACGGAAAAGAAATAGTCAGGACAGAAGACTTTTATGATAATGAGCAAATCTGCATGTGTTGGCTTTCTCCTACTAAATGTTCTGTGTGATAATTTTCTTCAAAATCTTCTAGTACTAGGGCTTTCCATTTTTGTACATGGATTTCTTCTATCTTTTAATCTCTGTGTATTTCGGAGTTATTTTGTTGGGAATGATCTCTGAAAGCAAAATTTCCTAGGAGATTGCTTTTGACTTGGGTGTCTTGCGTAATTACTAACTTTGAATAAGATGGTACCAACTTGGTTTTGTATCTTTGTACATGCCCATGAGAGGGCCACTGCAATGCTAAATCTTCGACTCATTCTGGTGGAGTAGCTTGTATTTATGCAGTAGTTCTGGTTCCTCGTATATGGTAGTATAAAAGTGACCTCATGAGAATTGTAGGAAAATCTGTTTGAATGTATGGTATGGATTTATCTGAGAATTGGAAGTAGTCAACTATATCGAAGTCTAAAAGGAGTAATGGTGTAACTTAATAAAAACTTGGAAAATCTGGAATGAAGAAAGGCTCAAAAGAATCTAGGTCTATTGAAAGTTTGAAAATGGTTAAGGAGGGAGATTGGTGTTCAAAATCAACTTTATGAATAAAGCGATGAGGGCTTGGAATCTAAAACTCAATTATTGACCTAAAATAAAAAAGAATAACATAAAATGACTGACCTCTCAACTCGGTTTCGATTGATAATTGTTATTAACTCCATTTATTCTATCACTAGTATTACGTTCTAATGATATTTTCTCTATTGGTTAGTGGAAGGTCGCACGTCTCCCGTTCGACGCTTGTAAGAAATGAGGTCGACAGTCAATGTATGAATCCCATCACCCAATATCGGTGTACCAAAAAAATATATATAAATGCCCCCCGAAGACATCTTGAATTCGAGAGGGTGAGGGGTACTAAACATGGCCTAGCTAGTGTCTAGGTTCAATGTATTGCATTTACATCTACATGAAGTGATTTGATCGCCTGAGAAATAACACGGAAAATCCTAATCTTTTTGTCTTCGTTAATAAATATAAGCAAAAATTTGTAAAACTGCAACTCCGACAACAAACAATTTGTAATTCTCATCTCAAGTTAACAAGGCCGGCATGCACCAATATTATATAATAAATAAACAATCTTCTTGTCTTTCCTTTTGAATTGATACAACATTCCCCCTATATATACCTCTTAGTACGTATAACCCTAAACATCACCTCCAACATACCATCTCACAACTTTTTTGAATTTAATTATCAAGTTCTCGAAAATGGCTTCAAGAACTTCGACACATAAGTTCATCTCCCTACTAATCTCTTCACTTGCCATTATTCAAATGGCAATGGCCGGAGACCCGGACATCCTTAGTGACTTCATAGTACCTCCGAATGCAACGGCATATGCAAACTTCTTTACATACACTGCGTTTCGTTCCCTAGTTGGTGGAGCTTCTCTGACCACCTTCAAGGTCTTGAAGGCAACCATGGCCGAGTTCCCCGCCCTAAATGGTCAAAGTGTTTCATACGCGGTGCTTTAGTTCCCGTCCAACGCAACCAACCCACCGCACACCCACCCCTGCTCTGCTGAGCTCCTCTTCCTCGTCGACGGTTCCCTTGAAGTTGGCTTTGTTGACACGAAAAACACCCTCTTCACTCAAACTCTTCAAGCTGGCGATATCTTTGTGTTTCCAAAGGGACTTTTATTGGTGACTAAGCTGCATCACTGGCAGCTGACTTGGCAGACTAAGCTGCTGCTGACTCAAGGAGGAAGGTGTCACTAACAAAAGGCACGAAGGAAGAGCATGGATGTCAGCTGTGTGTGTGTGTGTGTGAGTGTGTGAAGCAGTTAGTAGAATCTGTGTGTGTGAAAGCAAATCAAGGAGAGTGCAAATGTGTGTGAAAGATGACATCATAGAGTCATCACCTCTCTAATTGATTTTGAGAGAATGTGAGAGTGTATATTCCATGTAACTTGATCATTTTAAAAAATAAGAAATATAGAAATCTCACGGGAGCAAGAAGTCAGTCATAGCTGACCTACCTCAATTCAGGAAATCTCACTAAGGCATTTCATCAAACACCTTGAGTGCAGATGATCATCACACTGATCATCACCTAAACACTGCAAGTTCTTTCAATCAAATTTCACTAAACCTAAACAGAGAATCAAACAAAGAAACTGAATGCATCACAAGCTAGTCTCGATTCAAGATTTCAGCTAGAGATTAAGGCTTATAGATCAAACCTTGCATGCCGCTGTTCTTGCTGAATGTTGTAGTCGATCCCAATCCGTGAAGAGATCATCATCCTCTTCTGTAAACCGATCGCAAGCGACCATCATCCCTTGCGATTCCACTGAAGTTTGGTCATCCAACATGGTATCAGAGCTCTGAGATCATATCTTTGGGGCGTCTGTCTGTGGTGAAACCGAGCAGAAGTCGAGCAGGAGTTACCTTCACTGCCAAGTCATGGTTGGTACTGGAGGAGGTGAACCGAAGATCCCTGTATTCACAGGAGTAAACTATGACTTTTGGAATATAAAGATGAAAACAACACTGAAAGCATGCGATCTATGGACAATTATCACTCAAGGCTTACCTGATCCTGAGTTTGAACATGACAATGAAGAGCTGGACATAGCAGCAAGCCATGCTGATCAAATCAAGAACGCCAAGGCCTTGAATCTGATTCAGAATGCAGTTTCAGAGGAGATCTTCCTAAGAATCTCAAATGAACATATAGCCAAAAGTGCCTGGGAGATTCTGCATAAGGAGTACAGAGGAGATCCTAAGGTGAGAGCAGTTAAATTACAAGGTCTTAGAAGAGATTTTGAGTACACACGTATGAAGAATGATGAATCCTTTTCTACATACATGACTAGATTGTTAGTTGTCGTTAATCAAATGAAAACATATGGTGAGGATGTAACTGAAAAGAGATTAGCACATAAAATCCTGATAAGCTTGACTCAACCCTATGATTCAATTGTGTCCATAATTGAAGAAACTAGAGACTTAGAACAAATTAGTGTTGAGAGTATCTCTGCATCAATCAGGGCTTTTGATCAACGTTTGGAAATGCATACTGAGGGTGATGTTGAGAAAGCTTTCTCAAGCATGAGTGTGAGCAATAAGTCTCAAGTACAGTCAAATCAGGGAAAGTTCAAGAAGCAGCAGTTCGAAGGTGGAAACAAAGGATGGACTAATAGCAAATTCAAAGGAAATGCTAAGTATGAGAACATGTTCTCTGGGAATCAGAAGGGTGAAACCAGTGGTTCTAAGGATGCTTGCAAGAATTGCAACAAACTTCACTGGGGTGAATGCTGGTTCAAAGGCAAGGTGAAGTGTTTCAAGTGTTCTAAGTTTGGCCACATTTCCAAGGACTGTTCTGAAAACCAGATTGCTAATCTAGCTCAGAAAGTGAATGAAGAAGAAGGCAACATGTTCTATGCTTGTCATTCAGCCTCCATTGAGAAGGATGTGGGTGTGTGGTATTTGGATAGTGGGTGCAATAACCATATGACTGGTCATGAGTCTTTACTAACTAACATTGATCGAAGTATGCATGTAAAAGTGAAGATGGGTACTGGAGAGTTAGTCCAAGCAGCAAGGAAAGGTTCCTTGCTGGTTCATACTGACCAAGGTGACAAGTACATCAGGGAAGTGATGCTTGTACCTGGTTTGGATGAAAACCTACTAAGTGTAGGACAGATGGTGGAACATGAATATTGTCTTGTGTTTGGGGACAGTACAGTAGAGGTCTATGAAGATAAGACCATGAAACAAAAGGTTGCCAAGGTCCCTATGACAGGCAGCAGGTGTTTCAAGCTTTCTCTGGACTATGTGATTCCAGTAGCTAGAAGGGCAGAAGCAAAGGAGAGCACAGAGCTATGGCACAGGAGGTTTGGACATCTGAACTATGCAAGCCTAAAACTGCTAAGACAGAAGGACATGGTGGTTGGTCTACCTAGCCTAGAAGGTGATAAAGAACTCTGTGAGGGGTGTATATCAGGGAAACACCATGTGAGTCCTTTTGACACAGAAGAGGCTTGGAGGGCTACTGTACCTCTTGAGTTAATACACTCAGATGTGTGTGGTCCTATGCAAACAGAAATAATGGGAGGTCACATGTATTTCCTTACTTTCATTGATGATCACTCTAGAATGTGCTGGCTGTATTTCCTAAGACACAAGTCAGGTTTGTTGAATGTGTTCAAGAAGTTCAAAGCTATGGTTGAACTACAAAGTGGGTGCAAGGTGAAGAAGTTAAGAAGTGATAGAGGTGGAGAGTACACCTCAAATGAATTCTAAAGCCTCTGTGAAGAGCATGGAATAGAGAGACAGCTGATAGTGGCCTACTCTCCTCAGCAGAATGGAGTTGCTGAGGGGAAAAACAGGACTATAGCAGAGATGGCTAAGTCTATGTTACATGGTAAGCATCTACCCTATGAGTTCTGGGGTGAAGCAGTTAACACTGCAGTATACATCCTAAATAGATGTCCTACCAAGGTTGTGTAGAGCAAGACTCCATTTGAGAAGTTCTTTGGTAGAAGACCAGGAGTGTCACATCTGAGAGTATTTGGCTCTATATGCTACATGCACATTCCATCTCAGAAGAGACAGAAACTAGATGATTCAAGTGTCAAAGGTGTCCTAGTTGGCTATGGTAGCTGTGAGAAGGGCTACATAATCTATAATCTGCAAACTAGAAAGGTTGTGGTGTCAAGGAGTGTGATATTCAATGAAGAAGGAAGCTGGGATTGGAAGAAACATGCAGAAGTACAGGGATCCATACCTTTGAGTTTTGACACTGGAACTGATGGTGCTACACCAGCAACTCAAAGTCCTCTAACTACAATCATCAGTTCAAGTTCAAACTCAAGTTCTAAATCTGGTCCTAGTACAAATCCTAGTCCTAGTCCTTGTGATTCACCCAGCTCAAGTTTTGGAGATAAACTAGTAAGGCTAAGAAGTCTAATTGAGGTTTATGCTAGGTGTCACATGTGCATAATAGAACCTGAAAGTTTCAGTGAAGCAATCAGGAATTCAGCTTGGAAGAAAGCTATGGAAGATGAAATTCATATGATTGAAAAGAATGACACATGGGAACTAACATTGAGACCTACTGACAAACTAGTGATTGGTGTCAAGTGGGTGTACAAAACCAAGCTTAACGTGGATGGATCTGTTCATAAACATAAGGCCAGATTGGTAGCTAAAGGATATGCTCAGAAACCAGGAGTTGATTTCAATGAGACCTTTGCACTAGTTGCAAGGCTTGATAGTATCAAAATACTAATTGCCTTAGCAACACAGAAAGAGTGGAAGCTATTTCAACTTGATGTGAAATCAGCATTTCTAAATGGTGTTCTAGAGGAAGAGGTGTATGTGGATCAGCCTAAAGGTTTTGATGTTCAAGGACATGAAGCCAGTGTCTACAAGCTAAACAAGGCACTCTATGGACTGAAGCAGGCACCAAGGGCCTGGTATGCGGAGATTGATTCCTACTTACTAAGTTGTGGTTTTGAAAGAAGTGCAAGTGAAGCTACCTTGTATTTAAAATTCAAGAAAGATGAAGGAACTCTAATTGTGTCAATCTATGTAGATGACATTATCTACAAAGGTGACAGTGCTGCTATGATGGCTGAGTTCAAGCATGACATGATGAACAAATATGAGATGACAGACCTGGGATTACTGCATCATTTCCTAGGGATGGGTGTTCTACAGTCAAGCAATGGCATCTTCATTCATCAAAGGAAGTATGCTACCACATTGCTATAAAAAGTTGGACTCAAAGACTGCAAACCAGTGAGTACTCCTCTAGTGACAGCAGAGAAGCTGCAAAGAGATGATGGCAGTGAAGCTGTAGATGAGCAACTCTATAGGCAGATTGTGGGAAGTCTGCTCTACCTTACTGCTACTAGACCAGACATAATGTATGCCTCAAGTCTACTGTCTAGATTCATGCACAATCCTACCAAGAAGCAATTAGGAACTGCTAAGAGTGTCCTAAGATATGTCCAAGGTACACTAACCTATGGAATTGAATATAAGAAGGGAAAAGCAGCAACCTTGGTGGGTTTCTGTGACAGTGATTGGGGAGGCTCAGAAGATGACATGAAAAGCACATCTAGATATGCTTTCTCATTTGGTAATGGAGTGTTTTCTTGGGCATCTGTCAAGCAGAGTAGTGTTGCTCTTTCAACAGCAGAAGCTGAGTATGTAAGTGCCTCTGAGGCAACTACTCAAGCTATATGGCTAAGATTTGTTTTGGGAGACTTGGGAGAAGAACAAATAGAGGCTACTCCTCTACTATGTGACAGTATGTCAGCCATTTCCATGGCTAAAAATCCAGTCTTTCATCAGAAGACCAAGCATATAACCAGACGGTTCCATTACATCAGAGATGCAATCCATAATGAAGAGATTACTCTACACTATTGCAAGTCAGAAGAACAACTTGCAGACATATTCACCAAAGCTCTACCTAGAGAAAGATTCAACTACCTAAGGGGCTTTCTGGGAGTGGTTCTAGTGACTAGCTTAGGAAGGGTTGTTGGTGACTAAGCTGCATCACTGGCAGCTGACTTGGCAGACTAAGCTGCTGCTGACTCAAGGAGGAAGGTGTCACTAACTAAAGGCACGAAGGAAGAGCATGGATGTCAGCTGTGTGTGTGTGTGTGAGTGTGTGAAGCAGTTTAGCAGAGTCTGTGTGTGTGGGAGCAAATCAAGGAGAGTGCAAATGTGTGTGAAAGATGACATCATAGAGTAATCACCTCTCTAACTGATTTTGATAGAATGTGAGAGTGTATATTCCATGTAACTTGATCATTTTAAAAAATAAGAAATATAGAAATCTCACGGGAGCAAGAAATCAGTCATAGCTGACCTCCCTCAATTCAGGAAATCTCACTAAGGCATTTCATCAAACACCTTGAGTGCAGATGATCATCACACTGATCATCACCTAAACACTGCAAGTTCTTTCAATCAAATTTCACTAAACCTAAACAGAGAATCAAACAAAGAAACTGAATGCATCACGAGCTAGTCTCGATTCAAGATTTCAGCTAGAGATTAAGGCTTAGAGATCATACCTTGCATGCAGCTGTTCTTGTTGAATGTTGTAGTCGATCCCAATCCGTGAAGAGATCATCGTCCTCTTCTGCAAACTGATCGCAATCGACCATCATCCCCTGCGATTCCACTAAAGTCTGGTCATCCAAAAACTTTTGCATTTTCAGTACAATTCTAATTCTCAAGAGCCTGCTATTGCGATCTCTGCGTTTGGAAGTGCAAATGCAGGAACTTTTTCAGTCCCCACCACTTTGTTTGCGACCGGCATTGATGACAATGTGTTGGCTCTCTCCTTCAAGACTAACGTTGCCACCATTCAGAAGCTCAAGGCTGGTCTTGCTCCCAAGCCATGATGATAGAATATAATAAACCTAATTCTAATTTGTTCGTTATTCTTTTCTTCCATACCTTGTTTAACAAATACGTTTGAATAATTACCCTTCGTTTGAGAGGGTCAGTCTGTATTACATCTAGCTTCATTCGTTCTCACATTTACCATACTAATTGTGATTCATTTGAGAATAAAAATCTCACTTTCTTTTGAGTTGTTGAACTCAGGACTCGTTTGATGATTATTTCGTTTTTTATGTGTTATTTTTTTTTTTTTTTGTGCTTGAGGCATAGAGAAAATATAGTAAAAAAAGAAGGGAGAAAAAAAAAAGTGGTGGAATAGAGAGAAATAAATAAATTAAAGAAGCAAGAATGAAAACAAAATCTAGAAAGTGAAACTCACAAAAATAAAATCTCATTTGATTACCATTTTATTTTTAATTTCTAATTTCTATTTATATTTTTTTATATAATGAGAAGGAAATTTATACACCGTAAATATCGACCTTACCTTTTACAATAGTGGAACACGAGACCTCCCAACATACAACGAGTGGAGAGGAATACCACTAGTATACTGTAGTACCAAGTGACTCTAATTTCTAATTTCTCGATCCCTCTTTTCTCCTTTCTTCTCAACACCAAAAGTGAATAGCTGGAAACTAAAAACGAAATGATTATTAAACGGGTCTATAATATTTGGTTTTGTTTCCATTGTGTCTACTTTTTCTTTCTGCGTTTGTTCTCCATTTCTTCTACAATAATGTATTTCCTCCGCTCTTTTCATCGCTCACCTCTTCATATCTTAAACATAAAAAGTATAAAGAAAAAATAAAATGGTTATTAAACATGTCCTTAATTTGAAATTTATAGTCATCTAGAGAGCCAGAGCTGCAAGAGTTTCCTTACTCTTCCATACCCACTTTACCTTACACTTCCATACCACTTTCAAAAGAATGAATATATACTGATTCATTAGTCTCACTCAATTGAAATATATATGTTACCTTATTTATATTGACGAGTCCTAGATGTATTAGAGCTGTGATATACAATGTGGTATAATAATGTGATCACCCAAACGTAATCCGTTAAGGCGGACAATGCTTGCACCTCCTCGGACTTGTAATTACAATGCTCTGGATGCCGCCGTGTGTTGTTCAACAAACAACTAGGTAATCCTCCTCAGACATCTCATAAAAAACAATATCAATAATTATTTACATCTCTTATATATTAATAAACACCGTGTTGCGCTAGAAATTGTATAGCAGATTAAATAAACCGGAAAAAAAGAAGTTTGGACTTGAATATACTTTGAATTTTGGCTTAGTTCTTGACTAGTTTGTCTTCCATGTTTTCTCAGTCAGAGGAACAATCTCTTAAAAATAATGCAATTGAGCTGTGGTTGTAAAATTCGGGCATATATATACTTCCGATTTAATATTTCGTGGCGATGAAGATGAGCAAAAACATTTTTGTTTCAGGCATGAAATTTCCCATACAAAGACAAACTAACAACTGTGGCTGCAGCTACAACAAGAAACATTGTTATCTTCATCAACTTTAATTTGACATCAGATAAGCCTGCAGCGAAAACACAAAACCAACTTACCCCTATAAATAGTGCCCTTGTAGAGCCCTAAACATCTCATCCAACGGCCTCCAACATCCTAGTAATAGTGCACTACCGAAACACATACATTTCTACTATGGCCTCCCTCAGATTCTTCTCACTGCTAGTCGCTGCATTTGCCATTGTTCAAATGGCAATGGCCAGTGACCCGGACATTCTTACCGACTTCTTTGCTCCTCCCAATGGGACAGTGGATGGAAACTACTTCACATACACTGGCTTTCGCGCTCTCATTGGAGGCGGCCCTCCCACGGCTTTCAAGGTCTTGAAGGCAACCCTAGCTGAGTTCCCTTCTCTGAAT
Organism: Oemleria cerasiformis; assembly: GCA_037349345.1. NCBI lineage: Eukaryota > Viridiplantae > Streptophyta > Magnoliopsida > Rosales > Rosaceae > Oemleria > Oemleria cerasiformis. Next base: position 11,445,577 of record JAZGTL010000009.1, on the reverse strand, counting down.
GGTCAAAGTGTTTCGTACGCAGTGCTTGAATTCCCAGCTGCGAGCACCAACCCACCACACACTCACCCTCGCTCTGCCGAGCTCCTTTTCCTCGTTGATGGAACCCTAGAAGTCGGTTTCGTTGACACCAAGAACCAACTCTTCACCCAAACTCTGAAGGTCGGTGATCTTTTCGTGTTTCCCAAGGGACTTGTGCACTTCCAGTACAATGCTGATGCACAAAACCCAGCTCTGGCTGTTTCTGCCTTCGGAAGTGCAAATGCAGGAACTGTATCTCTCCCCACCACTTTGTTCGCCACCGGTATCGACGACAATGTCCTGGCGATCTCCTTCAAGACTGATGTCGGCACCATTCAGAAGCTCAAGGCTGGACTAGGCTCCAAGCCATGAAGATAGAATTGTTTATTGTTATAACTTTTTCTTTCAATAACTTTCTTTGAGTAATTACCCTTAAAATGGTGAAACTTGAAGGGTTTTCTCATCAGCATGTATTACATCGTTCATCACGATTATTTTTTGTAAACCTCACAATTGTTATACTATTCTCCACTTTTTAAATTTTGAACTCTAATTTGGATTATTTGACTTTGAGACAAATATAAAAGTTATAACTTTAGGGATAGCCCAAACAGTGAAACCAAAAGATAGATGAAGATGAAACAGATAATTGGAGACTCATCGCTTTTTCTCTTAAAATTGTTTAATGATGAAAATAATTTTCGAACAAAATCATACAAAAAATCAGACCAAAAAGAAAAATGCAAGATATTATCCTTTTCTAGGTGATAATTCTTAATGTAAGGCATAAATATTCTCCAAAACCTACATCAGTATTCCGAAATTGAGGGATGAACCGATTGGAAACGAAACATACCGCAAGTCAGCTTACAGTCTTCTACCTCTTCTACCACCCTTTCTTCTAGTGCTGTCAGTTGGGATTGGAGTCGCATCCTCTGGAAGAAAGAAAGAGAGTAAGATTTGTGATCACCCAAAAACATAAATAAAAACATAGTTGGCATTGTACATGATACGAATCTAGGTTCACTCGATATTTTACTATATTTAAACCAAAAACCTCGGCCAAATCACCTAATGTAGAATGTTGATAATGGAAATGATGAAAAAATTATGATATTATATTGTTACTATATTTGATGCATAGTAATGGAAAACATTTTTTTGATAAACGAAAGGGCTTACCAATGCGGCCAATTTTCATTCCAGAACGAGCAAGGGCTCGTAGTGCAGACTGAGCACCAGGACCTGGTGTCTTGGTTTTGTTGCCTCCTGTAGCACGGAGCTTAATATGAAGAGCGGTAATTCCTAGTTCCTGCTCAACATCGAAAATACAATTCATTATACTGAAGAGGCATTAAGATATACATCACTTTAGTATCTAATCAGCTGGACAATAATTTTCAGTTGTTAATCATGACCGTATTTAATGGGATATGAAGAAGACCTTGCATCTCTGAGATACATCCTGTGCTGCAAGCATGGCTGCATAAGGTGAAGACTCATCCCTATCAGCCTTGACCTTCATCCCACCTACACATAATTTCTTACGGCATCAGGTACGCAGCCAACTCCAATTATTCAAATAAAAAATACGGCCAAATAAAGTGGTGAAGATGAATACAAACTACAATCACATTACAAAAATAGTCATGTCAAATGTACACATCACATTAGGAGAGTCAATCGTGTTCCAATAAAAATCTATGGTAACATACCTAGGCTAACCAACTAGAACAACTCAAAGACTGAGCACCCTTCAAACCAATGTTATGCTTCAGAAGTACTGATGACAAATTTCGGCCCAACCCCAGTGGAATAAACAGGACTTTACGGAAATCAAAGTGTCGTGACAGGGAAACTTAAGTATCCAAGAAATAGGTCACCACTACAACTGGTGCTGCAAATATACCTCATTAGACAAGGCCAAGTCACAACCATTTGCGACTTTAATTAGATGTTACTAGTTCTATAAACCCACCATGTTTATTATCAAGACAAACACAGATACATGAAGGACAAGCCAAACAATATTACACATACCAGTAATGCGAACAAGGGTTTCTCTTCCAGATAAATCAGTCACATGCTGCAGTTATCAAAGGAAATGAAAGTATTAAGTCCAACTCAAAGATAATAAAAGATAGATGTGTAGTTTTATCACAGATAAAAATACCGATACTTTACAATGAAAGTGTCATTGAAGGATGCATAAATGTGAGCCACACCAAATGCATGTTCTCCGTCTCTTAGAACTGGTCCAAGGGTCACAGTGTCTTCCTTTGGTTCCCTTTGCTTCCTCCTGGACGACTGGCAAAACCCACACCAAAAATTATAAAACATAAATAGGATAGGGATCCTACATACACTCCATGTTTCAAACTCTTATTTTCTGTCAACACAAATATCATACAGCGCATGATCAATTCAAACTTTCTTCCGCTCAAAGAGTGCATTTGCTCAAAGGCCTCCCAATCAAAGGCAGATACATACAAAATCAACGATGGAAACTCAAGACCACTATCATACGACACAATCCAGGCACAAAGAAATGTCCAATTCCATAAAAGTTAGCAGCTTGGCTGCCAAATTGAGATCAATGTCGAGAATTCTAGGGCAGATAAGGTGTAAAACAGAACAGGTTGCAAAATATTTTTTGGTCAATTTAATCTACAAGTTCATAATGGCAATGCTAATATCATGAAAATCAAAGGCGTCGTCTTCAATGCTCAGATCAGTAAATTTCTCAAGGTGTAAATATAAAAAAATACTGGTTTCGAATATTTTGTAAGGAATCAAACCGAGCATCACACAATCACAAGTCTGAAACTTTTATGAAGTGAAAAATTAACTAAAAATTTACCAGACAAGAGGGAAAGAGATAGACTTTGAATCGATTGCTTACCATGGCGTCAAGCAGACGAGAGAGTGAGAGAGTGAGAGAGTTTGCGAATGAAGGGCTGCTGCGTATTTTGGTTTGCAAGGAGGCAAAGACGGGGCTTGACTTAGAGCTCGTTTTTATATGCGGGAGAAAAAAGGTCAAGGGTTCTGGAAATTAGGAGCGTGGTAATTTTCTCATTTATTGAAATTACCACATTTTTAAAATTTTCTCATTTATTGAAATTAGCACATTTATTTTTTGTTAACTAAAATTAACACATTTTCACCGTTGTAATATGAATGGTGAATTTGCAAGTCCTCCACAATCAAATTTATGAATTCGGCAAAATAGAAATGAATGCTTATGTGACTCATTTATTACCTGGTCAACACTTTACGTATTTAAGTGATGATTCTTTGTGTTCTTCAAGTGGGAATATTGATAATCTTAACATGTTATATCCTTCTGATTTTCTTAACAAGTTTGATTTTACTGGTGTACATGCATATGAATTAATTTTGAAAATAGGAATGCCTATTAGGCTATTAAGAAATCTTAATCAATGTTTAGGTTTATGCAATAATGGAACAAGATTAATTATTACTCAGTTATTAGATTGGCTTATAGAGGCTAAAATTCTTACTAGTACTAATATTGGCCGTAAGGTTTTTATACCTAGAATCATTCTTACTGCAGTCGATAACAAATGGCCATTCATTTTTAAACACCGACAATTTTCCATTAGACAATGTTACGCAATGACAATAAATAAAAGTCAAGGGCAATCTTTAAAACAAGTGGGCTTATATTTGCCACAGCCCGTCTTTACCCATGGTCAATTATATGTTGCATTGTCTCGAGTAACAACAAAAGAAGGTCTAAAAATTCCCTATGGACAAGGAGACAAGTGAATCATCGCTTTCATTGAGTTGACAAATACACTCAAAATATAGTGTAGAAAGATGTTCTCCAAAATTTGCATACATTTTCTCTAATTGAAATATATATGATTTTGAATTTCTATATTGTCTACATCTGTTTAATAATATTTATTACTATTTGCCGATAGTAATATTTACTATGTCTCTCTAATTTAGGAGTAGAACAAGATGGACATATCTCTAATATCACAGCAGCTGAAGCCTAATAGTCCTTCAAAGAAGTTTAGAGTTCGTGTTTGGAGAATTTGGAGGCCAAGATTGATAGGGACAAAACTCAGCTATGGAGGTCCACTTGTTTATGATTTAAACTATCTTAATGGTATGATTTTCATCTTATTTATACTAATTAGATGTTCATCTTATTTATACTAATTTAACTTGATATTCTGATGTATTAAATATGTTGTGTGGACAAAACCGTTCTCCTTTAAAATATGAAAAGGGTTTAAACATAGAGCAAGTGGAATAGATGAAAGCAATGGAGAAGAATCTAATAGGGATGGCAAGATAAGTAGAAAGCAGGTTGCATAATAAGGTCACGAGTGCAGAGAGGAGAGCCACTGGTAAGTTTCCATGCATGTCTATATCGTCTTGGTGTTCGTATCAGTTTAAGCTTTCCATGGTTTTCAGAACTCCAATTTCTTTCTTCGAAACCGTTTATTTTCCTGTGCCCCCCGCCCGCATAGCGCTTCGCTTCCCATACCCAATCATCAAATTGAAATAAAGGGATGTAATTTGGTTTGTGAATTTTGAAAAACTGATATATAGCCCCTGAGCGTGTGCTTCAATATGGTGAACTAAGCAAGGAGGGTGACGATGAATTCACCACATCTAAGGTATGCAGCCACGAAATTGACACCAACAAGCTTACCCAAGAAATTAAATTCCATATCAAACTAAACAGATTGGTTGTTTTTAAACAATCTGTGAACATTCATATTAATTATAATATTCTTTTTTTATTCATACTTTTTAAATATTCAAAGTTGTTGCGGGCTACAACTACTAGTGAAACTCTATATAAGAATGTAAACTACACCTAAATTTAAATTTATATGTATATATAAGGACGGATCTATAAATTCGAAAATGGGGTGGTCTATTCAATTTATTGTATTCAATTTATCGTCCTCACAAATTCTTTTGGTAGTGCATATTATACTTTTTTCCTTGAGCTAAAATTAAAAAAACATTATGTTTTTAAACAGAAAATTGAAGAAACTAATAAAAAAAGAAAAAAATATATAGTGACAAATATATATTTTTCCTCTTATTTAAAAGAAAATTGAAGCTAATGACAGAAATAAAAAGGATATAAAGTGACCAGCAAACCACAGCAAATCGAAACTGGGCAATGAGTAAGGGAAGGTAATAACTGAACCAACAGAACAGGACAGAAATCATAAAATGCTAATGGGCTATTTAATAAAATTAGTCAGTTCATGTGTGTATTAGTGGTGGATACGGTACAGTTCGATACGGATATTTGTAATATTCAAAGCTAAGCCGTTAAATCCTTAACGGTTCGATATGATTTGAATTTTCTCAAATTAGAAATGAAATTGTTTCAAACCAAATATTTAATAACAATTTGATTTGGATCGATACAAACGGTTTAGGCATAATATAAAATTTGTCACTTATTCCTATAATATAATACAAATTCCTCATATATTTTAACACTACATTGTTGTAAACATATTGTGAAGAATAGTTGGTGTCTGCATATTGTGACAATATGTTTACTCAGAGGCGGAGTTCATCAACTGTGGTCTACTACACAAACATGCTCTTCCTCACCAGAAATCGTCGGATTATCAAACAAGGGGTTGATCTCAATCAGATTGACAAAGAATGACACTGGTAATTAATAATACATGAAATAAGCTAATAATAAATTAGATTCTTTTAATGACCTCAATTTTCAATCTGGGGTTAATTATTATTATTATTGGATTTCAACCACATAGTGTACCCAAAACTCCTGAAATATTCCCAATTTAGGTGCACCTTCAATCACGTCAATCCAATGGTAATCTGCAATAATACATACTTTAAAAGGTTTTATTTTAAACCTTTTGTTTTGAACACAACAACAAGACCTTTTAAAAATTAATAAAAACTGATATATTCCCCAGTTTGAATTCCAATGAATTTCCAAAATGAAAATTCAAAATTGAATTGTTACTAACGGAGCGGTTTGGATTCTCGAACAATTTAATTTTTATCCAGTAAAAACCAAACCGTTTGGCCAATAACGATTTGGATCGAATCGATTAATGGTTTTAACGGATTTATGCTCACTTCTAGTGAATATATATATATATATATACACACACATCACCGTTTTACATTCTTATTAATTATTTATGGAACAAAAATGGTGCAATACCTCATCAATTATGCACAAAATTTATTATACTCTCTCATAAAAGGCATAAATTACAAGAATTAAATGTTAGTAGTTTTTGAGGATAAAAATACTGTAGAATTAAGTTTTAGCATCAACTAAACCCTAACCTTTTCGAATATTTCAAATACATACCCGAAGTGTTTATAAATGTACATCAGTTCGTTAGACTTTAACTAGTTTAACTGTCAAACATCTACTTTGTGAATATTTCAAATACATACCCGAAGTGTTTATAAGTGTACATCAGTTAGTTAGACTTTAACTAGTTTAACTGTTAAACATCTACTTTGTAATGACCCATATCAATTTTTAGGGTTAGATGCCCAAAAAAAGGGAAAATAGTTGCCAAAAAAAATGAAAAATAGTTATATTGCACTTCAATGTAAAATATAAGGGAATGTTGTACTTGAAGGAGTGCAAGAAGACGATTTCGGAGCGCCAATGAGTGAGAGCACCATCATTTCCAAGTAAATATTTAATGACTAAATTAACTTGGGCATAACGAATGTAAACTTTGTTATGATTAAAAAAATTAGAACCAACTTGAAATTACCATCAAAATTGGAATTTTTTGATAATTTATCCTTAAATATAACATCTACACATGCATACATACACAATATGATGTCTCTGTCTACAATGTATTGCCAAAACATAAATAATATACAATTAATACACATATCATATAAACAGAACGAGATCTTGAGTGTCCGATACATAGATGCACTTGTTTTTAAACAAATAATCGTAATTCAATCCATTGAAAATGTTTAATTCAAAATCATTAACCTTATTAAGCTTTCTTATCTTTTTGGTTTTCCTCCAAGAAACAAAGGGAAAAAAATATACATATGGGGCTTCGCATACAAATGGGGCTTCGCATACAAATGTTTAAATGAGACATTTCAGCCTCAGATCTGAGCAAAAAACTCAAGAAAACACCCACAAAGGGGTGAAGAAGAGCCACCGACTCTCAAAACTGGAGATTGGGGCTCAGCGAAATTTTTTGTTGCAAAGGGATAGCAGCAGCGGCTGGTAGGTCTTTTCTCTCTCTTGAAACACGTGTAAGCAAACAATTATACCCTAGAACAATGTCTACATCCCTACATCTAAAATCACCATTCAACTTGGCCTTAATTTTGTAATGTGAGTTGTGGTAGTAAACAAACAAACAATTATACAACAGTTACAAATTCAACTTCATCAGCTATAACCAGAAAATCATCATCCACCATACCAGTTTGCTTTCCCTTATTATATTCAATCCAGCTATAACCTGGATCCTTAGTGACTTGTTTATCACTCATTTGATCTCTCACAGCCCTTGCCTTATCCCATCTTCCTAAAGAAGAATAAATATTTCCGAGAAGAACATAAGGAGCTGAATTATGCGGTGATAACCGGAAGAGTTCATCGGCTGCTCTTTTCGCCAAGCTCACAATACCATAAACCCTGCAAGAACTAAGCAAAATCTCCCAAATAACTGGATCATCTTCATAAGGCATCTCATCTAGTAGGACTTCTGCTTCATTGAAACGACCCGCACGGCCTAGAGCATCAACCATGCAAGTATAATGATCCAAAACTGGCACCACTCCATGTTCTTGTTCCATTGAATTGAATATGTCAATGCCTTCATCAATCAATCCGGAATGGCTACAAGTAGTCAGAACAGCAACAAATGTTATACAATCAGGATTCTCACCGTCTCGAATCATGTCCCGGTAAAGCAGAACAGCCTCATCTCCGCGTCCATTTTGTGCATACCCATGTATCATTTCGTTCCATGTAATAGTATTTTTACTAGGCATCACATCAAAAGATTTTCGGGCCTTATCTACATCACCACATTTGCAATACATATCGATGAGAGCACTCCCTACGACGCCATCCCTCATGTACCCATCTTTTGTCATCTGAGCATGAACCTGTTTCCCTTGAAATGAAGAAGACAACTTTGCGCAGCAACCCAGCACGGTAGCATAAGTGAATTGGGCAGGAAGCATCTCACCGTGCCGCATCTGCTTAAAGAAAGCGAAAGCTTCCTTGTCTTGAGAATTGAGTGAAAGACCTGCTATCATAGAGTTCCAACAGACGATATCTAATTCAAGCATACTATGAAATATATGCTTTGCCATCTCCGTCTTACCACATTTTGAATACATGCCAATAAGTGCACTTGCAACATATATGTCAGTATGACAGGCAGCCTTTTGTGAGGCAGCATGGATCTCTTTTCCAACATCCAGAAGCCCCATTGCTGCACAGGAGCTGAGGGCAATTGCCAAAGTGGTTTGATCAGGTTGCGCACTTTGATACTGCATTTCCCTGAAAAGATGGATTGCCTCCTTGTGGTCACCATTCTGGAAGTAGCCAGAGAGAATGGCATTCCAAGACGTCACATTTGGGCATGAAATGTTATCAAACATTTTACGGCCACTTTTTATATACCAGACTTGACACATGCTGCAAGCAAGTGTATATAAGTAACTTCATCTCGTTCAAAACAAGAAGATTGCATTCTTTGCAGATATTCTATAGCTTTTTGACTCTGGTATATCTGGCCATACCCAACCATCATGACATTCCATGAGACACTGCTCACTTCAGACAAATTAGTAAAAACCTTCTCAGCGCTATTCATATCCGCACTCTTTGCATACATATCAAGCAATGAGTTGCTTAAATGAAATCTCCCTCAAATCCAAGTTTAATTGTAAGACCATGTATTTGTAATCCATTCACATTCCATCGAAACCCATCACTCTGATCATTAAGACCAAACTCGCCACATCCTCCTTTGGCACAAACACCTAAGATGCTCGCCAATTAGACAGAATCAATACCAGCCCCTTTCCTACACATCATTCTAAACATTTCTAAAGCCTCCATGACTCTGTCCGTCTGAGATAATCCACCCATCATGGCTGTAAAAGTAACCTCGTTGGGTCATCCATGCCACCGAAAACCTGAATTGCATCCCTAATAAGTCCACATTTAGCAAACATTAAGAGTAAAGCATTAGACACATAAATATTGTCATCAAGACCAATTTTGATAACAAGACCATGGCATTTCCTACCACGGTCCATATCCAACAACGCTCCACAAGCACTAAAAACACTCGCCAGCGTGAGCGTGTAGGCATGAATCCCTCCAAAATCATTGTATCATAAACACCCAAAGCCGTTTCTTCTTGGCCATGTCAAACCAAACCACTAATCATAGTGTTCCACGAAACAGTGTTTCGCTCGGACATTTTCAAAAACAACTCCTGAGCATTGCCTAAGCTTCCAAATTTACAGTAACTACCCAAGATGGCATTCCAAGAATACACGTCTCGGTGGGGCATTTTATCAAACACTCGGTGAGCATAGCCAAGGGTGCCGCATTTGGCATACAACTCAACCAGTCGGTTACAGAGAAAAGTATTAGCCAAGAGGCCATTGCTGCGTAATATAAGAGCACGAACAAGCTTTCCCGCCAAAAGGGATTTCTTGTCTATGAAACCCTGTAAGAGATTTGCTAAACAGGTAGCCCCGCCTTCCATGCTAAAGCTCAGAGACGGCACTCAACATTAATATACCCTAGTGACTGTGCCCGCGGGGCTATTGAACTGCTTATAAATATAACTGTGATGCATATGAAGATATGTTATATTACAAAATATGCATCCTATAATTATCTTACAAAATGTGCAACAGGTGATTAAGTTTGTAGATCTAAATTAAATCAAGGAAAAGGCAAACCCATATATATTCTTCAGAAACTTGCTGAAGAAATACAGCTTATGATTGTAAAAAAGGCTATAAAAACCCATACATATTTTTAAGAAACTTGCATTAAAGTCCTCTATGTTCAAGATGAACAGAAGCGAACGAACAGAGGAAGATTTTGACAGTCTACTGCTCTTCATTCCATCTCTTCTGTCTTTCACCGAGTTGAAAAAAAATCAGATATACAAAAGAATGAAGAAAGTCAGTAACTGGAGTTCATAAATATAGCCAACACTCAGTCAAAAGTTTTCTCCGTTATACACAGATTAACAATGATCTTTATGAAGGAAGTCGAGGTTCCAATCCAAAACTATTGGCAATGGGGGACAACTCATACTGGGTGACGTGGAGCACGTGCGACGGTTAAACCTTACACGTGGGATAACCCGCTTTGATACCATAAAGGAAGTTGAGGTTCCACCCAAAACCAATTGGCAATGGGGGGAGAAGCCCAACTCCTTATAAACCCTTGCAAGGTTGTGCAACTTTCCAATGTGGAATTTTTGTACCTTCACATTTTCACACGCACCCTCACGTGTGACCAATTTTCAAGTCTAACACGTAGACAACTCATATTGGGTGATCTGGAGCACGTGTGGTGGTTAAGCTTTATACGTGGGATAACCTGCTCTAATGCCATGAAGAAAGTTGAAGTTCCACTCCAAAATCAATTAGCAATAGTGGAGATGCCCAACTTTTTATAAGCCCTTGCAAGGATGTGCAACTTTTTAATGTGGGATTTTTGTACCTTCAGATTCTCACATGCCCCTTCACGTGTGGCTAATTTTTCATGCCTGACACGTGAACAATTTATATTGGGTCACGTGGAGCACGTGTGGCGGTTAAGTGTTCAGTCATTATTTATGCATCATTTTGATGTCACTTAGTACCTCTCTTATACGTCTTTTGAATGATTTTGTGCTATCTATAGTACAAAATGACCAATCTTGTGAGACTTGTGCAGTTATGAAAAGATAGGTAAATTCTGGAAAGAACCCAAAAAGAATAGCTCAATTCGGAGTTAAAACGAAGGAGATGTCTCAAGTTGAAGTTCAGGCCTTAGAAGGACTAAAATCGGGTCCTGGTGCATGCCAAGAACCAAGCCCTAAGCCCACTCAGCCCGGCCCGGTACTTTTCAAAATATGATATAAACTCGACCCGACCCAGCCCAAGCTCAAAAAATTTGGGCCGGGCTTGCCATACCCGGCCCAAATGCTGAGGTCTAGGTAGAATGAGAAGTTGTTAGTTTAAAAATGGTTTAAAAATATGTGGGAGAATCCTAAGATAGGCGAAATTAATTTTTAGTTTAATCAGTTTTAAAATTTCAAATTGGAAATCGATCTTGCCCTTTTAAGATAGGCGAATTTGAAACCTTCCACTACAAAATGAACTAAAATATCACTAAACCGTAGTACTAAATAGCACTGAATGACAAAGGGGCCATAACCAGGAACACGATGGAACAAAGTGAGACACCACCTATAGTTGGACTTCAAATCATTTATCTATGCTAATACAATCAAGTGTCACGACCGGAAATGCCAATGGCACGTTCGTGTCCTGTTTTGTCCTAAAAGACTTCCCGGAAGCCCTGATTTGAGCCAAATTGGGCCATCGACTTTTCTACAAGCTTTTCAGCAGGACAAAGCCCAGAACCATACTAGATACATCATTTGGAAGTGCCTAGAGTGGGTTGTCTCGATTAGATTGGCCAATAACATGTTAAAGTTCTTAAAGATCCAAAGTGAGGTCCTAAGAGCCCAGAATCTGGCCCAGCTGTGTTTGAAGCACTTAGGGTTGGACAAGCCCAGTCCTTGACGTCCCATCAACCTCTAGAAGACTCCAGAAATTAATACCTAATCAAAAAATTTGAGAAAAGGCAATTTCATAAATTCAAAAGATTCTCTAAATATTGGGTAGTTCCATCGCCCATACACTACTAAGAAATTTGAGTAAATAAATATTAAATTTAGAATTATTTCGTAGTACTCATTATATTTGTCTTTAGAATCGATTTTTAGTTTAGAATTATCTTGTAGTATCTATTATATTATTGATTTATTGATTTTTTTCATTAAAAAAAAAACCGCTTAGGCCCCACCTAAGCGCTAGGCCCCTACTCTCCTCCCTAGGAGCGCCAAGCGCCATTTTGAACATTACTAATACTACAAAAATAATCACAAAATAATAAAACTTCTAATTTTAATGAGATTGAGATACTAGGGCCGCTAGACATCATGCATGCTTTGAGTTTTTTTTATTCATTTTATTAATTTTTTATTTTTTTCTTCAAACAGTAAATAAATTCATGTAAATTTTGTTTTATTTAATTACTTATAATTTCTATAAATAATAATATATAATAATAGATATCAGTAGGAGACTTGAATTTTATTGAGTCTATTGAAAAATATAAAAATCACAAATTATATTTTAAACCTTATTTGTAGAAATCCAAGGAGGGGACTAGACAAATCATAAACTTAATTTACAGTAAAATGTTTGTCAAACTCCATAAAACTCTATCATTTAATGAAGTCTACAATATTCAAGGATATTTTGAATACATCTAAACTTTTATAGAGTAAGATAGTACAACGGATAACCCAAACGGAAAAATCAGAAACAATAGCAGAATCGTAACAAGATTCGCGGACCTGAATAAAATCTATCGGGAAAAAGAAAAAAAAAGAAAAAACAATACAATAAAGGACAACTATTAAGTTCATACAAACTTCAACCATCAACAATGAAGACTTCAACATTAACAATGAAGAATAAAAGGTGGTTGCCCAAGTGGTGGTTGCCTAAGTTGCCGCCTCGTTAAAAAACTTTCTTAGGAAAAACCTAATAGGACAAAAACTTAGTCAAGGAAAAAGAATGCAGCGCCCTTGAGTCAGAAAATATGTATTTAGAGAAGAACTGTAATCCCATAGATTAATAGAGTCATGTTATAATGAAATAACTACACGACTCGTCATACTATGGCTTTGGCTTGGCAGAAACCCAGGGGTGGGGTGATCAAAATTAACATTGATGGATCTCGGCAAGGGGATAGCGGACACATTGCGGCAGGGGGTGTTCTTCGGGACAACCTTAGCACTTCGATTTATGGCTTTGCAATTAATCTGGGAGAGGTTTTGACGGCGGAGCTTTGGGGTCTCTTCCATGGCATGAGCATAGCATGGAGTATGGGATGCTGAAATGTGGAGGTGGAGTCTGATTCCACCGTCTCTATTCAACTGCTGGCTTCGACGGTGGGTGAGTTTCACCCATTAGAGGCGCTACTGCGTGGGTGCAAGGACCTTATAAATCGTGATTGGCAGTGTGAGGTGAGGCACATGTGAGTTTCACCCATTAGAGGCGCTACTGCGTGGGTGCAAGGACCTTATAAATCGTGATTGGCAGTGTGAGGTGAGGCACGTGTACCGTGAGTGCAATGTGCTTGTTGATCATATGGCGAACTTGGGGCATGGTGGAGATCTTGAGGTGGCTCTCCTTTTCTCAACCTCCGGTGGAGGTGGCTGCTGCTATGCTAGAGGACCAGTTGGGGGTTAGCTCTCTAAGAGCGGTTGTTTAAGTTGCTAGTTTTTTTTTTTTTTCTGTGTTCTCACTGTCACTAAAAAAATAACTGCACGAAACAAATGAGTGCATAAGTAACTTTTTGTAACTTCAAAAATATAAGGATAAAACTAACAATAAATAATTAAATTTGAAAATAATATATATTTGCAAAATAACTGTAAAAAATTATAAAGGATAACTGAAACTTATCTTATAGAATTTAAAAATGCTTCAACCTAAAAGTTCTCCAAATAACTGTTTTTTTTTGGCAAAAGCGTGGAACCAACCACACAAGCAACCACCATAGCCGTGAACCTTCACTATCTCACTGTTTAACGACATCGTCCATCGAAATGGAGAACTAAAATATTTCCATGCTTAATTTCAAACCAAGAACAACAATCATAAGTTGAAAAAATCGGCGAATTAATGCAAGTAAATGGTAGAGATTCTAAATTTGCAAACCATCAAGATCCCAAAATCAAGAGTCAGAGAGAATCAGCGAGAGTCATAGAGGGAGGTCACACTTACAACAGATCCCATTGAAAAACGGTTCTAGCCCTACCATCCACCCCTGTCAACATAAAAATTCCATTCGCCCCAATTCTTAGTAGCATTGACAAGGTTAAATGGCCTTGTCTTCAATATCTATTTTGGAAATCTATTTTGAATAATCAAATAATAGATGTTCCTATCCCTTTGAATTCTAAGACTAACAAAACCAGCCATAAATTTTAAATCCGCAATATAGATGAAAGGGATTAAAAAGATAGACATCAAATTGAGAATAAGTTAGGAAGCAAAACGTAAATCTAAGAGAAAATTATCTTGTATATATCAAAGTCTATAATGGATAAGTAAGAGAAAGTGCAAGATAGCTACTTATCTGGTTATTGATGAATAAGCTCCACTATGAATTCCACGCTATAGTTGAACTAAGGGATGAAGGTTTCGAAGTCGTAGAATCGGAGAGGGCCAACAAGTCAAAACACTGTTGATGAATAGTACTTTCAACTTAACTTTAGTATATAGACTAACACGTACAGCCGCAAGATGCCGCGGTGTCGCGCATTCCTTTCTAAAGCCTTTCCAATTTAATCTTAATCACTGGTTTCATAAAACTATTTGAATCATAGATTTTGATAGAATAAACTAACAGAACACTTATTCTACATCTAAAAGAATAAGTAAAGTTCTCTATCAAGATAATCACATATGTTCTCTATCAGAAGTTTGAAAAATGAAGGCAGTTTAAGTAGATGCTGCTAGTGAGAAAAGCTCTACTGATTTCTTACTGTTTCATCTACCAATACACCGTGGAAGCCTCCATAGTTAGCTTCAATCCCCATCAATTTTGGCCTCCAAGTTCTACAAACACGAACTTTTTAACTTTTTCAAACGAATATAAGGTTTAAGCTATGGTTTTAGAGATGTATCCATTTTCTTGTAGGTCTGAATTACAGCAAAATAATAAAATTAGTATATAATGATACTTATAAATATTATGAAACAAATCCAGAAAACATATGGGATGAGACTCCTAACAATTCTATAGTACTTGTCCTATAATTAAATATTAAGCTAATTTCATGTGGAATCTGATGAATATAATTTTATGAAAAATGTACCTTGAATCCTTACGTCGCAAGGAAGCTTTACAATCCTGGACGCTTCAATTTCCAAACAAAGATCGAATATGAGAAATAAGGACCTCAAGAATAATCTTCTTGATTCCAAATTTGAGCTTAAATTTGAATATGAAATTGTAAAAAGAAAATGCAAACAAAGACCCACATACAGAACCTTCAAGCAAAAGTAGATAAACATATAATTAAGATCTGCTACTGGTAGGGATTTGTTCTGCTTAGATAGAGATTTCTAATGGTTCAGTTAGCTTGGTTGCATTGCGTGTGCGTATAACTGTACTCATTTTGATTATTGAATGGATGATACACATTTTATTCCTTCAATAATGCTGATATGATACTGCATTTGGTAGCACTTAAGGAATCATAATCTATAAACTTTTTTCATTAAATTACTGGTATGTTTATCCAAACAACTAAATCTATAAATCCAAATCGAAGAACTTAATAAACCTCCAGATTTCTGCATATGAACATAACAATAATTTTGGTTGCAGGTAACAAAGCAGCAGATCTTAATCATCAACAATAAAAAAATTTATCAAAATCATCAACAATTGAGCTTATGAGGTCGGAACAATGGGACAATGCAAAAAACATCAGCAGATTATTTTCTTTGAATAAGAAACCCAAAATCAATGTTGAAGCTTTAATCTTCCGCATGGAAAAACATTGAATCATCAAAAAAGTTATTGAACTCATCAAAACAAAGTTCATAAAACCACATTGATCACAGAGGATAAGAAACCCCAAATCAAATATAGGTGCTAAATTTGTGAAACGTTATCCTAAACAATATATATACAAAGGAACATTGTCATCACCATCTCTAACCAAATTCTAGTGATGTAAAGAGTGTCAAATGCTCATATGCAATATTGGAATTGAATTCAATCATCAACAAAAGAACAATTAGGATATTTTCACAAAGTTTCTTTATTAAGAACTTTTATCAAACAGTTGGTGTGCATCAACAGATTTGCATTCACCATTACATTCACAGATCAATCATCATCCAACAAAAATAAAAGAGAAAACAAACAATATAACATATAAACAAACATGCAAACAAAATGATTCATTATCATAGATTAAAATTAATTCTCAATAAATTGGTAAACAAAAATTTACCTCACAATTTCTCCAAAATCCAGCACTGTCTTCTCCAATCCTTCAAAATAAAACAACATGCAAGAGTTTAGAAATAGCTTCAAAAGACTCAAGACTTCATTCAAACATCAATAATTATCCAGCAAGTAATAACGATTAAAATTAACAGTAAATAAATTCTAAAACAAAAATTTACCTCACAATTAGAACCACACCCACTACTATGTTCTTCAATCCTTGGAAAAAAATCAACATTCAAGAGTTTACAAATAGCTTCAAAACAAAAACCCAATAAACTCATATTCTGAAAACCCAACACTTTAAAAATAGCTTTGAAAAAACCCAATAAAGTCATATTTTCAAAACCCAGCAAAACCTTCTTCAATCGGTGCGAAAAAAATAACATAGTAACAAAAACCCAACACTGCCTTCTTCAATCGGTGCGAAAAAAACAACATCCAAGAAAAAATCTTCACCTGAGAATTTGTGAAGAAAAATCGCCCAAGCAAACCAAACATTTGAGAAGAAAGAAACCTTGAAGATGAGAAAAAGCTTCGCTCAAAAACTAAAGAAGGAAAAGCAAAGAAGAGGAAGAGAAGACGAAGAGCACATAGAAAAAGATGAGACAGTGAGAGTCGGAGAGTCTCCGGAATAGAGAAGACGAAGAGTACTAAACACAGACAAAAATTAAGACGTGTCGGAAATATGAACAGTGAAAAAATAAGGGGCAATTGTGTCTAATCTCTGTACAACAAAGCAAACATCAAAGGGAGAAGAACATATTTGAAGGGCATTTCGGGGAAATCTACCGTTCATAAACAGTGAAACGTACTTTCCTTTTAGTATATAGAGAACATAATATCACTGTCATTAAAATACGCCACGTCGGTGTAAAAAGTCCAACTGGCATAGTGTTTCTTCAATGCATCATTAAATACACCACGTCGGTGTAAAAGATCCAGCTGGCATACTGTTTCTTCAGTGCATCATTAAGAATACGCCACGTCGGTGTAAAATATCCATCTGGTATTTGATCTTATTTATTTGTAATTTTGATATCATCATCGTCAAGGTCGACATTTTAGGTTTTCTTACATGCAGCATCACTCCATTTTATGGTCAGCTGAGCTACTTACAAAAGACTTTATCTTTTGTGCCCTACGACGTCGTTTAACCCAAGAACCGTTTACCCGAGCCAGCAGCCGCCGAAACAGAACCAAAACTCGACTCTCAATGGAGAAAGCCGGGTTAGACTCAGCCGGCCGAGAATTCAAGAACGCGGAGGAGATGTGGAGAGAGCAGGTCGGAGAAGACCACAGCAAGAAGACCGAGTGGTACCGTCAAGGCGTTGGCTACTGGGAAGTCAGTGCTTTTGCCAATTTTCTCTATTTGCTTTTCAATTTTTGTTTCAGACATTTCGTCAAGTACGTTGTGGGCGTTTGGAAGGTGTTTGATGATTTTCGTTGTTTGGTTGATTGTGGCGTTGAAAGGGTGTGGACGCCTCGACGAATGGAGTGTTGGGAGGATATCCGCAGGTCAATGAGCCTGACATAATGGACAGTGAAGCTTTTCTTAATACGATCCTCTCTGAGCGTTTTCCAAAACCTGCGAATGGCCAACGACACCTTGTTGTTCTTGGTACACAAACTATCTCTCTGTGTTTTTATTTTTTCGGAGCTGCTTTACCTTATTAAATTTGTTGATTCCTGGTTAAAGGAACCTTATTTATCTGGGAAACAAGTTGAATTTAGATTAAATTTCATTTTTTGTCAGTCAATATAGGACCTGGCTGTAAAGTATGCAAATTTGAGAAGTCATGCAATTCAAATTTGGCACTCTAGTGTTGAAAGTAACTGTTTGGTTTGTAGTTCTTACCAGTGTTTAAATTTATACAGATTGTGGTTCTGGTATTGGGAGAGTCACCAAAAATCTGCTCATAAGATACTTCAATGAGGTGAGTTTCAATT
The DNA here is from genome assembly GCA_037349345.1 of Oemleria cerasiformis. NCBI lineage: Eukaryota > Viridiplantae > Streptophyta > Magnoliopsida > Rosales > Rosaceae > Oemleria > Oemleria cerasiformis. The sequence continues at coordinate 11,427,264 of JAZGTL010000009.1, read as the reverse complement.
AACCTCTGATTAACAAACCATATAGGGTTTATCAACGGAAGAGAAGGAAGAACAGACCAGCTAATTCAATCATGTCTATGTGGTTGAATTAGACTAATCTGTTTCTTAACAGTTTTCCAATTAGTTTAGGAATTTCAGTTCTATTATAATTCTTGTTTTCAAGTAGGAAAGACATGTTTCCATGTTCTACTAGGATCAGGATGTTCTTTTCAATTTCTGTTTTAATTAGGAATTCTAGTTTGTTTAGTTCCCTATAAATACCCCATTGTAATTCAATGGAGGACTATGCGTTTATGAATAAAAGTTTCTGAGAACTAATTTCCTGCGAAAGGATTTCTTTGGTGCGAAACCAAGTTTTGATGTGAAGCCAATTTCGGGTGTGAAACCCATGGAGTGATTCCAGACCCTATCTTCTAAAAGTTTTATTCTTGTGTTTTCTAGAGTTTGCTTCCGCTAAGTTGTTGCTTCCTATTATTCTGTTCTGTCCTACATCAAATTTGGTATAGAGCAGGTTCCGTTTCTTTCGGCTACCTATGTAAGTCCACAATTCGCAGTGAGTGGGCATATCCATCAGATATGGACACATTAGTACAACTCATAGAGAATTTGTCAAAAAGTTGCTGGAATTCGGACCACATTGCAAGAACACTTCACCACATTGCAAGAGCACTCCACCGTATTGGAAAACATTCTTCATGGCAGAGATCGTGATAGGAACAATGATGGTGATCGAAGACATGACAGCGACAAAGGTGGTGATCGAAGGGATGACAGAGAAAGAGAAAGACAGAACTTTCATGAACCAGATCTTGATGAAAGGGTTATGAGATCAATCAAGTTTGATGCTCCTAGCTTTGATGGTGAGTTAGATCCTAAAACTTTCCTTGATTGGTTGGCTGCTATGAACCGTTATTTTGAATGGTATGAGATGTCTGAAGGTCGTAAGGTCAGATTTGCCAAGTATAAGTTGGTTGGTCAAGCGAACCTATTTTGGACAAACGTTGAGAGGCAAGTGGAAAGAGCCCGTCAAGAGCCAATTGCCCATTGGGATGAGATGAAAGAAAGACTGAAGGAAAAGTATGTCCCTTTGTCTTATCAACGTTGACTATTAGACCAGTGGCAATCTCTTCGCCAAGGAAGCATGCCAGTTTCTGAGTACATTGCCAAGTTTGAGGAATTCATGTTACGATGTGATGTAAGGGAAGATCGACTGGTGACTCTTTCTCGTTTTAGGACAGGCCTACGACCAGAGCTGCAAACAGAATTGATTCCTCATGATGTGAATTCTTTAGAGAGGGCATACCAGGTGGTGCAAGAATTAGAACGTTATCTAAAAACCACCAACTTTGTCAAACATTTTGAGGCTCGAGAGGCTGACCCTCGTACTAGTTCATCTGAAACAAAGCCAAATCCAACTCCTACAGAATTTCCTACAGTTAGTACAGCAAAATTGAACAAAGGGAATGCAGTGCAATATGATACAGGAGGTGGATCCACACAATGCTATAAATGCCAAGGCTATGGACATGTTGCTACCCACTGTCCTACAAAAGAGACACCCTGAACTCTATTTGTAGCATACGCTGAAGAGAGTTATGGTGATTTCGAAGAAGAGGTTTATGAACCTGAAATTCCACTTAGTGATGAGGATGGTGATGGTGGATCTGGTACTTACACTCCACCAAACCTAGCGGTAGTAAGGTGTACATTGACTCAACCTAAGAATGACGACGACTGGTGAAGAACAACAATCTTTCAGACCTACGTCAAATGTGGTGACAAATACTGTAAACTCATTATTGACAATGGGAGTTGTATTAATGTTGTGTCTGCGCAAACAGTTTCTCGACTCGGCTTATCTCCTATAGGTCATCCACAACCATACAAAGTATCATGGATCGACACTTCTTCTATTCCCGTTTCTCACAAATGTCTAGTTTCGATTCAACTATCATCCTACAAGGAGAATGTTTGGTGCGATGTGGTACCTATGGAGGTGGGTCATATCTTGTTGGGCAGACCATGGATATATGATAATAATGTCCATACTACCGGTCAATCCAATGAGTGCAGTTTCGTACATAAAGGGAAGAAAATCACGCTAAGACCTTGGCCACCTAAAACAAACAATCAAATAGCTGCTAACAAAAATGGCAGCACAAGACCAGCCAATAAAGGGCTTACACCTCATTAATGCAAAGGAATTTCACAAAGAAGCAAGAGGGGATTTCCCAAATGATCCCAACATGTTACAGCGATACTACAACTTTATCTTGCCGGAGTCGAGCTCTTCTCAGCCGGGGGGAATTGATGAGGACATCGTTAACAAACCATTTAGGGTTTAACAACGGAAGAGAAGGAAGAACAGCCAGCTAATTCAATCATGTCTATGTGGCTGAATTAGACTAATCTGTTTCTAAACAGTTTTCCAATTAGTTTAGGAATTACAGTTTTATTATAATTTTGTTTTCAAGTAGGAAAGACATGTTTCCATGTTCTACTAGGATTAGGATGTTCTTTTCAATTTCTGTTTTAATTAGGAATTCTAGTTTGTTTAGTTCCCTATAAATACCCCATTGTAATTCAATGGAGGACTATGTGTTTATGAATAAAAGTTTCTGAGAACTAATTTCCTGCGAAAGGATTTCTTTGGTGCGAAACCAAGTTTTGGTGTGAAGCCAATTTCGGGTGTGAAACCCCTAGAGTGATTCCAGACCCTATCTTCTAAGTTTTATTCTTGTGTTTTCTAGAGTTTGCTTCCGCTAAGTTGTTGCTTCCTATTATTCTGTTGTGTCCTACATCAACCTCCCTCTCCCACTGCAATCTTTCGACATTCAGTTTACCTGGAATTCATTCGATATTACTGCACAATAATTTTAGAGGTCTTTAACTGAGTTTGTATTTCATGGTGTATGTTGTAATTGTTAATCAATAGTGGAGCCAAATTTGAATGAGTTCCAACTGGTTTAAAGTGAAGTGAATCCATACTGTATTGGTGGTTCTTTAGAGCAAAATAGTATATTCCTGGTATGAATAGGAAGCTTAATAGCCTTAAAATTTCTGTTATTTCTCTCACGAGACCTCAAAATGGGCATTGGCAACTTGGAACTTATCTTTCTAGTTCTCAAATTAATATTTGAGATGGCAACTATTAGGTTTTACCCCGTTTTAAGGTTTTGGATTTTCCATCGAACTGGATATCCTTATGTTTGTGTTACATGGAACAAATCAGTGTCACCGAAGTGGAGTTCTTTATCCATTGTGAATTCGAGTGAGTTTGCACATTTGTTCTCTTTGATTGTTTATTTATATTTTCTTGAAACCCCAGGTTGATCTTCTCGAGCCTGTATCACATTTCTTGGAAGCTGCTCGTGAAAGTTTGGCTCCAGAAAATCATATGGTCTCTGATATGCACAAAGCCACTAATTTTTTCTGTGTGCCTCTTCAGGTAATATACTCAAGTGCAAAGATATTAGCTAAACTTTGGCATATGGGCTTGACATACAAATCGTTTACATTTTCTTAATATCCTTCTCTTACTCTTTCTGATTTATTTGCAAACATCATGAACATTTTCTGCCTTCATTTTAGGAATTCACACCAGAAGCAGGAAGGTATGATATTATATGGGTTCAGTGGTGTATTGGGCATCTGACAGATGATGACTTCGTGTCATTCTTTAAAAGAGCAACGGTAAAACTGTTTTCTTGAATATTACTGCAAAATTATGGTTTAGATATTAAGGTATCTAATGGGGTTGTATCACTATTTCATAATCAAGTGTAGACGGTTAAGAATGAAAATTTAACTCAATGATTGTTTTCTATGATCTTATGAACATTTAGATCAACAAATCAATGAAATATTTTGTCAGTATGAAACCCTTTGTTAAAGATAAAATGTCACAGGATCCTCATTTAACTTAGAATGCTGCACAGTTGATTGGCTTAGAAAATTACGATAATGCTTACTGTGTATAGATCCGCTAACTTCCTAATTCCAGACTTCCAAGGTCTGCAACTGAGAACTTTGATTTCTATTCCAGTCAACTGAAATCATTGTTTCATACTAGAATGTTTAAATTTCTTTTAAAGCTGATTGTCTAACAGGCAAAGAATTTGGAGAGCATTATTCCAACATTTTTATATGAACAACCTGTACTAACAATCTGTTATTTCTAGGTTGGATTAAAACCTGGTGGTCTGTTTGTCCTGAAGGAAAATATTGCAAGAAGCGGTAATTTGCTTCGTTCACTTCTTTTCTTTGTAATTATGATAAAGTTACTATTTCACCTGTTTCCACTACTACTAAGTTTACCATGCCAGTATGCCACAAGAAAGTGTGTTTGTTGGATTCATTTGGGAAGACTAAATTTGATAGAATATAACAATTTTCAGCTAGAGAATGAATAGTTGCGAACTAATCAATTGTATTGATTTGTAGGGTTCGTTTTAGACACAGAAGACCGGAGTATCACCAGGTCCGACTTGTACTTTAAGGAGCTCTTTCGTCAGTGTGGACTGCATCTTTACAAATTAAAGGTTATATGTGAAACTTTGTGCTATGTCCTAGTAGCTCTAGAATTTGACATGGACCTTATCCTCTAGTTATCTGTTGGTTTTTGTCTTTTCATTTTTTATTTCTGATAGCTGTTGACTCTAGATTCCAGTAGTGAGAGAAATATTTAAGATGTGAATGGACACAGTTTAACGAAAGATTTCAACTTTAAGTTGTGTGCGGACTTCATAACATGTGACCTGTCAGATTTTGCTGAGTATGTGTTGTTTTTTGTATTAATGCCAAGTTGCCAATTTTCTTAATGAATTGAATTCGCTATCCCTAACTGGAAGTTAGTTTGCTGTCTCATAAGTTTAAAACGAAGTGAATTAGTTGAGCACGATTTGTTGGGTATGATGCCACAGTTTGTCAAATTTGATTGCACATACTAATTCTTTTTAACAATTAATTTATCAAATTAAGCGGTCTTTGAGTAATTTACATCGAAGCTCTCTTGCCTTTAGAAAAGTTTGCTTCGTTTCTAATGCCAGTTTTTCCTTGCATCAGGATCAAAAGGGATTGCCTGAGGGATTATTCGCTGTGAAAATGTATGCATTAACTACTGATTTGCCAAAGAAGGTGCATCGGACCAAATCTAAAGTGCAAGCCAATAGACCGAGACCCATCAAGTGAGGACTCAAACTTACATACTATACAGATTATTTTCCTTTTGACAGTAGTTTTTGGTCCTTAGTTATTGTAATATACCATTTTTTCCTGTCCTTATGCTACACCTTAGTCTTGTGCAACAACCAGTTTGTATTCAGCTGCAAATTCTGTATTATGATGTTCTTGACGATTCATTGTCTTTTTTGTCTTGTATACATGGTACTTGAAAAGCGCAAATAGCCATTTCTATCATTCTATGGTTGTGTTCACATCAATTTTTCGACCTTAACGTAGTGTCTTGTCCCTTGCGTAGCATAACACAATATTTATTATTTTGTGAAGTAATAGAAGCTGTTGAAAGGGGAGAGGGTTCTGAAACCATGAAAGGGCATCGATAAATAAAACTTTACAATCCAAGCATCCCACGTGAAAATTACGGCATGTTAGGATAGTGCATACGAAACTTAGTTTCTCTCGGTTATCAGATTTACAAAGTTCCATGCATTGAAAGGTTCATCTTGTTTGCCTGCGCTTGTGCCTTTTACCTGTTTCTGCATGTAATCTTTCATGATTATGGGATGCTAAAACCCTGCAAGACTGGTAGGGCTCTACTCTTGATATCAAAGACTTGACCCGAACTTATTTGTTGGTTGCTTGATAGATCTGTGCACATTAGCCCTAGCACTACTGCTTGTTTAGCTTGATCAAAAGCGTTCCCTGTCAATTCCATTTTTTGGTCTATCACCTTCTGAAAATTTCCAGGATAATGCACTCTGATATGCTCAAGAAAACCAGCCTCACCCCACGCAAATTCTTCTTGCGGTTGCCTGTTCACCAGCATCTCTAGGAGGAGCACTCCAAACTTGTGCATCTCTGAAATATTATATTTAGATTTTCATGTGTTACTCAAATTATATATGCATGAAGAAAAGAGTTTTATGTAGCTTCGTAGACTGAGACTTACTTCTGCTGCGACTGCTTTGATCCCGAATCTTAAACCTTGAAATTCGCGGCTCTAGATTTTCAGACAACAAGATACTGCTTGTTTTGAGGTCATGGCCAACTTCAGGCCATTCCTCATGTATTTCTAGGGGTACTATTTGACTCCATTAGCCACATCTCAAGGCTCTCTCCTTCCATCAATTCAGTAACAATGGCCCTCAACCTTCTGTTATCACACCAGCCCAATACATCAACCTTCCATCCATAAAGCGCGTTCACGACTCATTTCATAACTAAAATCTTGATGTTCTTTTTTTTTTCAATTTCAAGACACTTCCTACAATATGTTTGAAAGATGTCCCTTTTGCATTCGACCGCACCATAAATTTGACCCTCCAGTTTTGCACTTAGAGTTCCTTTCACATATAATGATCCAACATCAACTTTAGAAATTAATCGGGTGAATAACTCATTAACTTTGTTATGAATTAACATGAAATTATCAACTGTTTTGGAATTCGTCTCAAAAACCGCATAATCCGTGTCAATTATCCCAAAGAAATTTACATCTGAAAATTTTAATAAACGTCTTATCATCCAAATTATAGCTCCTTTGTTGTAAGCGCATTTCTAACGAAGTTTTTGGCGTGCTGAATCGAGACATTCTTTGCATTTGCTGACCTTATGATGAGAAATAGAATTCCAGAATTTCACTATCGCATATACTGAGTTTTCTTGTTCTCCAATAATAGGTTAAGATATACTAGTGACTACTCCACTTCGGTATCCTGAATTTGAAATGTTTTGGGATAATACTTGTGTTAGTAAACATATTCAGGTTTTCTTCATAATACCCATCGGAAAGAAATTGTGCTTCATTGAAACATTTGTATGCGAAGCCCATAGGTAAATTTTTTCCCTTTGTTTCTTGGAGGAAAACCAAAAAGATAAAAAAACTTGATGAGGTTAATGATTTTGAATTAAACATTTTCAATGGATTGAATTACGATTATTTGTTTAAAAACAAGTGCATCTATGTATCGGACACTCAAGATCTCGTTCTGTTTATATGATATGTTATTAATTGTATATTATTTATGTTTTGGCAATACATTGTAGACAGAGACATCATATTGTGTATGATGTGTATATGTTACATATAAGGATCAATTATCAAAAAATTCCAATTTTGATGGTAATTTCAAGTTGGTTCTAATGTTTTTCAATCATAACAAAATTTACATTCGTTATGCCCAAGTTAATTTAGTTGTTAAATATGTAATTGGAAATGATGGTGCTCTCACTCGTTGGCTGTAACGGCCCGGAATTTTAATTTTGGAATTTACGTAAATTATTTTGTAAAAAGACGATTTTACCCTTGGTTGATTAAGGGACGTCGAAGTTAATTTTTATTTTGAGACACTTTAGGCTATGTTTCGGGTACCGTTGCGTAGGTTTCGAACTCACAAGTTCGTAGACAGGCGGCACGCGAAAAACGGAGTTCGTGTGCGAAAGATGCGGGTCTGAAATGTCAGGGGCATTTTGTTAATTTGGTAGGGGTAGATATTTTTAACCCCCAATTTGATCTGATCTTGAGGGTATGGACACACTCTCTCTGAACTACCCCGAACCCGTGCGACCCAAAACTCAAAACCCATGAAATTGAACTTTGATTCAAGGCCAAGACTCCCAATCTAGTTCCCCTAACCGAAATCTCCTCCTTCCCACGATCACGGACGTACCAACCTTTAGAGGAGAAAACTGCGGGAGAAGTCGGACCGAGGAAAAGAAAAATCGGAAGTTTCGATCGATTTTTCAGCCAAGACAGGTATGAGTTTAGTCTTTTGAGGTCAATTTTGAGTTCCTGGGTTCGAAAAGATAGATTTAGACGTAAAATTCATGAAAAATGGTTGAGATTTGAAGAAGTTAGGAATAACTCAAGGTCGGTCGGAAATGGGGTTTTTTGGCGACGGCGGATGGCGGCGCGGTCATCTTCTCATGTGAGACTTCGGCGAAGTCGGACGGCAGTGCGGCCGTCTTCTCCAGCGAGACGCCGGCGATTGGGTCGGTCAGACGGATTGACTTAGGATGCCACCTGGCTGCCACGTGCATCCACGTAGATGCCACATAGCAGCCATGGGGAGCCACATGGAGGCCACCTGGAAGCCACGTGGGTGCCACCTGGCCACACAGTCAGTAGTCAGTTGACTTAACGGTCAACTGACGTCGTCGAGGGTTTGACGGAATATGATGACGGTATTAGCATATTCAGTCAAAAGTTAACGGAACTTGACGGAACCCTAACGCCGTTAGTCTGGATGGAATATTCCAATTTCGTCAAGAGATTATGTCAGGTTTGATGGAATATTTAGTCAGGGTTGACGAAATATTGCGCCGTGAACAGTACCAGTGCGTGGAGGCCCGTAGGGCTCATGGCGAAGCGTGCGGGCGCATGGTCCGGCCTTCTACAGGCGCGTGGCGGCGAGTGGGACTGATTTCGGTGTCACGGAGACGCGTGGCTAGGGTTTTGGGACATTCCATATCGGATTTTGGCGATTTTGTGGTCGTAGGAGTTCGTTTAGAGCCCCGTTTGAGTAATCCCAGTGGTAATGCTTGACCATGGAGCGGGTTTTGGACTCGGGAGGTCAAGGGAGTTGGGTCATTAATGTGTCAAAGAGTTCCTTGGGGCTAGGGCTTCCTTGATTTGGGATTTTAGTTGCGGTGTGAACGGACTAGGTTCTAGGGATTGCATAAGATGTGTACTTCTAGGTATTATGTTATACCATAGGGTTCTCCGATGATTGGCGTGGAGGATGTCTTTCTCCGCTACATTGTTGAGGGTTCTCCGACTGGCATTAGAGGGTACGTCTCCACTAGATCGTTGAGGGGTTCTCTGATGTAGGCGTTCGAGGGATCTTTCTCTGTCAAATCATTGAGGTCTGAGGTATGCCAGGATGGGCAAGGATACCGAGTTACCACTCGGGGTGCTCAGGATGAGCAGGGATATCGATTTACCACTCGGGGTGCTCAGGATGAGCAGGGATATCGAGTTACCCCTAGGGGTGCTCAGGAGGATAGAGATATCGAGTTACTACTCGGGGTGCTCTATAGGAGCAGGGATATGGAGTTACCACTCGGGGTGCTCTGGAGGAGCAGCTATATGGAGTTACCACTCATGGTGCTCTAGTGGAGAAGTGATATCGAGTTAACACTCGGGGTGCTCTGGAGGAGCAAGGATATCGAGTTACCACTCAGGATGCAGAGGAGCAGGGATATCGAGTTACCACTCGGGGTGCTCTTGAGGAGCAGTGATATCGAGTTACCACTCGGGGTGCTCCAGAAGAGCAGATATATCGAGTTTCCAATCGGGGTGCTCTGGAGGAGTAGGGATATCGAGCTACCACTCGGGGTGTTCTGGAGGAGCAGGGATATCGAGTTACCACTCGAGGTGCTTTGGAGGAGCATGGATATCGATTTACCACTCGGGGTGCTATGGAGGAGCAGGGATATCGAGTTAACACTCGAGGTGCTCTGGAGGAGCAGGGATATCGAGTTACCACTCGAGGTGCTCTGGAGGAGCAGGGATATCCAGTTACCACTCGGGGTGTTCTAGAGGAGCAGGGATATCGAGTTACCACTCGAGGTGCTCTGGAGGAGCAGGGATATCGAGTTACCACTCGGGGTGCTCAGGAGGAGCAGGAATATCGAGTTACCACTTATGTGCAAATTATTTAAGGATTATTGTCAACGAGATGCTTCCGAGACATTGTCTCTTCTGCGACTTAGAGCTGAGGGAGGCGGAGGACATGTGATGCATGGGTGAGGTAGGCGTCGCTCTTGCTGGTGAGTGGACCTTGGTTTTGTAAATTACAATGCATGCATACAAATATATTTGAATTAAATATTATTATGTTTTGTTTGTGACAAATTTCAGGAATTTAGAAATCTTACTGGACACAGGTTTTCCATATTTCAGTGAAAATGATGTTTTGGGTTATATCCTGGTTTTTGGACTCTATTTTTATGTCGTTTGGCGGGATGGATATTGAGTCCATGATTTTGGGTTTAGACCCGTACTTGTAATTTTAAATGGATTTAGCCATTAACCGATTTTTAAATGAATTTGGCTTATGCCAAGAAACATGAATTTTGGTTTTCACTGAATTTCTGCCCCCGATGGTTAAGGTTTTCTTCGACTGGCGTTGACGGGTTCTGCTCCGCTAGATCGTTGAAGGTTCTCCGACGCTGGTGTCGAGGGGTTTTTCTCCGTCGGGTCTTTGAGGCTGTCTACGCATAGCACAGGTTTCTGCACCACTCGAGATATATCGAGTGTCCAGGGTCAAGGTTTTCTCCGACTGGTGTTGAGGGGTTTTGCTCCGCTGGACCGTTGAGGGTTCTCCGACACTGGTGCTGAGGGGTTTTTCTCCGCTGGGTCGCTGAGGCTGTCTATGCATAGCATAGGGTTCTACACAACTTGAGGTATATCGGGTGTGTGGAGGGTATCGAGCTACGACTCGGGATTTCATTGGGGGAACAGTGGGATATGTTTTTATATTTTTTGTATTCAGGTCTGTTTACAAGATTTTTAAACTCCTTTGAGGAGGGCTTTCAAAGCAGAATTTTGGACCACAATATGTTTTTCATTATTACGGATATTCGTGGGTCCCATCGGGTGTTTTTACAAAAGATGGATTGTTCCAGCAAGTTTTCGGCTTATCTTTATGGACTTGTTTGAAAAGAAATTTTATATATGCATGCATTGTTTTACATATGTTGATGGGTATTTTCCATCACGTATTCCCCAAGGTTTTCTCCGACTAGCGATGAACGAAATATTTCCTAGACTGGCATGGTAAGGTTTTTCCTCTGTCAGGTCAACGATATGCTCTGATTCTAGCGTGGCAGGAAGCTCTCTGCTAGATCGTTGGGACTGACCACATGTGACCCAATCTGACACCTGGGTTCGAGGTATGTTCGGTCATGTGACATCATGACTTGAGGTGATGGTAGTCATGTTGGGAGTAGGACTTGCGACGGACTTTTCGGGCTCAGAGCCTTGCTTTGAAGAAATTTTCGGATTGAATGGATTTTGGTGCTTTTAGGATGTCTCCTGGATTTTGTTCCCACCTACGGTTTATTGTAGAGACTGGAACATGGGAATGTGCATAGTGCACAAGTTCAATTGGGAATCGTAGCTGAGGCCCAATTCGTATCGGCGGTGACGAGAGAGAAATTAGAACCGAAGGTTGGGTCTTTGACTTGAGTTAAGGGAATTTCAGGGGCGAAATTCCTTTAAGGGGGGAAATTGTAACGACTTGGAATTTTAATTTTGGAATTTTCATAAATTATTTTGTAAAAAGATGATTTCACCCTTGGTTGATTAAGGGGCGTGGAAGTCAATTTTTATTCCGAGACACTTTAGGCTGTATTTCAGGTACCGTTGCGTAGGTCTCGAACTCACGAGTTCTTAGACAGACGGCACGCAGAAAATGGAGTTCGTGTGCGAAAGATGCGGGTCTAGAATGTTAGGGGCATTTCGATAATTTGGTAGGGGTAGATAAATTTAACCCTCAATTTGATCTGATCTTGAGGGAATGGACACACTCTCTCTGAACTACCTCGAACCCGTGCGACCCAAAACTCAAAACCCATGAAATTGAACTTTGATTCAAGGCCAAGACTCCCAATCGAGTTCCACTAATCGAAATCTCCTCCTTCCCACGATCACGGACGTACCAGCCATCGGAGGAGGTAACTGCGGGAGACGCCAGACCGAGGAAAAGAAAAATTGGAAGTTCCCATCAATTTTTCAGCCAGCATAGGTACATATTTAGTGTTTTGAGGTCATTTTTTAGTTCCTAGGTTTGAGTAGATAGATTTAGACGTAAAATTCGTGAAAAATGGTTGAGATTTGAATAAGTTAGGAAAAACTCAAGGTCGGTTGGAAATGGGGTTTTCCAACGACGGAGGTCGGCGGTGCGGTTATCTTCTCCGACGACGGCGGACGGTGGCACGGCCATATTTTTCGGTGAGACGCTGGCAACTGGGTCGATCAGACTGACTGACGTGGCATGCCACCTAGAGCCAAGTAGATGCCACGTGGAGCCACGTGGAGGCCACCTGGTAGCCACGTGGAGGCCACCTAGTAGCCACATGGAGGCCACCTGGTAGCCACGTGGAGGCCACCTGGTAGCCACGTGGGTTCCACCAGGCCACACAGTCAGCAATCAATTGACTTAACGGTTAACTGACGCCGTCAAGGGTTTGACGGAATATGGTGATGGCGTTAGCATATTTCGTCAAAAGTTAACGGAGCTTGACGGAACCCTAATGCCGTTAGTATGGACGGAATATTCCGATTCTATCAGGAGATTCTGTCAGGTTTGACGGAATATTACGTCAGGGTTGACAGAATATTCCACCGTGAACAGTACCGATGTGTGGGGGCACGTGACGATACGTACGGGTGAGTAACCGGGGCATGGCAGCATGGGCGGGCGCGTGGTCTGGCCTTCTACCAACGCGTGGAATCAATTATGGGGTCACGGTGACGCGTGGCTAGGGTTTTGGGACATTCCAGATCAGATTTAGCGATTTTGAGGCCGTAGAAGTTTGTTTAGAGCCCCGTTTGAGTAATCCCAACAGTAATGCTTGACCATGTAGTGGGTTTTAGGCTCGGGAGGTCAAGGGAGTTGGGTCATTAATGTGTCAAAGAGTTCCTTAGGGCTAGGGCTTCCTTGATTTAGTATTTTAGTTGCGCTATGAATGGACTAAGTTCCCGAGATTGCATACGATGCGTACTTCTAGGTATTATGTTATACCACAGGGTTCTCTGATGATTGGCGTGTAGGATATCTTTCTCCACTACATTGTTGAGGGTTCTCTGACTGGCGTTAGAGGGTACGTCTCCACCAAATCGTTGAGGGGTACTTTGATGTAGGCGTTCGAGGGATTTTCTCTGCCATATCATTGAGGTCTGAGGTATGTCAAGATGAGCAAGTATAGCGAGTTACCAGTCGGGGTGCTCAGGATGAGCAGGGATATTGAGTTACCGCTCGGGGTGCTCAGGAGGATGAGGGATATCGAGTTACTACTCGGGGGTGCTCTAGAGGATGAGGGATATCGAGTTACCACTCGGGGTGCTCTGGAGGAACAGGGATATCGAGTTACCACTCAAGGTTCTCTTGAGGAGCAGGGATATCAAGTTACCAATCGGGGTGCTCTTGAAAAGCAGGGATATCGAGTTACCACTCAGGGTGCTCTGGAGGAGCAGGGATATCGAGTTACCACTCGGGGTGCTCTAGAGGAGCAGGGATATCGAGTTACCATTCGGGGTGCTCTGGAGGAGCAGGGATATCTGGTTACCACTCGGGGGGTGCTCTGGAGGAGAAGGGATATCGAGTTACCACTCGGAGTGCTCTGGAGGAGCAAGGATATCGAGTTACCACTCGGGGTGCTCTAGAGGAACTGGGATATTGAGTTACCACTCGGGGTGCTCTAGAGGAGCAGGGATACCGAGTTACCACTCAGGGTACTCAGGGTGAGCAGGAATATCGAGTTACCACTCAAGGTGCTCTGGAGGAGCAGGGATATCGAATTACCACTCGGGGTGCTCAGGAGGAGCAGGAATATCGAGTTATCACTCGGGGTGCTCAGGAGGAGCAGGAATATCGAGTTACCCCTCGGGGTGCTCAGGATGAGCAGGGATATCGAGTTACCACTCGAGGTGCTCAGGTGGAGCAAGAATATTGAGTTACCACTCGAGGTGTTTAGGAGGAGTCGTAACGACCTGGACATTTAATTCGTAAATGGTTGTAATTTAATTTGGGAAAAGATGAAATTACCCTTAGTTTTAAAGGGGCGCGCGGAAGTCAATTTTTTGTGGAGCCATTTGATAGTTTTTACGGATACCGTTGCGTAAGTCTCGAACTGACGAGTTTGTAGACAGGCGGTACGTGGAAAACAGAGACCGTGCGAGGAATTGTCGGGTCTCAATTGTGTAGGGGCATTTTCATCATTTGTCTTTAGGGAGATATATATATATATATATATATATATATATCCAAACTATCTAACCATTCTGCAATATTTGTTTAGTCTTCTCAGTTCTTACACAATACATCCACACCCGTGACCGACCTAAATCGACACCGACCGAAAACCAAAAGAAACTTGGATTCGAACCTTCAAATCTAAGAAACCATCACACTTTTCATCCACACCATCACCTTCTCCTCTTCCTCACGAGCACAACCATTCCCACCACCGTAGGAGGTAGTCGCGGGAGGCGCCGATAGGAGGAAAAAGGAACCGAAGGCTTCCAATCAACTTTTCGACTAGTATAGGTAGAAGTTTAGAGTTTTGAGTTCATTTTTGAGTTTCTGGGAATGAGTAGATGAATTTTGAGATAAAATTCATGAAAAACGGTTGAGTTTTGAAGAAGTTAGGAAAGCTTGAAGATTGGCCGGAAATGGCAGTTTCTGACGACGGCGACGGCGGCGCGGTCTGCTTCTCTGGAGAGATTCCTGTATGGCTCCGGCGATTCACCAGTGACCATTCGGGTCGAGTCGAATCGAGTAGAGTCGAGTCAGACCGACTCAGATTGAGTCGAATCGGATCGAGGTCGAGTCGAGTCAGATCGAGTCGGATTTAGTCGAATCGGGTCGAGGTCGAGTCGAGTCAGATCAGGTCGAGTCGGACCTAGTCAGGACGAGTTGGGCCGGGTTGGACCAGGTCGGCGAGTGGTGAACTATAGCAAGCGCGTGGCCGGTACGTGCCGCGTGGTTAGGCCTTCCGCTGACGCGTGGCGGCGCGTTAGACCGTTTCTGGGGTCACGGCGACGCGAGTCTTTGAGTTTTTGATGTTTCAGACCTTTTGGCGTAGGTTTCAGGTTAATCAGACGTTGTTTCAGGGTAGTTTTAGACGTCCGAAGTGGCTGCATTTTAGTGTAACGCGAGCGGTTTTCCCGGGGTTTAGGGAGTTTCAGTATACTGTTTCTAAATATCGTTAGTAATCTCAATTCTTACTTGCGATACTGCTCCGAACACGGCAGAGGAGCGTACGACTCGGGATTGAGCTATCGGTAAATGGATTTTGGTTTATAAACTGTATTGCATGCATAAAGGTATCTTTGATTTAAATGCTATTATATATTGTTGTGATATGTTTCTGGGATTTAAAACTTATTACTAGACACAAGTTTTACATACATCTTTGAGGGCTTTGGCAGATGCAGCTGCTAGAGTAGAGTTGAGTTTTCCAGCTTAGCAGCAGTTCAGTAGTTCCAAGAGACGCTAGGATCGTTGGGGTTCTGGAACCTCTAGTCAAGGACCAGCAAAGAGAGGTAGTTCCAGTTCTGGTTCTTCTGGGGGTGCAGGATCCGGAGGAGGCAGTGGCAGAGCCAGTAAGGGACAACAGTTATCCGCTCAGTCTGGTGGTGTTTCAGTTCAGTTGACCGGAAGACAGAGTGATATTATTTGCTTCTTCTATGGGGAGCCAGGTCATTTCAAGAGAGAGTGTCCACATCGTCGTCCGGGCAGCGGTTCATTGGGCTGAGAGGCTACTGATTCGAGTCAGAGGACGTCGCTGGCATCTAGTTCTGCAGCAGGGAGCCAGGCCCAGTCCAGTGGGGCCAATGGGGCCAGCAGGGCCATTGGGACCAGCAGGACTAGAGGGAGACGTGGGGGTCGTGGTTGATCTTCTGGTACACCAGCCTGAGTTTTTGTGATGACTCAGCAGGAGGCTCGAGCAGCACCAGAGGTGGTTACGGGTATGTTATCTATTTTAATCATGATGCTAGTGTTTTGATAGATCCCGAGGTCACACATTCTTTTATTTCTCGGGGTTTTACACTTTTTGCTGATAGAGAGTTGTCTCTGATTGGTTGGGACATGGGCATTAGTACTCCTACCGGGGATATGCTAGTGGCGAACCTTGTGATTTGCGGTTGTCTGGTAGTAGTGGAGGGATATGAGTTAGAGGCAGATTTAATCCCCTTGAATATATATGATTTTGATGTGATTTTGGGGATGGATTGGTTAACCATGCATCATGCCTCCATAGATTGTTTTGACAAGAGGGTGGTGTTCCGGAGTCCAGGTTTGCTGGAGCTGACATTTCAGGGTGATCGTAGGGTACTTCCCTTGGGAGTAATCTCAGCTTTGACGGCTGATAAGTTATTGAGGAAAGGTTGTGAGGGATATTTGGCTCATGTGATTGATTCTCAGGATACTCTGGTGAGAGTAAAGGATATTCCTGTGGTGAATGAGTTTAAGATGTGTTTCTAGAGGATCTTTCGGGGTTGCCACCTCACCGGGAGATTGAATTCACCATAGAGCTTCTTCCAGGCACTCAACCTATATCTCAAGCACTGTATAGAATGGCACCGGCTGAGTTAAGAGAGTTGAAAACTCAATTGCAGGACTGGGTGGATATGGGATTTATTCGACCAGGTGTATCACCTTGGGTGCGCCGATATTATTTGTAAGGAAAAATGATGGTGGTTTGAGGCTTTGTATCGACTATCGGCAGATAAACAAGGTTGTGGTACGGAAGCCATGAATTGATGATCTGTTCGATCAATTGAAAGGGGAGAAGTATTTTCCTAAAATTGACCTTCGATCCGGGTACCATCAGTTGAGGATCAGGGAAGAGGATGTTCCTAAAACAGCTTTTAGGACCCACTATGGGCATTATGAGTTCCTGGTGATGCCTTTTGGTTTAACTAATGCCCCGACAATATTTATGGATTTGATGAACAGGGTATTCCGACGTTATTTGGATCGGTTTGTTATTGTGTTCATCGATGACATCTTGTCAGACAAGTATCAGACAGAGATCCCAGGTTTACTTCGAGGTTTTGGCGGAGTTTGCAGAAATCCCTAGGAACTACCTTACATTTCAGTACAGCTTTTCATCCTCAGAGTGACAGTCAGTCAAAGAAGACAATTCAGATTCTGAAGGATATGATGAGAGCTTGTATACTGTAGTTTAAAGGGAACTGAGATTCACACCTGGCTTTAATGGAGTTTGCATATAATAACATCTATAAGTCTAGTATTAGGATTGCACCTTTTGAAGCCCTATATGGGCGACAGTGCATGACACCGATATGCTGGACTGAGGTAGGTGAGAGACGACTGTTGACACCAGAAGTTGTGGAAATGACTGAGGAAAAGATTCAGATCATCAAGGAAAGGCTGAAGACAGCTCAGGATCGCCAAAAGAGTTATATAGATCGGCGGATCAGAGATCTTGAATTTGAAGTCGGAGACTGAGTTTTCTTGAAATCATCCCCTTGGAAAGGAGTCATACATTTTGGTAGATGAGGAAAACTGAGTCCTCGCTACATTGGGCCGTATGAGATCGTTGAGAGGATAGGGCCAGTGGCGTACAGACTTGCCTTAACCCCAGAACTGTCAAGGGTTCATAATGTTTTTCAGGTTTCCATGCTCCGGAAGTACCTGTATGATGAGTCTCATGTATTGGAAGAACAACCACTTGAGCTGAGGGATGATTTAACTTTTGAGGAGAAACCAGTGCGAATTTTGTATTGGCAAGAAAAAGTATTGCGCATAAAGACTATTCCTCTGGTTAAAGTTCTGTGGAGGAATCAGAACGTGGAAGAGGCCACGTGGGAAACCGAAGCACTGATGCGGGCACAACATCCACATTTGTTCCAGTGACAGGTATGAATTCCGAGGACAAAATTTCTTTAAGGAGGGTGAGTTGTAACGACACGGACATTTAATTCGTAAATGGTTGTAATTTAATTTGGGAAAAGACGAAATTACCCTTAGTTTTAAAGGGGACGCGGAAGTCAATTTTTTGTGGAGCCATTTGACAGTTTTTACGGATACCATTGTGTAAGTCTCGAACTCACGAGTTTGTAGACAGACGGCACGCGGAAAATGGAAACCGTGCGAGGAATTGTCGGGTCTCGATTATGTAGGGACATTTTCGTCATTTGTCTTTGGGGAGATATATATATATATATATATCCAAACTATCTAACAATTCTGCATATTTGTTCAGTCTTCTCAGTTCTTACACAATCCATCCACACTCGTGACCGACCGAAATCGACACCGATCGAAAACCAAAAGAAACTTGGATTCAGACCATCAAATCCAAGGAACCTTGACACTTTTCATCCACACCATCACCTTCTCCTCTTCCTCGTGAGGACGACCATACCCACCTCCGAAGGAGGCAGTCGTGGGAGGCGCCGATCGGAGTAAAAAGGAATCGAAGGCTTCCGATCAACTTTCTGACCAGTACGGGTACAAGTTTTGAGTTTTGAGTTCATTTTTTATTTCCTGGGATTGAGGAGATGAATTTAGACATAAAATTGGTGAAAAACGGTTGAGTTTTGAATAAGTTAGGAAAGCTTGAAGATCGGCCGAAAATGGCAGTTTCCGACGACGGCGGCGCGACCGTCTTCTCCGGTGAGATTCTGGCAAGGCTCCGGCGATTCACCGGTGACCGATCGAGTTGAGTCAAATTAGGTCTGGTCGAGTCAGATCGAGTCGAACTGAGTCAGGGTCGAGTCGAGTCAGATCGGGTCTAGTCGGACCGGGTCTAGCTGAGTTAGGCCGGGTTGGATCGGGTCGACGAGTGGTGAACTGTAGCAGGCTCGTGGCCGACGCATGCCATATGGTCTGGCCTTCCGTCGGCACGTGGCGGCGCGTGGGACAGTTTCTGGGGTCACGACGACGTATGTCTTTGAATTTTCAATGGTCCGGACCTTTTGACGCAGGTTTCGGGTTAATCGGACGTCATTTCAGGGTAGTTTTGGACGTCCGAAGTGGCTGCATTTTAGTGTACCGTGAGCGGTTTTCCCGGGGTTCAGGGAGTTTCAATATAGGGTTTCTAAATATCGTTAGTAATCCCGATTGTTACTTTTGACAGGCGATACTGCTCCGAACACGGCAGAGGAGCATACGACTCGGGATTGAGCTATCGGTGAGTGGACTTTGGTTTATAAATTGTAATGCATGCATAAAGGTATCTTTGATTTAAATGCTATTATATATTGTTGTGATATGTTTCCAGGATTTAGAACTTATTACTGGACACAAGTTTTACCTATTTAAGTGAAAATGTGTTTTGAGGAAATGTCCTGGTTTTTGGACTCGATTTTGATATCGTTTTAATGTGGTAATTATGGAGTCAATGGTTTCGGGTCAGACCCGTATTTATGATTTTACTGGATTTGGCCATAAATAATTTTTCAATGAATTTGGCCATAAATAATTTTTCAATGAATTTAGCTTAGGGCAAGAAACAAGGATTTCAAAACACGGATTTTTGTTTTCACTGGTTTTTCTATCCCCGAGGGTCAAGGTTTTTCTCCAACTAGCATTGAGGAGTTTTGCTCCGCTAGTTACGAGGGCTCCGACACTGGTGTTGAGGGGTTTTGCTCCGCCGGGTCATTGAGGCTGTCTACGCGTAGCACAGGGCTCTACACAACTCGAGATATATCGGGTGTGTGGAGGGTATTTCGGGAATAGTGGATTCTGTTATGTTTTGACATACATTTTGTGTCTAGGTTAATTACAAAGGATTTTAAACTCCTGTGAAGAGAATTTTCAAACCATATTGTGGACCACGGTGTGTTTTTCATTATACAGATTTCGCGTAGGTCCAACCAAATGGTTTTAAAGAAACATGGAATTCCAGTGATTTTCAGATGATGTTTTATTATTATAAACAATTTTATGTGATGCATGCATGATTTTATTCATGGAGAGTGAAAAATGTATGTTTTCCTCGGAAATAGTTTTAATTGATTATTTTTGTCCACTCACAATTTTGATGTTTTAAAGCCCCTACAGGCTATTGAGTTGACGTGGGCAGATCCAGAGGCGGAGGCATTAGCGTTTAACTGCGCGTTTACCGAGAGTATGATATTTACCTATGTATTAATTTATCCTACCTAGATGCTCTGATAAATCTGCTGGATTGTTTGTAATTATTGGTAGATATTTCGTTGAGAGGTTGGGTTGTTGGAATTTTGTGTGCTATATGATCCATTTTCTGACAGGTGAAAGACAGTTAGCTAGTTTATAAGGGGAAATTCTGGCGGATTTTTGGCAGAATTCTCATAATTGTTTGCCATGGCTTAAGGGTATTTTGGGTATTTTTTTAAGTTGTCAGACGGGAGCAGGACCTTTTTCGGGTGTCGAGGGAAAATTCGGGATGGGTCCTGTCAGGAGCAGGGATATCGAGTTACCACTTGGGGTGCTCAAGAGGAGCGGGATTTTGAGTAACCACTCGGGGTGCTCAGGACGAGTTGGGTTATCGAGTTATCACTCGGGGTACTCTGGATGAGCCGGGACATCGAGTACGACTCGGAGTAAGTCAGTGAGACTCAATTCAACCAAGTCTGATACCTTCGTCATTCGGGTCAGTGGATTGGTGTGGGCAGTGACCCAGATTGACGAGTTATTTACGACTCATAAGAGGGTGACACATCAGTTGTGTTGTTAGATTGCGGAGGACGTCCTCTGAGGTAGTTTGTTAACCACTAGGCTATCCTGCGTCTGACAGGCTGTTGAAACCCCTGTAAAATACATTTATTGTTTTTTTTAAAGGATAAGGGTATTTTCAGGTATTAAACTTTTGTGTTAAAAGTTGTCAACCGAGAGGTTGGGGTGTAAAACTGGTTCGTGAGGTCACCCTGTAGGGCCACCACTGGTCTGAGGTTTCAGCAGTATCTGACCTACTGTCAACTTGGTATCAAAGCTTGTTAGCATAGGGCTATAAACTTCGAATCTTGATCAGGGGTTCTCACATTGTGATCTGTGGCGAAACATTAGCTCTTACCCTAATATGACCAGGCCGGTTAGCCACCGGTGTGGTTGCTCTGTCGAGGGGCCAAGACGGTTAAACAGTTCTTAAGGGGAGATTATGCCTGATTTGTTTTGGCAGAATGCTCATATTTAATTGTAAGGACTTAGGGGTAATCTGGAAATTTCTTTAGGTGGTCAGACGGGAGCAGGGTTCTTTCCGAATTTCGAGGGGAAATTCGGGAAGGGTCCTGTCAATGGCGCTCCGAAATCGTCTTCTTGCACTCCTTCAAGTACAACATTCCCTTATATTTTACATTGAAGTGCATGAAAACTATTTTTCAATTTTTTTTTTTTGCAACTATTTCCCTTTTTTTGGGCATCCAGATAAGCCTAAAAATTGATATGGGTCATTACAAAGTAGATGTTTAACAGTTAAACTAATTAAAGTCTAATTAACTTATGGACATTTATAAACACTTCGGGTATGTATTTGAAATATTCAAAAAGGTTAGGGTTTAGTTGATGCTAAACTTAATTCTACAGTATTTTTATCCTCGAAACTAGTAACATTTAATTCTTGTAATTTACGCCTTTTATGGGAGAGTAATAAATTTTGTGCATAATTGATGAGGTATTGCACCATTTTTGTTCCATAAATAATTAATAAGAACGTAAAATGGTGATGTTATATATATATATATATATATATATTAAGGGTGGGCATCAATCCGTTAAAACTATTAACCGAGTCAATCCAAACCGTTATTGGCCAACGGTTCGGATTTGACTGGATGAAAGTCAAACGGTTTGAGAATCCAAACCGCTCCGTTAGTAACATTTCGGTTTTAAATTTTCATTTTGGAAATTCATTGGAATCCAAACCGAATCGTTAAGGAATATATCAATTTTTATTAATTTTTAAAAGGTCTTGTTGAGTTCGAAACAAAGGTTTTAAATAAAACCTTTTAAAATATGTATTATTGGAGATTACCATTGGATTGATGTGATTGAAGTGCACTTAAATTGGGAATATTTCAGGAATTTTGGGTACACTATGTGATTGACCGTTGCTGAAGCAGAAATCAGATACGCTTCAAAAGTCTCCACGATCCCTACAAACAGCAAACAAAAAAAAAATTGAAGTCAAGGTTGAAGCCCCGAGGGGGTTGTCCAACCAAGAACGCTCTGATGCTTAAGTCAACATTGAGAGTGAAAACAGAAGAGGTTGAAGCAAACAACAAACAAAAAACAATCGAAGTCAAGGTTGAAGTCCCGAGGGGGTTGTTCAACCAAGAACCCTCTAATGCTTAAGTCAGTTTTGAAAGTGAAATAAGAAGAGCTTTAGAAGCGAGGAATGACTTACCTTAGAAGTGATTTAATCAATTAAGCATCACAAAAGTAGTTTGCAGCAAAGGCATATTGAAATCCTTAAAGAAACATGATTAGGGCTTCAATCGAGCCCTAACTAAAGTACTTAGTTACCCATAATTTAAATAGACAGCAAGAACATAAAAAAATAAAAAATAAAAAGAGGCAGAAGATAGCTCTTTGATGATGTGTTGGTCAGCCAGAATGATTGGATGACGCCTTGACGTTCCTCCTTGCTTCTAAGCCTTTTAGACATTGGAACTTTGAAGGATGGAGCAAAATGAGATGGTGTGGCTGAGTCCTTGTGTGAGAGCTTCCAACGTTTATGCAGTTTTCTTTTTGGGAGAAAAAGAGACGTTCCAAAGTATGAGATAGAGAAAGACGTTTTTCACTTTTTGTGTGGGAGAATGACTCTTTGATGGCTGCCTCTTTGTCTTCCCTCACGTTTTCCCCTTGTCCCATGTATGTGTCTGCCCCTTTGCTGCCCAAAATTGATGTGGGTGTTAATTTCCTTAATGAGGGAGAGAGACGTTACCGTTTGCTTTCGCTGCTCAATCAATCCTCTAGTTGTGGCTGCTCCTCTCCCTTTATTATTTGTTTATCTTCCTTTTTCTGAATAAAACATTTCCTCCCGTAACCTTAATAAACTAGGCCTCTAGTCTTCCAAGCCCGATAAGGATTAGAAAACTTGAAATTGAAGGAATGCTGAATTCCAGCTCAGCCTGACCTTTCTGTACTAAAACGGCCATAACTCATTCTAGACAACTCCAAATCACAAGCCGAAAATTTCTCTAGAAAATAGACTTCTGTATATTTCCAACGATATATGGCCCATCAGCTAGTTCTTCTCGAGTAGGTGCAGTTAATTTTGAGAAGTTGACACATCTGCTGAAGTCTGTTTCAAAGTTTCCTCCTTAGATTTCCAAAACAGCACACATTAACTCCTTTTGTAACTTTGCTTCCCAAAATCCTACAAAACACGAAAAACAAGCTAAGTATTAAGAAAACATAGGAAACATGCTAAGATAAGCATAAGAAAACAAGATAAAACGTCGCATAAATATGCTCCTATCAAATTCCTCCACACTTAAGCTTTTGCTAGTCCTCAAGCAAAACAAAAACAAATAATGAAAGAAAAACCAAGGACTCAATCATTCAACCTAAACCTTCCAACATTTGTCTCAGATATTTTCAATGAATCATGACATATTAAGATTCATCATAAGCATAAGAATTGGTCCACATGATCTGAGAGTTAATACACCTTCATAGAAATCATACACATACTCACAATTAAATCAATCAAAGCACAAGTACAAAGAGAGATACATGCTGCAAAGAATTAGCTCAAAATTCTCATCGAATAAGCTCTGACTTTACCTCATATTTTCTGGTTAAGTCACTCTTCCTATACTAGTTATATGTGAGAGGATTGATGTAAAATGGAAACAAATTGCTCACATATGATATAACAAGAAAGAAATGCACTTTCAGAATTTTTCTTATGAATATGACTCATGAAAGGAATGCTACTACTTGAATGCAAGAACAAGTGACACCATATGCTCATACTTCATTCAAATCTTCACATATTGATATAAACACAACAAACAAGATCAGAAGGTCTTTATGAGGATTGTAATGAGGCCAAAGGGTAAGGGGTTAAAGAAAGAATGGATATGGATAACACAAAGTTCTTAAAGAAATAGTAGAAGCATGCAATGATGTTAGAGACATAAGAACTTGTATCACTATCAAGGCTTTAAAATCATATAAGTACCGAGCAAGTACATACACTCAATGACCGATTTGAACATTATTGACCATACTTCAACAATCAATACATGAACGGTCAGGGCATTAACAATTCAAACACAATGTCGATTTTTTTTTCTCTTTTTTTTTTTCATTTTTTTTTCTGGTGCACACTCTGAACCGTGTACAATTCTTATCTTTTTTTTTTCTTTTTTTTTTCAACATTCCCCCAAACTTGCTCTCTTAACCCTTGATTCACAATTAAGTCTCTACAAATTATGATTCACTAATCTTTAAGAAAAAGGGTAAGGATGAAAGTGTTTAGGGTAGGTGAGGAAAATGAGGGTTATGAAACAAAAAGGCTTAAACCATTCATCAAAGGTTTACCTAGAGGAAAGTATATCATGGGTCAAAGGCCATTTTGGCAATGGTGGTCATCTAGGTGCCTTCATCATCTCAAGTATGTCATGCAAATCAATTCAATGCCTCAAAGAGAAATTAGTACCAGTTCTAGCATTTAGTTCCAATGAAGATAAGCAATTCAAGTAGCAACCAAGCAAAGAAAGATAAGATCATACAACAACTTAATTGGCAAGAAAGTGATAGATTAAACAAATACAACTCTCTCAAACAAAGGATAAAGGCTCAAAAGCTCACAAAAGGGTTGTATTGAGCTTCATTCAATTAAGCATGTTATGGATATCACTTACTTGGGTGATTACATGTGGTTTTGCATATGATAACCATGCATACTTGAGTATTAACCAAAGAATAATTTCAGACCTTGGATCATGCTTATAAGTCATCTTAAAGTCATGCAATTAAAAACCAAATCTCATCATCGTGTTGGAAAGAAACCTAAGACACAAAAAAAATAAATAAATAAAACTACCCAATTTAACATTAGTAAACCCAACACAAACTAGGCAAAAAAATAAATCTGTCAAATTTTTTTTTTTAAAAAACCAATGCAAAATCAACGGAAAACACAAGTGTTTCCCCCTCACACCTAAATCTAACATTGTCCTCAATGATTGAAAGTTAAAGTAAAACAATGAAGCATTTAAGGAAGGAGAAACAAGCGACGACACACACAAACAAAATAAAGTAAAATAAAACAAAACAAAACAAACGAAGGAAAAGTTAACGACAAAGAAGGAAAGGGTGAGAGAAAGCAAATCTGATTGTCAGTGGTTGTAGAGTGCCAAAACTGTCATAATCCTCTTCACATGATTTGCCTCCCAACTTCCCTTTGGGTTACCTCCCAAGTAGTGCTAAGTTTATAGTCTTCAGCCAGACTGTTGGACTCTCATGCAATGTACTGAACAGGTTGGAGAGTCACATCCTCTCTAGGCCCAAAGCTCATCTCAATATAGGGCTTTACTCTGTGCCCATTCACCATGAATGTCTGATTCTTCTCTTTGCTATGAACCTGTAAAGCTCCATGAGGGAAAACTTTTGTAACAACATAAGGACCGTACCACCTAGACTTGAGCTTACCAGGGAAAAGTCTCAATTTTGAATTGTAGATCAACACCTTCTATCCCACATGAAACTCCTTCCTAACTAGCTACTTACCATGAAACGCCTTGGTCCGTTCCTTATACAACTTACCATTCTCATATGCATTAGACCTTAACTCTTCAAGCTCATTCAGCTGTAACTTCCTCTTGTCACCTGCTTGTTGCATATCATAGTTGAATTTCTTAATAGCCCAATATGCTCTATGCTCCAACTCCACTAGTAGGTTACATGCCTTCCCAAAGACTAGACAATATAGGGACATGCCAATGGGGCTTTTGTACGCAGTTTGATATGCCCACAATGCATCATTCAAGCGTAGAGACCAATCCTTCCTTCTAGTATTCACTGTCTTCCCTAGGATGCTTTTGATCTCTCTATTGCTTATCTCCACTTGACCACTGGTTTGAGGATGATATGGAGTGCCAACCTTATGTGTGATCCCATATTTCTTCATTAAGGAAGCAAAAGCCTAGTTGTTGAAGTGACTACCTCCATCACTAATTATTGCCCTTGGTGTCCCAAACCTAGTAAAGATGTTATCCTGCAAGAACTTCACAACAACTTTGTGATCATTAGTTTTTGAGGGGACAGCCTCGACCCATTTAGATACATAATCCACACCCACAAGAATATATAAATAACCAAATGAGTTAGGAAATGGACCCATGAAGTTGATACCCTACACATCAAAGAGCTCCACCACTTGAATGTTTTGCAATGGCATCTGATTTCTAGAAGAGATGTTCCCTGTTCGTTGGCATCTGTCACAAGAGCTGCAAAACCAAAAAGCATCTTAAAACACATTAGGCCAATAGAACCCAGATTGCAATACCTTAAGTGCTGTTCTATTTGCTCCAAAGTGTCCTCCACATGCAAACTGATGAAAATGTTGGACAATGCTCATATGCTCCTCCTCAAGAACACACCTTATGATAATTTGATCTGGACAAAATTTGAACAAGTAGGGCTCGTCCCAATAGTAGTGCCTAGACATAGACACTAATCGCTTCCTTTCTTGGTTCGACATACCTGGAGGAAAAACCTTAGTAGTTATATAATTAACAATATATGCATACCATGGAAGTTGTAAATCAATTGCAAATAACTGCTCATCTGGAAAGTTTTCACTTAAGGGAAGCTTGTTCCCTTCTTCATCATGAAGTAACCTGGACAAATGATCTGCAACCACTTTCTCACTACCCTTCTTGTCCTTAATCTCAAGATCAATTTCTTGCAGTAAGAGCACCCATCTAATCAACCTAGGCTTAGCATCTTTCTTATCAAACAAAAATCTCAAAGCAGCATGATCAGTAAAAACAATAACTTTAGAACCAACCAAGTAGGACCTAAACTTCTCCAAAGCAAATATAACAGCTAACAATTCTTTTTCAGTAGTAGAATAATTAAGCTGAGCATCATTCAAAGTTCTAGAGGCATAATAAATAGCATGAGGTACCTTGTTAACTCTCTGACCTAGAACAGCTCCCAAAGCATAATCACTGGCGTCACACATGAGCTCTAATGGGAGGTTCCAATCAGGTGCCATCATAATGGGTGCAGATGTGAGTAGCTCTTTCAATGTGTTAAAGACATTCATGCACTCTTCTGTCCACACAAACTCAACATCTTTAGACAATAACGCACAAACAGGTCTAGACATTTTAGAGAAATCTTTTATGAATCTTCTGTAAAACCCTGCATGCCTTCGAAAACTTCTCACACCCTTCACAGATGTAGGAGGAGGTAATTTTGATATGATGTCAATCTTTGCCTTGTCCACCTCAAAGCCCCTGCTAGATATTACATGACCTAAAACAAGACCTTGTTGTACCATGAAATGGAACTTCTCCCAATTCAGCACTAGGTTGCATTCCTCACATCTCTTTAGAACAAGGTACAAATGGTTAAGACAATCATCAAAGTTAGAATCAAAAACACTGAAATCATCCATAAATACCTCTATAAATCTCTCCACCATGTCTGAAAATACGCTCATCATGCACCTCTGGAATGTGGCGGGTGCATTACACAATCTGAATGACGTCCTTCTGTATGCAAATGTGCCAAAGGGGCATGTGAATGTGGTCTTCTCCTGGTCCTCTGGTGCTATAGAAATCTGATTATAACCACTATAACCATCTAGAAAACAGTAATGATTATGACCTGCTAACCTTTCTAACATTTGATCAATAAAGGGAAGAGGAAAATGATCTTTCCTGGTTTCATTGTTGAGCTTTCTGTAATCAATGCACACTCTCCAACCTGTGGTGAGCCTGGTAGGAACAAGCTCATTCTCTTCATTCTTCATCACTGTGGTCCCACTCTTCTTAGGCACAACATGAACTGGACTTACTCATATGCTAGATGAGATGGGGTAGATGATGCCAACATCCAAGAGCTTAAGAACCTCTGCTCTCACTACTTCCTTCATGTGTGGGTTAAGCCGTCTCTGAGCATCCCTGTTAGGCTTTGCATTATCTTCAAGGAGGATTATGTGCATGCACTTGGATGGACTTATGCCTTTGATGTCGGCAATGGTCCACCCTAATGCAGTCTTGTGCTCCCTAAGAACTCTCAACAACTTCTTTTGCTGCACCAAACTCAAGTTTGCAGCAACTATCACTGGTAATGTCCGGTTCTCTTCCAAGTAAGCATACTTCAATTGTTCAGGTAGTTACTTCAATTCTAGTTCTGGTGCCTTGACAATGGAAGGGACAAGAGCAGTATTAGTAGACGCAAGAGTTTCAAAGGAAGGTACATACTTACTTGGATAAGGCTTAGAAGCCTCAAGAGAATGCATAGCTTCATGGAGGTCTATCTCTGTAACATCACATCCACATTCATCATTCAGCCTTGTGAGGTTGTGGGCTATGCATGCCTCCAAAGGGTCAATGCTATGTACCTGAAACACTTGCTCAACAACACTTCCTACCACATCAATCTTGAAACAATCATGGTTATCATGTGGCAATTTGATAGTGTCAGACAACATGAATTCTATCTTCTTACCATTAACTTTCATGCGTATAGTGCCATTTTTCACACTTATCTTCGTATCAGAAGTTATCATAAAGGGTCTACCAAGAATAATAGGTAATGAAGATGGCATAGGGGAATCTTCCATATCGAGAACAACAAAATCAGCAGGCAAAATAAATTCATTTACCTGAACCAAAACATCCTCTAATATACCTCTAGGTCTTCTGATGCTTCTATATGCCAATTGCAATATAATTGAGGTTGGCTTGAGCTCCCCCAACCTCAACTCCTCATAAACGGTATAAGGCATCAAGTTAATGCTTGCTCCTAAATCAAGCAAAGCACGTTCAAAAAGACGGTCACCAACCCTGCAAGGAATAGTAAAACTATCTGGATCTTTTAGTTTAGGTGGTAGCTTTCTCAATAAAACCGCACTTACCTCCTCAGTCAATGCAACTTTCTCATGTTCCTGAAACTGTCTTTTGTGTGTACAACAATCCTTTAAAAACTTAGCATAAGATGGAATCTATTTAATTGCATCAAGTAAAGGAATGTTGATTTCTACTTTCCTCAAAGTTTCAAAAATATCAAGAAGATGTTTTTCTTTCTTTTGCTTAACTAACCTTTGAGGGAAGGTGGCAATATCACCTTCTCCTTCTCACTTACCTTTGCGGCTGGAGTTGGTTCAACACTTTCTGGTTCATTCTCATATGTCCCCACCTTGTTGTCAACTACCTTGCCACTTCTAAGGATTGTCACAGCCTTGAGCTGCTCCTGGCCTCCCGGATTAGGTATGATTTGTGATGGAAACTCTCCTTTCTTCCTCTCACTTAACTCCTTTTCCATTTGCCCTACATGTGCCTCCAATCTCTGAATAGCTTGGCTAGTTGTTGCCTCTAGTTTCTGAATGTTCTTGCTAGTTAGAACATTTGTCTATTGTTGTGCAGTCAAGAGTTGCTTCTCAAGTGGAAGCGACATACCTGGAGCAACTCCTTTCCTGCAAACTACCTTTGTAGGATTTTTGGAAGCAAAGTTACAAAAGGAGTTAATGAGTGCTGTTTTGGAAATCTAAGGAGAAAACTTTGAAACAGACTTCAGCAGATGTATCAACTTCTTGAAATTAACTGCACCTTCTCGAGACGAACTAGCTGATGGGCCATATATCGTTGGAAAGATACGGAAGTCTAGTTTCTAGAGAATTTTACGGTTTGTGAATTGGAGTTGTCTAGAATGAGCTATGGCCGTTTTAGTACAGCAAGGTCAGGCTGGAATTCAGCATTCCTTCTATTTCAAGTTTTCTAATCCTTATCGGGCTTGGACGACTAGAGGCCTAGTTTATTAAGGTTACGGGAGGAAACATTTTAATCAGAAAAAGGAAGATAAACAAATAATAAAGGGAGAGGACCAGCCACAACGTGAGGATTGATTGAGCAGTGAATGCTAACAGTAACGTCTCTCTCCCTCACTAAGGAAATCAACACACACATCAATTCTTGGCAGCAAAGGGGCAGACACATACATGGGACAAGGGGAAAAAGCACAAGGAAGACAAAAAGGCAGCCAGCAAAGAGTCATTCTCCCACACAAAAAGTGAAAAACGTCTCTCTCTATCTCATACTTTGGAACGTCTCTTTTTCTCCCAAAAAGAAAACTGCAGAAACATTGGAAGCTCTCACACAAGGACTCAGCCACACCATCTCATTATGCTTCATCCTTCAAGGTTCCAAGGTCTAAAAGGTTTAGGAAGTAAGGAGGAACGTCAAGGCGTCATCCAATCATTCTGGCTGACCAACACATCACCAAAGAGCTATCTTCTTCCTCTTTTTATTTTCTGTTTTTTTATGTTGTTGTTGTCTATTTAAATTATGGTTAACTAAGTACTTTAGTTAGGGCTCGATTGAAGTCCTAATAATGTTTCTTTAAGGATTTCGACATGCCTTTGCTGCAAACTACTTTTGTGATGCTTAATTGATTAATTTCAGATTATATTTTACTCTTTACATACGTTATGTTATGCTTGATCACCATATGCATCATATGTATTGAGTTTGTTACATGGGTAAATTTAGATGACCGAATCTTGTGCCTATGAGAGTAACAAAAGAACTAGTTATAAGTTCTTGAAATTAATCATCATGAATAAATAGAATAGATACCATGTTCTAGGAGTTGTGTGTTTGTCGATTTCCATTGTGTTATGCGTTCTTAAAGTGCAACTTAGTAGATACCATGTTAAATACTTTAAGAATGAAAAGAGTTAGTGTAGATACTCATGCCTAACTTGTTGCTTAGGGAAATCAATAATTTAAAGAGTAGATATCATGCACTTAGGTTGACAAACATGAGCATCTAAAATCTGTTTTGTAGCATTGTGCATATTGTTTTCTTAAAGAAGAAGATTAGCGGTGAACATCGAATCCCTAACTGGTTTTCTCATTGTTTTAACCTCAATCCAATTCTATTTTTAATCAAACGCTATTTTTTTTAATATTTTGTTTCTAAATTTTCAGTTTTCAAAATCATCTTAAAATCAATTTTAAACACATATTAATCCAGTCCTCGTGGGAATGATCTCGTATTTGCTTTCTATACTATTTGTCTTATCTTGTGCACTTGCGAGTTAAAACGTGCATATAGTTGCGTAATTTTTATGTTACTATTTGTACAACATAAGTCAAGGTTGAAGTAACTAAGAACGCTCTAATGCTTAAGTCAGCTTTGAAAGTGAAATCATAAGAGCTTTAGAAGCGAGGAATGACTTACCTTATAAATGAGGTGAATACCTCTATTTATAGTGGAGCCTTGAAAGTCACGGAGTGTCCTAATTAGTTGATAGGTTTTGTAATCAATAAATATTCTTTTAATACAAGATATTATTTATTAATTAAATTTTAATAATAATTAATTTTCAAGAAGAATATTATTATTAATATTTTAATCCGATTAAATAATACATTTAGTTGGTAAATATATTATTTAATGTGTGAATGTCTGTGAGCCGTTAATGTCATTATCAAAGGCAATTTGGACATTATATGAATTATGGGTCACGTAGCAACTCCACTATTTTCGGGTGATTTTGGATTCCACAAATGCCCCCACATCATTTAGGAATTCAAGGAATCCTAAGGGATGTACGTTTTTTGGCAGTCCCAGTAAATCGTGTTTGTCGATGTCGAACTTTTACCTTGCAATATTTTCGTGTTGAAAAAATTCCGTTAGACTCATAACGTAACATTAAGTTGATGCAAATAAACTTTTAACTTTCGGCTTGAGGCCCAATAAAAATTAATTCACCAATTAATTGGAGAGTTTACATTTCTTTTTGTTTAATGGAAGTTTGTAACCTCCACTTCCAAACATCCAAAATCCCTCGTCTTCCTTTGCCGTTGGTAAGAAAGAAAGGTGGAGGAGAATTCAATAACCATTAATTCACCCATTAGTGTTTTGGGCAAAAAATAATTATTTAAGTGGAGGAACGTTGGTGTGTTGAACGGACATATCTTTATCTCCTCCGTTGTTGGTGGCGCGGCTGAAGCAAAGAAAAAAGCTCTCCGTTTGCTTTTGGTGGTGCAGCCACGAGGTGAGAAAATTGAAAATTTTCTCTTTATCTTCTGTCTCTGCGGGTGATGAAAAGAATTTTCTTTTCTTGGTTGTCTGATTGTTGCAGGTTGAAACCATGGGTGAATGAGAGTGAATGCATCGGTAGGGCTAGAGAGCTGCAGAATTTGTCGCCAAGGCAGGTGGCTTCGCGGCTCGGCTCTGCAGGGGGTGCAAGAGCTGTGGGTGCGGCACTGCTTGTGTGCTGAGAAGGTGAGGAGAAGAAAAAATTCGTCTGTTTTTTTCCTCCTCCGTCTGTGCTAGTGCGAAAAAATATATAATTTTTTATTTCTCTCTCTTTGTCCTTTTTTGCAGATGAAGAGACGATGTTGATTGGTGGCTAGGAGAAGGCTAGGATGGTGGACCCAATCGCTGCAAGTCCATCGTTGGCATTGGCCGGAGGAGGGGGCTTGCAAGGAGAAGACTTCCGTTTCACTGTTATTTAAAGCTGAAAAGTTGAAAAACTTTTCTCTTGAGCTTGCGGTGAGAAAGCAAATGCTTTCATTTTTCTTTTTATTTTATATTATATATATTTATATATATTTATATATATTTTGTTTTCAGAAACTAATTTAAAATTATTACTTTCTTTTAATTCGCTTTTTCGACAATTTCAGGAGCTGTGTAAGTCCATTCGCGATGATTCAAGTGGCAATATGCTCTGTTTTCATAGACGGTCATTTCAAGATGCATGAAGGCATACTTTCAGTGAAGTCCTGAAGAACTCACTTTGTGGGAGTTGTTGATTTCAACAGGTGGTGGAGGTAACATCAAGATGAATTACTGAGATGATGGCAAGGACTGTATGGCGTGTCTATTCATGTCCTTGTTAGAAGAACTAAGATGTTGGCAAGGACTGTCTAGCGTGTCCAATTCTGTCCTTGTCAGAAGAATGGATTTCGGTTGACGTCAGCCTTGCAAAGAATGACGTCATTGTGGCATTTTTGGCCAACATGTGTGAAGATAGATGGTTAGGATATGGTGCGTGCATTGCACGCCCTCATCCATGCTTGAGGTTGTTAGGTGAAGAAGAGTTTTTGGCTGGTGCTAGCATTCCGGAGCTGACGTCAGTGTGACTCTTGTGCTTCAGACATGCGTGAGACTTGCCACAGTGCAGGGTTCGACTTGTCACAACGTGAGGTTAGATTTCCTCTAGCTTGGGGTGAGACTTCCTCCAGCGTTGGGTGAGACTTGATCTTGAAGTCCCCGTTGAGCTTGAAGCGGGGTGGTACCAAGGTGGGACTCGATAATTGAGGATTGGACATGCCTCATGAGAAGCCTGTGACGTTGCACTTCATTGTTCTAGCCCAGTGAGAGAGGATAGCAAGTGCAAGTCTCTAGGTTGTTCAGCGAAAGGCGCCAAAAAGACCTCCATGAAGTTGGAGGTTATTGAAAAAATTTCCGGAGTGGCTGACCAGTTGAAGGGAGAGAACTTGAAAGTTCCATCTGTGGAGGCGAAGCTGACACACTCAGTGAAATATCTCGACACCATCTCCATCGCGAGAAACAAGGGAAATGGTCCTTGATCTCAAGGCGAATGGCGTGATGACACGGAGTGCCAAAGCTGCAGTCGCCATTCAGGATGATGTCAAAGCTATTCGTGAAGCCTACCGATGCCAAAGCGAGTAGAGCTAAAGTCGTTGCCCCTATTGTTCCGGGAAGGAAGATCAAGTTCATGGTGCTTTTGAAATAATTGGTATCAATGTTGAACTCGAAAACTTGAAATTCGAGCCATATTTTCCATTGTGTGCCCCCAAACTTCGCATCAAATTGAAGACTATGGTCCTTCAACAAGTGTTGAAACTCGAAGACTCCGTGGGAGATTTGATGCGGAAATTGCTTGTGGCAAATTGCAATGAATCAAGAAGTGACATCTCCTGCGTTGAAATCTTGTGGTCAGCTTGTTCTTTCCAACTTAGTAATCCTTAGGATTTTTCTAAGTGTTGGAACTTTGGTTTTGCCCATTTTTATTGAAAAATGGGACTTCTTGGTTATTCAAGTGCCCTCGGTGCAGTGCCATGAGCATCCACCGATAGCATTTTGACTCCAGTTACTTCTCGGAGAAGGGCTTCGCTTTGCAGTACGGAGAAGGGCTTTGCATTGCTTTCAAGGAAATACTTTTGGTCTTTTCAAATGCCCCCATTGTAGCCTTGGGCGTTTGGCGTTAGGTCTTTGATTCAACCTGCCTCTCAGAGAAGGGCTTTACTTTGCCTTCAAGGAAGAGATTTTGCTTTTCAGAAGAAGGCTTGAAGCGCTTCCCGGGGGGAAGGCTTGGATACTTCGCGGAGCGAAGGCTTGGATGCGTCGCGGAGCGAAGGTTTGGATGCTTCGTGGGGTGAAGGCTTGGACGCTTCGTAGGGCGAAGGCTTGGACGCTTCGCAGGGCGAAGGCTTGGACGCTTCGCAGGGCGAAGGCTTGGACGCTTCGCAGGGCGAAGGCTTGGACGCTTCGCAGGGCGAAGGCTTGGACGCTTCGCAGGGCGAAGGCTTGGACGCTTCGCAGGGCGAAGGCTTGGACGCTTCGCAGGGCGAAGGCTTGGACGCTTCGCAAGGCGAAGGCTAAGAAGTTTCTCGAATGAATGCTTAGTTGCTTCTCAGAGGAAGATTTGGTTGCTTCCCAGAGGAAGGCTTGAATTACTTTCGAGAGAAAGGTTTGGAGTGCTTCTCGGAAGAAGGCTTGGTTACTTCCCGGAAGAAGGCTTGGTTGCTTCCCGGAAGAAGGCTTGGTTGCTTCCCGGAGGAAGGCTTTGGGGTTTCCATTGCTATGCAAAATTATCAAAGTAAAATTTCAAGTTTCTTGATAATTTTATTGAAGAAAATAATACAATGGATACATAAATTGGCGCGGAGCCTTATTCATTTATTATGGAATTGATGCGGATCACCTTCGAATCAGGCTACTTGAGGTCTTCGTCAATGAGACGCTTTGCATCCTTACTGGTGATGTATTTGGTGCAATGCCCTTCATTGACAAGGTTCTGCATATACATATCGAAGGTGTTGCATGTGCTAATGGTGTGACCATAGCAGTTGTGATTGTGGCACCACCTTGTCTTGACAGCCTTTTCTTGATCGCCTTTGACAGGTGCTGGCCCCTTGAACCAAGGCTCGCCCTTGATTTCGTTGTAAATTCGATGGACGAGCACCGAGAACTGCACGTTGGAAGTTGAGACCGTTTCGTGTTTGCTGGAATTGCTTGGCGTAGTTTTGGAATTGGTGTCATCGCTGGGTGACGCCGGCATCTTAGATGTTTCCTCGCTTGGTCCAATGCGCTCCTTAGCTTGTATGGCGTTTTTCTCATCCTCCCAGCATGCATGTCGCTCTGCAAGAGAAATCATCTTGGTGAGACTACGAGCATTGCTCATGACAATGTTGGCATAAAGCTGGCTGTCCCGGAGAAGTCATTGTTTGAATGCCATCGCTGCAACGTGGTCACTACAACCAACAATGCGAGACTTTTCCTCGCAATATCTCTGAAAGTATTGTCGGATGCTTTCCTTTGATCTCTTTTTGATGGTAAAGAGATGATTGTCCTTTACTTCAGTAGCGCAAAACTGGGAGTACTCTTTCATGAAAGCGAAAGCCAGCTCTTCGAAAGAGGAAATCGATCTCCGGGGGAGATGGTTGAACCACGTCATTGCCTGGCCTTGCAAAAATGCCTGGAATACCTTGCACATGAGTGCATCATTGTGCTTATGAGGTACCATGACTCCACGATAATAGTCTACATGCTTTATTGGGTCAGAGGTCCCCTTGAACTGGTTGAAGTTTGGAGTTGCAAATCGTTGAGGGAATGGTTCTTCCTCGATGTCCCTCACGAAAGGTGAAGTTGAGGATGACTGGATCTGACGACGTAGATCGTCTTCCAAGTCGCCATCATGTTGGACGCCTCAGAGGCGGCGATCCAACATTCTCTAGACATCTTCAGCCTGCAAAACGCCTTGGTGAGGCAGGGAGTCATTACGAGCTAAGCGTCGTCGACCTTGTAACAACCAGGAAATGTGATTATTGAATTTTCATAAACTATTTTGTAAAAAGACGATTTTATCCTTAGTTATTAGGGGGCGTGGAAATCAAATTTTATTTCGAGACACTTTAGGTTGTGTTTTAGGTACCGTTACGTAGGTCTCGAACTCACGAGTTCGTAAACAGGCGGCACGCGAAAAATGGAGTTCGTGTGCGAAAGATGCGGGCCTAGAGTGTCAGGGGCATTTTGGTCATTTGTTAGGGGTGGATATTTTTAAACCCAATTGATCTGATCCTCATCTTCATTTCACTCTCTTTCTCTCTAGACCCCCCCCATTTCCCCCCCAACCCGTGCGACCAAAAAACCCAAAATTTCCACTTTGATTCAATGTCAAGTCTCCCATTTTGGTTCCACTAATCGAAATCTTCTCCTTCCCACGATTACAGCCATACCAAACATCGGAGGAGGCACCTGCGGGAGACGCCAAACCGAAGAAAAGAAAAATGAAAGTTCAAATCGATTTTTCGACCAGTATAGGTACGGGTTTAGTGTTTTGAGGTCATTTTGAATTCCTGGGTTTGAGTAGATAGATTTAGACATAAAATTTGTGAAAAATGGTTAAGATTTGAAGAAGTTAGGAAAAACTCAAGGTCGGTCGGAAATGGAGTTTTCCGGCGACGGCGAACGGCGACGCTGTCATTTTCTCCAACAAGATTCCGATGAGACTCCGGCTACCACGGACGACGGCACTGCCTTCTTCTCCGGTGAGACTTCGGCGACTGGGTCGGCCAGACGATGCTGATGTGGCATGCCACCTAGCTGCCACATGGAGCCACGTGGACGCCACCTGGTAGCCACGTGGGTGCCACCTGGCCACACAGTCAGCAGTCAGTTGACTTAATAGTCAACTAACGCCATTAGGGTTTGACGGAATATGCTGACCGCGTCTGCATATTCCGTCCAAAGTTAACGGAGTTGGATTGAACCCTACCACCGTTAGTCTGGACGGAATATTTCGATTCCGTCGGGATATTCCGTCAGGTTTGACAGAATATTTCGTCAGAGCGACGGAATATTCTGTCGTGAACAGTACCGGGCGTGTGAGGGTGAGTAGCCGGCGCGTGGCGGTGCGTGGGACCGATTTTGGGGTCACGGCGATGCGTGTTAGATAGTTTTCAACATTTCGGATATGTTGGTGCATGTTTCGGGTAGATCAGACGTCGGTAGTTTTAGGCGTCCGAAGTTGTTGCGTTTTTAGTGAGACGTAGGCGAACCTCCCGGGGTTTAAGGAGTTTAAAAATAGGTTTTTATTATTTTCTGGTAATCCCAATTGTAATATTGACAGGCGATACTGCTCCAGAAACTTCGGAGCAGCATACGACACAGGATTGAGCTTGCTTGGACGTGTGGTGAGTGGACTTTTGGTTTATAAATTGTAATGCATGCATAAAGGTATCTTTGAATTAAATACTATTATGTATTGTTTGTGGCAGTTTCCGAAATTTAGAAATTATTACTGGACACAAGTTTCAATATTTCAGTGAAAATGTGTTTTGGAAAAATGGCCTGGTTTTTGGACTCGGTTTTGGTGTCGTTTTGACGTGGTAATTATTGAGTCCATGATTTTGGGTTTAGACCTATATTTATGATTTTACTGGATTTGGCCATAAATGATTTTCAATGAATTTGGCTTAGGCCAAGAAACAAGGATTTCAAAACACGAATTTTAGTTTTCATTGGATTTCTATCCCCGATGGTCAAGGTTTCTCCGACTGGCGTTGAGGGGTTTTGCTCCGCTAGTTCATTGAGGGTTCTTCGACGCTGGTGTCGAGAGTTTTCTCCGCCAGGTTGTTGAGGCCGTCTACGCGTAGCACAAGTTTCTGCACAACTCGAGGTATATCGAGTGTATGGAGGGTATTTTAGGAACCGTGAGCTTTGTGTTGATATATTTGTGTCCATGTCAATTTACATGATTTTAAACTCCTTTGAGGAGGATTTTCAAACCAAATTGTGGACCACAGTGTGTTTTTCATTATACAGATTCCAAGCAAGTGTTTTTAAAGAAAGATGAAATTCCGGTGGTTTTTAGATTATCTTTATGTCATATTTTCATAAAAATAAATATGTATGTTATGCATGCATGGTTTTACTCGTGGAAGGGGAAAAGGTAAGATTTCCTTGTAAAACGATTTCTAAATGATTATTTTTGTCCACTCACAACTTTTGTGTTTTAAATTCCCTCCAGGCTATTGAGTTGACGTTGGCACTTTCAGAGGCGGATATATTAGAATATCAGCTACGCTATTACCTACACTCAAGTAGGATATTTAATTCTGTAATTACTATCCTACATAGATTCCCTTATAATACTTTTGGACTTACTGAAAAAATTTCGATTTTATCGTTGGATGATTACTGTCTGTTGGAATTTGGAGTGCTATTTGATCCCTTGTCTGATAGGTGGAAGACGGTTAACCAGTCCCAATGGGGAGACTCTGCCGAATTTTTGGCAGAGTTCTTATAATTAATTTATAAGGACTTAAGGGTGTTTTTGGGAATTTCCTTAGGTTGTTAGACGGGAGTAAGGTTCTTCCCGAGTTTCAAGGGGAAATTCGGGAAGGGTCCTTACAGACCTCCTCGAATCTCAGTTTCTGAGCTATGAGAGTAGGTCGGCGAGTATGTCTCGTCTTCCTCACTATGATGGCCAGCACGCCCTAAGCTGATGTGCGTCTCGTGACGCTGCATGTCGCCTCCAGTCTCCATGCATGTATTCAATACGCGACAACATTCCAACACGCCCCCCCAACTTCCCATGTGTCGACAGCTTTGGGCATTGTTGGCTCCTTGTCCTGCGAGTGCGACTTTCTTCGCCATAATCACTTAGTGACGTATCACGAGACATTATCCGGCATCAGATGGTATCTTTACCATGGCGCCTTGGAATGTCTTCATGCCCACCCCGAGATGTGGCACGCCCCTCAACAGCCTTAGTTGCTTCTCTCTCTGCCAGAAGGTGTTGTAGAAGCTCCAACTGAACCTGCACTTGGTTGCTTAGTCGTTTGACCTGTTGTGACAAATTGTCTTGAAGGGATGTGGGCCGAGGTGTTTGCGTATGACGCGTTTTACGTCGGTTTCCATGCCTTAAGTTCTTTTGTCGTCGATCCATGTTGTACTCTTTTTTTGTTTGAATTTGACTTGGTGTGTCAGGAAGACCATCCAAGAATCGTCGAAGATCTTCATTGGTAGGAGGTTGATTGTGAATCTGCCTGGACGTTTTTCCCACAAATCACCAATCTGTTTGGCGGAAGGTAGCTGTTACCACTCCCGATGCAGGTGGTGGGGGTGCAGGAGTTGATGGAATAGGAAAGGTTTCGAAACCAATAGCGGGAATCGGTCCCTGCATCCTGATGGGTGCCATTATCGTCATGCGGAGGGAATGGGTTAGGTGTTCATCCAGATTCACTGTGAGCACTCCGCTCCCAGTCTGAGCTGTAGAGGCTAACGCAACAACTTTAGATGAACGAACGGATCGTCGTGTTCTTACCATTATGATCAGCGTTGATGATCGATGAATGATATCTGATGAACAATGAAAGAAGTTCAAGAACGATGAACGAAGTTCAAGAACGATGAGCGAAGTTCAAGAACGACGAATAAAGTTCAAGAAAGACGAACAAATTTTGAAGTTTTTGAGAAAGAATTAGAGAGCACTCTTTGAGTATTTCTCAATTCGGCTCTAAAAGCACCAATTGTTGAAGCAGAAATCAAACACGCTTGAAAAGTCTCCACGATCACTACAAACAGCAAACAAAAAATAATCGAAGTCAAGGTTGAAGCCCTGAGGGGGTTGTTCAACCAAAAACGTTCTGATACTTAAGTCAGTTTTGAGAGTGAAAGCAGAAGAGCTTTAGAAGCAAGGAATGACTTACCTTAGAAGTGAGGTGATGACCTCTATTTATAGTGGAGCCTTGAAAGTCACGGAGCGTTCTAATTGGTTGATAGATTTTGTAATCAATAAATATTCTTTTAATAAAATATATTATTTATTAGGAAAAATTGTAGCAAAGGTCACTGAATTTTATACTAATTTTAACAAACGTCCATAAACTTGAATTTGAGATTCCACCGTCCCTTAACTTGTTCAAAATAGTCGGACTCGTCCCTCCGTTAAATTTATGAACGGAATCTATTAATTTTATGGGTATATCAGTCATTTAACTGTTGTGTGGCGCCAAGGCACCTAATTGATGCTGGGAAGGTCATCACCTCCTTCAGTGTGCCATATTGAGGCCCATAAACAAGGCCTCTGCCAACCATTCCTCGGAACTAATCACAAGCCTCAATCAAACAACCTTGATCAACAAACCCATGAATCATAATCACATACGTGTCAAGCCCTGGAGAAAACCCGGCTGCTTCCATTTCGTTCCAAAGTCGAACCCCTTCTTTCACCTCCCCCAATTTGCAGGCCAACAGAATCACCGTGTTGTAAATACCAAGATCAGGAATGCAGTCAATCTTTCTCATCTCCTTCATTAATTCCACACACTCCTCTAGCTCTTCCTTCTTCTCATGAGCGAGCATAATGTGCAAGTAAGTCACCCTTATTGCCTCCTCCATCTTGTCTCGGCCACAAAGGGATTGAATCACAGTCGTATAAGAAGCCGCATTGGGCTCACAACCCTTCCTTTCCATCTCCTTCAAGAGGTCATAAGCATCAACCATTTTCCCAGCCTTCGCATACCCACCTAGTAAATTCTTATAAACCACAATGTCAGGCTCAAACCCAGCTTCCCTCATCTGCACCAACACGAATTTCGCCTCCATCAGCTTCCATTCTCGACACCAACCATATAACAAAGATGTAAAATGCTTAATACTCGGTTTAAACCAAACACGCATATCTTC
This sequence comes from Oemleria cerasiformis, assembly GCA_037349345.1. NCBI lineage: Eukaryota > Viridiplantae > Streptophyta > Magnoliopsida > Rosales > Rosaceae > Oemleria > Oemleria cerasiformis. The sequence goes on along the minus strand of JAZGTL010000009.1, from coordinate 11,386,264 downwards.
AAACAGTTGAGCTGCATCTTTAACACTACCATTTTTACACAGTTGAGGTGCTCGATGAAATGCCGAAGTACGGGTGTGAGCCAGATGAGTATGTGTTTGGCCGAATTGGCGCATTTTTCTTAAGCTTTTAATCTGGCTGCTGTGACGCCCACACGAAGAATCTGTACCCTAGATTTTCGGCGTCGCTGCAGCGATTTAGCACTCGCTCGGCCAACCCTGATCTTACAACGACGCCGGATTGCTGAAGAGCGAGCTCTAATTTCGGGACCCAGGAGTGGAATTTCCTTAATATTCCGTATATCTTTTCGACGTCGGCGGAGAACTAGCAGAGGGTCGGGTCGTCTGGGCATGTTTCCGGGTCGGTTTCGAGGCGAGCCAACCCGAGGCCAGATCTTCTTTCGCTGAAGACCTGAGTGTTGTGGGTTTGCTTGGTGGGTTTGTGATTTGTGTGAAAGAGGTTGAAGGGGGTGTTTGTTTTGGAGGAAAGTGAGGGATGGTGTTTGGAGTGTCGGAGTGTCAGAGACTCAGAGCTTGGAGCTTCTTCTTCAACCAATACCTACACAAACCATAAGATTCTACTAAATGGAGTAACCCATGAAATTCCACTTCTACAAAGAAACCACAAAGACCATAACTGAAGCCGCCGCTGAGCAAATCCTCAAACTGAACCAAAGGCTCACAAACCTCAATCGCTCGCATTGTTACTCAGAGTCCCTCAAGCTTTTCACTCAAATCCACTCCTCCCAATTAGTTTAGAGGCTGAAATGTCTTTTTTGCGCTCAACTATTCACACATGTGCTGCACATGCTGCAGCACATGCTATTTTTTAACAAATTCTGTAACAGATGGACGAATCCGATTATTTTGAACAAGTTAAGGGATAGTGGAATCTAAAATTCAAATTTATGGACGTTTGCTAAAATTAGTGTAAAATTCAGGGACAATTGCTTCAAATTTTCCTATTTATTAATTAAATTTTAATAATAATTAATTCTCAAAGAGAATATTATTATTAAAATTTTAACCTGATTAAATAACACATTTAGCTGGAAAATATATTATTTAATGTGTGGATGTATGTGAGCCGTTAATGTCATTACCATGGGCAATTTGGACATTATATGAATTATGGACCACGTGCTAGTTTCACAATTTTCAAGTGATTTTGGGTTCCACAACCGTTAAGGAATACTTTACCATTACTATAAGTTTGGTTTGAAACAGTTTCATTTCTAATTTAAGAAAATTCAAACTGTATCGAACCATTAAGGATTTAACGGTTTAATTTTGAATATTACAAATATCTGTATCGAACCATACCGTGTCCATCTTTAATATACACATAGCGACGGACTAATAAAAGGGCGCTACCTAGGCTGTAGCCCAGGTGAGTTTCTTATTATTTACTAAATAGCCCATTATTGGTATGATTTCTGTTTTGTTCTGTTGGTCATAGCCCGGTTTCGATTTGTAGTGGATGGCTGGTCACTTTATTTCCCTTTTATTTCTATCATTATCTTCAATTTTCTTTTAACTTACCCTAAACCCTAAACCCTTTATTTCAATTTGATGAACGTTAAAGCAGTTTCAATCAATTGTGAAAAATGAGTATTAATAATAAAAAAATTGGGTATGGGAAGCGAAGCGGTATGCAAGCGGGGGACGGGAAAAGAAACGGCTTCGAAGTAAGAAATTGGAGTTCCGAAACCAATGAAAGCTTAAACTGATACGAACACCAACACAATATAGACATGCATGGAAACTTACCAGTGGCTCTCTTCTCTGCACTCGTGACCTTATTATGCAACCTGCTTTCTACTTCTCTTGCCATCCCTATTAGATTCTTCTCCATTGCTTTCATCTGTTCCATTTGCTCTATGTTTAAACCCTTTTCATATTTTAAAGTAGAACTGTTTTGTCCACACAACATATTTAATGCATCAGAATATCAAGTTAAACTGCCAAATTAGTATACAAAATGTACGATATAATGATAAAATGATAGAAGAGCGTTATGTAGAGTATAATTAAGAATAATGTGAATTTTGTGTGTGTATTATATTGCTAAGAGAAGTAACTGCACTAACTATATGTTAACTAACAGATAAACATCTAATTAGTATAAATAAGATGAAAATCATAACATTAAGATAGTTTATTTGGAGATGTACACTATATTTTGAGTGTATTTGTCAACTCAATTAAAGCGATGATTCACTTGTCTCCTTGTCCATAGGGAATTTTTAGACCTTCTCTTGTTGTTACTCGAGACAATGCAACATATAATTTACCATGGGTAAAGACTGGTTGTGGCAAATATAAACCCACTTGTTTTAAAGATTGCCCTTGACTTTTATTTATTGTCATTGCATAACATGGTCTAATGAGAAATTATCGGCGTTTAAAAATGAAGGGCCATTTATTATCAACTGCAGTAAGAATGATTCTAGGTACAAAAACCTTACGGCCAATATTAGTACCAATAAGAATTTTAGCCTCTATAAGCCAATCTAATAGCTGAGCAATAATTAATCTTGTTCCATTATTGCATAAACCTGAACATTGATTAAGGTTTTTTAATAGCGTAATAGGCATTCCTATTTTCAAAATTAATTCATGTGCTGGTAGACCATTAAAATCAAGCTTCTTAAGAAACTCATGAGGATATATAGCATGTTAAGATTATCAATATTCCCACTTGAAGAACACAAAGAATCGACACTTAAATACGTAAATTGTTCACCAGGTAATAAAGGAGTCACATAAGCATTTATTTTTGTAACAGTTGAATTCTTTGGTGTAACTATTGCACTATCTTTTTAAGTAAGTACAATCACTAAAATTGTATATAAAATCTGGGTAAGTTGCAAGAAAAACTGAATGATCATAGGACCTATGCAAGAATGAATAAGCAAATCTTCAGGAATCTCTATCCAAGATGTATCTCTATCAGAGGAATCATTCATGTTATGAACACTAACAATCTCACCATCACCAATTTGTAAAATCCAATTTACAAAATTGTCAATTTTTTCTGTTTCTTCAACACGCAATCCAGGTTTAGACAATCTCATATTTTCTTTTATATAAAAAATTTTGAAAGATGGCCATAAATAAGAATTATTAATTGCAGCATTAATAACATCTTCTTTAGTTCCATCTGGTATAACGGGTAGTATCTGACTTGTTGATACTTCCCGGTACCTTCATGACCATAAACAAAAAAAAAGACCTGGTTTTTTTCTCATTTACAGCAGAGATGACAGAATCATACACATTTTTTTGACACTGGTCAAGCTGAGCTATCAAAACAGAGTGCCTTATTTTCAAATTATTACAATCATAATTCAACTCTTCTCTCAACAATTTATTTTTTATTTCGAGCATTTTTTGAGCATCTGGCATATGCAGATTATGACTACTTAAAGAGCTAGAAGATGCATTAACAATTAAAATTTTGTATACAATATCATCACACATGATTTTCCGACGACTTTCAAAAAGATTCATAGGGTTAGCAATAATATCACAGAATAAAACAATGGTAACAAAAAGGTGTCTTAATTCATTAGATGATGCTGTATGAGTATGAGCAGCATTTGATAAAGCCTCAATCTGTTCTTTATCATCCCCTAATTAATAAACCTAAGGTTTTAGACTTCTTATATCATCAAAATTAATAGCACCTTTCGAAATCATTCTCAAATAATATAATTCACCTGATGCAGAATCTACATATGCTGTTCTACGTACATATTCAAAAGTCTCCGAACAGCCTTAGGAGGTGCGATATACTACAATTAAGATACATCAAAATTTCATCTTCACTATTTTCCTGGAAAATTGCTCTGGCTCTATCAGTACCCTTATTTATATACTCGAATAAATATTTTATAAGCATAGATTGACAACACGATTCAACATTTATATGAGCATCATATCTTAAAAGTAATTCTGCATTATATCACCGGGGTAATCTGCATTAGCAGAATATATCATATCACAACTAACAACGTACCATTATAAATACCGACGTCTAGGTGGATGACACAACCCCAACTTCTTATCATACATCTTCTTCATTAGAAATTTAAAAGTAAAATCGATATTGGGTGATATGGATCGGGTAATCTGCATCCTGAGGTTTAGATCATCATTGAACTCTTGTATCTAGCCCCTGGGTTGCAGATTACCTCGTCCTCGCCGGCAATGCAAGACTTGTTTATCTATTTACGAATGTATCCAACTAAACTAAGCCTGAGGAATAGAAAAAGCTAGCTAGGTTTAGAATTTAGCTGCCACTTTTGTCATTTTTCCTATTATTTGGTGGGTAGTATTAAATTTAATTCTCGTAAAAAAAGATTGATAGCTAACGTGTATATCCCCATCTCCTAATATCGTTGTTGCCTTTCGGGTTTTGTATAAAAGACTTCCTACTTTTGTGTATGTAGTTAGGTGCATAACGTTGTTGCCTATACGTGTATAAAAACCCACAAATACCCTTACCCAGCCATGCCCATTTCGTCATCCCTAATAATGGTGCACCAGAATTTGGAGATTGTAGCACTTTTTCCAAATCCCCCCCAAAAAAAAGTTTATAGTAGAAATCAAATTGCTTGATGTAACCACCAAAATGATCCTTCAACGTGAACTAATGGACTCCCCGCTTCTTTTCCGACCGTTCTAACTCCATTTAAAATTTCAAAATCTATCTAAATCTTCACTCCAAAACACACACAAACTACTTCTCCATGGCTTCCATCTTCATCACAATTTCATCCTCAGTCTCTCCAACCCTCTTTGCTTCAGTTATAGAAGACCTCAAAAATTTTAAACCACCTCATGATTTCAACTCCACCATCACCAAAAACTGTCATCACAACCCATCTCTCAGATACTGCACTTTCTCACTCATGGACCTTGATGAGATTTTCAAATCCACCATTGTTGCAAGCCATCTCTGCAACGAGTCCAACAACCGGAATTTTGTTGAATCCTTCCCCAAAATAGACCTTATAAACTGCCCCAAGATCGCGCCGCTCTACTTGTCATTCAACTTCTTTTGGAAGTATTGCCCTTTGAGCATCTTAGCAATTGATCTCTCCAACAATTCCTTGGGCAACAAGTTTCCTATTGATGTTCTTCAATGCACTCAAATTCAAGCTCTTGATATGAGCCATAATGACCTTCATGGTGATGTCCCAATAGAGAGTTTCTCTCCCCTTACCAACCTCACAGTTTTCAACTTGTCGTACAATCACTTCTCAGAGAGTAAAATCTCTAATTCCTCATTCTTTACGCGGTTTAACTCTTCATGTTTTCTCCACTCCGGTCTCCTCCCTAACCGTAAAAACTTCAGAATCAAGGCCGTAATCTTGTTGGTTGGTTTTCCAATCTTTGTCATTCTCATTGTGTGCTGCTTGGGGTGGCTTTGTTTCCACATGCCTGATTTCCTTCCCCGAATACCTCAAAGAAACCACCGGTTTACACCAGCAATGCTCAAGGCATCTACCGATAAGTTTTCGAAAAGGAATTTGATGGGAAAGAGTGAAGCAGTTGACATATATAAAGGAACTCTAAGAGATGGAACTGATGTGAGGATTGAGGTTTACAGAGGCGAAACCAATCGAAATTGATTGAAGAATGCAAAGTTCTGGTTCAGTTATGCCACAAGAACTTGGTTCATTTATTGGGCTGGTGTGATAACAGAAGGTTGACTGCCATTGTCACTGAATGGATGGAAGGAGAGAGCCTCGAGATGTGGCTAATGGAGTCAAATAGTACCCCATGGAAACACCGGTGGCTAATGGAGCCTCGAGATGTGGCTATGACCTCAAGACAAGTAGTATCTTGTTGTCTGAAAATCTGGAGCCACGAATTTTGAGGTTTAAGATTCGGGATCAGAGCAGTAGCAGCAGAAATATGTCTCAGTCTATGAAGCTACATAAAACTCTCTTTTCTTCATGCATATATATAATTTGACTAACATATGAAAATCTAAATATAATATTTCAGAGATGTACAAGTTTGGAGTGCTCCTCCTAGAGATGCTGGTGAACAGGCAATCGCAAGAAGAATTTGAGCGGGATGAGGCTGGTTTTCTTGAGCATATCAGAGTGCATTACCCTGGAAATTTTCATAAGGTGATAGACCAAAAAATGGAATTGACAGAGAACACTTTTGATCAAGCTAAACAAGTAATAGGGCTAGGGCTAGTGTGCACAGATCTATCAAGCAACCAACAAATAAGTTTGGGTCAAGTCTTTGATATCATGAGTAGAGCCTACCATTCTTGCAGGGTTTTAGCATCTCATAATCATGAAAGATTACATGCAGAAAGAGGTAAAGGGCACAAGCGCAGGCAAACAAGATGAACCTTTCAATGCATCGAACTTTGTAAATCTGATAACTGAGAGAAGCTAAGCTTCCTATGCACTATCCTAACATGCTGTAATTTTCATGTGGGATGCTAGAATCGTAAAGTTTTATTTATCGATGCCCTTTTATGGTTTCAGAACCCTCTCCTCTTTCAACAGCTTCTATTACTTCACAAAATATTGTATTATGCTATGCAAGGGACACGACACTACGTTAGGGACAAAAAATTGATGTGAACATAACCATAGAATGGTAGAAATGGCTATATGGGCTTTTCAAGTACCATGTAAAAACAATGAATCGTCAAGAACATCATAGTACAGAATTTGCAAATAAATACAACTGGTTGTTGCACAAGACTAAGGTGTAGCACATGGACAGGAAAAAATGGCATATTACAGTAACTAAGGACCAAAAACTACCGTCAAAAGGAAAATAATCTGTATACAATGTAAGTTTGAGTCCTCACTTGATGAGTCCGGGTCTATTGGCTTGCACTTTAGATCTGGTCCGATGCACCTTCTTTGGCAAATCAGTAGTTAATGCATACATTTTCACAGCGAATAATCCCTCAGGCAATCCCTTTTGATCCTGATGCAAACTTTGCTAAAGGCAAGAGAGCTTCCATGTAAATTACTCAAAGACCGCCATTTGATAAATTAGTTGTTAAAATGAATTAGGTAGCATGTGCAATCAAATTCGACGAACTGTGGCATCATACCAAACAAATCGTGGTCAACTGATTCACTTGGTTTTAAAGTTATGAGACAGCAAACTAATTTCCAGTTAGGGATAGCGAATTCAATTCATTAAGAAAATTGGCAACCTGGCATTAATACAATAAACAACACATATTCAGCAAAAATCTGACAGGTCACATGGTATGAAGTCCACACACAACTTAAAGTTGAAATCTTTTGTTAAACTGTGTCCATTCACATTGTAAATATTTCTTTCTCACTACTAGAATCTAGAGTAATCAGTTATCAGCAATAAAAAATGAAAAGACAAAAAACAACAGATAACTAGAGGATAAGGTCCATATCAAATTCTAGAGCTACTAGGAGATAACACAAAGTTTCACATATAACCTTTAATTTGTAAACATGCAGGTCCACACCGACGAAAGAGCTCCTTAAAGTACAAGTTGGACCTGGTAACACTCTGGTCTTCTGTGTCTAACACGAACCCTACAAATCAATACAATTGATTAGTTCACACTATTCATTCACTAGGTGAAAATTGTTATATTCTATCAAATTGTTAGTACAGGTTGTTCATATAAATATGTTGGAATTTTGCTCTCCAAATTCTTTTCCAGTGAGACAATCAGCTTTAAAAGAAATTTAAACATTCAAGTACGAAACAATGATTTCAGTTGACTGGAAAAGAAATCAAAGTTCTCAGTTGCAGACCTTGGAAGTCTGGAATTAGGAAGTTAAAGGATCTATACACAGCAAGCATTATCATAATTTTCTAAGTCAATCAATTGTGCAGCATTCTAAATCAAATGAGGATCCTGTGCAGATGCAGACATTTTATCTTTTAACAAAGGGTTTCATACTCAGAAAAAAATTTCATTGATTTGTTGATCTAAATGTTCATAAGATCATAGGCAACAACCATTGAGTTAAATTTTCATTTTTAACCGTCTACACTTGATTATGAAATAGTGATACAATCCCATTAGATACCTTAATATCTGAAACATAGTTTTGCAGTAATATTCAAGAAAACAGTTTTACATTTGCTCTTTTAAAGAATGACACGAAGTCATCTTCTGTCAGATGCCCAATACACCATTGAACCCATATAATATCATACCTTCCCGCTTCTGGTGTGAATTCCTAAAATGAAGGAAAAAAATGTTCATGATGTTTGCAAATAAATCAGCAAGAGTAAGAGAGGACTATTAAGAAAATGTAAACGAAGGCAGACGGTGAGTGAATTGAACAGACAAAACTGCTCGGCAGATGTTTTAAGAAGTAAAATAAAATATCTAACTGAATTTTGTATGTCAAGCCCATATGCCAATGTTTAGGTAATATATTTGTACTTGAGTATATTACCTGAAGAGGCACACAGAAAAATTTAGTGGCTTTGTGCATATCAGACACCATATGATTTTCTGGAGCCAAACTTTCACGAGCAGCTTCCAAGAAATGTGATACAAACTCGAGAAGATCAACCTGGAGTTTCAATAAAATAAAAATAAACAATCAAAGAGAACAAATGTGCAAACTCACTCGAATTCACAATGGATAAAGAACTCCACTTCGGTGATACTGATTTGTTCCATGTAACACAAACATAAGGATATCCAGTTCGATGGAAAATCCAAAACCTTCAAACGGGGTAAAACCTAACAATTGTCACCTCAAATATTAATTTGAGAGCTAGAAAGATAAGTTCCAAGTTGCCAACGCCCATTTTGAGGTCTCGTGAGAGAAATAACAAAAATTTAAAGGCTATTAAGCTTCTTATTCATACCAGGAATATACTATTTTGCTCTAAAGAGCCAGCAATACAGTATGGATGCCCTTCACTTTAAACCAGTTGGGACTCATCCAAATTTGGTTACAGTATTGGTTAACAATCAAAACATACACCATGAAATACAAATTCAGTTAAAGACCTCTAAAATTATTGTGCAGTAATATCAAATGAAGTCCAGGGAAACTGAATGTCGAAAGATTGCAGTAGGAGAGGGAGGTTAATTGAAACTCACCTCATTGAAGTATCTTATGAGCAGATTTTTGGTGACTCTCCCAATACGAGAACCACAATCTGTATAAATTTAAACACTGGTAAGAACTACAAACCAAACAGTTACTTTCAACACTAGGGTGCCAAATTTGGATTGCATGACTTCTCAAATTTGCACACTTTATAGCCAGGTCTTATATTGACTGACAAAAAATGAACTTATTTAATCTAAATTCAGCTTGTTTCCCAGATAAATAAGGTTCCTTTAACCAGGAATCAACAAATTCAATAAGGTAAAGAAGCTCCAAAAAAATAAAAACACAGAGAGATAGTTTGTGTACCAAGAACAACAAGGTGGCTTTGGCCATTTACAGCTTTTGGAAAATGCTCAGAGAGGATCGTATTAAGAAAAGCTTCACTGTCCATTATGTCAGGCTCATTGACCTGCGGATATCCTCCCAACACTCCATTCGTCGAGGCGTCCACACCCTTATCTCACCACAATCAACAAAACAACCAAAAACATCAAACACCTTCCAAACGCCCACAACGTGCTTGACGAAATGTCTGAAACAAAAATTTAAAAGCAAAAAGAGACAATTGGCAAAAGTACTGATTTCCCAATAGCCAACGCCTTGACGGTACCACTCGGTCTTCTTGTTGTGGTCTTCTCTGACCTGCTCTCTCCACATCTCCTCCGCGTTCTTGAATTCTCGGCCGGCAGAGTCTAACCCGGCTTTCTCCATTGGGAGTCGAGTTTTGGTTCTGTTTCGGCGGCTGTTGGCTCGGTTAAACGGTTCTTGGGGTAAACGACGTCGTAGGGCACCAAAGATAAAGTCTTTTTTTCTTTTTTGGTAAATAGAAGATAAAAGTCTTCTGTAAGTAGTTCATAGCATAAAATGGAGTGATGCTGCATGTAAGAAAGCCTAAAATGTCGACCTTGACGATGATGATATTCAAAATTACAAATAAATAAGGTAAAATGCGAGCTGGATATTTTACACTGGCGTGGAGCATTCTTAATGATGCACTGAAGAAATAGTATGCCAGTTGGATACTTTACACCGACGTAGCGTATTTTAATGATGCACTGAAGAAACAGTATGTCATCTAGATTTTTTACACCGACGTGGCGTATTTTAGTGATGTACTGAAGAAACAGTATTTTCCTGAGGAAATGTATCGAGCGCCGTCTTTAAGTTTTGAAAAGCATGGAAGGCAGGGCTACCAGTTAAGCAAATCTCTTACAGGGTTTCATAGACAACAGATCCCTTTTGGCGGGAAAGCTTATATTACGCAGCAATGCCCCCTTTTCCAATACTTTCCTCTTGTAACCAACTGGTTGAGTTGTATGCCAAATGCGGCAACCTTGGCTATGCTCACCGAGTGTTTGATAAAATGCCGCACCGAGACGAGTATTCTTGGAATACCATCTGGGTGGTTACTGTAAATTTAGAAGGTTAGGCGATGCTCAGGAGTTGTTTTTGAAGATGTCTGAGCGAACCATTGTTTCGTGGAACACTATGATTAGCGCTTTGGTTCTACATGGGCAAGAAGAAACGACATTGGGTGGTTATGATACAATGATTTTAGAGGGATTCATGCCTACGCGTTTCACGCTGCCGTGTGTGTTTAGTGCTTGTGGAGTATTGTTGGATATGGACCGTGGTAGGAAATGCCATGGTCTTGTTATCAAAATTGGTCTTGATGACTATATTTATGTGCTAATGCTTTACTCTCAATGTATGGTAAATGTGGACTTATTAGGGATACAATTCAGGTTTTCGGTGGCATGGATGACCCCGATGAGGTTACTTTTACAGCTATGATGGGTGGATTATCTCAGACGGACAGAGTCATGGAGGCTTTGGAAATATTTAGAATGATGTGTAGGAAAGGGGTTGGTATTGATTTTGTCTCATTGTCGAGCATCTTAGGTGTTTGTGCCAAAGCAGGATGTGGCGAGTTTGGTCTGAATGAACAGAGTGATGGGTTTCGATGTAATGTGAATGGATTACAAATACAGGCCTTACAATTGAACTTGGATTTGAGGGAGATCTTCATTTAAGCAACTCATTGCTTGATATGTATGCAAAGAGTGTGGATATGTATTACGCTGAGAAGGTTTTTGCTAATTTGTCTGAAGTGAGCCGTGTCTCTTGGAATGTCATAATAGCTGGGTATGGTTAGATATACCAGAGTCAAAAAGCTATAGAATATCTGCAAAGAATGCCATCTTGTTGTTTTGAACCAGATGAAGTTACTTATAAACACTTGCTTGCAGCATGTGCCAAGTCTAGTGATATAAAAAGTGGCCGTAAAACGTTTGATAACATTTCATACCCAAATGTGACTTCTTGGAATGCCAATCTCTCTGGCTACTTCCAGAATGGTGACCACAAGGAGGCAATCCATCTTTTCAGGGAAATGCAGTATCAAAATGCACGACCTGATCGAACCACTTTGGCAATTGCCTTCAGTTCCTGTTCAGCAATGGGGCTTCTGGATGCTCCAAAAGAGATCCATGATGCCTCACAAAAGGCTGCCTTTCATACCGATATATATGTTGCAAGTGCAGTTATTGGCATGTATTCAAAATGTGGTAAGACAGAGATGACAAAGCGTATATTTCATAGTATGCTTGAATTAGATATTGTCTGTTGGAACTCTATGATAGTAGGTCTTTCACTCTTTTCTCAAGATAAGGAAGGTTTCACTTTCTTTAAGCAGATGCGGCACGATGAGATGCTTCCTACCCAATTCACTTATGCTGCTGTGCTGAGTGCTGCGCGAAGCTGTCTTCTTCATTTAAAGGGAAACATGTTCATGCTCAGATGACAAAAGATGGGTACATGAGGGATGTCTTCGTAGGGAGTGCTCTCATCGGTATGTATTGCAAATGTGGTGATGTAGATGATGCCTGAAAATCTTTTGATGTGATGCCTAGTAAAAATACTGTTACTTGGAAAGAAATGATACATGGGTGTGCACAAACTGGACGCGGAGATGAGGCTGTTCTGCTTTACCGGAACATGATTGGAGACGGTGAGAATCCTAATTGTATAACTTTTGTTGCTGTTCTGACTGCTTGTAGCCATTCCGGATTGGTTGATGAAGGCATTGACATATTCAATTCAATGGAACAAGAACATGGAGTGGTGCCAGTTTTGGATCATTATACTTGCATGGTTGATGCTCGAGGCCGTGCGGGCCGTTTCAATGAAGCAGAAGTCCTACTTGATGAGATGCCTTACAAAGATGATCTAGTTATATGGGTGGCTTTGCTTAGTTCTTGCAGGGTTTATGGTAATGTGAGCTTGACGAAAAGGGCAACCGATGAACTCTTCCTGTTGACACCGCATAATTCAGCTCCTTATGTACTTTGGCGAAATATATATTCTTCTTTAGGAAGATGGGATGAGGCAAGGGCTGTGAGAGATCAAATGAGCGATAAACAAGTCACTAAGGATCCAGGTTATAGCTGCATTTAATAGAATATGGGAAAGAAAACTGGTATGGTGGATGATGATTTTCTAGCTATAGCTGATGAAGTTGAAGTCGTAACTGTTGTATAATTGTTTGTTTGTTTACTACCACAACTCACATTTGAAAATCAAGGCCAACTTGAATAGTGATTTTATATGTAGGGATTTAGACATTATTAGCAATGGAACCCACGCGTTGCCGCGATGTGTTTAGAAAACGTGCATATGATAGGAATAAAAATAGTAAAATAGATCTTTAGTTTCCCTGTCAATTGAATGAAATAGATATTTACTATTTATACAATGTTAGAATCAACAAATATTTTAATGTACACATGAACTGGAATCAGCCTTTGTGCTAAGAGAGAGCTCACACCATTCTTATCACTCAAGTGAATCACCATTCTCGTATGGACAAATCTTCATTCTCCTATAGATAACTCTTATCACTCACTCAAGTGAAAGAAAAAAAATGGACTATCCATTGATAAGTCCTTGACAACATCAATGTTTATTAAAAATTCCTCTAACCATATTTTTGAAACTTTTTAATCCCTAACCACCGTAATAATTACTCAAACAATGAAATTGTCCCTTTAAAACTTTTAATCCCTATGTAGTAATTTTTTTCCCTTTCTATTTTATGAAAACATTACTTCCACTAATAATTTTTTTTCTTTTTCACTTGTTCATTTTAAGGAGTAATGTAAGGACAATCCAACTTAAAATAAACTAATTAAGAGCAAGAATTCTTCAAAAATACTTTTAAACTTCAAATTTGAAAATTTTTATTATCCGATATTAAAATATTAGGTTAATCATTTATAGTTTAGGATTTAGTTCTTGGATTGTGTGCCCAAAATCTAAGAATTAAACCCTAAACCCTAAGTCATAAGTTCTTCCACCACCAACCCTACCTAAACACCAACACGGATTTCATTTTTGGTTTCAAAAAAAAAAAAATCAATTACAATGTATACGTTTAATTATAAAAGTGTTAGTTTAATTATAAAAATGTTTTAAGTTTAATTATAAAATAAGAGTTAAAAAAATTCTAATCATGCATTGTATAAGATGATGACAATAAATATGCATGGTTAAAAAATAGTGAAATGACCTAAGATTAAAAATTTAACATATTTTAATTTTGAAATAAAATACAATCTTATCCACGATTAATTAATAATTTATCTAAATAATATACATATCAATTCACAATTGCACGAAATAAACCACCCTTCCAAACCATGACATCGTCCCTCTATGATCCTTATTATAGACCTCTATGATCCTTATTATAGACCTCTCCTCACTCCGAAAGTCAATTAATTCATTTAATAAATAAATAAGTATTTATAAACTCCTAACGCACTCCCACCCTTCTCTAACCTCTCACCTCTCCTCTCTCCTCTCTCTCAATATATGACACCAAGATTCACCGGACCTTCCCTGCTGCTCGAACTTCTCGTGACCTGACCCTATCCCCACATGGACATACCCAACCCGACCCACCACCGGCCCTGGAAATCATCCACACCCACACCCTCCGAGCGATTCCTCGGCGCGTACCCCCACGCGCCGTCCAATAACCCTAGTCCCACCGCAGAAACTACCATCTCCGACGAGCTCAATGAGGATGATATCTTCTGGAGCAACGACTTTGCCACTGAACCCAGCAAACACTCCACCCCTCCCTCCACTACCTCCACTCCTCGACACCACCACCATAGCCGCCACCAAAAGGGCTTTTCCCAACCCGAAAGCTTCGGCATCCTCGCTGCTCTACCGGAACGGGAACACTCCTCTCCCAATACGCGACCCCATTCCCACTTCTACCATAAGACCTCGGTCTCATCCTCCGCGTCGTCATCGCCCTCGCAGCTAATCCCGGCGATTCCGAAGCCTCCGATCGAACGGTTCAATCCGCCGCCTCTATCCTCTGTGAAGTACCACCAATCGGCACCGGTGAACGTTCCGATGTTAGCACATGCGATGAGGCAGCAGCCGCAGCACCGCGAATTAGAGGCGGTGGACGACAACGATGATGACGAAGGAGAAGGTGAGATGCTGCCGCCGCATGAGATTGTGGCGAGGAGTTTGGCGCACTCGCCGATGCTGGCGTGCTCGGTGCTCGAAGGTGTGGGGAGGACCTTGAAGGGAAGAGATCTCAGGCGGGTTCGCAATGCTGTGTGGCGGCAAACAGGTTTTCTTGATTGAAGACGAACTCTCTTTAACTTTTCCTCTCTTTTATTGGGAAAAGAATTTCAGAGTTTGTTTGTTTCTTATTTGTTAAATTAGTAGCCAATTTGTAAGTGTTTTATTAAATTATTGAGTAATTTCAGGGTTAATTTAGTATATATTGGAGAAAATAGAGTTATTTTTTACTCATTTGATTTAGCTCATGTTCTAGTTTCTGAAGTAATGAGGGCATAGGCATAGTAGCATTCAGATTTTAGGTTTTGTTTTCTTTGTTTTTCCCATTAGCTGGAATTATTGGTAATGAAATCATTTGCATAAAGTTGCTTATGGAGTTGTTTCTGTAGCAGAGCGTTTACTTTGACAATGAAAAATCAGTGCAAGATCAATGTTCTGCAATAATTGTCATTTTCCTAGTGAATGTGATTCTTTACCTAAAGTTATAGATATTTTTTTCTTCCCAAATACAATAAACCTGGAAAAAAAAAAGGGGAGTTATGAAAAACTTTAAAATCTTAGCATTAGCTGATGATGATACTAGAATTGGCGGATAAAAAAACGAAAACTTTACTCATTTTGATTTGGCTCTATATCCTGTACATCCTTCACTGTCGATAATGAAATGATGGGCTTAATCTTTAAGGGAATACACATGTAGAATCTTGTCAATTAACTATTCGTGGTTTGTCACAGTGAACCTTATTTTAACTCTCCAAAAAGCTCTTTGGTCGAAATATCTTGGATTCTCTCTTTCCTTATCCTTTGTGTGTGCTGCATTTTGTGGTTAATTTCACTCTTTGAAAACATACAAACATAAAGACAAAATCTGGGTATGGTACCAGCATAAATAATATATCAGAAAGTAAATTTGAAGGATATGCATTGGCTTGGATTAACCGTAAAATGCCATTATTCTAATTCCTTTAGGTGCTTATGAGTCATGAACTTTAATCTGATAATTTCTCTTTAGAGAAGTGGTGTGGTTACTAATTGGGTTGTGCCCGGACCACATATCATAATTCCAGTTGTCATGTAGTACCATTGAATCCTTTATTGATCTGGATTTGAAAAAAGGTGTGACTACCACTGTAATTATGCTCCGGCTACATGATGGTTCCAAAAATTTGTACTCGGAAGTTTTTATGGTTCTTTCTAAAGTAGAGCGCTAAAGACTTCTAATGGACTACGTACAATTTATTTATTTTTTGGTTTTGGTTTTGGTTTTGGTTTTGATTTTCAAACTCGTTTGTTCCTCATAGGTGATAGTTCTCCGTGGCATCAGATTTTTGCTTTATGATATCCACGAGCTTTTATCTGAAATTACTGTACTTTCTCCCGTAGTTTTGGTGATTCAGAATTGTATTTCTTTGGTTTTTTGATAGGAGACTGTTGAATCACATTATATTGTTTTGAGGAATCAGTCTAAAAAGTTCCATTTTCAATTCTTCTTTTGTGTGGCGTTGCATTCATGATTGAGGTTATTGTTTACATTTATAGGAATTTGTTTTGAATTTGGATTGCTTAGTTTAAACTAATGACCTACTAGGTCAGATGGACCACTTGACAGCTGAGTCCATTATTAAAGTAGTACAGTGGGAAAGGATAAGAAAAGCACAAACCAGTCCGAATAATAATTTTTATTTTTATTATCACAGAATATTGATCTTAGCTCACATTGATTTGTTGAAGCAATTGGTTGGTTTAAGCACATGACCGTTCGTATCTGTGCCCTTGACATCACAACCAATTAGGGTAATAGTTCACATTTCACGTGCTTATCTGTGTCCTCCATAATAATAGGTTATACGCACCTGAACTTTTGTATGCCTTGCTTATGTGCTATGGAATACAGTGTTCTCCGCAGACCAGTACAATGGATTGGCAGCAACTTTTCATATCAAACATATTGGGGAAATTCAAATGGCGAGTATGTAAAGTAGCTTTTGCAATGAAACTGGTATCAATGAATACACTTAGTTAAAAGTGAGTGATTTGACGGATAATGCCTTTTTCTTTGTTGAGATGCTTCTTCTGGAATATATATCATTTGTGAGGAATACCCTGAAAGTCTGAAACAACGGCTAGATAAATGGTCTAGATATCCTCATAATTTGATTTTATAATGTTCATCTTCTGTGTCCTTGAAAGTGAGTGAGGGGTTTTGCTTCCCTTTAGATGCTTTGCATTTGAAAGTAGTGTATGTTTTTACTATGTGCCTTCCTGCTTTGGTTTGCTTTGAGATTTTCGCATGAAGATTGATATCTTGGATATCACTTTTCAGCTTGAACAGCTGGAAACTATGCAATATGTGGTACTGTGGCTGGTGGCAGTTTCTATTATCTTACTTTTTTTTAATCGAAATATCTAAATAATAAGAAATTCGCTCTGGACAGTGATATAATATAATTTTTAAAACTATAAATTTTTTAAATAACTTATTAATTTAATTAATAATACTTTCCAGAAACTAAAATCTTTAGATTTAGAATAAAATTATGTATGTTGTATGTTGTATCCTTTAACATCATTTTTTAAGGCGGGGGGGGGAAGGGATCTGTTTTCTGCCACGGGAAAAAACAGAGCTGATTTTACTTTTATAACTTTATATTTTTTTCTTTTTTTTTCTTTTAAAAAATTCCCTATTATTAATATATAATATATTATATTGTATTTAATATTGGTATTATTAATTAAATTAATAAGTTATTTAAGAAATTTATAGTTTTAAAAATTATATTAAAATGCAAAATGGGGTTTTGGTTTATTTTTTCAATTCACTTAAATTGAATAAGTAAACAATTGAATTGGAATGTAAAAGAACGATAAATAAATTAAAAAAAGAAGCCCTGCCAAACTCAATACTGGACAAACGATTTGTTTTTCAAAATTTTGTCTCCAATAATATTCTGTAAGCATTTATTTTTCTGAAAATGCATGACTGATGCTCTTTCTCAACCCCCAAGTGTTATTGTCAAATTTGTTAGGCTGACCTCTCTTCCTGAGCTTAATAGCTTAAACCCTTGTGTTTGGATAGGAAGGTGATTATGTAGAGGTATAGTGGAATTTGGAACATTGCAGGTCCTTACATGATGAGGAGCCGATGGATGGAGGTAATGTTTGGATCCTCATACATCCATCATCTTGAACTTCACAATTAGAAGAAACAGTTGGAATCATTTCAAAGTGAGGTATCTGAACTTGACAATGGGTTTTAAATTTTATTCAGTATTTGATAATGGAGCACCTCACTCCCACCAGAGAATAATTGATTGAAGGAACATGATGTGTCTTCTTATAATCAATTGCTCTATTTTGTTTGGAAGTCTCTGGGCATAAATGGTAGGCCCCGGTGATTTTTGACATATACTAAGAAATGATTCCTGAAAAAGTTTGGTATGTTAAGGACAATGCTGGTGCTGGGGGCTTAAATGCTGTATTTATTTAAAAAAAAATTATTTGTCCTGTTAGGCATGCTCAGTACGAACCCTAAAAAAGGACAACGACACCGACTGATAATTGTTGGTTGATGCTGAAGTGAAATTTAGTGGAGGAAAGTTATGGTGTCTTCTTAATTTTTCTTTTCTGCTGAATAATGTTCATCTGGGTTTGTTACTTGTGCATTGTATCTGATTATGTGCTTCAGAGCAGCGTCTTAGTAGATATATTTGAGCTGATGAGTTATAGATTGAAATCATTAAGCTATCGTTATTAGTTTCCGTTATGTGTTTTGGTTGTATGAGTCTGTTCAGGTAAACTTGATATATATGATTGGAGTACAAGTTATGATATTTCAGTTGAGTTTTGCTGGGTTGACTCCTCAACTCGCCAAGCCAATTTTCCATGGTTAAAATGAACGATTCCTTGGGCCTAAAGAAATAGTTTACAGTAATTCAATCCTACTTAACTCTCTATTATCTGGTGCGTTCTTACTTCCTCTTGCTCTTGCTTGCTTCGTATTGGTAGGCTTCTGAGTGTTAGGGCCTGATTATTCTAGGTTGTAAAAGTACTTTCTAGTGTTGTTTGGAGAAGCATTTTCAAGCACTCAGATTTTCAACATGCTTCTAATAAAAGCTCCCATAAACTACGAACACACTTTCAAGCGGCCCTTTAATTAGTTTTAGGCTGCGTTTGGGATTGCTTTTCTGAAAGCTGCTCAAACCTTGCTTTTTAAAATTGCTGTTTCGTAAAGCAAGGAATGGAAACATAGAGAGTTTAATGAAAGTTTGGCAATACAGATGTTGTCCCTAATAATCTTTTAAAATGGCATTGTTTACCCCTAAGGCCCTAATATTATTTCACCACTGCATAGTTACTTCAATTCGTGAGCTCTTCATTTTTTTTTTATTTTGTATTTCTTGCTCTGTCAGAGGATCCCCATCCTTCTTTGTTATTGTCAAAATAGATCTGATGTACTCTTCTCATTGCCTCCTCCATCATCTCCGTCGTTCCGCTGAGGCTGATTTGTTGCCATCTCCTCATCCCCTCCCCCCTCTTCCATCTTCCCTCATCAGCCACGGGATTGCTGTCCGAATTGTTAAGAAGCGTGATTCAACTCCAAATCCACTCATCCCATTTTTTTTTTGTGCCAAGTTTCATTTCAGTTTTGTTCTTGTGGATTAATAATGGGTTGTTTATTCTTCAATCATTTTTCTTCTTTCTATCTTTTTCTTTTCTTTTTTAGCAAATGTTATAGGAGTTTCTGGGTTTCTTTTCTCTTTTGAATGAGACCTGATTTTTCAAGTCAGGGATCTCACCATTCTCATTTTATGTGTCACTTCGATCTCATCGACCCCCTACATATTTTATGCTCTCCTCTATTGCTCGGAACCCAAAGAGCCCTCAATATGAATTTCAAAATTTGAGAGGAAAAAGAAGGAAAAAGATTAAGTTACACTACAATAAACATTATACATAGATTTACTTCAATCACAAAACCAAGAAGCTTCTGCATTTGCCATGAGCAGTGGAAGAAGAAGAGAAGCGTTAATTTTGGGGGATTTTAGAAGTTTCTTGGTGTACCATCCGCATCTGTTGCTGGGTAGTATACATTCTCTGAGGAAATACTGGGTTGGCAATTTAATCTTCTTGTTGGTTTTGTCTGGGGTCTTCCCCCAATCAACTGTGATGGTTTGTCTTTGAATCATCTTGGGTCGAGCGCAGTGGGTCATGGTAGATTTGTTACATTGATACTAGTGCTAAGAAGGGAGTGGTCATTGAAGTGAATTAATAAAAATATCCAATGGTGTAGAAATTTAGAAATTTTATCTGCAGGTCGGTATGCATGGTAAGTTTTCGCTTTCGCACAACAGCCCTAGAAGATATTAAGCATGTGCAGGAAAGACATTAAAGATACGCAAAGCAACGTTTTGAGGCATGTGGTTCCTCATGGAGCTGGATCGGCTACTTGGCTTGGCATTCAATCTTTTCGGTGCCAACTTCAGGTCATGGCAATGTTTTAAGTCAGAGATTTGAACATGTTGGTGGAGTAAGAGTTGCTAATGAATCAGCTTGATTCACTACGTAGGTCATTAACACCTCTCTTTCCGTTGCCTAAAGCAAAATCTGTGGTACTAGTGACAATAAGAGGGGTTCCAAATCGGATGAAGCCTACTCAATATAAGGTCCCAGGCTCCAAGCCCTTGGGAGTTGGGAGGGAAATAGATGAACATGGAAACCTATTAGTGAATATTAACAGTGAAACTAACTTAGTAAATACACAGCGCTAAGTGTATAACTCTTATGGTACGTGGATATATAATGTGTCGTCTACTCTAAACAGAACAACCTCACCACTCTAAAGCTCAACATTAACAAACACAGCAAACATGCATTCCAAATTCTTAAACCTCAGATAATATATGGTATGTACAATGTTGTGGTTGTTGAAGGTGCAGCAAATGTATCAAGAGCTAGGCCAAGGTGATGCTTCACAGCATAATTAAACTGGGGTGAAGAAGCAGTAAATTAAAGATGATGAGGAAGAAGACGATGACGATGATCGATCATAAAGCTTGTAACAAATGTGTGCTAGTATGGCAAGCAAGTGTTGGGAGACCCAACTTCGGTACATTTTCTGTTCATGAATGCATGCATGACTTGAGCTGCTGCCCGCAGTTGCTCACTACTGGGATCTTGCACTTAATTATTCTGTGGATCATTAGTATTTACTAATTGGAATTGGAGATCGATCGAACACGTACTCTTTGCATTTGATGATGTGCTGTAATTATGTTGAAACTAGAAGAAGAACAAATTCATCTTGATCCGACTCAAACGTGAATCATGTGAAAGTTGAAGGATTATAGTTGATCGAGTAGATCGACCTTGCAACCTGTTCAAATTGCAACCCTAGCTAGCTAGCAACGTACCGAATGCAAGTGTCTAATATTAATACTTTAATGGCCGAAGGATGTATTAGGTAGCTAGCTAGGCATTATTATTTGTTGCATGCGTGGATCTCTCATGAGTGATCGATGAGTCTTATCATGACTTTGATAAATGAGAAAAAATTAAAGTTGAATTTGGGGACCAATTTTGTAGCCGTACTGGTTCGGCAGAATCCTACAGATTTGGAAGAAACACTTACAAACAAGAATGAGGATTAATAAAGAGAACGACGAGTTCAACCTCCTCCCTTAAATAATCTGCCTCTCCGCAACAACAAACCCTCATGCAATATTAATCCATCCCCAAATTAGTTGTCCATTTAATTCTCTTCTCTGCCATATTTGGAACCCAAGTCACACCTATTTTTTAGGTCAGAAGGGTTATTTTCTCCAATGAATGTTGTTTTTTGGACACTGACTAAATATATATAGATATATATATATATATATATATATATGAGATAGTACTTGCATCTAGATCACTTTGGGGAACCTCCTCGTTCTATTATTTCCATTTATCAACTTGTCCTTATTACAATCAAATACGTTTATTCTCCAAATCATCTTTTTAAGATTGTCTCCGGAAAATTAACAAGATTATTAGAGGTCGTTTATTCATTCATATCTATCAAACAAATCAACCGTATTGATAAAAATTAAGATCCTCGATCTCGATGAACCATCCATTTAATTGATATATATGATGAATGACTAAATAATCTCTAATTTGATTGAACTTTTGTTTGGATGATCTTGTAATAATAACTAAAGAGTTAAATAATTATGATTATGATTATATACATATAAAAATAACTCGGTAAATGGAAGAGTTAAATAATTATGATTATGATTATATACATATAAAAATAACTCGGTAAATGGAAAGAGTACTTCTCCCATAAGGTGGTATATATGCAAGTACTAGTCCATTTTTTTTAATACACATATAGCATCCACATATACGGCTTAGTGTAACTTACTAATTAGAAAGGAAATCAACAATATAATCAATAAAAATTGTACAAATAATATTTTTCTTTTCGAATACAACTTGACATTTTTAACCTTTTCTTCTGGTTATTGAGAAATATGGGTGTAGGATAAATATATATATATATATATATATATATATATATATATAACGTCAATAATACTATAGTTTATTAATATTCATTTTGAATTGTAAGTGAGAAGTGGACTTCGGCAAGTAATAAAGATGTACCTACTTAGATTTCAATTCAATATTTAGCGACTGATCTATTATATGATTTAGTTAAAATTTTCCACTTCTACTAAAGCTTATTAGTTCATCAGATACTAATAATAAGCTCTAGTAGCTAGGCGCATTCATAATATTAATTGGTTTATTGATGAACTTATATATAATTTTATACCTACATAATATTGACAATAAAGTACCTAATTAAAAGGGATGCAATCAAATTCAATCGACCACCTAACTAGCTATAACGAAAATAAAAACATATTGAAGAAGGATGTTTTCTATTTTTTTCTTTTTCATAAGGAAGGATAATTTTTATAGTTACAGTTATAAATTAATGAGTAATATTGTCATTTTTATTCATTAGTTATCACAAATTTACAAGTATGGTTGTACAAAATTTCACATTTTAATAAATTTTCAAGGGCATTTCTTTGAGGTTTATCAAAAAAAAAAAATTGTTTCGCGACTGTTTTTTTGTTCTATCTATATATATATATATATCATGTATACTATGAAAGTCATATATTCATAATCTTCATTCTTAAAATAAAACCATAACTTAAGAAAGTTCATGAGGTCCACTATCAATGTAAACATTCAGAAATGAAAAAAAAATTTAGTGAAATAGAAATTAAAAAATGTACCCTTCGGAATTTTGAAGTATATACATTTTAGGAATATTTGTAGTTAGAAAAGAAAAGAAAGAAATTAACAAAAGAGGCAAATAAGGCAAAGATGAGTTAAATATTTAGAAATTTTAAATGTATATGTAGTAAATTAGTGTAGTATTATATATAAAATATATTTGTTCAAAATACATAAAAAATTTGTTGCAAAGTTACCTGAGAAAGTAAGAAGGTTATGCATTATAGATAGAAAAATCGAAATAAAACTTTGTGACCAGGAGCAAGCTGCACCCTGAGCGGGGATTAGGCACATCCTTTGAGTGTGGGGAAACCTCGTGGTTTTTACCCCCAAAAAAATCCAATATATTTATTATTCTATAATAAATATCTAAAATATATCCTAATTATTATATATCAAATATATAAATAAAGAAAATATAAAAAAAATTGGAGTGGGGGGCTAGGCTCCCCCAAGATGCTTCACAGCTCCGCCATTGATCCAATGGGAACCTCGACGTACCATCTTTTTCATTATTTAAATCATCATTTTAAGATTATTTCGGTAAAAAATAAATAAGAATAAAGGTTGTTTAATCATTTATATCTATCAAACAAATCAACGGTATTGATAATAATTAATTAAAATCCTCGTGATGAGTCGTCCATTTAGTTATACATATAAATAGCTAAATGATATCCAATTTGATTGATCTTTTGTATAGATCAATAATCCTGAAATGATAATTTAAGAGTTGAATTGCACCGATCATAATATATATATATATATATATATATATATAAACAACTCGATAATAGAAAGAATGAAATGAGAAAGTCTCCATATATAATGAGAAGTGAGTATTATCTAATTAAAAATCTCAATATCACACGTAATCGTAATACCATATATATATATATATATATATATATTAAAACAACACAAAGTAGGAACCACGTTTTGTGGGCACCATATGTTTTTGTTTGTATTTGTATTTGTATATTAATGCATCAAGACTTTGGATGCATTAAAAAACCGAGCAGTAGGGGTACGATATTTTGAGAAGATACATAAAATATCGAGGGAGAAGCAATCGACATTCAACAACCTGCCTGTACTGAAATTAAAGTTTCTTGATGACCAACTGTGTCTGTCAGTTAATAAAATCTGATTATACATTGATTTTGGGAACATGTTCGTAGGTCTTCCAATTGTGATTAGTATGTAGATAACAATTATGGGATCCCAACAATAAATAGTCACTGATACTAATAAACGAGTTTGTTAAGTTGGTAATTCTGGAGTATCACCCAATTAATTAAGCTAACATTATAACACGTAAATTAATACGTTTATATCTCTATATATATCTGTCTAATTTCCTTAAGTACATTTTCATTTGCCGCAGCTTGCAAGAATTTTCTTTTATGAGATATTTTAGTATGAAGAACATTCGGATTTCATTTGTAATTCGCTAAATGAGAAGAGTAACTCTTTATAATTTGGTGTGTAATACTTTTTTTTTTAATCGGATTGAAATCCCTAACAAAGTTATAATAAAAGCCACAAATTTAATTGTGCTCCTCTCTTGTACGAGTTCTTCTCTTATTTGTGCATATGTACTTTATGTCAAATAAAGTTCCGTACTGTTTTCTAAGTTCTTAAATAAAATTTGGCATATATAATTATATTTTACTCTCCAAAGTGAAAGGATAGTTTTCAGAATGGACCTTCATGTTTTTGTACTTTGCAGAAGTTTCCGTTTTTTTGTTAATTAGAATTAATATGGGTATTAGTTTATATGGTTTCGAAGAATCAATAATAAATTTTGAAACATCAGCAGGTTAATCGTATTCTATGATACTGGATATTTTATATTATATTTCTTATTGCTTATGTAGGTTGAATTAGATTATCGTATTTATTTTACTAATTTAATTAAGACTATACGGCTAAATTATGAATGGGTGGATATATTTTAAAAATTATAAAAAAGAAATGAGAAAATTAGAACGTAGTGTTTCATTTTGAAGACCACTTCAAAACCTTGATGTAAAATGAAGTTGAACCCAATTTGAATAGCCTCAGCTCTGGTGACAATGAAAATATAAGAGAAACTCACATGATGCCAATAAATACTGCTGGGAAAGTAAAATTTAAAGCTCTTCACTCAGACCAACTACTATGCTGGCTCACTGGGGCCTTCCATTTATTATTTGCAATTCTATCTTCACAAATCCCATATCTTCTATTTATAACCTTCACAGTAGTCTTCTTTTCTTCATATTAAAGTTTGTCTTCCTTTCTCTGTGACTGGCTTGAATTCATTATTGCATCATTCATCCATGGCTCTTTCCTGGGTTCTCCAAACCCTTCTCTTTGCTTTGGCTCTTGCCAACATTGAGCTCTCCACAGCCCAAGTTCTCAAGGCCAAGGTCACTTGCCTTGACTGCCAAAAGCATTACGATTTCTCAGGTTATCACCTTACTTACTTACCGTCATTCTCTATACGGGTTATCCGTCTGTCTTATAAAGACGGAATGCCGAGCAAACCTAGTTTTACATAATTTTGTTTAACTTTAGTTTAGCTTATGCATCTATGGATATGTTTATATGCATGTTAAGACATATCTTATTTACCGTTATTCTCTGTACAGAATATCCCGTCTTTCAAAGACTGAATGCATTGAGGAGACCTCATTTTTACACAATTTTGTTCCTTTTATGGATATTTTTGATTGTGTAAGGATGTAAAATCATATCATTTCGAGCTTGGAATTTATTTCTCATGTTTAAATGATTCAGGAATCAAGGTTTTGGTGAAGTGTGACAGAGTGAAGAAGTTGGCAATGGCAACAACAAAAGAAGATGGGTCATTTGAGGCCACGCTCCCATCTCCAAGGCCTTTGAACTGCCTTGCCAGGCTTCTTGGAGGACAAGAGCAGCTCTATGCCTCAAGCAAAGTCATGGCATCTGAGATTGTCAAGACCCAAGATGCCACCTCCTACACCATTTCAACTCCTCTTGGCTTCTCCACATCATGCCCTTTGAACATCAAAGAGGCAGCTTGCAAAGCCATGAACAAGTTTGGGTCCTCCAAGACTGTTAATCTGCCTGTGCCTCCCGAGTGGGGCTTGGCACCTTCAAGCTATTATGTCCCTTACATCCCTATCATAGGGATACCCTAAGCATCTTCTGTGACCAATGCTCATGTCTTAAGTATGTCTTAAGCATGTCTTAAGCAGGCACCTTAGTTTTCTATTATATATAATAATAATATAGATTTTTTTCTTTCCCTTTTTGGTGTGTGTCTACTATATATGGCTTGTGGGGAGTGTGGTTTTATATAGTGTGTATTTATTTATTTTTCCTTTTTTTTTTATCCTGGTATTAAAGGTTTGGAGGCATAATGTATTAAGCACTTATTAGCACAAGGTAGCTAGATTTACCAATATTAGACTAGTAGTAATATGCATGCTAAGTATATTCATGCAGACTGTTATCTTTGGTGAAAGCATATATACTTTGAATGTAAACATTATATCAATAAATTGTGTCTGTACTTCTTCCATGCCTCTTATTTTTGGTGTTTGATTGACCTAATTTTGGTAAGCCTTATAGGGTGAGGTTTATAACTAAACAAAGTATTGAAGTAATTGCTTACATAACTGAATCTAAGTCATACCCTAAGCTTTTAATGCTAGGCACATACTCTACCCACTGTGGATAAGTGGATAGGTGCATTAATATTAAGTTGATTCACCAAACATCCAAAAGGTCTATTTTGCAGGAGGAAAAATACTTGGAGGAGGAACCTTCTTGGAGGAGGTCGTTTAGTGATCAATATGTAACAAACAAATCAACGGTATTGATAACAATTAAGATCTTCACGGTATCCACTTAGTGAATACATCTGAATTACTAGAAGATTCCTAAAGTGAATAGAAAGAGTAAAATGAATAAGCGCCCCAAAAGTGGAATGTAAGTATTGTGTTTTTTCAGAGGAAGAACATAATTTGATAAATCTAATTAGAACCTCTCATTAGAGGTCCATAGACCACCCACAATGGTGGTCTATATTTGGAGCTGTATTTGTGGTGGATGTAGTTTCAAATGTAACCTCAAAAGGAATATTTTAGGCTAGATAGCATATTGCTCACAATGGAGGTGTATATTTATTGGAGCTAGATATGGGGCCAATTATGTATTGAATTAAAATTTTCCTTTAACTATTTTTATTTAATTTTTATTTATTCTCTAAGTTTAATTTCTAAACATTTTAACCTAAAAATATTTAAATTCCAAAAAGTAAAGTTTCATCTTACATAGTTTTTTCAAATTACCATAAGCTCGGGGGCATAGACCCACATATTCTTTGATATTGAAATTCACTTTTGGTGAGGAATTTTTGACATTTGGTGGAAGAAATGTGAATAAAAAAAAATTTATAAGCACAAGTTTGAGGAAATGAGGAAGATATTGAGAATATTGTGAAATTTATATTGAAAAAAGAATGATATTTATAGAAGAAATAAAATAAAAAGTAATGGTTCTTTACTGTTACAATAAAAATAAATAAAACTCAAAAATTCAAAATTTTAACTATTATATTACATCCAATGTGGACAATTGGATATTTGTTGAAGACAATTGGATATTTGTTGAAATTAATACCCGCCATTAGATGGAGTAACAGTAAGAAAACAAAAATGAAAATTTCAAACCTTTGACAACATCTTCCACCGTGGGATCCCTCAATAATTTTTTCTCACTTCTTATTTCTCACAAACAACCTGTGTCCATTTTTTAATAATTTTTATATGTTCCTTTTTTGTTATCAAACAAAATTTGCCCATTTCAGGGACCACCATTTGGGGCTAGAAGGGCTATATCCAAGGATTTTCGTAGCTTTAAACACAAATCTCACCAGAGACTTTAATGGATGTATGATCACCATTGGTGATGTTTTTTTCAACTAGGCTGGATTTTTACTAGTTTATGGAGGATATAGCCCCTCATTGTGGGTGGCCTTAATTAGAACATTGAGGTTTCTTTTGGTAGTTGTACGGTACTGAATCTTTCAATCATATAGATTAATATGTCCATTAAAACTAACTATTTCAATCAGATAAATAAATTTATCTATCAGATTAACTGGCTATATAGTTAGTCCTTTGGTACTCTATAAATACGAATAATATTACTTTCTTAGTTTGAAGTGAGTAGTGAGTGAAATTAGACATATATATATATATATATATATATATATATATATATAATCAAGGGCGGAGAATAGCTTGGGCTTCCCTGTGCTGTAGCACAAGGCACATTTGGAGAGGGGGATAAAAAAGTATATAACTTTATCACTTTAATATTTGTGCAATTATATATAAATTAATTAGTATTAATCTAAATCTTTAAAAAAAAAAAATAGCCCACAATACAATTATATGTACTGTGAAGTTTAAGTTTAATTAAAAATTAGAAGTAACAATACTTGCCCTTATGAATCCTTTCAAAATTCTATCAAATTTTATTCGAAGTGTTCTTTAATCTTCAATTTCATTTTATTTAGTAATTGTTTCATTTTACTTCCTTTTTTTGTTAGGAAAAATATGCCTAATATAATAGGTCATTAGAATATTTTTTATAATAAACTAGACCTAAGGAATATTAGTCCAATCTTATAAATTGCCTAGCTCCACCATTTTTTGTAATGGTAATGAGATCAAGTGTTATACCGAAAGGGAATGAACTAGATGATTAACATTGGGTTATCAACATGAAAGTATTTGATTTTGGAGGACGTGATGGTTGTAGCACTAAACTTGAAAAATGGCGGAATGTCGTCGTAAAAAATGGTGGTATTAACTTACAAGGATTACCTCTTCTGCAATTGCATATTTCCTCTTCTGCAATTGTTACATAAGATCATTTTTTTGAGAATGCTCATCATCCGACTATTTAATACGGATAAATTAAAGAGGGATTTATTTTAGTGGGCGTGAACATATAAAGGTTACCCCAACCGTTTTAATTTATTCAGACCGCACTTAGCCTGAGTGTATACAATTATTGTATCCTTATGAATTACATGGTTTGGCAACTTAATTTGAGAAGAAGAAAAAAATTATTTTACCATTATATCAATGAAAATTTTTATAATTATCAAACGATCAAAGCCAATACTTTTATTGGTGAAAAGTTCTCCCCCAAAGTTTATAATTTGTGCGGTAGATGTATGAACTAATTAACATTTATAAATCAGTCAGAACCCTTTTTCCGTTGCTCTGGTATTGTCCCCGAATTATTGTCACAGATTAATTACACTTGCATGCATACTCTCCTTTTTTTCATTTGTTGTGTTCTTTTCACAGAACTTCTTTCAAGTTTAGAATTCCAAAATTTTGAATGATTCTGTGAAAATACGAAGAAAAAAAAATCTTACGAAGTACGTGTACTTGATTTCTTCTACATCTCTCTCTCTCACTCACCATTCTTACCCCACTTTTTTATAATTTCGGGCACCAAAAAATGAAAATCCATAATTCAAAATCAAATAACTATCAAACAACAATGTCATTCATAAATAATGAGCATATAAAGACTGAAGGTAAATTTCTTGTTTCATCCACCTCGATGATGTATATGAATCTTCAATCTTCACCATTCATGGTTTCATCTCCTTGATATTCTTCCTATGCTCAAAACAAAGTACAAAAGTTGAGTGCCAACGACTTCCAATTAAAACTTTTTAAGTACAGCGTTCATAATTTCATGCATGACTGAAATGAAAGATGTAAATTAGGGACCCACCCCGTACATCTTGCACCAATATATGTAAAAGTAAGGATTATTTTCACATCGTAATAAAACTAAGCAGTTATATATATATACAAACTCAAAGATTAGATTTCACAGCACTTGAAGCCATGACATCGAAATGAAAATTTTAGAATAACTGACTGCTTAATAATTGTCCTACGGTAGAAAAGGGTAAAATATGTTTTCACGCCTTTCCCAATTTCTCTTTTCATTTCATCGTGCACGCCATTATAAAAAAAGAGAAGAATGGTGAGCAAATTAAATTGATTCAAGTCTCAATCTCATTGAAGGAGGAAAATTTTGAGTTTGGGTATTCAGGGAGCACATCTAATTAAAGCATCAATTTGGTGTAGCAAAGAAATGAGCCGACTAGAACAAGGTAAGCAATTTGCGATTGGGATGAGGTTTCTGCTGTGTGAGTTATGTTGTTCATCATTATATACATAGGACATGAGGGAGAATAGTGAATAGTGAATTGTTCATCATTATATATACCTAGCAGTTTTAACCCGCTCAATGCCGCGGTGTGCTTGAATGTTCGAAAAAGTGAAATCCATGGTAGGAATAATAATAAAAAAATATACAATTAGCGTGAATAAATATAAATATTATAAGAATAAATTACATTAAAGTATTTAAATTATATAGGTAATTTTAAATTTATATCTCAACTATAAAAAAATTTATGTAAGTACCCAAATTATTTAAATACAATATTTAGGTACCCATTGTTAACAATCGGTTAACAAAATCTGTTAAGTGCCCAAATGGCACTTGTGAGACATTTTTTTATGCTGACATGAACGCCTTGTAGAAAAAAAATTGATATATTAAAAATAATTAATAAAATTTAAAAATAAATTATAAAATAAATTTATTAAAAAAATTAATAATAATAAATACAAAATTAAAAATAAAAAAAAAATTCACGCCCAAAATCCAGTTCAATTCATTCAACACCCACCCCGCCTGCCCCTGGGTTCGAAGAGAATCAAACTCAAACCATTCTGCATTCTTTGAGAGGGTTATGAGGGATCGAGACCTCTCGCTTCTCATGCCGCTTTTCTTCGGCTTGGCAAGGAAGTATTCCCAATCACCAGAGAAGTATTCCCAGACCACGCGAAGAAAAGCTAAACCCCCAATTTACCCATCCTATTAAAATTGCACGACCTCCGATCGGATTCCTAACCTGAAATCCAACGATTAATCTTCAAAATCAACCTCACCGATCTCCACTTCCATGGTCTCCATAAAAGACGAAAAGACGAAGATGAGACGAACGGAATAAAGAGGCAAGTTGACCAGAGCGACTGGTTTGGAATTTTAGCAGAAAAATGAGAGAGCCAAACATCCTCTTCCTTCTCAAAGCTCTGAACCTTCTGCTTCAACTTCCACTTCTCACCCTTCACTAAGAACAATTTGAAGGTAAAAGAATTTAAATTTGTAAATATTAAATAAAACCCAGAATTCCACCCTAGCGTTTTCGCAGAATCGAAACAATGTCTAGAAACTTCTTGCATTTCTGATCATTCTTTAAAGTTTGATTGCTTAGATTTGGATATTCTGTTTCCTAATAGTGGCCAAAGGAATGATTTGGAGCTTCATCGAATCCATCAATTCATTGATGTGGTGGGTTGGGGGGGCAATTCATTGTCGTCGGTGAGGGGAGGGGTACCTGGTGGTTCGTGAATTGATTTGGGTTTTTTATTTATTTAATTTTTTTGTTTATTTATTTTTAAGATTTTATTAATTGATTTTAATATATTCAAATTTATTATTATTTTTGTTTACATGGTGACCATGTCAACATAAAAAAGAATCTCATAAGTATCATTTGGGTACTTAACATATTTTTTTAATATATTACTAACGGTAGATACTTAAATGTTGTGTTTTGATAATTTAGGTAACTAGATGAAATTTTTTATAATTGAGGTATAAACTTTAAATGACCTATATATATATTGTGTATTTTTATGTAATTTATCCATATTATAATTAATATCAACGTCCACAAACTAAACTATTTGTAAATTGTGTTGAAGATGTCGGAATGAAGCAAGCATTTGACATAAATATGTATAGACTATCCATATAATATGCGCAAGTCTTTAAACATATCAGCAGTAGCTTCTCTGAGACCTTTTTTTCTCAGAAAAGACGACGTTTATTCATCATTTGTGCTTCCTCTCTCTCAAGCTGCAGAATTATGATCTATGAAAACTGGTCATGTGCTTCTCTTTCATTTTTCTAAACCGAAATTACCGTGCCAGTTTTTTATTTAGTGTCCATTCTTAAAATTTGAATTTCAGCAATCGAGTACTACACGCTAATTCACCAAATCCACAAAGCATTTTAACTTCCAAGTTACTAATACCAACAACATACAACAGGTAGCTACCAAATGAACAACATAGATAAATTAAATTAAGCATAATCAAAAGTTTAATATAAAATTGGAAAAGAAGGCAAAAGACTAACCTGCTTCTTCTGGCAAACCAAGTTCCAAATCCGCCAACACAAATTGTCCAATCTGGTATTCCTCTCTTGGGAGCTACCATTGATTTTCGTAATCCTTAACCATCGATCAAACTCAAAATAGAAGATAAAGGTAACTAATCGGGGGGTAACATAAGGTATGAATTAGCTTGGAAACGAAAACATAATGTAACTTTGGACCCATCTTACACAATGTTTTGACAAATTTTAAATCCGGGATTTGAAATCTAATGTTCATGACGGTGACGGCCCTTACAACATTCCTTAAATTCACCAAATAGAGAGCTAATGTGTAACAGATATTGAGAAAAAGAAATCTAAATATTAACAAAACAGTAATTGATATCAAGAAAAGCCACCAGTGAAGAAGTTCATCATTCAACTTCACCAAAATGAAAGCTAATGATTAACAGAAATTTAGAAGAAAAAATTACAATTTAAACTTCTCGTATATGAGTAACCTCTAGAAATTTGAACCAAAATGCGTATAACCCATGAGTCATACTTTTGTGTCCACCTTTGAGAGGACAATCAAGCTATGTTGTGTAAAGGGAAAATGCTAAAATGATATCATGGTGAACATAAGCATTTGATTCACCGTCGTTTGATTTAACGTATAATCAAATATGCTCATACAAAATTCAATATCATCAATGCAAATGAGATAAATATTTGAAACAAATAGTTGCAGCCAATTATTAACTGCCTCAAGTTGGCTGACATCATCCTCATTGTGAGCGCAAACTATGACTGCATCAGTTGGATTAATGTTCATGTCATCACTGTCTTAATAAGAAAATAAAAAAACCAAGCTACTCATCTAGCCTCACAAAATAAGCAAATTAAAAAAAAAACGTGGAATGATTATGTTGTAAAACTTATATCAACCTTATTCTTGAGACATGGATCCATGTCGTTACTTGCATAATAAAGGTCCCCAAGTCCACTACTAAATGGAATAATGCCTGAGCTTGGACAACAAAATTCGCACTGTTAACTGTAATCCTAAATGACACTCATAAGAAGAAATATTACACAGTACTTGTAAATCGATTGAAATGTAAGCAAATTACAATCCATTAACTTCAAGAATGCTTCAAGTTCAACCATATCTAATATCTAATAGCTTGATTGCTAACACCTCTTTTCAAATTTACATGGCAAGACATATGTATTAACAAATCCTTCTACCCAAGAACCATAGAAAATGAAAAATTTATAGGTTTCATAGGCTTAAAGTTTAAATCCAAGCAGTAGTTCAGCTGTCCAAGCTTAAGCAACATTATTGTAACTAATCCCCTCTTATACACCAAGTATGAATTAAAAAATAAAGATCAAATGGAAATACCTTCTTGCTCATCATCATAATGTTCCATCTCAACCCATCAGTTATGTGATCAATTTTGGAAGCTTTTCCGAGTGCTTTTGCTACCTGATCTGCACCTTCAAAATACTTGATCTTCATCCCAGATCCCTCACATAAATCTTTTTCCTTTCCCTTTACGTCAAGGCTGCATCTTTGTTTCTCAGCTGCCTGAAATTCCAAATCACATTCACTACTATCACATCTAATCAAGTTATATCAAATCATGATAATATTAATAACAATATAATTACTATTATTGTTTCTCCAATAAACTATTTATTCATTCTGGCCTTCATCCCTCTTATTAAGAGTTACTCATCTCTTATTAAAAGATTCAATAAACAAAACCTGCAAAGGCTGTAATACGACATATAAAATTATTTTCTCACTACACCATGTCGTAAAATTAGTTGCACTTCCACAACCACAACAATTTACAATACAGTAAATTAAAGCACAAAATCCCTAATATTAAAGTATTCTCCTCCAATTTTAATTTTCATAAAAGTTCGAAAACTGAAGACGAAGATTGGCGAATCATAATAACAGGACTAATAAATTAGAGGTACCTTCTCCTTTTCTTGTAGATAGGATCGTCAGCCTCAGTATCATCGTTGAGCGGAGAAAGGTCAAAACAAAACCCAAGACACCCAAATAAAAAAGGGCTATCCATTAATTTATTCTTGACTACATCAATATTTATTCAAAATTTCCATAATCATATTTTTGAAACTTTTCAGTCTCTGACCACCATAATAATTACTTAAAGACTCTTTAAAACTTTTTCTTCTATTTTATGAAAACATTACTCCCACTTATAAAACTTTTTTCTTTTTCACTTGTTCATTTGAAGGAGTAATGTAAGGACAATCTAACTTAAAACAAGATAATTAAGAGCAAGAATTCTTCAAAAATACTTTTAAACTTCAAATTTGAAAAATCTTTATTATCCGATATTAAAATATTAGGTTAATCACTTAGGATTTAGGATTTAGTTCTTAGATTTTGGGCATAAAATCTAAGAATTAAACTATAAATCCTAAGTCATAAGCTCTTTCACCACCACCCCTACCTTAACACCCCTCACCCAAAAACTCTCTAGACCCTACCGTTAAACCCCAAATAACACGGATTTCATTTTTTGTTTCAAAAAAAAAAATCAATTATAATATATAAATTTAATTATAAAAGTATTTTAAGTTTAATTATAAAATAGGGGATTAGAATCATAATCATGCATTGTACAAGAAAATGACAATAAACATGCATGACTAATAAAATAGTGAAAGGACCTTAGAGTAAAGAATTGTCATATTCCAATTTTTAAATAAAGTACAATCTTGTCAATAATTAATTAGTAGTTTATCCAATAAAAAAATTGAATAAAATCACAATTTAAAATAAATTGAAAAAAAAACTTCCTACAGTGCATGTCATATTTTTTTCACTCAAACACCATAAATAACTTTTATCAAACAGTTGGTGTGCATCAACAAATTCACATTCACCATCACATTCAAACATCAAGCATCATCCATAAAACCATATCAAAACCTAACCAACAATTTTCAGCTACTAACAGTAAGAATAAAAAATACAAGTAACACTGCCACAAACAAATGACTTTACCTCAGTGCATGTCATATTTATTTCACTCAAACACCATAAATTTCTTCATTAAGAACTTTTATCAAACAGTTGCTGTGCATCAACAAATTCACATTCACCATCACATTCAAACATCAAGCATCATCCATAAAACCATATCAAAACCTAACCAACAATTTTCAGCTACTAACAGTAAGAATCAAAAATACAAATGACACTGCCACAAAGAAATGACTTTACCTCAGAATTCGTCCAAAATGCAACGGTATCTTCTTCGATCCTTGCAAAAAAACAAAATGCAAAACTTCCAGCCCTTTTAGGATATAGAGAATACACATCTATTGTCTATTTGTGAATTAGGAAAAGAAATATGGCGGTCTTTGCATGGTGTTGGATTATTTGTCTTTTTCTTTTTTTTCTGGGTGCAATGGGTTGATTGATTCTTTTGTACTTTGGTTTTGCAGATGATGGACACTTGACTATTGAGTTCAGATATGGTGGAAAATTTCTACACAATCGAACTGCTTATGAGGGTGGTATAATTGGTTTCTTTGACAATGTAGATTTGATCAAATATAATGAAATGGGATGCCCAAACCCAGAACTGACGGTCATGCTTTAAACTCCAAATCAAGTATTCCTCCAATTTGAGCAATTCGATCTGCACCAAATTGATGCTTAAAAAGTAGTTCTAGAATACCCAAATTCAAATTTTTTCTTCGTTTAATGAAATTAAGATTTGAATTTCGTCTCCGACGCTTTAAAATTCTACTCCATTTTTTACCATGGCGGGATGAAATGCAAAGGTCAATTAGGAAGAAGAAGAAGAAGTTAAAATTCTCTTGCACAGTTGCATGCACGCCTCCTTAGCCTAGCTAAATTAACCATACGTTACAAATTTGACTTAAATCGTTAACAGAGATAATTACGATGATTTATTCGTAAAATTAAAATCACAGTGACCAAATATATTTTTAATTCAAATTATAGTGACTAAAAATATATTTTATCCAAAAAAAAATTAATTGTTAAACTTTTTATTCAAAAAAAATAAATTTTTGTAAGACACTCACTCACCTGATTGATTAAATTGTTTTTCTCTTTCACTTTGACACCCTAATTTTTTTTTTGGTTGATTTTCCTACTGAAATTGTTGTGCTACATTTTCCTTTAAATCATTTACAAGCTTTGTGGAAGATAAAAAAAATAATTAGAAAATCAGTAATTATATTAGAAACCCTTTAAAAAGTCGCATAGAAAAAAATATGGTTTCGTAAAAGAAAACAAACGTGAACGCGGGTATGAAAAGGTAAACGGGAATATTTGTTTGGGTCCCAACTCACGCGTGCAAAGATAGGATTAGATTTCAATGTCTCATGACTTTATTAAATAAGTAGCTTTCGAATTATAGATTATGTTCCCTTCTCTCCACCAAGACTTGGTCCTCCGTGGCTCTAAATTTTAACCTCCACGTCATATACACTCGAATTACATCCGTTAATGGTAACATCGCCATCAGACTTGAAAAATACTGAAAGTAAAAACAAACAAGGCTCTACCCGAAGATCTCGCATCTTGGAATTCTAATTATTAGCGTTGTCGCTACATCCTCTAGGATGAATGAAATCGCTGCCACACATTAACATGCCAGATTTGACAGATCTGCACAAACCAACCATGATAGTTTCTTCAGACCACGAGAAAATTAATGGTTAAGAGGGACATGTTCAAACAGACAAAAGAACAAGATAAAAAAACAATGGAGAAGGATGTAGAACGACATCAACCACTAGATGATGGAGATCCAATCCACCTCCGCCGATATCTTGAACAAAATTAGGTTTCTCTAAAGAGGGCTTTGCGAGGGCCGGCACTACAGTTCATCGTTGTGATTAAAAAAATTGATTTCTTAGTTCTTTTATTTTTCTACACTGATATTGATATTTCTGGTAAATTAAACAGTTGAGTAAAGAGTGTAACAATGTAATGAAAATGATTGGTACATTAATCTAACCGGACTTGACAAGTATTGATAAAGGAACTTAGAAAAAAAACAAAATACATATATATTAATGGAACTCCAAAAAGTCAGTTAGTACTTCTTTTAAATAAATACTAGCCTCAACGTAGGTGTGGAGCGCCTGCTAGAGGCATTTTAGCGCGCTAAGCGCTACTTCACAACTGAATAATAAATTGGCACATGCGTGCGCAAAACATTTTCATATCACGTCAAATTACGTGCGACTTTAAACGCATTTAAATTTATTGTATACGTGCGTGTCAATTTATATTTTTTTAATATATAAAATGATTACAATTTTTATTTTTTATTTTTTATTTTTAAAAACAAATGAAAAATAAACAATGTAAATGGATGCCGGTAGTTTCATGTTCGCAGAGTTTGGTTTGCTTTGTAACTGAAGACAAAAAAGAGTGAATGTGGGTATGTGAAAAAAAATACAACCAAAGAATGCTCTTATGATTAGGGGTGGACATAAAACCGTTGAAATCGGAAACCAATTTGATTCAAACCGTTATTGGCACTTCGGTTTGCATTTAACCGAATAAAAGTCAAAATGTTTGAAAATCCAAATCGTTACATTAATAACGGTTTGGTTTTGGATTTTCATTTTGAAAATCATTCAATTCAAAATCGAACTTAAGATACTTACTTGTTTATATTTGTTAGTTAATATTTTTTAGGATAAACTACATAAAAGTACACAAACTATAGGGGTCATTTCAAGTTCGTAACTAAACTATGAAAATTTTCATTTAGGTACCCAAACTATATGGCCATTAACAAATCACTACCTCTGTTAGGTTTTCCATCCAAATTGCCGTTAAAAGTACACGTGGCAACTCTTTGGTCCAATCAGCTCATGATGTAGCAAAATTTAAAAGGGTATTCAAGGAAAAA
Source organism: Oemleria cerasiformis (assembly GCA_037349345.1). NCBI lineage: Eukaryota > Viridiplantae > Streptophyta > Magnoliopsida > Rosales > Rosaceae > Oemleria > Oemleria cerasiformis. The sequence goes on along the minus strand of JAZGTL010000009.1, from coordinate 11,348,046 downwards.
AAAATAATAAATAAATAAAAATCCCAAACTAAAATCCTCAAAATCCCTAAATTGAAACCCAATTCCCAACCCTTGGTATGGTTTCATCTCATCTATGATCTCATCGTGTTTTTCACTCTCTTTTTCATTCCTTGTATTATCATCTTCCATTTTCAGTTTTATTTCTTTTTCAATTTTTTTGGTGGTTTTCATTCATTCAAACATGTGAGAACTCGAGGGAGACCGACGGAGTCGAGGGAAGTCGACGGAGTTGAGGAAGATCGACGGAGGCAAGGAAGAGTAGTAGAGTGGATGGAGACCAGCAAAGTCGAGGGAGATCGGCGCCTAAGGACCACCGGAGCGTCCCCACCACCGGCGACGATTGATCGGAACCCCAGGATCACGCAGGTCCTAAGGGTTTTTCCAAACTCAGCTCGCCATTTCATCATCTTGCCTTTCTCCAGCCTGAGGTCGCCGGAAGGGAGCTCGATCGAGAGATTTCGGACGCGATGGAATGAGAGGAGAATTTGCGGCGGTGAGTTATGGGAGCGGGCCTGGGTCGGGTCGAGCTTTGATGAGACGAGATCGTGGATTGACTTGAATATCAATTTGAGGAAGACGACGATGAGGTGTGAGTCGACTTCGTTGTAAGACCGGTGGTGTTGGTCCACCCGAATCTGGTTCGAATTCGTGGGTGATTGGGGTGGGTTTGGACTTGCAGCAGAGAAAAGGATCCTTGGTGGAAAGGAAATAGGGAGGGGGGTAGAAGGGGGGAAGAAGAAGAAGGGGGGCATCTTCATCTTTCGTTGTCGGTTGTGGAAGTGATCGAATGGGATCTTCATCTTGCATTCTTCTTCGTCTGCTGCTTTGAGTTTTTCAGTGTTAGATCCAAGTCTTGGAAGTGATCGACTAAGGGGGAGGGGTAGGTGGATTGTTAAATTCATTTGGGTTTTGTTTTAATTTTTTTGTTTATTCATTTGGGGATGGGTTTCAATCTGGGTATGATGAGAATGATTGATAAAGATTATGAGAAATTTTGGGACGAAATTGCCCTTCTAATTTTGGCTAAATCATGAGCTAATTGGACCAAAGAGTTGTCACGTGTACTTTTAACGGCAATTTGGATGGAAAACCTAACGGAGGTAGTGATTTGTTGATGGCAATATAGTTCAGGTACGAACTTGAAATGACCCCTATAGTTTGGATACTTTTATGTAGTTTATCTTATTTTTTATTCTATAATATGTTAATGTAAGTGTTCATTACATACCCTACCTCACTTAATCCTTACACATTTTGTGCTACTTTCGAATTTAAATTATATTTAAACATAACCCGTCATATTTTGAAGTTTAAAATGTTAAAAATTTTAATTTGTTGATATATATGAATGAAATATTCATGCGAATAAATGAAATATTGATGTGAATAAACGAAATATTGATATGAATAAACGAAATATTGATGAGAATGGTGGAATTTTGGAAAAAAAATATATTTTGGAAGAGTCTTTTTAGTGAACAAATTACATGAAAAGTTGATGCCTAAACGTCCAAATCGATCCAAATCAAACCGTTGATAACAGTTTGGATTGGAACAACCTCAATTCTTATTTTTGAAAATTCAAACCGTATCGAACTGTTAAGTTTTTTTAACAGTTTGGATTTAGATGATATTCGCATCGATCCAAACCGTGTCTATCCCTACTTATATCAATTTTTAAACAAATTAGTTTTGCATGGGTATTTTGGACATTTTTAAAATTTAACCATATAGCCCTTTGAGCTTTATATATATAGATATATTAGGTATTCCATGACGTTCAGTCCCAAAAAAGAAAGGAGTATATTCCATGACGTTTGAGTAAAAAGAAAATTACATCCACTTTCATTTATGCAATGTTCTTTTATTAAAAAGAAAATTAAAAAGAAGGGAGAAACACTTTCTCACCCTTTTAGTTCAGGTTGTGACCCCCAAGTCCCAACATTTGGCACAGGCCGCACAATAAAAGCTAGTTCAGATACTCCGCGTGTCCCATTAAGGATTTAGTAGAACGCTGACGGGTGACGCATAAAAAGTTTTCACCAATCTCCTCTGAACTCGTTTAGCAAACAATACTGCATTAGATTATATTAGATAACTCATTAAATTTGATATATTTAAATTATAAAAATAGATATATTTTTATTATAAAATCATTAGATGGGTAGACATAAAAGACAACTTATCTCATCTAATCGACTCAAAATACTCTAATCTTCTTGCAGTCAAAATATATTTATATTTACATTCAAGATACATTAAATTTGATGGGTTAATTCAATCCAATTTAATCCCGCTCACCGAACGTGCCTTAATTCTTACACCTTAGTAAGTAGCTTAGTGAGAACAATTTATTCTCATACTAATATTTACTTTTCTAATTTATTATTTCTCTCATTATAACATTAGTTATGAGGATTATACTAATATCTCACCATGAAGGTATCTTTTTGTTTCACTTTTTCCATTAGTCGAATTTTCCTTTTATATAAGCTAGCATTCTACTTCTGAATTATTATTTCAAGACTATCTATGCAAAAATCAACCAAATTTTATACCATTTAGCCATTTATATGTATCAACTAAATCAATAGTTTACCATAAGAATCTTAATTGTTTTCAATATCGTTGATTTTTTGATACATATGAGTGACTAAAGGCTAGCTTAGTATTGTTGTGTTTTTTTGAAAAGATACTTATGATGTGTTTTCTTAACAAGCAGTTCTTGTAACAACCCGGACCAGAAATTAAATTATTTTGAGAATTTGACGATTTTACCCTCGATTTTGGACGGGTTCGGGAGTCATTTTTTGACTGGCAGTACTTTTTGAAATTTTTCTTGGGTCGTTACGTAGTTCTAGAACTCAAGAGTTCGTAGACAGGCGGCACGCGGAAAACGGAGGCTCGGTGAGTTCGTTACGGGTCTAGAAGCTTCAGGGGCAGTTTGGTAATTTTGGAAATAAAAAAAAATTGGAACTATATATCAGATATTTCCTCTCTCCTCGGGGGAAGGGGGTCCGTTCAGTCTTTCTCTCCTACCCGTTTCTCCCCGTGAGCGCACCAAAACCCCATTTTCATCGGACGAATTTCAGTCCGATTTGAACGAAACCAAGGCCGGGAGGATCTTCCCCGCGACCCCACGAGCCTTTTGGTGTAATCATCGGAGCGGGAGCACCGCCGTAGGCGACGGACTGAGGAGGGAGGTGGACCGAATCTTCTCGGGCGTTTTTCGGCCAGACCAGGTACGATCTTGGAACTTTGACCCCATATTTGGATTCCTGGTGAAAAGTAGATGAATTTACATGTGTGGATCGTGAAAAATGGTCAAGAAATGAAGAAGTTAGAAAACCTTGAAAATCGATCGGAAATGGCAATTTCCGGCGAAACCAGACGGCGGCGACGACGGCTGCCGGTCATCTTCTCAGACCAGACTTCGGCGATAGCGCCGGCAACCGATCGTCTTCTCCGGCGACCGATCGAGTCGGGTCAGACCGGGTCAGGTCGAATGAACCGATCGGGGTTGAGTGAACTGGTCGGGTCGAGTTGAACCGGTCAGGTTGAGTCGAGTTGGACCGGGTCAGGTCGAGCCGGGCCGGGTTGGACCGGTCCAGGCGCGTGACCTCCGTGTGAGGGCGTGTGGCGGCGTGGCGGCGCGTGGGACTGTTCCCGATGTCACGGCGACGCGTGACTAGGGTTTTGGGACGTTCCGGATATGATTTTGTTAGTTTCGAGGCCATAGGAGTTCGTTTAGGGCCCGATTGGGCGATCCCAGCGGTAATGGTTGAACGTGAAGCGGGTTTTGAGCTCGGAAAGTCAAGGTAGTTGGGTTATTATTGTGCATGTGTTCCTTAGGCTAGAGCGTCCATGAATTTTGGGTTCAATGGTTTCATGGAAATTATAAATTGTTTTTTTTAATAGTTTAATAAAAGTGTGTTGTGCGAAATGGCATGGTTGTTGGATTCAGTTAAGATATTGTTTTGACGTGGTAATTATTTGAGTCCATGATTTTGAGTTGAAATCGTATTTGTGATTATAAAATACTTGATTTTGGATCCAATACTGATTTGAGGGGGGGCCAGGATCCGGGGCTATGATCCGCTGAGACGGTGAACCCGGTGAACCTCCAAAATAAACAATACCAATTTGAGGGGGGCCAAGATCCGGGGCTAGGATCAGCTGAGACGGTGAACCCGGTGAACCTCCAAAATAAACAATCCCGATTTGAGGGGGGCCAGGATCCGGGCTAGGATCCGCTGAGACGGTGAACCGGTGAACCTCCAAAATAAACAATACTGATATGTGTAGGGGCCAGAATTCGGGCTAGGATCCACTGAGACGGTGAACCGGTGAACCTCCGATATAAACAATACTGATATGTGTGGGGGCCAGAATTCGGACCAGGATCCGCTATAGGCGTTGAATCGGTGAACCTCCAATATAATCAGTTACTGTTTCTTCGACTAGCGTCGAGAGTTTTACTCCATTGGTTCGTTGAGTGCTCTGACTCTGGCATCGAGGAGTTTTGTCTCCGTCAGGTCGTGAGGCTGTCTATGCATAGTACAAAGAGTTGTGATACAGGACTAGCATGCTCCAAGGGATACCCTGGTGGCTAGGGATATGCCAGTCGAGGGATATGCCGACTGATGTGATATAATAGTCTAATGTTATTCTGGCTAAGGATACTTGTCGATTTATATGATATGATAGTCGAGGATATTTCCGGCTCTAATATGGTTGACGACGATTGTCATGTGATTAATCAGCCTATGGAAATACTTCGTCATCCGGGTCTGTGGGTTGGTGTGGACGGTGACCCAGAGTGACGAATTATTGTTGGTTCACAAGTATCTGACTAGTCAGTTGTCTTGTCGTATTCCAGCAGAGATGTCAGCAGTGTCTGACCTACTGACATTTGGTGTCAGAGGGTATTCCTATTTGGACCACTACTATTCCGAGGTCTTGGCTTTGACCTGTATACTATCCTGCGTCTGACAGGTAGAAGTGGTCAGTAAGTACAGAGGTTCTATCGGGAACCCTGTAAAGGTTACTAAAAATTATTTAAGGATAAAAGGTATTTCTAGTATTTAAATTTTGAGGTAAAAGAGTTGTTAGACGGGATAAGGGTTCTTTTCGGGTTTCGAGGGAAATTCGGGAAGGGTCCTTACAAGTGGTATCAGAGCTCTAGGTTAACTTCCTGCAGACCGCACACTTATGTGCAAATTATTAAGGATTTCTGTTAACAAGATGCCTCAGAGGCGTTTACCTCTTTAGCGACCTTGAACTGAATAGGAGGTTGGTTCTTTAACCTGAGTTAGTGAAATTTCGGGGACGAAATTTCTGTAAGGGGGGAAATTTGTAACGACCCGGACTAGAAATTAAATTATTTTGAGAATTTGACGATTTTACCCTCGATTTTGGACTGGTTCGAGAGTCATTTTTTGACTGGAAGTACTTTTTGACATTTTTCTTGGGTCGTTGCGTAGGTCTCGAACTCAAGAGTTCGTAGACAGGTGGCACGCGGAAAACGGAGGCTCGGTGAGTTCGTTACGGGTCTAGAAGCTTCAGGGGCAGTTTGGTAATTTTTGAAAAAAAAATTGGAACTATATATCAGATATTTCCTCTCTCCTCGGGGGAGGCGGGTCCGTTCAATCTCTCTCTCCTACCCGTTTCTCCCCGTGAGCGCACCAAAACCCCATTTTCATCGGACGAATTTCAGTCCGATTTGAACGAAACCAAGGCCGGGAGGATCTTCTCCGTGACCCCACGAGCCTTTTGGTGTAATCATCGGAGCGGGAGCACCGCCGTAGGCAACGGACGGAGGAGGGAGGTGGACCGAATCTTCTCGGCCATTTTCTAGCCAGACCAGGTACGATCTCGGAACTTTGACCCCATATTTGGATTCCTGGTGAAAAGCAGATGAATTTACATGTGTGGATCGTGAAAAACGGTCAAGAAATGAAGAAGTTAGAAAACCTTGGAAATAGACCGGAAATGGCAATTTCCGGCGAAACCAGACGGCGGCGACGGCGGCTGCCGGTCATCTTCTCAGGCCAGATTTCGACGACGGCGCCGACAGCCGATCGTCTTCTCTGGTGACCGATCGAGTTGGGTCAGACCAGGTCGGGTCGAATGAACCGGTCGGGGTTGAGTGAACCGGTCAGGTCAAGTTGAACCGGTCGGGTTGAATGAACCAGTTGGGTTGAGTCGAGTTGGATCGAGTCAGGTCAAGCCGGGTCGGGTTGGACCGGTACAGGCGCGTGAACACTGTAGCAGGCGCGTGACCGGCGCGTGAGGGTGCGTGGCGCGCGTGAACACGTGTTCTGACCTTCCGGTGGCGCGGGGGACTGTTCCCGATGTCACGGCGGTGCGTGACTAGGGTTTTGGGACCTTTCGGATCCGATTTTGTTGGTTTCGAGGCCATAGGAGTTCGTTTAGGGCCCGGTTGGGCGATCCCAGCGGTAATGGTTGACCGTGAAGCGGGTTTTGAGCTCGGAAAGTCAAGGTAGTTGGGTTATTATTGTGCATGTGTTCCTTGGGCTAGAGCGTCCATGAATTTTGGGTGCAATGGTTTCATGGAATTTATAAATTGTTTTTTTTCAATAGTTTAGTGAAAGTGTGTTGTGAGAAATGGCATGGTTGTTGGATTCGGTTTTGATGTGGTAATTATTTGAGTCCATGATTTTGAGTTGAAACCGTATTTGTGATTATAAAATACTTGATTTTGGATCCAATACTGGTTTGAGGGGGGGCCAGGATCCGGGGCTAGGATCCGCTGAGACGGTGAACCCGGTGAACCTCCAAAATAAACAATACCGATTTGAGGGGGGCTAGGATCCGCTGAGATGGTGAACCCGGTGAACCTCCAAAATAAACAATACCGATTTGAGGGGGGCCAGGATCCGGGCTAGGATCCGCTGAGACGGTGAACCGGTGAACCTCCAAAATAAACAATACTGATATGTGTGGGGGCCAGAATCCGGGCTAGGATCCGCTGAGACGGTGAATCGGTGAACCTCCGATATAAACAATACTGATATGTGTGGGGGGCCAGAATTCGGACCAGGATCCGCTGTTGGCGGTGAACCGGTGAACCTCCAATATAATCGGTTACTGTTTCTTCGACTAGCGTCGAGAGTTTTACTCCATTGGTTCGTTGAGTGCTCTGACTCTGGCATCGAGGAGTTTTGGCTCCGTCATGTCGTGAGGCTGTCTATGCATAGTATAAAGAGTTGTGATACATGACTAGCACACCCCAAGGGATACCCTGGTGGCTAGGGATATGTCAGTCGAGGGATATGCCTACTGATGTGATATAATAGTCGAATGTTATTCTGGCTAAGGATACTTGCCGATTTATATGATATGATAGTCGAGGATATTTTCGGCTCTAATATGGTTGACGACGATTGTCATGTGATTAATCAGCCTATGGAAATACTTCGTCATCCGGGTATGTGGGTTGGTGTGGGCGGTGACGCAGAGTGACGAATTATTGTTGGTTCACAAGTATCTGACTAGTCAGTTGTCTTGTGGTATTCCAGTAGAGATGTCAGCATTGTCTGACCTACTGACATTTGGTGTTAGAGGGTATTCCTATTTGGACCACTACTATTCCGAGGTCTTGGCCTTGACTTGTATACTATCCTGCGTCTGACAGGTATGAGTGGTCAGTAAGTACAGAGGTTCTGTCGGGAACCCTGTAAGGGTTACTAAAAATTATTTAAGGATAAAGGGTATTTCTGGTATTTAAATTTTGAGGTAAAAGAGATGTCAGACGGGATAAGGGTTCTTTCCGGGTTTCGAGGGAAATTCGGGAAGGGTCCTTACAGTTCTATGGTAAAATTTATTTTTAAAAGTGATGTGAGTATGAAAATTAATATGGAAGTGTTTGGTAAATTTTAGTGTAAAACTAGCAGACGTGGATAATGACTAAAATTGACCTGATATTGAAAATGTAAGAGGTAGTTGTGTTGGTGGTGGAGGTGGAGTTAGGAGTGGATGAGGAAATCGTGGTGGTTGTGGCGATAGAGGTAGAGGTAGATGAGGTGGAGCTAGATGTGGAGGCGGTGGTGGACGTTGTGGCGATGAAGGTAGAGGTAGAAGAGGTAGAGGTGGTGAAGGTAGGGGACGAGGCAGCTGTGGTGAAGGAAGGGGAACGAGGACGAGACATTGGCGGAGATAGGAGTGCTTTTGGTTGCGGTCGCAGCAACGGTTGTAGTGATGGAGGAGGAGGTGGGGGTTCAAGTGGAAAAGGTGGATGTAAGGGTTGTGGTGGAGGTGGAGGTGGTGGTGGTCATGGCGATGGCAGTGGTTGCCGTGATGATGGTGGTGGCGATGTGAGTGGTTGTCGTGACGTTGGTGGTGGTAGTAGTGGTACCGGCGGCGACATCAGTGGTGGCGGTGGTGATGGAGGAGATGTAGGTTGGGGGAAGAGGTAGTGGTAGATGAGGTGGAGGTAAGTGTGAAAGAGGTGGTGGAGGTGGTGGTGGTAGTGGTGGCAGCGAAGTAAGGCATTATGTGGTGGTGGTAGTGGTGGCAGCAGAGTAGGGCATGAGGTGGTGGTTGGTTCTTTTAAGAAAAAAAATGTGTTTGAGAAATATACATGATGAGTAAACAATTACATTTTCCGAAATCAATTTGATATTATAAGAAGTGAAAATTTAATTAATTTTTTATTAAAGTAATTTTAAAAAACAACCTATATGCTACTTTTAAAAATTGGCTATAAAAAATTTATTGCATTTCTAAAAATAAAAGAAAATTCAATTTTACCCGTTTCACTTTCAAATAAAGTAATTATTTAAGAAGAAAAATAATATCAAACGGAGCCCAAAAGACCTCTAATCTTGTTAATTTTTTACATAAATAATTTTAAAAGATTAATTTACAGAATAAATTGTACCAATTAAAACATGTAGGTGTATACAAAAGGTTTCCTAACGTACATTGAATAAGGTGATCATAAATGTTCCCTCCATTATACGGATTACGAAGTGGGATATTGTATAATAGGGAATAGTGTAGCTGACCAGTTCAAAAGGGGTTTTATTAAATGAGTGACTGGGATTATTAGTTAGGGAAAAGAGTGACATTGTTTTCTCTAACATAAACGCGTGGAAGTTTACACCAAATCCCAAAACCTCTCATTTTTCCAATTTCCACTCGGAAAGTTTCTCTCTCTCTCCACCCATCATTTTTAATTTTGTACCCGCCATCATATAAATACCTCCTCCCTCCCTCCCACCAAACACAAACACAAACACAAACACAAAACATTCAAATATACACAAATGGAGGAGGAGCTGCCACTAGGTTACCGTTTCTACCCTATCGAAGAAGAACTCGTCTCCTTCTACCTCATCAACAAGCTCGACGGAAAGCAAGAAGACCAAATCCACCGTGTCATCCCGGTCCTCGACATTTACACCAAGGAGCCATGGGACCTTCCAAGTAATAACTATTCACTTTTATTTTCAAAACAAATTGAATGACGACACGATTTTTCTAATCCAGTACAGTCCTATCCACCAAACGAACTTATGTTTTTGGGTATTTTGTTTTGCTTTTGCAGAGGTTTCGGGGGAGCGGTGCAATGGAGATAGGGAGCAATGGTTCTTCTTTACACCAAGACAAGAAAGAGAGGCCCAAGGAGGTAGGCCAAATAGGACAACTGCCTCTGGATACTGGAAGGCCACAGGCTCACCTGGATTTGTTTACTCCTTGGATAACAAGGCCATTGCAGTGAAGAAAACCATGGTTTTCTATAAAGGCAAAGCTCCAACGGGAAGAAAAACCAAATGGAAGATGAATGAATATAGAGCCATTGATCACGAAAACAACTCTACTACTACTAGTACTACTTTTCCCAAGGTACGTTACTTAATTATATATGATTACTGGTCAAGTGATATTATCATTTTTTTTTTTTTATATATTTAAATTTTATTTCGAAAAATCACATTAGATTATCACTTAATTGATTATATATAAATTTTTTTTGTTTTGGTAGTTGAGGCATGAATTTAGGTTGTGCCGGGTGTACGTGGTGTCCGGGAGTTCCCGAGCGTTCGACAGGCGGCCGTTAGAAGGAGGTGGTGGAGAGGCACAGAAGCCTGGAAAAATGGTGGAGAAAGCAAGCTCATCTGAAGAAACTTGTTCACATTCAGGAGAGATTTCTTATTTGCCAGAGACCTCAGCTGGGATTCATAGTAATAGTGCTAATTGGGAGATTAATGAAGGTTGTTTTGATGAACAACCTTTATGGGAATGGGAGCAACTCAATTTGCTCTAAAAAGGCCCACCCCACAGCCATTTGTAAAATTTCAAATTTGAGGTACCTAACTAGCAAGCATAGACATAACTTGTTTCAGAAGTAATATAAATAGTTGTTTCTTATTCGTAAAAATTTTATTGGCAAAAAAATAAAAACTAAAATTTTGACTCATATTTTTATTATACTGCAATAATATTAAAAGGAGGAGATATATATCATTTATATAACTGTAGAACCTAAACTGCGATCTCCCATTATATTTTTCTTTAGCTGGCTTTATTTGTGCCCATTGACCAGTTTTGATCTGGCTGAATTGACTTCAATTCACTTTGAAGCTCACCACCTGTATTTTTTGTACTTATCAAAATAAAATAAATGAATTGTAGAGTTCAAAAGCTTTTATCCTGATTTTTTTTATATATAAATATTATAAGGTGTCCCCACATTTAAAAAGTGGCCATAATTTCTACTCAAAGTGTGATTTATTCTTTATCACAAGACCTTTCTTTTAACGAATCACTCTTTTTTAATTAACTATCAGTTGACCCAAAAAAAGACTTGGAAAAAAGGGAAATACTTGCATCCCACCATGTTGGTATCTTATCGTACCACGATTTATCAAATTGTGTTTGTACATATATCATAATCGGAACCGTTCATTCTCTAAATCATCATGTCAAGATCATCTCCGTAAAAAATCAACAAGATTGGAGGTCGTTTAGTCATTCATATGTATCAAATAAATAAATGGTTTTGGACAGAATTAAGATACTCATGGCGAACCGTCCATTTAGTTGATATATATGAATAATTAAACGACCTCAAATCTAGTTGATTTTTTACGAAGATGATCTTGACATGATGATTTAGAGAATGAACGGTTCTGATTATGATATATGTACAAACACAATTCGATAAATGGAAAAGACAGTATGAGGATATATCACCAATAAAGAATTATCCGAAAAAAGGTCGTATGACATCTTAAAGAAAAAAAGAAAACAATAAAAAAATATTTAAGAAAAAAACAAAAAAACCTGTATTGACGGGGTACCTAAATCTATCCCTTTCATAATACCAATTTAATAGCCATTTTGGTTTCTAATTTAATTTTCCTTTTAAATTGAAATACATAATAAATAGTTAGTGTGGGATATGAGAAAATGAAGAAAAATGACGCAGAGAATGTACAATGAAAATTAAGAGGAAATAATTCTCATTTTATGTAACTTTTTATATTATTAATTCCGAATCTCTATATAGGCAAGTTGTTTATTTTATTTTCTTTAGTTTTTTCCAAGCATCTAATGGGCAAATCTATTCTCTTTCCGAATCTGTAATTACAATTTTGACTCATATTTTCTTGGTAAGAATCAAGATATTCATGGCGAGTCATCCAGAAATTCAAAATAAGGTGGGTTAAATTTATCATCCTAATTTTTGTTAGATTGTAAATGGAAGAAAATGTGAAAAATAAAATAATAATTTTGTTGGAATATATACTTTTTTTTTTATAAAGGCCAAAGAAATAGAAGAAAGAATATATGTTTAAAATAAAAATTGAAGATGCTGCACACTTGGAGATTCGAACTCGGCTAGAAGGTAGGAAGGAAACACCCACGCCAACAGACACAGAACTTTTTAATAGTAAAAAGGTTATTTATTATAAATATGGGTTAAACTCGACTGGGCTGCAGCCCAGGCAAGGTCCGTCCCTTGTAATTTCACAATAAAGAAAATAATACTTTAAGAGATAAAAATATCCAGTTAAAAAAATAAAAGAAAATAAATATACGACTCCTAAATTCCTAATTATATGAGTCGTGGCACAGCTGTACATATCCTTGACACATTCAAACTAGACAGAAAAAGAAAACAAAAAAAATAGATGGTAAGGACTCAGGTGGGGAGAGGATCCGCTATCCCTTTTCGATGTCCCTCTCTATGTTCCATTCAAGAATCTTTAACACATGTCTTTATATTTAACTTAAATAACACTGCTAAATTTAAAAAAAATAAAAAGTTTTAGAAATTCAAAACCAAAAGCCAACCAAACTCCTCAGACTTCGACGACCACCCAAACTCCTCAGGCATGTTCGACAGCAACCTACCCCACCGGTCGCCTACAGTGCTTTCTCTTCACCGTCGACGAAATTCGTGGGCTCCCTATATCTCTAGCCCTTCTCTGGGCGCGGGAAGGCGTTTCGACAACCGCTGACAAAGTTCCCTTACTGTTCTCTTTCTCTCTCTCTCTCTCTCTCTCTCTATATATATATATATATATATCTCCCACCAATGAAGACATCAATAATTTGTCTCTTTGCTTTTTGATTTAAATGTTATTTTTGTGGGTTGATGAGATCTGATTTTTGTGCATCGATTTCATCACTGTAATGCATAATTTGAAGTGGGAGGATGAAAGAAAGGTGAGAGAGAAGAGGGTGAGAGGGAAGAAATGGGTTTTCGCAAGCGGTGAGGAGGATCGTGTCACCGACGACTGGGTCGGTTGCTGTGCACATCCTCTGTCTACATGGATGGGAGTTTGGGTGGTCGTGGGTTTTGATTTCCTGTACTATTTAATTTCTTTTTTCAAGATAAAATTTCTATAATATTTAAGTTTTTTTTTTTTTATTTTGAAAATTTAACAGTGCTTGATTTGTAGTTAGTTAAAGGACAGATGTCAAAAATTCATGAATGGGACATGGAAAAGGGACATTGGAAGGGCACAGCTTAAGGCAAAGGTTTTCAAAATTATGGATACACAATGTAACGTCTATTTCATTCTTTAAGGCCATCTCTAGCAAGGTGGTCTTAAAGAATCACTTAAATATAAATTTAGGATATTAAATATTATTTTTTTAATGAATAATGTGGGACTATATTTTATTATCTCCCGCAGTTGAGAGTTATGTTATATTTTGTTTAAATTTTATAACGTTTTAATATATCTTTTAATTTAATAAATTAATAAATGCACTAAAGTCACATCTAAACTAGTTTTCGGATATATAACAAAATAAAAATATTTCGTATAAGATTTTTTTTGTCTCGTGTGGGCTCGTGAAATTTGAATATTTTATCATTTATTTTAAAATAACAAAAGCATTAAGATATTTATAAGATAATTTGTCACGTGTAAGCACCCGATTGATTCTCGAGATTTCCTATCTCTTAGTTGTCCCATCAACTATGACAACTTTTGAAGTTTCTTCCATTCAAAGGTGGTTCGGTGCCTTCATAAACCTCATAAAATTTTTTAGAAACATCGGTCCAAAAAATCTTACCACATTGGTTGCAGCTTGTCGTGCTGTCTTCGCTAACAATTATGTAAGCTTTACAAAGAGCTCGATCTTCATTTTTGCTAAAATTTGGACCTTTTGGGGGAGTATTTGAATGGCAAGCCATTCACATGTGAAAAGCTAAAAAGCAGCAAAGCTGCCGAGTCAATTCCATGGCCCCTATAATTTAGGACATCCCACAGGGACAACCAACTATAGCTGACCCTTTAGCCCAATGATCAAATTTTGGCCCTTTAGCCCAAATTTAGGACACTTGCTGGAGTTGGTTTTTCACTCAAAATTCCTAAATTTTGCACTTTAGCCAAGATTTAGTCCACTGCTAGAAATGGTCTAACGTTCCTAGTAAATAAGAGTTTGTCTTTAAATTAAGTACGTAATAGATAGGAGTTTGTCTTTGAATTAAGTAGGCAGTTTATTAGTAGTGTTATTATTATTGGGTATAGTGATATTCTTATTTAATATGTAATAAAAAATCTTCGATCTCACGACACTTGTGAAAAGTGAGATCGATTCTTTAGTACTATTGTATTGCTACACATGTATTCGATGGTCGTTAAGAACGAGATTGATACAAGCGTCTCGTGCTATTCCTGGCTACAGATTTTATACTCATAAAGAGTAAAGTCGATACTTTAATCTTATGGTATTTTTATCCACTACGTCCGTACTTCAAGATTTTCTCCTTAATTCCCATATTGATGAAGTAGCACCAAGTCCTCGGGCACTCGGCTGTTAGTATATCAAACACAGAGACTTTTAACGCCTCGTGGACGGCTACGCCCTCGTGGACTCACCGGTGACAACAAACTTCGCCACCTTCCCGGCCTTCACTTTCAACTTTCAATTTTCAACTTCCCTCTCCTCTTCCACCAAAATACCAATCAAACAAACAGAAATAAAAATAAAATATCAAAACTAGGAAATTAGAATTCAAGCAGCTCCATGAGACTTCGATCACCATCGAAGTAGAGAGCTTGCGTAATCCCAAACCCTAAGCCCCAAAATTCCGACGCAGAGATGGCGATACTCTACGCAGTGGTGGCTCGAGGAACAATCGTATTGGCCGAGTTCAGCGCGGTTACAGGGAACACAGGGGCGGTGGCACGCCGGATCATGGAAAAGCTTCCAGCGGAGGCCGAATCGAGGGTTTGCTTCTCGCAAGATCGATACATCTTCCACATACTCAGATCAGATGGCATCACCTTCCTCTGCATGGCCAACGACACCTTCGGCAGTGCGTAACGTATTTTGTTCAATAATTGTTGGTTCTATTTTGATTTGGGAATTCAATTTTGTTACTTTCATTTTCTGGGTTTTGTGGGTTTTAGGTGTATGATTGTATTTCTGTTGATCCAGGGCGAATACCCTTTTCATACTTGGAGGATATTCAGATGAGATTCATGAAAAATTATGGCAGAGTGGCCCCTTATGCTCCTGCTTATGCAATGAACGATGAGTTTTCAAGAGTGTTGCATCAGCAAATGGAGTTTTTCTCCAGCAATCCTAGCGCAGATACTCTCAATCGTGTGAGAGGCGAAGTTGGCGAGGCAAGTGCACTCTTTACCCAAGTGTTAGTGGAAAAAATAAGAAACTTTACTTGTGATATGTCATTTTTGCCTCTAGCTTAAACAAAGTATTTTGAAGATTACACCTGTCATTTGGTAAGCAAGGCAGTAGGTGTTGTCAATGCAAAGATTTATGAGACACATTCACTGATTGTATACTGAAGTTTCACAGGTAGTTCCAGTCTTAATGCATGCAATTTTGCATAAAGATGTTCTTATGATTTGTACCATTCAAGTGATATGGCTGGCATTCTGTAGACTTCATAACCTTTTGTTTTCACTTTTAAATTCTGGGTTCTAGTTCCCTCTTCCTTTTCTTTTATTACTAGATTAATGTTTCATTCTCCAATACTCCTCTAGTTCTGTGTTTGTTTGTTCTAACAGTCACTTTATTCTGAATATCTAGATACGAACTATAATGGTGGACAACATAGAAAAGATAATGGAGAGGGGTGACCGGATTGAGCTACTTGTTGACAAAACTGCAACTATGCAAGATAGTGCATTTCACTTCAAGAAGCAATCTAAACGCCTTCGTCGAGCTCTGTGGATGAAAAATGCCAAGCTCCTGTAAGTTATTCTGATTTACGACTTATATTTTAGGAAGATATTGAAGTTTTGGAAATAATAGGAAATGAAGTGTTCTAACAGTACATGGAATTAGAAACTGAATATACCAAATGCAACATCAATGAAAATTCCGTACAAAACTTACAAACCCATCCACCCAAATTAAAAGAAAACGGCCACCACAAACTAATAAGAAGGCGTTCCAATTCAATAATAAGTAAAGAAAATCCAACAGAAACATTCTCTGTTATGCGTGTTTATCTCATTATAAAGTATTTCGTTGAGATAAAAATACAGACTGAAACTTTCTAGAGGGAAAAGTAGAGGAAAGCTTATGCAATTAAGTACCATTGGGATTGTTTTGAATATGTGTTATGATCTGAGTGAGGTGTTACAGACTGGATTTGTAGATGGGGTTTTAGATTTGAAGGTATGTTGGTGTTGAAGCTAGAATCAATTTCCATGGAGGAAGTTGTAAGTGTTGGAGTATCAACAGAAAGCTGATTGAGGGAAAGATATAAGGTGAGAATAGGTTTGCGTTTCAACTTTCACGAGGGTGGGACTGTTGGGCAAACTTCAGTTTTGTTTTATTTTTAATTATTTCAACCAGAATGTAATGGCCATATCACGCCTTTGGAGAAGGAATTTCTAAATCGCACCGTCAGGAAAGGAAACCCAACCTCAGGGAAGGAGAGTCCATATCCCACCAGCAGGGAAGGAATGGGTGCCCCCCAACCATGAGGGATTTTGGAAGGAAATTTCTTTCCTTGTTATATTGTCAAATCAGCTCTTAATCCCAATTTCCATGGAATCTCAAATCCATTCCATATCATTACAAATTGTTGTCTGCAATTCGAAAGAAGTTATACCATCTTGCTGAGTCTGATGTTTCATGTTTTCTTTCCTAAAGATTACTATGATATTCTATTTCTCAGGTTATTTAAAACGACCCAAATTCTTAGTTACACCTCATCCTTATTAGTCTGTACATGAATTTTACTTTGAAAAATATTATGCTTTCAAGTTGAAATCTGTTAATGAAGTTATAGTCTGTTATGCCAACTGCCATCTGACAGTTACATTTTGTTTTAGTTTAGCCCAAGAATCATCAAGTTGTGGCCACTAAAAATGTTTTTGAATGCGTCTGGACTATTTTCAATTTGAAGAACATGGTTATTCTGTTCTAATTTAAGCTCTAAGAAGCTATTAAGATATCGACTTCACAACAAGATCGAATTTTTCTTTCTGTCATATCATATTCCCATGATTTGATTCATTGGTATTGCCATTTCCAGTTCAGTACATTGACAGTTTTCGAATTGTGACAGGGCCCTGTTGACAGCCTTGATTGTTGTGCTTCTGTACATTATAATTGCTGCTTGTTGCGGAGGCATCACGCTACCTTCCTGCCGATCTTGACCAATTCGCTTCTTCTCATTAAAATTTCTGCTGAGGTATGGAACAATGGCTTTTGAGATTACATCATCTCAATTATACGGAAAGGGGTTCCAGTGCTTGATGGTCCATTTTTCTTTTTATTTTTAGTGTATATTGAAGTGAAATGTGGTATACGTTGCTATGTTCGAGTAATAATTCTGTAGATTTGTTCTTCTGTTGCGTTTGAGTGAATTTCTGAGGCTTGTTTTGGAAGCCTGTCAAGTTGTTCTTACTTACAGCGTCTGATACCATCTCTGTATTCTTTAAACACCTGGGTATTTAGTAAATTATGATTCATTTATGAAACCCAATCTCTCCTAATCTTAGGAACCTCGATTTTTGCAGCATCTGAAATCATGTTAATTCTCCTGTAAAGATCTTGTATTGTGCCATTTTTTTTTATTGTTTTTCATTTATTTTTTCGCAAAAATGATATGGCCCACTAGTCACAACTTATTGGAATCAAACTCATGGAAGTAACACCCGATTGATCCCATCAAACTGGGTTGGGTTGAGGTGGGTGTGAAAATCGTCCACCCATTATCTATTATTATAAGTTATATTGATATGCGGTTTATAATATTTCACATCAAACGAAATTGTCCCTTGTAGGTATTATAAGTTTGAGTGTAATTTTATTGTGGAAATTTGCACTTTGAAGTTTGGAATATACTTAATATATTAGATATCTTGAAGTTTGATAGTTGATTTCATTTTTAACCTCTTAGCCTTCCCCAATAAGACAAAAAATCTCAATTTAAATTCCTACATTTGAGCGGAAAATTTAAGTATAATTGTGATGATTCTTATTTGTCAGTGTTGTTCTCATGAGATTGATTCCTATTGTGGTGAACCACATTGTTTAATGGTTAGAGAAAGAAATAAAAACAATAAAATAAAAATGTAATGACAAATCAAAACAAGTTGGGTCCCACAATTAATAGATGAAACTCACCTATATTGCACTTTCTAATGTAGAATTAGTGTAATAAAAATAAAATTCAGATAGCATGATTCTTATATATAGGAATCAAACTCACATGAACGGTAGAAAACCTTAAGAAGGACCTGAAATGCTTAGTTATGTAAAAAAATAAATATGGGCATTTAAAAAAAATTCAATAAAATGCTTACTCGATTCTGTTGGGTTTGTTAGTCACCCCTAATTCTTACAAAAATAGGAATCACTCATATTGAATTCAAATTTTCCCACCCCTTGCAGGACTCTGATTCCTATAAATAGATCAAGTCCGGTCTACTGTTGAAGACCTAATCCGGCCTACAAGGTCGAACTGGATAGCAAGAAGCATCGAGTATATTTGAAGCTTTGTAGATCTGGCTACATACAAATTACAAAGCCACAAATACCATGTTGTCTATTTTGAAGTAGGCTAAATCTAATTTTGAATATAATTTCTTATGGCCTTTGGCAGCACCAATTGGCCAAAGGTTGCATTCAAGAAAAAGATGGTGGCTCTGGAACTAGGGGAAGAGGTTCTAGCTCGAGAGGTGGTGGGAGGATGAGTTACTTCAAGGAGTTTAGGGATGCTCGCAGTTATCTGGAGTCATTCAAAGGAAAAGCTGAGGCTGGTGAGTCAAGTAAGGCCCAGGAAAGGAAGAAGGAGATTGTGGTGATTGATTCGGACACAGATTAAGATATGGACAAATTTGTGAATGCTGATGTGACCCCTGAGGCAACAGGTCTGCTTCAGGATGTTACTGGCTTCATGGATAAGGGATTTGAAAGCCCTACTCAAGTTACGAAGCTGTTGTTTGCAGAGGATTCTGGTAAGTCTGCCCGGAAAAGGTCCAGAGATGACATGGAACTAGTGCAACCCCAAACCCTAATCCATGAAGCTTGCTTGCTGGAACTGCCGTGGGTCTTCACGGCTACTTTTCGTAGTCATGTTTTGTTTTTAAATCGAATAACGAGTCTGGATTTGTTTTGTTTGCTGGATACTCGTGCCAGCAGGGAGCAAGCTAGTGTTCTTGCTTCTAGATTTCCCTTTGAATGTTTCCATGTTGTGCCTTCCATAGGTTTCTGTGGTGGCCTGCTTTTGTTATGGAATTCCTGCTGTATTTCAGTTTCGGTTACTGTCTCTCATTCCAGATTCATTCACTGCAGAGTGTCAGTGCCCAATTCACATTTGGTGTGGCTCACCACTTTTGTTTACATGCCTCCTCAAAAGGACAAACAAGAACCTATTTGGAATTTAATCTCTCAAGTCAATCCCCAAACGGAACCTTGGATTTTATTGGGAGACTTTAATAACATCCTAGACTTAAGTGAAAAAGTGGGTGGTTCCGCTAGACATAACTCTTACATAAATAGATTTGCATCTTTTATCAACCTCAATGGTCTTTCCTCGCTACCTGCGTCTGGAAGTCCGTTTATGTGGACTAATGGTCACAAGGACCAAAGCCTCATTTTTGAACGTTTAGATTGTAGAATTGCGAATGCTGCCTGGTAAAATTCCCTAACTTCAATCTCCATAACTACCCCATACAGGACTCGGATCACAGTCCCATCTGTCTAACAACCTCTTCCACCAAACATATGAAAAAGAAACCTTTTAGAGTGGAAGCAATTTGGTTAAAACATCCTGGATTTGAAGACATAGTAAGAAGAATTTGGTTAAATGAGGATGTTGTGGGATCTCCTAGCCAACAAATTTCGACTGTGTAAATTTTTTGCCTATATTGCAGGGAACTGGAGTAAGAATGAGTTTGGAGACTTCTTGGCCAAGGTGAAGAGTGTTAGCGATGATCTGAGTGATATCCAGGCACAACTCATGGCAAATCCGACGTCAAATTACCTCATCGGTAGGGAGGGGGAAATCCAACAGGCGCTGCAAGATCTCCATCTAGAAGAGGAACTTTTCTGGTCCTGAAGAGCAAGGACCAACTGGCTTCAACTTGGAGATAAAAACACTAAGTTTTTCCGTACTCAAGCCACAATCAAAAGGAAAAGGAATACTATTACAAGAATTAGGGATGATCAGGGACTTTGGCATGATGAGGATAGCCTTAAATTAGTTTTAATTTCTGAAGTCCAAAAACGTTTCCACCAAGCAGCTCAACCAAACTCAAGTAGTCTAAATGAATTGCATAATTTAATTGAGCCTTGTATAACTAATAGTCAAAACTCTCATTTATTAATGCAGGTTTCTTTGGAAGAAGTGGAGTGTGCTACTAAAAGTACTGGTGCTTGGAAGGCTCCTGGCCCGGATGGGATCCATGCAAGTTTTTTCCACTCATTCTGGCCTTTAATTAATAGAAAAATCCTAGCCCTAGTTAATGATTTCTTCCAAAATGGAACATCACTGAAAGCCATAAATCATACTAATATTGCACTGATTCCTAAAGTTGATAATCCTGAAACTCCAAATCAATGTAGACCTATCAGTTTCTGTAATGTAGTTTATAAAATCATTACAAAGGTAATTATCAATAGACTTAGGAATTTACTTAAGAAAATAATTGCCCAGAACCAAGGAGCTTTCGCTCCTAGAAGATCCATCTTTGATAACATTTTGATTCCCCATGAGCTATTCTCAACTTCAAAAAGAAAAAAAAAGGAAGGGTTGGTTCTATGGCCATTAAGCTAGACCTCAAGAAAGCTTATGATCTCCTTGATTGGAATTACATTCGTCATTGCTTTTAAAGTTTGGTTTCTCTATTCAGTGGACTAATCTCATCATGAAATGTATCACTTCTTCTTCCTTTTCAGTTTTAATTAATGGCAATCATGAGGGTCATTTTACTCCCTCAAGAGGCATTAGGCAAGGTGATCCCTTATCTCTGTACATTTTCATAATCTGCATAAGACACCTAAATGGTTTAGCTACTACTTCAAGGTCTCAAGTTGGTATCCTTTCATCTCTTCATGGGCTGAGGGTTTCCAATCTGATGTTTGCAGATGATTGCTTAGTGTTCTGTAAAGCTAACCCCATGGCTGCGAAGAATTTTTTACAGGTATTGAATAATTTTGCTATTGCCTCTAGTCAGAAGGTCAATTTCCATAAATCTTCAATTTATTTCTTAGCTAATGTCCTTTCTCAGGTCAGAAATAACTTAGCTACGATTTTATCTATTCAACACAAATCTACTGTTGGAAAATACTTAGGCATTCATAATATAGTTTTATGGAAAGACCCCCTAAATGCAAAAGAGCTTTTGCTCAAGATTCAAAACAAACTAGCTGGCTGGAAAATAAACACTCTTTCTAGAGGTGAAAGATTGACTCTTTTAAACTCAAGTATCACGTGTATGCCTAACCATGTACTCTCATGTTTTCCATGTGAGCTCCAAAATATTGATTGGAGTCTAATGGTTAACCAAGTCATCAAGGACCACCAATGGGACATGCAAACTATTTTTAACCTGGTTCCTGTTGATGTGGCTCATGTTATTCAAGTTATTCCAATCCCTTTGACTGGAAGAGAAGTTAAAGACAAGCTGGTCTGGGCACTGATCCCAAAGGTATTTTTACAATAAAATCTGCTCTCAATCTGCTGGAAAAGGACTACAGAGCTCACCCCAATACAAAGACTCTAAAAAAGATGTGGAAGTTGAAGATTCCGCCTAAGGTAAAAATCTTTAGCTGGATCCTTCTGCGAAACATGTTGAACACTAGAAGTAGACTGAAAACCATTATGACATCTTTGGATGATGCTTGTGACCTGTGTGGTGGCTAGGAGGAATCAATTGATCACTTGTTTAGAGACTGTGATTTAGCTATGTAGATTTGGAATTTGGAAGAGAATTGTTTGCGGCATGGTAATGGAGACTTCCTTTGTTGGCTTAATTCCTTGAGCAGTGTGGAGAAGGTGTCCCCATCCCCTCTTAGTAGGGCCTAATTAAACTGCTATCACATCTGGAATGCTAGGAACAATGCAGTGTTTAAAAATGAAACTTCTCATGCTGCAAGGATCTCTATTATGGCGCATATAATGGGCGAAAGTTACTTCAAGGAGAACGTACATGGTCCTGGTAGTGTCAGACAATCTGGAAAGTTACTTCTAGAGGGGCTTGCCCTTCTAGAAGGTCTGAGGATGGCATTTGATCTTGGATGCCAGAGAGTGGCGGTGGAGGGTGATGTAAAGATCGTGATTAATTCTATCAATGGGGTGATTAAGAAACCTTGGAGACTAACGAGAATTCTTTCCAATGTTAGTCATTGGAGGAGGAAATTCCAGCAATCTAATTTCGTCCATGTGTTACGTGAGGCCAATTTTGTGGCTGACTCATTGGCTGATGTGGGGCTTAATCAAGGAGTGAACCAACTATGGGAGAAATGTGTGCCGCGGGAAGCTGTTGGGGCTTGAAGATTTGATTTCTCCACTTGTGGTTGCTTTTGTGGTTGTTCTTTGTTTTAATCTGTATTTTTACCTTCGAAAAAAAAAGAAAATGACCAACTGTATTGACATATTATATTATATAGACGTATATAATATAAGGTAATATATATATATATATATATACACACACACACCGTCATTGGTTTGAATCAGTTTATCATCCACAATCATACCCTCCATTACTCTATATAGTTGTCTGTTCATCCCAATTTTGACTTCCAATTTTTTGTTTCATGTGTTTGAACAAGTTCAATTTTTTTGAGCATGTTTTCCTTAAAACCAATATTGATCTCTTTCAATCTCTGATCTTTTTCTGAATTTGTGTATACGAAGAAGACCTTTGATTATTCTCTGTTCATGGGATATAATTGTTTTTAGTCTGCTAGAATTTCCACCTAATGGATCATATGAGCTCCATTTGAATGCAGTAGTGACAAAACTATCGACAACGCCTCTCTCAAATGGATCTGGAACTAGCTCGAGAGGTCAATATGGACGATTAAAAACTCATGCTGTATATGAATTAGTGCAATGTTGGAATAAAATTACTTACAAACGTTGTCAAAGTTGTATCAACGATGCAGGTCAAGAGCTTCGCAAACGATGCCCTTATAAACAAGGGGCTATAATTTGGTACAATGATTGTCTGTTGAAATACTCGAATTCCCACTTTTATGGTACTAAAGACACGACCAATGGGATCTATGTGACAAATAAAAAATATGTAGACGATGATCCCTTGTTGTTTGTTAAGAAAGTTGAAGAGTTATTGACCCCTTTATGCATTGGAGCTTCTATTAGTCCATGTAAGTTTGCTCGTGGGTCATTATGGATTAGGGAATTCCCACGTATTTAGTTAGCTAGATTCGAACACTTTCCATTTGTATTTAATTATGGCTTCTTACTCAAAATGCTCTCCGAACCGGACAGAGAGTCTCAATTTGCTCCCTCAATGCGAAATCGTAACAATGTAATCCCTGAACCCCCCGTCTGTCAAGTCTGTTGCACAACAAGTTAACAGCGTTACAAACTATGTTTAGGATGCTTACGTGGCAGCAAGAGATTAGATGTTTTATTCATTTTGTAGCAAAATATTAAAATTAAATATTAGAAAAAACAAAAACAAAAGATGAAGAAGAAGATGATGAACATCATCTGAGTTTCTCAACCCATTCCTATGGTCACCACCCGCCCACCCAATATTTTCTGCAAATACACCCGCTCCTCCACCTTACTCTCATATTTCTCTCTCCTCCTCACTTTCCATCGCCAGATGGTGTTCATCATCATCTTCTTCAATTTTTGATGATTCTAGCTTGGATTCTGGATTCAACAAACCCAACTCTACCAAAACTGGACCTCCCACAATTTGAGGGACAAAAACAGCAAAATCCTACACCCAAATTAACCTCAAACTAGTCATTAAAAGCTTAAATTAGAACGTACTGAGCTTGAATTGGACAATTGCAGACCAGAGGGTAGATGAAGCAAGTGGTAAGCTCTATTTACAAACTCAACGAAAATGTAACTCAAAATTAGGAACTTGAAATGAATGCAATTGAAAAAGAGCTCAAGAAAACCCATTGCCGCGGTGCAGGACTCCAATCCATCCCAAGAGGCAGTATCGAAGTCCCATCGTGTCGGTGCTTCGGAGGACTCCGTCTCTGCATTTTTCGATCTTTTTACAACTCGCGCGCTCTCCCTCTCTACAATTCACTTCCTTTCTCACTCTAAAAATTGAAACCGATCCTCTTTTATCTGAAATGCTCAAAAATGGCCGGAAGCCTTCAAATGCGTCGAGCTTCAACGCTCGATTCGCAAGCTACGAGTCCCGATGGCCGTGAAGAATGGTAGGGTTAGATTCGCCTTGTCCAGACGAACCTTTTGGAGTTGGTCTCGCAGCCTGATTCCACCGGAGTGGTCGTCGGAGACAACGAGGATCTCTGGGCTTCTCGGCTCTGTTTTGTCCCTTATAGTGGAAGCAGACGACTGCGGAGGCAAGGAAGGGTTTGTGTGAGTGAGGGGGTTTGTTTGGACGAGATGTCTTGGCTGGTCTTGGTCGCAGTGGAGGGCGACGGTGGGTGGTGCTGCTCGCAGTTGCGTCGCAGAGAATGAGGGAGACGAAGAGGGAGTCGCGGAGAGAGAGAGGAGGAGTTTTTTTTAATTTTGAGATTTGTTTTAATTTTTTTAAAAAAAAAATTAATATAAAATTTAATAAAATATAGCAAATGTCTTAATTACCCTTATAAATTTTGTAATATTACTACCACATCAGCACTTTTAACGGCATTAATAACAGATTATAACTTTTGGTGCAACAAACTTGACAAAAGGAGGGGTTCAGGGATTATATTGTTACGATTTCGCGTTGGGGGAACAAATTGAGATTATATGTCCAATTCGGGGAGCATTTTGAGTAATAAGCCTTTAATTATTAGACTTGAAACTAGTATCATATGCAAGGGCAGACGGAGCATGGGTCTAGGATGGTCCTGGCCCCACCCCCTCTCCTTGCATTTTTTATTTTTGTTATAACATTATATTATATATTTTAAGTAAGAGTGGTTCTAATTTTAAAATGGTGATCAATTATGAATATATTTATAGCTCAATATTGTCAAAATATTCGTAATTTAGAATGTTAAAATTAGGAATCAGAGATCTATAAAGCCTAATTTTTCCCAGGACCCTTGAATGGTTTTTTGTGCAATATCTACTTATATTTGTAGGTGCAAATTAGAGAAATATTGTTAATAATTTTGAAGTTTTTTTATTTTTTTTTTGCTTATTGCTTTATATTTCTCTTTTTTTGGATAATCAACATAGATGATGCCACAATCACTCATTGAAAAATGAATAGCATATATATGTTCATAATATTTCCTTCACCCATTGTCATCATTTATATTTTTTTCCGATATTATGATTGTTTATATTATAAAGTGCCAATCTTAAAATTAACTTTTTTCATAATGGAATTGAACATTTATTTCTAAACCCTTTCGGTCGAACAACACACTAACTTTATCCATTTAAAGTGCCCCTCTTGACCTCAATTCCTAACTACACCTCTGATCATATGTGCAACAATAATAGAGAAATGATTTTTTTAGACTGTTAATAAAGAAATGATAAGTGCATTAAGTTTTGGTACCAAATTTTATACCAAGAGTGCTACTATATCTCATTTGGTATACAAATTTAGTACCTCTAGGATAGCTAAAATTAATAATTGGGAATAAATAGAGTACCTCTGCTATTTTGTGGCCGACTCTTGCCTTGAAAACCCCTTTGCTTGTTGCTTATAAGTTATAAGAAAGCATAATTGGGAAATTGATCCAATTGAATTTTGAAAACACAAAAAGCCAATTGGTTTTGACTAAAAACAAGCCAAATTGGTTCTGGCCAAAGTGTTTGTTTACACATTAGAATATGTTTGGTAATATGGCTGCATTCTGACCATTTTTTCAGAAAACAGTCTTGTTTTCTATAAATGCAATATGAATTTGAAAATTCTCACTTGTTGCATAAAAGTTTTCAAATTAATGTGTAGTTTCCTTTTTATTTTCATTTTTAATAATTTGTTATATAAAAAATAATTCTATTTTTAAAATGATAATTAAAAAAATAAAAAAATTAACACTAGATATTAAACTCCACACAAATATAAAAGACGAAGATATTTACTCATTAGTACTTTTTATTTGTTTTCTATAAATGCAATATGAATTTGAAAATTCTCACTTGTTGCATAAAAGTTTTCAAATTAATGTGTAGTTTCCTTTTTATTTTCATTTTTAATAATTTGTTATATAAAAAATAATTCTATTTTTAACATGAAAATTAAAAAAATAAGAAAATTAAGCTGAACATTAGATATTAAACTCCACACAAATATAAAAGATGAAGATATTTACCCATTAGTACTTTTTTTTAAGACCTATTCATACCTTTGATTTAGGGATTTCAGGAGCTTTAGCTGCTCGCGATTAGACTTGTAATTTACGTCATCTTATAACAAGTGCAATAATGTTGACAGATGGAATTAGAGGACTCGGGAAAGTTGTGTAGTTATGACAAATATATACAACGTATGTTTTTGGTGTATACATCCCTTCTTAACTGAATAAATAAACTCGGCCAAATATATATATATATATATAGGAATCAAATTTAAGACATTTCCTTAACAAGTGAACATAAATACTATTAGATCATAGCCAACTGCGCGTCTAGCTCAAGAATTAATATTAACATTTCTCCTTAATCACTAACTAAGAAGTTTTGTTGGATCTAATAAAATGCAAATTACTTTAAATTTTTAAATAAAAAATGACGACTAAATTACACTTTACTACTCTGTGATTTATACCAAATAACAAAATTACATATGTACTTTAAAATATTTTATTTTACTACCATATGCTTTTAAAAACGTTACACCCGAAATTCTCCATTACGTTTTCCATTTTCTCTTCGGTTAAGTGTGATGTAGAGTATTTGGATCCCACCAATTAACCATTTTTTAATTCATTTTACGTTATAAGACGAAATTACCCTTGTGCCATCATCTCCCACCGAACATATTATGAAGTTGCAGCTTTCTCTCTCGTCGACGAGTCTCTTCCATTTTGAAAAGAACAGAGGTTTGAAATAGAGTAGAGGGAAATGGGGTGGAAGGACTGAGTTGCTTCGGATGTTGCCGGCTGTTGACTCTCGATCCGCAAGCTACGAGCGTCGGTGATCGGGAAGGAGGGCAAGTCTGGCGTCGCCTTGCCCATACGAAGCTATCGAGGGTCGTCTTGTAGCCTGGGTCCACCGGAATCGTCGTCGACGGCGGAGAGGTTCCTGGGTTTCACGGCTGCAATTCTCCCACTACGGTGAGGTTCGACAGCGACGGTGGCAGGGACGGGGTCGTCTCGATGAGAGGAGATGATTGGGCTCAGTGGCGAGGCTGATGGTGGCCTGGATTGGGCACGGTGGTGGTAAGGTCTGTGCGTGGTCGCTGTGGCAGGGAGAAGGGAGAAGATGGAGAATCCTTTGTCTCTCTGCTTCCAGATCGGCTAGCTTTATATTCACTCATTATTTGGTGGTGTAAATTGGCAATTACACCCTTCAACTGAATTAATCAATTGTTAATTGGTGGGACCCAAACACTCCACATCAGCACTTAACTGAAGATAAAATAAAAAACGTAACGGAGGATTCTGGGTGTAACGTTTTTAAAAGTATAGGGTAGTCAAATGAAATTTTTTAATTATATGTGTAAACTTGTTATCTGGTGTAAACCATAGGGTAGTAAAGTGTAATTTGTCCAAAAATAAACTAGGGGTGTATTGAATTTAGATTTATACAATTTAAGAGTTTTTTGAAGTAACCAAGTTTTACAGATTTATGAATTTTCATATACTTTTACAGAGTTAATAACGGAATTATATTGAGTTACGTGACAGAGTTTTGCAAAGTCATACTGAGTTTTATATATTGTGATTGAGTTTTGTAGAAAATGATATTGAGTTATATAATATGATATATATTTTTTTGAAGAATTTTATAATCAAATCATAATTATTTTTTTTTACTAAAAATTTTCTAACTAAAATAAAATAACATTTCTAATACTACAAAAATAATTACAAAAGGCTAAATGGTTGAAACCGTCCTTGAACTTTACCATAATTTTAGCAACCATCTTATACTTCAATATTAGTGTCTTTCGTCCTTGAATTTTACCCTAATATTAATGTTAATCTCTCTATCTAATTTTCAAATGAATTCCGTTAAACAAAAAGGCAAAATTGTCAATTCATCAAGTGCGTTTCAAGTGACTTTTTTTTAACAGAATTCATTTGAAAAACAGATGAAGAGATTAACATAAACATTAGGGTAAAATTCAGAGACGGAGGACACTAATATTGAAGTATAAGAACGGTTCCTAAGATTATGGTAAAGTTCAGAGACGGTTGCAACCATTTACCCATTACAAAAATATAAAACTTTTAACGTTCAATGAGATTGAGAGGCTAGGGCCGCTAGGCGTCATGCATGCTTTTGAATTTTATTTTCATTTATTTTATTTTATTTTTAATTTTTTTTCTTCAAATAGTAATTAAATTCATATAAATTTTATTTAATTTAATTACTTATAATTCCTATAGAGAATAATATGTGATAATAGATATATATATATATATATATAAGACTTGAATTTTATTGAGTTTTTTGAAAAATATAAAAATCACAAATTATATTTTTGTAAATCTATCATCTAAAATCATTTATCACAACAATCATAGTAAATCTTCACACGTTGAAAATGACACATCCAACTCGTGCATAACTAGAATAGTAATATCTTGCTTTCGTTGTCTCTCTACGAACGATAGCGGTCAACTCGACGTTGTACTCCCGTCGTCTCTCTATGAACGGTATCGAACGTCTCAACGTCGCACTCGTCCGTACGAATCAAAATCTTAGTAATCGGGGTCACCGCCCACACCATACCCACTAACCAAGATAATAGACATCAATCAGCAAACCCTCGACTGACATATCATATAAGACGGTATGTCACCTCGGCTATCAAATCACGTTATCAGCCAGCATAACCCTCGGTTGGCATCAGTCGGCAAGTATCATCGACTGGTATATCGCATCATCAGCTGACATAAATCATCGGTTGGCATCAACTGGCATGTAACATTTGTTGGCATCACATCATCAGCCGGCATAAATCATTGGCTAGCATCAGCCGACATGTATCATCGGCTGACATCACATCATCAGCCGACATAAATCATCGGCTGGAATCAGTCGGCTCGTATCATCGGTTGACATCACACACACAAGTATCCCAATGACACTGTAGCCGCACGAGTCATGCGCACGTGACAGGCTGGGTGTCTTCTACCACAACCACGTGAAGAACTGGCGCTGTTTAACTAGTATAGATCGAGCGCCAATGGAAGATTGCGTGGAGGATAGTCTGTGGCCTACAGACATGTACGACACCAGTGACCACCATGTGGGCATACCAACACTGACTCACATGCTATGCTGGCATGACTCCTCGGCAATCATCACACCGCCATATGACTCATGCGCTATGTCAGCATGAATCCTCGGCAATCATCGCACCATCATATGACTCAGGAAAACATGACTGACACATGTGCTATGCCGGCATGAATGCTTGGCAATCCTCGCACCATCATATGACTCAGATGCTATGTCGACATGATTCATCGGCAATCCTCGCATCACAATACATACTCATGTGC
This sequence comes from Oemleria cerasiformis, assembly GCA_037349345.1. Classification (NCBI taxonomy): domain Eukaryota; kingdom Viridiplantae; phylum Streptophyta; class Magnoliopsida; order Rosales; family Rosaceae; genus Oemleria; species Oemleria cerasiformis. The sequence continues at coordinate 11,318,241 of JAZGTL010000009.1, read as the reverse complement.
TAGGCCGGCATGACTCATCGGCAATCCTCGCACCACAACACGACTCTGACGGGACACAGGACTCTGACCATGACTCTTGACACATATACTAGGCCAGCATGACTCCTCGGCCGAAACATCTCGACACTGACTCATCGTCATGTTCATCGTGTCCGTTGTACTCGTCGTTGCGTAGCGATATCTCTCCATAGTTCACTTCTTTCGTAGATCGTATCACACCTCACGACTCGACATCGTGATAAGTATCTCGGAATCGACCCTCGAGATACCCTAATCTAGTGGTAGTTTATACTCATTCCGGAGGAATTACATTTCATCACTTCATAACCACCAAAATATCAAAATTCATAGGAACTTCTACTTTTAATCAGAAAATCCAAATATGCCAGGCTCTAAGTCTAGCTCATGGCATCGTTTATGGTTCTATCATAATCATCACAAACATAATCACATAAAATACTTACTAGCACAATCAAATCCATATTTATTCAAATCAAGTCCCAATCATCACATAATCCATCACATAACAGTACATAAGTGATATTCAGTCATATGGGTATGAGTTTAGGGAAGAATTCCACTCACAGTACGTCGGATCCACTATTGCACGTACTTCGAAACGCTCGCTCCCAAAAGTCCCCACGAGCTCGTTGCATAACTATTATCACATTAATGAGTCTGTATTACCCACTGGTGTATACCCACAGGTATACATATAGTATCTGATAGCACATCAGTGTATCATCTAGGAGTGAAGATTGATACCCGGCCCATTAATGACGTGTACTATTATAATGAGTCATTTATAATCAACATTAATGAATCTAACTTGCTAATACTATATACCAATAATTATCACCATGTGGACATGTAATACATAGCATTAACTCGGCATATACACATTCTTGCTAATGTTAAAAGTCAATATACCAATAACTATAATACGACCATATAGGTGTATACACCTAAATTATATACACTATATACCATAATACAAACTTGATAATCCAATATTAAACCATTCATACCATTATAGTCTGATATATACACAATACAAATTTAACCACATGGTGATAATTGTATATACACTTAAATCAGCGTATATCATTAATGGACATATACCCAGGCCTTATATTGTTCATGTTCATTTGATATACACTGGTTCGTATAAAAATTAATGACAACCATTAATTCACACTCGTATAGGTCTCCCTATACTCCTTGATAAAAGTAGGGTCCCCATTATATAATGGTACTACAATGGTCGTCAACCGAATCTTCATAATTAACTATACCATTATCACATCTAGGTATTTCACCACAGGTATATAGTATTATCTCTATAGGGTATATACCCATTGTCACATTAAAAATAGTAGCAACCATCAAGCCCATAACCATTATAACCAAAACCCTAACGATAACCAAATAACTTAGGACATCCAAAACTAGTCCTAACGAATTCTGATGGACCTATAACATATGGGATCGGATCCGAAACCACAAAAACATAAAAAACAAGAGTCACCGAAAGCCGGGGGAGGGCCCCACGCGCCCTCACATCTCCTCAACCTCACTTTGGGTCGCGACTAACCTTCTGTATACGCTACTCGCCCCTAACCTCCTGCAGTCTCTCCCGCCGGTGCCTGGCCGGAAACCACCATTAAAGGCCGATTCAAGCTTTTCTGCAACTTCCTCAAAACTCAACCAAAAACTACAACCCAATAAACTACATCCATCTATTCAAACCCAGGAACTCAAATATAAGGTCCAAATCGAGAACCATCACCTTTGGTGGCCAGAAATCGCCCCGAAATGTGCAGTGACCCATTTCTTTCGCGACTTCCAGCGTCGCGTACGGTGGCCGACAATTTCGATGATTGGTATGGTTGGGTCGTTGTAGATCGTGGCGACCGAGATGAGGGGTTTTGGGTGTTTTTCCGATAGTCTTCGCGAGAGAGAAGAGAGACTAATTCGCAGGGAAGAGCGAGAAATGAGGCAGCCAATAGGTAGAGGAGAGAGAGAGGGTGTTACAATATATAATTTAAACTTTTTAAAATTTACCGATATGTTCAGATCGTTCTAGACCCGTAATTTTCTCGTTCGAGCTCTGATTTTAGCGTGCCACCTGTCTACGTACTTGTGAGCTTTAGCTCTACGTATTGGTCCAAAGAAACTTTCAAAAAGAGTTCTCAATCAAAAAGTGGATTTCAGGCCTTCGGGACTTTCAGGGATAAAACAGTAAAATTTGTAAATCCAACTTTCATTTACGGTCCAACAACCTTCTTTGGGCCTTCTCTCAAGTCTATCTCCATAATTTAGTCCAAATCCAAACTTTAATCTAACCCGTAATTCTCGGTTATTTAATTAAATTGTATTTCTACCTTTAATTTATGGGACGAATCATATCAGTATGAGTATTAATTAAAACAGTCTAGAAATGCTACATCATTTCTAAATAATTAATTAAAATATTAATCTGTTGTCCTCTAAATTATTAATTAAAACATTAATCTCTTGTCCTCTAAATTGATTTGTTAAGAGAAGGATGGGGTTTCTCTCGCTTTTGGCGTAGCCTGCACTATAAACATCAATTTATATTATGTACAACATGTGTTGGTATAAGAAAATTGGGAATGTAGTTTGTTTTTTGTCAAATAATTGGGAATGTAGTTGGTGCCTCTAGTATTTTTTAGTAGATAGAAAAAATGGCTGACAAAGAAGAATGGTGATTAAAATGGGAAGTAATAAAGAAGAATGATTGAAAACAAAATCTAAAAAGAAACAATTTAAAATATCCCATATGGTCCTTGAACGATATCTTGAGTGTCATTTTGGTCACTAATTCAATTATTACATTTTGTAATCCTCAAACTCCGTTCAATATGCCAAATTGTCATTCTCTGTCAATTTTACCTTTTATTTGAGTGATATAAGAGTAAAATCGAGTTTTTTTTTAAAAAGAAGATTTTTTAAAGAAAATTAAATAAAAGGAAATTTAAAAAATATAAAACAATGAAATAAAGATTATCATCAATTATAATTTCCACCATTGTGTCTATCCAACATGTCTCACTTGTCACTTAGCCTTGTATCCCTAGAGTGTAGATAACAGAGAAAGACCAATTTTAGTATACTTGATTACTTAATAGAGTGACAGTATATATGTAATTAACCCTCCTTATACATCCATCAAATATAAATGTTAAATAATCAAGATTTGGTAACTTTTCAAATTTAATGTATTTAGAATGTGAAAATTGATATATTATAGGATGATTCGATAATGTTAGATTTAAAAGGAAACTCCAAAAAATAAATCTAAGTATATTATTTTTAAGATGATCTAATTGATATTGTCAATTAAAATGATTCAAATATCATTTCTTATTCAAAATACATTGTATTTGATGAATTATCAAACGAGTCCAAAATTATTTAATACGGGTAAATATTTAACCAAAAACAAATATGGAGAATTTTCCATAAAAGGAATCTTTTGAATTTTTGGTGAGCAGTAGTTTCAGATTCCAGTTTGTCGGTATCGCCTGCTCCACTGCTTCTTCCATTAATATACACTTTCCACTTCGCTTTAACCTCTCACTTTTTCCGATGGCCACCCTTCTCCGCCTTTTTTCACCGCCACCAGCCGCCAAGACTTGTCATTTCTTTCACTCACCCAACCCTCCATTTCCTTTCCCCAAAACCCATCACCCATCTTCAAGAAAATCCTTCTCCAAAATCCGAAGCAGCAAATTTGGGAATTTTCTCGACTTGAAACCAGAGACAAAACCCCAATTCTTAGATTTTGATCTCCCCCAATTCGACCCATCTAGCAGATCTTGCTTAGATGTGATCGTAATTGGCACGGGCCCTGCCGGCCTTCGTCTCGCCGAGCAAGTTTCCGGCTATGGAATCAAGGTATGTTGCGTTGATCCTTCTCCGCTTTCTATGTGGCCAAATAATTATGGTGTTTGGGTTGATGAATTTGAAAGCTTGAAACTTGAAAATTGCTTAGACAAAACATGGCCTATGGCTTGTGTTCATATTGATGATGAAAAGACCAAATATTTGGACCGCCCTTATGGTAGAGTCAGTAGGGAAAAACTCAAAACTGTGTTAATGGAGAGGTGCCTCTCAAATGGGGTTAAATTTCATAGGGCTAAGGTTTGGAAAATTGAGCACAGAGAATTCGAGTCTTCGATTTTGTGTGATGATGGGAATGAGCTTAAGGCCAGCTTAATTGTTGATGCTAGTGGGTTTGCAAGTAGCTTCATTGAGTATCAGAAGCCAAGAAACCATGGTTATCAAATTGCTCATGGGATTCTGGCTGAGGTTGAAGAACACCCCTTTGACTTGGATAAGATGGTTTTGATGGATTGGAGAGATTCCCATTTGGGAAACGAGCCTTATTTGCGTACTAGTAATTCTAGGTTTCCAACTTTTCTGTACGCAATGCCATTTGATTCGAACTTGATGTTTTTAGAAGAGACTTCACTTGTTAGTAGGCCAGTGTTATCTTATATGGAGATTAAGAAGCGAATGGTGGCGAGATTGAGGCACTTGGGAATTCGGGTAAAAAGGGTCATTGAAGAAGAGAAGTGTTTGATCCCAATGGGAGGCCCTCTTCCTCGGATCCCCCAGAGCGTGATGGCAATTGGAGGGACTTCCGGGGTTGTTCACCCTTCAACAGGGTACATGGTGGCCCGGACAATGGCTCTAGCCCCGGTATTGGCTGAGGCCATTGCCGAGTGCCTTGGCTCAACCCGAATGATCAGAGGGCAGCCACTCTACCATAGAGCATGGAATGGGTTGTGGCCAATTGAGAGGAGATGCGTCCGGGATTTTTACTCTTTCGGGATGGAAACTTTGTTGAAGCTTGATCTGAATGGAAGTAGAAGGTTCTTTGATGCATTCTTTGACTTGGATCCTTATTACTGGCAAGGATTTCTGTCCTCAAGGTTGTCCCTTAGAGAGCTTGCATTGTTGAGTTTATCGCTTTTCGGCCGTGCCTCACTTTCATCTAGGTTTGATATTGTCACAAAGTGTCCTGTGCCATTGGTTAAATTGATGGGTAATTTAGCCCTTGAAACCACATAGCAATGTAATTCACTTGGAAATTTTACTTGTTCTACAAGAGTTTGCTTTTTGTATGGTTCTGTAATGTTGTTGATTTTGTTTGCCTTCAATATATTATACTTTCATCCAATCCTTTTACGGTATAATACATTTTCATGATATCCTAGTTCTAGTTTCATACAGAACTTGTAGAAAATGAATACTTTTGATATCAAATCATCAATGTCACTAGAAAGTGTGGCTTGGGATCTGCAGTTGAAGTCTTCCAATCAGTGGTGGTTCCTGAATCAAATATCTAGTAGGCTAAATGTACACCCTAAATTTGAAAAAAAAAACCAAATGCACCTCAAGGATGTTATGCTACTAATAGTCAAGTTCAAGTTAACATTAGTGTAAAATTCAGGAACGCTGACAATACTTTTCCCTTTACACGTATGTGCTACGAGGATTTCATTAGACAAGTCTTGGTGTCCTAATGCCTACGTTGACATCCTTTAAATGTTTACTTGCAAAGAATCCGGGTTGACATGCTTTGATGAATATTATATTGTCCTTACCTTTTACTAGAACTGAACATGAGATTTACAAGTGAAGGATATCATTACCGCTAAAGCGTAATGCTAGACGTTGTTCACAATATGTAATAAGTGAAATAGTAACATCATGCAAATGCAATAGAGAACTTTTAATTATTCATTATTCATTATTCATTATTCATTCATGTTGTTTACAACTTTATTGAATTAGGCAAGAACGCAAGCTAATATGTGCCATTGGAATTTAAGTTCATGGTGTGATAGAAGGAAAAGGAGGAGTAATGGTGAACTTTTGCTTAGCGGCTGAGTGGTAGTTACACTTTTTCTGAATACATTGACAAATTTTGCAAGTAGGACAAAATGAAGCGCAATTTCCATCACTGTGGCAACCAAGATCCACAACGTTTCGTGTTTCAACATATAGCTCCATAGCTGCCAACAATTTATTTATTTTTAGTTAGTACAAAATACTTCATTATTGAAGAATACAAAAATTTAACATGAGAAATTTGAAAAAATTAATAACTAATGAATGGGTTCACTTTTAATAAGAATAAGGACATTTGAGATAAAATTTCACGCTCATCGATAGGTAAGTAATTAAATTGTGAAAATTAATAATTTGTTAATCATTGACAGTTGAAAAATAGATATGAAAATCTAAGAAGATGCGCATTTTCCTATATGTTAGATTTGTTATCTTTTTATATAATCCATTAAGGATGCTCTAACATATAGGAAAATACATCTTCTTAGATTTTGTTTCAAGAATTGCTTAAAGAATTAGCAATAATTAGAGTAAACAAAATCTAGGCTTTTTTGGTTTGACTCAAATGGTGAAGATATGTAGGATATATGTTATAATTAAATTAACTTAAAAGTTCGATTTCTTCCAATATTAAAATATATATAGATTTTTTCACCCTTTCTAGCTAATTGCTACAACTATATAAACAAGGGTTATAGGGATTCCAAGTACATCAGTGCAGAAAAAAAAATATATACACAATCAATATCTCATACATATATTCTTGTTAATTCAATACAACATGAACAAGTCTTCATCAAAACTAACTTTTCTTGTTTTGCTCATGATTGTTGGATCGGGTAAAACATCTCATCCCTTATTGTTTTACATTGAAATTTCATTGTGGATATTGACTTTTCAATACTTTTTTTTCCTTCTAACTATTAGTGATTCATCATTAGCATTTCACGTACAATATTAATATTGTTTACAACTTAATTACTTACTTGTCTATGAGCGTGAATTTTATCTCAAAAGGCCTTACTCTTATTAAAATTGAACCTATTCATTAGTTATTTTATTTTCTCAATTCGATGTTGTTAAATATTTGTATTCTTCAATAACGACATATTTTGTACTAACTAAAAATAAATAAATTGTTGGCAGCTATGGAGCTATATGTTGAAGCAAGAAACGTTGTGGATCCTGGTTGTCACAGTGATGGAGATTGTGCCTCATTTTGCCCAACTTGCAAAATTTGCCAGTGCATTCAGAAGAAGTGTAACTGTCATTCCGCCGCCGAGCAAAAGTTCACCTTTACTCCCCCTCTCTTTCCAAATATCATGCCATGAACTAAAACTCAAGTGGCACATGTTAGTATTGCGTTGTTGCCTTGCCTAATTCAATAAAGTTGTAAACGACGTGAATGAATAATTTCCATAATTAAAAGTTATAAATTGTTTCCATAAATAAATGTTGATGCATATTAAGACGGTCTAAGGTGTTATTATTCTATGAACAATAATATGTTTTCTTTTAAGTTTCCAAAGCTTGTGATAAGAAAAAAAAATTCTGCTTTAATCCGTGTGTGTTTGTGAAAGAGTAGAATCAGAATGAATAGTTAATAAGATCACATCCTTAACTTGGTACGTTGAGAGAAGATGTGATTTAAACTATTAAATTTTGTTCTTACAAACAGTCCAAAGACATATATATATCATAATCGAAACCGTCAAATTCTTAATAATCATGTCTAGATAATTTATGTCAAAAATCAACAAAATTGGAGGTATTTAACCATTCATATGTATCAACTAAATAGATGGTTAATTCGTTACGAGAATCTTAATTGTTTCAAAAACCGTTGATTTATTTGATAATTATAAATAACTAAACAACCTCAAATCTTGTTAATTTTTTACAAAGATGATCTTAAAATGATTATTTAGATAATGAATGGTTTCGATTATAATATATGCAAAAAAACAATTTGATAAATCAAAAGGGTGATATGAGGAGGTACTGCCTAGATGGGATCAAAGTATTATCCTTATAATCTTATATCATGTAAAAAATTCTTCGTTTCCAAATAGGTCAAAATACATTTTTAGTCACGGTAGTTTGCACACAATTTGAATTTGGTCAAGTAATTTCAATTTGATCATATTTGATGTTTGTAGTTTCCAACTTGAACAAATTTGGTCTCTCCATTAACTTTTTGACGGATTTGTCATTTATCCATTTCTTTTTCTTGTTAGAAAAAAGAAAAAATACCTACGTAAGTTCACGATGAGGCATGTCACTCTCTTGGCGTCATAGGATCTCAAGCCTAAAAATTTATTTTTTGATAATCCTTCTAATGATGCCACGCTCAAACTCACCGATTTTGGCTTGTCTGTCTTCTACAAGCAAGGTTCTCATTCCTTCATTACCAGATCAATATTTATCTATCATGGTATTGGTACCTCTCATAAAAGGAATCTACGACTTATTTTTAATTTCTTAATTGTTGATTTATGAGGCTCGTATCAATAGGATTTACATTTATGAGGCATAATCCAGAAGCTAGACTGATACAATGAAGAAACCAACAATTAACACCTTTTTTTCTTCTTCAAACGCCTCAAATTCTAGAAAAAAAAAATTCGAGGGGTGTGGGGGAATTCAAGAAAAACTCATATAGGTGTTTTTTCTTTTTAGGAAAAAATTTAAATAAAGTAAAAGGGTAAATGACAAATTCGTGAAAAATTTAACGATGAGGTCAAATTTGTTCAAGTTGGAATTAGAAGGATCAAGAAATTAAATTGAAACTACTGGAACAAATGCAAATTGTATGCAACCTATAATGACTAAAAATGTGTTTTGGCCTTGCAAGTAAGTAGGGAAAAGGTGGTCCCCACACTCTATATCTTCTCCAATAACAAGATCGACATATGCTTACCTTCTTGTACCAAAAAAAACTTAAAATACAACATTGTTTTTTTGATTAAAAAAAATACATCATTATTAGTGGGAATAAATACAACATTATTAGAGGGAATAAATGGAGGGAACTCACAAGCCACGTGGCCAAAGTTGATTGATGCTCAGACTGGAACTAGGTGCTGCTATCGTACTAAGCTCAGAAGGTTTGATAATGCAAGTTGGACAACCTATAAAGACAATGTTGATAGCCATCATAAGTCGAGCCAAATCTGGTAAACAATATTTGACAGAACCTGGTCGGGACTCACTAAAGACAAACCCTAGGATCGACTAGAGGGACCTTTTGCCAGCATAAGCTCACTAAGCCCACCTCAGGCCCAAGCCCTAGAAGACCAAAGGCGCTGACCATCAAGCCCAGGTAGCTTACAGTCTCCTAAAAGGGCAGCACTCGACCACCTACCCAGGTAGTGCCCAGCCAGTGGTACCAGAATGCCATATACAACACTTGACACCTTTTTATCCACACCTGTAAAGCATAGACACTTGACACGATTTTCATGGTGGAGAAGGTCTCATCCCCTTGGGCTTCACACGCCTCCTCATGGATTTTGGGGCAGAGATATTCCAACATCAAAGACCCTAGCCGTCAGCCTAGGGTAACATGTGTCACTCATCGGTTGGTTTTTCGGCAAAAGGGACAAAGTCCCTCGCAGGCGGAACTCGGTCCCGCGACGGGTACCCCGGCCTAGGCAGAGGAGGCGGCAACCTTTATTCCCTTCTCCTATAAATACCCCTTTGTTTCTACATTACAACTTAACTTCTAGTAAGCAAGAAAACTCTGCCTAAATACTCTCTCTCACTAGAAATACATTTTCTCTACCATGTCTCTAAACACATACTTATGCATCAGAGATCAAGTAACCGGAGCCACACAGGACTCCCAGGCTTGATATTCATTTTCCTTCTCTTCGCCTTATTCTCTCTTAGGTACTTCAATATGGCCGGGGTGAAGAGGGACGCACTCACATGGGAGAACTAGAAGACTTACGGTCCAAGCTATCTTCCACATGGGTGATCCAACCACTTCGTTCACGTATCCTAGGAGTTGTCCCATCCTCGAGGGACTCTGGGGTTGTCGGGTCTGACCCACCCGTCAATAGTTGGCGCCGTCTGTGGGAAGGTGACTACTGACTACCACTTTTCCCTGAACCAAAGACCAGCAAGCCTGTTGACTCTATATGGCACCCCATGGCCTAGGAGCCCTAGCTCCCCGCAACATGGATAGAAGCAAGAAGAAGCACCAACAAGAGAAAACCCGCATAGGGGACTTGGAAGGAAGAATGTCTGAACTTCTCAGTGGAATGGGGAATATACAAACTATCAGCAGCTCACTCGTCACTCAGAACATGACATTCCAGGCCCAACATAATCAGCTGACAGAATAACTCCTGCAAACTCGAGAACACCATGACTAGAATGCTGCACGCGCCCAAAGAGTCGAAGTTCATCTCTCAAGGCTTGCTAGAATCTCTGACCCATCTAGTGCCCCAAACCTTGGAAACCCAGGGGCATCAGACATCCAAACAATGGGAACGGTCATCACCTAACCAGCTACCTAACTAAGCGAGAACGACGCTCGACATACTCTGGACCACCGCATTGAGCTGTCAGCAAGGAAAGCCAGGACCCTAGTGGTAGACCTCGAAGATCCTAATTCGGACAACTTGACAACGAGACTCAGAGAACTTATGAACCGAGAGCTGAGAAACGTGTGGGACCGCCTTGGTAAGGTGGAGGTAGGGCAATCATTGGGTAACCGTTCGACAGAATACCCTGAAGAAGAAATCCAGCCCTATACCCAACACCTCCTCATAGTTGAAACCATTGGTGACCTTAAGCCGCTGAAGATTTCTTCCTACGATGGTTACACTGACCCCTTCGACCATCTCGACAGCTTCAGTTATGCCATGGAGGGCAGAGGCACCAACGAGGCCAGTCGCTGCCGCATGTTCCCTACTACCTTGAGGGTGAGGGGACCTGCCCACAATTGGTTCAACCGCCTAGCCCCTGAATCAATATCCTGCTTCGCAGACCTGAGGAAAGTTTTCTTGGAGCAGTATTTGATCATCTCCAACCGCCTGTATACGGCCACCGACCTTAGTGCTGTCTGACAAGGGCCAACCGAGCCGATAAGAGAATACATCACTCGCTTCAGCAACGGATACGCGAAATGCATAGGTGTTGATGACGCAACAGCTCACAAAGCCTTGATGGGAGGACTCAAAGCGGGTGACTTCTTCTTTTCGCTGACTAAAAACCCTCTAGAGACCTACAAAGACGTTATCCGTGAAGCCACCATTTACAGCCGCGCTGAACAACTTAGTGACTAACGAAGGGCCACAACTCTGCCTCCACTATCATCCAAGACCGGCTGAGGACGAGATCATGGTCAGGGTACCGGCAATTACCATGGTCAACCGGGGCAAAAGAAACATTATGACCAAGAATTCACCAACCGAAGAAATGATTACCGCCATGGCAGACCTCAGGGCAATTCCAGCTACATGCCGCTAACCACTACTAGCACTAGATTCTTCAACGTCATTGAGAGGGAGATGCCTACCAACGACCCTTGAACCGACCATACAAGGGTAGGAAAGATAACTCCACATACTTCCAGTACCATCGTAATTATGGCCACCAGACCGACAATTTTAATTATTCATTATTCATTCATGTTGTTTACAAATTTATTGAATTAGGCAAGAACTCAAAGCTAATATGTGCCATGAGAATTTATGTTCTTGGTGTGCTAGAAGGAAAATGAGGAGGAGTAATGGTGAACTTTTGCTCGGCGGCAGAGTGGCAGTTGCACTTTTTCTGAATACATTGGCAAATTTTGCAAGTAAGACAAAATGAGGCGCCATCTCCATCACTGTGGCAACCAAGATCCACAACGTTTCGTGTTTCAACATATAGCTCCAAAGCTGCCAACAATTTATTTATTTTTAGTTAGTACAAAATACTTCATTATTGAAGAATACAAAAATTTAACATGAGAAATTTGAGAAAATTAATAACTAATGAATAGGTTCACTTTTAATAAGAATAAGGACTTTTGAGATAAAATTTCAAGCTAGCCAGCGTGGTATCCATTGCTCCTAGCCCAGGTGTTGCGAGATAAGTACTACCCTAATAGCTCGTTCCTCTAGGCACAGGTAGGCCGTAGGTCCTCCTGGGGGTGGAAATGGCTTCTTCAAGGCCGGAAAGTATTAGAGGCGGGTTTGCGGTGGAGGATTGGGGATGGTGTGCAAGTACATGCTAAAATCTGATCCGTGGGTGCCAATGACATACACATTCAAGGTGACCTCTTCCCACCCTGATATTCCTCATTCTATGAAAGATTTAATTGATAACGATACTCACACTTGGAAGGCTGAGCAGATAACTCGATCCTTTCGGCATGAGGAGGCCCATGCTATACTTCAGTTACCTCTTAGCCGGTGGGGCTTAGGTGATAGGTGGATTTGGCATTTTACCACCACTGGACGCTATTCGGTGAAGTCAGCGTATGGGGTTGCATTGTATCTCCACAGAAATGGGGAGCTAGGTAGACGTGGGGAGGGGGAGTCCAGCTCCTTGTCGGATGAGGGTCTGCAGTGGAGCCACATATGGGCGATGCAGGTGCCACCGAAGCTTAAGCAATTTATCTGGAGGGGATGACTAAAGACAAACCCTAGGGTCAACTAGAGGGACATGTTGGCAACATAAGCTCACTAAGCCCACCTTGGGCCCAAGCCCTAGATGACCAAAGGCGCTGAACATCACGCCCGAGTAGCGCACAGTCACCTACAAGGGCAGCGCTCGACCACCTACCCGAGCAACGCCCAGCTAGTGGTACCAGACTACCACATACAACACTTGACACCTTTTTTATCCACACTTGTAAAGCAGAGACACTTGACACGATTTCCAAGGTGAAGAAGGTCTCATCCCCTTGGGCTTCACACGCCTCCTCAAGGATTTTGGGGCAGAGATATTCCAACATCAAAGACCCTATGCATCAACCTAGGGTATCATGTGTCACTCATCGGCTGGTTCTTGCCATCATCAAAAAGGACAAAGTCCCTTCCAGGCGGTACCCGGTCCCGCGACCGGTACCTCGGCCTAGGCAGAGGAGGCAACAACCTTTATTCCCTTATCCTATAAATACCCCTTTGTTTGTACATCGGAACTTAACTTCCAATAAGCAGCAACATGGAAAGAAGCAAGAAGAAGCGCCAGCGAGAGAAAACCCGTATAGGGGACTTGGAAGGAAGAATGTCCGAACTTCACAGTGGAATGAAGAATATACAAACTATTAGCAACTCACTTGACACTCTGAATATGACCTTCTAGGCACAACACAATCACTTGACAGAACAAATCCTGCAAAGTCGAGAGCACCTTGACCAGAATGTTGCACGCGCCCAAAGAGTCGAAGATCATCTCTTCGGGCCCGATAGAACCTCTGACCCATCTGGCACCCCAAAACTTGGAAACCCAGGGGCGTCAGACAGCCAAACGGTGGGAACGGTCACCACCTAACCAGCAACCCAACTAGGCGAGAATGACGCTCGACATACTCTGGACCACCGCAAGGAGCTGTCAGCAAGGAAAGGCAAGACCCTAGTGGTAGACCTAGAAGATCTTAATTCAGATACTTGACAACGATACTCAGAGAACTTATGAACCTAGAGCTGAGAAGCGTGTGGGGCGGCCATGGTAAGGTGGAGGTAGGGCAATCATCGGGTAACCGTTCGACAGAATACCCTTAAGAAGAAATCCAGCCCTACACCCAAGTCCTCCTCACAGCTGAAACCATTGGTGACCCTAAGCCGCTGAAGATTTCTTCCGACGATGATTCCACTGACCCCTTCGACCATCTCGACAACTTCAGTTACGCCACGGATGGCAGAGGTGCCAACGAGGCCAGCAGCTGCCGCATGTTCCCTACTACCATAAGGGTACCTACCCACAATTGGTTCAAGATCCTCGCCCCTGAATCAATATCTTGCTTCGCAGACCTGAGGAAAGTCTTCTTGGAGCAGTACATGATCATCTCCAACCGCCTGTATATGGCCATCGACCTTAGTGCTGTCCGACTGTTGTACAAATAGCAACCTAAAAATTACGCAACTATATGCACGTTTTAACTCGCAAGTGCACAAGATCAGAAAAATTGTATAGAAAGCAAATACGAGATCATTCCCACGAGGACTGGATTAATATGTGTTTAAAATTGATTTTAAGATGATTTTGAAAACTGAAAATTTCGAAACTAAATTTAAAAAAAAAAATAGCGTTTGATGAAAAATAGAATTGGATTGAGGTTAAAACAATGTGAGAAAACCAGTTAGGGATTCGATGTTCACCGCTAATCTTCTTCCTTAAGCAAACGATATGCACAATGCTACAAAACAGATTTTAGATGCTCATGTTTGTCAACCTAAAGGCATGATACCTACTCTTTAAATTATTGATTTCCCTAATTAACAAGTTAGGCATGGGTATCTACGCTAACTCTTTTCATTCATAAAGTGTTTAGCATGGTATCTACTAAGTTGTACTTTAAGAACGCATAACACAATGGAAATCGACAAACACATAACTCCTAGAACATGGTATCTATTCTAGTTATTCATGATGATTAATTTCAAGAACTTTTAACTAGTTCTTTTGTTACTTTCACAGGCATAAGATTCGGTCATCTAAATTTACCTATGTAAAAAACTCAATACACATCATGCATATGGTGATCAAGCATAACATAACATATGTAAAGAGTAAAATATAATCTGAAATTAATCAATTAAGCATCACAAAAGTAGTTTACAACAAAGGCATATCGAAATCCTTAAAGAAACATGATTAGGACTTCAATCGAGCCCTAACTAAAGTACTTAGTTACCCATAATTTAAATAGACAGCAAGAACATACAAAACAGAAAATAAAAAGTGGAAGAAGATAGCTCTTTGATGATGTGTTGGTCAGCCAGAGTGATTGGATGACGCCTTGACGTTCCTCCTTGCTTCCTAAGCCTTTTAGGCCTTGGAATTTGAAGGATGGAGCAGAATGGGAAGGTGTGGCTGGGACCTTGTGTGAGAGCTTCCAACGTTTCTGCAGTTTTTCTCTGGAGAAAAAAGAGTTGTTTCTTCCAAAAAGTGAGATAGAGAGAGAGACGTTTCTGCCTTTTTGTGTGGGAGACTGACTCTTTGCTGGCTGCCTTTTTATCTTCTTCGTGCGTTTTCCTCTTGTCCCATGTATGTGTCTGCCCCTTTGCTGCCCAAAATTGATGTGGGTGTTAATTTCCTTAATGAGGGAGAGAGACGTTACTGTTTGCATTCGCTGCTCAATCAATCCTCACGTTGTGGCTGCTCCTCTCCCTTTATTTTTTTTATTTTTTTATCTTCCTTTTTATGATTAAAACGCTTCCTCCTGTAACCATAATAAACTAGGCCTCTAGTAGTCCAAGCCCGATAAAGATTAGAAAACTTGAAATAGAAGGAATGCTGAATTCCAGCTCAGCCTGACCTTGCTGTACTAAAACGGCCATAACTCATTCTAGAAAACTCCAATTCACAAACCGTAAAATTCTCTCGAAATTAGACTTCCGTATCTGTCCAACGATATATGGCCCATCAGCTAGTTCTTGCTGAACAGGTGCAGTTAATTTTGAGAAGTTGATACATCTGCTGAAGTCTGTTTCAAAGTTTCCTCCTTAGATTTCCAAAACAGCATTCATTAACTCCTTTTGTAACTTTGCTTCCAAAAATCCTACAAAACATGAAAATAAGCTAAGTATTAAGAAAACATAGGAAACATGTTAAGAAAAGCGTAAGAAAACAAGATAAAACGTCGCATAAACATGCTCCTATCAAATTCCCCCACACTTATGCTTTTGCTAGTTCTCGAGCAAAACAGAAACAAAGAATGAAAGAAAAACAAAGACTCAATGATTCAACGTAAACCTTCCAACATTTGTCTAAGAGATTTTCAATGGATCATGACATATTAAGATTCATCGTAAGCATAAGAATTGGTCCACATGATTCGAGAGTTACACCTTCATAGAAATCATACACATACTCACAATTAAATCAATCAAAGTAAAAGTACAAAGAGAGATACATGCTAAAAGAATTAGCTCAAAATCTCACCGAATACGCTCTGATTTTACCTTATATTTTCTGGTTAAGTCACTCTTCCTATACTAGTTATATGTGAGAGGATCGTTGGCATCTGTCACAAGTGCTGCAAAACCGAAAAGCATCTTTAAACACATTAGGCCAATAGAACCCAGATTGTAATACCTTAAGTGATGTTCTCTTCGCTCCAAGTGTCCTCCACATGCAAACTGATGAAAATGTTGGAGAATGCTCATATGCTCCTCCTCAAGAACACACCTTCTGATAATTTGATCTGGACAAAATTTGAACAAGTAGGGCTCGTCCCAATAGTAGTGCCTAGACATAGACACTAATCGCTTCCTTTCTTGGCTCGACATACCTGGAGGAAAAACCTTAGTAGTTATATAATTAATAATATATGAATACCATGGAAGTTGTAAATCAATTGCAAATAACTACTCATCTGGAAAGCTTTCACTCAAGGGAAGCTTGTTCCCTTCTTCATCATGAAGTAACTTGGACAAGTGATCTGCAACACATTCTCACTACCATTCTTGTCCTTCATCTCAAGATCAAATTCTTGTAGTAAGAGCACCCATCTAATCATCCTAGGCTTAGCATCTTTCTTATCAAACAAAAATCTCAAAGCAGCATGATCAGTAAAAACAATAACTTTAGAACCAATCAAATATAACAGCTAACAATTCTTTTTCAGTAGTAGAATAATTAAGCTGAGCATCATTCAAAGTTCTAGAGGCATAATAAATAGCATGAGGTACCTTGTTAACTCTCTGACCTAGAATATCTCCCAAAGCATAATCACTGGCATCACACATGAGCTCGAATGGGAAGTTCCAATCAGGTGCCATCATAATGGGTGCAGATGTGAGTAGCTCTTTCAATGTGTTAAAGGCATTCATGCACTCTTCTATCCACACAAACTCAACATCTTTAGACAATAATGCACAAAGAGGTCTAGACATTTTAGAGAAATCTTTTATGAATCTTTTGTAAAGCCCTGCATGCCCTAGAAAACTCTCACGCCCTTCACAAATGTAGGAGAAGGTAATTTTGATATGATGTCAATCTTTTCCTTGTCCACCTCAATGCCCCTGCTAGATATTACATGACCTAAAACAAGACCTCGTTGCACCATGAAATGGCACTTCTCCCAATTCAGCGCTAGGTTGCATTCCTCACATATCTTCAGAACAAGCTGCAAATGGTTAAGACAATAATCAAAGTTAGAACCAAAAACAATGAAACCATCCATAAATACCTCTATAAATCTCTCCACCATGTCTGAAAATACGCTCATCATGCAGCTCTGGAATGTGGCAGGTGCATTACACAAACCGAATGGCATCCTTCTGTATGCAAATGTGCCAAAGGGGCATGTGAACGTGGTCTTCTCCTGGTCCTCTGGTGCTATAGCAATCTGATTATAACCACTATAACCATCTAGAAAATAGTAATGACTATGACCTACTAACCTTTCTAACATCTGATCAATAAAGGGAAGAGGAAAATGATCTTTCCTGGTTTCATTGTTGAGCTTTCTGTAATCAATGCAGACTCTCCAACCTGTGGTGAGCCTAGTAGGAACAAGCTCATTCTCTTCATTCGTCATCACTGTGATTCCACTCTTCTTAGGCACAACATGAACTGGACTTACCCATTTGCTATCTGGGATGGGGTAGATGATGCCAACATCCAAGAGCTTAAGAACCTATGCTCTCACTACTTCCTTCATGTGTGGGTTAAGCCGTCTCTGAGCATCCCTGTTAGGCTTTGCATTATCTTCAAGGAGGATTTTGTGCATGCACTTGGATGGACTTATGACTTTGATGTCGGCAATGGTCCACCCTAATGCAGTCTTGTGCTCCCAAAGAACTCTCAACAACTTATCTTGCTCCACCAAACTCAAGTTCGCAGCAACTGTCACTGGTAATGTCCGGTTCTCTCCCAAGTAAGCATACTTCAACTATTCAGGTAGTTGCTTCAATTCTAGTTCTAGTGCCCTGATAATGGAAGGGACAAGAGCAGTATTAGTAGACGCAAGAGTTTCAAAGGAAGGTACATACTTACTTGGATAAGGCTTAGAAGCCTAAAGAGAATGCACAGCTTCATGGAGGTCTATCTCTGTAACATCACATCCACGTTCATAATTCAGCCTTGTGAGGTTGTGGGCTATGCATGCCTCCAAAGGGTCAAGGCGATGTACCTGAAACACTTGCTCAACAACACTTCATACTACACCAATCTTGAAACAATCATGGTTATCATGTGGCAATTTGATAGTGTCAGACAACATGAATTCTATCTTCTTACCATTAACTTTCAGGCGTATAATACCCTTTTTCACAATTATCTTTGTATCAGAAATTACCATAAAGGGTCTACCAAGAATAATAGGTAATGAAAATGGCATAGGGGAATCTTCCATATCCAGAACAACAAAATCAGCAGGCAAAATAAATTCATTTACCTGAACCAAAACATCCTTGAATATACCTTTAGGTGTTCTGATGCTTCTATCTGCCAATTGCAATATAATTGAGGTTGGTTTGAGCTCCCCCAACCTCAACTCCTCATAAACGATATAAGGTATCAAGTTAATGCTTGCTCATAAATCAAGCAAAGCACGTTCAAACAGACAGTCACCAACCCTGCAAGGAATAGCAAAACTACCTGGATCTTTTAGTTTAGGTGGTAGCTTTCTCAAGAAAACCGCACTTACCTCCTCAGTCAATGCAACTTTCTCATGTTCCTGAAACTATCTTTTGTGTGTACAACAATCCTTTAAAAACATAGCATAAGATGGAATCTGTTTAATTGCATCAAGTAAAGGAATGTTGATTTCTACTTTTCTGAAAGTTTCAAAAATATCAAGAAGATGTTTTTCTTTCTTTTGCTTAACTAACCTTTTAGGGAAGGGTGGCAATATCACATTCTCCTTCTCACCTACCTTTGTGGCTAGAGGTGGTTCAATATTTTCTGGTTCATTCTCATCTGTCCCCACCTTGTTGTCAACTACCTTGCCACTTCTAAGGATTGTCACAGCCTTGAGCTGTTCCTGGCCTCCCAGATTAGGTATGGTTTGTGATGAAAACTCTCCTTTCTTCCTCTCACTTAACTCCTTTGCCATTTGCCCTACTTGTGCCTCCAATCTCTGAATAGCTTGGCTAGTTGTTGCTTCTAGTTTCTGAATGTTCTGACTAGTTAGAGCATTTGTTTGTTGCTGTGTAGTCAAGAACTGGAGTATGGCACCTTTAAGATTATTCTTCTTCTGGTCAGTATTTGGTCGTGCCACCTGTGATGAATCATGATAATTACTTCCATGCTGGAAGTTCTTCTGCTGCCCTTGTGGATTGAGCACATTCTGACTGTTGCTCCAAGAGAAATTTGGGTGGTCTTTCCATCCTGGATTATAAGTGTTCGAATATGGGTTGTTCTTGGGATGATAGTTGTTTTGCCCCACATAATTAGCTTGCTCATGATCTGTAAAACAAGACATAGGACAAGTCTCAGTACTATGATTAGAATGAGAACATATAGCACATACCTCGACTTTAGAAACTTGTTGAACTTGAGAGATGTTCTGAGCTGACATTGCTTTCACCAGCATATCTAACTTCTTCTCCATTGCTGCCATTTGACTCTGGACTCCACCATTTGTGCTAACTTCATAAACACCTTTACTTTTTACTCCTTATCTCCCTCTTGATGAGAATTGCTGAGAATTTTCACTTAGGGTCTCAAATAGCTCGATGGCTTCATTACTGCCCTTTTCCATAAGCACACCTCCACAAGCTGAATCAACAAGACTTTTTTAATATCATTTAAACCTTCATAAAAAGCTTGTACCTGATCGTCTTGAGATAGATTGTGGTGTGGACACTTGAGAAGCAACTCCTTGAAATGCTCCCATACCTCAAAGAACAGATCTACATCCTTCTGTTGGAAGGTTTGAATCTCCCTTTTAAGTTGTCTTGTCTTTTGGGTTGGGAAAAACTTCTTCAAAAATTTAGTGGCCAATTGTTCCCAAGTAGTAATGGAACCTGCAACCAGAGAATTCAACCACAACTTAGCATTATCTTTTAAGGAGAAAGGAAAGAGAATTAACCTGATTCTTTCTGGAGTTAAGCCTTGGATGTTCTGAGTCTTGCAGAGATCGAAGAAATCCCTAATGTGTAAGTATGGATCCTCAGAAGGTGTGCCTCTGTAGTGCGGCACCATGTTAAGCAGTTGAGATGACAAATTGAAGCTGCGTTGCGCAGTTGGTTGGTAGGCAATGCATGATGGTTGATTAAGGTTTTGAGGGACAAAGGAGTCCTTCATTGGTCTTCGAACCTGTTCATCCCCGATTTCGTTCTCTGATAATGATCTTTCTCCTTCTTCAAAATCTTCTTTTTCTGCGTTAAATTTTGCCCTCTCAGCTTGCTTTCGAAGACGTCTAAGAGTTCGTTCAATCTCAGGATTGTAGGCAACAACCGCTAAATTTTGGGATCGACGACCTTGCATAAACGAAATTCAACTTGTAAAAGAAAACCAAAAATCAATTTAAGCACAAACTAATTACACAGTCCCCGGCAACAGCGCCAAAAACTTGTTGTACAAATAGTAACCTAAACATTACCCAACTATATGCACGTTTTAACTCCCAAGTGCACAAGATCAGACAAATAGTATAGAAATCAAATACGAGATCATTCCCACGAGGACTGGATTAATATGTGTTTAAAATTGATTTTAAGATGATTTTGAAAACTGAAAATTTTGAAACAAAATATTAAAAAAAACAGCGTTTGATTAAAAATAGAATTGGATTGAGGTTAAAATAATGTGAGAAAACCAGTTAGGGATTCGATGTTCACCGCTACTCTTCTTCCTTAAGCAAACTATATGCACAATGTTACAAAACAGATTTTAGATGCTCATGTTTGTCAACCTAAAAGCATGATATCTACTCTTTCAATTATTGATTTCCCTAAGCAACAAGTTAGGCATGGGTATCTACGCTAACTCTTTTCATTCATAAATTGTTTAGCATGGTATTTACTAAGTTGTACTTTAAGAATGCATAACACAATGGAAATCGACAAACACACAACTCCTAGAACATGGTATCTATTCTAGTTATTCATAATGATTAATTTTTAAGAACTTATAACTAGTTCTTTTGTTACTTTCACAGGCACAAGATTCGGTCATCTAAATTTACCTATGTAACAAACTCAATACACATCATGCCTATGGTGATTAAGCATAACATAACGTATGTAAAGAGTAAAATATAATATGAAATTAATCAATTAAGCATCATAAAAATTGTTTACAGCAAAGGCATTTCGAAATCCTTAAAGAAACATGATTAGGGCTTCAATCGAGCCCTAACTAAAGTACTTAATTACCCATAATTTAAATAGACAGCAAGAACATACAAAACAGAAAATAAAAAGAGGAAGAAGATAGCTCTTTGATGATGTGTTGGTCAACCAGAGTGATTGGATGACGCCTTGACGTTCCTCCTTGCTTCCTAAGCCTTTTAGACCTTGGAACCTTGAAGGATGGAGCAGAATGGGATGGTGTGGCTGAGTTCTTGTGTGAGAGCTTCCAACGTTTCTGCAGTTTTTCTCAGGAGAAAAAGAGTTGTTTCTTCCAAAAAGTGAGATAGAGAGAGAGACATTTCTGCCTTTTTGTGTGGGAGAATGACTCTTTATTGGCTGCCTTTTTGTCTTCCCCGTGCGTTTTCCTCTTGTCCCATGTATATGTCTGCCCCTTTGCTGCCCAAAATTGATGTGGGTGTTAATTTCCTGAATTAGGGGGAGAGACGTTACTGTTTGCATTCGCTGCTCAATCAATCCTCACGATGTGGCTGCTCCTCTCCCTTTATTTTTTTATTTTTTTATCTTCCTTTTTCTGATTAAAACACTTCCTCCCGTAACCCTAATAAACTAGGCCTCTAGTAGTCCAAGCCCGATAAGGATTAGAAAACTTGAAATAGAAGGAATGTTGAATTCCAGCTCAGCCTGACCTTGCTGTACTAAAACGGCCATAACTCATTCTAGAAAACTCCAATTCACAAACCGTAAAATTCTTTAAAACTAAACTTCCGTATCTTTCCAACAATATATGGCCCATCTGCTAGTACTTCTTGAGCAGGTGCAGTTAATTTCGAGAAGTTGACACATCTGCTGAAGTATGTTTCAAAGTTTCCTCCTTAGTTTTCCAAAACAGCACTCATTAACTCCTGTTGTAACTTTGCTTCCAAAAATCCTACAAAACACGAAAACAAGCTAAGTATTACGAAAACATAGGAAACATGCTAAGAAAAGTATAAGAAAACAAGATAAAACGTCGCATAAATATGCTCCTATCACCGACAAGAACCAACCGAGCTGATCAGAGAATACATCACTCGCTTCAGCAATGAATACGCGAAAGGCATAGGTGTTGATGACGCAAAAACTCACAATGCCTTGATTGGAGGACTCAGAGCACGTGACTTCTTCTTTTCGCTGACTAACAACCCTCCAGAGACCTACAACGACCTTCTCTGTGAAGCTACCAGTTATAGCCGCTCTGAATAGCTTAATGACGCACGAAGGGCACAATTCTGCCTCCACCATTATCCAAGACCGGCCAAGGACGAGATCATGGTCAAGGTACCGGCAATTACTACGGTCAACCGGGACGAAAGAAATGTTATGACCTAGAATTCACCAATCAAAGAAATGACTACCGCCATGGCAGACCTCAGGGCTATTCCAGCTACATGCCCCTAACCAGTACTAGCACTGGATTCTTCAATGTCATTGAAAGGGAGCTGCTTACCCCACGACCCTTGAACCGACCATTCCAGGGTAGGAAAGATGACTCCACATACTACCGGTACCATCGCAGTTATGGCCACCATACCGACAATTTTAATTATTCATTATTCATTCATGTTGTTTACAACTTTATTGAATTAGGCAAGAACGCGAAGCTAATATGTGCCATTGGAATTTAAGTTCATGGTGTGATAGAAGGAAAAGGAGGAGTAATGGTGAACTTTTGCTTAGCGGCTGAGTGGTAGTTACGCTTTTTCTGAATACATTACAAATTTTGCAAGTAGGACAAAATGAAGCGCAATTTCCATCACTGTGGCAACCAAGATCCACAACGTTTCGTGTTTCAACATATAGCTCCATAGCTGCTAACAATTTATTTATTTTTAGTTAGTACAAAATACTTCATTATTGAAGAATACAAAATTTTAACATGAGAAATTTGAAAAAATTAATAACTAATGAATGGGTTCACTTTTAATAAGAATAAGGACATTTGAGATAAAATTTCACGCTCATCGATAGGTAAGTAATTAAATTGTGAAAATTAATAATTTGTTAATCATTGACGGTTAGACTGAAAAATAGATATGAAAATCTAAGAAGATGCGCATTTTCCTATATGTTAGATTTGTTATCTTTTTATATAATCCATTAAGGATGCTCTAACATATAGGAAAATACATCTTCTTAGATTTTGTTTCAAGAATTGCTTAAAGAATTAGCAATAATTAGAGTAAACAAAATCTAGGCTTTTTTGGTTTGACTCAAATGGTGAAGATATGTAGGATATATGTTATAAATTAAATTAACTTAAAAGTTCGATTTCTTCCAATATTAAAATATATATAGATTTTTTTCACCCTTTCTAGCTAATTGCTACAACTATATAAACAAGGGTTATAGGGATTCCAAGTACATCAGTGCAGAAAAAAAAATATATACACAATCAATATCTCATACATATATTCTTGTTAATTCAATACAACATGAACAAGTCTTCATCAAAACTAACTTTTCTTGTTTTGCTCATGATTATTGGATCGGGTAAAACATCTCATCCCTTATTGTTTTACATTGAAATTTCATTGTGGATATTGACTTTTCAATACTTTTTTTTCCTTCTAACTATTAGTGATTCATCATTAGCATTTCACGTACAATATTAATATTGTTTACAACTTAATTACTTACTTGTCTATGAGCGTGAATTTTATCTCAAAAGGCCTTACTCTTATTAAAATTGAACCTATTCATTAGTTATTTTATTTTCTCAATTCGATGTTGTTAAATATTTGTATTCTTCAATAACGACATATTTTGTACTAACTAAAAATAAATAAATTGTTGGCAGCTATGGAGCTATATGTTGAAGCAAGAAACGTTGTGGATCCTGGTTGTCACAGTGATGGAGATTGTGCCTCATTTTGCCCAACTTGCAAAATTTGCCAGTGCATTCAGAAGAAGTGTAACTGTCATTCCGCCGCCGAGCAAAAGTTCACCTTTACTCCCCCTCTCTTTCCAAATATCATGCCATGAACTAAAACTCAAGTGGCACATGTTAGTATTGCGTTGTTGCCTAATTCAATAAAGTTGTAAACGACGTGAATGAATAATTTCCATAATTAAAAGTTATAAATTGTTTCCATAAATAAATGTTGATGCATATTAAGACGGTCTAAGGTGTTATTATTCTATGAACAATAATATGTTTTCTTTTAAGTTTCCAAAGCTTGTGATAAGAAAAAAAAATTCTGCTCTAATCCGTGTGTGTTTG
The DNA here is from genome assembly GCA_037349345.1 of Oemleria cerasiformis. Taxonomy (NCBI): domain Eukaryota; kingdom Viridiplantae; phylum Streptophyta; class Magnoliopsida; order Rosales; family Rosaceae; genus Oemleria; species Oemleria cerasiformis. The sequence goes on along the minus strand of JAZGTL010000009.1, from coordinate 11,293,674 downwards.
TGAAAGAGTAGAATCAGAATGAATAGTTAATAAGATCACATCCTTAACTTGGTACGTTGAGAGAAGATGTGATTTAAACTATTAATTTTTGTTCTTACAAACAGTCCAAATACATTTTACTATAGAGATTTTTCACACGGGGTTAAAAATCCTTCTAATCTTAGAAAACATTGTTTTTGTATGTTATAAATATAATTGTCTTGGGAAAATTTCCAGAAGATTATTGTAAGGAAAAAATGTGTAAAATAATTTGAAGAAGAATGAGAAAAAGGTTGTCTTTCTTCTACACATATTCGTGAAATTATTCAGCAACATACCTTAGAAAAATGCATGCACTAATATCGTATGATTTCACGCTACGTTACACATTGTATGAGCATAGGGTGCGGCAGTTTTTGCAGAAAATTCAAGCTTAGTTGCAATGGAAGACGACGAAACATAGATACGCTTAACAATGCAAGCTCTCTAACTGACAACCTTGAGGACATCAAACCTTGCAAGTAATCAGGATTTATGTCAAGAAGATCATCAAAGAAGTTTCTTGTCTGATCCAAGCTGCTGCAACACAATTGAGAAATAATTCATTCAAACCAGACTCCCTGACCCACTCAAACACCTCTAAACATATAATTAAAGAGGACACTAAAAATAGCAAACACTAATAAGCGACCCGAAGAGACTCCCTTGGTAAAATAACTCAGCAAACTATTTCCCAAACATATTTACTGCATAATCTTGGAATTTTATGGGTGTTTTAATCTGCCTCTTGGGACGACCCTCGGGAATATGAACCTCAAAATTTATTGAAGGTGTTGAAGACCGAAACAATAGCAGCAGTTGCTGCGTGAAACCTCTAGGATCGGACTCCTAGTCCTTGTGCAATTTGTGATTGTTTAATCATTGTATTTACTTATTTGTAATCCTAGTTCTATTGGGACTCCTTTTAACCTAGTTGTATAAATAGGCTTGTAATTATTCTCACAAGACATGTACAATAATATAACTACAATATTATTCTTCACATGGTATTAGAGCTATAGGAAACCCTAAACCCTAAACCCTAACTCACCATTCCTTCACCACCCATGGCAACCGGCAGCGGCGACACTTCGAAGTCTTCACCTCGCTTTGACGACCCGACGGACCCCTTCTACCTCCATCACTCCGATAAGCCAGGGGTCATCCTCGTCACCCAGCCCCTTGATGGAGATACCTACCCTACTTGGAGCCGCGCCATCGTCATGGCCCTTAACGCCACGAACAAAGAAGGCTTCGTTGATGGCACAATAACCAAGCCCGCAAGCACCACCCCAAGCCGCCTCCAACATTGGACCCGCTGCAACAACCTCGTCAAAAGTTGGCTCCTCAATTCCATTTCACGTGAAATTGGGGCCAGCATCATCTACAATGACATTGCCTCCGATATTTGGAACGAATTGAAGGAGCGATTCTCTCACACCAATAGCGTCCACCTCTTCCACACCGAGCAAGAGATTAACGACTGCGTTCAAGGCACCATGAACATCGGGGCCTACTACACAATTCTTAAGGGCCTTTGGGATGCCCTATGTTCCATGCCGAGTTGCACATGTGGAGTAGCAAAGGAACTCCTTCAATTCACCCAAAATCAACGCACCATGAAGTTTCTGATGGGCTTGAACGAGGCCTATTCTGGGGCTCGCGGTCAAATTCTCCTCATGGACCCTTTACCTGTTGTGAACAAGACATTCTCACTCATCATTCAAGATGAGAAACAGAGGGCCTCATCACTGGATCTCTAGGCCAAACTGCATCACCAGTCGACATCACTGCTGCCTTTGCCGCACGTGTCCAAGGCCGCCCTCCTCCACCCAAAAATTCCCAATACAAATGTGATCGCTGCAACACGGTTGGTCATTCCACCGAGCGCTACCGTGAACATTTAAAGTGTGATTATTGTGGATGGCGGAGTCACACAATCGATCAATGTCGAAAGCTCAAGAAGGTCCAATCCGAGGGCAGCACTGCCGTGCCTTCCACATGGAAATCCAGCCACCATACCGGAGCACCGGCCTCCTCTTCCTCCTACAGCCTCACGACAGACCAGTATAAGAGCCTCCTTGCGCTCCTTGCTCAACCTCAGTCCTTCCCTTTGGTCCACAATGTTAGTGCCGCACTTAACACTAGCAACGCCTCATGTATACTTTTTTGTGCCTCCGCTTTTCGAGCGGGTCTCCATTGGATTTTTGATACGGGCACAACCGATCATATGGTTTGCTCTCCTTCTCTCCTCACCTCTTGTACTCCTGTCCTTAATCGTCAAGTACAACTTCCAGATAACAGCCTTGCACCCGTTACTCATGTTGGGTCTATACGTTTTTCTGATGATTTTGTCCTCTCTAACGTTCTTTGTGTTCCCACTTTTCAGCTAAATTTAATCTCCATTTGCAAGCTTACCAAACATTCTTCTTGCCTTGCCTCTTTCACTAACAATTTATGTTTTGTTCAGGACCGACGATCGGGGAAGACGATTGGGACGGGCAGTGAGCGCGATGGACTTTATTATCTTGACGTTGCCATGCTAGCTGGCTGCCATTCGGTTACTTCATCCCCTTTTTCCCTTTGGCATCACCGCATGGGACATCCTTCCAATAAAAGCCTCCAGGTCATTTCGGTTGCAAACGATTTTTCTTTTTCTCCTTCTTCTAGTTTTTCCTATTGTTCCGTTTGTCCATTAGCTAAACAGACTAGTACTATTTTTCCTTTAAGTTCAATTAGTTCTTCAACTCTTTTTGAGTTAATCCATGTAGACATTTGGGGTGGTTATCATACCCCCACCATTAATGGCATGAAATATTTTTTGACAATTGTGGATGCTTTTTCTCGTTGCACATGGATCTATCTAATGCACCATAAATCTCAAGCCCATCAATACCTCATTAATTTCATTCGTTAAGCTCAAACACAATTTTCTACTACAGTTAAGATCGTTCGTAGTGACAATGGTCCGAAATTTTCAATTCCTCATTTCTTCTCTGACCTTGGTATTATTCATCAAACGAGCTGCGTTTCTACCCCCCAACAAAATGGGGTGGCCGAATGGAAACACCGCCTCTTCTCTTTCAGGCTTCTCTTCCCAAACGTTTCTGGGGAGAAGCTATCCTCACAGCTGCTTACCTCATTAATCGCACTCCCACTCCAGTTCTTCATGGGAAAACACCTTTTGAAATTCTCTTTCACAAACCACCCATCTACACTCACCTTCGCATTTTTGGTTGTCTTTTTTTTGCCTCTACACACCACACAAGCCCCTCCAAGTTTGATGCTCGTGCTTCTCGATGCATCTTCCTTGGCTATCCTTTTGGGACAAAGGGTTACCGGGTTTACAACCTTGACAGTCGAAATTTTTTTTATCTTTCGTGACGTCATTTTTGACGAACATGAATTCCCATTCTCTTCCTCCACTTCTCCTCTTTCCTCATCCCCTTTGGTTTTTCCGTCTCTCCCATATCCCATTCTAGAATCACCATCGCCCCACCTCCCTACCGCGCCGTAACATACAGCGCCGACCTCTGCCGCCGACACAGCCCCTACTCCTGCACTGGTCTCGGCCCCAGCCGCTCCTGACCCGATTTCGGCCCAACCCGCAGAGCAGGTCTCGGACTCAATCACCGCACCTGCCCCTGCTCCCGAGCCGGTTCCAACTTCTGCTCTTCCATCCGCGACCACTCTTCCTTACTCACCTCCGCAACTTCGCCGTCGTACGAATGTGCCAAGCTACCTTCGGCAATTCCATCTTAATATTGACCTTCCTTCATGTCCCAGACCACCTTCTCCCTCAGCGTCGACTGCAACAAACGGTATTGTTTATCCTCTTTCTCAAGTTCTTTCTTTACTAAATTATCACCCAAACACCATGTTTATTCCGTGTCTTTATCTACCATACAGGAACCCCGTTCTTATTCTGAGGCTGTGGCTGATCCCCATTAGCGCCATGCCATGTCTGAGGAACTTGCGGCTCTTGCTAGTACAGGTACTTGGTCCCTCCAAGCTCTACCCCCTAGTCACAAATCCATTAGTTGCAAATGGGTCTACAAATTGAAATTGAACCCCGATGGTTCCGTTGCTCGCTACAAAGCCCGTCGCGTTGCCAAGGGCTACAGTCAAATTGCAGGTTTGGATTATGGGGAGACTTTTGCCCCGTGGCTAAACTCGTCACAGTTCGCCTATTGCTTGCCGTGGCTTCCTCCTACCATTGGCATCTTTATCAACTTGATGTCAATAATGCTTTTCTATATGGTGACCTTGATAAGGACGTTTACATGGATTTGCCTCCTGGTTTCGGACGTAAGAGGGAGACTCGGGTTTGCAAACTTCATAAATCTCTTTACGGTCTTAAGCAAGCTTCTTGCCAATGGTTTATTAAACTCTCAACCACATTGACACATCTTGGGTTTCAACAGTCTAAAGCGGATTACTCACTATTCGTCCGCACCCAAGGTAGGAAATTCACTGCTCTTCTAGTTTAAGTGGATGACATTGTTTTGACAGGAAACATTCTTCAGGACATTGAGGCTACTAAACTTCACCTTATGCGCCAATTCAAACTAAAGGATCTTGGCCAACTCAAATATTTTTTGGGGCTCGAAATTGCCCGTGCTCAGAAAGGCTTGGTACTTTGCCAACGCAAGTACGCTCTTGAGATACTTGAAGATGCTGGACAACTTGCAGCAAGACCAGCCGAATCTCCCATGGAACAAAATTTATCACTAAGTCGACATGATGGTGAATTCATTGACGTCCCTTCATCCTACATACGGCTTGTAGGAAGGCTTATTTATTTGACTATTACGCGGCCTGACCTTGTTTACACCGTCCACATTTTGAGTCAATTCATGGACAAACCGAGAACTCCACATTTGGAAGCAGCTCACCGTGTATTGCGCTACATAAAGCAAACTCCAGGCCAAGGTATATTCTTTCCTGCTAATAGCCCACTTCGATTAAATGCATTATGTGATGCGGATTGGGCTAGGTGTAGAGACACCCGACGTTCTACCACTGGGTACTGCATATTTCTTGGACAATGCTTGGTTTCATGGAAAACCAAGAAGCGAAACACAATATCACGTTCAAGTGCTGAAGCAGAATACCGCTCCATGGCTGGCGCTTGTTGTGAAATCACTTGGTTGACGTACATTTTGCAGGACTTGGGCATCAAGCATCCACAACCAGCCAAGTTATATTGCGATAATCAAGCAGCCCTTCACATTGCTTCCAGTCCTATTTTTCACGAACGGACGAAGCACATTGAGCTTGATTGTCACTTAGTGAGGGAAAAGGTTCAGAATGGTCTGATTGAGACTGCACACATCCATACCTCACAGCAGCCTGTGGACCTTTTCACCAAAGCCGTGAGCCTCCCATAGTTTGCTAATCTTCTAAGCAAGTTGGGAATAATCAACATCTATTCCAACTTGAGGGGGAGTGTTGAAGACCGAAACAATAGCAGCAGTGGCTGCGTGAAACCTCTAGGATCGGACTCCTGGTCCTTGTGCAATTTGTGATTGTTTAATCCTTGTATTTACTTATTTGTAATCCTAGTTCTATTGGGACTCCCTTTAACCTAGTTGTATAAATAGGCTTGTAATTATTCTCACAAGACATATACAATATTATTCTTCACAGAAGCCTCTTATGGCTCTTCGGCTGGTCCTCCATCGTTCTCGCCGGGTTGGAAATGATTCGCCATCGAATCAAAGTCTTGCACTTGTTCATCTTCATAGTAAGGTTTTAGATCAGCCACATTGAAAGTAGCAGAGACGTCCTTGTTACCCGGAAGCTCCGCTTGATAAGCATTCTCACCAATCTGTTTTAGAGCACGGAATGGTCCATCAGCTCTATCTTGGAGTTTTCCATATTTTCCCCTTGGAAACCGTTCTAGCGGAGATTAATCAACGGGCAACACAAATTAAGTCCCCGACATGTGAAATGGGTGGCTTACTTGCAAGAGTTTACCTTTTCTATCCAATACAAAGTAGGTAGCCAAAATAAGGTGGCTGATGCCTTAAGCAGGAGGTCCTTTTTATTAAATTCTTTACAGACAAAGGTGATTGGATTTGAAGTATTGAAGGAGCAGTATCAAGATGATTCTGATTTTGGGAAGGTTTGGATGGAATGTCAAGATGGCAGAGTTTCCAAGTTCATTTTGCAGGATGGTTATTTATTTTTGGGCAGCCGCTTGTGTGTTCCAAATTCCTCGTTACGACATATTATCATATCTGAACTGCATGATGAAGGATTGGGTGGACATTTGGTCGTGATAAAACTTTGGGGCTGCTTGAAGCAAGGTTTTATTGGCCAAAAATGGGCAGCGATGTTGGGAAGTATGTAGCAAGATGTAGAGTTTGTCACTTGGCCAAGAGCAAGTCACAAAACACAAGGTTATATATTCCATTACCAGTTCCTGAGGCACCATGGGAAGATGTTTCTATGAATTTTGTGTTGGGACTGCCGAGAACAAGGCGTGGTGTCGATTCTATATTTGTGGTGGTTGATAGATTCTCTAAGATGGCTCATTTTCTTCCTTGCAGCAAGACTTTTGATGCAACACATGTGGCCGAATTATATTTTAAAGAGATTGTCAAGCTTCATGGAGTACCAAAAACAATCACTTCCGACTGTAATCGCAAGTTTGTTAGTCACTTTTTGAGAACCTTGTGGAGGAAATTGGGAACCCGTCTTCAATTTAGCAGTTCTCATCATCCCCAAACTGGCGGTTAGACAGAAGTAGTCAATCGGTCACTTGGAAATCTCTTAAGAAACTTGGTTGGAGGCGAGAAACAAAATTGGGACCTCACCTTATCTCAAGCAGAATTCGCTTACAACAAAACCAAGAATAGATCAACAGGAAAGTGTCCGTTTGAGATCGTTTATGGGCTGATTCCGAATGGTCCCCTTGACTTACTTCCTCTACCAATCACTAATAGATTCAGTGGAGATGCGGATGACATGGCTGAGGACATCAAGAACTTACACTCCACCATCAGAAAAAGACTAGAAGAGAGTAACAAGAAGTATAAACTTGCTGTCGACAAACATCGCAAGCCTATGGAGTTCAAGGAAGGAGATTTGGTGTATACTTCAAGGCTTCATGGTCTGAAAAGAGAATAAACTCTCTTTGAATTAGATAATGGCACCAATATCATAGACCTTCGACAATGGCATAGAAATCCACATCATAAGTCGAATAACGCATCTTGGAATTATTGAGTTTTTCGCTAAAGAAAGCAATGGGTCTGCTTTCTTGGCTAAACACAGCACCAGTTCCTTTGTAGGAAGCATCACAATGTAAACAGAAAACTTTCTCAAAATCTGGAAGGGCTGACACAGGGGGATTAGTCAACTTTTCTCTTACCAATTCAAAACTCTCTGTTGCTTCTTTTGTCCATTGAAAATCACCACTTTTTAAACAATCAGTAATAGGAGCAATAAGCGAGCTGAAATTTCGAATGAATCGCCTATAGAAAGACGCCAAACCATGAAAACTTCGTACCTCACGTATATTGGAAGGGATTGGCCAATTGATGATTGCATCAACCTTGCTTGGGTAAACTTTGATTCCTTCTTTTGAAACAACATACCCCAAGAACGCCAAGCTATCAGTTATGAAGTTACACTTCTTGAAGTTGATAAACAGCTTATGTTCTCGCAGAACTTGCAAGACTTGTCTAAGATGGTTTTCATGTTCTTCTGCATTTGAACTGTACACCAAAATATCATCAAAATAGACCAACAGAAACTTACCGATAAACAGTCGAAATATCTGGTTCATCAAGTGCATGAAGGTACTAGGCGCATTTGATAACCCGAAAGGCATTACAAGCCATTCATACAGACCATCTCTAGTTTTAAAGGCCTTCTTCCACTCATCTCCATATCTGATCCTCACTTGATGGTAACCACTCCTTAAATCAATTTTTGAAAATCTTTGAGAACCGCTCAACATGTCTATCATATCATCTAAGCAAGGGATAGGGAAGCGGTATTTGATGGTGATTTTATTGATAGCTCTAATATCCATGCACATCCTCCAAGTTCCATCACTCTTCGGCGTCAAGAAGGCTAGAACGGCACAAGGACTCATACTTTCTCTAATAAGCCCCTTCTCCATCAATTCATAAACTTGTCTCTGTAGCTCTTGGTGCTCAATAGGACTCATTCTATAAGCAGCCTTGTTTGGTAAAGTAGAGCCCGGAAGAAAATCAATTTGGTGTTGTACTTCTCTCATTGGTGGTAAACCCGCCGGCAACTCTTCAGGAATCACATCAGAGAATTCTTGAAGCAATGGCTGAATGTTAGATAGAACTGAAATTCCAAAATTCTGCTCTTTGACAACTAACGCTCTTTGACAACTAACGCGTACACAAGTGCCCCCCCCCCCCCCCCCCCCCCCCCCCCCCTCTTGAACTTCATTAAAAAATTCAGCCATGCTAAGATAATTCGTACCCTTCAGTATATCAACTTTATCACTACACTCACTCTTTGATGGCCCCAAAATTACCTTCACTCCATCTTTTAGGAAGGTATATGTATTTTTGTACCCATGATGCAAAACTTTTCGATCAAACTGCCAAGGTCTCCCTAGTAAAAGATGGCAAGGGTCCATGGGCACGACGTCGCACCAAACATCATCCTTATAGGTTTTTCCAATTGAAAGTGATACTAAACAACGCTTGTTAACGGTTACCTCATTCCCTTTCTTGAACCAAGCAAGCTTGTAAGATGTCGAACGCTTCTCTGCCTTTAACTTCAGCTTGTCCACCATCTCTTGTGATACCACATTTTCACAGCTGCCCCCATCCACAATCACATTCCACACTTTGCCATTAACAATGCATCTGGTGTGAAAATATTGTGGCACAACCACTCCTTGTTTTCGACCTTTCCTGTGTTCATGTTCCTCCAAATGACAAGAGCTTCACCAATATCACTCCATGTAATATCTTCCTCGTCATCCTTGTAATCATCATATATTGGTGCTTCATCTGCTCTTGTGGAATCCTCATAAAATAAAGCCTCTTCTGCCAAATTTAAGAAATTCTTGTTTGGGCAATCTGCTTGTACATGGCCCAGGCATGAACACTTGAAGCATTTGACCAATCGACGGCTTTGATCTTTTTGTCGACTTGATACAACATTAGTTTGGCTACTGCTCCCTTTTTCATAAACTTTTGGGTTCAACCTCTCCTTGGTCATAACTGGTTCAGATGGCTGCTCTTTCCAACTGAAATTTCGACCATTGAAATTAGCATTGGTTCAATTTATTTTCTGCTTCAATTGTTTCTCCACCTTAATAGCCAGCTTGTAGACATCCTCATAAGACCAATATTGCTGCAAAGTGCCAACATCATGAATTTCCCTTCGTAACCCACCTAGGTAGCGGGCTATGGTTTGCTCCTCTAGTTCATCCACCCCACTACAGAGCATGAGTAAATCAAATTCCTCTGTGTATTCATCCACAACAGACCTTGTTTGAAATTATACATCTTGGAGTACCATTCTTGGAGATAATTCTCAAGTAAGAATTTCTTTCACAGTTCTTTTATCATCTTGTCCCATGATGTGATTTTTCCTTTTCCCATCTTTTCTCTTCGCACCTTCAACTGTTCCCACCAAGCTGATGCATATTTGGTCAGCTTAATGGCTACAATTTTCACCTTGCGATGCTCCGAAGCATCTTGATAATCAAAGATTCTTTCGACTGTGTTTAACCAATCAAGAAATTCATCGGGCCTAATCTTTCCCTCAAATTCTAGAATATCCTTCATATTGACATCATGAAACCTACCATGGAAATCATCATCACGCCTGCCCTCTTCACTCGACTCATCACGCGGAGCACGACGGTGAAAGGGATTGTCATCTTCATCAGAGGTGAAGGTATCACATCGCTGACCTTTGGGCCTCGAGACTCTCCAACCGCTCTGTCAACTGCTCTACTTGTCTTCTCAATTCTTCGTTCTCGACATCACAAGGGTCAACTTATGCCTACTAATAGAAGAAATACTGAACACAATAATTATGAACTTTATTTCTACTAAGTATAACTTTGCAAGTGCACAAAATCGATGAAGATAATATAATGACAAGAAAATGTCGATCCCTTGAGGACTTGTTCAACGATTAACCCAATTAAGTTCAAATTTGTTAACTTAAAGAAAAACACACACACACACCAAGGGGGGGGGGGGGGGGGGGGGGGGGGGGGGGGGGGGGGGGTTTATGATTGAGAGTTGAAAATTAAAGACAAGTAAATCAAAGTGCAGAAACTAACAATGCAAGAATGAAAGGGTGATTGTTTGTTAACTAAGGCGAATTAAGGCTTACTATCCACTCTAACAAATTATAGCTCTTAACCAGATTATCTTGACCTAATTACTATGCAATTCTGAATTAGGTGCTCATGCCTAGGTCCTGGCGTTGGTACACTAAACATAGATCATTCTCTCTTACTTAGCATATTTTAGACAGGGCATATGCCTAGAACGTCTATCACCTACCAGTTAAGATGACACATGAAGTACTAAGAGAATTTAATGACACCACACTAGCCTAGAAGAGTGGGATGCATTCCTAGATTGTCATGAATTCCGATTACAAGATTGTTTCTTAACCTCAACCTCTTGAAACTAATGAATCACAGGATAATATGGCGGTCACTCAAGCAATTTCATCAATAATTTATGCAAACAAGGTAGCTAATCTTATAAACATAAAAGAATGGTAGTTAAAGCAGTAATCAGATATATTCAGCATGCATAGTTATCAGTTGTTATTTATGCATCATTTTGATGTTTTTATATGCCTTTCTTATATGTCTTTTGAATGATTTCGTGCCATCAATAGTAGAAAATAATCAATCTTGTGAGACTTGTGCAGAGTTAGAAAGATAGGTAAAATCTGGAAAGAACTCAAAAAGAATGACTCAAATCGGAGTCCAGATGAAGGAGATATCCTCATTTCAATATCAGGTCCTGAACGGGGTCCTGAGTGCGCCAGTGCGCCTATTTTGGGACACTGGACAAGTACCTCATATTAGGCCCTCCGGGTCTCAAACCTGTGTTTCATGACATCAAGGTCAGGTCCTAGAAGTGCCAAGGTCGTGCCAAGGCAGGTTGAGGACATGGCCCAAGAACTCCCATCCGAGCCTAGATGTGCGCCTAAACCTGGGGTCCCTGTTCTGCCAGCGGTGGATCAGAGGTTTTCCCTCTGAGCTAAGCCTGACAACATTTGCGCCAAGCCTGAACGAAGATGCGCTTCTACTATTCTCATGATGTGCTTCAAAAGCGCAGTCCCAGATCCTGATTATGAAGACAGTCCAAAATTCAAGGTTGGCCAGCTTGCGTTCCCACTTGCCAGCTTGCATTCACACTCCCAGCCGTGCCCTGATTGGTTCTAATAGATTTTAAGGACTTTGTAATTAATTAAAAGTATAATAACTTTCCCTATCCTTATAGGACATGGTTTTACCAATCCTTATAGAATAAGGTTTTACCAATCCTTATAGAACAAGGTTTTCCCTTTCGTCTATAAAAAGGAGCTTTTGTTCAGTGTTTTGAGAAACAGAGAAAGAGAGAGAGAGAGAGGGTTCCGTTTTTGTTTCTGGAAAATCAGATACTTGAACGGCATATAGTAATTGATTTTTTTAGAGTTTTATGCCAAAACTTTGTTCTTCCCGAAGTTGAGTGTGCTGGACGTGGAGCTTGGAGAAGAAGGTTCTGCCGTGTCTTCTGCTGCACCTGTTCTTCACAATATCTTATGTACCCTTATTTTCATTATTGCAATTTACTTATGAATTCAACTATATTTGTTTCAATTTCAGTTATGTGTGAGTAGTCGTTAGGATTAGGGATGCTTGAAGCCCTAGCCATGTTAGCTTGTTGATTGGATTTCTGGCTCTTGATTATGATTGCTATGCATGCTGAATAAGTTGGATTACTATGCTTAATGACCTTAATTTATGCCTATAAGATTAGCTACCTTGTTTGCATATAATTATAGATGTAATTGCTTGAGTGACCATCATATCATCTTGTGATTTGGAGCATCGAAAGTATTCTTACTTGTAATCTTAACTCATAAAGACCTAGGATTGCATGTCACTTTGCTAGGCTAATGTGGTGTCATTAAATTCTCTTTGAACTTCATGCATCGTCTTAAAAGGTAGGTGATAGACGTTCTAGGCATATGCCCTGTTTAGAACATGCTAAGTAAGAGGGAATAAGATGTGTCTAGTGAACCAACGCCAGGTCCTAGGCACGGGCACCTAATTCAGAAACTGCATAGTAATTAGGTCAAGGAAATTTGGTTAAGAGCTATAATTGGTTAGAATGGATAGTCAGCCTTAATTCGCCTTAGTTAATAATCAATCAACCGTTAATTCTTGCATTGTTATTTTCTGCATTTTATTTTACTTGTCTTTAAATTTCAGTTCTCACATCATAAACCCCCCTGCGTGTGTGTGTGTGTGTTTTCACTAAGTTAATAAATCTGAACTAAAGTGGTCATAACGTTGATACAAGTCCTCAAGGGATCGACTTTTGCTGTGCTACTATACTATTCTTATCGATTTGTGCACTTGCAAGGATTTTATAACTGTTAGAATTGAATTGCATATTTCTTGCTCTTTAATTCCACCAACACAAAGCAATTAAGAACAAGAATAAAAATCTACTTAACGAGCTAACACGGCTAGGGCTTCAAACAGACCTACTTCTGAAAGGAACTATTCATTCACAACTGAAATTGAAACAGAAATAATTGAATTCATGAGTAAACTGTAATGAAATAAAAGTTTAGAGTAAAGAACGCTGATAAACAATGGTGCACAGCAGAGACTCGGCAAGGACTTCTTCCAAGCTCCACGCCCAAAAAGTGCAGAAAATAAGAAACTGTTTACTTTGAATTGAATTACAATGTAAATTGAGGCTAAGGTGTCTAGATCTCCGAAATAATACTCTCCTAATAATCTGTGTATAAAATATTATCTCTAAAACTATGGTCTTCTAAAACACTGAACAAATAGACAAAGGGAAAACGTTGTCCTATAAGGATTGGAATTAAAAACCCTAACCTAGAATGTTCTAGAATAGTTATTGTACTTCTAATTAATTACAAAGTCCCTAAAATCTATTATAACCAATCAGAATGTGGTTGGGAGTGTGAATGCAAGCTGGCAAGTGGGAACACAATCTGCAAGGAAATTTACATTATGATAGTTCGCATATATTAACAGCATAGTAAGGAAATAGTACCAAAAACAATATGAAGTTTACCTCTCGATTGGGTACATCCAACGATAATGCACCGGGCCAGCTAGCTTTGCCTCATCTGGCAAATGTATTAGTAGGTGCATCATTATATCAAACAATGTTGGAGGATATATTTACTCTAACCGGCACATGATGTAGACAATATCTTCATTAACTACTCCGAGGTACTCCTTTACCAACGATTTGGCACATAGTATCTGGAAGAATTGAGACAAATAAACTATCATCTCAACAATACCAGCCTCCAAGTAAGGCTGAATACCAATCAGAATAAGTCTTTGTAGCAAAACATGATAGTCATGGCTCTTCATACCAGACATGGTGCCACCATCGGTGCTAACACTTCGAGATATATTATCGACGTACCCGTCGGAAAATTTGACACTCTGTAATCACTTCAGGAATTTATTTTTATTCTCCGGCATAAATGTATAACTTGGATGAGCCATGATGTATTTGCCATTGAAGACTTTTGGCTAGAAATTTGGCAAAATCCCCATTTCTTGCATATCCAGACGAGTCTTTTTTGTGTCCTTTGATTTGCCTTCAATGGGTAAAGTCGTTCCCACAACATTCTCGGTAACATTCTTCTCGATGTGCATAGGATCCGCGATGTGTCTGATTTTCAATTTCGACCAGTGCGGCAAACAGAAGAATATGCTCTTCTCTGTCCAATTTTCATTTTCAGTTGCTTTCGATCCTCGTGTGACGAAATCCTGTATATTGTTCAATTTGGACAATATCTCATCACCGGACCTCTCCCTTGGTCATGCCCGTAACTCTGTTTTGCCATCAATTGAGTCAGACTGCATACGCCACTAGTGATCCCAGGGCAGAAACCTTCTCGCACCCAAATAGCAGACCTTCGATGTGTGCCAAAAGGACATTGTGTCTGGTCCACATGTTAGGCAAGCAAGAGAACCCTTAGTGCTCCACCCCGACGGGTCCTGGGAACCGAAGATGTCGATGTAGTAAATATTTGTTCATCATGATAGATCCAATTAGTATAGTTTTGTACGATCTAATTCCATTACAGATGATTTCGAGCCTCATTCAATGTCATCCAATTGCAGTTGTTATATTTACGGCACAGACACCTGATACGTCTTTCATCACTGCAATTACTACGTGCAAAGGCAATGAAGTTGTCGATCCCATCCAAATACTGATCAGAACATCTATCCACCATTTGCATCCAGCCTTTGTTCATTGTGTCTGCTTTCACAAAATACAGTCAACGTAAGTAATTGAGTTAACATTGTCCCGTAATTAGAATGAGTTAAAATCAAAAGTCACTCGTATTCCTCGATTTGGCTCTATCCCATTTGAGAGTGCACGTTCTGGGCTGTGTAGTTTGCGACCTACGCGGCTAAGTTTCAATTGAGGGACCATTTCGGTAGCATCTCCCTACAGTTCGCCAAATGCACGACGTAGATATTATAAACAAATATCTAGTATGCATTCGGAGAACATTGAGGGGATACTAACCGAATTTCCTACAATCGGAACTTAGCCTCGTAAGCCGCAAACTCCACAACACATAGTTGCGCACTTCCAAACTGTCAGAATAAATGGACAATTCAAGAGTCGGTCAATCAACCCGATTCAATGACTCTCAAACGGGTCTAAGGTTTTTCAATTAATGGAATTATAAAAATTTAATCAACCCGATTAACATCGCATAAATGATTATGAAATATCAAAATATTTCACTCCGTCGGAACTACCTAAAGCTTTATAGAAAAAAAAAAAGAAGCCACAAACTCATTTAAATTCAAAAATACAAACAATTTTCTATTTTCCTGATTTCCTAATTTTCTAACAATTTTCTAATTTACTAATTTCCTAACATATTTTCTAATTTACTAATTTCCTAACATATTTTCTATTTTCCTAATTTCCTAACAATTTTCTAATTTCCTTACATATTATCTATTTTCCTAACATATTTCTAATTTCCTAATATATTTCTAATTTCCTAACATATTTTCTAATTTCCTTACATATTTTCTATTTTACTAATCTCCTAATTTTTTTTTCTAATTTCTTAATTTCCTAACATATTTTCTATTTTCCTAATTATCTAACAATTTTCTATTTTCCTAATTTCCTAACATATTTTCTATTTTCCTAATTTCCTAACAGATTTTCTAATTTTGCTAATTTCCTACAAAATCACATAACACATTTTCCACAATTTCTACACAATTTCCTAACATAAATATATATTCAAATTTCTTACCAAAATTACATTAAGTGGAAACATATATACATACATTTTTATAAGTATTCCTCCAAATCAATCTCAAATTTCCTAAAAAACAAACAATAATTACTTTCCAATCAAAACATCAAATCAATCTCAAACTTTCAAGATTGGAATTTGATGGAGTTTAGTGTTTGAGAGAGAAAGAGGGAGAGATGATGGTTGTTGGTGAGCTAGAGAGAGAGAGAAAAGCAGTGAGTTGAAGCAGAGAAGGAAAGAAGAAGAAGAAGAGGGGCGGGCTGTCTTAATGTGTATTTAGATCTTTGCCCGACGAAGGATTTCGCCAGGCAAAGTTTAATGACTTCGTCGCAACCTCATATAGAGAACAGTTTTCCTGACCAAGTAAAACTTTCCCCGGCGAATACGGTGTTGTCACGTTGATTTCATGCCCCAAAACTGTTATCTTTGCGCCAAATTCTTACGCCAAGGTTTCGTAAGGTAAGATTCACAACTTCGCCTGGCAAACTCAGGTTTACCCGACGAAGTTCAGGTTCACCGGGGAAACTTGTTTATATAGGTTCGTGGGGCAAGATGTACCAAAAAAAAAAAGGGACATGCATGTGGCCGGAAGGGTACTATTTGGTTTGGAAAGGGTTAGAAAAACTTCTTTCAGTTTTCCATTTTCAATTTTCAATTCAACAGACCAAGTTCTCTTATCCAAAACCCGAAGCACAACGTCACCATAATTGCATGATATCAATTCTAGACGCATTGTGCTTCGAGTTTTGATTGGGAGAACTTGGTCTGTCGAATTGAAAATTGAAAAGGGAAAACTCAAAGAAGGTTTTCCAACATTTTCCATACCAAATTTCACCATTCCGACCACATGCCTATCCCTTGTCTTTTTCTTCTAGTTTTTTGGCAAATGGACGGGGTCGATCTTGACAATGATTTGAGAATGCTTGAAGGATGGTTTGAGAATGCTCATTCCATCCACTTTATATAGGCCATTTCCATATCAAATTTCGATACGAAATTAATTTCCATATCAAATTTCAATAGGAAATTAATTTCCATATCAAATTTCAATACGAAATTAATTCGATATCAAATTTTCATACCAAATTAATTTCCATATAAAATAAATTTGATATCAAATTAATTCACATCGACGAATCTAGCCAATATTCCATCCAATATTCAAAGATTAATTTTCATATCAAATTTCGATACTAAATTAATTTTCATATCATATTTCGATACTAAATTAATTTTCATATTAAATTTTCGTACGAAATTAATTTCATATCGAATTTCCATACTAATTTAATTTCATATCAAATTTCCGTACTTATTTAATTTCTTATATATCAAATTTCCATACCAGTCAACGAGCAACCTTGGCCGACGAACTTCATAAACTAGCGACGAACCTCGTGGTCAGGCAAGCTTTGTAATTACACGCCATTTTTTTTTTGGCGCCAAAATTTGGCCCAATGAATATTTCTAGCCCTACCAAATATTTCGTCGGGAAAACGTAACAAAATAGCGCGGGAAATATTTCTATTTTGCGCCAAAAACTTGCCCCGAGTACTTCATTTGCCCTACGAAATACTTCGCCGGGCTAAATTGGACAGGTTTTTGCCCAGCAAACTGATTTTTTCGCCGGGCAAAGTTTCTTTAGGCGGAAAAATTGCCTTCGTCGAGCAACATCTGATTTCTTGTAGTGTAAATGGATGGTTAATTCTTTATGAGAATCTTAATTGTTTCTGAAACTGTTGATTTATTTTATAGATATGAATAACTAAACGACCACCAATCTTGTTAATGTTTTACAAAGATTATCTTAAAATGATGATTTATATAATGAACGGTTCCGATTATGAAATATGCACAAAAACAATTCGATAAATCGAAAGGGTAGTATGAGGAGGTACCACCTGGGTGGGATGCAAGTATTATGCTTATAATTTCATGTCATGTAATAATTTCTTCGTTTTCAAATAGGTCAAAATACATTTTTAGTCCCTGTAGTTTGCACACAATTTGAATTTGGTCAAGTAGTTTCAATTTGATCATATTTGGTGTTTGCAGTTTCCAACTTGAACGAATTTGGCCTTTCCATTAACTTTTTGACGGATTTGTCATTTATCCATTTCTTTTTCTTGTTAGAAAAAAGAAAAAACACCTACATAAGTTCTCGTCCAGGCATGTCACTCTCTTGGCGTCATGCATAGGATCTCAAGCCTGAAAATTTCTTGTTTGATAATCCTTCTGATGATGCTATGCTCAAGGCCACCGATTTTGGCTTGTTCGTCTTCTACAAGCAAGGTTCTCATTTCTTCATTACCAGATCAATTTTTATCTGTCATGGTATTGGTACCTCTCATAAAAGGAATCTACGACTTATTTTTAATTTCTTAATTGTTGATTTATGGGGCTCGTATCAATGGGACTTACATTTATGAGGCATAATCCAGAAGAGACTGATACAATGAAGAAACCAACAATTAACACCTTTTTTTTCTTCTTCAAACTACTCAAATTCTGGAAAGAAAAAAAATTCGAGGGGTGTGGAGGAATTCAAGAAAAACTTATATAGGTGTTTTTTCTTTTTTTGAAACTTATTCGAGGGATGAGTACGATTCTTGTAAAAAAAAGATGAGTACGATTTTGAATATTTACGGTCAAGTGTGAACCATAAATATGTTAAAACATTCGTAATAATTTTGGTGAGTTTTGACACTTATATATTAGATTCAAATTGTCTAAAGTTTACTTATTATTACAACAGTCGTAGATACAATTATGGGATCCAATTTTATTATTTGTTATAACTCTACTTTTATTTATTGCTTTCATTTGTTTTTATTTCTTAAATGATATGTCCTACATCTATAGGAATCGAATTCATGAGAGTAATATTTTACTCTCACAAATAGTAATCGCTATTATTGAACTCAAATTTTCCGATCTACTATCGAACTCAAATTTTCCAAATCTCTCATGTTTGATACACCAATTTTGAGTTTTCTGCAACACCTGTTGGTTGTTAGTGAGTGGAAGAACGCCCTTTGACTTGGATAAGATGGTTCTAACGGATTAAAAAGATTCTTATTTTGGAAACAAGGCTCATTTTTGTGGTGGTAGAATTTATGCAATTGCACCGGACGCAATTTAAGTTTGTCACAAAATGTGTAATATAAACGTGGACATTTTCAACCCGATTAAAAGAAATGGTTGTATTAGAGGGAGACGTATCCCCTCTTCAAAAAAAATCTTCCTTCATAAAAAATTTTCTTTGACTGATCTTCTTCTGGTCCAGGGGGACTTCCCTTTGGCACTCATAGGGATGTAGTGAATAACTAGATAATCCAATCGGTCTTGGTGTCGATTCCACTGAAGTTTGTTCGTCTTCAAACTTTCTTTTCTCCTCTATCGTCATGGTGTCGATCAGAATCGTGGATTTTGACGTCTCGACGGATCAGGTTGTCAGTGGAACTCTTGTCTTCAGGAGCTTGATCTGCCTTCACAGGGTTTTGACTCGTGATGCGGATTGGTAGGTTTTGATCGAGCAACCGCAATCTTCCATTAGTGGTGGTGGTGTCAATAACGGTGGAATGAAACATCTGTGATATGGTGGTGGACGGTATCCTCGTTGCCTTCGGAATTCCGTGGAGGCGGCAATAATGGTAGTGATAGGCAGCGAAAACGGTGGAAGTTGCTCATTTGTACCTTTTGTTGGGTTATTTTTTTATTTTTAATTTGCTTTGTACAAATAAGTCCAGCGACTCTTATTTCGGGTTGGCTGTGTTAGGTTTTCCCTTTTGTGGGATTGCAAAGATTAGTTATTCGACCAATAATGGCCTTGATGATGCTTAGGGAATTCAAGTTATATTATTTTGTGCATTATTCCCTCTAGATCGGTTCGACAAATATCGAACCTGATCACTTGAGGTATATTTACCCATGTTTGTCATCAAGCTATTGCAGTCTAGCTTGTCTTTGCTTTGTATCTTTATTCTATCGATGAAATTTTGTATCTCCTTAAAACAAAGAAAATGTTCTATTTATGAATTTGTAATATAAAAGTAATGAGCAGAATTCAATTTGAACTTGAAAAAATCGTTAGAGTCTAGCTTGATCATAGGTTCACCAACTTTATTAGCCAAACTTGAGTTTTAATAATATTATTTTACCAAAAGTTCAAATACATTAGTACCCAACTTAGCTCGACTCATCATTTATACTCTATTTATGGTGAAATACATAATGTTCGTGTTCGAAATCAATACCCTTGGGCTTTGCTCTGACCTTAGGCAAACCCGTGTTTTAGAAAATAAACAAAAAATAAAACCAATAATTACTGCTTGACTTATAAATTGCCAATAATTATTTGCGTAGAGACATCTTTCAAATCCAACAACCAATAATAAATGGGAAATTTTTGAATGTAACGTAACAACTTCCATAATAAGCACGTCCACCTGTTTGACAAGAATTATTTTGTAAGAGTCCATTTAATGAAGCATAAAGACCCTAATTACAAGACTTACTCAATAGGTCGTGAGTGCATTTAGCAGCACCATAAATTGCATAACCGGTTGCTGCATAAATCTCATTAAACCCAGGTGAAAAGAACGATTGACTAATACAAGTATTAAAACATAATCGGGTTAAAAGTTTGTGAACTTCATGCTTGAATAATAAAGGAGAATTTGCGAATTTTGAATTCGTGATGTAGATCCCGCTCATTGTGTCAACTACGTACATTGAAGAAAGGGGCATTCAAGTATTTTAAGAGACAATTATCGTACCATATTATAATTATAGCTCCAAGATTATAAGGGCATTGCTTGCGAAGCTCTTGGCCAGCTGTATTGACACAACTTTCACAATTGTCATATGATATCTTATTCGAACATCTGTATACAATATTATGCTATTTATTATTGCTAATCTATACCTCCAAGTTAGCACCATGTCTATAAGATCCAGCTTTCCGAGGTAATTTTCTCATTAACTCATTCAAGTTGGCCTCATATGTTCCAGTGGTCGGAAGTTTTAGCGGATTAAAACAATCATGCCCCAGAATTTCAGAACAATTGACGAGCTTTGCATACTCAAACAATGGAAAAGATGAGAGGCTGATAAGAGAGATTATTATACATTAAATTGAGTAAATTACACTTTAGTATTCTGTATTTTATATCAAATTTCAGAGTTATACTTACTTTTTAAATTTTGCATTTACTTACTCTGAATTTTTTAAAACATAACAAATTGGCTTCGCCATTAACTATTCCGTTAAGAAATCCGTTAAGTGTTGACGTGTCACTTCTGAGACCTACCTCATAAATTATTTTTTGCCACCGAGATGAGACAAATTATTCAAAATTGAAATAAAAAATTAAATATATTTAAAATTCGTCATCACTCTCAACTCTAACCCTATCTTCTTTAAGTTATTTTGGGTTATGTTTTAAGTTTGTGCAGGCCGATAACATGATCGGACTGAGACCATCGACGAGCTCGCAGGCGGCTGGCGAGTATGAGAAAGGACCAATATCCGATCCATCGCTCAACCAGGTCCTCATCGGACATTTGAAAGTCAAAACCTTTCACCAATTGAACCAATCAACTAAAAAACTTCCCGCAAAACCCTTTTTGTAGGAAAATGAATTCCCCAGTCAATGCCCAAGTTCCTTCTTTCTGGCCGCCCAAAAAGAAGATCAATCTCAACTCATAATCCCAAAGAATGAGCTAATTTGGGAGAGTTAATTTGGGTTTGTAGGGGAGAATTAACTGATTCGAATTCGAGAGAAATAGGAGGGCGATTGATTGAAGAAGTTGAAACTTCAACAATCGATAAAGCCTTGTAAAATTAAAAATAATTGAAGAGCTCACAATTTCAAAACCCGTCCATTCTTCAATTTCGAAACCCACCCATTGTTATTACCCTATTTGTTGTGTACTAGTAACTATTGTTAGCCTATGTACTTCCGTGTATTGTTGTAACCGCACTAGTCTAGGTCTTTGTTATTATTGGTCTCTAGTTATGTTTGGTTGTTCAAAGTCTGAGCTGATAAGCTCACAGTTTGTAATCTCTTAGGACTTAGTCTCCCTGCTGTATAGGAGGAACAGTTAGTGTATGTAATTATATATTTTCCTTTCATTAATAAAATTAGTAAGCCATTCTCTCAAAGCTCAAGCTCTAGCATGGTATCAGAGCAGTCTCTGATCCTCCATTAAATATATATTTTTTTTTTCTTTTCTTTCGTTTTTCTTCCCTTCCAAACAACAACATGTCAAACCCAACCAACCTGTCCATCCCTATAAGCGCAAAAAACCAACTCATCACCATTAACACAGCTGCTCAAGCTCCTTTCAAACTGAATTCTTCCAACTATGCTTCCTGGAAAATTCAGTTCGAAACTCTCTTTGTCCGCTACGATCTCCTCTCTTACATCGATGGATCAAAGCTGTGCCCACCAACAACCCTCACAACTGACGGCACCACTGCTCGTAATCCTGCCTACAGTCTCTGGGTTCGGTAGGACAAGCTCATCCTGAACGCTCTCATCGGCAGTCTCTCTCCCCCACTTATTTCCTTTGTGGCGCGAACCACCTCTTCCCGTGAAGCGTGGAACTTTCTCGCCACCACCTATGCAAAACCTTCCCGTGGTCGTATCAAGAAGGTGAAGAACTAGTTGAAGAGTCTCACCAAAGGCACCATGAGCATCACGGATTTTGTCTATTCTGTCAAGGCACGATCCGATGAACTTGCTGTCCTTGGTGCTCCCATGGACAACGAAGATCTTACTGAAAGAATTTTGGATGGTCTGGATAAGGACTACGTGGAGCTTGTCCGAGTCGTTCAAGCTCGAGATGCTGTTATCTCCTTCGATGAGCTTCATGAGAAGCTTCTCTCGTTTGAAGCGTCGCTTCAAACCCAGTCGTGTTCCTCCAATCTTGGACCTATCACCGCCAATCCCACGACTCGGAACTCCAAAAACAGCAACTGGCAACCCTCAAGGAACAACTAGCGACCCTCGTTCTCTCCTTTAGGGAACAACTTTTGCCCTTCATCTAACACCAACTTTTGGCCTGCCATGCCTACCAATCCCACAAACCAGGCCAGGAACAATCGACCACTTGCTCGTCCCTATATAGGACATTGTCAAATTTGTGGAACTCAAGGACACACTGCTAAACGTTGTCCCTCATTTCATCTGGTGCCAGTTCAAGGTTCTAGCACTGCCAGCTCCTCCTACAGCATGACACCATCTTGGCAGCCCCAGGCTAACTTTACTTCTCCATCTCCATCCAACCATGCACTGTGGTTACTGGATAGTGGAGCATCCCATCACGTCACTGCGGACTTGAACAATCTTTCTCTTCATAGGCCTTACACCGATCACGATGATGTTATGATCGGCGATGGTACCAACCTTCCCATAAGTCACACTGGTTCAGTATTTCTTACTACACCCACCTCTTCCTTTCGCTTAAAAGATGTTATGTGTGTTCCAAAAATGCAAAAGAATTTAATTTCCATTGCCTTGTTTTGTATCACCAATAATGTCTCTATTGAACTTTTCCCTACTTGTTTTCATGTGAAGGACCTACGGACGGGGGAACTCCTCCTGCAGGGCGGAACTAAAGACGGAGTTTATGAATGGCCAGTTGCAAGCTCTCCCTCGTCTCCCATTTTCGCCTTCTCCACTGTTAAAACAACAGCATCCATCTGGCACCAACGACTAGGTCATCCAGCCCCATCTATTCTTAACCATATTTTGTCATCTTATCATTTAAATTTTTCTTCCCCAAAGGATTTATGCTGTAATGCATGCCTAAGCAATAAAAGTCATAAACTCCCATTTTCTACATCTACCTTGATCACAACTCGTCCTCTTCAAGTTATATTTTCTGATGTTTGGACCTCTCCTGTTGTCTCACATGATGGATACAAATACTATGTCATTTTTGTTGATCATTTTACCAAGTACATATGGTTCTATCCCTTCAAACGAAAATATGATGTTCCACTAGTGTTCAAGCGTTATAAAGCAATTGTTGAAAAATATTTTCAACAAAACATTGTCACCCTTTATTCAGATAATGGTGGTGAGTACATAGCCCTCAAAACGTTTCTTTCATAAAATGGAATAAGTCATCTAACTTCTCCACCACACACACCCGAACATAATGGGTATTCTGAACGGCGACATCGTCATATTGTCGAAATCGGCCTTGCACTTCTGTCGCATGCCTCCATTCCAACCACATTCTGGACTTATGCTTTCACCACTGCCGTTTACTTAATTAATTGGATGCCTACTCCCACGCTAAACATGTCTTCTCCTTATGAGTCCATCTTTCAAAAGAGTCCTAATTTTTCAAAACTTAAAGTATTCGGGTGTTTGTGTTATCCTTGGTTAGGTCCATACACATCTCATAAACTTGATCCGAAGTCCAAGCCTTGTGTCTTTCTTGGATATTCCCTTTCTCAACGTGCATATTTGTGTTTTGACAAGTCCACCCGAAGATGTTTCACATCATGTGCAATTTGTAGAGTTTGTCTTTCCTTATACCTCTTATACCATTGAACCATCAAGTCTTTCCTGTCACGTATCTAACTGGGTTCCTCCCCTCATTACCGTATCTTCTACACCTCAGCAGCAACTGGCTCTCTCTACTCCATCTCAACAACGCCCTGCAGATGTTCCTCCTTCAATTGGCTCTTCACAGCATCCTCCATCCTCTCCGTCTTGCACCGTTGAAGTTCTACCATCTATCACCTCTTCCCCGCAACCTATGTCGCCGGTAACTTCTTCTACCTCTCATGTCAACCCTATCCTTCTCCCACCCCCACCACTTCCCCCAACTATTCCCCAAACCCCATGATCACTCGGTCCAGGAACAATATCACGAAACCTGTCCAAAAACTCACTCTTCACACCATTAAATCAGCCAACATCCCAATCGAACCTTCCACCACTTCTCAGGCCATCAAAGATCCTAACTGGTGTAAGGCTATGTTTGAGGAATATGATGCTCTTGTTCGTAATGGCATGTGGGAACTTGTTCCCCGTGATGGTATCACTAACCTTGTTGGCTGCATGTGGGTTTATCGCATCAAACGGAATTCTGACGGTTCCATTCACAGGTTTAAAGCACGCCTTGTTGCTAAAGGCTTTCACCAGCGTCCTGGAGTGGACTATTATGAGACCTTCAGTCCTGTTGTTAAGCCCACAATTGTTCGTTTGGTGCTTAGTCTTGCTGTCAGCCGAGGATGGTCTCTTAAACAGTTGGACATCAACAATGCCTTTCTTCAAGGCCGCCTCTCTGAAACAGTGTACATGGCGCAACCACCTGGATTTGTCGATCGTGACACTCCCTCCTTTGTCTGCAAACTTCACAAAGCCATTTATGGGCTTAAACAAGCGCCCTGGGCCTGGTACTATGAACTGCACCAATTTCTGTTGGCCTCTGGGTTCCGCAATTCCCACTCCGATACCTCGCTGTTTACCTCTCATAGTGCTCAACATATTTTGTATTTATTGGTTTATGTGGATGACATAATTGTCACAGGAAGCAGCGATGATGTTCTCTCACAATTTGTTTCCCGCCTTGCTCACCGCTTCTCCCTTAAGGATCTTGATGATTTGTCCTATTTCTTGGGTGTTAAGGTTCTCTCTCACATCATTGACTCCTACTCTCCCAACGCAGGTACATCTCTAACCTGCTCACTCGCCTGAACCTGCTGGACGCCAAACCGGTCCTCACGCCCATGCCAAGCACTGCCTCTGCTATTTCCTTAGTCTCTAGATCGCCTATGTCTGATCCCACCATTTATCGTGAAGTTGTAGGGAGTCTTCAATATCTCTCTCTTACAAGACCGGATGTGTCCTTTGCTGTAAACCGACTATCTCAGTTCATGCACCGTCCAACCGATGCACACTGGACCCTTGTCAAGCGTATTCTGCGTTATCTTCTTGGTACGCTCAACAAGGGCCTCCTTTTGCGCCGTGACTCCTCCTGCTCTCTTCATGCTTTTGCTGACAAGCTTCATGCCTTTTCGGATGCTGATTGGGCTGGCAACAAGGATGATTATTCCTCCACCAATGCCTATCTATTCTATCTTGGACGTAATTTAATTTCTTGGTGTTCGAAGAAACAACGGACCATTGCCAGGTCCTCCATAGAAGCTGAGTATCGCTCAGTTGCTGCCACTACTGCTGAGCTAAGTTGGGTATGTTCGCTGCTTCAAGAACTTGGTGTTACTCTTCCATCCTCTCCTGTGGTCTACTGTGACAATGTCGGGGCAACTCAGTTAAGTTCCAACCCTATTTTTCATTCTCGTATGAAGCATGTTGCCGTGTATTATCACTTCATTCGTGATCAAGTTCAATCTGGCAAGCTTCGCGTTGCTCATGTTTCTTCTGCTGACCAGCTGGCTGATCTTCTAACCAAGCCACTGTCCACCTCTCATTTCCAGCTGTTCCGTGACAAGATTGGCCTCTCTGATCGTGGCCTATCTTGAGGGGGCATGTTAGCCTATGTACTTCTGTGTATTGTTATAAGAAATGCCATTACGCTTGTGCGATTGCATGAGTCACCTTACTACCGCCTCGGGGAACAAAACTAAGAGATTGTTTGATGATTTGATGAGTGAGATGGATTAGATTGGATCACTAATCAAATTTAATATATGTTAAATGTAAAAATGGATCCATGTGTGTTCATAGTAAGGGGATTAGACAGAGTAGACATAGAAGAAAACTTATTCAATCTAATTCACTTAAAATAGTAGGATTAGAAAAAGGTAAATTTTCTTCTATGTCTAATCCTATCTAATTCTCCTAGAATGAAACCACATCCATTTTGACATTCTAAATACATTGAATTTGAAGAATTATCCAAACCAATCCAATTCTACTCACCAAACGTGAACATTATATGATGGCGATTAGTATATATTGCAGTACAATATTAGTGATAGCATTCATTTTTATCGTGTAATGAGTAGTTTTGGATTCGATTCCAATAAAGAATATAGTCAATACTTAATGTGTATAATCTCTTACCCACAATGTCATTATATAAAAATAAAAATAAAAATAACATGGAAAAACACTATCTTATGTGATGGAAAAAAATAGTAAAATATTTATATTTAGAAATAAATTATTAAAAAGTTAGCAATAAAGCACATACATAATATATAGAATTATTATCATATTTAAATTAAAAAAAATAGCATATTCATATTATTTACATTTAGAATATATATATATACAAATATTCTCAAGAACCAACTGATCGGTTTCATAAAGCGGAACCAATTATTGAACTCAATGGACCTGATAATATTACAATATAACCATTCATTTTGTAGTTTCTCCTTCAAAGACCATCCCTACAGAATTTCATCCAAATCGAAAATCGTTTAGAAATTCGATTTTTGGAAAAAACATTTAGTGTGTTATCCAGCGGACTCAGTTTGTCTATGTATTTGACTATAATGTTAGATAGTCAAACGATTACCAATTTGGATGAGATTTTATAGGGATGATATTTAAAGTTGGAACTACAAAATAAATTGTTAGATTGTAATATTATTTGGTATAATATGTCCAATCGAATGATTGATTCCTTATTATAGCATCACGAATTGGTTTCTTAGTAGTCCCCTATATATACAATCCTTCAATTCCTTCAAAAACCATAATTTGCATTCCAAAATTTCAAAACCACACTTTTAAGTGTTAGGCCCAAACCCAAACTATAGCCAATTAATTGCCAACATTCCAATAGTACATCTGTTTTGAATTTTCCTTCCATATATTTCAAAATATAATAATAAATGTTTGCCTTAAAAAACTGCAAGAGAAATCAAATTTCAAAAATTGAAAAATATTAAAGGTACCTTGAAAAGAAAATTCATTTTTGTTTCGGTTTCCTCTCCACTATATATACCAACACAGAGGTTATGGAGCATATATCCCAATAATCATCTCTGCTACTCAAAAGTATGATGAGATACAATACTAAATCATGCCTCCAGGTACATCTATTATGCTACGTAAAATTACAAATGTAAGTATTTTGTGATAATTTACACGACATAATAGATGTCACCTTGAGGCATGAGATAGTAGATGTAGTCCAGATATGAAATGGTTAATATCCATGAAAGGACAATGCCTACATGTTCATTCAAAAACATTTTCAGGAGGATACGATGCACTCATTGTCTACGACATAATACATTAATGATGTGTGAGGCCTCATCGAAAAAATATGTGGGAAGATGCCAATTTTTCTGGAAGGATAAAATTTTGGAAAAGATATTTTTGTCAAAGATGTCAATGTGTGAGGCAAGATCGATGTGATGAGTTTGAAGGCGACAGTGTTATTTCAGGTGGTGGCAATAGTTGTTTAGGATTATGAGTTGCTTTTGAGTTTTGTGGACTTAGGTTTGAAATTTTGTTTAATTTCAGTTATGAGAGTTGTTTTGCTGTATTGTGTGACTCTTGTCTACTTTGATATTGCCTAGCTTGTAGGTTTTGTTGACTTTCCGGGCTTGATATGACCTATGATTGCATTATTTTTCTTTATTAGAAAATTTTCATTTAACTAATTTTTTTTCCAACTACTAAATCTTTTCAGGACCTCTAGTTTTAATGAATGATTCCAATAGTTCAAGGAAAATATTTGTGTTTTTACTTGGTGAAAATGTTCTCATTTCATTCTTTTAATTTGATGAATTTTTTCTATCGCACATATTATAAATCAGAACCATCTTTTGAAGATACGTAAACAAATCTATAAAATTAGGCATTGTATAGTCATTTGATTATTTGTATAAACTAAATAAAAGATTCACTATAAAGATCTTAATTATTATCGAAATTTCTGATTACTGTTTTGTTACTAATGGAACACCTTTAAGGCAGAATCACGTTTGACCCACCTCTATCGTCCATCGTTACGGTCTCTCACTTAATTTTTTTTATATATACAATAGTATTGGGGAAGACGGATTACAATATTTACATTGAGTATCAACCTCGCAATTTACGATAGTCGAACCCGAGACCACCCACTTAAATGTTGATTTGATCCCAATGGGATCTGTCCCAGGACATGTGCAACACATAGACACAAGTACACCCTAACAACTAGGCTACCCTAGGGTGAGTTAAAATGTAGATTTGTTGATACATTTTTTTTTATATAATATATGAAATTTCATTGGCAAAGTAAAGATACAAAATAAAGACAAACTAGACAATACCTCCAGTGACCTGATTCAACATCTACCGAAACGATTTTGAAGGGAAGCATATACAAAACAATATAACTTGAATTTCCTAAACATCATCAAGGCCATTATTTCCCAAACAACTAATCTTTACTGACAAAACCCCTCCCGAATTTCCCCTCAAAGTCTGTGAGGAGCCCTGCTTCCGTCTGACAATACCTGAACTAACACAACAATTCCTGAAATACCCTTACCATTCCAGCAAAGACTTTACGAGGGTTCTACCGAGAATTCGGCAGAATCTCCCCTGTAACTGGTCAACCTGACTTTTACTTGTCAGACAAAGGATGCAAAAACAATTACAAACCAAACAGTCCAACTACAACCACAAGCTACTACAACCCAAGCTCAGCTAACCAGCCCTCAAATACTTTACAATACCCCCAAATAGGATCAGAGCAACTAGGTAACCTTTAACTACATAAACTAATGAAAGTTCTACTTGGAAGTAGCGCAACAAACGATGATGCCTCCTCCTAGTCTCGCCGTCTCGTTCTGCTACGGTCTGGAGAGCACCAACGCCAAAATAACTGTGAGTGGACAATAAACAGTATCAAAGCGTACACACGCTAATAAAGTAACGATAACCATATTATAAATAAAAACAAGGGTAATCCGGACAACCCACCTCATGGTGAACCAAACTACACTAAGGCCCTATATATATATATATATATATATATACATTTGTGCAACTTACCAGAGTACAAACCAATTACAATGGCGGACCCTTGTCAAATCCAACTGTACCTGCCATCTCCAAAAACACGGCCAAACCTAATAATAATTTTAACCATAAGTTCCGAGGAAAACATTCATTTTCCCCACCATAAGTAAAGCCATGCATGCATAATGTAACATCCTTTTAAAAATCGTTAACTAAATAAAGATAGTTACAAGGAACTTACCGAAAAACCGTTTATAGAATAAAAACCCAACGGGACCCACTAAAATACAAAAAGAAATGAAAACATCATGTGGACCACAATCTTGCTTTGAAAATCCTCCTTAAAGGAGCTCAAAATCATAAGAAAATCTGAATACAAAATACTGTAAATATCCCACCATCCCCAAAATGAAATCTCGAGCTGTAGCTCGATATCCGGGACCGTCTAGCACGAGAACAAGCCCTCATAACCACCGCTGATAATGCCTCAAGCAGTGGTTAGAACCGAGAGGTCCAACCTGAGGACCTACTCTCCACACATCCGATAATACCTTAAGATATGCGGACGTAACCCTGTACTACGCGTAGACAGTCTCAACGATCGTATCGCGGAGAATACCTCAACGCCAAACGTCGGAGAAACGACCCTCAACGAGCACACGACCGATAATACCAAACCATGATACATGGGGATGATATATAAGAGAAAACCATAGCATAAATCCAAAATCCACATTTGAAATCCTTATTTCCTTACCTCAATCGAAATCATAGAAAACCTGGGGCAAGAGCCCCAAGATCCAATAAAACTGAGATCCCGGGCCTAAGCCCAAAACCTCACTTCCAAATTCATTGTTGAAAATCCACATCCAAAACCATTATCTTTAATCAAAACTAAACCAAGTAACCCAATTAATTTAGTTCCCGAGTTTCATAAATATAACAAGTCATTCTCTAATAATTTCTCTCCACATATAACGACTCATAATCCATAACATTTGATTTAAACATAAATAATACGCATGCCTTGCAATCTAGGAAGCCAAGTCCACTCACCTCAACGTCCGTTCGAATCCAATTTCAAGTTATTTGGTCCCCCCTGACACTCGGAGCCACCACACCCGTCCAAAAACATTACTTGGCATTATTAAACGATAATTATTAACTTAAAATTTGACCCCCTAACCTTCGGGAGTTCATACGCGCCCTAAAAACATACCAAGTAACTTTAAACACTCAAAACAGCCCATAATCGAACTCCAATTGACCCGAAACCTACGCCAATAGGTTCGGAACGTCGAAAGCATGTCAACACGCACCGTTTTGGGCCAAGGATAGGTACCATGCGCCAGCGAAAGACCGGCGGCTTGTCCAGGCACCCACATGCACGCTGACTGGGCGCTAACTCAGTGCTGACCAAGCTGCCACATGGCTCAACGTGGCTGCCACATCAGCCTCATGTCAAACCCAATTACTATACACCTCGTAGGAGAAGACGGCCGGTCCGTGTGAGCCACCGTCCCCCGTCGCCGAAAAACGCCATTGAAGGCCGAAATTCAAAGCTTTCTAACTTCTCCAAAACTCAACCAAATCAAACATTCTAATAGTCAAAATTCATCTCCTCAAGCCCAAGAATCCAAATCCGATGTCAAATTCAAGAACCTTTACCTATGGTGGCCGAAAATGGCCGGAAAGGTTCGAAGATGTTCTCCTCCTCGATTCTCGGCCTACGGTGGTCCTCTATCCTCGGGATTTGTATGGTTGAACTCATGGGGTCTAGAGGATGAAGATGGTGACTTTGGTTTGGCTCGAAACGGTCAAAATTTGAAGAGTTGTTCTTAGTGTTGGTATGGGCTGAGGGGAGAAGAAGAGAGAATGATCGTGAGGGAGGAGAGAGAGTGATCATGAAAGATCTGGAAAAAGGAGGAATAAAAGCATATTTTTACACAAACAAAATATCTAAAGGCCAAATTACCAAAATGCCCCTGAAAGTTCTTGACCCACAACTCTTTCAAACGAATTCAGATTTTCGTGTGGCGCCTGTCTACGAACTCATGAGTTCTAGACCTACGTAACGGTCCAAGATAAACTTCTAAAAGTGTTCCCGAACAAAAAGTAACTTTCGAACCCCTCATAAACCTGAGGGTAAAGTCGTCATTTTCTAATTAATTTTACAAATTTACTTTAATATTAAATCCGGGTCATTACATTTACAATCTCACAAAAGTGAAAAATTAACTAACACAGCAAACCCGTAAAAGAGTCGTTGGATTTATTTGGACATACCATAGATTTGTTTGAAACATCTAAATGACTAAACGATTTTCAATTAAGTTGATCTTTAAATTAATGAGTTACATAATAGGTTGTTTTGGCTATTAATTATGACATTTGTTCATGAAAAAAAATTATGACATTTGTTCATAAAAAAATATTATGACATTTGTATTAAAAAGTTTGGTAAAATGAAAATAGTGGAGTAAGGAGATAGCTCAAAGTTAGGATTCTATGATTAACCTAAAAAAATTTAGGCTTCTATGATTGGAAAACTCACTAACTCACCATAGCGAAAAAGAGCAGACCACATTAAAATCGTTGGTCCAACGCCGGTGTGGATTCTGATTTAGGCTTGCCTTTATATAAATGGGCCGTGACACTACCAAAGGCCCAACCAAACTATCAAATAAAAATACAATCACGAAAATGTTGGCAGAGAAGCGAAAAGCCACGCGACCAAATTAACTACTGTGTGTTTTATCCGCCATCCCACGCAGTTTCGCACCAAGTTCTCTCCTCTTCCCTCAACTCTTCTCGCTCCTCGGCATCAGGTTTCGAATTGAAGATCCATAATCTCAACTTTCATGAGGCCTATAAAGCTTCCGGAGCCGCCCAGTCCCAAACTTGGCACTCCGGAAATCTTCGAAGGCGGCGTATACGGCGTCGTTAGGCGCGCCGTTGTGATTGGCAACGGCTTCCCAGGTTCGGAGAATCAGAGCATCGGCTTGGTTCGAGCCCTCGGCCTCGGTGATAAGCATGTGTTATATGTAAGTTGATTACGTGATTAAACCTAATAATGGGGTTTAATCCTTTTATCTTGTTATGATTGTGATTATAACTGTTAAATTAAACTACGCATTATAGTTCTTCAACTAAATTTTTTGTTAAGCGATTGTAGTTTGAAGTTCAAGAGGAATTTAGGACAGAAAATAAAAGTTGGCTTTATAGCGAAGTTATATTACATAATTTCTATATACCTCAATATGTGATTCTAGGACCTTAATGTACATGAAATTAGTATAAAAGATGTTAGCAACTAAGCACTGAAGTATCAGTGTTTGATGACTCTAGGATCCTGTCAAAACCTTTCTAACATTGATGTATTTTTGTTATGTAATTGAACTTATGATTTTTAACTTATAGTCAAAAATCAACGGAGAGCTAAAACTAAGACATAAAATGGTTAACATTAAACTAGTTTAGGTTGAAGTAGATTTCATTATTAAGTCCCACCAGAATTGGTATGAACCAAGTTACAATGTTCCAAAGACGGGGTTTTTTATTTTTTAAGATGTACGTGATTTTTAATGGTCATTGGTAGAAGATCTTGTGGGTTGGTTTGTTGATCACATCTTTGTCAGTTTTGAAAAGAATAATCAATAAGAACAATTAGGCAGCTTTCATATATTTAGTGTGTCCATGATGATGGTAGCTTTAGCAACTAGAAAAGATTTCACTTTATTATTCAGTTGTTTGGAACACATCCTATGCCTTGGTGACCACCTCATTCTGATTGCTTGTTACAGTCCCTGCATGTAGTAAAGAAATTATTGCTTCCAATGTGTCATTTCCCTTATAATTTTTTCTAATTTAATTTTTTAAATTTCATCTAATTTAATTTTTTAAATTTCATCTAATTTAATTTTTTAAATTTCATCTAATTTAATTTTTTAAATTTCATCCCCTGTGTAATACAAATGGTTGAATTAACACAATTGTTTTCCCAATTTTTATGTCATGCATGCAATTCTGCCGTAATTGCATTAAGCAATAACATTATAGAATCGTGCTTCGTATTATTTAATGTGATTTGAGAACTACTGCGTGATTACAATCTTTGTGGTCTTTGCATCACTGCTTTTCACTCTTTCAGCATAGTAATAACCTTTCAGCTGCAGTTTTGCTTATCTGTGTACCTTTTGATTTTGTTTATCTAT
This sequence comes from Oemleria cerasiformis, assembly GCA_037349345.1. Lineage (NCBI taxonomy): Eukaryota > Viridiplantae > Streptophyta > Magnoliopsida > Rosales > Rosaceae > Oemleria > Oemleria cerasiformis. Next base: position 11,259,944 of record JAZGTL010000009.1, on the reverse strand, counting down.
AAATTGATAATGCCCTGCAGCGGGTTACAAGGCCAAGAGGGGGAGTCAACGAATGGGTCCACTGGCTCCCAGTTTCTCTTCACAAAAACTTATGTTACATCATAAGGAAGATCTGTGCTTTATTGATATATCGGGGGCAGAAATTTTTGCCTCAACCTACTGAAAATGGTGGCAGTGCAGGGTTGAAATGTGTTTTGGAAGCTGATGTCCAGAAAATTGTGACAATGGCTCGTCAGACTTTTGAAAAGTAAATATATATTTCTCTTCTTCTACAGTTACTTATAAGATATGTATTAGTTAATATCGTGCCTAAATAGTGTCCTCGGTAAACAACACTTGGGTTAGTTGAATGGTCAGTCTTGTGGTCTGGGATTCAACCTTAAGGCACCTATCTAGCTGCTTTCTTGAGTTTCCGGCCTGCAAAGTAGGATGAGCAGGGGGGCCCAGTTTTGAGTCGAGGCTGCATAGTCATTGGAGGGTTTTGGGGTATTGAAAGAACAAATGTAGTGCATTCTGGAAAGAAACATGCGCATAAATGGTTTTTTGATTCTTAAAATTTAGAATCTGGTGCTTGATTTATACTGTTTGATACTTATTCTTTTTGTTTTTTAGGGATGGACCTATGTTGGTTATAGCTTCTGGCAGGGATACCATTTCTGTTGCAAGTTCTATCAAACGACTAGCATCCGATAATGTTTTTGTTGTTCAGGTTTGTCAATTGGACTTTGTTTTTCTTTTATCAGTTTGCATTTAACTGCATATTCTGTCCTGAAATAAGTTTAGACTATGAGTGGCATGTAAATTATTGTCAAAATGTTTGCGTATACTGTGATGCTGTATGTTTACAATATCCTTTGACAATATCAGTTTCCATTATGTTTTGCTTGTGGTTAGGTCAACTTGAGATATTTTTAGATATTATAATTCTATATCCAAGTAGTGGTTTAAACATAATATACATATTTTGATTGGAACAGAGTGAATATAATTTTTCTTCTTCAACACATAAACCTTGTTGGGGAGATTTTATGTAGTTCGTTCGTTATTATTTCATTGGACATTCCTTTTCCCTTTCAATAGTTTTCTCAGCTTTACCATGTTCCACAAGAACAGAATAAGCAGAATATATGCTCCACGGGGAGGAAACCAAGCATAAAGCAACTAAAAGACTGATTCTCAGTCATGGATAAGCCGTTTAATTAGGCTCAGACAGCTAATCTGCATAATTGAACAAGATCGTACTGTCAAGTTCAGCTACATTAGTTGAAAAGAAAATAGAAGCCTATCAGATGATTTAGGGGTCCCAATTAATGGCCAGTATACTCTGCAAGAAGGCCAAGTGAAAGGTTAATCTTCCCATTGGCAGACATATTGTCATATTGGCATCATCTGTTTTACTTTCCCCACTTTTCACATACCTTTCACAACTTCCAGGATTTGATCTTGCTTTGGTACCAAGTTGAATTGAGCTTTGTAATAGTAGATTGTAGTGATAGGTGAAAGATGAGAGAGATAAAGAAGGAGGGGGAGAGAGAGAGAGAGAGAGATTTGGGGCCTGGATTAACAGCCCCGTGACCCCAAAAGATAACCAAGCAATTTTATAACCACTAACATTGTTCCCCACTTTGTGATGGGAATGTGTCTATGCTGATCCGTGGTAGCTCTTCTTTCATTTTGGCAAGGTGGAATTAGGGAGTCCAGAACTATCATCTTTGGGAAGCCTACATATGGTTTGTTGTTTGAAGCACACATTTTTCTCTTCATTAAATGTTAAGGTTAGAGAAAGCTTTAGAGTTGGAGTCTCCTTAATAAAGATATGGAAATCATTTGCTGGCTTTCCTGTATGGCAAAGGACTTCTCATCTGTAACTAGGTTGATAAATTTCACTATATGAACTAGGGCGATTTTTTATCATGGCTGTGGTTGTTTGTTGCTTTGTCATGATACCACAATATGTGTTTTATCATATATTTATTTGATTGACCAACTTTTCGCATTTGTTTCGCAGATACAACATCCCAGGTTGCATCTAAAAAGGTTCGACTTGGTGATTACCCCCAGACATGATTATTATCCTTTGAGTCGTGAAGCAAAACAGCAGGTTCCTCAGTTTATTCATAGGTGGTTAACTCCACGTGAACCTCCTGACAGGCATGTGGTATGTATGAAAACCTTATTATTTGCACAGAACAGCTAAATTTGAGAAACTTTAACCTTTATCAACTGCTCCCTGTAATTTGAGGCTTTACTCTATTCTAATTCCCTTCCCCCTCCCCAGAAAGCTTTGATATACTAAAAACTTCTAAAATCAGGTCCTCACGGTTGGAGCTTTACATCAAATTGATGCTGCTGCACTTCGTAATGCAGCTAGTGCGTGGCGTGATGAGTTTGCACCTCTTCCGAAGCCCTTACTTGTGGTAAACATTGGTGGCCCTACAGGTAATCATTTGTTATTCAATGAATCTATTGTTGTTTGATGCTTTACAGGATTGGCATAAAAGTATTTGACTGCTACATCATGATTACCATTATGCTATTTTTGAATATATAGGTCTGCATCATGTTAGGTTTAGATGTAAACTCTTTGGAATGCTAGCAGACTATTACTTCTTGGCTGTGATAGAAAGGGCCCAGTATACATGGAGTATACCTATACAATCTATGAACTTTATATAAGTACCTCTACTGCCTATATTTCTAGACTTAGACCAATCAACTAGAAGGCGAAGCATCTTTCTTCAATTGTACAACAGTAGCTTTATTGTCCTAAAAATCTGTCTAGTCCTCTCCTTCCAGAGGGTCCACTATGCTATGTGAGGAGTAGATTGCCAAATCAATGACAACTCCCACAGCAAGGGATAACAAACACGAAACTGTCCATTTATTCTAGTTAGTATCATTTGTAACCCTTTTTTTTTTATTTGATAGGTAATTGTCGCTATGGTGTGGACCTTGCAAAGCAATTAACAACCAATCTTCATAGTGTGCTTGCAAGCTGCGGAAGTATCAGAATATGTTTTTCTAATAGGACGCCTGAAAAGGTATTGCTATAGATACACAATTTTCTTAGAAAATATGTATTGGTGGGTACTTATTTTTCCCTTTTGCTCATCTACAGGTATCTAATGTCATAACAAAAGAGTTTAGAGATAATTCAAAAGTTAACATCTGGGATGGTGAAGGTATATTGTGAAATTTAATTTTTGGGTTGCAGGATGAATTTTATGTTTGATATGTATTAGGGTCTTTATACTGTACTCATAAATTTTTGAATTCCAGAGCCAAACCCACACATGGGCCATCTTGCCTGGGCCGATGCTTTTGTTGTCACTGCAGATTCTATCAGTATGATAAGTGAAGTTTGCAGCACCGGGTAAGATTAATGAAATTACATCCGAATGGATAATTAGGGCATATTTTCTTTGATATTTATTTTTTGTTTAAGCATGTTAATTCTATCCGTTCTCATTTCCAGGAAGCCTGTCTACATTATGGGGGCTGAGCGCTGTACATGGAAGTTCGCGGAGTTCCATAAATCACTTAAGGAGCGAGGAGTAGTAAAACCATTTACAGGTTCTGAGAATGTAAGTAAATCTAATCTGTTATCGTAACCCGTATACAAAGTGTCAGGCATCCTTCTCCTTTCTCTATCTCACTATCTCCTTGAATTGATCACCATTTTTACAGATTTCAGAGAGCTGGAGTTACCCTCCGCTGAACGACACTGCAGAAGCTGCCAGTCAAGTGCATAAAGCACTTGCTGAGCGTGGATGGAGATTGCGGCCATAGGAAGTGAGTTAATCATAATCATTCTTGTAAACATACTCTCAAATCTTTTGCGGAAAGGTACAACAATGGAAAATTAGGTTTTCTCATAGCATGTTTAGGATTGACAGCAGCTAGAGGCTGTGGTAGCTCTCATATATTTGATTCTTCTTCTTCTTCTTCTTCCCCATTTGGCGGGGTCTTGAGATATATCCTATGTAGAATAAAAGGCTATCTGTAATTGTCCGGCTTGTAAATTACAAAGAGGGGCGAGGTTTTCATTTGTCCTAGGGTGGGTTTGTTCTGGTAATAATAATTCATTTATAATTTAAAGTGGTTTTACTGGGTTGCTTGGCATGTCATGTTGATAGATTATCTTTTCTCATATGTTTCGGGGTTTGCTTGTTTAGTTTCTTAGTTCTTTTTCCTTTTTTTACCAACTGATCTGAATTTGTATTGCCCATCATAATAGTGAAACCCTCACCTTTTGGCCTGGATTAATTTTATGGTTTTTCCACTCTACAGTATGATTGTGGTCAGTTAAGAGTAGGTTTATCAATCGCCCTCTGGGAGTCTGTTTTTAGTTTTTTATTATGCTCGATAAAAGGATTAGAAAGAGAGTAATACTTGCATCTTTCATGGATGGATCAGATGTTCTCATTTATCTTATAATTGATTACCAAATATTCTATATTCAAATGTGACTATTGGAATAGTTGGTTTCTTAAAATATCATATAAAGATCTTTATTAGAATAAAATAAATTTGTGATAATTTGGTCATTTGTTATATATCAACGTAATCGACTGTTTTAATAACAGTTACAATGTTTATAGTGAAACGTCAATTTATTGATACATGTGGATGATTAAGTCATTATCAATTTATTTGATTTTTTGGAGAAATAATTTTTATATGATGTTTTATGAATTCATGGTTTTGATTATTACATTTGAATAGTAAATATTCGGTAATAAATCAAGGGGGAAATAAACACATCAATCCCAGGGTGGAATGAACGAAAAATATTGGAAGTGTGGAAACCTAATTGTATATTCGGTGAAAAATATGAATAGCGCAGTCTCACTTCTAATAATATAGAAATAAAACTTAATGCATGTCTTGTTGTATAAGGGACCTAATGCATATTGGGAACAATCTGGACATGCACTCGGACTTTGAAATTTTAGTAATGTTTTTCGGGTCACTTAGTACTATAGTTTAGTAATATTTTTCTCCACAAGTTAAATTGGAGAGATTTCGAGGTAAACGGCGAAATCAATTTTCAATGTATATATTGTAATCTCCTTCTCCAATTTATGCTAGTTCCTAGGAAAACAAATTGTGTTAACATGTCATGAGAAAGGATATATTTTATACTTTGACATGATGACTATTTCATGATCTCATTACTAATTTAATCGCACCATTAACCGGATCCATCACTCACTATATACTATTTATATACCACTAAGTGGGGATTGATCATAATCAAGCTTAATGCCTAGGTTTTATACATAATTAAACACCAACTCTTACATATTATCTGCACTTAATTCTTGCACAAAATATTTTTTCTTTGATTTTGCATAATCAAGTGGAGCAAGTGAGCTTTGTGGCAACAACAACTACACCTCTTCCTCTAAATTTATTTGTAATTCTATGATAATTTATATACCTTAAATATAATAAAACTAACCCCATGCCATTACGGCATTACCTATAAATCTCCTCATTGCATATCCCCATATAACATCGATCCACAGTACCAAAACCTGATCAAATATCACCTCACATTCTAATTCTACCTCCACATCATTCTTATTATGGACCCGAAAAAAGACGGTGATGAAGTTTCAACAACAATTCGTACCGATGAGACGGCCATTGCCAATCATGACAAAGGAAAGGCTCCTCCTCCTCCTCCTCCGGCTGTTGTAGTAACCACAAAAACTACCAAAATCGAGAATACGAGAGGCGGCGGCAGATGGAAAAAACTTCTTGCCATTATAGACCTCGTGCTTAGGCTATGTGCCGGTTCAACGGCCGTTGCTGCAGCTTACATTTCAGGGAATGCTGAACAGATTCTTCCCTTCTTCACACAGTTCTTCCAGTTTCATGCTGATTATAATGATCTTCCATCTTTCACGTATGCATGTCTGCACAATTAATTAATTACGTACATATTATGTTTAAGGCTCCATTTAGCAAAAAATTACTTTATTTGAAAGTGAAGCAGTAATTTTTAAAAACAGCAAGCATGCCGGTTACTTTTAAAAGCTGTTTTCACGTAAAACGTTTGAAGATTTTTTTCACGAAATTTGCAGATTTTTTGTGGTTGCAAATGCAGTAGCTGTTGGGTACATAGGCCTCTCCTTGCCATTCTCCATAATCTGCATCCTTCGACCTCACGCAATCGGGCCAAGGCTACTGCTCGTTATCCTCGACACAGTAAGCTGTTATTTGTTCTATCTTAACTTGCTAACGAGCTATTCGTAAGTAAAATTAACACCAAATTGGCCTCGAATTGGCTTGTTTGGCCCTCCGAATAATTTTCTAAATTAAATTATTAACTTTGTTATATATATTTGTTGTTTGTTAAATTAAATGAATGGTTAATTAATTTGTGATTGTAGGTGATGGTTGCTGTAATCATAGCTGGTGCTGGTGCTTCTTCAGCAATTGTGTACTTGGCTCATAATGGCAACTCAAACGCCAACTGGCTCGCTATATGCATGCAATACAATGACTTCTGCCAGACACTTAGCGGGGCTGTTGTCGCTTCATTTGTCGCTGCAACCTTCTTCATGCTGCTCGTTATCAATTCTACTTTTGCTCTTAAGACAAAATGATCGATATATCGGCCAGAGAGTCGAGCTTAAGACCGTCACAATGCATATAGTAGACTTAATATTTGAATTCAGCAACTTAAAATACGACTGTTCATCATCTAGACGTTCGTGTGGATATGTTATGGTTTAATACGTCTATATATATGTGATGTCGTGTGTGTATCCTTGATTGTATTATAATTAGGGTTGATGTAAACTATTCAAGTCATAAGAATTGTGTGTCTATATATAGCTTTAATGGTTGTGTTCATTTTGTTCATGTATTTATTCCATTATTACAATTTATGAGCGCAATAAGTAAATCGTCAAAGATCATCTTTGAAAAAAATTAATCAACTTAGAAGTTGTGTGTATATTTATATACATACATCAATATAATTAATTAATGATTCTCTATTTGCAATATTTAATTCAGTATAATCAAAATTATTGATTAATCGATACATTCACATCACCAAACAATTTAATATTAATTTGGTTACTTGTTTTTAGTAATGATATTTATAATTATATAACTATTTCAGAAATTAATAATTGTTTCACTTGTAACATGTGCGTACGTAGAGAAAATTTATAATTTTTTATTTGATTAAGGAGAATATTTGTAATTGGAAAAAGAAAAGAAGGCACATCCTACTCTATCTTTGTAATCTTCTCTCATGCCCTAGGACCTAAGCTGCCCATCCTAGCCGTTGTTACAACATTTTTTTTTTAATGAGTAACTCTTTAAAGCAGAATTACATACATATGACTCTTCTGGGAAATCGAACCACAATCTGCAGAGCAACACACAGACGTAAATATTCCTAAACTATTAGCAGGCTATCCAAGGATGGACATGTGGTCCCAACTTTGTTAATCTTTTGATTAAGGGTAATAAATCAATACAAATGTATATTATGTATTATTACCAATAACTTTCTTAAAAATTACTCAACAATGATCCAAAACTGCCAGTTCTTTTCAGTATTGTATCAAATATATGCATGGGATATGACGAAGGCGACATATATGACCCCCAAATTGATCAGATATGTTTGAGTGTTATAGATATATATTGTCACGTGATACTCCTAATCGATTTTCATAGATATTAGAATATAACAAATTAAACGATAATTAATATATCACGTAACAATATTTTAAACGATTATTAGTATCACGCAACAATATTTCAGGTATATCACATACAAACCATAATTAACAAGAAGCTTGAATCCAAACCGTCCAAGCTTAGAGTCCCTTCCAAAGTGCCCATCCTAAATTTTCATATAGTTGATCGATACCATATCCATGCATCTCATCATTAATGGATGAAATTAATAAATTAATAAATCCCAATTATTACACTACATTCAACATAACATAACATTATCGGACGTTAGATCTCAAAAAAAAAAAAACACAAAATTGGAATTACTTCCACAAATCAGTCTGAGTGTCCAAAGTTTCCCTTTCATCACCATCTCCGGGTTAATATTTCTTTCTCTTCCTCAGTCCTTCATAGTTGCATCTGCCCCGAAAAAGTTCTTGGTAATTGACATACTAAACCCTAAACCTAAACCCTAAATTCCAGCTCGCTTTCCCTCCCCCTCCGTAGGGTTGTTAGAGGACCCAAAAACTATAAATTCCAGTTTATTACATTGTCCCCGTCCGGAGGCTTGTCAACAAATTCGTAACCCCTAAACCCTAAACCTTAAACTCATCCAGTTTCCATGAGAAGCCAAATCTTCAACAAGCTGTTGCTCACGGTGCGTGTGGCACTCACGCCTCTCTTCTTCGCCACCAATCTCTCCGGAGAGGTTTCCCGGAAACTGGTCACATTTTTCGATAGCTAGTCTTACGTCTTCTTTCTCTGCAATGCACTCATTGTTGCCATCTACTCTTTACCCGCCGTCTATTTGCAGGAAATATAAACGATGCCGGAGGAGGAGTCTGATGAAGAACATTGCAACATTGCTGCCTCCTTCATCTGATAACAACGAAAAAATAACCGAAACGAAGAGTGGTATTGGATCCTATGCTATACACCGAGTGATTGTACTAAGTGTGGCAGTGAGATGTCATGAGAGTGTGTGTGTGCTGCGATATCAGCCACATAAGCAAAACAGAAGCAAACCAGAATTTAAGTGAGGTGGATTTCCTTGAAGAGCAAGGAGTTTAGGTGTCATATCACCATTGGACTAGATAGGTGCTCAATTGTAATTGGTGCTTTGTCATCATAGTGACATCACCAGTCTAACTATTTTTCAGTCATGAAAGCCAAGCAAAGATGTGTAATCCATCATTTGAATCAATAGAGGAAGTTTCATACAATTTCTCTCTAAGAAATCCTAACAAGCATTTTATCAAACACTTGGTTTGCACAACATTTCACAGATAATATCACACAGATTTTAATCCAAATTCACCATCAATTTCAATCAGAAAGTAAGAAGAAGAAAGTCTAATCATATCCTAAACACAATCGGGCTTAGCTAGAGGTTGAGATTGAGTGATTTACCTGGAAGCTAGTTGAGTCCATTTATGCACTTCCAGCAAGCAGAGCTTCTGAATACCAACATGGTATCAGAGGAATTTGGTGCTTGATCGTGTTGTAGGGGCGTTTTCTCTGTGAAGATCATATCACATTGTGATTAGGAGCTAAGTCTGATATGGCAGCTGGTAGTGAGCTAAGGGCTCATATCTTTGATGGAGATAACCACGAGTTTTGGAGCATTAATTAAGATGCATACCATTCTGAAGGCTCAAGATCTCTGGGAGTATCTGGACACTGGATTGCCTGAGACTGTACCAGGAAATGCTAGAGAAGCAGTGGTGAATCAACCAACTCGAGCTGACTTCATCAAGGATGCTCGTGCCTTGGGTTTGATTCAGACTTCTGTGGTGGATACCATCTTCTCAAGGATCTCAAATGAAGAAAGCTCAAAAGTTGCTTGGATCTGCTGAAAAGAAAGTACAGAGGTGATCAACAGGTTAGGGCTGTGAAATTACAATCCTTAAGATGTGACTTTGAATATATAAGAATGAAGGATGATGAATCCTTAGCAGTTTACATGTCTAGATTATATACCATTGTTGATCAAAGGAGAACCTATGGTGAAGATATCACAGAAAGGAGAATGGCATATAAAATATTGATTAGTTTAACTAAGCCCTATGATCATATTGTGTCAATTCTAGGGTGACATAGGATTTAGAGACTATCAATGTGCAGGGTCTAATTGCTTCTATTAGAGCCTATGATCAAAGACTGGAGATGCACTCTGAAATAGTTGTTGAGAAAGAATTCTCTAGTAAGTCTGAATGCTAATACACAACAATATACACAAGGAAATCAGGGCAAAGCTAAACAGAACTACAAGGGAAATAAGAACTGGAAAAATAAGTCCAGTGGCAATGTGAAGTTCAACAAAAGTGTTGGATATTCAAAGGGTGAATCCAGTGGGACATCTTCATCCAAAGATGCTTGTAAAATCTGTGATAAACTTCATTATGGTGTGTGTTGGTTCAAAGGAAAGACTAAGTGTTTCAAGTGCAACAAATTTGGCCACATGGCCAAGGATTGTGGTGTCAAACTGACTGTGAATCTTGCAAGGTAAGTAGAAGGTGATGATGGTGTGATGTTCTATGCATGCCATGCTGCCACAATACCTAAAGAAATTGGAGTTTGGTATGTGGATAGTGCTTGTAGCAATACATGACCTCACATGAGTCATTGTTGATTAATGTGGACAAATCCTTGACAGCCAAGGTAAAAATGGGTACAGGAGACCTAGTTCAAGCTACTAGGAAAGGAACCTTGGTGATAAGCACAAACTCTTGTGAGAAGCTCATTCATGATGTGATGTTGGTTCCTGGTTTGGATGCAAACTTGCTTAGTGCGGGTCAGATGGTAGAGCATGGTTATCACTTAATGTTTGGTAATAGGTGTGTGGAGATTTATGCAGATGATGAACTTACTCAGTGTGTGGCATCCATTCCAATGCTTGGAAATAGATGTTTGCCTCTCTCACTGAAGTATGTGAATGTAGTAGCTAGAAGGGCCACTGTGGAAGGTAGTGCTTGGCTAGTGCACAAACGATTTGGTCATCTAAACTACACTAGTTTGATGACATTACAATCACAAGACATGGTTTATGGGCTGCCAAACTTGACAGAACACAGTGAGGTGTGTGAAGGATGCATATCAGGGAATAAACACATGGAAAGTTTTTATAAAGACAAAGCATGGAGAGCAACAACTCACGTTGAGCTCATCCATACAAATGTTTGTGGTTCTATCCAGACAGAAACTATGGGAGGTAACAAGTATTTCTTAACTTTTATAGATGACTTTTCAAGGATGTGTTGGGTTTATTTTTTGAGACATAAGTCTGGGGTATTTAATGTCTTCAAGAAGTTCAAAGCAATGGTAGAATTGCAGAATGGCTACAAAATCAAGAAAGTCAGAAGTGATAGGGGAGGAGAGTATACATCTCAAGAATTTGAGCAATTCTATGAGAATGAAAGTATTGAGAGACAGCTCACATTAGCTTACTCTCCACAGTAGAATGGGGTTGCTGAGAGGAAAAATAAGATTGTGGTTGAAATGGCCAAGTCTATGCTACATGATAAGAAGATGCCTTATAATTTTTGGGCTGAAGCTGTCAATACAACAGTGTATTTGCTTAACAGGTGTCCTACTAAAGTTGTGTTGAAGAAAACACCATTTGAGGTGTTCAATGGAAGGAAACCTAGTGTGAAACACTTAAGGGTGTTCGGTTCTGGGTGTTATGCTCATATCCCAACTCAGTTAAGACAGAAGCTAGATGATTCATCAATCAAGTGTGTGTTTGTGGGTTATGGAAGCTGTGAAAAGGGGTACATAGTGTACAGCTTGAAAACCAAGAAGATCATGATTTCAAGGAGTGTTATTTTCAATGAAGAAGCGATGTGGAGCTGGGAAGCTGATAAGGAGGTTGGTGAGTCACTACCAGCTGAGTTTGAGATGAACACAGATGAGGGCATTTCAGAACCTCAAACTCCAACACTACCACATGATCCAAATGAGACAAGCACATGTCAAGGAACTACACCCATCAATACACCAGTCAAACTAAGAAGCCTAAGTAAGGTCTATGCTAGATGTCACATGCCTATCATTGAACCTGAAAACTATGAAGAAGCTGCAAACGAGAAGGCTTGGAGAACAACCATGGAGAGTGAAATTGACATGATTGAGAAAAACTCAACATGGGACTTGGTGGATAGACCAAGTGACAAACATGTCATTGGTGTGAAATAGGTTCACAAAACAAAGCTTAATCTGGATGGCTCTATTAAAAAACACAAGGTTAGACTGGTTGCCAAAGGCTATGCTCAGAAGCCTGAGATAGACTTCAATAAGACTTTTGCACTAGTGGCAAGGCTGGATACAATCAGAACTCTCATTGCATTGGCTGCTCAGAAAAGTTGGAGTTTGTACCAGCTGGATGTAAAATCAACTTTTCTCAATGGAGTACTAGAGGAGGAGGTCTAGGTTGAGCAACCATAAGGCTTTGAGACTCACAGTGAAGAGGGCAAGGTGTACAGGCTTCAAAAGGCTTTGTATGGATTGAAACAAGCCCCTAGAGCTTGGTTTGGTGAGATAGATTCTCACTTACTCAGATGTGGATACCAGAGGAGTCCTAGTGAGGCCACACTTTACATGAAAGCAACTAAGGATGACAGGACCTTAATTGTTTCAATCTATGTGGATGACATTGTCTATACTAGCAATTGTGACATATTGATGGAGGAGTTCAAGCATGATATGATGAACAAGTATGAGATGATAGATTTGGGGCTCCTACATCATTTCCTAGGTATGGGAGTTTCAAACTAACAACTGCATATTCATTCATCAAAAGAAATATGCTCAGGCATTGCTTGACAAGTTTGGAATGAAGAACTGCAAGCTTGTGAGCACACCACTTGCAACAAATGACAGACTGTGCAAAAATGATGGCTCTGAGACTGCAAATGAAGGTACCTATAGACATATAGTTGGTAGTTTGCTTTATCTAACTGCTACTAGGCCATATATTATGTTTGCTGCTAGCCTATTGTCAAGATATATGCATGGTCCGTCAAAGAAACACTATGGTACAACTAAAAGGGTTTTGAGGTACATCCAAGGGACAATTACTCATGGAATTGAATATCTAAAAGGGGAACAAGCTACAATTGTAGGCTATTGTGACTCAGATTGGAGTGGTAGCATGGATGACATGAGAAGCACCTCCGAATATGCTTTCTCATTTGGAAGTGGAGTGTTCTCTTGGGCCTCAGTAAAGCAACATAGTGTGGCATTATCAACTGCAGAAGCAGAATATGTGAGTGCCTCGGAGGCAACAACACATGCCAAATGGTTAAGGTTTTTCCTAGAAGATTTTGGTGAGGAGCAAACTGGATCTACACCTATTCTATGTGACAACACCTCTGCTATTGCTACGTCAAAGAATCCTGTATTTCACCAGAAGTCTAAACACATCAATAGAGGTTTTCACTTCATCAGAGAAGCAATACAAGCTGGGGATATCGAATTGTTCTACTGCAGGTCAGAGGAACAAATAGAAGATGTCTTCACTAAGGCACTAGCTAAAGATAGATTTTCTTATCTAAGAGGGATGCTTGGGGTGAAATAAGTGAATAGCTTAGAGGGGAGTATTGGATCCTAAACTATACACTGAGTGATTGTACTAAGTGTGACAGTGAGGTGTCACTAGATGAGAATGTGTGTGTGTGCTGTGATATCAGCCACAGAAGCAAACCAGAATTTAAGTGAGGTGGCTTTCCTTGAAGAGCAAGGAGTTTAGGTGTTATATCACCATTGACCTAAATAGGTGCTCAATTCTAATTGGTGCTTTGTCATCATAGTGACATCCCCAGCCTAACTGTTTTTCAATCATGTAAGCTAAGCAGAGATGTGTAATCGATCAATTGAATCAATAGAGGAAATTTCATATAATTTCTCTCTAAGAAATCCTAACAAGCATTTTATCAAATACTTGGTGTGCACAGCATTTCACAGATAATATCACAAAGATTTCAATCCAAATTCACAATCCATTTCAATCAGAAAGTAAGAAGAAGAAAGTCTAATCCTATACTAAACACAATCGCGTTCCGCTAGAGGTTGAGATTGAGTGATTTATCTGGAAGCTAGTCGAGTCCATTTCTGCACTTCCGGCAAGCAGAGCTTCTGAATACCAACAAGTGGCATTTGTAATGAGAGTGAGGAGGAGACGACAGATTATTTGTGGCGACCAGAGGAGGAGATTGAGATGAGTTGCGGAGAAGAGAGGATGGCGAGGAGATCATCAAGCTCCATGGAGGAATTGAACGATGAAGAATTCCAACGTAGAATAGATGATTTCATTACTAGGAAGAAGAAGGAGATGATACAAATGGGGAAAGGGATTCATGGGAGGGAAGAAGATGCAATTACCACATCAACATGGCTTTTTCAATATCTTGTTAATGATCAATAAGGTCTATTATTATTATTAATTTATTATTAGTAATTAAGGATCCGGAGCCAACAATAAATACAGTCGTGTATATCTTGTAAGTGACAGTTCTCACGTTATATATTTGTAATATTTGATGTTATTATCGTATCAAATTCTAGTAGATATATGCCAATATGTAAAAGGACAAATAAAATTTAATGAGTTTGGGCAATTTGATATCGGCTTGAGGTTTGATCATCTTGTTTACTTTGGTCATGTTTGGTAGGTGATATTGAATTTGATTGGATATATAACTCATCAAATTCAATAATATATATTGAATGTTAAAATTAATAAATGTGTGTTTCATTATGAAAGGATTAGAAGAGAGCAGACATACAAGGAAATTTATCCAATTTGATCCTCTTAAAATAGTAGGAATCAGAAGGGTAAGTTTCTTTCTATATATAATCCCCCTAATTCTCTTACAATAAAAACAAATCAATTTTTACATTTAAAATACATGAAATTTAATGAGTTATCTAATTAAATTAAATCTGACCCACCAAACGCCACATTTGTGCTTGTGTTGACCCCTTATTGATTAGAGAATAGATCATCGATATGTATAAGTTCCTAGCTATTTCACTTAATTAGATACATCTATCTCTGCTTAATTAATTCTTGATCTATATGTATTACAAGACACAAACTGTTAGGCTACGTTTGGTACGCCGTATAAGGGACCGGATAGGATAATATAGTACGCAATCGATGTTTGGTATCACTCGTATTATTTAGTCACTAGATAAGTTAATACGATTGAGTTCCTTTATACGGTCTACACTCGCTAAAATAATACTCTCGAAATTGTCCGTATATAAATAGTCGGATGACTAGTAATCTTGAAAATTAATAATAATAATAATAATAATAATAATAATAATAATAATAATAATAATAATAAATAATAATAATTAAATAAATAATAATACTAATATACATAATATCAATAATTAATTAAAATAAAAATAAAATAAATAATAATAATATACATAATTAATATTTATGATATATAGATATTCAAATATTCTTGAAATTAGATCTTTTTTTTAAAATCCTAGCTTCCGTTTTCTCTTCTCCTAGTCCCAAAGAAAAATCAAACTAAAGGGGAGGAGGGAAGAAGGTGATCTTCTCCCTTTGTGGTGACTGTATAGTCTGAGCCATGCTCAGATTTGAGTTCCCCTATTATGTTATTTTGCTATTTTTTCAATCTATCTCCTTACCCAAAATCTTCCTTTAAATTTTCCTATTTTCCTTAAATCTTGTTCTACCTTGTTGCTTGAAGAGTTTGCCGCAATATCTTCCATTGGATTTAGTCACAGTAGTTAGATTATGACGTTTGTCTTTTATTCGCTGTTATGCGTAATTGGATCGCTGGAGATCAAGCCTTCCTCAGATCCGCCATGCTCTACAAGTTTTATGTAGACCAAAAACCCGACTAAATAATCAGTCTATTCGATGGACAGATTAGTCTATCCGACTGAAATAGTCAGTACAATACAGCGTACCAAATGAAGCCTTAGAGTCCCAAGTTATGCTTCGAAAGGTCAGATTCGATCAATCTATTTTATTAGTCAAACACACCAAAGATTTGTGTTTCATTAATATTTTTCAATAAAATGATATTCTATTTTCGAAAGATGTGAATTTGTGTTACGTCATATTATATGTGAGCTAGAACTTGGTATCGAACGCAATAAAGGTTAATTATTCCTGTGTGAGTAGACACTAACGCTCACATAGAGTTAGATCTAAGTTGTTGGCAGAATTTGATCTTATGATGGTTCTCATATTCTACATAACTTCTTAATTTTCATCTTTATCTACACCATGTCTAACTAAATTTTATGAAATATATTTTGGGCGTATAAAGTGATAAGAAAACAATAGGAGGAAACTTCAAATTTTGAAATTTCAAATAAACAAGAAGAAAATCTAGAATTAATATAGGATAAGTATGGCGGGAGGCAAGTGGATGAAGAGGATTATACTTATGTTTTTCTTTTTAGCAAATTACACTTTACTACTCTGTAGTTTACACCAAATAACACAGTTATTCTCATTCTTTCAAATCTTGCATTTTATTACCTTATATTCTTTAAAATGTTACAACTTTATCCCTCAATTAGATTTTTCGTTAAAATTTCTATTAAGTGATGACTTGGATAAAAAGGGACCCACATTTAAGTTTAAGTTAAAAACAAAAGTTGTCATATAGATAAAAATAATAATAAAAAAATCAAATTAAAAAATAAAATAAAAAATTGAACCAAAATAAATAAATAGACATGTTGATAGTCATAGTATGGTGAGCCGAATCTAGCAGACTGTAGCAGACAATTGCTAACAAGATCCCCTTGGGATCCTCAAAGGTTGAACCCTAGGGGCCTACCAAGGGGACCCAGTGTCAGCCCAAGCTCACAAATTCCGCCCTAGGCCCAAGCCCAAGAATGCTAGACACAACCCAAGACGTGCCTAGGTAGCGTTGCCACTCATCCGAGTACTACTTAGTCACCTACCCGGGTGCCGTCCAATCGCCTACCTGGGTACCGCTTGATCGCCTACTCGGGTACTGCCAGATCGACTACCCAGGTACCACCAGATCGACTACCCGGGTACCGCCTGATCGCCTACCCGGGTATCGCTCGATCGCCTACCCGGATACTGCCCGATAACCTACCCGGGGGGCGACCAACCAACATGGATTGCACCCCCGTAAATTGTGCCTCACAATTCCCCATACACAGCTGTAAATATAAGAGCATGTGTCACACTTCCCTTGGTGGAAAAAGTCTCACCTAGGGAGCTCCCCTCACACTTCCTCATGTGGCCTTAGACAGAGGTATTTGGGGTTCCAAAGCATTAGGAGTCAGCCTAGAGTGCCAGGTGTCGCCCTCCTGGTGGTTGCCCACATAAAGATAAGATTAGCACAAGTTCCCTAGCAAGCGGTACCGTCCTTACCGCGGGTACCCTCACAGCAGTACCCGCGCCGACTTAGTGTTTGATGACTCATCCACATCTCTTTATAAATACTCCCTCCCTATGTCTTCAAGGGAGGTTGGATAGCATAAACACTCTCTCTCTCTCTAAGAAGTCTCTCTCTCTATGAAGGCTCTCTCTCTCTCTCTCTTCATACTCCACATCTATGTATTCTACATCTCAGTTAAACACTTATGTATTCTCATACTCATATATAATACAAACACTACAGTGGACGCATCCCTCGTTTAAGGTGAACCACTATAAACATTGGTGTTCGATGATTGATTTAGATTAGACGTTCTTGCCTCAAACTATTTCACATCATCAACATTTGGCGCCGTCTGTGGGAATCCAGCCATGAAGGGCTTCGTGTTCTCCTAGTCGAGCACTAGCGCGGCTGAAATCTGTGGTACCAGACACCCTCACTATCGTGAGCCTTTCTTCCTTGCACCTTGCCTCCGATGGCTCGGTAGAATCATTGCCCACAGTGACCAATGACGTCCAAGCTCTTTCATTCACCATCGAGCCAACAGACAGTGGTGCCATCGCTCAGACATGCATTGGTATACCGGTACCGCTATCAATTACCGACCCAAGGTAGTAGCCAACCAAGTACTCGACCCGTCGATGAGTGCTTGGTCGGCACATCCACTCTATTGGCTCTCTCTCTCTCGAGCACCCCAACACCCCAGCACCTGGTACCATATGTGCATCAACCAGTTAGCATATTGACACATCCGCAGCCCCGACTGCTACATGTACGAGCAGTGGGTACCATTCAGGTGGGTACCACTCAGGCGGGTACCTAAAGGAAGAAATCCTCACCTATACCAGAAATCCCACGGTGGCTGGGACAGCAAGCGGGAAGGCATGTACCCGATTGTGGCAGCCGTGGCGTATACCATTCACCTTGTCATTCGATGGCTCCAATTGTGGATACGGCAAACTGGAAGGCCGATACCCGGTTATGGCGGTACCACCCGATTTGCTAGGTACTCGGTTGTGGCGGTACCACCCGCCTCGGCGGGTACCCAGTTGTGGCAGCCATCCACCCGACGCGTATCACTCACCTTGTCAAGCGACCTATCCCCGCCATCGGATGACCCGTTCTCCAACTTATTTATGTTGAGGGATGACCAGCTATCCCCCTCGTTTATGTTGAATTGATGACCCGCTCTCCAACTGTCCTATCTTGAATGGATGACCCGCTCTCCAACTTATTCATATTGAGGGGATGACCAGCTCTCCCACTCGTTTATGTTGAATGGATAACCCACTCTCCAACTTATTTATGTTGAGGGGATGACCAGCTCTCCCCCTCGTTTATGTTGAATGGATGACCCACTCTCCAACTGTCCTATCTTGTATGGATGACCTGCTCTCCAACTCATCTATGTTGAGGGGATGACTAGCTATTCCCCTCGCCTACCCGGTCGGTGCCCCAACTAGGTACCACCTTAGCTATCCACCTCAGGTACTGCCTCAATAGTCCATCTCAGGTACCACCTCAGCAATCCACCTCAGTCAGTTATCCACCTCAGTCAGCTATCCACCTCAAGTACCGTCTCAGCTGTCCACTTCAGGTACCGCCTCAGCTGTCCACTTCAGGTACCGCCTCAGCTGTCCACCTTGACTACCCGCCTTAGTTTTCCACCTCAGCTACATGCCTCAGTTGTCCACCTCAGCTACCCGCCTCAGTTGTCCACCTCAGCTACCCGCCTCAGTTGTCCACCTCTACTACTCGTCTCAGTTGTCCACCTCTACTACTCGTCTCAGTTTTCCACCTTGGCTATCTGCCTCAGTTGTCCACCTCGGTTACCTGCCTCAATTGTCCACCTCGGTTACCTGCCTCAATTGTCCACCTCAGCTACTCGTCTCAGTTGTCCACCTCGGCTACTCCTCTCAGTTGTCGACCTCGGCTACTCACCTCAGTTGTCCACCTCGGCTACTCACCTCAGTTGTCCACCTCGGCTACCCGCCTCAGTTGTCCACCTCGGCTACCCACCTCAGTTGTCCACCTCGGCTACCCGCCTCAGTTGTCCACCTCGGCTACCCGCCTCAGTTGTCCACCTCGGCTACCCGCCTCAGTTGTCCACCTCGGCTACCCACCTCAGTTGTCCACCTCGGCTACCCGCCTCAATTATCAACCATCCCAGGTCTACTAAATTCGACTCAGATGTCTACAGTGGTTCAACTCCCCACCCGAGATGAAGCTCTTGACTGAAGAGTTTGGGGACTCAAGTTGATAGTCATAGTATGGCGAGCCGAATCTAGCAGACTGTAGCAGATATTTGCTGACAAGATCCCCTTGGGATCCTCAAAGGATGAATGCTAGGGGCCCACCAAGGGGACGCAGTGTCAGCCCAAGCGCACAAAGTCCGCCCTAGGCCCAAGCCCAAGAATTATGGACACAACCCAAGGTGTGTCCAAGTAGCGCTGCGACTCATCCGGGTACTACTTAGTCACCTACCCTAGTACCCCAATCGCCTACCCGGGTACCGCTCGATCGCCTACTCATGTACCGCCCGATTGCCTACTCGGGTACCGCTCGATCGCCTACCCAGTTATAACCAGATCGCCTACCTGGGGGATGCCCGGCCAATAGGGATTGCGCCCCCGTAAACCGTGCCTCACACCTCCCCATACAAAGCTTTAAAGGTAGGAGCAAGTGTCACACTTCGCTTGGTGGAGAAAGTCTCACCTACGGAGCTCCCCTCACACTTCCTCATGTGGCCTTGGGAAAAGGTATTCGGGGTTCCAAAGCACTAGGAGTCAGCCTAGAATGCCACGTGTCGCTATAACAACCCGGATAATTTTATTTATCATTTTTGTAAATTATTTTATAAAAGGACGATTTTACCCTTGGTCGGTTAAGAGCATGGAAATCAAGTTTTGTTTCGGAACATTTTAGGTGGTGTTTATGGTACCGTTGCGTAGGTCTCGAACTCACGAGTTCATAGACAGGCGGCACGTGAAAAATGGAGTTCGTGTACGAAAGTTATGGGTCTATATGTGCAAGGGCATTTTTGTAATTTTAGCTTAGGATAAGATATTTTAATTACATCTTCATTTACATCTTCACTTCATTTTCATCTTCATCTCATTATCACTCATCTCTCTCTGAAACACAAACACCATCGAACCGGTGAGAAAACACCCCAAAACCCACAAAGTCAACTTTTGATTCAAGGCTTTAACTTCCATTTTTGATCCACTGATCGTATTCTATTTTTTTCCACGATCACAACCGTACCAACCATCGAAGGAGAGGGCCACGGGGGAAGCCGAATTGAGTATAGGAAGTTTCGGATCTTCCGATTGATTTTCCAGCTTACACCGGTGCGTGTTTGTGGTTTTAAGGTCATATTTGGATTCTTGGGTTTGAGTAGATAGTTTTAGATATAAAATTTATGAAAAATGGTTGAGTTTTGAGGAAGTTATAAAAGCTTGAAGTTTCAGTCGGAAATGGGGGATTTCGGCGAAACAAGACGGCGGCGACCGGTCATCTTCTCCGGCTAGACTCCGGCGACGGTGCCGGTAACTCGGGTCAGATCGAGTTGGGTCGAGTTGAACCGATCAGGTTGAGTGAATCGATCGGGTCGAGTTGGACCGGGTCAGGTCGAGCGAGGCCGAGTTGGACCGATCCAGGCACGTGAGCACTATAACAGGCGCGTGACCGACACGTGGGCGCGTGTTCCGTATCTGTTGGTACAAGTTTCGGGTTGATCAGATGTCGGTTAGAGGTCGTTTTGGGCGTCCGAAGTTGCTGTGTTTTCTAGAATAGCATATGTAGACTTCCCGGGGTTTAGGGAGTTGTTATATAAGAGTCTTATTACTAGCCGGTAATCCCGATTGTTGTTTTTGACAAGCGATATTGTTCCGGGAACCTCAGAGGAACGAACAAGACGGGATTGAGCTTGCTTGAACAGGTTTTTGAGTGGACTTTTGGTTTATAAACTATAATGCATGCATCAATGTATCTTTGTTTAAATACTGTTATGTATTGTGGCATTGAATTTCCAGATTTTAGAAATGATTACTGGACACATGTTTTCCACTATTTCAGTTAAAGTGTGATTTGAGAAATATCATGGTTTTTGGACTCGATTTTGATATCGTTTTGACGTGGAAATTATTGAGTCCATGATTTGGGTTTTGACCCGGATGTATGAGTTTATCGGATTTGGCCATATTTGAGGGAGGCCAGGACTCGGGAATAGGATCCGTTATTAGCGGTGAACCCGTTGAACCTCCAAGATAAACATATTTGAGGAGGACCAGGATATGGGACTAGGATCCGCTGTTGGCGGTGAACCCGGTGAACCTCCAATATAATTAGTTACTGTTTCTCCGACTAGCGTCGAGAGTTTTCTCCGTTGGTTCGTTGAGTGCTCTGACTCTGGCATCGAGGAGTTTTGGCTCCGTCGAGTCGCGAGGCTGTCTATGCATTGTACAGAGAGTTGTGATACAGGACTAGCACACCCCAAGGGATACCCTGGTGGCTAGTGGATGTGTCGGGAACAGTGGATTTGAGATATTATTTGTCCATGTTGAATTAAATGATTTTGAACTCTTTTGAGGATGATTTTCAAACCAGACTATGGACCACAATGTGTTTTCCTTATATGGATTTTGTGTGGGTCCTACTAAGTGGTTTTAAAGAGAAATGGAAATTCCGGTGGTTTACAGATGATGTTTTTATATCATGAACTGTTTTATGTGATGCATGCATGGTTTTATAAATGGAGGGGGGGAAAGGTAATATTTCCTTGGAAAACGATTTATAAACGATTATTTTTGTCCACTCACAACTTTTGTGTTTAAACCCCCTTCAAGTAGTTGAGTTGACGCGGACACTTCTCTCGAGACAGAGGCATTAGTACTTTCGGTTGCGCTGTGTAGTTAAACTTGAGTAGGATATCTAAATTGTACCCTTGATCCTACTTAGACGCTCTGATATTATATTTATTTGGTTGGTCATTAATTACGGGAATTATTGAGTGCTTGAATCCCTTGTCTGACAAGTGAAAGTATTTATTATTATTATTTTGTAAGGATTGAAGGGTATTTTGGGAACCTTTCCTTAGGTTGTTAGACGCGATTAGGGTTCTTCCTGGGTTTCGAGGGAAAATTCAGGACGGGTCCTAACAGTCGCCCTCATGGTGGCTGCCCACATAAAGACAAGATTGGCACAAGTTCCCTAGCAAGCGGTATCGCCCTTACCGTTGGTACCCTCACAGAAGTACCTGCGCCAACTTAGTTTTTGATGACTCATCACATCTCTCTATAAATACTCCCTCCCTTTGTCTTCAAGGGAGGTTGGATGGCAGAAACACACTCTCTCTCTCTCTCTCTCAGAAGACTCTCTGGCTCTAAGAATGCTCTCTTTCTCTTCATACTCCACATCTATGTATTCTACATCTCCTGTAAACACTTATGTATTCTCATACTCATATTTAATACAAACACTATAGTGGACGTAGCCCTCTTTTAGGGTGAACCACTATAAACCTTGGTGTTTGATGATTGATTTAGATTAGAAATTCTTACCTCGATCTATTTCACATCGTCAACAAGATAAACACCTTTTTGCAATGATCTGTAATAGATAAAACACCTTCTCTTACCCTATATATCTCTTTGAGAATATTGAAAGCCAATGTATGAGGTAGTGTATTCCTAAACCACTTTGTAAGGAAAATTTCTACTATGCATCATGTATCTCAGTGTCTTTTGTTGCTTCAAAAAAATGATCCGTAAGATGAAGAAGTTCTTCTTCGCCTTCTTCTTCTTATTCTTCTTCTTCGCCTTCTTCTTCTTCGTCTTTCTTCCCACAAACACCAAGACTACAAACACCAATGGATGGATATTTTAGAGAAAGAATAATAATAATGGATTAAAAATGAAAAGAAATAATTTTAAAAAAATCTGAAATTTCTGGAAAAAGTTTGGAAGTTTATGCTTTTTTCGTCACTAAAGGTAAAGAGCACTTTTAGTGACGGATTCTGTGATAAACAATGCTGCAAAGCTCTTTTTAGCGACCCTGTTCATGAGAGAAGTCACTTTTAGTGACGAAAAATGCATAGACATTCAAACTTTTTCAAGATTTTCTAGAAATTTCAGATTTGTTTTTTTATTCTTTCTTTTCATTTTTAGTCCATTATTAGTATTCTGTCTCTAAACATCCATGGGTTGGTGTTTGTGGGTCTTGGTGTGTGGGAAGAAAGGCAAAGAAGAAGAAGCCGAAGAAGAACAAGAAGAAGCCGAAGAAGAACAAGTTCGTCTTCTCCTTCTTCTTACGGATCATCATGGTTGTTTGTTTTTTTGTTCAATTTTTATTGATTGTTTTTAATTTGGTTAGCTTATTATATGTTTGTTTTTTTATTCAATTTTTTATTGTTTGTTTTTAATTTGATTTTTTATTATTAATTTTATCTACATGGCAACTTTTATTTTTATCTTTAACTTAAATATGGGTCTCACTTGGTCCAAATCATCACTTAATAGAAATTTTAACAGAAAATCTAACGGAGGGGCAAGGTTGTAACATTTTAAAGAATATAAGGTGGTAAAATGCAAGATTCAAAAATACGAGTATAACTATATTATTTGGTACAAATCACAGGGTAGTAAAGTGTAATTTACCCTTTTTTTTTAATATCAAATTTGGGTTGGCCTGAAGTCCACCTCAGTCACCTTTTAGGGCAGTCTCTGCATATGAGTCAATAATGATGAAATCTCCTATTTATATATGAACTAAGGAGAAATACAATTTTTTAGAAGATACGGAATTTCATTGATAGAATAAAGATTACATATAAGTCAATAATGATGAAATCTACTACTTATGAACTACGGAGAAATACAATTTTTAAGAAAATACGAAATTTCATTGATAGAATAAAGATATATGCAAAGTAAAGACAAACTAGACTACAATAGCATGACAACAAATATGGGCAAATACCTCCCTCCAGTGACTAGGTGCGACATCAGTGGAAATGATCTGGAGGGAATAATGCACAAAACAATATAAGTTGAATCTTCTAAGCATCATTAAGGCAATTACAACCCAAAAAACTAATCTTTGTCATTCCATAAGAAGGAAAACCTAACACAGCCAACCAAATATAGTAGTCATTGGACTTATTTGCACAAAGCAAACTAAGAAGAAAAAAAACCAACAACACTCAACAAAAGCCACAAATTGGTTGACTTCCACCGCCGCTACTCGATCAAAACTCACCAAGCCCGGATCACGAGCAAAACTCCCATGAAGGCAGATCAAGACCCTACAACTGATCCATCGAGATGCCGAAACTGGTGACCATGATCGACACTTTGACGATAAAATGAGAAAATGAAACTTAAAATTCACAAACTCCCGTGAACTTGACACTATAACCGATTCGATTATTTGGTTTATTAATTACATTCATATAGGTCCAAGGGCATTCTTATGGGAAGAAATAACCACCTGAACCTAAAGAGGATCATCCGAAGAAAACGTTTTTTGGGAGAAAATTTCTTGAAAGTAGGCGGCTCGGCCTGTTTGGAAGAAAGTAATTATATTAAAAATGAAAGTCTAAGAAAAATACAATTAGATCACAATTCTAAAATTGGTATATGTGTTTAAACTTTGAAAATAGTATTTTGAATTAATTGATTTTAATGATGAAAAATAGAACACTTCATATTATTAAGAAAGTCAAGGCAAGTTAGTGTTGGTTTGTTTACGTGGATATTTGAATTTAGTGATAAAGCTATTGTTCGTTTAAAATTAATCGAAGACTTTAATAATAAATGTATCTAATTACTTGGCCGATGCCACTTAATGATATGGCTTAGTGGTATTCATTTTCACTTGTTATGTGGGAGGTCTCGGATTAGATTCTCGTCGGATGAGGTCAATACCCAATATTTATATAATGTAATCCTCCTCCCTAATATCCTTGTATAAAAAAAAAAATTACTTTGCCGATAACTTTAGAAAATAGACCTTAATTATAAATCTGTAGAAAACTTTGATGAAGGGCCGTTGGAAGAGTCGGTGCTGCTCCACCAGCTACTTCAACAAGTCGATGAGCAATTGCTTGTTTGATGATGATTAATGAGTTCTATACCGATAATCTTAATTAATTTCAAAAATTAGAAAGTAGGTGTTTTTATATCTATCCAAAAAAGACATGTAGTTGAGATTATATTATAGATAATATTTGAGTCCTTACTAATAATGACACACCATTCTCTATTTAATATATGATACATGTCAGAATTTATCCTTATAATAAAGGATAGCAAGGTTATAAGGATATTTAAGATTGGAATTCCATAATTCTATGGAATATTAGATACGCTACCTTATAAGTAAACATATCATAAAAGACGTCCCACTATAAATCTCTATGTGTTTTTTTTAGGATAAACTATATAAAAATACCCAAATTATATGGGTCATTTCAAGTTCATACCCCAACTATGAAAATTTTCATTTAGGTACCCAAACTATCAAAACATAACATCTAAGTACCCATCGTTCACAATCTATTAAATGTTGAGCTGACCTATTTTAATTATATTTTATGTTGAGTTGGCATCCATATGGATAAAAAAATTATTAAAATTTGAATATATATTAAAAATAATTAATAAAACTGTAAAATAAATTATAAAACAAAATTATTATTAAAAAAAATCAGAGCAGCCACGAGCCCATTATCCTAATCTCTCTCACTATTTGAGCCTTCTTCGCCACCAAAGCCATCATTAATTTCCCTGATGTCATTAGCCTTGGCCAAAACCCTAGATTTCCCCAATCCCAATCTCAATCCCAATCCCAAACCAACTCTTCTCTTTCCACTCCTCCCAGCTTCATACTACTCACAACCCTTTCCACTTGCCAGCGACTCTGGAATCCAAATATCGGGGAAAATTCACCATGCGAGGCTCGAGTGGATCCTAAGCGGAGGAGCAGAGGAGGAGGGAGAGGGTGGATGTGATGAGGTCGAGGAGGGTTTGGAGCGGGTTTGCTGCGGATGACTTCACTAGAGCTAAGAACGGGTCGTCGATGATGTGAAATTGCTAATGATACGGAGGCGGAGGAGCGGCGGCCATTAACATGTCAAACTGGGAAGGCGAGTCCTCCTCATCTCTCCACCCTATACTCCTCCTCCTCCTCTTCTCTCCACCCTAAACCCTAAACCTAAAATCCCAAATTGAAAACCCAATTCAACAACCCACAATCCAATCTCTACCTATCAACTCAAAATCGTTTCGTTTTCAAAATCCAGAAAGCCAATTTGGTCCATTTTTGCATACCCAAATGCCAATCTGATCGGATCTAATATTCCTTCATCCGGAACCCAAATAGGTCACCTGAACCTGCCCCCATCGAAGTGGAACCCAAGGCATTGGCGCCTCTTGGACCTTGTCTCGGCGGCATTCTTCGACATAGTGATTGTCTTCTTCCTCTTAGCCTTCACTCCTTTGGGCAACTCGCATGTTGCGTCCGGCCTCTAGGTTCTTCAATTTGGGTGAGGATTGTCGAATTGGGGTGGGTTTGGATTGTCAAATTGGATTGTCGAATTGGGGTGGGTTTGGATTATCAAATTGGATTGTCGAATTGGGGTGGGTTTGGATTGTCGAATTGGATTGTCCTTTTTTTTTCTTTTCTAATTTTTGATATTTTAACAAATAAATATATATTTTATCATTTGTTTTGTCTACATGGTGCCATGTAGTCCATGTCAGCATAAAAAAAGGGACTCACAAGTGCCATTTATGTATTTAACATATTTTTTTAATAGATTGTTAACAGTGAGTACTTAAATGTTGTGTTTTGATAGTTTGGGTATCTAGATGAAAATTTTCATAATTCGGGTATGAACTTGAAATGACCCTTATAGTTTGGGTACATTTATGTAGTTTATCTTTTCTTTTAAGAGGCACCTCACTTCAAGTTTATTTATAAAATGAATCAAGTTTAACATTAAATGATTATCAAAATTATACGATAACTACAAGTAATTTTTGTGTGTATCTTAACATCATCCAGGATTATTCATCATATTATAACATATATATATATATATATATTTATTTTTATTACATTCTAAACGGACACTACGTACATGATGGTATTCTCAAAACATACAAGAATTTCTACGGTAGCCCCGAAACACCCAAGAATTTCTCCAAATCTAGGTAAAGGGTGTCATTCCATTTTAATTTTATTAAACATACCTTAAACGAAGTAATAATTATATGGTATTGTAGCATAACCACGTGCGTATGCAATTAGCTTATTATAATATGAATTGATAAAATGGAGTACTATACTCTATATATGTAATTGACAACCCTGAAATTCACGTGGACGAGAATGCACTTCATTTTTGTACGTACGTAATTAGTATGTTATCATATCTATTAACAATTTAATTCTAATAAAAAATCAAAAAACTTATTAATCATTATAACAAATGCGACAAGTAAACTAAAATAAATTTAGTAAATAAATGCATAAATTCCTAAATAAATAACTTTCAACAGTAATCCCCATGCTACACAACTACACAAGTGACTTCAACTTCTACCAAATAATTCCTTCCTCAGTCGGTTTAATCCATCATATAACGACGCCAAGAATCGGAGATAACTTCACTCGCACGCACTAGACTGATTGACTCCTAACCCACACGTGTAACCAACGTAAGGGAATTGGACACGTGTAAGCCCCAGGTGGCTGACTAGCCGCAGCTGGTAAAGTCCACGTCACGTGGCCGTCTCTCACCCTCCGTTAAAACGCAGCCTCCCATTCTTCCTCCCGAGCTCTCTCTTTTCTCCTCGACATTCCTCCTCCTCTTTGCTCTTATTCACCTCGCGAAATCAACAAAACCCTAAAATTAAATTTAAAAAATTGAATCAAAATTGATTAAATTTCGCTCAGCTTTTGCAGATCTCGGGCTCTCGTTTGAAGCTTAAGAAGGCTCGCTTTCAAGTTTTGTTTCTCAGGTGAGTGGCCAACTCGTTCTGAGTCAACCCTAGGTTTTCTATGTAATCCCCAAACTTTGTTAATTGTATGCGTTCTTGGACTGGGTCGTTTTTTGTGTCCTGATTGATGTTTTTCTGCCATGGTTATTGGAGTTTTAGAGTTTTTGATTCGATTGTGCTGGATTTGTCTCTGCTTGGTTGCTGAGAAAAGATGGG
The DNA here is from genome assembly GCA_037349345.1 of Oemleria cerasiformis. Classification (NCBI taxonomy): domain Eukaryota; kingdom Viridiplantae; phylum Streptophyta; class Magnoliopsida; order Rosales; family Rosaceae; genus Oemleria; species Oemleria cerasiformis. Next base: position 11,231,599 of record JAZGTL010000009.1, on the reverse strand, counting down.
AAAGAGGAAGAAAATTGAAGTAAAAAGTAGAAAGATTTGTGTTTTGTGTTTTGTTGATGTTGTGCTTTTTGATAAAGTGAAAAACTTTCACCAAGTCTTAGTAAGGTTTTTGTTATAATTTTCTTAGGTTTCCTATCTTCTCCTCAGAAGCCAAGCGGATTACAAGAAAGCTGTGTTTTTGTTTGGTTTTGTTGATTTTTCTTGGAAATGTATGGTGTTTGTTGCTTGCAGCTTGGGATAGTTGAAGGTTGAAATTTTTGGCAATTTTTCGGGTAAAATTCGAGTAGCTTAGAGGGTTTTCTTGTTTAAAGTTCGAGCTCTGGGTCTGATGAGAATTGTTAGGGGAATGCAGAGATCGTTTCCCGAGGAGCAGAACGTACTGGGCTGGAAGAAAACCTTCAGCCGAGGGATTGGCGTGACTGCGCCCAAGGCTAGGACGCGTGACAAACATAACTCTAAGTTTGGGGTTTGGTGAAGGAGATTAGGCTAGGGTTTCTGTTGAAGACGTTTAGAGTTGAAATTGAATACAATGACTCGGATTCTGGTTCAGCGAGGTTCTTCAAGTGGTTCTTCTTCAAACCCAAGTCGTCCTTCTTCTTTGTCCGGGACTTCTTCTTCTTGGCCACAGCCACAGCTTAATAGTCCTCAGGTTCTTTCAGTTGTGAAAGATGAGGATATTGGAGAGGAGGCACAGGAACTGGTTATTGTGGATGAGCTTTCACAGTATTGTGGGAGTGGTGACAATAAGGCCGTGAAAAGTGATGATCTTTTGACGGAAAGTATTCGCAATGATGACAATGTGAGTTCAAGTGATGAACTAGCTGAGGGAGAGAAAGCTAGTAAAACTGACATTGCAAGCCCAGGGGATGTGATTAAAGGTTTAGGTGGGTTGAGGATTTCAGAAAAGGTGGCCGTTGAAAATATGGACTCGGGCAGGGATTCTTTACAAAATGTGATTGGGAGTACTCAGCCACCACCTCCTCCTGTCCCTCCCCCAAAACTTCCCTCAGCAAACACAATTAGGAGATCTATATCAGGAAGTTCAAATGCTGTGAGGATTGGACCTTCTAGAAGAGCGGTTGCCTGGCCTGTTGTTTCAACTAGGACTTCGCCAAATGGGTCGCGGCCTTCTTCTCCCCGGTCTCATGGTGAAGGCGAGGGATACAATAGTGCGGATGAGCAAAGCCCTTGCTTTGTTTCCTCCTACGATGATGTTGTAAGTTTGTTGTCCTCTCTCATGGGTTTTATTGCATAATTGCTAGTCATTTAGAATGAGTCAAAAAGTGTAGTATAAGATATTCTTCTTTTTTGGTGATTTTACTTATGTTATTTAAATTTTTTGTTTGTGGTTTTCTAGATTGGCCAGTCTAATTGCATCTCAAAGTTGAGCTTCCTAACTATTATTTACAATAAAGCAATACTTTGGGTGTTCTCGAACTAGAGCTGTTCTTGCATCGAAATGTATCCTAACATATTTCTTGACAAAACTATAATGCTTATATTGTTTGTTCTTTTTTCATTTCTAGAACTGTATTAAAGAAGAAAAGTATAATTAAAGAAGATCAGCAGTGCACAAAAGATAACAGGATACAAAGCTAGAATACAAGACTAAACATCTCTTGACCATAAAGAAACTTGAAATACTAATAAAACTTAGAAACTGAAGCTTCCAATATCAACATAATACAACACTGCTCCCAAATTAAGAACTGAAGTCAGGTGAATTTCTTTGAAATTCTTAATGAAGAAGCATCTAGGAGGTGAAATGTTTATTATTTTTAATTGAAGCTTTAAAGGTTGCAGTGTGCACCTACAATTTGGTGTTATCATTCGTTGGCTCTATTCTTCACTTCAAATTCAGAAATCTCAAATTGACATGTTAATTTTATGCCAGGAAAGAGAACGACAGTTTGAAATCGATATTAGACGCGCAAAAGGTTTTGAAGTGAAAAGGATGCTGGAGGATGGGAATTGTCTCTTTCGGGCTGTTGCAGATCAAGTTTATGGGGATTCTGAAGCATATGACTTGATCAGGCAAATGTGCATAGATTACATGGTATGATCCCTTATGCTATTTATGCTCAGTTTGGGTGCTGTAGAATACTGCTGATATGCATTTGCTACTTGTTAATTCTATAAGGTTAGGGCCTGTTTGGAAGTATGATTCAGCGATTTTGAATAGTATTGACATTTAAAAGTTTCATGTAAGAACTCAAGTTGTACCCTTCCTTTTCAAAAAATTCTCTTCTAGGGAGAAGCACCTCCCACATGCTTTTAAAAATAATCACTTACGTGATTTTAATTCTCATTTATATAACTTTTAAATCTTTTCCATAAAATCTTGTATGTGATTAGTGCCCTTCCCAAATCACTTCCAGAGGGATCATATTTCGGACAAGTAATGTTGCTCGCAAAAGATAACAAAAAGATTTGTCAATTTTCTTTACACATGTAATAATTGCTATATGTTTGGTTCTGGAACAGTGGGTTTTCGGGACAATGTTTTATAGTGGCTGAGATTGATTCATTATACCAATTTTCATGCGTTTGGTGGACGCAGTTGACAAATAATATGTTCAAGTTCATTGGTTCGAATGAGTCAGTAGATCCTCTGTTAATGGGCATCTCAAGTCTCCACAATCATTTTTTGTACTTTTATTGTTTTGTAGTCATTTATTTTAGAGTAAATTCATATCTATATATTAAAAATAGGAGAAACAAGAAATGAAAATATAAGAATGTGGGGGTGAGGAAACTACCATTACGTGGGTTGGGTTTATGATTTGTGAGTATATTTTAAATTTTTTAACTTAAATTATTAGTTTATTATTATTTTATCGCCATGATATTAAGCTGGGTTCTTTTTAAAATTTAGTTGAGCATAAAAAGGGTGGGTCTCTTTATCATAATCTCATCATTTAGCTGATGAATTTCCAAGGTTATCTAATTTGTACCAACTTAATGCCATAATTAAGCATGCTTGATGAAACTTAGTTCTCTTTATTTGTCCAGGAGCGAGAGAGGGATCACTTTTCTCAATTTATTACAGAAGGATTTACCTCTTATTGTAAGAGGAAAAGAAGAGACAAGGTATGTGGTACCAATATTTTATTGATGGTTATTCCTTTCTAAAAGGAGGGGAGGTGTGCCTAGACACATAAGTAGGCTCCATATAGTTTCTTACATTTGCTTCATGAATTCATCTCCTTTATTCCCAGAATAATGATAAGGTGGATGGAATGCTAATTGAGCCATGTGAACTTAAAGACGGGCGAAATTTATTGTAGTATAAGTTCCTCTTATTCGCCTACCCTTCCTCCTTTTTGTAGGCAAAGTTTCTTAACATTGGAGTGTTTTGTAGGAACAAATTATGCGTGCATGTGTTTAAATGAGTCAAAGATGCTGTACTTTCTGCTATTAGTCCGAGCTGTGAAAAATAGCTGGAAAGAGATAGTCAGCCAAATGGATGGTGATGTAATTCCCATTTTTATAAAATATAATAATGCGTGGAATTCTTAAAAAGGTGTTGTTTCTCCATAATAGAAGAAAAAACCAACTTAAGAATCTTAAAGTAATATGGAGATTACACATTATGTTGTAGAGTTTGTTGGCTCATGAAAATGTTTTAGGATAAAAGCCTAAGCACTTCTTCCATTCCCAGATTGATTCCCTACCTAGGTTTACACCCTCAAAGAAGTCTTCGCAAACCTAGCTTGGCGCCTTCAGAGAAGCAACTGCCCTAAATGGCTGTTGATTTCGGGGGAGAAAATTGACCTGTGTCCAGATGATAGTGTGAATATTAGGTTTCCTTTTTTAGTTCTGCATGCTGATTGTGAGAATGTGGATGGTCTAGAAGCTGAAATATGCTACATTGATGATCATCAAGGGCTGTCAATCATGTCACCAATCAAGGGTTGAATATATGATTTTATAATGATAGAGGCTTTAGTGTTGGCTGCTGACATCAGTAGTTGGTAAAAATAAAAAATACGCCCTATTTTAAATTTTCATAGGTCTTATCTCTAAGATTGCTGAGCAAAATGTGTACTTATCTGATAGCCTTTGAAGTGCTTGTTTTTAGTAATTTTATATTGCTATATGTTTCCGATTCATCATGTTAATATATTTCCTTAACTATGAATTTAATGATGATCTGTTGATTATCTGAGCCGATGGGTTTTCGCACAGAGTTTCCCCTCTTTGCCATTCTGGATGCTTAATAACTAATTTTACTGTGTCAGGTCTACGGAAACAATGTGGAGATCCAAGCCTTATCTGAAATGTATAATCGGCCCATCCATATATATTCCTATAGCACAGGTGTGATTTGTCATAGCTACATGATGTTTCTTACTTTGTTCTAGGGAAGTTTTCTGTTTTTATCATTTTACCATTTTTATTATTATACAAATTTGATGCAGAACCTATTAATATCTTCCACGGGAGCTATGATACTGACACACCGCCCCTACGATTAAGTTTCCACCATGGAAACCATTACAACTCTCTTGTTGATCCACGTCGTCAGACTATTGGTGCAGGACTTGGGTTCAGCTGTCTTCGTGGGGTGGGTGTATGTTCTTAATCATTCTATCTTCGTCTGGCTTTAATTGTGTTAGTCTATAATACCTTGAAGATACATGGATGACGTAGATTTTTCTTTCCTTTCTGACAGGATAAGAATGTCTTCGTATAAAACGATTAAAAGAAAAATTCAAAAGAGCCACTCCCTTTTAAATAATTTAATTACTAATTTACCACCACATGGCAGGTGTGCACTAGTGTTTCTTGTATAAGAGGAACGGTAGTTTTTTTATTTTTTTTTTCTTTTTTATTTTTTTTATTTTTTTTATTTTTTTATAAAATAAGAGAGGAACGGTAGGTTGGAAGCATTGAGCTATTTTGTTTTTTTTTTGTTTTTTAACTTTTTTGAGGTGGGAAAATATGGTACAATGATGATTTTGGGGATTGGCCACTCCAAAAAATGTCCAGTTATTAGTATCACTAACTAAAGAAGTTCAAAGAATGTCAGGAAGTGATCACCGGCATCATGTAATTTGCCTGTTATTCAAAATTTATGTCTCTATTTTTTGGATTGGAGGGGATTGGAAGGAAGGGATCAAGTATATCTGGTTTAACTGTTCAACTTACCCGTGATATTTCTTCTTTGGTTGCTGCAGGCAAATGTTGACAAAGATCAGGTCAAGGCTGCTATTAAAGCTCAACAAGACCAACAAATTGATAATGCAAGTATATTGATCTTGTGCATTATGATTTTCAAGAATATATGACCTGGAATATCATGATCATTTTTTCCCCATCTTTTTCCCTACTGACAGGCACTTATAGCTGAGGGGCGATTTTACTCAGATCTTGAGCTGACCGAGAAAGAAATTGAACGCATGGTGATGGAAGCTTCGAGGGCTGAGTATCTTGCAGACGACACATTCAAGCAACATCTTGGACGTAGAGAATCTTCCACTTCTGGTGCCGAGCCGTCATCTTCTGGAGCTAGTGAGTTATCCCCTTGTTTTATTTCTTTTTCTCCCCTCCATACGAGGATCATTAAACTGCTTTTTCGTGTGATATGTTTTAGAGAGCTCTTTGGGTATGTGCTTGAATTAAATCTATGATACTTTTGAATTTGAGACGATAGTGTTGCTGACAACGATGTCATGTGGACAGGATCATCAGGGAGTGAGACTAAGCTCGCCGGAGGGAGGGACCATGGTGCGCAGGATTGCGCCCTTAGCAGTAGTATGCAGGTGGTGCTATCGATGGGGTTCAGCTACCTGCAGGTGATTGAGGCTTACAGCATATTCGGAGATGACGTCGATTCCATGGTTTGCTACTTGTTGGAAACTAGCAGCAGTAGCAGGCGCAAGGGCAAGGCAACTGAATGAGGTGGTACAAATTACAAACCAAAAGAATATTATTTGCGAATGGTAGTGATATTGGTTGGCTTCTTCTTTGTCCCCAAACTCTGGTGTTGGTAAAGAAAAAATGTTCCTATTTTAGTAGAAGCCTGTGGATCTTAAATATGGTATCGTCTAAGTAAGTTCAATCAATAAAATGGATTTATTCCTCTGTTTTAGAGGTTTAGCAATGTTGTGTGGTAGGTAGTTTTCAGTTTTATTTTCGTATGAGGCTGAGTTTGATATTCATGTTGTATAATCCTCTTCTTCTCCAAACGTTGAATGAGTATTTAAGCATGTTTGTTCGAATCTCACAATTATCAATAATATTAGGTTCTGTTTGTTTCAGAAGAGGTGAGATTTGGATTCTATAACAAGGCTAAATTAGTTGTGTAAAACTATTCTAAGGGATGTACGGTAGGACTTGAACAAAAAGAAAGTGAAGAAAGCAGATGGGTTCTAATTACTGTACGTATGTAGTTAATTCATCCTTTTCCATTAATATATCATTTAGTTATTGTTAAGAATATTTGGTCGGAGTCGAATAGCAATGATCCGAAGAACTTCTTGTTTACACTATTTCGAAAACTCAAGGACTCAATCGTATGGTACATGATTTCCAACGCTAGCAGGAAAAGACCTCTCTTAGGAGGTTGTTGGTACAAGGTGACGGTCCAGATGTGGTGTCGACGACCACCACAGGTAGAAGGAGAATAATAATGAGATAGTGAACTCGAGGAAGACCCTTTTGTTCTCCAAATCTCTTGCTCGACTTGCAATTGTTGGACATAACTCTCTAACAACACTAGCTCCATGGCTACTTCCCACATCAACAGTGTTACACCTTAAAAGTGATGAACAAAGAATAACACTCATTTTAGACATAAACAATTTTACCAGATTGTTCCCTCCCTCTCACATACACAAAATAATTCAATAATTCAACTCTCTCCTTTAGCATTTAAAATCCCTTCTAAAACAAACGGAGCTTCAGAAGATATATGAATTTGATTTGGGATAAGAAGGATCCGACTAGATGTGGTACAAAAGAAATGCAATTGAAATTACTATATGTCCAAAATCCTTTGAAATTTATTTGCATTCTTCAATTTTCTTCTTACTCAAATCCTTGCATAGCTCAATTAAAGTACTTTCAATAACATATTTAGTATTTTTATGAAATCTTATTCCAAATTCTTCTTAAGACAAACAAAGCCTTAGGGTCCATTTGGAAACAAGAATTTGGATTTGGATTTCAAATGAAATTCTCTTGTTTTGCAATCTAAATATTTGTTTGTGGATTTTAAATTCCTTCATTTAAAATGCATTATTTGGGAAACAAATTTATTTGTAATGATTTGAATTGAGGATTTCAAATAAACAATTTCATTACACAAATTGAAAATAATAATGTCAAAATGACTCATTTTTTATTTAGCTAAATGGGTATTATTACTAATCATAACCATTAAGACATAGTTAATAGTGTAAAAAAAAAAATTTAATTTTTTTTCGTTTTAATATTTTTAAAGATTAAAATACCTAAAAATAATAATATAAATTGAAACTAAAGCCTGATAATATTTACGTATACTTTCTATACCTTATTCCTATATGAAGCAGTTTCTATACTTGATAATATTTACGTATACTTTCTATACATTAATATTTAAAAAAAAATGAAAGAAAATGATGAAAAAAAAGAAGGATTAAAAAAACAGAAGGATGAAAAGAAAAAAAAAATAGAAGGATGGAAAAAAAAAGGATGAAAAAAACATGAAAATAAAGATGTTTTTGGTAAAGAGATACTAGAAAAAAAATGATGAAAAAAAAATGAAAAAAAAGGATTGAAAAAAAGATGAAAAATAAATGGAAAAATAAATGAAAAATAAAGATGTTTTTTGTCATGTTTGAAAACCAAATCCACTCAAATGACTAGTTTTAAAAGTCATTTTAAATTCCTATATTTGAACTTATGAAATCCCCTATGGATTTGGATAAAATCCAAACCCTCAACTTAAAAATTCATCCAAACATAAGAATTTGGAATTGGAGAGCTCAAATCCAAATCCAAATCCATGGGTATCCCAACAACCCTTAACGTTGTCAAATAACTTCTTAGTTTTATATTAACAACTGATGTAACAAATAAACAAAACTAAAAAGTTGAATTAATTAATTGGTGGCTCATAGTACAAGGCTACTAGCCTTTTTCCTTGTTCACTAAGGTGATTTTTTTTTGAAGCATCACTAAGGTGATTGTGACAAGACCCGTTTCGGAAATAAAAGTTAGAAAATGAAACTAATTTTACAATCAGTAATTACGGATTTGAATAACGTGTGGTTTTGGGCTAAAGTACGAAGATGGACTTTAGAAAAAGCACAAAGAAGACAATTGGGTCGTGAACTAAAGAATTGGATTTACAAAATTTACCGTTTTGTCCCTGAATTTCCCAAAGGCCTGAAAGTGACTTTTCGATCGAGGACTCTTTTGAGATTTTTCCTTACACCACTACGTAGGTCTCAAGCTCACGAGTACGTAGATAGGTGGCACGCAAAAATCGGAGTCCGAGCGAGAAAATTACTGGTCTAAAACAGTCGGGACGTATCGGTAATTTTAGAAAAGTTTAAATTATATATTTCTAACACTCTCTCTCCTCTCCCTATTGGTTATCATCTATCTCTCTCCTATCATAGTCTCTCTATCCCTCGAAAGACTTTGCAAGGAAGCCATGAACGCCGCCCTTGATCGACAGCGACCCATACCCTCTAACCAATACCATCCTCTTCGTCTCACTCTCACAAACCCAACCGTACTAACAATTGAAGCCGTCGACCATCGTACGTGGGGCAACAAGCCACGAAAGGAAGAGATTATCACACCTTTCGAGGCGATTTTCGGCCACCACAGGTAATGGTTTTCGATTTGGACCTCATATTTGGATTCATGGGATTGAATAGATGGATTTAGACTATTGGCTTGTAGTTTTTGGTTGAGTATTGAAGAAATGAGAAAAAACTTCAAACGACCAACAATGGTGTTTCTGACCAGGTGCCGGTGAGAAAGACTACAGGAGGTAGAGGGCGATTGAACCCTATAGTCGCACCCCCTTTGGACCCCAGGGCGTGTGAGGTCGTGTAGGCCCCACCCTAGACTCCCGGTGACTCGTGTTTTATGTAATTCAACGTTCTAGAGCCTTTGGTGCAGGTTTCGGGTCCATCAGAGTTTGTTTGGGTGCTGTTTGGGATGGTTTTAGTCATTTTAAATGTGTTTTCGGGAGCGAGTGAACTCCTGGAAAATAGGGAGTTTATATTAATGGTCTAAGGATTTATTATTAATATTAATTGCCTTGTTTTGCGAGGTGATATAATGTTGGAGAGTTCGAATAGTCATATGTGACAGGACCCTTCCTGAATTTCCCTCGAAACCCGGGAAGAACCCTACTCCCGTCTAACAACTTAAAGAAATTCCCAGAATACCCCTAAGTCCTTGCAATTAATTATGAGAATTCTACCAAAAATCTGGCAGAATCTCCCCTTAAGGACTGGTTAACCGTCTTAGCCTCTCGACTGAGCAACCGCACATGTGGCTAAACGGCTTGGTCATGTCAGGGTAAGAGCCAATGCTTCGCCACAGATCACAATGTGAGAACCCCTGATCATGATTCGAAGTTTATAGCCCTCTGCTAACAAGCTCTGATACCAAGTTGACAGTAGGTCAGACACTGCTGAAACCTCAAACCAGTGGTGGCCCTACAGGGTAACCTTACGAACTTGTTTTACGCCCCAGCCTCTCGACTGACAGCTTTTAACACAAAATTTTAATACCTGAAAATACCCTTAACCTTTATAAACATTAAATAATTAAATTTCTGGGTCGTTACAGTATGGATCGAGACGAGGCTCGTGCAGACTCCGGGAAGGAACGTCTCTAAGTACGTGCATTAGTGGATCCGGTCGGCTGAGCTCTCCCCGATGGACTGTGATTAGAATTCTTCCTTCACTCATACTTATATGATTTTATCTGATTGCATATGTGGTGATTGGCATGTGAATTGAATAGTTATTAGTTGAATGGTGTTGAATGTTTGGTTGAGTAAATATATACTTAGGGAATTTGGGAAATTATAGTAGGTCATATATGATTGAATGTGACATACTTTAGGATGATTAGAATAATCATGGAAATGAGTTGGTGATGAATGTCTTGGTTGTGTTGCTTGATAATGTTTGGTTAAATTATTATGTTAGGATGATGTTAGAGATCCTAGACGATGCCACGAGCTAGATTTAGAGCCTGGCATGTGATTAATATTCTTACTTAATGGTAGTAACTCCTATGGAAATTTTGTTGATAATAGGAAATAAATAAACAATATGCCAAGGGTGACTTTAAGTCCCGACATTATGTGATTACGTTATTAAGGATGGTGAACCCTACAAAGGTAAATACTCCGTAATGAGTATAAACTTATATTATAGTGATATATCTCGAGGATAGATTCCGAGATATAATTATAATATCGATGAAAGGTAAATACTTCGAAATGAGTATAAACTAGTACTATAGGTAATATCTCGAGGGTTATTTCCGAGATACGAGTTAAGATATTCGAGTCAAGAGTAAGGGTGGATATCGATATGAAACGAAGAATACGATGATTTTCGATAATCGAGACAGATGTGGTAAATGATTGAGATGCTAGCGCCGAGGAGTCATGTCGGACTACCACATGAGTCAGAGTCTAGATGTTAACGCCGAGGAGCCATGTCGGCTTAGCACATGAGTTAGTGATGAGATATTATGGCCTAGGCATGTCGACCCAGTACATATGTCTGGTGTCAGTGTCATGTGTCATGTACGAGTCTGTTGTGATGCTACAGTCAAGGGACATGCCGAATTAGCACATGTTGAGTCATAGTATTCCCACATGGTGGTCGCTGGTGTCGTACCTGTCTGTAGGCCACAAACCAGTCCTCCCCGTGATCGTTCACCTGTGCTCGCTCTATACTAGTTAAACAGCGCCAATCCTATCCCCGACCTCTTATGAGTCTATGTGTCCCAGAGCTCCTAGGGGGACTTGTGGTGATGGTGCTTGCACCCAATCCTTCACGTGGTTGTGGTACGAGCGAAGACACCAAGTTCTGTCACGTGCGCGTGACTCGTACGACTACAGTGCCGTTGTGATACTTGAGATGATGACTAAGTCATGATATGCCATCCTAGGGATATGCCGGCTGATGAGATATGATAGCCGAGGTGACATGCTGGCTTGTATGATATGCCTACCGAGGGATATACCGACTGATGAGATATGATAGCTAAGGTGACATGTCGCCTTATATGATATGCTAGCTGAGGGATATGTCGACTGATGAGATATGATAATCGAAGTGACATGCCGGCTTATATGATATGTCAGCCGAGGGATGTGCCGGCTGAGAGATATGATAGCCGAAGTGACATTCCAGCTTATATGATATGCCAGTCGAGGGATATGCCGACTGATAAGATATGATAGCCAAGGTGACATATCGGCTTATATGATATGCTAGCCGAGGGATATTCCGACTTATGATATGATGATAGCCGAGGATTAGGCCGGCTGTTATGAGATGATATATGCCCATATGAGATACGGTAGCCGAGGGACTTGACAGCTTGTACGATATGGTGACGGGTTGTCATGACTAGTGATTAGAGTTTATGTGCTAGAGAGGGTACGTTCGTTATCGAGGTCAGTGGGTATGGTGTGTCCGGTGACCCCGATTGACAAAATTTCGTTGTGTGTATGTTGTGACAGATGAGAGAATAGATATCGGTCGTGGAGAGATGACGATATCGAGATAGTACTATTCATGTTATCCATGAGTCATGGATGCGTCATCTTCAATGTGTGAAGATTCAACTATGAATGTTAGTTAGTAAATCATTTTGTGATTGAGTTGTGCATGACTATGTTGAATGATTGCCAACCATGTGGGGTTAATTCATTGTTATATGATTATTTTATATTGTTGTGTTACTTGTTGAGGGGCTAGCATATGTCTTATGGAAGGTTCACTCAGTTTGTTTGTTTGCACCCCTCAGGTTTCAGGTGAAGATTTGTGATGATGAGGAAGGAGTCACATGGTGACAACTCTAACACCACTCGTGAAGGGTGTAATAAGGTAACAGTCAGGGTAAGTATTGATGCTTTAATTATGATCATAAATAAGTTTAATTATGCTCTGGGTTGTCCGCTGTTGCGGTGATACGGTAATTTAGTGTTTACTATTTTACCTTTCACTAGACTTTCTAAAATGCATCGTTTTAGTTGGCATTTCGTCACATGGACTCAGCGTCCATGGTGTAACAGATTGTGCTTGCTAAGTAAGTTTTTTATTTGGAGAACTTGTCGATTAAGTTAGAATATGTTTAGTTATTAGTATTATAATTTAGTGGTATTTGTACATATTGTGTAATAGAAGGTCTTAGGTTTGGGTTAGAGATTCGTAAAGAGTAAAGCAAAGACTCAATGTATATATCAATATGTATATATCTAATATCTCCTCTCCTGATATTGTGTACAATATAAATACGATAATTTAGTAGTATTTTTTTCCTTATTGTATAATGAATAGTTTTGATTCAATTATCGTTAAAGATAAAGTCCATAATAGAAAATATATAATCTCCATCCCAGTCTTGTTTTCTCTATAGTAAAGAACATGATTAATTATTTTTGGCTTGACAAAAAAAGACATATTTAATTTTGATCAGTCCATGGAGGTTATTTTTAAAAGGCGGGAAAATAGCAAAACTTCTAGAAGTTTCGCGGAAGAATTAGAGGGTATTTTCGTCATTACAAATAACGTCGTTGCTCAGTCACTTGAGAAAGAAGGTTTTTAGTGGGACCCTTTCACCTTGCATAAAACTAGGCCCCTTTCTCTTCCTTCTTCCTCTGACTCTCTCGCTTTGCTCCCGTAGTCTGGAAAACGACTAAGTAAACAAAAATTTATATGAAATGTCACCGAATGGGAAATTAACGCCGAATCTGGACAAGCAGAGCACGAAGATTCTGAATCTCACCGTTCTCCAACGAATTGATCCCTTCGTCGAGGAAATTCTCATCACTGCGACTCATGTCACCTTCTACGAGTTCAACACTGACCTCAGCCAATGGGTTTGTTGCTGTTTCCTCTAAATTTTCTTTTTTCTAATATTTTTAATTTCGATTCTTCTCTGATTGCATTCAACTGGTTGTCTGTGTTTTTCAATTTTCAGAGTCGAAAGGATGTCGAAGGATCTCTCTTCGTCGTCAAGAGGTGATTAATGAGCTTTGGTTTGCAGAATTTGCTGTGATCTGTTTTGGTGTGAATCATCATTGGTATTTGCTAATTTTGGGGTTAACTTAACTTCGTTGCTGTTTTTTCAGGAATTCTCAACCTCGGTTTCAGTTTATTGTGATGAACCGGCGGAATACGGGTGAGTTCATTTGCTTTGTGTTCTAATTCCATATGTGTTCCATTTGGTTGCACTTGTAATTCTCATAGGTTGGAACTTTAATTGGTATTTGCGAATGGTTTGTTCAGATTTTCTTGTCACAAGTTGAGCTTGATTGTTTATTAGTTTATAGAGGCTTAAATTATTAAACTTGACTGATGGAAAATTTGCTATAGTACTATTAATTTAGGGTTTAGGGTTTAACTTAGAAAGTAAGTACAATGTTACACAGTAGAAAAAAGAAAACAAAATGTAACATCTTGAAGTAGTATATGAACTCTTGGGTGTCCTTCCCTTACATCTGGCTTGGCTTGACCTGAGCAACCTGCTCTGATATCAAATATCATTAGAACCAGTAACACATCATTACTGGAGTATGGACCCTACTTTGCCGAATCTTAAACCCTTTGCATTTTCCGCTGCGTGTTGGCTTGTGCTATTGGCGCTCCATGTTTAATATATTGGTGGTACATGAAAGGTTAACCACCAAGAGGACTAAGTATTTGAGCAGTGAGATTAAGAGAAGAAAATTCATGTACTTGAGGCCTCAATATGATCTTTTGATATAGTTGTCCACCTTTCTAGTATTTTTCTGATGTTGTTAGATCACATTACTACGGTATATGATCGACCAAGAGTACCAAGTTTAATTAATGATATCGTTTTTTAACTTTTTTAACATGGCATGCATTTATGTTTGATTTTTCTCAATTTCTGTATATTAACATAAGTTGGTATATTTGCATAAGCAGAAAATTTGGTAGAGGATCTTTTGGGAGATTTTGAATATGAAGTCCAGCTTCCATATCTATTGTACCGAAGTGCAGCCAGAGAGGTCAATGGTATTTGGTTCTACAATACAAATGAATGTGAGGATGTGGCAAATCTCTTTAGCAGGTATTGTTTTCTTCTTGAAGTTTAAGTAAATTGAAAAATCAGAATCTTACTACTGTCATTGTATTTGATTTTAGATTGTTTTATTTCTTAATCCATTCTAACTTGTATTCATAAATTTACAGGATACTTAATGCATATTCCAAAGTCCCTCAAAAGTCAATGGTGTCATCAGCACAGAGGTAAGTTTTAGTTCATCTCTAGTTAGCACAGATGTAATTATAACTTTGGGAACATTGAAATGTATTGATTTCTGTCGAGTTCTGAAATCTGTGGCATTCAAAATTTTTTTCCTTGCGTGATAATGGTATATGATTCGTCTTGAAGAATGATATCTTCTTTCATGTACTTATGCGAGTTGGGCTATTACACAATTTCGTTTTCATAAAACCCTTGCAGTTTTTCATCCATATACTGGTCTTAAGACAATAGGATTAGAACCACTGAGTTGTATTATTGAAAATCCTACGTGTTCAGTTGTGTGACTGTTTGTTTGCAAAATATATGGGGTTTATTCTACTACAGCAGTAAGCTAAACTTCGTGGACGACCATTTTGTTACAGTTGATCCTGCCCTACTTCTGCTAAGAAGTTTTGTTATGCTAATGCCATTCCCATATTTTGTAAAATCCCTTAAACAGTTTTAGTTGGATATGAAACAGAGATTCTTAGTTGATAATAAAATGAGCAGAAGTACAATAGACGGAAAAAGGGTTCATAAGAAAGAGAATCACAAGCTTTAACATCCAACTATAAACTAACAACACAAAACAATCATATCATTCATGCGAGGAACCAGAAACTATCCAATCTGCATGACTAACAAAAAAATTGAATATCCCAAAATCTGATAGAAGCAAGGTAAAGTGATACCGAACGAACCCTTACACCCATAAGAGTGTATAATTCATGATTTCCCCATAATTTTAGCTTGCATACTTCCCTTTTGACACCTGATAACTTACTCTTAACTCTTTCATATTTGTTTGTATATATTTAGTCTGGTTATGATAACAATTGAAGGAAAAGACGTGTTCATTTGTAGTGATTATGAGGAACTGGAGCCAACTATGGCGGTTATGGATGGTCCTTTGGAGCCATCATCATCAATTGCCTCCCGGGTCACAGATGTTCCAGATGATCCTGCCTTTGTGAACTTCTTTAATGTATGTTCTCTTCCCCTTGATGTTCTGAAGTTGTGGAAATTTTCTGGCCTTCATATTTGTTTCTATCTCTCTCATAGTAATAATATAGGGGTTTTCTCTTTTTCTTTGGGTCTGTCCAGAATATGATTCTGATAATGAACATCAGTGATGGTAGCTACCTCCTATTGGTATGCTGGTGTGCGTTTGTGTGTATGTTATTTTAGGAGTTTTTATTCTTACCATGTGGGTTATGTGATGATTCCAACATGATTTTCAAAATTTTATAGCATTAACTGTCTAGTGTTTCACGAGTTTCTAAATTTTATGTCGTTGCTTCAGGAAAGTTAATTTTTCCATACACAGTAGTAGAATTAAAATGTTTTGCTTGTCTAACCATTTCTGCTTTATGTACCTATATTGGTTGACCCTAAACTTCAGTGATAAGTAGTAAGATTTGAATTGTTGGTTCTCATCCTTTATTAAAAAAAAATCGTATTAAACAATAACTACAATTGAGTGCCTCCTTAAATGCATTTGGTTTGTTTATTTTACATTTTAATAATGCATGTGTGCATATGTTCTTTTTACTGCCTCAATGCATGCTTGCATATACATAGTTACATACATTAACACAAGAGTGTTCTTGTGTCGATTGAGTTACATGCATGTTCACCATACCTGACTAAATTTGATGATAATTGCAGGGGGCTATGACTATTGTGAATTCTTCAACCACACAGCTTTACGAGTCTTCTTCGACAATCTCTCTAACTTCCCATCCAATTGGTGTTGCCCCTTCCACTGTTCCTAGCATGCAAATACCATCTGCTCCACTTTTATCATCTTCAAATTTAACTCCTTTCCTTGACATCCCTGAACCCCTCAGCAAAACCAACATGGCAACTAATCTTGTGAAACCATCTTCGTTTTTCTTTCCACTTTCATCTTCAGCAACAGTGATGCCACCTGTATCTTCCGCTATGCCTACTGCTCCTCTTCTTCACCCTGCTGTAAGTCTACAACGTCCATATGGTGCTCCTTTGTTGCAGCCTTTTCCACCACCAGCCCCTCCACCATCTCTTACTCCTTGTTTTCCTGCTCCGAACTATGGGCCGGTTAACAGAGATAAAGTTCGAAATGCACTCATGCTGCTTGTGCAGGTTAGTTTTTCAGTACCAACGTGTCATAGTTAAGATTGCTCTCATTCTTTTAGAAGTGTGAAAATCTCATGTTTTCTATGTTCTTTAAAATCATTCACACATATTGTGGCAAGCGTTTTAAAATGCACCAGAAACATTTAGAGTTTAAAGAACAAGAAATATTGGGAACTGGTCGAACTATTGATAGGGTATGTAAGGAAAACCAATACCTAGTTTTATAATACCTAATGTCTTTTTCCCAGAAGACACATCCCTTTGCATTAAAATTTTGATCTTTAGTATGTTTGATAACCAATATTAAGGAGATTATTACATACGTGTAATTTTGAGAGTCAATTCTTGGAATTGCTCGATTTTGAGTGGTGCATTGATCTTTAGTGTATGAAGTGGCAGGGTCATCTATAAATTAGATTTATTCTTTGGCTGCACAGCATAGAGTATGGGGACTTTTTTTGCTTCTGGGATTTGTTGTGCCATTTTTGTGAATAAAGAGTTCAGCTACTGTCTTTCTTGCACATAATTTACCTTGTTGTCATTACCTAATATCCAAAACCAGGAAATGTGCACTGAAAGTTTCTCTCTTATCTCCTTTTTTTTTGTTCTGGTAATTTCAACCTAGTTGTCGAAAAATGATTTTTGAAAAATCGCACAAGTTAGTTGACAAAACAGTAGTTGCAAAATTTGTTCCCAGCTTTTCAAGCTTTGTATAGTAAGGATTTGAAAGCATTGCAAGTAATCTAAAAGCAAGCATGAACATGGGCATAGAATTTGGCTGAAGTATGTTATGCGCTTCCTTCATCCTTTTTCTTGTCTGTCCTGGATACCGAGTCATTGCCTAGCTGGAGTGTGAATTAAGCTCATCTCTAAAGTTTATGTTCCTCTTAATTACGATGATTATTAACTTTTGATGGTGTGCTGTGCATCTGCTGTAGGATAATCAATTCATTGACATGGTGTATGGAGCACTCGTGAAAGCGTACCACGCGTAACATTTTGGGAGAAGCTTTACCATGAGCATGTTAAAATGCAGGCCACTGAGCACACCTATTGGAAGCGGCATGCAATCAACAAGCTGGATTGTTTTTGTTCATTTATGTAGATCTTTTCTTATCTTCTGTCCCCCTTTGTTGGTACGCCTTCAAATGTGTGTTTGTATGTATGTATAGAATTTCAATTCTCTTTCTCATGAGAGGAGAGTACTTCAATATATAGATTATAGAGGTATTTTGAGTTCCTAATTGTATTTCCCATATACATTTGAATGTTTAGTTAGTCTTACTCTTATCTTAATTCTGAGTACCTTTTTCTCATGTTCATCCTTTGAACCCTAGATTTTAACGTCGTTTGGTTTTGGTGTCCTTGGCAACAACCTAGGTAGCCCTCCATTGTCCTTACGCTGCTTTACTCCACCAAATGGACTGACGAAACCAAGTAAAATAATTTGGGTTTAGGGAACAAAAACCATGCAATCCAAAATAAAAATTAAACAATGAAGAGGCTTATGACAAAAATTAAAAAATAAATAAATAACCTAGAGGCAGAAAATTTTGTTTTTAGGTTTCAACTTTGTTAAAAAAGAAAAAATTTTAAATTCTTGAGCTTGTACGGTAGAATATTTTAAGTTTAATTTATTTGTAACTAAGAAGTTTCATATTCGACTTCCATAAATAACGATGATATATATGTGTAGTTTAATCCAAATTTTCCTTCCTAATACCATTTTAGTAAAATAAAAGCAAGGATAAATTATTATAGGCTCCTTGACAGCCAACTGTTTTACTTGAAAACTTTTAATCATTAATATTAAAACTTATAAGTCCCTTGTTTACAACATGTTTAATAACACATCCCTGAGTCAAATTAGATTGGGTGTTTCCAATTTTACCCTTCCAATGTGTTTTCAATTTTACCCTCCTTTTATAAAAAACTAATCATTAATTAAAGGATAAATTACTAACTAATACTTTATAAGATTGTATTTTACTTAAAACACTTTTATAATTAAACTTATATATTACAATTGATTTTTTTTTTCTTTAAAAGCAAGAATGAAATTCGTGTTGTCTGAGATTTAATGGTAGAGTATAGAAAGTTTTAGGAAGGGGGTGAGGGGTGTTTAGGTAGAGATGGTGGTGGAAGAGTTTATAACTTAGAATTTAGGATTTAATTCTTGGATTTTGTGCCAAAATCCAAGAATAAAATCTTAAATCATAAGCGATGAACATAATATTTTAATATCGGATAATAAAAAATTTTCAAATTTAAAGTTTAAAATTATTTTTGAAGAATTCTTACTTTTAATTATCTTGTTTTAAATTGGATTGTCATTACATTACTACTTAAAATGAACAAGTGAAAAAAGAAATTTATAAATGAGAATCATAAAATAGAAAGGAAAAAAAACAAAAAATATATTAAAGTGAGGCTGATGGGTGATTTTTGGGTAGTTGCACCCTGGGCGTTGTCGATGTCGAGCTGCAATTGTTTGGCTCTTCAGTGAGCGCAGGCCTAAGGAACTGCCAATGGCAATTTCGTAAATAACATGCATTTTCTGTGCATTTTAAATGAAAATTATCTTGATTTTTCATCAAAGGACCGGGGCTTTCAATTGTTGGGATTCCAAGTTTTTCAATGCATAGTATAATTGCCAAGGGTGTACAAATAGATAGCCCTAAAAATATAGACATGAGCGAAATGTTAAAAAAGAAAAAAACTACAGTGCTATACTTGTAATTTTAAGATTTATTTTCAATAATGGTGTATTTGGATGTGAGAAAAAGACATGATTTTAGCCAAAATTAAGAATTTTAAAATTCCCACATATTTTTTTATCGTAAGTTAATATGAACTTTATAACTCAAAAATCTAAATTCGAAATTTTGAAAAGAAAAAAAATGAACTTTGAAACTACAATCTCATATTGTGAGTCATATCAACCTTACCATAGAAAAATCAAAGCAAAAAAAGAGAAATTTCAAATTCTTTCTTCAACCCATAATATCAAATACTATAATTTATATAACTTTATAATTCCAAAATACAACCTCGAAATTTGGAAGAAAAAAATTGAACTTCAAAATCCTAATCTCATATTATGAGAGTTCACACCAACATTACCATAGAAAAATTAAACTAAAAAGGGAGAAAATTCAAAATTCTTTCTCCAACCCGTAATATCAAACATTAGAGTTCAAATCAATCTTATAATTCCAAAATAAATCTCGAAATTTTGAAAAGAAAAAAAAATGAACTTTGAAACCCTAATCTCATATTTTGGTAGTTCACATCAACTTACTATAGAAAAATCAAACTCAAAAAGGAGAAAATTCAAAATTCTTTCTACAACCCGTAATATCATACGCCTAAATTTCATATAAACCTTATAACTGCAAAAACCAAACTCAAAATTTTGAAAAAAAAAAATTGAACTTCGAAATCTCAATCTCATATCGTGAGAGTTTACATCAACATTACCATGGAAAAACCAAACTCAAAATGGAGAAAATTCAAAATTCTTTCTCCAACCCGTAATATCAAATGCTAGAGTTCATATTAACCTTATAATTCCAAAATCAAATCTCGAAACTTTGAAAAAAAAAATAATTGAACTTCGAAACTCTAATCTCATATTGCATAGTTCACAGCAACTTACTATAAAAAAAAAAAAATCAAACTCAAAAGGGAAATAATTCAAAATTCTTTTTCCAACCTGTAATATCAAACCCTTAAAGTTCATATAAACCTTATAACTGCAAATACCAAACTCGAAATTTGAAAAAAAAAATTGAACTTCGAAACCATAATTTCATATTGTGAGAGTTCACATCAACCTTATTATAAAAAAATCAAACTCAAAAAGGAGAAAATTCAAAATTGTTCATCCCACATGTAATATTAAATGCTAGAGTTCATATAAACCTTATGAAGAAGATTTCTCCTCTCCCTTCAACTTGGATAGTTTTGAATTTGATTGATTGATATATGTTGTGGACTCGATCGATCTTGGCCCGCTTCGTATAAATAGTGATAAGACCCCTCCCGAATTTCCACTTGAAACTTGTGAGAAGCCTTGCTCCCGCCTGACAACCTCTGTAAAATTCCAAAGCCTTCTCGAAATGCCCTCATACTACCAACCAAATCTTATGAGAATTCAACTGAAAATTTGGTAGAATCTCCCCTATAACGGGTCAAAACCGACTTCCCCCTGTCAAACGAAGGATTCAACACAAATGAAAAAAAAAAAAACAGTCCAACTAAAACAACAAACTACCACACATCCGAACTCCAACTACTAAGTCCTCGAAATAATTTACAATACCCAAAAGTGGATCAGAGCAACCTAGGTAATCCTTAACTTTACAGAAACTAATGAAAGTCCTACGTACTGGTGGTGCAGCAAAAGATGATGTCTCCTCCTAATCTTATCGCCTCGTCCCACTACGACCTGGAGGGCACAAAACCAAAGTAACTGTGAGCGGACAACAAACAATGTCGAAGCGTACACATGCTAATAAAGTGATAATAATAATAAAAATAATGTTAATTAGGTTAACCCACCTCGTGGTTAATCATATTACATTAAGACCCACCATACATATATATATACATAAATATATGTATATACATACAACTTACTGGAGTACCATTCAATTACATAGGTGGAACCCTCGCCATATCCAACTGTACATGCCATCGTAATGAACCGGCTGAAGCCGATATCCCGGGTCGTAGCCCCACATCCTAGTCGTAGTAGTCATCCCCGAGCGGTCCTAGCTCATCCCGATCCGTAGCGCAATATCCCAACTCATCCCGAGCCGTAGTTTAATATCCCAATTCATCCCGAGCCGTACCTTAATATCCCAGACGGTTGGGCATGAGCTGGAATATCGAGTTACGACTCGAGATGCTCATGATGAGCCAAAATATCGAGTTATGAATCGGGGTGCTCAAGATGAACCGGGATATCGCGTTACGACTCGGGGTGCTCAGGATAAGCCAGGATAGCCAGTTTCGACTCAAGGTACTCAGGATGAGTCAGGATATCGAGTTACGACTCGGGGTACTCAGGATGAGCCGAGATATCAAGTTACGACTCGGGGTGCTCATGATGAGCCGGAATATCAAGTTACGACTCGGGGTGCTCAGGATGAGCCGGGATATGGAGTTAAGACTCGAGGTACTCGGGATGAGCCATGATATCAAGTTACGACTCGGGGTGCTCAAGATGAGCCGGGATATCGTGTTACGACTCGGGGTAAGTTTGTGAGACTCAATTCAACCAAGTCGGGTACCTTCGTCATCAAGGTCAGTGGGTGGTATGGGCGATGACCCAGATTGACGAGGAATTGACGGTTCACACGAGGGTGACTTGCCAAATGTCTTGTTAGCTTACGGAGGAGGTCCTCCGAGGTAGTTTGTGAACTACTGGTATATCCTTTGTCTGATAGGTAGGTGAAGGTTAATCAAGTACAAATGAGGTTTTGTTGGAACCCCCTGTTAAGTTCACTTGATGTTTCGAAAGATTAAGGGTATTTCAGGTATTAAATATAAACCTTAACGGTTCGGTTTGGATTCCAACGATTTTTACAATGAAAATCCAAAATCAAACCGTTACTAACGGTTTGGATTTTCAAACCATCCGGTCAAATCCAAACCGGAGTGCTAATAACGGTTTGAATTGAATCGGTTTCCAGTTTCAACTTATTTATGCCCACCCTAGTGTGACCTATACGATATGCACAACCCAAACTTATAACTACGTAAGTATGTATATTATGTATAAATATGTATGTTATGAGAAATATTGAAGACACATATGATGAAGAGTAATTTAAGGTTAATAAGACAGTAGGTTGGATGAAGTAACATTTCTAATTTGTCCTTCCATAACCATCGTTTCTAGGTTGGGGAAACTCTTTCTTTCTTTAAAAAATTTCCATTTTTTTGGTTGGTAGTGGCAGTGGAAGTATCACCCTTTAATTCCTTCCCCCTATTCTTTTGCAACCTTAGTATTTTCTGGTCGTAGATTTTTTTTCGCATTTTGAGTTTAGGAAAAGTGGGTCACAATTCCCCTAGTACAGTCCAATATCCGATGTCTGCCGAACCACCACTATATGTAATGACCCGAACCTTAACATAAATTTAATTGTAAAACTAAATTAGAAAAGGACAATTTTACCTCAGATTTATGAGGAGTTCGAAAGTTACTTTTTGTTTGGAGACACTTTTAGAAGTTTTTCTTGGACCGTTGCGTAGGTCTCGAGTTCACGAGTCCGTAGACAGGCGGCACGCGAAAATCGAAGTCCATTTGAGAGAGTTATGGGTCTAGAAGTCTTAAGGGTAAATTAGTAATTTTGGGAAATGAGATATTTATAAAATGTCACTCTCTCTCATCCCTAGATTGGTCAGCATCCCCTCTTTCTCGTCACCTATTTTCTCTCTCTTTCCTTCGCCAACCACCGAAACCCCACCCTTACCCTCGTCGTTCTCGGCCAAACCGACCGCCACCACTTACATCATCGTCTTCCTCCCCTCATCGCGATCTCTGTCGTACTAGGACCCAAGGGCGACGACCAGTGTACCCCGAGAATCGAGGAGGAGAAGTTTTTGTACTTCCCGATCAATTTTTGGCCACCACATGTATGTGTTCTCAATTTGGACTTGAGATTCGGGTTCCTGGGCTCGAGTAGATGGATTTAGACTATTAGATTGTTAGATTTGGTTGAGTTTTGGAGTTTTTAGGAAGCTTGGAAAACTGGGCGGCAATGGCGATTTCCAGCCAGCGAGCGCCGACGTCGGCCATCCGAAGGGAAAAGGCGACTACGAGCTGCAGTCAAGCACAACATGCTAGTGGTGCACGTGGGGGCGCCTACAAGGCGCATGCGAGCACTTGAGAGAGCCGTTGGCCTTCTATCGGCGCGTGGGGCCGACCCTCGATCCACGTCGGCACATGTCATATGTTTTTGACGTTCCGAACCTATTGGCGCAGGTTTCGGGTCAATCGGAGATAGTTTAGGGAATGTTTTAGTCGTCCAATGTTTCTTTGTACACGTTAGAACGCAAGTGTACTCCCGGGGTTTAGGGGGTTGGATTTTAGATTGTTAATTGTCGTTTAGTATTGCCAAGTGATGTTTTTGACAGGCGGGGTGGCTCCGAAGGCTATGTGTAACGATCCGGACCATAAATTAAAACAATTCGAGAGTTTAATTAAGAAAATGACGATTTTACCCTCGATTTTGGAGGGGTTCGGGAGTCACTTTTTGTCTGGCAATACTTTTGGAAGTTTTTCTTGGGTCGTTACGTAGGTCTCGAACTCACAAGTTCGTAGATAGGCGGCACACGGAAAACGGAGACCCAGTGAGAACGTTGCGGGTCTGAAAACTTCAAGGGTAGTTTGGTCATTTTGGAAAAGTCCAAAATTAGTGGGATATTATATGAGTTTAGACTAAAAGATCGTGAAAAATGGTTGAGTTTTGAGAAATCTGGAAAAGCTTGAATTCTCGGCCGTTAATGGCCGATTCCGGCCGCCGTCGACGGCGGTGTTGACGGTGGTCCGGTCATCTTTTCAGGTGAGAATTCCCAGATATCGACCACCGGAGACGGCGACGGTCTTGTCGTTGTACCCGACGAACTCCGATGATTGGTTTGAACTGCGGTTGCTAACGTGGCATGCCACCTGGCAACCACGTGGTGCCACGTGGCAACAAAGTCAGCGTCCAGTCAGCAGTTAGTTGGTCGCTGGGTCAACTGACGCCGTCAGGGTTTAACGGAATATGCTGAAGGCATTAACATATTCCGTCAAATGGTAATCGTGTTTTAACGGAACCCTAACGCCGTTAGTTTGGACGGAAAATTCCAATTCCGTCAGGTTTGACGGAATATTCCGTCATAATGACGAAATATTCCGCTGTGAAAGTGCAGACGGGCGTGGGGGCGCATGGCCGGAGCTTGGGGGCGCGTGGGGCGCATGGCGCGAGGTCCAACCTTTTATTAGCGTGTGGGGCTGTTTCCCAGCCCACGACGACGCGTGTCTAAGGTTTTGGAACATTTCAGATTGGATTTTGGTGGTTTTTAGGCCTTTGGAGTTCGTTTAGAGCCCCGTTTAAGTAATCCCAGTGGTAATGGACGACCACGGAGCGGGTTTTGGCTCAGGAGGTCAAGGGAGCTGGGTGATTGGTATGTCAAAGGGTTCCTTGGGGCTAGGGTTTCCTTGAGTTGGTACTTTGGATGTACTGTGAACGGACTGGGTTTCCGGGATTGTGTGACATGAGTACTTCTATGTATTATGTTATACCACAGGGTTCTCCGATGTTGGCATTGGAGGGTATTTCTCCACCAGATCGTTGATTAGGGTTAGTTAATATTTTTCATCCTTTATTTTGTTACGGTAAGTGTTTATCATATATCATATTAAATCCTTACTCATTTTGTGTTACTTTCAAATTTGAATTATACTTAAACATAATCTATCATATTTGAAGTTTAAAATATTAAATTTTTTATTTGTTGATGTTATGAATGAAATCTTGATGTATATGAAAGAAATCTTGAAGTCGTTGAATAAAATGTTGACGTAAATGTTGAAAATTTTAAAATGGTGACGTTTTGGAAGAGTACTTTTTGTGAAAAAATTATATAAAATTTTTATAATGAAATCATGCATACCGATCCAAAACAAACCATTATTAACAGTTTAGATTGTAACGATTTCAATTCTATTTTTAAAAAATCTAAACCTTACCATACCGTTAAATTCAATGGTTGAATTTAATTTGTGTTAATGTCTTTCTCTAACCAAATCATGCACACCCTAGTGCTATTGTCTTTTAAACAACAAAATATTGAACATGAGATTCTACAAACTGGGTTGTCTTCAGCCGAAATAGTGTCCTCCGAGAGTCGAATCCTATTACTTTAATCCCACAGTGAATATGAATACTAATAGACGATAGCAGTGGTCCAAGTGAAAAGTCAAACTTGATCTAAAACAATCTGATTTTGTTTCGGGGGGAGAATTTTCGAAGTCACAAATTTGCAATGGCGATTTTGGTATCGGAAAAGTTTATGAATTCCTTTTGAAAAGGAATATTACAAGCTACCCTTTCAGTTTCAGCTTCAGCCTTCAGGGATCGAGCGTCAAACTGGTAGCGACTCATTCATTTTCTCTCCTTCAAACAAATGGCGGCATCGTTAAGAGGATTGTCCGATAGCTTCCTGAGGCACACCACCTCCATCTCTCCAGCCCACTTCCTCTTCTCCAGGGGATTTTCTTCCAAGCTATTGGTCAAAGGTTCTCTCTTTCTTTCATACTGTTGTTTCTGTGATCTTCTCTATGGATACCTCTCTATCATTTCCGACACTATGTCCAAGGAAAATACAAAAGCGGGTTGCTTTTTTTTTTTCCGTGTTTACGCATATTACCTGTTTGTTGAAATGTCTCTTTGAAGCGTTTTGTTTTGTTAAAATGTGTGTGTGACGCTTCTTTCTTACTGCTCCTGTTGTCGCATTAAAGAATGCTCAACGACAATTTGTAAAGCTGTGTTTGTTTAGCAGAACTGAATTTAGGGATTATTAACTCATTCCTTGGAAAAAAGATTTTTAGAAAACAATGGAGTCGCATTCCTGTTTAGGTGGCTAGAAAATGCTGATTAAGATAACTGTTTTTAGTGAAACAGTAATGGAAGTTCTTTTTGAGTTATAGGGGGAGGCATGAGCCAACCCAAACCAAAAGAACAAGTAAGAAAACTATTATTAGGGTAGCCACATCAATGAAAAAACCAATCCCCAACTTAGGTAAGTTATCGGCAGCCACATTCCTTTGACGGTGGACATTGCCATTTCCATTCCTAATTATCGTGCTCTGACAGCCCATAAGAAAGGGGTGATTGGAGGAGAAATCTCATAACATGAGAGAAAGCAGTAAAGAAGAATTCACTTCAACCTCAAGCATGGTAACATGTTTATTATCCCAAGCCATCCTACAATGCCCATAGTTCATCTTGGAGGATATTATCCAGAACCAATTTTAGCAACGAAACCAACAATCCAGCCCCCTTGACCTAATTAGACCTCCAGCTCCTCGAGCATGACTAGAACTAGATCCTAGCACCGTCAACATTCAGTTTCATACTACCATGAAAAGGAGGAGCCTTCTGAGCCATCAAAGCACGAATTTTACTAGGCTTGCATTTAGGGACTGATTAGCCTTGAGCCAGCACTGAGCATCAAGATATACTGATCGCTCATTCTGAGTTTTCGTAAAAGTTCAAAATTTTAATGTGAGAAAACTGTTAGCTCATTCATCAGCTTCAATTTGAACATGAGAGCGCAAACCACATGGAGAGCTAAATCCATACTTTGCAAAGTATTTGTGCAATTGAGATCCACATAAGCCTCTACCCTACGTAAGGTTAGGAATCTACATATTGGAAAGCTCAATTCCATTCTGTATTGCATCTATATATCCTTTTGAACTTCACTTTAATTATAAACAAACTTTAGTTATTTCTAATGCTTAACAAATGATTTAATTATGTGATTTAACCTGGAACAATCCCTTGTTTTGTTTTTGTTCAGCTAGGAGACCCCTTCCTTGTTTTAGTGTTCTACTTTGTTTGCTTCACCAATGTCGAATTTTGACAGTCATTTGTTAGATTATGATGAAATCAGGAAATTAATAAGTTTTGGTATGCTAAATATCATCAAAATGCATACCACCCCATTAACTCCTTCAGATTGATCCCCAAAGAAAATATTTCTGGCTTCAAGAATTCATGATTGTAAATTATGTATGATCACCAAGATTTCTGTTTTGCCCATCTTGGGAGTAATATTGTTTGTCACAGCCGAACTTCTGAAAACGTATTGTGTTCTTTCTCATTAGGTATATCATTCACCTCCACAGAAGAGTCATTAACCGAAGCATTTTCACCATTCGGCAAAGTGATTGATGGTAACCCCCAAACATTGTTGACGCAAAGTTAAAACATTGTTTCTGTTTTCATATCAATAATCTGCAAACGTTCAAGCATCCAGCTATCTGTCTTCGTTTCAGCTAACATAGTCAGACATAAAGCTACGAACAAGTCGAAAGGTTATGGATATGTGACCTTTGAAACAGAGGAGGATGCCCAGAAGGCTTTGGCAAACATGAACGGGAAGGTAAGACTGCTGTTACTCTTTCTTGCACTTCGTTCCGCGAACTTTTCTTGATGCTAGAATCGCTTGCAGTTGGTGGATAAACGCGTTGTTTTTGTCGACAAAGCACGGCCGTACTTCAGGAATAACTAAAGTGCAGGTTCAGGAAAAGTTACATTGTGTGCTGTTATAACTTAGGACCTTGTCTGAATGAGTAGGAATAGCTGCAACTTTCTGCTCACAGTAATGTTTTTAGTTCTGTTGAGATATTACAAACTGATGGAATAATAATTTGTAAAGCGAGAAGACTCGTTATTTTCAAATTTTGCAATGCACTTATTAAAGCCGTTAGTTTAGATAATTGCTTTTCTTCCATTTGTGATCCCAGAAAAATTCATGATTTTTTGAAACATTATTTTACTTTTAGCTTGCAATTTTTAGATTGCAAGTCATAAATTGAAAATCTTAAACCCCTAAATTCTAAACCTTACAAAACTATTGATGCATTTAAAAGAAACAAAAACTAGCAGTCAATCATTTGGCTCTGGGAGCTATCAATGATAGCCAACAAGACGGCGTACTCAACAGCTTGTTGTATCCTTTGGTCGCATTTGGTAGGTTATATTAAATTAAATTGGATAACTCGTTAAATCAATATATTTTGAAGGTAAAATTGAATGCTAAAAAGGAATAACGTGAAGAACGCAAGGAAACGTGGAAAGATTAAGCAATCATAACTATCAAAGATCTCAAGTTCTCAAGGATTCAACGTGGTTAAGCCACAGCAATGCAGAGAAGCAAAACAAATCACGTGATAAAATTGATCACCCTGAAAACTTGGCTAATGCTAACTAGACAGTGATGAACTAAACAAAGAAATATTCTAAGTTGCATTCCTTCGCTACATTTCCAGACCATAGATAAATAGTTATATATATCTTGACCTCTGCCCTTTGGACCCGTATTCGAATTCAATCATCATGCAGAAACATAAAGATCATCCTATGGCCAGAAAAATTGCCAGAATATTTACTTGGATCAAATATGAATCTCAAAAAAAATTTCTCCAGCACCTTAGATAGTTTCTCATTCCGATGGTTTCTCATTCCAGCGCAGTAAATTATAAGCATCTTCCTATAACCAAAAGCTGAATGATACTCGTGACGTGAACTAAGCCAAGGCATGGATGGAACTACTACCAAACTCTTCAAGTTGTCATTTTAATCTAATTCGGGCATAATTCTACCTTGAGGAATCAAGCTGTTTTCACCTTACGTGAGGGAGGTCGTCGAAATAAACTAATTAGATCATCAAGACCCTGCCAAAGAGCAGCATGAAGAATTCATCAAATTCAGTCTATTTATCAAACCTACGAGTAAAATGAGATGATGACAACAAAAAAATTTAATGCTTCGATATTGCAGGGATTAGGAACAATACCCTTGTTGTGATGACAAGAAAACTGAAAAGTACTATCAAATATGATCCCAACACCAGAAGCAACAGCAAGTCGAATGTCACACTAGCAACCTGAAATAACATGGTTCAATAAAGAACCGATGAGTAACTAAAATCATACTGCAATACAGATTCAACCAAGAAGACATTGATATAGGAGTTGCAAATGAAATTGTTGTTTCTAATACACAATAGTACCTGATACACGTTAAGGCTAGCCCTAGTTGAATCATAGAAAGTAAATGTTTCGTCAAGAACCTCATGCTGCACATTCACTTCATCAGTATGAATTTCCAATTCCTGTCAACAATTGAAAATCTGACAAGTCAAAATCAAATACCAAATGAGATAAGAACTAAGATTTATCCTTTTGCAGGCAAGTAGGTTGCGCTTTCGTTGATCATAAGGTCCCTCCCTTCATCCAGTCTTTTATTGTTTGCTCTCTTCTTGATTATCTCATGGTCTACCACAGTATATGCCCAACCCCACCTACAATGGCAAACTAAAGCACACCCGTTTCGATTCTATGATATGAGTGAGGATTTGCATGCTTGCAGTTAGATCATATGGCACAAATGAAATCAAAATTTACGTAACTTTTTTTGTTGGTAGCCTAATTTAGGTAACCCATATTCAGAAAGCCATTTAATTTACAAAAACCCCAAAATTCTATATCAAAAATATTACTAATCCATGGTTACATAGTGAGCCCAAAAATAAAACTTATTATGCCAACAAAGTATCATTGTCAAACTTCTGAAGGTTGAGCTCAGAAGACTTTCAACAATAGAGAAACTAATGCTTCCAACATACATCCAACTTTATAATTTTGTTCTTTTTCATACAGTAAGAATTCTGAAGAGCACAGCTGTACATAATAATAAATAGTAAAAATAAAAATATCACAGCAACGATAAGGGGATGCAATTGCAAATGTGGAGAAATAAACCAATGTGGAGAAAATATAAAGATTTTACCTTCTTCAATGCCAAGATAAATGGGTCATTCTTTGTTAAAAATGGCGCAACTCTAGGTGTTTGTGACAACAGATCCAACCATGATTTTATGTAAGAAGGATTAATTGCTAAACTACTGTTGTCTGCAAAGATTTGAACGTTCTTTCCTTCATGGCCATAGATATGCCTCTGCATAAAAAGAGGAAAAAACACATTAGAGATGACAAACAATTAAGGTCAACAACCAATTACTTCCAGCCCATTTAGTAATCTTTCTAGTTAAACCATATTCAAATCTATGGAACATATTTTAGCATTTTATTCTCCAGAATTCAAAATGTTACACACTTCTTGTTCAAGCAACTATTGCCATATCAATGCTAGTTTAAGGATGAACCTGAATTACTGTGTGCAAGACTACCAACACAATCAAGTCATAAATCCTTCTAACTCCTATATCCAAGGAAATGGAAATGACCAAGCATAACTACATTTACAATATTCCGTAGATAACAAATTTCTAAGTTGCATGATGCTGAAGACCTATGCAAGTCACCCAGTTATGGCTTAGCACACTCTATTTACCCAGGACTCCATGCCTCTCAGACCTACCAGTCTAATTGTCAGATATCCGGAATATTAACGGACAGAATATTCCACAAAAATCTCTCATCTCTGGAAGGTCCAGGTATCTCTAAAGCATTGGTAAGACAAAAAAAAAGGGGGGGGAGGGGGGGGGGGGAGGGGGGGTGGTGTTGGGGAAGGGGAGGAAAGTAGAGCACTTGCAATCTGTTATATAATAACTACTAAGAAAAGAATTGCATGCTTTTACAGATAGTGTTAAAACAAAGAATAGGATAAATAAAATAAAATAAAAAAGAGGATAAAATCAAATTCCAGACAAAATAACCTTACCGCAAGGCTTTCGGCAACTAACTTGACACTCCTGGTGATTGCAGTTTCATTCACAAAAGGTCTGCACAAAACCAATATCTCAGCGAAAGACCATTTGTAATATACATACCAGAAGCCAGGAGTGGGTCTAAGTATAACCTGCCATCAACCAGACTGCCAGTGCTTTCTAACAGTTCAGGAGCAGTAGAGCGTTCAGAAAGAGTGGCAGCAGTAACTCTCAGCCGTGAAAACTGCTCATGCTCCCAAGCTACCTACAGCAGGTAAAATGGTTATCACCTAGTATAGTCACAAGGTATAGGAGTACAATGAAACACATCATATTTCTAGCAATGACTTTGAAGAAAGATGCAACCTGATTTATGTAAAAGCTCACACAAACACAGATTAAGTACCGTCCTGTTTGGTTGCAGAACAGATTCTTTAAAAAAAAATCAATAAACTGTCTGCGTAAGGTACGACCACCACAACATAGAATGAACCATCAAAATACGGTATTAGGATTGTTCTGTGTATGACGATAAAGAAAAAAAATAGAATAGAAGTATCAACAAACCCACACATAACCTAAGGATCAGTTTGATACATTTTCCATGATATTTCCTTATCATATATTAAGCCCTCTAAATTCCTTGTCAAAGCCAGTAATGAGTATTGACTGCAGGCATCAAAAGTTTCACAGTAGAGGACTTTCAACTAACCAAGAGACGAGGTTTGAAAAAATAAATACATAACCTGAGAAATCGATGCAAAGTTGCCAACTTTTTCCTGAGTTATAATAAATAATAGGTATACTGTTACAAAGAATAAAGTGAAAGATATTATTCCTAGTTTATGGCATTAAGCAATAGACTTAACCAGACATTTTTCTCATTAAGCAATATACTTTTTCCTGAGTTATAATAAATAATAGGTATACTGTTACAAAGAATAAAGTGAAAGATATTATTCCTAGTTTATGGCATTAAGCAATATACTTAACCAGACATTTTTCTCATTATCATTACAATGTTAAGCCATAACATAACAAAATAGTTTTAGGTATTCATCACAAAATGGTATTTCATGTATATGAACTTACTCGGGGATTTGAAATGTTAATCTTCTTGTGCTTTAGACCAACATTAAGGCCCAACTCTTTTGCTACATTAGAGAAACCCTACAAGAAATCCCGTAATTTAAATAATTCAGTAACACAGCAGAACTTAATGTAATTCAACCGTACATATGTGGAGTGCAGTATGTTCTGTAAATTTTTCTTGGCTTACTTCAAAAATTTGCTTTATGTAGGCATTTTCTGGAGGCTTAGACACATGAATCCACAAATCATTGTCCCATGAGCCAATACTATTCAAGCAAATAGCATAGTCAATACTCTCGCGCTGGCGTTGATCAAAGCTCCGGAGCCACTGGAAATGCAATTATTAAGATCAGCAGACACTAAAGATTAAAGAAAAGAAAATAAAGGATTTGGAAAAAGCGAAAGTTGTAATAAACCGTAAGAAGATGAGCACCTTGTGAGTCCCATTGTAGTTATAAGGTCCTCCTGATGTTAACCCGAAAAGTAAATTGTACCTTCCTCTTGTCTTAGGATTGGAGTAAAGAATAGAAAATAGCCTAGCAATCTCAAGAAGTGCCACAACACCACTTCCATTGCTGTCACTTCCCACTGATAAAGCCTACAAACATAAGAAGATTAACCCCTCTACAAAGTTAAGAAGTAGCTGAAATTATTGATGATATGTTGTATAGTTACATACAGGAGCCGCCCCAAAAGTGTCATATGATGCTACTATAGCAATAGTTGGAAGTTGATTTACATCTCCATCTGTTTTCAATCCTGACAACCATCCCTGTATCCATTCAAAAGAAATATTCAGTTCCCAAAAAAAGGCAAAGTTGATGAAATGCATCTATCACCAATTTTAGAATATAAGTTTTACAAACAGCATGATGATTCAACATGGAAGATATGCACCATGCAACATATTCAATATCTCTTTTGATGAGAATGCAACATATTCAAAATTGTTATTATTGATCTAAAAATCCCATTCAATGATAACACCAGGAGCCAAAAAAAAAAAGGAATGCAGGGAACAAACAAAATTTATTTCTTTTTTACGCATTTGAACCTGAATGTTTGTGATGGTGGGGGATGCACGCTTCTTAGGTTCTGGAACTGACACAACAAGCTTGTATCTGCAAAGTTGCACCAGGAAAAGGAGAGACTCAGAGATGTGCTGACATTTAAAAATTATCAACTCCTGAATCCCATGACAAACAAGAATATACAAGCATATTCTAAGTGAATTCTTATTGGAATAAACTAAAAAGGATTTATAATACTCTCATGCGGAACAATGACCTATCACAAACAGAATTATATGTACTCACTTAAAGAACAATTAGGAATGTAGCTGAAAAAAAAAAAGAAAAACACAAATATAAAGGGGAGGAAGAATCCTGGTTGCCACTCCACCAGAATCCTGATCAACTTGCAAAGCAAAGCTTTTCTATGCAATCTTTACATCCTTACTGTGGCATGCTATATATAATCAGTAAGGACCTGAAATCACTTTACAGGCCACCCCTCACAACATAACCAACTCTCTCGCTGGAGATCACTTTCTCTCTAGGGCCCATCTTTCTTAGGACAGAGATCATTTGCAATTCATCAAATTGTGGAATATAATGTGTATATTATACTTTGCAGCGAATTATCTGGAAATAAGTTTAATAGTGTGAAGTATAAAGCCATTTACTTACCCGCCAGTAGTTGCAGTAGCAGGCTGACCAGTAGCATCACTCTTCTTGACATCAGCCAACACAGCCTCAATATCATCATCTTCAAAAGCAAAATATACAGGATACTGTAACAGAACATACCAACACAAAAATATCCTTCAGACAAGAATAAAGTTGAGAAACACTAAACATAAGTAAAACAACAGAAAGCAGTTTATCGGTGGGTTGGGTTAAGCTCTCCAACAAAATTAGATGCGAGAAGATGCAGAAATAAAGAAAGGAAAGAAAGACAATTAAAAAAAGTAGAGACCAAGTGAGGAAGACAAAATGAACATCCAAACACAGTTGGATATAAACAAACATTCGCAAAAGCTTAAACGTTGACATGAAGAACAAGATGAGTGAAAATCCCCTAAAATGGTTCACAGTTCATAAATATGCAGAAAAGAATGGTGAATGTACTTTTAAAATTGTGCTTGCAAAAAGAACATATGCAACACAATAAACTAATTAATACAAATTCCTATTCAGCCTTCACAGTAAAGAATGATGCCTGCACTCTACTTCCATTTTGAACTAAAGATATTAGAAAGAATGAAGAAAAAAGGGACGCATGATAAAAATAATGTTGGGTTGTTTCTTCTGAGAATTATGATTTCATAGGACTTGAACTGATACCAAAGCTCAGTAATTTCATTACACAAGGTTCAGGTAAGTAACAAGCAGTAGTAAGTAGCTCCTCCTACCAAAGCTCCGCTGAATTGAAATACAATCGTGTCTTTATAAATAAAAAAATCAACAATAGATTCTACAAGGAGAGAATTAGAGGAAAAATTAAACATATATCTTAAAGCAAAGTAACCAAATCAACTTGCGAGAAAAAACAATGAGAGAAATCTATTAATCATTTTATCAGTAATTTAAAAATTATGCATAGGAAGTCTTGAGGAAAGCTATAGAAGCTAGCTATCAAGCAATAATTAGGTGCATAGTATCATAAACAATGTCAAGCGAACTGCAAGAAACAAGCAGCAAGAAAACTGCCTGCATGTAGAGAGAATAAGAAAAATTATGGTCGATTGACTCACAGGTATCTTGGAATGTATAAGTAATTTTTCAAGCTCAGCAAGATCATTCTTCATTAGCACCTCTCCATCAGTTTGATGATTACTCTTTTCCCTTTGTGTATTTTCAATACTAAATATCTGGGGCAGCAAAAACAGCAAGCCTCCCAGAGGCTCCTTTTGAGTAATATATTCTGCAATATGATTAGCAATCTTAATTAGCAATGAGAAAAGGATAATTCGTCAGTATTCAAACAATTTCGCAAAGGCACTTAAAATGAGTTATATTTTAAGAATCAATGGATCAAACATTCTGCTTAATTTGATCTCTGGCATTCGTATAATCAAAATTCCAACCACGTTATCTAATCGAGTTACTAAAAAAGCATTTTTACTATAATTAGAAGCAACACTCGTGTTCTATATTTAGCTTCTAGAAAGCAAAATGACCCAGCTTTAAGAACTCTTGAGAAGCAATTCTCGAAATGACTGACTGTACACAAATGGCCTCGCCAATCTTACTTCACTACTAAAACTTATAATTCACAAATCTTGGAGAAGCTAACTAAAGAAAAATTATTGACGCGTACGAGTATACCTACAAAAAAAAACATGAAATTTATTCAAATTTCAAAAGCAGCAGCAGTACCTTTGACGAAGGAGATGTTGAGTTCACGTAAGGGGATGATGAGGACAGTGCGGGAGAGATCAGAGCCAGGAGCGAAATACAAAGAGCCAGCATGATGATTGAGGTTGGCGAGCCGAGATCCAAATGGAGCACCGGAGATGTCGTACTGGATCAGGCGATACACGTCGACGACTGTGGCGGCGTCGCAGAGCTCAACGCAGGCGACGAGGATGAAGACGAGAGCAATCATGGAGTACAAGGACTCCAGCACCTGGCGGTCGCCGCCAGGCTTCGGTAGAGCCATAGCCATTATGGAGATGGGGATCTACCGTCTCTGGTTTTAGGGTTTCGGGATCGGAGGAACCAAAGAGGAGATTGAATACTAAATGAAGGAAATTAGAGATGTGTATTGTCACGTTGTGTGATTGTGTTTCTGGTCGGAGAGTGAGAGTTGTTGGGTTAGTTTAGTGTGGACTAACTCTTACTGAGCTCCCCTACTAATTTTTTTTAAGTGATTTTATTTTCAGATGACGGAATATGTCTGCTATTAATATTTTTTGTGCCTTCTATTTTCAGAGACGAAAATATATGTGTTTGATGTTCGATATTATTGAAAAGGGGTATTTAGACTAAATTACAAACAATATATTTACTACGAGTATTTTTCGTGCGTTTAATTTGGAATTTGATACCTAGTGTCAAAAAGGGGAATTTGAACTAAGTTACGTATTAAATAAGCATTATAGTGTTATTGGCAAGAAAAAAATGTTTACAAATCATGTTATTGAATAAGCATTTCCAGTTAAATTGGAAATTTGTATATTGGTATTCAAGCCTCTTCACTTTTAATTGAAAAGTCCTTGGTTCAGCTTTCATGAAGGAAGAAGATGTTATATATTTGTGTCGAGTTTAAAACCTAGTGGCTAGCCAATTGTGTGCCCGTGTCTCTCTTCCGTTTAGATGAAAATTAGAGTAAATATTGTTGCATCTAAAAAATAAGCATTTCTAGTTCACATTACACTTCATAGTAATAAACTGAAAAGGGATGGGCAAAAAAAGTAACGATTCTACCAAGTTGTGAATGCCAAGTGATATGTCGATATTTAATTTGTTGATTTGGAACTCGCTTTTATTCACGTCGAGTGAAAATAGTCACCTTACACTTGATATAGAACTTAGACACCTACTACTAATTTTCCAGAAAAATGCACCCCATCAAATGAATGTTCTTTTGTTATTAGTTGATATAAACAAGGTGGTTCCGATGCGAATAACACAAAAATTTAGTAATATTCCTGGTCGATTTGAAAATGAGGTTTTAAATTCTTTTTAAATTTGAAAATGAAAGGTCTTAAA
The DNA here is from genome assembly GCA_037349345.1 of Oemleria cerasiformis. Classification (NCBI taxonomy): domain Eukaryota; kingdom Viridiplantae; phylum Streptophyta; class Magnoliopsida; order Rosales; family Rosaceae; genus Oemleria; species Oemleria cerasiformis. The sequence goes on along the minus strand of JAZGTL010000009.1, from coordinate 11,194,742 downwards.
TTCAACTCACGTGAATAATAAGAATAATTTATATTTATGTTAAATTCGACATATAATCATGCGCGACTCTAAATCAACTCAAATCCCCCTTCCGAATACCACTTGAAATCGAAATATGAAAAGTATTTAAATTCAACCTAAAGCTTTTAAGCATAAGTGACACAAGAAAAACAAACGTTCTCACACACCTAAGTTTTTGCAGGAGAATAAAAGAAACAAGGGAAAGAAGCAAATCGAATCAAAGCTGAAATGATGATAACTGTATCTCCAGGGTGAGAATGGCCCAAAGACAACTCTATTAAACAAAAAAACCGATACATAGACTTGTACAAGATACTCATACCAAGATTACAATAAACCGCAACTTTACTTGCCGATTACCCAAAAATCCTTTTCATCTTTAGAGACAAGGGGACTGAGTAGCTACTGGTATTACTTCCAGAAACTAACCCGAACCAATCAATCAATTGGGCCGCAGCTCAGATCCTTTATATTGTTTGACTGTACATACAGGATATGTTATAAGTAATGGCAAGAAGGAAAGCTGATTCTGCAACATTAGAGGGCAAAAATTTCTAGGAGGCATCTGATTCTGCTTGTGAAATTATCAACAATGTGTATCCGAGGACCGAAATGTTGCAATCACCTTTGAAGCTTATTCATTTTCTGGAAAGATAAACTGCAAGTCTTCGTTATCTCTATAAACTTGATAAAGACAGGCGGATTTATAGGCAAACAGCCCAAGCATAGCTGGCACAAGCTGCGAAGATGAAGCAAGGGTGTAAACAACAAGAAATAAGGATTTCACCGGTATGAGTTCTTCAGCCGTTCTAAGAATGGTAAAGTTTGACGACCCGAATAATAGTTTCAAGGTTTACCTGGAAATCAAAGAGATCAGTGGGGAAATATTGATGAGACAGAATCCACAATCCATATATTGTGGCTGGTATTGCGAGCCTTGGAGATGAGAGAGCAATGCCACACCCCTTTATCGATTTTTCTAGAAAATCCTCAAGATCCTCACTTCTTATTCCAATTATGGATGGGAGAATGAATATAAGCTTTAGTAACCCAAGGGCATGGAATATTCGAGAGAAAAAAGATCTACAAGTACTAATACAAAGTCGTTTTTCTTTGTACTTCTTGGTCTTCTTCTGCCTGAAAATTTGAGGGACTGTGTCTCTAGACTTTTTGTCTGCTTGCCGATACAAGAGTTTAAGATACAAGAAACTGCATTCACAATGATACAGGAAGCTGCTATAAGTTAAAATCCAAGATAAACACAAACACAAGAAGCTCATTAACAAAGTGAAAACTCCGTTTCTTCTCTTTCCTAACCTTTTTCTTGAAAAACAAAGATTATTGAAAATAAATATTGATTAACTCCTTCAAGCCAGGCATGTCTTCTTAAGGAAAGCATGCACGAACAGACCAAAAAGGAAAGGATAAAAAGGTATGTACCGATTGTTTGTCAAATATTTCATTAAAAAAAATTTAAGATATATAAAAGTACCATACCAAGTAACTTACTTCCTTTCATTTTGCAATCAAGATTCTTGAAATGATTATCAAGCCACAAAGGTGAACCAATAAACCAAAGCATAATATAAAAGGCGCAACTGTCGGTAAATCATGAGAAACTTTATAACCAAGAATCGTGTCTAGATTATGCGAAGATATTTTTTTAGAGAATTAATCTCAACGTACGTAATAAGTTCAACAAACCTGAAAAGAACTCCCCCATAGCGTAACTGATAGCAGCCTGTGTGGTTGACAAGTAAGTCAGTTCTCCGAATTAAACATAAACTACATGTTTTCACCAACATCTAGTTCAAACTTACACGTGAAACAAAGCTAGAAATAGTGTGGGGGAGATAAGTAATGAAACTTGAAAATTTTACGGACATTTGGACAAGACCATTAATATATGTGATATTCCAGATTTCCAGGCACTATTCCTATTCATTCTTTTACTCAAATAAATAGAGCACTCCTAATACTCCGTATATCAAAGTAAACGCTAGTGTTCGTTTTCTAGAAAGGTGTACCTGGAATGATAGTGCTTCTAAACAATACCCGGTACATGCAGTTCCAATACCAATAGTCAATAGATAATAGCAAAAGTTCCCTCTGTAGCTGCAGGAAAGGACAGAGAACCATCATTTATTTTGTATCCATTATATATGAAGGAGAACATAAATACAGAGATATATTCAGGCCTAGTTAATTTTCTCCTTTTGTTATATTAACTTATTATTACGAAGATCTGCTAGCTTTCTCTGCATCTATAAATTAAGATAGAAATAAATATATAGAGTAACAATATTGCAATACTAGTCGAGACATGCTCACACAAATTACCAATAGTTGGCCGCAATTGGTCTACAGTGCACATAGGTAAAGTTTACAACCATATTACAAGAGTCTTCAAAAACATAACACAAAGCAGGCTCTAGCGGAACGGCTAAAATTAGAAATGCTTAGGAGTTAGGACACAGAAATAATCGGTATGTTGTTTATTAACCGTTGAATTTAGAACAACCAGCTAGGACATGATATGTGTGATTAAAATATTTAAAGGAATTTGTGTTGACATTGCTGATGCATTCGAACACGAAATTTAGTTTTAACTAGTAAAACTACTAAAATAATAAAAACGACAAAATCATTTGATTTACTCAACCATAGAGATGGCTGTAATCTCTACAAAAGGCATATGGAGTCAACGTATACTCGATAGTTTTCTTCAATATTAAGATTCAACACAAAGCTAAAATTTGATGGAACAAATATAGGCATAACCCACACTGACTTGCACAAAGTACCAAGGAACATAAAGGGTTCAGTATCATACAGCTTCATATTGAAGAACGATGAGCTTCTTCCGTCTTTCGCTGTCATTCTGCAAGGCCTGTAAACATATACGTAAAGTCCCAGCAGGAAATATCAAATCTCCCCTTGTAAAGGCTCCATTTTGATTAAACTGATTCTGAAAAGTTCTTCTTTAAATGGAAGTGTGCAAATCAAGCATTAGAGAAATACTTGAACGTTAGGTTAACCAATGAAAGCAAACCTTAGCAATGGGGCTTTTTTATTTATTGGTGCGCGCAGACATGTCACCTAGCACCCATTCACTGCTGGTTCTTGACAATTTCAAAAACCCACCAGCATCATTATCTGCGGCCTAAAAAAGTAGATCCATTAATAATAGAACAAAAAGTGAATACATTTGTTCACTCACCAATTTAATTTTAAGACAAACACAAACAATGCCACTTAGCAGCTGGATACAGTAAAGCTTGAGCAGATGAAGAAAAATAACTATTTATAAGGAAAAATCCAAACAAGCAAGGCCGTCCTAAACTTCATCCTGTTTTCCAGGAGTGTGATCAATAATCTAAAACCCGTGCTCATAAGGTTTAAGCCCCTATGATCAAAACGTGTGCACTGCTAGACTACATTAACTTTCTCTCAGGCACACATATTAAAACTTTTTCTTTTGAAACTAAGGGGGTGTATTCAAAAAGAGATTTAAATGATTTTAATAGAGCTTGAAATTTAGGTGTATTCAATCAGGATTTTAAAAGAGTTTATAAAAATCTAGGTGTATTCAATTCAGGTTTGAAGGATTTTACATGTTTTAATAAATTTGTGTGTTTTGATGGATTTTAATGTGAGAATTACACATACCAACCTCAACCAACAATCCACACCTCCCCCCTAGAAATTTCAAATTATTAGAAAAAAAAAGAAAAAACAGTATCCTCCTAATCCTCATTCGCCTGCACATTTCCTCTCCAGTGCCTCCAAGCCTTGCCCTTATCTCTTCTATTCTTGATAAAAAACTCACTAACATCAGCTGGGGTCATCGCAGCCTTGCCCGACCACAAGAATCTCCAGCACCATTATAAAGCTACGTACAAAAGTTAGTTAATTGTTAAAGCTACCAAAGTTAGTTAATTGTTAAAGCTACCAAAGTTAGTATTGGACCATAAATTTGAACCCAAAAATTAGAATTTAGAATTGCTGTTGAAGAAAACTACAATTTGAACACATAAATTTGAAAACTTTAGCTAGAATTCGAAATCTTCTACCAATCTTAAGCAGCTTTCTTCATTAAATTTAAGCTGAAGAAAGCTGGAGCTTTTTGTGATGTACCTGCACTCCTTCTTGAGGAGAGTCAGCAAATTTTGCCTCATCATCAGCATCAACAGGTTTTGTAAACTCCTTCTTCCAAAACAAATCAGAAAACCTTAATACAAAGTCTCCATTTAACTGTCTTTCCTCAAAGAACGTCTGCAGAACGTCCTCTTCAACAAGTTCATTCACTGAAATTCAAAAAAAAAAAAAAAAAAAAAGTATAACCCATAAAATTAAATTCAAAATGAAGCGTTTCGAGTGTGAAAGATATGATTTGATTGAGAAGCTTACGAGGAGGTGGGCTGGTTCGTACGGCTGAGACAGTTGGGTTTCGATTGGGAAGTGAACGATTAGATATTGGAAGTGCTCTTGGGAAGGGGAAGCACTCAACCCCTTTGTTCTATTCCTACTTGGTATTTTGCTTTGCCCCTCTTCAGCCGTGCATATGAATTGGAAATGGTTGCACTCCGTAAGCGACGTGAGTGGCATAAAATCTAAAAATTGGGTGACGTTTACATTTTCATTTTTCATTGAAGGTGTTAAGTAATTGAAGGAACAAAACTTACAGTACGTCGATGGGTGTTTGCTATTTCTACAATTATTTTGCGTTGATGCTATTTGCTAGAGGAGGATGTATGTGGATAAATCATTGATGGTTGTTGTTGCATGGAGTGATACTAATGCAGGCAAATTGATGAAATTGATCAACAAGAAATGTGGACTTCGAAGTGGTGAAGTTTTGGTTACACATGAGAGTTTAAAACATGGAGAGAAGCAATTTTTGAAAGGAGAGAGGGCATCTAAGATTGAGGAAGACGTAGGATCCATGAAGCATAATTTGGCGAAATTAGAATCAACCTTGCAAAGCCAAATAAGAGGTCATATCGATATCGCAGTGCAATCTTCAATGGAAAAAGTGTTGGAAAAAATTGTTGATAAAAGAATTGTTGAAATTAGACAAGAATTTGAAAAGGGTGAATGTCAGTGAGATCGAAGCCGCTGTGAAGTCTGCAATGGAAAATCTTTTGGTTGGTGTCATTGACAAAAAAGTTGGTGAGATTCAATCTGAATTTGAAATTGGAGCTAAGGGGGGTGCCGTGGGACTTGAGAATCCTGTGGCAAAAAGATCCCTTCATTTTAATTTGAATGAGCAGCAGAATGCAAAAGATTATCATGGAATGCAGGTTAATGGCCATGTTGGTCAGGTTCCAAACAATAAAGTTCATATTAATGAGCAGTCAAAAATTGATATCAACCTCGGAAGTCCCAAACATACTACGTTTGATCAATACATGCAGGTAACCATCTTTTACTATGTGACAGAAGTCATTTTTTTGTTGTTAGTTTGTTATATTAAGAGTTAGCAATGGTTAAACTGTACACTAATAGTTAGCTGAATATACATTGTTGTTATATGGTTTTCGATATTCGAAAAGAGGGATTCAGCTCATTCTGAGTATCAACCTCGCTTTTTACAATGGTTTAACTCGAGATCTCCCAAGAAAACAAATGGAGTGGGTAGGAATACCGCTACAATAGTAGTAATAGGGGCAACTATATCGTCGCGTTTAACAACAATTTCCTTCATCATTTAATCGGCGGTTATAGATTTAGGAAGATGACAACTATCAGATATTGCAAAGAGTATGTTGTGATCAAGAAGTTAGAGAGAATGAAATAAGAGAGATGGTGGAATCAGCTCACACACACTACATACGAGGCTACACCCACTGTGATTCAAATTAGCATTAGAGTTAGCATTAGAGGGGGTTATGCTCTTGTGATGTCATAATACTTAATTATAACCAATTACATTTAAAGCCATTGTGGATGTGACACATGCTATATCCTGCTCACCAAGATAACTCACACACTCACAACCTTCTAATTCTATTTTCTGATTTCATCAAGCCGGTAAAAAAATTGACATTTCAATAGCTTTCTATTTTGCATAAGAGATTTGAACTCGTGATCCTGGCAATGGTTAAACTGTACACTAAGAGTTAGCTAAATATAAATTGTTATTATATGGTTTTTAATATTTGAAAAGGGGGATTCATCTCATTATGGGTATCGTTCTCGCCTTTTACAAGGATTGAACTCGAGATCTCCCAAGAAAACAAATGGAGTGGGTTAGGAATACCACTATAATAGTAGTATTAGGGGCAACTATATCGACGCGTTCAACTACAATTTCCTTCATCGTTTAATCGGCGGTATAAGGGCATTTAAGTCTATTACCTTTCACTTAGGTGTTTGATTATGTTATTAAGTCTTAATGTTTGTTCATTTTACAAATGCAACCATGTGAGTCACTTATGAGGATTGTCATTAGGCAGTATAACCCTATTTATCTTCAGGATTTATCATAAAAACTTTGTCCCATTGGTGAGCTCATATGAAACAAGTATCCCTTATTCAAAACATAACCTCATTATCTTCCTGCTTTATTATTCGATCTTTTTCCCAGGAGTAACCTTATCTTTGCCTCTCATTCAAACTATAACCTTAATTCAATAGCTTTTTACTTTTATAGGAGAATGTCTTGGTTTTAGGATATTTTATTGTGACATTAATCCTTATATATTATTATCATCATGGCCCAATTCTCAATCATTTGTATATGTAAATTGGTGATTATTAATATGTTATAACACATTTGTAACGTTATTACGTATAATCACACCGTTAGAACGCATGGCATCAACTATATCAATAGCACATCATGTTATAACATATAATTACCCTGTTAGAACGCACAAACATATTTATAACAAGCTTACATCCTATTATAACAAAATAAAAACACTACAATATATGTAATTTCAAATGGAAAAGTCACATCATATGAAGAACAATAATATTTCTAGTCATGATAAATTCCTTGTGGTTGTACCATTTCACATTTGCATCTATTATGTCCGACACACTTGGATATTGAATAGTGTTTTGGGCCGACATCTCTCATATCTTTTAAAGGCCTGCCCTTTGTCTTCACAACTAACGGGTCTCTCACAACTTTTTCATGACATGTATCACCCAATCCAGATGGTCTATTCCCCTCTTCAATGCACATTTCTTTCACTTTTGCTGTCAACATATCCAACTCTTGGCAGATGACTCTATACTCCAAATCTGTCTGCGAGCCATAAAAGAAAAGTGCATTCCAATACTTGTTCAAAGACTTATGTCGAGAAATAAGAGAGCACTCACCACTAACGTTATTTTGATACAAGACTTCATCATTATCACTTTTTGCATCCTTAGTCCATCTCCTTATAATCAAGGAACTAGGTATCTGATCCATTTGTTCATTCTTATTGACACAAAAAATGTGTGAACATGGGATCCCCACAAATTCAAACCTTTTACATGGACACTTAATGCATTCTTCCATACGGAATGGATCATAAGTAACATCACTATGTTGGTTCAAACCCAAGTATTTCCCAATAGTGTATACCTTACAACTACCAGTTGATTTAACATCCAACACAATTAATGATGATTCCTCCTCAATTTGTTTACGCATCTTTCGAAACATATCATGAGTGTACACACTAGTTGCATGCTCCTGAAGTGTACGGAGGTGTCTGCCAACAACGGGATATGAGTTTCTACATTTGAAATTTAACAACAACTCATTGTGACAAAGACGTGACAGCGCTCTATCAACTTGTTCCAGCAACTCATGCAACATGAACTTCTTTGTAAGATAACGGTTCATAAACGCATTCATTACCTCCGCATGTTGTGTACTGTGCATACCAACAAAAATATTTCCCCACACAAAAGCCTCAACCCATCTATTGCGTTTTTCATACATTTCAGCAACCCAAGAGTCCCTCCGAAGGCCATAAGTATCCAACATTTTTGTCCCATCGTTCCTCAAACACTCCCACTATCATGCGTTCCTTTGCAAAGTTGGACCACTCCTTAAAACAATCGGGATCATGAGTTTATGATTTAATATTTCTCTCAATATGCCATACACAAAGTCTGTGAGTACAAGTATCAAGGACGCTCATGATCCCACGCATGCCTAAATCTCCGTCAGTCGCTATTGAAATAGGTTCATCATACCCCATCAAGTATAAAAAGGTATTCATAACTCACTCACACGTAGCTGCAGTTTCATTTACCAATAGTGCAAACTCAAATACAGTAATTGCATAGTGGTAGTTCCCACCTAATATCATAACTAAAGGTTTACCATACCAATTTGTGTTATAAGTGCTATCAAAACAAATCACATCACCAAAGCATTTGTAGTCCATTAGGCACTGTGAGTCTCTCCAGAATAAATTTTCCATTCTTCTTTCAAAATCTACATTATACTCAAAAACGAAACCTGATCAAATTCAGATTTAGCAGTTAAATAAGCAATGGCAGTCTCTGAATCAATATCATCCACCATTTTCCCACGCTCAACAACCAACTTATTATATAGATATTTTCTGATAAAATCCATATTTTCATAACCTCTATTGCAATCAACCAAATACTCCATTATCTGAGTTGGTCTTTGTTGGTAAAACATAGAATATGCAATCTATTTCTAATAGTTAAAACATTGCAAGTACACAAGTCAACTAAGATAGTATAGCAGAAAAGCAAGGGTCGATCCCTCGAGGACTTGTATCAACGTTATGTCCACTTCAGTATTTAGACTTAACTAACTCAGATTAAGACTCAACCACAATAAAAGAAAACAAGTAAAATACACCTGGAACTAGACTCAACACTAAGTAAATATGCAAGACACTAAGACACGACTTAAGACAGTAACTTGTGACAAAAGAAAACACAAAAGACTCTGAACAAACACACACAAGACTCACGACTAGGGGGGGTTTTGATGCTTTTGGAATTGAGAATACTGAAAGTAAACAGAAACTTAAAGTTCCAGAAACAAATTAGGCAGCAAGGTTGATTTTGATTAAAACTAGGTATTAAGTCGAACTAAGGTCAACTATCCACCACTAACCATTACAAGTTCTTAACAAGATTTCCAAGGTTCCATTACTATGAATTAATTGAATCTGATGCTCGCTAAAAGGTCAACTCAAGGTCAAATCACACATTTTATTTCCTTCTTAGTTCCTAGGTAGCAGGTTTTTCCAGCTCACTACCACAACTATTCAAAGAACGCATTAAGCATGAAAGGAAATCTGAGCAATCACACTACCCCTAGAAAAGTGATGTGCAGTCCTAGGTTGTCATGAGTTGGATTACAAGTAAGATGTAAAGCCACTACCGTTAGTGCCAAACAATCACAAGAAGATAGTCAATCAATCAAGAAATCATTCACCTATAGATTATGCAAATAAGTTGACTAAACTCATAAACATAAACTAAGGTCATTACGCACAGTAATCAAAACCATATTCAGTATTTATAACAATGTAAACCAAGGGCCAAAATCAAGTTAACAAACTACATGGCTAAGGCTTCAAGTAGCCCTAGTTCTATGAAGAACTACTCACGCATCTTATTGAAAACAATAGAATAAGTCATGATTACAAATTAAAGATGAAAGGGAAGAAAAGGGAAGAAAAGAAAACACTAAAAGCAATGGCAAGCCAAGGACATGTCCCAACACTCTCCTCCACTTTCTGCGTTAAGCTCATCTTCCAAAAGCACGAACAAAAGTAAAAACGCACAAACTGTCTAAAACTAAAAACTATGCGGCTACAAAGGGGTGGAACCCTCAACTGGTGTTAAAACATTGTTTAAATAGACCTAGGGCTCCCCCTAAAAACTAGGAATTGAAACTGACAACAAAAAGCCTAAAATAACCTTAATGAAACCCTAAGACTGCTTTCCTAGCTTAGCAGGGACACGGGCTTGAGGCATGTCAGAGGACACGATTAGGATTTGGCTAAGAGCTCTGAAGGACTCTCCATGGCTCGCCTGGGGCTGGTTCTAGGACTCGATTTAGGGGGCATATGGAGTGTCTTTGAGACATGTCAGGGACACGTCTTGGCACAAACCTCGACTCACCTTGGACTTGATATGTTGGTCCTCGGACATGATTCTAGGACTCGAATGGCTTGATTTGAGGTTCTTGATCCTGGCCCTAAATAGGGCGCATGGCTTCAGATCAGGACCTGATTTAGGCCCCGATATTGAACATAGGATAACTTTTTCATCATAACTCCAAATTGAGCCATTCTTTTTGCATTCTTCTCATAATATCCCTATCTTTCCAACTCTACACAAGTCTCACAAAATGAATCACTTTATACTATTGATGGCACATAAGTACTCAAAAGACAAGTAAAAGGGCATTAAGTAGCATCTAAAAGATGTATAAATAATAATTGAACAAATACCCCCAAACCTATCTTTTACTAGTCCCTGAGCAAAACAAAGGAAAACAAACTAAACAAAAAGAGAGCTCATGCAGCTGCAACAGGATTTGACTCGATCTTAGTTAAGATAGGACATTTAAACCTCTAGATCTTCCTAATAGGAGGGGTTTTGTCTCTTGAGGGTTATAGCAGCACGATACCCACAAACGTTTTACTTGGACACTTAAGATGCTAGAGATAGTGCTTTTAACAAGATAATAAGAATCAAGGTAAGTAGGCATGCTTTGCAAAACTAAAAGAGATGCCATAGCCGTGAGTGTCATGTGAGGATGTAAGTGTATAAGTGCCAAAATTTCAAGTGATCATGCTTAAAACCAACCTTATCCAAGTGCCTTAGAAAAATTTTGCCTCGACTCTAATCCTCACTAGGCAAATCTCAACTCACACAAGAATCATAGGCCTTCACTCTTTTCAAGCATATGTGATGAGCAATGAAGAATAGCACTTTATGGAAGTTAAGATCTTATGAAAGGAATTGAACTTTAAGAACATAGATGCGTACCTTAATCCTCAACATGATTGTCCATAAGATCAATTTGGTCTTTCACATCAGGTTGCAATAGGGCTAGGCTTAATGGTTTAAGAAGGAAGGGATAGGATTCAAAGAACCTGAGTAGTACCAAGGCATGAGAAGTCATGGCTTGAACTTAGAATTTTCTGAACTGAATCCTTGCTTAAAGCCCACGACATTGTGCTTCCTTGATGGCTTATTTCAAGGTTATTGGCTCACTTGGTTCAATTCATTTGCTTTTCAAAACTTTTCTCTTTTCTTTCTTTTTCAACGTTTTTTTTTTCTTTCTTTTGTTTTCTTGATGATTTTTTTCATTTTTTTTATTTTCTTTTGAATTGAATTGAATCAAGATCATGCAATGATTTCCTCATTCTTTTCATGCAGCTTGTCACTTGTAGAGCTTTTCACTCTTCAAAACTTTGAACTTTTATCCTTTGATAAAAACGCCAATCTCTTGGAATTGGGCAGCACATTCTTTCACTTCTCATTCTCACCATGAATCTCATTTAGGGCACCCTTAGCACAGACTTAAGTTATAGGGCATGGCTTTGATGAATGGCTAAGTACTTTGGTTAGGTTATACTTTGGGTGATGAAAGAAAAGGTTGAATGTTTGGCTTCAAAGTTGGCTTAGGGAGCATGCAATAGGGTAGGATAAGGATTTTAGAGGTTAAAGCATACATAGCCTACATCACTTCTTATCGCAAACCACACATCAAATCAAGAGTATCTATATGATGTTAGTTCTTTAAAATCCAATTCAAATATGATGTAATGAGATCAACAATTAAGAACAAAAGCGATGAGTGTTTAAGAGTAGAACAAGTATATCCCTCTGAAAGAATGGCAATAAGGCTCCAAGATCTCACAGGGTAGTCTCCACTAATTTTCTAAGGTTCACTCAAATTCAGTTGTTTTGTTCACTTAATCACTTAAAACATGGCATTGTGAAGTGCAGATTTTGAACTACTTAACTATGGCATAACTCTTAGTAGAACAAAGATAGTTAACTTAGCATGTACATCCCTATTAACAAGTAAAAACACTAGTACTAGTAGAACTTAACCTAATTAACACCTAAATGTTTACTTATATGGCCGTGTATCACCCCCAAACCTAGATGTTTCTATATGTAAAATTTTAATCCACACCCCCAAAACTGAACATTGTCCTCAATGTGATAAGAACTAGGCATGACAACACAGCAGAAGGATTTAGAGAGTGCAATAGGGCAGAAACAGTAAAGTAAGAGAGAAACACACACCAGGACTAGGCTGCCTCCTAGGAGCGCTTTATTTAACGTCTAGGCAAGACGTAGCAAGGCAGGCTAGGCACTTGGCGTTGTGCCAAGGATGGTAGTGTCAACATGGAGCATATTGTGAGCCTTGAGCATTAGAATTTGCATCATGGGGAAAAGCATTAGAAACACAAAAAGGAATACCCTGACGAAAATGTAACTTATCTGGAGAGAGATTAAGGACTGATTTCAATGAGAGCATGTTCTGTCCATTCTCAAATGTCTTCCTTCGACAATGTTGGTGGTGCAACGACTTTGGTTGTGCCATGCACGTCCAAGAAGTCTTCCTTGGTCCCTTCCATCTTTTCCTTTTGAACTTGAAGATTGGTAACAAGTTGAGGGTGTTCATCACCATCTTTGTGTTTTTGTTGTGGACCACCGTGTCCTTGTCCTTGCCCCTTGGTTGAGCCACAGGTTAGGGCAGCAAGTAGGGTTGCTGGGATCCTATCGTGGACGTGTCTTAGAGGTTTGGCGCAGCTTGGCGCATGCCTAGACTGTTTGGCACAGCTGGTTTCAGGTCTGGCTATTGAGCTCAGCGCGGCTCAAGGCTGCGATGTTGGGCGCAGTTTGGCACGTTGAAGGCTTGCCTTGGACGCTTCCAGGTTCTGTAGTGTTGGGATTGGGCTGCACCAGGGCCTGCGTTATGTTCTACGACATAGAGTGTGGTGAGGATTGTGCATGCGATAGGGTTTGCGGAGGTGCCTGTGATGCGTCAAGGTTCTGCGTCTGCGATGAAAGGCAGGTCCAGGTTTGCGTCATGGCATACGGCAAGGATGCATCCTAGGATGCACCCATGGTCTCGGTGGCACGTTCGTGTGCAGGTTGGGACTCCAGTTGGTGTACGGCAGGCTTGGCCTTCGGAAGTGATTCACATGGTGGTCGTTGGACACATGGGTCATAGGACTCGAAATTTTGGCATGTACCATCCTCCATAGCTGAGATTTTCTCAATTGCAACCCTTGGAAATGGATTGTGGAGTTCCCCTTCAAGTAGGTCCTTGAAACACGAACTCTCCAGCACTTGAGGCATCCAGGCTGGTCCGTGGTCTTCCCGCGGGACTCTCGTGGGCTTCGCTTCCAAAAACACATCAATGTAAGAAGAGTTTGGCTGCATCATGGTTTCATGGATTACACAGGTTCCTTGCTCTTCACAATCTGCCAAGATGTCCCATTTACCATCATCTTTCCTATTCTCCTTCCCGTATTCGTCTTCCATTTCCAATTCCAACCATTGCTCAATCTGAGTAGATTTTGGAGAGGTAGTCACGTCATGGCCTTGGATGGGATCCACGGCTTCCATGGCAAGCACTTGCTGAAGTGTTGGTGTTTTGATAGCTTCATCATGATCATCATCCAAGGCTTCACTTGGTGGGGAAAATGCCCTTTCTTCGATTTGATGCATGTGGAACTCAAGCTGCCTCATGTGCTTTTCATGTCTCTCATCCATGCACTTTTTCCTTTCCTCCATGCACTTTGTCAGGACCCGTTCCGAATTTCCCTTCGAAACCCAAGAAGGACCCTGATCCCGTCTGACAACCTAAGGAAAGGTTCCCAAAATACCCTTCAATCCTTACAAATATAATATGACCAACTTCACCTATTAGAAAAGGGATTCAAAGCACTCAACCTTTCCAACAGATAATGACAATCCAATTAAAATATAATATCAGAGCGTCCAGGTAGGATAAATAGTACAATTTAGATATCCTACTCGAAGTTTAAATACATTGTGCAGCTGAAAAACTAATGTCTTTGCCTCGTAAGAAGTGTCTGCGTCAACTCAACAGCCTGAAGGGGATTTAAACACAAAAGTTGTGAGTGGACAAAAATAATCGTTTAAAAATCATTTTCCGAGGAAATCTTACCTTTTTCCCCCTCCACGAATAAAACCATGCATGCATCAAATAAAATAGTTCTTGATATAAAACATCATCTGCAAATCACCGGAATTCCATTTCTCTTTAAAACCACTTAGTTGGACCGACACAAAATCTATATAATGAAAACATATCGTGGTCCACATTTTGGTTTGAAACTTCTCCTCAAAAGAGTTTAAAATCATTTATTTAGACGTGGACACATAAAATATCAAATCCACTATTTCCGACATATCCACTAGCCACCAGGGTATCCCTTGGGGTGTGCTAACCCTGGCCCTCCTCAAATAGTTCAACCCAAAATCATGGACTCAATAATTACCACGTCAAAATGATATCAAAACCGAGTCCAAAAACGAGGCCATTTCTCAAAACACACTTTCACTGAAATATTAGAAAACATGTGTCCAACAATCATTTCTCAATTCCAGAAACTCAATGCAACAATACATAAAAGTATTTAAACAAAGATACATTGATGCATGCATTACAGTTTATAAACCAAAAGTCCACTCACCACATGTCCAAGCAAGCACAATCCCGACTTGTTTGTCCCTCCGAGGTTCCCGGAGCAGTATCGCCTGTCAATAACAACAATCGGGATTACCGGCTAGTAATAAGACTCTTATATAACTACTCCCTAAACCCCGGGATATCCACCTATGTTGCCCTAGAAAACGCAGCAACTTCGGACGCCCAAAACTACCTCTAAATGACGTCCGATCAACCCGAAACCTGCTCCAACAGATACGAAACATTGAAAACTAGCTGCCACGGGTTACCGGGACCTCGGAATCGACCCCACGCGCTGCCATGCCCCGGAGAAAGGCCGAACCACGCGCCCACGCGCTGTCACACACTGGCCACGCGCCTGCTACAGTACCCACATGCCTGGACCGATCCAATCCGACCTAACTCGACCTGACCCGATCCAACTCAACCCGATTGGTTCACTAACCCGATCGGTTCAACTCGACCTGACGGGTCTGACTCGACCCGACCTGATCATCGACGACTCGTTGAAGAAGACGATCAGACCACCGTCGCCATCACCGGTGTCTGGTCGGAGAAGATGACTAGACCACCACCGCCGCCGCCGTCTGGGTCGCCAGAATCCTCCATTTCCAGCCGATCCAAGCTTTTCCTAACTTCTTCAAAACTCAACCATTTTTCATAAATTTTACGGCTAAATCTATCTACTCGAACCCAGGAATCCAAATATGATCTCAAAACATCAAACTCGTACATGTGTTGGCCAAAAAATCGATTGGAAGGTTCGGTTCTACCTATACTCGGCCTGACGCCTCCCGTAGTCCTCTCCTTCGATGATTTGTACGGTTGTGATCATGGGAAGGAGTAGAATCCGATTAGTGGAACAAAATGGAAGTTTATGCCTTGAATCAAAGTTGACTTTTTTGGGTTTTCGGTCTTTGTCGCATAGTTTCGGGATGGCTTTGTGTGTTTCAGAGAGAGGATGAGAATGAGATGATGAAATGAAGACGTAATAATGGTTTGGGGTTAAAATATCTATCCCAAGTCAAAAATTACCAAACTGCCCTTAACAATCTAGACCCGTAACTTTCATATACGAACTTCATTTTCCGCGTGCCGCCTGTCTACGAACTCGTCAGTTCAAGACCCACGCAACATTACCCAAAACACTGCCTAATATGTTTCGAAACAAAACGTGATTTCCACACCCTTACCTGACCAAGGGTAAAATTGTCATTTTACAAAATAATTTACAACAATTGATAATTACATTTTTTCGGGTCGTTACAATCCACCCCCCTTAAGAAATTTCGTCCTCGAAATTCATTTCTACCCTTGGAACAAATGAGGATACTGCGCCCACATTAATGCCTCAGTTTCCCACGTGGCCTCCTCCGCGTTATGATTCCTCCACAATACTTTAACTAGAGGAATAGTCTTTCTGCGCAATACATTTTCCTTCCAATCCAGAATTTGCATTGGTTGCTCCTCAAACGTCAAATTGTCCTTCAGCTCAAGTTGTTGCTCTTCCAACACATGAGACTCATCAAATAAATATTTCTGGAGCAAAGATACATGGAAGACATTATGAACTCTTGACAGTTCCGGGGATAAAGCATGTCGATAGACATTGGTCCTATCCTCTCCAAAATCTCATACGGCCCAATGTAGCAAGGACTCAGTTTTCCTCGTCTACCAAAATGTACCACTCCCTTCCAAGGGGATAATTTCAAGAACACCTCGTCTCTAACCTCAAATTCCAGGTCTCTGGTTCGACGGTCTGCATAGCTCTTCTGGCGATCCTGGGCTGCCTTCAACCGTTCTCTGATGATCCTAATCTTTTCCTCAGTCAAATCCACCAACTCTGGTGTTAACATTCTCCTTTCACCTACTTCATTCCAGCACAATGGTGTCCTGCACTGCCTCTCATACAGTGCCTCGAAAGGAGACATCCCAATACTCGACTGATAACTGTTATTGCAAGCAAATTCCATCAGAGCCAGGTGTGAATCCCAGTTCCCTTTAAACTACAGTACACAAGATCTCGTCATTTCCTCCAAACCTTGAATTATCCTCTCAAATTGACCATCCGTCTGAGGATGAAAAGCTGTACAAAAATGCAAGGTGGTGCCAAAAGCCTTCTGCAAACTCCACCATAACCTGGAGGTAAACCTAGGATCTCTATCTGAAACAATTGACTCTGGAGTCCCATGCAGCCGTATGATCTCATCAACGAACAATTTAGCGTACCTGTTCATCCAAAAATCTTCCCGCACTGGCAAGATATGTGCCGATTTCGTGAGTCTGTCAACAATTACCCATATTTCATCATGTCCCTTATGTGTCCTTTGAAGTTTATACACAAAGTCCATCATAATGTGATCCCACTTCCATTCTGGGATAGGTAACGGTTGAAGTGTCCCATATGGTTTCTGCCTCTTTGCTTTCACTTGCTGACATGTTAGGCATCTACTCACAAACTCAGTAATTTCCCTTTTCATCCCAGTCCATCAATAGTGTTCCCTTAGGGTACGATACATCTTGGTACCTCCTGGATGCATAGCATAAGCCGAACTATGAGCCTCATCAAGAATCTCCCTTTTTAGCTCCAGCTCATTCGATACGCACAACTGTCCATCCTTAACCAAGGCTCCATCATCCCTAAGCGCATATCATGCCTGTTTCCAGCCTCCAACTCCATCCTGATGATGCACAATGTAGGATCCTGGAGTTGAGCCTCAATAATCTAATCAATCAGAACAGGCCTCACATGGAAACTAGCCAACAAAGCCCCTTGGCTATCCATGTCCAGTACAATCCCCGCTCTACGAAACTCTATCGACAATGGTATGTAGACTGTATGTAAATGGGCCAAAGAACCCATGGACTTCCTGCTCAAGGCATCTGCCACAACATTGGCTTTTCCTGGGTGGTACTCTATAGTACAATCATAATCTTTTATCAACTCAAGCCACCTTCTCTGCCTCAGATTCAGGTCTTTCTGGGTGAACAAGTATTTCAAACTTTGATGGTCGGTGAAGATCTGACACTTCTCCCCGTATAAATAATATCGCCAGATTTTCAGTGCATGCACCACTACAGCTAACTCCAAATCATGTGTGGGGTAATTCATCTCATGGGGTTTAAGTTGCCTGGAAGCATACGCTATCACTTTCCCATGCTGCATCAGCACACAGCCTATACCCCGCAATGATGCATCATTGTATACCTTGAATACCCCATTACCATCTGGAAGGGTTAATACTAGAGCAGAAGTCAACTTTCTCTTTAGCTCCTGAAAGCCCTGTTCACAATCAACATCCCAGTCAAACTTGACTCATTTCCTAGTCAACCGAGTCAACGGGACATCTATCATAGAAAATCCTTCTACGAACCGTGTATAATATTTCGCTAAACCCAGAAAGCTCCTCACCTCTGTCGATGTCCTCGGTTGCTCCCAGTTTTGCACTGCCTCAACCTTTTGGGGATCCACGCTGATACCTTCAGCCGAAATCACATGACCCAATAATCCCACCTCGGTCAACCAAAACTGGCATTTACTGAACTTGGCAAACAATTGCTTTTCCTAAGCATATTCAGCACCAACCTTAAGTGCTTCTCATGTGCCTTGGCACTCCTTGAATACACCAAGATATCGTCGATGAACACAATTAAAAATCGATCCAAATACTTTCGGAACACCCTGTTCATCAAGTCCATAAACGCTGCAGGGCATTAGTCAACCCGAAGGGCATGATTAGGAACTCATAGTGACCATAACGTGTCCTGAAAGCTGTTTTCTGAACATCCCCTTCCATGATCCTCAACTGATGGTACCCGGTTCGAAGGTCAATTTTTGAGAAATATTTTGCCCCCTTCAGTTGATCAAATAAATCGTCAATCCTTGGCAGAGGATACTTATTCCCACTATAACCCTGTTTAACTGCCGGTAGTCGATACACAATATCATACCACCATCATTTTTCCTCACAAATAATACCAGCGCACCCCATGGTGAAACACTTGGTCGAATAAATCCCATATTCACCAAATCCTACAACTGAGTCTTCAACTCTTTTAATTCTGCCGGTGCCATTCTGTACGGTGCATGCGAGATAGGTTGAGTACCTGGTAGAAGCTCTATGGTGAACTCAATCTCCCAGTGAGGTGGCAATCCTGAAAGATCATCTGGAAACACATTAGAGAACTCACTCACCACAGGAATATCCTCCACTCTCATCGGAGTATCCCGAGTATCAAACACATGAGCCAAGTAACCCTCAAAACCTTTCCTCAATAATTTCTCAGCGGTCAACGCTGATATCACTCCGGAGGGTAGTACCCTACGATCTCCCCGAAACGTAAGTTTCGGCAAACCAGGACTCCGGAAAACCACTATCTTGTCATAACAATCTATGGAGGCATGGTGCATACTCAACCAATCCATACCCAGAATCACATCAAACTCAAAAATATCTAAGGGGATTAAATCTGCCTCCAACCCATGACCTTCAACCATCACCGGACAACTGCGAATCTTGAGGTTCGCCACTAACATATCTCCACTAGGAGTACTAATACCCTTGTCTCAACCAATCGGGGACAACTCTCTATCAGCAAACAGTGTAAAATCCCGAAAAATAAAAGAATGAGTCGCCTCGGGATCTATCAAAACATAAGCATCAATGTTGAATATAGATAACGTACCAGTGACCACCTCTGGTGTTGCTCGGGCCTCCTATTGTGTCATATTAAAAAATCGAGCATGTGTCCCTAAAGATCGACCACGATCCCCATATCTACCTCTGGCCCTACTAGTCCCACTAGCTCTACTGGCCCCACTGAATTGGGTCTGGCCCCCAACTGCAGTACCAGACATCTGTCCTGCCCTCTGGCTCGGCTCAGTAGCATCACGACCTAAGGAACTACTGCCCAAACAACGATGTGGACAGAATCTCTTGATGTGACCTGTCTCCCCACAGATGAAACAACTGAAACCACCAGATCTGCCACCATGTCTTCCGATTGACTACACTGAGGCACTGCTAGACTGAACATATGATTGTCGTGCTTGACTAGCTCCGCCACTGCCTGACCCGGATCTCGCACTCCCCGAAGATCTAGAACTATGACTGCCTCTCTTGGATGGTCCCTAACTAGAGGTTCTAACATTCCAGCGCTCCCGATGTCGTCTGGAACCACTGTACTACTGCTGGACTGGTAAACCCAAACTCAACTCTACTTGAGTTGCAGCATCAGACAAAGACCTTAAGGAAGTGTGAGCCATAGCTGTAACTGCTGACCGAATCTCACCCATCAATCTTCTTTCAAATCTACGACACTTGTCTCTCTTAGTCACCACCAAAGCCGGTGCAAAGCGACTCAGCGCTATAAATCTCTGCTCGTACTAGGCCACAGTCATGTCTCCTTGCTGTAAATACAAGAACTCGACCTTATTGGCCTCCCGGTACGAGTGAGGGTAAAATTGCTCAAGGAAACACTCCCGGAAAGCCTCCCAAGTAAGTGTATGGACACCTCAGCCTGACACCTCCAATGAGTGCCACCAGTGGTAAGCAAAACCACTTAGCAAAAATGTGGCCAATAGCACCCTGTCCCCTGGAGGACATCTCATGACCAAGAACACTCGCTCCAAGTGAATAATCCAATCCTCAACATCATTCGGGCTAGACTCGCCCGTAAATATCTCGCCCCTAATCTCTGGGCTCTCTTAATATCTGAAACCTCAGCAGTAGCCCTATCCTGAAGTACTGAACTAAAGTCTGACCCAGCTGTTCCAGTGTTTGCCTCAAATCAGGCTCCACTGCGGGTTCATGGGTGTCTCCACCGTTCCTAGACTGATGACGGGGCACGCGTCTCGGAGGCATTACGCTGAAAATAAATTGTAACTCATCAATACCAAAAATTCACTTGTACACTAGCTGTTCGGTCTACAGAAATTTAATCTAGTGCTCTTATACCAATTGACAAGACCCGTCTTGAATTTCCCCTCGAAACCCGAGAATGACCCTGATCCCGTCTGACAACCTAAGGAAAGGTTCCCAATATACCCTTAAATCCTTACAAATATAATATGACCCACTTCACCTGTTAGACAAGGGATTCAAAGCGCTCAACATTTCCAACAAATAATGACCATCCAATTAAAATATAATATCAGAGCATCTAGGTAGGATAAATAGTACAATTTAGATATCCTACTCGAAGTTTAAATACATTGTGCAGCTGAAAAACTAATGCATCTGCCTCGTAAGAAGTGCATGCGTCAACTCAATAGCCTGGAGGGGATTTAAACACAAAAGTTGTGAGTGGACAAAAATAATCGTTTAAAAATCATTTTCCGAGGAAATCTTACCTTTTTCCCCTTCCACGAATAAAACCATGCATGCATCAAATAAAACAGTTCATGATATAAAACATCATCTGCAAATCACCGGAATTCCATTTCTCTTTAAAACCACTTAGTTGGACCCACACAAAATCTGTATAATGAAAACATATCGTGGTCCACATTTTGGTTTGAAAGTTAGTTTAAAATCATTTATTTTGACCTGGACACATAAAATATCAAATCCATTATTCCCGACATATCCACTAGCCACCAGGGTATCCATTGGAGTGTGCTAGCCATGTACTATGCGTACACAGCCTCGCGACCAGGCGAAGCAAAACTCTCGACGCCAGAGTCTAAGAAACAGTAACCATCGGGATAGAAAACCAGTGAAAACCAATTCTTTGAAAAATCACCAATTATATTGGAGGTTCACCGTTGATAGCGGATCCTGGCCCCCCTCAAATTGGTATTGTTTATATTGGAGGTTCACCGAGTTCACCACCCACAGCGGATCCTGGCCCCGGATCCTGGCCCCCCTCCAATAGTTCAACCCAAAATCATGGACTCAATAATTACCACGTCAAAACAATATCAAAACCGAGTCCAAAAACCAGGCCATTTCTCAAAACACACTTTCACAGAAATATTGGAAAACATGTGTCCAGCAATCATTTCTCAATTCCGGAAATTGAATGCAATAATACATAACAGTATTTAAAGAAAGATACATTGATGCATGTATTACAGTTTATAAATCAAAAGTCCACTCACCACCTGTCCAAGCAAGCTCAATCCCGACTTGTTTGTCCCTCCGAGGTTCCCGGAGCAGTATCATCTGTCAATAACAACAATCGGGATTACCAGCTAGTAATAAGACTCTTACATAACAACTCCCTAAACCCTGGGATATCCACCTACGATGCCCTAGAAAACGCAGCAACTTCGGACGCCCAAAACTACCTCTAAACGACGTCCGATTAACCCGAAACCTGCTCCAACAAATCTGAAACATCAAAAACTAGCTGCCATCCGCATCGTGACCTCGGAATCGACCCCACGCGCCACCACGCACCGGTGAAAGGCCTGACCAAGCGGCCACGCGATGTCACGCGCCGGCCACGAGCCTGTTACAGTACTCACGTGCCTGGACCGGTCAACCTCGGCCTGACCCGGTCCAACTCAACCCGATCGGTTCAACTCGACTCGACTCGATCACCGGCGACTCGCCAGAGAAGACGATCGGACCACCGTCGCCGTCGTCGGCATCTGGGCGGAGAAGATGACCAGACCACCGCCGTCTGGGTCGCCGGAATCCTCCATTTCCGGTCGATCCGAGCTTTTTCCTAACTTTTTCAAAATTCAACCATTTTTCACAAATTTTACTGCTAAATCTATCTACTCGAACCCATGAATCCAAATATGACCTGAAAACATCAAAACCGTACCTGTGTTAGCCAGAAAATCGATCGGAAGGTTCGATTCTTCCTATACTCAGCCCGACGCCTCCCGTAATCCTCTCCTTCAATGATTTGTACGGTTGTGATCGTGGCAAAGAGTAGAATCCGATTAGTAGAACAAAATGGAAGTTTATGCCTTGAATCAAAGTTGACTTTTGTGGGTTTTGGGTCTTTGTCTCACGGTTTCGGGATGGGTTTGTGTGGTTCAGAGAGAGGATGAGAATGCGATGATGAAATGAAGATGTAATAATGGTTTGGGGTTAAAATATCTACCCCAAGTCAAAAATTACCAAACTGCCCTTAATAATCTAGACCCGTAACTTTCGTATACGAACTCTGTTTCCCGCGTGCCGCCATTCTTCGAACTCGTGAGTTCGAGACCCACGCAACGGTACCCAAAACACCGCCTAATATGTTTCGAAACAAAACGTGATTTCCACGTCCTTACCCGACCAAGGGTAAAATCATCATTTTACAAAATAATTTACAACAATTGATAATTACATTTTTTCCGGGTCGTTACACACTTTTTCAGTTCTTGAGTTTGCTAATTGTAGGCCTCAAAGGTTTGTATCAAGGTTTGGTGCGCAGCTCGGAGTTTAGGAGATGGGACGTAGTCAGGAGCTATTTGAGTGGTGTTCCATGTGAAATTAAACTGATTTCCCCATCCTGGATTGTATGGATCCGAGTATTCTTGATAATGGAATTCAGGCTAATTGCTCCACCCATGATTGAATGGATTTGAGTATGGATCGTTCCAAGTACCCCTGTCCATGTATGGATTGTTCCAAGATCCCGTATCCATGTATGAGTTGTTCATATGTACCCAAAAAGGAAAAAAACAACATTTACAAACTGAGATAGTATAAAATTTAAATTAAATCTAAATCGTTAGGATACAACATTGAGTTAACTAAATTTGAATTAAATGGACACCGTCGAGGGACAAGTCCCCGGCAACGGCGCCAAAAACTTGTTGGTAAAAATAGATAACACACAATATGCAATCTATTTCTAAGAGTTAAAACCTTGCAAGTGCACAAGTCAACTAAGATAGTATAGCAGAAAAGCAAGGTCGATCTCTCGAGGACTTGTATCAACGTTATGTCTACTTCAGTATTTAGACTTAACTAACTCAGATTAAGACTCAACCACAACAAAAGAAAACAATTCAAATACACCTGGAACTAGACTCAACACTAAGTAAATATGCAAGACACTAAGACACGACTTATAACAGTAACTTGCGACACAAGAAAACACAAAAGCCTCTGAACAAACACACACAAGACTCACGGCTAGGGGGGTTTTTTGCTTTTGGAATTGAGAATACTGAAAGTAAACATAAACTTAAGTGCAAGAAACAAATTAGGCATCACGCTTGATTTTGATTAAAACTAGGTATTAAGTCGAACTAACGCCAACTATTGACCACTAACCATTACTAGTTCTTAACAAGATTTCCAAGTTTCCAGTACTATGAATTAAATGAATCTGATACCCGTGCAAAGGTCTACTCAAGGTCAAATCACACATTTTATTTCCTTCTTAGTTCCTATGTAGCAAGTTTTCCGGGCTCACTACCACAACTATTCAAAGAACGCATTAAGCATGAAAGGAAATCTGAGCAATCACACTACCCCTAGAAAAGTGATGTGCAGTCCTAGGTTGTCATGAGTTGGATTACAAGTAAGATGTAAAGCCACTACCGTTGGTGCCAAACAATCACAAGAAGATAGTCAATCAATCAAGCAATCACCTATAGATTATGCAAATAAGATGACTAAACTCATAAACATAAACTAAGATCATTACGCACAGTAATCACAACTATATTCAGTATTCATAACAATGTAAACCAAGGGCCAAAATCAAGTTAACAAACTACATGGCTAGGGCTTCAAGCAGCCCTAGTTCTATGAAGAACTACACACGCATCTTATTGAAAACAATAGAATAAGTAATGATTACAAATTAAAGATGAAAGGGGAGAAAAGAAAACACTGAAAGCAATGGCAAGCCAAGGGCACGTCCCAGCACTCTCCTCCACTCTATGCGTTAAGCTCCTCTTCCAAAAGCACGAACAAAAGTGAAAATGCACAAACTGTCTAAAACTGAAAACTATGCGTCTACAAAGGGGTGGAACCCTCAACTGGCATTAAAACATTTTTTAAATAGACCTAAGGCTTCCCCTTAAAACTAGGAATTGAAACTGACAACAAAAAGCCAAACATAACCTTAATGAAACCCTAAGACTGCTTCCCTAGCTTAGCAGGGAAACGGGCTGGGTTGTGGGCTGGGTTGGGCCGCAGGCTTGAGTCGTGTCAGGGGACACGATTGGAACTTGGCTGAGAGCTCTGAAGGACTCACCATGGCTTGTCTGGGGTTGGTTCTAGGACTCGGTTTAGGGCGCAGATGGAGTGCCTTTGAGACATGTCAGGGACACGTCTTGGCACGAGCCTTGACTCACCTTGGACTTGATCTGCTAGTCCTCAGACATGATTCTAGGACCCAGATGGCTTGATTCGAGGTTCTTGACCATGGCCCTAAATAGGGCGCATGGCTTTAGATCATGACATGATTTAGGGGCCGATATTGAATAGATGATAACTTCTTCATCATAACTTCAAATTGAGCCATTCTTTTTGCATTCTCCTCATAATATCTCTATCTTTCCAACTCTGCACATGTCTCAAAAAATGCATCACCTTTTACTTTTGATGGCACATAAGTACTCAAAAGACGAGTAAAAGGGCATTAAGTAGCATCTAAAATATGTATTAATAATGACTGAACAGTCTTATACCAACCTTGCGGAGTGCTAAAGCCTGCTTTAAATCCCAATCTGTAATTTCTCGATGAGAGCGAAGATAATGTATTTCATGAGCCCTTGCTAATTCTTGTGAATGTTCATGGTAAAATGATGACACAACAAATACACCCGTTTTCCAACACAACCTCACCCAAAACGAAGCATGAAAATTCTCTCCTGTTAGGGCTCTTTCTTGACAAACATTGTCTTCTAGATTGCTCTATGATGATCTTATACCTTCCTTACAACAAACCCACTGTTTCATGCTGATAGTACAATCGTCCTCGACCTTCCTATCATCCCTTCTAATGCTAAAACCCATATGTCATGCATATTTGTTATGGAACATTTCTGCTTCATCTATTGTTTCAAACATCATCCTTATAGCATTTTTTGGCTCAGACCAATCCTCAGTTTCAAACAACCCTAGCTGGCCCAGGGAAAAGTTTGACTCGTCATCCCATGTACCTGAATAAACAGATTAATTATAACGACGTTGCTATAATATGGTTGTTCCGTTATAACATTTTGCGTATAATGTACAACTTCTACGCATTTATAACGTAATAAAAATAAGTTACAACAATATAATATATGTTATAATAGAAGTATGTCGTTATAACACTGTAATTAAATGTTACAACAGTCTAATATATGTTATAACATAAGTGTGTTGTTATAACGACGTAATTAAATGTTACATCATATGAATAAGAATATAACGATACCCGTTTAAGATACAACTACAAAATATAACATGTACACTATTCGGTATAACATGGATATATAACACCTACTAATCGAATAACATTATTATCAACAATATTATAGACTTATTCGTTATAATATTTACATATATATGTTTTTATATCTTAATACCTACGTTATCACAGATAAATAACATGTTATAACGAGGTTATGTTGACAGAAAAAAAAAATTGAACAAACCCTAATTTCTTATTACTAAATTGATCAACCAAACGGGTTCACTTTCACCAGAATTAAAAAAAAAAACTAGAACACCCATACCCTAATATTCTTATTGCTAAATTGATCAAATAAAATAATAATCAAAGTGATCATGATTACTATAAATCTGTCAAACAAATGAACCAAAACAATATTGACATTCATAATTGTAATCAACGTGAAACGATTCAATTCCATTTACCGAATAACTAAACATATTCTTCAATTGAAAAGAAAAATTCATCATCATGATTACCATACTTACCTTCATAATCGTTGGAATCCATATTGTTATCATTGTTGAACTCTTCTTCGTAATCCATACTCACTCAGCTAATGGGTCTTCACAAAATTGATGGAGAAGAGAATTGGAAAAGAATTTTTTTTCTTCAAGAACGAACGAAACATCAAGGCTGTTTGGCAAGGTTGTGTGGGGAGGTAATTTGCGGCAAGGTTGTGCGGCAACTATTGTTTTTGTGTGTGCTAAAAAAGTACAAGAATTCGACGAACAAGATTAAACATAAAATATATTCAATGGTGTTGATTATTCAAATATATTCAACGGTTAAAAAAATAAGTTCAATTTAATAAATGGTCTAAATTAATTCATCATTTAAATAAAAATTAAGGGTATGGATACCCTTTTCTAATAAAGGGTACCATACCATTTTCCTTATTATTATTTATTTTAATTAATTATTGGTATTATTATTATTACTATTTATTTCATTACTATTAACTTATTATTATTATTATTATTATTTTATTATTACTATTTATTATTATTATTATTATTACTTTTCAAGATTGCCAGTCATCGACTATTTAATACGGACAATTTCGAGGGTATTATTTTGGCGGGTGTGGACCGTATAAAGGTACTCAACCGTGTTAATTTATTCGGTGGCTAATTAATACGAGTGGTACCAAATACCAAGTTCGTACTATATTATCCTACATGATTCCTTATACGGCGTACCAAACGTAGCCTAAGATATTTGGCCGAAAATATTTATGGCTAGTTTGATATGAGTGATTCTTTTCATACTCGAAAACTAATTATTTTTTTTCAATATATTATAACTACTATTACGATTTAATAATATTTTCTTCGTGCTTGTAAAATGATTTGTTAAGGTCTCACGACTTTTAAAATTCCTTTATATCAAAGTTTGTAGAAAATTATTTTATTTTTTAAGTTCATTTATTTTACCTAAAGTCGCCTTGAGATTCGTTTTTTGGTGAGCCCCACACACTCTACGTCATCAACTAACAGAAATTTTGTCGAACAATGTATCGGGGAGACAATGGTGAAACTTCTTTAAAAATTCAATATATTTAAATATAAAATTTAATAACTCATACATGTGTAAAATACAAGGTCTTAATTTGTAATTTTCCCAAAATAAAATTAAGAAAATAAGAGCCCATAATGTTACTACTTCCAAGAAGCTACCATCCTAGAAAACGAAGTGGAGGAAGACCCACCACTGGCCCAAGCAGCCAAGGCCATGACTTTCACAGCTCGACTTCTTTCTCTTAGACTTTTCTCTTCCTTCGATTCCAAGCCCATCAACTGCGACACCTTCTTCTCCACCTCATCTGCACTCACCACCCCTTCCTTTGACAGATCAATTGCCATCCCAACCTTCATTTCCTCCACCAACACCACACTATTCACGCCCTGCTCCGCATACAAAGGCCACGCCACCATTGGCACCCCATAACTCATAGCTTCAAGCAGCGAGTTCCACCCACAATGCGTCACAAATCCACCCACAGATCCATGGCTCAAGATCGCCGCATGTGGAGCCCAAGACTTCATGACCAGGCCTCTGGTTTTGGTCCTTTCTAAGAACCCATTTGGTAGCATAGTGTCCAGATCCGGCTCTTCCGGGTCTGAATCCGGTGGACCTCTCACGACCCACAAGAATCTCTGGTTGCTTCTCTCCAAACCCGTGGCGATCTCCTTCAACTGGGGCTCCGAGATGGCGCTTCTACTCCCAAAGCACAAGAACACGACGCTCTGGCTCGGCTGCTCGTCTAACCACATCAAACACTTGGTGGATGTTGACCCGTCTTTTCCGGTGCTTGCAACCCTATTTTTGGCATCAAAAACCAATGGCCCGATGTGATAAATCGGTGGGGTTTGATGGTCTGGAACACAAGAACCACCGGTTATGGCCTCGAATGCGCGTGGCTCGAGTGCAAGGAAGGTGTCTGTTAAAATTGTCAATGAGAGCTGTATATTCCTATTTAAATTCAGTCCACTAATTAGGCCCATAGTAACATTCCTAATATCTGTATATATATATACCTTTCCTAATATCTGTATATATATATACCTTTCCTATTGAAATAAAATACAAGTGAATTCTCACCAAATCTGATATGGTATCAGAGCAGTCAATCGTGATTGTCTCTTACCCTAACCCTAAACAAAATCAATACAGTGCCCCAGCCGTTATATAACCCTAGAAACAGCAACACCATCTTCCGCCGGAAAAAAAACAAAAAAAACCATATGCCGCAAAACCTTCTACCGCCGCATAAACTCACTTCCGCAGCCAAATCCCAATACCCGCAGAACATCTTCCGCAGCCAAACAGAACACACCTTCTGCAGCAAAATCCCAATAACCGTAGAACATCTTCCACAGCCAAACAAACACACCCCTTCTGCGGCACAATCACTTCCACAGCCAAATCCCTTAAAACAGAACACACCTCTTCCGCAGCCAGCCTTCCGACCCACCAACCAGCCTTCCGCCCCACCGACCAGCCTTCCGACCCACCGACCAGCCTTCTGCCCAAAAATGATAATCCAGCACCACTCCGCTCTCAAATCCAAACACAATCGACACAACCTCACCGTCCACCGTAAAGCACAGACCACAACGCAGTCGACCTCACCGTAGACGGCGAGTCTCAGCCGAGAGAACCCAGAGCCCTCATCTGTCGCTGTCGGCGTTCCCGGGCATCCCAGGCCATGCGACCACGACTATACTCGAGTTCGTTCGGCCCTCAATGACCGGATCTCTCCAACTCGCCCTCACCCCCTCGGCCCCACCGACTCGTCCTCACCCCCTCGGCCCCACCGACTCGTCCTCAATAACCGGGCCCAGACCACAAACATACCGACCCGTCACCCTCAACAACCGGCCTCGCCCTCACCGAATCATCCATTGAGGTCCAGTATTTCCTCAACCACAATGATCGGTCCCAGACCAGCATCGATAGCTAGCCACTGAACTTTATGGCCCATTAAGTTTTAGACAAAAAAAAACAAAAAGCAAAAAAAAAGGACCGGGAACCATGTATGAAGCTGGTGTGACCTCTACGAGGTCCAAACAATCTCGGCCGCTCACCTATAGTGTCTACCTAACTCGTCACCGGCCTCCAATGCAGTGTACCAAATGTGGTTTAGGTAACCACATCATTAAGGGCTATTATGAGATCATTGGTTATCCAGTCGGATGGGTCCACAAAGGGCGCACGACGGATTCGAACAGAGCCTCATTTGCATCCGCTCAGTCATCCCAAGGGACCGGATCCGAACCTTCATCAGGTACATCTGACTCCACAGCCTTGGCCACCCCAGGTACCTCTTGCACCTCTTCACTTACTTGTAATTGATCATGGATTATTGACATTGGCGCTACCGATCACATGACATCTAGTTTCACTGGGTTGCACTCTACCAAACCCTCAAGCCAAACACAGATTACCAATGCCAACGGAACCATCTCCCAAGTCACGGGAGAGGAGTCCTTATCTCTTACACCCTCATTACGTCTTGATCATGTCTTAGTTTTCCCTTCTCTCGACTATGACTTGTTATATGTTCCTCAGATCATTGATTCCCTTAATTGTACCATGTGTTTTTGGCCATCGTATTGTCTCTTTCAGGATCTTCTCACCAGGGCTGTGATTGGATGTGGTACTAGGAGGGGAAAGTTGTATTTTCTGGACTTGACAGCTGACATCAGTAAGCGATTGAGTCACGCACATCATGTGAAAGGCGATGAGTCCATTCGGATGAAGAAAATTTGGCTATGGCATCGACGGTTAGGGCATGCGTCTTTTGGTTATCTGAAACTTATATTTCCATATTTGTTTTCCCAGTTTCATGAGTCCGACTTTCATTGTGAAACTTGCATTTTGGCGAAAAGCCATTGTCATTCGTACCCATTAAGATGGCATAAAAGCTCCATGCCCTTCATGATTGTCCATTCTGATATATGGCGACCATCACGAGTTCCCACGATTAGTGGTTTTAAGTGGTTTGTGATGTTTATTGATGACTGCACCCGGATGACCTGTGTTTTCCCCTACACCAGAAAAGTGACGTCACTGCCAAATTCAAGCTCTTTTATCAATACGTTGCTACTCAGTTTGAAAAGAAAATCATGACCCTTCGATCTGACAATGGAGGTGAGTACATCAACCATGACCTACATCAGTTTTTCGGCCACCATGGTATTGTTCATCAAACCACATGTGCCTATACACCACAACAGAATGGTGTCGCGGAGCGCAAGAATCGGCATCTATTGGAGGTTGTTCGAGCCTCTTTATTTGAGGCCCACATGCCACATCATTTTTGGGGGAAGGCTCTTTGTTCTGCGGCTTACCTCATCAATCGAACACCTTCCAGCACTCTTTAGTATCAAACTCCATTTCAGACATTGACTACTCTCCTCAACATGCCATCAACACCAAATCTCGAACCACGTCTCTTTGGTTGTGTTGCGTATGTTCAGGTATATCCACATCAGCGTGGCAAGCTTGATCCGTGTGCACATCGTTGTGTCTTTGATGGTTATTCTGCCACTCTGAAGGGCTATAAGTGTTTCCATCCTCCCACTCAGACCATGCACGTAACCGCCGATGTGACCTTCAACGAGAGTGAGTTCTATTACTCAGGGAGAGTCACTGAGCATCCTCTGCAGGGGGAGAGCAGTATCTTTGCCGCCGAAGATACTCAGATTGACGTCTAAATTCAACACCATTTATCCGAGCCGTTAGTGTCTGAGGTGCTACAAGCTCAAGAGTCCCTCGACACTCCTGATACTGGTTCAGATAATTCCCTCTCTACAACTCCTACTACAGTACCATCACCACTCATCCAATCAGGTCCTGAAGATTCCCCATAGGTAACTGAAGAATCCCCATAGGTAACTGAACATTCAAACTCTATCTCAAGCACCTTACCTGCGTCAAATTATACAGGTTATCAGTTACCCCCACGCACGACTAGAGGGATTCCTAGACAACATTATGACCCTGACCCTAAAGCAAAAGTTAAATACCCTATTGCTAATCATGTGTCCCTACATAGGTTGTCTCCGTCATGTGCATCATTTGTGTTTCAATTATCCACTGTATCTATTCCAAGTAATGTGCAGGACGCTCTGAAATATCCCAAGTGGACACAAGCGATGAATGATGAAATGGAGGCTCTCCAGAAGAATTCCACTTGGGAGATGACTACCCTTCCGCCAGGGAAGAGAACAGTGGGTTGTAGATGGATATATACAGTAAAGTTCAAGACAAATGGCGCCATTGAACGATACAAAGCAAGACTGGTGGCGAAAGGTTACACTCAGACTTATGGGATTGACTATGGGGAGACCTTTGCCCCTGTAGCCAAGATCAACACAATTCGGGTACTTATTTCTCTGGCAGCCAACCTAGATTGGCCATTACACTAATTTGATGTAAAAAATGTCTTCTTACATGGCGACTTAGAAGAAGAAGTCTATATGGATTCACCTCCAGGATGCAAGATGGGGCCCAATAAGGGCAACATGGTTTGTAAACTGAGGAAGTCCCTTTATGGATTGAAGCAATCACCCAGAGCATGGTTTGGAAAGTTCAGCCAATCAATGAAGGACTTCGGATACAAACAAAGTAACTCAGATCATACTCTTTTCTTGAAACATAAGAAAGGTAAGTGAGTTTGAAATGAAAGATCTTGGTGCTCTGAAATACTTCTTAGGCATCGAAGTGGCTCGTTCAGACCAAGGAATATTTCTATCACAACATAAATATATCCTTGACAATTTAACTGACACTGGAATACTAGCCAGAAAACTAGCAGATACGCCAATGGAGTTGAATCATCAGCTTGGTGAATATCCGGATCAGGTACCCACCAAAAAGAAAGATATCAACGCCTGGTGGGTAAGTTAATCTATCTAGGACACACTAGACCTGATATCGCATATGCCATAAGTGTGGTGAGTCAGCTCATGCATGCACCAAGTGAAGCCCACATGGATGCGGTAAACCGAATTCTGAGATACTTGAAGTCAGCTCCTGGAAGAGGATTAATGTTCTCACGACATGATCATCTAGATGTTGAGGGCCACACTGATGCAGACTGGGCGGGTTCTGTTACTGACAGGCGATCAACATCTAGATACTTTACCTTTGTGGGAGGCAATCTAGTGACTTGGCGAAGTAAAAAACAGAAAGTAGTGTCAAGATCAAGTGCTGAAGCAGAATATCGAGGTATGGCACAAGGAGTATGTGAGCTACTATGGATAAGGAATTTGTTGGGGGAATTGGGGTTAAAACTCAGTCATGCCATGAAACTGAATTGTGACAACAAAGCAGCAATAGACATCGCACATAATCCAGTGCAACATGATAAAACCAAGCATGTTGAAGTTGACAGACATTTCATCAAGGAGAAAGTCGAGGCAAAGATCATTGAGGTATCATTTGTTAAATCTGAAGATCAACTTGCAGATGTCCTCACTAAAGCAGTCACCGGCAGAATATTCCACATCTCACTTAGCAAGTTAGGCATTGACGACATACATGCTCCAACTTGAGGGGGAGTGTCAATGAGAGCTGTATATTCATATTTAAATTCAGTCCACTAATTAGGCCCATAGTAACATTTCTAATATCTATATATATATATATATATATATATATATATATATATATATATATATATATATATATATATTCCTATTGAAATAAAATACAAGTGAATTCTCACCAAATCTGATAAAAATGTCATTTGATTTCGGAAGACAATTAGCAACGTTGAGAAAGTAATCGTATGCGGCGTCGTCACGGATGAGAAGAGGCAAGGGCATTTGGGAGGCTGGGATAGGTGGCAATCCGGGGAAGTGGAGGACGGCGTCGTTTAGGTCCTTGAAGCTCTTGGATGTTTGATTGTGGACAATGGGTAGGTCTTAAGAGAGCAAGAGCAGAGGCACATGACGTGAAGTAGAAGTAAGTGGGAATGTGAGGATGGTATGGGTGGTGGACGGCGGAGGTGATGAAGGCAAGGACTTTTGAAGTTTGCGAGATGGTTTGGAGGGATTGGATGACGTTGGGGACGTTGAGACTCATGAGTTCGATTGCGGATATTACGGGGTTTTCGCCGCTGCCGGGGGATTGGTGGAGGCGGTGGGTGGAGGGGAGGGTGAAGAAGGAGATTGCGGTGGAAGAATTGGGTGTGTCAAAAGGTGTAGAATTGGTGACCAAAATTGTTATGGAGAGGTTGGGGTGGTGGTGGGAGATGAGGTTTGCTAGCTCAACCATGGAGATGACATGGTGGGCACTAGGGACTGGATACAACACTATGCTTTCTTTCATTTTCTGGTTCATCTGAGACTATGTGAGAGAGAGAGAGAGAGAGAGATATTTTTCTCTCAAAGGTGATGGTCGATATAAGACTTGGAAGTCAAGCTCCTCATCTAATTGTGCTTTAGAATAATAGAATCATCTAATTGTCCCTGCCTAACAAAATGAACTTGAGACTACACTGGACCAAAAAAACAAAAGAAATTTCAACTACAAATAGGGGTGCCTTTCAAATTGTATCATTTCAGCAATAATACTTGCATTTACATTAGTGTGGAGTCAACTACAATTGATCTAATGTCGGGGTGCATATAGCCGTGCCTTAAGATCACCTTTCAGGTCGACTGACAAAAAAAAAAAAAGAGTTTCGTCAATTTTTTCCCGCTTTCACTTGCGATTACAAAATGGATTTGAGTCCGGTTTTTAGTGGATGTTCTCAATCACCTCGTTATTAATTATCAATTTTTTTCGATCACCTATGGGTGGTGTCTCACTTTGTTCCATCAAATTGTAGGTCAAGGCCTCTTCTGAACTTCCTGGACCTAAAATAGGGAGCAAAGGAACTCATTTCGCTGAGGGACCAGGGACGCATCTTGGGCATGATTTGGGTCTCTGCTTTGAGGCGCACCAG
The DNA here is from genome assembly GCA_037349345.1 of Oemleria cerasiformis. NCBI lineage: Eukaryota > Viridiplantae > Streptophyta > Magnoliopsida > Rosales > Rosaceae > Oemleria > Oemleria cerasiformis. Next base: position 11,160,225 of record JAZGTL010000009.1, on the reverse strand, counting down.
GAACTTGTCACTGGCGTGGAGTGGCGTGGCGTGGCACGGCTTGGCGCATGGGATTTAGAGTTGGCGCATGTCTTGCTACATAAACATGTCTTGGGCATGTCTAAGGTCTCGGCTGGGATGTCTTAGGACATGTCAAGGATATGTACTTGTCTCGTTTCTTGGCACAGAAGGGGCACGGTAGAACCTCTCAGGAACTCAAATTAGGGCTTGGTTCTTGGCTTGTCTTGGTATGCGCCAGGACCCAATTTTTGTCCTTTTCAAGACTTGAACTTCAACTTGAGACATCTCCTTCGTTATAATTCCGAATTGAGCCATTCTTTTTTCCTTATTTTCAGAATTTACCTGTCTTTCCAAAATTTCACAAGTCACGTGTTGATCGAAATTGTTGGTGTTTAAAAGCATCGTGTGAATGTTATCTCTACGAAAATTCAAATAATTGGAGATCGTTTAGTTATTCACCTGTATCAATTGAATTGACGATTCACTATTAAGATCTTTATTGTTATCAAAACTGTCAAATGTGTTTTATATACATGAATAATTAAATCATCTCCAATTTGGTTGATTTTTTGTAAAACATAATCTTTACATGTTATTTAAGGAACAATGGTTCAAATTACCAAGAATATTTAGAGAAAATTCAGTAATTAATAATAAGAAGAATGATCACACTCACCCTAAGGTAGATCATGCAAACATTTTCCTTGTTTCGCGATTGGTAATTGTGATCCTTGGAGATAGTCTCTAACTTATTTTATGGTGTAGTCAAAGAACTTGTAGCTTTTAATATATATTTTATTTTCAATTGTTATTGTTGCCCCGTCAAAAGTCAAAATTCAAACGAATATAAATTTTTAAACACGTTGAATATCTATTTAAAATATTTTTAAAAAATAGAACACTAATTTGAAATCACCAACAAAATTGACGGGTTATACTTGTACTTAGTTCATCCAAAACAACATTGGAAGTTTGGAACCAAAGGAGGGCAGAAAAAAACCAAAAAATACTAAATAGAAAAGAGTGGCCCAAGTGGACAGCATTGGAAAGCCCAGAAAAGCCTGAACAGAGACTGCAAAGCTGGAGTTTTGGCCGAAATTAGAAAAGCCATCTAAAACCCCAGTAATCTAAAAACCCTAAACACAGAAGAAGCATGAATCGACTGAGCTTGGAGCAGGTGCTCAAGGACAACAACACTAGCGACCCCAATTCCATTTCAACTCTCAAGCTCAATCACAAGGCTCTTTCCGATGTACGACGACGTTTCATACTCTTTCTTCTCCTCTCCCTCCTATTTTTCTTTTTATTTTGTTGGGTTATTACTGATTTTCACAATTTATCTCTAGATAATTATATTGATGTCTGTGTTACTGTGTAAGGTGTCGTGCTTGAGCGAGTTCAAGAACTTGGAGAGGCTCGACCTCAGCTTCAACAATCTCACTTCTCTTGAGGTAATTTGTCACGTTGTTATCTTTATTTTTGTTTGGCGATTTCTGGGAAGCTAAATTTATGTGCTTGAAAATCAGGGGTTAAAGTCATGTGCCAATTTAAAATGGTTATCGGTTGCTAACAATAAGCTGGAAAGCCTCAAAGGAATTGAAGGACTTTTTAAGCTCATTGTAAGTACCAATCATTTCCTTCATTTTTTTTATATGGATGTTTGAAGCTGTGAGATTTTGAGGTTACCCTTTCAGCTACCTGCAAGAGATTTCCCTTTCGTAGTTCAAGTTCTGTGAGAGACAGAAATATGATATTGAATTCAGATGAGATATATTCATGTAGGGTAGTGCTTGCTGCATCTTGGACTAGTTTTTAAAGCTCCATTAGGGGAAATGTTTGAACTTGCAAATGGTCTATCTTGGTCAGTTGGTCTTTGTATGCTACAGTAATCTGTTGTTAGGCCAAACTTGACAAATAGCCATTGTGGTGTTCAAATTTTCTGTTGCAGCCACTTGCTAGGATTTATAACCTAGTGTGTCTGTTTCCTCCTCATGCACTTCGTTATGCTTTCTGAAAACTTGTACGTAAACAGCACAGAGCAAGAAGTCGTGGCTACTGATTGAGCTAGTGATGGCTGCTCCTAGAACATTAATTTTAGGGAGCTGATTTTGGCACTCCACAAATTACTTGCTGCACTCCACTTTTTTATTTTAATTTTTTGTTATTTATTTATGAATCAAACTTCCAAACTTACCCTATATCTCTTAATTTACTTTTATTTATAAAAATTTAAAAATTCACAATAATTTAATAGCCTAACTATAAATCATCACTAAGCATTACTATATACTGCCGCCTATGCGTCTTTTTATTATATTGCAACAAGTTTTTTTGATCATGTACATATGCAGTAAAGTGTCCATATAATTCAAGCAGACTAGAACTGTCATTATACTTTAAGAAGCATAGTACTCATAATTGTGAAAATAGAAAGCGGGAGAGTAGAGTTTTTAGAAGAAAAAAAAAGTCCAAATGATTTACACAAACAAAGGAAATAGAAATGAAATATATTAAATTCAAAAGGAAAAGGGTAAGTTTGGAAGTTTTATTCATGAAAATATAAGAAAAACAGTAAAATAAAAAAGTGGAGTGCAACAAGTGATTTGTGGAGTGCCAAAATCAATTCCCTAATTTTAATATCTTAAGTTCTTATCTGTTAAACTATATGCAATCTTGCATGTATAAGAACAAGAGCTTATATCCAGGGTCCAGGGTCCTAGCTCACATGAGTCTTTCTTTCAAAAATATATCTGGTAGTGATTATCATTATTGTTATCGTGCTTGATATGTTTTTGAATGGAAGGCTCATGTGTGCTGCGGCCATGGAAATCTTAAAAAGAAAAATGTTGATATTTAGGGAAACTCATTGTTTTATGGTTAAATATGAAGGATAATGTGAAGAATTTGAATATCCTTGTGGCTGCGAATTCGCATTACAAGAGTGAAGCTTTACAATTATCTTGTATATTTAAAGTTTGGGCTTTGTTAAGAACGATTAATCATAATAATAGAATAATTTTTGCATATTCCATTTTCTTCACATTAGATGACTTGGAGGCCAATCTGTGGTATGTCTCAGCTATATCGGAAACATAATCTTTAGTGGAACTTTTTATGCCAAAGTGTTCCACATGAATTGTCTCCTGGCTGCTACCCATAGAAACTCGAAGAAAATGCCATTGAAAAGTATCCTGAATGGAGTTGTGCCAGTACCTACTTACCTTATGAATGTGGTTTCCAAATTTTTCATAAATGGTAGACCTACTGGCAGCTACTCCATTTGTATGAGAAAGGTCAGTTTGAGATGAATAGTTGGAATTGACACACAACACTTCAAAACTAGAATGAAATCCATGAAATAATCAGACTAAGGAAAGAAATTTCTGACTAGATGGAACAAAGCAAAAAGGAAAAACAAAAAATATCAGTTGGAAGGATTGAAACCAATCTGATCCTGTGCTTTGGAATCTTTGCTAGACTTAGGAAAGGAGAAATAATAGGATAGAAGTGCAGAAGAAAATTCTAGTTTCCCCTTATTTTTCTGGTGTTTATGGATAAAATGGGGATAAAGCATCCTTTAATTAGGGGCATTCAGGGATAGTAATTAAACAAGAATCAACTCTCAAATTCTCCAAATCTTCCACCTGTGAGGGAAGTAAAATGTTGGCCCCAAGCGAAGTTGGTGCCTTTACTTTCTTATTTCTGCACTCTACCAATGACACCTTTTTAGACAGCTACCTCCTGAGAAGTTTGATACTCTATAATTTTAGAGATTTGTTCATTGAGCTTTAAATCTTTTTGTATAAACTGCAATTGATAGGCCAGCCAAATCCAGATAATTCTAAAACCAATAGATTCAATTTGGGTTCTAGATTCACTTTGTTCAATCTTTGTAACCAGGTGTTAAATGCGGGCAATAATAAGCTTAAGGGAATGGATGAGGTCAAAGTTATTGTGAGCTTACGTGCATTGATTTTGAATGGTGAGCTTCTCTTTGAACACTATGAGAATATCATTTGGGCTCTTCTGAAAATTACCCTCTTTTTCTCCTTGATTTGTTGCATTTGTGAAAACAAAATCAAAATGGAAAAACATAGACAAAAGGGGAAAACCTAGCAAACTAAAATGGACATGCACAAAACAATGAGACTAGTAGTATTAGTGACACAATTAGAATGTTCTTAAAATGGCAGATGTTTGTCATATTCGTGGTAGGTCATACTACAAGACCATAAGCACATATTCTAAGCAATGATAAGAGGAAGAAAGTAATTACTTCAAGCGAAAGTTTTACGGTGTAAGAGAGGAAATAGCCAAAATAATGATAGCCAAAAGTGGGTGAATTATAGTGAATAGTATTGCAGGATAAGTATTTGCCACACCAGTAAGGTATTTTCCTATAGGTAATACTAGTGTCAAGTGTTTGTTGTGTATCATGGGAATTTTTTACCACGGTAGCATCAATTTAGAGATTCCAACAGTAGGAAATTCTAGGAGGTGGTCACATTCTTACTTGACTCAAACGGACATACCTTCTGTTTTATGGTTTGTTTCATCAAATATAATTTGTAAGGAATACCAACAAATCCTTACCCTCCAACATTACTATTCACTGTAGGTAACCCCATAGATATGTTCTGAGTATACTTATTTTGGACAATTCTCCTCCAGCTATGGAAGTCTCTAGGGTTTGGAAGGTTCTTTCTAGTTCAGTTCACTGAGCTCAGAAAATGGGATTTGGGTTCTTTTTTGTGCCTTCATAACATTATTGTGGCCGATGCGTGCCACTGAAAGAACATTCTTATTTTTTAAGGGCTTTTAATATTGCCTTGTTATTTTTATTTTCCTATCCATATTAGGATTCATTTGGTATGTGTATTATTGCTCATATCTCCAACACCTAAAAACGCTTCTCTGTTTCTCATTCTATCTTCTGGGTTGTGCAGATAATGAGATTGCTTCAATTTGCAGACTTGAACCAATGAGAGAATTGAACACTCTTGGTATTACTTCTTTAATATAATATTTTTATTCTATGAATTATTAATGGCTTGCATTTATGTTGTAATTTGATAGCAACCAATGTACCTCTATTGGAATGTTTTTTTTCCTTTGAAGTGAAAAAAGATGGGAGAAATGTCAATGCATTTACAATATAGGCATGTTTTTGAAACTACCCTTGTGTATGCAAAACTTAGGAGTGAATTTGAAGGATGAATTCATGACAACCTAGTAGTGCAGGAGCCTGTTAGCTTTAGAGTCTTCTAGTGTTTCCCCTTTTCCTATCCCTATTAGAATTCAACCAAAACTTCTTGTTCAGGATTGACACAAAATAATAGAGTTTTGATTCAAGGCATATTAACTGTGCTCTTTTACTTTTGGGATTATTCTGTAGTTCTTTCTAGAAATCCGATCTGTGACATTAGTGATTGTCTGATGAAGGTGAAATCTATTACAAAGGTAAACAATTCTCTGTTGTTTGATTGTCCTTAATGGTACTTTCACCTAAATTCAGCTAACGCCTTCAATTTTTCTTGGTTCCAGCTTTCTCTCTCCCACTGCCAACTTCAGTCTATACCGTCTTCACTCAAGTCCTGTATTGAACTGAAAGAGCTTCGCCTTGCTCATAATGATATTAAGGTTTGTTTTCTTATTATTAGTGTACCTATTGCAAAGCATGCTTTCTCAAATGTAATTTGTTTAAGGAACTGCTTTATTGTAAGGGTTTTGTTCAGTGTTGGTCCCTAAACTATACAAGACTTGTTAGTTTAGTCCCCAAACTTCAAAATCACTCAATGCCAGTCCTAAGCTTTGTACTTATACATCAATGTGATCATTAACATCAATTTCAACTATAGAACTCTGTTATCACGTGTGTGGTACATGATCTTCCAAGGGCACATGATTAATGGTTTGACCATATTTCCCTTTCAAACTTGAGTGGCGCACAAAGCCATCCATTTTGATGGATTTCTGTACAAAATTGATGTTAAGGACCACATTGGGATGAAGATTGAATGATTTTGAAGTTTTGGGACCAAATTGATGAGTTTCACATAGTTCAGGGACCTTTTGTGGTAACCCTTATTGTAATTACCTTTTTTCTCTGCTCGGTTATGCTAATTATTTCCTTCAAAATTATGTGGTGATTTTCCTCATGTTTATTTCTCCACTTCAATGTTGAAAATAAATTTTGTTTATCAAGTAGCTAGTTTTGATGTGTATTTTGTTATCAGCTTTGTTCTTTAGGTTACTCTTTTATATCTCACTCACTCAATTTCTCTTCAGGAACTCCCAGCTGAGTTGGCTCATAATAAGAAGCTCCGGAATCTGGACCTGGGGAATAACGTGATCACAAGATGGTCAGATCTTAAGGTTAGATGCAGGGTGGTAAATTTTGTTTCTCTGTTTTCTTTTTGTCTTTGCGAAAGAACTTGCTCTAAATCTTGCGTGCATTCCGAGATAGGTGGTCGATTCATTGGTCAGTCTCAGAAATCTCAATCTGCAAGGAAACCCTATTGCTGAGAAGGATAAGTTAGCAAATAAGGTACTAGTTACTGTCCTAGTCTTTTTCTTATTCTGGATCTCTATTTAGACTCCAGCTTTACCCTTTTTAAATATTCTTATATGAACAATGTTACTGTAGATTAAAAAAACATTGCCGAAGCTGCAAGTATTCAACTCAAGACCGATAGATAAATACTCCAAGAACGAAAAGGGTGCTGGAGTTGATGACTCTTCACTTAATGCTGCTTCTAAGAAGCAAGAAACTCATTTGATGGGTGAAACTGATAGTGATTCTGATATGAGGAAATTGAAGCAGAAAAGGCAGAGATCAAACGACAACGCCTTGAACCATGAAGTTTTGGTCGAAGGGGATGAAAAAAGAGACCCGGTCAAGAAAAAGAAGTACAAACATACTGAAGATGATCATAGGAATCTTGAAAATTCCGGGGATTTGGAGAAGGAATCAAAGAAAAAAAAGCAGAAAAAGAATCAACTCCATGCAGAAGATGATATCAAGGTCGGTAAAAAACTGGAGAAATCACAGGCGAAACCAAGTACATTTGATGTTCTTGATGATCCAGACACGTCGTTTTTGGAGCTCTTTTCTGTTGATAGCGCAGTAAATGCTGAGGTTGGGGGTGAAAACAAGGCTCACAAGGTTAGACAAGAGGCGGAGTTGGGCGGCTTAGTAACTTTCCCTTCTAAGAGGAAAAAAGCTAAAAGCAGCGATGCCGGTTCTACACTACAGCTACAGCTGCCGCCTGGGGAGGAGATCGGAGTAGGCGGGACATCAACATGGGGTGATGATTAATGATTGTGGAGGTAGATTTTTGTTTTGAACCCATGAAATTTTGTGTTGAGTTTGTTTAGGTTGCACTTCTTGCCTCTTCCTCAAGTTTAGTAAAACTCATTAACATTTTGAGTTTCATAAGTACTTGCTCTGTGTGAAAACAACTATATACTTTTTTGAATAGAAGTTCTGACTTTTTATTTATGTGTCTCCGTCACTTTTAGTATTATTTCTCAGTTACCGACTTTAATTATTGGAGATTAAATAACTTATTAATTACTTATTGGATTGACTGATTAGTTAATTAGTGAACTAATTAATTAGGGTGTTAGGATTCATGTTATCCCATAAGTCAACTCCAAGCAATTTGGTGGACTGGCAAATCTATCATTTGCATTTGAACCCAAGTAAGCAATCTTGAGATTTGATTTTTTTTCCTTATTTTTTTGAAGAATAAAAATATGGGTTTGTACCAACCAACAATTTGGTGGTGAATGATTGATTGTCTATGGTTCTACACATGGAGCTACTGTGAGGAAGCAACCAAGTTCACATTCAAGTTTTCCCCACTCGCAAAAACCAGAGACGTCAGTCAAGGCGCACTCTCTACTTACAAACGTGTTTAGCGTTTTAGTTATGTTTTTTATAAAAATTGAGTTGCTCCATGATACACAGAACGCTATTTAATTACAATTATTCATCCTCGCGTTTATAATATAGATAAGTATTGGATACATAACCAGAGTCCCTCACTAATATGTATTCAAAAAATTGGACCCTAGAGGCGTAGGGTAGTTAGTTGAAAAGTTTTAGAGGTTTAATATAGACCGATTCTAAATTTAGAGATTAATTATTCGATGCTCTTAGTTAATTGAAATTTTTTAGAGATTTAACATAAATCAATTCTAAATTTAGAGATTAATTATTCGATGCTCTCAGCTCTTGGCAAGTTTTTGATTTCTCATCACATGCACTGCGTGACTAGAATTATCGCGAGATTTTAATTAGCTCAATCCTCAATGTCACTCTATCTTAAATAAATTTTCTCCATAGCAAAAATAAATTAAAATTCTAATAATTACAGTATTTATAAAATATTAAGTATGTTGTGAAGTCGCATTGGTTGGCATAGAGGAATCAGACAGTAAAATAAATAAATATAGATAATTATGTAAATCATGAAAAACATTGCATTCACCAATAATAATGTGACATGCTTTTTGGCGCAGTTCTTTTGTAAGAGAGATTCAAGAACTAAACAATGCCCCGAGGCTGGCCGAACCAAAAACTCATCAGCAAGAATAGGAACCCTAAGAGCTCGAAAGCACAACCGTCACAGTGACACACTACACACATTATAAATATGAGAAACGTACTTGGATCATAAATCATCTAAAAATTGTTGTGTTATTACGTGGTTTATAATTTTAATAATCTCCAAATTACTCCTCATGAGGACGTTATTGGTATTCAAATATCCGCGCATTAACTAATATATTTACTATTTAAATATATTAATTAATAGGATTTATTGCCAATAATAAATAATATCTCACTAAGAGTTATTTTTTATTATATTTTCCTAAAAAATTTATTTATCAATTGCAACTCATTTTCGACCAATAATAAATAATCTCCCTGTGAATTATTCATTATTATTAAAAAATTAATAATATATAATTACTTCGAAGAAGAATTACTTAATCATTGCAATTCTTTTTAACCCATCATATGCTCATCCGATGAGTCCCATGTCTCCATGTACTATAAATGGTAGGCCTTTCATATTTTAACTTTGTTCCCTCGATTAAACTAACTTAGACATGAAAGTGTTCTTGATTGAATTCCTCATATCGAGATTCAAACTCAACGTCGTTTGCCTCATTTAGTTTGTGTAAAGATCGGGAAGGAATTTAAATGGGATATCGAATTTGAATATCGAATGCTCTTATTTCATGGACGAGCATGCATGGCTTTCATGTAAAATGCTCTTATTTCATTCATAAGTTGAATATCGAATTTCACTAAAAAGCAAAAAGAAAAAGTCAAACTCAGAAGTCAGTGGAGGGCAATATCTTGCATGCTAGCTAGCTAGCACACCATAGTAGACCCCGTGTAAGTCAGAGAATAGTTCTCTTCATTTGAAAAATTAAAACAAAAAGCCATGCACGCTCGTCCATCAACCCTAGCACTGTGTCACACGTACATGATGCATGCATGAGAAAATTTGATCGTCTAAATCCTTATCAAACTAGGAAAAATACTACGGAACTCTCTTTAAATAATATTTTTCACGTAAAGATACTACTATTTCTTAAATTTAAAATTAATAATCCTGTTTAACATTCTTTTTCTTTTTTGATTAGAAAGAATGAGACTTGAGCATGTCCATGTCTTCCATATGGCAAGAATTTTCTAAAATGGCAGGCGCCCAACATTTATTTTAGAATCAGCCGCCACGAACTTTTTTCACACCATTAAGCACACATTATTATCCATGGTGGAAATTGACCCATATATATATACCAGAAACTTCCACGTATATATTTTCTTTTTGCAGCTTGGAATCGTCCTAATCATAAATAGTCAAATTTGTGTGAGATAGATAGGAGGACAGATATAACTATGATTTTACGTCATTCTCATCCACCACTTACAAAATAATTAGAAATTTTAAATTTGAATCAACATGCATGAATAATAAAGAAGATTTCTAATTTGAGTCAATAAGATTGAAGATCGTTCCAATAAGGTTGGCAGATCATCTTCGTAAAAAATCAATAATATTGGAGGTCGTTTGGTCATTCATATATATCAAAAAGATTTGCCGGTTTGTCATGAAGATCTTAATTTTTACCAAAATCGTTGATTTATTTTATACATATAAATAACTAGACGACCTCCAATCTTGTTATTTTTTACGGAGATTCTAATTATAATCTATGTATATGGCGTTTAGTATATTATAGGTAAACTCTCTTTAGTGATCAATCTTAACATCACATTTTTAACGAATGATTCATAGGTAAAACTGATTTGGGTGACAAAGTCATTAAAATTTAAAACACAGCTGTATGTTTTTGCAATGCATAGAAATCGAGATCGAAAGCGAAATCGAAATTAAAATGAATGGTACGGACGTACGCCTTGTTTGCTCTAAACGCGTTTGCTAATAAACCGGTCCGGCTCAAGTCATTCACAAAAATATGTGTAATTGTTGAGACATTAATGCATACAATTCACTTTGGCTTCTAATGATTTTACTGTGAACAACAACAACATATCTGTAATCACTTCTCTAATCATTATTTACAGCGGCATTAATTTATTTCTTAACTTTATTAAACAGACCGCCGGTCCAAATCAACCAGATCCTCGTCATCAATGCAAATATCGAGTAATTAATGTATATACAGTAATACTCGATTATTGATATATATATATATATATATATATACGTACTGGCCGGTGTCCCCCTTTGAGACTACTTCATTATCTCTCTTTGTGCTTTGATGAATTTTTTCTATAAACTCATAATATAATCAAAATCCGTCGTGCATGTCTTTTAAAGAAAAAATTACATATTTCCTTTCTGAATAATACTTACATTCCACTATGGTGATACCTCCTTGTACTATTTTTTTGATTTATTGAATAATTTGTTTATGTATATATACTAATCAAAATATTTCAACTCCTAAATCATCATTTCAAGATCATTTATACAAAAAATCAACTAAATTGGAGATCATTTAGCGTTTCATATGTGTAAACTAAATGGACGGATCATCATGAGGATCTTCCTTGTTACCAATATCATTGAATTGTTTTATACATATGAACGACTAAACGACCTCCAAAGTTGTTGATTTTTTACAAAGAAGATCTTGAAATGATTATCTAGGAGATGAACGGATCTGATTATGATATATGTATATTAATTATTTCATATATCGAAAGGATAGTACGAGAAGGTACCACTGGGGTGGGATGCAAGTATTATCATTTTCTAAATCATCATTTAAACACTACTTATGTAGTAAACCACTTCTTTTAAAGTTGATATACACTTAAAACGAAATAATAAAACAAATTACGTCCACACGAACCGACTTAACAACTCATATATATCCTTAATTGTTATTATTGCAGCACCAACAAATAAATAACTCAACTAAATGTCAATTTGATATTGTTGTGTTTTCATAAAAAGTTGCTTATGCTGTGTCTTTTGTTAAAAAATTTCTTTCGTTATTCTTGCATAATAATTAGTTGTACAGTAAAATAATTTTTATAGAACCAGCTTTCAAAATTCACATGCATAATACTAAAAGTTATTATCAAAAGTCCATTTTTTTCAAAAAAATTTAATTTTATCAAATATTTTTATACTACTAAACTTGCAAATAAAACAACTTTTTAAATAAAAATAATAATACCAAACTAGGCCTAACTCATTGAGGTTGAAAAAGGATTAAGATGATTAGTCCTTATCTTATGGTCAGATGTTGGAAGTTTATTGATATTGCAGCTCATAGAAAGTCAGAAAGGCATCACTGCCGTCCACTTGCATTTTGCATACTCGAATATAATTATAATTATGGATGGTCAATTAGGGCATATGCCAAAACGGTGTTAATTAATTCAGTTTGACTATGTAGGGTCGTCAAGTCAAGTAAAGACAACCAAAATGAGGGACCCATCACCAGTGATTATCACTTAGGTCATCAAATTTTGTGATAACGGTCTAATTAATCTTAAAACACCTCTCTCAAGCCCCACTCTTATTTCCACATCAGAATATATTACTGCATTATTATACTATACCTAAAACCTTAGTATATATTATATTATGTATTGGGTTAATTTACCACAAGAGCTGGTTTCAGTATTATAGGTGAGTTCCCAATTAAAGGGGGAAAGCATGGAGGTACGTGTTAGAGGGGTAAGTATCACTTAATAATCTTCGATGCTTAATTAAATTAGTAGAGGAGATGAAGGTTAAATAGTAATTTCAAATTTTCAGCAGCGTATAAATAAAGTAGTAAGTCACTTGTTTAGAGTAGGAGAACTTTGTATTTAAAGTGGAAAAGGAGAAATCTCTTCATTTCTTCGATGTGGAATGAATGCTCGCTTTATATATATATATATATATATATATATATATATTTCAATATTCTTCTTTAAATCTGATTTACTTGTTAGAGGAAAACCCTAGCCTCCTCTCCAAAAGAAATCTTTATTCAAAGAACTTTTTCTTCGACTGATCTTCTTCGGGTCTAGGGGGCTTTCCCTTGGTACCTATAAGGATGTAGTAAATAAACCAGATAATCCAACCGGTCTTTATGTCGATTTCATCGAAGTTTGTTCGTCTTCATGCTTCATTTTCTCGTCTATCGTCATGGTGTCGATCATGATCACGGGTTTCGGTGTCCTGACGAATCAGGTTGCAGGTGAAACTCTTGTCTTCATGAGCCTGATATGCCTTCACAGGGTTTTAGCTCGTGATGCGGCCTGGTAGGTTTTGATTGAACCATCGTGGTCCTCTATTGGTGGTGTGGTGTCAATCACGGTGAATTGAAACATCTATGATATGGTGATGGACGATATCCTCGTTGTCTTTGGAATTCCGCGGAGGCGGCGATAACGGAAGTGTTAGATAGCGATAACGGTAGAAATGACCAATTTGTACATTTTGTTGGGTTATTTATTATTATTATTTTTAGTTTTCTTTGTGCAAATAAGTCATGCAGTTCTTATTTCGGGTTTGCTGAGTTAGGTTTTCCCTTTTGTGAGATTGCAAAGATTAGTTGTTAATTCGAGCAGTAATAGCCTTGATGATACTTAGGGGATTCAAATTATATTATTTTGTGCGTTATTCCCTCTAGATCGTTTCGACAGATATCGAACATGATCACTGTAGGTATTTACCCATGTTTGTCGTCAAGTTATTGCAGTCTAGCTTGTCTTTGATTTGTATTTTTGTTTAATCAATGAAATTTTCGTATCTTCTAAAAAAAAACTTTATATTTTTTTCATTTGTCTTTCTCAAACTCAGTGTTGAACTTACCTAAGAGGAATCTTGCAAAGTTCCTTAATGATGGAAATGATACTTTTTAAGTAACCATTTATATATTTTTTTTGCAGAAAAAGAAAAAAAAATTGAATTTATTTAGACATCTTGAGTTGAGCAATAATTAAATTGACGAATGATATCCTTTTTTTCTTTGAGAAACTCTAATCTTTCATTTACCATAAAAATATCTAAAGAGAGAAAAAAATATAAAAGATCTTCATAACTTGACAAGGAGATCGAGCATGGGTACAAACCTCCTCTGATCAAAATTGACAATTGCGAAATCGAGGGTATCTTGCACAAAAACAATACAAGTTGGAATTCCCCCGGCACCTAAAGGCTATTGTTGTCCAAACAATTATCATTGGAGCACTCATGACACTAGAGTGGTCGAGAAAAAGAAGTAGGGAGGTGCACGAAATCCGATGAACTTAAAATTAAGGCTAGTTACAAAATATAGGTTTATTCAATATGATCCTATGGGTACCAAGGCAAGCCTCGTAACCTAAGAAATTGTAGCCGAAGAGACAATTTCTAGTAGACTAGAGGATATCGTCATTTAAAATTTAAATTTCAAAATAAGAACTAAATTTTATAACAGATCTTTTAAAACCCTAAAATTATAATAACATTAATAAAATAATTGTACAGAATTTAACTTGAAAAGGATGGTCTTTGTTTATACCATTTCGAGCAACCACCAAGAGGAAAACCAACGTCACAGAACACATGGTCACCCTTACCGACCTTGCCTAACTGCCGACCAGATCTTCACCAATCGTGCGTACAAGCCAGCCATTGACCACCGATCATACTGACGTGGTCGGCACCATTTAGTTGGCACCCTTGGTCGGCATGCTCACCCATATAGGAACAGCGCTGCCCTAATGCCCAAACGAATCACCACCACTCATTTAACACTCCAAGACACGTGTCAACATCCTGGAGGTAACTTGGGCATCACAACATTAGGAATTCAACCATCACATTCATTTATACTATAAATATGGGGCACACTCCCCCATAAAAGGTAACTACTATTTACTTACCTATATGTTGCCTAATTCATATCTGGTCTCTCACTTGCTTACTGGATTAATCATCGGAGTCCACTAGGCCGACACCCCACCGGTGTCAAGTATTCTTCTTACTGTCCCACAAATCTCCCGATGGAGTAGAAGAAGGCATACCAACGATCGTCAAGACCACATCCCGTTGGATCCATTTTCGAATCAAACAATCTTAGAAAAGACAATTTCAGTCATCAACTATCATCACAAAGTAATGAAAAGAAGGTATAAGGTATTAGGAGATTGTTAGACAAACTCAAAAAGTAAACTAATTTGTAAGTATTGCACACGTGAAACCAAACACAGAACTAGAAAGCACCCACCCATTGAACCTCGTAGGCCTTAGCAGCCAATTACCTAAGCTACACCTTTGGCTTAGTCAATAACAACACATACGTAAATAATAAACTAGAAAATATTTTACAAATAATTGTCAAACAACAAAAAAAACGTGAAACCAAACACTCTCCCGTCTCCCACCAAAATCAATACACAAATCAATATTTATTTTTTTATTACAACAATATATACATATATATATATATTTAAATTGATAAAGGAAAAATCAAATTATATAATTTGTAATATTTTTGAAGATAAAGATATTGCATATTATTTAATATTTACAAAAGAAGAAACACGCTTGTGTTCCAACTCTCAAATATAAAATTACAAAAATTAATCAAGAGGAGATTTGCCTGCACCTTCACTCCAACAAGTTTAATTATTATTCAATTACCTAAATCACCCTTGAAAGCCGTTGTTGACTCTCAAGCTTTGAGTCCCTCCCCACTATAAAAACCAAACCCCCTCGCCATTCTTTGTCACCACTCAAAACCTCCCATTTCTTCACATCCTAAAATTCGCAAGAGATTTTAAAATCTACGACGACTTTTTTATTTGAAATGGGTTTTTCCGCCACGACAACGCCGTCGGCCTCCGATCCATGCGACGGCGCTTCAATCTCCGCCGTCCATCCCGACATCATCATGGCCCACATCCTTACCCGCCTCGACGGCCAGACTCTAGCCTCCGCCTCTTGCGCTTCCTCCCAATTACACGCCTTTTCCGCCGAAGAAAAACTCTGGCGGGACATTTGCGCTTCCACGTGGCCTTCCGTGACTGACCCACGTGTCAGCGACCTCATTTCCGCTTTCCCAGCGGGTCACCGCTCATTCTTCTCTGATTCTTTCCCGATGCTCGATCACTCCTCGTTACAGTTCGATCTCAGCCGTCCATCTTCATCTTCCACTCCAGAACTAATCTCAGCCGTTGATATTTTTTACAAAGACCAGCTTATTATCTCCAAGGTCCAAGAGTCCGAGACCGAATCCAGTTGGTTCCTCTGCTCACCTTTCCGGGTCGACTTGCTTGACCCGAAAGAAACCGTCCCAACCCGGATCCGACACGTGGGAGAAGACCCGGCTTCTCTGAAGCATTTGGAGGAGAATTTGAGTTTGAGCTGGATCGTGATCGACCCGACCCGGAAACGGGCGGCGAATTTCTCGAGCCGGAGGGCCGTTACGGTGCAGCGGCACTGGCTGACCGGCGAGATACAGCTGCGGTTCGCGACGATTTTGGCGGGGGAGAAGAAGGGGGAGTTTGTGCAGTGCGGGCTTGTGGTCACGTGCAAGGGGAGCGAAAGCGGGGAGCTGCAGGTGAGGGAGGTGAGCATGCAAGTGGAGGGCATGGAGGGGAATCATTTGAACGGGAAGGAGAGTTTGGTAATTTTGCAAAGGGCGATCGACGGTGGAGAGAGAAGGAAGGAGGTAAAGGGGAAGGCGAGGTTTGAGGAGTATTTGGAGATGAAGAGAGAGAGAAGAGAGAGAAAGGAGAGGAGAGAGAAGACTTTGGATATGATCTGCATTGCAGCTGGGGTTTCTATTTTCATGGCGTTTTGGTCCTTCGTCTTGTTCCGATAGAAAAACAATGGCTATACACAGAGTTGGGTTAATTAATTTATTCTTTTCAAAAGCAAAATACAAAAGTAAGGAGAAACAAAAATGAATATTTGATTTATTAACTTTTTTAATTATAATTTTTTACCTATGTGATTGGGTATCTGTATTATAATTTATATACAGTGTTGGATTGGGCCAAATTAATGAAAGACGCATGCATCGCTTTCTCTATTACAAACTGACAATTTATTTTCCTCTATAAATAGATACATAAATGAAATGAGAAAATCTTTAGTCCAATTCAAATAATTAGACTTAATTTGTTGTCTCATCTGATCCATGGGTTGATGACAAGATATATGTGACAGACTGAACAACGAAAGTGTTTCAATCGAGTGCCTGACTTGACATTCTTAAGGAATGATTAGTGCCTGCGAGCCTAACTACGTCACGTCACTCAAGTGACCTCTTGGAGCCTTAGGGACTTGTATTGCTCTACAATGCGAGATAGTAATTCCACATCGAGGAAATCAGGAGACATCACCAGGTTCGTACTAAAAAGGTAATTTTAAAACATTGCTGAAACTCTTTTCTTCACAATTGATTTTGATTTCAAAAATTATTAGGCTAACACCATCTAATCACCTGAAAAGATTGATTAATCTTTCTTATTTAAAATATAATGAAGGAGTAAGGAGAGTAGTCAAACTTATGCCATGGGTGTGAAGAGGCAATATACTAATCTCACCCAATATTAATATAAGCCCGACCTCCAATTTGTTAGTTAATGTCAAATGATTTAATTAATCCTTTCACATCACCACCGACTACCAGTCTTTGTATGCAATGCATGTAACGTGAATGACTAAATAATTAAATAAAGAGAAAAGAATGTTATTCTTTTTGTGAGACATGATGAATCTTTATCTTTCTTCATATGAAGATTGAAGCCATTTTTGTTCAATTTTCTCAACCCTAAATATTGTTAGCTGTTTTCTTGATTTTCTTCTGAGAAAGACACAGTTTAACGAGGACCAAATTAATAATATAAATCAAAATATGAAACCTGAAAATATATACATTATGTTTGACAAAAATAGAATAAATACATTTCACTTCAACGATAAGAAATATTTAAGTTTTAAAAAGAAAAAAAAACAAAAAATAAATGTGTATATATATATATATATATATATATTATGTATAAACCAATCATTTTGGAGAAGGATATATATTTATATTAGGTACTAACCTAATTCTTCATAAATATCAAACCCGAAATTTAAGACTTTCATTACAGAATCGATAAGAATACCAACCGATCGACCATAACAGATGTACTAATGACAGAAATATTTAGGTGTACCTTACCTATATATATATATATGTAATAATATAGGTGAATAATAAGATTAATGTGCCCTATTATTAGAGTACGGTTATAAAAATAAATAAATATACGTGCTATGCTATGATATGAATGTACTCGAAATACACTTAAAAATTACTTACAACTATTTTTATCTACATTTTATATCTTATTAATCAGTCCTTATGTATTAAAACTAAATTGCTTGATCAAATTTTCAATAAACTGGAAAAAGTCATATTTATATAGAAAAGAAGCCGGTCAATTCGATGACTTTGGCATTTGGCGGGTCACCCTTGGATGCTTTCTAAAAGCCTTTTCCAGTTCAGGCGGGCAGCAGGCTTGACGGCTTCCTGCTGGATTTTTAAACGATATGCAAATCTTTCCTCTAATTAAAATTTAAAACTCTAATCTCTCTAATCTATAATTCCTAATTAAGGTGTCCTATAAAATATTAGAAAAAGAAGACTATAATAAAATTATATTTTCTTTCTCCAATTTAGGAAGATTCCATGCACGACTATGGCGGTACAACACTAAAATATTGAAACGTAAAATATTTTTCTTTTGTTGGATTTGTGATTTGTGGTATTTTATTAGGGTCGCGTGTATATATATTTATTATTATGAAATTAAAAGGGTTAAAAAATTTCACTAAAAAATTTTGACGAAAATACCTATTAAATTATTTAATATTTAAAGATATAATACTAAAATTAAATATTAAAATTTTAATTTATTAAAAATTAATTGTTAATAGGAGAAATAAACTGATGTAGTTATTCCTCTCATTTATATATATATATTTTTTAATTAAAAATTTATTTTATTTTATTTTAATTTTTTCTAATAAAAAAAATAAATAAATTAACACACGCGTAACAGGAGATATATAAATAAATATATATATATATATATATGAAGTGTATGGAAGAATCATTACGGATTGCAATTTTATACCGTTGCTTGGCGTTGACTTTTTTGGCCGTTCAGCTACTACGGTTAATTACCTATATTTTGTTTCTTTCTTTTGTTTTAAATTGTGGATTTCACAGCGAATATTAGTGTTGAATTAATTTCCTGTTCTTAATGAATGATCGAACAGGGCGATGAAGTCGCAAATACGTTCATGACTACAAATATGAATATAAAAATTGAACCTTAACTCGGTGATTCCCACCTGCAGTAATGCTATCCACTACATCATCAAATGTGCTTAATTTCTTAATTTGTCGCAAAACTAACGTAAATTGGTGAAGCTAGCACATACAAACTAATATGATATATGCATCTTGTAAGTGGAAATTCCGCATTTGAATTAGGGCACAGGTAATTTACCAAATTTAAAATTTTCATTTTTGAGTTTAGTATGGATAAAAAAAACTTCCTAATTTTGCTATTCAATTCTGGATGATGAGGCGATTGATAATTCATGTATTATTATTTATGATATTGTTGATTCGATCATTCTAACAATTTTTTGTTGTTGTCAAAAATGAAAATCTTGAGTTGAAGCCTTTAGATAATTAGGCCCAGTTCAGTTGATCAGTACGTTCCTCTAATGGATCAAACATTGCAAGCTTTCACTTGAAGGTTGAAGCCCAGGTGAGCTGAAGATTTAAACAAAATGTAACAACTTGTGGTATTAGATGGGCGAGACCCCACTTTATCCATGAAAATCCACGTGGCAGAATGTCATTGAAGCACAGCCCCATCCATGCAAATCCAATCTATCTTTACCCAAAAAAAAATCTTCCACCAGGAGCAGACAAAACCCTACCTCTTTCAACTTAATCACCCACCACCTCCACCTCCAAAAATCAGAGTAAGAGAGAGAGAATCCAGAGAAAAATGGCAGCAAGTATGGCGACGGCGTCGACGGTGATGGGGCTGGCCAGCTCATCCTCCCTCTCACCGAAGAGGACATGCCTCTCTTCAGGTGAAAATAAGCTCACTACTGTTAACTTGCGCCAGCTTTTCTCTAAATTGCGCCACTCTGCACCGTGCACTAATGTGGCCTTACTTTTTGATTGCAGGCTTTGTGAAGCCTGTTCTGGTTGGGAACCCTCTGAGGCAAGTGAGGGCTTCTGGTGGAAGGTTCACATGGTAATTTACTTATCATATTTCTTTGAGCAACACCTAATGCTTGCATTGTGCACATTCTTGATTACCCATATATTTTTTTTCAATATTGAAATTAAAACAATTAAATTTTTGAAACATTGTATAAAAATCAATTATGTGAAAAATTAAATAAATTGAAGACTGTCAGAATATTAAGGCATTTATATGTATTAATTTAATTGAATATTCACTGTAAGAATCTCAAATATTGTTACAAAAAATATCGATTATTTTGATAAATATAGATAACAAAATGATCTCCAATGTAATTTCATTTTTTACGGAAATACCATTTGCACAATAGTCCCAATTATCATCACCTACATTGTCACATAAAAAAAAGTTTTGATAATCAATGATGGAGAGAAAACATACATTAATTCACCCTAAGGTGGATTTAAGTATTTTTCCTATTTGTTTTGAGAAATCGATGGCCGTTGGTTTTATTATTAGTGTGAAATTTTGCATGTGACATATCTAGAGATGTGATGTTACAAATAGGGTTCGAGATTAAAAAGTACAAATACACCGCACATAAAGTTACTGAAAATGACCGTGTCTGAAATTTTGAATAAATTGATAACACTACGTTAAACTAATGTCACATTATAGCAAGATCATCACACCAAAAAAGTACACGTTTTTTTTAAGGTGTGTATGAATGGTTTGTTGTGTTGTATTGGGAACAATAGCAACTTCCAGAGAGATTGGCTGCGGAGGGATCTGAATGTGATTGGGTTTGGGTTGATCGGATGGCTGTTGCCATCGAGCATTCCGGCAATCGACGGCAAGAGTTTGTCGGGGCTATTCTTTGAGAGCATTGGAACTGAGCTGGCTCACTTCCCCTCACCTCCACCTCTCACTTCTCAGTTCTGGTAAGTAATCTTCTTCGAATTATATTTTTTCAGTCGCCTAGATTGGAGTTCGTTTAATCATTCATATGTATCAAATAAATCAACGGTTTTTGTAAGAATTAAGATCCTTATGACGAACCGTCCATTTAGTTTATATATATAAATGATTAAACGACCTCCAATCTAGTTGTTTTGTTACGGAGATGATCTTGACATGATAATTTATAGAATGAATGGTTCCGATTATGTTATATGTACAAAGACAATTCGTAAATGAAAATGGTGGTATGAGGAGGTACCACTAGGATGTGATGGTATTATCATTATCTAAATTACGACCACAATTGTTCTAACAAAAAGATAAAGCCCAACTTTAATTAGGAGAAGAGGCCCAACTAAAGATTACGGTTTGAGCCCAATACAAAATAAGAAAATTGATACAAAAATGAAATTTAAAAAGAAGAGAAGGTTCCACCGAGACTTGAACTCGGGTTACTGGATTCAGAGTCCAATGTCCTGACCACTAGACCATGGAACCATTTATGTCCAAGCTGCATGCTGGGTATTATTAGTACGTGGGTCATGGTTTTGGGATAAGCTATAAAAATGAGCTGGATTTTGTGTTTGTGTAGGTTGTGGCTGATAACATGGCACTTGGGTCTTTTCATCACCCTAACTTTTGGGCAGATTGGCTTCAAGGGGAGGACTGAGGATTACTTTTAAATTTGAACCCTTTTAGGACTTTTATGTAAAATCTATGCTTAATTTTCCTTTCATCATCTTCTTCTTCAAGTGTAACTGCAACACTTCATTTTCTTGCATTAATGTTGTGAACTCTCTGTGTAAATAAATATGCATTCAGGTCAGGTTACTGACAAAAAAAAATGGATTTATTTTTTGTTCTTTATTAATCTCGCCTTAAAATAGATTGTCCTTAGGCCTTGTAGGCTCAACCAATTGCAAGTTTTGTAAATGGAACTTAACCCTACATGATGTACATTCCAAGTTAAGCGTTTTTCAGTGAGATAAGTTTGCTCCCTATCTATAGTTTGAGTTCGGTTTATTTTTAGCTCTTTTAAGTTTATTTTTTTAGAAAAACAAGCGTATTGATGGGTGAAAAACAAATATTAAACTTGTTAATAAAATAGCCAAACTTGAGCTTAAACAAAATATTAGAGTTGCTAACAAAATGAGCCGAACTTGAGCTTGGAAAATATGATATAAGTTGAGGTTGAACACAATGACATACAACTTGACTCGACTCATTTACACTCACAAAGTAATTTTCACATGATCAAAAGTGTTTTTAACCGTGTTAGCTAGGGAGAAAACGTTATAAGCGCTTTAAGGGGAGGCGTTCTAGTGCTTACTAATTAAGGAGGGGCTTTCAAGTAGTTCTCTAACTTCTTAAGTGTTCAATTGAGTCTCTGTTTTTGTATAAATCACTTTTACTCATAAGCGTCACTAGTAAAAACGCTTTCATTGTGAAAATGTCAAAATTTTCATACAAAATCTAAGTGCTTCGTGAAGTATTAAGTACATGACATATTATTCTTTAGAAATAAGCACATTTAATGACCCGTAAACCCTTTCAAATTCTTCTACTTAGAAGTGTTTTAGAGTTAAAAAAAACGATTTTAGTCCTTTTGACACTCCCAAAAAGATAATAAAAATTTAAATATTTTAATGCGATCCAATGAAAACGAAGGGGAACATTGGCCATGAACCAGCTGCTTATATAATAGGTTTCACATATATATGGTTCAGAGTTAGATCTAAAGCACCAATCGAGTAGACAAATGAAATAATGGAATAATGGGAATCTTGAAGTATGGGTGAAAGTGAGAGTAGGAAGGCCTGTCGTTTACAAAGTGATACATAGAAAATATGTACTTCTACTTTCTACCTACATGCAACGTGGTTAGGTCAATTGTTGAATTTTTGGTCACTTAATTGTCTCCCTCCTTGTCTAAATTACCAGGTTGTTCTACGTTTTTAACTATTTTATTTTAATGTAAAAACTTACGTTACATTTTTTAGAAATATTTACTCATCACCATTGTATTGTGATATTACGAATTCAACTTTCCGTCTACATGAGGCATATAAACCAAACCATTTGTGGGTCTGCTATGAAGTTATTTGGCATCTCAATATGAACAAAAATGAGTACGCTCGACACCAATGTATATTAAAAAACATTCAACTTAACAAATAATAATAATAAGGTTTAGTGATGAAAAGTTGACAAAACACGTACGTAGTTTGAAGGTTTTATAGATAGGAGATATCATCTTACTTACTTACTTACCTGACCGACAGATAGATATCATCTTCTACAATTTCAAACTACTGTTCACACCCTCTAACATTATATTCGATCATTATGATTAGGGTTTAAGTCTCTCCTCATACGCACCGTTTCTTCACAACAATAATGTATTTACTACCTACCTATTTTCTCCTTATAAGTACGTAGCAGCTACTAAAATGGTAATTAAGTGAACATCCTATATATTTTTGAACTTTTTTCTTCAATTTAATTAACATAAACTTCTTCAATTTTGACATTTTTATATACAATTGCCATGAAATGTTCAATATTAGGAGGTTGTTGTATTTCACGGCAATTTAGTTGCAATTTTTTTTTTTATTATAAGTAAGAGGTTTCAAATTCGATTATTATGAATATATAGAATATTTAATAACAAATCTATTAAGTAAATTAGTTTAAATCAAATCACTGTATAAATATCTATCAAGAAAACAATTTTACCAATAGAGTGAGAAAGAATTGGCATGGCATTGTCTTAATTAATAGGAGCAAGAGGTTGTTGTTTGTTGTATCCTAGCAAGAATACAAAGGGAGCGATTACCAACATTACGTTTTTTCTTTCGACACTTTGGATCAGAGACTAATGAATCAAGAACCAATAATGGTACAATTATTACATTATAGCTTTCATAATTCAACCTCAATTATTATTTCTTTGAATAGGCGATACAATCTTCTTTTATAAACATGGTCTTACAAGAAGATTGGATGAATTAAGTAGATTGATTCACATCTCATCAGAAATGACATAATTGGACTATTCTCAAAAAGAACAAATAATTCCAATGCAAAGAATACGGAATTAAACGATGAGCTACGTACCCATTAATTTGACGACAAACACAAACAAAAGAACTGTTTGGAACATCTTTAATCAACTTTTTAGTATCGATCGTTAATTATTTCTAAATGGTAATATCTTTGTTCATCGCTTACGTACGCATGCACAACTGATTGTTGACCATATCATATCTCAAAATTATTTGCACTCCCTTATCCTAATCCTTTCTTTTATCACATCATTCCCACCACATGACACATGCATGTGAATCCAACCATGTTAGCTATCTAGTTTCTATTTTATTTCATTGGTTGTGCTAGGCATTTTTGGAACATGGTTTATTTGATTGTGGATTTATGCCCCCATTCCCTTTCAACTTATAAGCACAAGTACTTGTGCCCAACATGACTTCCAAGGTTTCAAAACAAGATAAATGTTAACGGAGTTTTCTTAAAACAATCTCTGTTCACATTTTTTGTCTTCTTATAATGTTTATATCAAACAGATTGATCTAACACCGATTTTTTTAAACTGAATCATGAAATGGCAACAAATTTACGTAAAGACTCTCTTTTGAGAGAATCCCGTTAATATATTTTCCGAAAAACAAAATTTGAAATTGATAGCCATGCTTGCATGGACCACCATTCACCAACATCAACATTTATGAAGTTTGTAGTTGAATATGACAGAGCATTTCCCAATTCCATGAGCCACAAGAATTCAATTGGCAAAGCCGCAAAAGACATGAATATCATGGGTGTGGCTTGGAGAAGTGACCCTAGCTGGGGAGAGGAAGGGAGGGAGGGAGAGGGAGGCAAGTGTGGGGGCCGCAACCTATAATTAAATTTATGTGGGTGTTTTCTATAAGAATTGTTTTAGGGTAAGGTCCAAATACAGCAAGCAAACTCCAACCAATCCCAAACATATATAGCCGTTAGTAGGACCCTACCTCACACCTTTCTCTCTTTGGCCCTTCCCTTCCCTCCATAACTTAACATCATTAGAGGCTTCCTAGGGTTTGATTCACTGATTGCATACTCTGAGCTGTACTCCCTACTTCTATTTCATTTATTTACCTCTCACATTTGTTATAGGTTTTGGGAATTTTCCGAATTACGCACGGTGCACTAAAGAATTTTTTTTAATCCGAATTCTCTATGATTTTCATATTCATTTACGAAGTTAGAAGATCTACACCTACGAAGATGTGTTCTACTTCACTTCCATCACTAATTACATCAAAATGCCGTTAATTCGTAATCTTAATTCGAAGTGTACTTCGTAACTTAGATAATATTACGGATATGGGCGAGTCAATATTAGCACTTACAAGTAATTTGGAATTTTCCTACCATATTAGTCAAACGTCATTTCTTGCCTAACCTTTCACTTCTTTGCATAGTTGAAGACCCAAACAGACAAGATGTGTTCCATTTTATCCCTCTCTAGTTTGTCATTAGTGAATATAATTAGCTCAAATATTCCTAGAATGACTACTTAGTTTCCATTTCATCCCTCTCCACCTTAAGTCATACCTTTTTTTTTATTTATTTTATTTTGGTATAAAAATAGTCTAAAATTTGATACAATAAAACTTAAAATCAAGTGATTAACCAATTTAGAATTTTAAAAATCTAAAATTTAAATACCAAATGTAATTTTACATCCCAACACAATCAACAATGCTCATAAAAATTATAGTACGTTAGAAGAAACTTGAGCAGAAATGAAAATTTCCTCATACAGCAGGTCTGTAAAAAGATAAAACTTTGTGTACAGGAAAATTGATCAAATATTTCCCAACTAGTTCTTCACATTGAATTTGTAAAATGAGTGATAAAGTATAGTACTGTACAAAGTAAAAGCTTGCAGTTGCAGGTTAATATCGGTGATTGATTTGATATAATTTTGATTGATTTCCTGCAGCGCAAGTAACTGGTAGAGTTGATTGGGAAACAGAAGAAGGATTAAGATTAAGATTAAGGAGAAGGTGCAAGATCCGAGGATGATTAAGCAAAAATAAGAGAACATTCCAGCTGAGAGAGAGAAGGAAGGAAGGAGACAAAATTAATAGCATCCTGAGAACCTAGTCAACATTGTGGGCCGTTTATTATACACAATTACACAGGGCACCACCCTGATTGAATGCCCCTCTCCTCAGCTTCACATGTTCGCCACGTCATCCTCTCTTCTTTTTTTATAAGTACATAATTTACGATGTAGAATCAAATTCAACCGCACAATATATCTTTTACAATTATAAATATAAATATAAATGTACGTGAATAATATTACGATTTAATAATATTTTTTTCACTGCGTAGTATGAGATTTTAAATTTGACTTTCGTAAGGAATATGACCGATACGGAAGGTATAATCTTCTTCCCTCAACATGAAACTTGGGCTAGGTATACCTCTCTCAATCATAGTGCTATCAATCATAATATGTAAAGTGAATTTGAGATAAACCACACAATAACTCTTATGCGTAGAAATCACACAGTAAGTCAAATGTTAGATATTGAAATGAAGAACCAGTCAATTACAAGTGAACCACAAAATAAGTTAGGCAATCAATTAAAAGTGAAAATAAAACGGAAAACCTGTCAATTATAAGTGAAAAGTAAGACAACAACATCAATAGCTAGATTTTATACAGTAATATTGAAAAATGAATATGCGTATTGAATATCAACCTCATTTTATTATAAAGTGACACTCGTTATAGCATTAATTAGCAAATATGTCTTCGCCTTCAATAAAAATGATACTACTAAACTCAAATATTTTGACCCTCGCATTTTTAATTAGAAAGAGAAAACTCCCAATTCATTCCCCAACTATCGCTCTCTCTCCCTTTTCCCATTTTCTTTTTAATTTTCCCTCTCAACATTTTCTAAAACAAAATAAAGCTCCCCAAAGCTTCCATTGATTCTTCCAAAATTCCCATCTCACTCACACTCTCACCCCACATCCCATTTTGATGATGGTTTGACACCTTTTTGAGCTTCTTTGATCTTCTTTAAGACTGCCCCCAAATCCACCCCAACCCAGAATCTTTGCCACTTTTTTTCTTTTCTTTGCTAAATTCAAGGCTGACAGTTTGAAATTTACCTAAAAAGAAAACCTTGACACCATCATTATCATCAATGTACTTCTTCCCCCAGCTTTTTCCCACCCCTTAATTTCTCTTCCCCTTCCCCTCCCCCTCCCCTCCATCTCTCATTCAATTTCAGTCCCCAAAATCTTCAAAATTTTCCAATTCGGTCATCATATTTGGTTTCAAAGATCGCAATTTTATTTCCACTTGATCATTTTCGTTGTTTCTATGTCTTGGCAAAGCCAACAACATAGCCCCAATTTGGTGAACAGGCAATGCAAGATCAGGAAGCGCGGCGGCTCTTCATCCTCCTCCTCCTCCCTCGTCCGTAGGTACAGATTGAAGCGGGCAATTATGGTCGGAAAGCGCGGCGGCTCCACCACGCCGGTCCCAACTTGGAAGACAGTGAGATCACCCTGTGCCATGATGATGATGACAAATGGGGAAGATGATGCTGAGCTGGCAAAGCAGCAGCGCCCCGCTTCCAAGGACGGCGGCGGCGGTGGTAAAGGGAAGGAAGTGCCATTGTCAGTGTCAGCACGAAAACTCGCGGCTACTTTGTGGGAAATCAATGAAGAAGCAGCCCCTTTGAAAAAGAAGGATTCTAAAGCCATTAAAGCAATGAGAATCAGAGAAGATATTGCCCAATTGCCGTCCTCCGCCGGTTCCTTGCCGCCAAAGTTATCAGATCCATCCTACACCCCTGTTTCTGAGGTGGGATTATTTTATTTTTCTTTAATTATAAAAATTTTCTGGGTTTATTCTTTATTCATATTTATTTCCCATTATGGGTTCTTTTATTATTATTATTATTATTATTTTCTTTTGGACATGTACATGCGTTTATTCTTTTTCTTTCTAGCCCTGTTCTTCCTGATATTTTTTGAAGGGTAATTTTTTTTATTTTTGAGGCAATTTCAGAGTTTGTTTTGTGTTTTGTTTTTGTTTCTGGAAATGGTGCAGAGGAAAAATGGATCTGGAGATGGTGGACACCAGAGAAGATTGTCGGCAGCGTGTCACAAACTTGATCTGAGTGATTATCATTTGGGAGGTAGTGAGACTCAAAGGAGTGCCAGTTTGACTGAGGTAAAAATAATGCATATATCATCAATTTGGATGATATTAGATTGAGTAAAAACAAGGGCATGTTTGTGTCAAATTGGTATAAAATTATATGAAAAATTAAAAATGTTTAAAAAAGGCTTAAGATGTTGACAGTGATTCTATAATTTGGTTCCTAGAGATTTGTCTGATAATAACCCACCCACCATGAATATATAAAATAGTTGCCTGCCTTGTCATTTTCAAAAGATTAGTGTTTATATATATATATATATATATATTTATGATGTATATATTTATATTTTTGTGTATATATATCTATATATGTATGCATATAATTAGGCATTCAATTAGATAGAGGGAATGTGGTCCATGTTATGCCCCAGATAAAATCAGTTTAAAGTAGAATATCAATTTTGGGAAAGAATAATAATACAAAACATTGTTGTGATTTTCTTCTGATATAATTACTGTATATGCTTTATTTTGTTGGCATCAACTAGATTGTTAGTTACTTGAACTTTTGACGACATAAAATTTGGGTCTTTGAAAGTATGTCGATTGCATATAACAATGTGCAGGTCAAAGATCAAGCTCGTGAAAAATCTGATCGAAAAGGCAGAAATGGATTGAAGGCATGCTTGAAGGAGGTCAGTAATGGCCTCTCAACATCGAAGGAGCTTGTAAAAGTTGTAACTCGAATTTGGGGAGTTGAAGAGCAGCATTCCTTAGGTACAACGCTGCTCTCAGCCCTGCGATTTGAGCTTGATCGCTCCCGTGCTCAGGTTCATCAAATGATCAGAGAGCAGAGGTCTGACTGCAACGAAATTGAGCACCTGATGAAGCATTTTGAAGAGGAAAAGGCGGCCTGGAAAAGCAAGGAGCGGGAGAAGATACGCGGTGCCATTGCGTGTGTAGCTGAGGAGCTTGAGGTGGAGAAGAAGCTGAGGCGACAAACAGAACGGTTGAACAAGAAGCTCGGGAAAGAACTGGCGGATAAAGAGGCAGCTCTGTTGAAGGTCACGAAAGAGCTGGAGAGGGAGAAGAGGGCGAAAGAGATTTTTGAGCAAGTTTGTGATGAGTTAGCTACCGGTCTTGGGGAGGACAGAGCTCAAGTGGAAGAACTAAAGAGAGAATCTGAGAAAGTTCGTGAAGAGATGGAGAAGGAGAGGGAAATGCTTCAGCTCGCGGATGTCCTGCGCGAAGAGAGAGTGCAAATGAAGCTCTCTGAAGCTAAGTACCATTTTGAGGAGAAAAATGCGGCCGTGGAGCAGCTGAGGAATGAGTTAGAGGCTCACTTGAGGTCCAAAGTAAACGAAGGGAGTCGCGATTCTCCAGATTTCAAAAGGATCAAGGAACTTGAGGCGTATTTGAAGCAAATAAATTTCGGGTCATTTCAGGACGGGAGGAAAGGAGAGAATGGAATGCAAGTTTCGGTTTATAGAGAGGAATGTGACGAAGAAGAAGACTCAGGTGGTGATAGTGATCTTCATTCCATTGAATTAGAAATGGACAATAACAACAGGAGCTACAAGTGGACTTATGCTGCTGGAGATGACACTGAAGATGATTCGAAAAGGACTTCAGTTGATAAGCAATTTCGGGGAAGAAAATCCCTGTCCGAAAAGATTCAATGGGAAAGCATCTGCTTGAACAAAAACTCCAACGGCATCGATTGGGAGCTTGGCTTAAAGTCTCAAGAAAATTCAGGCGGGCATCATAAGGAAGTTTCCGAGCTTGTTTCTCAAGTTGAAGTGCCAGAACCCGAAGCTGAAAACAAGAAAAATGGATCTGCTAAGAGTCTCAGCGAGCATAGATTATCTAATTCAAAAGTAGTTCCAATCCGAAGCTTTCCCAGTGAGAACCCTTGCGTATGAAGTTTCGAAGCACCAAATATAGCAGGAAGGAAGAAGAGGGCAATGCCAGGATCAAGAGAGCGTATAGTTATAGATGTTTTCATGTTACAAAGCAATGCTTAAATGCTGTGCTTGTTTTTTGTTTTTCTTCGATCCTTTGCCACTGAAATTGTTTGCATCAGTCATGTCCATGCTCATTGTTACAGATAGACTAATTGTATATACAATCTCTTATATGAATCCAATATAATTTATTCAGATTCTGAGAATTAGATCTGCGGCAAGATTTCCACAGCATTTTGAATTCTGCATACACGATGCTTCTGCAATTTGTACCTGTCATTAGCCAGACCTTTTGCATTTTTCAGATTAGGGTTTCTCTAGTCCGAATGTCCAGTTTTTGTTAAAAACAGAACATCGATCACCGTTCAGCTCTTAGATTAATTTTCTGACAGCTATAAAAACAGGACATCTGCTGCAGAGGAAGATCCTTTTCCGGATACCAAATGCTGGAAAATGCAATCGAAATCAAGAAAAAAATATCTGATAAGCAGTGAATTATATTTCGTGGATTATTTTCGGAAAATTTAGAGACGATGAGAGTTTATACAAAGTAAATAGACAGATATTGTGATATTCTATTTAAACCAAAGTACAAATTCTTAAAAACTTCAGTATACAACAGAGCAAGAGACGGCGCTGGTCTACAGAGGAAATACAACATCATACATATATGTCAAAGCAAGCAAAGGCCTACTCTACAGAGGACATACATGTACAAAACGTCGCCGTTAAATTATTAGCCAACAGGCCCTACATACTGTGAACCAATTATCACCTACGTGCGACTTCAGCCTTGGCTGGGGTTAGATGAGAAAGTAACTGGTTGTGAAGGATGGTCCTTCACAACCAAGCTAAGTACTTCCGGCCGTGAATAGTGTCCAACCACATCAAAATCATATTTCGCTCGCGCGATTTCTCCGAGATCTGTGTGCACCATTTGGTCAGTAAAAAGTAGAGTTTATGACATTAAGGTACCATACAACTTTTTTCACAAACAAAGACACAAGGCCAAAATATTAACATATAAAGACAACTCAATTTCAAAATGGACAACTAGAAACAAAAATTCCAACAAACAATTAAAAAGACCCCTATTCACAAAAATTCCAAAGGTTAATCGCTTGGCTTAGTATGGGAAAAAAATCACTTATGGCTTATGTAACCATAAGATTTGGAAGTTTTGGGCCCGTCCAAATCCGAGGACTAAACCCTAAACTCTAAGTCATAAGTTTCCCCACCATCCCTAACCAAACAAACCCTCCCGTTCCTCAAAACTTTTTAAATCCCTAAATGCTAAATCGTTAAACCACAGACAACACCTTGGTTTTGTCAACAACAAACAAGTAAACCACAATTCTAAAAAATTGAGTTTGTACTTAAGAATTATCTCCTTGGTTCCCTCAAGTATTTTTCCTTTAAATAGGAAAGAAGCTACTTGTGCTACTTGAGTTTGATTCATATTACACTAATCCTACACTAGTGAGTGTAATCTATGTGACTCTTGTCTATTATTTGTGGCTCCTAACTTGTTTTCATTGGTTAACTCATTATTTTATTTGTTTTTATTTCTTTCTCTCCATTAAATGATATGACTCACCCTTATAAATCAAACTCATAGACTCAAATTTTCTGGCCTTGTCCGATCCACCGTGGAAAGCCTTGGTGGCAAACAAGTAAAATTACAGTTTCTTAAGAAATAAGTTTGTCCTTTAATTTTTTTTGGGTAAGGAATGAGTTTGTCCTTGGTTATATTATAAGAAAAATAGTTGATTGTCCTCCTATGTAAATTCGGCTATAATTGCGTTTATATATATAGTTTTCTACTGAAGAGTTATTAGACAACCTTGCAATGTAGATGCTTCACTTTGTGGTTTTTAGTGAGGATAAAGATACTTGATTGATGTTAAGAAAGCAGCATATAATAATAGATGGCATACCAAGATCTGCGGAGATGAGTGCCTCGCCGCCTCTTTCGGGTCCGGCAAGAACCTTGCCGTGCGGTGATATAATGACACTGCCTCCGGCACAGATAACAGAATCTGGAGTAAGGTTTTTTTCGCCTGTGACTGAATATACATATTCCGGATGAGGGGGGTAGTCTTTCCTCAGACAGTATTGACAGGCTGATAACACAAAACACCCTCCCTCTATTGCAATATGACCCATTGATGTTTGCCATCTGTCCTCGGAATCAGCTGTAGGAGCACAATATATTTCGATCCCTGTACACACAAAGCATCCTAAATCAGATCACACATTAACATAATCCTGAAGCAGCTATACGGACACAGAAACGGGAATACAATATGATACGGCGAACTTATAAGAGTTAAGATATAGTACATGATGGATTTTGATTGAAAATATATATTAATAAACAATAATAAATAGTATGACGTAAATATAATTTGAATAACATAATCAAAACTAGAAGATAAGACTATGCACCTGAATAGAGACATAAAGAAACTAGATTTCTTATTCCCCTTAAATATAGAAGATGCAGAAAAAGACGCGTCAATCATTGTTAAACTAGAGGCGTGAAGCAAAAGAGGCAAGTAAACTAAGCAAGAGACAATACACTGTTGATTTTCGCATTCTTAAATCTCCTCAATATGTTCTTAATTACTGAAAATGTATCCGACTTTAGTTAGATACGAATATCCCTCAAGTCTGATAAGTGTATCAGAAAATATCCAATGAGAATAGAATACGATACTGGATACGCCAATGTACAGACACTCATGCCAACATTGAGTAGGAAATATGTTTCTACAAAAAATTGCAAAAGAAAGTAGCTGGAAAAACTTAAAATATTGTTTCAAAACATGATTGGAAACAAGAAAGGAGAACAAAAATTAAAAAACACAAGCAACTTAGAACAACATTGAAGAATTCAGACAATAACTTACCTTTAGCATACATTGCTGTCCTCAGAAGTGGCATCCTATTTTCCCAGCAAATTGCAGCGCCTATTTTTCCAATCGGAGTCTCATACACGGGAACTGTGGATCCATCTCCGAATCCCCAAATGAGTCTCTCCATTGCTGTCGGCATGATTTTTCGGTGCTTTCCCAAATAGTTACCTTGAGAATCGAAGAACAAAACAGTGCAATAGAGTGTGTATCCTTCTTTCTCTACCGCACCCATTACCAAGAACAACTTATACTTTCCAGCCATTGCTGCCAATCGATCAACTTCAGGACCTACACTCGTTATTAAAACCGGTGAAACATTGTATTGGTATTCGACAGTACATTTTCTTTCAAATCTTTCAATTTATCCCTCAAGGTTTGTAATTTCTTTCAATCAATTCAATGCCATCCGTCGCATTTTCATCATACATAAAATTCAATCAGTGTACATATTCTTATGAATTGAAATTATCAAAAGAGAAAAGAATATAGTAGTTTTAGTTACCAGGTACGGCAATGGCTGAAGCATGGTACTTTTGGAACTCTTCTTTATCCCTAGTTGTTACGTCCCCAATGGCAACGCCAAAATTTGACCCAAAAGGATAACCACCCACAAATGTTTCAGGAAACACAACCAGCTGGGAACCAGACCCAGCTGCTTCAGCCAACAATTTCTCAGCCTTATCTGTGCGCAACAATCTCAAATCAGAACCACCAAA
This sequence comes from Oemleria cerasiformis, assembly GCA_037349345.1. Taxonomy (NCBI): domain Eukaryota; kingdom Viridiplantae; phylum Streptophyta; class Magnoliopsida; order Rosales; family Rosaceae; genus Oemleria; species Oemleria cerasiformis. The sequence goes on along the minus strand of JAZGTL010000009.1, from coordinate 11,126,698 downwards.
CTACTAAAATCTTCAATGTAATGAAGAAACATTTTGAATGCAGCTTATACATGAAAAGCAAATTCTCAGAGCGTAATATTAGACAATATAGTCGGGATTATATAAAATTCTTATTCCTTAAAATCATCTTAGAATAAACCACTCATTTTTACAACCCACCTTAAATTATAATTTGACTCAGTTGGCACTCTAAATAGTAACGCTGTAAAAAATATTGCACAATTTCACTTACACCGTTACTAACGACGCAATACTGGCTCCGGGATCTCGGCCCGGCTGCTTTTTCTGGGCGGCTGTTTTATTTGCTGCATAATTTTTTAACTCGCCCCGAGGCTGACCACCAGACTCAGCGAACTACAAGTTCAGCCACTATGGCCTTGCCGTTGATAGTCCCAACCCACAGTCTACCTCCTTGCCTCCTTCCCCATTGCCGGTCACCGGAAAAAGCGAAGTAAAAGGAAGGAAGATTCGGATGGAGAGAGAGGGAAAGGGATCGATGTGGATATCCTTGGTGGCAACACCATCGTCAAATACACGATTGGGTGCGGCGATGGTTTCCTCGGGTCGAGACGTCACTTCGAACGGGTCGAACTCGTCGAGTTAGGTTTGGATATGGTTCTGCAAGCGTTGATTCAAGAGGAACTTGAAGAAGACGCTGTAGAGCTTCACAACTACGCTTTCCATTTCTATCTCTACAAATTGTGCAATTTGCAGAGACTGGAAATGAGAAATGGTAGAATTTTCAATTTCAGCGTAAATTCATAGCAGATTGAAGGGCTTGGGGATTTAGGTTAATGGTCCCGTCAATGGATCACATGGGATTGGATAAAGGTTTTGCAATCTGAGAATTGATAGCTTGAACCTAAATTCTATCTTCTTCTTGGGTTTGTATGATATTTTAGAGGAAGCTAATGACCAAAATATCCTGCCACACAACCATTCTAAACGACGTTTACAACCATTCTAAACGGTGTTAGTAACGATGTGAGCGAAATAATACAACGTTTTTGACGATGTTACATTTCAGAGTGCAAACTGATACAAATTGCAGTTTGTGGTTCATTTTGAGAATGAGTGGCGTGTTCCAGGTGCGTTGATGCATAAATTATCCAAACTCGGAAAAGTCTTCTCGATCCTAGCACATCGGGGTTAAGGTTGAAGCCCGAAGGGGTTGTTCAAACAAGCCCGAAGGGGTTGTTCAAACAAGAACGCTCTGATGCTTAAGTTAGTTTTGAGGGAACAATCTAACAGAACTTTGGTATTTAAATTGTGAATTACCTTGAAAGTGATATGAGCTCATCTATTTATAGGGAGAGTTCATAGGCCTTGGAGTGTTCTGATTGGTTGATGAGTTTTGTAATTAATAAATATTTTTTTAATAAAAGATATTATTTATTAATTGAATTATAGTAATAAATAATTCTCAAGGATAATATTATTATTATTAAATAATATATTTAGCAGTTAAATATTTAATTTAATGTGTTGACGTTTGTATGCTGTTAATGTTATTACAAGGAATAATTTGGACATTGTAGAAATTATGAGTCACGTCATAACTCCACAAATTTTGAATAATTTATAATTCCACATAATGTATTTTAAGTAATAAGCCTAATAAAAACGAAAATAACTTCTAAAAGTGAAGATTATACTCGAGCAATTTCAGCTTGGAATCATGCGAGTCTTTTACGAAGAGGTCAGATAGAGGAAGCGGCATATTTGCATTAGTCTTATATAGGATTCCTCAAACCAAAACTTACAAGAATATTTTAAATGTTGATAAACGAGAGAAACATTGAGTCATATAATCAAAATTTTAAAATTTTAATATAAAGTGTAATAATCGAAATTATTGATTTTTTAAAATAAACATTATATCAACAAACAATTAAACAAATTGACGATTTTATCGTTACTAAAAGCTTCAAATGGTTTGGATACATATAGACCGCCAAAAAGTTCTTCAATTTAGTCAATTATTGTAGAGATGATATTTATTAAAATGAGTAGATTATAATATTTGTTTAAAGAACAATCATCAATCAATTATGAGAAATGAGGTGGATGCAAGTAGAAGGCCTTCATTTTATTTTTCAAACGATTTGCTGCACTTACAAAGAAATAGTGAAACAATAAACTAAAGAAAAAAAACCCAAAATCAGAATCAAGTTTTCTTGCAAAACCCAAAACCCAAAACCCAAAACAAAAAATAAAAAATAATTGTTGATTGGGAAATTAACATCAATGCAGAACCTGAGACTCTAGAGTACTGCAAACTAAGACGTAAAAGGAATTAAGAACATTAGAGAGAGGACCTAGAGTTGCAGGGGTGTTGTAGAAGACGGTGGAGGCTTGGACGACGGTGGCTCGGACAGTGTTTGCTGCTGCATTTGGTTTCGGCGCCATTGAAATCAAACCGTTGATTTTCTTTTTTCTGGTCAAGTGTGAGCGTGTCTGAAAATTAAAGACAAGGAGGCATCAATTTAAATGAAATGGTTGGTTCCAGTGGATAGTCTACAAATGTCTGGTAACGTAATCCACCTTCCGATTATGACAACGGCTGACAATGGCGGTGAGCGAGTCCTGTTGGAATTCTAACCGACACCCTCAAAGCTTGACACCTGTCGGATTAATAGTATGAGTTTTTGCTCACCATTAGACTCTTTGCTTGCCATGTGTATAATTTATATACTAGCTTAATAGCAGGCGTCGAGGCATTTTGGCGTTACGTGCAATTGACATATATGTATGTGCTTTAGACATTTCCATTTCACGTCTTCTTATCTGTGATTTTAAACTTACTTAAATTTATTTATATGCGCATGTCAATCTGTATTTTTTAATTTATAAAATATGATTGTAATTTTTAGTTTTGATAATTTATTTTAAAAAAAAAACGAAAAGAAGAACCAATGCAAAGGGAATAAAGGATGTTAGTAGTTCCATGTTCGCGGAGTTTGGTTTACTTTGTTAACTGAAAAAAAAAAGATTAAATGTGAGTATTTTGAAGAAAATACAACCAAAAAATGCCCTTATGAATTATGATAACCAAAAACAAAGAATCAGATAATGTTGATTGCTTTAAAAATTCAAAAATGTTCTTGAATAATTAAAAGGCAAAAATAAAACAATTAAATATTTATATATGTTTTATTTCATTATTCATTTTACCCTTTAGCCCTTAATATATTAGATTTTTTTTTTCTTTAATATTTTCTTCGATAAAGGAATTTTTTGAGTTTATTGAAAATTTAACCAAAATCATGTTGAAATCGGAAACCGATTCGTTCAAACTATGATTGGCAATTCGTTTGGATTTGGCCAGATAAAAATGAAACAGTTTGAAAATCCAAACCGTTCCATTAATAACTCTTTGGTTTTGGATTTTCATGTTGAAAATCGTTGGAATCCAAACCGAACTGTTAAGGTTCATATTTATTTATATTATTTGTTAGTTAATATTTTTCACCTATAATATGTTAATGTGAGTGTTCTTACATACCTTACCACATTTAATCATTACCCATTGTGTGCTATTTTCAAATTTAAATTATATTTAAACATAACCCGTTATATTTTGAAGTTTAAAATGATGGAATTTTTAATTTGTTAATATGTATGAATGAAATATTTATGTGAATAAATGAAATCTTGATGTTAATAAATGAAAACTTGATGTTAACAAATTACATGAAAATTATATACCTGAACCGTCCAAACCGTTCCAATCTAAACCAAACCATTAATAATGGTTTGGATTGGAATGGTTTCAATTCTATTTTTTTTAAATTCAAATCGTATCAGATCGTTAAGATTTAATAGTTTGAATTTGGATGATATCCACATTGATCCAAACCTTGTCAATCTCTACTTATGATAATAACCAAAAACAAAGAATTAGATAATGTTGATTGTTTAAAAATCCAAAAATGTTCTTGACCGAATAATTAAAATGTGAAAATACAAGGAGATATTTTTGGAAGTTTTTCTTGGACCCTTGCGTAGGTTTTAAACTAACGAGTTCGTAGACAGGCGGCACGCGAAAAATGGAGTCCGAATAAGAGAGTTATGGGTCTAGAAGCTTCAGGGGCAGTTTGGTAATTTTGGATTGTGAGATATTTTTAAACATCAGATTTTTTACTACGCCTTTCTCTCTGATATCTCGATTTCTCTCTAGGCCGAAGGAGAAAACGCACCCCAAAAAATTATGATTTTTGGATTAGGCCAAACCACCACGAACTAATCACATCATCTTCCTCTCTTCATTCTGAGCATCACCATATTAACCACGAAGCTTGACAGTATTAGGAGAAGGAGATACGAAGGTCAACAGTAATCCGCCACCTTCTCGGCCAATTTTCGGCCACCACAGGCAATGAATCTCAATTTGGACTTCATTTTTGAATTCCTTCATTCGAGTTGATAAATTTTCATTATTAGAACGTTGAATTTGGTTGAGAAATGAGTGATTTATCAAGCTTTGAAAATATGGTGGTTATGGAGGATTTCTGGCGAATGAACAGTACCAGAATTTGAGGAAGAAAGAGAGTACATGTTGTAGTCTCACATGCAGGCGCATAAGGGAAGGGTTCTCAGCCATCCACCGGCGCGTGGGGGACTTCCATGGGTTCCGCCGAACACGTGTTTTCATGTTTTTGACGGTCCAGACCTTTTGGTGCAGTTTCGGGTCAATCGGAGTTCATTTAGGGGTAGTTTTAGCCGTCCAAAGTTACATTAAACGCGTTAGAATGCGCGTGTACTCCCGGGTTTTACGGGGTTGGATTTTAGGATTTTAATTACTGTTTAGTAATCTCGAATGCTACCTTTGACAGGCGATACCGCTCTAGGGACGACATAGGAGCATACAGCTCAAGATTGAGTTATTCGGACCTTCGGTGAGTGGATTTTGATTTTCAAATCATAATGCATGCATAAATTGTGTTTTTGAATAAATTCTTGCTCAATTTGAATTTGGGTAAAATGAAATAATTATTCTAAAATGATTTACTATCTTTTATGAATCTTCAGAAATTTAGAATAATCATTTTAATGACTTTTTTGGTCATGGATTCCTAATAACGATTCTAAGATGATTTTTGGGCTTAACCCAGTTTCACAGATTTTGAAATGACTTTGAATTAAAGAGTTTGGGTTTACGCCTGGTTTTCAAGGTTTTAGGGCTATGGCCCGGTTTAAAGAATTTGGATTTATTGAATTTTGGTTTTATGAATTTCGATTTTACAGATTTTGGCTTTGGTCAAGCATATAATTTTGGGCTTAGGCCCAAAATTTCGATTTAATGATTTTTGGGCTCTTGGCCCGGGTTCTCTATGATTTTGATTAAGGTCATGAAATAAGGATTTCAAAAGTGGATTTTGGATTTACGTACGATTTTCACTTTTATACCATCCCCAAGTATCCTGGTTTTCTCCGACACATGACTTCGAGGTATTATCGGTCGTGTGCTTGTTGATGGTTGTTTCTCCGACGTTTGGCGTTGAGGTATTCTCCGCTATACAATCATTGAGGCTATCTACGCGTAGTACATGGTTACGACCGCATATCTTGAGGTATTATCGGATGTGTGGAGAGTGGGTCCCTGAGTTGGACCTCTCAGTTTCTAGCCATTGTTTGAGATATTATCGGCGGTGGTTAGGAGGGCGTCCCCGTTTCGGACGGCCCCGGATATTGAGCTACGGCTCTGGATTTCATTCGGGGGATGGTGGGATATTTTTACAGTATTTTGTGTCCAGATTTTCTCATGATTTTCCACCGAAATTCATATTCCATCCTTTCCTAGCGCATTGACTGCCCTTTGACCACGTGCTTGGACCACCCATTTTCGGTAGTTGACCACCGAGCTTGCACGTGAAGACTCTCCAGCTGTTCCTACGTGTTTTCTCCTTATTTTGAGGGTTTCCAGGTGTGTGTTCACACTTGTCTCCTTATTTCAAGGGAATTTAAATCCTATTTTATTTTGTAATATTATTGTTAGTCTTTTTGTATTTAGGAAAGATGTTTAATTAGTTTTCCTTATTATTTAGGAAACTTTTTCCTTATAAAATTTAATGTAAACTTCTATTTGTATGAGGATTAATAATTCTCTATAAATAGAGGTCCTAGGGTTTATGTAAAGGAGAGAATATTCGAAGGGGGGGGGGGGGGGGGGGGGGGGGGGGGGGGGGGGGGGGGGGGGAAATACAGATAAACACAAAACAAAAAAACGTGTCTTTTATTTTGTAGTTTTTTTATTTAGGTTTGAAGCCCTAGCCATGGTTATTCTTTAATATGATTTTGGCCGCTTGATTTTGATTATTATGAATGCTGAATAAGTTGGATTACTGAGCTAAATGAACTAAACTTATGTTTATGAAATTGGCCACCTTATTTATGGATAATTATTGATGTAATTGCATTGACCGTCATATCAACTTATGATTTGCAGCATCACGGGTAGGTGGAGGGACACCTATTCGTAATCTAAACTCATGACAACCTAGGAATGCATGTCACTTTTCTAGGCTAGTGTGGTGTCATTAAATTCTCTTCGTACTTCATGCATGGGCACCTAGGCATGGGCACCTAATTCAGAAGTTTCATAGTAATTGAATCAAGAAAATCATGCTAGGAAGTAATTGTGGTTAGTGGTGGATTGAGTGTCTTAACCTATTATTTTTATTACTTGCTTTATATTATGTTCTTTAATTTAGTTTATTTTTAATTATGTTTAAAACCCCCATGTGTGTGCGCATTTGTGTTTTTATTTTATTGTTAATAAGTCTCTGAGTTAATTAATTAATCCAAGTAATAAAGTGGATTTAAACGTTAAGACAAGTTCTTGTGGGATTCGACTCTTGCTTATTTGATATACTATCTATTTGATTTGTGCACTTGTAAGGTTAAACTGAATATAATAGATTTCATATTTATGTTCTCTATTTTATCCAACAGTATTCTCCAGGCCGTTACGTTCGATGAGGGCACATTTCGAGGTGGATGTATCCTTTCCTAGATGTGCTGCTACCGTACCTTTCGAGTAGGGTTTGTTGGACTTGTAAATCTAATTTTGCAACCTAGTTGCACTGATTCACTATTTGGGGGTTTTGTAAATTATTCTGTAGTTAGTTAATTTGAATTTGGAGTGGATTGGGTTGTGATAAGATATGGATTGTTTGGATGTTAGTTAGTATGTGAATTATTCGTCTGACAGGTGGAAGACGGTTTGATCAAAATACAAGGGAGATTCTGCCGAAATTTCGGTAGAATACTCGTAGTATAATTACGAGGCAGTAAGGGTATTTTAGGAATTATTTTGAGTGTCAGGGGTTGTCATACGAGATCATGACTTTTCACGGATTTCAAGGGGAAATTCGAAAAGGGTCCTTCAGTTTAAACCACTATTAACATAATCCAGCAGTTTGGATTAAGTTGGGCGAAGGCTACCACAACTTCCACGGCAATCTTCTGCAACCAAGGGTGAAGGGGAAACATCACACCATGGTAGAGATTGTCTGGGTGGAAATTCGCCCAGCTACCGGAGGATTGCTTGGCCTATTTCTTTTTCTAGGAAATTGTATCTTCACAGTATCAGGAATGTCGAACAGACTTCGATAAGCATCAAGGTCGTCCCAACTCAAAGTATTGATTTGCCGATCAACATGATAGGCCGAACTAGCCATAGTAACTAGCTTAACTGCTTCGTCCACATCAATCTCCATTGGCTGCGAACTTGACACCACCCCCTTGCCCTTATCTGCAGAGCTAACCTCAGTATTGGAAGGGCTAGCCTCATCACCGGCCAACCCAAATCTATTATCAATTTCTTGGAAGGCTCTTTCGAGCGATTCTTCTAAATCTTGGGCCGACTGTCCTTGAGTTGTCTCAAGGATCGGCTCCTCTACATTCTTATCCACCTCTGGCTCAACCCTGGGGTTTGGCCGAGGGGAACCAGAGGCCAATTCAGAAACATTTAATCGTGAATCAGAGGTAGCCTATGATTCACTATCAAATGCATTATAGGGCCGATCCCCGGATCCGTCTGAATTATCTACTGAAGACATCTACAACATATAACAAATCTCTAAGAAGGGAAACATACAAGACATAACAACTGTAGATGAAAGGTGATCAAACACTCACACCAAATAAGTTCATCGCAAGTTCATACAACAATCACGCGTTCAATCGAAAAATCAAAAGAAATCAAGGCAATACCTTGTCACAAAGATCACTCCGCCGTGCAAAACACCGCAATTCTTCGTCAGAAATTACCTATATCGGAATTTACTACGCCGGAAATTGCCTTCAACCTCTCAAATCTTCACTCAAAATGCCAAAGTGGCAAATGACGAAAGACTCAAGTTTTATATACCACGAAATCCGACCGTTACAAATCCACTTCAGCTAGACGGAAGGTCACGCACAAATATCAAGACAATGCATAGGTGACACGTGGCACACCCACTAATACACTGTTAGAGGCATCACCTAGTGGCTCTCGGTCGGCCATGAACATCTTCATGACTGATTTGCCACATCATCATGCGAGGCTCGGCATTCGCGGACCGTACAAGGTGGCATAGAACCACCTAGTGGCTTTCGGTCAGCCATGAACATCTTCATGACTGATCGGTTATATCATCATGTGAGGTTCCGTATTTGTAGACCGTACAAGGTGGCATACAACCACCCTGTGGCTCTCGATCGGCCATGAACATCTTCATGACCGATCAGCCATATCATCGTCTGAGGTTCCGCATTCACGGATCATACAAGGTGGCTTACAACTGCCTAGTGGCTCTCGATCGGCCATGAACATCTTCATGACCGATCAGCCACATCATCGTGCGAGGTTCCGCATTCGCAGACCGTACAAAGTGGCAAACAACCACCTAGTGAATCTCGGTCGGCCATGAACATCTTCATGACCGATCGGCCACATCATCGTGCGAGGCTCCGCATTCGCGGACCGTTCGAAGTGGTACGCACCCCACCTCAAGTGGCACTCGGTTGGCCATGAACATCTTCATGACCAATCGGTCACACAATCGTGCTAGGGACCACCTTCGTAGACCGATAAAATGATAGACTGGTAGGCCACGAAATCATCTGGCCGACCAACACATTTTTCTTAACTCCTTTAAAGCAAAGGTTGACCCCAGCATCTCACCTCGGCCAAGGGCTTGGGGGACTGGGCCTAGTACATGACAAATATCCGTAAAGGTTGACAGGTAACAACAACAAGCCCTCAACAGGGGAAATCCACCTCAGTCAACGACTTGGGGGATTTCTGTTCGTACCTAATCTGATAAACCTGACAAGACTGACCAGTCCCACCAAAATCATACTTGGCCCTCAGCTCATCAGAAATACAACAAACACAATCCCATCAAACATGGTGCGTCCCACCAACTTACCCTCCTGGACAAACACGCTAAAAGACACGAGGCCGACCAAACTGGTCGGCTTGCCCACCCCTCGGCCGATCAAGTCAGTACGACCAAGGGATCCGGGTCCACCAGGACACGTGTCAGCACCAGGATCAGGGACATTTATCCCACATCGAAATGTTTCACCTACAACATTCAATGCTACTATAAATACAAGAGCATCTCCCCTAAAAAAGGTAATGACATTATTGCCCTCACGTTGCCTAACTGACTTTGGCATCAGAGACTGTTAGGCCGACACCATACCGATGCTCCTTTGCTCTTACCTTCTCTTTGCAGGACCTCCCATCACTGAGAAGAGCGAGTCAACTCTAAGTTGGTCCATTTTTGGCCTCAACACATAGGAATGCTACAACCAAAATAGTTTTCAGCACAAAAATGTATGTTTCCCACCTCCCCATCATCTGGTTCTGGTAGTTTGGTAGTTGCATCATGTGGACATTCTTGTAGTTGTAGGCAAGACATCCACACCACTTTCACGTTAGGCAGACATGATGCTTCTGCCATTCGTAGCTTTCATTAGCCACATGTTATCAATCTTATATATTTGTCATCTTCTAATATATATTCTTGTAAAGACTATAAATTTGTAGAAATTTACATGATTTTTTAATCTTATTTTTATTTATTTACATAGTTCGATCATTGTTTTAGTTACATCGTCTCGTACAAATTTTACACAAATACAGATACAGTACCAAAGTAAGAAAAGGCATGGCCTATAAAGGAAATACAACATCATCACAAAAGAGTGATCCAATTATTAAGCCAACACAATACAAATATTACAAATGAATGGACTCAAACGATGAGCCAACAGATGACGATGATGATGGGGATAATCTGATCTGATCACTTGAAAGTAACCGGATTTTGTGCCCTTTCATTCACAAGCAAGTTAAACACTTCGGGACGTGAATAGTGTCCAACCACGTCAAAATCATATTTCGCCCTTGCTATTTCTCCAAGATCTATAAACATATATATGCACCACCATTTTAATTGTCAGTAGCCTAATCACACCTCAATTTTCTTAAGTAAAAGAATTAAAACTCCGCAGAAACGCATAGATATTTAGTGCTGCGAAAAGAAAAATTGAATCAAACTTTTTTCATATCATTCTCTTATTAATTATAGATCTTTTACTTCAAATGCCCCTGTAATCGGCTCAAAAATCTAACTTGTTCCATGAACTATGATTTTTATCACTTATACTCCAAAACTAGCCAAAAAAAATCTCAAGGTGCCCCCCATCCAGTCTATTTCATCCAAATTTTGTCAAATTTGCTGAAGTTGGGGTTTTCTAGTAAAATTGGTATGGGCATTTAGACATTTGTATTAAATATGATAGAAATTAAAACTAAATCCCCACCGTTGTTTTATGGACGGAAGAAATAAATTACACTTTTTTGTTTACTTTTCTATCTTAATTTATCCACTTGGATTTGTTGGCACCTAGCTATCAACAGACTATCGAACGGGTGCATTGATATGGCTATTTGAAGACAGCACCACTCACTGGACAAAATCACCAATCAATTTCTAGACATTTGGATGAAATAGAAGAAAATGGGGCAATGTGGGATTTTTCATCCTTTTTGGCCAGGTTAAGGAGTTATTAGAAAAATCACAATTCAGATGATGCTCAAGTCATGTTTAATTAGGAGAGCAAGAATATATGAAAGATGGCATACCAAGCTCTGCGGAGAGGAATGCCTCCCCTTCGAAATTGGGTCCAGCAAGAACAGTCCCTGATGGTGATATAATGACACTCCCTCCACGTATGACCACAGTTTCTGGAGTGACTCCCTCTTCTGTGTCTGAATATAGATATTCTCCGGGAGGTGGGTAGTCTTTCCTTCGACAGAATTGATTGGCTGAGAGGACAAAACACCCTCCCTCTGAAGCAATATTAATCATCATTGATTGCCATAGATCAGTCGGATCAACTGTCGGGGCGCAATATATTTCAATGCCTGCACACAAATAACTTAAAAAATTACATACAACAAATTACAAAAGAAAGAGAAAGAAAAAGAAAACCTGAGTTTATGACAGATGTTTTTTCCCGACAAGGATATAAGACTAAAATCTTAACAAATAAGGACAACCCAACTAGAGATGGCAATGGGGAGGATCGGGTTCATATAGTAGTACATCCATATCGATACCCGCCACAACTTTTAGCCCCCATACCTACATCCATACCCAATTTTTCCAATCGGGTATTAATTACTACCCGCTTCCATCGGGTAGTAGCACCCGTATGCTCTCCCCAAAACCCGCATTATAATAAATTTTTTTTTTCTAAACATAAGTTTAAATTCAAATTCTAAAATAACAACTTGTAACTTCATAATATAATGATTGTTCAGTTACTGACATCCATACCCATGCGGTATTTTAAGAATACCCATATCCAATCCATACCCATTTCCTCACATCCATACCCTGCACAATCAGCGGGTAAGGTATTCGCGGGTACCTGCATCCACGATTTTTATTGCCATCCCTAAACCCAACTCCAAATTTGACAACTAATAAGGATAAAAGTTTCAACAAACCACCATAAACACCCCTATTCACTAAATTTAAAGTCTCAACAATGCCCACAAACCAAATAAATAACGAGTTAGTGGCTTAGGACTGAGAGTTTAGCCTCAAGTTTTGGATCCGCCCTAAATTCGAGGACTAAACTCTAAGTCATGACTCATAAGCTCTCCCACTGCCACATCCACCAAACACTGCTTCCCCTTTCCAAAACTTTCTAAAACCCTAAATCCTAAAGCAATCAGCGATTAACACCCAGATTCTCTTAGTGGCAAACAAGGAAACTCGCAATTGTTTAACAAATGAATTTGCCTTTGATTGTAAGAAGAAAAGAAAAGGTTAATGCTCAAATGTAAATTTAGTTATAATTGTGCATAAATATAGAAAAGTTTTGTCTAACTTACCTTTAGCATACATTGCTGTCCTTAGAAGTGGCATCCTATTTTCCCAACAAACAACAGCACCAATTTTCCCAATGGGAGTCTCAAAAACAGGAATTAGAGAGCCATCTCCGAATCCCCAAATGAGTCTCTCCAACGCCGTGGGCATCAGTTTTTGGTGCTTTCCCAAGTAGCAACCTTGATGATCGAAAAAAAGAATGGTGCAATACAGTGTAAATCCAACTTTCTCAATCACTCCGATTACCAAGTGTACCTCATACTTTCTAGCCATTGCTGCCAATCGATCAACTTCAGGGCCTGCATTAATTAGTCCATAAAATAGAAAATTATATTTAAGGATACAATTAATACCCTAACTAAATTACATATAAACAATGTTTTAAAATTGAGCATTAGTCCATCTAGCCTATAGTCGGCCGTCTTAAGTGGCGCCTGAGACTAGGGATGGGCAAAATTAACTTTATGGACAGAAATATAACCGGGTACAAAATTACCCACCAATATCAGGGCAGGGTACCCTTACCCGTTCAACAAAATAGTATCCTTGGAGTTCTCGCTCTCTCTTCAAAATCATGATACGGAAGTTTCAAGAAGAAGAAGAAAAGCAGACGATTTGGAGCCAAGGGAAGAACTCGGTGAGGGGGAAGATGATTGGAGAAGGAATAAGAGTTGAATAAGGGTTTATCCATACTCTTAATTTTACCCATTTAGTCATCCCTACCTGAGCCAGCTAGCTAGGCGGATCTCAGTTTCGTATTCATAAAAAATGCATAAAATCATTGAAAAAAGAAAAGAAGAAATTTAAATAGTTTAGATTACCAGGTACAGAAATGGCTGAAGCATGGTATTTTCGGAACTCTTCTTTCTCCCTGACTGTTATGTTCCCAACGAAAACGCCAAAATTTGAGCCGAGAGGATAGCCACCCACAAATGCTTCCGGAAACACAACAAGTTGGGCACCAGAACCAGCTGCTTCACCCAACAATCTCTCAACTTTATCTGCCAACACAATTAGAATCACAAATGAGAGCCACCAAACTACATAAATCTTCAATGTAACTTATAAATAAATACTTTAGCAATTTCAGTCTCACCATCTCTGCTTCCTTGTCCCTTTGCCTTAACAATGAATGTGTTTTAATTGTAAGAGTATTAGATGAGATTAGATATAGAGGGCTTGTTTGGTGAGTGGCATCGAATATTGGACTGTAAAACTCATCAAATTCAATGTATCTTGAAGGTAAATATGAATTTATTTTCATTGTAAGGGAATTATAGGGGAGTGGACATAAAATGAAACTTATCCAATTCAATTCTCACAAATTAATAGAATTTAAAGAGATATGTTTCTTTTCATGTTTAATTTCATCTAATCATTTTAAATGAAAACACATCTATTTTTATATTTTATGATACATTGACTTTAATAAGTTTTCAAATCCGGTCGAATTCTACCTACCAAACCTGGCTAGAAGGAAGCACACCTTTTATAATCCTACTATAAAATGATGTTATGGGTCTTGTTGTCATAGTTGGATTTTGATGATATGCTTGTACCGTTTCTTTATGATATATAATGAAATTATTCTTGATTAAAAAAAAAAATTAGAATCATATTATCTAACAGAATGGAAGTCATCAACTAATATATCTTATCGAATGAATAACATAACTATTAACATAGAGTCTCTCACTAACATATCCACCATATAGCAAATAGCACACTAACATATTAGCATTCGTACCGTAATGAAAAAATCTACTCGATCAAAGAAATACCATTAACATTAATCGTTACTATTCAATTTTGGGTCTTTTCAGTTGATTTCAAGGATTTTGACCAAAGAAATAAAATAAAACCCGCCTAGAAACGCTCTCCGCGATTTTGGTCCGTTCTAAGCCACCTAGGCCATTTTTTTGAACAGTGGTAAGACCACAGCCTCATCTGTTTATGAGTGGGACAATGAATAGGCACCATACATAATCAAATATTATAATCACCAAAGTCTACTCTTCCCTGACTCATGAACTCATGATTTTAGGTAGACTATATTTTATTCTTTTCAAATCATCAAGGCTGGATTGACCCAAGTTAGAGCTACAAAAATAACTCCACTCACAGCAATTTTAAGCATGCAGAATTATTCATCATTAAACTAAGAAAAGGGTTAAGCAACTTAGTGTTTTTATGGGGCAGTAGTATTCCTCTCCATATATTATGTAGAAGGTTTCGGTGTAGTATACCTAAAAAGATGTTCTATAAACGAAATTCAAATTTTAAAACTTTAATTATTAATGAGATTGAGAGGCTATCTGTTATATACGTCTTCCATTTTTTTACATTATATTAATTTATATCTTAGGTTTTTTTCTTTGTCAAATATAAAATAAATTCATGTCAAGTTTGTTTATTTAATTATTTATATTTTTGTAGATAATAATATATGATAATGGGATATTGATTCGAGACTTATATTTTATTGAGTTTATTGACAGCTGGAAAAATCACAAACAATAAAAAAAAATTGAGCCTTTGTACAAAATCTGTTAGAAATTTGAAGGGGATGCTGGAAAAATCATAAACTTGGTATAACATAATTTACACTAAAAAAATTATCAAACTCCACAAAACTCTACTATTTAATGAAATCAACAATATTTAATTCTTTTTTTAATACGTCTAAACTTTTGTTGACTGTGAAATCTACTAATTGAATTCACCCGACTTTATAATGACTTTATAAATTTCAATTTAAGTATAGATTGAATACATTCAAACTTTTAAAGCAAAAAGAAGAATACTATCAAACTTTTATCAAATTTATGAAAAATTCTAATTGAATACATAGGTTGACTAAAAGAAAAAATAATAGTAATAATAAATAAGTTGAATAAAAGAAAGTATAATTATCATAATAGCCGGTTTTTATAAATTGGACAGAGAAATTACTGTTTCCTAAAAAATAAAGAAATGAACCCTTGAAAACGCACAATTTTGTTAAACTTACAATGGCATTTTGGGTACAAAATCTAAAATGAAAAAAAGATCGCAAGATCCTCTTCTTCATGGTTCACAACTCGCTCGTATGCTTAACCTAAAATTCACGAACTATGGCCATAATATATTGGATTTTTATCTATTTGATCATGGAATATTTGTGATGTTACGTTTTTCATGAATGTCGTAGTCAGAAAGTTAGGTTAGGATAGACATTTATATAAATATTGATTAGTGCATTTTTTAGCCTAAATGCTATCAAAATTAGTATTCTAATTTCATTCCGAAATTCATTAATGTTTGAAGAAACATCTTAAATAATCATAATATAAAAACAAAAAGTAAATAATAGACATGCAGATTTAATTTGAGAGGCTCATAGAGAGGACCTAGAGTGGCAGGGGTGTCGTAGAAGACAGGGGAGGCTTGAACGACGGTGGCTCTTACGGTGGTTGCGGAGGCGTCGCCACTACCCATCTCAGCTGCCTCAGAATCAGATTGTAGCAGATGAGCTATTGAAGAGCCGACAATGTAGAAGATATAAATTTGAATCCGTAGTAGAGCGTATCTACTGCATGGGTATTTAATGAAGGAAATGTCAGATGCAAGAAAAAGAAAAATGAACCGCGGGTCCCATCCCTACGCCGTTTTTCCAGAGACTGGAAATGGTGGCCCATGCACTTGCAATTATTTTCCAAACCAATGCAATTATTTTCCCACCTGTTAAATTGATTCTAACATATTTTTGATTTTTTTTGTTATCAATAACATATTTTTTCTTTTGTTTGCTAAAATATATATTTTCTTCTTTATTTTATATAAATTTAGTTATTAATATAAGTAAATAAAAAATGGTCAAATCAGGCACAAATTCACGAAATGGTGTTTGTTTTTAGTGTGAATCTGATATTTTTATAGCTTCCCCAATAATAATGGTGTTGGTTTAGGAGGGAGTGGTGAGTGGTTAGGATGTAAATATAAGTCAAGGCTATGGCTTAGAGTTCAGGGGATAATTGATGTTATCATTTTTGTAAAGTCTACATTTATTTTGGATTGGAAAGCTTAGAGTATCTCCCTCGAACTCTTCAAATATGTTTTTGAATAAATTTTATATGAAATTTTTTCAAAAGTATTAAAGTAATCGTATAGTAGATTTTTTATATTCTCTTTTAAATTTATTCAAATTAAACGTAACTGGTTATATATAGCTAGCACTTATATTTAGTTAAATTTAATATTTAAAAATAGAGAATCTACCACATAACTGTTTTGATATTTTTTGATAAAATTTGATTAATTATTGATAATTTTTGGATAATTTCAAATTAAATTTGACCAAAAATTAGATAATCGAACGTAGATGCTATTAGGCAAGTTCCTTTCTCAACTGTCACTGATTTAGAGAAAACAAAAAACAAGTGTCACCATATGAAGAAAGAAAAATATTAAGATGGTGCCCCATGGGATCTGAATGTTGATTATTCTTTTATATTTAACAAAAAAAAAAAAATCAAACTCACACTTCGTTAGAAAGATGGAGTTTCTAAGGTCATCCACAGTGGTAGGGCTATACTAGTTTAGCTATAAATATGAATCAAGTTATTTTCGACTGTTTAAATTTAATTTTTATTCGTACATTAGTAATAAGAGTGATTCCGATTTGTTGAAGCAATATATTGCTCTCATGAATTTAATTTTTATAGGAGTGAGCCATATGATTTAATAAAAATAAAAAGAAAGAGATAAAATTCACAATGTGTTTATTTAAAAATATGTTTATGTTAAGGTTCTATAATTTCGTATTTAAAAATATAGCTTTAAATTAGCCCTGGAAAACGAGTGGCTTATGAAAGGTACAAATTGCAGAAGCATCAAATATGCAGGATTCAAGAACCATTTTCATGCCTTAACAAGTTTGTACCTAGCTAAGGCTAATATGTCGATTTTTTCCTATGAACTTGTAATTCGCTGTCAAAATTTTCTCTAATCATTGAAGTTCACGGGGTAAATAAGCAATTTTCCACTTAAATTATCATTAAGCATTCAACTTCACGCGAAATGAGGAATTTACTTCTATGACATTTCATTTACTTATTTTTGAAATTAGCCCGATCAAACATTAATTAAAACAAAATTTTATCGGAAAAATTAAACGTAAGATATAAATTCACGCTACAATCAAACTAATAATGGAGTTAGTTGTCATGAGTTTTAGAGTTTTAGAACTCTTTATTGAGTGGTTCAGGGTGGATGTAGATGTTATGACTTGAAGTTTAGGCTCATGAGAGGTGTTATCATTTTTCTAAAGTTTGAATTTAATTTGGACACGAAGGCAAGTCCCATTCCTTTAAGCAAGTGTAACTGTCACTATTAAGAAACATTGAATCTTCTGAAGAGTTGCTCTTTGTCTTTATATTTTCTTTTAGGAAGTGCCAGTTACGAAAAACAGTACGTAAGTGCTGTTGTACAAATAGCAACCTAAAAATTACGCAACTATATGCACGTTTTAACTCGCAAGTGCACAAGATCAGACAAATAGTATAGAAAGCAAATACGAGATCATTCCCACGAGGATTGGATTAATATGTGTTTAAAATTGATTTCCTGGAACTACTAACTAAATGGCACAAACTAAGAATGCATAAGTGAAAGAAAACCCTAAACAAAATTATTTCAAACCCTAAGATTTATAATCAAAGTTTATGTGCAATACACAAAGGCACTCGGTGTTCAAAAGGGTGATTTTAAGATGATTTTAAAAACTGAAAGTTTCGAATGTAACGACCCGCCCCTACCTCACCGGAACAGACGGAGTCGCTATGGGCACCGGCCTCACAGCACGGCGAGCCCCCTAGTGATAGCCTTGCGCACGTACACCAGCCCAAATGTATTGTTCCCAAGGCCCCCGTCCAAATCCCCCAGTCTGCAACCTTTGAGGATCGAAACATGGACCAAGGGTTTTTATTCCACTCAAGGTGGACACCTTTCACCAATTGAGCTACAGCATTGATGAACCCCTCGACAATCTGGCGGAGACATACCCTATAACGCCAATCGGATAGCCCTCAACAATGTAGCGGAGAAAACACCCTCCACGCCAATCATTAGAGAATCCCATGGTATAACCAAATACCCAGAAGTATGCCTACCCATGCAATCCCAGAACCCTAGTCCGTTCACAGCGCGAAATAAAATACCAAATAGTGGATGCTCTAGCCCCAAGAAACTATTGACACATTAATGACCCAACTATCTTGACCTCCTGAGCTCAAAACCCGCTCCATGGTCATCCGTAACAGCTGGGATTGCCCAACCGGGCCTCTAAACGAACTCCTATGGCCTCGAAATTCTCAAAATCAGATCCGAAATGTCCCAAAACCATAGCCACGCGTCGCCGTGAACCCGGAAATGCTCGACGCGCCGCCACGCGACGGATTAAGGTCGGCCCCACGCGCCGCCATTTTCCCTCACGCGCCATCATGCGCCGGCCACACGCTGCTATAGTACCCCACGCGCCTGGACCGATCCAACCCGGCCCAAATTTACCCGACTCGATTCAGCCCGACCCGATCCACTCAACTCGATCGGTTCACTCGACCCGACTCGATCCACTCGGTCATACCTAATCTGACTCGACTCGACTCGATCTGGCTCAACCCGACACGGTCTGGCTCAACCCGACCCAATCCAACTCGACCTTATCCGGTCTGACTCGACCCGATCGGTCGTCGGTGACTTACCGGAGAAGACAACCGGACCACCGAATTTTTCATAAATTTTACGTCTAAATCCATCTACTTGAACTCAGGAACTCAATTATGACCTCAAACATTAAACCCGTACCTGTTTTAGCCAAAAAATCGATCGGAAGGTCCGATTCTAACTTTTCTTCGTTCTGGCGTCTCCCGTAGTTGTCTCCTCCGATGGTTTGTACGGTTGTGCTCACGGGAAGGAGGAGATCCCGATTAGTTCCACCAAAATGGGAGATATAGCCTTGAATCAAAGTAAATGATTTTGGGTTTCTTGGGTTTTCTGGGTGTTTTTGGGTCACACGGCTCGAGAGGGGTGGCGGGTGTGTATATGTGTTTCAGAGAGAAATGAGTGAATTAATGGTTTGGGGTTAAAATATCTATCCCAAGTCAAAAATTACCAAAATTCCCTTAATAATCCAAACTCGTAACTATCTCACCGGGCCTCTATTTTTCGCGTGCCACCTGTCTACGAACTCGTGAGATTGAGACCAACGCGTCGACCCAAGAAAAATTCCCAAAAGCACTGCCAGTCAAAAAGTGACTTCCGAACCCGACCACAATCAAGGGTAAAATCGTCCAAATTCTCAAATTAATTTAATTTCTGGTCCGGGTCGTTACAAATTTCCCCCCTTGCAGAAATTTCGTCCCCGAAATTTCCCTAACTCAAGTCAAAGAACCAACCACTGGTTTCAATTCCTCTCGCGTCACCACTGACACGAACTTGGCCCCAGACGCGATTCCCAAAAGAACCCATGCACTCTGCACCTTTCTCATTCCAATCTCGACAACGAACCGTAGGCGAGAACTACATCCAGGAGACATCATGGACACACCAGTATCCATTCAACATGGAATATACCTCGAAACACGTCTTTGAGCCTGAGAAGTCCATTGTGGTTCCTACTTCCAACATGACTTCATGACGTCACATGTCTGAACGTACCCTAAACCCAGGTGTTAGATAGGGTTACGTGCCCTACGTGCAGTCAGCCTCAACGATCTAGCTGAGCACTATCTTACAATGCCAGCATCGGAAAACCCGTCAACGATTTAGCGGAGAACTACCCTCCTATGCTAGTCGAAGTAAACCTTGACGAATATGTGCTAGAGAAGACCCTCCATTATGTATAAAACAATACGTGCATACACAACATTTCTTTTTAAACAAGTTCATAAGGATAAACAAAATCCATCTTTTGTAAAAACATTCGGTGGGACCCACGAAATCCAAATAATGAAAACATTCCGTGGTCCACAACCCTCCTTTGAAAACCCTCCTCAAAGGAGTTCAAATCATGTAAATCAACCTGGACACATAATATATCGAATCCACTATTCCCGACATATCCACAACACACCAGGGTATCCCTTGAGATGTGCTCTAACATGTACAACAACCTTTGTACTATGCATAAACAGGCTCAACGACCCGGCGGAGAACACCCTCAACACCAGCATCGGAGCAACATCCTCAACAACCAGCGGAGAAAAACCCCTCAACACCAGTCGGAGCTAAATCTACCTGCCTCAACAACCAGCGGAGCAAACCTCCTCAACACTAGTTGGAGCTAAATCTATCTACCTCAACAACCAGCGGAGCAAAACTCCTCAATGCTAGTCGGAGCTAAATCTATCATCGGAACAGAAAACCAGTGAAAACAAAATCCGTGTTTTGAAATCTCTGTTTCTTGGCCTAAGCCCAATTCTTTGAAAATTCATTCATGGCCAAATCCAGTAAAATCACAAATACGGGTCCAATCCAAAAATCATGGACTCAATAATTTCCAATTTAAAACGATAACAACCTGAGTTCAAAAACCTGACCATTTCTCAAAACACACTTTCACTTAAATGTTGAAAACTTGTGTCCAGTAAGATTTGTAAAGTACATAAAAGAGTTTCATTCAAATATATTTGTATGCATGCATTGTCATCTACAAAACCAGGGTCCACTCACCAGTAACAGCGACGCCTACCTCGCCCGTGCATCACATGACCTCCGCCTCCCTCAGTTCAAGGTCGCTAAAGAGGTAAACGTCTCGAAGGCATCTTGTTAACAGAATCCTTAAATAATTTGCACACAAGTGTGCGGTCTGCAGGAAGTTAACCTAGAGCTCTGATACCACTTGTCAGGACCCTTCCCGAATTTAGCCTCGAAATTCGCAAAAAGTCCTTATCCCGTCTAACAACTCTTTTTCCTCAAAATTTAATACCAGGAATACCCTTTATCCTTGAATATATTTAGTAAATCTTACAGGGTTCCCGACAGAACCTCTGTACTTACTGACTACACTTACCTGTCAGACGCAGGATATCTTACAGGTCAGAGACGAGACCTCAGAATAGTGGTGGTCCAAAAAGTAACACACTCTGACACCAAATGTCAGTAGGTCAGACACTGCTGAAACCTCTACTAGAATAACACAAGACAACTGACTAGTCAGCCTCTTGTGAACAGTCCCTAACTCGTCACTCTGGGTCACCGCCCACACCAACCCATTGACCCGGATGACGAAGGAACCAAACTTTATTAAATTGAGTCTCATTGACTCGCCCCGAGTCAAACTCGATATCTCTACTCCTCTAGAGCAACCCGAGTGATAACTCGATGTCCCGGCTCGTCCTGAGCCCCCGAGTGGTAACTCGATATCCCCGCTCCTCAAAAGCACCCCGAGTGATAAATCGATATCCCTGCTCCTCCATAGCACCCCGAGTGATAACTCGATATCCATGCTCCTCCAGAGCACCCCGAGTGATAATTCGATATCCATGCTCCTCCAGAGCACCCCGAGTGATAACTCGATATCCCCGCTCCTCCAGAACACTCTTGGACCTCAACGATATGGCGGAGAAAGATCCATCGCACGCCAACATTGATGAACCCCTCGACGATCTGGCGGAGACATACCCTCTAACGCTAATCGGAGAACCCTCAACATTGTAGCGGAGAAAAACACCCTCCACGCCAATAATTAGAGAATCCCATGGTATAACCTAATACCCAGAAATATGCATACCGATACAATCCCGGAACCCTAGTTCGTTCACAGCGCGAAATAAAATACAAAATAGTGGATGCTCTAACCCCAAGAAACTATTGACACATTAAAGACCAAACTACCATCACCTCCGGAGCTCAAAACCCGCTCCATGGTCATCAGTAACCGCTGGGATTGCCCAACCGGGCCTCTAAACGAACTCCTATGGCCTCGAAATCCTCAAAATCATATCCGAAACGTCCCAAAACCTTAGGCACGTGTCGTCATGACCCCGAAATCGGCTCCACGCACCGCCACGCATCGGCAGAAGGTTGGCCCCACGCACCACGTGCCGCCACGCGCCCTCACGCAGCATCACGTGCCGGCCACGTGCTGCTATAGTACCCCCACGTGCCTAGACCGATCCAACCCAGCCTAACTCAACCCGATCCGATCTGACTCAACCAGACCGATCAACGACGACTCACTGGAGAAGACAACCGGACCGCCGCCGTCTGGGTCGTCGGAATCCTCCATTTCTGGCCGACTTCCAAGTTTTTCTAACTTCTTCAAAACTCAACCATTTTTCACGAATTTTACGTCTAAATCCATCTACTCGAACCCAGGAACTCAAATATGACCTCAAAACATTAAATCCTTACCTGTTTTAGCTGGAAAATTGATCGGAAGGTCCGATTCTAACTTTTCTTCGTTCCAGCGTCTCCCGCGGTTGTCTCCTCCGATGGCTTGTACGGTTGTGCTCACAAGAAGGAGGAGATCCCGATTAGTTCCACCAAAATGGGAGACATAACCTTGAATCAAAGTCAAGGATTTTGGGTTTCTTGGGTTTTCTTGGTGTTTGCTCAGGGGGGTGGGGGGTGTTTGAATGAGATGATGAATTAATGGTTTGGGGTTACAATATCTACCCCAAGTCAAAAATTACCAAAATGCCCTTAATAATCCAGACCAGTAACTATCTCATTGGGTCTCCGTTTTACGCGTGCCACCTGCCTACGAACTCGTGAGATCGAGACATACGCATCGACCCAAGAAAAATTCCCAAAAGTACTGCCAATCAAAAAGTGACTTCCGAACCCGTCCACAATCGAGGGTAAAATCGTCGAAATTCTCAAATTAATTTAATTTCTGGTCCGGGTCGTTACATCGAAACAAAATTGTAAAAACAGCGTTTGATTAAAAATAGAATTGGATCGAGGTTAAAACAATGAGAAAACCAGTTAGGGATTGGATGTTCACCGCTAATCTTCTTCCTTAAGCAAACGACATGCACAATGCTACAAAACAGATTTTAGATGCTCATGTTTGTCAACCTAAAGGCATGATGTCTACTCTTTAAATTATTGATTTCCCTAAGCAACACGTTAGGCATGGGTATCTACGCTAACTCTTTTCATTCTTAAAGTGTTTAGCATGGTATCTACCAAGTTGCACAATAAAAACACATAACACAATGGAAATCGAAAAACACACAACTCCTAGAACATGGTATCTATTCTAGTTATTCATGATGATTAATTTCAAGAACTTATAACTAGTTCTTTTGTTACTCTCACAGGCACAAGATTCGGTCATCTAAATTTTCCTATGTAACAAACTCAATACACAGCATGCATGTGGTGATCAAGCATAACATAACATATGTAAAGAGTAAAATATGATCTGAAATTAATCAATTAAGCATCACAAAAGTTGTTTATAGCAAAGGCGTATCGAAATCCTTAAAGAAACATGATTAGGGCTTCAATCGAGCCCTAACTAAAGTACTTAGTTATCCATAATTTAAATAGACATCAAGAACATACAAAACAGAAAATAAAAAGAGGAAGAAGATAGCTCTTTGATGATGTGTTGGTCAGCCAGAGTGATTGGATGACGCCTTGACGTTCCTCCTTGTTTCGTAGCAGAAAGGGTTGGTGTGGCTGAGTCCTTGTCCTTCCTCCCATAACCCTCACAAACTAGGCTTCTAGTCGTCCAAGCCTGATAAGGATTAGAAAATTTGAAATAGAAGGAATGCTGAATTCCCGCGCAGCTTGACCTTGCTGTACTAAAACGACCATAACTCCTTCTAGAAAATTCCAATTCACGAACCGTAAATTCCTTTAGAAACTAGAGTTTGGTATCTTTCCAACGATAAATGGTCCATCAACTAGTTCTTCCCGAGCAGGTGCAGTTAATTTCGAGAAGTTGACACATCTGCTGAAGTCTGTTTCAAAGTTTCCTCTTTAGATTTCCAAAACAGCACTCATTAACTCCTTTTGTAACTTTGCTTCAAAAAATCCTACAAAACACGAAGACAAGCTAAGTATTAAGAAAACATAGGAAACATGCTAAGAAAAGCATAAGAAAACAAGATTAAACGTCGCATAAATATGCTCCTATCAAATTCCCCCATACTTAAGCTTTTGCTAGCCCTCGAGCAAAACAGAAACAAAGAATGAAAGAAAAACGAAGACTCAATGATTCAACCTAAACCTTCCAACATTTTTCTCAGAGATTTTCAATGAATCATGACATATTAAGATTCATCATAAGCATAAGAATTGGCCCATATGATTCGAGAGTTAATATACCTTCATAGAAATCATACACATACTCACAATTAAATCAATCAAAGCAAAAGTACAAAGAGAGATACATGCTGCAAAGAATTAGCTCAAAATTCTCACCGAATAAGGTCTGATTTTACTTCATAATTCTTACTTATTTTGTGCTACTTTCGAATTTAAATTATATTTAAACAATGACTCGTCTATTTTGAAGATAAAAATGTTTAAAACTTTAATTTGTTGATATGTATGAATGAAATATTCATGTGAACAAATGAAATTTTGATGTTAATATATTACATGAAAATAATTGGAGCTTAAACCCGAAACCCTAAAATCTTGAAATCTTAAAGTTTAAAATGTTAAAAATTAAAAAATTTTAATTTGTAATGGTCAAATACTCATATGTGTTTTTTTATATTTTGAGATTTCTTCATTATTTTTTTTTTACTCTTTTAGCCTTCGTAAAAATAATGTTCTTGTTTGGCATTTAATCTTGACCATGGGCTTTTTTGGATTAAAGAAAATTTAACCACATTGGCCTTTGGGCTTTATATATATATAGATATATATATATATATATATATATATATATATATATATATATATATATATTATCAAGGTGTATGATACTTTAATATTTATATTAAATGCTTCTTATTAATATTGATAAAAATTAGTAATAGATTCCCCAATAATAATGGTGTTGGTTTAGGGGGAAGTGGTGAGTGGTTAGGATGTAAATATAAGTCAAGGCTATGGCTTAGAGTTCATGAAAGGGGATAATTGATGTTATCATTTTTGTAAAGTCAACATTTATTTTGAATTGGAAAGCGTAGAGTACCTATATTAAACTCTTCAAATATATTTTTGGATAAATTTTATATGAATTTTTTTCAAAAGTATTAAAATAGTCCTACATTTGACTTTTTATATTTTCTTTTAAATTTGTCCAAATTAACCGTAGCTGGTTATATATAGCTAGCACTTTTATTTAGTTAAATTTAATATTAAAAATAGAGAGTCTATTACATAGTTGTTTTGATGTTTTTTGATAAATTTTGAATCAAATTTGTCCAAAATAAATTTAAAAAGTCTGCTGGAGATGCTTTGAAAGTTTTCAGATAAATTTTAACTTCTATTTTTGAGATATTATATTGCTCTCATGAATTTAATTTCTATAGGAGTGAGCCATATAATTTAATAAAAATAAAAAGAAAGAGATAAAATTCACAATGTGTTTATTTAAAAATATGTTTATGTTAAGGTTCTATAATTTCGTATTTAAAAATATAGCTTTAAATTAGCCCTGGAAAACGAGTGGCTTATGAAAGGTACAAATTGCAGAAGCATCAAATATGCAGGATTCAAGAACCATTTTCATGCCTTAACAAGTTTGTACCTAGCTAAGGCTAATATGTCGATTTTTTCCTATGAACTTGTAATTCGCTGTCAAAATTTTCTCTAATCATTGAAGTTCACGGGGTAAATAAGCAATTTTCCACTTAAATTATCATTAAGCATTCAACTTCACGCGAAATGAGGAATTTACTTCTATGACATTTCATTTACTTATTTTTGAAATTAGCCCGATCAAACATTAATTAAAACAAAATTTTATCGGAAAAATTAAACGTAAGATATAAATTCACGCTACAATCAAACTAATAATGGAGTTAGTTGTCATGAGTTTTAGAGTTTTAGAACTCTTTATTGAGTGGTTCAGGGTGGATGTAGATGTTATGACTTGAAGTTTAGGCTCATGAGAGGTGTTATCATTTTTCTAAAGTTTGAATTTAATTTGGACACGAAGGCAAGTCCCATTCCTTTAAGCAAGTGTAACTGTCACTATTAAGAAATATTGAATCTTCTGAAGAGTTGCTCTTTGTCTTTATATTTTCTTTTAGGAAGTGCCAGTTACGAAAAACAGTACGTAAGTGCCTGTTTGGTATTGTTTATAAATACTTTTTATTAAAATTAGACAAACTCAACATGTTTCATAAATTTTATAAAAAACACTTATATTAACTAAACTAATAACTAAAAACAGATAATTACCTGCTTTTTATTAGTGTGATAATGCACTAATCATTTGTGGTTGAGATTAGCTGCAAAAAAATGGGTTTTTGTTCAGGAATGAAATCTTATTAAAACTGTATTCGTTGAGAATCATATCACATCTCTAATCCCGTGAAATATGATGAATTTGGATTGTATTTTGTAAATAAGTAATTTTCTTGAATATATGAACTAGTTATTTATTTTTCGATTGCCTAAAAGGAACAAAACATACATCTTGCTTTTTTCTTATTCGATGTTTATGAATTTTCCAAAATCTCAACATGACATGAACAACAACGGTATCTAATTTTACAAATTTATAAGGACTACGGAGGAAGCAAAAGCGTCGTCTTAGGTGGAGAGTTTTATAGAGAGATCCTTTTCTCTTTAAAAATTCTCCTATTTCCCATAGCCCACTATTGAGTAGGTGGTGGCTATCTCGCCGCCCTTCGAGGTGGCTCTTCTGCCACCCATGGTTTGGCTTTCCCCCACTTTTTGTGTGATTTTTTGGTTCTAATGGTATGCCTTTCCCTCACATGCTTTTCAATTCCGACTCATACTTTCTCTTATCTTCCATGTAGATTTAACTTTCAAGATCCCTTCATCTCTCACCCAAATCTTAGTATACCTAACCTCTATAACTCAAAAAACCTTATCTCTCTCTAAGAAAAAAAATTCTCCAACTTTTCTCTAAGAAAACCTCAGCCGGCCTTAGCAACTGGGGTGGAGGTTTCTCCGATCTCCACCTCCTGGTGGTAGATTTGGTGGAAACTTCCACCTCCCACTCTCTTTCACTCCCTTGTTTCCTCCTTCCCTCCCGTGTTTACCCCCTCTCCTTTCCTCTCCGGGATTTTTCTTCCAGTCTCCCCCCCCCATTCTCTGTCGTCCTTGGCGTCGGATCTTGGGTTTGGTGGCGCTGACTGGTACTCGTGGTGGACCGATGGAGATGGGATCTCGTCTATCTTGGCGTTCTTCGCCGGTTGCTCGGTCTATGTGGCCGCTTTTGATTTTCTTCCTTTCGGCTTCTTTCTTTTCTGCCCGTGTTCTTCCTTACAACTTCACTCCCATCTCTTTAGTCCCCTCTGCATTCCACCCCCCACCCTCACCATTCATCTCCCCCAAACCCATTGCCTATGGATTTATGTTGTTTTCTCTCTGGACTACTCCAACGGGTATTGTCACCACCAATTTCCACCTACAGCTCTTTCCCTCTATGCTTTTGATTTGGGCTTTTGGGTTGTGTTATTTGTCGGACAATTTTGACCTAGCATTTCTTGAGTATGCTGATCTGTGGTGGCTCTGTGTCTCCAATCCATGCTCTACAGATCGATCTCTTTGGTTCCAAACTAGTTCATGTTGTGCCGTGGTGGCTTGGTGCTCGGAAGTGGTGGCTGGTGAAGATCCCTGGTGTCTCTAGAGTTTTTTTTGGGCTTTGTTATGTTGTGAGTTGATGTTTATTTTGGGCTGTTTTTAGTTTGGCTTGTTTGTATTTTAGTTTAAGTCTGTTAATTTTCAATGTGTAATGATTTGAGTTGGGTTTTAACGTTTTGGGTCTTCCTTGCGTTCCCTTCTTTAAGGAATTCCAAACTTCGACCAAAAAAGAAAAACCTCTATAACTCATCCACTTGTCTAATATTTCTTCTCACCTCAAGTTTCAAAACCCTATATTCCCCCACTCGTTTCTCCAACATCATCCTCTACTGATCCCCTTTCATGGCTTTTTTTTTCTCTAGTTTTCTCATTGTGGCGGCGACGAAGACGATGACGGATCTAGAAGTGGTGGCGGCAGCTCTCTCATGTCAAATGCTAGTGTTATAGTTTTGGTGATTTGGGCTTTTTTTGTAGAATTGAGCCTGTTTTTTATTGTTATGAGTTGGGTTTTATTTATTTTTTATTGAGCCCCTTTTTCCATTATTGTTGAGTCTGATGCTCCTACCATTGGATTAATGAAGTGAAAACCTACTAATTTTGAACCAAACAAGACTAAGGCCTTCTACGGTAGGTCCTACACTTGGTCGAAAAATTTGAGTGTAATAAGGTTGAGTCTTATTTGTGAGAGCCACATCATTAAACGGAAAGAAAAAGAAATAAAAACAAACAATAACAAAGTGATGACTAATAAAAATAAATTGGGTCCCACAATTAATACGTAAAACTCACACATATTACACCCACTAGTGTAGAAATAGCCTTATAGGAATCATACTCAGCTGCCATGATTCTTATATAAATAAGAATCAAACTCGCATGTACAATTATGGAAGTAGTATGCCAGAAATTTGAGACTCCTACTCTTGGCCGGAAAATCTAAGTGTAATTCATGAGGTGGTTTTTATTTTTGAGAGCAATATATTGCTCTCATGAATCTGACTTCTATTGTGTGAGCCACATCAATTGTTAAAAAGAAGAAATAAAAACAAAGGGAATTAGCACAAATATGCCCTTACCATAAAATTTAACCATAAAAACCCATTTTCCTCCTACTCAACCACATGTAGTAATTATTAATTACTATTTACACTTTTGCCCAATCTATATATACCCTTCAAGGACTAATTTGTAATTTTCTCATTTATCTCCATCTCTCCTCTTTTTTTTCTCTGAAGAAGGTGAAGATCTGTAATGAAGATGATAAAGATATGTGATGAAGATGATGACGACTTATGATGAAGATGAAGATGAAGGGGAGGCTGCGTCTTCTTCCTCTTCGTCTTTTTTTTTTTTTCCAGATAATGATGATGATGAAGATGGGTGGGTTTGGGTCGAAGAACTTGGGAGAAGAAAAAAGATTTCATGTTCAATTTCAATGACTAGGGGCTAGAGGGAAGAAGATGGAGAGGGAGAGAGAGTGTGGGTAGAATTGAAGAAAGGTACCTGAAGAGGAACTGAATTTTCCATGGTTTCCCAATTAGTTACCGGTTAGTTACCATTTACATATGAATTGGTAACCACTTAGTTACCTAACTGTTTCGGGGTTTCTGGGTTTTATGGGTATTCTTTCTGGGTTTTCTAGGTATTCTTTATGGGTTTCCATGGTTTTGCAGTTAGTTACCGATTAGTTCCCACTTACATAACAGTTTGTAACTACTTAGTTACATAACTATTTCTGTGTTTTCTAGATGAAAATGAAAATGAAGAGAAAAGAGAAAAAAGAGGACGCAAAGGAAGAGGTGGAAGACGATGAGGAAGAGGACACAACCTCCCCCTTCATCTTCATCAGTAGATCTTCATCTTCATCGCAGATCTTCATCATCTTCATCATAGATCTTCGCCATCTTCATCGCAAATCTTCATCTTCTTCAAAGAAAAAAAAGAAGAGAGAATAGAGAGAGATGAGAGGAGAAAAGAGAGGAGAAAGGGAGAGAAATGAGAAAATTGCAAATTAGTCCTTGAAGGGTATATATAGATTATGCAAAAAGGAAGGAAGTAGATTTTTGAAGCGAAATAAAGATTAATACAAAGAGGAGCTCCTAGGGCAGCCACAACCAAAGAGATCAAATTACCAAGCTTTAGAGACTCCACTAGGAATAGACCTAGTCCAATGTTGATTCATTCCTCGTTGATGACCCATAGCAGACAAGGCATCAGTAACGAAGTTAGTTTCCCGGAAGACGTGGGCAAAGAAAATATCTTGGAATTTCTTTTTCAAATCATTTGCAATGGAGATAATGCGAATAATCATCCAAGGTGGCGAGATGGTACTATTGATAGCATCAATGATAAGCTTTGAGTCTCCCTCCACGGCAACTTTAGTGCAACCCAAATCAAAACCTATTTTCAAGCCTTCAAGGAACACCAAACCTCAGCAACCAAGCAATTAGTAAATCCAATATACTTTGCTCCGGAGAGCAAAGGGAGGCCAGAGCTATCTCGAAGAATAAAGCCAACAGTGGTAACTTTATCAGATGAAACAGAGGCATCAAAATTAAGCTTACACCAACCATCACTATGAGGGGTCCACCTTATGGCCTCCTCATCAGAAGACGACACCCACGAAGTCGAGTTGGCCTCAAAGTAGCTGGAGCCAAGATACGAGCCAAATTAGAGACTCCAACAAGATGAGGAGCTAACCCAGAAAAGATAAGTTTATTTCCAGCTTCACAAATTTGCCGGCATAACAAGAGACGTTGACTTAACGGAGATAGAACCATCTTGTAAGAGAAGTTCAATGAAGCTAACCAAGCAAGGAGATCCACATTAGTAGGCCTCAGAGCAGGAGAATCCAATCTCCAAATTTGTTGGGAAAATGAGCACTCAATAAATAGATGGTTTATGGTTTCCTCACTTTCCCCTCAAATACCACACGAACGCTCATAAGTTGGGATAAAGCGATGAAGGCGCTCTTTAGTGTTCAAACGGTTCCTGAGCAATAACCAACTGAAGATCTTGACCTTGGGAGGAATTTTGAGGCTCCACATACGGTTCAGAATGTTAGCGTGAGTGTGAGCTTGGCGATATGCTTCAAGAAATTTTAGTGTAGACTTGATAGAGAAGTTTCCTTTAGGATCTGGGGCCCAAATTACCTTGTCTTCTATATTGGAGCCTTCCACATGAATAGGAATGGCCTTAATGACTTGGACGATATCCTCAGGGATTAAGGCTTGGAGAGCTTCGGTATTCCACTGGTTGTTGGTGATGAACTTATCAACAGTTAAGCTCTAGTCAATATTATGAAGCTCTGAATGATTGATCAGATTAGCCAAGAGAATAAATAATGCCTAATTTGCTGCTAAGAAGTTAATGCTTTTCCCATTTCCTACTATCCATGCCATGCCCTTATAGAAAACTTTTTTAGCATCCAAGATACCTTTCCATGCCATTAAGTGGTTAGCTCGTTTAGAGCAAAGGAACATTCGCTTATGTCTCAAATATTTGGTTCTCATAATCTTAGCCCACCAATTACGATCATTAGTTAAGATTTTCCACCCAAGTTTAGTGAGACCAGCGATATTGAAACTTCCACAGATCTCAAACCAAGGCCACCTTTCTTCTTGGAAGAGCAGACATCCTTGCAAGCCACATGGGGAGCCTATACTTGGTTACCCCAGAAGAAATTTATGCATTCTTTATTTATTTCTCTCAAAATATGGTTAGGGATGCTATTAACACCGGCTTTCAAGAGAGTTAATTTATCAGCTTGTGATAGAGTATTTCTCTTCTAGCCTCATTTTTTTGGTTAAATTTTATAGTAAGGGGATATTTGTGCCAATTTTCCTAAAAATAAACAATAAATATAATGACCAATCAAAAGTTGGGTCTCGCAATTAAAACTATAGTTTTATATATAATAATCAAACTCAACGAAATCATTATGAAAGGCCTGGAATATAAAATTTGAAATTTATCATTGATATTTTGAATGCACCTAAACTTTTAAGGAGTTATGAAATTTCATGTTTGAATATACCTCAACTTTTAATGACTTTATAAATCTCTATAAAAGTATAGATCAGTAGCGGATCCAACAAATTTTCTTAAGGGGGTCAATAGATAAAAAAATATTATTATTCATAATTCCTTTAAAGTTACAATGTTATGTGATGATATTTAATATGAAAAATCACATTATAATTATATTAAAATACAGGAAAAAATATATGAGCTTAATTAAACGACTAAATTATTAATTAATTATTAAAATTATCATATCGACACACACGTTAGTTGTCAGATGTATGTAAACATCAACTAATATTGATTAATCAAAAATTAAATCAAATAGCAAACAAATTAATGAATTATTATCTACATGATAATTATGTGGTATGGAACACAGTCTAGGTCCATGCCAAAGATTATTAGAAATTAAAGATGTAATATTAAATATTAAATATCTAATATACGTGAGTATAAAATGAAATACAGTAAGTTTAGATTAACATATTATCTGTTAATTGACTTGTCAACTCTAACAAAGAGTCCAACTAAAATAAATTATATAGGATTTCATCATTATTTCAAGATGAAATATATGGCTCATGAAAAAAAATATGACTTATACGGCACCGTATTACCCAAAGTCAAGAAGAAAAAAAAGAAGGAAAATTCTATGTCGTCTTCTTCGTGAGACCGCCTCAAACTTGGAGGCTTGGAGCACAGTGGGCGAGCAGACTCGCTTAAACCTAGCAATAAAGGAAAAGGGCAATTAGAGGGCACACAAAGGTAAAGGGCAATTAAATAAGTACTTAAAAGAGCAACATGTTAGAGCTTTTAGGAGTCAAGATGGAAGCTTTAATGGAGGATTTCAGGGGTTGAGGGAGTCAATTGATCTCCCCTTGCCCCTTAATAGATCCGCTTAATACCTTCAAATTTTTACCAACTCTCTAAAAATTCTAATTGAATACATCTAAATTTTTAATCACATATATATAAACTTCATGAAAGTCTCAATTGAATACACCCCCTAAGCTATAGTGCAAAGTAACCTCTATTCAGGTGCTGACAAAGACTGCTAAGCGATGGTGCATAATAACTATATGCATGTGCTGACTAAGACTGATGAGCTATCGTGCTACCGTGCAGAATAATCTATATGCGTATACTGCTTAGGACTACTGAGCTATCGTGTAGAGTAATCTTCATGCACGTGCTGTTGAGATTGTTGAGCAATCGTGCAAAGTAAACACCATGCACGTGCTGACTGAGATTGCTGAGTTATTGTGCAAAGTAAACTCTATGCACATGCAAACAGAGACTGATAAGCTACCTTGCAAAGTAAACTTCATGCACGTGCTGACAAATTAGAAATCCCTTGGTACTTTGAAGTTCCTCATTTTTAACTAATTTAGCTTAAATTCCTTAGAATTTTGAAGATCCTCATCCAAACATACCCTAAAAGATCCATGCCTGCCTTCTAGTACACCTTCTTAATTTTGTCTCAAAACTTTCAGCCGTCCAATCAACTTTAGGGTTGATTTTGGATCAATTACTAGGACTTATAATGGAAATTGTCACATATGGATACGGTTGAAACGTTTTAAGTAATTTAGGTAGTTAAATGAAATTTTTTAAAGTTAACTCCGCAATATATGATGCAAAACACATAATAAGTTTAATTTGCCCTTAAAAATATCCTTAAGAAAGCAGAGAAAAAACATGCAGGAGAGAAAAATAATAGAGTAAAAGCTCAAAATCAATTATCAACAAATTTCTTTACTAGTGAGCAGAATCAGTTTTGGTAATTCTTAGGTTAAAACATCAATCTAACCACAAACAAGTTAAGAGATCAACTTTACTAGTGAGCAGAATCAGTTTATTTTGCATAGCATTGAAATATGCATTCATACACGTATCGGGAGTCGAAGAATCCACTTTGAACTTAATGTAGAAAAGTAGGAGCCACACAATATGAGCAAAATGGTACAAATTTACAGCACAAATGATCGCTCTCCGGCCTTCAGATCAAATTCCAAATCTCATTGTCATACGCGTATGCCAAAATTAAGATGTCTCAAGCAAAGTCATTGCCCCATCTCCTGACTGCGTTTGCTAGTCGCAACAACGGCGTTCATCATGCTTGCACGAAATGCACCCTTCTCAAGCTCATGAATCCCAGCAATGGTGGTTCCTCCTGGTGAAGCAACTTGGTCCTTCAGCTGACCTGGATGTTTCCCTGTTTTCATCACCATGGATGCTGCTCCGTAGAACTTCAGTACGACATCAGACCCCGAAGGGACACACAAATTACAATTCATATATACAAGTGTGCATACAGTAAACAACTACTAGCAAGCATCTTATCTATTCTTCTTTTTCTTCCTGAGGCATTGTTGTTGTGTCTACTTTCTAGGTGCAAGTGTAACTAAACCAAAAGAAAATGGCATGATAGAAACCATTTAAGGCATCAATTTTGTCAAAACAACATATATCCAGTACCACTCATACGCAATCCCAGTGAAAAATAACCAGAGCCTAGATAAATTCAGTTATAATGGGCTCGTTTGGTGAGCAGGTTGGATTAGATTGGGCCACTCATCAAATTCAATGTATCTATATGAAAATTGATGTGTTTTTATTCTAAGGGGATTAGAGGGGCCACAAATAGAAGAAAACTTATCCAATCCAATTCACTCAAAATAATAAGATTAGAAGAGGTTAGTTTCCTTTTATATCTAATCCTATCTAATCCTCTTGCAGTCAACACATACCCATTTTTACATTCAAGATGCATTGAATTTGATGAGTTATCTAATCCAATCCAAACCGGCTCACCAAACGTGGCCAATACACACTATTAGCTAGATTCCAACTATATATATAACAGAGTCCACTTACAGCTTGAGCAGCAAGACTCAGAGAAATTTCTCGCGGTAACCCTGCAGCCACACCTCCATCAGCCATAGCTTCGATTGCTATATACACAAATGCTGTACCAGCACCACTGTACAAATAGAAAAACAAAATGCCACTTATAACTTTGGCAGAAACCACATTCGTT
This sequence comes from Oemleria cerasiformis, assembly GCA_037349345.1. Lineage (NCBI taxonomy): Eukaryota > Viridiplantae > Streptophyta > Magnoliopsida > Rosales > Rosaceae > Oemleria > Oemleria cerasiformis. The sequence goes on along the minus strand of JAZGTL010000009.1, from coordinate 11,091,502 downwards.
TGCATGTTTGAATATGTTAATCTTTGATTTAGAAAAAGAATGATACAGCAAAAGAAACAAGATATATACTGCCTGGCTAACATGTGTGATATGTTTATCCTTTGACTATAGAAATAAGACCGGTACATACCCGACAGCAGCAGCGGCATCAGACAATTTCTCATCCATTTTCCACACCTTGCCAACAGCTCCAAATAGATCTGCTATCAGCTCTCCATCGTCTTCTGTTGCAGCTTCTCCCAAGTGCATAACTGCAGGTTCAATTAAGGTATATCACGCAACATGACATGCAAGCACAAACTGTCGAACAAATGACACTAGAGATTTTAAAAATAAAAAAACAAAACTTTGAGTTATTCAATCCAATCTAATCCGCTCACCAAACAAGCCCCTAGTCTCCTAGTGTTGAGGGACACCGGACGCTTCCTTCTCTTTTAGATCTTTGTTATCTTACTTGAAAGTTGAAATCGAATTGGAATGGTTATAAAGCTGATAAAGCGAGCTAGGGCTGGCAATATATATGTTACACATATAGTTGAAGTAGATTGGGAAAATTCTGAACATAGATGGACTAAACTACTAATTAAATCCTTTAATTGAAAGTAATGAAGGACCATGAAGTTGAACAATTCATGGGTTAGCTAGAGAGCATGCCTTTTGTGGGTAACAAACTGAAAAATGTTAGAACAGGAAACTAGCTAGCTAGCTTTTACCTGTAGCTGCCTCACCAATAACAGAAGCAGTAGTAGGGATTACTCTAACAACTCGACCATGGCCGGCCCATTCCTGAATTAATATAGAATTTGAACAAATTACTGAAACAGTGAAAGTTCATAAACTTGACTGTAAATTAATAATCTTACAAAACTTTTACAAGCACATCTACAGACAGAGTGTTTAAGGATGCAAATGAATTAGTAGAAATGAAGAATCGGTTTTAGCAGGTATGTCTTAGCTGAAACATACCAGGAGCAATTCATGAACTACCTAATGAATTGGAGTGTCTAAAATATCGCTATATGCTTTAAGTCTGCCTTGCAATTGCGACTGATCAATGACTGATGACTAAGAAACCATGGTTTTGTAATGGATTGGTGTGGAAGTTGCGTCATCACTACTTAACGTATTGGGAGTTTAAAACCGAAGCAGTTCATGAATTCATATAGCAATAGCAGTCCTGTGTATGTATACAAACCTGTAGAGCTTTCAATTTATGTCCCACAGCAAGCGACAGGAGGAGTTTATTTTGTGAAAGTAGTGGCTTTAAGTCCAAGATTACTTCCTTAACTGCATATCCAAAAACCCAGTTTATGATCACACATACAAGAAAGACAAAAAAAAAAAAAACATCAGCCATTACTGTATTTAGACCAGAGGTTGGTCATTATTTGATCTGGGTTTTAAGTTCTATTGAAAAACTGTTACAGATCTGTAAAACATGGGCTATATTTGAGGTTTGTCATTATTCATACTCAAATATGGACGTACAAACAAAAAGTAAAGCAAAAGAAGGCGTACGGATTTGAGGTTTCACTGCGAAAATGATTAAATCGCACTCTTCAACTACCTGCACAATTCATGATATTAATGAAACAGAAAAAGTGAAAGGAACAAAGGAAATATTAATTTAGCAATAAAGATACTTGCCTCCCACCTTTGGAGTACCTGTTCGTCCCTCTTATTTTGAATCTTTGATTAGTGAATCTGTCGTATGCACAAAGACACAACAAGAGGGACAAGACACAACAAGAGGGACAAGCAGGTGCCCCAGCAAGGCAAGTAGTTTACTTTGTCAATGATGAAGATAAATAAACAACATAGCAAATATTAATTCCATGAGATCAATAATTGTTGTTTTTCATGAGATAAATTCCAATTTCCAAATTGTTCTGCCCAAAAGAAATGAACTCTGTTGTAAATACTTGCCTGATGATTTTTTTGGAAAACCTTAATCCCAATGGACGTAAAATGGAGTCTGGTTTGTGGGTTGCGGTGTGCGGTGAAAATTCTGGAGGGTGGTAGGATCCCCTGCTTCACTAATCCGATGGCAACACTTGAGGCCAAGTTGCCAGCCCCAATGAACCCCAACTTGAACTCTTCCTTGTCAATTGCTGCCATTTGATTTCAATTTATTGCTTCTTTTCTTTCCCTAAACTCAGTTCTGTTCTAATCTAAGCAGCAGCACCTCTCCACACCCAGACTCAGGTACAAAGAGCTCGTTGAATTCGGACGGAGGTCCATGCCGCAAGCAGACACTTGTAGACTTGTATGACTATGACCCATAAAGAAAAGGTCCTACACTAGGGGCTCGTTTGAATTATCACATCTAATTCCATTTAAATAATAGGATTAGAAAATATAAATTTTCGTCTTTATCTAATCATATTGAATCCTCGTATGATAAAGTCGCATCCATTTCACATTCAATGACAGGACATTTCCCGAATTCCCTTTTGGAATCCATGAAAAACCATGCTCTCGTCTAACAACCCCTGACATCTCAAATTAATTCCTGAAATACCCTCAATAGTCCAACAAGACTTACGAGAATTCTACGGACAATCCGGCAGAATCTCCCCTATAATTTGGTCAAACCGTCTTCCACATGTCAGACGAAGGATGCCATAGCATATAGAAACTAAACAATATCACACCCAGCTTCGAGTATCTACCTGGGTATAGGCAGTACTGGGTGCTGACCAGCACCTGGAAACTAAGTCCCTACGACAAAGGTCAATTACTAGATTCTATAGTAGCGGATATTTTAACAATGTCATCGTCTCTCAGGATGATATCAAATAACTGAAAAAGTCACACTCGTTGAAACCAACCTTAACTCGTCAACCTGGGTCACCGCCCACACCACCCACTGGCCACCGCAACGAGTACTCGCACGCAAGTGCTTCAATCTCGACCAAGCCCATAACAATGGTCGTCAACTTATCTTAGCCGATATAATCCTCGGCTATCCTATCCTAAATATCCTATCATCCCCTGAATGTGATCCTAAGTCGTGGCTCGATATCCGGGATCGTCCAACACGGGGACAAGCCCTCCTAACCATCACCGATAATACCTCAAGCAATGGCTAGAACCCGAGAGGTCCAACCCGGGGACCTACTCTCCACACATCCGATAATACCTCAATATATGCGGATGTCACCCTATGCTACGCGTAAACAGCCTCAAAGATCGTATGGCGGAGAACACCTCAACACCATCGTCGGAGAAATAACCCTCCACATATCCGATAATACCTTAAGATATGCGGACCCTATATTATGCATAGACACCCTCAACGATCGTATGGAGGAGAACACCTCAACGCCAAACATCGGAGAAATAACCTTCAATGAGCACATGATTGATAATACCTTAAGTCATGTGTCGGAGAAAAGACATGATATCCGGGGATGGTATAACTAGTGAAACCGTAATGTAAATCCAAAGCCCACTCACAGTATGTCATGGAGGAGAACATCTGGCAAGATCCATTGCTACTCTTCTTATCAATCCGTTTGTTCCTGAGCACTCCCTCTAGTTCCGTCGAGCGTGAGGGGAACCTCGAATGTCACCATGTCCATAATACCAAAACAAGGGGAGCATTAATATATATAAATCCCCAAGTAAAACATTAAACGGGCCCCCTAGACCTCGGGCTTACGCACGCCCCTTAAATAACTCAATTTCCATTTAAAACACTTAAACGGAGCTCTAACTGTGTTCAAATGGCCTCGAAACTGTCAAAAATAGATCTGGAATGCTTCAAAACCCTGAACACGCGTCGTCGGGGGTCGGGGAACGGCTCCACGCTCCTACAGCGGGCCGGGGCACATGCCAAGCACCTGCTACGCGCCCCCACGCGCTTGCACAGTGTCGGTGAAATATTTCGTCGCTTATACAGAATATTCCTTCAAGTCTGACAGAATATTCTAACGGAATCAGAATATTCCGTCAAATTAATGGTGTCAGGGCTCCATTATGACGCCGTTAGCATTTAACATAATATGGTAACGGCGTTAGCATATTCCGTCAACTGTTGACGGCGTCAGTTGACTTGACGGCTGACTGGGCTGCTGACTGGACTACCAGGTGGCTCCACATGGCTGCCAGGTGGCACCACTTCAGCACCAGTCGAACCAGTCCGTCCAGGACTCGACAAAGAAGATGATCGGAAATCGCCATCTCCGACGAGCTCAAACTCCTTTAATTCTTCACCATAAAACGTGATCCACACATCCAAATTCATCTCCTCACTACCAGGAACTAAAAAATGAGGTCAAATGCTCGAGATCATACCTGATTTGGCCGGAATTCGATCGAGAAGTTCAAAAATTTCTCCTCCTCTGTTCTTCATCACGGTTGTCCTCTCAGCTCTAAAAGGATGTGGTTCTACTCATGGAGAAAAGAGGAAGATGATGGTATGCCTACCTTGGGTCTAAACGACCGAAATCAAAATCAAGGGAGATGGGGGTTCGATTTTGGTGTTTTTCTCCCAAGGAGATATCGCGAGAGGGAGAAGGGAAGAATGAAGAAAAATCTGGAAGGAGGAGAAAGAAAAAGGGTGTAAAAGTATATGCACTCAAAATTACCAAATTGCCCCTAAAGGTTCTAGATCCACAACTCCCTCATACTGTGCCGCCTGTCTACGAACTCGTAAGTTCGAGACCTACGCAACGGTCCAAGAAAAACTTCCAAAAGTTTCTACGAACAAAAGTAACTTCCGAACCCCTATTAAACTCAAGGGTAAAATCATCATTTTCAAATCAATTTTACAAATTCACTTTAATAAAAAATTCGAGTCGTTACATTCAAAATACATTAAATTTGGAAAGTTATTCAAAATTGTTACCAGGTTCGGTCATAGAACCTCCGACCACCATTCCCGAACACCCGGTCCCAAACTGGGTATACTTTCGAGCCGAATCACTAAATAGAACGATTCGGATGCTAGTACCACTTTTAGACTTCCCAAGTATTGTTTCGGCAATATGAATAATAATCCCACCAAATCCCTTTAATAACTTGGGCCCAATGCTTTTAGGGTTTTGTTTTGTGCTGTTAAACAGAATTCAAGAATTTTGAATATTTAACATTTTTATTCTTCCCGCTACATATTCATTATCTTTTGAACTTTTTACATTTAGAAAAATTATTGAGAATTACTTTTAGGAAAAGAACAAGAAGAGAACAAAGCCTTTTCTTCCTTTGGATTGTAAGCTATCCATAAAAATGGACAAAAAATATTTAAAAACGAATTGTGACCCTAAATCCCGTACCGGCTGAGTATACCTCCAACGTATCGAATTAACTAAATCCTTGTACTGCGTACTCGATCTTGTTCCTCGTATCGAACCAACCCGCTAATTAGGTAACATTCCAATATAATCAAATTCAATCCTACTCACCAAACGAAAAAAAAAAAGTAGGAATTGGATTGGGAAAGAGAGATCGTGAGTGGAATGCAAGTCAAGTCCAATGTGTGTTACTTGTGCATGCATTAAATTATTGATGAGGAATGAGCATCTTCACTTCTCACCAGGCAGGCGGCTTTAGTTTTTGTCGGGAAGTTAGACTAGCTCTAGTAGTAGCCTACATGTGAGCTAAAGGACAAAATTTAGAAATTTTGTGTCAAAAATACATCTCAAGCAAATATTTATAGCTGGCCCTTTCCGAAGAGCTACTATTTGCAAAAATGTGGGCCCTAGCTGTAAGCCCTTTTGCAGCAAAAGCTGCTGTGTGTTTTTTTCTTTTTGTGAGACCATTCTCATAGTTTGCATGCAGAAAAGCTGCTTTATTTATTTTTTTCCCCTAAATTTAGAAGGTGTTGCTACTGCAAACCTTTGTTGAAGGATTAACTTGAGCAAAGTAAAGGTTTATTTTTTCAAACTAATTTTATGAATTAAGAAGCTTATGCAAATTTTTAAGTACATTGACATAAAACCTTTCTCATTCATACAGATTTTCATGTATTTATCAATCATACAAATTTTCATATGTGTATCATTTTTCACCTATTCTTCATTCTACTCATTCGTCTTTCACATTTTGATTTAATTTTTTCTATTTCCATTTTCTAGTTCCACAAAAGGTCCAAATTTTAGAAAAAATAAAGATCGATTAAGTACTTATATGTGTCAAATTATCTTATTAATATTTTATTAATTTTAATTTTTAAAATAAATGATTAAAAAATTTAATTTCACGAACCGACACGTTACACAAAAAAATCTTATACGAAATATTTTTATTTGTTCACATCTCCAAAAATAAATTAAGATGTGACTTTAATGTATTTATTAATTCATTAAAATAAAAAATATATTAAAAAATTAAAAAATATTAAATAAAATATAACCATACACTATTTATTAAAAAAAATAATTTTTGGAGTCTTAAATTTTGGTTTTGCAAGCCCTTTAGTCCATGACTCCTAGAGATGGCCTCACCAAGTTGAAGTCTTCAACCTCCCCAAATATCACCCAAATTCGAGCTGGCTGCACGTGATTGGTCAGTCCATCTATATAGTATGTGGAAGCCCCAAACTCACTCACATTCACAACTTGTTGTCTAAAGTTTAAACCTTAAAGACCTAATTAATTGAAGAACAACATTATGGCGAAGCTGTTCATCAACCAATCAAAGCAATACGCGGAGGCTCGGCCGAGTTACCCAACTCACCTCTTTCAATTCATTGCCTCCAAAACCCCTTCCCGCGACCTCGCATGGGACGTCGGCACCGGCACTGGCCAGGCTGCCCTATCTGTAAGTTCCATCATAATCATACCATTTCTTTCTTCATCTCTGTCCATCTCCAGCACGACGGACGCCTCCATCGCGAGTGGAAGCCGCCTCCATCGTGAGTGGAAGCCGCCTCCATTGCGAGTGGACTTGGATGGAGATGGTATGGATTGGAATCAGTCAATATACACCTACAAAGCTACAAACTACAATTTAATGTGAACTCTTTCCGAAGGATCCACCTATAGTTTAATGCCAGAATGAATTGGTCAAAACTAAATTGTTTTTATTTGAAAGTTATTAATTGAATTACAAAATAGTATAATTTATTTATTGTTAATCTTATTGGCCTTATTTAGTGTGTATTATTTTGATTTATGGCAATGCATATTATTATAAAATATGTTTTGGAAGTGCATGTTGATTAATGATTGTGTATATTTTTATTTTTTATCTTATTGTACTCAGTATATTATTAAGTTAGTGATATTTTTCATAAAATAAAAAAATCTAGACGACCTTAGCCCCCTATCTGCCGTCCGGAGAGTGTCTAGCGTCATTTTTAACATTGCTTAAATTGTTTTATGATGTGAGAAATTGACTGGTGTAAGAGTTGATAATTCAGCAAGTTTCTGATGAACTTAATACTTCAGCTAGCTGGGATGTACAAGAATGTGATAGCCACAGACACGAGCCAAAAACAACTAGAATTGGCGCCGAAGCTGCCCAATGTTCGCTACCAGCAGACCCCTGCGGCGATGTCGATAGCCGAGGTTGAACAAAAATTGGCAACAAAATCAAGTCTTGATTTGGTCATCATTGCTCAAGCCCTGCATTGGTTTGACCTCCCTAACTTGTACCAACAAGTGAAATGGGTGCTCAAGAAACCCAATGGGGTCATTGCTGCCTGGTGCTACACAGTGCCTAGAGTCAACAATGTCGTAGACCCCGTCTTTGATCGATTCTACACCGTTGATTCCAAACCTTATTGGGAGGCAGCGCGAAAATTGGTTGACGACAGGTATAGGAGCATCGATTTTCCATTTGAGCAGGTGGATGGGGAGGAGAGTACAGGACCGTTTGAGTTTGTGACAGAAAGGTTGATGGATTTGGATGGCTTTTTCACGTACATAAGGTCGTGGTCGGCGTATCAGACGGCGAAGGAGAAGGGCGTTGAGCTTTTGAAGAATGATGTGGTTGGGGAATTTAAGCAAGCTTGGAATGATGGTGGAGATGCAGATGGTAACAAGGTTGTCAAGTTTCCTGTCTATTTAAGAATTGGAAGAGTTGGGAATTAAAACATCCATGAAGATGAATCCGAGTTGCGACGTGCGACGTGCTTTGTTTCGAAAACATGCATTTCACCATCTACAAGCTGAGAATGAGGCTGTTGATGAAATTGGTGATTTCTTGTTGTTACTTTGTGTTCCTTCTTCCTTGTAATTATATATATATTTTTATATTCCTGCAGCCTCCATGTTGCAGACCCATGTTAGCTATGCCCATGTTAACTATGAGCATACAAGTAATAAGAATGTTAAATCCCTCCGTACTTTGTTGTTCCTCATATAAGTATTGCCTTAATGTACGTTTTCATAGCCATATATTTCGTTTTTTGTTTTCAATTTTTAATTTTTATGCTTGAGAATTGAAATAGAGGAAATGGATGAAAAAGAATGAAGGAAGGATTTGGTGGAAGATATGAAGAACAAATGTAGAAGGAAAATGAATCAAACGAAAATTAAAACCGAAATCCCAAAACCCAAAGCAATTTTTTTATGAGTTTCACTTTCTATATTGTGTTTTAATTCTTCCTTCTTTATTTTTTCCTTTCCACACCACCACTCTTCTTTCTCCCATATGCTTTTACCATATCTCAAGCACAAATAGTGAAATTGAAAACAAAATATATAAGAATTAGAGGGGGTTTAGCTAACTCTTAGATTTCAAAGGTCTAAGGCGGACCTCCGAAATAAACATACTCAAAAATTAATGGATTTGATAACTGAATATCGTATAATAATAATTATGCATCGAACTCATTTGAAAAAAAAATGATTATAAATTAATAATGCATACATATATAGGGCAAATAATACTATACTACAACGAAACGAAAAGAAGAGGAATATAATTTGCCATTTACAAAAAGAACAATCGACTAGAAAATTTTGTAAAAATATTTCAATTTGTATATTTGTGCATTATTCCTCTTGTGTTTATACTTTATATTTTGATTCTTTTTTTATCAAAGTAGAAAAATAAATTAAATACGTGAAAAACGGCTGTCTATAATTATGTGGCGGTCTATAATTATGTATTTGGATTATTATATAATTCTATCTAGTATAACATTCCGATGTAAATATTTGAATTTATGTGTTATCTCCAATGATTTATAACACCACATAGAATAATTTATATTTTCCTATAAATTGAAATGTTGAGAAGTCCTTGTACCATTTCTTCCCCGCCCTTTATAAGAGGTTGCCCTTCCTTTGAAAGAGCAGGCCTAAATTTATAGCACCTAAAAATAGAAAACTGAAAACAAAACATTTTTTTTGTTTATATAATTATTTGGCCAAAAGTCACTTTTAGTCTCTATATTTTGCTCAATTACCCATTTTAGTCCATGTAGTTTTAATTTAACTGATCTTAACCTTGTAGTTTCAATTTAACTGATCTTAACCTTATAGTTTCAAACTTAATTATAGCAATTTAAGGACACATCCAATTATTTAACGGAATATTTTTATACTGAACTTATGAAATAATATATTTTTGTCATATTACATCATATATCGTTTTTATTTGTTAGAATACAATTGCATATCGTTATTCTTTAATTTTCCTGTTACTTGAGGCTTGAAAATCGTTTTGTAATTTATGTTATAACACAAATATAAAAATATGAAACATGAGCATTAAAAAATGAATGAACGATATATAACTCTAACCTAGATGAAATACCCTTTTATGTGAGGAGCATATCCTTATTATGTTAATTAATTGGATAAAAATTTGGATGTATCCTTGAATTATTATGGGTATAAAACCATTATGTTAAAATTAATCAAATTAAAACTACATCAACTAAAGTCGGATTTTGAGTCTAAAATTATTGACCAAGTTAGAGATTGAACTCGCTCACGATGCCAGTATTGGAAGAGAAGGTTGATTTTGGAGGAACGACTGTGACGATGGGACTCGCTCACTCCACGCCAGCTGTGATTATGGGACTCGCTCACCGCACACCAACTGTGGTGATGAGATGGGAAGGTCAAGGTTGATTTCGGAGCCGACGGCAAGCAAGCCCCACCAGCCTTCCATTCATCAAGCCCAGTACACGAACTCCTCTGCTTTCGGGCCATGGAGCTAGCTCGGATGGGCGGATGGCCGTCACTATCACTGTCACGATGGCAATGTCGGTTTTGGAACCGACGTTTGCCGGAGGTTTCTTTCTATATATGCAGTCGGAAGTTTCTTTCTTCAGCCACACAGAAAAAAGAAATACCAGAAAGAAAAAATTAGGGATTTGAATGGTTCTAGTACCATCGGCAGAAGCGAACAGTGGGCAATTGTTCTCCGAGGTTGAGATGTGTGCTGACTCTTCCGCAACCACCGTCCGAGCCACCGTCACTATCTTCTACGACACTCCTGCCACTCTAGGTCCTCTATCCAACGCTATTAACTTCGTTTATTTCTTAATTTGCACTCTAGGGTTTATGTTTTTCCCCAATTCCCAATTGCCAATCAACAATTTTTGGTTTTTTTGTTTTGTTTTGGGCTTCTTCAGTTTATTGTTTCACTATTTCAAGTAGATTGTAAATGCTGCTAATCGTTTGAAAAATAAAATTAAAGCCTTTTCTTAGTTTAATCACCTGCTGCATGCTCAGCATTGCTGTTTGAGCGGGGTTATTTGTGTAATTCTTATTAGGGTCAATTGATCCATGTTGATTTGAAACGATGCACATTTTAGCTTGGATCATGACTTAGGCAGAATAAATTATCTGAAATCACTGAAGTATATTATTTCAGATTTTATTCCATTTTTCGAATCTGGACTATATTAGCAAATAAGCTTTGAGAATGTGATTTTCATCTAATCCACCTTAGTAACATTGGAGATTTTTGTAGTTTGGCGGTTCTCATTTTTGTAGTTGGCTGAAGCAGCTTGGAATGGTGCCCAGCTGGTTGTGTTTCCGGAAGCATTTGTGGGTGGATATCCGTTTGGGTCAAATTTTGGCGTTCAAATTGGAAACGTAACAACTAGGGAGAAAGAAGAGTTCCAAAAGTACCATGCTTCAGCAATTAATGTACCTGGTAAAACTACTTTGTTCTTTTTCGTTTTTTGATGATTTGATGCAATTGTTATGAATAAGAAACTGAAATGAATTAAATTCACTGGAATGCACAGTGTGGTTGAGTGGTGTAGTGAAAAGCTAACAGTGCAATGTCAAGTAGTTAAACTTCAAATTCAACTATTAGGTGCTTCAAGTTCTCTGCTTTAGTGAATTGAAGAAAATTAACTTGTTTTGTGGCGCATTAAACTACAATGCAAGCTTCTGTTTGAAGATTACATTTCTGTGAGATGCAATTGGTGGGCTTGTGCTTGCTTGATGCAACCCACTCTACACCCCGATTTTAGCACTTGGATCTTATCAATGCAACTAATTGTGTTAGAAACTTAGAAGTTATCCAAGTTTGCTTATATTTTTCTGACCAATGAATTTCTAATATCATGTGGAACATTGAGTGTTATTAAGTTTATTGAGGCATGCTATTATTTCCTGTTTTAAATCAACATGGAGACAGACAATGTGTGCTATTTATTACGTATTTACATGACCCGAGTTCAGTCTGAGAATGAAACTTTGACAGTATGAATATATTGTGTAGTTTTAACTGTTTTTATTAACTAATGCAGGTCCTGAAGTTGATCAATTGGCAGCAATGGCTAGAAAGTATAAGGTATTCTTAGTAATCGGTGTGATAGAGAGAGCTTGATATACTCTATATAGCACTGTTCTTTTTTTCGATTCTCAAGGTTGCTATTTGGGAAAGCACCGAAAATTCGTGCCCACAGGATTGGAGCGGATTGTTTGGGGTTTTGGAGATGGTTCCACAATTCCCGTGTTAGAGACTCCGATTGGAAAAATAGGTGCCATCGTTTGTAGGGAAAATAGGATGCCACTTGTAAGGACAGCAATGTATGCTAAAGGTTAGTTATCTGTCCAGGAAACTATTCTGACTCACTTTCTAAATACTTCAGTTTTCTTCTAAGTTGCTTATGCAATTTTTTTCTCCTTTCTTCCTGTTTTCATATACATCTTGATCTTTAGTTCAATGTTATATGATTAGGGGATGACTGTTCGTGGGTGACACTTAGCATCGCAGTTTCTCACTTTACTTTGGTGCTATGGCCCCACTTCAGAATCCCTTCTTCTAGCTGGAATTCTTTACCATGCAAGTTTGAGTTCAATATGGAGTGTCGTAGAGGTTGCTACCAGGTTAAAGGATTATTTGGCCAACTGTAGCTCGTTTTATTATGTCAGTTGCTAAGTTCCTGTGTGGTGTGTGAATGTTCTGCCAACCTGGCATAATTCTTTTTTTTTTGCAACTTGGCATTGGACCGACTATGCAGTACATGAATTTTTTTTTCCATCTGCTTTTGTTTGCAATTTAATGAATGAAACCTTGTAAGATTTCTTAGTTGAAAATTAATTTCTACCCAATGTTGACATGACTGTTTATACATCTGTATTGTGGAAAATAAATATTTCTCTTTGGAGTTCAAATGTTTATTTAGTTCCGTTTTTGGTCTGATAATTTTCAATATCCTCAATTTGTTTTCTTAGTTCTGCTTTTCTTGTGTGCAGGCATTGAACTATATTGCGCTCCTACAGTTGATTCCAGTGATTTATGGCAATAAATAATGATTCATATTGCTTTAGAGGGTGGGTGCTTTGTCCTATCATCCAATCAATTCTGTCGAAGGAAAGACTACCCACCTCCCGGAGAGTATGTATTTTCACCCACAGAAGAGGGACTTACTCCAGATTCTGTTGTCATGCATGGAGGCAGTGTCATTATATCACCATCAGGGACTGTTCTTGCTGGACCCAATTTCGAGGGAGAGACACTCCTCTCGGCAGATCTTGGTATGCCCTCTGATATATACTGCTCTGCTTAACATTATTTAAGCATCTTCCTTATCAAACTAGATATAAGGCATCTATTTTGAGTAAGTGAAACCTACGTCCATTTGAGGTGTAGTGGATATAAGGCTTCATATATTTTATGAGGGATTTGTATTTGAATTTGGACAAGGCTAAAGTTGCTTTTAAAAACTAGAAAACACTAGATTGGATGTTTTTGAAATAAGTAATTGTTTATTTGATGTAGTGCTATTGAAAAGGCTTTGAAATAACTATATGCAGAGTCATTTGAAGTTCATTTACTTTCTTAACTTTTCTTATTCAAATCTTCGCATACATGCATTGTGATACTCTAAACAACAAATTTACCCCTATTATCAAATCCAAATTCACACTATTCCAGACAGAACCCAAGTGTTTTTCCTTGAATAGTTATATTAATTTGATCTAAGCCTAGAATGATCTTGTAAAATGGCATAGGAGGAATGTAATAAAGTTTAGTTTATGGACAAATATAGTGTGAAATTAAGCCAAAGTACTTAACCCGTTGAAGACCTTCCTAAATCAGACACCGTAAAACCACACGTTCAAACAATAGAAAGTAATAAGGAAAGAGATGCATTCAATCTTCGTAAACGTATCCATACTTGTCTGTGGAGTTTTAGTTCTTTTGCTTGTGAGAATTGAGCTCTGATTTTGTTGCTGATAATTAAAATGGTGCATGTTAGATCTTGGAGAAATAGCAAGGGCGAAATTTGATTTTGATGTGGTTGGACACTTTTCACGGCCCGAAGTGTTTAACTTGGTTGTGAACGAACAGTCACATGATCCAGTTACTTTCAGCTCAGCAGTCCCCGGCAAAGATGGAAGTGGCTAGCTCTCCGATCTGATTGTGGTTCACAAAGTGCAGTCATGTTCGATTACTCGCGGATCATCTGTAGCAAAACTATGAACAAAAGCTAGCTATCCAGACCGGGCCGGCTAATCATAGGGGGACGTGACGTTGTAAGTACTCTGTAGTCTGTATTCCTGGCCTTTGATGGTGCATTGAGCATTTCCTCTGTAGGCCAGGCGTTTGCTTTGTTTGGTATATGTTGCATGTTTGCTAATAATCCGTTGGAACAAATATTGTGTATTAAACCTTACAGACATTATGTATTGAGCCTGATGGAAATTCTATTTATATCTAAATTTTGACTCAGAATCCGTTGGAATAGTTTAAATGGAGTTCCAGTTTAAATGGAGTTCCATGGAGATTCAACTCTGGAAAGGTGGAGTAGAAATTAGTATGATAAAATATGATGGTCATCAAAATGAAGAAACGAGTTTAATAAATAATATTGGGGTAGTTGGATTGCAATATACACATTGGATATTAATTTTTCCCTTTATGAAAGTCAAATTCGAGATAACATACCTGAATAACTAAATAAAATAGATAGAATTGAATAACTAAATAAAATAGATAGAATTGAATAACTAAATAAATAGATTGATATTTATCTTCGTCTTAGATCGATGGATCTTCTAAATTGAAAGATCCCCTATATAGATAATATACATTCTAGTTTTTTTTGGATGCAACACATTCCAGTTGACCAACTAATTCTAATTGTTCTAACAAAAAAAACTAATTTTAATTGTTTTATTCTGGAGTAAAGATATTGACAAAGCGGTTCATCTTATCCAGATATTCACGACTAAGAAGTATTAGATTTATGTGTCAACATACGTCTATTATTGAATTCACCCCACTCGATAGTACCCATTTTGGGAACGTTTGGTGCTAAAGTCGTTGAATGGGTAAGTCGCCAATTCCTAAAATGGATTATGTAATGTACTTTATCTTTTGACCCAAAAATAAAATATTAGACATAAACAGCAGAGAAGCTCCAAAAATCGTGATTAACAAATCTTATCAAAATTGACCAAAAATAATTAAGCAAAAAAAATTGAGTCTAATGGCTCGGAAAAGCGCCTGAAAATTACATCTCTATTTTTTTACAACTGTTTGGATTCTTTTATTATCTTTTGGTGTTTGTTTTAATCTTTAAACTGTGTATTCAAAATTAATAGGCTTTCCACTTTAAATGCACCTTAAACTGAAAGAAAAGTCCCACTTTACTCCTTAATTCAAAATTTACTGCACTAAACATCCTGAAATAACATGTGATCCACCTACTTGGCTGAAATCGAGCTCGCAGGCCAGACGGCTTGGCGAGGAGAAGACAGCATCATGAGCGAGGAAGGGTTAGGTTTATGAAAGTTTGAGTTTGGGGCTGAATTTCATAATTGGGCATGACAATAGAATGGTAGTTGCTGCAGATAATGGCCCATTGTTGTCTAATGACTTTGAGCAATTGTTGGAAAATGGTTTCGGTTTCTGCGTAGGTTACAGAGACTGGAATTGGAGTTCTTACAGGAATCAAATGGTTCTGTAACTTAATGGGTAATAATTAGTCTTTTTGGAGTTTTTGTTTGAAGAAATTCATGGTTTCTAGTCGGGAAGAAAATGAGATGGGTTAGATTTGCTATTGCGGACAAGAAGATGAATAGTTAGGTTTTATTTTTTTATCTCTATTAAATTATAAATAATTAACAAATTAAGAATGTTACTACTATGATTTATCTTATACATATTTGACACAACATATTGAACTCAAACTTTCAAGGTGAAGAATGGCAGCTGGAAGAACGCAGAGCTGGGAAAAAGGAGATAAGTAAATTGTGAAAAGGAGATGCTAAGTAACCCATGAACAGCCTACTCATATCACATTGAACTAAATGATCAAAATTTGAATTTGCAAACAAGAAAGAAGAAAAAAAAAATTGCATACTCAGATTAAAAGAATAATAGAGTATTTAGAAAGTGAGTCATCATAGTTTCCTGGCGGAGCCAAAGCTTTCCGGCGAATTTCCCTCCACCCTAAGTAATCGTTGGACTGGTTTTTTTTACGTTAGAATCGCCTTGTTGAGAGCTTGATTTTAGACTAATTGCATGTTGGTTTTGTGAGGATCGACGACGGTTAATCTCGCCAGAAGTTGCTGAGTCGCACGACCATCGAGAGTTCCGACGAGTTTTCCGATTATTTGAGGTAAGCTTTCACTCATTGGGTTCCACCTTCGAGTTCATCTCGTTCAGACCTTCATCCTAGTCTACTTGCATGTAGGATTCGAAGGGAGATTGACGGCGGACGAGCCTCGCCGAAAACTGAGTTTTTCTCAAACCACTGCAACTTCATGGCGGTTTTCCAACCATGCTCGGTAACCTCTCAACCTGGAAACTTGTTATTTGGAATCCTTGTCTTGAGTAGATGTTGTTTGATGTATTGCATGCCCAATTTGGTTGAGATTATTTGGAGCTCGCCGGATAGTTTCCGGTGAGAAATCCCAAAATTCGGCAGCCGTTAGCGGCGGGGCGTGGTGGCGCATCCGGCTTCCTACCGGCGCATGAGCCCATATTTGGGACGTTTGAGTTGTGTTTTACACCTTCCAGTCGTTAGGAACCAACTTAAGTCTATCCTTAAACCATTCTTTTTGAAATCCCTTTAGTTTCCTTTTGTTTGTGTTTGTGAGTTTTGTGTTGGTTTTGAATTAGGGAACTGGACAACTTGGAGCTTACGTTGGTTTGGCATCTTCGGGCGATTTCGAACCCCGACTAATTAGTGAGCGGACCTCTTTCTCAAACCTCGTTTTTAGCACTACATTTTCTACTTGCACGTTTTACTTATTTTTTTTTATCTTGGAAGCATGTTTAACTTGATGGTTTGATTATATGAGATTATTATATTATATTTCCAAAGCATGCTTTATGTGAGATTATTATATTATGTTTCCCGAGCATGCCTTATGTGAGATTATTATATTATATTTTCCAAGCATGATTCTTGGATGTTAACCTATGACTACTATGATGAGATTGCTTATGCATACATTAGCGTCACGAGATGTGTGTGTGCATATGATTGTGTTTTAAAGACTCCTTAGTACTTAACTATAATTTTGGTCAGAGTGTTAATGACCTTGAGATGGTCATCCCAAGATATGACTATCAAGTTAAGATTGTGGTTGGTATACCCACTTAGAAGTCGCCGGTATCTATAGTACCCATCTATTGGCCTCAGACCAGCCTCCACGGGATTGATCACCCGCGCCCGCTCAAATACAAGTTAAATAGCGCTAGCTTGTCCTCGAGCTTTAGGGGACATGAGGTGACGGTGCTTAGCACCCAGCTTTCATGTGGTCCTGGTACATGAGCAAACCATAGATACCCAGCCTGTCATGTGCGTATGACTCGAGCGACTCAAGAGCATAACTAGTGGGTTATACGTTCTATACTTTTTCTTCCTGATGATCTGTTGGCTGCGTATTATTTTATTACTATTTCTCGTAAAACGTGCATGTTTTTCATTTGTGCTTTATTGGTATCTTTGAAATTCTTTTCAAAACTGAGGGGCTAAATTATGTTTCAACTTACTGTTTTACGCTGAAATAACTTGTAAGGTCTATTCACCCTTCTATTTTTGTACCCCTTAGGTCTCGGTAGTATTTCACGCTTACCGAGGATGATTTCTTGATAGGACCCTTCCCAAATTTCCCCTCGAAATTCGGAAAGAACCTTGCTCCAGTCTGACCACCTAAAGAAATTCCCAGAATACCCCTAAGTCCTTACAATTAAATATGAGAATTCTGTCAAAAATCTGGTAGAATCTCTCCTTAAGGATTGTTTAACCGTCTTATCCCCTAGACAAAGCAACCACACCGGTGGCTAACCGGCATGGTCATATCAGGGTAAGAGCCAATGTTTCGCCACAGATCACAATGTGAGAACTCCTGATCATGATTCGAAGTTTATAGTCCTATGCTAACAAGCTCTGATGCCAAGTTGACAGTAGGTCAGACACTGCTGAAACCTCAGACCAGTGGTGGCCCTACAGGGTAACCTCACGAACCTGTTTTACACCCTAGCCTCTCGACTGACAGCTTTTAACACAAAAGTTTAATACCTAAAAATACCCTTAACCTTTAGAAACAATAAATGTACTTTATAGGGGTTTCAACGACCTGTCAGACGCATGATAGCCTAGTAGTTAACAAACTACCTCGGAGGACCTCCTCCGCAATCTAACAAAACAACTGACGTGTCACCCTCTTGTGAACCGTTAATAACTCATCAATCTGGGTCACTGCCCACACCAACCCACTGACCCGGATGATGAAGGTACCAGACTTGGTTGAATTGAGTCTCACTGACTTACTCCGAGGCATACTTGATATCCCGGCTCATCCTGAGCACCCCGAGTGGTAACTCGATATTCCGGCTCGTCCTGAACACCCCGAGTGGTAACTCGATATCCTTGCTCATCTTGAGCACCCTGAGTGGTAACTCGATATTCCTGCTCATCTTGAACACCCCGAGTGGTAACTCGATATCCCTGCTCATCTTGAGCACCCCGAGTGGTAACTCGATATCCCTGCTCATCTTGAGCACCCCGAGTGGTAACTCGATATCCCTGCTCATCTTGAGCACCCCGAGTGGTAACCCGATAACCTTGCTCATCCTGAGTATCCCGAGTGGTAACTCGATATCCCTGCTCATCTTGAGCACTCAGAGTGGTAACTCGATAACCCTTCTCATCGTGAGCACCCCGAGTGGTAACTCGATATCCCTGCTTATCTTGAGCACCCTGAGTGGTAACTCGATATTCCGGCTCATCCTGACATACCTCAGACCTCAACAATATGATGGAGAAAGATCCCTCGAACGCCCACATCGGAGAACCCCTCAACGATCTGGCGGAGACGTACCTTCTAACGCCAGTCGAAGAACCCTCAACAATGTAGCGGAGAAAGACATCCTCCACGCCAATCATCGGAGTGGTATAACATAATACCTAGATGTAACAACCCGGAATTTTAATTATTGGGTTTACGCAATTATTTTTGTAAAATGACGATTTTACCCTTGGTCGGTAAAGGGCTTGGAAATCAAGTTTTGTTTCGAGACACTTTTGGTGGTGTTTTGGGTACCGTTGCATAGGTCTCGAACTCACGAGTTCGTAGACAGGCGGCACGCAGAAAACGGAGTTCGTGGACGGAAGTTATGGGTCTAGATGTGCAAGGGCATTTTGGTAATTTTCCATGGAGGGGAGATATTTTGTTATCCAAATCAGACTTATCTGATCCATCTCATTTTACATCTTCATTTCATCTTCATCTCCTTCTCTCTCTCTGTGACACACTCAAACACAAAACCATTGAACCAAACCGTGCGAAAAATACCGAAGAAAAACCATAAAGTCAACTTTGATTCCAAGGCTTTAGCTTCCCGTTTTGATCAACTAATCGTGTTCTACTCCTTCCCACGATCACAACCGTACCAACCATCGAAGGAGAGGACCACGGTGGAAGCCGAACTGAGTAAAGGAAGTTTTGGATCTTTGGATCGATTTTTCGGCTTACACAGGTAAGTGTTTGATGTTTTAAGGTTATTTTGGATTCCTGGATTCGAGTAGATAGATTTAGACGTAAAATTTGTGTAAAACGGTTGAGTTTTGAGGAAGTTGTAAAGCTTGGAGTTTCGGTCGAAAATGGGGGATTCCGGTGAACCAGACGGCGGCGGAGGTGGCGGTCCGGTCATCTTCTCCGGCCGGCTTCCGACGACGGCGACGAAAATCCAGTCGTCTTCTCCGATGAGTCACCGATGACCGGTCGGGTCAAGTTGAACTGGTCGGGTCGAGTTGAACCGGTCAGGTTGAGTGAACCAGTCGGGTTGAGTTGAACCGGTCGGGTTAAGTGAACCAGTCGGGTCGAGTTGGACCGAGTCAGGTTGAGCCGAACTGGGTTGGACCGGTCCAGGCGCGTGAACACTGTACCAGGCGCGTGGCCGGCGCGTGAGGGCGCGTGTGCCGACCTTCCGGCTTTGTGTGGCGGCGCGTGGGGCCGAGTCTGATGTCACGGTGACGCGTGGTAACTAGTTTTCGACGTTCTGAATCTGTTGGTATAGGTTTCAGGTTGATCAGACATCGTTTAGAGGTCGTTTTGAGTGTCCGAAGCTGCTGTGTTTTCTAGAAACAGCATGGTAGACTTCCCGAGATTAGGAAGTTGTTATGTAAGAGTCTTATTACTAGCCGGTAATCCCGATTGTTGTTTTTGACGGGCGATATTATTCCGGGAACCTCAGAGGAACGAGCAAGACGGGATTGAGCTAGCTTGAACAGGTTTGTGAGTGGACTTTGGTTTTATAAACTGAAATCATGCATCAAAATATCTTTGTGTAAATACTGTTATGTATTGTGGCATTGAATTTCTGGATTTTAGAAATGATTACTAGACACATGTTTTCCACTACTGTCAGGACCCGTCCCGAATTTCCCCTCGAAACCCGGGAAGAACCCTGATCCCGTCTGACAACCTAAGAAAAGGTTCCCAAAATACCCTTCAATCCTTACAAAATATAATAACAATAATAAATACTTCATCTTGTCAGACAAGGGACTTAAGCACTCAATAATTCCCGTAATTAATGACCAATCAAATACAATATAATATCAGAGCGTCTATGTAGGATCAAGAGTAAAATTTAGATATCCTACTCAAATATAATTACACAGCGCAGTCGAAGTACAAATGCCTCTGCCTCGAGATCAGTGTTCGCGTCAACTCTACTCAACTGCCTGAAGGGGGTTTAAACACAAAAGTTGTGAGTGGACAAAAATAATCATTTATAAATTCCTTTTCGAGAAAATACGTTTCTTCCCCTCCATTTATAAAATCATGCATGCATAACATAAAACAATTTATCATACTAAAACATCATATGTAAATCACCAAAAATTCTCATTTCTCTTTAAAACCACATAGTTGGACTCACATAAAATCTGTATAATAAAAATACCTCGTGATCCACAATTTGGTTTGAAAACTCTCTTCAAAGGAGTTTAAAATCATTTAATTTAATCTGGACACAAAATATCTCAAATTCAAATCATTTCGTTCAATCCGACACATAATATCTCAAATTTTCACTGTTCCCGACATATCCATAACACACCAGGGTATCCCTTGAGATGTGTTCAAATCTGTACAACTCTGTGTACCATCTGTACTATCTGTACTTTCTGTACTATGCATAGACAGCTTCGCAACCTGGCGGAGCAAGGCCCCTCAACACCTAAGGTCCGAACCCTCAACAACTGGCAGAGCAAGGCCCCTCAACACCAGTCAGAGCAACAATAACCATCGGGACGGGAACCAGTGAATCAAATCCATACTTCGAAATCTTTGTTTCCCGGCCTAAGCCAAATTCTTTGCAATATCATTTTATGGCCAAAATCAATAAATCATAATTATGAGTCTAAACCCAAATCACATACTCAAATAGTTACTACGTCAAAACGATATCAAAATCGAGTACAAAAACCAGGCCATTTCTCAAAACATACTTTCACTGCAATATTGTAAAACATGTGTCCAGCATCATTTCTAAAATCCAGAAATTCATTGCACCCATACATAACAGTATTTAAATCAAAGATACATTTATGCATGCATTACAGTTTATAAATCAAAGTCCACTCACAAACCTGTTCAAGCAAGCTCAATCCCGAACTGTACGCTCCCCTGAAGTTCCTGGAGCAGTATCGCATGTCCAAATTAATAATCGGGATTACCAGCTAATAATAAGAACCTTAAATATAAACCCCTTAAACCCCGGGAGTCTAACTATGCTAGCCTAGAAAACGCAGCAACTTTAAAACGTCCAAAACAACCCCTAAACGACGTCTGATCGACTCAAAACCTGCGCCAACAGGTCCGAAACGTCAAAAACTACTTGTCACGCGCCACCGTGACCTCAGACTCGGCCCCACGCGCCGCCACGCGCCGAAAGAAGGTCGGTACACGCGCCCACGCGCCGCCACGCGCCCTCACGCGCCGGTCACGCGCCTGCTACAATACCCACGCGCCTGGACCGGTCCAACCCGGTTCGGCTCAACCTGACCCGGTCCAACTCGACCCGACCGGTTCAACTCGACCCGACTGGTTCAACTCGACCCGACCGGTTCACTCAACCCGACCGGTTCAACTCGACCCGACCGGTCACCGGCGACTCGCCGGAGAAGACGACCGGCTGCCGTCGCCGTCGCCGGAAGCTGGCCGGAGAAGATGACCGGCAGCGCCGTCGCCGCCGTCTGGTTTCGCCGGAATCCTCCATTTCCGGCCGAAACTTCAAGCTTTCCTAACTTCCTCAAAACTCAACCATTTTTCACAAATTTTATGTCTAAATCTATCTACTCGAACCCAGGAATCCAAATATGACCTTTAAACCACAAACACGTACCTGTGCTAGCTGGAAAATCGATCGAAAGGTCCGAAACTTCTTATCCTCGGTTCGGCTTCCTCCGTGGTCCTCTCCTTCGATGGTTGGTACGGTTGTGATCGTGGGAAGGAGTAGAATATGATTAGTTGATCCAAATGGGAAGCTAAAGCCTTGAATCCAACGTTGACTTTATGGTTTTTCTCTTGGTTTTTCGCACGGTTTCGGGTGGGTGTGTTCGTGTTTTTTGTTACAGAGAGAGTGAATGAGTGATAAAGATGAAATGAAGATGATATGGATCAGATAAGTCTGATTTGGGGGGGTTAAAATATCTTCAACCAAAACCAAATTACCAAAATTCCCTTGCACATCTAAACCCATAACTTCCGTACACGAACTCCGTTTTCTGCGTGACGCCTGTCTACGAACTCGTGAGTTCGAGACCTACGCAACGGTACCAAAAACACCACCAAAAGTGTCTAGAAACAAAACTTGATTTCCAAGCCCTTTACCAAACAAGGGTAAAATAGTCATTTTACAAAAATAATTACGTAAACCCAATAATTAAAATTCCGGGTTGTTACAATCTACCCTCCTTAAGAAATTTCATCCTCGAAATTCAACTCTACCCTTGGAACAAATAAGGATACTGCGTCCGCATTAGTTCCTCGGTTTCCCACGTGGCTTCCTCCACGTTATGATTCCTCCATAACACTTTAACTAGAGGAATACTCCTTCTGCGCAGTACCTTTTCTTTCCAATCCAAAATTTGCACCGGTTGCTCCTCAAAGGTCAAATCATCCTTCAGCTCAAGTGGCTGCTCTCCCAATACGTGAGATTCATCAAACAGATATTTCCGAAGCAAAGATACATGGAAAACATTATGAACTCTGGATAATTTCGATGGTAAAGCAAGACGATATGCCACTGGTCCTATCCTCTCCAAAATCTCATACGGACCAATGTAGCGAGGACTCAGCTTTCCTCGTCTACCAAAACGTACCACTCCCTTCCAAGGAGATAGTTTCAAGAACACCCAATCACCTACCTCAAACTCAAGGTCTCTGGTTCTACGGTCTGCATAGCTCTTCTGGCGATCCTGAGCTGTCTTCAACCTTTCTCTGATGATCCTTATCTTTTCCTCAGTCGTATCAACCAACTCTGGTGTTAACAGTTTCCTTTCACCCACTTCGTTCCAACATAATGGTGTCCTGCACTGCCTCCCATACAGTGCCTCGAAAGGAGACATCCCAATACTCGACTGATAACTATTATTATAAGCAAATTCCATCAGAGCCAGGTGTGAATCCCAATTTCCTTTAAACTGTAGTACACAAGCTCTCATCATATCCTCCAAAATCTGGATTGTCCTCTCAGACTGACCATCCGTCTGAGGATGAAAAGCTGTACTAAAATGCAAGGTAGTGCCAAAAGCCTTCTGCAAACTCCGCCAAAACCTGGAGGTAAATCTAGGATCCCTGTCCGAAACAATCGACTCTGGAGTCCCATGTAGCCGTATGATCTCATCAATAAACAATTTGGCATACCGACTCATCTGAAAATCTTCCCGCACTGGCAAGAAATGTGCAGACTTCGTGAGTCTATCAACAATTACCCAAATCCCATCATGTCCCTTCTGTGTCCTTGGAAGTTTATACACAAAATCCATCGTAATGTGATCCCACTTCCATTCCGGAATAGGTAATGGTTGAAGTGCCCCATATGGTTTCTGCCTCTCTGCTTTCACTTGCTGACACGTCAGGCATCTACTCACAAACTCAGCAATTTCCCTTTTCATCCCAGTCCACCAATAGTATTTCCTTAGGGTATGATACATCTTGGTACCTCCTGGATGCATAGCGTAAGCCAAACTATGAGCCTCATCAAGAATTTCCCTTTTTAGTTCCAGCTCATTCGGTACGCACAACCGGCCATCCCTAACCAAGGCTCCATCATCCCTAAGCGCATAGTCCTGCCTGTTTCCAGCCTCCAACTCCATCTTGATAATGCACAATGTAGGATCCTGGAGTTGAGCCTCAATAATCCGATCAATCAGAACAGGCCTCACATGGAAACTAGCCAACAAAGCCCCCTGGCTATCCATGTCCAGTACTATCCCTGCTCTACGGAACTCTACCAATAACGGTAGGTAGACTGTATGCAAATGGGCCAAAGAACTCATGGATTTCCTGCTCAATGCATCTGCCACAACATTGGCTTTCCCTGGATGGTACTCTATAGTACAATAATAATCCTTTATTAGCTCAAGCCATCTTCTCTGCCTCAGATTCAGGTCCTTTTGGGTGAACAAGTACTTTAAACTCTTATGGTCGGTGAAGATCCGACACGTCTCCCCGTACCAATAATGTCGCCAAATTTTCAATGCATGCACCACTGCAGCTAACTCCAAATCATGTGTGGGGTAATTCAACTCATGGGGTTTAAGTTGTCTAGAAGCATACGCTATCACCTTTCCATGTTGCATCAACACACAGCCTATACCCCACAATGAGGCATTGTTGGTAGATTTAAAGAGCAAGAAATATGCAATTCAATTCTAACAGTTATAAAATCCTTGCAAGTGCACAAATCGATAAGTATAGTATAGTAGCACAGCAAGAGTCGATCCCTCGAGGACTTGTATCAACGTTATGACCAATTTAGTTCAGATTTGTTAACTTAAATAAAAACACACACACACACACAGGGGGGGGGGGGGGGGGGGGGGGGGGGGGGGGGGGGGGGGCGCGGGTTTATGATGTGATAACTGAAATTTAAAGACAAGTAAATCAAAGTGCAGAAAATAACAATGCAAGAATGAAAAGTTGTTAACTAAGGCGAATTAAGGCTTACTATCCACTCTAACCAATTATAGCTCTTAACCAAATTTCCTTGACCTAATTACTATGCATTTTCTGAATTAGGTGCCCGTGCCTAGGACCTGGCGTTGGTTCACTAGACACATCTTATTCCCTCTTACTTAGCATGTTCTAAACAGGGAATATGCCTAGAACGTCTATCACCTACCTTTTAAGATGATGCATGAAGTTTAAAGAGAATTTAATGACACCACATTAGCCTAGCAAAGTGGCATGCAATCCTAGGTCGTCATGAGTTAAGATTACAAGTACGAATACTTTCGATGCTCCAAATCACAAGATGATATGACGGTCACTCAAGCAATTACATCTATAATTATATGCAAACAAGGTAGGTAATCTTATAGGCATAAATTAAGTTCATTAAGCATAGTAATCCAACTTATTCAGCATGCATAGCAATCATAATCAAGAGCCAGAAATCCAATCAATAAGCTAACATGGCTAGGGCTTCAAGCAGCCCTAATCCTAATGACTACTCACACATAACTGAAATAAACACAAGTATAATTGAATCCATAAGTAAATTGTAATAATGAAAATAAGGGTACAGAGGAGATTGTTAAGAACAGATGCAGCAGAAGACACGGCAGGGCCTTCTTCTCCAAGCTCCACGTCCAATAATCTATGTGAAAGATTATCTCCGAAAATATAGTCCCTAATTCTCTAGAAAACCAAAACGGAACTCTGTGGCTCAGGTCTCTGTTTTTCCAGAAACAAAAACGCCCCCAGCTAATTATCTCCTTTTTATAGACAAGGGAAAACCTTGTTCTATAAGGATTGGTATAACCTTGTTCTATACAGATTGGTATAACCTTGTCCTATAGGAATAGGGAAATTATTTTACTTTTAATTAATTACAAAGTCTTTAAAATCTATTAGAACCAATCAGAACACGGCTGGGAGTGTGAATGCAAGCTGGCAAGTGGGAACGCAAGCTGGCCAAACTTGGATTTTTGACTGTCTTCGTAATCAGGATCTGGGACCGCACTTTTGAAGTACGTTAGGAGTATAATAGAAGCGCATCGTCGTTCAGGCTTGGCGCAAATGTTGTCAGGCTTAGCGCAGAGGGAGAACCTCTGATCCACCGCTGGCGGAACAGGGACCCCGGCTTAGGCGCACATCTGGGCTCGGATGGGAGTTCTTGGGACATGTCCTCGACCTGCCTTGGCGCGACCTTGGCACTTCTAGGACTTGACCTTGATGTTATGAAACACAGATTTGAGACCCGGAGGGCCTGATATGAGGTACTTGGCCAGTGGCCCAAAATAGGCGCACTGGCGCACTCAGGACCCCGTTGAGGACCTGATATTGAAATGAGGACATCTCCTTCATCTGGACTCCGATTTGAGTCATTCTTTTTGCGTTCTTTCCAGATTTTACTTATCTTTCTAACTCTGCACAAGTCTCACAAGATTGATCATTTTCTACTATTGATGGCACGAAATCATTCAAAAGACATGTAAGAGAGGCATATAAAGACCTCAAAATGATGCATAAATAACGACTGATCAAATGCCCCCAAACCTATCTTTTGCTAGTCCCTGAGCAAAACAAATGCTAACAAAATGAAAAGACTCGATTTTAGTTAAGATAGAACATTTAAACCCCTAGGTTCACCTAGTAGGAGGAGTTTTGTCTCCTGAGGCTTATAACAGTACGATACCCACAAACGTTTTACTTAAACAAAAAGATGCTAGATATAGTACTCTTATCAAGCTAATAAGAATCAAAGTAAGTAGACATGTTTTGCAGAACTAAAAGGAATGCCATAGCCGTGAGTGTCATGTGAAGGTGTACGTGTATAAATGCCAATATTTTCAGGTGATCAAGTTTGAAAACAACTTCATCTAAGTGCCCTAGAAAGATTTCGCCTCGACTCTAATCCTCACTAGGCAACTCTCAATTCACACAAGAATCCTAGGCTTACACTCTTTTCAAGCATATGTGATGAGTTTATGTTATGAAATTCAAATTTAATCACATATGAGTAACAATGAAGAATAGCACTTTATGGAAATAAAGATCTCATGAAAGGAATTGAACTTTAAGAACATAGATACGTACCTTAATCCTCAGCATGATTGTCCATAAGATCCGTTAGGTCTTCCTTTTTAGGTTGTATTGGGGCTAAGCTTTGGGGTTTAGCAAGGAAGGATGGGATTCAAAGAACCTGAGTTGTGCCAAGGCATGAGAAGTCATGAATTGAACTTGGAATTTCTGAACTGAATCATTTCTTAAGGCCCGCGACATTGTGCTTTCCTGATGACTTATTTTGTGGCTCTTGTGGCTTATTTTGAGGCTCTTCGCTCACTTGGCTCAATTCACTTTGTTTTTCACTTATTTTTTTCCTTCTTTTTCTCAACGTTTCTTTCTTTCTTTTGATTTGAACGTTTTTTTTTGTTTCTGTTCGTCTTTGAATTGAATTGAACCAAGATCATGCAATGATTTCCTCAAATTTTCATGCAGCTTGCAACTTGTAAAACTTTTCTTTACTTTTGAACTTTCAATTGACGCCAATGTCCTTTGAATTGGGCAGCATCTTCTTTCACCTCTTATTCTCACCATGAATCTCATTTATGGCAACCTTAGCACAAACTGAGGTTATAGGGTATGGCTGTGATGAATGGCTAAGTATTTTGGGTTAGGTTATACTTTGGGTGATGAAAGAAAAGGTTGAGTGTTTGGCTTCAAAATTGGCTTAGGGAGCATGCAATAGGGTAGGATAAGGCCTTTAGAGGTTAAAGCAAACATAGCCTACATCATTTCTTATGGCAAAGCATACATTAAATCAAGAGTATCTAAATGATGTTAGTTCTTTAAAATTCAATGCAAATATGATGTAATGAGATCAACAATTAAGAACAAAAGTGATGAGTGTTTAAGAGTAGAAACAAGTATATCCCTCAGAAACAATGGCAATTAGGCTCAAAGATCTCACAGGGTAGTCTCCACTAATTTTCTAAGGTTCACTCAAATTCAGTTATTTCGTTCACTTAATCACTTAAAACATGGCATTATGAAGTGCAAATTATGAACTACTTGACCATGGCATGACTCTTAGTAAAGCAAAGATAGTTAACTTAGCATATACCTTCCTATTAACAAGTTATCATACTAATCACAAGCAGAAATTTAAATGTCCTGGCCGTGTATCACCCCCAAACCTACTTGTTTCTATATGCAAAATTTTAAATCCACACCCCCAAACCTAAACTGAACATTGTCCTCAATGTGATAAGCAGTAAGCTTGACAACAGTAGAAAGGTTTGAGAGATATAACGGGCAGCAACAGAAAAGGAAGTGAGAAATACAAACCAGGGCTAGGCTGCCTCCTAGGAGCGCTTTATTTAACGTCTAGGCAAGACGGGGCTGACATGCTAGGAGTTGGGCGCATGCGGAGTTGCAGGGTTGACTGCGCTTGGATTAGAAAGGTCCTTCAAGTAGTGTTTGAGGCGGTGGCCATTTACCTTGAACGGATCCTGCCGTTCCGGGTGCTGGATTTCAACTGCACCATGAGGAAAAAAGCTAGTAATAATAAATGGTCCAGTCCATCTTGAACGCAACTTACCTGGCATTAGTCTGAGCCGGGAGTCAAAGAGGAGGACTTCCTGTCCGATGTGAAAGTCCTTGGGCTAAATGCGCTTGTCGTGGAAAGCTTTGGTCTTTTCCTTGTAGATACGAGCACTGTCAAAGGCCTCGTTTCGCAACTCCTCTAATTCACTTAGCTGAAGCTTCCTATGTATTCCAGCATCATCGAAGTTCAGGTTCATATGCTTAATAGCCCAGAATGCTTTATGCTTCAATTCCACTGGTAGGTGGCAGCCTTTTCCAAAAACCAGCCGGAAGGGAGACATGCCAATCGGGGTCTTGTATGCGGTCCGATAGGCCCACAGCGCATCATTCAATTTGCTGGACCAATCTTTGCGGTTAGGATTTACCGTTTTTTCCAATATGACCTTTATTTCCCAATTGGACACTTCCGCTTGGCCACTCGTTTGAGGGTGATACGGTGTTGAGACCATGTGGGTGACGCCATACTTCTTCATTAGGGCTGCAAACGAATGATTGCAGAAGTGTGCCCCCCCATCACTGATGATTGCCCTAGGTGCGCCGAATCTGGCTAAGATGTGACTCTGTGAAAAACGCACCACTACTTTGGCGTCGTTAGTTTTGGTGGGAATTGCTTCCACCCATTTGGAGACATAATCAACTGCAAGCAGAATATAAAAATTGCCAAAGGAATTCGGAAAAGGCCCCATAAAATCAATGCCCCATACGTCGAAGATTTCGACCACAAGAATAGGGTGTAATGGCATTTGATTTCGAGGGCCGATGTTACCTAGGCGTTGGCAGCGGTCACAGGTGAGTACAAATTCGTGTGCATCCTTGAAAAGTGTGGGCCAGTAGAGTCCCCTTTGGAGTACCTTGAGGGCTGTCTTCTTAGCTCCAAAATGGCCCCCACATGCCAAACTATGGCAAAAAGTCAAGACGGATTTCATCTCGTCTTCTGGGATGCAGCGCCGAATGATTTGGTCTGGACAATGCTTCCATAGGTACGGCTCATCCCATATGAAGTACTTAGCTTGTTTAGCCAGCTTGTCCTTTTGGTACCTGTTTAAAGATGAAGGAATTTGCTTAGTGACAAGGTAATTAATGAGATCGGCATACCATGGATCAATAGCTTGGATTGCGAAGAGCTGTTCATCAGGAAAGGTCTCGAGGAGGGGCAACTGATCGGCCTCTTCATTGGAACTGTGAAGCAATCGGCTCATATGGTCAGCGACCACGTTTTCGCTGCCCTTCTTGTCTCTGATTTCAAGGTCAAATTCCTGGAGCAGTAGCATCCAACGTAGCAACCTTGGCTTGGCGTCCTTTTTAGTGAGCAGATACTTCAAGGCAGCATGATCCGTGTATACTATGACCTTGGTTTGAATTAGATATGAACGGAACTTCTCCAGGGCAAAGATAACAGCAAGGAGCTCCTTCTCGGTGGTGGAGTAGTTCAGTTGGGCATCATTCAGGGTTCGGCTTGCGTAGTAAATGACATGAGGGAGCTTGTCAACACGCTGTCCCAAAACCGCTCCTATGGCGAAGTCTGAGGCATCACACATTAGTTCGAATGGTAAGTCCCAATTCGGTGGCATGATGATGGGTGATGCCGTGAGCTTTGCCTTGAGTGTGTTGAATGCCTCACGGCATCCCTTAGTGAACTCAAATGTGGCGTCCTTGGCTAGAAGATCACACAAAGGTCTTGTGATTTTCGAGAAATCTTTGATGAATCTGCGGTAAAAGCCAGCATGCCCTAAGAACGATCGAACCTCTTTGACTGTAGTGGGGTACGACAGCCTCTCTACTATGTCTAACTTTGCTTTGTCCACTTCAATGCCTCGGCTAGAGATCACATGACCCAAGACAATTCCCTGTTGTACCATGAAATGACACTTTTCCCAGTTCAGCACTAAGTTGCTTTCTCTGCACCGTTCCAGTACTCGGGTTAGGTTAACTAAGCACAGTTCGAATGAATGTCCAAACACTGAGAAGTCATCCATGAATACTTCAATTATATCTTCCACCATATCGGAGAAGATGCTCATCATGCAACGCTGAAAGGTAGCTGGGGCATTGCACAATCCAAACGACATTCTTCTGTATGCAAAGGTGCCGTATGGGCATGTGAATGTTGTTTTTTCTTGATCTTCGGGTGCAATAGCAATCTGATTGTATCCTGAGTAGCCGTCCAAGAAGCAATAGTGGGAGTGTCCAGCCAGGCGATCGAGCATTTGATCAATGAAGGGCAAAGGAAAGTGGTCCTTGCGTGTGGTTATATTTAGCTTTCGATAGTCGATGCACACTCTCCATCCTGTTTGAATCCGTTGAGGTACAAGCTCATCCTGCTCGTTTTTAACCACTGTGATCCCACTTTTCTTTGGCACGACCTGGACTGGGCTCACCCACTTGGAGTCACTAATTGGATAGATGATTCCAACGTCCAAAAGCTTTAGGACTTCTTTCTTCACTACCTCCTTCATAGGTGGATGCAATCGCCTCTGTGCCTCCCGTGATGGTTTGGAGTCTTCCTCCAGCAGTATCCGATGCATGCATTTTGCGGGACTTATGCCTTTGATGTCAGCTATTGTCCATCCAATTGCCGTTTGATTGACCTTAAGGACGTGAACCAATGCCTTTTCCTCTTTCGTACTTAGGGTAGATGCAATGATGACTGGAAGGGTTTGATTGTCGCCCAAATATGCATACTTTAAGTGCTCGGGCAAGGGCTTCAGCTCGAGTTCAGGAGCCTTTATGATGGACGGCAGGGTTTTCTGACTTGTGAATGGTAACGCGTCGAGGGGAGGCCTGTGCAATAGGAGGGCTGGCATGATGTCAAGGGCTCGTACCTCTTCGATCACGCTATCTGTAAGTGAATCCACAGTGTGTGGGTTACTAGTAACAGCCTTCTCAAGGTCATCCGTCATGCAAGAATGAGCAATTGTCTCCCATAGCAGTAAGTCCATTGTGTTTAACAGAAAATCTACAATAGGCTCGGCAGGGTACTGGATGGTGTCATGGATGGAGAATGTCCGAAGCTGGTCCAGGACCTTGATGGAGACCTGGCCCTTTTTGACGTCGATGAGGCACTCGGCTGTGGCTAGTAAGGGCCTTCCGAAGATGAGGGGAGGTTCCTCACTTTTGTCAATTCTGTCCATTCTTAGTACGTAGAAGTCTACAGGGATGCATGTATCTCCGATTTTTACCAGTACGTCCTCAAGAACCCCCATTTGGTTGGTTACAGAAGCGTTAGCCAACCTGACACATAGGTGTGTGGGCTTGAGTGCGCCTAGGTTGAGTGACCTGTAAATGTGGAATGGCATGATGGTCACTGATGCTCCCGTGTCGCAAAGGCAATGTTCGAATCTTTTTGACTGAATGACACATGGAAGGGATGGCGGCCCAGGATCATTGGCCTTAAGGGGCATGCGCAAAAGGGCAGCCGAGCAGGCCATAGGGATGTCAATGGTGTCCGTGGAGCTAAAACCACGCTTTCCTGCAACTAAGTCCTTGATCAGCTTTGCAAAGATAGGCATGTGCTTGACAATTTTATGGAAAGGCAGTGTGATCTGAAGCTTCTGCAACATGCTGATGATCTCTTCCTCAAAGTCCTCCCTTTGCTTATTCTTGTTTTGGAACCTGCGAGGAAATGGATAATCAACATTATTAGCTAACTCAAAAGTGACTTTTTTAGAATTGGAATTCTGAGGTTTAGAGTTAGAAGTATTCGAGTGCTGCGACTTGGGCTTAAGAGCAGGTTGCATGCCAGCCGTGGCCGAAGTAGGCGCAGTGTCAGGTCCTCCTTGCGGTAGGGCACTTGGTGACTCATTGGACTGGTTCTGCGCCAGAGGTGTTGGCCGTGGCATGTTTTGCGGCGCGCCCTGGTCGGTGATCGTTGGCAGAGTAGGTTGAGGCTCAGTTTCAGGTCCTGTGAGGGTGGCATATGTGGGGTCTTGAAGTGGTGTTTCCATCTCCAGCGTGATGGCATTAGCCGTAGGATTGTGAAATCCTTTCGGATTTACCAGGACTTGACTCGGTAGCTTGCCCTGCTCCCGCTGATTTAGTTGGTTCGCCACCTGTCCCATTTGACGCTCCAAGTTTGCAATTGCATTTTTGAAGTCTCCCGTCTGACTCTGGCTATCGTGCATGAATTTTATGAGTTGAGTTTGCTGTTGAGTCAGGATATGGATGGAGTCCTCAACAGACTTGCTTCCGCCATTCTGGTTTGAGGAAGGACCGTGGTAGTTCCCCTGAGGGTCTGCGGCTTGCTGCTCAAATCCAGGGGGTGGCAAGGGATTCGCGGCTGCTTGATTGTTGCTCCAACGGAAATTTGGATGATTTCTCTACCCCGGATTGTAAGTGTTGGAATATGGGACATTCCGGGGTCGAGAATTGCTATTGAACCCTCCAGCAAAGTTGGCCTCTTCCATAACCGGGCAGTCCTGGGATGTGTGGCCCTGAATTGAACATACCTAGCAGATGTGAACTCCTTTGGCTTTCTCGCTACACAATTGTTTCACCATTGCCGTGAGCTGAGCAATGGCGTCATCTTTGTATTTGGCGGATGCATCACCCGTATCTCTAGAGGAGGGACCCCTGTAGCTGAACTGTTTTTCCCTTTGAGCAATGTTCTCAAAGGCGGTCCTTGCTTCCTCGGCTGTGCCTTCTAGAATCCCTTGGGATTGAGAATCCACCATTGTCTGATCGCTAGTTTTCAAGCCTCCATAGAAGTATAGCATAAGATGATGGGCATCAATATGGTGGTGGGGGCATGCCCGTAACATCTGATTGAACCGCTCCCAAAACTCATAGAAAGACTCCTCCATGTCTTGCCATGGGTTCATGATCTTGGACTTTAACTCATTTGTCTTTTCCACGGGAAAGTACTGTGTTAAGAATTTGGACGTCAAGTCCCTCCAAGAGTGAATGGAAGCCGGCGCCAATGAATGAAACCATGTCTTGGCGCGATCCTTGAGACTGAAGTGAAAGAGCCGCAGGCGGATTTCCGATTCTGTCATACCATTGATGCGCAGTGTTGAACAAACCTCAACAAATTCCTTGATATGAAAGTGCGGGTCCTCGCCAGCAAGGCCGTGGAATGTAGGCAGCATGTGAATTGTCCCCGACTTTAATTCGAAGTTTGCCATTGTTGACTCGGGAAAAACAATTGGAAATTGATCCTCCGAGACATGGGGCATGGCAAAATCCTTAAGGCGCCATGGGGCTTGCTGTACTAGGCCACGTTCCAGGCCCTGCTCTTCTCGGTGGTCCGCCATCCTCCTTGGGCTTGGTGGCAGGGAGCCGTGGACTGAAGATGCTTGCGATGATGGTCCACTTGATGACCCGTGCACTGAACCTTGGAATGACATACACGGGTACCTAACAAAAAGAAAAACTAAGTTACAAATCTAAACTTGAATGGGCACCGTTGAGGGACAAGTCCCCGGCAACGGCGCCAAAAACTTGTTGGTAGATTTAAAGAGCAAGAAATATGCAATTCAATTCTAACAGTTATAAAATCCTTGCAAGTGCACAAATCGATAAGTATAGTATAGTAGCACAGCAAGAGTCGATCTCTCGAGGACTTGTATCAACGTTATGACCAATTTAGTTCAGATTTGTTAACTTAAATAAAAACACACACACACACACATGGGGGGGGGGGGGGGGGGGGGGGGGGGGGGTGGGTGGGTGGCGGTGAATGATGTGATAACTGAAATTTAAAGACAAGTAAATCAAAGTGCAGAAAATAACAATGCAAGAATGAAAAGTTGTTAACTAAGGCGAATTAAGGCTTACTATCCACTCTAACCAATTATAGCTCTTAACCAAATTTCCTTGACCTAATTACTATGCATTTTCTGAATTAGGTGCCCGTGCCTAGGACATGGCATTGGTTCACTAGACACATCTTATTCCCTCTTACTTAGCATGTTCTAAGCAGGGCATATGCCTAGAACGTCTATCACCTACCTTTTA
Organism: Oemleria cerasiformis; assembly: GCA_037349345.1. Lineage (NCBI taxonomy): Eukaryota > Viridiplantae > Streptophyta > Magnoliopsida > Rosales > Rosaceae > Oemleria > Oemleria cerasiformis. The sequence continues at coordinate 11,056,880 of JAZGTL010000009.1, read as the reverse complement.
AGATGATGCATGAAGTTTAAAGAGAATTTAATGACACCACATTAGCCTAGCAAAGTGGCATGCAATCCTAGGTCGTCATGAGTTAAGATTACAAGTACGAATACTTTCGATGCTCCAAATCACAAGATGATATGACGGTCACTCAAGCAATCACATCTATAATTATATGCAAACAAGGTAGGTAATCTTATAAGCATAAATTAAGTTCATTAAGCATAGTAATCCAACTTATTCAGCATGCATAGCAATCATAATCAAGAGCCAGAAATCCAATCAAAAAGCTAACATGGCTAGGGCTTCAAGCATCCCTAATCCTAATGACTACTCACACATAACTGAAATAAACACAAGTATAATTGAATCCATAAGTAAATTGTAATAATGAAAATAAGGGTACAGAGGAGATTGTTAAGAACAGATGCAGCAGAAGACACGGCAGGGCCTTCTTCTCCAAGCTCCACGTCTAATAATCTATGTGAAAGATTATCTCCGAAAATATGGTCCCTAATTCTCTAGAAAACCAAAACGGAACTCTGTGGCTCAGGTATCTGTTTTTCCATAAACAAAAACGCCCCCAGCTAATTATCTCCTTTTTATAGACAAGGGAAAACCTTGTTCTATAAGGATTGGTATAACCTTGTTCTATACAGATTGGTATAACCTTGTCCTATAGGAATAGGGAAATTATTTTACTTTTAATTAATTACAAAGTCTTTAAAATCTATTAGAACCAATCAGAACACGGCTGGGAGTGTGAATGCAAGCTGGCAAGTGGGAACGCAAGCTGGCCAAACTTGGATTTTTGACTGTCTTCGTAATCAGGATCTGGGACCGCGCTTTTGAAGTACGTTAGGAGTATAATAGATGCGGATCGTCGGTCAGGCTTGGCGCAAATGTTGTCAGGCTTAGCGCAGAGGGAGAACCTCTGATCCACCACTGGCGGAACAGGGACCCCGGCTTAGGCGCACATCTGGGCTCGGATGGGAGTTCTTGGGACATGTCCTCGACCTGCCTTGGCGCGACCTTGGCACTTCTAGGACTTGACCTTGATGTTATGAAACACAGGTTTGAGACCCGGAGGGCCTGATATGAGGTACTTGGCCAGTGGCCCAAAATAGGCGCACTGGCGCACTGGCGCACTCAGGACCCCGTTGAGGACCTGATATTGAAATGAGGACATCTCCTTCATCTGGACTCCGATTTGAGTCATTCTTTTTGCGTTCTTTCCAGATTTTACCTATCTTTCTAACTCTGCACAAGTCTCACAAGATTGATCATTTTCTACTATTGATGGCACGAAATCATTCAAAAGACATGTAAGAGAGGCATATAAAGACCTCAAAATGATGCATAAATAACGACTGATCAGGCATCACTATACACCTCGAATCCCCCAGTATCATCAGGAAGGGTCAATACTGGAGCAGAAGTCAACCTCCTCTTCAGCTCCTGAAATCCCTGTTCACAATCAGCTCCGCAGTCAAACTTGACTCCTTTCCTCGTCAACCGAGTCAACGGCCCTGCTATCGTAGAAAATCCTTCTACAAACCGTCGATAATATCCTGCCAAACCCAGAAAACTCCTCACCTCTGTCACTGTCCTCGGTTGCTCCCAGTTTGCCACTGCCTCAACCTTTTTGGGATCTACGCTGATACCCTCAGCCGAAATCACATGACCTAAGAATCCAACTTCGGTCAACCAAAACTGGCATTTACTGAACTTGGCAAACAAATGCTTTTTCCTATGCATATTCAGCACCAACCTTAAGTGTTTCTCATGTGCCTTAGCACTCCTCGAATACACCAAGATGTCATCGATGAACATAATCACAAACCGATCCAAATACTTTTGGAACACCCTGTTCATCAAATCCATAAATGCTGCTGGGGCATTAGTCAACCCGAAAGGCATCAACAGGAACTCATAATGACCATAACGAGTCCTGAAAGCTGTTTTCTCAACATCCCCTTCTCTAATCCTCAACTGATGGTACCCGGATCGAAGGTCAATTTTCGAAAAATATCTTACCCCCTTAAGTTGATCAAACAAATCATCTATCCTTGGCAAAGGATACTTATTCCGCACCATAGCCCTGTTTAGCTTCCGGTAGTCAATACACAATCTCATACCACCATCATTTTTCCTCACAAATAACACTGGTGCACCCCATGGTGAAACACTTGGGCGAATAAATCCCATATTGACCAAGTCCTGCAACTGAGTCTTTAACTCTCGCAATTCTGCCGGTGCCATTCTATACGGTGCCTGTGAGATAGGTTGAGTAACTGGCAAAAGCTCGATGGTGAACTCAATCTCCCGGTGAGGTGGCAATCCCGGAAGATCATCTGGAAACACATCAGAGAACTCACTCACCACTGGAATATCCTCCACTCTCATTGGAGTATCCCGAGAATCAAACACATGAGCCAAATAACCCTCACAACCTTTCCTCAGCAATTTCTCAGCGGTTAAAGTTGATATCACTCCACAGGGTAGTACCCTACGATCTCCCCTGAATGTAAGTTCCGGTAAACCTGGACTCCGGAAATCCACTCTCTTGTCGTAACAATCAATAGAGGCATGGTGCATAGTCAACCAATCCATTCCCAGAATCACATCAAAATCAAAAATATCTAAGGGGATTAAATCTGCCTCTAATGCATGACCTTCCACTAACACTGGACAACTACGAATCATGAGATTTGCCACTAACATATTCCCAGTAGGAGTACTAATACCCATGTCCCAACCAATCAGAGACAATTCTCTATCAGCAAACAATGTAAAACCCCGAGAAATGAAAGAATGAGTCGCCCCAGGATCTATTAAAACATAAGCATCACGGTTAAAAATAGATAACGTACTCGTGACCACATCTAGTGCTGCTCGGGCCTCCTGTTGCGACATAGCAAACACTCGGGCTTGTGTATCCAAAGATCGACCACGACCCCACTGTCTGCCTCTGGCCCTATTGGACCCACGGGCCCTGTTTGTCCAATTGGCCCGGTTGGCCCCACTGGATTGACTCTGACTTCCACCTGCAAAACCGGATGTCTGAACTGTCCTCTGTTCAGTAGCACCCCGCCCCCAGGAACTACTGGCCGGATAAAGATGTGGGCAAAATCTCTTTATGTGACCACTCTCCCCACAGAAGAAACATCCAGTGCCACCTGAGCTGCCACTCAGTCTTCTAGTTGACTGCACTGAAGCACCACTAGAACGGGCGGATGACTGGGGTGCCTGTCTGGCTCCGCCACTGCCTGAACCGGATCCCTCACCCCCAGTAGATCCAGAGCTGAAACTGCCTCTCTTGGACGGTCCCTGACTAGAGGCTCCAATATCCCAGCGATCCCGGTGTCGCCTGGAACCCCTAAACTGCTGCTGGACTGGCACACCCATGCTCAACTCTACACGAGCTGCAGCATCAGATGCTTCTCTCAATGAAGTATGGGCTGCAGCCGTTACCGCTGACCGAAGTTCGCCCCTTAGCCCATTTTCAAATCTGCGGCGTCTGTCCCTCTCGGTTGCCACTAGAGCTGGTGCAAAACGAGCCAACTCTATGAATTTCATCTCATACTGAGCCACTGTCATATCTCCCTGCTGTAGGTGCAAGAACTCAGCCTCCCTGGCATCTCGGTAGGAGCAAGGATAAAATTGCTCAAGGAACTTCTCCCGAAAGGTCGCCCAGGTAATTGTACTGACTTCCCAACCTGATGCCTCTAATGCGTTCCACCAATGATAAGCGGAACCACCTAGCAGAAAAGTGGCTAACAGCACCCTGTCCCCCCCTGAGGACATCTCATAACCGAGAACACTCGCTCTAAACGAGTAATCCACTCTATTGCATCATCTGGGCTAGAGTCGCCCATAAATATTGTAGCCCCTAATCTCTGGGCTCTCTCAATGTCTGAACCTTCAGTAGCAGTCCTACTCTGAAGTACAGAAGTCAAAGTGTGACCCAATTGTTCAAGTGTTTGCCTCATATCAGGCTCCACTGCAGGTTCAGGTGTGTCCCCAATATTTTCCGACTGTTGACGGAACTCGCGTCTCGGAGGCATTACGCTGAAAAGAACTATAACTCATCAATACCAAAATAATTATACACGTAGTGTACAGTCTACAGGAATTTAACCTAGTGCTCTGATACCAATTGTCAGGACCCGTCCCGAATTTCCCCTTGAAACCCGGGAAGAACCCTGATCCCGTCTGACAACCTAAGAAAAGGTTCCCAAAATACCCTTCAATCCTTACAAAATATAATAACAATAATAAATACTTCCTCTTGTCAGACAAGGGACTTAAGCACTCAATAATTCCCGTAATTAATGACCAATCAAATACAATATAATATCAGAGCGTCTAAGTAGGATCAAGAGTAAAATTTAGATATCCTACTCAAATATAATTACACAGCGCAGTCGAAGTACTAATGCCTCTACCTCGAGATCAGTGTTCGCGTCAACTCTACTCAACTTCCTGAAGGGGGTTTAAACACAAAAGTTGTGAGTGGACAAAAATAATTATTTATAAATTCCTTTTCGAGAAAATACGTTTCTTCCCCTCCATTTATAAAATCATGCATGCATAACATAAAACAATTTATCATACTAAAACATCATATGTAAATCACCAAAAATTCTCATTTCTCTTTAAAACCACATAGTTGGACTCACATAAAATCTGTATAATAAAAATACCTCGTGATCCACAATTTGGTTTGAAAACTCTCTTCAAAGGAGTTTAAAATCATTTAATTTAATCTGGACACAAAATATCTCAAATTCAAATCATTTCATTCAATCCGACACATAATATCTCAGATTTTCACTGTTCCCGACATATCCATAACACACCAGGGTATCCCTTGAGATGTGTTCAAATCTGTATAACTCTGTGTACCATCTGTACTTTCTGTACTATGCATAGACAGCTTCGCAACCTGGCGGAGCAAGGCCCCTCAACACCTAAGGTCCGAACCCTCAACAACTGGCAGAGCAAGGCCCCTCAACACCAGTCAGAGCAACAATAACCATCGGGACGGGAACCAGTGAATCAAATCCATACTTCGAAATCTTTGTTTCCCGGCCTAAGCCAAATTCTTTGCAATATCATTTTATGGCCAAAATCAATAAATCATAATTATGAGTCTAAACCCAAATCACATACTCAAATAGTTACCACGTCAAAACGATATCAAAATCGAGTACAAAAACCAGGCCATTTCTCAAAACATACTTTCACTGAAATATTGTAAAACATGTGTCCAGCATCATTTCTAAAATCCAGAAATTCATTGCACCCATACATAACAGTATTTAAATCAAAGATACATTTATGCATGCATTACAGTTTATAAATCAAAGTCCACTCACAAACCTGTTCAAGCAAGCTCAATCCCGAACTGTACGCTCCCCAGAAGTTCCTGGAGCAGTATCGCCTGTCCAAATTAATAATCTGGATTACCAGCTAATAATAAGAACCTTAAATATAAACCCCCTAAACCCCGGGAGTCTAACTATGCTGGCCTAGAAAACGCAGCAACTTTAAAACGTCCGAAACAACCCCTAAACGACGTCCAATCGACTCAAAACCTGCGCCAACAGGTCCGAAACGTCAAAAACTACTTGTCACGCGCCAACGTGACCTCAGACTCAGCCCCACGCGCCGCCACGCATCGACGGAAGGTCGGTACACGCGCCCACGCGCCGCCATGCGCCCTCACGCGCCGGTCACACACCTGCTACAGTACCCACGCGCCTGGACCGGTCCAACCCAGTTCGGCTCAAACTGACCCGGTCCAACTTGACCCGACCGGTTCAACTCGACCCGACTGGTTCAACTCGACCCGACCGGTTCACTCAACCCGACCGGTTCAACTCGACCCGACCGGTCACCGGCGACTCGTCGGAGAAGACGACCGGCTGCCGTCGCCGTCACCGGAAGCTGGCCGGAGAAGATGACCGGCAGCGCCGTCTGGTTTCGCCGGAATCCTCCATTTCCGGCCGAAACTTCAAGCTTTCCTAACTTCCTAAAAACTCAACCATTTTTAACAAATTTTATGTCTAAATCTATCTACTCGAACCCAGGAATCCAATTATGACCTTAAAACCACAAACACGTACCTGTGCTAGCCGGAAAATCGATCGAAAGGTCCGAAACTTCCTATCCTCGGTTCGGCTTCCTCCGTGGTCCTCTCCTTCGATGGTTGGTACGGTTGTGATCGTGGGAAGGAGTAGAATACGATTAGTTGATCCAAATGGGAAGCTAAAGCCTTGAATCCAACGTTGACTTTATGGTTTTTCTCTTGGTTTTTCACACGGTTTCGGGTGGGTGTGTTTGTGTTTTTTGTTACAAAGAGAGTGAATGAGTGACAAAGATGAAATGAAGATGATATGGATCAGATAAGTCCGATTTGGGGGGGGGGGGGGGGGGGGGGGGGGGTTAAAATATCTTCTCCCAAAACCAAATTACCAAAATGCCCTTGCACATCTAGACCCATAACTTCCGTACACGAACTCCGTTTTCTGCGTGCCGCCTGTCTACGAACTCGTAAGTTCGAGACCTACGCAACGGTACCAAAAACACCACCAAAAGTGTCTCGAAACAAAACTTGATTTCCAAGCCCTTTACCAAACAAGGGTAAAATCGTCATTTTACAAAAATAATTACGTAAACCCAATAATTAAAATTCCGGGTTGTTACAACTACTTCGATTAAAGTGTGATTTGAGAAATATCATGGTTTTTGGACTCAATTTTGATATCGTTTTGACGAGGAAATTATTGAGTCAATGATTTGGGTTTTGACCCTGTTGTATGAGTTTATCGGATTTGGTTATATGTAAGGGAGGCCAGGACTCGGGACGAGGATCCGTTATTAGCGGTGAACCCGGTGAACCTCCAATATAATTGGTGATTGATTCTCCGACTAGCGTCGAGAGTTTTGCTCCGTTAGTTTGTTGAGTGCTCCGACTCTGGCATTGTAGAGTTTTGACTCCGTCGGGTCGCGAGAGTGTCTATGCATAGTACAGGGAGTTGTGATACAGGACTAGCACACCCCAAGGGATACCCTGGTGGCTAGTGAATGTGTCGGGAACAATGGATTTGAGATATTATGTGTCTTCGTTGAATTAAATGATTTTGAATTCCTTTGAGGATGATTTTCAAACCAGATTGTGGATCACAATGTGTTTTCCTTATATGGATTTTGTGTGAGTCCTACTGAGTGGTTTTAAAGAGAAAGGGAAATTCCGGTGATTTAAAGATGATGTTTTTATAACATGAACTGTTTATGTGATGCATGCATAGTTTTATAAATGGAGGGGGGAAAAGGTAATATTCCTTGGAAAATGATTTATAAACGATTATTTTTGTCCACTCACAACTTTTTTGTTTAAACCCCCCTTCAGGCAGTTGAGTTGACGCGGACATTATCTCGAGGCAGAGGCATTAGCACTCTCGGCTGCGCTGTGTAGTTGTACTTGAGTAGGATATCTAATTTGTATCTTGATCCTACTTAGAGGCTATGATATTATGTTGTATTTTGTTGGTAATTACTTACGGGAATTTTAAGTGCTTAAATCCCTTGTCTGACAAGTGAAAGTATTTATTATCATTATAATTTGTAAGGATTGAAGGGTATTTGGGAACCTTTCCTTAGGTTGTCAGACGGGATCAGGGTTCTTCCCGGGTTTCGAGGGGAAATTCGGGACGGGTCCTGACAATTGGTATCAGAGCACTAGGTTAAATTCCTGTAGACCGTACATCTAGTGTACAGGTGAAATTTTGGTATTAATGGTTTACAACTTATTTTCAGCGTATAATGCCTTCGAGACGAGAGTTCCGTCGACGGTCGGGGAATGGTGGAGATGACCATGAACCTGCAGTGGAGCCTGATTTGAGGCAGACACTGGAACAACTGGGTCAGACTTTAGCTTCTGTACTCCAGTATAGGGCTTCTCATGAAGTCTCTGATATCGAGAGAGCCCAGAGACTGGGGGCGACGATATTTATGGGCGAGTCTAGTCCTGATGAGGCTGAGGAGTGGATTACTCGCATGGAGCGGGTGTTTTTTTTGTTATGAGATGTCCTCTAGAGGAGAGAGTTATGTTGGCTACATTTTTACTAGGTGGTTCTGCTTACCACTGGTGGCACTCATTGGAGGTGTCAGGCTGGAATGTCCATACGCTTACTTGGCAGACTTTCCGAGAACGCTTCTTGGAGCAATTTTACCCTCGCTCACACCGGAATGTTAAGGAGGCCGAGTTCTTACATTTACAGCAAGGAGACATGACTGTGGCCCAATATGAACAGAGATTCATAGCGTTGAGTCGCTTTGCACCGACTTTGGTGGCGGCCGAGTTAGACAAGTGCCACAGATTTGAAATGGGATTGAGGAGTGAGATTCGGTCAGCAGTTACGTCTATGGACCACACTTCCTTGAGGACTTTGGCTGATGCTGCAGCCCGAGTAGAGTTGAGTTTGGGTTTCCCAATTCCGCAGCAGTACAGTGGGTACAGGAGACGTCGAGATCACTGGACTGCCGGAATCTCTAGTCAGGGACCATCCAAAAGAGGCAGTCATAGTTCTGGATCTTCTGGGAATGTGAGATCTAGTACAGGTAGTGGCGGAGCTGGTCAGGCACGACAATCTTATGCACAGTCTAGCGGTGCCTCTGTGCAGTTCAACAAAAGACAGTGTGGTAGATCTAGTGGCTTCAGTGATTCCATTTGTTATTTCTGTGGGGAGACTGGTCACATCAAGAGATTCTGTCTACAACGTCGTCCGGGCAGTAGTTCCTTGGGTCGTGGTGCGACTGATCCTAGCCCGAGGACAGGACAGATGTTTGATACTGCAACTGGGAGTCAGACCCATTTCAGTGGGGCTGGTAGAGCTAGTGGGACCAGCAGTGCTAGAGGCAGGTACGGGGATCGTGGTCGATCTTCGGGTACACCAGCTCGAGTTTTTGCCATGACGCAACAAGAGGCTCGAGTAGCACCGGAGGTGGTCACGGGTACGTTATCTATTTTCAACCGCAATACTTGTGTTTTATTAGATCCGGGAGCAACTCATTCTTTTATTTCTCGGGGTTTTACACTGTTTGCGGATAGAGAATTGTCCCCGATTGGTTGGGACATGGGTATGAGTACTCCTATCGGGGATATGTTAGTGGCGAACCTCGTGGTTCGCAGTTGTCCGGTGATGGTTGAAGGCCATGGTTTGGAGGCAGATTTAATTCCCTTAGATATTTTTGAGTTTGATGTGATTCTGGGGATGGATTGGTTGTCCATGCACCATGCCTCCATAGACTATTATGATAAGACATTGATTTTTCGGAGTCCAGGATTACTGGAACTTACATTTCGGGGAGATTGTAGGATACTACCCTATGGAGTGATATCAGCGTTGACCGCTGAGAGATTGTTGAGGAAAGGTTGTGAGGGTTACTTGGCTCATGTGTTTGATTCTCGGGATACTCCGATGAGAGTGGAGGATATTCCTGTGGTGAGTGAGTTCTCTGATGTGTTTCCAGATGATCTTCCAGGATTACCACCACACCGTGAGATTGAGTTCACCATCGAGCTTTTTCCAGGTACTCAACCTATCTCACATGCACCGTATAGGATGGCACCGGTAGAATTGCGAGAGTTAAAGACTCAGTTGCAGGACTTGGTGAATATGAGATTTATTCGCCCAAGTGTTTCACCATGGGGTGCGCCGGTATTATTTGTGAGGAAAAAGGATGGTGGTCTGAGATTGTGTATCGACTACCGGCAGTTAAATAGAGTGACGGTACGAAATAAGTATCCTCTGGCAAGGATTGACGATTTATTTGATCAACTGAAAGGGGCAAAGTATTTTTCGAAAATTGACCTTCGATCCGGGTACCATCAGTTGAGAATTCGGGAAGAGGATGTTCAGAAAACAGCTTTCAGGACTCGGTATGGTCATTATAAGTTCCTGGTGATGCCCTTCGGGTTGACTAATGCCCCGGCAGCGTTTATGGATTTGATGAACAGAGTATTCCAAAAGTGTTTGGATCGGTTTGTGATTGTGTTCATCGATGATATCTTGGTGTATTCAAGAAGTGCCAAGGCACATGAGAAGCACTTGAGGTTGGTGCTGAATATGCTTAGGAAAAAGCATTTGTTTGCCAAGTTCAGTAAATGCCAGTTTTGGTTGACCGAAGTAGGATTCTTGGGTCATGTGATTTCGGCTGAGGGTATCAGCGTAGATCTCCAAAAAGTGGAGGCAGTGGCAAACTGGGAACAACCGAGGACAGTGACAGAAGTAAGGAGTTTTCTGGGTTTGGCAGGATATTATCGGCGGTTCGTAGAAGGATTTTCTACGATAGCAGGTCCATTGACTCGGTTGACTAAGAAAGGAGTCAAGTTTGACTGGGATGCTGATTGTGAGCAGAGCTTTCAGGATGGAAAGGTGATAGCGTATGCTTCCAGACAACTTAAACCCCATGAGATGAATTACCCCACTCATGATTTGGAGTTGGCTGCAGTGGTGCATGCACTGAAAATATGGAGACATTATTTGTACGGGGAGCCGTGTCGGATCTTCACCGACCATCAGAGTTTAAAGTACTTGTTCACCCAGAAGGACCTGAATTTGAGGCAGAGAAGGTGGCTTGAGTTGATAAAGGATTATTATTGTACTATTGAGTACCACCCAGGAAAAGCCAATGTTGTGGCAGATGCCTTGAGCAGGAAGTCTATGGGTTCTTTGGCCCATTTGCATACAGTCTACTTACCGTTGCTGGTAGAGTTCCGTAGAGCAGGGATTGTACTGGACATGGATAGCCAGGGGGCTTTGTTGGCTAGTTTCCATGTGAGGCCTGTTCTGATTGATCGGATTATTGAGGCTCAACTCCAGGATCCTACATTGTGAATTATCAGGATAGAGTTGGAAGCTGGAAACAAGCAGGACTATGCGGTTAGGGATGATGGAGCATTGGTTAAGGATGGACGGTTGTGCGTACCGAATGAGCTGGAGCTAAAGAGGGAAATTCTTGATGAGGCTCATAGTTTGGCTTACGCTATGCATCCAGGAGGTACCAAGATGTAACATACCCTAAGGAAACACTATTGGTGGATTGGGATGAAAAGAGAAATTGCTGAGTTTGTGAGTAGATGTTTGACATGTCAGCAAGTGAAAGCGGAGAGACAGAAACCTTATGGGACACTGCAACCATTACCTATCCCAGAATGGAAGTGTGATCACATTACGATGGATTTTGTGTATAAACTTCCAAGGACACGGAAGGGACATGATGGGATATGGGTAATTGTTGATAGACTTACGAAGTCTGCACATTTCTTGCCAGTGCGAGAAGATTTTCGGATGAGTCGGTATGCCAAATTATTCGTGGATGAGATCATACGGCTGCATGGGACTCCAGAGTCTATTGTTTCGGATAGAGATCCTAGGTTTACCTCCAGGTTTTGGCGGAGTTTGCAGAAGGTTTTTGGCACTACATTGCATTTTAGTACAGCCTTTCATCCTCAGACGGATGGTCAGTCTGAGAGAACAATCCAGGTTTTGGAGGATATGATGAGGGCTTGTGTACTACAGTTTAAAGGGAACTGGGATTCACACTTGTCTCTGATGGAATTTGCATATAATAACAGTTACCAGTCGAGTATTGGGATGTCTCATTTCGAGGCACTGTATGGGAGGCAGTGCAGAACACCTTTGTGCTGGAGTGAAATAGGTGAAAGAAGACTGTTAACACTGAGTTGGTGGATTTGACGGAGGAAAAGATGAGAATCATCAGAGAAAGGTTGAAAACAGCCCAGGATCGCGAGAAGAGCTATGCAGACCATCGAACCAGAGACCTTGAGTTTGAGGTAGGTGACTGGGTGTTCTTGAAACTATGTCCATGGAAAGGAGTGGTACGTTTTGGTAGACGAGGAAAATTAAGTCCTCGCTACATTGGTCCGTATGAGATTTTGGAGAGGATAGGACCAGTGGCATATCGTATTTCTTTACCCTCGGAATTATCCAGAGTTCATGATGTCTTTCATGTATCTTTGCTCCGAAAATATCTGTTTGATGAGTCTCATGTGTTGGAAGAGCAACCACTTGAGCTGAAAGACGATTTGACATTTGAGGAGCAATCGGTGCAAATTCTGGATTGGAAGGAAAAGGTGCTTCGCAGAAAGACTATTCCTCTAGTTAAATTGTTGTGGAGGAATCATAACGTAGAGGAAGCCACGTGGGAAACTGAGGCACTAATGCGGGCACAATATCCTCAATTATTTCATGGTTAGGAATGAATTTCGAGGATGAAATTTCTTAAGGAGGGTAGATTGTAACAACCCGGAATTTTAATTATTGGGTTTACCCAATTATTTTTGTAAAATGAAGATTTTACCCTTGGTCTGTAAAGGGCTTGGAAATCAAGTTTTGTTTCGAGACACTTTTGGTGGTGTTTTGGGTACCGTTGCGTAGGTCTCGAACTCACGAGTTCGTAGACAGGCGGCACGCAGAAAACGGAGTTCGTGGACGGAAGTTATGGGTCTAGATGTGCAAGGGCATTTTGGTAATTTTCCATGGAGGGGAGATATTTTGTTATCCAAATCAGACTTATCTGATCCATCTCATTTTACATCTTCATTTCATCTTCATCTCCTTCTCTCTCTATGTGACACACTCAAACACAAAACCATTGAACCAAACCGTGCGAAAAATACCGAAGAAAAACCATAAAGTCAACTTTGATTTCAAGGCTTTAGCTTCCCGTTTTGATCAACTAATCATGTTCTACTCCTTCCCACGATCACAACCGTACCAACCATCGAAGGAGAGGACCACGGTGGAAGCCGAACTGAGTAAAGGAAGTTTCGGATCTTTGGATCGATTTTTCGGCTTACACAGGTACGTGTTTGATGTTTTAAGGTTATATTTGGATTCCTGGGTTCGAGTAGATAGATTTAGACGTAAAATTTATGTAAAACGGTTGAGTTTTGAGGAAGTTGTAAAGCTTGGAGTTTCGGTGGGAAATGGGGGATTCCGGCGAACCAGACGGCGGCGGAGGTGGCGGTCTGGTCATCTTCTCCGGCCAGCTTCCGGCGACGGCGACGACAGTCCGGTCGTCTTCTCCGACGAGTCACCGATGACCGATCGGGTCGAGTTGAACTGGTCGGGTCGAGTTAGACTGGGTCAGGTTGAGCCGGACCGGGTTGGACCTGTCCAGGCGCGTGAACATTGTAGCAGGCGCGTGGCCGGCGCGTGAGGGCGCGTGTGCCGACCTTCCGGCGGTGCGTGGGGCCGAGTTTGATGTCACGGCGGCACGTGGTAACTAGTTTTCGACGTTCTGAATCTGTTGGTACAGGTTTCAGGTTGATCGGACATCGTTTAGAGGTCGTTTTGAGTGTCCGAAGCTGCTGTGTTTTCTAGAAACAGGATGGGTAGACTTCCCGAGATTAGGAAGTTGTTATATAAGAGTCTTATTACTAGCCGGTAATCCCGATTGTTGTTTTTGACAGGCGATATTGTTCCGGGAACCTCAGAGGAACGAGCAAGACGGGATCGAGCTAGCTTGAACAGGTTTGTGAGTGGACTTTGGTTTTATAAACTGAAATGCATGCATCAAAATATCTTTGTGTAAATACTGTTATGTATTGTGGCATTGAATTTCTGGATTTTAGAAATGATTACTAGACACATGTTTTCCACTACTTCGATTAAAGTGTGATTTGAGAAATATCATGGTTTTTGGACTCAGTTTTGATATCGTTTTGATGAGGAAATTATTGAGTCAATGATTTGGGTTTTGACCCTGTTGTATGAGTTTATCGGATTTGGTTATATGTGAGGGAGGCCAGGACTCGGGACGAGGATCCGTTATTAGCGGTGAACCCGGTGAACCTACAAGATAAACTCTGATTTGAGGGAGGCCAGGACTCGGGACGAGGATCCGTTATTAGCGGTGAACCCGGTGAACCTCCAATATAATTGGTGATTGATTCTCCGACTAGCGTCGAGAGTTTTGCTCTGTTAGTTTGTTGAGTGCTCCGACTCTGGCATTGTAGAGTTTTGACTCCATCGGGTCGCGAGAGTGTCTATGCATAGTACAGGGAGTTGTGATACAGGACTAGCACACCCCAAGGGATACCCTGGTGGCTAGTGAATGTGTCGGGAACAATGGATTTGAGATATTATGTGTCTAGGTTGAATTAAATGATTTTGAATTCCTTTGAGGATGATTTTCAAACCAGATTGTGGATCACAATGTGTTTTCCTTATATGGATTTTGTGTGAGTCCTACTGAGTGGTTTTAAAGAGAAAGGGAAATGCCAGTGATTTAAAGATGATGTTTTTATAACATGAACTGTTTATGTGATGCATGCATAGTTTTATAAATGGAGGGGGAAAAAGGTAATATTCCTTGGAAAATGATTTATAAACGATTATTTTTGTCCACTCACAACTTTTGTGTTTAAACCCCCCTTCAGGCAATAGAGTTGACGCGGACATTATCTCGAGGCAGAGGCATTAGCACTCTCGGATGCGCTGTGTAGTTGTACTTGAGTAGGATATCTAATTTGTATCTTGATCCTACTTAGACGCTCTGATATTATGTTGTATTTTGTTGGTAATTACTTACGGGAATTTTAAGTGCTTAAATCCCTTGTCTGACAAGTGAAAGTATTTATTATTATTATAATTTGTAAGGATTGAAGGGTATTTGGGAACCTTTCCTTAGGTTGTCAGACGGGATCAGGGTTCTTCCTGAGTTTCGAGGGGAAATTCGGGACGGGTCCTGACACTAGAAGTACGCATCCTATGCAATCTCGGAAACCTAGTCCGTTCACAGCGCAACTAAAATACCAAATCAAGGAAGCCCTAGCCCCAAGGAAATCTTTGACACATTAATGACCCAACTCCCTTGACCTCCTAAGCCAAAATCCGCTCCATGGTCAAGCATTACCGATGGGATTACTCAAATGGGGCTCTAAACGAACTCCTACGACCTCAAAACTACCAAAATCCGATCCGGAATGTCCCAAAACCCTAGCCATGTGTCGCCGCGACCTCGGAATCGGTCCCATGTGTCGCCATGCGTCGGTAGAAGGTAGGACCACGCACCTCCACGCGCCGGTACTGTTCACGGCGGGATATTCCGTCAACCCTAACGGAATCAGAATATTCTGTCCAGACTAACGACATTAGGGTTCCGTCAAACTCCGTTAACTTTTGACGGAATATGCTAACGTCGTTAGCATATTCCGTCAAACCCTGGACAGCGTCAGTTGACCTTTGAGTCAACTGATTGTTGACTGTGTGGCCAGGTGGCACCCACGTGGCTACCAGGTTGTCTCCACGTGGCTGCCATGTGGCATCCACGCGGCTCCAAGTGGTAGCCAGGTGGCATGCCACGTCAGTCCCGTCTGACCGACCCTGTCGCCGGCATCTCGCCGGACAAGTCTGTCGGCCTGTGCGTCCGCTGGCACCGGAGAAGATGACAACACCGCCGTCGCCGGAAAACCCAATTTCTAGTTGACCTTGAGTTTTTCCTAACTTCTCCAAATCTCAACCATTTTTCACGAATTTTACGTCTAAATCTATCTACTCGAACCCAAGAACTGAAAAATGACCTCAAAACACTAAACCTGTACTGGCCGAAAAATTGATCGAAACTTCCGGTTTTTCTTTTCCTCGGTCCGGCGTCTCTCGCGGTTGCCTCCACCGATGGTTGGTACGTCCGTGATCGTGTGAAGGAGGAGATTTCGATTAGTGGAACTAGATTGGGAGACTTGGCTTTGAATCGAAGTTCAATTTCATGAGTTTTGGGTCGCATGGGTTCGAGGTAGTTCAAAGAGAGTGTGTGTGTGAATTCCTGAAGATCAGATCAAATTGGGGGTTAAAAATATCTACCCCTGCCAAATTACCAAAATGCTCCTGACATTCTAGACCCGCATCTTCGCACATGAACTCCATTTTTCATGCCGCCTATCTACGAACTCGTGAGTTCGAGACCTACGCAAAGGTACCCGAAACACAACCAAAAGTGTCTTGAAACAAAATTTGACTTTCACGCCCCTTATCAAACAAGGGTAAATTCGTCTTTTTGCAAAATAATTTACAAAAATTCAAAAATTAAAATTCTGGGTCGTTACATTTCTTGGGTGTTGCTTTGACATTCACACCGACAGCTCGGGTGTGGCGTGTTCCGAAATCGGGATATTTCAGGTAGTTTGTTTAAATAAGATCATCAAAAGTCAGGTACTATGCTCTGTTCTTCCGCTGTGCGGTGAATCGTTAATTGGTTACTTACTAATTACCCTTCACACGACCTCCTAAAACGCAAAGTTTTTTTTTTACTTTTGGCTTTCGTCACCTAGACGTCACTGTTCGGATGTCGACCAACATACCTTGATTTCGGTGTCCACATGGACTATCTGGGTCAGGGTGTGTCATCCCGACTGCTGCTCAAACCAGTCTCTGAGGAACCCTAAACACTTACCTTATCCCAAATGCTGTCCAATTCAGTCTTTGAGGACTCAACCCTTGACGTCTCACCGTCTTTTGAATGCGCTTCCAATCTATTGCATGATTCCGACTGAAGTTCATTTCAGTTCATGATTTCTAGAAGATCGTGCCCCTCAAATGCTTGATTTCGAAAGAAATATTTACTTACAGCACTTGTAATTTACTTATTACATTCAATAGTCACGCATTTACATTTTCAGTATTTGTACTTTATTTTCATTACTTTTAACGGATTTTCTTAAGGAGAGGAACAAGTATTCAGAATGTACAAACCAGTGTGTTTTGTGGCTGCTACCTAAGTCACAAAATCATCTATGTGTTTTGGTCCAATACTGTCATCCCGACTTAAGGGAACTCGATCATCTAACTGCTCCTAACTAAATAATAAGCTGCTAACATGAACAAATCGAGATCAACATCAATTGAACTTGGACTAGGTTGGAAAGAAAATTATTAAAGTCCTTGGATACATTAAGAAGGTATAGAAAAGAACAGCGCAAACAATTTGCCCACTTACCTCACAATCACTTGATTAAAAGAAAGGTTCTTGGGCCGCAACATAACTCATCTCAAACTATCTAGTAGCAGTCTCAACTAGTGGCACACCTACTTTGAAGGCAGCTAATGCCTACTTGCTTCTTGGTTAGCCCATCTAGGGAGAGACCGTGGCATCAAAGCCTCAAAGCCCACAACCTTCAACCCAAACCCAACTTCCAAAACAGACATTACTCACACATCACTAAGAGAAACCCACATGAGCCCGCTCCTTCAAAGCGCCGATTTCGACGGAGATCCACCGAAGACGACCTCGGACCCGCTGTCGCATTTTTGGGCAGAATAGAAACCATGAGAACTGAAAAACAGAGCAGTGCAATAGACTGTATATCCCTCATTCTCCACGACACCCATTACAAAGAATACCTTATACTTTCCAGCAATTCCTGCCAACCTATCAACTTCATGACCTGCATTAGTTATTGAAAACAGTTAAACTAATGAAGAATTTGCAGCTTCTGTAATTCTCTTCACTTCATTAAGAAAAGAACTTATAGCTACCAATAGTTGGATTTTTCCACACCCATTGCAGTTTAATGCTCCACAAATTTTCTTCAATTCAATAAAGCGAAGAGCTTACTGCACCTAATAGTTGAATTCGAAGTTTAACCACGTGTCATTGTACGTTATGCATTTCACTACACCACTCAATCACACTGCATTCTAATGAATTTAAATCATTTCAGTTTCTTATTCAGGAGTCATAGCCAATGACTCAAATCATCAAAAAAGAAAAGAACAAAGTAGTTTTACCAGGTACATTAATTGCGTGAAACAATATCATACTTTCAATTATGCGTGAGTAATTTTTTTAGGATTAGGGCTACTTGAAGCCCTAGCCCTGTTAGTTACTAAATTAGAATTCTGACTCTTGATGTTAATTGCTATGAATATTGAATAAATTGAATTACTGAGCTTAATGAACTTAATTTATGTTTATAAGATTGATCACCTTATTTGCGGATAATTATTGATGTAATTGCTTGATTGACCATCATATCAGCTTGTGATTTGTAGCATCACGGGTAGGTGGAGGGACACCTATTCGTAATCTAAACTCATGACAATCTAAGATTGCACATAACTTTTCTAGGGGTAATGTAGTGTCAAAATTCTCTTCGTACTTCATGCATTATCTTAAACGGTAGATGATAAAACGTTCTAGGTACACATCATGCTTAGGACATGCCAAGTAAGATAGAACAATATATGTGGAGTGGGCCAACCATCGGAACCTTTGCATGAGCACTATATTCGGAGAGTTGATAGTAATTGAATCAAGGAAATCTGTTTAATAACTATAATTAGTTAGAGTGGATAATAAGCGGTAATTCTCCCTAGTTAATATATTAAATCAGTCAATCATTTTTGCATTGTTATTTTTTGCATTGTTATTTCCTGCATGTTGAAGCATGGTACTTCTTCCTTCTCCCTGTCTAACGAAAAAAATAAAAAGTTCTTCTTTCTCGCTAGCTGTTGTGGCCCCAGTGAAAAAAAGAAAAGTTTGAGCCTAGCGGATAACCATCCACAAATGCTTATGGAAACACAACTACCTGGGCACCATGCCCAGCTACTTCAGTTACTAATCTCTCAGCCTTATCTGTGAATACAATCAGAAATGAGAACCACCAAATTACAAAAGATCTTCAATTTAACTAAGAAATGTGAATGCAGCTCAGGTGGATTAGGTGAAAATCATAATCCCCAAGTGTTTTGTCCAATATATTCAGGACTCAAATAGTGAAAATAACATCTGAAAAATTATACTTCAGCAACTGAGATTGAAAAATGGAAATCTCTAAGTTCAATAGATTCAGATGCCAAGAATGATGTCCAAAATCATATTTTCTGCTACCTCGCCCCTTTTCCCTAAGAACCCATAAACTCATAAAAAGTAACAATTTTGATCATGCAGTATCTAGTCATACTATTCTGCCTTAAACTAAGAAAAGGCTTTAATTTTATTTTTCACAGAATTAAGAGCATGAACTACTTATTTTTCACAGGCTTTGTTGAATCGATACCTTCCAGTCAACGACGTTTAATCCAGCTTAAGCTCAGCATCGCCATATCTCCTCCAAAAAACATGAGTTTTTTATAATATTTGTTTCGCTTTTTAAAATTTTATCTAATTTGTCTTTTTTCAATTTTACAGTTTGAAGAAAAATAGATATTATTTTTTCCAAGACCAATCTGATGAAAAGGAGAGGAGAACGGAGGAAAATAACACACCAGATTTATCAAGAAAATTTTGAATGTTGGAATATCTGAATCAGTTTCAGGAAATTCATGGGTTTGAGCAAAAATTTTGTGATGTCCTTTCTACTTCTCATATACTTTCTATATATTTCAAGCACAAAAAAATAAAATAAAATATAATTATGCCACAAATGTTGGCAGACCCTTCTGGTTCTAATTTTAATTTTTGCCCAACTGAAAAGCAACATAATCCACACATCACACAGGAACTAACAACAGACTCAATTCAACGACCCAGAGTTAGCAAAATAATCCTTCAACCTCAATAAAAAATTGACACTACTTATTGAACCCAAACTTTCATGGTAAAGAATAGCAGCTGGAAGAATGCAGTCAAAAGCGGGATATAGCAGATAAGCAAACTGATAGGAGGAGATGCTAAGTGCCACCCATGAACAGCCATCTCCTACTCATATAAATTTGAAATAAATGATCCAAATTTGAACTTGAAAACAAGAAGAAAGGAGAAAGAATTGCACAACCAGATTAGAAGAACATTAACGTATTGCACAACCAGATTAGAAGAACATTAACGTATTGCACAACCAGATTAGAAAAACATTAACGTATTGCACAACCAGATTAGAAGAACATTAACGTATTGCACAACCAGATTAGAAGAACATTAAAGTATTTAGAAAGTGAGTTGGAATAGGTTTCTGGACAAACAACTAACCTTTAGCATACAGTGTTGTCCTTAGAAGTGGCATCCTATTTTCCCAACAAATGGCAGCACCAATTTTTCCAATCGGAGTCTCTAACACAGGAATTGTGGACCCGTCGCCAAATCCCCAAACGACTCACTCCCATATTGTGGGCATGAGTTTTCGGTGCTTTCCCAAATAGCAACCTTGAGAGTTGAAAAACAGAACACAGCAATAAAGTGTATATCCATCTCTCTCTATCACACCCATTACCAAGAATACCTTATTCTTTCCAGCCATTGCTGCCAATCTATCAACTTCAGGGCCTGCAGTAGTTAATAAAAACAGTTAAACTAATGAAGACTTTACAGCCTCTTTGAGAAATCAATGCATCCATATATTCACTTCAATAATTGAAACGGACACAACTTAATTCTCTTCACTTCATTAAATAAATAACTTATAGCTAGCTACCAACAGTTGCATGTGAAGTTGAACCGTAAACTAACATTTAACTATACCCTTGCAGTATTCACCACAACAAAACATAATTTTCTTCGATTGAATAAAGCAAAGAGCTTATACTATTTTGCATGCATTGCACCCTTTGCATTTCCCTACACCACTCAATCACACTGTGCGTTCTAATGAATATAATTCATTTCAATTTCTTATTCATAACCGAGCTTATACCATTTTGCATGCATTGCACCCTTTACATTTCCCTACACCACTCAATCACACTCTGCGTTCTAATGAACATAATTCATTTCAGTTTCTTATTCATAACCAATCATTAAAAGAGAAAAGAATAGAGTAGTTTTACCAGGTACATTAATTGCTGAAGCATGGTACTTTCTGAACTCTTCCTTCTCCCTAGTTGTCCCACTGAGAAAAGAAAAATTTACCCCAAGCGCATAACCACCAACAAATGCTTCTGGAAACACAACTAGCTGGGCACCATTCCCAGCTGCTTCAGCCACCAATCTCTCAGCCTTATCTGTGAATACAATCAGAAATGAGAACCAACAAACTACAAAAATCTTCAAGGTAACTAAGAAACATGGATCCACCTAAGGTGGAGTAGATGAATCCATAACCTCATCAAAAAATGGATCATACTAATTTGCCATGTGATTAAACTAAAAAAAGGGCTTCGATTTTATTTTTCAAAGGATTAGCCGCATTTACAAATTAGCTGGAAATTGAAATAGTGAAACAATAAACTGAAAAAACCCAAAACCGAAAAAAAAAAATTGTTGATTGAAATTGGGAATTGGGAAAATAAAACCAATCCTGAAGTGCAAATTAAGATGCAAAAATTGTTAATTAAGGGGCTGAGAGAGAGGACCTAGAGTGGCAGGGGTGTCGTAGAAGACAGTGGAGGCTTGGACAACGGTGGCTCGGACGGTGGTTGGGGAGGAGTCAGCAGCCACCTCAACCTCAGATGATTCCAGAGCCATTGAAGAAACGACATTGATGAACCAATTTGAATTGGAGACTGGATGTGTAGGGAAACGCCGATGCATAAAATGAACCGTCCCATACCAACATGATTCATGACTCATGAAAGTGAGATTGAGGACCACGAGACTTGGCGCCACTCGCTGTACGTCCGGTCCAAAATCAATGTTTTCCCAGAGACACTGAGAGTGGAGGGCCATGGGGGCTCCCCCGGGCTGCACATTTGTATCCCCAATGTAGTGATGGCCAAATGGGTTTTTTTTGAGGGCATTAGTAAATCCTTACCGTATATATGGGTATTATATCTATTTATTCTCAATTTTTAAGGGTTTATCCAAATTCTACTTATTGAGTAATGGATACCGATAATAATTCTACCGAAGTCTCAAAGCGAGGAGCGACTGCTTTGTTGAACGGGTAAGGATACCCGACGGGTAAACCCTTGCCCTGCCCTAATTGATGATGGGTAATTTTTATGCCCATATAGCTACTACCCATGGGCACCCAAACCCATGGGTATTTTTGCCATCCTTATCCCCAATGCAATTATCTCAAGCAGACAAGTCTATTTTTCAAAATAATGGGAGTTGCTAGCTAGACACGTGTATTTTTCCTTTATTGGTAAATTACCTTTTTGGTCATTGGATTATTTAAAGTTGGAAACTTGTTGGTACCCGATGCAGAGGGTAATCCAAATTTTGATAGGTAAGTTTTCGAAATATTTATATCTCACTTTAGTGGTATTTTTTTATACCATCTTTTTTATTTATAAAATTATTTGTGTACACATATTATAATTTGAACCGTTTATTCTCTAAGATATTATTTCAAGATCATCTTTTTAAAAAATGACAAGAATATAGGTCATTTAGTCATTCATATGTATCAAATAAATCAACGAGTTTAATAGCCATTAAAATCCTCATGACAAACTGTCCATTTGATTAAGAAATATGAATGGTTTATGATCACCAATTTTGTTAATTTGTGTGTGCAAATGATCTTGAAATGATGATTTAGGAGTTGAACGGGTTCAATTATGATATATGTACAACGACAATTAGATAAATCGAATAGATGGTACGAAGAGATATTATCAGAGTGAGATAGAAGTATTATCCTTGGAGATATTTATAGCAGTTTCGATTCATCAAGTGTCGAAATTTGAGAGTTGAGATATTGACTAAGTCGATTCAAGATTGATTCGATAACAGCCTATAAATAGAGGAGATTGAATTCATTAATATCTCCCAATTGAGCAAGAGAATGAGAAGAGGGTGAGCTTCTAGGTCACCACCATTGACAACAATCCAATAGGGTGAAATAGTGAAGGAGGAGCGAAAATTTAAGTCTAATAAGAGTGATTTTTATTTGTTCGAGGAATATATTTGTTGATGCCATTGATGAGCCAAATTTGATTCATAGATTCTTTTCTAGGTCACATATGATTGTTAATGGTGAAGGTTGAACCCTAGTACTTGTTTAAATTGTTTACTTAATTTTTATTCAGTCACCGAACTTATTGCAACTATTTTATTATTAATTAAGAGTGAATTCTAAAAATAAGAATTATCCATATCAGTCCCTGAGGAATCGACCATGCTTCCAGTGCTATACTACAACAGCCTTGTACTCTTGCAGGTATTATTTGTGTGATTTTAACCCTTGTTTTGCAGGTGGGAAAAATCTTATCAAGAAATTGGCGCCATTGCCGGGGACTGTGCCGATTACTCTTATTTTAATTTACTTTTAGTTAATTATTTGTTTTCAATTTTTCTGTCTACTTCTCCTATTCAACATTTAAGCACAGGTTTTTATTCTTGCAGGACTATCTAATTGTGCATGATTATTGCTACACGATCTACGAACCCGATTCTAGCACAATTCGATCCTGAACCTGAAAGTACAGCAAGAAGAAGAAGACAACTACAAGCAATTAACGCAAGGTTCACACTCCAAGGCACTTTCCTTGCGGATTTATTCACCGGAATAGACAGCACACTGCCCGCACCAATGGCATTAACAATACCTGAAGTCGGCGCACCGCTTAGCAAAAGCCTTGCAGCACGTGGGAATGGAACCCCACAATGCATCGTGTACCCCGAGGTACAGGACGGTGTCACTTTTGAGATCAGGCATCACATGCTTGAGCTTCTACCCACTTTTCATGGACTCTCAAACAGTGATCCGAACATGCACTTATCTGAATTCTTGTCAGGGTGTGACAACATCATTATTCGAGGAATTTCAAACGAGGCAATTAAGTTAAGGTTTTTTCCTTACACCTTGAAGGATAAAGCTCGGGCTTGGCTACATTCATTACCTCCGGGAAGCATAACAACGTGGGAACACTTATAGGCAAGGTTTCTAAACAAATTCTACCCATCATCCAAGACTCTCGCTTTGAAGAAAGAAATACTGGCCTTTGCCTAGAAATCTAACGAGTCGTTTCATGATACTTGGGAGCGGTACAATGACCTATATATGCGTTGCCCTCACCATGGGTTGGATTCAGACATGCATATGAACATGTTTTATGATGGACTCAACCACATCACCAAAAGTTATGTCAACACATCCGCAGGTGGTTCCCTCATATCCAAAACAGCCCGTGAAGCATTTGAAATATTTGAGCTAATGGCTAACGAATCTCAACAATGGACGTATGATGGCTCTCAAACGAGGGGACACGTCTATGATGTAGCGCAAGGACATGGTACCCCTAATATTGCGGCACAAATCACCCAATTGGAAAAGAAGATCAACAGTTTGATGCTCACCATTGCTGCCCCAAAGACAACACAGGTTTGCGCCATATGTGAGGACCCTACACATAATGTCCTCCAATGTCCTCAGAAGGATGGGTATCCTGACCTTGTCTAAGAACAAGTAAATGCCATGAATTCCTTCCCAAGACCCCGTAATGATGCCTACCACAATACATATAATTTTGGATGGAGAAATAATGCAAATTCTGGGTGGAATGGACAACACCAGGTCCGACCCAATTATCAGCAGAATTATCAACAACCACTCAACAATCAGACCCAACCGGCCATACCACGCCAATTGAGTGTAGAAGAGCAGCTTACCAGGTTTATTGAGATCTCTACCCAGAATCAGTAAAACACCCAAGCATCAATTAAAAACTTGGAGCAGCAAGTTAGCCAACTGGCCCAAGAAATTTCTGAAAGGGATAAAAGGGTTTTTCCTAGTCAACCTATACCAAACCCAAGAGGGGCCGAGCACTACAAGATGGTAAGAACCTTACGAGGGGGAAAGAGTTATGACAATCGGGAGGTAGCAAAGTTAACCCATTTAGAAACTAATACTGCCGAGCCAAATATTGAACCTGAACCTCAGGTTGAATTATTTACCCCACAAATTCAGTTTGCTCCATCCAACGCCCCTGCCTACACCCCGCCCCTGCCATTCCCACAAAGGCAGCATCGCCGCTCAAACAAAGACCAACAGACCATTGACTTCATGCAGACATTAGCCAAGGTCCATATCAATCTACCTCTATTGGATGCTATAAAGCACATCCCTTCCTATGCAAAATTTTTAAAGGAGGTATGTGCCAATAAGAAAAAAATTTCAGACCTGAAAAAAGTGATTTTGACAGAACAGTGTAGTGCAACCCTTCTACACAAACTACCGCCAAAGAAAAAAGACCCGGGCATCTTACTATTTCCTGCACTATAGGGAATTCCGAATTTCAGCAATCTCTAATAGATCTCGGATCAAGCATCAACCTTATGCCCTACTCAATATTTAAGCGGTTAGGAGCGGGAAAGCTCAGGCCTACACCAATGGTTCTCCAGTTGGCTGACCGATCCCTCACTTACCCCAAGGGCATCATTGAAGATCTCATCATCAAGGTGGATAAAGTATATCTACCCATCGATTTTGTGGTACTTGACATGGTGGAAGACAAAGAGACGCCCCTAATCCTTGGCCGACCCTTCATGGCCATAGCCCGCACACTGATTGACGTAGAAGCTAGCACTCATACATTCTGTGTGCAAGACCAAACTGTGGTATTAAACCTGTTTGACATGGCTAAAAGACCCACTGAAATTTCAGAGAGTTTAAGAATTGAAGTTTTGGAGGATGTAAACTGCATGGCACAAAGACAATTGCTCTATACCGACCCTCTAGAGGCAGCCCTCATTGACCCCATCCTATGCCAAAATGAGGAAGATATTGCAGAAATAATGGCAGCACTAGATAGCAACTGACCACCCTATCCACGGTGGCGACCTCAGATTGAAGCACTTGGGCCACCAAAGACGCCACAACAGCCTTCCATTGAGATGGCCCCTCAGCTTTAAAGAAGCGCCTTCCAGCTCATCTCAAATATGCACACCTTGGTGATCAAGAGACTCTGCCCGTGATCATTGCAGCAGACCTCGCTGACCTAGAGGAAGACAAGCTACTCAGAATCCTACACAAATACAAGGAGGCAATTGGGTGGACTATAGCTGACATCAAAGGCCTTAGTCCATCAATCTGCATGCATCGTATCTTACTAGCCTACTGTTGACGCTCAAAGGCGATTGAACCCAATCATGAAAGACGTTGTTCGGAGTGAGGTCCTAAAACTTCTAGACGCTGGCATTATCTACCCAATTTCAGACAGCCCATGGATAAGCCCAACACAAGTTGTTCCTAAAAAATCAGGAATTACGGTTATTACTAATGAAAAGGGGGAGCAAGTTCCTACAAGGATGACTACGGGGTGGAGGGTGTGTATTGATTATCGCAAGCTGAATTCAGCCACACGAAAGGATCACTTCCCACTCCCATTCATTGATCAAATGGTGGAGCGATTAGCAGGTAAAGCATTTATTATTTTTAGATGGTTATTCAGGGTATAATCAGATTCTTATTGCCCCTGAGGACCAGGACAAAACTACGTTCACATGCCCATTTGGCACTTTTGCCTATCAGCGTATGCCTTTCTGACTGTGTAATGCACCTGCCACTTTTCAGCGATGCATGATGAGCATATTCTCAGACATGGTGGAGCGAATAATTGAAGTGTTTATGGATGACTTCTCCGTATACGGAGATTCATTTGACAACTGTTTGGACAACTTGGCCACTATTTTAGAAAGATGCAAAGAGACGCATTTGGTATTGAACTGGGAAAGGTGCCACTTTATGGTGAAGCATGGTATCGTGCTAGGACACCTAATTTCAGACCGTGGAATCGAAGTGGACAAAGCCAAGATTGACGTCATTAGCAACTTGCCACACCCCACGTCAATCAAGGATATCAGATCCTTTCTTGGCTATGATGGGTTCTACAGAAGATTTACCAAGGATTTTTCTAAGGTTAGTCGACCTCTATGCAATTTATTGGCCAAGGACTCAGACTTCATATTCGATGACAAGCGCCTCGAATCATTCACGACCCTGAAGACTCTTTTAACCACAGCCCCAATTATCACCGCACCAGATTGGAACCTACCTTTTGAAGTCATGTGTGATGCATCAGATTACGCAGTTGGAGCTGTTCTAGGACATCGACAAGATAGGCTACCAAGTGTGATATACTATGCTAGCCGAACCTTAAACGATGCACAACTCAATTATTTAACAACAGAGAAGAAGCTCTTAGCAGTGATTTTCGCATTGGAAAAGTTCCGATCATATCTAATCGGAGCTAAGGTAATTATCTTCACTGACCACGCATCATTGAAATACATTTTTGCCAAGAAATATTCAAAACCTAGACTCATACGATGGATTCCCCTGCTACAAGAGTTTGACATCGAAATTCGTGACAAAAGGGGAGTGAGAATGTGGTGGCTGACCACTTATCTAGGCTGGTGAACACCACTGCAACAGAGTCTGAATCATTGCCACTCCAAGAAACTTTTCCTAACGAGCATCTCTTCGCTCTTATGCAGCACACGCCCTGGTATGCAGATATTGTGAATTTTCTGGTTAGTGGCAAACTTCCCATTGATATTACATCCCAACAGCGAAAGAAGTTTCTATCCACTGTCAAATATTATTTCTGGGATGAACCCTACCTATTCAAGCACTGTGCATACCAACTTATTCGAAGGTGTGTGCCAAGTGAAGAGCAAGAAAGTGTCCTACGATTTGCGCATCAATCTGCGTGTGGAGGTCATTTCAGTCCAAAACGAACCGCATCCAAAATTTTACAAAGCGGTTTCTATTGACCATCTTTATTCAAAGATGCTTACACATGGTGTAAAGCATGCGATCGCTGCCAGCGTGTTGGAAACCAGTCCAAACGCAATGAGATGCCCCAGCAGAGCATTTTAGTTGTTGAAATTTTTGACGTTAGGGGCATTGACTTTATGGGTCCGTTTCCCTCATCTCACGGCAATCTCTACATCTTAGTGGCTATGGACTATGTCTCTAAATGGGTGGAAGCCATTGCCAGTCCAACAAATCAAGGATCGGTGGTTCTCAAATTTCTACAAGGTACAATTTTTCCTAGATTTGGAGTCCCCAGAGCTATCATAAGTGACAGAGGCAAACACTTCTTGAATAAGCCTTTTGCCTCATTACTTGCAAAGCATGGCATCACTCATCGGGTGGCAACACCGTACCACCCCTAAACATCTGGGCAAGTTGAAGTTTCTAATCGCGAGCTTAAGTGAATTCTAGAGAAAATAGTGTCTTCTACAAGGAAGGATTGGAGTACAAAGCTGAATGATGCACTATGGGCGTACCGAACAGCTTATAAAACCCCAATTGGGATGTCCCCATTTCGACTGGTTTATGGCAAAGCATGCCATTTACCAATGGAGTTAGAGCACAGGCATTTTGGGCAGTCAAGCAACTCAATCTTGCTTACGATGAGGCAGGAGAGCAGCGTAAACTGGAGCTTAGTGAGTTGGAAGAAATTCGGAATGACGCTTACGATAGTGCAAAGATCTATAAAGAGAAGACCAAGCTTTTTCATGATCGCCAGATTTTAAGAAAGGAATTTCATCCAGGACAGAAGGTACTCTTATTTAACTCCAGACTCAGACTGTTTCCAGGGAAGCTTAAGTCCCGCTGGTATGGACCATTTGAAGTTAATCATATACATCCACATGGAGCAATGGGTATAAAGAATGTCCAAATCGGAAAGGAATTCACAGTTAATGGACATCGTCTGAAACCTTATTTGGAGTCACCCTACGACCTAGTTAAGGATGTCGTGACTCTACAAACGCCTACTCCATGATCCTAGCAGCCCTACGTCACACTCTAGACGTTAACTTAAGCGCTTAATGGGAGGCAACCCACCTATATCCTTTTCAATAGTGTATTTTTATTTGTTCTACTTTTTTTTTCTACACTCTGCTTAACTACCATGCAAAGACCGTTTTCTGTTGTTACCTAGCACTACGTATGATTTCAGGCATACATGGTTGATTTGATTGGCGCGCCCTATCCACTAGCAGTCGGGTATATTCATACAACAAAATGTAGACATGCTTCAAAATCTAAATACCAAGGATGGAGGAGTCATACCTGGGCTGATGATGATCGTGATCCTAGGTCTATTATTACAACACTTTTACATCAAATGAATTGAATAACCTAGGAGTCTACACCCTACTCTAAGTTTGGGGGTTGGGCATGCACATACACCAGTCTGGGTCAGTATCTATTCAAAAAAAAAAATGGAAGAAATAAACCAAAAGGTGGATCCATCCACACTACGGCCCAAATCGTAGTGAGTTTACCTGCCGGCCCAACCAAGCACGTGAGCTGCATCCAGGCCCAAGTGAAGCAACCGAAGCCGTCCAAGCCCACCTAAGCGACGGTCACGTGGGTACCCAACCTGGCCCTCATGCGCCTTACTACTAGGTCCAATCCCATCTTGGGCCCAGGTTCCGGGCAGGTCCACATTAGCCGGGCAGCCCACGATACATCCCCGCCTGATTAGACTTGAACCCAAAAAGACTACCGGCCCAATCACGACTGAGGACCGACCCGCGGTCAACTCGGGCCCTACTCTTAGGCCTGCTATCAAATCAGGCCCAATTTCGAGGACCTCAGTCGATAATGGACTGCGCCTATGGTGGCTCCCCCCGCTTCACCTCCGCCTCCGATGGACTGTTTCCTCGTGGACCCAAGCCAATCGACAGTACTAGCCCGAAGCTTACAACCTGGTCCTCCCTTCCCTTACTCATGAACCCATCGGGCCCACTTTCCGAGTTGGGTGCCCCTAGCCATATGTAAGGACCCTTCCCGAATTTTTCCTCGAAACCCGGAAAGAACCCTTATCCCGTCTGACAGCTCTTTTACCTCAACATTTAATTACCAGAAAATACCCTTTATTCTTAAATAATTTTTATTAAACTTTACATGGTTCCCAACAGAATCTCTATACTTACTGATCACTCCTACTGTCAGACGCAGGATAAAATACCGGTCAAAATCAAAACCTCGGAATAGTGGTGGTTCAAATAGAAATACTTTCTGATACCAAAAGTCAGTAGTCAGACATTGCTGACATCTCTACTGGAAAACCACAAGACAACAAACTAGTGAACCAATAATAATTCGTCCATCTGGGTCACCGCCCACACCAACCCACTGACCCGGATGACGACGTATTTTCATATGTTGATTAGGCCCATAACAATTGTCGTCTGGTTCATATTAGAGCCGAAAATATCACCGGCTATCATATCGTATCATAACTCTCTATACCATGATATCTCATCAGTCGGCATATCTCTCGGCTATCATATTCCTAGCCACCAGGGTATCCCTTGGGGTGTGCTAGAATATGTACTACTTGGACTCGACCACAATCTCTGCAAATTCACCTTTTATATTGGGGTTCACCGGGAGTCCGCCAACACGGAACCAAGGCCCGGCTTCTAGGCCCCATCAAATCGCTTTTATATTAGGGGTTCACCGGGAGTCCGCCAATACGGAACCAAGGCCCGGCTCCTAGGCCTCATCAAATCAGTTTTGTTTATATTAGGGGTTCACCGGGAGTCCGCCAACACGGAACCAAGGCCCGGCTCCTAGGCCCCATCAAATCGGTTTTGTTTCCAAAATCAAATATATATTTTGTTTATCATTTATCACAAATACGGTTTCAACTCAAAATCATGTACTCAAATAATTACCACGTCCAAACACTATCAAAATCGAATCCAACAACCATATCGTTTCTCACAACGCACTTCCACTGAAATATTGGAATAACAATTATCCAGCAATCATTGCACCCATACACAACAATATTTAAATCGAGGATATTAATACATGCATCACAATTTATAAATACAACCATAGACAACAGTAATGAAATCGAAGATATTTATACATACATTACAATTTATAAATCAAAGTCCGCTTACCATCACCATCCAACCCAAAATTCATGTACGCTCTAGCCTCAGAACACCTACACCATAATGACCCAACTACCTTGACTTTCCAAACTCAAAACCCTCTCCACGGTCAATCCTTACCGCTGGGATTGCCCAACCGAGCTCTAAATGAACTCCTATGGCCTCGAAACCAACAAAATCTGATCCGGAACGTCCCAAAACCTCAGTCACGCGCTGCCGTGACTTCGGGAACAGTCCCACGCGCCGTCACGCGCCACCGGAAGGTCAGAATACGCGCCCACGCGCTGCCACGCGCCGGTCACGCGCCTGCTACAGTGTTCACGCGCCTGGACCGGTCCAACCCGGTCCAGCTCGACCTGACTCGGTCCAACTCGACCGGTTCACTCGACTCGACCGGTTACCGGTGACTCGCCGGAGAAGACGACCGGACGGCCTTGCCGTCGCCGGAGGCTGGCCGGAGAAGATGACCGGACCGCCACCTCCGACGCCGTCTGGTTCGCCGGAATCCCCCATTTCCGGCCGAACTTCAAGGTTTTCTAATTTCTTCATTTCTTAACCGTTTTTCACGATCTACACATGTAAATTCATCTACTTTTCACCAGGAATCCAAATATGAGGTCAAAGTTCCGAGATCGTACCTGGTTTGGCCAGAAAACGGCTGAGAATATTCGGTTCACCTCCCTCCTCCGTCCGTCGCCTACGGCGGTGCTCCCGCTCCAAGAACTACCCCAAAATGCTCGTGGGGTCCCGGGGAAGATCCTCCCAACCTTGGTTTTGTTCGAATCGGACCGAAATCCCTCCGATGAATATGGCCTTCGGTGTTCGCACGGGGAGGGATCGGATAGGACCGAGACTGCATCGACCAATCCCTCGAGGAGAGAGAAAAATATCTGTTATATAATTCCAACATTTCCAAAATTACCAAACTGCCCCTGCAGCTTCTAGACCCGTAACGAACTCATCGGATCTCCGTTTTCAGCGTGCCACCTGTCTACGAACTCGTGAGTTCGAGACCTACGCAACAACCCAAGAAAAATTCCCAAAAGTATTACCAGTCAAAAAGTGACTCCCGAACCCATCCAAAACTGAGGGTAAAATTGTCCAATTCTCAAAAATAATTTAATTTCTGGTCCGGGTCTTTACACCATATGCCCGAGTGTTCTCGCCATTGGAGTGGGCTCGCGCCCGTACTTTGGCCCAATACAGGTCACGGCCCATCATCTTACTCATGGGCCTCTCGATCGGCCCATTTTTGGCCCCCCGGCCCATAACCGCCCCGGTTCAAGGCACGGTAGCGCGAACCCCTGATCTTCGGTCAGTACCTGTACAACCACCATCACCACCATCGTCTCCGACGGCCGGTGATGGCCCACACAGAGACATCACATGGCAGTTCAAATGTTCCCTCACCAACACCTATACACAGCATCCAGAGCATTAAACAAATCATTTCACATGAACACATCCGCACACTTATGCATACCAGATTTGCAGAAATGAGGGTCATTTACCTTTCAAGGGCTTTTGTCCGATTCCCTGGATCCCTCCAGGTCTCTCCTCCTTCCCACCTCCATTTCTCCCACCTACCAACCAGTAACCACTTCCACATCCATCCCTTATGTTTGCCGATTCCACACCCAACAACACGACCAGCACCGAAAACATACATCAATCACCACAAACAAAAACAAACATACAGAACCAAAAATGGCTCAAGCTACCGATCGGAAAAAGCATGGGGACCTTACCTCGTGACCACTGCCAATCGCTGATGCTGGTTCCCTCTCGGCCGCTGGAGCAGCGTGGTGATGGTCGGTGTCGCAGCCGTTCTCATTTCCACTGTCCTGGGCTCCGACGGGTGCTCGGGTTTCCAAGCATTTGGAGGCATTTCTCTCGGCATGGTTGGGTATCGGCGATGGGGAGGTTCGTGGTGGCTCTCGCCTTCACAACAATGGTGAATCGTAGCCGGAAATGCTCGGAGCAGCAGAACGGCGTGCAAAGTTGGAGGGTATTTTCGGAGATTTTGGGACAGCTCTCTCCGACTTTCAAGCTCATGGACAGCTAAGGGTGAGAAATGTAACCCTAATCTGAAGTTGGGATATTTATAGCTACATCAGAACGATGCCGTTTTGTCCTTTCAATGCAACGACGCCGTTTTACTGGCAGGGAGCACAGCTCAGGTCTTTGGTTCGACCCCAGGTGCTCTTCTTTCTTTCTATTTTCTTTTCCTTTTATTTTTATGTTAATTCTTTCTTTTGTTTTGTTTTTCCTTATTCTTTTCTTTCGCATTTCTTTGTCTTTCTTCTGTTGTACCACGGGGACATGTTGCATGATCAGTTTGGGGGTAAGGGCATTCATTTTGTTTTTATCTGTTTTAACAAAGAATTTTAGAAAGAAAAATTATTTAAATAAATAAATAAAAACAAATTTTTAATTGGATTTAATTTGATTTTTCCTTCCTAAATTTTTCTTAATGCACTCTATTTGCTATAATTGAAATGTGAAAATTCATAAGTGAGATTAAATATTAGAGCATGACCACCAAGAACATATAGTCGATTTTTGCACACAATTCTTACCATGTTCAATTTCGCACATGCACATCAACTTATTTGTGGAAATTAAATTTGTTTCAAGCATGCTAATTTTTCTTACCCTAAGATTGTGGGTTATTTAATTTGTTACCATCCAAGGTTCGAAAAAGTGAAAGCCATAAATAAATCGGAGGTGAGTCCGAGCCCTAAAATAAGGGTGTGCATTTACCCATCAATTACATGCTGGCCTTTCCAATTCGAGTAAATAAATCCTTTGGGACATTTGTTGTCTGGTGCCCTAAAGTCATCTGATTTGGGAGTCATCGATCTAAAGCTCGTTACATGGGTTGGATAGAAAGTTTGCTTAATGTTAAATAAAATTCCATCATTTGTTATACAAAATAAAAACAAAATAATAAATAAATAAATAAATAACAAAAATAAAAATAAAAATTTCAGGCAATAATGCTTTGGATGGTGATAGGTTAAGTGATTTAATAGTTGGTGGGTACATATGTAATGCAAGTGAGGGACTGGTTTAACACTTACAATTTTGTTGAGATTCACATTACACGAATATGATTTATGGATTGCTCACCAGAATCTGGTAATTTTCTGTTTTGAAAGTGTGGATTTGCTCTCTCTTTTAGCCTTGCTTATGACTTGAGAATTTTGATTTTGCTTTTATGAGTGTTGCTTTATATTCAATGGAAGGAAGGTTAAATTAAGTTTGACAAATTTTGAAAGCGTTTGTGGGTATCGTAACTGGTAAATCCTCAGGAGACACAACTCCTCATACTAGGGACACCTAGGGGTTTAAAGGCGTGTAGTGTTTGCTCAGCACTATCGAGTTCCCTGCGAAAGTGGCATTTTATTTTTCTCAATGTCTTCTTAGTTTTGTTTTATTTACTTGAGGACAAGTAACAATTCAAGTTTGGGGGTATTTGATGAGCCAAAAATATACTTGTATTTCCCATATATTTAATTAGTTCTTATTATTATTTTGGGAGGAATTGATACTCGAATTTATTATATTGACAGATTTATTCTAGAAAGAGTATTTGGAGCAAAAGAAGGAAGTGTATCAATGAAATCCCAATTCAAGTAGGAGAGGGCATATGCTTGCCTATTTCTATTCAAACTAGGAATTAGATTTTCTTATTTTTATTTTACTCCTTTTCAAAGTAGAATTAGGAATCTTTCCTTATAAATACCCAAGCTTGACTTAGATTTAAAGAGACCAGAATTCAGATTACAATTCTCCATCTAAGAGCACGACAAAGTTGGGATTTCGGCTACCCTTGTTCTACAAACTGTTTGTTCTCTTAACTTCAATTTTAATGAGATTATTTCTATTCATTATGAGCATGAGTAACTAATTTTCTCACTAGGTTTAGACCTAAGCCTTAACATGATTATGTGATTTATCCTTTTCCTATGTTGTCGTATATGCATGCTTTGAATATTTAAGCACTGTTTAAAACTATCTTTGTGTCTTAATGCTTGATCACCCTTAGGATATTTAGACAAGTAATTTGATGCAATTTTATAGGAATGCCCACCTAAAAATTGGGATTAGCTTATTGTGATTAAGGATTGTAATACATCTAGGTTAAATGCCATAACTAAGAGATTGCATGGTTATAAAAGATTTTCATGAACTTAATGAATTTTTCCTGTAGAATTAGATCTAAATGCCATAGACTAATCGCATGTTAGGTATACGTTTTCACTTGAATGCCCACGAGGAAAATATGTTTTCGAAAAATCTAACCTTCAAAGTTGCATGTATTGATTCATAGATTCTTTTCTAAGTCACATATGATTGTTAATGGTGAAGGTTGAACCCTAGTACTTGTTTAAATTGTTTACTTAATTTTTATTCAGTCACCGAACTTATTGCAACTATTTTATTATTAATTAAGAGTGAATTCTAAAAATAAGAATTATCCATATCAGTCCTTGAGAAAATCGAACCTGCTTCCAGTGCTATACTACAACAGCCCTGTACTCTTGCAGGTATTATTTGTGTGATTTTAACCCTTGTTTTGCAGGTGGGAAAAATCTTATCAGCCATCATCAGCAATATTGGCCTCCTAAGATTAATGTCAAACAATCCTTCGAAAACAACTTGGCATGCTAAAACCCTAAATAAGTATAGTCGGGCGTATTCAATTATAATTACAGAAGAAGATTTTCGAAGGTCTTTTTTCAAATGACAAATTTAGTGCTTCGGGAAACACAACTGCTTCAGCCACCAATCTCTCAGCCACAATTGTTTTACGGTGAATTCGAGCACCTTGACAAATGTCCCGTGTGCAATGAGCCTAGGTTTCAAAAAACAAGATTCCTAACAAAGTGTTGCGTTATTTTCCACTGAAGCCAAGAAATATGAATGCAGCTCAGGTGGGTTAGGTGAAAATCATAATCCCCAAGTTTTTTGTCCAATATATTCAGGACTCAAATAATGAAAATAACATCTGAAAAATTATACTTCAGCAATTTCAGCTTGTAAGCATGCAATTTCATTTGCATTTTACCGAAACCGAGATTGAAGAATGGAAATCTCTAAGTTCAATAGATTCAGAAGCCAAGAATGATATCCAAAGTCTCATTTTCAGCTACCTCGCCCCTTTTCCCTAAAAACCCATAAACTCATAAAAAGTAACAATTTTGATCATGCAGCATCGAGTCATACTATTCTGCTAACCCAGAGTCTCACTTTACTTTGGTGCTATGGCCCCACTTCAGACTCCCTTCTTCCAGCTGGAATTCTTTGACATGCAAGTTTGAGTTCAATATGGAGTGTCGTAGAGGTTGCTGCCAGGTTAAAGGATTATTTGGCCAACTGTAGTTCGTTTTATTAAGTCAGTTGCTAAGTTCCTGTTTGGTGTGTGAATGTTCTGCCAACGTGGCATAATTCTTTTTTTTTGCAGCTTGACATTGGACCGACTATGCAGTACATGAATTTTTTTTCCATCTGTTTTCGTTTGCAATTTAATGAATGAAACCTTGTAAGATTTCTTAGTTGAAAATTAATTTCTATCCAATGTTGACATGACTGTTTATACATATGTATTGTAGAAAATAAATATTTCTCTCAGGAGTTCAACTGTTTACTTACATTACAAGAAAAATGATGTTGCCCGACTAGATTTTTCCCGACGAAGACAATATCGCAGGATGAACAATGTTCGCCCGACGAACTTAAAGACTCGTCGGGTAACCTGTTGGCGGGAAGAGCAAGACGTTGACGCGCAAAATAGGAAGGGGTTGCCCGACGATTTACCCCTTCCGTCGGGCAAAATTATAAATAACGACGATTATTCGTCGTCGGGTAATAATTGACGTTGACTCTATGTTGCCCGATGAATCATTAAAGATTGCTCTGCGAATGTGATTCGTCGGACAACATTCTAAACACACTAAATATCCGAGACTCTCTCTTTTCTTCTTCTTCTTCCTCCTTTTTGCTTCTGAACTCTATGCTCTCTCTCTGTCTATCTCTCACTCACTCTCTCTCTTTCTCTAGCTAAAATCATCATCTCATCACCATTTTCACTACCAATCAAATCATTTTTCTCTATCCATCACCAAATATCAAATTTTAAGGTTTGAGAATTTTATTTTTTTTAGTTTTTAAATTTTGATTTTTGATTAGAAACTAATTACGTTTTGTGTTGTAGGAACTGTGGTTGATTTGAAGGAATACTTATAAAAAGGTATATGTGTTTACCTCTCAATTTAATTTTGTTAAGAATTTTGAATATAATTATGTTAGGAAATTTTGTATTTATTGTGGAAAATGTGTAGAAATTGTTTAGAATTTGTGGAAATTAGAAAATTTGTTAGGAAAATTAGAAAATATGTTAGGAAATTATAAAATTTTGTTGGAAAATAGGAAAATTAAAAATACGTAATGAAATTATTGAAATTAGAAAATATGTTTGGAAATTAGAAAATATGTTAGGAAAATAGTGAAATAGAAAATATGTTAGGAAATTAGGAAATTAGAATTTTTTTTAGGAAAATAGGAAAATAAAAAATATGTAATGAAATTATTGAAATTAGAAATTATGTTAGGAAATTAGAAAATATGTTAGGAAAATAGGGAAATAGAAAATATGTTAGGAAATTAGAAACTTTTGTTGGAAAATAGGAAAATTAAAAATATGTAATGAAATTATTAAAATTAGAAAATATGTTAGGAAAATAGTGAAATAGAAAATATGTTAGGAAATTAGAAAAAGTTTTAGGAAAATAGGAAAATAAAAAATATGTAATGAAATTATTGAAATTAGAAATTATGTTAGGAAATTAGAAAATATGTTAGGAAAATAGGGAAATAGAAAATATGTTAGGAAATTAGGAAAATAAAAAATATTTAATGAAATTATTGAAATTAGAAAATATGTTAGGAAATTAGAAAATATGTTAGGAAAATAGGGAAATAGAACATATGTACAGAAATTATAAAATTGTAAACTCTGTTTTATGCATAATTAATATATGTTTGTATTTGTGAATTTGTTGTGATATTTTTTGTAAAACGCTTTATTTAGTTCCGACGGAGTGAAATACGTTCATATTTTATAATCGTTTATGCGAAGTTAATCGAGTTGATTAACTTCGTATAATGAAATTCAATGAAAAACCTTAGACCCGTTTGAGAGTCAGTGAATCGGGTTGATTGACTGACTCTTGAATTGTCCATTTATTCGGACAGTTTGGGGGTGCGCAACTATGTGTTGTGTAGTTGGCAGTTTACGATGTTAGGTTTCGATTGTGGGAAATTCGGTTTGTAACTCCTCAATGTTCTCCGAATGCATACTAGATATTTGTTTATAATATATACGTCGTGCATTTGGGGAACTGTAGGGAGATGCTGCCAAAATTTCCCTCGATCGAAACTTAGCCTCGTATGTCGCAAACTACATAGCACAGAACATGCACTCTAGAATGGGATATGCCCAAATCACCGGAGGCATAAGGAGACGAGCTGCTTTTGATTTTAACTTGTACTAATTACGAGACATTGTTAACTCAATTACTTACATTGACTATATGTTGTGAAAGCAGGCACAATGGACAGAGGCTGGATGCAAATTTTTGATAGATCTTCTAATCAGTATTTGGATGGGATCGACAGCTTCATTGCCTTCGCACGTAGCCATTGCAGTGATGACAGACGTATCAGGTGTCCATGCCGTAAATGTAACAATTGCAGTTGAATGAGGTCCAAACTCATATGGAATGGAATGGGATCGTACACAACTACGCTAATTGGATCTATCACGGTGAAGAAATATTTTCCGCATCGACATCTTCGGTTCCCGGGACCCGTCAGGATGAAACCGATTTGGATCGGCGATGTGATAATGATCAAGTCGTTGAGTTATTAACCGATGCTTTTCCTCCTGCATCAGATGATATGGAAGATGATGCGCCCGGGTTGCAACCCGAAGACTCTGAGGTCCATTACGAGAGTTTGTTGAAAGAAGCTCAGCGGGAATTGTACCCCGGTTATAAATCATTTTCGGTTCTAGGGGTAGTTGTGGAGTTGATGCACATGAAAGTTGAGTATAATCAAACGAACAAGCATTTTGATCATATGATGGACATCATCATCCGAATGCTCCCTGAAGACAACTGTCTGCCTAAAGATCATTATAGCTCAAAGAAGTTGTTGAAGGGCCTCGGTTTAGGGTATATCAAGATACATGCATGCAAGAACAACTGTGCATTATTTTACAGTGAATTCGAGCACCTTGACAAATGTCACGTGTGCAATGAGCCTAGGTTTCAAAACAACAAGATTCCTAACAAGGTGTTGTGTTATTTACCACTGAAGCCAAGGTTACAAAGATTCTATATGTCGTTCCACACAGCCCGTGATATGAGGTGGCACGAGGATGAACGCGTTGATGATGATGTACTGAGGCATTCAGCCGATGGAGAGGCTTGGAAGGAATTTGATAAGATGTATCCCGAGTTTACTGCGGAGCCAAGAAATGTCAGATTAGGGCTCGCTACTGACGTGTTTAATCCGTTTGGGAGTTTTGCAAAGCCCTATAGCACTTGGTCGGTGGTTATGGTTTCGTATAACTTGCCTCATTGGAGATGCATGAAGAAAGAATTCACAATCCTCAGTACTTTGATACCGTTGCCCAAATCGCCGAGTAATTCCATCGATGTGTATTTGCGGCCGTTGATTGACGAGCTCGTGGATCTGTGGGAAAATGGTGTCCGAACATACGACAAGTGCAGTGGAGAAATGTTCACTCTACGAGCGGCCGTAATGTGGACAATTAATGATTTTCCTGCTTATGGTATGTTGTCGGGATGGAGCACCAAAGGCTATCTTGCTTGCCTGACATGTGGACCAGACACAACGTCCTTTTGACACGCATCTAAGGTATGCTACTTGGGTGCGAGAAGGCTTCTGTCTTGGGATCACCAATGGTGAATGCAATTTGACTCATTTGATGGTCAATCAGAGTTAAGAGGTCGACCAAGGAAAGATACGGTGATGAGATATTATCCAAACTGAACAGTATACATGACTTCATCACACGAGGATCGAAACCAATTGAACAGGAAAATTGGACGAAAAAAAGCATATTCTTCCGGTTGCCATATTGGTCGAAATTGAAAATCAGACACATCGCTGATCCTATGCACATCGAGAAGAATGTTGCTAAGAGTGTTGTGAGAACGACTTTACCCATTGAAGGCAAGTCAAAGGACACAAAAAAGACTCGTATGGGCATGAAAGAAATGGGGACTCAGCCTAATTTGTGGCCAAAAGTCATCAATGGAAAATACATCATGGCTCATCCAAGTTATACATTTACGCCGGAGAATAAGAAAAAATTCCTGAAGTGGTTGCAGGGTGTGAAATTTCCCAACGGGTACGCTGACAACAACATATCCCGAAGTGTTAGCACGGACGGTGGGACCATTTCTGGTATGAAGAGCCATGACTATCATGTTTTGCTACAACGACTCATTCCGATTGGTATTCGACCCTTCTTGGAGGCTAGTGTTGTTGAGACGATAGTTTATTTGTCTCAATTCTTCCAGATACTATGTGCCAGATCGTTGGTTAAGGCGGACCTTCAAGCAATTAACAAGGATATTGTCTACATCATGTGCCGGCTAGAGCAAATATATCCACCTGCATTCTTTGATGTAATGGTGCACCTACTAATACATCTGCCGGATGAGGCAAAGCTAGTTGGCCTGGTGCATTATCGTTGGATGTACCCAATCGAGAGGTATAACTTATCCCTGCTATTTGATCATTTTTCCTTACTATCATGTATATATGTGAATCATAATGTAAATTTCCTTGTAGAATGTTAGGTATGTACAAGCGGTACGTTCGGAACAAGACACGTCCTGAAGGCTCTATAGCCGAGGTGTACATTGCAAAGGAGGCACTGGAATTTTTTGCAATGTACCTTCGAAATGTTGAAACTTCCTTCAATAGGGCGTCGCGCAACGACGATGGTGGTCAACGTCCAGAGACCCTATCTGTATTTGCCCAACCCACACGACCATTCGGCACTGGTCCAATCTCGGAGCCATTCATCAATAGCGACATGGAGGTGGCTCATTGGTTCATACTAAACAATTGTGACGAAGTCTGGCCCTTCTACGAGCAGCACTAGGCGTTGATGAAGGCATAATTTCCTTCTAATTGGGAAGAAATGGACAAACAACTGTTTCCACGTTGGTTTTCCGAGCATGTAAGTCAAATATTTTATTTGCAAATTTCCTAAATTGTTTTTAAGCTTACCAATTTCGTTTCTTGTGTGTATCTTACCATATGACACAGCTGAAAGATGTCAACTCGCCAAATTTCAATAAAGAATTAATGCAGCTGGCCATTTGCCCATTCCGAGGAGAAACGTATGTTGGTTGTCATGTTAATGGAGTTAAGTTCGTGTGCACAGAACGAGACGACAAGTTGGCTACGCAAAACAACGTGGTCTTCGTGCCGGGGGATGGGGAAAATGCTGATACGGGGTTCTACGGCAAATTGTTAAGTGTGGTTAAGGTGTTATACACAGACCGCAAAGAAGTCATCTTGTTCAAGTGTCATTGGTTTGATACGAACCCATGTATCCCAGGCAGTGTCATTAAAGATCAGTTATGTACCTCTGTAAACACAAACATCCGCTGGTTTGAGAGTGATCCCTACATCCTCGCTAGTATGGTGAAACAAGTATTCTATGTGGATTATCCAAAAGCTGGTGGTGGTTGGAGAGTAGCTGAGATGGTGAATCATAGAAACATTTGGGACTTGGATGATCGATACCATGAAGAAGATGGGGACCAAATCATTTACCAAGTGGATTCCTCGGCATCCACCCAAAACGTGGATGGAGTACGGACCAATGATATCATCCCACCAATTGCGATTGATGACATTTTTATTGATCTCGGGGAATTAGAACAAATTGATAGTGATTCGGAGGCATCAAGTACTGTACACATCTTGGATGACGAGCGTGAATGGGAGGGTGAAAGCGAATCCGACACCGAATGAAAGTTGTAAATTAGAAATTTCATTTATATATGTAATAGCCATCTTCAAATCAATAAATGTGATTTATATGTATGTTGTGTGATTTCATTCACAAAAATTCCAATTAATCTTTTATATATATATATATATATATGTACTAAAGCCACAAATTTTTGATATTCTCATCCTTGAATGGTCTGCCCATATTCCAAGACACTAAATAAATAATTAAATATTATTGGAAAAGAGAATACACTAAACAATAGGGTTTCTCATTTCGTACACATATTCCAAGATTTAGTCAAAGATTTTGATGATAAGTCATGAAGGTCAATTTGATAAGTCATGAGGGTGAATTTTTACACACTAGTACAATGTGAAAGAGAGAGAACCCAACATTAATATTGACCGAATAAGTGACAACAAATTTTTATAAAAAATTGTGAATAAAATGTGCTATGATAATATTTAATTTACTATTTATTTAGTTATTTGTATTTATAATAAGTAAAAAAGTTATATTACATTATACTTAGTACATAATTAATTTGGTTTGAATAAAATTTGATCGATACAACTATCATTTTTTATTTGTACAAATCTTATAAACATTTGTTGTCTCTTATTTTTGAAATTTTTTT
Organism: Oemleria cerasiformis; assembly: GCA_037349345.1. Taxonomy (NCBI): domain Eukaryota; kingdom Viridiplantae; phylum Streptophyta; class Magnoliopsida; order Rosales; family Rosaceae; genus Oemleria; species Oemleria cerasiformis. The sequence goes on along the minus strand of JAZGTL010000009.1, from coordinate 11,014,395 downwards.
TTCACCTTGTTCATTTTTTATTTGTACAAATCTTATAAAAACTAACAGACATATGCCCGACGAATAGCACATCCGTCGGGCAAAGGTTTCAGATATCATCAATGCGTGTTTCTCTGTTCGGTGGGTGGTTGCCGAACTGGGAGATTTCGCCCGACGAATGTTCATCTATATTCGTCGGGCAATATATACCAGATTCAATTTACATTTATTTATTAAACAACTTTTTAAATTACTTACGAGATGAAATGGACCTATCTAACCATCAACTTTTATGGTAGGTACTCATAGATCACCTACGCGAAAAATTACCCAATTTGGAAAAACCGGGATTAGGTAACGGTGCTTGACGATTCAACGGTTACACAACGCTTCTTCAGATCGGACAGCTTGAAAACTTCAAAACATCCAGATTTTCAACGGGCGAGATCTAGGCACTTAAAATCAAAAAATGAACGGTTATATATGTAAAATTCAATCGTTTGAACATCAATAGAACCAAAACTTTGCAAAATGTGTTGAAGTTTCCATCAAGTGTTTAAACTCCTTAGTCAATATGCTTGTTTTCCGATTTTCAATAATTTACAAATTGAAATGGACCGATTTAACCATCCACATTTATGGTAGGTACTCATAGATCGCCTGCGCGAAAAATTACCCAATTTGGAAATCTAGGGATTTGGTAACGGTGCGCGACGATTCAACGGTTACACAACATTTCTTCATGATCGGACGGGTTGAAATCCTCAACACATCAAGATTTTCGACGGGCGAGATCTAGGCACGTAAAATAAAAAAATGAACGGTGAGATCTGTATAATTCAATCGTTTGAACATCAATAGAACCAAAACTTCGCAAAATGTATTGAAGTTTCCATCAAGTGTTTAAACTCCTTGGTCAATATGCTTGTTTTCCGATTTTCAATAATTTACAAATTGAAATGGACCGATATAACCGTCCACATTTATGATAGGTACTCATAGATCGCATATGCGAAAAATTACCCAATTTGGAAATCCTGAGATTTAGTAACGAGGCACGACGATTAAACGGTTACACAACGTTTCTTCACGATAGAACCGCTTGAAATCCTCAAAACATGACGATAACGATTGATGGGGCTTTAGGCATGTAAAACCAAAAATTGAACGGTCCCGATGTTGTTTATTTTTTCGTCGGACCTAGTTTTCAGATCAATCATAAACACGACATCATAAAACTCAAGCCCGACGAAGAAAGCCATTCACCGGGAAAAATGTACATTTGTCGTCGGGCAACATAAATAAAACACGCAACTTTTTTCTCCCGAAAATTTCAAAAATTCAGCCAAAATGTTTGCGAAATCTCAAAAATACCTCGTATTGTTGGTCGACAAATATTGAAAATGTTACCTGACGGATAGTTAACCATTGTGGTTACCCGACGAACAATCCGCCAAAATTTTCGTGAAACATCAAACTTACCGCCGAATGTTGCCCGACGAATAGGTAAATAGTTACCCGATGAGTATCCACCGCTTGATATTACCTGACGAATCATTTAATGGATTGCCCGACGAACGTGTGCGTCGGGCAAGGTCAATCAGACTAATAAATCAGACCGACTCTTCTTCTTCTACCTCATTTTCCTTATTTTCTCCGGAACCCAGTCCACTCCCCCTCCCTGCAACTCAGTCGACTCGGCCCCTCACTACAGCCGTCCGGTCACCACAACTCCAACCCTTTCTCATTCTCTCTCAGCCATACTCCAACCGGACCTTTGTCACCGCAAATTGCCGGCCGTTTCTCACCGAGGTTAACCTCGCCGCAGCCATTGTCGCCCCTATCCTCGCCGACAGTTTCTTGAAGGTCGAGCTCATTGTCCCTCTTGCTCTATTGTTAATTTAGATTGGTTATTGTTAATTTTGATTGGTTAAATTTTAATTTTAGTTTGGATTGAAATTTTAATTTTAATTTGGTTTGGATATTATGAAATTGTATTGAAAATGGAATTTAAATTTAGATTTGATTATTGCAGATTGTGCTTTATTTTTAAAATTTGCAGATTTAGTATTTAGGGGATTAGTTGAATATTGTGATTTTGGATTGGATTGGAATATAAATATTTGTTTGGTATAATATTGAAATTTTGAAGATATGTTTGGATTGGAATATAATAGTTGAAGATTTGTTGAAATTTTGATGTTTGGTATAATGTTATGATTTTTGTTATGATTTTGGATATGAAAGTTATGTGAATTTTATGAATTTTGGATATTTGAATTTTAAAAAAAATTGTGAAATTTTGATATGGTGTAGTATATGTGATTTTTTGATATGTGAGTTTTATAAATTTTTAATATGTGAATTTTATGATTTGGATATTATTATTGTCTGTTTGGATTAATTTGTAAGTTTGATTTTATTCCCGAAATTTGGATTTAGAAATTTAGGTATAATGTTCTGAATTTTGAGTTTAGTACTTTTGGATTAATTAGTATTTTATGTTTACTTTTTGTTTGTGTTGGTTTTATTTTAAAAAATTATAATTTGGTGGTTTTAGTTTTTAGATACCAATTTACTAATTTTTACTAAAACAAATTATTGCTTTATTTATTTACGTTTATTGGAATTAAAAAATGTTGGTTAATTTTTAATGTGGTTTTGTTTTTATTTTTTGAATTTTATATTTACTATTAAAAATGTTTGGTTAATTTTAAATGTGGTTTTGTTTTTATTTTTTGAATTTTATATTTACTGTTAAAAATGTTTAGTTTTTTTTATTTAATTAAAAATATGTTGGTTAATGTTATATTAATTATTTTATATTTCTTATTGTAGATGTCGCAGGAGGAGGCAGCCCCTGACTCGGGTGCCCTAACAGCGGCGTCGATTCAGCCACTGATGTTGGTTCATTAACGACCCGATGCCTGATCGGCTCGTCGACATCATAGCAAGAAACGGGGGGAACCCCATATCGACCCCCAGCCCCTACAGGACGACGCTAGAGCAGACGAAACAGGGCCTAATGTCGGAGCACTCCCTAAGGGTAAGTTGATTATTTTGTTTATTTAACCAACCTTTTTTATTTGTTACTCATTTTATGTACGGATGTTCATCGAATTTCCAGGTAGGTAGGTGAACGTTCGAGGGATAAACCGGGGTTTGACATCCCAGCAGATTTGTAAGACAACGAATGCAAAGATATTGGTCGTGTACATGCCGCGCCTCCGGTCCGCGCCGGTAAAAATTCACAGCCTCCTGGTGCATTACATTGGTGCGATTCTTCGCACCAAGTCCCTGATAATGGGGGAGAATTTCATAACCCAACCCCCGGAGGAGATCACGCGCTATTGGGGAGAGTTATTGGTATGTGGTTTTCCCATTTTTAACATTAATTTCATATTTTTTAATTATTTAACTAACTTTAATAATTTATTGGAAATCAATTTTGAGTTCTACTTGGAGGACGTTGAGCTCAGTAGATACCTGAGACACCACTGGCAGTTACGGTACGCCGACTGGAAGTACGAGCTCCACAAGTACTACAAGACATGGCCTTCCCCGTAGGAAGCTCGGGAAAATCCTCCGGAGGAGTTAGACGAGCCGAAATTGCCAGGGTGGTTGTGGTTGTGCAACCATTTCGTGTCCCCACCTATGTGGTACGTATTATCCACCTAGTTAATTAAATTATTTATTTTTTATGTTAGTTTCCATTTGAAAATATAATTTTTGTTTTTACGAATGAACAGTGGAAATCGATTGCCAACACATCGATCCGGGGAGCGAAGAAATTCAACCAACACGGGGGTCGAGATCCTTATCGGCCCGGCAGGAGGATCGACGCATCGCCGGGTCGATGTTCCCAGAGGTGGATGTCTGGGGGCAAGTGTACGCTGAACGGGGGGACCAAGAGGCTGGCCATATTCACGTAAGTTTATTTTTTGCAGATTAAACATTCTTTTTTAATTTGATAATTATATTTCTAATTAATATTTATTCGAATTTATTGGACGCGATGCAGCAAGACGTCCAACAGACATAGGCTGAGCTCGCACAACAGCATCCGGAAGTGCCGTTGGAGCAGCAGCTTCCCAATCCCGAGATGTCGATCGCCATCCTAGAGCGACGACTTGGGAGGCGTCCAGGGAAGAACTTTCGGGGGCTGGCGACGGGATAGTGCAGGATGTCACCAGTCACTCGTCGAGTTCATCTCGGGCAGGCAATCCCAAGGAGATATCGGACCTCAGGAGAAACTTCGAGTTCCTCCAAGCCGAAAATGCTGAGATCAAGGCTCAATACGTGGAGATCCAAGTCCAAAACCACCAAATCAAGACCGCCCTTGCCAAGGTCCTTGACCGCTTGGGTGACCGTGGATTGGATGACCTTTTCCCACAGCCTCAGCCCCCCTCCCAACAGCCAGCTCAGGATCTCGACTACTTCGACCGGTCGACAAGTAGTTAGAATGTAAGATATATAAAATATTGTTTTAGTTTTAATTATGTAAAAACATAACATTAATTTTTATAAATATATTTTTTTTATTTTTTTTATTCTTTTAATTGAAGTTTTTAAATATTTTTTTATTTTTAATTATATATATATTTATTTAATTAAATAATTTATTAAAATTATATTTTTAAATATTCAGAGTTTGCCCTACGAATAATCATTTCGTCGGGCATAGTAATTGAATTTTTAAATTTGTTTGTATTTTTAATTATATATATTTATTTAATTAAATAATTTATTAAAATTATATTTTTAAACAGTCAGCGTTGTCCGACGACGTGTCCTTCCGTCGGGCCTAGTAATAAATTTCGATGGACACCCACCAAATTTTTCTACATTTGCCCGACGTAATTGGTTCGTCGGGAAAAATTTGTTGACTTTTGCGTTGCTCGACAAATCATTGGCGACGAACATGTCCGCCGTGCAAGCTTTAATTGCTCGATGAAGTCATTGTTGTCGTCGACTAACATCAAGCCCGATAGCATTAGCTCGACGAAGATTGCCCGACGGAGATTTACCGTTTTTAATGTTACTCGACGAAGACCTAACTTTGCTCGACGAAACCTTTTCGCCGGGCAAGATACATTTTATTGTAGTGTTAGTTCCGTTTTTGGTTTGATAATTTTCAATATCCTCAATTTGTTTTCTTAGTTCTGCTTTTCTTAGTTCAAATATTTTAAATATTTCTCCAACAGTTGATTCCAGTGATTTATGGCAATAAAAATGATTCATATTACTTTAGAGGGTGGGTGCTTTGTCCTATCATCCAATCAATTATGTCGAAGGACAGACTACCCACCTCCCGGAGAATATGTATTTTCACCCACAGAAGAGTGACTTACTCCGGATTCTGTTGTCATGCGCGGAGGCAGTGTCATTATATCACCATCAGGGACTGTTCTTTCTGGACCCAATTTCGAAGGGGAGGCACTCCTCTCGGCAGATCTTGGTATGCCCTCTGATATATGCTGTTATGCTTAACATTATTTAAGCATCTTCCTTATCAAACTAGATATAAGGCATCTATTTTGAGTAAGTTAAACCTACGTCCATTTGAGGTTGAGTGGATATAAGGCTTCGTATATTTTATGAGCGATTTGGATTTGAATTTGATAAAGGCTAAAGTTGCTTCAAAAACGAGAAAACACTAGATTGGATGTTTTTGAAATAAGTAAATGTTTATTTGATGTAGTGCTATTGGAAAGGCTTTGAAATAACTATATGCACAGCCATTAGAAGTTCATTTACTTTCTTTACTTTTGTTCTTATTCAAATCTTCCCATACATGCTTTGTGATACTCTAAACAACAAATTTAGCCTTATTATAAAATCCAAATCCAAATTCACAATACTCCAAACGGAGTCCAAGTGTTTTTCTTTAAATAGTTATATTAATTTGATCTAAGCCTAGGAGGATCTTGTAAAATGACCTTGGAGGAATGTAATAAAGTTTAGTTCATAGACAGATAGAGTGTGAAGTTAAACCAAATTACTTTTTTTTTTTTTTGAGTAAGAAGTTAAACCAAATTACTTAACCTATTGAAGACCTTCCTAAATCAGACAACGTAAAACCAAGCATTCAAACATTAGAAAGTAATATGGAAAGAGATGCATTCAATCTTCGTAAACGTATCCATACTTGTCTGTGGAGTTTTAGTTCTTTTGCTTGTGAGAATTGAGCTCTGATTTTGTTGCTGATTATTGATGCATAAAATGGACCAATTTAGAGTTGTCCCTTCGAGTTTGCTTCACTCATTCTTCCTGGGGGTAGGGAGACCTGCAAAGGGAAAGTAGAGGTAAAGGAGCACCGGTGGGGTGTCGGCCTAGTAGTATCCGATGCTTAAGTTAGTTGAAGTGTAGAGGAATTTAGACAGTGCGAGAGCAAATATGTCATTACCTTTTTTAGGGGAGGTGCCCTTATATTTATAGTGGCATTAAATGTTGTTGGTGGAGTATTTCGATGTGGGATAAATGTCCCTATCCCTGGAGCTGACGCGTGTCCTGGCGGTACCGAGCTTCGTGGCCGTGTTGACACGGTCGGCCGTAGGGTAAGCCGATGGGTAGGCCAACCAAATCTAGTCGGCCTAGTGGGTTTTTGTCTTTTGCCTAGGGCTGTGTTGGTGGGGTGCACTTGGTGTTTGTGGATTTGCCTTGTTATACTTTCTTTTGAGTCGAGACCATGTATGGTTATGGAGGGCTTTGGTCGGCTTTGACCAGGTTGATCAAATTAGGTACAAATAGGAGTCCCCAAGTCATTGACGAAGGTGGATTTCCTCGGTTAAGGGCTTGTTCTTCTTTTGTCAACCTGTGGGGATCTGTTCCCTACTAGTCCCCAGTCCCCCAAGACCTTGGCCGAGGCGATGTGCTGTAGGTTAATCGTTCAATAAGGATATGCCCCATTTTGGGTTTTTTTTTTTGGCCGGCCTGCTTGTGCGGAACCTCGCACGGTTATGTGGCGGATCGGCTTGGAGGATGTCCATGGCCGACCGAGTGCCACTCCAGGGTGATTGTAAGTCACCTTGGTCGGCCCGCTTGCGCGGAACCTCGCATGATTATGTGGCCAATCGGCTTGGAGGATGTCCATGGCCGACTGAGTACCACTCTAGGGTGATTGTATGTCACCTTGGTCAGCCCGCTTGCGAGGAACCTTGCACGATTATGTGGCCGATCGGCTTGGAGGATGTCCATGGCCAACCGGATGCCACTCCAAGGTGATTGTATGTCACCTTGGTCGGCACGCTTGCGCGGAACCTTGCACGATTATGTGGCCAATCGGCTTGAAGGATGTCTTTGGCCGAACGAGTGCCACTCTAGGGTGATTGTATGCCACCTTGGCCGGCCCGCTTACGCTGAACCTCGCTTGATTATGTGACCGATCGACTTGGAGGATGTCCATGGCCGACCGAGTACCACTCCAGGGTGATTGTATGTCACCTTGGTCAGCCCGCTTGCGAGGAACCTCGCACGATTATGTGGTCAATCGGCTTGGAGGATGTCCATGGCCGACCGAATGCCACTCCAAGGTGATTGTATGTCACCTTGGTCTGCCCGCTTGCGTGGAACCTTGCACGATTATATGGCCAATCGGCTTGAAGGATGTCTTTGGCCGACCGAGTGCCACTCCAGGGTGCGTGTATGCCACCTTGGTAGGCCCGCTTACGCAAAACCTTGCACGATTATGTGGCCGATCAGCTTGGAGGATGTCTATGGCCGACCGAGTGCCACTCCAGGGTGACTGTATGTCACCTTGGTTGGCCCACTTGCGCGGAACCTCGCATGATTATGTGGCCGATCGGCTTGGGGGATATCCATGGCCGATCGAGGGCCACTCCAGGGTGATTGTATGTCACCTTGGTAAGCCCACTTGTGCGGAACCTCGCACGATTATGTGGGCGATTGGCTTGGAGGATGTCCATGGCCGACCTAGTAACACTCCAAGGTGATTGTATGTCACCTTGGTCAGCCCGCTTGTACGGAACCTCGCACGATTATGTGGCCGATCAACTTGGAGGATGTCCATAGTCGACAGAGTGCCACTCCAGGGTGATTGTATGGTACCTTGGTATGAGTGCATGCCACGCGTCATGTAATAACTGCCTTGGGTTTTGTGCGAGACTTTTTGTCTGGCCGAATGGGTCTTATAAGATGTCGAATTCATCCCATACTAGTCACTTTTTGCTTTCAAGAGAGTATTTCGAAAATTTTTAGGCGATTTACGGCGGTTTTTGACCCAAGTGATCTTCCTCTAGTTCTATTTATATGTTTTGTGTGGCTGAAATAATTTCATGTTGTAGCCGATCTGGATTTTGTGGTAGCCGCAGTCAACCAACTAATAAAGAGGATGGCCAAGATTGCAGAAGCCATGAAGAAGGCGACCGAGACGAGGGCTGAGGTGGAGCAGGCCAGGGCATCCGTAGGTAAAGGAGATTACCAAAAACTGATTTGGACCCGGTCGACGGCCAAGGTGACGCTCCGGGTGGATGGTCATGTGGCCTAGCAGGGCGGCCATGAGGTCGTTGATCTAGTGACTAGGGAGGCCTTAGCCCCGCTGTTTCCAAGTGCCTCGGGGTCGAGGTCTGTCCCGCTATCTGATGTGCATGTGCCTTCGGCTGGCCGATCTCCCATGCCTGTACATATTGACATGGACGATGAAGTCGACGAGTGTCATCGTATAATGGCGGAGGAGAGGAGGAGGAAGGGGAAGAGAAGGAAGGGGTTGGCCGCAGATGCTGAAGATGTGCTTCAGCAGAAGAAGCAGGGGGAGATTGAAGCCTTGGAGACCGTGCGCCAAATGGTCTGCCCCAACATTAGCTTGGATTTGGAGGGCCGGCGGGTGCCGAAGAAGATGAGGAAGTCGTATCTGGACGCTACCCTTCGATCGTATTTTTTGAAGACCGATGGGGAGCCCGATATGGTGAGGACTCAGGAGGTTGAAGAGACGTGGTGGCAGCTGTCAACGGCCTTTCATCCTTCTCAGTTGGATTTCATGAACACCGTTGTTCGTGGGTCTCAATATAAGATGGATGAGATCGAGGCGTTGAAGGCAAAGGACTTCGCTGACTGGTGCGATAAGACCATGCGGGACGGTGCATATGTAAGTACCCTTGTCGCCGGTAGTTTGTTTTTGGTGTTATTTGTATTCGGCCGCCTAACTTTTGTGTGTTTGTGGTGCAGTTTCTTGGTGAGGTATTTACCACCCTTCGTCATGCCAGCCAGGAGAAAGAGAAGGTGGCCGAAGAGCATCAAGCGTTGAAGGCGAAGATGGACGCCACGACCGAGAAAGAGAAGATGGCCGAGAGGTCGATACAGGCCAAGGTGGATGCTGAGCTGAAGGTGAAGGAGTTGGAGAGGCAACTGGTTGCTCAGCATGAGGCTGCCGAAGCAAAGATGGCAGAGATGGAGGCCAGAGCACAGCAAGCAGAGTCGGCCAATGTTATGCTGGCCGACCAGCTTGTCTCGACTAAGAAGGTGGGTGCCGAGGAGTACAAGGCCTCCCCGGTGCATCATCATGATCTGCAACGGTTCGGGGCCAGGAGAGGATGGGCTGTTAAACGAATCCTTCTGGCTAATACCGGTGTTGCCATCCAATTTCCTTAGTTGAAGCATCCACCTCAACTGGAGGATTATGTCGATGAAGAAGGGAACATGTCGTCGAAGGAGGAGGAGGAGGAGGATGAAGCTGACGGGCAGGCTGAGGTGCCGGGAGATGGAGATGTTGCTGAAGACCAGGGGAATGCCCCGTAGTTTTTTGTAATTTATTATGTTTGTAATTTGTTTGGCCGAATGACATTGAATTGGACGAGTATTGTTTGTTTATTGAATGATTTGTTTTTTTTTTCTATGCTTGATTGTTGCCGTGTGGATGACACGGTTTGCTTTTTCTTATAAAAGGTTGAAACCGAATGTTAAGTGAAGTAAGGTCAGTTGAAATAAAGTTCATCGTTGGGTGATCAAAATGTGAAAGGATGTTCCAAGAGAAGCCCTTGTGGAGAAAAGAGGCTTGGCTCACAGTGGGTTTAGGGTTGATTGCTTGTACAAAATGAAAAGTAAGAGGGATTGCCTCCTTGTAAATATATTCATTGATAATTACTGGTTATTCTAGGAATGTGTACAAAAAGGTTGACCGGGTGCCAAACATGTTTGTGGCCGTGGGCCTGTTTGACTTGTAGTAGAATTTCAGATGGTCCACATTCCATGGATGCGGGAGTGTCTTGCCATTCATATCTCTGAGTTAATTGGTTCCTTCTCTGCATATGCGGGAGACTGTGTAGGGTCCTTCCCAAGTAGGGGCGAATGTGCCGGCAGATCTCTCCCTGGTTGCAAGGCTGACCTTTCTTAGGACTAGATCGCCTATCTTGAAGCTCATGTGGCTGACTCTTGGCCGTTTCCCTGCATTCCTCCAGTAGGTCCAGGCTAAGAGCCAGTTGGTGATTATTTTGTTTTGGGCTGTATGAGATTACTCGATCTGATGTTTCACCGATCTCTACTAGTAAGACCGCCTCGGTGCCGAAAGCCAAGGCGAAAGGTGTTTCATTGGTGGTAGTCTTAAAGGAGGTTTTGTGGGACCATAGCACGTCATTGATAATGTCAGACCATTTTCCCTTGTCCTCGTCGAGTCTCTTCTTCAAGTTATACTTGATGCTCTTATTGACTGCTTCTACTTGTCCGTTGGACTGGGGGTGTGAGGGTGAAGCAAAAAGGAGCTTGATGTCGTAGGTCTCACAAAAAGCCCTGAAGCGATTGCAATCAAATTGCTTCCCATTATCAGTGACGATTGTGTAGGGGATCCCAAAGCGACAGATGATGTGTTGGTAGACGAAATGCTCGATCTGGGTTGCTGTGATGGTTGCTAATGGTTTTGCTTTGGCCCATTTGGTGAAGTAGTCTACTGCGACGACTGCATAGTTGACCTTTCCCCTTCCCTCAGGCATTTGACTTATCAGATCGAGTCCCCATTGGGAGAATGGCCATGGACTGAACATAAACGTGAGGGGCTCGGCTGGGAGGTAAGGGATTTGTGCGTGTCGCTGGCACTTGTCGCATTTTTGTGTGAGTTCAAAGGCGTCGGAGAGCATGGTGGGCCAATAGTATCCCTGTCTGAAGGCTTTATGTGCCAAGGTGCGTGCTCCAGAGTGATCTCCGCAAATGCCCTCGTGCATTTCCCTGAGGATGTAATCGCCCATATCTGGTGTTAGGCATTTCAATAGGGGGGTTGTGAAGTCGCGCTTGTAGAGATGGTCGTGCTGGATGGTGTACCGAGCTAATTGTCTCTTGATTTTCTTGGCCTCCATCCTGGCATCTGGGAGAGTGCCGTCTCGGAGGTAGGCCTTGATGGGATCCATCCAGGTCGGGCTGGTGTTGATGGTGTATATTGGTTGTCGCCTCGTGCTGGGTACATGTTGGACTTCCACAAGTACCTGTCGCTGTTCCTTTTCATCCAGGGAGGATGCGAGTCGTGCCAGGGCATCGACATGGCTGTTCTCTCATCTTGGGATTTTGTTTATTTCGTAAGCCGAGAAGCTTTGAAGGAGTTGTTTTTCCAGGGCCAAGTATAGTGACATGGACAGGTCCTTGGCCTCAAAGTCATTGTTGATTTGGCTGAGCACCAATTGCGAATCTCTATAGATTCTTAACTAGTTGGCCTCAAGGTCTTTGGCTAAGCGTAGGCCTGCCAACAGTGCTTCATATTCGGCCTCGTTGTTGGAAGCTTTGAAACTGAAGCGTAGGGCGTATTCTAGCTTGACTAGTTCTGGGGAAGTGAGAACTAACCCTGCCCCTGACCCACTGTGGAAAGCTGATCCATCCATGTATAGTGCCCAGCATGGGCGTTGTAAGTCGATCGGGGGTGCCTTGGTGGATCTCTGGGTTTCTTTGGTGGTGGGTGCTTGCAGAGGGTTGCCTCCGATGGTATGCATTGTGTAGATTTATACGAGTATTCAGCTATGAAGTCCACCACTGCTTGTCCCTTCTCAGCTGTCCTGGCCACATAGGATATGTCGAACTCGCTTAGCTCAGTTGCCCATTTGGTGAGATGGTTAGAGATTTCTGGCTTATGCAAAACTTGTCTCAAAGGCTTGTTGGTGATGATCTTGATCTCATGTGCCTGGAAGTATGGTCGGAGCCTCCGGGTTGTGACTACAAGGGCTAAGGCAAGTTTTTCTAGGTCGGGGTACCGTGTCTCCGCATCTTGAAATGCTTTGCTGACATAATATACGGGATGCTCCACCCCGTCTAGTCATGTGATGAGAACAGAGCTGACGGTCAAGACCGATACGGATAAGTAGATAAAGAGTGGCTCACCATTTTCTGGTCTGGCTAGCAATGGTGCTCTGCCCATATATTGTTTTAGCTCATCGAATGCCTTGGTGCACTCCTCTGTCCAATCGATGTGTTTGCCTTTGCCTTTGAGGGCTTTGAAAAATGGGGCGCATATGTCGGTTGCTTTGGAAATGAGCGCATGAGAGCTGCCACCTGTCCTGTTAGGCGTTGAATTTCTTTGTGATTTTGTGGAGCCTGCATGTCAAGGATTGCCTTGATTTTCTTAGGATTTTCCTTTATCCCCCTTTGGTTGATCATGTAGCCCAAGAATTTACCAGATCCCACCCCGAAGACGCATTTTGTGGGATTTAGGCGCATCTTGTACTCCTTGAGGACGTTAAACATTTTGGCTAGGTTGGGAGTGTGCTCCTCGGCCATTTTACTCTTGACGAGCATGTCGTCGACGTAGACTTCCATCATTTTTCCGATTTGATCGGCGAACATGAAGTTTACCAGCCTTTGGTATGTAGCCCCTGCATTTTTTAGGCTGAAAGGCATAACATTGTAGCAGTAGATACCTAAGTTAGTTCTAAAGCTCGTATGGATTTGATCACCTGGATTCATGAGGATTTCGTTGTAACCGGAGTATGCATCCATGAAGCTGAGTAACTTGTGTTTTGCGGTGGCATCGACGAGCATGTTGATCTTAGGCAGTGGAAAGCTGTCCTTGGGACATGCCTTGTTGAGATCGGTGAAGTCGATGCACATGCGCCAAGATCTGGATGGTTTCTTGAAAAGTACCACATTTGCTACCCAAGCGGCATAAATGGCCTTCCAGATGAAGTGTATTGTGCTCAACTTTGTGATTTCGGCATGCATGGCCTACTGTCGTTCGGTGTCATGACTACGCTGCTTCTGGGTAACCGACCGAAATGATGGGTCGATGGTGAGCCGATGGCAGATCGCATTCGTGGAGATGCCAGGCATGTCCGCGTAAGACCATGCGAAGACCTCGGCATTTGCTTTCAAAAATTTGACGAGGGCTGCTCGTATGTAGGGCTTCAGTTTCGACCCGATCCAGACCGTGCGATCTTTGTGTAAATCAAAAAGAGGTATTGCCTCTGTCTCTTCCACAGGTTCTGCTTGTGGCATATTCGTAACGTGTCGTGGATCTTCCAGGGGGCTATCTTGGAATTCTTGCATGAGTTCAGGATGGATGGGGTCGTCCCCTAGGGCAGTTTCAGCGACGGATAGGGTTTCTGTGTGATCCGGCCAATCTTTCATGCTTATCTTAGTTAAGGCCGTGTCGTAGCATGTTCACCCAGAGAGTTGATCTTCTCTTACCTGTCCTGTTCCCATGGGAGTTGGGAATTTCATTAAAAGTAGGTGGGTTGCCATGATAGCTTTCATTTGGTTGAGCAGTCCTTGTCCAAGTATGGCGTTGTAGGCCGTGGGGCAGTCTACCATTAGGAAGGTTGTGATAGCCGTAGCGATTGTTGGGGTGTTGCCCATAGATACTGGTAGAGAAATGATGCCCCTAGGTAAGACCGAGTCCCCGAAGAAGCCGAGGAGGAGTGTGACCTTGTGGTCGAGCTCCTTCTCGTCGATGCACATATGCTTGAAAGCGTCCCAGAATAGTACATTGACCGAGCTCCCGGTGTCAATGAGTATTCTCCCTATGTCATACTCGGAGATTTGGGCTCAGATGATGAAAGGGTCGTCGTGCAGGAACACGATGCTTTTCTCCTCTTCATCCGAGAATGTGATGGGTGGCCATCCACTTTTTGCCACCTTGGTTGATCTCCCAGAGCCGATGTTGAGGATTTGGTGGCTAGCCCGGGTTGCAGGAAGGAAGCCCTTTTTTCCTCGGTTGGAGGTGATGGAGGAGGATAGGAAGGGTCCGCCACTGATGGTATTAATTTGCTGAAGCGCTATTGGTAAGAGGGATGCTACAGAAACTGATTGAGTCTGCCTTCACGTACCATCTGCTCGATAATGTCTTTGAAAGCAATGCATTCTTCGATTGTGTGGCCATTGTACTTGTGGTACTAGCAGAAGGCTTCTTTGTTGTGGGTGGGGCGATAGCTGGGGTTCCTTAGCTTGGCTTTGGTGATTATGCTTTCCACGTTAAGTAGAACATGGTCTAAGGGAGTGTTCAAGATAGTGTATGTTTCAAATCGGCTTCGTGGTCCAGAGTTGTCACCTACTACGTTTCGTGCCTCCTAGTGATGTCTGTCACCCTGCTTGAATCTTCTGCTATTGTAATTTGATCGGCCCCTCTTGCCCTGATGATGTCCATCATAGGTAAGTTTTCTCTTTCCTTGTTGGGATTGATGTGAGTCGTGATTGTAGCTACCGGGGGTATGGCCGATCCTCCCTTGGCTATTGTTCCCGGAGGGTGTTGAGTACGAGGATGTCCTGGTCTCCTTGGTGGGGGTGTGGAAGAATTCTGCCTTGGCGTGGATTACCGCCCTCCGCATGATTTCATTGTAATCCTTTCAGTCCTCCGTGTGGGTTGCATACTTGAAAGTTGACTCCTTTAGGCCGCTTCGGAAAGCGTTGAATGCAGCCTTGTCATCGATGTCCCGGCAACGGGAGTATTCGAGGCTGAACCTGGAGGCGTATTTCTGAAGTGTTTCGTCCTCTTCCTGTTTAAGAGAGAATAGGTCCTCTGTGGAGACCAGTCTATCCGTCTGGATCATGAATTGATTGAGAAAGGTTGTCTAAAGTTCATCGAAGGAGTCGATGGTATTGGGGGCTAGGCGGTAGAACCAAGTGAGAGTTGCGTCGGTGAGAGTGAAGCTGAAGATCAGGCATTGGACCTCGTCTATCACGTTTTTGTATCCAAGGACGGAGACATAGTTGTTTAGATGGGTGACAGGGTCCCCCTTTCCCATGTAGGGAGCTATCTTTAAGGGTTTTACCTCGGTCCTTCGTCTTGACCGAATGATTCAGTTGGTAAAAGGACCGGTGCTAGCTTTTCCCCAAGCCAGAGCCTTGCCTTTTTCTTTCTCTGCCTCAAGGTTGTTCACCCATCGTAGGAGGTTTTCTACCAGGGCATTACCTTGTGGAGGTAGGGGCGGATTTGGCTGGCGCTCATCTTGATCGTCACCTCTCGCTCGGTGATCCCGATTTCTTCTTCGAACGTGGGAGTAACTCCCTACGGTTGAGCCGGTCACGTTTTGAGTTTCCCGGTCGCTTGCCCTTGGCTGTTGTTCGGGACCTCTAGTCCCTTGATCCTCTTGGTTATGAGCCATACCAGAGGCGTGCGCCATAGTTTGCCAGCTTGCCGCAGTTAAGATGGGCAGGGGGGGTTTCCCGTTGCCCTGAGGTCCGATGTAGCGTAAGTCAGGCAGAGGGGCTCTAACTAAATTTGTCGATCGTCTAGCAGTTGCTGAGCATCTCAGTAGATTCTCGGTTAAGAGGGTATGTCGCCGTTTTGTGGCTGGATGAGTAATCGGCTTCCGGATGAGCTAGGGTGAACCCTAGCTTGCAACCTCTTGTGTTTATCTGAGGGAATTTGTTCGAGGACAAAATTGATCGTCCTAGATGCGTTTGGTTGCGGCATGGTCGGCATGCATAGGGTCGACTGGTCCTTTGTCTCGCGTCCCTTTACGCTGGGACAACCTTACAAGGGAAAGTGTGCTCTCATACTGTTCTAACAGGACCTGATTCTTGGCATCTATCTTGGCGTTGTGAGCCCTGAGCTCTGCCACTTCTCGTTGGGGATCATCCAACGTCTGCCTTAGCATATCTGGGATGTTGTCCCTAGAGCTCCTTTGCATGAAGGGGGTGTTGTTGAGTTCTCCTTCGTCTTGATCGCCCGACATGATTCCGGAGGGTGTTGGGACGGCCTCTGTGGTAAGTAAGTTCGTGGGAGGTTGTTATAGATTCCCACAGACGGCGCCAAACTGTTGATGCATAAAATGGACCAACTTAGAATTGTCCTTTCGAGTTCGCTTCACTCACTCTTCCTGGGGGTAGGGAGACCTGCAAAGGGAAAGTAGAAGTAAAGGAGCACCGGTGGGGTGCCGACCTAGTAGTCTCTGATGCTTAAGTTAGTTAAATGTTGAGGAATTTAGGCAGTACGAGGGCAAAGATGTCATTATCTTCTTTAGGGGAGGTGCCCTTGTATTTATAGTGGCATTAAATGTTGTTGGTGGAGTATTTCGATGTGGGATAAATGTCCCTATCGCTGACGCGTGTCCTAGTGGTACCGAGCTTCATGGCCGTGTTGACACGGTCGGCCGTAGGGTAAGCCGAAGGGTAGGCCGACCAGATCTGGTCGGCCTAGTCGATTTTTGTCTTTTGCCCAGGGCTGTGTTGGTGGGGTGCACTTGGTGTTTGTAGATTTACATTGTTGTGCTTTCTGTTGAGCCGATGCCAAGTATGGTTCTGGAGGGCTTTGGTTGGCTTTGACCAGGTTGATCAAATTAGGTACAAACACTGATAATTAAAATGGTGCATGTTAGATCTTGGAGAAATAGCAAGGACAGATATTGTGTATTAAACCTTACAGACATTATGTATTAAGCCTCATGAAGATTCTATTTATATCTAAATTTGAATCGCACCAAAATTATTACGTTCATGGAAGGAATCCATTGGAATAGTTTAAATGGAGTTCCATGGATAATCAACTCTGGAAAGGTAGAGTTTTAGTATGATAAAATATGATATTCATCAAAATGAAGAAACAAGTTTAATAAATAATATATATTCTTCTCCAATTCTTTCTTTTCTTACGATAAGAAAATAAAATCTCGATTTTTCTATTTTTCAAAAAATAAAAAAATAGATAGACATTTCTCTTCGTCTCAGGTTGACGGATCTTTTTAATTGAAAGATCCCCTGTTAGATAGTACACATTCCAGTTGACCAACTAATTCTAATTGTTTTGTTGTGAAGCAAAGATATCCACAAGGTGGTTCGTCTTATTCTGATATTCACGACCAAGAAGTATTGGATTTATGTGCCAACCGACGTCTATTATTGAATTCAACCGACTCGATAGTACTCATTTTGGGAATGTCCACTGCCAAAGTTGCTGAATGGGTAAGTCGCCAATCTCTAAAACGGACATGTAATGTACTTTATCTTTTTACCCAAGAAAAAAACTATTAGACAAAAACAACTTAGAAGCTCCAAAAACCGTTATTAACAAATGAATTAATTATATATTAGTCCATTTTTTATAACTAAAATTTAAAGTAGTCAATTTATTGATGACTCAGATTCTACACATATTATTTTTTTTCTTTTTTAATATTAATTTTTTCATCCAATATTACCCTTATAATTTAAATTCTTATTATCTTGTTGTTGTTGTTTTTTTACAAGAATTTCATATTATCTCAACTACTTTATTTTTATAGAATTATTTGAGAAGTGTTCGAATTTGAAAAGGATTAAGTCTTCTTCTCTGCAAATAGAAAACATATAATCGTAGTAGGAAAAGTGTAAGACATATAATAGTACGTATAAAAATAAAATACCTATACAAAAGTTTCATGTAAAAAGCCTATTAGGTAGTTAATAATAATAAGGTATAGGTAATATACATTCGATGAAATTATAATTTTGTATATAGTTATATATAGTTAGAATTTAAATTTGAATTTACATATACCTATTACTTAGCCATAGGTAAATTGGTAGGGTAAATTAAGTATATATAAGTAAATTAAACAATTCAAATTTAAAAAATCAGAAAGAGGATGAAAACATAACCAAGAAGACAAATTTCACTTGTGAACAAAATCAAACAATTCAAATTTAAATAAAATAGAGGTCGAAGGTGCTACCTTCTTCGGAGAAAAAACGCCGGAAAAACCTACGAGTTTCAATAAACCTGGGAAAAAAAATCAAATTTGAATTTTAGACATGAATAACCGATTTCGTCATAAATTTCACAAGAACGGGTAATTTATATTTATAGTCTAACCTCATATATGAACCTCCATCGTCATCATCTCTGACCGAGGATATGATCAAATGCAAATTTCAAATTTTGAACAATCAGGTAAGACAACTCTTCAAAATTCAAAATTGATGACACATGTGTATGTAAAACCCTAAAATGATGTGATTTTGTACGCTCATAATATATAGGACTTAAATGGCATGGCTTGTAAATTTTTTAAAAACACAGGACTAACAAAATGACATTTATTGAACAAAAATCAAAATCTTACGTGAATCTATAGTTATTGTACATATTTACTGTAATGGACTACTTTATATATTGAACTCTAAAAAAAGACCTATATATAATGGACAATACTTGCATCCCACCATGGTGGGATGCCCTCGTACCACCCTTTCGATTTATCAAATTGTCTTTGTACATATATCATAATCGGAACCGTTGATTCTCTAAATCATCATGTTAAAATCATCTCTGTAAAAAATCAGTAAGATTGGAGGTAGTTTAGTTATTCATATTTATCAACTAAATGAACGATTCTCCATAAGGATTCTAATTCTTACCAAAACCGTTGATTTATTTGATACATGTGAATGACTAAACGACCTCAAATCTTGTTAATGTTTTACGGGGATGATCTTGACATAATGATTTAGAGAATGAACGATTCCGATTATAATATATGTCAATATGTAATTAGTTCATATAAAATAAATGGTATAAGGACATTCCACCAGAGTGGGATGCAACTATTGCCGATCAAAAATAATTAAGCAAAAATAAAAATTGAGTCCAATGGCTCGGAAAAGCGCCTGAAAATTACATTTCCATTTTTTTACTACTGTTTGGATTCTTTTGTTTTCTTATGGTGTTTGTTTTAATCTTTAAATTGTGTATTCAAAATTAATATTAGAATATTTAATGCTATAGTTAACCATAGTCGAATCAAGGGGAGAGTTTCGGAGAATGAAGGTGGTCTAACGGTCACCAAGTGACGACAAGGTTAAGTGGGGAGTGGACGGTCACGAAGGGATAAGATGGATCATTTTGGGAGTTGCACTGGAAAGCTCCTTCGTGCGAGTCGAGAAGGCCCGTGGCCCTCACTCAGTCACTGGACACCTCTCTCATAATCAAGTCCCATGGGCCCCACTGTCACTGTCGTTATGGGATAGGACGCTTGATTCTGGATCAGATGTGGCCGGAGGTTTCTAGCGTATTCATTGGGATCACACTACATATACACTCACTCCCTGAAATCGATTGATCATTCTCGTTTCTTCAGCTACACAGACAAAAGAAACACAAGAGAGAAAAATATTTAAGGCATTTCAATGGCTCCGGTACCATCTGCAACAACAAACAGTAGCCCAGTGTTCTCCGAGGTTGAGATGGCTGCTGACCCGTCCGCAACCACCATCAGAGCCACCGTCGTCCAAGCCTCCACTGTCTTCTACGACACCCCTGCCACTCTAGGTCCTCTCTCTAAGCATCTTGATTAACTCTGTTTACTTCCTTCTCAAAGAAAAAAAAAAACTCTGTTTACTTCTTAATTAGCACTGTCGGTCAGCGTTTGTGTTATTTTCCCAATTCCCAATTTCAATCAAATTTTTTTTTTTCTATTTTGGGTTTCTTATGCTTATTGTTTCACTATTTCAAGTTGTTAATGCTCTTAATCCTGTGAAAAATAAAAGTTTGTTTTTTTCTATTTTGGGTTTCTTCAGCTTATTGTTTCTCTATTTCAAGTAAGTTGTTAATGATCTCTATCCTGTGAAAAATAGAAGTAAGATTTTTTTCTATTTTGGGTTTCTTCAGCTTATTATTTCACTATTTCAAGTAAGTTGTTAATGCTCTTAATCCTGTGAAAAATAAAATTAAAGCCTTTTCTAAGTTTAAAATTACTTAGCAGAATAGTATGACTCGATGCTGCATGATCAAAATTGTTACTTTTTATGAGTTTATGGGTTTTTAGGGAAAAGGGGCGAGGTAGCAGAAAATGAGATTTTGGATATCATTCTTGGCTTCTGAATCTATTGAACTTAGAGATTTCCATTCTTCAATCTCGGTTTTTGTAAAATGCAAATGAAATTGCATGCTTACAAGCTGAAATTGCTGAAGTATAATTTTTCAGATGTTATTTTCATTATTCGAGTCCTGAATATATTGGACAAAAAACTTGGGGATTATGATTTTCACCTAACCCACCTGAGCTGCATTCATATTTCTTGGTTAAATTGAAGATTGTTTATAATTTGGTGGTTCTCATTTCTGATTGTATTCACAGATAAGGCTGAGAGATTGGTGGCTGAAGCAGCTGGGCATGGTGCCCAGCTAGTTGTGTTTCCCGAAGCATTTGTGGGTGGTTATCCGCTAGGGTCAAACTTTTCTTTTTTCACTGGGGCCACAATAACTAGCGAGAAAGAAGAGCTTTTGATTTTTTCGATGGACAGGGAGAAAGAAGAGTTCAGAAAGTACCATGCTTCAGCAATTAATGTACCTGGTAAAACTACTTTGTTCTTTTCTTTTTTGATGATTTTAGTCATTGGTTATGAATAAGAAACTGAAATGAATTAAATTCATTAGAATGCACAGTGTGATTGAGTGTTGTAGTGAAATGCATAGCGTACAATGACATGTGGTTAAACTTCGAATTCAACAATTAGGTGCAGTAAGCTCTTCGCTTCATTGAATTGAGGAAAATTAACTTATGTTGTGGTGCATTAAACTGCAATGGGTGTGGAAAAATCCAACTGTTGGTAGCTATAAGTTCTTTTCTTAACGAAGTGAAGAGCAGAAGCTGCAAATTCTTCATTAGTTTAACTGTTTTCAATAACTAATGCAGGTCCTGAAGTTGATCGATTGGCAGCAATTGCTGGAAAGTATAAGGTATTCTTGGTAATGGGTGTGGTGGAGAAAGAGGGATATACACTCTATTGCACTGTTCTGTTTTTCAGTTCTCAAGGTTTCTATTTGGGAAAGCACCGGAAAGTGATGCCCACATTATCGGAGCGACTTGTTTGGGGATGCGGAGATGGGTCCACAATTCCTGTGTTAGAGACTTCGATTGGAAAAATCGGTGCTGCCATTTGTTGGGAAAACAGGATGCCACTTCTAAGGACAGCAATGTATGCTAAAGGTTAGTTATTGTCCAGGAAACTATGCTGACTCACTTTCTAAATACTCTATTGTTCTTTTAATCTGAGTATGCAATTTTTTTGTTCTTTCTTGTTTGCAAATTCAAATTTTGATCCTTTAGTTCAATGTGATATGAGTAGGCTGTTCATGGGTTACTTAGCATCTCCTTTTCACAATTTACTTATCTGCTTTTTCCCCGCTTTGCGTTCTTCCAGCTGCCATTCTTTACCATGAAAGTTTGAGTTCAATATGTAGTGTCAAATATATATAGGTTGAAGGATCATTTTGCTAACTCTGGATTGTTTAACCGGTTCAGTTGCTAAGTTCCTGTTCGATGTGTGGATTATGTTGCCTTTCAGAATGGACTCAAATTAAATGTGTTCTTAGTTCTGCGTTTGAAATGATTATCTTTACCGGTGATTTGATGCAGCATGCTTTGTTGTGTGTAGGCATTGAATTATATTGCGCTCCTACAACTGATACCAGTGATGGATGGCAATCATCAATGATTCATATTGCTTTAGAGGGCGGGTGTTTTGTCTTATCAGCCAATCAATTCTGTCGAAGGAAAGACTACCCTCCTTCTACAGAATATCTACTTTCAAACAAAGAAGAGGAACTTAGTCCAGATTCTGTTGTTCTTCGCGGAGGCAGTGTCATTGTATCACCAGCCGGGACTGTTCTTGCTGGACCCAATTTCGAGGGGGAGGCACTCCTCTCGGCGGATCTTGGTAAGCCACCTGTTATCTACTGCTCTCCTAGCATCAATTGAGCATCTTTATAGAATTGAGCTTCTTACTTAATAGAATAGAGTTTAGGCTTTGTTACTGATCAAATGGTGCATATATGTAGATCTTGGAGAAATAGCAAGGGCGAAATATGATTTTGATGTTGTTGGACACTATTCACGGCCGGAAGTGCTTAGCTTGGTTGTGAACGACCATCAAACAAGTCCAGTTACTTTCAAATCTGCCGCCCAGCAAAGACTGAGGTCCAATCTTCACCAGCTCTGCATCTGATGAGGTTCGCCAAAAGTAGGCTTGTTCGATGTTAATTAGACGACTACTTGTTGATGTATGTCCTTTGAAATCTGGGTTTGTATATGTTGTCTGTTGGTTAATAATCGCATGACCATTTGTGGCTGTATGATGTTGTTGTATTTCCTCTGTAGACCAGGCATACTATTACCCTGGTGTATCATGTATGTTTTTAGATGTGAGTCGTTCTTATTGGTACCAAACTCGAGTGAAGTAAATAAGGTTTTGTACTCTGGTTAAAATAAGACACGAGTAAAATTAATGGTGAACTACTGTCAATCTCTGGTTTTGTTCTATTATTTGTGCTTGCTAATTTGTTATTAGGTCATAATTTCTAAACACTAAATTTGTCATTTGAAAAAAGACTTTCGACAATCTTCTTCTATAATTATAATTGAATACGCCCGTCCATATTTATTTAGGGTTTTAGGGTTTAGGGGACAACTTGCTTGGTCATGCCAAGTTGTTGTCCATATTTATTTAGGGTTTTAGGGTTTAGGGGACAACTTGCTTGTTCATGCCAAGTTGTTTTCGAAGGATTGTTTGACAATAATCTTAGGAGGCCAATATTGCTGATGATGGCATCAACAAATATATTCTTCGTACAAATAAAAATCAATCTTATTAGACTTAAATTTTTGCCCCTCCTTCACTATTTCACCCTATTGGATTGTTGTCAATGGTGGTGACCTAGAAGCTCACCCTCTTCTCATTCTCTTGCTCAATTGGGAGATATTAATGAATTCAATCTCCTCTATTTATAGGTTGTTATCAAATTAATCTTGAATCGACTTAGTCAATATCTCAATTCTCGTATTTCGACACTTGATGAATCGAAACTACTATAAATATCTCTAAGGATAATGCTTCTATCTCACTCTGGTGGTATCTCTTCGTACCACTTATTCAATTTATCTAATTGTTGTTGTACATATATCGTAATAGAATCCGTTCAACTCCTAAATCATCATTTCAAGATCATTCGCACACAAAAATTAACAAAATTGGATATCATTAAATCATTCATATTTCTTAATCAAATGGACAGTTCGCTATGAGGATTTTAATTGTTATTAAACTCGTTGATTTATTTGATACATACGAATGACTAAATGACCTATATTCTTGTTATTTTTAAAAAGATGATCTTGAAATAATATCTCAGAGAATAAACGGTTCATATTATAATATGTGTATACATAATTTTATAAATAAAAAATATGGTATAAGAAAATATCTCAACTTCACATGTTTGTATGAATGGATGTCTGCGTTTTCAGTTATGCAATGTTTATATAATGATTGTTACCATGAAGGCAGGTAACCACGTGTGAACATATAGAACTTGGAGATTCATTTGATACATACGAATGATTAAATAATCTATATGTTTGTTATTTTTAAAAAGATGATCTTGAAATAATATCTCAGAGAATAAACAGTTCAAATTATAATATGTGTACACATAATTTTATAAATAAAAAATATGATATAAGAAAATACCAATAAAATGAGATGTAAATATTTCGACAACTTACCTATTAAAATTTGGATTACCCTCATCGGGTACCGACAAGATTCCAGCTTTAATAATCCAATAACCAAAAAGGTAATTTACCAATAAAGAAAAAATACACGTTGACAGCTAGCAACTCCCATTATTTTGAAAAGTAGACTTGTCAACTTGAGATAATTGCATTGGGGCAGGGATGGCAAAAATACCCCATGAGCTTGGGTGCCCATGGATAGTAGCTATATGGGCATAATTTTTAACCGATAAAAATTACGCATCATCAATTAGGGCAGGGCAAGAGTTTACCATTACTTAATAGATAAAATGAAAGAGAAAAGAAAAAGTAAAATTGTATTGATATCTATTACTTAATAGGTATAATTTGGGTAAACCCTTAAAAGTTAGAGAATAGATGTAGATGGTATAATACTCAAACAAATCCATTTGGCCATCCGTACATTGGGGATACAAATGTGCAGTCCGGGGAGCCCCCATGGCCCTCCACTCTCAGTGTCTC
This sequence comes from Oemleria cerasiformis, assembly GCA_037349345.1. Lineage (NCBI taxonomy): Eukaryota > Viridiplantae > Streptophyta > Magnoliopsida > Rosales > Rosaceae > Oemleria > Oemleria cerasiformis. Next base: position 10,990,024 of record JAZGTL010000009.1, on the reverse strand, counting down.
TGGGAAAACATTGATTTTGGACCGGACGTACAGCGAGTGGTGCCAAGTCTGGTGGTCCTCAATCTCACTTTCATGAGTCATGAATCATGATGGTATGGGACGGTTCATTTTATGCATCGGCGTTTCCCTACACATCCAGTCTCCAATTCAAATTGATTCATCCTTGTCGTTTCTTCAATGGCTCTGGAATCTTCTGAGGTTGAGATGGCTGCTGACTCCTCCCCAACCACCGTCCGAGCCGCCGTTGTCCAAGCCTCCACTGTCTTCTACGACACCCCTGCCACTCTAGGTCCTCTCTCTCAGCCCCTTAATTAACAATTTTTGCATCTTAATTTGCACTTCAGGATTGGTTTTATTTTCCCAATTCCCAATTTCAATCAACAATTTTTTTTTTTTTCGGTTTTGGGTTTTTTCAGTTCATTGTTTCACTATTTCAATTTCCAGCTAATTTGTAAATGCGGCTAATCCTTTTAAAAATAAAATCGAAGCCCTTTTTTTAGTTTAATCGCTGGGCAAATTAGTATGATCCATTTTTTGATGAGGTTATGGGTTGTTTAGGAAGATAAGATTTTAAGAGGCAAGGGGCGAGGAAGCAGAGAGTGAGCTTTTGTTATTATAATATATTGTTTTAGCCTTTTTCGGGTTCAGGTAGCTTTGCTATCTTTTTCGATATAATTTTTGGAGATATATTTCTGCTGCCACTGGACTGTTCTTTTACCTAGTGTTATCAAATGTTGTAAACCACATGGGCTTGCTACACGTTCGCCTATATGTTTTGGTCCGAGGAATCCTTTATCAGACTAATGCAATTATGGTGCTTTCTCAATCTGACCTATTTGTGAAGGAAAATGGATGATTGCAAGCTGAAATTTTTTAAGTGTAATTTGTGAGATGTTGTTTTTTCTTTATTTGAATCTTAACTATATTGGAAAATAAGCTTTGGGATTATTATTTTCATCTACTCCACCTTAAGTGGATCCATGTTTCTTAGTTACCTTGAAGATTTTTGTAGTTTGTTGGCTCTCATTTCTGATTGTATTCACAGATAAGGCTGAGAGATTGGTGGCTGAAGCAGCCGGGAATGGTGCCCAGCTAGTTGTGTTTCCAGAAGCATTTGTTGGTGGTTATGCACTTGGGGTAAATTTTTCTTTTCTCAGTGGGACAACTAGGGAGAACAAAGAGTTCAGAAAGTACCATGCTTCAGCAATTAATGTACCTGGTAAAATTACTCTATTCTTTTCTCTTTTAATGATTGGTTATGAATAAGAAACTGAAATGAATTATATTCATTAGAACGCAGAGTGTGATTGAGTGGTGTAGGGAAATGTAAAGGGTGCAATGCATGCAAAATGGTATAAGCTCGGTTGTGAATAAGAAACTGAAATGAATTATATTCATTAGAACGCACAGTGTGATTGAGTGGTGTAGGGAAATGCAAAGGGTGCAATGCATGCAAAATAGTATAAACTCTTTGCTTTATTCAATCGAAGAAAATTATGTTTTGTTGTGGTGAATACTGCAATGGGTATAGTAAAATGTTAGTTTATGGTTCAACTTGACATGCAACTGTTGGTAGCTAGCTATAAGTTATTTATTTAATGAAGTGAAGAGAATCAAGTTGTGTTCGTTTCAATTATTGAAGTGAATAAATGGACGCATTGATTACTCAAAGAGGCTGTAAAGTCTTCATTAGTTTAACTGTTTTTATTAACTACTGCAGGCCCTGAAGTTGATAGATTGGCAGCAATGGCTGGAAAGAATAAGGTATTCTTGGTAATGGGTGTGGTAGAGAGAGATGGATATACACTTTATTGCTGTGTTCTGTTTTTCAACTCTCAAGGTTGCTATTTGGGAAAGCACCGAAAACTCATGCCCACATTATCAGAGCGAGTCGTTTGGGGATTTGGCGACGGGTCCACAATTCCTGTGTTAGAGACTCCGATTGGAAAAATTGGTGCTGCCATTTGTTGGGAAAATAGGATGCCACTTCTAAGGACAACATTGTATGCTAAAGGTTAGTTAATTGTCCAGAAACCTATTCCAACTCACTTTCTAATTACTTTAATGTTCTTCTAATCTGGTTTTGCAATACTTTAATGTTCTTCTAATCTGGTTGTGCAATACTTTAATTTTCTTCTAATCTGGTTGTGCAATTCTTTCTCCTTTCTTATTGTTTTCAAGTTCAAATTTGGATCATTTATTTCAAATTTATATGAGTAGGAGATGGCTGTTCATGGGTGGCACTTAGCATCTCCTCCTATCAGTTTGCTTATCTGCTATATCCCGCTTTTGACTGCATTCTTCCAGCTGCTATTCTTTACCATGAAAGCTGGGTTCAATAAGTAGTGTTAATTTTTTATTGAGGTTGAAGGATTATTTTGCTAACTCTGGGTCATTGAATTGAGTCTGTTGCTTAGTTCCTGTGTGAAGTGTGGATTATGTTGCTTTTCAGTTGGGCAAAAATTAAAATTAGAACCAGAAGGGTCTGCCAACATTTGTGGCATAATTATATTTTATTTATTTACTTTTTGCAACTTGCCATTTGACAGACAATCCAATACATGATTGTTTTTTTCCATCTTATTTCTTTAGAATTTAATGAATGGGTCTGTAAGTTTTTTTAGTTGAAAATCATTTTCTACTTAATGTTGACATGACTGTCTATACATCTGTATGGTAGGAACAATATTTTTGTTTCTGAATTTCAAATGTGTTGTTCGTTCTGCTTTTGACACGACAATTTTTAGTATGTGATTTGACGCAGCATGCTTTGTTGTGTGTAGGCGTTGAAATATATTGCGCTCCCACAGCTGATTCCAGTGATATATGGCAATCATCAATGATTCATATTGCTATAGAGGGTGGGTGTTTTGTCTTATCCGCCAATCAATTCTGTCGAAGGAAAGACTACCCTCCTACTGGAGAATATATACTTGCTGGCAGAGAAGAGGGACTTAATCCAGATACTGTTATTCTTCGTGGTGGGAGTGTCATTATATCACCGTCTGGGACTATTCTCGCTGGACCCAATTTTGAGGGGGAGGGATTCCTCACGGCAGATCTTGGTAAGCCATTTGTTATATACTGCTCTCGTAACATCAATTGAGCATCTATATTTCAAGGTGAATGCTAAGTTAATGTTGAGTTAAGTTACACCTACCTCATCTGAGGTTTAGTGGATATTAGAGAAACTTAAACTTCGATTGAATTTGCAAGAGCCTCTGTACTCTATTCAGAAATTAAAAAAAGCCTCACCTAGGGTAGATTTTAAAATAACTTCAATGCTATATCTATAACTTTTTATTATAGTCATGTGAACAAACCTAGCTGAAGGCTTCAGCTCAAATTGGACATGCTTTGATAAATAAATAATAAAATGTAACAACAAGAACATAATAAATTGATAAAAGATAAGCAACAATTTTATTTACAAATTACTTTGTTCTTTGTTTTAAAGCCTTTACACCCAGAAAAAAAACATAGTTTCAAGTCTTACAATTAGAAGTCATGTCAAAGTTTCAAGCCTCTACAATTCAAGCCTTTGAATTGTATTTTCTTGAGTCAAGCTGGAAGGAGCCGAGAAATTAGTCGAACACGACATTTACTTACGATGTGTCAACTGATTTACAGGCTTAATTATCAACATTTCTCGCGTGATGAGAAGCCTATTGTAGAATATGAATTTTTTCTAGAATTAAAAATGGCCAGGAAGCTTAATAAAGTTTGAAAGTTAGAGGGATGTTTCTGTATTTCACTACACTTAAAGAAAGGTTGGTAGGTTGGTATAATTTACTTATAACTGGCTGATCTAGGCTCTCTGTTGTTATATGTATGGTCTGAAGCAATATTGTTTAACCCATAATACAATTTGATTCATTCTCTTTGATACGCACGTTGATTTCATAGATAAATTATAGACAGAAGTTAACCAAATTCCTATACCTATCGAAAGCCTCCTAAATTGGAACCTGTAAAACCAAGCATTTGAACAATAAAAAGTGGTATGGAAAAAGATATTTCGTAAAACTATCCGTACTTGTCTGTGGAGTTACTTGTCTGTGGAGTTTTTGTTCTTTTGCTTAATAGAACTGAGCATTAATTTTGTTACTGATCAAACGGTGCATATATGTAGATCTTGGAGAAATAGCACGGGCCAAATATGAATTTGATGTGGTTGGACATTATTCACGGTCGGAAGTGCTTAGCTTGGTTGTGAACGACCAAGAAACAAAACCAGTTACTTTCACATCTGCCCAGTAAGTAAATTACAATTAGTCTTCACCAGCTCTTCATCTGACGTGGGTTCGTGAGTTTCGCAAAATGTAGGCCTGTTTGCAAATAAATTTAGTTACTTGTAGAAGATGTATGATGTGGTATGTCCTTTGAAGCCAGGTCTTTACTGGATTTGGTATATGTTGCCTTTTTGTTAATAATTGGATTATTGTTATGTGGTTATATGTGATCAGTCGTTATTTATGCATCATTTTGAGGTCTTTATATGCCTCTCTTACATGTCTTTTGAATGATTTCGTGTCATCAATAGTAGAAAATGATCAATCTTGTGAGACTTGTGCAGAGTTAGAAAGATAGGTAAAATCTGGAAAGAACGCAAAAAGAATGACTCAAATCGGAGTCCAGATGAAGGAGATGTCCTCATTTCAATATCAGGTCCTCAACGGGTCCTGAGTGCGCCAGTGCGCCTATTTTGGGCCACTGGCCAAGTATCTCATATCAGGCCCTCCGGGTCTCAAACCTGTGTTTCATGACATCAAGGTCAAGTCCTAGAAGTGCCAAGGTCGCGCCAAGGCATGTCGAGGACATGTCCCAAGAACTCCCATCCGAGCCCAGATGTGCGCTGCTGCTGGGGACTTGTCCCTCAACGGTGCCCATTCAAGTTTAGATTTGTAACTTAGTTTTTTTTTTTTTTGTTAGGTACCCGTGTATGTCATTCCAAGGTTCAGTGCACGGGTCATCAAGTGGACCATCATCGCAAGCATCTTCAGTCCACGGCTCCCCGCCACCAAGCCCAAGGAGGATGGCGGACCACAGAGAAGAGCAGGGCCTGGAACGTGGCCTATTACCGCAAGTCCCATGGCGCCTTAAGGATTTTGCCATGCCCCATGTCTCGGAGGATCAATTTCCAATTGTTTTTCCCGAGTCAACAGTGGCAAACTTCGAATTAAAGTCGGGGACAATTCACATGCTGCCTACATTCCACGGCCTTGCTGGCGAGGACCCGCACTTTCATATCAAGGAATTTGTTGAGGTTTGTTCAACACTGCGCATCAATGGTATGACAGAATCGGAAATCCGCCTGCGGCTCTTTCACTTCAGTCTCAAGGATCGCGCCAAGACATGGTTTCATTCATTGGCGCCGGCTTCCATTCACTCTTGGAGGGACTTGACGTCCAAATTCTTAACACAGTACTTTCCCGTGGAAAAGACAAATGAGTTAAAGTCCAAGATCATGAACCCACGGCAAGACATGGAGGAGTCTTTCTACGAGTTTTGGGAGCGGTTCAATCAGATGCTACGGGCGTGCCCCCACCACCATATTGATGCCCATCATCTTATGTTATACTTCTATGGAGGCTTGAAAACTAGCGATCGGACAATGGTGGATTCTCAATCCCAAGGGATTCTAGAAGGCACAGCCGAGGAAGCAAGGACCGCCTTTGAGAACATTGCTCAAAGGGAAAAACAGTTCAGCTACAGGGGTCCCTCCTCTAGAGCTACGGGTGATGCATCCGCCAAATACAAAGATGATGCCATTGCTCAGCTCACGGCAATGGTAAAACAATTGTGTAGCGAGAAAGCCAAAGGAGTTCACATCTGCGAGGTATGTTCAATTCAGGGCCACACATCCCAGGACTGCCCGGTTGTGGAAGAGGCCAACTTTGCTGGAGGGTTCAATAGCAATTCTCGACCCCGGAATGACCCATATTCCAACACTTACAATCCGGGGTGGAGAAATCATCCTAATTTCCGTTGGAGCAACAATCAAGCAGCCGCGAATCCCTTGCCACCCCCTGGATTTGAGCAGCAAGCCGCAGGCCCTCAGGGGAACTACCACGGTGCTTCCTCAAACCAGAATGGCGGAAGCAAGTCTGTTGAGGACTCCATCCATATCCCGACTCAACAACAGGCTCAACTCATAAAATTCATGCACGATAGCTAGAGTCAGACGGGAGACTTCAAAAATGCAATTGCAAACTTAGAGCGTCAAATGGGACAGGTGGCGAACCAACTAAATCAGCGGGAGCAGGGCAAGCTACCGAGTCAAGTCCTGGTAAATCCGAAAGGATTTCACAATCCTACGGCTAATGCCATCATGCTGGAGAAGGAAACACCACTTCAAGACCCCACATATGCCACCCTCATAGGACCTGAAATTGAGCCTCAACCTACTCTGCCAAGGATCACCGACCAGGGCGCGCCGCAAAACATGCCACGGCCAACACCTCTGGCGCAGAACCAGTCCAATGAGTCACCAAGTGCCCTACCGCAAAGAGGACCTGACACTGCGCCTACTTCGGCCACGGCTGGCATGCAACCTGCTCCTAAGCCCAAGTCGCAGCACTCGAATACTTCTAACTCTAAACCTCAGAATTCCAATTCTAAAAAAGTCACTTTTGAGTTAGCTAATAATGTTGATTATCCATTTCCTCGCAGGTTCCAAAACAGGAATAAGCAAAAGGAGGACTTTGAGGAAGAAATCATCAGCATGTTGCAGAAGCTTCAGATCACACTGCCTTTCCATAAAATTGTCAAGCACATGCCTATCTTTGCAAAGCTGATCAAGGACTTAGTTGCAGGAAAGCGTGGTTTTAGCTCCACGGACACCATTAACATCCCTATGGCCTGCTCGGCTGCCCTTTTGCGCATGCCCCTTAAGGCCAATGATCCTGGGCCGCCATCCCTTCCATGTGTCATTCAGTCAAAAAGATTCGAACATTGCCTTTGCGACACGGGAGCATCAGTGAACATCATGCCATTCCACATTTACAGGTCACTCAACCTAGGCGCACTCAAGCCCACGCACCTATGTGTCAGGTTGGCTAACACTTCTGTAACCAACCTAATGGGGGTTCTTGAGGACGTACTGGTACAAATCGGAGATACATGCATCCCTGCAGACTTCTATGTACTAAGAATGGACAGAATTGACAAAAGTGAGGAACCTCCCCTCATCTTCGGAAGGCCCTTACTAGCCACAGCCGAGTGCCTCATCGACGTCAGAAAGGGCCAGGTCTCCATCAAGGTCCTGGACCAGCTTCGGACATTCTCCATCCATGACACCATCCAGTACCCTGCCGAGCCTATTGTAGATTTTCCGTTAAACACAATGGACTTACTGCTACGGGAGACAATTGCTCATTCTTGCATGACGGATGACCTTGAGAAGGCCGTTACTAGTAACCCACACACTGTGGATTCACTTACAGATAGCGTGATCGAAGAGGTACGAGCCCTTGACATCATGCCAGCCCTCCCATTGCACAGGCCTCCCTTCGAAGCGTTACCATTCACAAGTCAGAAAACCCTGCCGTCCATCATAAAGGCTCTTGAACTCGAGCTGAAGCCCTTGCTTGAGCACTTAAAGTATGCATATTTGGGCGACAATCAAACCCTTCCAGTCATCATTGCATCTACCCTAAGTACGAAAGAGGAAAAGGCATTGGTTCACGTCCTTAAGGTCAATCAAACGACAATTGGATGGACAATAGCTGACATCAAAGGCATAAGTCCCGCAAAATGCATGCATCGGATACTGCTGGAGGAAGACTCCAAACCATCACGGGAGGCACAGAGGCGATTGCATCCACCTATGAAGGAGGTCGTGAAGAAAGAAGTCCTAAAGCTTTTGGACGTTGGAATCATCTATCCAATTAGTGACTCCAAGTGGGTGAGCCCAGTCCAGGTCGTGCCAAAGAAAAGTGGGATCACAGTGGTTAAAAACGAGCAGGATGAGCTTGTACCTCAACGGATTCAAACAGGATGGAGAGTGTGCATCGACTATCGAAAGCTAAATATAACCACACGCAAGGACCACTTTCCTTTGCCCTTCATTGATCAAATGCTCGAGCGCCTGGCTGGACACTCCCACTATTGCTTCTTGGACGGCTACTCAGGATACAATCAGATTGCTATTGCACCCGAAGATCAAGAAAAAACAACATTCACATGCCCATATGGCACCTTTGCATACAGAAAAATGCCGTTTGGATTGTGCAATGCCCCAGCTACCTTTCAGCGTTGCATGATGAGCATCTTCTCCGATATGGTGGAAGATATAATTGAAGTATTCATGGACGACTTCTCAGTGTTTGGACATTCATTCGAACTGTGCTTAGTTAACCTAACCCCGAGTACTGGAACGGTGCAGAGAAAGCAACTTAGTGCTGAACTGGAAAAAGTGCCATTTCATGGTACAACAGGGAATTGTCTTGGGTCATGTGATCTCTAGCCGAGGCATTGAAGTGGACAAAGTAAAGTTAGACATAGTAGAGAGGCTGCCGTACCCCACTACAGTCAAAGAGGTTCGATCGTTCTTAGGGCATGCTGGCTTTTACCGCAGATTCATCAAAGATTTCTCGAAAATCACAAGACCTTTGTGTGATCTTCTAGCCAAGGACGCCACATTTGAGTTCACTAAGGGATGCCGTGAGGCATTCAACACACTCAAGGCAAAGCTTACGGCATCACCCATCATCATGCCACCGAATTGGGACTTACCATTCGAACTAATGTGTGATGCCTCAGACTTCGCCATAGGAGCGGTTTTGGGACAGCGTGTTGACAAGCTCCCTCATGTCATTTACTACGCAAGCCGAACCCTGAATGATGCCCAGCTGAACTACTCCACCACCGAGAAGGAGCTCCTTGCTGTTATCTTTGCCCTGGAGAAGTTCCGTTCATATCTAATTCAAACCAAGGTCATAGTATACACGGATCATGCTGCCTTGAAGTATCTGCTCACTAAAAAGGACGCCAAGCCAAGGTTGCTACGTTGGATGCTACTGCTCCAGGAATTCGACCTTGAAATCAGAGACAAGAAGGGCAGCGAAAACGTGGTCGCTGACCATATGAGCCGATTGCTTCACAGTTCCAATGAAGAGGGCGATCAGTTGCCCCTCCTCGAGACCTTTCCTGACGAACAGCTCTTCGCAATCCAAGCTATTGATCCATGGTATGCCGATCTCATTAATTACCTTGTCACTAAGCAAATTCCTTCATCTTTAAACAGGTACCAAAAGGACAAGCTGGCTAAACAAGCTAAGTACTTCATATGGGATGAGCCGTACCTATGGAGGGATTGTCCAGACCAAATCATTCGGCGCTGCATCCCAGAAGACGAGATGAAATCCGTCTTGACTTTTTGCCATAGTTTGGCATGTGGGGGCCATTTTGGAGCTAAGAAGATAGCCCTCAAGGTACTCCAAAGTGGACTCTACTGGCCCACACTTTTCAAGGATGCACACGAATTTGTACTCACCTGTGACCGCTGCCAACGCCTAGGTAACATCGGCCCTCGAAATCAAATGCCATTACACCCTATTCTTGTGGTCGAAATCTTCGACGTATGGGGCATTGATTTTATGGGGCCTTTTCCGAATTCCTTTGGCAATCTTTATATTCTACTTGCAGTTGATTATGTCTCCAAATGGGTGGAAACAATTCCCACCAAAACTAACGACGCCAAAGTAGTGGTGCGTTTTTTACAGAGTCACATCTTAGCCAGATTCGGCGCACCTAGGGCAATCATCAGCGATGGGGGGGCACACTTCTGCAATCATTCGTTTGCAGCCCTAATGAAGAAGTATGGCGTCACCCACAAGGTCTCAACACCGTATCACCCTCAAACGAGTGGCCAAGCGGAAGTGTCCAATCGGGAAGTAAAGGCCATATTGGAAAAAACGGTAAATCCTAACCGCAAAGATTGGTCCAACAAATTGAATAATGCGTTGTGGGCCTATCGGACCGCATACAAGACCCCGATTGGCATGTCTCCCTTCCGGCTGGTTTTTGGAAAAGGCTGCCACCTACCAGTGGAATTGGAGCATAAAGCATTCTGGGCTATTAAGCAAATGAACCTGAACTTCGATGACGCTGGAATACATAGGAAGCTTCAGCTAAGTGAATTAGAGGAGTTGCGAAACGAGGCCTTTTTACAGTGCTCGTATCTACAAGGAAAAGACCAAAGCTTTCCACGACAAGCGCATTCAGCCCAAGGACTTTCACATCGGACAGGAAGTCCTCCTCTTTGACTCCCGGCTCAGACTAATGCCAGGTAAGTTGCGTTCAAGATGGACTGGACCATTTATTATTACTAACGTTTTTCCTCATGGTGCAGTTGAAATCCAGCACCCGGAACGGCAGGATCCGTTCAAGGTAAATGGCCACCGCCTCAAACACTACTTGAAGGACCTTTCTAATCCAAGCGCAGTCAACCCTGCAACTCCACATGCGCCCAGCTCCTAGCATGTCAGCCCCGTCTTGCCTAGACGTTAAATAAAGCGCTCCTAGGAGGCAGCCTAGCTCTGGTTTGTATTTCTCACTTCCTTTTCTGTTGCTGCCCGTTATATCTCTCAAACCTTTCTACTGTTGTCAAGCTTACTGCTTATCACATTGAGGACAATGTTCAGTTTAGGTTTGGGGGTGTGGATTTAAAATTTTGCATATAGAAACAAGTAGGTTTGGGGGTGATACACGGCCAAGACATTTAAATTTCTGCTTGTGATTAGTATGATAACTTGTTAATTGGAATGTATATGCTAAGTTAACTATCTTTGCTTTACTAAGAGTCATGCCATGGTCAAGTAGTTCATAATTTGCACTTCACAATGCCATGTTTTAAGTGATTAAGTGAACGAAATAACCGAATTTGAGTGAACCTTAGAAAATTAGTGGAGACTACCCAGTGAGATCTTTGAGCCTAATTGCCATTCTTTCTGAGGGATATACTTGTTTCTACTCTTAAACACTCATCACTTTTGTTCTTAATTGTTGATCTCATTACATCATATTTGCATTGAATTTTAAAGAACTAACATCATTTAGATACTCTTGATTTAATGTATGTTTTGCCATAAGAAGTGATATAGGCTATGTGTGCTTTAACCTCTAAAGGCCTTATCCTACCCTATTGCATGCTCCCTAAGCCAATTTTGAAGCCAAACACTCAACCTTTTCTTTCATCACCCAAAGTATAACCTAACCCAAAATACTTAGCCACTCATCAGAGCCATGCCCTATAACCTCAGTTTGTGCTAAGGTTGCCGTAAATGAGATTCATGGTGAGAATAAGAGGTGAAAGAAGATGATGCCCAATTCAAAGGACATTGGCGTCAATTGAAAGTTCAAAAGTAAAGAAAAGTTTTACAAGTTGCAAGCTGCATGAAAGTTTGAGGAAATCATTGCATAATCTTGGTTCAATTCAATTCAAAGACGAACAGAAACAAAAAAAAACGTTCAAATCAAAAGAAAGAAAGAAACGTTGAGAAAAAGAAGGAAAAAATAAGTGAAAAACAAAGTGAGCCAAGAGCCTCAAAATAAGCCACAAGAGCCTCAAAATAAGCCACAAGAGCCACAAACTAAGTCACCAGGAAAGCACAATGTCGTGGGCCTTAAGAAAGGATTCAGTTCAGAAATTCCAAGTTCAATTCATGACTTCTCATGCCTTGGCACAACTCAGGTTCTTTGAATCCCATCCTTCCTTGCTAAACCCCAAAGCTTAGCCCCAATACAACCTAAAAAGGAAGACCTAACGGATCTTATGGACAATCATGCTGAGAATTAAGGTACGTATCTATGTTCTTAAAGTTCAATTCCTTTCATGAGATCTTTATTTCCATAAAGTGCTATTCTTCATTGTTACTCATATGTTATTAAATTTGAATTTCATAACATAAACTCATCACATATGCTTGAAAAGAGTGTAAGCCTAGGATTCTTGTGTGAATTGAGAGTTGCCTAGTGAGGATTAGAGTCGAGGCGAAATCTTTCTAGGGCACTTAGATGAAGTTGTTTTCAAACTTGATCACCTGAAAATATTGACATTTATACACGTACACCTTCACATGACACTCACGGCTATGGCATTCCTTTTAGTTCTGCAAAGCATGTCTACTTACTTTGATTCTTATTAGCTTGTTAAGAGTACTATATCTAGCATCTTTTTGTTTAAGTAAAACATTTGTGGGTATCGTACTGTTATAAGCCTCAGGAGACAAAACTCCTCCTACTAGGTGAACCTAGGGGTTTAAATGTTCTATCTTAACTAAAATCGAGTCTTTTCATTTTGTTAGCATTTGTTTTGCTCAGGGACTAGCAAAAGATAGGTTTGGGGGCATTTGATCAGTCGTTATTTATGCATCATTTTGAGGTCTTTATATGCCTCTCTTACATGTCTTTTGAATGATTTCGTGCCATCAATAGTAGAAAATGATCAATCTTGTGAGACTTGTGCAGAGTTAGAAAGATAGGTAAAATCTGGAAAGAACGCAAAAAGAATGACTCAAATCGGAGTCCAGATGAAGGAGATGTCCTCATTTCAATATCAGGTCCTCAACGGGGTCATGAGTGCGCCAGTGCGCCTATTTTGGGCCACTGGCCAAGTACCTCATATCAGGCCCTCCGGGTCTCAAACCTGTGTTTCATGACATCAAAGTCAAGTCCTAGAAGTGCCAAGGTCGCGCCAAGGCAGGTCGAGGACATGTCCCAAGAACTCCCATCCGAGCCCAGATGTGCGCCTAAGCCGGGGTCCCTGTTCCGCCAGCGGTGGATCAGAGGTTCTCCCTCTGCGCTAAGCCTGACAACATTTGCGCCAAGCCTGAACGACGATGCGCTTCTATTATACTCCTAACGTACTTCAAAAGCGCGGTCCCAGATCCTGATTACGAAGACAGTCAAAAATCCAAGTTTGGCCAGCTTGCGTTCCCACTTGCCAGCTTGCATTCACACTCCCAGCCGTGTTCTGATTGGTTCTAATAGATTTTAAAGACTTTGTAATTAATTAAAAGTAAAATAACTTACCCTATTCCTATAGGACAAGGTTTTACCAATCTGTATAGGACAAGGTTTTACCAATCTGTATAGAACAAGGTTATACCAATCCTTATAGAACAAGGTTTTCCCTTGTCTATAAAAAGGAGAATCAGATAGAGGATTAGTGGCGTTTTTGTTTCTGGAAAAACAGAGACCTGAGCCACAGAGTTCCGTTTTGGTTTTCTAGAGAATTAGGGACCATATTTTCGGAGATAATCTTTCACATAGATTATTGGACGTGGAGCTTGGAGAAGAAGGCCCTGCCGTGTCTTCTGCTGCATCTGTTCTTAACAATCTCCTCTGTACCCTTATTTTCATTATTACAATTTACTTATGGATTCAATTATACTTGTGTTTATTTCAGTTATGTGTGAGTAGTCATTAGGATTAGTGATGCTTGAAGCCCTAGCCATGTTAGCTTATTGATTGGATTTCTGGCTCTTGATTATGATTGCTATGCATGCTGAATAAGTTGGATTACTATGCTTAATGAACTTAATTTATGCCTATAAGATTAGCTACCTTGTTTGCATATAATTATAGATGTAATTGCTTGAGTGACCGTCATATCATCTTGTGATTTGGAGCATCGAAAGTATTCGTACTTGTAATCTTAACTCATGACGACCTAGGATTGCATGCCACTTTGCTAGGCTAATGTGGTGTCATTAAATTCTCTTTAAACTTCATGCATCATCTTAAAAGGTAGGTGATAGACGTTCTAGGCATATGTCCTGTTTAGAACATGCTAAGTAAGAGGGAATAAGATGTGTCTAGTGAACCAACGCCAGGTCCTAGGCACGGGCACCTAATTCAGAAAATGCATAGTAATTAGGTCAAGGAAATTTGGTTAAGAGTTATAATTGGTTAGAGTGGTTAGAGTGGATAGTAAGCCTTAATTCGCCTTAGTTACCAACTTTTCATTCTTGCATTGTTATTTTCTGCACTTTGATTTACTTGTCTTTAAATTTCAGTTATCACATCATAAACCCACCCCCTGTGTGTGTGTGTGTTTTTATTTAAGTTAACAAATCTGAACTAAATTGATCATAACGTTGATACAAGTCATCGAGGGATCGACTCTTGCTGTGCTACTATACTATACTTATCGATTTGTGCACTTGCAAGGATTTTATAACTGTTAGAATTGAATTGCATATTTCTTGCTCTTTAAATCTACCAACAATATGATGTTGTATTTCCTCCTCAAACCAGGCCTTCTATTGCTCTAGTGTATGTTTTTCTCCTGTTAAATGTGAGTCATTCTTTACCTACAATTTATTTGTACCAAACTTGAGTGCATCAAATAAGGATATTCACTTTGGTTAAGATAGATTAATCATTTCGTTTATTTGTTTATAGAAAGTATATGAGAAGTAGAAAGGACATCACAAAATTTTTGCTCAAACCCATGAATTTCCTGAAACTGATTCAGATATTCCAACATTCAAAATTTTCTTGATAAATCCGGTGTGTTATTTTCCTCCGTTCTCCTCTCCTTTTCATCAGATTGGTCTTGGAAAAAAATAATATCTATTTTTCTTCGAACTGTAAAATTGAAAAAAGACAAATTAGATAAAATTTTAAAAAGCGAAACAAATATTATAAAAAACTCATGTTTTTTGGAGGAGATATGGCGATGCTGAGCTTAAGCTGGATTAAACGTCGTTGACTGGAAGGTATCGATTCAACAAAGCCTGTGAAAAATAAGTAGTTCATGCTCTTAATTCTGTGAAAAATAAAATTAAAGCCTTTTCTTAGTTTAAGGCAGAATAGTATGACTAGATACTGCATGATCAAAATTGTTACTTTTTATGAGTTTATGGGTTCTTAGGGAAAAGGGGCGAGGTAGCAGAAAATATGATTTTGGACATCATTCTTGGCATCTGAATCTATTGAACTTAGAGATTTCCATTTTTCAATCTCAGTTGCTGAAGTATAATTTTTCAGATGTTATTTTCACTATTTGAGTCCTGAATATATTGGACAAAACACTTGGGGATTATGATTTTCACCTAATCCACCTGAGCTGCATTCACATTTCTTAGTTAAATTGAAGATCTTTTGTAATTTGGTGGTTCTCATTTCTGATTGTATTCACAGATAAGGCTGAGAGATTAGTAACTGAAGTAGCTGGGCATGGTGCCCAGGTAGTTGTGTTTCCATAAGCATTTGTGGATGGTTATCCGCTAGGCTCAAACTTTTCTTTTTTTCACTGGGGCCACAACAGCTAGCGAGAAAGAAGAACTTTTTATTTTTTTCGTTAGACAGGGAGAAGGAAGAAGTACCATGCTTCAACATGCAGGAAATAACAATGCAAAAAATAACAATGCAAAAATGATTGACTGATTTAATATATTAACTAGGGCGAATTACCGCTTATTATCCACTCTAACTAATTATAGTTATTAAACAGATTTCCTTGATTCAATTACTATCAACTCTCCGAATATAGTGCTCATGCAAAGGTGATTTTATATTTTATGTTTATGTCCAGATTTTCTTTTGAATGCATGACTTAATAAGGTAAAATTTCATGGATTGCTTGAACCTAAACGTTAGTTGGTTGACTGCGAAAACATTTGTGATTTTTTCTGAATTTGTTTGAAGACAATTTAGAGCTGCCATGGCTTCCAGATGTAGGATAAGATGAACAGAACGAGGAAGAAGAAGAACGAACTAGCTGGCGTTGGTGGATGTGAAATCTATTTTTATTTTTTAAATGATTTTCTCTCTTAAATAAATTATAAATATTTGACAAGATAAAAATGCTAACAAGGTTGTGTTATTCTTAATGGACTGGTGAGCAAAAATGCTCCCGAAAATAATCATAAATTCAAAGTATTTTAAATACAAGTTTGGAGAACCCACAGAAACATTGCGAATTTCAATGGACAGAAATTCTGCTATTCTAGTTCAAACCAAAGTACATAATCTTATTAATTTTCACCAGGGGTTAGTACAAATTGGTTTGAACAACTAACTTATGACGAAAGGGAAACAAGTACCAAAGCAAGCAAAGGTCTACTGAGGACATCAACATCACACATCTACAAGTTGTCTTCCTATCAGTACCGAAAAGACATACATTTTTCGAACCACAATCAGATGGCGAGCTGCTGAATATTATTTATGATATCGGTCTTTTCCGGGGTTGAAACGAAAGTAACTGGATTTGTTGGATGGTCCTTCACAACCAAGCTAAGCACTTCTGGACGCGCATAGTGTCCAACCACATCAAAATCAAATTTAGCCTTCGCTATTTCACCAAGATCTGTGTGCACCAATTAGTCAATAACAAAGACATGTCGATTCTTAAAAGAAGAAAGAAAAAAACTTAAAACTCTGAAGATAAGTATGGATAAATTCCCTAAAGATTGAATCTCTTCGCATCATTTTCTATAGTTGTACTAATTTGTGAATAGAGAATGGAAGGTCTTGCAATTTCACATGGAGTTTTAAGAGTCTGATTGGCATTGATGTGCTGTGTAAATAATCACTGTCATAGTTTCCGAAAACAGCAATTATAAGTAATTTCGATAGCATTTACCAAACATGTTAGGTTTCCAAAACTTTCTAAGGAATCACTTATGAGCCAAAATAAGCAATGCCAAACGGTATTAAGTCTTTCAAATATCGACTGTAACTCAAATAGAGGCAGGCGTAACTAATCAAAATTATATGTGCACACATTGCAATATAGATGCTTAATTGATGTTAGGAGAGCAGAGTAGAACAGACGGCATACCAAGATCTGCGGAGATGAGTCCCTCGCCCTCGTAATTAGGTCCAGCAAGAACTTTCCCTGTCGGTGATATAATGACACTGCCTCCAGCACAGACAACAGAATCTGGAGTAAGTTCCTTGGCTGAGCCTGAAAACACATATTCTGGAAAAGGCGGGTAGTCTTTCCTTCGGCAGAATTGATTGGATGATAGGACAAAACACCCACCCTCTAAAGCAATATGGGTCACCGTTGATTGCCATACATCCCGGGAATCAGCTGTAGGAGCGCAATATATTTCAATGCCTACACACAACCAAGCATGTTGCATCAAAAGACAAATTGAAGATAATCGTATCAAAAGCAGAACTAAAAACACATTTAAACTCCAGCAAGAAAAATACCGTTTCTACCATGAAGATATATAACCAATCATCAAAATTGAACAGAAAATCATTTTCAACGAAAATAAGTTCAAAGATTTCATTCAAGAAATAATTTAGAAAATTGAATCAACATAGTTTAAATGAAGTGCGGTATCCCAAAGTGTTGTGGACAAAATATCTAACCTTTAGCATACATGGCTGTCCTTAGAAGAGGCATCTTATTCTCCCAACAAACAGCAGCACCAATTTTTCCAATTGGAGTCTCAAACACGGGAATTGTTGACCCGTCTCCAAATCCCCAAATGATGCGCTCCAATGCTGTTGGCATGATTTTTCGGTGCTTTCCCAAGTAGACACCTTGAGAATCAAAAAACAGAACAGTGCAATAGAGTGTGTATCCATCCCTCTCTACCACACCCATTACCAAGAATACCTTATACTTTCTCGCCATTGCTGCCAATCGATCCACTTCAGGACCTACATTCGTTAATAAAAACAGTGAAACAACACATTGATGTTCAACAATACCATTCCCAGCGAGAATCAACTCAGAGAATCAGTTCATTTCAGTTACCTATGCATTAATCAACGCATCAAGACATAAAAAAAGAAAAAGAAAAAACAATGTAGTTTTACCAGGGACAGGAATCGCTGCAGCATGATAATTGCGGAAATCTTCTCTACCCTTAGCTGATCTGTTGCCAATGACAACGCCATAAGTTGAGCCACGAGGATAACCACCCACAAATGCCTCCGGAAACACAACCAGCTGGGCACCACCCGCTACTGCTTCAGCCAACAATCTCTCAGCCTTATCTGTGCATACAATCGTAAATCAGAACAACCAAAATACAAAAAAAATCTCAATCTAATTAAGAAGAATGAATGCAACTAAAGTTATATTTCCTGAGAATTATGCTTCAGCATTTTCAGCACGCAATAAATTGTTTAGAGAGACCAAACACCATATGCATTCAACAAAAACATGTTGGTTGGCAGCTCCCATCGATATGGTTTACCCCATTTAACAACCTAGTGAACGAACATTCAACCGGCAACAGAAACATATATCCAAACAACTATTGACACAGCTGCCCCCAGTCCATATTCAGTCAGTCCAATGGAAATCTGTAACGGCTCATTTGCTTACCAGATATGGGAATACCTGACAAAACGTATGGGTATCAGATCAAATACCCCGACTACTTGGTCCGATACCTGATTGTTAGGGGACTTGGTACCTGATTTGGATGTTCGATACCGGTGAAAAAAAACCCATAAACTTGTTAACATACGGAAACTCATAAACTGGTCAACAAACGACAACTCATAAACTCGTCAGCGATGACAAATCATAGACTCGTCAAGACATGGCAACTGATAAACTCGTCCCTTTGTCAAGTCCTATTCTTTTCCACCAGACAACCCGATAAAAATAGTCAAAACACCAAATCTCCTACAAGTCTCTATCCATCCACGGAGAGATGCACATGTAGGTGGGGAATCAGAGCACGCAATATCACCCAACTCACATCTAGCCCCCAAAATAACTCACACCACACCATCAGAGCAATGAAGAAAAACATAATCAAGAACTTATGCCCAAATAACCACTCACATCTAGGCCAATTCTTTATCACCAACAATTACTTTCCCAAGAGTCATGACTGCGTACCTTGTTAAAGATTTACCCTAATAACCACTCAAAAGATGTAAACCACAACAAAGGGCTTTGATTTTTTTTTTTGGGTAAATCATTAAGTTAATAAAAGAGGGTAAAGGCCACAAACAGAACAGAGCAACGCCAGAGCCGACCATCGGCAGCCGCAGCAAAGAACAACTACCCCGCAAGGGGAAAACAGAACACAGTCCAGAACAACAGAACCCTACACACACCGGGCTTTCATTTTTTTAACTTTTGAAAGGATTAGCAGCATTTAAAAGTTACTTCAAATAGTGAAGCTAGTAAAGTTTTCTTGCAAAACCCAAAACATAAATCGCAAATATTCTTGATTCAGAATTGATAATCAACTAAACTCATTTGCAAAAACATAAAAACTAAAAACTCTAAGAAACAATTGAAAATGAAAAATAATAAAGAATTGGGATAGGAATACCAGACAGCTGCAGGGATGCTGCACCCCAGGTTTTCTATTTTAAATCATCTCAAGGAAACGACGTAGTTTTAGGGCATGGTAAACAAATTAAAAATAAAAAGAAAAAAAGCAGCGCACGCTGCTTGGAACTGGAGAGGTCGGCGACGACGCCATCACGAGGAGAAAACAAGAGATGGGGTTTCAAGAGCAAGATTTCAACGCTTCAATGGAGGATTCAAGAGGTTGAGGGGCCAATTGACCACTCTTGCCCCCCTCAATAGATCCTGCCCTCATCCAACTACCACTCATTCTAGATTCTTGTATATATTTTACACATTTTATTCTGCATGTAAATTCCGATTAACAAATCTTCAAATTAAGAAGAAAACAGAGTTAAGTCTGAGAGAGAACCTAGAGTGGCAGGGGTGTCGTAGAAGACAGTGGACGCTTGGACGACGGTGGCTCGGACAGTGGGTCCGAATGAGTCACCGCCCATCTCAACCTCGGGGATCCCCGGGCTACCGTTTGCTGCCTCATATGATTTCAAAGCCGCCATTGAAATCCCTTTTCTTGTGTGTTCTTTCCCCTTTCTTTTTCTCTTTCTCTTTTTCTCGTAAGTCCCAATCTTGTACATCTTATACTTGCGGTTCTTTTTGTGGGAAAACGAGAATCACCAGCGCTGGGGCCCCCGAGAAATTTTAGATGGTAGGTTGATATAGTCGAGGATATATTTAATTTAGATGTTATATTTTATAAATCTCTATTATTATAAAATTAAGAGGATAAAAAAGTTTCATAAAAAAATTCTGACAAAAATATATTTTAAATTATTTAATAGTTAAGAATATAATAGTAAAATTAATTATTAAATTTATAAATAAATAATAATAATGGTTAATAGAAAGAGTGGGTGGTAAAAAAAAAAGAGTGAGTTCAGATAATTACTCATTTTATTTTTGTTTAGAAAAAATTAAAAATTAATATTTTTTTAATTTTAATTTTTTCTAACAAAAAAAAAATTGACACAAGCGTTAGCGAGTACTAAGAGTCTAGTTTCTCATAATATTGAGTATGTCTTTTTAATTCGAAAAATAATAATGTTGAGTTGGAATTTCATAAAAACTGAATAATATTTTACTCATACACAATAAAAAAAAGAAAAAACTCTAGTTTCTGCTTTCTCTCATTTTAGTCCCAAAGAAAAGAAAAAGCAAACTAAGGGGAGGAGAGATCCTCCCCTTAATCGTTCTTCCTTTTTGTTTTTTTGTTAGTAATAAAAGTCCCTTTATGGTGACTATATAGTTTGAGCCATGCTTAGATTTGAGTTTCTCATCTTGTTATTTTGCTACTCTTTCAATCCATCTCCTTACATAAAATCTTCCTTTAAAATTTCTTCTTTTTCCCTAATTAATAGTTCTACTTTACTGTTAGAGAAGTTTGCCGCAATATCTCCCATTGATTTTGGTCACATTAGTTAGATTAAGATTTTTTGTCATTTATTTGCTTTTATGCGTAATTGGATTGCTTGAGATTAAGCATTCCTCAGATCCACCATGATCTACAAGTTCTTCAAGACCAGATGTGATGGGTTTGACAGCGGTGACTGTTTCTTTTAGTAAAGGTAGTTTGTTTAGGGTTATAAACATCATTAGGATTTTTGGTTGTTTTGGACTTTGAGGGTTTGATTTGTAATTTTGCATAATTTCATTTATGTGGGTTTATTAGTTGTTAGTGTAGCTTTGTCCGCGTTCTTATTGTCATATTGGTTTGTGGGTCTTGCTGTCGTAATTTGATTTTGATAGTATGATTATATTATTTTTTAATGATATTCAATACTATCTTTCTTGATAAAAAAAATAAAACTGAATAATGATTTTTATTTTGTCATAACGAGACAAGTATCTTCTTATAATTCAAAGAATCTCCCTAGATCTTTTCAGAATCCGTGAAGATGAGAAAAGTATCACGTTGAATGGGGAAGGTAATGGGTCCCACACCCAACTGGCAGTGTCACTGACGTGTGCAATTTCTCTTTCCCTTCCCAAAGTTGTAGGCGTTACCTGAATGAATACCTTTCCAAAGGAGGGACCATTGAATAAAATAATATATATATATATAAAAATTTGAAAGGAAATAGGAATGGTTCCCAGCCCCAAGGGGCAGTGTGTCGAGTGAATATCCCCGGGTCCCAGGGAACAGTTTCAAGTGAATATTTAATTTTAGTGTTTGTCGAGTGAATATTTTTTTTTAGTGTTATATTTTAGTGTCTGCCAAGTTGGATCAAAATTGAATATTAAGCATCCCCTATTTGAATAAAATAAAATTTAAAAAATTAAGCAAATGTCTTGCCAAATAAAGAATTGACTTGTCAATTTCATCCAACTATCATTGGCAATTTGGCATCGTCCATTAGGGACCGGTCATTGCTGATGTAAGGTTGGTGTCGCAGTTCCAAACACTTGGCGTCCCACAGCACTGACGTTCCACCGATTCGGCAGTACTGTGAATTTGTGATTTGTAAAGCTATTTGGTTAAGATTTAATTTTGCCACTTAGGTTATGTTTGATATACTATATATGAAATCAGATAGGATAATATAGTATGAAATCAGATAGGATAATATAGTATGAAATCGGTGTTAGGTATCAATCATATTAATTAGCCATCAAATAAATTAATACGATTTGGTACCTTTATACAGTCTATATCCGTTAAAATAATATCCTCAAAATTATCCGTATTAAATAGTCAGATGACCAGTAATCTTGAAAACTAATAATAATAATAATAATAATAATAACAATAGTAATAATAATAAATAGTAATAATAATAATAAATTTTAATAATTAATAATAATATAATAAATAGTAATAATAATAGTATCAATAATTATTTAAAATATTTATGACTTGAAGTCCGAGCTTAATGGTTTTCATGTTCATGCACATAGAACTCTTTAGATGATTTGAATAAGAAAATTCATTTGTCATGTTTGGATGATCATACGGTGCTATTTCTCTATATTACTTTTCGACAGTAATTTTGTTATGAGCTTAATAATTAATTAAAATTAAATTAAATAAATAATGATGATAATAATAATAATAATTGTATCGACTCGGAAATTTAATTTGTGAATTTTCGTAAATCAATTTATAAAAGGACGAAATTACCCTCGGTTGTTTAAGGGGCTTGAAAGTCAATTTTTATTTCGAGACACTTTTTGGCTGTGTTTCTAGGACCGTTGCGTAGGTCTCGAACTCACGAGTTCGTAGAAAAGCGGCACGCGGAAAACACAGTTCGTATTCGAGAGATGTGGGTCTAGAATGTTCAAGGGCATTTTGGTAATTTGGCATGGGTAGATATTTTAACCCCAACCAGATCAGATCCTCTTCATTTCACTCTCTCTCTTCGCAAATCACCCAAACCCGTGTGTCCGAACCTAAAAACCCAAAAATTCGAACTTCAATTCGAGGCAAGATAGTCTGTTTGGTTCCACTCATCAGATTCTCCTCATTCCCGTGATCAAGAACGTACCAACCGTCGCATAAAGTATTCGCGGGAGACACCGAACGGAGGAAAGGAGAAATCAGAACTTTCGATTGATTTAACGGCCAACACATGTATGGATTTCGTGTTTAGACTTCATTTTTGAGTTCTTGAGTTCGAGTAGATGGATTTAGACTACAAATTTGTGAAAAACAGTTAAGATTTGAGGAAGTTAGGAAAAATTCAAGGTCGACCGGCAATGGAGTTCTCCGACGACGCATGAAGGAGTGGTTGTTATATGGATTCTTCCTGAATTTCGCCTTGAAATCTGTGAAAAACCCTGTTCCCGTCTTACAGCCTTTTTTCCACAAAATTTAATACCAGGAATACCCTTTATCCTTAGAAATATTAAATAAACCTTACAGGGGTTCTGACAGAACCTTTTTTGTACTTTACTGACTAACCCTACCTGTTAGACGCATGATAGCTTACCGGTCACTGTCGAAACCTCGGAACAGCGGTGGCCTAAAAAGGTAACCTCACAAACTTGTTTTACGCCCCAGCCTCTCGACTGAGCATCCGCACCGGTGGCTAACCGGCCTGGTCATGTCAGGGTAAGAGCCAAATGATTCGCCACATATCACAATGTGAGAACCCCTGATCATGATTCAAAGTTTATAGCCATTTGCTAACAAGCTCATATATCAAATGTCAGTAGGTCAGACACTGCTGAAACCTCTACTGTAATAGCACCATACAACTGACTTGTCAGCCTCTTATGAACCGTCAATAACTCGTCAATCTGGGTCACTGCCCATACCAACGCACTGACCCAGATGACGAAAGTACCTGACTTGGTTGAATTGAGTCTCATTGACTTACCCCGAGTCGTAATCGATATCCCTGCTCCTCCAGAGCACCCCGAGTGGTAACTCGATATCCCTGTTCCTCTAGAGCACCCAGAGTGGTAACTTGATATCCCTGCTCCTCTAGAGCACCCCGAGCGGTAACTCGATATCTCTGCTCCTCTAGAGCACCCCGAGTGGTAACTCGATATCCCTGTTCCTCCAGAGCACCCCGAGTGGTAACTCGATATCCCTACTCCTCCAGAGCACCCCGAGTGGTAACTCGATATACCTGCTCCTCCAGAGCACCCCGAGTGGTAACTCAATATCCCTGCCCCTCTAGAGGATCCCGAGTGGTAACTTGATATCCCTGCTCCTCTAGAGCACCCCGAGCGGTAACTCGATATCCCTGCTCCTCTAGAGCACCCCGAGCGGTAACTCGATATCCCTGCTCCTCTAGAGCACCCCGAGTGGTAACTCGATATCCCTGCTCCTCCAGAGCACCCCGAGTGGTAACTCGATATCCCTGCTCCTCTAGAGCACCCCAAGTGGTAACTCGATATCCCTGCTCCTCCAGAGCATCTCGAGTGGTAACTCGATATCCCTACTCCTCCAGAGCACCTCGAGTGGTAACTCGATATCCCTGCTCCTTCATAGTATCCCGAGTGGTAATTCGATATCCCTGCTCCTCCAGAGCATACCTCAGACCTCAACGATATGACGGAGAAAAATCCCTCAAATGCCTACATCAGATAACCCCTCAATGATCTGGCGGAGACGTACCCTCTAACGCCAGTCAGAGAACCCTCAACAATGTAGCGAAGAAAGACATCCTCCACGCCAATCATCAGAGAACCCCGTGGTATAGCATAATTCCTAGAAGTACGCATCCCATGCAATCACGGAAACCTAGTCCATTCACAGCGCAACTAAAATACCAAATCAAGGAAGCCCTAGCCCCAAGGAATTCTTAACACATTAATGACCCAACTCCCTTGACCTCCCGAGCCCAAAACTCGATCCATGGTCAAGCATTACCGTTGGAATTACCCAAATCGGGCTCTAAACTAACTCCTACGGCCTCAAAACTGCCAAAATCCGATCCGGAATGTCCCAAAATCCTAGGCACATGTCGTCGTGACCCCGAAATCGGTCCTATGCGTCGCAATGCGTCGGTAGAAGGTCGGACTACGCGTCATTAGTTGGCCACGTGCCGCCACGCGCCCCCACATACCGATACTATTCACGATAGAATATTCCTTCAACCCTGATAGAATATTCCGTCAAACCTAACAGAATCTTTTGACGGAATCGAAATATTCCTTCCAGACTAATAGCGTTAGGGTTCCGTCAAACTCCGTTAACTTTTGACGGAATATGCCAACACCGTCAGCATATTCCGTCAAACCCTGACGGCGTCAGTTGACCGTTAAGTCAACTGACTGCTGTCTGTGTGGCCAGGTGGCACCGACGTGGCTCCACCTGGCAACCAGGTGGCATGCCACGTCAGCCCCATTTGGTCGACTCAGTTTCCGACATGTCACCGGAGAAGACGACCGCGCCGCCGTCGTCGGAAAACCCCATTTTCGGTCGACCTTGAGTTTTTCCTAACTTCTTCAAATCACAACCATTTTTCACTAACTTTACGTCTAAATCTATCTACTCGAACCTAGGAACTAAAAAATGACTTCAAAACACTAAACCCTTAACTGTGCTGGCAAAAAAATTGATCAGAACTTCCAATCTTTCTTTTCCTCGGTCTGGCGTCTCCCGCGGTTGCTTCCTCCGTTGGTTGGTACGTCCTTGATCATGGGAAGCAGGAGATTTCGATTAGTGGAACTAGAATGGGAGACTTGGCCTTGAATCGAAGTTCAAATTAATGGGTTTTTGAGTTTTTGGTCGAACCGGTTCGGGGTGTCCAAAGAGGGTGTGTGTGAATCCGATGAAGATTAGATCACATTGGGGGTTAAAAATATCTACCCCTGCCAATTTATCAAAATGCCCTTGACATTCTAGACCCGTATCTTTCGCACAAAAATTCTGTTTTCCACGTGCCGCTTGTCTACGAACTCGTGAGTTCGAGGCCTATAGAACGGTACCCGAAACACAACCTAAAGTATCTCGAAACAAAACTTGACTTTCACGTCCCTAAATCCACCAAGGGTAAAATCTTCTTTTTACAACATAATTTACGAAAATTCAATAATTAAATTTTCGGGTTGTTACAATTCACCCTCCTTAAAGAAATTTCAGCCCTGAAATTCCCTTAACTCAGGTCAAAGAACCAACCTCCTGTTTCAAGTTCTCTCGCGTCACCACCAACACGAACTGGGCCTTAGATGTGATTCCCAATAGCACCTGTGCACTCTGCACATTTCCCTATTCTAGTCTAGACAACAAACCGTGGGCGAGAACAACATCCAGGAGACATTCTGAAGGCACCAGAATCCATTCAACCCGGAAGTTACCTCAAAATAAGGCTCTGAGCCTGAGAAGTCCACCGCGGGTCCTACTTCCAACATGACTACAATTACCTCAAGTCATAACGTCACACGACCGAACATACCTTGAAGTCAGGTGTCGGATAGGGTCACGTGTACCAAATGCAGTCAGCCTCAACGATCTAGCGGAGAGCTTCCTGCCATGCCATAATCAGAGCATATCGATGACCTGGTGGAGGAAAAACCTTACCATGCCAGTCTAGGAAAAATTCCATCCAACGCTAGTCGGAGACAACCTTGGTGAATACATGATGGAAAATACCCTTCATCATGTGTAAAACAATGCATGCATACATATAATTTCTTTTCAAACAAGTCCATAAAGATAAGCCAAAAACTTTCCGGAAAAATCCATCTTTTGTAAAACATACGGTGGGACCCACGAAAATCCAAATAATGAAAACATTCCGTGGTCCGCAACTCTGCTTTGAAAACCCTCCTCAAAGGAGTTTAGAAATCATGTAAACAAACCTGGACACAAAATATCAAAATATATCCCACTGTTCCCCGAATGAAATCCCTAGCCGTAGCTCGATACCCTCCACACACCCGATATACCTCGAGTTGTGCAGAATCCTGTACTATGCATAGATAGCCTCAACGACCCGATGGAGAAAAACCCCTTAACACCAGCGTCGGAGAACTCTGAACGATCCAGCGGAGCAAAACCCCTCAACGCCAATCGGAGAAAACCCTGACCCTGCACACCCGATATACCTCGAGTGGTGCAGAAACATGTGCTATGTGTAGACAGCCTCAACGACCCGAAGGAGAAAAATCCCTCGACACCAACGTCGGAGAACCCTCAACGATCTGGCGAGGCAAAACCCCTCAACGCTAGTCGGGGAAACTTTGACCATCGGGGACAGAAATCTAGTGAAAACCAAAATCCGTGTTTTGAAATCCTTGTTTCTTGGCCTAAGCTAAATTGAATGAAAACCATTTATGGCCAAATCCAATAAAATCATAAATACGGTTCTAAACCCAAAATCATGGACTCAATAATTACCACATCAAAACGACACCAAAATCGAGTCCAAAAACCAGGCCATTTCCCCAAAACACATTTTCACTGAAATATTGAAACTTTAGTTCAGTAATAACTTCTAAATTCCGGAAATTTTCAAAAGAAATATATAATAGAATTTAATTCAAATATACTTGTATGCATGCATTATTAATTACAAACCAACGTCCACTTACCAGTAACAGCGACACCTACCTCGCTCATGCATTACATGACCTCCGCTTCCCTCAGTTCAAGGTCACTGAAGAGACAAACGTCTCGCAAGCATCTCATTGACAAGAATCCTTAAATAATTTGCACACAAGTGTGTGGTCTGCAGGAAGTTAAACCTGACGCTCTGATACCAAATTTAAGGACTCTTTCCGAATTTCGCCTCGAAATCCGCGAAAAACTGTTTGACAACATTGTTTTTCACAAAATTTAATACCATGAATACCCTTTATCCTTAGAAATATTAAATAAACCTTACAAGGGTTCCGACATAACCTTCTCTGTACTTTACTGACTACACCTACCTGTCAGACGCATGATAGCTTACCAGTCACTACCGAAACCTCGGAACAGTGGTGGGCCAACCTCACGAACTTGTTTTAAACCCCAGCCTCTCGATTGAGCAACCAAGCTGGTGGCTGGCCTGGTCATATCAGGGTAAGAGCCAATGCTTCGCCACATATCACAATGTGAGAACCCCTGATCGTGATTTGAAGTTTATAGCACTCTGCTAACAAGCTCGGATACCAAATGTCAGTAGGTCAGACACTGCTGAAATCTCTACTGTAACAGCACCAGACAACTGACTTGTCAGCTTCTTGTGAACCGTCAATAACTCGTCAATCTGGGTCATCGCCCACACCAACCCACTGACCCGGATGACGAAGGTACCCAACTTGGTCGAATTAAGTCTCACTGACTTACCTCGAGTCGTACTCGATATCCCTACTCCTCTAGAGCACCCCGAATGGTAACTCGATATCCCTGCTCCTCTAGAGCACCCGAAGTGGTAACTCGATATCCCTGCTCCTCCAAAGCACCCCGAGTGGTAACTCGATATCCCTGCTCCTCCAGAGCACCCCGAGTGGTAACTCGATATCTCTGCTCCTCCAGAGCACTCCGAGTGGTAACTCGATATCACCGGAGAAGACGACTGTGACGATGTGCGCCGCCATCCATCGTCGCCGAAAAACCACATTTCCGGCTGACCTTGAGTTTTTCCTAACTTCTTCAAATCTCAAGCATTTTCCAAGAGTTTTACATCTAAATCTATCTATTCGAACCCAGGAACTAAAAAATGACCTCAAAACACTAAACCCGTACTTGTGCTGGCTGGAAAATCGATCGGAACTTCCAGTTTTTCTTTTCCTCGGTCCGGCCTCCTCCGATGGTTGGTACGTCCGTGATCGTGGGAATGAGGAAATTTTGATTAGTGAACTAGAATGGGAGACTTGGCCTTGTCGAAGTTCAAATTAATGGGTTTTTGAGTTTTGGGTCGCATGGGTTCGCGGTGTCCAGAGAGAGTGTGTGTGAATCTGATGAAGATCATATCACATTGGGGTTAAAAATATCTACCCCTGCCAATTTACCAAAATGCCCCTGACATTCTAGAACCTTGCCTTTCGCACACAAACTCCATTTTATGCGTGCCGTTTGTCTACGAATTCGCGAGTTCGAGGCCTACAGAACGGTACCCTAAACACAGCCTAAAGTGTCACGAAACAAAAGTTGGCTTTCATGCCCCTAAATCCACAAAGGGTAAAATTGTCTTTTTACAAAATAATTTACGAAAATTCAATCATTAAATTTCCGGGTCGTTACAGTCGTCTTCTCCAGCGACACTTCGGCGATTGGTTCAATCAGAGGGGGGCTGACGTGGCATGCCACCTAGAGCCACGTGGAGGTCACCTGGCGGCTGAGTCAGCGTCGAGTCAGGTGCGCGAAACACTGTAGCAGGCGCGTGATGCACTGTAGCAGGCGCGGGCCGACTCGTGGCGGTGCTTGGCTGATGCGTGGCACGTAATTTGGCCTCTCGCTGGTGGGTGACGGCGCGTGGGATCGGTCTTTGGGTCATGACAGGGCGTGTCGACAAGGTTTCGAAGTTTCGGAGCTGTTGGCGCCAGTTTCGGGTTGATCGGACTTCGTTTAAGGGTAGTTTTGGGCATCCGAAGTGGGTACATTTTTAGTGTGACGCTAGCAGACTTCTCGAGGTTTAGGGAGTCTGAATGTAGGGTTTCAATTATAGTTGGTAATCTAGATTGTTACTTTTGACAGGCGATACTACTCTGGGAACTTCAGAGGAGCGTACGACTCGGGATTGAAGTATTTGGACATGTGGTGAGTGGACTTTGGTTTTATAAAGTATAATGCATGTATAAAGGCATATTTGATATAATTGCTTATTACGTATTGTTTTGGAAAAATTCTGGATATTTTTAAATTATTACTTGACACGGGCTTTCAATAATTATTTGGAAATGACGTTTTGGGCTATGGCCTGACTTTATGGTTTCGGGTTTTATATGGTTTGACTTGATGGATTTTGGGATTTAAGTCGTGTCCATGATGTTAAGTTTATACCCGATTTTTCAATGAATTTGGCTTAGGTCAGGAAACAATGATTTCAAAACACGGATTTTGGTTTTCACTGGATTTTTGTCCCCGAGGGTCTAGGTTTCTCCGACTGGCCTCGAAGGGTATTTCTCCGCCAGATCATTGAGGTTTCTCCGACGCTGGTGTCGAAGGGTATTTCTCCACCAGGTCCTTGAGGCTGTCTACGCGTAGTACATGTTTATGCACAACTCGAGGTATATCGGGTGTGTGGAGGGGATCGAGCTACGACTCGGGATTTTATTCGGGGAGCAATGAGATATGTTTTGATATATATATATATATATATATATATATATATATTTATTTTTTTTGTGTCTAGGTCGGTTTACATGATTTTAAACTCCTTTGACGAGGGTTTTCAAAGTAGGGTTGTGGACCACGAAATGTTTTCATTATACGGATTTTCGTGGGTCCCACCAAGTGTTTTAACAAAAGATGGATTTTCCGGTTGGTTTTCGGATTATCTATATATTATATTTATATAAAAAAGAATTTTATGTTATGCATGCATAGTTTTACTAGTGGAGGGGGGAAATGTATGTTTTCCTCGGAAATGTTTTTTAAATGATTATTTTGTCCACTCAAAATTTTGGTTTTTTAAATCCCATTTAGGCCGTTGAGTTGACGTGGCCATATCCAGAGGCGGAGGGATTAAATTTCAGCTGTGTGTTTACCTAGACTATCGAGTAGGATATTTATTTATGTATTTTACTTATCCTACCTAGATGCTCTGATAAGTCTTTTGGACTGATTGTAAAATTGTGGTTACATCGTTGGATAGTTGGTGTTATTGGAATTTGGAGTGTTATCTGATATTTCGTTTAATAGGTGGAAGACGGTTAACCAGTCCTTAAGGGGAGATTATGCCGGATTTTTGGCAGAATTCTCATTATTATTTGTAAGGGCTTAAGGGTATTCTGGGATTTTATTTAAGTTGTTAGACGGGAGCAGGATTTTCCCGGGTTTCAATGGGAAATTCGGAAAGGGTCCTATCAATAATAATATACAAAATTAATATTTATGATATATAGTATTCATGATCAATTAGTATAATATAATCTGGTCAGTATAATATAGCGGACATTTTAATCCTGTAGATGACCAAACGCTTGACTAAATAATCAGTCTATCCGGTGGACAGATTAGTCTATCCGACTGAAATAGTCAGTACAATATGGCGTACCAAACGAGGTCTTAGTGTTATGACATAATTAGACTCTTAATACCCACTAATGCGCGTGTTAATTTATTTTTTTATTTTTGTTAGAATTAAAATAATATTAATTTTTTTTTTAGTTTGTTAATTTTTTATTTTATTTTTGTTAGAAAATTAAAATAAAATAAATAATATTAATTTTTAATAAATAAAAATTTTTAATTTTTAATTTTTTTTTGCTCGTGTTAATTTTTTATTTTATTTTGGTTAGAAAAATTAAAATTAAATTAATTTTTTATTTTTTTAAAACCCAAATAAAATGAGTAACTACCTGAGCCCACTAACCTTTTTTTTACCACCCACTCCTTCCATTAACCATAACTCCTCCCATTAACCATTATAATTTTTTAAAATTTATAAATTAATATTTGATTTTATTATTGTATCCTTAACTACTAAATAATTTAAAAGGTATTTTCGTCAGAAATGTTTTTGAAGCCTTTTGATACTCTTGACTTTATAATAATAAAGATGATAGTTTTCTTCGCATGTTATATGGAAGGTCTCGAATTCGACTTTCTTAAATAGTGAGGTCGATATCTAATGTGAATATTATAATCTCAATTCTCCAATATCATTATGTTATAAGAACAATAATGCTACAGGAACTATCTATAATCCCACTTTTTCACACCGCATGTAGCTCACGACATGGCATCCACGTCATCTTTTTCTAATTACTTATCTCAAAATAAAAATAAAATCAAACAAAAAAATAAAAAGTAAAAAATAAATCAAACAAAAAAGATATTTCTTAAAGGTTTCATAATTGTTTAATAAACCCTAATAATTATAAGAATAAAACCCCAAAAAATTTGCAATACTGTAACTCCTATAGCTGTCGTCGTTGTCATTCAACAATGAAACCAACTACTGGGAGGCTTGCAGGACGCGGGCGGAGCCGTCGACGTGTCCGTAGGCACTGGATACAAAACTCCAAAATTTTTGCAATCAAACTCCAAGATCCCCCACTCTCCCGCTTCGTTTTTGGTCCAGCTTCAAACCCCAGATCTTCTTATTTCCTCCGCCAAACTTCTCCGATTTCAATGACGGCGGTGGTGCGGTCTTGTATTTTTTGGTGCCATCGGACCTGATTACGATTACAAGGACATAGAGAAGAAGAGAAGAGGCACTGTACAAAGAATTTGAAACTGAAAATGTTTATGTGTTGCAGAAAGGATTGTTTAGTGGATTGTTTAGTGGGAACTTCTAAATTATGCATAATTGCTTTTGGAATTTCTAAAGATTCAATTCAAGGTTGTAGATGAGCTTTGTAGGACGTCTAATAGAACCAAAAATACCAATCAATTATCTAAGCCTAGCAGTTCTGGGTAATCTGTATCTCTGCTCAAGATCCTTTCAGTATTTTTGGGTTTATTCTTTTTTTTTTATTATATAATTTTTTTAAAGAATAAAATTCTTAGGGTTTATGAATTCAATAAATATTTATTTTTTATTTTTTTACTTTTAATTTATTTTATTTTTATTTTTATTTCTATTTTGAGATAAGTAATAAAAAAGTATAACGTGTGTTGATGCACACAATGTGCCAATTTAGGGGTAGTACTCTGTCAAATCAATACGTGCCACGTGCACTTCGGCTGTAAAAGGAAAAGCAGTTGGTCGTCGGTTAGTGATACGCATCGGTGTGGTGTCGGCCTAAAGGGTCTCAGTCCAAGTCAGTATAGTAATCTGTGTATGTAAGCCGTATATGGTAAATAGTAATTTTTACAGAGTAATGGTGAATAGTGAATCTTAGTTACATTTTTGTGAAATGTGCCTCCGTTTTGTATTGATGGTTAATGGATGCTTGATGAATAGTTTCGATGTGGGATAAATACACTTCTGCTGTGGTGCTGACACGTGATATCTAGATGGGTTGTGGATATGTGTTCACGTGTCAGTGTATTATTGGTTCTTTTTGGGCTTGTTTGCCTAGTGGGCTTGGTTCTACTTAGTGTTTAGGCTTATTTGTTGAGCTTGGGCTTGGTTTGTGTGGTCCATTGAGTCTGGTTCAATATGGTGTCAATAACGTGTATTCCCACGTCGTATACTACATGTGGTGGGATACAAAAAATAGGTTTGTAAATGATAGCACTATTGTAAAAAAAAAAAAAAACAGTGAGATTATTATGAGTAAAATACCTTCCTTTCAGTATTTTTGGGTTTATTATTATTTTTTTTAAATTTTGTATTTTGTATCATTTGTTTGCAGAATAAAATTTTTAGGGTTTATGAACTAAATAAATATTTTTTTTTGTTTTAGTTATTTTCTACTTTTAATTTTTTTATGTTTGATTTTATTTTTATTTTTATTTCTATTTTGAGATAAGTAATAAAAAATGATGACGTGTATTCCCACGTCGTGTACTACATGTAGTGGGATACAAAAAGTGGGTTTGTAAGTGGTATCATTATTGTAAAAAAAAAATAAACAGTCAGATTATTATGAGTAAAATACTTTTTTAGGAAGGTGTATTTAATTGAGATTTTAATGGGTTTTAAATGATTTAGAATTATAATAGGTTTTAAATGATTTAGAATTATTTCATATGATTACATGTCAAAGTTCAATGAATTAAAAAAAAAAAATATTTCAATGGATTCTAAAATGTTTTATTGTACGAATTTGAGATGATTTTAATTTCACTAACCACAATCAATAATTAGCCACAAAATGTGAAATTATTCGGTATATCTGATATTACAGGTCATCTATGTATCGTATTAATCAAAACTCGCCATGTATTTATTGTAAAAAAAAAACTGAATTTTTTTAAAACCTTTCTTAGCCCTCCATTGTTGCCCTTTGAAATACAATTATGAAATAAAAAACATTTTAAAAAATTAGATAAAAAAATATTTAATGGAGGATTGGTCCAGATTGCGAAGAAGAGAATGAAGATTTGAAACAAGGAATTTCTTCACAACAAAAATTAAAACCAAACAAAATTCATTTTGATCAGAAAAGTGTGGGAGTTGGTGTGGAGCCCCAAACGCAAGTGTTCGAGCTTGGATTCAACGTCGTCATCATCTTCGGCAAGGTTGACATCGACTGCATTTTTCTTTTTTGGTCCGAAAAATTCATTGATAAGCTGCACAAATGCAGCAGAAACACGAAAAAAGAGGCAAACTTGTCGCCCCACGCAGCCGCGAACTAGTACACCTACAAATTCGTTCGATCGGAGAGAGAGAATCGGTATAAAGGAAAGGTGCAGCGGAGAATAAAGGAGATGAGAGAGAAGTTTTTTTTTTTGAAATCATTTGAAATCTCTAGGATGAGGTGTGGGGTTTAGTTAGAGATTAGTATGTGTAATTTTCAACTGAAAATCAGTTAGAATTAAGAATAAGTAAATGGTTAAATGATTATTAATCGTTGTTTTTTTTGTCATAACCATTTAGGATTATAATCGCGGTTATTTATAACCATTAATTATTTAGTTAAATGATTATTAATCATAATCGTAACCATTAATATATGACTAATCGAGAAAATAATTTTAATTTAAAATTTTTATTATTTCTATTTTTTTAAAAGACTAAAATAATTTAAATTAATAATTAATAAAAAAATTAAAAAACCAAAAATAATAAAAATAGGTAAAATTGTAAGGAATAATCAACCATCTTCGGTAAAAACAAAATTTATATCACCGCGTAGAGCTCGATGAGTAGAACAACTTTAATACTTGGGTCAACGGCCAAAAGTGGACAAAGGTGGTGAAAAATGTGAAAAATACTCGGAAACTACGAAACTTTTCATGTTAGATCCACAAAAATATACTAAGATATGATAAATATAAGGAAATAGGCTTGTTAGACTCAAAGAGAGGAACAAACCCTTACCAAGATAATCGCCTGTGGTGAATGGTAAAGTCGAGTCGACACGCCAACGTTGCGGGTTGCCCACAGGTCTGATGTCAAGTTTTTTTTTTTTTAAATTGTCATTTTTTTTTCATTTTCAATTTGTCAATTTTTTTTTTTCAAATGACTTTAATTAAAAAACATTATATAAATTGTAAAAAAAATATGACCAAAAAAAAGTTATATGGTTATCTAATAAATGATTAAATAGTTATCTAATAAATGGTTAAATGGTTTATCCATTGGTTAAATGGTTAATAACCATAACCAAATCATTTAAGTGTGGACCTAAATGGTTATAACCATATCTATACCATTTAGATAAATTGTTAAACAATAACTATCTTATTTAATATAAATGGCTATAATAACCACGGTTAATCATAACCACAATTTTTTTATCCATCCCTAATTTTTTTTTTTTATCAATATTGCTCATCCTTAGTTAGAATCCACATATCAGCTTAAAAAATGGACAACGCCAAAGTAGCTCTGTCCAGACCAAAGCCAAAGAAAAAATGGACAAAGCCGAAGTAAGAAAGAGAGAGAGAGCCCAGAATAGAAAAAAAGTACATTTTTTTTTTGAAATCCAACTGCTCCAATTCATCAATTTCTCTTCCTCCATTCCCACAAATTTTATTAAACCCATCACTTAAAATATCGTCTCTTCAAAACCCAGATCTCCTCGTCAGAATTCGATCAAATTCTCCCTCATCGTAACTGTTTACACCGGAAAAAAATCACATATGGGCTGAAGAGGAAGAGTGAAGAAATTAAATTCCCAAATCGCTAAAGCCTAGCCCAAAAGCCACCTGGATGCGTGCAGGTCACGTTCGTCTCTGAGGCGCCTCGTTTGTCCGCTGACAAAGGGGATGTTTGAAGAAAGTAATCAGTTATGGGTCCCTTGGAAGAGCCCACTTGCCAGTTCAGCTCTACCTAAGGTGTCTATAAAAGGCAGAAGAAGTCATCTTCTCAAGGACAACCAATCAAACAATCAAACAATTGATCAAACTCAATGAATTCAAGACAAAGCATTCCCGAAAGGCTTCTTTGTTCAAAAGCTCGATTGAAAAGGCAAAACTTGTTTCTCTGATCGCAATCGAGATTCAGTCTCTTTCTCCCCTCCCCGCCCCCCCCTCTAAAACCTAAACAATTGATCAAACTCAATGAATTCAAGACAAAGCATTCCCGAAAG
Source organism: Oemleria cerasiformis (assembly GCA_037349345.1). NCBI lineage: Eukaryota > Viridiplantae > Streptophyta > Magnoliopsida > Rosales > Rosaceae > Oemleria > Oemleria cerasiformis. The sequence continues at coordinate 10,954,029 of JAZGTL010000009.1, read as the reverse complement.
GCTTCTTTGTTCAAAAGCTCGCTTGAAAAGGCAAAACTTGTTTCTCTGATCGCAATCGAGATTCAGTCTCTTTCTTACCCCCCCCCCCCCCATTCTCAAGATCTCGACTTGAGATTCTAGCCTACTTCTTCATCCTGACTGGCATCCAAACCATCTTTGAGGAAACCAAACACTCTACCCCTGACATTTCTGTCGTCTCTTAATTGCTCTGCCATCCATTGGTATGATTCTGACTGACGTTCATTCCAGCTGAAGATTTCTAAAGATCTTGCCCCTCAGTTTAGGCCTTATCTTGAAGGAAATATTTATATTCAGCACTTGTATTTGGTTATTGCATTCAATATTTACTCATTTCTTACAATACTTATATTTCATTTCTTTTACATTTGAATGGATTTCCTTAAGAGGAGTTGAAGTTTTCTGGAAAATACCAACCGTGTGCATTTTGTGGTTGCTTCATGTCATAAAAACGTATATGTGTCTTGGTCCAATACTACTATCCCGACTTAAAAAACCCCGAGTACCTAACTGACTATAATCAATAACGAATCACTAACCTGAATATGCCAAACTACTTGAATTATGACTAAACTAAAGGAAAATATTACTACAGTCCTTAGATACATTAAGAAAAAGGCATGAAAAGAACAGCATGAGCAATTGCCCGCTCGCCTCACAAATACTTGATTAAAGATAGGTTCTTGGGCCGCAAGAGAACCCCATTCTAAACTGTCTAGTAGCAGTATCTACTAGTGGCACGCCTACTCTAAAGGCAGCTAAGGCCTACTTGCATACTTTCTGGTTAGCCCATCTAGGGAAAAACCACGGTATCACAAGGCTTCCAAGCCCACAGCCTTCAACCCAAACCATCATTTCCTAACAAGTCAAACACCATTTTACCATCACACTAAACAACAGGAGCCCGCATCACGCAAGTTCAGTTGAGATCGACCGCAGAACATATTCTAGCATGCCCAATGGGACTCTTTTAGTGTATGTCAAAGTTCAAGTACGCTGAGAGACGCATGGATGCTAAAGGGAGATTCCTAAAAGTACTCCTCGAGAACATGTACCTGAACCACTGTTCCCGAAAATCGACATGGAAACTCCCCAAGAAGGAGTTGTCAAGGAAATCGTCATCTAGGAAGCGATTGTTTCCAAGAAAGACTTGATGTAGGTCATCAAAGACAGTGTATCCCCCATCCTCGTACAAATAGAGGCCATGAACCTTCAGATCCAAGAACTCGCCAAATAAGGGGATATGGAAGAAAAAGAACAAAGTATCCTGCCTTTGAGATTTTTGAGCCTCGACAAAAACAAAAAAAGCGCAGGATCGAGGATGTCGACCCATGGAACCTCTTATTTCTGATCCCATGTTCTCGAAAGTCTTCGGGAATGAAACTCGGAAGACAAGCAAGAATCGCGACGGGCTGTCAAAAGAAGAGTTAGGGATATCCTCCAAGTACCGAGCAACCATGGTCACCCGGAAGGAATCCCAGTTGAAGTTAGCTAAGGTCGTCCAGAAAGGAGAAAAAGTGAATTGGAACGTTGGAGAAAAACAGAAGTAGTCGACATTGGGTTGGAAGAAGAAATGGTACTCAATCAAAGGACACCTTGCAACCACAAGCATCAAGCCATTTTGAATGAACTGGCTGAAATACGACACATGTTGCAGCAAGGCTAGGTTATGGCCCCAAGAAGAGCTAACGTTTCAATCTACCAAAAGCCTTATCCGACTTATGTAGATCAGGACAACCTGTTCCCGAAGAACTTCAAGCCACCTATCTTCTCCCTCTTCAGTGGGGATGGCAATACCTCATCCTTGGAACACATTGGAAGATTTTCAGCACAATGTGTTGCTGTGGAAGATAACTCTTACCTCAAACTCCGATTGTTCAATAGTTCTCTATCTGGAGATGCTTTCTCTTGGTACACATCTTTACCAGAAGCCTCAATACTCACCTAGGGGCAAATGGAAGCCAAATTCCACGAAGAGTTCTACAGGATAGAACCTGGAATCACGATCAATTACTTAACTGACATTAGAAAAGGAGAACACGAACCAACCGAGGAGTTCATCTCGAGGTTCAAGGGATTGAAGATGAAATGCAAATTTCCCAAGAACAATGCCCAGATGGTGGCTATTGCACAAAGGGATATGAGATTCTCCCTCAGAAAGTAGTTTGATGATACTACATTCTCTGACTTACAAGGGATAGTAGTATCAACAACCAAATTTGAAGGATTGCTAGAAGTGAAACAAAGACAAAAGCACAACTCTAAGGTCTCACCCTTTTACAAGGCAAAGATTCCACTAAATCAGGTGGAATATAAAGAAACAAAGGAGGAATCCTTGTTTGAAGAAGAAGGGCAGGAATTAGAGGTGTCATCTGTAGGGATCCAGACAACTGGAAAAGGGAGAGTGATTATCAAATCATTAGTCAGCCCTGCTCGGGAACAGAAACCAGCCAACTCGACTTGAAGGTATTTTGTAAACAAAGTACCAGTTTTTAAGTCTATTCATTTGATCTTACCAACTGGAGAAATCTATGATGAGCTGGTGAAGGCCAAGGTGAACAAACTTGATCCCAATCTAGAAATGCCGCATCCAGAGGATATCAAAGGGAAACAATTATGCAAGTGGCATGTATCTTCACATCATGCGACAACCAATTATGTCTAGTTTAGGGACACCATCCAAAGTTTGATCAATCAGGGGCACATTACGTTAGCTACAATCCCGAAAGCTCCAATCGGAGTGGATACTGATCCTTCCCCTATAACATCAATTAACATGATCAACCTACACTGGTCCCAACTAGGAAAAGAGCAAGGATGGTCGAAGAGATGCAATAGAGATCTTAGGAGGAAAAACAAAAACTCGAAAGGGACCAAGCCACGATTGCTACTGGAATTTTGATGTGCAACAAATGTAGGGAAAAATGCGTTTTGGAAATTCCTACACCATGTGCTAATATAGACCTGGATATGAAGAGATCACGAGGAAAGAAAGACGAGGAATTCCTCAAAATTCCTGAAACAAGTTTCGAACCCCATAGCCCCAAAGAAAAGCTGCCCCGCAGCTCTATTTTCCAAAGGTTAGGAAACATCAGAGAAAGGCAGAAGAGGTCTAGGAAAGCCATCAACACGACTCGGGGGAAAACCAAGCTATACGCCCCCAAAGACGATAAAACCGATCCACAATAACAGAGGTCAGTGGAAGGAACACCCAGAAGGTGGTAGTCCGAAACGGAAAAAGGTACTTGGACTGCAAGGATGGGAAGCCAGCCAAAGAATTTGGGAAATGTAACGAACCAGAAATTTAATTAGTGAATTTTTGTAAATTAATTTGGGAAAGGACGAGTTTACCTTTGGTTTTATATGGGGCTCAGAAATCACCTTTTGTGTGGAGACACATTTGGTAGTTTTTCGAGGACCGTTTCGTAGGTCTTGAACTCACTAGTTCGTAGATAGGCGTCACATAGGAAATAGAGATTGTATGAGGGAGTTATGGGTCTAGAATGTTCAGGGGCATTTTGGTAATTTGCAATAGGTAGGTATTTTTAACCTAGACTCTTCTAGATTTTCTCACTTTTATCCTCTCTCTTCGCGATCTTCACCCACCCATGACACCGAACCCAAACAAACCCCAGAATTTGAACTTTGATTCGAAGCAACCTTGTCCGATTTGGTTCCACCCATCAGAATCTCCTCCTCCCCACAATCAAGGACATACCGACCGTCGAAGGAAACGGCTACAGGAGACACCGAACCGAGGAAAGGGAAAACTGAACCTTTGGATCGATTTTTCAGCCAACACAAGTATGGGTTTTTTGTTTAGACTTCAGTTTCGAGTGCCTGGGCTTGAGTAGATGGATTTTGACTATTAATTGGTGAAAACCGGTTGAGATTTGAGGAAGTTAGGAAAATTTCAAGGTTAGCTGATAATGGCGATTTTCGGTGACGGCAGACGGCAGCGCACGGCGGTGCGCTCGTCTTCTCTGTCGACTGGTTCGGTCAGAGGGGCTGATGTGGCATGCCACCTGGTAGCCACGTGGAGGCCACCTGACAGCCACATGGTGCCACCTGGTGGCTGAGTCAGTACCGAGTCAGCGTGTGTACAGGCGCGTTGGGTACTGTAGCCGGCACGTGGCATTGCGTGGGGCTGGTCCTTTAGGCACGGCGACACGTGTCGACATGTTTTCGACGTTTTTGACCTTTTAGCGTAGGTTTCGAGTAAATCAGATAGCGTTTAGAGGTAGTTTTAGGCGTTCGAAGTTGCTGAGTTTTTTAGTGAGACGCGTGTGGACTTCCCGAGATTTAGGGAGTCTCAATGTAGGGTTTTTAATTATCGTTAGTAATCCCGATTATTACTTTTGACATGCAATATTGCTCTGGAAACTTCAGAGGAGCGTACGACTCAGGATTGAGCATAATTGGATGTACGGTGAGTGGACTTTGGTTTTGTAAATCATAATGCATGGATAAGCGTATATTTGAAATAATATCTTGTTACGTATTGTTTTTGGCAAATGTCTAGAATTTAGAATTTACTAGACATTGATTTCAATAATTGTTTGGAACTGATGTTTTGGGCTATCGCCTGGTTTTTTGGACTCTGCTTTTATGTCGTTTCGACCTTATATATTTTGGGTTTCGGTTGAGTCCATGATTTTAGGTTTAGACCCGAATTTGTGTTTTTATTGGATTTGGGTATAAACCCAAATTTTCAATGAAATTGGCTTAGGCCAAGAAACAAGGATTTCAAACATGGATTTTGGTTTTCACTGAATTACTGTCTCCGAGGGTCAAGGTTTTCTCCGATGCTGGCGTCGAGGGTCTTTCTCTGCCAGATCGTTGAGGGTTCTCCGACACTAGTGTCGAGGGGTATTTCTCCACCAGGTCATTGAGGCTGTCAACATATAGTACATGGTTTTGCAAAAATCGAGGTATATCGGGTGTATGGAGGGTATCGAGCTACGACTTAGGATTCCATTCGGGGAGCAGTGGGATATGTTACGATGTATTTTATGTCCAAGTATGTTTACATGATTTTTAAACCCCAATGAGGAGGGTTTTCAAAGCAGGATTGTGGACCATGGGATGCTTTCATTATTCGAGTTTTCGTGGGTCCGACCGGTATTTTAACAAAAATAATGGATTTTTCGGTAAGTTTTCGGCTTATCTTTATGGATTTGTTTGAAAGGAATTTTAGATTATGCATGCATTGTTTTACTCATGAAGGGGGAAAAGGTATGCTTTACTCGGAAATTATTTTAAAAGATTATTTTGTCCACTCACACTTTTCGTATTTTAAATCCTGTCCAGGCCGTTGAGTTATCGAGGGCACATCTAGAAGCGGAGGCATTACATTTCAGCTGCGCCTTTACCTAGACCATCGAGTAGGATTTATATTGCTGTATTTACCTTTCCTACCTAGATGCTCTGATAAGCTTTTGGACTTATTGTAAATTATGACTATGTCGATGGTTGTTTGGTGATGTTGGGATTTGTGAGTGTTATTTGATCCTTCGTCTGACAGGTGGAAGACGGTTAACCATTCTTTGTGGGGAGATTCTGCCGAATTTTGGACAGAATTCTCGTAACAAATTGCAAGGGCTGAAGGGTATTCTGGGAATTTTATTAAATTGTCAGACAGGAGCAAGGCTTTTTTCTGGTTCATAGGTGAAATTCGAGAAGATTCCTGTCAACTTGGTATCAGAGCACTTGGTTTAAATTCCTGTAGACCGTACACCTAATGTACATCTGATTGTGGTAATGACGAATTATGGTTTTTTTTTCAACATGATGCCTCCGAGAGTTGAGCCTTGTTAGTGGCCTGGAAACGGTGATGAAGCTGATAACGTTAGGGGTGCACATGATCCCGTCTTAGAGCCTGATTTGAGACAGACCATGGATATTTTGGGTCGGGCATTGACGACGGTACTTCAGGGTAGGGCTACTTCTGAAGTTTCTGACATTGAGTGAGCCCAGAGGCTGGGGGCGACATTGTTTGCTGGCGAGTTAGGCCCAGATGATGCTAATGAGTGGATTACTAGTTTGGAACGAGTGTTTGCTGTTATGAGGTGCACTCTGGAGGATAGGGTGCGACTATCCACATTTCTTCTGGGTGGTTATGCGTACCGTTGGTGGCATACTTTGCATGCTGGGATATTCGTACCTTTACTTGGGAAGCTTTTCGGGAGCGCTTCCTTGAGCAGTTTTATCCTCGCTCATACAGAGATCCAGAGAGGCTGAGTTCTTGCAGTTACAACAGGGGGACATGACGGTGGCACAATATGAGCAGAAATTTCTTGAGTTGTCACGATTTGTACCGGCTCTCGTGGCGACTGAGATGGATAAGTGCAGAAGGTTTGAGCATGGACTAAGAGATGAGGTTCGAGTAGCTGTAACTGCTGTGGCCCATACTTCTTTGAGGGCTTTATCAGACGCTAAAGCTAGAGTAGAGATGAGTTTGCCAGCTCATCACCAGTTTAGTGGTTCCAAGCGACGCCGGGATCGCCTGAGTTTCGGGGCCTCTAGTTAGGGATCATCTAAGAGAGGCAGTTTCAGTTCTGGATCTTCTGGGGGTGTGAGATTCAGATCAGGAGGCGACAGTGTTGGTCAGGGACATCAATCATCCGCACAGTCTAGTAGGGCTTCAGTGAAGTCGACCGGGAGACAGAGTGACATACCCGCATGGCCTGGTGACACCAGGTATTACTTTAGTAGGGAGATTGGTCATTTTAATCGAGAATGTCCCCATTGTACGGGCCGTAGTTCTTTAGGCCGAGATGCTGCTGAATCGAGTCAGAGAGCAGTGTAGTCATCTGGTACTGCAGCAGGGAGCCAGAACCAGTCCAGTGGGGCCAGCGGGGCCAACAGGTCCAGTGGGGCTAGCGGGGCTAGAAAGAGACAGAGGTGTTGTGGTCGGTCTTCTGGTGCATATGCCCGAGTTTTTACTATGACTCAGGAAGAGGCTCGAGTAGCACAAGAGGTGTTTACTAGTATGTTGTCTATTTTTAAACATGATGCTCGAGTTTTGATAGATCTCGGGGCTACACATTCTTTTATTTCTCGGGGTTTTACACTTTTTGCTAATAGAGAATTATCACCGATTGGTTGGGACATAGGCATTAGAACCCCCACCGAAGATATGTTGGTGGCGAACCTAGTGATACGCAGTTGTCCAGTGGTAGTGGGAGGTTATGAGTTGGAGGCACACTTAATCCCCTTGGACATTTATGATTTTGATGTGATTCTGGAGATGGATTGGTTAACCATGCATCATGCCTCTATTGAATGTTTCGACAAGAGGGTGGTCTTCCGGAGTCCAGGTTTACCGGAACTTACGTTTCAGGGTGATCGTAGGGTGCTTCCCTTGGGAGTAATATCGGCCTTGACGGCTGAGAAATTATTGAGGAAAGGTTGTGAGGGGTATTTGGCTCACGTGTTCGATTCTCGGGATACTCCGGTGAGAGTAGAGGATATTACTGTGGTGAATGAGTTTCCAGATATGTTTTCGGAGGATCTTTCGGGGTTGCCACCTCACCAGGAGATTGAGTTCACCATATAGCTTCTTCCAGGTACTCAACCTATATCACAGGCACCGTATAGAATGACACCGGCGGAATTAAAGACTAAATTGCAGGACTTGGTGGATATGGGATTTATTCGATCGAGTGTACTGGTGTTATTTGTAAGGAAGAAAGATAGTGGTTGAGGCTATGTATCGACTACCGGCAGTTAAACAGGGTTACGCTGCGGAATAAGTATCCTTTGCCATGAGTTGATGATTTGTTTGATCGATTAAAAGGGGCAAGGTATTTCTCTAAAATTGACCTTCGATCTGAGCACCATCAGTTAAGGATCAGGGAAGAAGATGTTCCCGAAATGGCTTTCAGGACACGCTATGGGCATTATGAGTTCCTAGTGATGCCCTTTGGTCTAAATAATGCACCGACAACATTTATGGATTTGATGAATAGGGTGTTCCGATGGTACTTGGATCGATTTGTAATTGTGTTCATTGATGATATCCTAGTAGATTCAAAGAGTGCTAAGGCACATGAGAATCACTTGAGGTTGGTGCTGAATATGCTGAGGAAAAAAAAATTGTTTGCCAAGTTCATTAAATGTCAGTTTTGGTTGACCAGTGTGGGATTCTCAGGTCATATGATTTCTGCAGAGGGTATCCGCGTGGATCCCCAAAAATTTGAGGCAGTGGTAAGTTGGGAGCAACCGGGGACAGTGTCAGAGGTGAGAAGTTTTCTGGGTTTAGCGAGATATTATCGGCGGTTCGTAGAAGGATTTTCTACGATAGTTGCCCCGTTGACTCGGTTGACAGGGAAAGGAGTCATGTTTGACTGGGATGACGAGTGTGAACAGAGCTTTCAAGAGCTTAAGAGAAGGTTGACTTATGCCCCTATGTTTACCCTTCCAGATGATAACGGAGGATTTGAGGTGTACAGTGACGCATCATTACGAGGTATAGGTTGCGTGCTAATGCAGCATGGTTAGGTGATAACATATGCCTCTAGGCAACTTAAACCCCACGAGTTGAACTACCCCATTCATGATTTAGAGTTAGCTGTTGTGGTGCATGCACTGAAGATTTGGAGACACTATTTGTATAGGGAGACATGCCGGATCTTTACAGACCATCAGAGCCTGAAATATTTCTTTACCCAGAAGGATCTGAATTTGAGACAGAGAGGGTGGCTAGAGTTGATAAAGGATTATAATTGTACCATAGAGTATCACTCAGGAAAAGCCAATGTAGTGGCGGATGCACTGAGCAGGAAGTCCATGCGTTCCTTGGCCTATTTGCACACTGTTTACTTATCGTTGTTGGTGGAATTCCGTAGAGCGGGAATTATCCTGGGCATGGATAGTCAGGGGGCTATATTGGCTAGCTTCCATGTGAGACCTGTCTTGATTGACCGAATTATTGAAGCTCAACTCTAGGATCCTACATTGTGTGTGATTAGGATGGAGTTGGAATCTGGGAACATGCAAGATTATGTGATTAGGGATGATGGGGCCTTGTTTAAGGATGGCCGGTTGTGCGTACCTAATGATATAGAGTTGAAAAGAGAAATTCTTGAGGAAGCTCATAGTTCAGCCTATGCTATGCATCCAGGAGGCACTAAGATGTATCGTACTCTTAAGAAGCACTATTGGTGGACTGAGATGAAAAGGGAAATAGAAGAGTTTGTGAGTAGATGCCTGACATGTCAACAAGTAAAAGTAGAAAGGAAGAAACCATATCATGCACTACAACCGTTACCTATTCCGGAATGGAAGTGGGATCACATTACTATGGATTTTTTTTGTAAACTTCCTAGGACTAAAAAAGGACATGATGAAATCTGGGTAATTGTTGATAGAGTCACGAAGTCAGCATATTTCTTTCCAGTACGGGAAGATTACAGGATGGACTAGTATGCCAAGTTGTTTGTGGATGAGATCATACGGTTACATGGGACTCCATAGTCGATTGTATCAGATAGGGATCCTAAGTTTACCTCGAGGTTTTGGCGGAGTTTACAGAAAGCCTTTGGAACTACATTGCATTTCAGTACAACTTTTCATCCTCAGACTGACGGTCAGTCTGAGATGACAATTCAAATTTTGGAAGATATGATGAGAGCTTGTGTACTGCAGTTTAAAGGAAACTGGGACTCACACCTGGCCTTGATGGAGTTTGCATATAACAACAACTATAAATCTAGTATTGGGATGTCTCCTTTCAAGGCACTGTATGGGAGACAATGCATGACACCGATATGCTGGAATGAGGTAGGTGAGAGAAGACTGTTGACACCCGAGATAGTTGAAATGATAGAGGAAAAGATTAGAATCATCAGGGAAATGTTGAAGGCAGCTCAGGACCGCCAGAAAAGCTATGCAGACTGATTGATCAGAGATCTTGAGTTTGAAGTCAGAGACTGGGTTTTCTTGAAATCATCCCCCTGGAAAGGAGTTGTACGTTTTGGTAGACGAGGAAAACTGAGTCCTCTCTATATTGGGCCTTATGAGATTATTAAGAGGATAGGGCCAATGGCTTATAGACTTGCTTTACCCCTTGAACTGTCAAATGTTCACGATGTATTCCATGTATCCATGCTCCGGAAGTATTTATTCGATGAATCTCATGTATTGGAGGCGCAACCAATTGAGCTGAGAGATGATTTGAGCTTAGAGGAGCAACCAGTGAAAATTCTAGATTGGAAGGAAAAAGTATTACTCAGAAAGACTATTCCTCTGGTTAAAGTTCTGTGGAGGAATCATAACGTGGATGAGGCCACGTGGGAACCAGAGGCACAGATGCGGGCGCGATATCCACATTTGTTCTAGTGACAAGCATGAATTTCGAGGACGAAATTTCTTTAAAGAGGGTGAGTTGTAACGATCTGAAAATTTAATTAGTGAATTTTCTTAAATTAATTTGGGAAAGGACGAGTTTACGCTTGGTTTTATAAGGGTGCTCGGAAATCCCTTTTGTGTGGAGACACATTTGGCAGTTTTTCAAGGACCGTTTCGTAGGTATCGAACTCACGAGTTAGTAGACAGGCGGCACACAGAAAACGGAGATCGTATGCGAGAGTTATGGGTCTAGAATGTTCAGTGGCATTTTGGTTTGCACTGGGTAGATATTTTTCACCTAGACTCTTCCAGATTTTCTTATTTTTTTCCTCTCGCTTCGCAATCTTCACCCAACCTGTGACACCGAACCCAAAAAAACCCCAGAATTTAAACTTTGATTCGATGCAACCTTGTCCGATTTGGTTCCACCCATCGGAATCTCCTCCTCCCCGCGATTAAGGACTTACTGACCGTCGAAGGAAATAGCTGCGGGAGACACCGAACCAAGGAAAGGAAAAACTAAACATTTCGATCGATTTTCTGGCCAACAAAGGTATGGGTTTCGTGTTTAGACATCAGTTTTGAGTTCCTGGGCTAGAGTAGATGGATTTAGACTATTAATTCGTGAAAACGGTTGAGATTTCAGGAAGTTAGGAAAATTTCAAGGTCGGCTGATAATGACGATTTCTGGCGACGGCTGACGGCGGCGCACGGCGGAGCGGTCGTCTTTTTATACGACTGGTTTGGTCAGAGGGGCTGACGTGGCATGCCACCTAGGAGCCATGTGGAGCCACATGGCGGCCACCTAGCAGCCACGTGGTGCCACTTGGCAGCTGACTCAGCACCGAGTCAACGCGTGTGTAGGCACGTAGGGTATTATAGCCGGCCTTTTGCCGGCACGTGGCAGCGCGTGGGTCGGTCCTTCAGTCACGGTGGCGCGTGTCGACATATTTTTGATGTTTCGGACCTTTTGGGGTAGGTTTCGAGTTAATTGGACATCGTTTAGGGGTATTTTTGGGTGTCCAAAGTGGCTGCATTTTTTAGTGAGACGCGTGCAGACTTCCCAGGGTTTAGAGAGTCTGAATGTAGGGTTTTTAATTATCTTTGGTAACCCCGATTATTACTTTTGACAGGTGAGACTGCTTCGGGAACTTCAGAGGAGCGTACGACTAAGGATTGAGCATAATTGGACGTACGGTGACTGGACTTTGGTTTTGTAAATTATAATGGATGCATAAGCGTTTATTTGAAATAATGTCTTGTTACGTATTATTTTTGGCAAATGTCCGGAATTTAGAATTTACTGGACACGAGTTTCAATAATTGTTTGGAACTGATGTTTTGGGCTATGCCCTGGCTTTATGGACTTTGCTTTTATGTCGTTTTGACCTTATAGATTTTGAGTTTCTGTTGAGTCCCTGGTTTTGGGTTTAGACCCTGATTTGTGATTTTATTGGATTTGGGCATAAACCCGATTTTTCAATGAAATTGGCATAGGCCAAGAAACAAGGATTTCAAACATGGATTTTGGTTTTCACTGAATTACTGTCCCCGATGGTCAAGGTTTTCTCCGATGCTGGCGTTGAGGGTCTTTCTCCGTAAGATCGTTGAAGGTTCTCCGACACTGGTGTCGAGGGGTATTTCTCCACCAGTCGTTGAGGCTGTCTACTCGTAGTACAGGGTTCTGCACAACTCGAGGTATATCGGGTGTGTCGAGGGTATCGACCTACGACTCGGGATTCCATTCGAGGAGCAGTGAGATATGTTATGTTATGATATGTTATGATATATTTTATGTTATGATATATTTAAACTCCTTTGAGGAGGGTTTTAAAAGTAGGTTTGCGAACCACGGGATACTTTCATTATTCAGGTTTTCGTGGGTCCCACCGGTATTTTACCAAAAAATATTGATTTTCCGGTAAGTTTTCGGCTTATCTTTATGGATTCTTTTGAAAAGGAATTTTAGATTATGCATGCATTGTTTTACTTATGGAGGGGGAAAATGTATGTTTTCCTCGGATTTGTTTTAAAATATTATTTTGTCCACTCACACTTTTCGTATTTTAAATCCCGTCTAGGCCATTGAGTTATCGAGGGCACATCTAGAGACGGAGGCATTACATTTCAGTTGCTCCTTTACCTAGACCATCGAGTAGGATTTATATTGTTGTATCTACCTTTCCTACCTTGATGCTCTGATAAGCTTTTGGACTTATTGTAAATTATGACTACGTCGATGGTTGTTTTGTGATGTTAGGATTTGTGAGTGTTATTTGATCCTTCGTCTGTCAGGTGGAAGACGGTTAACCATTCTTTGTAGGGAGATTCTGTCGGATTTTTGGCAGAATTCTCGTAACTAATTGCAAGGGCTTAAGGGTATTCTGAGAATTTTATTAAATTATGACAGCACTCTTCTCGAATTTCGTCTCGAAATTAGCGAACAACCCTACTACCGTCTGACAGCTTTTAACCACAAAAGTTAATACTTGAAATATCCTTAATCTTTGGAAACATTAAATAAACTTTACAGGGGTTCCAACAGAACCACATCTGTACTTGACTGACTTCACCTACCTGTCAGATGCAGGATAGCCTAGTACTTCACAAAGTACCTCGAAGGACCTCCTCGCAATAAAACGAGACAACTAACGTGTCATCCTCGTGTGAACCGTCAAGCACCCTTCAATCTGGGTCACCGTCCACACCAACCCACAGACCCAGATGACGAAGGTACAAGACTTGGTTGAATTGAGTCTCACTGACTTACCCCGAGTCGTAACTCGATATCCCAGCTCATCATGAGCACCCCGAGTGGTAACTCGATATCCCGGCTCATCCTGAGCCCCCCGAGTGGTAACTCGATATCCCGATTTATCCGGAGCACCTCGTGTGATAACTCGATATACCGACTCATCTTGAGCACCCCGGGTGGTAACTCGATATCCCGGCTCATCCTGAGCATCCCGAGTGGTAACTCGATATCCCGGCTCATCTTGAGCACCCCGAGTAGTAACTCGATATCTCAGCTCATCCTGAGCATCCCGAGTGGTAACTCGATATCCTGGCTTATCCTGAGCACCCCGAGTGGTAACTCGATATTCCGGCTCATCCTGAGCACCTCGAGTGGTAACTCGATATCCCGCCTCATCCTTAGCACCCCGAGTGGTAACTTGATATCCCTGCTCATCTTAAGCACCCCGAGTGGTAACTCGATATCCCGGCTCATCCTGAGAGTATGATGGAATCCTGCACGACATACCTCATATCGTCCTGTGAGTCTGATGGAGTCATGCATGACTTACCTCATATCATCCTGAGAGTATGATGGAATCCTCCATGACATACCTCAAACCTCAACCATGTGGCGGAGAAAGACCTCTCAAACGCCAACATCGGAGAACCCATCAACGATCTGGCGGAGACAAACCCTCCAACGCCAGTCGAAGAAACCTCAACGATATGGCGGAGAAAACACCCTCCACGCTAACATCGGAGAACCCCATGGTATAACATACTACATAGAAGTACAAATGCCACGCAATCCCGGAAACCCAGTCCGTTCCAAGTTCATCCAAGTACCAACTCAAGGAAACCCTAGCCCAAGGAACCTTTTGACATACCAAGAACCCAGCCCCCATGACCTCCTTAGCCAAAACTCGCTCCGTGGTCATCCATTACCGTTGGGATTACTCAAACGGGGCTCTAAACGAACTCCAACAACCTTGAAACTTCCAAAATCCAATCCGAAATATCCCAAAACGTTGACACGTCTCGCCGTGGGTCTGGAAACAGTCCCATGCACCGCCACACGTTGGTGCAAGGCTGAACCACACTCCACGTGCCCGCTAGGCACCCTCACACACCGCCACGTTCCCTCACGCGCTATGTACTATTCATGGTAGAATATTTCATCGCTCTGACGGAATATTTAGTCGAACCTGATAGAATATCCTAACAGAATCAGAATATTTCGTGCAAACTAACAACATTAGGGTTCCGTCATAATGCCGTTACCTTTTGAAAGAATATGCTAACGTCGTCAGTATATTCCGTCAAACCGTGACGGCGTCAGTTGACTCAACGGTCAACTGACTGTTGACTAGGTGCTGACTGTATTGTCACGTGGCTCCCTGTGGCTGCTGAGTCAGCTGCTGACTGGTCGCCACGTCAGCCACCGCAAGTTGAACTAGACACTGGAGTTCGTCGAAGACGACGATCAGACCATCGCCGTCGAGGGTGGCCAGAATCTGGGTTCCCTCGCCGGAATCTGCCATTAACGGCCGGAAGCCCAAGCTTCCCAGATTCCTCCAAATTCCACCATTTTCTTGGATCCAAGTATGTAAAATCATCTACTATTTTCCATGAGTCCGAATCTAAGCTTAAAATAAGGAAAACATACCTCAATCGATCAGAATCTAGCCAAGAAGTTTCGGTCCACCTCTCCTCTTCCGTCTGTCATCTACGGTGATGCTCCTACCTCGACAGTGACATCAAGCTGCTCATGGAGTCGAGGAGAAGATGTCCCCGACCTTGGATTTGGTCGAATCAATCCGAAAATGGGACGATGAAGGTGAGGTTTGTGCGTGATCGCACGGGAAGAGAGAGAGGGATCGGGGGAGGAGAGAGAGTGGTTATGGGTCGGGTCTGGGCAGAGTTTGAAAAGAGAGAAAAAATTCCCCCTAAATTTTGGAGTTTTTCAAAATGACCAAATTGCCCCTGAATCATCTAGACCCCCAACTCTCTCACCGAGTCTCCGTTTTTCGCATGCCGCCTGTCTACGAAGTCGTGAGTTCGAGACCTACGCAACGACCCTATAAAAAATTCCAAAAGCATTTCCAGATAAAAAGTGACTCCCGAACCCTTCTGAAATTGAGGGTAAAATCGTATTTTCCTTAAGTAAATTCTAAGTTAATTTAATTTTTGGTCCGGGTCGTTACAAATTGTCAGACGAGAGCAGGGCTTTTCTCGGGTTCCGAGGGGAAATTCGAGAAGGGTCTAGAGACAATATGGGACCTATATGCGCTCACAGAAGAACCTGGAGGCAACTCCCATAGAAGCCAAGGTAGTTTCAAAAAAACACCAAGAAATAAACAGGAAGAAAAAAGAAGTTGTTATCAACGAAAAAAGGACTAAATCTCTTCCAGCATCGATTTTTTAGACTTCCACCAATATAGAGAGAGTCGAATTGTATTTGAAAGCTTTGCAAACACAAATTCACTCAACAAGCCATCCGAAGGCGCGAAAACCTCAAAGTCTAAAGAAGACTCCGACCAAGCCATCTAGGAAGACAACGGCCAAGGCATAATCGGAGAAGACTAAGAGAGTTCGAGAAGGACCTTGTTGTGGTCATAGAAATGGATGACTTATTTGACAAGAAATAAAGAGATGCCATGGCAGAAGTGAATCTAGTGATCGTTTTGCTAGAGCATTTGGCACCAGTTTAGCAACAGGTAACCCACATGACGGGAGACGTCATCACCCACGAGCCATCCCGGGCACTAATCGAGATCCCGTCAGACAAGGAGAAAGACCAAAGCATCATCTCTGAGTCTACCCCTTGCAAAGGGGGAATGATATTTGTAGAGCCGACCAAAGAAATGAATGATCACTTGCGACCTTTTTTTATCTCAGCACACTTTGAAGGTATCCCGATCAGTAAGATGGTGATTGATGGAGGGGCATCCATTAATGTTTTTCCCTTAAAGTGTCTAAAGAAGTTACAGAAAACCCTTCAGGACTGCTTGCCAACCACTGCCATAATGTCAAACTTCAATGGAACCATCACCAAAACCCACGGGGTCTTGCCCATAGAGATTACGGTCAGGACCAAGAAGATGATATTAGCATTATTTTTGGTGGACAGTACTGCTAGTTACAATGTGTTACTAGGAAGGGACTGGATACACAAGAATATGTCTATACCCTCCACATTGCATCAAAAAATTGCTATTTGGAATCCCACAGAGGCTGCCTGCAAAGGAGGCTTCTGGGAGATGATTCAGGCAGACTCCAGGCTTTTCATAGCTTGTCCTACAGTGGCAGAGGCTAGTTTTTATAACCCAAATGTGGGCAAAATCAAGCTGTTTGGAGAAGACGAGAACGACCGCCCTACCAAGGTGATGACCCATAAGTTGTTTGAACAAGGGCTCATCACTCATGAGGAATGGGAGAGGCCTTTCCTAAAGGGGGACTTCGTCGATGGATGATACACCCAGTAAAGAAATAGACCAAATGAGAGCAATCATGTCTATACCAAAAAGATTTCTAATATCACTGGAAAGAGCAAAAGAATGTACAATCCTTATCCCACGAGGACAAGAGGACTAGCTCCAAGAGATGGAAAGACGGACTTTAGCGTTAAAAGAATCCGCCACCAACATGGTAGAATTCATTCGAGATATAGGGGAAATAGATGCAGATGAGGACATTCCACCAGAAGTTATCAAGTTTTGGTCATCAGAGGTAGATAAACCTCCTCCAGAAGCTCAAGATCCCTTAGAAGAGGTTAACTTGGGTTCCAAGGAAGATCCCTGACCCAGCTTTATCAGCGGGATGCTAAGGGAGTCACTAAAAGAAAAGAGTGGCACCTCTAGAGGAATTCAAGGATTGATTCGCATGACACTACACGGAGATGCCAGGACCGGACAAACAACTTGTGGAGCACATATTGCCTATCAAAGAAGGAAACATGCATGTTTGTCAAGCAAGGAGAATGATGTATGTGGAAACTGAGCTTAAAGTCAAGGAAGAGATTACAGACTCCTCAAGGCCGGTTTCATTCGAACGGCCAAGTACGTAGAGTGGCTAGTCAATATAGTGTCTGTCATCACGGTAAAAACAGGACAAATTAGGATATGCGTTGATTATCGCAACCTGAATGAAGCCACTCCAATAGATGAATACCTAATGCCAATGGCTAACATGCTAACCGATGAAGCCTCTCAAAATCAACTTTTGTCATTCATGGATGGCAATGCAGGATACAATCAGATCCTGTTCGCTGAGGAGGACATTTGTAAAACCGTACTCAGATACCTTGGACACTTGGGGGCATTCGAATACGTTGTCATGCCATTCGGATTAAAGAACACAGAAGCTACATATCAACAAGTTATGAAGGCTATCTTCCATTAAATGATAGTGAAAAACTAACATAAGTTGAAAATGAAGCCCAAGAAGTGTGCATTCGGGGTTCAAGCGGGAAATTTCCTAGGATTCTTGGTTCACCAAAGAGGAATCAAGGTGGATAAGAACAAGGAAAAAGATATCAAGGAAGCTTCCCCGCCCAAAAACAACAAACAAGTTCAGTGTTTGCTCGAAAAAGTCAATTTCCTCAGAAGATTCATAGCTAACCTATCAGGAAAGATTCAACCTTTCTCCTCATTGGTCAAACTCAAAGACGCAGGGGAATTCAGGTGGGAAAAAAAGCATCATGTAGCTTTTGACGAGCTCAAAAACTACCTATCTAAACCACTAGTCCTAATGCCGCCCAAAAAGGGAGGGCCATTGAAGCTGTACATATCGGTATCCCTCACCACCATTGGAAGCTTGCTAGCACAGGATAATGAAGAGGGAAAAGAACAAGCCATATACTATCAGAGCAAAACTCTAACAGAAGTGAAGGAAAGATACACAGCAATGGAAAATTATGCCTTGCGTTGTACTTCATGGCTATGAAATTAAGGCATTACATGCTACCTTTTACTGTTCGAATTATTGCTCAAACATATTTGTTCAAATACATGTTATCCCGACCCATTCTGAGAGGTCGGATAGGTTAAGGAACTCTAGCCCTATTAGAGTTCAATTTCCAGTACGTGCCCCAGAAAGCAGTGAAAGGACAAGCTATCGTTGATTTCCTAACGGAACACCCCCAGCTTGGACATTGAAGAGGAAGTAACCCCACAAGTAAGCATGCTAACCATATTATCGTGGAAACTATACTTCGACAGGTCCAAAACCAAAGATTCAGCATGAGCCGAAATATGCTTAGTGGATCCCGACGGAGTCCACCATCAATTCTCATTCAAACTGGATTGGGAAAGGGTGACTAACAATCAAGCGGAATATGAGGCGCTGATTATTGGTTTGAAAATCTTAATCGAGGTGGGAGCTCAACAAGTGGAGATCTATGGATGGGAGTCCTACTCCAAGAAGGATAGTCGGAGAAATGGATTAAAATAGGAAAGAGGCCATTACCCTCTATTATGGAAAGAGATGTTGAATTGGAGGTAATGGACATCGAAGCTAAGCCTGATGACTGGAGAACACCTTTCATCAAGTAACTAAAATTTCCATCTAACGAGGACAGGAGATTTAGAAATAAAGCATGTCATTACACCCTATGGGGACATGATTTGGTGAGAAAGAATTATGATGACACATTATCCCAATGAATTGGCCCCAAAGAGGCAATGGTAGTTATGGGAGAAGTGCACGAAGGGGTGTGTGAAGCACACCAAGCAGGGCCAAAATGAGATGGCTCATACGAAGACATGGCTATTACTGGCCAAATATCCAATCAGATTGTTATGCATATGGCAAGGGATATGAAGCTTGTCAAAGGCATGATCCATTTCAACTTGCACCCGCAGTGCCAATGAACCATGTGGTCAAGTCATGGCCATTCCAGGGTTGGGCCTTAGACTTCAAAGAGAAAATATTCCCAGAATCTTCACAGAAACATTGCTACATCCTCGTGGCCACAAACTACTTCACCAAATGGGTTGAAGCAAAAGCAGTAAAACAAATCACAAGTCGTGAATTGATAAAGTGCTTGAAAGGGGATATTTTGAGTCGATTTGGAATACCATAGAGTATTGTTACTGATTGTGGATCATCATTACATCCCGAGAGTTACAGAAATTCGGTGAACAATTTTCTATAAAGTTTGTACAATCCAACCCTTATTACCCTCAAGCGAATAGCAAAGCAGAAGCTAGCAACAAAAGTATTCTTAAAATTTTGAAGAAGATGCTAGACAAACACCCTACCAATTGGCGTGAACAATTGCTATATACGCTTTGGTCTCGTCGGACATCAAAAAGAGGGGCAATCGGGACCGCACCAGTAGACTTGGTCTACGATCGTGATCTTATGTTGCCTTTGGAAGTAAACGTCAATTCAATAAGAATCCAACACCAACACGGGTTGGAGACTGATGAGTATGTACAAGTTATGTGCCATGAATTAGAAAACTTGGACCAGACAAGGATAGATGCCTTAAATAGAATCTTGATCAACAAAGCAGTTGTATCCATAACATACAATAAAAGGGTTAAAGGGAAGTCTTTCTAGGAATGAGACTTAGTGTGGAAAACTATTTTACCACTAGGAACATCCGTACTTGGAAGAGGGAAGTAGAGCCCGACTTGGCAAGGACCGTTCATAATCCACAAAGTGAATGGAAGATGATCATATTATTTAAGAGATAATGATGGGATAGTGGATAAGAATCCTACCAATGCTATTCATCTCAAGAAGTACTACCCAACGCTTTGGAATTCAATAGAAGGAGTGATTGGATAAAGATCCCACGCTCATTGAGCAGGAAAATTGTTGGAACTACCTTAACATTTATTGGAAAGTAAAAGTTCCATTAAAAGTTAGAAAGGGCAAATTACAACAAAAGATCATAAAGAAACACCAAAAGGAGGTTAGCCCAAAAAACTAACCCACATCAAAAGAAAAAGCCATATAATGGCTGGAAAACACAAAAATTCATGAGAATCCACCATCAAGTCACTAAGGAGGCACGTAGCCAACAACGATGCTAAATTTGGATTGGGCTGCGATTTCCACAACCAGCTTGTCCTCCGACTACCCCTCATGGTGAGGGCGGCCAGAGGCATAGGCTATATATTCGTCATCATAGCCGCTTATGAAGGATGTTTAAATGATGGTCTCTTTGACTTGATCCCTGATCTTGACCATATCCAAAAGATCAGAAATCCTAGTTTTAGATATGGTAAGATCACTATACGTACGCTGCACCTCCAATAACTTCTTCTAGTACGAGTTTTCCAGCGTTTGAACTTGTTGCTGGAAGGACAAGTGAGACACTGCAGAACAGTGAAGGTTGTTCCGCTTGTCCACTAGATGAGCATAAACCAGATCCTGAAGATGCTGGATCTCCGCTGCTTGGTGCTCGACCAAACGACGACGAAGGGTTATGGCTTGGCTTTATGTAAAAACGACGAGGTTATGAGAGCTATTGGGATTTGAAGAATCAGACTGAGCATTGTTGGGATTACTAGAGCTAGCTATATCTAGGAAATTGATGTGTAAAAGTTGCATGCAAGAATATGGCATAAATGGAGAATTTATAAGCAAATTATTGTGGCTTACGTCAGTAAGCAATAATTATTACATGCAATTTGACGTTATCCTGGTATGACACATCATCACTCAAAAGCATTGAAAAATATGCCTAGGCCTGAGCATAGCCCACAAAAGAAAGTGGTGGACGGAAAAGAAATATTATTATAAAAACCCAGAATGTGGTCTATAATAGAAGGCTATTATTTTATGCAATAAGAAAGCTACAGGTTCAGAGTTCGGGGATGGGACTTCCCGACTCCAAAGTCAGTAAAGCCTTGATCAAAGCCAGCCCAATAAGACGCCAACCTCATCTGCTTGGTTAGCGTTTCACGAAAAGCAACATCAACCATGAGTTGTTCTTCCTCATCTTTCATAGCGGCCACCTCACCTTCAACGTGCAACATGCAGTCTCTGGATTCCCTTATCTTCTCACAAAAGGAAATGGAATAAAGATGAAGCAAAGAGCGCTTTTGGTGACTCTCGATGAGACCGGCTTCTTCAGAGACCCTCAAACCATAAATATATTTCCTCGGGTCAATGATAATTTTCCATTGCTCTTGGGACTGAGCAAGAAGACGGTGGATAAGTAAGTCCTAATGAGAAATCGAGAGAACATGAGGATTATAGCTACTGGACGCCATGAGAAAAGGATGAGGTGTTATGTGCAAGAAACTCTGTTGAAAGAAGGATCAATTTATAGACGGAAAACTGAGCTGCCTCGATAAAGGTTATGGTTGGGAGTTAGATATCACAGAAACATAAAGAAAGAAAGACAAAAAACCCATAAAAGAAAAAGCCAAATATTTTTGATAATTTGAGGGGGATTACAAACCTGCAACTTGAAATAAAAAATGTGTTCACATTTTCAAGAAAAGGCCGCCTTGGCCCTTCCCTTCTTAAGCTCTGAGAGGACAGCCATGTCCCTGATTCAGCTGGCCCGCTTCTCCTCTTCATGAAGCCTTGATAGGATCGCCTCGAGTTCCTTTTTCTTGTAGACGGTCTAGGATCACACGTTTGTCCACACCTATACGGCGCAGCTCGTGCTTGCACTCCTCCTAGTCTTGCATGGTCACCCTCAGCCGCTGAGCTAGTTCTTGGTTCCGATCCCGAAGGAGCTCCACTGCATATAGAAAATTTTCGTAAGAAATACTAGATTGCCCAGGAATATAGGAAGGAGTTGAAAGAGAAGACATGGTTAAAAAAGGAGCAAAGAGAATTATTCAAAACACCTAAAAATTTGCCACATGCTTATAACCTAAAGAAGTTGGTTGGGCGTTAATACCTAATTGTGAAGAAAGTAATGGAGGTTAAGCATGTATTTACTCCCACAGTAATTCCAACACAACCGGGAATCTCAAGAAGATATAATAATAACTACCCGTGCAAAAACATTGAATTAGAATATGGTAATATCTAAAAACAAAAGGGCTACAAAGGCCCAAAAAAGATACAAGGGACAAAAATCAAAGAAGATTACATTGACCCAACAAGCCACTAATCATGGATTGAAGGCCAGTTTTCATGACTCTTAATTCCACGGACCATATGGAATTCTGTTGGCTCGCCTCTCGAACTTGTTGCTCACCTTCTTGAAACGCTTTTCTGGCTCCGTCCAAATTAGCTTGGGAAAGCTTATACGCTTGTCTGGCTGCCACTTGCTTCACCTCCAGCTCAGCTATTTGAGCTTTGAGAGCTTTCAATCTTTTGGACAGGTCAAGCAGGACATGGCCCTTTTCAACATAATCGTCCTTCTGGACAAAGCACCTTTGCTTTAATTCCTCCAGCTCAACCCGAGCCAAAGTCTCGGCCAAATGAGAAGACCGCTACAGCTCGAAAGCCATAGATCTCTCCCAATAACGGTCCACAATCATACCCACATTTTGGGAAGCAACCAAGACAGCAAGGAAGGCATTCGAGAAAATTTCCAATGCCCTAGCCACATTCCCTAAATCCTGAGATTCTCCACCAATAGAAAACAATGTAAGAACATCCTGAGTGGCAGACAACTTAGGAGAGGAAGATATTGGCGAAAGAGCGTCATTAGAAGGATATGCTTGAGCAGGGTAGGCAAGGGAATTTTCTTCTCTCTCTAATAGCCCAATTTCGGGAGAAGTAAACACATGAAAATCAAAATTATAGTCAGAAATCGAAAAAATGTTAACAGCGTACGGATCAAGAAATCAAAATTCAGACCATTTCAGAAACCCCGACCAATTCCTGATGGCTATGGGAAGACGCGGCTCCAACAGCAATAGAGGAATACAGATTACCAATCTCAAAAAAGGATGGTGTGGGAATAAGTCGAAGGGCGCAAGTACTTACAGTCTCCAATGAAATAGGTTGTGGTGAGTTGGCTACTAACAGTGTGAGATGCTCTGGAATTGTCAACGTAAGCGTTGAAAACTGAATCTGGCTAGAAGAAGACGGAGTAGAGGGTACCACAATAGTCTCTGGATCTGGACTACCTGAAGGAGGATTGCACCCTTGCATATCATCGGTGGAAGGTTTTAAGTTCGGATCTCTAAATGAGGAGGTTCTACTATACCCCTGATGTGTCGTGGACAGTGAAAAGAGGATAGGGGTGCGTCATCCTTCGATTTTTCTTCCTAAAAAATCATGGATAAATAAGAAATCTAGAAAGTTAGGAGGGAAGAGCTCGGGAAAAACTTACTTCGAGATCTGGAAGCCTCTTGTTTCTAGCACATCGGAGGAAGGGCTTGCTGTTGTAATGTGGCTAAGAATACCACGAGAGGACCTAGGAGCACCTAGACACACATAAACATTAGCACAGTGTACATCATCAGTCAAACAAAGAATGAGATGAAGAAAAATCTATTCACCTAAACTCGGAGTCCTCTTGGCTGAAGACACCATACCTCCCCTGTCCATACCATCTGAGCCCTCCGGTCGCTCAATGACATACCTATCATCTGGGACATTCTCAATGAAAGACAAAAAATAATCAATCCCCTCCAAGAACAACTTTTCCTCATCTGTCCTGATTGAGAAACTAGGATGGTCAGAAATTGTGTAATGAAAGATAAACAGCGCAGCAAAAGACAGGGAACATACCTGTGGAAAGAGCGGCATTACTTTCTGCAAGCCTTTCCTTCAAAAGAACATGAGCAGAAGAGTCAGAATCAGTCTACCCTCCTAAAAGAAAGAACTGATGATTCCACACAACCCTTATATGGGTTTTGAAATTTTTCTCGTAGTAAGCACTCCACCAAGCAGCAAAGAAGGTTGTACATTCATAGGATGCCTCTATGGCATTCGGGAACTGCAGAGGCATGGTATAAAAGGCATTCCGAATAGCTACCGCAGTCGAATCTTTGAAATCCCAAAGCTGAAACAAAGTTCCTCCATTCATACCCTTTACAAAGGGAACAGGAATGGCCTGGCGAAAACTGGATTGGCGAGCGTAGTAGTTGGGCTGGTAGGCTTCAAAGCCAAGTCTCGATCCGCTTGTTCTTCCTCCATTCTTCAAAAGGTCCCGGGTGAAGGTACAACTCATGAAATCCCTCGCCACCATCCTCCTATGATCGGGGTGGAAAGGAGATGCAAAAAGCCTTCTTCCTTGAACCAGGGGTACTTTCTAATCACACTGGCTTCCCAGTGAGCCCGGGGATGAGAGATTAACTTTTCAAAGAAAGTTAGACAATCCTTAGTCGAAAAAGGGATGAGAGGAAGTGGCATCAACAACCAATCCGGGACAACATCTTTAGGATATACAATTGATTGGCTCCGAAACTAGGGAAAAGCCTAATTAAGCCACAATTGTACCATCCACAGTGGGCCATTCAAAGGGAAAGGTTTTGCAGGTTGACAAGTGATAGAGTGAAGGTGTAACGACCCGGAATTTTAATTTTTGAATTTTCTTAAATTATTTCGCAAAAGGACGAATTTACCCTTGGTTGTTAAGGGGGCGTGAAAGCCAATTTTTGTTTCGAGACACTTGTGGCTATATTTCGGGTATCATTACGTAGCTCTCGAAGAGTTCGTAGACATGTGACATGCAAAAAATGACGTTCGGGTGAGAGAGTTATGGGTCTACAATGTCCGGGGCATTTTGGTAATCTACCATGGGTAGATATTTTTATCCCCCAATCAGATTAGTTCATCATTCATTCACTTTCTCTTTCTCTTCGACACACCCAATCTGTGTGCATTGAACCCAAAAAAGCAAATCATGAACTTCAAACTGAGGCAAGATCTTCCCATTTTGATTCACTAATCAGATTCTCCTCTTCCCCGTGATAAAAAATGTACCAACCAACGATGGAGGAGGTCACGAAAGACACCGAACTGAGGAAAGGAAAACTTAGAATTTTTCGATTGATTTTTCGTCCAACACAGGTATGAGTTTCGTGTTTTGAGGTCATTTCTGAGTTCTTGGGTTCGAGTAGATAGATTTAGACCTAAAATTCATGAAAAGTGGTTGAGATTTGAAGAAGTTGGGAAAAACTTCAGGTATGCCGGATATGGGGTTTTCCAGCGACGGCGCGATTGTCTTCTCCGGTGAGACTCCGACGACTAGTCTGACCGGCGACGGCTAATGTGGCATGCCAGGTGGCAGCCACTTGGAGCCACGTGGTGACCATCATCGGCTGACTCAGCTGCCACGTAGAGCCACGTGGCAGCACAGTCAGCATACAGTCAGTAGTCAGTTGACCGTTGAGTCAACTGACGCCATCAGGATTTGGCGGAATATGCTGACGGTGTTAGAATATTTCGTCAAATGATAACGGCGTTATGACCGAACCCTAACGCCGTTAGTCTGGATGGAATATTCTAATATTTTTATGATTTTCGTCAGGTTTGACGGAATATTCTGTCAGTGCGACGGAATATTCCATCGTGAATAGTACTAGGCACGTGGAGGCGCGTGACGACACGTGGCGGGGCGTGAGGGCGCATAGGTTACGCGTTGCACATGTTTTGGGCTTCTACCGGCGTGTGACAGGATGTGGAGCTATTTTTTCAGCCCCCGGCGACGCGTGACTCGTATTTTGGGACGTTCAGGATTGGATTTTGGCAGTTTTGAGGCCGTTGGAGTTCGTTTTAAGCCCCATTTGAGTAATCACAGTGGTAATGGTTGACCATGGAGCGGGTTTTGGTTCGGGAGGTCAAGGGAGTTGGGTTTTTAACGTGTCAAAGAGTTCCTTGGGGATAAGGTTCCTTGAGTTGGTACTATGGATGTACTATGAACGAACTAGGGTTTTGAGATTACGTGGCATCTGTACTTCTAAGTATTATGTTACCACTGGATTATCTGATGTTGGCGTTCGATAGGGCCTTTCTTCGCTACATTGTTGAGGGGTTCTTCGTTGTTGGCGTTCGAGGGGTCTTTCTCCGCTACATTGTTGAGGGGTTCTCCGATGTTGGTGCTTGAGGGGTTTTTCTCCGCTACAATGTTAAGGGGTCTTTCTCCGCTACATTGTTGAGGGGTTCTCTGATGTTGGCGTTTGAGGGGTCTTTCTCCACTACATTGTTCAGGGGTTCTCCGATGTTGGCGTTCGAGGGGTCTTTCTCCGCTACAATGTTGAGGGGTTCTCCGATGTTGGCATTCGAGGGGTCTTTCTCCGCTACATTGTTGAGGGGTTCTCCGATGTTGGAGTTCGAGGGGTCTTTCTCCGCTACATTATTGAGGGGTTCTCCGATGTTAGCGTTCGAGGGGTTTTTCTCTGCTACATTGTTAAGGGGTTCTCCGATGTTGGCGTTCGAGGGGCCTTTCCCCGCAACATTGTTGAGGGGTTCTATGATCTTGGCGTTTGAGGGGTCTTTCTGCGCTACATTGTTGAAGGGTTCTCCGATGTTGGCATTCGAGGGGTCTTTCTCCGCTAAATTGTTAAGGGGCTCTCCGATGTTGGTGTTCGAGGGGTCTTTCTCCGCTACATTATTGAAGGGTCTTTCTCCGCTCATTCATGAGGGGTTCGCCGTTGTTGGCGTTCGAGGGGTCTTTCTCCGCTTCATTTTTTAGGGGTTCTCCGATGTTAGCATTTGAGGGGTCTTTCTCCACTACATTGTCGAGGGGTCCTTCGATGTTGGCGTTATAGGGTATGTCTCCGTAGGATATCGAGTTACCACTCGGGGTGCTTAGGATGAGCTGGGATATCGAGTTACCACTCGGAGTGCTCAGGATGAGCCGGGATATCGTGTTACCACTCGGAGTGCTCAGGATGAGCTGGGATATCGAGTTACCACTCGGGGTGCTCTAGATGAGCCGGGATATCGAGTTACCACTTGGGTGGTCAGGATGAGCCAGGATATCGAGTTACCACTCGGGGTGCTCTGGATGAGCCGGGATATCGAGTTACCACTCGGAGTACTCAGGATGAGCCGGGATATCGGGTTAACATTCGGGGTGCTCAGGATGAACCGGGATATCGAGTTACAACTCAGGGTAACTCAATGAGACTCAATTCAACCAAGTTTTGTACCTTCGTCATCTGAGCCAGTGCGTTGGTGTGAGTGGTGACCCATATTGACTGGTGGTTGACGGTTTACACGAGGGTGACACGTCAGTTGTCTCGTTCTATTACGGAGGCGGTCCTCCGAGGTAGTCTGTGAACTACTAGGCTATCCTACGTCTAACAAGTAGGTGGGGTCAGTCAAATACAGAGGAGGTTCTCTTGGAACCCATGTAAAGTTTATTTAATGTTTCTAAAGGTTAAGGATATTTTAGGTATTGATCTTTTGTATTAAAATCTGTCAGTCGAGAAGCTAGGGCGTAAAACCAGTTCGTGGGGTTACCCTGTAGGGCCACCAATTGGTCTGAGGTTTCAGCAGTGTCGGACCTACTATCAACTTTGTATCAGAGCTTGTTAGAAGAGAGCTATAAACTTCAAATCATGATCAGGGGGTCTCACATTATGATCTGTGGCGAAGTATTGGTTCTTACCCTAACATTACCAGGCCGTTTAGCCACCGATGTGGTTGCTCAGTCGAGAGGCTAAGACGGTTAACCAATCCTTAAGGGGCGATTCTACTGGTTTTTTGGTAGAATTCTCTTATTTAATTGTAAGGACTTAGGGTTATTCTGGGAATTTCTTTAGGTTGTTAGACGAGAGCAGGGTTTTTTCCCAGGTTTCGAGGGGAAATTCGGAAAGGTCATGTCAATTTGGTATCAGAGCGCCAGGTTTAACTTCCTACAGACCGCACACTTGTGTGCAAATTATTTAAGGATTCTTATCGACGAGAAACCTCCGAGACATTGTCTCTTCAAAATTGAGGGAGGCGGAGGACATGTGATGCACGGGCGAGGTAGGCATCGTTGTTGCTGGTGAGTGGACGTTGGTTGTAAATTATAACGCATGGATACAAGTATATTTGAATTAAATTCTATTATGTATTTCTTTTGGAAAATTTCCGGAATTTAGAAATTATTACTGGACACAGGTTTTCCATATTTCAGTTAAAATGTGATTTGGGAAAATGGCCTGGTTTTTGGACTCTATATTTATGTCGTTTTGACGAGAAGAGTATTTAATCCTTGATTTTGGGTATCACCTGTACTAGTAATTTTAATGGATTTGGCCATAAATCGGGTTTTCAATGAATTTGGCTTAGGCTAAGAAACAAGAATTTCAAAACATGGATTTTCGTTTTCATTGAATTTTTGTCCCCGAGGGTCAAGGTTTTCTCCGATTGGCGTTAAGGTGTTTTCTACGCAAGATCGTTAAGGGTTCTCATACGCTAGTGTCGAGGGGTTTATCTCTGTCGGGTCGTTGAGGCTGTCTACGCATAGCACAGATTTCTGCACAACTCGAGGTATATCGGGGGTGCAGGGTCAAGGTTTTCTCCAATTGGCATTGAGGGGTTATGCTCCGCTAGATCGTTGAGGGTTCTCCGATGCTGGTGTTGTGGGGTTTTCTTCACCGGGTTGTTGAAGCCGTCTACGCGTAGTACAGAGTTCTGCACAGCTCGAGGTATATCGGGTATGTGGAGGGTATTTCGGGAACAGTGGATTATGTTTAGATATATGTCAATTTACATGATTTTAAACTCCTTTGAGGAGGGTTTTAAAAGCAGGGTTGTGGACCACGGAATGTTTTCATTATATGGATTTTCGTGGGTCCCACCGAGTGTTTTTATAAAAGATGGATTTTTCCGGAAAGTTTTCGGCTTATCTTTATGGACTTGTTTGAAAAGAAATTTTATGTATGCATGCATTGTTTTACACATGTTGAAGGGTATTTTCCATTACGTATTCGCCAAGGTTTTCTCAAACTAGCGTTGGACGAAATGTTTCCTAGACTGGCATAGTAAGGTTTTTCCTCCGCCAGGTCATCGATATGCTCTGATTCTGGCGTGGCAGGAAGCTCTCTACTAGATCATTGAGGCTGACTGCACTTGGTACACTTGACCCTATCCGACCCCTGGCTTCGAGGTATATTCGATCTTGTGACGTCATGACCTGAGGTGATGGTACTCATGTTGGGAGTAGGACTCGTGATGGACTTTTCGGGCTCAAAGCCTTGATTTGAGGAAATTTCCAGATTGAATGAATTTTGGTGCTTTCAGGATGTCTCCTGGATGTTGTTCCCGCCTACGGTTTGTGGTAGACTGGAACAGGGAAATATGCAGAGTGCACTGGTTCAACTGGGAATCGCAACTAAGGCCCAGTTCGTATCGGTGGTGACGAGAGAGTACTAAGAACTGGAGGTTGGTTTTTTGACTTGAGTTAAGGGAATTTCGGGGGTGAAATTCGGGGAGGGGGGGGCGGAATTTTAATTTTTGAATTTTCATAAATTATTTCGCAAAAAGACGAATTTACCCTTGGTTGTTAAGGGGACGTGAAAGTCAATTTTTGTTTCGAGACACTTGTGGCTATATTTCGGATATCGTTGCGTCGGACTCAAACTCACGAGTTCATAGACAGGCGGCACACGAAAAATAGAGTTCGGGTGAGAGAATTGTGGGTCTACAATATCAGGGGCATTTTGGTAATCTGTCATGGGTAGATATTTTTATCCCACAATCAGATCAGTTCATCATTCATTCACTCTCTCTCTCTTCGACACACCCAATCCATGTGCATTGAACCCAAAAACCCAAATCATGAACTTCAAACCGAGGCAAGATCTTCTCATTTTGATTCACTAATCGGATTCTCCTCTTCCCCACGGAAGACACCGAACTTAGGAAAGGAAAACCAAGAACTTTTCGATCAATTTTTTGGCCAACACAAGTATGGGTTTCATGTTTTGAGGTCATTTCTGAGTTCCTGGGTTCGAGTAGATAGATTTAGACTTAAAATTCGTAAAAAATGGTTGAGATTTGATGAGGTTTGGAAAAATTTAAGGTCGACCGAAAATGGGGTTTTCCGACGAATACGGACGACAGTGCGTACCAGGCGCGTTGGGGGGAGGGGTCTTGATGGTGCGTGGAGGTGCGTGAGGACTCATGGCCAGCGCGTGGAGCGTGGTTCGGCCTTCTACGGGCGCGTGGGTAATCCTAGTGGTAATGGTTAACCATGGAGCGAGTTTTGGCTCGGGAGGTAAAGGG
This sequence comes from Oemleria cerasiformis, assembly GCA_037349345.1. Taxonomy (NCBI): domain Eukaryota; kingdom Viridiplantae; phylum Streptophyta; class Magnoliopsida; order Rosales; family Rosaceae; genus Oemleria; species Oemleria cerasiformis. The sequence continues at coordinate 10,923,831 of JAZGTL010000009.1, read as the reverse complement.
AGTTGGGTTTTTAATGTGTAAAAGAGTTCCTTGGGGCTAAGGTTCCTTGAGTTGGTACTTTGGATGTACTATGAACGAACTAGGGTTCAGAGATTGTGTGGCTTGTGTACTTCTAGGTATTAGGTTACCACGGGGTTCTCCGCTGTTGGTGTTTGAGAGGTATTTCTCCACTACATTGTTGAGGGGTTCTCTGATATTGGCGTTCGAGGGGTCTTTCTCCGCTACATTGTTGAGGGGCTCTCTGATATTGGCCTTAGATGGTACGTCTCCGCCGAATATCTAGTTACCACTCGGGGCGCTCTGGAGGAGCAGGGATATCGAGTTACCACTCGGGGCATTCTGGAGGAGCAGGGATATCGAGTTACCACTCGGGGTGCTCTAGAGGAGCAGGGTTATCGAGTTACCATTGGGGGTGCTCTAGAGGAGCAGGGATATCGAGTTACCACTCGGGGTGCTCTGGGGAGCAGGGATATCGGGTTACCACTCGGGCTGCTCAGGATGAGCAAGGATATCGAGTTACCACTTGGGGTGCTCAGGAGGATCCGGATATCGAATTAGCACTCGTGGTGCTCTGGAGGAGCAGGGATATCGAGTTACCACTCGGGGTGCTCAGGATGAGCAGGGATATCGAGTTACCACTCAGGGTGCTCTGGGGGAGCAGGGATATTGAGTTACCCCTCGAGGTGCTCAGGATGAGCAAGGATATCGAGTTACCACTCAGGGTGCTCAGAAGGAGACGGATATTGAGTTACCACTCGGGGTGCTCTAGAGGAGCTTGGATATCAAGTTACCACTCGGGCTGCTCAGGATGAGTAGGGATATCGAGTCATCACTCGGGGTGCTAAGGTGGAGCCGAATATCGAGCTAACACTCAGGGTGCTCAGGAGGAGTCAGATATCGAGTTACCACTCGTGGTGCTTAGGTGGAGCCGGATATCGAGTTACCACTCGTGGTGCTCTAGAGGTAGGGATATTGAGTTACCACTCGGGGTGCTTAAGATGAACCGGGATATCAAGTTACCACTCGGGGTGCTCTGGAGGAGTAGGGAAATTGAGTTACCACTCGGGGTGTTCAGGATGAGCAGGGATACCGAGTTACCACTCGGGGTGCTCTGGAGGAGCCGAATATCGAGTTACCACTCATGGTGCTCAGGATGAACATGGATATCGAGTTACCACTCGGGGTGCTCTGGAGGAGCGGGGATATCGAGTTACCACTCGGGGTGCTCAGGATGAGCAGGGATATCGAGTTACCACTCAGGGTGCTCTGGGGGAGCAGGGATATTGAGTTACCCCTCGGGGTGCTCAAGATGAGCAGGGATATCGAGTTACCACTCAGGGTGCTCAGAAGGAGCCAGATATCGAGTTACCACTCGTGGTGCTCTGAAGGAGCTTGGATATCGAGTTACCACTCGGGGTGCTCAGGATGAGCAGGGATATCGAGTAACCACTCGAGGTGCTCTAGATGAGTAGGGATATCGAGTTACCACTCGGGGTGCTGAGGATGAGCATGGATATCGAGTTACCACTCGGGGTGCTCTAGAGGAGTAGGGATATCGAGTTTCCACTCGGGGTGCCCATGATGAGCAGGGATATCGAGTTACCACTCGGGGTGCGCAAGATGAGCAGGGATATCGAGTTACCACTCGTGGTGCTCTAGAGGAGTAGGGATATCGAGTTACCACTCGGGGTGCTCTAGAGGAGCTTGGATATCGAGTTACCACTCGGGGTGCTCAGGATGAGCAGGGATATCGAGTCATCACTCAGGGTGCTAAGGTGGAGCCAAATTTCGAGTTACCACTCAAGGTGCTCAGGAGGAGTCAGATATCGAGTTACCACTCGGGGTGCTCAGTAGGAGCCAGATATTGAGTTACCACTCGTGGTGCTCTAGAGGTAGGGATATTAAGTTACCACTCGGGGTGCTTAGGATGAGCAGGGATATCGAGTTACCACTCGGGGTGCTCAGGAAGAGCGGGATATCGAGTTACCACTCGGGATGCTTAGGAGGAGTAGGGATATCGAGTTACCACTCATGGTGCTCTGGAGGAGTAGGGAAATTGAGTTACCATTCGAGGTGCTCAGGATGAGCAGGGATACCGAGTTACCACTCGGGGAGCTCTGGAGGAGCCGGATATCAAGTTACCACTCATAGAGCTCTGGAGGAGCATGGATATCGAGTTACCACTCGAGGTGCTCTGGAGTAGGAGGGATATCGAGTTACCAGTCGGGGTGCTCTAGAGGAGCAGGGATATCGAGTACAACTCAGGGTAAGTTAGTGAGACTCAATTCAACCAAGTCGGGTACCTTTGTCATCTAGGTCAGTGGGTTGGTGTGGGCGATGACCCAGATTGATGAGTTATTGACGGTTCACAAGAGGGTGTCCCGTAAGTTGTTTTGTTAGATTACAGAGGAGGCCTTCTGAGGTAGTTTGTTAGCTACTAGGCTATCCTGCGCCTAACAGATAGGTGGAGTCAACCAAGTACAGAGGAGGTTCTATTGGAACCCTTGTAAAGTATATTTTTCTAGTATTAAACTTTTGTGTTAAAAGTTGTCAGTCGAGAGGCTGGGGTGTAAAACAAGTTCGTGAGGTTACCCTGTAGGGCCACCACTGGTATGAGGATTCAGCAATGTCTGACCTACTGTCAACTTGGTATCAGAGCTTGTTAGCAGAGGACTATAAACTTCGAATCATGATCAGGGGTTCTCACATTGTCATATGTGGCGAAGCATTGGCTCTTACCCTGATATGACCAGGCCGGTTAGCCACCGGTGTGGTTTCTCAGTCGAGGGGCTAAGACGGTTAAACAGACCTTAAGGGGAGATTCTGCTGGAATTTTGGCAGAATTCTCATAATAATTTGTAATGACTTAGGGGTATTCTTGGAATTTCTTTAGGTTGTCAGACGGGAGCAGGGTTCTTTCCAGATTTCGAGGGGGGATTTGGGAAGGGACCTATCTGCGGTCGTCTTCTCAGGCGACTGGTTTGGTTAGATAGGCTGACGTGGCATGCCACTTGGCAGCCACGTGGATGCCAACCACGTGGAGCCACGTGGAGGCCACCTGGCAGTAACGTGGAGCCACCTGGCGGCTTAGTCAGCGTTGAGTCAGGCACATGAGGTACTGCAGCAACGCGTGAGGTACTGTAGATGGCACGTGGCCGAGCCGCTGGCCTTCCGCCTGCGCGTGGCGGTGCGTTAGATCGGTGCAGGTTTCAGGTTAATTGGACATCGTTTAGGGGTAGTTTTGGGCATCCGAAATGGCTGCATTTTTAGTGAGACGCATGCAGACTTCCCGGGGTTTAGGGAGTCTAAATGTAGGGTTTTTAATTACCTCGTGTAATCCGATTGTTACTTTTGACAGGTGATACTGCTCCGGTAACTTCAGAGGAGCGTGCAACTTGGGATTGAGCATAATTGGACAGTCGGTGAGTGGACTTTGGTTTTGTAAATTATAATGCATGCATAAAGGTATATTTGAAATAATTTCTTGTTACGTATTGTTTTTGGCAAATTTCTGGAATTTAGAAATTACTGGACATGGGTTCTCAATAATTCATTGGAAATGACGTTTTGGGCTATGGCCTGGCTTTATGGACTCTACTTTTGTGTCGTTTTGACTTTATAGATTTTGGGTTTCGGTTGAGTCCATGATTTTTTGGGTTTAGACTCGGATTTGTGATTTTATTGGATTTGGGCATAAACCTGATTTTTGAATGAATTTGGCTTTGGCCAAGAAACAAGGATGCCAAAACATGGATTTTAGTTTTCACTGAATTATTGTCCCCAAGGGTCAAGGTTTTCTCCGAATGGCATCGAAGGATATTTCTCCGCCAGATCATTGAGGGTTCTCCGACGCTGGTGTCGAAGGGTATTTCTCCACCAGGTCGTTGAGGCTATCTATGCCTAGTACATGGTTCTGCACAACTCGAGGTATATCGGGAATTTTCATGTGCTTTGCCGGCATGTATTATCGGCAATGAGAAGACCCTTCTTGAATTTGCCTTCAAAATCAGTGACAAGCCCTGCTCCCGTATGACAACCCAAAAATAATTCCTTAAATACCCTTACCGCCTCGTACCTACACTACGAGAATTCTACTGAAAATTCGGCAGAATCTGCCTTATAATTTGACCAAACCATCTTCCACCTGTCATACGAAGTATTTAAATACTAATCTATTATCCAAGTAATCCAGATCAAAGTCACAACCAAACAACTCCAAGTCCAAAATAATCGAACTACGGAATAATTTACAGATAATCCCAAATAGTACACCAGAGCTACTAGGTTGCAAAATTAGATTAATAAGTCCAACAAACCCTTCTCGAAAGAGGTACGGTAGCAGCACACCTAGTATGGGATGCTACCACCTCGGAATGTGCCATCATCGAACTCAACGGTTTGGAGGGGACGTGAAACAAGAAAAAGTGTGTGTGGATAAAATAATAATGGTTCAAAAACCAAATTTTGAGGAAAACATACATTTTCCCCTCCAAGATTAAAATCATGCATGCATAATGTAAAATCCTCTTTAAAATAGTTACTACGTAAGCATACGCTAGAAAAGACTTATCGGAAAAACATTTAGCAATTTAAAACCGGCAGAACCAATGAAAATGCATGCAAAGAAATTATCCCGTGGTCCTCAACCAAGCTTTGAAAACCCTCCTCGAAGGAGCTTAAAATTATAAGAAAATATGGAAACAAAACTGTCAAAATACCTTAACACTCCCAGATTGGAATCCCAGCCGTAACTCGAGGTTCGGGCCGTCCATTAAGGAATAAGCCCTTCTAACCACCGCCGATACTACTTCTTAAGCAATGGATAGAACTCGAGAGGTCCAACCCGGGAACCTACTCTCCACACACCCGATATTACCTCAAGATGTGCGGAAGTAACCCTATACTACGCGTAGACAGCCTCAACGATCATATGGCGGAGAACAACTCAATGCCAAACGTCGGAGAAATAAGCCTCAACGAGCACACGACCGATAATACCTCAAGTCATGTGTCAGAGACGACCATGATACCCGGGGATGGTACACATAGTGAAAACCGTTCGTAAATCCAAAATCCGCATTTGAAAATCTTTATTTCCTGACCTTAATCAAAATCATAGAAAACTCGAGCCTAGAGCCCAAAATTTATTAAAATCGGAATCCCGGGCCTAAGCCCAAAATCATAAGCTTGGTCAAACCCAAAATTCGTAAATCCAAAAATCCGTAAAATTGAAGTCCATAAAGCCGGTCCATTGCCCAAAACTTAATTTTCAAATCCATTATCGAAAATTCAGATCTAAAAATAAATTACTAGAATAATTATTCTAAATTTCCGGAATTCATCAAAATTAATAAATCATTTTAGAATAATTATTCTAATTTATCAAAATTCATACTTAATAAGAGTTTATTTAAAATAAACATTTATCATGCATTATAATTTACAAAACCAAAATCCACTCACCGAACGTCCAATTAAGCTCAATCCTGAGCTGTTTGCTCCTCTGTAGTCTCCGGGGCGATATCGCCTGCCAAAAGTAACAATCGGGATTACCAACGATAATTAGAAATCCTAAATCCAACCCCGTTAAATCCTGGACGTACGCACACATTTAACCTAAAATCGCAGCAACTTCGGACGTCCAAAACAACCCCTAAACGAACTCCGATTAACCCGAAATCTACGCTAACAGGTCTGGAACGAAAAAACTTACAATCTTGTGTTCCTCGGAGCTCAAGGAGGAGCTCCACGCACCAGTGGATGGCAGGGAACTCTTCCCCCATGCGTTCTGCAAGTGAGATTGTAGAGTCTAACTCTCCTTCAACCTCAGAACTCGATTACTGTTCATTTTTGCAGAAAACCTCCATAACCACTCGAAAATTCAAAGCCCTATAACTCACTCAATACTCAACCAAATTTAATGTTCTAGTAATGGAAATCCATCCACCCAAGCCAAGAAATTCAAATATAAAGTCAAAATTGAGAAATCTCACCTTGGTTGGCCGGAAATCGAGCTAGAAGTTTCAGCCAAACTTTGGGCTCTTGTTTCTCCATCCACCGAAGTTCTCACACCTCAAGAAGGGTATGGTGATACTCGTGGGGAAGAAAGGAAGATGATAATGTGATTAGTTCATGGGGTTTTGGCCTAAATCCAAAAGTCATATCATGAGCTTGGGTGTGCTTCCCTTTTCGGCCTAGAGAGAAAAATCGAGAGAGATGATAGAGAATGATGATGATCTGTTAAAACAAAAATCTAGGGATAATTTAATTGTTTAATAAAAATATCTCACAACCCAAAATTACCAAACTGCCCCTGAAGCTTCTAGACCCATAACTCTCTCATTCGAACTCCGTTTTTCGCGTGTCATTTGTCAACGAACTCGTGAGTTCGAGACCTATGCAACGGTCCAAAAAAAAAACGTTCAAAAGTGTCTCCAAACAAAGAGTAACTTTCGATTCTAAAATCGTCCTTTCCCAAATTAACTTACGAAAATCGTAAAATTTAATATACGAGTCGTTACAATTCAACCCCCTGAAAGAAATTTTGTCCTCGAAATTTACTCAACGCAAGTCAAAGAATCAATTCCCCATAATTTCGCAGGTCCTCCTACGCTTCCACCACGAACTTAACTTATTTACACCAATCGAATTGGTTCACAGTATCACTTGATAGATCGTCATCTTCAATTTTAAACTACCTATGCAACTCTCTTATTGGAACTCTACAATTCACTATACATTACCCCAAATAATACAACCAAATAGAACCTTCCGGAACGATTTCTATAAGTCTTGTATGGATCCCTGGATATCGAAAAATCTTCCAAACTAACACTGAACCCTTATGAAAAAAAAAATTCTCCATCAACAAGGTTGTAGGAAATCAAAGAATTTGGGAACATCTTCATCACCTTTCTCAAAGAAAACCAGAGGTAGCGATGTCAATCGCCACCAACGATTCTGACGAGTCAACCTCAAACAAGGATCTTTAACTATCCCTAAAAACTCGCAACCTCAAACTACCATCCTTCCTCCTCCCAACTAACCCTGGCACACCCCAAGGTGATACACTCGGTCAAATAACCCCAAATCGACCAAACCCGGTGCCATCCTATAAGGTGCCTGGGGTATAGGTCGGACACCTGAAAGCACCCCTATGGGGCACTCGATCTCCCGGTGAGGTAGTAACCATGAAAGATCCTCTACCACAATGGAGTATCTTGAGAATCAACTGCGTGAGCTAAATATCCCTCCCAACCTTTCCTTACTACTCTCGGCCGTCAACCTCAAACTAACATACGAAAGTAAAGCTTTTCGGTCTCCCGGAATAGTAAGTTCTGGCAAACCTGAACTCCAGAATACCACCCTCTTGTCGAAACAATCAATGGAAGCACGATGTCTATTTAACCAATCCATCCCCAGAATAACAACAAGGTCATAAATATCCAGGGGAAACAAATCAGTACCTAATGCATAGCCTTCCATTAACATTGGGCAATCTCGTAACTCTTGGTTTGCCACTAACTTATCTTCGGCGGGGGAATTTTAATGCCCATTTCCCAACCAATGGGTGCTGACTCTCTAATGGCTAAAAGTGTAAAACCCTAAGAAATAAGAAAATGTGTGGCCCCATAAACTCATGCATCACAATCAAAAAGAATAGATAACATACCTGCAACCACTTCTGGTGCCGCTCAGGCCTCCTGATGCGTCATGGAAAAAACTCGAGCATGTGTACCAGAAGATTGCCCGCAGCCCCTCTGGCTCTCCACGGCCCTGTCGATCCCACTCGACTGGGTCTGGCTCCCTGCTACGGTACCGAAGGTCTGTGCCATACTTTGTCCCTGCTCAGCAGCATCCCGACCCAAGAAACTACGGCCTGTACGGTGTGGACAATCTCTCTTGAAACGGCCAGTCTCCCCAGAAAAATAACAATTGGTGCCACCGATCCTTCTGGATCCGCCACTCTGTCTCCCAGTCGACTACATCGAAGCCATACTAGACTGAACTAATAACTGAGGTCCCGCTGTAAAACGTCGGGTGTCAGGACCCTTCCCGAATTTCTCCTCGAAACCCGGAAAGAACCCTTATCCCGTCTGACAGCTCTTTTACCTCAAAAATTTTATACCACGAATACCCTTTATCTTTAAATAATTTTTAGTAAACCTTACAGGGTTCCCGACAGAACCTCTGTACTTACTAACCACTCCTACTTGTCAAACGTAGGATAGCATACAGGTCAAAGCCAAGACCTCATAATAGTGGTGGTACAAATAGGAATACCCTATGACACCAAATGTCAGTAGGTCAGACGCTGCTGACACCTCTACTGGAATACCACAAGACAACTGACTAGTCAGATACTTGTGAACAAACAATAATTCGTCACTCTAGGTCACCGCCCACACCAACCGACAGACCCGGATGACGAAGTATTTTCATAGGCTGATTAAGCACATGACAATCGTCGTCAACCCATATTAGAGCTGGAAATATCCTCGGCTATCATATCACATCAGTCGGCATATCCCTCGACTGGCTATCCCTAGCCACCAGGGTATCCCTTGGGGTGTGCTAGTCCTGTATCACAACTCTCTGTACTATGCATAGACAACCTCGCGACCCGGCGGAGCCAAAACTCCTCGATGCCAGAGTCAGAGCACTCAACGAACCAACGGAGTAAAACTCTCGATGCTAGTCGAAGAAACAATAACAAATTATATTAAAGGTTCACCAGGTTCACCGCCAACAGCGGATCCTACTCCCATATTCTGGTCCTCCTTAAATATGTTTATCTTGGAGGTTCACCGCGAATAACGGATCCTGGCCTCGGGTCCTGGCCTCCCTCAAATCAATGTTTATCTTGGAGGTTCACTGGGTTCTCCATCTCAGCGGATCCTAACCCGGCTCCTGGGCCCCCTCAAAACCGTATTGTTTATATTGGAGGTTCACCAGGTTCTCCGTCTCAGCGGATCCTAACCCCGGCTCCTGGGCCCCCTCAAAATCGTATTGTTTATATTGGAGGTTCACCGGGTTCTCCGTCTCAGCAGATCCTACCCCGGCTCCTGGGCCCCCTCAAAACTGTATTGTTTATATTGGAGGTTCACCGGGTTCTCTGTCTCAGCGGATCCTAACCCCGGCTCCTGGGCCCCCTCAAAATCGTATTGTTTATATTGTAGGTTCACCGGGTTCTCCATCTCAGCGGATCCTACCCCGGCTCCTAGGCCCCCTCAAAATCTTATTGGATCCAAAATTAAGTATTTTATAATCACAATTACGGTTTCAACTCAAAATCATGGACTCAAATAATTACCACGTCAAAACAATATCAAAACTGAATCCAACAACCATGCCATTTCTCACAACACACTTTCATTCAAATATTGGAAAAACAAATGTCCAGCAATCATTTATAAATTCCAGGAAATCATTGCAACCATACACAACAGTTTTTAAATCAAAGATATTGATGCATGTATTACAAGTTATAAACCAAAAGTCCACTCACAAACATCATCCAACCCAAAATTCATGGACGCTCTAGCCCAAGGAACATATGCACACTAATGACCCCACTACCTTGACTTTCCGAGCTCAAAACCCGCTCCACGGTCAACCACTACCGCTGGGATTGCCCAAATCGGGCCCTAAATGAACTCATATGGCCTCGAAACAAACAAAATCCGATCCGGATCGTCCCAAAACCCTAGTCACAGGCCGCCGTGACATCGGGAACAGTCCCATGCGCCGCCACACGCCACCGGAAGGTCAGAACACGCGCCCACGCGCCCTCACGCTCCGGTCACGTGCCTGCTACAGTGTTCACGCGCTTGGACCGATCCAACTCGGCCCGGCTCGACCTAACCCAGCCCAACTTGACCTGAGCAGTTCACTCAACCCGATTGGTTCAACTCGACCCGATCGGTTCACTCAACCCGAATGGTTCAACTCGACCCGATCGATCACCGGTGACTCACCGGAGATGACGACCGGCTGCTAGCGCCATCGTCTGGTTTCACCGGAATTCCCCATTTCTGGCCGAAACTTCAAGCTTTTATAACTACCTCAAAACTCAACCATTTTTCACAAATGTTATGTCTAAATCTATCTACTCAAACCCAAGAATCCAAATATGACCTCAAAACCACAAACACGTACATGTTTAAGCCGGAAAATCAATTGGAAGATCCGAAACTTCCTATACTCGGTTCGGCTTCCCCTGTGGTCCTCTCCTTCGATGGTTGGTACGGTTTTGATCATGGGAAGGAGTAGAATACGATTAGTGGATCAAAAATGGAAGTTAAAACCTTGAATCCAAAGTTGACTTTGTGGGTTTTTGGGGTGTTTTCTCACGGGTTCGGGGTGTGTTTTTGTTTTATAGAGAGAGATGATAATCAAATGAAGATGAAAAATGAAATTGAAGATGTAAAATGATTGGGGTTAAAATATCTTCTCCCAAGCCAAAATTACCAAAATGCCCTTGCACATATAGACCCATAACTTTCGTACACGAAATCCGTTTTATGCGTGCCGCCTGTCTACAAACTCGTGAGTTTGAGACCTACGCAACGACCCCAGAAAAATTTCCAAAATTACTGCCAGTCAAAAAGGGACTCTCGAACTAGTCCAAAATCGAGGGTAAAATCGTCCAATTCTCAAAATAATTTAATTTCTGGTCCGGGTCGTTACATCGGGAACCTCCTTGCCCGGCTCCACCACTGCCTGAACCGGATCTGGCACTCCCAGATGATCTAGAGCGAAAATTGCGTCTCTTTGATGGTCCCTGACTCGGGGCTACAAAACTCATGTAATCCCAACGTCGCCTAGAACTACTAGGCTGACCCCTATTAGGCAAACTCTGCTCCAACCTAGCAGCACCATCTGACAAGGTCCTCAAAGAAGTATGTGCTATGGCAGTAACTGCAACTCGAATCTCGTCTATCAACCCTACTCAAACCGTCGGCATTTGTCCCCTTCGTTGGTCACTAAAGCCGAAGCAAATCGAGAAAAGTCAAGAAACCTCTGCTCATACTGCACTACTGTCATATTCCCATGTTGCAACTGTAAGAACTCAGCCTCTCTGGCATCCCGGTACAATTGAGGATAAAACTGTTCGAGGAAGCGGTCCAGGAAAGCTTCCCAAGTAAACGTACGGACATTCCAGCTCGTCATAACTAAGGCATGCCACCAACGATATGCATAGCCATTCAGTAGAAAAGTGGCCAAACATACCTTATCACCAGGAGGGCACCTCATGACATCAAACACTCGTTCCAAATGAGTAATCCAATCAACACCATCATCTGGGCCTAACTCGCCCGTAAACACTGTAGCCCCCAACCCCTGCGCTCGCTCTATGTTAGAAACCTCAAAAGTAGCCCTGCCCTGAAGTACAATCATCAATGTCCGACCCAATTGATCCAGGGTCTCCTCATATCAGACTCAAATACGGGATCATGGATATCCCTAACGTTATCCACCTCTTCATCATTTCTAGGCCACGGACGGGGCAGCGTCTCGGAGGCATCTTGCGGAAAAGAACCGTAATTCATCAGTACCACAAATAATATGCACACTAGGCGTGCGGTCTGCTAGAATTTAAACCTAGAGCTTTTATACCAAATTGACATGATCCTTCCCGAATTTTCCTTCAAAATCCGTGAAAAGCCCTTCTCCCGTCTGACAACCCAAAAATAATTCCTTAAATACCCTTACCGCCTCGTACCTACACTACGAGAATTCTACCAAAAATTGACAGAATCTCCCTTATAATTTGACCAAACCGTCTTCCACATGTCAGACGAAGGATTTAAATGCTAATCAATTATCCAAGTAATCCAAATCAAAGTCACAACCAAGCAACTCCAAGTCCAAAATAATCTAGCTACGAAATAATTTACAGATAATCCCAAATAGTACTCCAGAGCTACTAGGTTGCAAAAGTAGATTAATAAGTCCAACAAACCCTACTCGAAAAAGGTATGGTAGCAGCGCAGCTAGGATGGGATGGTTCCCCCTTGGAATGTGCCCTCGTCGAACTCAATGGCCTGGAGAGGACATAAAGCAAGAAAATGTGTGAGTGGATAAGATAATAATGGTTCAAAATACAATTTCCGAGGAAAACATATCTTTTCCCCCTCCATGATTAAAATCATGCAAGCATAATGTAAAATCCTCTTTAAAATGGTTACTCAGTAAGCATATGCTAGAAAAGACTTACTGGAAAAACATTTAGCAACTTAAAATCGGCGGAACCCACGAAAACGCAAGCAAATAAATTATCCCGTGGTCCGCAACCAAGCTTTGAAAACCCTCCTCGAAGGAGCTTAAAATTATAAGAAAACCTGAAAACAAAACTGTAAAAATACCCCACCAGTCCCCGATTGGAATCCCAAGCCATAACTCGAGGTTCAGGCCATCCATTAAGGAACAAGCCCTTCTAACCACCACCGATACTACCTCTTAAGCAATGGCTAGAACTCGAGAGGTCCAACCCGGGAACCTACTTTCCACACACCCGATATTCGCTCAAGATGTGGGGAAGTAACCCTGTACTACGCGTAAACAGCCTCAACGATTGTATAGTGGAGAACACCACAACGCCAAACGTCGGAGAAATAAGCCTCAACGAGCAAACGACCGATAATACCTCAAGTCATGTGTCAAAGAAAACCATGGTACTCGGGGATGGTACACATAGTAAAAACCGTTCGTAAATCCAAAATTCGCGTTTGAAAATCATTATTTCCTTACCTTAATCAAAATCATAGAAAACTCGGGCCTAAAGCCCAAAATTGATTAAAATCGAAATCACGGGCCTAAGCCCAAAATTATAAGCTTGGTCAAACCCAAAATCCGTAAAGCCAAAAATTCGTAAAATTGAAGTCTATAAAGCGAGGCCATAGCCCAAAACTTAATTTTCAAATCCATTATCGAAATTTCACATCCAAAAATAAATTATTAGAATAATTATTCTAAATTTCTAGAATTCATCAAAATTAATAAATCATTTTAGAATAATTATTCTAGTTTATCAAAATTCATACTTAATAAGTGTTTATTTAAAATAAACATTTATGCATGCATTATAATTTACAAAACCAAAATCCCCTCACCGAACGACCAATTAAGCTCAATCCCGAGCTGTACACTCCTCTGTAGTCTCCGGGGCGGTATCGCCGGTCAAAAGTAACAATCGGGGTTACCAACGATAATTAGAAACCCTAAATCCAACCCTCCTCAATCCCAGACGTACATACACATTTAACCTAAAATCGCAGCAACTTCCAACGTCCAAAACAACCCATAAACGAACTTCGATTGACCCGAAATCTTCGTCAACAGGTCCGGAACGTTGAAAACTTTGAAACTCGTGTTCACTGGAGCTCGAGGAGGAGCTCCACACGCTGCCACTCACCGGTGGGCGGCCGAGCACTCTTCCCCCACGCGCTCTGCAGGTGAGGTTGCAGAGTCTACCCGCATTTAAACTCAAAACTCGATTACTATTCATTTTTGCAGAAAACCTCCATAACCACCTGAAAATTCAAAGCTCCATAACTCACTCAATACTCAACCAAATTTAATGTTCTAGTAATGGAAATCCATCTACTCAAGCCAAGGAATTCAAATATTTAGTCAAAATTAAGAAACTCACCTTGGTTGGCCGGAAATCGAGCTAGAAGTTTCGGCCAAACTTTGGGCTATTGTTTTTCCGTCCACCGAAGTCCTCACACCTCAAGGAGGGTATGGTCGTACTCGTGGGGAAGAGAGGAAGATGATGATGTGATTAGTTCGTGCGGGTTTGGCCTAAATCAAAAAAGTCATATCTTGAGCTTGGGTGTGCTTCCTTTTTCGACCGAGAGAGAAAAGTCGAGAGAGATGAGAGAAAGTCATATATGGGGTTAATTTAATTGTCTAATAAAAATATCTAACAACTTAAAATTACCAAACTACCCCTGAAACTTCTAGATCCATAACTCTCTCATCCGAATTCCATTTTTCGCATGCCGCCTGTATACGAACTCGTGAGTTCAAAACCTACGCAACGATCCAAGAAAAACTTCCAAAAGTGTCTCCAAACAAAAAGTAACTTTCGAGCCTAAAATCCTCCTTTCCCAAATTAATTTACGAAAATCATATAATTTAATATAAGGGTCGTTACACCATCGCACTACCATGACTCATGTGCTATGCCAGCATGTATCATCAGCAATCATCGCACTTTCATGGCTCATGTGCTATGCCGACACGTATCATCGGCAATCATCGCATTGTATAACTCATGTACTATGCCGACATGTATCATCATCAATCATCGCACTGTCATGACTCATGTGCAATGTCGGCATGTATCATCGGCAATCATCGCACTGTCATGACTCATGTGCTATGCCGGCATGTATCATCGGTAATAGCAACTCGACCGACACACATGATGTGCCGGCATGACTCCTTGGCACTAGCATCACGACCGTAAAACCTCTCTCGAATATCACACTCATCATAATGGTTGTACTCGTATCGATCTCTCTATAACTCTCAATTATCGTTGTCTTACATATCTTGTAATCTACCCTCGAGATATCCTAATAGTGGTAGTTTATACTCATTCCGGAGTATTTACCTTTCATCGATATATCTCGGAATCTATCCTCGAGATTTACCGATATTATATAGTTTATACTCGTTGCGGAGTATTCACTATACTTAGGGTTTCCAACCCTAAATGTTATTTTCTACAAAGACGGGCCCATCAATACTACAGGGGTAAAATGGTCATTTCGTGACTCAATCGTTTAAATTACGGCCTACCAAAATATTAGGCCTTCACGAACGATCCAAAACTCTTTTAGTTTGACCCAACTTACCGGACTTCCAAGTTAAATATTTAATTTCCTTTTCATAATCCGGGACAGGTCGTATCAGATAATTGCAGAGCTTTTTTTTTTATTCGAAATTCATCTTTATTAATCATAAACAAATTGAAATGCCAACATCCTTGGCATGAACATTGAAGATCCACTCTGGTTCCAAATCTAACCAGCTATGGCATCCTCCCAGACTCTTAACATGGCTAGCAACCGCATGGGCCGCCCTATTACAACCCCGTGGGGTAAACGTAAAAGAAACTTACCTGAAACAATTTCTAAGACTTTGAATATCAAACATGACATTTTCAATGGACTCCTCACTCCCATGGCTATTCAGTAAAGATACAAGATGCTTGGAATCCGATTCCACGATGACATGTCGATGCCCCACCTCACGGCAAGCCTCTAAACCCGCTCTCACCACCAAGCCCTCAGTTTGAATAGTAGATTTGCACCGCAAACCACCGACGCCTCCTGCCCCCTCAAAACAACCCAGCCAAAGATAGTAGATTTGCAGAGCTTTTGAAGTGATCGAGTTTTACAGATTTATTGATTTTCATAAATTTTTTCAGAGTTAATAACGACATCATATAGAGTTACATGATAGAGTTTTGTAGAGTCATACTGAGTTTTATATAATATAATTGAGTTTTGCAGAAAATGATAGTGAGTTATATAATTTAATAGATATTTTTTTGAAGAATTTGATAATCAAATCATAATTAATTTTTAACAATAAATTCTCTCAATAATTAAAATAAAATAAAATATATATATATATATATATATTACTACAAAATAATTACCAAAATATAAAACTTTTAACGATCAATGAGATTGAGAGGCCAGGGCTATCATGCATCATATATGCATGCCTTTGAAAAAAAAATTCTTTTCATTTTATTAATTTTTATTTGTTGTTTATTTTTCTTCTTCAAACAATAAATAAATTTATGTAAAGTTTGTATTATTTGATTACTTACAATTCCTACAATGAGTAATATATGATAATAGATATTGGTAGGAGAAATAATATTTTTTAAGCCTTATATAAAATCTAAAGAAATTCGAGGGGGGGGGGGGGGGGGGGGTTGTGGGGTGGGGGTGGGGCGGCTAGACAAATCAAATACTTGCTAAAGCATAACTTACACTAAGATGTTAATCAAACTTCATAAAACTCTATCATTTAATGAAGTTTACAATAGCCATTTATGTTTTTAATACAACTAACTTTTATGGAGTTATGAAATGTCATGATTGAATACACCTCAACTTTTAATGACTTTATAAATCTCTATAAAAGTATAAATTGAATACCCCAAACTTTTACCAACTCTTTAAAAGTCCTAATTGAATACATCTGAACTTTTAGAGACATTTAAACTCTATAAAAATCTCAATTAAATACACCCCCTTAATTTGGGAATATAGCTTTGTTGATGTATATGGTTACAATAAATATATAGTTACAATAAATATATGGTTACAAAGTTGATATCTCTTTGTCGATGTATATGGTTATATAGTCCGCACTTAATTTGAAAATATAAAGTCCGCACTTAATTTAAAATTATTTTTGTTAGTGTATATGATTACCATAAAACCCTAAACTCTTTTTATTTTAGAACAATAATAAAATTAGTGGGCTTTACGGATTGAGCTTACAAGGGCTGGCCGGACTGCGGGCCGAGCCTATCGGCTATTTCGGATTTAAAAACCTTAGTCTAAGCCCAATGCATAACATAACGCGCCAAGTAAGGCCCACGAGCACATGGCATTATGGGTCAAATGATGAAGCCTAGATATGGATATAAAATGTGCTTATAAGTCAAATGATGAGGCCTAGATACGGATCTGAAAGGGGCCCGAAATGGTAGGATACGGGTTTTGGAATATTGACAAATTCCAAAACAATACGCTGGAAGGGAGATCGATCGAACTGAGGAGGGAGATCGATCGGACCGAGAAAGGAGACACAAAATCTCTACGAATCTCGGCGGTTAGATGGGGAGAGAAGAAAAAATAAGTGGGCATCAGTGAGGGTTGGGGGCTAAATAGGATTCTTGACTCATTAGCGAGAGGTAGAGTAAGAGAAAAGAAGAGAGATGAGAGAGAGGTAGATGTATAACGATAAAAATGGTGTGAGGTGCAGCTCTGCTCAAAAATGAAAATGGTGGGGTGCGGATGTTGGTGGAAGATGAGAAGTTGAGAATGCATATTTACTTAAGTTGTTATGTGGTTCTTTTACGCATAAAAAAAGGAAACAACAATACGTCTTGGTATCATTAATAGATAGGGCATTAGTTGAATAGTTTTTGTCCTCTCGGGTTCGAGAGTTGTTGAACCAATACTTCGTTTTATATTTTCAATATATTTTTAATTGGCGTATCCGTATCTGTATAATAATTTTTTGAAATCTACCGTTTCGCCATTTCGTATCGTAACGTAGCACCATTCGCGTTTTGATCTCGGTGCTTCATAGATGTTTAGTGACTGATTCATTTGCGATATAGATAAATTCCCTCCTAATGTTAAAAGACCTACATCAAAGGTTAAAATTATACACAAAAGCTACGTTTGATACGCCGTATAAGGAACCATATAAGGTAATATAGTACGAACTAATGTTTGGTATCACTTGTATTAATTAGCCACCTAATAAATTAATACGGTTGAATACCTTTATACAGTACACACCTACCAAAATAATACTCTCGAACTTGTTTGTATTAAATAGTCGAATTATGAGCAATATTGAAAAGTTGTGATAATAATAATAAGTAATTAATAATTAATAATAATAAAATAAATAAATAATAATAATAATATCAATAATTAATTAAAATAAATAATGATGATAATAATAATTATAATTATAATAATAATATACATAATCAATATTTATGATCAGCTATATAATATAATCCGGCCAGTATAATATAATTGGCATTTTTATCTGGTAAAGCCCCAACTGCTTGATTACATAGTCAGTCTATATGATGGACATATTAGTCTATCCGTCTGAAATAATCAGTACAATACAGTGTACTAAACGAGACCTAATTTTTAATACATTGATATTAAGAGAGAGATAAATATTCGTCTCATCTTGAGAGTTTCTATTATACCTATTTGGGACTCTTCTTACCCTTATTGAATATGACCATAAAGGACATAAAAGTATTCAAAATATAATAATATCAACAAAATGGAATTAGCAACAAAGTATATGTTTTAGATGTGCAGAAAATGAAAGAATTTGCATCGTCACATTCTTTCAATTTCTTCGATTTTGTTTAACTGATTTTTCTTGCTTCTCATTCAATGAACTTTTAGGAGGAAGCCATCTCAATATATGGCCAACCTAATTATGGTCAATAGTTTGGGCACGCAAGTGCGGATCCAGGAATTCAAAATAGGTTGGGCTATATTTATCGTCCTCACAATTTCTTGTTTGTTGAAGCATATTATGTTTTTTTTTCTTAAGTTAGATTTTTGAATGGAAGAAAATGAGGAAAAAAAGATTTTACTATTAAAAATTACGTAAATATTTTTTTAAGCTAAGTTGAAGAAAGATTATATTTTTAAAAAGAAAATGAAGCAAGCCTATTGCACAGACCGCGCCAATTATCTCCCATTTGTTCTTCATAGATGATTCTATTCTCTTTTCAAATGCCAAATCATAAACCAACATTGTCTTACAACAGGTGTTTACAGTATATGAGGAAGCGTTAGGGCAGAAGGTTAATTATGCAAAATCGGCGATATCTTTCAGCCAAAGCACACCCGCAGAACAAATCAACCAAGTTGTTGGCTCCCTTCAAATCCCGGTGGTGGCTTGTCATGAAAAGTACCTGGGACTTCCAACCATGTTGGGCAGGGGTAAGCGCTCTTTATTTGAGCCAGTTATTCAGAAGCTTAAACGAAAGACAGAGGGATGGAAGGAAAAGTTTTTATCAATCGCTGGTAAGGAAATCCTGATCAAAGCCGTTTCCCAGGCAGTCCCGACATATTCTATGAGCTATTTTCGTATGCCCAAGGCTACTATCTAGGAGTTACATCAATCCTTTGACAAATCCTGGTGGGGGAAGCAAGCATGGGGCACGGGAATTCATTGGATGTAATGGGAATCAATGTGTTTCTCAAAGAAATAGGGCGGGCTTGTGTTCAATTTTTATTTATGCATCTTTTAGATGTCATTTAGGGTCTTTTTACTTGTCAATCCATAGTTGAAAATGATCAATCTTGTGAGGCACGTGCAAATTTGGAAAGATAGGTTCATTCTGAGAACAATGCAAAAAGAATTGCGTGTCATCCATAGTAGAAAATGATCAATTTTGTGAGGCACCTGCAGATTTGGAAAGATAAGTTCATTCTGAGAACAATGCAAAAAGAAAGGCTCTCAATTCAGAGTTGTAACAAAGGAGATGCCTCAAAGTCATTATCGGGTCCTGGAACTGGTCCTAAATCGAGTCATGGTTCCTGCCAGGCACGCCAAGATCAAGCCTATGATGCAGCCTTGAGACATGTCCTGAGCCCTAAAAATCGAGCCCTCAGACACGCCAAGGCGAGTCCGTGAAGATTCCCTCATAAGCCTAAGTTAAGCCCAAGTCCATGCCCTGACATGTCCCTGTTGCTCCTAAGTTCAAGCCGATTTCATGCTCAGACGTGTCCCCTGACACGTCCTTGGTTCCCTAGGAAGACAAGTCCAGCAATGCCAGGGCAAGCCTCGATGCGCCAAAGACACGCCAGAGTCAAGGCCCGTGACATATCCTTTGACATGTTCGGGTGAGCCAATCTGAGCCATCATCTAGCCATTGATGGAACCAAGCGAGAAAAAGGCTAGAAATGAACTTCAAAACATATTTCTAAGCTAATGACATGAGAAGGCGCGTCTAGAACTGGCCAGGACATGTGCATGGTATGTTCTACCCCAAAAGACCTTTCCGACTGTCCTGATTTGAGCCAGAATGAGTCATCGATTTTCCTTTCAGCTTTGAATCATGCCAAAACCCAGAACCAGGCTAAATACATCATGGAAGTGAAAGGAGTGACTTGGCCCAACTGAATATGCCCAGGACCTACTTAGGTCTCGCCAAGTCCAATATTGAAGCCCAAGAATGCCAAGATGATGGCATGCTGTGTCATTGGAGTCTAGGGTTGGCCCAGCCGATTCCTACACATCCCAAAAACCCTAAGAGACTCTTAGAAGCTGCCTTGCCACACAAGAAGTTCCAGAACCTTATGGGAGAAGGATTGCCGCATGAGAGGATTCCTTGCCGCCCAAGGAAATCCGAAAGTCCTATCTTTGAGGACCTTGTCCTTGCTGAACTAGGAAGGTAGTGTCTAAGTCTTTATTTAATTAGATTTATATCCTAGTTAATCTCCTAACTTTTAGGGGAATTGGTCTCCTATAAATAAGAGCCTAAACCTCACGAGTGGAGGCCCTTAGAACCCTAGCTGCAAAACACCTCTATTTTCTAGTTTTAAACAGTTTTAGTTTTCAGTTTGAGAAGGAGTTGAGCGTGAAGCCCTTGGAGGAGCAGCCTTGGCTTGGTCCTGTACTCAACATAATCTTCAACAATCTCTCTTGTTGCATTATTTTCATTGTTATATTGTAAATATGAATTCCGTTATATTTTGTTTTTCAATTATGCGTGAGTAGTCTTTTATAGAATTAAGGCTGCTTTAAGCCCTTACCATGGGAGTCGTTTGACATGATTTTGGCCCTTGATTTATGTTGCTATCAATGCTGGATATAGTTGTGATTACTGTGCTTAATTTATGTTTATGTTTATGAGTTTGACCTACTTGTTTGCATGAACTATTGATGAATGATTGCTTGTTAGATTCGTTATCTTCTTGTGATTGTTTGGCATCAAGAGTAGTGGCTTACATCTTACTTGTAATTCAACTCATGACAACCTAGGACTGCACATCACTTTTCTAGGGGTAGTGTGATGTCATTAAATTTTCTTGGTACTTCATGCATCATCTTAATAAAAGTTGATAGGCGCTCTAGGTACTCATCTAGCTTAGAACATGCTAAGTAAGAGAAAAAAAAATATGTGCAGTGGGCCTTAGTCGGACCTTTACATGGGCATCATATTTAGAAGTTTCATAGTAATTGAATCTTGGAAATCTTATTAAGAACTTAATTGGATAGTGGTGGATAATTAGTCTTAATTCACCTTAGTTAATTAATCAATCAAATCGTCATCTTTGTTACATTTTAATTACTTGCATCTTTAATTTAATTGTTTTACTTTGCAATTCCAAAATCATCGAACCCCACCACCCCCCCGGCCCCCCACCACCCCACCACCACCACCACCCCCCCACCACACCCCCCCCCCCTGTGTTTCCTGGTTTCTTGCGTTAGTATTTAGGTCTAATTAGGAGTCTTTGCCGTGTCTTGAGTCTTTGCATATCAATTAGCGTAGTGTCTAGGTCTAGGCGTGTGTGCTTTTGTTTTTCTTTTGTTATTTTTGAGTCTTTTAATTGAGTTAAGAAATCGAAATTCTAAGTCGATTAACTGTTGAACAAGTCTTCGAGGGATCGACTTTTGCTTGTCACTATACTTATCTAATTCGATTTGTATACTTGCAAAGTTATAACTGGATATAATAGGTTACATAATTATTGTGCTTGTTTTATTCCTTGCACAATATAGAGGACTTCAATCAAGCAATGCAAGCCAAACAGGTGTGGACAATTGGGTCCAACCCGACCTCTCTGGTGGCACTGATGCTCATGGCGAGATATTTCCCTCATTGTTCAGTGTTGGATGCAGAACTTGGCTTTCACCCATCGTTCACATGGTGCTCTATGCTCTGGGGCCGTGATCTTTTGGTTCAAGGGATTCGTTGGCGAGTGGGCAATGGACATTTGATTAGACAAATGGCTACCAAGACCGCACACTTTTAGAGTCATATCACTGAGAACCTTGCCAATTGATAGCCATGTGTGCGAGCTGATCAGCGAGTCTTGGACTTGGAATCACCAATTGGTGAATCAAGCTTTTTGGCCTCAAGAGGCGGTTGACCTCTTAAGCATCCCACTACGCACCCGCGGTGTTTCTTCGACAGCATTATATGGCATTATGAGAGGAACGACACTTATAATGTTAGACGTGGATATTGGTTGGCTTCAACTATTAGAGACCGGGAACAAGGTAATGCTGGTGTATCTACGTTGGGCATGTCAAACATATGGGTAAAACTGTTGATGCTGAAAGTTGCCCCCAAAGTCAAGTTATTCCTATGGCGCTGCATGCATGAGTTGCTGCCCTGCAAACTCCAACTAACCCGGCGACGTATATGTGAGCAGCCAGTCTGTGATCGCTGCCTAAATGGGGTGGAATCGATTTTCCACGTGCTCTGGGAGTGCCGGATTGCAAAAAAAGCCCGGAAAAAGTCAGTTCTGCGTAGAATTTGGGTGAACTGGTCAGGGGGTTCTTTCAAAGATTTATGGTGTTATTGGATTGCTGTTCTATCTGCTAATGAGTTGAGGTATTGTGCAATCTATGTTGGGGTCTGTAGACTCATCGAAACAATCAGTTATTTCAGGATTCCTGCAAAACTGTTGAGGAGCAACTGCCAGTGTGGTTGGCGATGACTGGGCAATATTGGCAGGATCGTTGCACGGCGGGGTCTCCTACACCGCCTCCATGCCCTGCCCTGAAATGGGAATGCCCTCCAATGCATGTTTATAAGATCAATGTTGACGGTGCAAATCGACCGGATTCGATGTCTCGCGGGATAGGAATTGTCATTCACAATCATGAAAGTTCTTTTATGGCAGCTGCATCGATGCCGTTGATGGGGGCCTATGGTCTAAGTTAATTAGGAAAACAATTTTGATTGGAAGGGCTACAGCCCTTGTAGCCCACAATGAGGCCCCATCATTGAACGTATTCCAATCAAAGTAATAGGGATCCATCAAATGGTAAAATTTGGCTTACCTAAGAATGAACTATTTTTACTTCTTTTAGGTTTAACATTGTCCATTTAGTAGTAACGCTATAAAAATAAATATGGATTTCCCACGATATGGATGGCATAGAACCATTCTTTAGTAAATTTGATCAAACCACTTGTAAACCGGGTTGCTAAATTAGTAATTTACTTGGTTATGGATCCTTTTTATCATTTTATGGTTCAACGTATTTCAATTAAAGAAATAGAGATCATCGAATGGTAAATTTTTTGGTTTACCTAAGAAGGAACTCTATTTTACTTCTTTTAGGTTCAACCTTGTCCATTTAGTAGTAACGCACTCCATAAAAAATAAGTAATAATATGGATTGCATAGAACCATTATTTAGTAAATCTAATCCGATCACTTGTAAACCGGGTTGCTAAAATAGTAATTTACATGTATATGGATCATATTGACTATTTTATGGTTCAACGTACTCTAATTAAAGTAATAGGGATCCATCAAATGGTAAAAAAATTTGCTTACCTAGGAATGGACTCTATTTTACTTCTTTTAGGTTCAACCTTGTCCATTGGTGGTAATGCACTCCCTATAAAAATATTTAAGGAATTACCAAGATATGAATTACATAAAACGAGTCTTTAGTCATTAGTATATATGATCCAACTACCAGTAAACCAGGTTGCTAAACTAGTAATTTACATATTTATGGATCACTTTTATCATTTTATCGTTCAACATGCTCTATCAAAGTAATAGGGATCCATTAAATGGTAATTTTTTGGCTTATCTAGGAATGGACTCTTTTTTCAATTGATTTTTTACTTTTGCCCATTCCATACTAGGAGGAGAGAAAGATTTGCGATGTAGAAAGAGAAAAAAATTTGTTGCTGGGATATTGAGGTAGATCCTAATTTTCATATATGAAGATATTTGGGTGCTTCTCAAGTTAGACCAGGTAAACAAAACTTGATGGAATGATTATGGCAACCACTTAAACTGTACAATATTTAAGTTAGGAGCACAACCGCAAGGTGTGGTGTAGTTGATAAACGAGCATCTACAAATGGCGAATTTCCTAGTGCCTAACTAGCAGCAGTCTGAAACTTGATGGAAGCATTTTGTGGCCCAAGGCAAACTGCATCCCGAGCGAAAATTAAGTTCACTCTTCGATACAGCTCGTAGTATTTACTAAAAAAAATAAGTTATTTCACATAAACATCTCAATAATATCATAGAGATGGCAATGATATAGCAAACACCTTTTCAAAGAGCGTAGTAAAAAAGTACTAGTCACAAAATGCTACTAATTTCTATTTCTCAATCTCTTAGCAATTGGTTCATAATTTGGTAATGTAGGTTTCATTTGGGTGTACTTCATCGAAATCTTTGTCCTCATCACCATATCATTTCAATCTTTATCAGTATCGTGGACAAGATCCTCATTAGCTAGACTTCCATCTGTATCTTTCCGAGCACCATCAATTGATTTGCCCTCCTCGTAACTATCATCGTCGTGGTCATCACTTGATGTTCCAAAACCATCACAATTAACAAGATGGATTAGACATAAAGTGTCCACACTCCACATAGGCGATACCTACGTGATTGTCACGTTCCTTTCTGACTGTCTCATACGTGCCCTTCCCTCCGCTCAAATCCTCGTTCCCTCTCTCAAACAAAACCTCGACACGTAAAAGAAGGGGAAAAGTGCCAAACCAAAGCAAAGCACAAATCCCAAACCCCCAAAACTCTCACTTGACCTAATTCCTCTCCCTCACTCACAAGCCACAGTTCTCTTTTACCCAAAACAAAGACGTGACATCAAGCAAAAGATAGACGAAAATGTTATATCACACTCACAAGGTGTGGTGCAGTTGATAAATTGATATTTATAAAGAGAAAATTTTCTGGTCACTCATTGGAAGGAGTATGAAGCTTAGTGGGAGCCCTTTATAGGTGGAAGCAAGTTGCACCCAGAGCGAGAATTAAGTTCACCCTTCAGTTATGGAGACATCTCTTGGGACGAATCTGTAAAGAGGGCTACCTAGGCTGTAGCCCAGGTGATTATTATAGTACTTATACCATATAGCCCATTTATTAATACAAAATTTGACCCGGTTTGTTGGTTTGGTTTTTAATTCCCTCACCTCCAGCCCTAGTTTGAATCCTTTTTGTTAGGTTTCTAAGTTTTCCTATTACTTTTTTAACATTATCCTCAATCTTCTTTTCAAAATCACTATCTTCCTTTTAATTTTAGCTAAAGAAAAAAATGTATATTTTATGTACCAGCAAAATTTTCTTCTTTTTATCAACTTCTTCAATTTTCTTTTTAAAAATATAATCTTTCTTCAACTTAGCTTAAAAAATATATATACATCATTTTTAGGCTAAATGGTTGCAACTGTTCATGAACACCATAATTTTAACAACCGTCCCGATACTTCAATACTAATGTCTTTCATCTTTGAACTTTACTCTAATATTTTCGTTAGTCCCTCCATTTATTTTCAAACGAATTCCGTTAAAAAAAAGTTATGTGAAACGCACATGAATTGATAATTTTTCCCTTTTTTGAACGGAATTCGTTTAACAAATAAATGGAGGGACTAATGGAAACATTAGGATAAAGTTCAAAGACGCAGGACACTAATATTGAATTATAGGGACGGTTGCTAAAATTATGGTAAAGTTCAAGGATAATTTCAACCATTTAGCCTAATTTTTAATAGTAAAATCTTTTTTTCCTCATTTTCTTTAGTTTAAAAATCTAACTTATGAAAAAAAAAAAAACATAATATGCATCAGCAAACAAGAATTTGTGAGGACAATAAATTTACTCCACCCTATTTTAAATTTCTGAATCAGTCCTTAACCACCTTGTGGTATTTACGAAAAAAAAATATTATATCACATAAACATCTCAAAATTATCATAGAGATAGACAATGATATAGCAAGCACCTTTTCAGAGAGCTTAGTAAAAAAGTACTAGTCAACATACAAAATGCTATTAATTTCTATTTCTCAATCTCTCAGCAATTGGTTCATACTTTGGCAATGCAGTTTTCATTTGGGTGTACTTCATCGAAATCTTTGTCCTCATCACCGTCTCATTTGATTCTTTATCAATATCGTGGTCAAGATCCCCATTAGACTTCCATCTATATCTTTGCGAGCACCATTGTCAGCTTCATCACTTTTTTGATAGACACTAAAAATCTATCGTCAGGATCATCACTTGATGTTCCCAAACCAACAAAAGTAACATTCTCACCAGGTGGTGAGCTAAAAATGCTCCCACCGAATAGGCAAGATGGATTGGGCATGCAGTGCCCACACTCCACATAGGCGATACCCACGTGACCGTCAGGTTCCTTTCCGCTTGTCTCATACGTGCCCTTCCCTCCGCTCAAATCCTCATTCCCTCTCTCAAAACGCAAAAGATAGAGAAAAACGCCAAAGCAAAGCAAAGCACAAAACCCAAATGTCCCCTAAAACCCGAACCCCCTAACTCGCACTCTACCCAATTCCTCTCCCTCACTCACAAGCCACACTTCTCTTTTACCCAAAACAGAGACGCAAAATCAAGCAAAAGAAAAGATGAGTGCGGTTTCTAAGGAGGCTCAGCTTTCGATTGCGGCTTCGGCCATGTTTCCTGGGTTCAGATTTTCACCCACCGACGAGGAATTGATTTCGTATTACCTCAAGAACAAGCTCGAAGGACCTGGACCTGGACCTGGGCCTGGGAAGAGCGTAGAGGTCATTCCTGAAGTTGATATCTGCAATTTCGAGCCATGGGACTTGCCAGGTCTGTTGGGTTCTTATTCGTTTTGAGTTCGTCTTCTTTATCTTTCTCAAGTTTTGATTTTTTTAGAAATTGGGTTTTTGTTTGTGTAATGAAAGTGAAACAATGATTGAAATGGATTTTGTTTGCTAAACTTGTTATTCTTTGGTGTATTAAGATTTGACTGAGATGCGGTGGTGCGGTTGGAAACATTGAAAGCATATTTGTGTTTGTATTTTGTGAGCGCATAGTGACAGTGTTGAATTTAGTCAATAATTATGTTATTGAAAATATGTATAAAAGATGGTTTCTTTTTTCCTTTATTTCCTTTATAATTCTTGCATCTCTATTGGAGAATTGTTATGCATAGCGGCTCCGTATGGTTTTCGTGTTCCACTTGTAATATATGCTGGGCCGAGTAGAGAAATGAATCAAATGATCAACCTTGGATAGGGGCGCTAGCGCTTTACTAATATCAAGTAAAGGGGCCAAAAACAAACGTAATAGGCTGCTACTCTAGGCTCGTTTCGCTTCTTCAAGCTCCGCCCCTGGCGCTATGATATCATTAATAAATGTCAACAAAAATCTTCGGCCTTAAAATTCTACCAACTTGAACAATTTTCAACAACATGATATCAGAGCAAAAAATATAAACGCAATTAGCCCTAAATGAATGAAGCCTTTTGACCTAAAAATAAAGAAACTTTAGCGAGGGTAATATCATAAATGTCACAACTAAAATAAATCAAAGTAAACAAATTAAAGTTGTAGCAACTTTGGCCCTCTTAATTTCTACAAAATAGGCAAATTTTGGCTCAAAAAAAAATTTGGCCCTCTTATATATATATATATCCAGAGCAAAAAAAAATTGTTGGCTTTCAGAAATTATGTAGGCTTGATTTTTTTGTGAATATATATATATATATATATATATATATATATATATATATATATTTGTGAATATGATGATGGTGAATTTTCTTGCAATGGCCCTTTACGGGTTTCCAAGGAGTGAATGAATGAAAAAATAACTACTATTACCATATAATTGGTAGAAGACTTTAACTGAGGCTGTTTTTTTTTTTTCATTCAATAATTTAATCATGGAGTGCCATGCTGGTTCTGTTTGGTCAGGCACTCACGTACATGCATTTTGATGTAGTTTCTCTGAATATGGTGCCTGTTATTTAGCACTACCTATGATATTTTCTTGTGTATCTGTGTGCATGTACATATATTCTGTGTGTTGACGTATGCCTAAACTAGTTCAAGTTTCTTTCCAAGCCAATAATTATTTGCTAGGTTTGACATCTGATTACTTTTGGTGTTTGTGTAACTAGCCAAATCTGTCATTCAATCGGATAATGAGTGGTTCTTCTTTTCTCCGCGAGGAAGAAAGTATCCAAATGGCTCACAAAGCAAGAGGGCAACTGAATTTGGGTATTGGAAAGCCACAGGAAAAGAACGTAATGTGAAGTCTAATTCTAATGTTATTGGTACGAAGAGGACACTTGTTTTCCACATTGGTCGTGCACCTAAAGGAGAAAGGACAGAGTGGATTATGCACGAATACTGCATGAATGATAAATCTCAGGTGCATTACTCTATTATTTTTCTCAACTGGTAGTACTCTGATAATATTAGTTATGCACAGAAGTTGAGAAATGAAAATGAGGGTGATTAGAAAGAGTTGTTTCATATTAAATGACTGCCACTTCATTAGCAAGAGATGTTGTTACTTGATTCCATCAATATTTGTTGTTCTAAGGTCCTCATTTGACATGCCAATAATATTACTTTGGTCGTACAAATCTCACTGAGAATTGTTGTTCATAAAAATCTCACTTGAGAATCCAATACAATTGCCCGCATCTCCTCACTCTACCTGCCAATACTCGCCCAAGTCTGTCTAAGTCTTTCCTATTTTAAAGTAAATTACTAATCAGACTAGAAGTGGTTGAAATGTTTAGTCTCAAAGATTGACCGGCTTGATAATCCTGAATTGGTTCGACTATATACTTGCTTCCTATGTGAGTTACATTGAAAATAGCTTCTTAATACATCTGCTCTTTCAGTTATTCATTCTAGATGTATGCAATTTCTGTCTTTTTTTTCTCTCTAAGATATCTTGCCTGCTTGTATCTGTAGGATTCTACAGTTGTTTGCCGCCTCCGGAAGAACGCTGAGTTTCGTTTGAATGACTCCACAAACCGAGGTTCTTCAAGCCGAAGTCCTTTATCAACTGTGCAAAATGGTGAAAATGCTGTTTCTGAAGTTGGTATTGACCAGGGGGATAAGACAGTTGAATGCATTTCGAAGAAGTCGAATAGCAGTCATGATTCTCATTCTATTGAGCAAATTGATTATGCATCTGACTCCTACCAAAAACTTCTATCAGAGGTTACACAGCCAGAATCTTCTGGCCAGCAGAAGGTGGGTTCATTTTGTCCATCTTATCCTTCTATCTCTTTATTATTTTTTCGCCATCTTATTTGATATTAACTCAGCAAGGTTCTATATGTATTTTCCGTTATTCCCTTATGACTATGTTCGGTGCTTTGGATTGGATAACTCACTAAATTCAATGTATGTAGAATTAAGAAATGTTGGTCAACTTCAAATTTTTGTTCAAGTTGAATGAATTAGATGGACTAGTCATGAAGAAAACTCCCTTCCAATCCTGACAAAATTTGTAGGACTGAAAGGGATAAGTTTCCTTCATCACTATAATATCTTCTGCCTTCAGCTTGAACAAAATTTGAAAGTTGGCCTCCATTTCTTACATCAACATATATTGAATCTAATGAGTTATCCAATTCAATCCAATCCTAGGCACCAAATCTAGCCTATTTTTAGGAACAAATAAAGGTGCTAAATTACTCTCTTCTACTATGTAGACTAACAGGAATTAGGTATTTAGTGGTTATGGGACCTCAAGTAGGAATTATTTTTGTAAGAATGTAACATATCCTTCTATTAAATACTCAAGCTTGAATGTTTCAGACGCAAAACATCTTTTGAGGGATTTCCTATGGTTCAGAACCTATGTATATTCTTATCTTGATTGATCTATACCTATTTGTTGGGGCCCGGGGGGCAGGGATCCTTGAGGGATAGTGGTGACCACCTGCAAATGGATAGGTAATTAAATTTTGTATAAGAAGTGATTTTTCAAATGTGTTTATGTAGTCTCTTAAAGAAAATGTATCTATAGAATTGTCTTGGGGTTTCTGAACATTATTTATTGTGCTTCTTGTCTGAGAAATAATCATGGTAGTCC
Source organism: Oemleria cerasiformis (assembly GCA_037349345.1). Lineage (NCBI taxonomy): Eukaryota > Viridiplantae > Streptophyta > Magnoliopsida > Rosales > Rosaceae > Oemleria > Oemleria cerasiformis. The sequence continues at coordinate 10,893,954 of JAZGTL010000009.1, read as the reverse complement.
ATTTATGTCCAACTCTTGAATTATGATGCATTGCAGGGTTCTTACGATGATGACTTCTATGCGGACATACTGAACGATGATATTATCAAACTAGATGAATCTTCAGTATCTGCTTCTGAAATGCAGCCAGTTGTTGCCTCTAAGTCAGAGGCGGAACATACTCAACATTTTGAAAGCCTTTTTTCACAAGAAAATCCTTTCCAGGGTACTGCAAACCGAAGAATCCTTATGAGAAAGACACCGAGAAAGTTCCATGAACAAAAACTGGAATGTACCAACTCAGAGCAGGCACCAAAAGCTTTAGCAGATAGGATGACTGACCGGCATGTGTTGTTATTTGTAATTATCTTTCTAGTATTGCTGGTTCTGTTTCTGTCCAATTTTTGTTTTCCTGGCATTACTGGCTGTCTCTTTCCTTGTTGGGAGGTTTCTTTCAAGTGAAAAATCATCACATGTAAGTCTTTGTATAAAGTTTCTGCCACGAAATGTTAATATTAGACTAGCTTTTCTTGACCTGGTCTTCATTCCTGTTGAATGCGTGGCCTTTTGATCCATGGAATCCCTCTCTGAGTCTCCCTATGACTTGATGAGGTTGAGGATGTTAACTGAGGGCTTTGTGCCTCTTTCAACTTTTGTTCTCTCCGCTCTTTTTTTAAGATTCATCTTCTTATAGCCGTACTTTTTGATGTAGAATCTGGTAGGATAACCCTCTAGATTATTTTCGGGTAAAAGATGTTTTTGGTCACTGCGGTTTGGATCAAAAATGCATTTAATCACTGTGCTTTTCATTTTATGAATTTGATTACTGTGATTTCCATCGTCAGCAAATCGAGTCATTTAAACATGTAGGGGCAATTTAGACCTTTTAGACCAATAAAACTCAAAAAAAGGGAGCAGTATGGCCTTTCCCCTCCGAGCCAACCACACACACTGCCTCCACCTCCCTGGCAAACCCTGCAACCACCTCCCCTCCCTCCCTTCAAAGCCTATTGCGCAAACTCAGATCAATATGAATTAATTAATGGCTAATTTCTCCAAATGCACTCAGAACAAGTCAGCAATTCTCAAATTACATCCAGAACTGAAATTTACCTCTAGTTTGCATCCAGAACACTCATTCCGTTACTTCCGTTACACCATCCGTCAATCTCTATTACTAACGGCATTAAAAATACTGATGTAACAGTAATATTATAAAATTTGCAAGGACAATTAAGATATTTATTATATTTTATCAAATTTTATATTAAAATTATTTTTAAAAAATTAAAACAAACCTCAAATTACCCAATACGTCTCCGACCCACCCTATCGGCAATCACCCACCGAAAAACACTCTCCTTCTCTCTCCCCGACTCCCTTCATCTTCCTCCTCTGCGACCAGCGACAACGAAAATTTTCGATTAAATCCCAGAGCAAAAATTTTCATACAAGTCGATAATCTTTTGCCATTTTAAGAATTCTCCCTTGAATTTACTATAGGCCTTCAATTCCTTCCCTGCAAACTCCATTTGTGGACCAGCATCGAACTTCAACTCTACAGGGCAAAGATCATCAAACAGTTCCAGGCCAATAGTCTCCTGGTTTTCATTGGATGAATGCTTTTTCTCAGACACTTTAGAAATTAAGGTGACAAATTTGTCATCCTTATACTTGCCCCATGTATGATCCATTGGAATTCTTCCAGCCTCTGGATGATACAAAAAGAAAGGTTTTGATTTTTGAGAGCCCATCCTTGCCCCGTCTCCATCATTATCAAGGGAGATGGATGCATCATCAACAATCTGTACACCAACAACCCGCATGACCTCATCACAGCTGCGGCTAATTTCTGCCTCAACTGAAGCTCTACTTGATTGTTCATGTGAATCTGGACACCCACTGCGATATTCATTCAGTGTAAGCAAAACAGGAAGAGGAAGAACCGGACCTACAAGGCCATCACCACGTCCCACTTTCTGTGTCCACCTATTGCTGCGGTTTGAAGGCTTCCTCAAAATGAAAGGAGGCAACTGGGACAGATCTGGTCGGGTGCTTCTGGGGTGGTCGGCGCCAGGTGTTGGAGAGAGGAAGATGAGGGCGGAGGAGGAAGACGAGGAGAGAGGAGGAAGACGAGGAGATTGATGGAGATTTCAGTGGTGGCTGGTGAGTTCGTTGTCGCTGGTCGCAGAGGAGGAAGATGAAGGGAGTCGGGGAGAGAGAAGGAGAGTGTTTTTCGGTGGGTGACTGCCGAGTAGGGTGGGTGGGGACGTATTGGGTAATTTTAGACTTGTTTTAATTTTTTAAAAATAATTTTAATATAAAATTTGATAAAATATAACAAATGTCTTAATTACTCTTACAAATTTTGTAATATTACTGACACATCAGCATTTTTAACGGCGTTAGTAATAGAGACTGACGGATGATGCAACGAAAATAACGAAATGGGTGTTTTGAGTGCAAACTGAAATAAATTTCAATTCTGAGTGTAATTTGATAATCGTTAGCTTGTTCTGGATGCATTTGGAGTAATAAGTCTTAATTAATTATTCATTTTATTAATTAATTACTCATCATGGCTTTTATTCCTCTGCTTGCATTGGAACATCAAATTTCGTAGATGTATTCTTGGTTTGTGCTCGGTGCAAAAGTTTTAAACATATTTAACAGAAATTGATTAAATGACTTGATTGTCTAATTATTGAAATCACAGTTATCAAATTGATAATTAGAAGCATAAAGACTAAAAGTGTTTTCCACCAAATCACAGTGACCAAAGATACTTTTGTTCTTATTTTTCACAATCCTTCACTAGTTCCTAGGTTTCGCTTTTTTCTTTTTTCTAATTTTTTTTAAAATTACTTTATTTAAAAGTGGACTAGTATAAAAGTATTTGATAAAAATAAAAAAATTTATTTTTTTAAAAATCGATAAATTTTTTATAATAATTTTTAAAAGCAGTAGGTTATTTTTTAAAGTTGTTTTTACAAAAATAATTTTAATATATAACTACTTATTATGAAAATACAACATAAATAATTTAAAAAAAAAACACAATAGAAGTAATTTTTTAAGAAAACACAACAATTCCAAACTAGCCCTTAATGCAGATCTTTTACCTCCAAATAAAGAAAAAAGAAAAAAGGTCATCACGTTATGGTACAAGTGAAGCGGTCTCAGGTTAGGTAAGATATACCTATGCAGGGTTAAATATATACTACGATGTTAAACAAAATTTGGCATTTTGTTCATGGGTCAAATTGAATAAATTTAAATTTGTCAGGAGACCTTTTTTGCAAACTTGGAGGTAGAGTACTGTCATACTAATCCACATTCCTAACCGGATACACTCTTCGAGGACAGAATGGAGTCCTGGATGGTTTGCCACTTGGGTGGGTTGGATAATATTAATTAACCAAAATAAAATGTTAACCCGAAATAGGACTCACGTGTACATCACGTGATACGTCTTAACAGTAAAATGGACGGAAATCTATAAAAATGCCTTGTTTCAAAAAGATCCTCAGACCAAATTGGCTCAAAAACCCTCCTTTTTCCTTCCTTTGCCTGGCAAATAGCGTCTCGCCTGAGTTTCTTGTTCTTGTTCACCATCTTCCATTCGCTTTTCTGTCTTACAGAAAAAGAAACAGAAAGATTCAGAGATTGAAATGAAGGGCTAAAAGGTATTTAGGGTTTTCAAGATTTGAGAGCAAGAAGCGTGAAATATAAGTGTTTTTACTCATCAAGCTGTTCATAATTAGCCTCACAACTGCAAAGCTGATCTCCCCCAAAGCCGCCATAGCCCCGAAATTGAAACTTCATTTTATACCAACAAATAGTGAAGCATCAAAATTTTAAAACACCTCCATTAAAGCATTCCCCATCTCCATTTTTCTTTCCAACTTCCACCCATTTTGCAGTTTTTAACCGAGAAGCGATGGCAGACCCAGAAAATTTCTCTTCAGCATCGGCACAACCCAGAAGCTCTTCCAGCTTCGCCAATTTAGAGCTCTAGCGAAACTGAAACGCCATTTACGTGTTATAGAAGAAAAAAAGTTGTTGGGTTAAGTTTGTATAGGCACAATTGTTTTATGTGTTTTTTACCTTCTTAGTTTGATGAGGAGGGTTTACTAATTCTTGTGTATTTTTGGTTAATATGCTTGTTAAGCCCATCATTAGGAGACGACATAAGTTCTTTTGAAGTCAGAGAGCCTGGAGAAGCTAATAGCATTTGGTTCGCTGTGAAGGGTTGTGATCACCAAAACCGCAAGGTAAAAATTAACTCTATCTTTAACAGTTTGACGTTGTTAAAACCTGACATTGTGGTAAGGAATTTTCGTGTCTTTTATTACTTCTGTTTAATTCTGTTGGATTCTAAGATATTGAAAGTAAGGAGAAACTTTATTGGCACTCAAAAGTCAAAAAGGTTTAGACGAGGGTTAGATAAAAGATGCATAAGTTTCGGTGAAGGTGTTTGCTAATTGGATTTTATGGACATTTTTTTGCAAAGTGACACTTTTTCTACAACTTGGCATATAAGCATTCATATATATTGACACTTTTTTCCAAAACTTGGCATAAAATTGTCGATATATATCGGCACTTTTTCTAAAACTTGGCACAAAAGTGTATATTTTTCCTAAAACTTGGCATAAAAATGTCGTACATATAGATACTTTTTCTAAAACTTGGCAAAAAAGTGTCGATACATGTGGACACTTTTTTGACAACCATGAGAATGCTTCTTTGGGAGTTCTTGACGAGGACATCATTGATAAGCCGTTAGGGTTTACAAATGGAAGAGATGGAGGAGACCACGTAATTCAGTCCCGTCTTTGTGGTTGGATTGACTGGTTTTCCTAATTTCCTATATCATTGGAGAGATCCTATTGTGATCACTAGTTTCCTAGCTCTAGCACTTTCCTGTTTTCAGTTGGATTAAGCCCACTTATTAATATTAGGCCTAGGCTTGTTTTCCTATTACCTTTAGGGTTAGGCTGGATTTCCTATTTCTCTTTGGATTAAGATTAATTATTGTTTGTTTCTAAATTAGGTCCTTACAAATACACCTGTTGTAAGTCAGTGGAGATTTTTGATGATTGAATACAACTATTATCAGAAATTTTCTGGTTTATCTTACTGTGAAGAGAATTTTGGTGTGAAGCTCCTAGAGTGAATCCGGACCTCTCTTTTTACTCTTTTAATCCTCTTCTCCCCTAAATCTACATTTTCTGTATCCGTTCACTTGTATCCTGGGTAGGTGCTCTTTTGATATGGTGGAAAAGAAGGAGATATCTATCTTGTGTCTTTCTGTCTGTAATTCGCATCCACTTTCTCATGACTCATTAGGTGATATGACATAGATAACATGTTTTAGAGGTGCAGTTATCCATTAATCAGTAACAATCCTCCTTGTTTCCTCATTATACCTCTTAATTGTAACTTAAATAAATAGATGGGCTAGTTTCAAAGTGGATCTACCTGTTCCAGTTTTGCTTTGTCCTGCAATTTATGTCTTTAAAAGTCAATATTCACTTGGTATGGGTATGGTTATCTTTTCACTTTTTATCAGTTGACTAATTCCTTTTCTTCTTTGTATCATACCAGCTACGTCCTCAGGTAGCCTCTAGAACCTCTTCATCTGAGATTAAAGATAAAATGGCTCCTCATAACCTCTGGAACCTCTTCTTCTTATCACTGGTGAGGTGCTAGCTCCATGTTCTTTATAATTGTGATAAACTTACATGATGTCTTATTCCAGGTCAACCGGAATCTTCAGTGTGTGGAAGAAAGAATGAGGGGACTAATCAATAATTTGATCAGACTGTCAAAGCAGGTTTGCTTCTATTTTTCTGTTCCTGCTGAACAAGAATTCTGTTGCATTTTATATTTTCTGACTTCAATTGAGTGTCCTTGTGCTAGCGGGTCGATGCTGAGAAATCAAGACACCAAACTATTATTACCCCTGATGTTCGGCAACAAATTATAGATCTCAATAGGAAAGCTAGGGAAGAAGGGGAAAAAAAGCAGGCTAAGGCCAAAAAGCTTCGGAGGCTTGATGAAGTGAGTGTTTTAAAGACCTGTATTATATTTTTATGTGTATGTGTGCTAATAGTTCCAATTATTAATATGACTGCGTACAGCCTGTGGTTGACAATGGAGTTGATGGAGATAAAGGGAAGGACAAGAACCGTCCCAAAGTATCTACGGTATGCGGATTCCATTTAGCCTTATATGTTTACCTCTGAAACGAATAGAGCATTTAGTGTTGTCTTCTGAAACGAATAGAGCAAAGAGGAAGATGACAAAAAGTGAACAAGAGCAGCACCTGTTGCTGTCCGTGCTGCCGTTGGGGGAGATGACATGTTGTCAAAATGGAAACTTTTGGTGCAAAATGGTAAGTGTCATTAATCTTGATTGTTCGTCTGTAGTCAGTACCCCTAGATACATTACTGCTCAAGATTCCAATGCATTAGAAAATGTGACCGTAGTTGGCAACTTTGGGTGTTACCGATTCTACAGATTGGATTAGAAAAGGGAATTAATTTAATGGGATTAATGCTAGTAGAGAATGCACACACTACACGTAACATAATAACTTCTCATTCGATATAAGTGGGTGAGTTGGAAAATATTCAAATACACTTAAAATTTTATCCCTGAATCTTGATGTAACCTCTAACCAGACTACAAAGCTTATTTAGTTCCATGTCCACTAGATTTGCTTCTATTTGTGCTAGGTGTACTAGTTCTCAGATGCTGATATTAACTGTGGGTTACTCGAGAATTCAACTTCTGTATACAACTTCTTGGAGTGAACAAAAAACTGGCTTGACGTTTGTCTACATGTAAATTCCTTATAAATTCGTGTTTACCAAAAAATCATTTTGTTTTTTCTAATTTTGTTGTTGTCCTAAGCGGATGTATTTACTTTCTAAATTTTGGAAGCAGCAGGGAGGGCTCGTAGCATTTCTGTCAAGGATATGATTGCTGTCTTGGAAAGGGAACCTCAGATGTCAAAGTCTGCTTTATTGAATCGGTTGCATGAGAGAATCCAATGAGCCAATACTGTCGAATAATCTGAAAGTATGAACAAAAAACAGAAAAGAAGAAAAATCCAATGATGAAAAAGGAGAGAATGGCTTGCTCTATATACATGGCTGGCCTATCTGGTTGAACTGCAAGGTTTGCCTGAGATGTGATCCTTTTATTTTTGTTCTTCTGGTGTAATTGTGCATCTATCGGTGACCTTGCTCAACGATGAGGTTTATTGTTGGTAAAGAGGTACGTTGGTTATACTTTGCGGAGCATTTCTTACGTCCCTTTACTTATGATTTTCATGTCTGTTGCACAGCGTAGCAGCTTCCTTCAGTAGCAGTAAATACAAAGCCGGGAGAAATGGATGAAGTAATCTCCATTATATCATCGATCATGGTAATCTCTAAAGGTTTCGGATGGCCTTATTGATCGTTACTGAGGGCGGTCGGGTTTTTGAGGCCGAGAGGAATAATAGTAAATTGTTTTCATGTCATGTATTAGCATTTTGGCCACATTAGATTAAGCAGGTAGATTTGCAGATTTGTTGACAGGTGAGAATCCAGAAGCACCTCTAGAAACTCAGGCCAGGCCAGGCCACACAGATTATGGGTAGAGTATCATAGCAGACTTTTAGGGCGGGCAATGGGTTGGGCTGCTTTGAATGTCAACCTTCGGGTTAAATCAGCTTTATATAAGGGGTGTATTCAATTGGAATTGCAGAGGACTTTAAATATTTTAAAAAATTCTTATGTATTCAATTAAAATTTCTAAGTGCTTTAAAAGATATTTAAAAAGTCCAGAGGTATTTAATTGAAACTTTTATGAACTTTAAACTAGAAATCATTTAATCATTTAATCATTTATATGAGTAATAATTAAGATTCTCACGATAAATTATTTACTTAATTAGTTGATATATATAAATTACAAAACAATCTCCATTAAATTGGTTGATTTCTTTGTAGAGGTCTATAATTTTGAAATGCTAATTTATGAGCTAAATGAACGATTTTGTTCGATTACATATGTATAAAGAAAATTTGCTAAATTTAAAATTTATAAAAGAAAAGTGAAACAAAGAGGTTGTCTAGCATATATTAGAGATTAATGCAAGTAGTTTCTCATTTATAATGTCTCAATTTTCCTCGACAACATTTGTGGTGATTCGTATGAAATGATGACAACATTTGTGGTGTTTTTTACTTTTTCTAGTAAAAGAGTTTTTTTTTTTTTTTGATAGGTCAAAAAATATCATTAAAAAATTAACACTACAAGTTTATAAGGGGCGTTCCCTAAGAAAAGCAAGAAACTTAGTTTACACTCACAAATAAACTCATAAAACATAAACACAAGCCTCAACATGAATCAAAATTGAACCAAAACATTAGTTTAAAGCCCATTTGCTAAACCAAACTAATTCAAAACTAAGCCCAACAAGGACAGAGGAAGAACAACAAGGCCCATCCCAAAATGGGTTGGACCAACTCACGGCCCAAGTACCAAATAGCCCAAGAATCAGAACAAGCCTACTAGGTCACCACCTACACCAACACTCAGTAAATCCAAACCACACCCGCCCTCTTGACACACTTGCAGTCGCTGCCGGAGCCACCGTCGTGGCCACCGCCACAGTAGTTGTCGCCGCCGTAGACGCAATCACCGAAGCAGCCGCCGTCACATCAATCGGGGCATGCATATATGAGAAGAACCTCGCCGGAGCATTTACAGCAGCCGCAACAAAGCAAAGAAGCGTCGTTGCAGCCGCAACAGCGCCGCCCCAAGCGTCGCCGCAACAGCGCCGCCCTAAGCGTCGCCGCAACAGCACCGTCCTAAGCATCGTCGCAGCCGCAATATCATTGCGCCCAAGCTCACCGCAGCCGCAGCAACTCCTCGCCTCGCCGCCGTTGCAGACAAGACACCACCACCAACGCAGCATCGCTGCAAAACATCGCATCGATGTAGCAAACCCCATGCGCAACCACCGCCGTCGCAGCTAGACCTCGTCGCCTACAAAGACCTCAGGCAATCTGGACTTCCATTCCGACCAACCCATTGATGGAACTCACGCCACGAACCATCCTCATGCCGCCGGATGAGCCACCTCAGTGGCAAGCCAACCGCCGCACCATCGACCATCCACCATGGAAACACAGTAGAAGCTGGTCCAACTAGCAGAGATGGCGAGGCGGGTCGACAGAAGGGAGGGAAAAGAGAGAAGATGAGAAGGGATAAGGAAGATGGGCTGCCGCCGACCCCGGTCGACGGCTAGGGTTTGCGTTTCTCCGATTTTTCTTTTAGAGAGAAGGTAGAGCAAAGAGAAGAGAGAGAGGCAAACTGCTAATTTTTGTCCCTTTTTCCAGTAAAAGAGTTTCAAACTCTCTTGCTCTACACTCCTTTAAAACACAGAATAAAACTAGGCATGTTTCTTACGAATCACTTAAAATTGTGTGTTTGTTTTGTCAAATATTATTATAATTTAATGGTATTTCTTTTATTTGTAATTAAAAGATTTCAAATTCGATTTTCATTATGAAGATATGAAAGAATTATCATACCATTTTGAAAAAAGAAGATTAATAATAATAATATAGCATAATTAAGGGGGCTGGCTAGGTCATTGAGGCTGAGCTTTGGGGGTCTATCATGGCCTGAAGTTGGCTTCGTACATGGGTGAACGGAAGGTTTGTTGCAAATATGATTCTGCGGTGGCGGTGTTGCTCCAGAAGTCTCAGGCAGCGCATATGCACCCGCTCGCGACACTCATTGACGGCTGCCAGTAGCTGATGCTAAGGGAGTGGGATGTCAAGTTAATCATGTTTACAGAGAATGCAATTCGGTGGCTGACACTGTTAGAGAGATTTCCTCTTCTCATTCAAAACTGATTGTGTAACTGAAGATCAGTTTTGATTCTTTGTAATTATAGTCTTTAATGTTGTTTATAGCTTCTTGTAACAGTCAAACAAATCTCCTATATAGCTGTACATTGTAAACAGATTTTTAATCAAGGAAAATCATTTTCTACATGGTATCAACCTAAGCCTAGGATCCTCACCTGTCTCTCTTCCTTTGGTGTCCCTTTTCTTTCCCATGGCCACCACCTCTTCCTCAACTGCTCCCTCCCAAAATACTGCTCAATTCACTAAACTTACTGACACCAATTACCTTACCTGGCTTCGGCAAATCAAACCTTACCTTCACGGTGCCAAACTTTGGGGATATGTTGATGGCACCATTTTTGAACCATCTCTCACCACCATGACTACTGCCACCGACACTCAACCAGTACGTTCCATCCCTAATCCCGACCATGATACGTGGTTCACCGTCAACCAACAAATCGTTAGCATCCTCACCACCACTCTAACAGAAACCATCGTACAACTTACCATTGGTTTCGACACATCAAAGGCAATTTGGGACTGCCTTGCACGTCATTTTTCCCAGAAGTCTGTAGCTAGTGCAACCAATCTCAAAATGCAACTTCTAGATCTCAACAAAGGCACTCAATCTGTTGACGAATACCTCCGTCATCCTAAATCAATTGATGATGCTTTGGTCTCCATTAACAAGCCTGTTTCTGACGAGGACTTGGTCATCGCCACTCTTCATGGTCTTGGCCCCGATTATCTCATGCTTGGCACCGCCCTCACTCAAAATCCTCCACTCAATCTGTCAAACGTCCCCACAAGCCCTTGCTTCCGTTCACTTCTCCATCTGACACAATCGTTTGGGTCATCCGTCGTCAAATGTCTTAGCACGTCTAGGTTCTACACTTAATTCCAAATTGTCTTTTCGTTCTTTTTGTCGAGACTGTGCACTTAGCAAGTCTCACCAATTACCTTTTAATTCCAATAAAGAGACTGCTAGTACTCGTTTTCATATTATCCATAGTGATGTTTGGTCCTCATCTACTACTTCTGTTAGTGGTTTCAAATATTATGTTCTATTTACTGATGAATTCTCACGCTACACTTGGATTTACCCCATGTGTCGCAAAAATGAAGTCCTAACTCATTTTCAAACTTTAGTTGCCATGATTCAAAATATCTTTCTCCATACCATTCAATTTATTCAAAGCGACAATGGGACTGAATATGTCAATAATGCCTTTTCTCATTATTGTAAATCCTTGGGAATTCAACAGAGATTTTCTTGCCCCCATACACCACAACAAAATGGCCTTGCCGAGCGCAAGCATCACCATATTGCCACAATGACTCGGAGTCTCCTTCTCACTTATGGTGCTCCACATCATCTTTGGGTTGAAGTTGTTTTAACCTATATTTATCTTATTAATCTTCTTCCCACACCCACTCTTAATTGGGATACTCCACATACTCGTCTCTATGGCAGCCCGCCTTCCTATTCCTCTCTTCGCGTTTTTGGTTGTTCTTGTTTTCCTCATCTTGGGTCTTATGTCTTTGATAAACTTTCGAGTCGTAGCATTGAGTGTGTCTTTCTCGGTTACAGTTCTCAACACAAAGGTTATCGTTGTCTAGATCCTACCACCGGTCCTGTCTATATCTCTAGGCATGTTATCTTTAACGAAACAATTTTTCCTTACAAACAGTTGCAGGCACATTTAGTTCCCGACGCTGGCCCATTGGAGTTCACACTCTTGTCCAGCCCTGGACTCAATCTCCCACAGCCTGCTCTTTCTGGCCCAAACCCCCTACTGAGAATGACACCTCTACTTGTACTGTGTCTCCATAAGAGCCGCATGAAGTGGGTATTGAATTCCCAATTACAGCGATGTCGGCTCCGTCCCAATCTCTGGCACCCACCGCCGCCCCCATCCTCACCTATCAGCGTCGCCGTTCATTATATTCAGATTCTTCCCCGCTTGCATCCACCTCTTTCCAGCCATCTTCCCCAGCTGCACCTGTTCCACAGTCGGTCTCAGGTGATTCTCCGCCTGTCACCGTTCCTTTAGCGCCATCCACAACTTCATCGGCCGCTTCTCAGTCCCTTCCTGCACCACCAAGCCCGCCACCTTCTCCACCCAAGAGGACACGTCTACATCATGGTATTGTGCAGCCCAAAATTCGCACGGATGGCACTATCAAATATCCAATTCCTCGTGCTCTCCTCATTGTCATTGAAACTGCCGAGCCTACATGCTACACTCAAGCTTCTAAACATGAGATATGATGTGCTGCAATGGTTGATGAAATCAATGCTTTGCTGACAAACAATACTTGGACATTGGTTCCCCTATCTTCATCTCAAAATCTTGTTGGCCGTAAATGGGTGTTCAGAGTAAAGCACAATCCAGATGGCACTATTGAACGTCACAAAGCGCGACTTGTGGCTAAAGGATTTCATCAACAACACGGTATAGACTATACAGATACCTTTAGCCTTGTGGTTAAACCTGCAACTATTTGTGTTGTGCTTTCTCTTGTTGTATCTAGAGGCTGGTCACTTCGTCAATTGGACGTCAAGAACGCATTCCTTCATGGCTTTCTTAAAGAAGATGTGTATATGACTCAACCACCGGGATTCTTTGATCCGTCGCGGCCATCTCATGTTTGCAAGCTCAACAAGGCCATCTACGGCCTCAAGCAAGCTCCGCGTGCGTGATTTCACCGTATGACATGCTTCTTACTATCAGTTGGCTTTGTTCAGAGTTTGGCTGATTCATCTCTATTCGTTTTTCAACTCGGGTGTCATACAATTTATTTTCTCCTCTATGTTGATGATATTGTGGTCAAATTTGGGCATTGATTTGGACCCTGGTTTGATGAATTTTGATGTTCCGCCGGTCGGTGTGCTCCCATGTCTCTCTGAGGATGCTAATGGTGTCGCCCGCTTAAAGGCTATTGTTTAGTTTTCAGTTTTCTTTTGTTGTTTTCCTCTAGTTACCAAAAAAAATAGTATAATTACGGTCATATTTGTTGTGAGAGAATCCTTATTGAATTTAATTGCTTTCATATTTCCGGAAATATTAAAAATTTATTAAAATATCAATCGCCTTTCTCGAATAGTTTCAAATAATCATAAACAGAAAGTAGGTTGAAATTATTCTTTAAAAAATTTAATAGCAATTACTTAATATGATAGTGATTCTTATAGCATAACCAAACATAATGGGTTTTCCCTTCTCAAAAATACAAAAAATAAAAAAATAATGGGTTTTCAAAAAAAAAATAAAAAGGTCGCTTACAAGCCTAAATAAACAATATCAAACAGACATTTAATGAATACTAACTAATTTCAATTAATAACTATAACCGGTTTTCAATTTTATTTTATAATAATATTGAGAAACATGGTGTACAAATAATTAATATTCATTTCGCTCTTTATGAGTATGGATCTTAAAATTTAAAATCTTCTACTATACAGTGAATAGAAATATTATCAGAACGGTAGATCGGTTGTATTAGTGACAAGAAAGAATGATTTTTCAAACGTGAAGGGATATACATTTTAATTAGGATAAACTACATAAAAGTACCCAAACTATAAGAGTCATTTCAAGTTCGTACCCCAACTATGAAAATTGGCATCTAGGTATCAAAACTATCAAAACACAACATCTAGGTACCACCGTTAGCAATCTGTTAAAAAAATCTGTTAAGTGCCTAAGTGGCACATGTGTGTCCCTTTTTTTATGCTGACATAGACTCCATGTAGACAAAAAAAAAAATTTAATATATTAAAAAAAATTAATAAATATTAAAATGAATAATAAAAATAAAAAAGCCAAAACAAAACCTAATCTTACTCTCTCTCTTCCCGAACCCTCATTCTTCCTCTTCTCTGCGACAGCGACGAGGCCACCGTCGCAACCCCCGCTTCCGACCACTCCAACCCTCGCCAGTGACACCATCTACTTCCCTTCGTCAAGTCGAAATCGTTCCTACCAGCATCGCAGTTGAAGCTCGTAGTTGAGGGACATTCAACCTAGAAAACCCAGAAGGCAGTAGATGAAGAAAAGAAGGCATAATCGATCAGATCCGAATTCCCAAATGGTTGGGACAAGAGGAAAATGAAGCTCGATAGGGACATCAACAAGATAAACTCATAAGCCTTACGCCTTGTCTCGTGCTCAGCCCAGCTCTTCCTCGAGTTCTTGGTGGAGAGGTCGGCTCCGCTGAGGTTGCGACGGAGAAGAAGCGCAAGATTGTGAAGCTTGAACACATGCGAATAGTCGTTAAGAGGCACAACCCGACATGCAATTTTCTCATCGACGAGCTTCCCATGCCCTCTCGGCAGTCTGATAAGCTAGCAAACGATCTGAGCCGCTCTGCACCGTTTCCAGTAGCTCAGTACCAACTAAACGAGATCGGAGCTGATCTCGCACCGTTACCTATGATGCCCAAATTGAGAGCAATGATGCCCCAATTGAGATCAACGATGACCCAATTGAGACCGGCAATCTCCTAATGAGACCGACAATCTCCCAATTGAGATCGGAAATCTCCCAAGTGAGATTGGCAATCTCCCAATTGAGACTAGCAATCTCCTAATTGAGATCGGAAATCTCCCAATTGAGATCGGAAATCTCCCAATTAAGACCGAATTCCCCAATTGAGAGTGACGAAGCTTCACTTGATAGCGGGGAAGCTTCACCTAAGATCGATGAAGCCCCAACTGAGACCGATGAAGTCCTAATTGATCAGAGCTATTTCACTTGGATTTTTTGATCGGAGTTGTTTTGCTTGGGTTTTTAGATCGTCCATTTATTTCCAAGTTTATAATGTAATTTGGGGGATTGGGTGTTAATCGTTTGCTGGGTTTGGGCATCAATTGAGGGCTGATTTTGGGCGTGAATTTGGGGGCCGCTGGGATTAGCTGTGGCCTTCGAGGTCGAGAGCAAAGCAGGCGAAGCCGTTTTGGGCGAGGAAGATTGGTGTTTATCAATTTTTGTGTTATATAATTTATTTTACAATTTTATTAATTGTTTTTAATATATATTCAAATTTTTATTCTTTTTTTATTCACATGGAATCTAACTCAGCATAAAGTTCGGCCAAAAAATGTTAGTTTAGCACTTAACAGATTTTTTTAACAAATTACTAACGGTGGGTACCTAGATGTTGTGTTTTGATAGTTTGGGTACCTAGATGCCAATTTTCATAGTTGGGGTACGAACTTGAAATGACCCCTATAGTTTGGGTACTTTTATATAGTTTATCCTTTTAATTAAGATGTTCTTTTTTGTAATTGATACAAAATTGTTTCAAAATGAAATGGATTAGTAGGTGACATGCCTTCCTATAATTCTTGTTTCTTGTTTTAATTTTTTTTAATGGGAAGTACGATAATTCATTAAAATTATAGAAAAATCATACAATTGCTTTTGGGGTGCAAACGGTGTGGCCTCATTAAAATCTTGCCGGAAATTTCAATCCGGTCTAAGAAAAAAGAGTGCCACCCCAATCTACATAGACATAGTTTGTGAAAGTAAAAGATCGATAAGTACTACCCAATCTACATAGACATAGTTTGTGAAAGTAAAAGATCGATAAGTACTACATCAGGTGGTTCCTCAAACCATAGCACTTCAGTGGGAATGGACAAACCCATTTTGGCGAGTCTATCGGCAAGCGCATTAGCCTCGCGATATGTATGTTGAAAGTTTACCTGCCCCACGTCCCTAGCAAAAGCACGAGCGTCATTTAAAATAGGACTTAAAATAGAGCAGTCCACCTCAACATTGGCGAGAGCCGTCATCACGATTGAGCAGTCCCCCTCAAACTCCACGTCTCACAGGCCAAGATGGAGCACCAGCTGCAGGCCGCGTCTTGCTGCCTCCACCTCAGCGTGAACTGTAGATGACAGCCCACCAAGCCTCCCCGCTCCAGCCACCACGAATTGGCCATTCCAGTCACCGATGATCACAGCAAACCCCACCCCCACCCCTTTGTCCCTTAGAAGCCAGGAAAGAGCCATCCACGTTACACTTATACCACCCAGGATTCGGTTTCTTCCACACCGTCGGAGGGCGAGAGCGAGTACCTTTAGTTCGTAGGTGATGACTGTGAAACGAGGCTAACCAATTAGCAGCTCCCCTTGGGATATCCACAAGCGGCATGTGTGATCCATTCCAAATCAAATAATTTCTCTCCTGCCATAGACTCCACAAAATCATCAAAAATAGGTCAAAAACTTCAGAAGATACCTTATTCGCGATCATGGCAATCCATTCTGTCAATGACCCGCCATGAAGGGAGTGGGAGTGCAACCCAAGTGGGTAAGAAAACCACATTCCCGAGGCAGCGGGACAATCCTTCAGGACGTGGACGTCCGTTTCTGGAGCAGCACCACAGAAATTGAAAATATTATCAATATTAACCCTCCTCCTTTGCAGGTTTGTTTTAGTGGGAAGGAAGCGTCTGCAGGCCCTCCTTCCGAATACCTTGACTTTGTTAGGCATGCATGAACCCCAAATCTTCTTCCACAAGCTTGTCAATCTCACTGGTTCCAGAGCTCCCCGCCTAGTTAAATTCACACGCCACCCTAGACATGGCCACACCATAAGCACTTTTTACAGAAAACCTACCTGACCTCTCACCAAGCCACCGCAAGCGATCAGGAGATCTTCTGAAACTCAGAGGAATACTAAAAACTAGGGCCGCTTCCGCAGGTGAAAAATATTTATGGACTTTCAATTCATCACAGGCCCCCCCATTCACTGTCATCAAGCTACTCACCTTTAAACGAACACTGCAGTATTCCGGCCGAGGCGACACAACCACAGGCAAGCCTTCTCGTGGCAGCCATTTGTCCTGCCAAATGCTGATGGACTCTCCATTACCATCTTGCCATGTAGAGCCACTGCGAATAATATCTCTGGCTTGGATCACGCTGTGCCAAGAGTAGGATGCGTTAGAGCCGCATTCAGCTTCCAAGAACTGTGTATCTGGTAAGTAGCGAGCCTTAAGCAGTCTAGCTACCAATGAATCGGGGTTATTCACAATCCTCCATCCTTGCTTAGCCAATAAGCTCAAATTAAAAGCGTAAAAATTCCAGAACCCCAGCCCTCCCTCACTCTTTGGCTTGCACATCGCTGGCCAATTCATCCAATGAATTGTTGGTAACTAAGCTGCATCACTGGCAGCTGACTTGACAGCATACCAGTCGCTGACTCAAGAAGGAATGAGGCATTAAGGCACGAAATTGAAGCAAAGAAGTTGAGAGAGTGAGAGTGTGTATATTCTGTGTAACTTGAACAATCTCAGAGTGTGCAATCAACATAGAAATCTCACGGGAGAAAGTCAGTCACAGCTGACCTCCCTCAATTCAGAAAAACTCTCTAAAGCATATTAACAAACACCTAGGGTGCATATAATTATCACACTGATCATCACCTAAATTCTGCAATATCTTCAATCCAATTTTACCAAAACCTAACTGAGAATCTAACAAAGAAACTGAATGCATCACGAGTTAGTCTCAATTCAGAGGTTCAGCTAGAGTTTAGGTTTTGATCCATAACTTGCATGCGGCTGCTTCTCCCTGCTCTGAAGAGAATCATCTCCGATCCTTGAAGAGTCATCATCCTCTTAGGCGAATCGGTCCCAATCGATCATCCTCTGCGATTCCCTTTCCAGTATGGCCATCCAACAAGGTATCAGATCCCTGAGATCATATCTCTGGGGCGTCTGTCTGTGGTGAAGCCGAGCAGGAGTTAAGCAGGAGTTTCCTTCACTGCCAAGTCATGGTTGGTACTGGAGGAGGAGAACCGAAGATCCCTGTATTCACATGAGTGAATTATGACTTATCGAATATAAAAAATGAAAACAACACTAAAAACATGTGATCTGTGGACAATTGTCACTCAAGGTTTACCTAATCCTGAGTATGACAGTGCAGATGAAGAGTTTGAGATAGCAGCAAGCCATGCTGATCAGATCAAGAATGCCAAGGCTTTGAATCTGATTCAGAATGCTGTTTCTGAAGAAATCTTCCCAAGAATCTCGAATGAGGAGATAGCCAGGAGTGCTTGGGAGATTCTGAAAAAGGAATACAGAGGAGATCCTAAGGTGAGAGCAGTTAAATTACAAAGTCTTAGAAGAGATTTTGAGTATACATGTATGAAGAATGATGAATCCTTTTCTACATATATGACTAGACTGTTTGGTGTTGTTAATCAAATGAAAACATATGGTGAAAAAGTAACTGAAAAGTGATTAGCACAGAAAATTTTGATAAGCTTGACTAAACCCTATGATTCACTTGTGTCCATACTTGAAGAAACTAGAGACTTAGAACATATTAGTGTTGAAAGTATCTCTGCATCAATCAGGGCATTTGATCAATGTTTGGAGATGCATATTGAGAGTGAAGTTGAGAAAGCATTCTCAAGTATGATTGTGAATAACAAGTCACAGGCACAAGCAGGTTATAATCAGAGTAAGTTCAAGAAGCAGTAGTTCAAAGGTTAAAACAAAGGTTGGACTAATAGAAAATTCAAAGGAAATGCTAAGTATGAGAACAAGTTCTCTGGGAATCAAAAAGGAGAAACCAGTGGTTCTAAGGATGCTTGCAAGAATTGCAACAAACTTCACTAGGGTGAATGCTGGTTCAAAGGAAAAGTGAAGTGTTTCAAGTGCTCTAAGTTTGGCCATATTGCCAAAGACTGTTCTAAAAACCAGGTTGCTAATCTAGCTCAGAAAGGGAATGAAGTTGAAGGCAACATGTTCTATGCTTGCCATTCAGCCTCCATTGAGAAGGATGTGGGTGTGTGGTACTTGGATAGTGGTTGTAGTAACTATATGATTGGACATGAGTCCTTACTAACCAACAATGATCGACATCTGAATGTAAAAGTGAAGATGCATACTGGTAAGTTAGTTCAAGCTGCAGGGAAAGGTTCCTTGCTGGTCCATACTGACCAAGGTGACAAGTACATCAAGGAAATGCTGCTTGTACCAAGTTTGGATGAAAGAACCTACTAAATGTAGGTCAGATGGTGGAACATGGATATTTCCTTGTGTTTGGGGACAATACAGCAGAGGTCTATGAAGATAAGACCATCAAGCAAAGGGTTTCCAAGGTCCCTATGATAGGCAGCAGATGTTTCAAGCTTTCTCTAGACTATGTGAGTCCAGTAGCTGGAAGAGCAGAAGCAAGGGAAATCACATAACTATGGCACAAGAGATTTGGGCATTTGAACTATGCAAGTCTAAAACTGCTAAGACAAAAAGACATGGTGGTTGGTCTACCTAGTCCAAAAGGTGACAAAGAACTCTGTAAATGGTGTATTTCAGGGAAACACCATGTGAGTCCTTTTGACACAGAAGAGGCTTGGAGGGAAACTACACCTCTTGAGTTAATAAACTCAGATGTGTGTGGTCCTATGCAAACAAAAACAATGGGAGGCAACCTGTATTTCCTTACCTTCATTGATGATCACTCTAGAATGTGCTAGTTGTATTTCCTAAGACACAAGTCAGGAGTGTTGAATGTGTTCAAAAAGTTCAAAGCTATGGTTGAACTACAAAGTGGGTGCAAGGTGAAGAAGTTAAGAAGTGATAGAGGTGGAGAGTACACCTCAAATGAATGCCAGAGACTCTGTGAAGAGCATGGAATTGAGAGACAACTGACAGTGGCATACTCTCCTTAGTAGAATGGGGTTGCTGAGAGGAAAAATAGGACTATAGTAGAGATGGCTAAGTCTATGTTACATGGTAAGAAACTACCCTATGAGTTCTAGGGTGAAGCAGTTAACACTGCAGTATACATTCTAAATAGATGTCCTACCAAGGCTGTGCAAAAGTAAGACTCCATTTGAGAAGTTCTCTGGTAGAAGACCAGGAGTGTCACATCTAAGGGTATTTGGTTCTATATGCTACATGCATATTCCATCTCAGAAGAGACAGAAGCTAGATGACTCAAGTGTGAAAGGTGTTCTAGTTGGCTATGGTAGTTGTGAGAAAGGCTACAGAATCTATAATTTGGAAACTGGAAAGATTGTGGTGTCTAGAAGTGTAATATTTAATGAAGAAGGAAGCTGGGATTGGAAGAAGCATGCAGAAGTACAAGAGTTCATACCAGTAAGATTTGAAACTGGGACTGATGATGCTACACTAGCAACTCAGGGTCCTCAAACTACTAGCACCAGTTCAAGTTCAAACTCAACCCCTGATTCTGATCCTATTACAAATCATAGTTCTAGTTCTTGTGATTCACCCAGTTCAAGGTCTAGTGATACACTTGTGAAACTAAGAAGCATAAGTGATGTGTATGCTAGATGTCACATGTGCATAATAGAACCTAAAAGTTTCAGTGAAGCAATCAGGGATTCAGCTTAGAAGAAAGCTATGGAAGATGATATACAAATGATTAAGAAGAATGATACATGGGAACTAACAGAAAGACCTACTGACAAACCAGTGATTGGTGTCAAGTGGGTGTACAAAACTAAACTCAATCTGGATGGATCTGTTCAGAAACATAAGGCCAGATTCGTAGCTAAGGGATATGCTCAGAAACCAGGAATTTATTTCAATGAGACCTTTGCACCAGTTGCAAGGCTTGACACTATCAGAACCCTAATTGTTCTAGCAACACAGAAAGAGTGGAAACTGTTTCAACTTGATATGAAGTCAGCTTTTCTAAATGGTGTTCTAGAAGAAGAGGTGTATGTGGATTAACATGAAGGTTTTGAAGTTCAAGGAAATGAAGCCAGTGTCTACAAGAAAAACAAGGCACTCTATGGACTGAAGCAGGCACCAAGGGCCTGGTATGGGGAGATTGATTCCTACTTGCTAAGGTTTGTATTGGGAGACTTGGGAAAGGAACAGTTAGAGGCTACTCCTCTACTGTGTGACAGCATGTCAGCCATTTCCATGGCCAAAAATCCAATCTTCCAACAGAAGACCAAGCACATAAACAGACGTTTTCATCACATCATAGATGCAATCCAAAATGAAGAGATTACTCTACACTATTGCAAGTCAGAAGAACAACTTGCAAACATATTTACCAAAGCTCTACCTAGAGAAAGGTTCAACTACCTAAGGGGCGTGCTGGGAGTGGTTCTAGTGACTAGCTTAGGAGGGGTTGTTGGTGACTAAGCTACATCACTGGCAGCTGACTTGGCAGCATACCAGCTGCTGACTCAAGAAGGAATGAGGCATTAAGGCATGAAATTGAAGCAGAGATGTTATTTGTGTGTGTGTGTGAAAAAAACAGTTAGTTTTGTTGTGCGTGTGAGAGCAAAACAAGGAGAGTGCAAAAGTGTGTGTGCGTTATGACATCATAGTGTCATCACCTCTAACCGATTTTTTGAGAGAGTGAGAGTGTGTATATTCTGTGTAACTTGAACAATCTTAAAGTGTGCAATCAATATAGAAATCTCACGGGAGAAAGTCAGTCATAGCTGACCTCCCTCAATTCAGAAAAACTCTCTAAATCATATTAACAAACACCTAGGGTGCATATGATTATCATATTGATCATCACCTAAATTCTGCAATATCTTCAATCCAATTTCACCAAAACCTAATTGAGAATCTAACAAAGAAACTGAATGCATCACCAGCTAGTCTCGATTCAGAGGTTCATCTAGAGTTTAGGTTTTGATCCATACCTTGCATGCGGCTATTCTCCCTGCTGTGAAGAGAATCATCTCCGATCCTTGAAGAGTCATCATCCTCTTAGGTGAATCGGACCCAATCGATCATCCTCTGCGATTGCCTTTCTAGTCTGGCCATCCAAGATGAATCTTTGCTATAAGCCTTGCATCCCCCCACCAAAATTTGGCAATGGATTGGTGTAACTCGTTGCAGAAACCCTTAGGCAGAAGGAAAGAATTCATCACATAGACTGGGATGGCTTATGCACTGGCCTTTATCAAGATCTCCTTGCCAACGGTACTAAGAAGTTTCCCTTTCCAACTGTTGAGTCTCTTCATCAATCGGTACTTAACAAAAGCAAAGGTGTCCACTTTAGACCGCCCAATGAAAAGAGGAAGACCCAAGTATCTATCATGATGATCCACTCGACTCTTACCGAGACAATTAGCGAGCAAATGTTGATCAAAGATGTTAAGGTTGCTACTAAACGCCACATAAGACTTCTGTATATTAATGGTTTGCCCAGAGGCTTTCTCATATAAGGCCAAAACCTGTTTAATGGCAAGACATTCGTACAAAGTACCTTTGGAAAAGAGGAGACTATCATCAGCAAACAGAAGGTGATACACACAAGGAGCCGTCGGGGTAATAGCTAGTCCGTGGATCCTCCCTTGGCTTTCCCATTTATCCAGGAGAGCCGAGAAACCCTCGGCGCAAATCACAAATAGATAAGGTGATAAAGGATCCCCTTGTCTAATCCCCCTACTAGGAGTGATAAACCCCACAGGCTCCCCATTCAGATTAAAAGAGTAAGTCACTGTAGTCACACACATCATAATTAGTTCAATCCAGGCCTCAGCAAACCCAAGCTTCCTCATAACCTCCTCAATGAACCCTCACTCCACCCTATCATAAGCTTTACTCATATCAAGTTTTAGTGCCATAACGCTATCCTAACCACTCCTTTTTTATATACATATAATGAGAAAGTTCAGCCGCAATGAGACTATTATCTGAGATTAATCATCCGAGAATAAAAGCGCTCTGAGTAAGGGAGATTACCTGACCCAATATCTTTTTCAATCGGTTTGTCAGTACTTTGGCACCAACTTTGTATGGCATATTGCAGAGGCTGATAGGGCGAAGATGGGTCATGCTTGTTGGATTTTTGATCTTCGGAATTAATGTAACATGAGTATAGTTAAGCCCCAGGACCATCTGCCTAGTTTGAAGCATGTGTTTCACTCCATTACACACATCAGGACCAATCACATCCCATAACTTCTGGAAAAACATGGGAGACATCCCATCCGGGCTAGGGGTTTTTGAGGGGTGCATTTGAAATAGGGTAGCTCAGATTTCCTCGTTTGAGAAATGTGATAGGAGCATATTTATGAGACGTTTTATCTTCTTTTCTTATGTTTTTCTTAGCATGTTTCCTATGTTTTCTTAATACTAAGCTTGTTTTCGTGTTTTGTAGGATTTTTGGAAGCAAAGTTACAAAAGGAGTTAATGAGTGCTGTTTTGGAAATCTAAGGAGGAAACTTTGAAACAGACTTCAGCAGATGTGTCAACTTCTCGAAATTAACTGCACCTGCTCGGGAAGAACTAGCTGATGGGCCATATATCGTTGGAAAGATACGGAAGTCTAGTTTCTAGAGAATTTTACGGTTTGTGAATTGGAGTTGCCTAGAATGAGTTATGGCCATTTTAGTACAGCAAGGTCAGGCTGAGCTGGAATTCAGCATTCCTTCTATTTCAAGTTTTCTAATCCTTATTGGGCTTGGACGACTAGAGGCCTAGTTTATTAAGGTTACGGGAGGAAACGTTTTAATCAGAAAAAGGAAGATAAACAAATAATAAATAGAGAGGAGCAGCCACAACGTGAGGATTGATTGAGCAGTGAATGCAAACGGTAACGTCTCTCTCCCTCATTAAGGAAATTAACATCCACATCAATTCTGGGCAGCAAAGGGGCAGACACATACATGGAACAAGGGGAAAACGTGAGTGAAGACAAAAAGGCAGTCACCAAAGAGTCATTCTCCCACACAAAAAGTGAAAAACGTCTCTCTCTATCTCATACTTTGGAACGTCTCTTTTTCTCCCAAAAAGAAAACTGCAGAAACATTGGAAGCTCTCACAGAAGGACTCAGCCACACCATCTCATTCTGCTCCATCCTTCAAGGTTCCAAGGTCTAAAAGGCTTAGGAAGCAAGCAGGAACGTCAAGGCGTCATCCAATCATTCTAGTTGACCAACACATCATCAAAGAGCTATCTTCTTCCTCTTTTTATTTTCTGTTTTTTTATGTTCTTGCTGCCTATTTAAATTATGGGTAACTAAGTACTTTAGTTAGGGCTCGATTGAAGCCCTAATCATGTTTCTTTAAGGATTTCGATATGTCTTTGCTGCAAACTACTTTTGTGATGCTTAATTGATTAATTTCAGATTATATTTTACTCTTTACATACGTTATGTTATGCATGATCATCATATGCATGCTGTGTATTGAGTTTGTTACATAGGTAAATTTAGATGACCAAATCTTGTGCCTATGAGAGTAACAAAAGAACTAGTTATAAGTTCTTGAAATTAATCATCATGAATAACTAGAATAGATATCATGTTCTAGGAGTTGTGTGTTTGTCGATTTCCATTGTGTTATGCGTTCTTAAAGTGCAACTTAGTAGATACCATGCTAAATACTTTAAGAATGAAAAGAGTTAGTGTAGATACCCATGCCTAACTTGTTGCTTAGGGAAATCAATAATTTAAAGAGTAGATATCATGCCTTTAGGTTGACAAACATGAGCATCTAAAATCTGTTTTGTAGCATTGTGCATGTCGTTTGCTTAAGGAAGAAGATTAGCGGTGAACATCGAATCCCTAACTGGTTTTTTCATTGTTTTAACCTCAATCCAATTCTATTTTTAATCAAACGCTGTTTTTTTAAATATTTTGTTTCTAGATTTTCAGTTTTCAAAATCATCTTAAAATTAATTTTAAACACATATTAATCCAGTCCTTTTGGGAATGATCTCGTATTTGCTTTCGATACTATTTGTCTTATCTTGTGCACTTGCGAGTTAAAACGTGCATATAGTTGCGTAATTTTTATGTTGCTATTTGTACAACAAGTTTTTGGCGACGTTGCCGGGGATTGTGTATTAGTTTGTGCTGAAGTGGATTTTTGGTTTTCTTTTACATGTTGAATTTTTTTTATGCAAGGTCGTCGATCCCAAAAGTTAGCAGTCGGTGTTTATAATCCTGAGATTGAACGAACTCTTAGACGTCTTCGAAAGCAAGCTGAGATGGCAAAATTTAACACACAAAGAGAAGATTTTGAAGAAGGAGAAAGATCAGAATCAGAGAACGAAATGGGGGAGGAACAGGTTCGAAGGCCAATGATGGACTCCTTTGTCCCTCAAAACCTTAATCAACCATCATGCATTTCCTTCCAACCAACTGCGCAAGGCAGCTTCAATTTATCACCTCAATTGCTTAATATGGTGCCGCACTATAGAGGCACACCTTCTGAGGATCCATACTTGCACATTCGGGATTTCTTCGATCTCTACAGACTCAGAACATCCAGGGCTTAACTCCAGAAGGAATCAGGTTAATTCTTTTTCCTTTCTCCTTAAAAGATAATGCTAAGTTGTGGTTGAATTCTCTGGCTACAGGTTCCATTACTACTTGGGAAAAATTGGCCACTAAATTTTTGAAGAAGTTTTCCCAACCCTAAAGACAAGACAACTTAAAAGGGAGATTCAAGCCTTCCAACAGAAGGATGGAGATCTTTTCTTTGAGACATGAGAGCATTTCAAGGAGTTGCTTCTCAAGTGTCCACACCACAATCTATCTCAAGACGATTAGGTACAAGCTTTTTATGAAGGTTTAAATGATATTAACAAAAGTCTTGTTGATTCAGCTTGTGGAGGTGTGCTTATGGAAAAGAGCAGTGATGAAGCCATTGAGCTATTTGAGACCCTAAGTGAAAATTCTCAGCAATTCTCATCAAGAGGGAGACAAGGAGTGAAAAGTAAAGGTGTTTATGAAGTTAGCACAAATGGTGGAGTCCAGAATCATTGGCAGCAATGGAGAAGAAGTTAGATATGCTGGTGAAAGCAATGTCAGCTCAGAACATCTCTCAAGTTCAACAAGTTGCTAAAGTTGAGGTATGTGCTATATGTTCTAATTCTAATCATACTACTGAGACTTGTCCTATGTCTTGTTTTACAAATCAGGAGCAAGCTAATTATGTGGGGCAAAACAACTATCATCCCAAGAACAATCCATACTCAAACACTTATAATCTAGGACTGAAAGACCACCCAAATTTCTCTTGGAGCAACAGTCAGAATGTGCTTAATCCACAAGGTCAGCAGAAGAACTTCCAGCATGGAAGTAATTATCATGCTTCATCACTTGTGGCACAACCAAATACTGACCAGAAGAAGAATACTCTTGAAGGTGCCATACTCCAGTTTTGACTGCACAGCAACAGACAAATGCTCTAACTAGTCAGAACATTCATAAACTAGAAGCCACAACTAGCCAAGCTATTCAGAGATTTGAGGCACAAGTAGGGCAAATGGCAAAGGAGTTAAGTGAAAGGAAGAAAGGAGAGTTTCCATCACAAACCATACCTAATCCGGGAGGCCAGGAGCAGCTCAAGGCTGTGACAATCCTCAGAAGTGGCAAGGTAGTTGACGACAAGTTGGGGGCATATGAGAATGAACCAAAAAGTGTTGAACCACCTCCAGCCGCAAAGGCAGGTGAGAAGGAGAAGGTGATATTGCCACCCTTCCCTCAAAGGTTAGTTAAGCAAAAGAAAGAAAAACATCTTCTTGATATTTTTGAAACTTTGAGAAAAGTAGAAATCAACATTCCTTTACTTGATGCAATTAAACAGATTCCATCTTATGCTAAGTTTTTAAAGGATTGTTGTACACACAAAAGACAGTTTCAGGAAGATGAGAAAGTTGCATTGACTGAGGAGGTAAGTGCGGTTTTATTGAGAAAGCTACCACCTAAACTAAAAGATCCAGGTAGTTTTACTATTCCTTGCCGGGTTGGTGACCGTCTGTTTGAACGTGCTTTGCTTGATTTAGGAGCAAGCATTAACTTGATGCCTTATACCGTTTATGAGGAGTTGAGGTTGGGGGAGCTCAAGCCAACCTCAATTATATTGCAATTGGCAGATAGAAGCATCAGAAGACCTAGAGGTGTATATTAGAGGATGTTTTGGTTCAGGTAAATGAATTTATTTTGTCTGCTGATTTTGTTGTTCTGGATATAGAAGATTCCCCTATGCCATCTTCATCACCTATTATTCTTGGTAGACCCTTTATGATAACTGCTGATACGAAGATAAGTGTGAAAAAGGGTACTATACGCATGAAAGTTAATGGTAAGAAGATAGAATTCATGTTGTCTGACACTATCAAATTGCCACATGATAACCATGATTGTTTCAAGATTGATGTGGTAGGAAGTGTTGTTGAGTAAGTGTTTCAGGTACATAGCCTTGACCCTTTGGAGGCATGCATAGCCCACAACCTCACAAGGCTGAATTATGAACGTGGATGTGATGTTACAGAGATAGACCTCCATGAAGATGTGCATTCTCTTGAGGCTTCTAAGCCTTATGCAAGTAAGTATGTACCTTCCTTTGAAACACTTATGTATACTAATACTACTCTTGTCCCTTCCATTGTCAGGGCACCAGAACTAGAATTGAAGCAACTACCTGAACAATTGAAATATGCTTACTTGGGAGAGAACCAGACATTACCAGTGATAGTTGCTGCATACTTGAGTATGGTGGAGCAAGAGAAGTTGTTAAGAGTTCTTAGGGAGCACAAGACTGCATTAGGGTGGACCATTGCCGACATCAAAGGCATAAGTCCATCCAAGTGTATGCATGGAATCCTCCTTGAAGATAATGCAAAGCCTAACAGGGATGCTCAGAGACGGCTTAACCCACACATGAAGGAAGTAATGAGAGCAGAGGTTCTTTTAAGGGATTCTATGCATGCACAGAAGAGGCTTGGAGGGCAACTACACCTCTTGAGTTAATACACTCAGATGTGTGTGGTCCTATGCAAACAAAAACAATGGGAGGTAACCTGTATTTCCTTACCTTCATTGATGATCACTCTAGAATGTGCTAGTTGTATTTCCTAAGACACAAGTCAGTAGTGTTGAATGTGTTCAAAAAGTTCAAAGCAATGGTTGAAATACAAAGTGGGTGCAAGCTGAAGAAGTTAAGAAGTGATAGAGGTGAAGAGTACACCTCAAATGAATGCTAGAGACTCTGTGAAGAGCATGGAATTGAGAGACAACTGATAGTGGCTTACTCTCCTTAGTAGAATGGGGTTGCTGAGAGGAAAAACAGGACTATAGTAGAGATGGCTAAGTCTATGTTACATGGTAAGAAACTACCCTATGAGTTCTGGGGTGAAGCAGTTAACACTGCAGTATACATTCTAAATAGATGTCCTACCAAGGATGTGTAAAGTAAGACTCAATTTGAGAAGTTCTCTGGTAGAAGACCAGGAGTGTCACATCTAAGGGTATTTGGTTCTATATGCTACATGCATATTCCATCTCAGAAGAGACAGAAGCTAGATGACTCAAGTGTGAAAGGTGTTCTAGTTGGCTATGGTAGTTGTGAGAAGGGCTACAGAATCTATAATTTGGAAACTGGAAAGATTGTGGTGTCTAGAAGTGTAATATTTAATGAAGAAGGAAGCTGGGATTGGAAGAAGCATGCAGAAGTACAGGAGTTCATACCAGTAAGATTTGAAACTGGGACTGATGATGCTACACTAGCAACTTAGGGTCCTCAAACTACTAGCACAAGTTCAAGTTCAAACTCAACCCCATTCTTATCCTAGTACAAATCCTAGTTCTAGTTCTTGTGATTCACCCAGTTCAAGTTCTAGTGATACACCTATGAGACTAAGAAGCATAAGTGATGTGTATGCTAGATGTCACATGTGCATAATAGAACCTAAAGGTTTCAGTGAAGCAATCAGGGATTCAGTTTAGAAGAAAGCTATGGAAGATGATATACAAATGATTGAGAAGAAAGATATATGGGAACTAACAAAAACACCTACTGACAAACCAGTGATTGGTGTCAAGTGGGTGTACAAAACTAAACTCAATCTGGATGGATCTGTTTAGAAACATAAGGCCATATTGGTAGCTAAGGGATATGCTCAGAAACCAGGAATTGATTTCAATGAGACCTTTGCACCAGTTGCAATGCTTAACACTATCAGAACCCTAATTGCTCTAGCAACACAGAAAGAGTGGAAACTGTTTCAACTTGATATGAAGTCAGCTTTTCTAAATGGTGTTCTAGAAGAAGAAGTGTATGTGGATCAGCCTGAAGGTTTTGAAGTTCAAGGAAATGAAGCCAGTGTCTACAAGCAAAACAAGGCACTCTATGGACTGAAGCAGGCACCAAGGGCCTGGTATGGGGAGATTGATTCCTACTTGCTAAGGTTTGTATTGGGAGACTTGGAAAAGGAACAGTTAGAGGCTACTCCTCTACTGTGTGACAGCATGTCAGCCATTTCCAAGGCCAAAAATCCAATCTTCCATCAGAAGACCAAGCACATAAACAGACGTTTTCATTACATCATAGATGCAATCCAAAATGAAGAGATTACTCTACACTATTGCAAGTCAGAAGAACAACTTGCAAACATATTTACCAAAGCTCTACCTAGAGAAAGGTTCAACTACCTAAGGGGCGTGCTGGGAGTGGTTCTAGTGACTAGCTTAGGAGGGGTTGTTGGTGACTAAGCTGCATCACTGGCAGCTGACTTGGCAGCATACCAGCTGCTGACTCAAGAAGGAATGAGGCATTAAGGCATGAAATTGAAGCAGAGATGTTATTTGTGTGTGTGTGTGAAAAAAACAGTTAGTTTTGTTGTGCGTGTGAGAGCAAAACAAGGAGAGTGCAAAAGTGTGTGTGCGTTATGACATCATAGTGTCATCACCTCTAACCGATTTTTTGAGAGAGTGAGAGTGTGTATATTCTGTGTAACTTGAACAATCTTAAAGTGTGCAATCAATATAGAAATCTCACGGGAGAAAGTCAGTCATAGCTGACCTCCCTCAATTCAGAAAAACTCTCTAAATCATATTAACAAACACCGAGGGTGCATATGATTATCATATTGATCATCACCTAAATTCTGCAATATCTTCAATCCAATTTCACCAAAACCTAATTGAGAATCTAACAAAGAAACTGAATGCATCACCAGCTAGTCTCGATTCAGAGGTTCATCTAGAGTTTAGGTTTTGATCCATACCTTGCATGCGGCTACTTCTCCCTGCTGTGAAGAGAATCATCTCCGATCCTTGAAGAGTCATCATCCTCTTAGGTGAATCGGACCCAATCGATCATCCTCTGCGATTCCCTTTCTAGTCTGGCCATCCAAGATGAATCTTTGCTATAAGCCTTGCATCCCCCCACCAAAATTTGGCAATGGATTGGTGTAACTCGTTGCAGAAACCCTTAGGCTGAAGGAAAGAATTCATCACATAGACTGGGATGGCTTATGCACTGGCCTTTATCAAGATCTCCTTGCCAACGGTACTAAGAAGTTTCCCTTTCCAACTGTTGAGTCTCTTCATCAATCGGTACTTAACAAAAGCAAAGGTGTCCACTTTAGACCGCCCAATGAAAAGAGGAAGACCCAAGTATCTATCATGATGATCCACTAGACTCTTACCGAGACAATTAGCGAGCAAATGTTGATCAAAGATGTTAAGGTTGCTACTAAACGCCACATAAGACTTCTGTATATTAATGGTTTGCCCAGAGGCTTTCTCATATAAGGCCAAAACCTGTTTAATGGCAAGACATTCGTACAAAGTACCTTTGGAAAAGAGGAGACTATCATCAGCAAACAGAAGGTGATGCACACAAGGAGCCGTCGGGGTAATAGCTAGTCCGTGGATCCTCCCTTGGCTTTCCCATTTATCCAGGAGAGCCGAGAAACCCTCGGCGCAAATCACAAATAGATAAGGTGATAAAGGATCCCCTTGTCTAATCCCCCTACTAGGAGTGATAAACCCCACAGGCTCCCCATTCAGATTAAAAGAGTAAGTCACTGTAGTCACACACATCATAATTAGTTCAATCCAGGCCTTAGCAAACCCAAGCTTCCTCATAACCTCCTCAATGAACCCCACTCCACCCTATCATAAGCTTTACTCATATCAAGTTTTAGTGCCATAACGATATCCTAACCACTCCTTTTTTATATACATATAACGAGAAAGTTCAACCGCAATGAGACTATTATCTGAGATTAATCGTCCGGGAATAAAAACGCTCTGAGTAAGGGAGATTACCTTACCCAATATCTTTTTCAATCGGTTTGTCAGTACTTTGGCACCAACTTTGTATGGCATATTGCAGAGGCTGATAGGGCGAAGATGGGTCATGCTTGTTGGATTTTTGATCTTCGGAATTAATGTAACATGAGTATAATTAAGCCCCAGGACCATCTGGCTAGTTTGAAGCATGTGTTTCACTCCATTACACACATGATGACCAATCACATCCCATAACTTCTAAAAAAATATGAAAGACATCCCATCCGGTCTAGGGGTTTTTGAGGGGTGCATTTGAAATAGGGTAGCTCAGATTTCCTCAGTTGAGAAAGGTTCCAACTGCCCCTGGTTCATTTCCTCCGTGACCCTAGGCTTGATTGCCTCATGACGTCTCCTTTTTCACCTCCATCCTGCAAAGTGAATAAATTATAAAATATTTACAATGATAGTTTCCATAAGTCTCTCATTTTCACACCAGTTTCCCTCTTCATCAAACAGTCCTCTCAGAGAATTCTTTTGTCTTCTTTCATAAGCTCGTTGGTGGAAAAAATGGGAATTACGGTCTCCACGCTGCAACCAATCTTCTTTAGCTCTTTGTTGCCAGAAAACTTCTTCCTGATGCAAGAGGTCGTTCAGTTGGTCCGAGATGCAGTTCTGCTAGGCAATAGAAGCATAAGAGAATAGGGCCCTCAATACCGTCTGCAGTTAGGGTTGGAGGTGAGCGATCTCCTTTGCCAAAGGTCTGAAATTCTGATTAGCCCAAATGTTCAAACCCATTCCTGTCTAGCTGATACCATTAATCACCCCATGCATGGGAGTGGGTCCCGCTTGATTCCTCCATCTCTCCTTAATTACCTTATATTGTACAAATTCTCCATTTTTAAGGTATAATATCAATAAATATATACTTATATAATAACATGTATAAGGTTTAAATGAATCGACAACCGGGAATCTAGCCTCTAGGTAGGGGACGACAGCCCAAGATTGCTCGAAAATATCCTCCATTGACTCGCCTTCCAAATTAAGGTCTGGTACCCTAAACTCCGCCACTCTCTCCCTTCCAATCACCGGCTGTAGCTCATTCACGACACTTGTCCCCGTACTAACACTAGTTTTTTTTTTCAGTAGCTTGGTGGTGGGATCCACCACATCATCCATCACAGGAGAGTCCCCATCGTCCTCCAAATCAACTTCCATGTGGGCAGTCATGGACCACCCTTGATCAGGGGATAGCCCATAGCTCTAACCTGCAATTCGTCTATGCCCCGATCCTAGCACATCTTCCTGGAACCACTTTCCATAGGACTTGGAACGGTCATCAGTGATGCAAGCCCTCGACACCGTACAACTGCTTCCAAATGATCTAGGTGACCACAGAGATAATAGGCCATTGGCAGCTTCTCATACTGGATAATCACCTCTATAGTTTCCCTTTCAATTCTAATAAGCATGCTCCGTCGCAGTGGTTTCGTGATATCCACCACCACCCGCACCCTGAGGTAATTGTTGGACTATAAGTTGTTCAAAGGTCCACTGCAGTCAGGAGATGAGCTGGAGAGTGGAGGCACACCTACGATTACTAGATAGTAAAGTGTGTGTGAGTTGTAAAGATTCTGTTTAAACAGAATGCAGTGTGTGTGTGTGTGTGTGTGTGTGTGTGTGTGTGTGTGTGTGTGTGTGTGTGTGTGTGTGTGTGTGTGTGTGTGTGTGTGCCTAACTTGGCGTCCAAGGCTAAGCAGCCGTGTGTGAGTGTGTGGATGACATCATAGTGTCATCACACTAACAGATTGAAGAATGAGTGAGATAAGTGAGTTTGTGTGAAATCTGTAATCTCTAACAACCATAATTGAAGCAATCAATCTCAGTCATAGCTGAGAGATTTCAATCATGAAAATTCACAGAAAAAAATTATCAAACACTTGGTGTGCAAAACAATATCAGATTATTCTTTGCAGAAATTTAACTAAGTTTCATCACCCGAAGGATTCAATCCTAAAACTAAACACAACCAATTCAATTCTACCCTAAATCAAAATCGATTTCATCAAAGTTCTATGTTGAGAGCATACATGAACCTTACGATTTCATCTTCGACTGTCCTGAGCTCCAGAAACCAACATGGTATCAGAGCTGATATGATCCGTGAGCATTGGCTTGGGGGCGTCCAACTATGAAGGAGCGGTTGTGTTTAACATGGCAGGAGCTGAGAGCTCCGATCTTCGATGGAACTAATTACGAGTTCTGGAGCATCAAGATGGCCATACTCAGAGCGAATACTCTCTGGGAGTACGTTGACGTTGGCCTGCATGAAGAAGCAAGGAATGTTGTGGTGAAGTGGTTAATCAGCCAACACGAGCAGACTACATCAAGGATGCACAAGCTTTGGGATTGATTCAAACTTTTGTAGCTGATACAATCTTCTCTTAAGATCTCAAATGAGGAGAGTGCCAAAGCAACTTGGGATCTGTTGAAAAGAGAGTATAGAGGATATCAGAAGGTAAGAGCTGTGAAGTTACAATCATTGAGACGTGACTTTGAATACACTCGGATGAAAGAAACTGAATCACTATCTAACTATCTGTCTAGACTAAATGAAATTGTGAATCAAATGAGAACTTACGGTGAAGATGTCACCAAAAAAGGCTAGCACAGAAGGTACTGATCAGTTTAACTAAATCATATGATTCTATAATGTCTATTATAGAAGAGCCCTGAGATATGGATACTGTAAATGTTGAAAATGTGGTAGCATCCATTAGAGTTTTTGATCAAAGACTAGAAATGCATGATAATAATGTGGATAAGGCGTTTTCTAGTTTATCTATGCATGCTAAGGGACAAAAGGGCAATGTACAAGGAAAATTCAAGAAGCAATTCAAAGGCAACAAGAACTGGAATCATAAGTACAATTCTGGAAAACCTAATTACAATCAAAATGTAAGTACTGGTAAAGCTGAAAGCAGTGGTGCTAAATGCAAGATCTGTGACAAGTTACATTATGGAGAATGCTGGTTCAAGGGAAAAACTAAGTGCTATCAATGCAATAGATTTGGTCACATGGCCAAGGATTGTAATGGGAAGCAAAGTGCAAATTTAGCAAAGAAAGCAAATGAAGAACGTACAATGTTTTATGCATGGCACTTTGCTACAACCAAATCAGATACTGATATTTGGTACTTAGACAGTGGATGCAATAATCATATTACCTCAAACGAGACTTCATTGATTGATCTGGATAAAACCCTAAAGTCCAAGGTGAAAATGGGGACAGGTGAACTTGTGGAAGCTAGTGGTAAAGGCACTTTGGTGATCAAAACACAAAATGGTGACAGATTGATAAAAGAAGTTATGCTTGTGCCAGGATTGGATGAGAATTTACTCAGCGTAGGTCAAATGGTTGTGCGTGGATACAATCTGGTATTTGAAGACATAATTGCTAAGATCTATGATCAAGGGTATGAAGTTGCATCTATTCCAATGACTAGGAATAAATGCTTCCCACTCTCATTCAATCAAGTTATTCCAGTAGCAAGAATTGCTACTGAGGAGGGATGTTCCTGGTTATGGCATAGAAGGTTTGGTCACTTGAATCATTCTAGCCTAGCTACTCTATACACAGAGGACATGGTTGTGGGGATACCAAAGCTATCTAAGAAAAGTGGAGTGTGTGAAGGCTGCATTGTTGGAAAGCAACATGTGGAGAGCTTTGACAATGACAAAGCCTGGAGAGCATCAAAATTACTTGAATTGATTCACTCAGATGTTTGTGGTCCTATGCAGACTGAGACAATGGGAGGGAACAAGTATATCCTAATATTTATTGATGACTATTATAGGATGTGTTGGGCTACTTCCTAAAGCAAAAGTCTGGAGTGTTCAATGCATTCAAGAAGTTCAAAGCAATGGTTGAACTACAGACTGAGAACAAGATCAAGATGTTAAGAAGTGATAGAGGAGGTGAGTTCACATCACAAGAATTTCTTAATTTCTGTGAAGAAATGGGAATAGAAAGGCAGCTTACTGTGGCATACTCACCACAGCAAAATGGAGTTGCAAAAAGGAAGAATAGAACAATTGTTGAAATGGAAAAGTCAATGCTACATGACAAGAAAATGCCATATCATTTTTGGGCTGAAGCTGTTAATATAGCAGTCTACCTTCTTAACAGATGTCCTACATATTTTGTTCTAAAGAATACACCATTTGAGGTGTATAGTGGGAGGAAACCAGGTGTGAAACACTTGAGAGTGTTTGGTTATGTGTGTTATACTCATGTGCCCACCGAACTCAGATAGAAGCTGGATGAAACTGCTACAAAAGGTGTATTTGTAGGCTATGAGAGTTGTGAGAAAGGATATCGAGTCTACAATCTGGAAACCAAGAAGATTGTGATTTCCAGGACTGTGACTTTTCAATGAGAAACAATGTGGAGTTGGGAAGCAAATGTAGAAGTCAGAGTTCAAATTCCAAATGGAATTGACACTGAGATTGAAGCTGAAGTTCCTATGGTTCAAGAACCAGATCTACAAGCACATGACTCACAATCAAGTCCTAGCAGTATCTCATCCTCATGACCATCATCTGAATCAGGGAATACTCCAGTGAAAAAGAGAAGTATAGGGGACATCTATGCTAGATGCAATCTAACTATTGTTGAGCCTGAAAATTTTGAAGAAGCAGTGAAAGACAATGCATGGAAGATAGCAATGGAGAATGAGATAGAAATGATTGAGAAGAACTCAACCTGGGAGTTGGTTAACAGGCCATCTGATAAACCAGTGATTGGAGTTAAATGGGAGTACAAAACCAAGCTGAACTTAGATGGATCTATTTTGAAACACAAGGCAAGACTTGTAGCTAAAGGCTATGCACATAAGCCTGGGATTGATTTTAATGAAACATTTGCACCTGTTGCAAGGCTAGATACAATCAGAACCATGACTGCACTAGCTGCACAGAAGAAATGGAGTTTATATCAGCTTGATCTCAAATCAGCCTTCCTAAATGGTGTGTTAGAAGAGGAAGTTTATGTGGATTAGCCAGATGGTTTTGAAGTGCAAAGTGAAGAAGGGAAGGTGTACAAACTCAGAAAGGCCATCTATGGATTGAAATAAGCTCCGAGAGCATGGTATAGAGAAATAGACTCCTATCTACTGTTCTTTGGATTCCAGAGAAGTCCTAGTGAGGCTACATTGTACATGAAGTCAAATCATGACAATGAAGTGCTTATAGTATCTATCTATGTGGATGACATCATCTACACTGGAAATAGTGAAGAAATGATTGCAAGTTTCAAGCAGGACATGATGGGAAAGTATGAGATGACAGACTTGGGTCTCCTACACCATTTCCTAGGCATAGGAGTGATTCAAACCAGTAAATGTATCTTCATTCACTAGAAGAAATATGCACTGACTCTACTTGAGAAGTTTGGCCTAAAAGTTTGTAAGCCAGTTAGCACCACATTGGCAACCAATGATAGACTAAGCAAGGAGGATGGTTCAGAAGCTGCATATGAGATTATCTACAGACAAATGATAGGTAGCTTACTCTATTTGACTACTACTAGACATGATATAATGTTTTCTGCTAGTCTACTTGCTAGGTTTATGCACAATCCTACTAAGAAGCATTTTGGCACAACCAAAAGAGTGATGAGGTACATTCCGGGGACTGTTAACTATGGTATTGAGTATGAGAAGGGAATGCAAGCTACTCTAATTGGGTACTATGATAGTGACTAGAGTGGAAGCTTGGATGATATGAGGAGTACCTCTGGGTATGCATTTTCTCTAGGGAGTGGAGTGTTTTCATGGGCTTTAGTAAAGCAGCACAGTGTAGCACTGTCTACTACAGAAGCAGAATATGTGAGTGCTTCTTAAGCAACAACACAAGCAAGATGGCTGAGGTTTGTACTAGAAGATTTTGGAGAAGTGCAAACTGAACCTACTCCTATTATGTGTGACAATACATCTGCTATAGCCATGTCAAAGAACCCTGTTTTTCACCATAAAACAAAGCACATTCACAGACGCTTTCACTTCATCAGAAAAGCAATTCAATCTGGTGAGGTGGATCTGTTCTACTGTAAGTTAGAGGAACAAATGGCGGATGTATTTACTAAGGCTCTACCTAAGGATAGGTTTAATTACCTAAGAAGTTTGCTTGGAGTGAAACCAGTGAACAACTTAGGAGGGACTGTTGGACTATAAGTTGTCCAAAGGTCCACTGCAGTCAACAACTGAGCTGGAGAGTGGAGGCACACCTAGGATTACTAGATAGTAAAGTGTGTGTGAGTTGTAAAGACTCTGTTTAAACAGAATGCAGTGTGTGTGCCTAACTTGGCGCCCAAGGCTAAGCAGCCATGTGTGAGTGTGTGGATGACATCATAGTGTCATCACACTAACATATTGTAGAATGAGTGAGATAAGTGTGTGTGTGTGTGTGTGTGTGTGTGTGTGTGTGTGTGTGTGTGTGTGCGCGCAATCTATAATCTCTAACAACCATAATTGAAGCAATCAATCTCAATCACAGATGAGAGATTTCAATCAAGAAAATTCACAGAAGAAAATTATCAAACACTTGTGTGCAAAACAATATCATATTATTATTTGCAGAAATTTAACTAAGTTTCATCACCTGAAGGATTCAATCCTAAAACTAAACACAACCAATTCAATTCTACCCTAAATCAAAACCGATTTCATCAAAGTTTTGTGTTGAGAGCATACCTGAAACTTGTGATTTCATCTCCGACTGTCCTTAGCTCTAGAAACCAACAGTAATTGCCCAAGTCCTCAAATTTCTTGCTTTGATCCGTTAGAATGTATCCCCCCGATTCATTCCCAATCAGCATCCCAATTTCCCTAGTCATAAATTGTAAAGGCAACCCACGAACTTGGACCCAGAACAAATGTTGCCATAGCGGGATATGGCAAGGGTTAATGAGACCATCAGTTTCAGCCAACACCAGAAGATAGGCATTGAATAGCAAAGGTCCTCCTTTCAGGATCATCCCCATCTCTGCTTTGGAGTGAAAAGCGAATGAGAATCTGTCATGACCAACGTCAAGTATGATCACTCTTGCTTTGGGCCTCCATATCGATTGGGAAGTGCACTTCATAGCCTCCCTGTTGAAAGTTTTGGTGGTGAGCAGTTTGCCTACCATAAAGCACTTGTTGTGTTTAAATCCTGCTTCCTCCTTTGTTGTAATCACCAGTTCTCGCTTCTCTTCCTCTGTAATTGCAAAATGTGCTGCAAACTTGGACATAACTTTATCCATCCAGTTTCCAACAAAGATCACCTAGTTCCTTCCCACTTTTCCCCAGTACACCGTTTAAGCCCACGCTCCCCTGAACATGCAGGCACCGAACTCAGTCCCTACTCCGACCAAACTCGTCGATGCGCTCTTGTTGCTCTCCTAGGTGTGGCGGCGCAGACCTAGAGAGAATAGTTTTTGTTTTAATTTTTAAGAAAACAATTTTTGTGAGGAAATTCGGATTAAATTATAAAATCGATCAATCCCTTAGTAGTGAATATTAAATGCACATATTATTGTTACTTACGGAAGTTAAATTTAAAACTTCTCACTTATTGATAAAAATGAATAACACTAGATTTTAATGAAAGGATAATAATTGCATCTCACCTCTAGAGGTAACTCCTCGTACCACTTTTTCGATTCGTCGAATAATTCTTATAGATATATCATAATCGAAACTGTTCATGACAAGACCCTTCCCGAACTTCCCCTGGAAACCCGAGAAAAACCCTACTCCCGTCTGACAACTTAAAAAATTCCCAGAATACCCTTAAGCCCTTGCAAATAATTACGAGAATTCTGCAAAAAATTCGGCAGAATCTCCCCTTAAGGACTGGTTAACCGTCTTCCACCTGTCAAACGAAGGATCAGATAACACTCCAAATTCCAACAATACCAACCATCCAACGGTGTAACCACAATTTTATAATCAGTCCAAAAGACTTATCAGAGCATCTAAGTAGGACAAGTAAATACAGAAATAAATATCTTACTCGATAGTCTAGGTGCAGCTGAAAATATAATGCCTCTACCTCTGGATATGCCCACGTCAACTCAACGGCCTGGAGAGGATTTAAAACACGAAAATTGTGAGTGGACAAAATCATCATTTAAAAATCATTTTCGAGGAAAACTTGCATTTTTCCCCCTCCACGAGTAAAACTATGCATGCATAACATAAAAATTCCTTTTTATATAAATATAATATATAGATAATCTGAAAACCCATTAGGAAATCCATCTTTTGTTAAACACTTGGTGGGACCCACGAAAATCCGTATAATGAAAACATACCGTGGTCCACAACCCTACTTTGAAAACCCTCCTCAAAGGAGTTTAAAATCATGTAAACCGACCTAGACACAAAATTTATATCAAAACATATCTCACTGCTCCCCGAATAAAATCCTGAGCCGTAGCTCGAAACTC
Organism: Oemleria cerasiformis; assembly: GCA_037349345.1. Taxonomy (NCBI): domain Eukaryota; kingdom Viridiplantae; phylum Streptophyta; class Magnoliopsida; order Rosales; family Rosaceae; genus Oemleria; species Oemleria cerasiformis. The sequence goes on along the minus strand of JAZGTL010000009.1, from coordinate 10,854,562 downwards.
TCCACACACCCGATATACCTCGAGTTGTGCAAAACCATGTACTACGCGTAGACAGCCTCAACGACCTGGTGGAGAAAATACCCCTCGACACCAGCATCGGAGAACCCTCAACGATCTGACGAAGAAAGACCCTCGACTCCAGTCGGAGAAAACCTTGACCCTCGGGGACAAAATTCAGTGAAAACCAAAATCCATGTTTTGTAATCCTTGTTTCATGGCCTAAGCCAAATTCACTGAAAAACTTAGTTTATGCTCAAATCCAAATAAATCACAAATCCAGGTCTAAACCCGAAATAATGGACTCAACCAAAATCCAAAATATGACAAGTCAAACCATATAAAACCTGAATCCATAAAGCTAGGCCATAGCCCAAAACGTCATTTCCAAATAATTATTGAAAGCCCGTGTCCAGTAATAATTTAATAATATCCAGAATTTTGCAAAAACAATATGTAATAAGCAATTATATCAAATATACCTTTATGCATGCATTATACTTTACAAAACCAAAGTCCACTCACCACACGTCCAAATAAGCTCAATCTCGAATTATACGCTCCTCCGAAGTTCCCGGAGCAGTATCACCTGTCAAAAGTAACAATCGGGATTACCAACTAATATTTAAAATCCTACATTCAGACTCCCTAAACCCCGGGAGGTCTGCTCGCATCACACTAAAAACGTAGCCATTTCGAACGCCCAAAAGTACCTCTAAACGATATCCGATTAACCCGAAACCTGCGCCAACAGGTCCAGAACGTCGAAACCTTGTCGACATACGTCGTTGTGACCCAAAGACCGGTCTCACGCACCACCACGCGCCAGCAGAAGGCCAAACCACAAGTCGCCACGTGCCGGCTACAGTACATCACGCGCTTGCTACAGTGTTTCATGCGCTACTACAGTGTTTCACACGCCTGACTCGGCGCTGACTCAGTGCTGACTCAGCTGTCAGGTGGCACCACGTGGCTGCTAGGTGGCACCACGTGGCTGCTAGGTGGCCTCCACGTTGCTGCCAGGTGGCATCCACGTGGATGTTAGGTGGCATGCCATGTCAGCCCCCCTCTGACCGAACCAGTCGTCGGAGTGTCGCTGGAGAAGACGACCGCTCCGCCGTGCGCCGTCGTCGCCTGAAAACTCCATTACCGGCCGACCTAAAATTTTTCCTAACTTTCTCAAAACTTAACTGTTTTCACAAATTTTTGGTCTAAATCCATCTACTAGAACCCAGGAACTCAAAAATGAAGTCTAAACACGAAACCCATACATGTGTTGGCCGGAAAATCGATCGAAAGTTCTGATTTTTTGTTTCCTCAGTTCGGTGTCTCCCGCGGCTGCTTCCTGCGACGGTTGGTACGTCCTTGATCGTAGGAAGGAGGAGAGTCTGATGAGTGGAACCAAATCGGACGAGCCTGCCTTGAATCGAAGTTCAAATTCTTGGGTTTTTTTGGCGCGAAGAGAGATAGTGAAAATGAAGGGAATCTGATCTGCTTGGGGTTAAAATATCTACCCATGCCAAATTACCAAAATGCCCTTGAACATTCTAGATCCACAACTCTCTCACACGGACTCCGTTTCCTATGTGTCGCCTATCTACGAACTTGTGAGTTCGAGACCTATGCAACGGTCCCTAAAACACAGCCAAAAGTGTCTTGAAACAAAATTGACTTTCAAGCCCCTTAAACAACCAAGGGTAATTTCGTCCTTTTGCAAAATAATTTACGAAAATTCACTAATTAAATTTCCGGGTCGTTACAATTCAACTCCTAAATCATCATTTGAAGATCATCTCCGCAAAAAAATGATCTTGAAATGATAATATATGAATTGAACAATTCCGATTATGATATATGTATATAGATTATTTGATAAATAACAAGGGTGGTACGAGAAGGCTCCTTTAACGGGTGGGATGCAAGTATTGTCTATAATGTAATTAACTTGTTTCTTATTTCTTGTTTCCCCATGCAGGATGTTCTGGATCAAAATTGTAGGGTTAATATCATATAGGCTGTTTCATCTATTTTTTTCACTTAATTTTTACTCCATTGTCGATTTTTCCTGTCAACGTTCATTACATCAAATTTTCCTCTAAACTACTATAAATAGCAAATTTTGCTAGACGGTTGCATATATCCTATCTAAATTCTCGTTGAAAATATTACATTTCAAAAAAGAAAAAGCACTATAACATTGATAATTTAATGACCGACACGTAATTTTTTAGATGTAAAAGTAAATAAAATGTAAGTAAAAAAGTATAGAAAGAAAAATGGCTAAAATAAAATAATTAAGAAAAAAAATATTGAAATACACGTTTACAGAACAAATAGTAAGGAGATTAGAAACCACCACTTCTTGAAAACATGGTTCTTGCCTTCCTCTCTTCTCCCTCCTTTGAACTCGTCCATTCGTTGAGTGATCCTTTGCTCTCACATAATGGCGGGAGTCATTAAGGGGCCTGTGGGTGCCTGGCCCCGCACTCCAAATTATTTTTCTTTCCAGTATTTATATATATAATTTATAATAATTAGGATATATTTTAGATATTTATCATAGAATAGTGAAAATATATATATATATATCTTTTTATCTACAATGCATAACCTTATTATTTTCTCTTCTAATTTTGTACTAAACTTTTATGTATTTCAAAAAAAAATTATTTCATATATGATACTACACTAATCTACCATATATACATTTCAAATTTCTAAATTTTTAACTGTTATTTGCCTTATTTGCCCCTTTTGTTAATTTCTTTCTTTTCTTTTCTATTTACAAATATTCCTAAAATGTATTTACTCCATATTTCCAAATGGTTATGTTTTTAATATCTAGTTTCTTACTTATTTTTTCATTTCTGAATTTTTAAAGTGATAGTGGAGCTTATGAAATTTCTTAAATTATTGTTTTATTAGAATTAAGATTATGAATATATGACTGATAGTATACATGATTTATACAAAAAAATAGAACAAAAAAAAGTTGTGAAACAAATTTTTTTTTTTTTGGAGAAATCTCCTAGAAATGCCCTTGAAAAAATATGAAATTTTGTATAACTATGCTTATAAATTTGTGATAACTAATAAATAAAAATATCATTAATTAAGAGTATTTGTAGAAAGAAAAAAATGGTTAGGCCCCTCATAAAGTTAAATTCTAGTTACGCCACTGCTCTCACAACCCTGCCACCAATAGTTAGGTAGAAATAATAATCCTCGAATTGAAAAGCTATTAGATGGTCCCGTTTTGTGGCCATTTGGTGCATCCAGTACATGTATTTTAATATAGATGAACAACGCCTATTATTCAAATTCCCCATTTTTAAGGTAAATATAATAAATATGCACTTATATAATAATATGTAAATTGAATACGTCACGTGACTATGAGATGATACCATGTAATATTCTCTCAATTCGAAAAATACAAGCAGACACTGCAAACTGAGAGAGTGAGTGCCCCAAAGACGAGTCACATTTTTTAACGTCTTATTGAGTTTCATAATTCAAACAATTGTTGTCAAGAACAAGCACATATGCATGAATGATGAATCGATCCCACATGGGCCGTTTTCACAAAAAAACCAAAAACAAAACCCACATGGACCGTACAGAAGACATGTGACTGCTTTGAAATACATGCTTTATATGTACAACCACAAGAAGCTAAACATTCCCAAAATTTCAGAAGACTTTAGTGAAGGTCTCCTCTTCTTCCTCCAGCTCCAGCAAGTAATTTTTAAAAAAATTGATGACTATGGGAAGTTTCTCATTGCTGGTTGCTGCTGCAAGAATCTGCTTACTTAATATTATCTGCATCTCTTTATGGTCAATACTTGTATTACTCGCCAACCGCATTATGCTCGATAAGATTAAATGTGGAAGGCCAAAAAAACCGCAGTTATAATTGATTGCGATTACTGTAACCATCTATATTAAATAAGGTGGTTATGATTTAACCACCTATCTAAATAGTGTGGTTATAATTTAACCATTTATCTAAATAGTGTGGTTATAGTTTAACCATTTAGAGACGCAGTTAAATGATTTGGTTATGGTTAATATCCATTTACCTAATAGATAAACCATTTTTCCACTTAATAAATAACCATTTAACTTCTTTTTTTTTTCTAGTTGAAGAAATTTGAAAAAAAAAATTGACAAAAAAATTTTGAAAAAAAAAAAAATCACATTCCATCAGGTCCATGGGTCTACCGTACCCGACTATTCCGGCAAATTTCGGCTACCTCATGCGGCGATCTTGGTCAGGTTTTGTTCCTCTCTTCGAGTATAACGAGTCTGCTATGTCTTTAGATTTCTCATATATTAGTCTAGTTTTGTAGATCTAACTTGAAAAAATTTGTGGTTTCCGGTTGTTTTTCACGTTCTCCGACCATCTTTGGTCACTTTTGGCCGTCGACTCAAGTATTAAAGTTGTTATACTCATCGAACTGTACATGGTGATGTAAAATGTTTTTGACATCCGAGATGGCTGATTATCCCTTGCAATTTTACCTAATATTATTATTTTTTATTTTTTTATTTTTCTGTAAAAAATTAATTTTTTAAAACAATAGAAATATAAAAATTGAATATAAAATTATTTTCGTGGTTAACCATTTATTATGGTTATGATGGTTAAGGTAAAAAAATTCATGGTTAACCGCCCGTAGTTTTTTTGCCCATCCTTATATATGCTCAACTAATGATAATTATTTTCACTAGTAAATGAAAGATTTCAGACCATCTAATTTGGTCACTTTTGGTCGTCGAATCAAGTATTAAAGTTGTTATACTCATCGAACTGTACATGGTGATGTAAAATGTTTTTGACATCTGAGATTGTTGATTATCCCTTGCAATTTTACCTAATATTATTATTTTTTTTATTTTTCTGTAAAAAATTAATTGTTTAAAACAATAGAAATATAAAAATTGAATATAAAATTATTTTCATGGTTAACCGTGGTTAACCATTTATTATGGTTATGATGGTTATGGTAAAAAAATCCGTGGTTAACCGCCCACAATGTTTTTGCCCATCCTTATATATGCTCGACTAATGATAATTATTTTCACTAGTAAATGAAAGATTTCATATTCGACTACTTCTGAAGACATGTTCATCCTCATTTTATGATTATTGAATTTTCTGCGCCATGCGCTAGCTAATTATAATCCTTCATTTTTTAGATGATCACTATTAAAAGATCATGTTTGAAAAAAAAAACAATCAAATTAGAGATCGTTTAATAATTCATATATATGTATAAAAAATAAAGGTCAGTACCGTTCTATTCATCATATGATCATACTACTAATTCACGTGTTAAAATATGATATTAGTAACATAAATGGAGCATTTTAGAGGCACGTCGAAAAATTGCATCACCTTGCACAGCCCCTAAACACTACAATTTTACATACGTACGTTGTCCCATTATAAAGATTGCTTTTTTTTTTTTTTTTTTTAAGTGTTAGACAATGACATTGAGTAAGGAGGATTTATAGGTTAACTTGTACAATAAACTAGTAAGGTATCAAATTCTCAATATCTTTAATAAATGAATCCGAGAACTCTCACTTACGACGTACAAATTAAAAGAAATATTAACATAGATTAGTATTGATCATCTCTTAATTGAACTTATCTTAATTTTCTTCCTTTGTTATGTTTCTAGAAGTGATTTACCTACTCACTTAATAGTCATTTGGATTGAGTGATTCCGCATTTAAGAATTTAGAGGACAACGTTACATAAAACTAAATATATGCATATATATATATATATATATAGGATTTGAACAAGAAGAGGATTAGCAGGAAAAAAAAAACAAGAAGAGGATTAAGAAAACAAATGAATTCTAAATAATTTTATGTATATAGTTATTTCAAATTCGTCTAAACTGCTAAGCAAATTTAGCATCCTTGTTGAATCCAAATCTCTTCTTTCAAATTGTTTCATCAAATTGGAGTCAAGACCTTGATTGGTGTACGTCGTGGATTCGATTGGATGTTATAACTCACTAAATTCAATGAATGATGAAGGAATACATAAAGGAGTGTCAACTTCCAAATTCAACCTAATTTCAAATAGAAGAAAGATTAGTTATGAACAAAAGTTATCTCTCGAAATTATATTTGTTTAATAAATAATTCATCTTCTATTTCAATTTCAAAAATTTTGAAAATTGACATCTATTTCTTTATTATTCCACATACTAATTTAGCGATTTATCTACTTTAATCCATTCTTAAAAATGAAACTAGTACGTCCTTAATATAGTTGCAAGTAATTCAACAGTATATTTATTCCTAAATCCCTCCTTGTTTACTTAATTTTACTTTGCGAAATGTTTACTTCCATTTTTTTCTCACTTGAATTAAAAAGAATGCATCAATATAATATTGAAGGCTAGCTTGAAGGTAAAGTGGCACTAATCACTGGTGGAGCAAGCGGCATAGGGGAGTCCACAGCAAGACTTTTCTCCAAACATGGAGCTAAAGTTGTGATTGCAGATGTGCAAGACCACTTGGGTGAATCTGTTTGCGGAGATTTGAATTCTTCATCCACTTCCTTCGTCCACTGCGATGTAACGAAAGAAGAAGACATCGAAAATGCCATCAAAACAGCCGCAAGCAAGTATGGAAGGCTAGACATCATGTTCAACAATGCAGGCATAATTGACATGACCAAACCCAACATATCCTTGACAATGACAAAGCAGAATTTGAGAGAGTGATTAGGGTAAATCTAGTTGGTGTGTTCTTGGGGATCAAACACGCGGCGCATGTCATGATCCCCGCTCGCCAAGGGAGTATAATCAATACTGCTAGCGTATGTTCCACCATAGGAGGGTGTGCATTGTTGGTGGAATTAAAGAGCAAGAAATATGCAATTCAATTCTAACAGTTATAAAATCCTTGCAAGTGCACAAATCGATAAGAATAGTATAGTAGCACAGCAAAAGTCGATCCCTCGAGGACTTGTATCAACGTTGTGACCACTTTAGTTCAGATTTATTAACTTAGTGAAAACACACACGCAGGGGGGGTTTATAATGTGAGAACTGAAATTTAAAGACAAGTAAAATAAAATGCAGAAAATAACAATGCAAGAATTAGCGGTTGATTGATTATTAACTAAGGCGAATTAAGGCTTTCTATCAACTCTAACCAATTATAGTTACTAATCAGATTTCTTTGACCTAATTACTATGCATTTTCTGAATTAGGTGCCCGTGCCTAGGACCTGGCGTTGGTTCACTAGACACATCTTATTCCCTCTTACTTAGCATGTTCTAAACAGGGCATATGCCTAGAACGTCTATCACCTACCTTTTAAGATGATGCATGAAGTTCAAAGAGAATTTAATGACACCATATTAGCCTAGCAAAGTGACATGCAATCTTACACTACAAGAAAATCGCAGTAGTCCGACTATATTTTGCCCGACGGACAATATCTCGCGGGGTAAGGTCATATTGCCCGACGGATATAAACATTCGCCGGGTAACAAGTTGGCGGGAAGAAAAAACCGTTGGCACGCAAAATTGGACATTGTTACCCGACGATGTGAACTACCCGTCGGGTAACAGTGTCAACAACGACGACCAATCGTCGTCGGGTAATATTAGACGTTGACTCTTTATTGCCTGACGAATCATTTAATATTACCCTGCGAATACGGTTCGTCGGGCAACTGTCTAAAGACTCTAAATACCAGAGTCTGTTTTTTTTCTTCTTCTTCTTCTTCCTCCTCTCTGCTTCTCATTCTTCTCTATGCTCTCTATCTCTCCCTCTCACTCATTCACTCTCTTTATATACCTATTATTATCATCTCATCACCATTTTCATTACCAACAAATCCTTTTTCTCTATCAATCATCAAATATCAAATATTAAGGTATGAAATTTTTATTTTTTTGAAATTTTGATTTTTGAATAGGAATTAATTATGTGTTGTGTTGTAGAAATTTTGTAGTTAATTTGAAGGAATACTTGTGAAAAGGTATGTGTGTTTACCTCTCAAATTAATTTTGTTAAGAATGTTGGATATAATTATGTTAGAAAATTTTGTATTTATTGTGGAAAATGTGTAGAAATTTTTTAGAATTTTTGGAAATTAGAAATTAGAAAATTTGTTAGGAAAATATGAAAATAGAAAATATGTTATGAAATTAGGAAAATAGAAAATATGTTATGAAATTAGGAAAAAAGAAAATATGTTAGGAAATTAGGAAATTTTGTTGTAAAATAGGAAAATTAAAAATATGTAATGAAATGATTGAAATTAGAAAATATATTTGGAAATTAAGAAAAATGTTAGGAAATTAGGGAAATATAAAATATGTTAGGAAAATAAGGAAATAGAAAATATGTTAGGAAATTGGAAAATTAGAAAACATTTTAGGAAAATAGGAAAAAAAATATGTAATGAAATTATTAAAATTCGATATTATGTTTGGAAATTAGAAAATATGTTAGGAAAATAGGGAAATAGAAAATATGTACAGAAATTATAAAATTTAAAACTGTGTTTTATGCATAATTTATATATGTTTGTATTTTTGAATTTGTAGTGATATTTTTTTTAAAACGCTTTATTTAGTTCCGACGGAGTGAAATACATTCATATTTCATAACCATTTATGCGAAATTAATCGAGTTGATTAACTTCATATAATGAAATTCAATGAAAAACCTTAGACCCGTTTGAGAGTCAGTAAATCCGATTGATTGACTCACTCTTGAATTGTCCATATATTCGGACAGTTTGGGGGTGCGCAACTATGTGTTGTGTAGTTGGCGGTCTACATGGTTAGGTTTCGATTGTGGGAAATTCGGTTTGTATCCCCTCAATGTTCTTCGAATGCATACTAGATATTTGTTTATAATATCTACGTCGTGCATTTGGGGAACTGTAGGGAGATGCTGCCGAAATTTCCCTCGATCTGAACTTAGCCTCGTAGGTCGCAAACTACACAGCACAGAACGTACACTCTCGAATGGGATAGGGCCAAATAACCGGAGGCATAAGGAGAAGAGTTGATTTTGATTTTAACTTGTTCTATTTACTGGGCAATGTTAACTGAATTACTTATGTTGACTCTATGTTATGAAAGCAGGCACAATGGACAGAGGGTGGATGCAAATGTTTGATAGATCTTCTTATCAATATTTGGATGGGATCGACAACTTCATTGCCTTTGCACGTAGTCATTGCAGTGATACAAGACGTATCAGGTGTCCGTGCCGTAAATGTAATAATTGCGTTTGGATGTCGTTGAATGAGGTCCAAACTCATCTGGAATGGAATGGGATCGTACACAACTACACTAATTGGATCTATCACGGTGAAGAAATATTTTCTGCATCGACATCTTCGGTTCCCTGGACCAGTAGGGACGAAAGTGGTTTGGATGGGCGATGTGATAATGATCCAGTCGTTGAGTTATTAACCGATGTTTTTCCTCCGGCATCGGATGATATGGAAGATGATGCACCAAGGTTGCAACCGGAAGACTCTGATCTCCATTATGAGAGATTGTTGAAAGAACATCAGCGCGAATTGTACCCCGGTTGTAAATCATTTTCGGTTCTAGGGGCAGTTGTGGAGTTGATGCACATGAAAGTTGAGTATAACCAAACGAACAAGCATTTTGATCACATGTTGGACATTATCATCCGAATGCTCCCTGAAGACAACTGTCTGCCAAAAGATCATGATAGCTCGAAGAAGTTGTTGAAGCGGCTTGGTTTAGGGTATATCAAGATCCATGCATGCAAGAACAACTGTGTTTTGTTTTACGGTGAATTCGAGCAGTTTAACAAATGTTCCGTGTGCAATGAGCCTAGGTTTCAAAAGAACAAGATTCCTAACAAGGTGTTGCGTTATTTTCCACTGAAGCCAAGGTTACAAAGATTCTACATGTCGTCTCACACAGCTCGTGATATGAGTTGGCACAAGGATGAACGCATTGATGATGATGTACTAAGGCATCCAGCGGATGGAGAAGCTTGGAAGGAATTTGATAATATGTATCCCGAGTTTGCTGCAGAGCCAAGAAATGTCAGATTAGGGCTCTCTACTAACGGGTTTAATCCGTTTGGGAGTTTTGCAAAGCCCTATAGCACTTGGCCGGTTGTTATGGTTCCGTATAACTTGCCTCCTTGGAGATGCATGAAGAAAGAATTCACAATCCTCAGTACCTTGATACCGGAGCCCAAATCGCCGAGTAATTCCATCGATGTGTATTTGCGGCCGTTGATTGACGAGCTCGTGGATTTATGGGAAAATGGTGTCCGAACATACGACAAGTGCAGTGGAGAAATGTTCACCTTACGAGCGGCCGTAATGTGGACAATTAATGATTTTCCTGCTTATGGTATGTTATCGGGATGGAGCACCAAGGGCTATCTTGCTTGCCCGACATGTGGATCAGACACAACGTCCTTTTGGCACGCATCTAAGGTATGCTACTTGGGTGCGAGAAGGTTTCTGCCCTGGGATCACCGATGGCGAATGCAATCTGACTCATTTGATGGTAAATCAGAGTTAAGAGGTCGACCAAGGGAGAGGTGCGGTGATGAGATATTATCCAAACTCAACAGTATACATGAGTTCGTGACAAGAGGATCGAAATCAGTTGAACAGGAAAATTGGACGAAAAAAAGCATATTCTTCCGGTTGCCATATTGGTCGAAATTGAAAATCAGACACATCGTCGATCCTATGCACATCGAGAAGAATGTTGCTGAGAGTGTTCTGAGAACGACTTTACCTATTGAAGGAAAGTCAAAGGACACAAAAAAAACTCGTATGGGCATGAAAGAAATGGGGATTCGGCCTAATTTGTGGCCAAAAGTCGTCAATGGAAAATACATCATGGCTCATCCAAGTTATACATTTACACCGGATAATAAGAAAAAATTCCTAAAGTGGTTGCAGGGTGTGAAATTTCCCGACGGGTACGCCGGTAACATATCCCGGAGTGTTAGCACGGACGGTGGGACCATTTCTGGTATGAAGAGCCATGACTATCATGTTTTGCAACAACGACTCATTCTGATTGGTATTCGACCCTTATTGGAGGCTGGTGTTGTTGAGACGATAGTTTATTTGTCTCAATTCTTCCAGATATTATGTGCCAAGTCGTTGGTTAAGGCGAACCTTAAAGCAATTAACGAGGATATTGTGTACATCATGTGTCGGCTTGAGCAAATATATCCACCTACATTCTTTGATGTAATGGTGCACCTACTAATACATCTGCCGGATGAGGCAAAGCTAGCTGGCCCGGTGCATTATCGTTGGATGTACCCAATCGAGAGGTATAACTTATCCCTACTATTTGATAATATTTCCTTACTATCATGTATAATCTGTGAGTCTTAATGTAATTTTCCTTGCAGAATGTTAGGTACGTATAAGCGGTACGTGCGGAACAAGACACGTCCCGAAGGCTCCATAGCCGAGGCGTACATTGCAAAGGAGGCACTCACATTTTGTGCAATGTACCTTCGAAATGTTGAAACTGCCTTCAATAGGGCGTCTCGCAATGACGATGGTGGTCAACGTCCCGAGACCCTATCTGTATTTTCCCAACCCGCACAACCATTCGGCACTGGTCCAATCTCAGAGCCGTTCATCAATACTGATATGGAGGTGGCTCATTGGTTCATTCTCAACAACTGTGATGAAGTCTGGCCCTTCCACGAGCATCACGAGTCATTGATGAAGGCCCAATTTCCTTCTAATTGGGAAGAAATGGACAAACAACTATTTCCACGTTGGTTTTCCCAGCATGTAAGTCAAATATTTTATTCCCAAAGTTCTTAAATTATTTTAAGCTTACCTATTTCGTTTCTTATGTGTATCTTACCAGATGGCACAGCTGAAAGATGTCAACTCGCCAAATTTCAATAAAGAATTAATGCACCTTGTCATTGGCCCATTTCGAGGAGAAACGTACGCTGGTTGTCACGTTAATGGAGTTAAGTTCGTGTGCATAGAACGACGGATGATTTACGTGGCTCGACGAACTGTTTTCGCCGGGCAACTTCTAATTTCTTGTAGTGTTAGGTCATTATGAGTTAAGATTACAAGTAAGAATACTTTCGATGCTCCAAATCACAAGATGATATGACGGTCACTCAAGCAATTACATCAATAATTATATGCAAACAAGGTAGCTAATCTTATAGGCATAAATTAAGGTCATTAAGCACAGTAATCCAACTTATTCAGCATGCATAGCAATCATAATCAAGAGCCAGAAATCCAATCAACAAGCTAACATGGCTAGGGCTTCAAGCAGCCCTAATCCTAACGACTACTCACACATAACTGAAATTGAAACAAATATAATTGAATTCATAAGTAAATTGCAATAATGAAAATAAGGGTACATAAGAGATTGTTGAAGAACATGCACACCAGAGCCACGGCAGAGCCTTCTTCTCCAAGCTCCATGCCTAATAATCTATGTGTAAAATATTATCTCTCAAAATATGGTCTCTATTTCTCCCCAAAACACTGAACAAAGGCTCCATCTTATAGACAAAGGGAAAACCTTGTCCTATAAGGATTGGTAAAACCATTTCCGATAAGGATAGGGAAAGTTATTGTACTTTTAATTAATTACAAAGTCCTTAAAATCTATTAGAACCAATCAGAACACGGCTGGGAGTGTGAATGCAAGCTGGCAAGTGGGAACGCAAGCTGGCCAAACTTGGCTTTTGGACTGTCCTCATAATCAGGATCTGGGACTGCGCTTTTGAAGCACATCATGAGTATAGTAGAAGCGCATCTTCATTCAGGCTTGGCGCAAATATTGTCAGGCTTAGCGCAGAGGGAGAACCTCTGATCCACTGTTGGCGGAACATGGACCCCGGGCTTAGGCGCACATCTGGGCTCGGATGGGAGTTCTTGGGACATGTCCTCGACCTTCCTTGGCGCGACCTTGGCACTTCTAGGACCTGACCTTGATGTCATGAAACACAGGTTTGAGACCCGGAGGGCCTGATATGAGGTACTTGGCCAGTGACCCAAAATAGGCGCACTGACGCACTGGCGCATTCAGGACTCCGTTCCGGACCTGATATTGAAATGAGGACATCTCTTTCATCTGGACTCCGATTTGAGTCATTCTTTTTGCGTTCTTTCCAGATTTTACCTATCTTTCTAACTCTACACAAGTCTCACAAGATTGATCATTTTCTACTATTGATGGCACGAAATCATTCAAAAGACATGTAAGAGAGGCATATAAAGACATCAAAATGATGCATAAATAACGACTGATCATGCATCACAAGTGCACACAAGTTCAAAACACGGCCTAGTTGGACTAATGAAAAATACGGCTGTAGAGCTTGGACAATATGGTATTCGAGTAAACTGTGTGTCACTGTATGCAGTCGCCACGCCGTTGGCGAAGGAGTTCTTTAATCTTGATGATGATGCAGTGAAGGAAGTTTATTCTAACCTTAAGGGTAGGGTTTTGAAGGCAGAAGATGTTGGTGAAGCTGCTCTTTACTTGGGTAGTGATGAGTCAAAGTATGTTAGTGGGCATAATCTTGTGGTAGATGGAGGTTATACTATTGTGAACCCAAGGTTTTGCATGTTTGAACAATCTTAAGAAAAAATGTGTCACCCTATAATGAAAATAATAATAGGAGAAAGAAACAAGAGTAATATTTTTATTTGGAAATCACTATATTAACCACTTAGCAATTGGCCGAGTTTATTGCATGTGAATATGCGTTACAGAAATCATCAACAATGTTATCAATAAGGAATATTTAAATATCGTTCATAAATGGATAATATATAAAATTTTCAGCTTATTTTAAAGAACATATTGACAAATAGTAGGGCGACCCTGCCGCTTAGCTAACAGTCACAATCCTCGAATTGAGAAAAAAAAAATATTAGCAAATTGCTCGTTATATATATATATATATATATATATATATATATATATATATATATATAGGGTAGGATCAAGGGATGAACAAAATCTGGAAGCTCACTATTCCTCATAAGGCAAAATTCTATGCGTGACTGCTTGTCCAAGGGCGTTTGAATGCTAGAAGTAATTGCCTACATCGCCACCGCAACATTGACGATCCTGGTTGCCCTTTGTGTGACCATGTGGATGAAACTGACCAGCGTCTCTTTCTTGAATGCCCATTTGCCCTGCAGGTCTGGAGTGCGTCTAAACCCTGCTCTTCGCCCTACAGGGCAGGAGAATATTGTCTTGTGGTTCTCTACTCTCAGCTGCCAAGACACCCAAAATTATCTGTCTAACTTGAGTGCTGTTATCCTCCTTTGCGACAAAAAGGATCTTTGATCAGAGGAGCCCTTCCCACCACCAAGTAATTTTCTCTGCCAACTCTATTGGCCGTAATTTCCTGGCTGCAAACTAGAGGAAGAGCTGCAATACTGTTAGTCACCACAACTTAATTCGATGGCATCCTCCTCCCCAGAACACTCTCAAGTTAAACTTTGATGGCTCTGTTAGCACGGATTGTCGAGCAGCTTCTGGTTTTGTAGTAAGGGATGAATGCGGCATTCCCCTCCATGCTGGTGCTAGGAATGCTGGATTCACTGATGTCCTTAAAGTGGAGGGGCTTGCTCTTCTCGATGGCCTCTACCAAGCGCGAGACCTTGGTGTTACCAACTTGGAGGTGGAGGGCGACTCTAAAAACTTAATTGATGCCATCCACAATCCTAACATGGCACCTTGGAGTCTATTCACTATCCTCAACAATGTCAACAATCCGCTCAGCTCTTTCCAAACAATTTCCTTTAAACATGTGTTTCGGGAAGCCAACTTTATCCTTGATGCTCTAACCAACTTTGTCGCTGATGCTCTAGTCAACATGGGACACTTTATTGACGCAGTCTCTGAGTGAAGTCGGTCCAATTGTGATATTCCTACTTGGATATTTGACGTTCTCTTTGAAAGTTGTCTTAGAGGCTTTGCCCTCTAGCCTCTTGTTTTGTATTTCATAGCAAAAAAAAAAATGTGAAGAGACGTAATATGGTTGAACTTTGGGTTTCTTTCCTCATTTGGTAAGAAGTTTCCTTGCAAGAGGACCATAGTTTCTATCTCCTCATTCGACAATTATTTCCTCTTCCGCTCTAAGACTAACATGACAAAAATAGAAGAATTTGAATTATAAATACCTTTCAATAATGAAATATAAATAAATATGATACACGTTTATTATTACCATCTTATTGAATTTTGATTGAATAGTTATTGTCCTTTTTTCTTTTTCAATAATTGAACAATTATTATCATGACGAGCACATATGCAATTATGCATGATTAGTGATTAATTAACTTGTTTTGAGATGCGAGTATTATCCATAATGTATATAATTAACTTGTTTCTAATTGTTTCTTGTCTACCCGTGCAGGATGTTCTGGATCTAAATTGCAGGATTAATATCATATAGACTGTTTCATCTATTTTTTTCACTGAATTTCTACTCCATTGTTGATTTTTCCCATCAACGTTCCTTACATCAAAATTTCCTCTAAACACTACTATATATAAATAGCTAATTTTGCTATACGGTTATTACATACATCCTATCTAAATTCTCGTTGAAAATAATGTTACATTTCAAGAAAAAAAAAGGTACTATAATATTAATAATTTAATGCCCGACATGGAATTTTTTAGATATAAATATAAATAAAATATAAGTAAAACAGTGTAGAAAAAAAATGACTAAAATAAAATAATTAAGAAAAGAAATATTGAAATACACGTTTAAAGAACAAATAGTAATGCAACCGTACGTGCCACCAATAGTTAGGCAGCAATCATAATCCTCGAATTGAAAAGTTAAAATATGGTCCCGTTTTATGATCATTTGGTGCATTCAATACACGTGTTTTAATATAAATGGACAAAATATATAATTCAAATTCTCCATTTTTATGGTATAATATCAATAAATATATACTTGTATAATAACATGTAAATTGTACGGCCATGTGGCCGCGAGGCATTACCATGTAATAGTCTCTCAATACAAAAACTAACAAGCAAACACTGCAAACCGAGAGAGTGAGTACGTTTCGCGCTCCAAATATTTCCTGGCTCTTCAATTGAGTGTCCTTGTGCTAGCGGGTTGATGCTGAAAAAAACAAGGCACCAAACTATTATGACCTCTGATGTTCGGCAACAAATTATAGATCTCAATAGGAAAGCTAGGGAAGAAGGGGAAAAAAAGCAGGCTAAGGCCAAAAAGCTTCGGAGGCTTGATGAAGTGAGTGTTTTTAGGACTTGTATTATATTTTTATGTGTATGTGTGCTAATAGTTCCAATTATTAATATGACTGCGTACAGCCTGTGGTTGACAATGGAGTTGATGGAGATAAAGAGAAGGACAAGAACCTTCCCAAAGTATCTAGAGTATGCGGATTCCATTTAGCCTATGATGTTTACCTCTGAAACGAATAGAGCATTTAGTGTTGTCTTTCTGTGACTTTCTGCTTGGTGCAGACAAACAAAGAGGAAGATCACAAAAAAGAGAACAAGAGCAGCAACTGTTGGGGGAGATGACATGTTGTCAAAATGGAAACTTATGGTGCAAGCCAGGGAAAAACGTGAAGGTGAAATTGAAGTTGTAAACCGCAAGCTTACATCAAGAGCTGGCGAAGAATTATGAATGACATTCCAGGTACTTCAATACCAGGTGAAGGGAGATTCGATCAGACAAAGAAAATCAAGTCTTACATCCCAAGCAACCTACCTTTGTCGTGGGAGGAATCTCGCCATCTCGTTCACGGAAGCTAGGAGCACAATCTTAGGATCCCGAGGGCTCTTACGTTGTCGAGTCTGACCACCCCATCAACAAATTGTTTAGAGTATAATTTAAATTAACAAAATTATATAAAATTCAGGATGATGAAAACTACATATTCCAACAAAGCTATCATAGGTTTTCTGGTAGGCTTGATGATCAAATTAAAATTTAAAAAATCAATAAGTTAAAAGAAATATTTTATCTTAATAAAGACATCATTATATAAATTAACAACATAAAATTAAAACAAATAAAAAATCAAAGTTATATATTTGTAGATGAAAATAGACTCAGAGAGACTCTTTACTAACCTAGGTGAGTGCAGGAGGAGAAAAAAATCAGCAATAAAAGTGAACTTGTCATTGATAATGGACGAATCAATTTAAGAAGAAAACGAATAAAAAGAAAAAAGAATGATGAAACTTCAATGATTATTTATATTTAATCATATTTAAAGAAAAATAAAAATAAATAATGAAAGTTGGAATTGAAAAGGATGATGTTCAATCTTTCAAAGCAACGAATGCTCTTTTTTCACGTATAACAAGAGAATTATAATAATTGGCCTTTTTTTTTATTGGGTCCATGACGGTTGCCCTGTAGCCATTCCCCAAGGCCGCCCTGAGTACGCGTCACCCCAAATATGAGTCACATTTTGTAACGTCTTATTGAGTTTCATAATTCAAAAAATCGTTGTCAAGAGGGAACAACGATATATGCATGAATGATGAATCACACATGGGTTGTTTCCTCTATAAAAAAAATAAAAAAACAAAACAAAAATCCCAAATGGGCCGTACATAAGACATGTAACTGCTTTGAAATATATGCTTTATATATACAAGAGTAAATTATATTTTAGTATTTTGTATTTTACACTAAATTTCAGAGGTATTCTGCATTTATGTACACTAAATTCTTTAAAATGTAACAACTTAGCTCTACCGTTAACTACTCCGTTAAAAATTATGTTAAGTGCTGATGTGTCATATTTGAGACCCACAATTTAATTTAAAATAAGTGACATATGTGCCATATGGCAAAAAAATATTTTAAATTATTCTTAAAAAATTAAATTTTTTCTTTTTTCTTTTCTTTTTCTTCTTCTTCTTTCTTCTACTCGATTTCTCCTTCTTCTTTTTTTCTTCTTCTCCTTCTTTCTTCTTCTCGGTTTTTCTTTCTTTTTTTTCTTCTTTTCCTTCTCTCTTCTTCTCTATTTCTCCTTCTTCTTCCTTCTTTCTTGGTTTCTCCTTTTTTCTTCTTCTTCTTTGATTTTTTTCTGGAAAAAGATGAATTTTGCGTCACTAAAGCTAAATACTCTTTTACTGACGAAATTCATGATGAACATCGATGCAAAACCTCTTTTTTGCGACGCTATTCATAAGAGATTTTGTCACTGAAAGTGTATTTAGCTTTACTGACGAAAAATTCACTATTTTTTCAGAAATTCCGGAAAAAAATAAAAGAAGAAGAAAAAAAAGTGAAGAAGAAGGGAAGAAGAATAAGCAGAAAGAAATAGAAAGAAGGAGAGAAGAATAAGGAGAAAGAAGAAGGAGAAACCGAGAAGAAGAAGAAAAAAGAAAAAAAACCGAGAAGAAGAAAGAAGGAGAAGAGAAAAAAAAAAAGGAAAATCGAGCAGGAGAAAGAAGAAAAAGAAAAAGAAAAGAAAAAAGAAAAAATATTTTTTTGCCATGTGGCACATATGTCACTTATTTTAAATTAAATTGTGGATCCCAAACGTGACACATTAGTACTTAACGGAATTTTTAACGGAATAGTTAACGGTATAACTAAATTGTTATGTTTTAAAAAGTTCAGGGTACGTAAATGTAATATTTGAAACGTTATGTATAACTCTGAAACTTGGTTCAAAACATAGGATACTGAAGTGTAATTTACTCTATATTCAACCACAGCAAGCTAATATTAACATTCTCCAAATCTCAGAAGGCTTTAGTGAAGGTCTCCTCTTCTTCGTCCAGCAAGTGATTTTAAAAAAAAAAATTATGACTAGGGGAAGTTTCCAATTGCTGGCTGCTGCTGCAAGAAGGTATCTACTTAATATTATATGCATCTCTTTATGGTTGATATTTGTATTTCGAGTCTCAACTAATGATAATTACTTTCATTGGTAAATGAAAGATTTCAGATTCGATTACTTTTGAACATGTGTTCATTCTCATTTTATGATCATTGCATTTTCTACGCCATGTGCCAACTAATTAAATTCCTTCATTTTTTAGATGATCACTATTAAAAGATCATGTTTGTAAAAAAATCAATTAAATTGGAGATCGTTTAATAATTTATATATATATAAAAAAATAAAGGATTGTACTGTTCTATTCATCATATGATCATGCTACTACTTCACGTGTTAGAATATGATATTGATAACATGAATGGAACATTTTAGAGGCACGTCAAAAAATTGCATCACATGCACACCCCTGGACATTACAATTTCTATCATCCGGTTGTCCTATTATAAAAGTTGGTATTTTTTATTTTATTTTAGACAATGATATTGAATAAGGAGGATTTATGAGTTAACTCGTGAAATAAACCAGTAAGGTATCAAAATCTCTATAAATAAATTGGCAATATCTTCAAGAAATGAATCCGAGAACTATCACTTACAAATTAAAAGAACTATTAACATAGATTAGTATTGATTATCTTAATTGAACTTATCTTAATTTTCTTTGTTTGGTATGTTACTGGAAGTGATTTACTTACACACTTAATAGTCATTTGAAATATCTATATATATATGTATATCATTGTCCTTCTCTTTAAGAGAGAACAGCGGTGTTAAAGAGCAAGACACGCTTACTAATTACAGGAATGCGCCTTAACTCTCTATCACGTGTGATGCACTTTTGTTCATTGGAAGGTCAACTTCAGCAAGTATGAGATCCATATCAGGTCCCTCTGCATTCAATAACCTGTCTAGGAGACTTCACGGACGTAACTGTGAAGCAAAGAAATCCAGAGTCAGACTTGAACACACAAATCATCTTGGAAAGCAAGTACAGTGCTATACAATTAAACCAAGAATTCATTTTGAATACATTCACACCGTCCTCCACACATGTAGCATTGCTCTTCACAAAATTTACTTATTTGAATATGTCCCCCCACCTTTTCTCACTTGACTCGGATTCATTTTATTACTTGAAAAAGTTAAAAATAAACAAGCTTCATGGTTTTGGATTATCGTAAAATATATGGAAATCAATCCGCACAGTGTCTTTGATACGAGCGTCGGTGATCGTGAAGGAGGGCAGGTCTGGCTTCGCCTTGCCCAGACGAAGCGATCGAGGGTGGTCTCGCAGCCTTGGTCCACCGGAATCGTCGTCGACGGCGGCCAGGTTCCTGGGTTTCACGACTGCAATTCTCCCTCTGCGGTGACTTTTGACAGCAACGGTGCCAGGGATGGGGTCGTCTCGATGAGAGGAGATGATTGGGCTTGATGGCGAGGCTGATGGTGGCCTGGATTGGGCACGGTGGTGGTAAGGTCTGTGGTCGTTGTCGCAGGGAGAAGGGAGAAGATGGAGCCTCGTTGTTTGGTTCTGTACGCTAGCATTCTATTCACTCATTGTTTGGTGTAAATTGGCAATTACACCCTTCAACTGAATTCAAAAACGATTAATTGGTGGGACCAAAACACTACACAGCAACACTTAACTTAATAGAAAACGGAAAATGTGACGGAGAGTTCTTGATGTAACGTTTTTAAAAGTATAGGATAGTCAAATGAAACATTTTAAAATAGGGAGATGATTTTCGTATTCCATTTTTTTATTTTCTGCGTTCAACTCCTTTTTTAAAAAGATAAAAAAAAAGAATTAGAAGTGGAGTGCATCAAGTAAAAACTAGAGTGAAAATCAGTTCACTTAAAGTATATGTGTAATCATGTTATCTGGTGTAAATCACAAAGTAGTAAAATGTAATTTTTTAAATATAAAGATAAATAAAATGTAATACAAATATAGAAAGAAAAATGACTAAAATAAAATAATCAAGAAAAAAATATATTGAAATACACGTTTAAAGAGTAAATAGTAAGGCAACCCTGCCACTAATACTTAGGTAGCAGTCATAATCCTCGAATTGAAGAATTGAAAAATTAAAAGGGAATTGACCTTCACACTTTACATTTTACTTTATGCACTCCACTTTGAAGAAAAATTGAAAGAAAAAATGGAGTGTAAAAAGTAAAATATAGAATGTGAAAATCAACTCCTAATTAAAAAAAAAAATGCTCATAGTTTTGGTATAAAACCATTCTTGTCGACGGAGGGTATGAAATACCTTCTTTTAATGGTTTAATTTTTATTTTTTATTCCACATCAAACTCCATACAAATATTCCATATTTATGATTATGAAAGTCAAATATGAAATCTTTTATTTATAATAAGGATAGAAATACTGTTAGATTGTAACCTTTTTTCTTTTTTAGTAACTGCTTATTTTTTTTGGAAGAGGGCAATATGTCTCTATCCTTATTGGGCAATTATTTTCCCAATAAAAAATTACAAGCAGTGTTCATACCTAATTTAGTCAACCTGACAAAGGCCGATCAGTCCCGCCAAAACCATATTTGGTCATCTGCTCAACAAGAATACAACAATACAAATCCACAACACAAGGTGCATCCCACCAACCCAACCTTGGACAAAGACACCAAAAACCACTAGGCTGACCAGATCTGGTCGGCCTATTCGTCCCTCGGTCGACCGAGTCAACACAACCATGGGACTCGGAACCACCATGACATTCAATGCCACTATAAATACAAGGGTACCTCCCCTAAAAAAAGATAATGACAATTTTGCCCTTACACTACCTAAATTACTACAGTACCCTCTACACTTAACTAACTTAAGCATCAGAGACTGTTAGGCCAGCACCACACCGGTGCTCCTTTGCTCTTACCTTCTCCATGCAGGTCTTCCTACCCCAGAGGAGAGTGAGTCAAGCGAGCTCAATGAGGCAACTCTAAGTTGGTCCATTTTTTGCATTAACAGTTTGGCGCCGTCTGTGGGAAGTCTAAAATAACCTCCCACGAACTCACTTACCACCTAGGTTGTCCCAACACCCTCCGGGCATCATGTTGGACGATCAAGATGAAGGAGAACTAAACAACACTCATTTCCTAGTAAGGAGCTCAAGGGATAACATCCTCGATGTGCTGAGACAGACGTTGGACGACCTCCAACGAGAAGTGGTAGAGCTCATGGCTCACAATGCCAAGATAGACGCTAAGAATCAGGTCATGTCTAAGCAATACGAGAGCACACTCGCCCTTGTAAGGATGTCCCAGCGCAATCAAGGGCGAGACAAGGGGCCAGCTGACCAAGTCCTGGCCGACCAGATTGTGACCGACCACACCCCGGTCAATCAGCCTGTCATCGAGCGAATTTCCTCGGACATGCATAATGTAACGACCCATACTAGAAATTTAATTATTTTGAGAATATGATGATTTTACCCTTGGTCGGTAAAGGGCATGGAAATCAAGTTTTATTTCGAAACTTATTAGGCGGTGTTTCGGGTACCGTTGCGTAGGTCTCGAACTCACGAGTTTGTAAATAGGCGGCACGGAGAAAACGGAGTTCGTGTACGAAAGTTATGGGTCTATATGTGCAAGGGAATTTTGGTAATTTTGGTTTGGGAGAAGATAGTTTAACCCCAATTATATTACATCTTCATTTTACATCTTCAGGGGAATTCATCTTCATCTGATGATCACTCATCTCTCTCAAAAACACAAACACATCGAAACCGTGAGAAAACACCCAAAACCCACAAAGTCAACTTTTGTTTCAAGGCCTTAACTTCCATTGTTGATCCACTAATCTTATTCTACTCCTTCCCACGATCACAACCGTACCAACCATCGAAGGAGAGGACAACGGGGGAAGCGGAACTGAGAATAGGAAGTTTCGGATCTTCCGATCGATTTTTCGGCTTACATAGGTATGTGTTTGATGTTTTGAGGTGATATTTGGATTCCTGGGTTTGAGTAGATAGAATTAGACATAAAATTTGTGGAAAATGGTTGAGTTTTGAGGAAGTTATAAAAACTTGAAGTTTCGGCCGGAAATGGGGGATTCCGGCGAAACCAAACGGCGGCGACGGCAGCTGCCAGTCATCTTCTCAGGCTAGACTTCGGCGATAGCGCTGGCAGCCGATCGTCTTCTCCGGCGACCGGTCAAGTTGGGTCAGACCGGGTTGGGTCGAGTGAATCGGTCGGGTCGAGTGAACCGATCGAGTTGAGTCGAGTTGGATCGGGTCAGGTTGAGCCGGGCTGGGTTGGACCGGTTCAGGCGCGTGAACACTGTAGCAGGCGCTTGACCGGCGCGTGAGGGCGCGTGAACGTGTGTTTTGACCTTCCGATGGCGCGTGGCGGCGCGTGGGACTGTTCCCGATGTCACGGCAGAGCGTGACTAGGGTTTTGGGACGTTTCGGATCAGATTTTGTTGGTTTCGAGGCCATAGGAGTTCGTTTAGGGCTCGATTGGGCAATCCCAACGGTAATGGTTGACCGTGGAGTGGGTTTTGAGCTCGGAAAGTCAAGGTAGTTGGGTCATTATTGTGCATGTGTTCCTTGGGCTAGAGTGTCCATGAATTTTGGGTTGGATGATATTTGTGAGCGGACTTTTAGTTTATAAATTGTAATGCATGCATAAATATCTTTGATTTAAATACTATTGTGTATGGTTGTAATGATTTCCTGGAATTTATAAATGACTACTGGACATTTGTTTTTTTTCCAATATTTCAGTGAAAGTGTGTTGTGAGAAATGGCATGGTTGTTGGATTCGGTTTTGATATTGTTTTGACGGGGAAATTATTAGAGTCTATGATTTTGAGCTGAAATCGTATTTGTGATTATAAAATACTTGATTTTTGGATCCAATAGTATTTTGAGGTGGCCCAGGAGCCGGGGTTAGGATCCGCTGAGACGGAGAACCCGGTGAACCTCCAATATAAACAATACAGTTTTGAGGGGGCCCAGGAGATGGGGTTAGGATCCGCTGAGATGGAGAACCCGGTGAACCTCCAATATAAAAAATACGGTTTTGAGGGGGCCCAGGAGCCGGGGTTAGGATCCGCTGAGACGGAGAACCCGGTGAACCTCCAAGATAAACATATTTGAGGTGGACCAGAATATGGGACTAGGATCCGCTGTTGGCGGTGAACCCGGTGAACCTTCAATATAATTGGTTACTGTTTCTTCGACTAGCATCGAGAGTTTTACTCCGTTGGTTCGTTGAGTGCTCCGACTTTGGCATCGAGGAGTTTTGGCTCCGCCGGGTCGCGAGGCTGTCTATGCATAGTACATAGAGTTGTGATACAGGACTAACACACCCCAAGGGATACCCTGGTGGCTAGGGATATGCCAGTCGAGGGATATGCCGACTGATGTGATATGATAGTCGAGGATATTTCCGGCTCTAATATGGTTTGACAATGATTGTCATGTGATTAATTAGCCAATGGAAATACTTCGTCATCCGGGTCTGTGGGTTGGTGTGGGCGGTGACCCAGAGTGACGAATTATTATTGGTTCACAAGTATCTGACTAGTCAGTTGTCTTGTGGTATTCCAGTAGAGATGTCAGCAGTGTCTGACCTACTGACATTTGGTATCAGATGGTATTCCTATTTGGACCACCACTCTTCCGAGGTCTTGGCTTTGACCTGTATACTATCTTGCGTCTGACATGTAGGAGTGGTCAGTAAGTACAGAGGTTCCGTCGGGAACCCTGTAAGGTTTACTAAAAATTATTTAAGGATAAAGGGTATTTCTGGTATTTAAATTTTGAGGTAAAAGAGCTGTCAGACGGGATAAGGGTTCTTTCCGGGTTTCGAGGGAAAATTCGGGAAGGGTCCTTACACATAAGAAACAACAATCTAGGGCAAACCCCACCTCAACCGAAGGGCGACTGCTCATCCAACCACCCAGTGATGCTGGTCCCTCTCAACCAAGGATCTACCGGGACGCCCGCCAACTATTACAAGATCTCCAAGTAGAGTTAAAGCCCCTCCGCCTAACTTACTTTACATCAGACCCTAGAGCTGTGGGACAACCTCCCTTGCCGAGCTTAACTACAGCAGGCCGACAGATGACGGGACATGCTTCCGGCATATCCAATGGCTAAGAAGAACAAAGGATGAGAGGTCCTGAACCACAACAAAGGGCAAACACCTGAGAAATGCAAGATGAGACTGGCTCAACTGCTGGGAGCTACTCCCATGGCCGTAGGAGAAACAGAAATCGCCGAGAGAGAAGCAATGGTCAAGAGGAACACCAACCAAATCCACCTCCACCTCAACAAGACAATGCCTTGGTGGAGAGTCTCTTACGCCGAGTACTCAATCTTGAGGCGAAAAGGACAAGGGTAAAGCACCAGCTTGGGGGAAGACTAGCAATGGTCCTTTCACCAACCGAATCCTTCGATCAAGGAATAGATCAGAGGTCAAGCCTCTGAAAATAGCTCTCTACACGGGAAAAGGTGACCCCGTCACCCACTTGAACAATTATGTCTCTGCCCTTGCATACAAGAACGTGGCGGAAGAGGTCTAATGCCTTATCTTCAGCTCTACTCCTATCGACACATCTCTTAATTGGTTCTATCGCCTGGCTCCCAACACCATCGACTCCTTCGATGAATTACAGACAACCTTCCTCAACTAGTTCATGATTAAGACGGATAGGTTGGTCTCCATGGAAGATCTTTTCTCCCTCAGGCAGGAAGAAGATGAAGCACTTCAAAAATATGCCGCCAGGTTTAGCCTCGAATACTCTCGCTTCCGAGACACGGATGACAATGCTGCATTCAACGCTTTCCGAAATGGTCTCAGGGAATCAACCTTCAAGTATGCAGCCCATACTGAAGATTGGAATGACTACAATGAGATCATGTGAAGGGAAGCAATCCACGCCAAAGCGGAATTCTTCCACATTCCTCTCAAGGAGACCAGAGCACCGTCGTACCCAACTCTCCCAGGCAACAATAGCAGCCACGATAAGACCAACCACAACTCGGGAGGCTACAATCATGGCTTCAACCAATCTCATCAAGGAAAGTGGAAACTCACCTATGACGGACATCATCATGACGAGAAGGGTCGATCAAACTGCGAAAACAGAGGATTCAAGCGAGGTGACAACCACCACCAAGGGGGATGAGGCTTGGTAGGAGACAACTCTGGGCCAAAACCTCGCTTCGAAACATACACAGCATTGAACACCTCTTTGGATCATGTGTTGCTAAATGTGGAAAGTATGATCCCTAAGGCCAAGCCATGGAACCCCAACTATCGCCCCATCCACAACAAATAAGCTTTCTGCCAATACCACAAGTACAATGGCCACACCATTGAAGAGTGCATTGCATTCAAGGACATTGTCGAGCAGCTAGTTCGCGAAGGCAGACTCAATCAGTTTCTACAACACCCTCCCTTGCCCATGGCACAGCAGCAGATCAACACCATCAGTGGAGGACCAACCCTATCCTCCCCGGCCAATTACTTCCAACCGAGCGAAGAAGAACTTCCTTCGAGCTGCCCAAGCCAACCACTAGGTATTCAGCATCGACTCTGGTCGAGTAGCCAAGGTGGCCAAGAATGGATGGGAACCCATCACATTCTCAGAAGAAGAGGAAAAGGGCATCGTGTTCCCGCACGACGGCCCATTCATCATGAGGGCCCAAATTTCCAACTACGACGTAAGAAGAATACTCATTGACACCGGGAGCTCGGTCAATATACTCTTTTGGGATGCTTTCAAACAAATTGGCATAGATGAGAAGGAGCTGGATCGAAAAGTGACGCCACCATAAGTAGTTTGGAAGTGTTATGAAGGCTAAAATTTTGTGGGGGTTGCAATGTGATAGCAGTATGTTGGTTCAAGGTTGCTTAGTTGTAGCTTGTGAATGGTGGTGTGGCTTATTGGAAGTACTAGGTTGAGAAGTAAATGACTGGTGTATGTGGAATATTTTGATTTATGAATCAGCTTCTTTATTTTGGTCGAATGGAGTTAGATGGGGGACTATTCAAGCTTTCTGTTTCTTAGAATTTGGCAGCAATTTATTTTGCTTTACAAGAATGGAAATTTATATCTACTAGTTCTAGTTGCATAAGATTTATGGGTGAAAGTTGTTTCTCCACTGCGAGATATATGATTCAGTCCCTTGTGCACTATTTGAGCTTGGTCGTTGGGCAGATCTGAGCAGCATTTGCTTCTTCAAATCATCGAAACTCGTATAATTTAACATTGCTTCTTGCAATAAGGGTATTCAGGATTTGAATGATCTTGCTCTTTGAGCTTGTTTATGGATTAGGTAAATGATGTTACAGTGAATTAATCCCATATTTTGGGTTCATATGTGCTTAAATATATTTCCTGTCTTCTATTATTTTTTTTCAATTGGAATTTGCAAATCTATTTAATGGACCTAACGCTTCCTGGGTTTTTGCAGATTGGACCATTTCGGCCTTTCGATTCATTGCTTGTAGGCTGCCATCAAATATTTTGCCGATAAGATTCTTGCTTTTTCTGCTTCATATTTGTTATTTGATCAAATGCAAATGTCAATTGTTTTTCTTTTTCATGTTTTTAATATTCAGATTGTATTGGGTTGGCAGATTGAAGATTGTTAAGGTTTTAGTGTCAATTATCCCCTCTAGCCATGCTTTTAATCTTTGAATTTGAAAAGAATAAGGTAAATTTCTTTTCGACTTTTGATATATACAATTGTAATACATATTGTTTTTTTTTTATGGGTAATTTTATCTTTTGCCAACTTAATCTTTGAAGAGGAAGGGACTCTTTCTTGCTTAAGGTAACTTTCTATTTTTATAGCATAAGTTTTCTTATCGAATAAACTTTTTGAGAATATCTTGTTTATAAGATACATTAAGGAAGATCATGATGTCATTTCACTGTTTTTCATGTTTGCAAGAAACTCAAATAAAAAATATATATATGATAAAAATATCTATCTAGGAGAGAAATAGAGGATATGAAGAAGATGAAGAAGGGCAAACGCGTGATAGTTTCTATATTTTCCTTTTTGTAGTTGTAAGAAAGAATTAGCCAACAACAATGTTCATGTTTGTCTGGTTTAATATGGTTTTGGTGATGAAATTGACAGTTGGATGGATTATAATTAATAGTGTTTTTAATTTGTGTAGTAAATTATTTATTTGAAATCCTCAATTCAAATCCTTACAAATAATATTTTGCCAAACAATGGATTTCAAATGAAGAGATATTAAATCCTCACACAAAGAATCAGTTTGTCAAACAATGGGATTTGAAATGAAGGGATTTGAAATAAAGGGATTTGAAATGAAATGATTACAAATTAAGGGATTTCAAATCCAAATCCATGTTCCCAAATGAATTTAAAATAACTTTCAATAATGAAATGTAAATATCAAATTGAATAATTGTTTTTTTTTTTTGCGGGAACAAATTGAATAATTGTTTGTATCGACCAGTTGAGGATAAAAAAATACTTACATTCCATCCTTGGTGGTACTTCCTCGTATCACCCTTTAGATTTATCGAACAATTTGTATAATAATTTTATAATCGGAATTGTTCAACTCCTAAATCATCATTTCAAAATAATTTATACAAAAAATCAATTAAATTGGAGAACATTTACCTATTCATATGTGTAAACTAAATGGACGGTTCACAATGAGGATCTTCATTGTTACCAATACCATCATAAGCATAGCTCGGATTTGAATTGAGGGGGGGGGGGTCTTTCACAAAATACTTAAAAGAAAAAAAATTAAATTTTGATGTAATTTAATTCATAATAGTATTCAAATAATTTTATTTTGCCAACATAGTATTCAAATGGTTCAAATTAACATAATAATAAAAAACTAAATAAAGATTCAAAAAGTCATATCATATTTTTAATGATTCATTACATAAAGATATATTGACTAATAGAAATTCAAATAGGAAATGTAATAAAAATAAGAAATTATAAACAAAAAGTGTGCAATAATTAATAAATTTATTTATTTAATAAAAATAAAAATAAAAATGCAAAGAAAATAGAAATATTTTCTTAAAATAGAATTTATTTAATATTTATTTAAATAAAATATCTTATAATATTATATATAAATATAATAAATTATACATATATGTGAGAAGGGCCAGGACCCCTGGAACCACCCTCCCTCCGCCTCTTAATACCATTAATTTATTTTATACATATGAATGGCTAAAGGATCTTTAAAATTGTTGATTTTTTCCTGAAATAATCTTGAAATGATTATTTAGGAGTTGAAAAATTCAAATTATAATATATGTATAAGGATTATTCTATATGTCGAAAGGGTGATACGAATCTATACTATCGAAATGGGATATAAGTATTGTCCATAAAAAGTAATGTTACTAAATCAGTTATCATCTATCAAAATGACAAGTAGATCGACCCTGCAAACACAGAGAGTTAATTAGTGGGTGTGGTAAAAATGAACCACATTTATCATTATCATCTTACGGAATTTTGATTGAACAATAATTGTCCTCTTTTGTTTTTTTGTCCTTTTTAGTAGTTGTCTATGCATGATTAGTGATTATCACATGGGTCGTACTGATGGTCTATATATATATATATATATATATATAGTGATTATCACATGGGTCGTACTGATTGTCTAATATATATATATATATATATATATATGTAACAACGACAACCTAAATATTAATACTCTAAAAATCTCAGGACTTTTTGGCCGGTGCCGAAGCTCCTCCTCCTCCTCCTTTCTGACTATGGGAAGCTTCTCATTGCTCTCTGCTGCTGCAAGAAGGTAACTACTTATTCGATCATATGCATATTCTGAAATCGTTCATTTTCTATCATCAATAACCATCATTTTTTTTCCTCCTTAAGCTAAGCAATTAAATTTTTGTTTTATCAAAATGAAATTTTCGATTATATCTAACAAATAACAATATAATTTAAATATTACCACCAACAAAACAAAAAAAATAAGCCAAATCTAGCCCACAAAACTCAAAATAACCATAATTCTAAAACAACCCAAAATCCTACATGAAGCAGTACCACCGTCAAACCCATCACTTCAAGTCTGGAAGAATCTATAATAGGAAAGGATGAAGTAAAAATTTTTGGTTAATTTGTTTGTTGAAAATAATTAAAAACTAACAATGGGAGTAATATATATTGTGCATCAATATTATCGCAGGCTTGAAGGTAAAGTGGCACTAATCACCGGCGGAGCAAGTGGCATAGGGGAGTCCACAGCAAGACTCTTCTCCAAACATGGAGCTAAAGTTGTGATTGCAGATGTGCAAGACCACTTGGGTGAATCTGTTTGCAGAGAATTAAATTCTTCATCCACTTCCTTCGTCCACTGCGATGTAACGAAAGAAGAAGACATCGAAAATGCCATCAAAACAGCCACAAGAAAGTATGGAAGGCTAGACATCATGTTCAACAATGCAGGCATACTTGACATGGCCAAACCCAACATCCTTGAGAATGGCAAAGACGAATTTGAGAGAGTGATTAGGGTAAACCTAGTTGGTGTGTTCTTAGGGACTAAACACGCGGCACGTGTGATGATCCCCGCGGGCCAAGGGAGCATAATCAACACTGCTAGCGTATGTTCCACCATAGGAGGGTGTGCATCACATGCGTACACAAGTTCTAAGCACGGCGTAGTTGGGCTAATGAAAAATACGGCTGTGGAGCTTGGACAATATGGTATTCGGGTAAACTGTGTGTCACCGTATTTAGTGTCCACGCCGATGGTGAGGAAATACTTTGATCTTGGTGATGATGAAGTCGTGGAAGTTTATTCTTGCCTAAAAGGTAGGGTTCTTAAGCCAGAAGATATTGCTGAAGCTGCTCTTTACTTGGGCAGTGATGAGTCAATGTATGTTAGTGGGCATAATCTTGTGGTAGATGGAGGTTTCACTACGGTGAACCCAGGGTTTTGCATGTTTGAACAATCTTCAGGAAAAAAAAATGTTGCAAACAATAATAATGTGACGAAGAAATAAGGATGATATATGTTTGTTTGGTTACCATTTATTAACTAAATGGGATCATTTAACGTCACTGCAATGCTATGCTATGTAATTCTTAAAAAAATTATCTAAATAAATTGTGAAAATCTGAGAAAATATATGAACTAAATTATAATTTTGTATTGAATGAATAAATATTACGCTCATGCTCTTATACTCTTATGGGATGAAACCAGTGAAAAGCCCAAAAAGGGAAAAAGGGCCTTCATAATCATACTCTTAGGCCTCAACTTTATTTGTAAAAAATAACCAACAAGGGCATCATATTGCCAATACCAGCACAAGGATTAGGGGCCTAGCTAAATCTTAAAATTGTTCATATTTGAACTTTATGTTTTCTAATGGACATTAGTAAGGAGGGGTGGCTAGCTATTTACAAGAACCGAAATCGAGACCTCCTTCTACACAATAAAGAAAAAACATATATTTGAACCATATTAGTGACAGAAGTATCACATTTGAAGAAAAGTATTATTACATTTCTTATACAACATAGGATACAATTTGTATCTCACCCAGTGTTACCTCCTTGTACGACCATTTCGATTTATCGAATTTCCTTTATATATATATCATAATTGGAACCGTTCATTCTCTAAATTATCATTTCAAAATCATCTGCTAAAAACATTAACAAGTTTAGAGATCGTTTAGTCATTCATATGTATCAAACACATCAACGATATTGCTAACAATTAAGATCCTTACACTGAACTATCAATTAGGTTGATACATATAAATGACTAAAAGATCTCCAATTTGGTTGAATTTTTCGAATAAATAGTCTTGAAATGATGATTTAGGAGTTAAACGATTCCGATTATGATATATATATATATATATATATATATATAAAGATAAATCGATAAATTGAAATAACACTGTTATTTGAACGCACTTACTTGACCACATGATTTGACACATTTGATGTGGCAATTGATGTGACATTATGTTTACCACAAAAAATAAGTACATAAAAACAACATCTATAAAAGGTCATTTAATATTTAATGAAATAACATCTCTCATTGATTGACACATTTGATGGTTCAATTAATGTGATTAATTAAGTGTGTTCAAATATTATTTCTCAAATTGAAATGGTAGTACGAGAAGGAACCCCTAGGGGTGGAATATAAGTATTATCGTACAAAATAAAAAGGCTTATTACTTAAAATGCACACAGAGCAAAACACAACATCTCACTTTGCACATAGAACATGATTTTGTCTCACTTTGCACCCAGATTAGGGATAACGTCAATTCTAATGCATCAATTGACATGACCCCTCCCGAATTTCACCTCGAAACTCATGAAAGGGCTGCTTCCGTCTGACAACCTTTGACAACAGAAGTTAATACCTGAAATACCCTTATTGCCTCGGAAACATCGAATGAAAAATTTACCGAGAACCCAATAGAACCTCCCCTGTACTTGATTGACCTTCACCCACCTATCAGACGAATGATAGACCGGTAGTTCACACAAACTACCCAAGAGGACTTCCTCCGGAAACAAAACAAAATAACTGACGTGCCACCCTCGTGTGAACCATCAACAACTTGTCAATCCGGGTCACCGCCCACACCACCCATTGACCCTGAGGACGAAAGTACTCTCGCCAGATATCTCAGGCACTAGAAAGTTCTCTGACAGTAATCATCATACATATATACTGGAAAGTTCTCCGACTAGCGTATCGTCGATTCGGTTATCACACCATAGCTATTCCCTGAATATGATAATCTGGTCAGGCTTCAATTTCCCTGAACCATTATAGAAGTCCATACATGCCTCAATGATTTGATGCAATTCCATGTTCAAGACTTGGTTGAATTGAGACTCACTAACTTTACCCCGCGTCATAAGCCTAATATCCCCGCTCATCCCGAGCCTTAACTCATGATAATCTCCCTCCCGACATAGCTCTTGGCTATAATACGTCTCCTCAACCCATAAAGCATACACTATCAGCTGGCACCATCATCGGCATTTAATAACAAGCCAGCATGTGCCACGACTATCCCGAGACATGGCTCGATATCTGGGTTGTCCAACATGGAGACAAGCCCTCCTAACCACCGCCGATATTACCTCTAAAGTAGTGGCAAGAGTCCGAGAGGTCTAACCCGGGGACCCACTCCCCGTCCACCCGATATTACCTCTAAAGGTGT
The DNA here is from genome assembly GCA_037349345.1 of Oemleria cerasiformis. Classification (NCBI taxonomy): domain Eukaryota; kingdom Viridiplantae; phylum Streptophyta; class Magnoliopsida; order Rosales; family Rosaceae; genus Oemleria; species Oemleria cerasiformis. The sequence goes on along the minus strand of JAZGTL010000009.1, from coordinate 10,821,433 downwards.
GCGGATCCCTATACTACGCATAGACAGCCTCAACGATGTGGCGGAGAAATACCCTGTAACGCTAGCATCGGAGAAATCCCTCCATATATTCGAGTATCTCAAAATATGTGGATCCCTGTACTACGCATAGACATCCTCAACGATGTGGCGGAGAAATACCCTGCAACACCAACATCGGAGAAACCTCAACAATCTAGCGGAAAAATACCCTGCAATGCCAGCATCGGAGAAACCTCAACGATCTAGAGGAGAAATACCCTGCAACGCCAACATCGGAGAAACCTCAACAATCTGGCGGAGAAATACCCTACAACGCCATCATCGGAGAAACCTTAACGAACACGTGATGGAAAATATCCCCTCATCACATGCCGAAGAAATCAAATGATACACGGAGATGATATACCTAGCCAGAACTATCAATCCAAACCCACTCATAGTACATCCAAAATACCCGTCATGGAAGCCCTAGTCCCGAGGAACCCTTTGACATACCAATAACCAAGCTCCCTTGACCCTACACGCCCACCCACCCCCCCCCCCCCCCCCCCCCCCCCCCCCCCAAGCCAAAACCCGTCCTGTCGTCATCCATTACAACTGGGATTACTCAAACGGAGCTCTAAACGGACTCCAATGGCCTCAAAATGGCCAAAAACTGATCTGAAATGCTCTGAAACCCTAGACACGTGTCGTCGTGGGCTGGAAAATGGCCCCACGCGCCGGTAAAAGACCGGACCACGCGCCATGCGCCTCCACGCTCCGCCACACGCGTATGTACTATCAAGGCGGAATATTTCGTCGCTCTGACAGAATATTCTGGTGAACCTGACGAAATATCCTGACGAAAACGGAATATTATGTCTAACCTAACGGCGTTAGGGTTCCGTTATAACGATGTTACCCTTTGACGGAATATGCTAACGCTGTCAGCATCCGTCAAACCCTAACGGCGTCAGTTGACCTAACAGTTGAATAACTTATGACTGGACCACTGACTGTGCTGCTGACCAGGCTGCCACGTGGCTCCACGGGGCTGTCAGGTGGCACCATGTGTCAACTGAGTCAGCTGCTGACTAGACTGCCACATAAACTTCTACATCGAACTAGCTCGCCGGGGAAGACGACCTAACCACCGCGGTCGTCGCCGCTATAGTGGCCGGATTCTGGAAAATCTCTCCGAAAATGGCGATTTTCGATGAGCTTCGAACTCGTCTATTTCTTCATCATTTTCCACGATCTAAGTGCCTAGAATAATCTATTCCATGCTAGGAACTCGAATTCGAGCTTAAAGTTCATAAAACTTACCTTAATCGATCGGAAAACCATTAGAAAGATTCAGCCCAAACCTCCTCTTCGAGTCGCCGTTTCTGGTGATGCCCAGGTCTCGAAATCACCATTATCTAGCTCGTGGGATCGTGGGGAATCGATTTTCGGCCTTAACTTGGCTCAATCCAGCCTCCCACGGACTCACCCCTTTTGGGATTTTTTGTGTGCTTTCCACGGGAAAGTGAGAGAGAGTTCGTGAGGGAGAGAGAGACTGAGTGAGGAGAGAGAAGAAGATTGTGGAAAAATCTAGAAAATGGGGCTTATGAAATTGTCCACCTACCCAAATTACCAAAATACCACTGGACTTTTAGACCCGTATCTCTCACATATGGACTCGATTTTCCGCGTGCCGCCTGTCTACGAACTCATGAGTTGGCAACTTACGCGTTAGTCCACAAAAAACCTCCAAAAGTGTTTCCAAATGCAACGTAACCTCCAGGCCCTTAATAACTCAAGGGTAAAATTGTCATTCTCGAATTATTTTCCAAAATTCTATTTCTTTTTAGAAACGGGTCGTTACATCAATTCAATAACATCATTACAAACGTCGTTATGATGCTTATGTGGCACCCATGTGGCAACAAGAGAATGCATATTTGAGTCTGGGAGTTGAATCGATATATGATCTAGTCGAGGGAGTTAGGTGGGAATTAGCTGGGTTGGAAGAAGCTTAGGCTCTTGGGTGGGAATTAAGTATTTTTTAATACTAATTATAATTACTTTTAATTAATTAATAGCATAGTGATAAAATGACTCAAATACCCCGCCTCTTGCTGCCACATAGGTGCCACATAAGCATCCTAACGACATTTGTAACACTGTTATTGAATTGGTGCAATGGAATTGACGTTGTTCCTGTTCTAAATGCAAAGTGAGACGAAATCTTGTTCAAGGTGCAAAGTGAGACATTATGTCTTATTTTTGGTATATTTTAAGTAATAAGTCAAATAATAATATTAAAAGAATTAATATATTTTTTCAATTTTCTCATAGTAATAATAAATCAAATTTAATAGTAGCAACAAATCAAATCAAATTTAATTAGATGAAAAATGAATCAAAATCACGTTTGGGGATTGCTCAAGAGTCAGCAATAAAATATAAATTGAGGAAAATAAATTGACAAAATCTCACCAAAACAAAAAATTCGACAAAAGAAAACGACTCCAAAAAGTAAACAAAATGAGATAAATATTTTTTTTAGTGGAAGTAAAAACAATTAAAAATCATACAGAGAGCAGAGACATTTTCTGAATTCCGGTAGCTATAACATCTTGGAGTCTCTTGGTAACGATCATGAACTTTGGGTTTTGTTGCCCCCGCTCATCTGTAAGTCTTCGCTTTCATTTTCCATTCGCTATTATCGGTTGACTTTCAATTTGTTGATTCTGTTTGTTTCCCGGGAAAATTAAAATGCTAGGAAGAGAAACCCTGTTAGTGTTTCCGTCATACCTCAGCCTGATAAAAGCTTTTGTATTTGGATTGGATTTGTTAAGACAGAGCGCAATTGAACTGCTTCGCAATTATTTGAACCCAATTTAATTGTTTGGATTCATTGACGTAGAATTTCAAAATTATGGCCTTTTTATTGAAATCGGATTTGTTTGATTGAACTTTATTGTTGACTTACGAGTTTTTATTAGTTTCCTATTCATTTGTGCTGGGAATCTGTAGGACATGTAAAGGTCAAATATCCCTCATATTGTAGACTTTGAATCACATGAAGGCATAATAATTTCCTGTAAAAATTGCTTCATCTGTTTCAAAAGGAAATTGTTTCTGAGAAAATTTCCCTTGTCAGAAAAATTGGATGTTTGTTTTAAAACAGAAAGATTTTCCATTGGCAGAAACTGGTTCCTGGAGAAAAAGTTTGAGACTTTGAGTCGGTAAGTTTTGAAATTTGCAAATGCAGTAAGTTATCTACAATGAAAGACCACAAATGTCACTACTTGATAGTCAGTTGAAGCATTATTCTATCAAAGGGAAGAAACATTCTCTTGAAAGAATTTTCCTAAAGTCCTTACAGCCTTTAATTCTATTAAAGGGGATTCACTAGAAATTTTTCCTCAAACTTCTAGTTACGAGTATGAGAATGGGACCTAAGATTGATTTTCTCTAACTTTTGGTTGCTTTAATCATTTACGCTGACTAATGGAAGATTCTTGTTTGGAAAGAGGGTATCGTGAATGACTAGCCTTATTTGTGATAGTTGTTTTGCTTGGCTTGAATTTTTGAACAGGTTTATTAGGACCGTGAAGGATGTCAAGACCCATGTTACTTGTTTTTCTGCTTCTTATTCTCATAATCACTTCCCAGTTTGAGTGGAAGCAACAACTTGTGCCTGACCCTGACACAGTTCCAAACATCAGCCAAAAGCAGAATCAGATCTCAAATAGGGAAGAAGCTGTAAAAGAGAGGGTAAGAAGTTTCTTCCTAATTCCATTATTTTCTTCGTCTTTATTTTTAAGCAGTATTTTAGTATGTATCCTTTACTTTGAACTTCCCCTCTTCTTTGATTCTGAAATGACGAATAGGGGGAATGCCGATTGATATTATTGAAACTGTGATCATATGCTTCTCGGCTACAACTACAAGCTTGTGATTTTGTTTTTTATCCCATTTCATTTTTCACAAGGTTTAGAACACATATGGAAGTTGCAACCCATACCCAGCGCCTTGCCCCAACCAAAATGACTTTGTGTTCTCTTTTCACTTTCTCTATTACAAAATGTGAGATCTAATATTTGCTGTCACCTAACCACCGAATTTGTTTTTATGTTCCCCTTTATTCGTTTTTCGATTGATGAAGCCGGGAAACTTACTTTCTCTAGCATTAACATTCAAACAAGCATGAACTGTTCTCCTTTCAAACACGAAATTTATGTAGGCTATTTTACATGTATAAGATTGCTTGTGTAAAATTGCAATACAATAGATATTTTCAAGAAAGAAGCATTCGTACTCTTCTGAGCTTAAGTGATAATTACAAGATGTCTACACTTTTGCTATTAGGAGATTCCTGTCTAGTCCTCAAGTCTATATGTAATGTTAGCATGCGAAAGGTTGAAAGGATTGAAACTTCAGATGAGTATTTACTTTCAATTTTTTGACTAACGTTTACTAAAAAATCTTGGGGTTGGATGTTCTAATTCTATCAGGATAGGGAAGCAAGCTATGCATAGTGCTTTAAGGCTATGTTTGGATGAACTTCAAAGTACCAAGAGATTTAGGCTATATTACTAAGAAATGTGCTAAGGAACAATTAGATGGAGGAATTGAAAATGCACTACATGTGTATAAGAAAACCACTAAACAAAGGATTTCCAAGCAACACTTATCAACTTGCTACTTACAAATCCTCTTAGTGCATTGCATCTATATTTTTTTGCATTCCCTCCTTCTGATGTTTTATGGTACATTTTAAACTAATTTAGCCTAAATACCTTGATACTTTGAAGTTCCTCATCTCGAACATAGCCTAAAAAAACTTGAGTTGGATGCTCTAATTCTATTATAAATAAAATGGAATCTGTTTTTTTCACCTAAAAAATTATAATATTCCGATGGTTATGTGACTTTGTAGTTTTATCATGTTTCTTATTCCCTATGGATTTTCCTAGGATGTAGTCTAAGTCTCTCTCTTCCCATGAATCTTGTGGCCGGAATCGACATTAGTTGGACTAATTCAGTTTTATTATGGATTTCATTGTTGCGTAGATGAAGGGAATCCTTTGTCGGGGTATCTAAAATTAATATACCATGGTGCAAACTGAATTGTTAATCTTCTCTCTTGATCTGTTTCAAAACCATCTTCCGAGTGAATCTACATTATATATCAGGAACTTCTTGTGTGGCTTATGAGGTTTAGTACAAGTGTCGTTGATATTTATGACATCTCTCTTGTTGCAGATCATATTATTGCAAGAAAAGAACATGCAGAGGCTTAATGAGCTTGTTCGTAGTCTCCGGGAACAGTTGCTACAGTGTAGGAACAAGAATAAGCCAGAAAATCACACTGTAAGCTTCCTAACTGATCATGTTACTGAAATTGAAGAACATCAAATATTCAAGGACTAGACTGAGCCCATGGAACTATGTGGCTAATGCTTGTAATATGTTTCACCTGTAAAAACTTTTCATTTTTCGAAAGCCCAAGTTTCACGAAGTTGTATTTAGTTTAAGGTTAGAATGGAACTATTCATGGTGTCAATGGTCAACAACACTGTAGGCAGAAGTTATTCAAATGTAAGTTCATATCACAAATATACCACTGATCAAAGAAAGGAAAGGTTAGGTATGTATATGAGGGTTTAGTTCTTGTTAAAGAGAGGAGAAAGATCCTCGTTTGGAAACAACTTAAAATTGGTTATTAGTTTCTAGTTTTTATTTCTCTGTACCTTTTACTCTTACATGTCTGTTTTTGAGGTATTCCTCACATGTCTTCTACATGTACCGGTGAGGATAATGAAACCTTAAAAAAAAAAAAAAAAATTGCACAATTGATGACTTTTTAATCTCTCAACATTTAACTCATCAATGGCTGCAGTCCACAAACCGATCGAGGTTGAAGCACATAGACATAGCTGAATTTAGAATGTTCGAGTGGCTTCGAATTGGAAGCTTGTGTTGCCCTTGGGGTGCTTAGTTTCGCTGCAGGTCTGAGCTCTGCTCTCTGCTGGTGTGTCTTTGCTTCTCTGGTCCTGTTTTGGGTGTTTAATGAATTTGCTCATCACTGTAAAAAAAGACCGTGGTTGAAGCAGTTCCAAATAATAATAATAATATTAATAATAATGTTAATTACCATACCACTAGGTTGCATGCTACCTAAAAATGGCAGTACTATTTATGCAGAACACTACTACTTATGGGTAGATAGTACTATTTATGCAGAACACTACTACTTACTGGTAGATAGTACTATTTATGCAGAACACTACTACTTATGGTTATGTCCCGCGATCCAGATTCGTTATGGGGATGTTTCCCGATTCAGCTATTTAGGTGTGCTGTGTGCAGTAAGTTTATGTTTCTTATAAATTGAATTTGATTCTTATATATAAAGATTAAATTTTTGTAAAATTATTTTATAATTGATTTATTGGAGCCCGAGATCTTGATATCCTCTTGATAATCTTATTTTTTTCTTTGTTTTTTGGAGTGGGTCTTGATAAACTCTATAATTGATTTGTGGTATTTTCTTTTTTTCAATCATGTTAAATATTCTTACAGACGGTTCACAACAACACTCAATTCTTTTGATTAAGGAAGTTATTGTGAAATATGTATCCCTCAAAAGAAAAAAGAAAAAAGAAAAAAGAACAAAAAATTCTGGACCTCATTCTCAACAATATTTAAGTTAGAACTAGTTAGCCATAAATTGAAAAAAATTGGTTGTGCAAATAATAAATAAAGCTTATTCAAGTAGTTGGTATTTAAAGCCTTTAAATACCGAGTACGAAAGAAGCTTTAGCCATTCAAAAATCTCAACTTCAAATTTATAAAGTAGGAATACAATCTAAATGTCCGCTTTAATTTTTAAGGATCCTTAATTCAGTGTAAAAATTGACCAAATTGATAATCGTGGATATATATTCTATACAACAACGCCTGAATACTAATCACTATTTTGAGCCAACCCAACCCCAAAGTTACATAACCACCTAACCATTTATTTTGTAATTTGGCCATTAAAAGATGATTCCTCTAAAATTTCACACAAATAAAAAATGGTTAGCCATTCAATTATCGTTAACATTCATTGTGTTATCAAAATAATTGTGTTTGTTACTTATTTCACAATAGTGTTAGATAGCTAAACGACGGCTTTAGCGTTGGATTGCCAAACAACTATTAATTTCGATGAATTCTTGTAAAAATAATTTATCAAGGAGAAACTATAATATGGCGGTTTGATTGTGATATTATTTTTTCAAAGTACTCAAAACAAGTGATTGACGTCATAATATGATACCAATCAGTTAAATCTTAAACGCTTATATATATATATATATTATGATCAAAATACACTTATGTTTACATCTAAATTTACACTTTTTTTGGGTCTGTAGATTTGGTGTCAATCAAGGGCTCTGATTAGATAGCCAAACAATTATTAATTTCGATGAATTCTTGCAAAAATAATATATCAAGGAGAAACTACAATATGTCGGTTTGATTGTGATATTATTTTGTTAAAGTACTCAAAGTAAGTGATTGACGTCATAATATGATATCAATTAGTTAAATCTTAAATGCTTATATATATATATATATATATATATATATATATATATTATGATTAAAAGACACTTATGGTTACATCTAAATTTACACTCTTTTTGGGTCTGTAGCTTTGGTATCAATCAAGGGCTCTGATTAGAAGTGACGAGGAACTTCATTAATGTTTAGATTACATGGATTTCAATTAATAATTTCTTTTATCAATTAAAAATTTGTTATTTTCTTTCAATTAAAAATCGTTTTCTTTCTATTTTGTTTTTATTAAAATTAAAATGAAACCCTAAGAAAATAAAATTGGTAAGAGAATAAAAAATAAAAACGGCTTCGGCCTCCATTCCTCCATCCTCCATCTTCTTCTTCCTTTTTTTTACGGCAGCCTCCATTTTCTCTCACCCAACACCATATTATGATGATCTTCTACAATCTTCATCTTAATAGATAACAAAATGAAAAATAAATTCAAGATCTTGTCTTAGAACTTAATTATCATGGTGGATATTTCTATCTTAACAAATCCCCTTTTTCATTTGATCTTCTCTATTGTCATACCTGCCGATCGATCCACTATATGAAGCATATGTGAATTTGAATTCGATTTAACCTAAATTACTGTGATTCAAAAACAATAACTAGATTACAAAATAATCATTTTTTGTTATCACTATATTAGAAGGAAAACCCAGGTTTAGAAAATCTTCATGTTAATCGATTTTACCAGTATAATTTCTAATCTAGCTTTTGTTTTGAAAAAGTTATTGAGATTGAAATCAAATTCAAATTTCAATAAATTTGATTTATATTTTATTATTTATGGAGATTGTAGAAGAAGATGGGGCCTAGGCGTAAAGAAAGAGGATGGATAATTGAGGCTTGCTCTAAAGAAAGAAAGAAGAAGAAGCTCATGGAGGATGGATCCGTTTACCTTTTTCTTTCCAATTATTATTTTTTTGTCAAATTTCCAATTATAGTTTTTAAGTTTTTATTTTTCAAACCAAAAGAATTTTAATTCAGTTAAAATCCACCTCATTTTAAGATTTAAGAGCATCTACATTATTTTAATTATAACCATTATTTTAATTATAACCATTAGATGGTAATTCATCTAAAGGTCCAAAAATAATGTAAATTTAAATGTAAATATAAATATCTCTCAATCCTAATTCATATATATATATATATATATATATATATATATATATATATATATTTGGTCAATGTGGCCAAAGAGTCACGGTCATATTTAGTAGAAGCCCTGCTCGAGTTCTTAGCTTGTTAATGGTCAAATTTTAAACTTCTGGATCTCCTAATCAGCCACAAACATGCCTTTCATGTTGAATTTGCCACAAAAATGCCTTTCTCGATCTATCTTTCTAAGTCGGCGAAAAGTCAGTTTTCCATATAATAAATGATAAAGATTAATCACATTTCGTGACACGTTAAAATTTGAGATAAATATTAATTTTAGTGATATTTCAATTTTCTTAAATTAAAATTTTGTAATTTAGTTAATTTAATCATTTTGCATGTTGAATTTGCCACAAAAATGCCTTTCTCGATCTATCTTTCTAAGTCGGCGAAAAGTCAGTTTTCCATATAATAAATGATAAAGATTAATCACATTTCGTGACACGTTAAAATTTGAGATAAATATTAATTTTAGTGATATTTCAATTTTCTTAAATTAAAATTTTGTAATTTAGTTAATTTAATCATTTTGCATGTTGAATTTGCCACAAAAATGCCTTTCTCGATCTATCTTTCTAAGTCGGCGAAAAGTCAGTTTTCCATATAATAAATGATAAAGATTAATCACATTTCGTGACACGTTAAAATTTGAGATAAATATTAATTTTAGTGATATTTCAATTTTTTTAAATTAAAATTTTGTAATTTAGTTAATTTAATCATTTTGCATGTTGAATTTGCCACAAAAATGCCTTTCTCGATCTATCTTTCTAAGTCGGCGAAAAGTCAGTTTTCCATATAATAAATGATAAAGATTAATCACATTTCGTGACACGTTAAAATTTGAGATAAATATTAATTTTAGTGATATTTCAATTTTCTTAAATTAAAATTTTGTAATTTAGTTAATTTAATCATTTTGCACGTTAGGTCGATCCTCTAATCAGTTGTATCTTGTTAATTTAATCATTTCGTGCCGCGTTAAAATTTGAGATAAATTTTAATCTCAGTTATATTTCAATCTTCTTAAATTAAGTTTTTGTAATTTAGTTAATTTAATCATTTTATACGCTAAGTTTTTGTGATTAAAATTTAAGCAGTTGTATCTTGTTACGAGATATATACATACGAAATCCACTATTTCCCACAAATTTGAAGGTTGCAAGCAGAGTTCATGAAACCACCACTAGGATCCGAATATTTTCTTTGATTTTTTACTAGTGCATTCCGAAACTTATTAAGCGATTTCTGCAATGTACAAATTAGTACTTGATATTGGTCACGTATTTCCAAATTAAAAAAATTTCTGAAAATACTCTTGATTGTCTTATGTCGAATGATTAACACATTTTTCAGGATGAATTTCACACATTTTTGCGTTATTAGTTAAGACTAAAATGGTTAACTTGACGTAAGAGATAAATTGGAGGAACTACAAAAGTTCATTGTGTAATGGGAAAACAAATTAAAAGATTAAGATGTTAATTTGACGAAAAGTATTTCACGCTCTCATTTTCTTTTTTTACGGTTTACTCTAACTTTATTTATTTATTTTATGAGCTTGTCTTGTATTTACTTAATTACTAAAATACAAAAACAAAGTGAGGAGTTCTAAGTAGATAGAAAAGTAAGAAAATCAGCAGCCTACATATATAAATGTCACATAGTTTAACTTACCCTAATGAAAATTTGAAAAATAAATAAATAAATACGAGTCATTTACACAAACACCCTTTGAGATTTTTTGTATTTTTACAAATACTCTCTCAATTTTGGACATTGCACAAACACCCCATTAGGTTCCAAAAACATTACACATAACCCATAAAATATTAAAAATCTTTGATTCAATGTAATATAAGTTATGTAAATACTAAAATGCTCTTATGGTTATTTGGATAAATTATCATTCTAATTCTGAAAATATTACTGTAGAGATCAATTTTGTCAATTTTTAGGTTGATGTCAGTTTTTAATTGATAATCACTTAACAAATAAGTTTATGTATAATGTTTTTGGAACCTAAGGGGATGTTTGTGTAAAGTTCAAAAACCTGAAGAGGTGTTTACGAAAACGAAAAAAAACCTTAGGGGTGTTTGTGTATATAACTCAATAAATACACTTGTCCTCTTATTTTTCATAAAGAAAAAAATCAAATTCGAATTTATATTTCTTGTATCCTGAATTTAAGTACCTACACCAAATCCACCAGCCTAGATAATTGAGGATATATATATATATAAAGGAGGCCATTTACCTCCTTCCTACAAACATGTAGGTGTTATCTTTGTGTCTTTTCAATGTAATTGATAATTTGATACATGAGAATTCTCCATAATCAATAACCATTAAAGTTGACCCAAAAATACTACATCCCCTCATCACTTCAAGGACACCAACCCCATCCTATCCTCCTATATATATACACACCTTATTTACCTTACAATATATATCTCTTCACAGAACCATTCTCTTCATCTCTTATCTCTAGCTTCAATCTTACTTTAAGCCTTAATAATATTATAGCCAACCCTAGCTTCAATCTTTTCTTTATCTAACTTAAGGTAATAAGACCTTGATCAATTTCGTTCAATTATATGTTATTCATTAATTATAAAATTATTTCTTTGTGTACTAATTTGTTGTGGTTTTTTATGACACAGAGACACAGAAAAGATGAGCAGAAGAACAAGTCCTAAGCTTGACTTGAAGCTCAACTTGTCTCCTCCAAGGGCTAACAATAACTCACCAATTGACTCCCCAAATGCCTCAGGATCATCCTCGGACATGTCCATCGACCGCGCCTCATGCGTGTCATCCGATGAGCCTGAAGATCATCGGATGATGAATTACCTGGACAGCCCTGAGACCAAGGCCATGGTGCTCGCGGGCTGTCCTCGGTGCCTCATGTATGTCATGTTATCCGAAGTTGATCCAAAGTGCCCCAAATGCAAAAGCAGAGTCTTGCTTGATTTCCTTAACGAAGAAAGCACGAAGAGAGCATGAACATCAGAGGAGGGTTGTGGCTTCACTTTGCTCGTTAGGCTTTTAAGTCTTCTTGATTTTTCGTTTTCTTCCTTAATTTGTCCCCCCTTTTTTTTTTTTTTTCTTTTTTCGGTTTTGCCCCATCGATGAGTTGATTGCTTTGGGTTCAAGTAGTTTGAATGTTTATTGTAAGATTGTGACGGTTCATCATTCTCTGGCTACTTTTCTTCTTCTATATGCATGCACCCAAATTCTTGCTTAATTAATGGTGAGGTTCCTTTCAAGAACTAGAGCAATTCTAATTCATTCCAAAGAGCTTGAAAGCAATATTTGTGTTCCATATTGAGTGTCTTATCCTTCGTGCCCTTTGTACGTATTTATGTCATAATCAAACCAACAATTCATAAATCAGTATTTAAAAATTATCTTTTCAAACCATCGATTTATTTTATATATATAGACGAGTTAGATCTCCAATTGGATTATTGTTGACACCCTACCGACTGACCGACCAGTTACGATCAACCACGCAGCAATACACACCCTCCAGGGCAAGCCTACCACCAACACAGCCATGACCGACCAACTCGGACTTGGTCGACATCCTGGGGAAGCACGCAAACCGGTCGACACCCTATCCATAGAAGTGTCCACCATCAACACCTAACCATCCCAGTATCTCCGGGACACCTGTGAGCATCACAGAAGGTGGCTTGAAGCCCACAGCACTAGAGTTTCAACAACCTCATTTATTCCACTGTAAATACATATATGGCACTCCCCTCTGATAAGGTAATTATTCCTCTTGCCTTTATGCTACCAAATCCGGTAATTATTCCTCTTGCTTTTATGCTGCCAAACCCAAAACATAGCACTCTATACACCTATTGACTTAGGCATTGGAGGCTCTTCGGCCGGCACCCCACCGGTGCCAAGTGCTCTTCTTGTTGTCACACAGGTCACTCAAGCAGACGAGAAGTAGGCATACCAGCAGTAAGCAAGACTATTCCCGTTGGTCCATTTTAGGATCCAACAATTATTTTTTGCATATATGATTTTTAAATAATGATTTATGAAATGAACAGTTTTGATTAATTAATTACAAATTAAGGCATGAACGAGGAGGTAATACCTCTGAAAGTATAGCACTTTAAAGTATATTAACTAGATATATTAACTTTAAAGTATAGCACTTTACATTCATGTTTACTCTTAAAATACATTAATTTGATTAGTTAACCAATTCAATCCAATACGATCCACCAAACAGGACTATTAATTGTCATTATATCCACTTAATTTCTTGTGATTGTAGATCGGGGTCCTTGTGTGACATGGATACATGCATGCAACAAAAGTCACATTAAAGCCATGAATAAGATGGACCAAATTGGAGTGCCCTGCTCAAATAGACACATCACACAATCAATTATTGTTCAATTTTCCAAGTTCAGAGTAAATACATAGCAGGGCCTATGTAAATCTAATAGGTTTCAACCAATTTAATATTAATTTGTCATCATCAATGTCAATGCACGACAGTTCAAATGGTGGTTGAGCGAACCTCTCTAAATACTATTCATGCTCAGTTTCGTTTTCCACGACCTAACTTGAGCTACTACTAATTTTTTTTTTAAATTACTAATTTAACTCCTCATTGAAATTGTGTGTGAGTGCTTCTTTATGAAGCTCGTTTACTCAACACATCTAACTTTTGTGTTTCCATAAAAGCACTTTAAAATGTGAGGGATTTATGTATAATTCAAAGCACTGAGATCATTTTCATTTCTATGTGCTCAAAATTTTATGATCGGTTCTCTTTATCCGATTCATATATACATTTACAAATCATGTTAATTTGTAAAAATGGACAACCTCTAAAAGTTTTGTTAATCAAAATATATCAAATTGGACTTCAAAAATCTAAATTATCCGGGCCATCTATTAAACACTCGATAAAATTAAAGATAGTTAGTTAATAAGAACACGTATGAAATTTCAAGTCCACTAATTTTTACATAATCGACAATCTTTACAAATTATACATGGCACATTCGATGTTATTTGGAATTTTCAAGTCCACTAATTTGTTATTAATTTGGATTCACCGCTAAGTGCAGATCGAAGAACAAAATTGTTTGATTCTGACCACACAAAAAAAGAATCCTATAATAATTAGTTGCAGAAGTTACCTTTACCTACTGTAAAAGATTAGACAATACTTCAGTGTTTGCCTATTAGTGGTAAAATTGCAGATCAGGAATGCAGTCTCTTGTCCCCACGTGGATGAAAAAAATTTAGGTATAATACCGAGTAAAATGAAACCCTACAGGGGCCGTGGTGTACTCACAAATTTTTATTGGTCAAATTATGCTTTATTATTATCTGATTTATATTAAATAAAAATTTTATATTTATACTTTTAAATATTACAATTATTATCTTATATTCTTTAAAATGTTATAACATGAACCCTCCGTTAACTATTCCGTTAAATTTTCTGTTAAATGCTGATATGGACAAAATATGACCTACCATTTAATTTAAATATGTGACATATAAGAGCTATGTGGCAAAATTAATAATAAATTAATTTTAAAAACTAGTTTATTTATTAAAAAAATAAAAAATTCTCTCTTTAACTTCTTCCTATAACCCGACCCAACAACAATCTGTCTCCCCTCATCTTCTTCCAACCACCACCACCACCATTAACATCTTCCTCTTCCTCATAGCCCTCCTCATCCTCTCCTCTTCTTCACAAATGACTTGGTATAAGAGGAACATAAACTAATTAAAAACAAAAATAAGAAGTCCAACAAAATTATTAAAATAAGCAAGTTTTATCAAATTTTCTGGAATTTTTTTGGAAAGTGTATGAGTTTATTTGAATATTTCGTCACTAAGTGTATAAATACCTTTGGCAAAGAAAAATTCATATAAACAGCGTCGCAAAAACGTAAAAAGAAGTTTTTGCGACGCTGTTCATCTAAATTTATTGCTTCTAAAGGTGTTCTTACCTTTAGTGACGAAATATTCAAACAAACACATACTTTTTTATAGAAAATCCAGAAAAATTCCATAAATTTTCATAAAACTTGTTTAACACTTGAGAACCATTTCTGACCTTCCAACACATTAAAAAAATCCAAAAAATTCCCTTAACACTAAGATTCCCATTAATGGCTTATATTACTCCCATTTAATCTTCTCTCTCTCTTTCTACTCTCCTCTAATTTGCTTCTTCTTTCTCTCTCCTACAACTAACTTTTAGATTTGATGAGAATTCTCTTATATTATTAATTGTATAACAATAGGGAAGTTATATATATTCAGAGACTATGAATGTTACTATGGGCCTAATTAGGAGACTGAGTTTAACTAGGAATATACAGCTCATTGACACTCCCCCTCAAGTTGGAGCATGTATGTCGTCAATGCCCAACTTGCTAAGTGAGTTGTGGAATACTCTGCCTGTGACTGCTTTAGTGAGGACATCTGCAAGTTGATCTTCAGATTTAACAAATGATACCTCAATGATATTTGCCTCGAGTTTCTCCTTGATGAAATGTCTATCAACTTCAACATGCTTGGTTCTATCATGTTGCACTGGATTATGTGCGATGTCTATTGCGACTTTGTTGTCAAAATTCAGTTGCATGGCATGCTTGGGTTTTAACCCCAATTCCCCCAACAAATTCCTTATCCATAATAGCTCACATACTCCTTGTGCCATACCTCGATATTCTGTTTCAGCATTTGATCTTGACACTACTTTCTATTTTTTACTTCGCCAAGTCACTAGATTGCCTCCCATAAAGGTAAAGTATCTAGATGTTGATCGCCAGTCAGTAACATAACCCGCCCAATCTGCATCAGTGTGACCCTCAACATCTAGATGACCATGTCGTGAGAACATCAATCCTCTTCCAGGAGCTAACTTCAAGTATCTTAGAATTCGGTTTACCGCATCCATGTGGGCTTCACTTGGTGCATGCATGAATTGACTCGTTATTTCCGGTAACTACCATGTCATCAACATATACAATAAGGGCAGTGATTTTTCCATTCTTATGTTTCAAGAAAAGAGTATGATTTGAGTTACTTTGCTTGTATCCGAAATCCTTCATTGATTTGCTGAACTTTCCAAACCATGTTTTGGGTGATTGCTTCAATCCATAAAGAGACTTTCTCAGTTTATACACCATGTTGCCCATATTGAGCCCCATCTTGCATCCTGTAGGTGAATCCATATAGACTTCTTCTTCTAAGTCGCCATGTATGAAGGCATTTTTGACATCAAACTGGTATAATGGGCAGTCTAGGTTTGCTGCCAAAGAAAGAAGTACCCGAATTGTGTTGATATTGGCTACAGGGGCAAAGGTCTGCCCATAGTCAATCCCATAAGTCTGAGTGTAACCTTTCGCCACCAGTCTTGCTTTGTATCGTTCAATGGTGCCATATTCCTTGAACTTTACTGTATATATCAATCTACAATGTAACAACCCGGACTTTTCATAATTGATATTATGCAATTATTTTTATTAAATGACGATTTTACCCTTGATCGGTAAAGGGCTTGGAAATCAAGTTTTATTTCGAGACACTTTTGGTGTTGTTTCGGGTACCGTTGCGTAGGTCTCGAACTCACGAGTTCGTAGACAGGCGGCACGCAGGAAACGGAGTTCGTATACAGAAGTTGTGGGTCTAGATGTGTAAGGGCATTTATGTAATTTGCCATGGATGGGAGATATTTTACCTCAATTATTTTACATCATCATTTCATCAGTATCTCCTTATCTCCTTCTCTCTCTCTGTAACAAAACAGAAAAACAAACACAACCCATTACTTTGAACCGAAACCGAAGAAAAACCAAGAGAAAACCAAAAGTCAACGACGGATTCAAGGCTTTAACTTCCCATTTGGATCAACCAATCGTATTCTACTCTTTCCCACGATCACAACCGTACCAACCATCGAAGGAGAGGACCACGGTGGAAGCCGAGCCGAGTAAAGGAAGTTTCGGATCTTTGGATCGATTTTCCGGCTTATAGAGGTACGTGTTTGATGTTTTGAGGTTATATTTGGATTCCTGGGTTTGAGTAGATAGATTTAGACGTAAAATTTGTGTAAAACGGTTGAGTTTTGAGGAAGTTGTAAAGCTTGGAAATTCAGTCGGAAATGGCGGATTCCGGCGAACCAGACGGCGGCGGAGGTGGCGGTCCGGTCATCTTCTCCCGCCAGCCTCCGGCGACGGTGACGGCGTCCGGTTGTCTTCTCCGGCGAGTCATCGGTGACCGGTCGGGTCGAGTTGAACCGGTCGAGTTGAGTGAACCGGTCGGGTCGAGTTGGACCGGGTCAAGTTGAGCCGAACCGGGTTGGACCGGTTCAGGCGCGTGGTTACTGTAGCAGGCGCGTGACCGGCGCGTGAGGGCGCGTGGGCGCGTGTGCCGATCTTCCGGCGTCGCGTGGCGGCGCGTGGGGTCGAGGCTGACGTCACGACGGCGCGTGGTAACTAGTTTCGGACGTTCTGAATCTGTTGGTACAGGTTTCAGGTTGATCGGACATCGTTTAGAGGTCGTTTTAAGTGTCCGAAGTTGCTGTGATTTTAGGAACAACATGTATAGACTTCCCGAGGTTTAGGAAGTTGTTATATACGAGTCTTATTACTAGCCGGTAATCCCGATTGTTGTTTTTGACAGGCGATATCGTTCCGGGAACCTCAGAGGAACGAGCGAGACGGGATTGAGCTAGCTTGAACAGGTTTGTGAGTGGACTTTGTTTTATAAACTGAATTGCATGCATCAAAATATCTTTGTTAAATACGGTTATGTATTGTGGCATTGAATTTCTGAATGTTAGAAATGATTTCTAGACATATGTTTTCCACTAATTCAGTTAAAGTATGATAGTCGAGATATGCCGACTGATATGATATGATAGTCGAGATATGCCGACTGATATGATATGATAGTCGAGATATGCCGACTGATATGATATGATAGTCGAGATATGCCGACTGATATGATATGATAGTCGAGATATGCCGACTGATATGATAAGATAGTCGAGATATGCCGACTGATATGATAAGATAGTCGAGATATACCGACTGATATGATATGATAGTCGAGATATGCCGACTGATATGATATGATAGTCGAGATATGCCGACTGATATGATATGATAGTCGAGATATGCCGACTGATATGATATGATAGTCGAGATATGCCGACTGATATGATATGATAGTCGAGATATGCCGACTGATATGATATGCTAGTCGAGAGATAGGCCGACTGATGTGATAGCATAGTACAGAGAGTTGTGATACAGTACTAGCACACCCCAAGGGATACCCTGGTGGCTAGTGGATGTGTCGATGACAGTGGATTTGAGATGTTATGTGTCTAGGTGGAAATAAATGATTTTGAACATGAAAATGCCGGTGATTTAAAGATGATGTTTTTATAACATGAATTGTTTATGTGATGCATGCATGGTTTTATAAATGGAGGGGGAAAAAGGTAATATTCCTTGGAAAGCGTTTTATAAACGATTATTTTTGTCCACTCACAACTTTTGTGTTTAAACCCCCTTCAGGCCGTAGAGTTGACGAGGACAGTATCTCGAGGCAGAGGCATTAGCACTTCCGCTACGCTGTGTAGTTGTACTTGAGTAGGATATCTAATTTGTACATTGATCCTACTTAGACGCTCTGATATTCTTGTATTTGGTTGGTAATTACTTACGGGAATTTTAAGTGCTTAAATCCCTTGTCTGACACGAGAAATTATTTATTGTTATATTATTATGCTAAGGATTGAAGGGTATTTGGGAACCTTTCCTTAGGTTGTCAGACGGGATCAGGGTTCTTCCCGGGTTTCGAGGGGAAATTCGGGACGGGTCCTGACAATTGGTATCAGAGCACTAGGTTAAATTCCTGTAGACCGTACATCTAGTGTACAAGTGAAATTTTGGTATTAATGGTTTACAACTTCTTTTCAGCGTATAATGCCTCCGAGACGAGAGTTCCGTCAACGGTCAGGGAATGGTGGAGATGACCATGAACCTGCAGTGGAGCCTGATTTGAGGCAGACACTGGAACAGCTGGGTCAGACGTTAGCTTCTGTACTCCAGGATAGAGCTTCTCACGAAGTCTCTGATATTGAGAGAGCCCAGAGACTGGGGGCGACGATATTCATGGGTGACTCTAGCCCAGAGGAAGCTGAGGAGTGGATTACTTGCATGGAGCGGGTGTTTATGATTATGAGGTGTCCTCTAGAGGAGAGAGTTCTACTGGCCACATTTTTACTAGGTGGTTCTGCTTACCACTGGTGGCACTCATTGGAGGTGTCAGGCTGGAATGTCCATACGCTTACTTGGCAGATTTTCCGGGAACGTTTCTTGGAGCAGTTTTACCCTCGCTCACACCGGAGTGTTAAGGAGGCCGAGTTCTTGCATTTACAGCAAGGAGACATGACGGTGGCCCAGTATGAACAGAGATTCATAGCGCTGAGTCGCTTTGCACCGACGTTGGTAGCGACCGAGTCAGACAAGTGCCACAGATTTGAAAGTGGACTGCGGAGTGAGATTCGGTCAGCAGTTACGTCTATGGACCACACTTCGTTGAGGACTTTGGCTGATGGTGCAGCTCGAGTAGAGTTGAGTTTGGGTTTCCCAATGCCACAGCAGTACAGTGGGAACAGGAGACGTCGAGATCACTGGACTGCATGAACCTCTAGTCAGGGACCATCAAAAAGAGGCAGTCATAGTTCTGGATCTTCTGGGAGATCTAGTACAGGCAGTGGCGGAGCTGGTCAGACACGACAATCTTTTGCACAGTCTCGGGGTGCCTCAGTGCAGTTCAACAGGAGACAGGGTGGCAGATCTAGTGGCTTCAGTGATGCCGGTTGTTATTTCTGTGGGGAGCCTGGTCACATCAAGAGATTCTGTCCAGAACGACGTCCGGGCAGTAGTTCCTTTAGTCGTGGTGCGACTGATCCTAGCCCGAGTGCAGGACAGATGTATGATACTGCAGCTGAGAGGCAGACCTATTACGGTGGGGCTGGTAGAGCTAGTGGGACCAGCAGTGCTAGAGGCAGGTATGGGGATCGTGGTCGATCTTCAGGTACACCAGCTCGAGTGTTTGCCATGACGCAACAGGAAGCTCGAGTAGCACCGGATGTGGTCACGGGTACGTTATCTATTTTTTAACCGCAATGCTTGTGTGTTATTATATCCGGGAGCAACTCATTCTTTTATTTCTCGGGGTTTTGCATTGTTTGCGGATAGAGAATTGTCTCCAATTGGTTGGGACATGGGTATTAGTACTCCTACCGGAGATATGTTAGTGGCGAACCAAGTGATTCGCAGTTGTCCGGTGATGGTTGAAGGCCATGGTTTGGAGGTAGATTTAATCCCCTTAGATATCTTTGAGTTTGATGTGATTCTGGGGATGGATTGGTTGTCCATGCACCATGCCTCCATAGACTGTTATAATAAGACAGTAGTTTTTCGGAGTCCAGGATTTCCTGAACTTACATTTCGGGGAGATCGTAGGGTATTACCCTATGGAGTGATATCAGCGTTAACAGCTGAGAGATTGTTGAGAAAAGGTTGTGAGGGTTACTTGGCTCATGTGATAGATGCTCGGAATACTTCGATGAGAGTGGAGGATATTCCTGTGGTAAGTGAATTCTCTGATGTGTTTCCAGATGATCTTCCAGGATTACCACCACACCGTGAGATTGAGTTCACAATCGAGCTTTTGCCAGGTACTCAACCTATCTCACAGGCACCGTACAGGATGGCACCGGCAGAATTGCGAGAGTTAAAGACTCAATTGCAGGACTTGGTGAATATGGGATTTATTCGCCCAAGTGTTTCACCATGGGGTGCACCGGTACTATTTGTGAGGAAAAAGGATGGTGATCTGAGATTGTGTATCGACTACCGGCAGTTAAATAAAGTGACGGTGCGAAATAAGTATCCTTTGCTAAGGATTGACGATTTATTTGATCAACTGAAAGGGGCAAAGTATTTTTCAAAAATTGACCTTCGATCCGGGTACCATCAGTTGAGAATCCGGGAAGAGGATGTTCAGAAAACAGCTTTCAGGACTCGGTATGGTCATTATGAGTTCCTGGTAATGCCTTTCGGGTTGACTAATGCCCCGGCAGCGTTTATGGATTTGATGAACAGAGTGTTCCAAAAGTATTTGGATCGATTTGTAATTGTGTTCATCGACGATATCTTGGTGTATTCAAGGAGTGCCAAGGCACATGAGAAGCACTTGAGGTTGGTACTGAATATGCTTAGGAAAAAGCATTTGTTTTCCAAGTTCAGTAAATGCCAGTTTTGGTTGACCGAAGTTGGATTCTTGGGTCATGTGATTTCGGCTGACGGTATCAGCGTAGATCTCTAAAAAGTGGAGGCAGTGGCAAACTGGGAGCAACCGAGGACGGTGACAGAGATGAGGAGTTTTCTGGGTTTGGCAGGATATTATCGGCGGTTCGTAGAAGGATTTTCTACGATAGCAGGCCCATTGACTCGGTTGACTAAGAAAGGAGTCAAGTTTGACTGGGATGCTGATTGTGAGCAGAGCTTCCAGGAGCTAAAGAGAAGATTGACTTCTGCTCCAGTATTAACCCTTCCAGATGGTAACGGGGGTTTTGAGGTATATAGTGATGCATCATTGCGGGGTATTGGCTGTGTGCTGATGCAGCATGGGAAAGTGATAGCGTATGCTTCCAGACAACTTAAAACCCATGAGAGGAATTACCCCACACATGATTTGGAGTTGGCTGCAGTAGTGCATGCACTGAAAATATGGAGACATTATTTGTATGGGGAGACGTGTCGGATCTTCACCGACCATCAGAGTTTAAAGTACTTGTTCACCCAGAAGGACCTGAATTTGAGGCAGAGAACGTGGCTTGAGCTGATAAAGGATTATGATTGTACTATTGAGTACCACCCAGGAAAAGCCAATGTTGTGGCAGATGCCTTGAGCAGGAAATCTATGGGATCTTTGGCCCATTTGCATACAGTCTACTTACCGTTGCTGGTAGAGTTCCGTAGAGCAGGGATTGTACTGGACATGGATAGCCAGGGGGCTTTGTTGGCTAGTTTCCATGTGAGGCCTGTTCTGATTGATCGGATTATTGAGGCTCAACTCCAGGATCCTACATTGTGCATTATCAGGATGGAGTTAGAGGCTGGAAATAGGCAGGACTATGCGGTTAGGGATGATGGAGCATTGGTTAAGGATGGACGGTTGTGCGTACCGAATGAGCTGGAGCTAAAGAGGGAAATTCTTAATGAGGCTCATAGTTCGGCTTACGCTATGCATCCAGGAGGTACCAAGATGTATCATACCCTAAGGAAACACTATTGGTGGACTGGGATGAAAAGAGAAATTGCTGAGTTTGTGAGTAGATGTTTGACATGTCAGCAAGTGAAAGCGGAGAGGCAGAAACCCTATGGGACACTGCAACCATTACCTATTCCGGAATGGAAGTGGGATCACATTACGATGGACTTTGTGTATAAACTTCCAAGGACACGGAAAGGACATGATGGGATATGGGTAATTGTGGATAGACTTACGAAGTCTGCACATTTCTTGCCAGTGCGAGAAGAATTTCGGATGAGTCGGTATGCCAAATTGTTCGTGGATGAGATCATACGGCTGCATGGGACTCCAGAGTCTATTGTTTCGGACAGGGATCCGAGATTTACCTCCAGGTTTTGGCGGAGTTTGCAGAAGGAATTTGGCACCACATTGCATTTCAGTACAGCCTTTCATCCTCAGACGGATGGTCAATCTGAGAGAACAATCCAGGTTTTGGAGGATATGATGAGGGCTTGTGTACTACAGTTTAAAGGGAACTGGGATTCACACTTGTCTCTGATGGAATTCGCATATAATAACAGTTACCAGTCAAGCATCGGGATGTCACCTTTCGAGGCACTGTATGGGAGACAGTGCAGAACACCTTTGTGTTGGAGTGAAATAGGTGAAAGGAAACTGTTAACACCAGAGTTGGTTGATACGACTGAGGAAAAGATAAGAATCATCAGAGAAAGGTTGAAGATAGCTCAGGATCGCCAGAAGAGCTATGCAGACCGCAGAACCAGAGACCTTGAGTTTGAGGTTGGTGATTGGGTGTTCTTGAAACTATCTCCGTGGAAAGGAGTGGTACGTTTTGGTAGACGGGGAAAACTGAGTCCTCGCTACATTGGTCCATATGAGATTTTGGAAAGGATAGGACCAGTGGCGTATCGTATTTCTTTACCCTCGGAATTATCCAGAGTTCATGATGTCTTTCATGTATCTTTGCTCCGGAAATATCTGTTTGATGAGTCTCATGTGTTGGAAGAGCAACCACTAGAGCTGAAAGACGACTTGACATTTGAGGAGCAACCAGTGCAAATTCTGGATTGGAAGGAAAAGGTACTTCGCAGAAAGACTATTCCTCTAGTTAAAGTGTTGTGGAGGAATCATAACGTGGAGGAAGCCACGTGGGAAACTGAGGAACTAATGCGGGCACAGTATCCTCATTTATTTCATGATTAGAAATGAATTTCGGGGATGAAATTTCTTAAGGGGGGTAGATTGTAACAACCCGGACTTTTCATAATTGATATTATGCAATTATTTTATTAAATGACGATTTTACCCTTGATCGGTAAAGGGCTTGGAAATCAAGTTTTATTTCGAGACACTTTTGGTGTTGTTTCGGGTACCGTTGCGTAGGTCTCGAACTCACGAGTTCGTAGACAGGCGGCACGCAGGAAACGGAGTTTGTATACGGAAGTTGTGGGTCTAGATGTGTAAGGGCATTTTGGTAATTTGCCATGGATGGGAGATATTTTACCTCAATTATTTTACATCATCATTTCATCAGTATCTCCTTATCTCCTTCTCTCTCTCTGTAACAAAACAGAAAAACAAACACAACCCATTACTTTGAACCGAAACCGAAGAAAAACCAAGAGAAAACCAAAAGTCAACGACGGATTCAAGGCTTTAACTTCCCATTTGGATCAACCAATCGTATTCTACTCTTTCCCACGATCACAACCGTACCAACCATCGAAGGAGAGGACCACGGTGGAAGCCGAGCCGAGTAAAGGAAGTTTCGGATCTTTGGATCGATTTTCCGGCTTATAGAGGTACGTGTTTGATGTTTTGAGGTTATATTTGGATTCCTGGGTTTGAGTAGATAGATTTAGACGTAAAATTTGTGTAAAACGGTTGAGTTTTGAGGAAGTTGTAAAGCTTGGAAATTCAGTCGGAAATGGCGGATTCCGGCGAACCAGACGGCGGCGGAGGTGGCGGTCCGGTCATCTTCTCCCGCCAGCCTCCGGCGACGGTGACGGCGTCCGGTTGTCTTCTCCGGCGAGTCATCGGTGACCGGTCGGGTCGAGTTGAACCGGTCGAGTTGAGTGAACCGGTCGGGTCGAGTTGGACCGGGTCAAGTTGAGCCGAACCGGGTTGGACCGGTTCAGGCGCGTGGTTACTGTAGCAGGCGCGTGACCGGCGCGTGAGGGCGCGTGGGCGCGTGTGCCGATCTTCCGGCGTCGCGTGGCGGCGCGTGGGGTCGAGGCTGACGTCACGACGGCGCGTGGTAACTAGTTTCGGACGTTCTGAATCTGTTGGTACAGGTTTCAGGTTGATCGGACATCGTTTAGAGGTCGTTTTAAGTGTCCGAAGTTGCTGTGATTTTAGGAACAACATGTATAGACTTCCCGAGGTTTAGGAAGTTGTTATATACGAGTCTTATTACTAGCCGGTAATCCCGATTGTTGTTTTTGACAGGCGATATCGTTCCGGGAACCTCAGAGGAACGAGCGAGACGGGATTGAGCTAGCTTGAACAGGTTTGTGAGTGGACTTTGTTTTATAAACTGAATTGCATGCATCAAAATATCTTTGTTAAATACGGTTATGTATTGTGGCATTGAATTTCTGAATGTTAGAAATGATTTCTAGACATATGTTTTCCACTAATTCAGTTAAAGTATGATAGTCGAGATATGCCGACTGATATGATATGATAGTCGAGATATGCCGACTGATATGATATGATAGTCGAGATATGCCGACTGATATGATATGATAGTCGAGATATGCCGACTGATATGATATGATAGTCGAGATATGCCGACTGATATGATAAGATAGTCGAGATATGCCGACTGATATGATAAGATAGTCGAGATATACCGACTGATATGATATGATAGTCGAGATATGCCGACTGATATGATATGATAGTCGAGATATGCCGACTGATATGATATGATAGTCGAGATATGCCGACTGATATGATATGATAGTCGAGATATGCCGACTGATATGATATGATAGTCGAGATATGCCGACTGATATGATATGCTAGTCGAGAGATAGGCCGACTGATGTGATAGCATAGTACAGAGAGTTGTGATACAGTACTAGCACACCCCAAGGGATACCCTGGTGGCTAGTGGATGTGTCGATGACAGTGGATTTGAGATGTTATGTGTCTAGGTGGAAATAAATGATTTTGAACATGAAAATGCCGGTGATTTAAAGATGATGTTTTTATAACATGAATTGTTTATGTGATGCATGCATGGTTTTATAAATGGAGGGGGAAAAAGGTAATATTCCTTGGAAAGCGTTTTATAAACGATTATTTTTGTCCACTCACAACTTTTGTGTTTAAACCCCCTTCAGGCCGTAGAGTTGACGAGGACAGTATCTCGAGGCAGAGGCATTAGCACTTCCGCTACGCTGTGTAGTTGTACTTGAGTAGGATATCTAATTTGTACATTGATCCTACTTAGACGCTCTGATATTCTTGTATTTGGTTGGTAATTACTTACGGGAATTTTAAGTGCTTAAATCCCTTGTCTGACACGAGAAATTATTTATTGTTATATTATTATGCTAAGGATTGAAGGGTATTTGGGAACCTTTCCTTAGGTTGTCAGACGGGATCAGGGTTCTTCCCGGGTTTCGAGGGGAAATTCGGGACGGGTCCTGACATACAACCCACTGTTCTCTTCCCTTGCAGAAGGATAGTCATCTCCTAAGTGGAATTCTTCTGGAGAGCCTCAATTTCATCATTCATCGCTTGTGTCCACTTGGGATCTTTCAGAGCTTCCTACACGTTACTTAGAATAGATACAATGGATAATTGACACACAAATGATGCACATGACGGAGACAGCCTATGTAGGGACACATGATTAGCAATAGGGTATTTAACTTTTGCTTTAGGGTCATGGTCATACTGTTGTCTAGGAATCCCTCTAGTCGTGCGTGTGGGGAACTGATAACCTGTGTTTCCTGTATAACTTGACGTAGGTAAGGTGCTTGAGATAGAGTTTGAATGTAACAACCCGGAATTTTAATTATTGGGTTTACGTAATTATTTTTGTAAAATGACGATTTTGCCCTTGCTTGTTAAAGGGCTTGGGAATCAAGTTTTATTTCGAGACACTTTTGGTGGTGTTTTGGATACCGTTGCGTAGGTCTCGAACTCACGAGTTCGTAGACAGGCGGCACACAGAAAATGGAGTTCGTGTACGGAAGTTATGGGTCTAGATGTGCAAGGGCATTTTGGTAATTTTTGACTTGGGGTAGATATTTTTAACCCCAAATCATTGTCTTATCTTTATTTCATTTTCATCTTCATCAGATCATCATCTCATTCTCATCCTTATCTCTGAAATAAACACAAACCAACCGAAACCCGTGCGAAAATCATCCAAAAACCCACAAAGTCAACTTTGATTTCAAGGCTCCAACTTCCAGTTTTGATCAACTAATCATATTCTACTCCTTCCCACGATCACAACCGTACCAACCATCGAATGAGAGGACCACGGTGGAAGCCGAACCGAGGATAGGAAGTTTCGGACCTTTCGATCGATTTTCCGGCTAGCACAGGTACGTGTTTGTGGTTTTGAGGTCATATTTGGATTCCTGGGTTCGAGTAGATAGATTTAGACATAAAATTTGTGAAAAATGGTTGAGTTTTGAGGAAGTTAGGAAAGCTTGAAGTTTCGACCGGAAATGGAGGATTCTGGCGAAACCAGACGGCGCTGCCGGTCATCTTCTCCGGCCAGCTTCCGGCGACGACGACGGTAGTCGGTCGTCTTCTCCGGCGAGTCGCCGGTGACCGATCGGGTCGAGTTGAACCGGTCGGGTTGAGTGAACCGATCGGGTTGAGTGAACCGGTCAGGCTGAGTTGGACCGATCAGGCCGAGTTGGACCGGTCAGGCCGAGTTGGACCGGGTCAGGCCGAGTTCGACTGGGTTGGACCGGTCCAGGCGCGTGGGTACTGTAGCAGGCGCATGACCGGCGCGTGAGGGCGCATGGCGGCGCGTGGGCGCGTGTTCCGACCTTCCGTCGGCGCGTGGGGCCGAGTCTGAGGTCACGGTGTCGCGTGACAAGTAGTTTTTGACGTTTCCAATCTGTTGGCACAGGTTTCGAGTCGATCGGATGCCGTTTAGGGGTTGTTTCGGACGTTTTAAAGTTGCTGCGTTTTCTAGGACAGCATAGACAGACTTTCCGGGGTTTAGGGGTTTTATATTTAAGGTTCTTATTATTAGCTGGTAATCCCGATTATTAATTTGGACAGGCGATACTGCTCCAGGAACTTCAGGGGAGCGTACAGTTCGGGATTGAGCTTGCTTCGACAGGTTTGTGAGTGGACTTTGATTTATAAACTGTAATGCATGCATAAATGTATCTTTGAATTTAAATACTGTTATGTATGGGTGCAATGAATTTCTGGATTTTAGAAATGATGCTGGACACATGTTTTACAATATTTCAGTGAAAGTATGTTTTGAGAAATGGCCTGGTTTTTGTACTTGATTTTGATATCGTTTTGACGTGGTAACTATTTGAGTATGTGATTTGGGTTGAGACCCATAATTATGATTTATTGATTTTGGCTATCAAATGATATTGCAAAGAATTTGGCTTAGGCCAAGAAACAAAGATTTCAAAGTATGGATTTGATTCACTGGTTCCCGTCCCGATGGTTATTGTTGCTCTGACTGGTGTTGAGGGGCCTTGCTCCGCCAGGTTGCGAAGCTGTCTATGCATAGTACAGATTGTACAGATAGTACAGAGAGTACATATAGTACAGATGGTGCACAGAGTTGTACAGATTTGAACACATCTCAAGGGATACCCTGGTGTGTTATGGATATGTCGGGAACAGTGAAATTTGAGATATTATGTGGCAGATGGAACGAAATGATTTGAATTTGAGATAATTTGTGTCCAGATTGAATTAAATGATTTTAAACTCCTTTGAAGAGAGTTTTCAAACCAAATTGTGGATCACGAGGTATTTTATCATACAGATTTTATGTGAGTCCAACTAAATGGTTTTAAAGAGAAATGAGAATTTTTGGTGATTTATATATGATGTTGTTATTGATAAATTGTTTTATGTTATGCATGCATGATTTTATAAATGGAGGGGAAGAAAGGTATTTCTTCGAAAAGGAATTTATAAATGATTATTTTTGTCCACTCACAACTTTTGTGTTTAAACCCCCTTCAGGCAGTTGAGTAGAGTTGACGCGAACATTGATCTCGAGGCTGAGGCATTAGTACTTCGACTGCGCTGTGTAATTATATTTGAGTAGGATATCTAAATTTTACTCTTGATCCTACTTAGACGCTCTGATATTATATGGTATTTGATTGGTCATTAATTACGGGAATTATTGAGTGCTTAAGTCCCTTGTCTGACAAGAGGAAGTATTTATTATTCCTATTATATTTTGTAAGGATTGAAGGGTATTTTGGGAACCTTTTCTTAGGTTGTCAGACGGGATCAGGGTTCTTCCCGGGTTTCGAGGGGAAATTCGGGACGGGTCTTGACATTGAATGTTCAGTTACCTGTGGGGAATCTTCAAGACTTGATTGGAGGAGTAGTGATGGTACTGTAGTAGGAGCTGTAGAGGGGGAATTATCTGAACCAGTATCTGGAGTATCTAGGGACTCTTGAGCTCGTTGCACCATTGTAGCTGGTTGCTCAGACACTGAATTTTGTTGAATGTGGTTGATCTGAGTATCTTCTGCAAAGATAGAGCTCTCCCCCTGCATAGGATGCTCAGAGACTCCCCTTTAGTAATAGAACTCACCCTCGTTGAAGGTCACATATGCGGTAACGTGCATGGTCTGAGTGGGAGGATGGAAACACTTATAGCCCTTCTGAGTGTCAGCATAACCCACAAAGACACAACGTCGTGCACACATATCAAGCTTACCACGCTGATGTGGATACACTTGAACATACACAACACAACCAAAGAGACGTGGTTCGAGATTTGGTGTGGATGGCATGGTGAGGAGAGTGGTCAATGTCTGAAATGGAGTTTGATACTGAAGAGTGCTGGAAGGTGTTCGATTAATGAGGTAAGCAGCAGAACAAAGAGCCTCCCCCCAAAAATGATGCAGCATGCGGGCCTCAAATAAAGAGGCACGAACAACTTCCAAGAGATGTCGATTCTTACGCTCTGCGACACCATTATGTTGTGGTGTATAGGCGCATGTGGTTTGGTGAACAATACCATGTTGACTGAAAAAATTATGTAGGCCATGGTTGATGTACTCATCTCCATTGTCAGACCGAAGTGTCGTGATTTTCTTGTCAAACTGAGTACCAATGTATTGATAAAATAGCTTGAATTTGGCGGGGACGTCACTTTTCTGTTTTAGGGGAAAGACCCAGGTCATCCAGGTGCAATCATCAATAACCGTCACAAACCACTTAAAACCATTAATAGTGGGAACTCATGATGGTCCCCAAACATCAGAATGAACAATCATGAAGGGCATAGAACTTTTATTCAATCTTAATAGGTAAGAAATACGATGGCTTTTTGCCAAAATGCAAGTTTTACAATGAAAGTCTGGTTCATGAAACTAGGAAAACAAATATGGAAATAGAAGTTTCAGATAACCAAAAGAAGCATGCCCTAATCGTCTATGCCATAGCCAAATTTTCTTCATCCTGATGGACTCATCACCTCTCACATGATGTGCGTGATTCAATCTCTTACTGTTGTCGGCTGTCAAGTCCAGATAATACAACTTTCCCCTCCTAGTACCACATCCAATCATGGCCCGGGTGAGAAGATCCTGAAAGAGACAATATAATGGTAAAAAAACACACGGTACAATTAAGGGAATCAATGATATGAGGAACAGATAACAAGTCATAGTCGAGAGAAGGGACAACTAAGACATGATCAAGACTTAATGAGGGTGTAAGAGATAATGACCCCTCTCCCGTGACTTGGGAGGTGGTTTTGTTGGCACTGGTAATATGTGTTTGGCTTGAGGGTTTGGTAGAGAGCAACCCAGTGAAACTAGATGTCATGTGATCAGTAGAGCCAGTGTCAATAATCCATGATCTATTACAAGTAAGTGAAGATGTGCAAAAGGTACATGAGGGGGCCAAGGCCGTGAAGCCAGATGTACCTGATGGAGGTTCGGATGTGGTCTTCCAGGATGACTGAGCGGATGCAAATGAGGCCCTGTTCGAATCCTTCTTGCGCCCTTTGTGGACCCATCCTTCCGGATAACCAATGATCTCATAACAGCCTTTAATTGTGTGGACCTGGCAGCAGCCAAGGATGTGGCGTCGGAGGTTACACCAGCTTCATACATGGTTCCTTGTCGGTTACTCTCTCTTTTAATATGTGCATATGCTGCCTCGAGTTCTGGCTTAGGCTCCATCCTCAAAATCTCTCCTCGAATTTGATCAAAATTATTGTCCAAACCTGCAAGAAATATATAAACTCGGAGACGATCAATCTCTCTGCGTCGAATTTCAATATCTTTCGGATGCTGCATGGTGCTTGGACTTAATTGATCAAGCTCCTAAAAATCCTCAGTGAGCTCACTGTAATATTTGGCAACTGATGCCCCAGTCTGCTTCATTATGAATGACCTTCTGTGAAGGTCATAAATCTTGGCTTCATCTGCACCATCTGAATAAGTTTGCTTGATTGCATCCCATACTTGCTTTAATGTGTCATAATGAATAAATTGTTTAATTTGATTAGGTTGTATGGCGTCGAACAACCAACTCTTAACTTGGAAATCCGATGCACGCCATTTATTAAATATGGATATGTGGCTGCAGGCTGGGCAATATCACTGGTCAGGTGGCCATGTTTTTCTCGCCCAACTATCTTCATCTCTATGATTTGATGCCATAGAGAATAATTATTCTCATCCAATTTGATTCATGCGGAGAAGTTGGAGGTGTCACTCTGCAACGTGACAATTTGTGTAGTAGTGTTGGAGCCTACCGACACCAAGGATTGATTGTTGTTTGCTGACCCCTCAACGTTGGCCATGATATTGGCTTACAATTGATGAGGGAAGTGATTTTGCTGCGGGAAGGGATTTGCTGCGGGGTTTTTTCTGCGGGAAGGAGTTTGTTGCGGAAAGGGTTATGCTGCGAAAAGAGTTTGCTGCGGAAAGGGTTATGCTGCGGAAATGGTTATGCTGCAGAAAAGGTTATGCTGCGGAAAGGGTTATGCTGCGGAAAGGGTTATGCTGCGGAAAAGGTTATGTTGCGGGAAGGAGTTTGTTGCGGAAAGGGTTATGTTGTGGAAAGGGTTATGTTGCGGAAAGGTTTTTGCTGCGGCTAGGAGTTTGTTGCGGGAAGGTTATGTTGCGAAAGGGATTTTTCTGCTGGAAGGATATTTTTCTGCGGGAGGGATATGCTGCGGGAAGGAGTTTGCTGCGGGTGATTTTTCTGCGGGAAGGATGTGCTGCGAGAGGGATGTGGACGGCTAGTGGTGGTGCGGCGAAGTGGTGGTTGGTTTCTAGGGTTGTATGACGGCTAGGGGCTACAGAAGTGATTTCTAGGGTTAGGGCAAGAGACAGTCAAGATCGATTGCTTTGATACCATCTTAGTTTTGATGAGAATTCTCTTATATTATTAATTGTATAACAATAGGAAAGTTATATATATACAGAAACTAGGAATATTACTATGGGCCTAATTAGGAGACTGGGTTTAACTAGGAATATACAACTCATTGACACTAACAAGGCAAGCTATGGCACACATCGCCGAATGATTATGGAATGTTCAATATACAAATATGTTGTCTTAAAATATCATTTAATAAATATCATCTATGCAAAAATATCAACCAAATTGAAATATTGAACATACAGAGAATTGGAGGTAGCATCATTCCTTAAGAGTTAAGTCCCATAGGTTCGATCCTATAAAATATGACCCATTTTCTCAGTGAGCGAATCGCTTGATAGTCTGTATATTTATTAAATATATAATAAATTATTTTGATATATGATGCTTATGGTGAACCATATATCACTTAATTTGTTTGATCTTTTTGCATAAATGATCTTTCATGATGTTTTGAGAAATTAGTGGTTCCGATTACCACACTATCATATCAAAAGTTTGGTAATAAACTATATTTGGGAGAAATGAGCATAATGACGTAGTTAGAAAATCAAGTCAAGATGTGCCTTTTTATATTTTTAACGCTAGTGTGCTTTATCTCCGAAATAGTTCGAAAACCAGTGTTCTGATTTTTAGCGCCAACATAAGTTAATGCCCGAATGAACACTTTATATAGACAATCATAATGCTAGAAGAAAAAAAAACAACAATAATTAACTTATGGCAATGAGTGAGATCATTTTATTATTGACATTTATCTTATTCATTGCCCATTAAGCAACTGTACTATCATCTATCTTGGAATCCAAAGATATGCAAAACAAATACTAATGTATTCAAATTACAATACTTTTTTTTTTTGGATAAAAAATTACAGTACTTTTTAGTATAAGTATTATTATAATAAGCAATAAGCAAAAGAAGGAAAGACAAACTTAATATTTGTTTTAATAATATTGAGGTATTTCACATAGACATACACAAAAATGCAAAAGTACTGTTGCAAGAGGGGAGGGACCTGAGACCCCTCTGGTCCCTTAATGACTCCGCCTAATGTACCCTAGAGTGGATACAATTATTGCTTTCTAAAGTAAATGTAAATATATTATTCATTATTACTACAACACGTTTAACGACCACTTAAAACGTGGGAGGCCATATACGAGCAAGCATGCAGGCACGTACGCTGTATTATTATTAATTGTATCTGGGTTTTATGTTTATTTGGGTAGTCCTTGCTCCATTACGCACGGAAATGCAGCCAAAATTAATATAAAGTCACCACTGGGCAGTGCGCGCTGGCTCTGCAATAATAACAAGCAACTGCAGCTAGCTAGCAAACCTATAATATATGGATTAATTGTACGTACGTGGTACATGCAACAAACAACTGAAACAAATATTGTATTTGTAGCTTCAAGATTTCCAATTCATCGACATGCAATAAATAACGTTCACTGTTTATTTATTTTTCTCCATCAATTTTACCTTTTTTACTGTTACTAGTAATTTAATTAGTAATTCGTACGTATTACCTGCAGCTGCAGGTACACCAACAGTTGGTCACTCATCAATGATACCATCATCATTACATTTCTTTTGTATCTGAAATTAGGTATATGGGCATGTACGTGTATTTACATAAATCTTGACATTTAGATGTATCTTTAATGACTCCTAATCACAATACTTACATTACACAACTGGCCTTGTTGCACCCTAGCTATCACTTCTTTTTACTTCTTCGTTTCAAATAAAACCTACAAAGAAAAAATAAAAAGTAAGTATCCCAACAATCAGCGACCACAAACCACCACCTCCCTCCTAGACATGTCCGGCCTCCCCTCCGTTCCTTCTCTTTATGTTTGGATCTGATCAAGTGAATGAGATCTAGACAGAATATTAGAAGGAAATTTCTACTAGCTAGACTTGTAATCCATTATAAATATTCAAGTAATACACGAACTACAATTAGAGAGATTTCTGGTAATTTATAACTTTTGGGTTGAAGTATGTGAATCATGATGCTAAGGGTGATAACATATCTATGAGAGAAAAGCCACCAAGAATCCAAAATTATTGTAGTTTGTTTGGTTGTGCGGTGACGCCGGTGAGTAAATTAGTGTTGATTCGATATGGATCCTAAACAAAGATGAAGGGGGAGAAACGGCGACCCCGGCCGGGGTCCCTAAAATTAGTACTCAATTACACTCGTTATATTAATTAATACTCAATTACCTCATATTCGCTATACTCTATAAGTTCTTCAAGACCATATGTAACGAGTTTGACGACGGTGACTGTTAGAGAAGCTTAAGGTTGTTATAAGTTAGTTAGTAATTTGAGCTGTCATTAGGGTTGTTATTAGTTAGTTAGGGCAGCTGTCAATACAAGCTGTCAATGCTAGCTGTTCATTTACAGTTAGAGTTGTTAGGCATGAGCTATGTGTGTTATATAAAGGATACAAAGATAAGATATAAAGGGAAGATGACTTAATAACAAAAGAAGTATTTTTCACTCTCAGACTCTCTTGTTTCTTTCTCTTTTAACCCTCTAATTCTGAATCTTTCTCCTCTCTTTACCTTCTTGAACTGATGATTATGGATTCGAACATGGTATCAGAGCTGTGAAGCTTGATCAGTCGTTATTTATGCATCATTTTGATGTCTTTATATGCCTCTCTTACATGTCTTTTGAATGATTTCGTGCCATCAATAGTAGAAAATGATCAATCTTGTGAGACTTGTGCAGAGTTAGAAAGATAGGTAAAATCTAGAAAGAACGCAAAAAGAATGACTCAAATCGGAGTCCAGATGAAGGAGATATCCTCATTTCAATATCAGGTCCTGAACGGAGTCCTGAGTGCGCCAGTGCGCCAGTGCGCCTATTTTGGGCCATTGGCCAAGTACCTCATATCAGGCCCTCCGGGTCCCGAACTTGTGTTTCATGACATCAAGGTCAAGTCCTAGAAGTGCCAAGGTCGCGCCAAGGCAGGTCGAGGACATGTCCCAAGAACTCCCATCCGAGCCCAGATGTGCGCCTAAGCCGGGGTCCCTGTTCCGCCAGCAGTGGATCAGAGGTTCTCCCTCTGCGCCAAGCCTGACAACATTTGCGCCAAGCCTGAACGACGATGCGCTTCTATTATACTCCTAACGTACTTCAAAAGCGCGGTCCCAGATCCTGATTACGAAGACAGTCAAAAATCCAAGTTTGGCCAGCTTGCGTTCCCACTTGCCAGCTTGCATTCACACTTCCGGCCATGCTCTGATTGGTTCGAATAGATTTTAAAGACTTTATAATTAATTAAAAGTAAAATAACTTTCCCTATTCCTATAGGACATGGTTTTACCAATCTGTATAGAACAAGGTTATACCAATCCTTAAAGAACAAGGTTATACCAATCCTTATAGAACAAGGTTTTCCCTTGTCTATAAAAAGGAGAATCATATAGAGGATTGGGGACGTTTTTGGGTTTTCTGGAAAAACAGAGACCTGAGCCACAGAGTTCCGTTTTGGTTTTCTAAAGAATTAGGGACCATATTTTCGGAGATAATCTTTCACATAGATTATTGGACGTGGAGCTTGGAGAAGAAGGCCCTACCGTGTCTTCTGCTGCATCTGTTCTTAACAATCTCCTCTGTACCCTTATTTTCATTATTACAATTTACTTATGGATTCAATTATACTTGTGTTTATTTCAGTTATGTGTGAGTAGTCATTAGGATTAGGGTTTCTTGAAGCCCTAGCCATGTTAGCTTGTTAATTGGATTTCTGGCTCTTGATTATGATTTCTATGCATGCTGAATAAGTTGGATTACTATGCTTAATGAACTTAATTTATGCCTATAAGATTAACTACCTTGTTTGCGTATAATTATAGATGTAATTGCTTGAGTGACCGTCATATCATCTTGTGATTTGGAGCATCGAAAGTATTCGTACTTGTAATCTTAACTCATGACGACCTAGGATTGCATGCCACTTTGCTAGGCTAATGTGGTGTCATTAAATTCTCTTTAAACTTCATGCATCATCTTAAAAGGTAGGTGATAGACGTTCTAGGCATATGCCCTGTTTAGAACATGCTAAGTAAGAGGGAATAAGATGTGTCTAGTGAACCAACGCCAGGTCCTAGGCACGGGCACCTAATTCAGAAAATGCGTAGTAATTAGGTCAAGGAAATTTGGTTAAGAGCTATAATTGGTTAGAGTGGATAGTAAGCCTTAATTCGCCTCAGTTAACAACCTTTCATTCTTGCATTGTTATTTTCTGCACTTTGATTTACTTGTCTTTAAATTTCAGTTATCACATCATAAACCACCCCCCCCCCCCCCCCCCCCCCCCTGTGTGTGTGTGTGTATGTGTTTTTATTTAAGTTAATAAATCTGAACTAAATTGGTCATAACGTTGATACAAGTCCTCGAGGGATCAACTCTTGCTGTGCTACTATACTATACTTATCGATTTGTGCACTTGCAAGGATTTTATAACTGTTAGAATTGAATTGCATATTTCTTGCTCTTTAAATCTACCAACAAGTTTTTGGAGCCGCTGCCGGGGACTTGTCCCTCAACGGTGCCCATTAATTCAGATTTAGTTAACTAAATTTTGTATAGTACATATTTAGATTTCATTTAGATTGTTTACTAACTTTGTTTGTCATCCTTCTCATGTACATATGAACAACTCATACATGGATATGGGACCATGGGATTATCCATACATGGAGACGGGAGCTTGGAACAATCCATACCCAACTTCATTCAATCAGGGGTGGAGCAATCACGAAAACTCAGAACCATACAACCCAGGATGGTGCCAGCAGCCTAATTTCACATGGAACTCCCCACAAACAGTTCCTCACTCCGAACCCACTCCTGACCTCCTACCTACGCTGAGGGCCTTGGAGCAATGCATGGAGGCTTGTAATCAATTCATGGCCGCTTTTTGTGAAGAACAACGAGAGCAAACACATCGCTTGGAGGAGATACTGGAAAAAAGCAAGAGGGTGTTTGAGTTCATTGTATGCCAAACAGAAGAAAGGGCACATCCCCCACCAAGTGAGGCCGTCAATGAAGAGCATAATAAGGACACCACCAAGCTAACACTTCGACAAGTGCTTGCCATGGATGCCATGAATTCCGCCCAAGGCCATGCCCTGACAGCGTCTCCCGATTCTGCTCAGATTGAGCAGTGGGACGCACCCAATTCATACCCTCCAGTATACTCTTCCTTTTATAATGATTCTGATTCTGATTTCATGTCTAACTATACTTCTTTGCCTTGCCCTAACAGATTGGAAAGCAAAATGGAAGAAATTTGGGAGGAAGGGAATAGGACGGATGATGGTGACAAGGACATCCAGGTCAAACCAATACCCCTGCCCTATGTGCTGCCCAGCAGCAACGCACTGCCCCAAGTTGTGTCCCACAGCCATGACCACGTTCTGCCTACCGCCCTGCCGCAAACCCAGGATCCTGCTGAGTCCCAGGACTTGCTAAATGCCCTGCCGCAGCCACAGCCCAGCGCCACAGAACCTGGACATGTCCAGGGAACGACTTCAATGAGCCAAGCTGCGCCAACTGATTCACTGCAGGGCAAGTCTTTAGCCGCTGCACCAGTACCTTCCCAGCGCGCATCTGAGACGCGCAGCGCTGCGGCCACGCTTCAAGACACATCCACGGCAGAACCCAAGGATCAGCCCGTGCCTCTCAATCTGCTGACAGCCGTGTCTCAGCCCCTACCCAAGGACAAGGACCCGGTTTTGAAATTCAATACGCCTTCTCAACTCTATCCTGAAACATTTAACTTTCATTTTAATAAGGCAAACTTGGATTTGAATTCTGATTTAGCTCCTAATGCTGTTGAACTTTTCCCATGCAGGTTCCACCATAAAAATACCAAGAATATGCTAAAGGCACTCAACTTGGTCCCCCTCTTCAAGTTCCGAAGGAAAAATCAATGGAAGGGACCAAGGATGAAGTATAGAACGTACACGGCACAACGAAAGTTGTTCCCCCACGGGCATTGTCCAAGGAAAACATTCAAGAGTGGACAGCAACTGCTCTCATTCAAATCACTCCTCAATCTCTTTCCCGATAAGTTACGTTCTCGTCGATGGATTCCTTTTTGTGTCTCTAACTTTTTTCTCCATGCTGCAGCGCAGATTCTACAGCAAGAGGCTCATAATCGGTTCCATGTTGACGCTGAAATCTTGGGCACACCATCAAAAGCCTAGCATGACAGCCCCGTCTTGCCTAGACATTAAATAAAGCGCTCCTAGGAGGCAGCCTAGCCCTGGTTTGTATTTCACACTTCCTTTTCTGTTTCTGCCCGTTATATCTCTCAAACCTTTCTACTGTTGTCATGCTTACTGCTTATCACATTGAGGACAATGTTCAGTTTAGGTTTGGGGGTGTGGATTTAAAATTTTGCATATAGAAACAAGTAGGTTTGGGGGTGATACACGGCCAGGACATTTAAATTTCTGCTTGTGATTAGTATGATAACTTGTTAATAGGAATGTATATGCTAAGTTAACTCTTTGCTTTACTAAGAGTCATGCCATGGTCAAGTAGTCATAATTTGCACTTCACAATGCCATGTTTTAAGTGATTAAGTGAACGAAATAACTGAAATTGAGTGAACCTTAGAAAATTAGTGGAGACTACCCAATGAGATCTTTGAGCCTAATTGTCATTCTTTCTGAGGGATATACTTGTTTCTACTCTTAAACACTCATCACTTTTGTTCTTAATTGTTGATCTCATTACATCATATTTGCATTGAATTTTAAAGAACTAACATCATTTAGATACTCTTGATTTAATGTATGTTTTTCCATAAGAAGTGATGTAGGCTATGTGTGCTTTAACCTCTAAAGGCCTTATCCTACCCTATTGCATGCTCCCTAAGCCAATTTTGAAGCCAAACACTCAACCTTTTCTTTCATCACCCAAAGTATAACCTAACCCAAAATACTTAGCCATTCATCACAGCCATACCCTATAACCTCAGTTTGTGCTAAGGTTGCCACAAATGAGATTCATGGTGAGAATGAGAGGTGAAAGAAGATCATGCCCAATTCAAAGGACATTGGCGTCAATTGAAAGTTCAAAAGTAAAGAAAAGATTTACAAGTTGCAAGCTGCACGAAAATTTGAGGAAATCATTGCATGATCTTGGTTCAATTCAATTCAAAGACGAACAGAAACAAAAAAAACGTTCAAATCAAAAGAAAGAAAAAAACGTTGAGAAAACGAAGAAAAAAAAATAACTGAAAAACAAAGTGAATTGAGCCAAGTAAGCCAAGAGCCTCAAAACAAGCCACAAGAGCCTCAAAATAAATCATCAAGAAAGCACAATGCCGTGGGCCTTAAGAAAGGATTCAGTTCAGAAATTCCAAGTTCAATTCATGACTTCTCATGCCTTGGCACAACTCAGGTTCTTTGAATCCCATCCTTCCTTGCTAAACCCCAAAGCTTAGCCCCAATACAACCTAAAAAGGAAGACCTAACTGATCTTATGGACAATCATGCTGAGGATTAAGGTACGTATCTATGTTCTTAAAGTTCAATTCCTTTCATGAGATCTTTATTTTCATAAAGTGCTATTCTTCATTGTTACTCATATGTGATTAAATTTGAATTTCATAACATAAACTCATCACATATGCTTGAAAAGAGTGTAAGCCTAGGATTCTTGTGTGAATTGAGAGTTGCCTAGTGAGGATTAGAGTCGAGGCGAAATCTTTCTAGGGCACATAGATGAAGTTGTTTTCAAACTTGATCACCTGAAAATATTGGCATTCATACACGTACCCCTTCACATAACACTCACGGCTATGGCATTCCTTTTAGTTCTGCAAAGCATGTCTACTTACTTTGATTCTTATTAGCTTGTTAAGAGTACTATATCTAGCATCTTTTTGTTTAAGTAAAACGTTTGTGGGTATCGTATTGTTATAAGCCTCAGGAGACAAAACTCCTCCTACTAGGTGAACCTAGGGGTTTAAATGTTCTATCTTAACTAAAATCGATTCTTTTCATTTTGTTAGCATTTGTTTTGCTCAGGGACTAGCAAAAGATAGGTTTGGGGGTATTTGATCAGTCGTTATTTATGCATCATTTTGATGTCTTTATATGCCTCTCTTACATGTCTTTTGAATGATTTCGTGCCATCAATAGTAGAAAATGATCAATCTTGTGAGACTTGTGCAGAGTTAGAAAGATAGGTAAAATCTAGAAAGAACGCAAAAAGAATGACTCAAATCGGAGTCCAGATGAAGGAGATATCCTCATTTCAATATCAGGTCCTGAATGGAGTCTTGAGTGCGCCAGTGCGCCAGTGCGCCTATTTTGGGCCACTGGCCAAGTACCTCATATCAGGCCCTCCGGGTCCCGAACTTGTGTTTCATGACATCAAGGTCAAGTCCTAGAAGTGCCAAGGTCGCGCCAAGGCAGGTCGAGGACATGTCCCAAGAACTCCCATCCGAGCCCAGATGTGCGCCTAAGCCGGGGTCCCTGTTCCGCCAGCAGTGGATCAGAGGTTCTCCCTCTGCGCCAAGCCTGACAACATTTGCGCCAAGCCTGAACGACGATGCGCTTCTATTATACTCCTAACGTACTTCAAAAGCGCGGTCCCAGATCCTGATTACGAAGACAGTCAAAAATCCAAGTTTTGCCAGCTTGCGTTCCCACTTGCCAGCTTGCATTCACACTTCCGGCCATGCTCTGATTGGTTCGAATAGATTTTAAAGACTTTATAATTAATTAAAAGTAAAATAACTTTCCCTATTCCTATAGGACATGGTTTTACCAATCTGTATAGAACAAGGTTATACCAATCCTTAAAGAACAAGGTTATACCAATCCTTATAGAACAAGGTTTTCCCTTGTCTATAAAAAGGAGAATCAGATAGAGGATTGGGGACGTTTTTGGGTTTTCTGGAAAAACAGAGACCTGAGCCATAGAGTTCCGTTTTGGTTTTCTAGAGAATTAGGGACCATATTTTCGGAGATAATCTTTCACATAGATTATTGGACGTGGAGCTTGGAGAAGAAGGCCCTGCCGTGTCTTCTGCTGCATCTGTTCTTAACAATCTCCTCTGTACCCTTATTTTCATTATTGCAATTTACTTATGGATTCAATTATACTTGTGTTTATTTCAGTATGTGTGAGTAGTCATTAGGATTAGGGCTGCTTGAAGCCCTAGCCATGTTAGCTTGTTAATTGGATTTCTGGCTCTTGATTATGATTGCTATGCATGCTGAATAAGTTGGATTACTATGCTTAATGAACTTAATTTATGCCTATAAGATTAGCTACCTTGTTTGCATATAATTATAGATGTAATTGCTTGAGTGACCGTCATATCATCTTGTGATTTGGAGCATCGAAAGTATTCGTACTTGTAATCTTAACTCATGACGACCTAGGATTGCATGCCACTTTGCTAGGCTAATGTGGTGTCATTAAATTCTCTTTAAACTTCATGCATCATCTTAAAAGGTAGGTGATAGATGTTCTAGGCATATGCCCTGTTTAGAACATGCTAAGTAAGAGGGAATAAGATGTGTCTAGTGAACCAACGCCACGTCCTAGGCACGGGCACCTAATTCAGAAAATGCGTAGTAATTAGGTCAAGGAAATTTGGTTAAGAGCTATAATTGGTTAGAGTGGATAGTAAGCCTTAATTCGCCTTAGTTAACAACCTTTCATTCTTGCATTGTTATTTTCTGCACTTTGATTTACTTGTCTTTAAATTTCAGTTATCACATCATAGACCCCCCCCCCCCCCCCCCCCCCCCCTTGTGTGTGTGTGTGTGTGTTTTTATTTAAGTTAACAAATCTGAACTAAATTGGTCATAACGTTGATACAAGTCCTCGAGGGATCGACTCTTGCTGTGCTACTATACTATACTTATCGATTTGTGCACTTGCAAAGATTTTATAACTGTTAGAATTGAATTGCATATTTCTTACTCTTTAAATCTACCAACAAAGCTCACAGCTGAGATCCTGAGTCTGATTCCTTTCTTTCATCTTGTGCGATTTCTCGAAGAGATGTATTGGTGCTACTGCGTTAATCTCTGAGTTCTATGAAGTGCATCAATTTATGTGGTATGTGTTGTTTCTCCGGTGCTATTCGATTCGTTTGGTCTGATCAACCTGTCTCTTGTTTCCCTCCGATCTCAATCCTCTCGTACTTCTAGTTCTTCAATCTTCCTTCAAACCTCTAAAGATAGGTTCTGTCTTCTGTGTATCTTGAAACTCTAGTTCTTCTTTCCTTGTGATTCTGAGCTATTCGTGACTAGTTCGTGTGTAATTTTGTGATTTTTGAAATACAGTACCTTGTATAATCATGTTTTCTGCAATGGATTTACTTAAGCATGCAACTGAGTTTGTATCTCTAAAACTAGATGATACGAATTACGTCTCATGGAGTGTTAAGATTCAAAGGTTGTTAAAAGGTTTTCATTTGTTGGGTCATCTGGATGGTACATGTCCGTGTCCTACTCCAATTGATGAAGGTTTTCAGATATGGATTGATAATGATGTTGCATTATTAAACATGTTGATTGCTACTGTATCTGAGGAAGCCTTTACTGAGATCATGTCATGTGAATTCTCGAGAGATGCATGGCTTACCTTGCAAGAACGGTTTTCCTCTATGTCTGAGGCCAATCTTATGCATATGAAGACCAACCTTCAAACTATACAGAAGGGTTCGGACTCTATTGAGGGTTTTCTGACTAAGATCAGATCGGCAAGACAACGTTTGGCTAGTGCTGGACTTGTGGTCACAGATAAGGACATGATTCTGATCACATTGAATAGATTGTCTACTGATTATCATGCCTTCAAATCTCATATTCGAGCAAGACCTGTTCTGCTCACTTTGTCTGAACTTCGAACTCTTCTTCTTGTTGAAGAAGCTAATCTCTCTAAGGCTACATCACAATTGCAAACTCAATCATCTCTTCTCACTGCAATGGTTGTAACTAAGGCAACAAATGATCCTCAACCTCAGTCGTCTGATGTTATGTCCACTCAGTCATCACAGTGGCAAGGTTCCAACATAAATTCTAATCCAAACTAGCATGGAAGGAATAACTACCAAGATTCTAATTGGTATGGTCGTAACAATCATGGAAGAGGCAAATTTAATGGCTATCGTGGTAGGAACAACTACAACCGAGGTCGATATAATAACCATTACAACAATAAGTACAACAATCATAATGATTTCTACCAAGGTCAAGGTTATGGAGGCTACAATCCTAACTACAATTCAGGATATACTCACGGTCATGGAGGCTACAATCCTAACTACAACTTAGGTTACAATCAAGGCTATGGTGGCTCATTTCCTGGTACTGCTAGTTCTAGACCAGGGGTTCTTAGGGCTTCTCCATGTCCTGCACCGATATCTCAAGTTCAGTCCTCTATGTGTCAACTGTGTAAACTCCCTGGTCATGAGGCTTTGGAATGCTCTCAAAGGGCACATTTCGTTCCCAAGCCTAGACCTATGACTCACCCTCAAGCATACTCAGCCACTTCTAGCTTTGAGTTTTCAAATCCTAACTTCTGGTTAGCTGACACATGCGCTACCCATCATATGACCTCTGATGACTCTCAACTTCAGTTTGCTCAGCCTTGTCCACCAAATTCAGGTATTTCAGTCGGTAATGAGGTTGTCCTCCCAATCACTAGAGTTGGTTATGTTACATTGCCTATGTCTGGTCATGAGTTTGGCTTGTCTGAGGTCTGTCATGTCCCTCACTTGGTGCATAATCTTCTGTCTGTGCATAAGTTCTGCCTTCATAATGTTGTAAAATGCTCTTTGATGCATGTTCACTCCAAATACAGGACAACAGAGGGAAGATGTTGTACCAGACCCCTAGCGTTGCAGGGTTATATCCCATTCCCATGAGTATGCATTCTGCTCCTTCTCTTGGGTCTCAAGGTGCTGGTTGCTTGGGCCAGAAGATTCAATCTTCCCTCTAGTGCCAGCGGCTTAGTCATCCCACCAATGTTGTTCTTGCTAAAATGTTAACCCAGGCTCATCTTCCTCTTTCTTCTAACTCCTCCTCTCACATCCGTGCTTCTTGTCTTCAAGGCAAAGCTTCAAGACTTCCTTTTCCTCTTCCAGCTCTTCGGGCTTCTGTGCCTTTTCATAAGATTCACTCTGATGTATGGGGTCCTAGTCCTTGTACTTCCACTCTAGGTTATCAGTTTTATGTCATTTTCATTAATGATTGTACTCGATATACTTGGATCTATCCTCTTTTCAATAAATCTGATGTTTTCTCAGTGTTTGTCAAGTTTCATTCATATATTACTACTTTCTTTGAGAAGTCTATTAAGATCTTTCAGAGTGATGGTGGGGGAAAGTTCATTAGTAAAGCTATGACTGAGTTTCTTGCATCCAAAGGTGTTCAACACCTGAAATCTTGTCCCTATACTCCTCGATAGAACGGGCTAGCAGAGAGGAAACATCGACATCTTATTGACACTACCATCACTTTCTTAAAAACAGCATCCATTCCCAACTCATTCTAGTTCCATGCATGTTCCACAGCCAACTACCTTATTAACTGAATGCCTACTTCTACTCTTCAAATGTAGTCCCCCTATTTCTGTCTCTTTACTCACTATCCCTCTTTAGCTTCTCT
Organism: Oemleria cerasiformis; assembly: GCA_037349345.1. Taxonomy (NCBI): domain Eukaryota; kingdom Viridiplantae; phylum Streptophyta; class Magnoliopsida; order Rosales; family Rosaceae; genus Oemleria; species Oemleria cerasiformis. Next base: position 10,777,040 of record JAZGTL010000009.1, on the reverse strand, counting down.
TCGTGTCTTTGGATGTGTCTGCTACCCCTACCTGCGTCCATATACTAAACATAAACTTGATCCTTGAACTATCCAATGTGTTTTTGTGGGGTATACACTTGATTATAAGGGGTTCTTGTGCTATCATATCCCTTCTAAAAAAACCTACATCTCACGGCATGTCATTTTTGATGAAACACAATTCCCTTTCCATCTTATTTCTGGTTCTACGTCCACAAAGTCTCTTGTTCACAATGACGGTCCTCTCCGTGCTCCTGGTATTGCTCCTGTCTCTAGTTGTACTCTACTCTCTAGTGCTCCTCACATCCCACACAGGGCCTCCTCTTTTCCAGTTCCCAGTCCAGCTCCAGTTCCTGTTTCCCCGCTACCTTTGTGTCCTACCAACCTGTCTCCTCCAGCCCAGCCTGTATCATCATCTGCCGTCTCCTCTTCTGATACAATAGGGAGTGCACCACCCCCTCCTTTTGTGGTTGTTCTCTCCTGTTCCTCTTCACAACCAGTGTCTTCTTCAATTCACCCTATGGTCTCCAAGTCTAAGAGTAGGATATCCAAACCTAGCAGGAAAGGCTCTCTTGCTCTCCATGTTACCTCTTCCCTCGACAGTTCTCTGGTTGAACCTGTCACTTACAGACAAGCCTTGGCAGTGCCTGAATGGCATCAAGAAATGCAGGATGAGTACGATGCTCTTCATCATCAGAAAACTTGGCGCCTTCATTCCTCTCCCACATCATCGTGGTGTCATTGGGTGTAAGTGGGTTTTTAAACTCAAACATAATGCCGATAGCTCTATAGCTCGACATAAGGCTCGATTGGTGGCCAAGGGCTATCTCCAAGAGGCTGGTATCGACTATGAGGAAACATTTAGTCATATGGTGAAACATACAACAATGCGCCTAGTTTTGGCTCTTGCGGCTCAGTTCAAATGGCTTTTACGCCAACTTGATGTTAAGAACGCATTTCTTCATGGTCACTTGTCTGAGGAGGTTTATATGGACCAACCACCAGGTTTTGTCAACTCTACTTATCCTTATCATGTGTGTAAACTGGAGAAATCTCTTTATGGCTTGAAGCAGGCACCCCGTGCATGGAATGCTCGTTTCACCTCCCCTTCAGTCTGCGTCTGACTCCGCTTTGTTTGTTTTTCATCAGGGTTCTACCATCCTCATCGTTTTACTCTATGTTGATGATATCATTATCACTGGTAATAGTCCTGCTGCTATTACCACGCTTATTACTGCTCTCGGGACTGAGTTTGATATGAAAAGCCTTGATCTCCTCTCCTACTTTCTTGGCCTTCAGATCAGCTACGATGCCGAGGGTATTTTTATTACTCATACTAAGTATGTCTCCGATTTTCTTTCCAGGGTAGGCATGTCTACCTACAGTTCGGTGTCTACTCCATTGGTTCCTGACTCCAAGCTGCTTCTTACTGATGAGATCTTATTATCCGATCCTTCCTTGTATCGCAGTATGGTGGGTGATCTTCAATACTTGACCTTCACGTGTCCTGATATTGTTTTTGTTGTTAACACAGTGTGTCAATTCATGCATGCTCCCACTGATGTTCACATGGTTGCTGTCAACCGGATTCTCCATTGCATCAATGGTACTCGGGACCTTGGCCTTCACTATGTCTCGAGTTCTCTGCGCCTTCAGGCCTTTTTGGATGCTGATTGGGGTGGTGATCCCATCACTCGGCGTTCCACTTCAGGTCACATTGTTTTTCTTGGTCGGAATCCCATATCCTGGGGCGCAAAGAAGCAGCCTATTGTCTCTCGTTCTTCTGCCGAAGCTGAATATCGGTCCTTGGCTAATACTGCTTGTGAAATCTCGTGGATTTCTTACTTACTTGCTGATCTCCGAGTTCCTCTTCTCTGCGTTCCCCTTATTTGGTGTGACAGCATTTCCGCCATCCAAATGGCGCACAATCCGGTCTTCCACGGTCGCACTAAACATGTTGAGATCGATGTTCACTTTATTCGGGAGCGTGTTCAACGTCGTACTCTTCAATTGGCGCATGTTCCCTATGTTGATCAGCTCGCTGATGTTCTCACCCACAGGCTTCATACTCCTCAGTTTGAGTTCTTTCGCGACAATATGTTGCTTCGCTCTTCTCACCTCAGATTGAGGGCGGATGTTAGAGAAGGTTAGGGTTGGTATCAGTTAGTTAGTTATTTGAGTTGTCATTAGGGTTGTTATTAGTTAGTTAGGGCAGCTGTCAATACAAGCTGTCAATGCTAGTTGTTCATTTACAGAGTTGTTAGGCATGAGCTATGTGTGTTATATAAAGGATACAAAGATAAGATATAAAGGGAAGATGACTTAATAACAAAAGAAGTATTTTTCACTCTCAGACTCTCTCGTTTCATTCTCTTTTAACCCTCTAATTCTGAATCTTTCTCCTCTCTTTACTTTCTTGAACTGATGATCATGGATTCGAACAGTGACTGTTTCTTTTAGTGGTGGTAGTTTGTTTAGTTTGTATAATTTCAGTGATGTGGGTTTGTTAGTTGTTAGTGCAACTTCGTCCGCGTTAGTATTGTCATATTGACTTGTGAGTTTTACTGTCATAGCTTGATTTTAATAATATGGTTGTACCTTTTTTCCATATCAAATTGTTTGAAACGGAATGCTTATTTCCACCAACTCAATGTATAGTTTTAGTGTCGATCCATTAAACTGTGCCTAAATCAAATCACTTGGGTTCCTGCCATTTCCTTCCCATTCATCCTATTGTGCGGGTTTCCAATTGCATACATATATACAGGCCGGTTATTGTACTCATTTCAAGGTTTATTTGTTCTCCTAAGGGAAGTGTTAAATTGTCATCTCCACTTCGATGACGGATGGAGTTAATGTCCATCGTAAGGTGCGTTTATGGGCCTTGCTTTCAGTTAGCTAGTGATGGAAGGAATCAAATCTGGCACTCCACATGTAGCAGTTGGAGGCGGCTGATGGTGGTTTTGACGGTTAATGGTCGTTTTTTTCGTCAACTGTTTTATCAAGGAGATTTTATGATTTTATTTTGTCTAAATTAACTTTTTAACTGTTAAAATATTCAAATTGGACTTATAGATTGAGCCTTTGTATGATCGAGATTTTTCCTGCCTCTTCTATACTGTTTTCTTACTTAGTTTTTGTCTTACTATTAATTGTTTAATTTCATTTTTATCTCCTTTGTGATTTTCATTCCTTTCTTTTCTTATTTATTACTTTGTAATTTGCATTAATAATTGTTTCATTTCACTGCAATCGGTTTTAGTTGTTACTTGATTCTCTGCTCTTTTATTCTTTCTTCTTTCTTCGGGTTGTATGAATGCTTTCTTTATTTGCTTCTTCACTTTCTTTTAGTTATGCGTGGGTGCGTATGTCTGAGTGGGTTTGTAACAACCCGGATTTATTATTAAAGTGAATTTATAAAATTGATTTGAAAATGACGATTTTACCTTCGGGTTTAATCGGGGTTTGGAAGTCACTTTTATTCGGAGAAACTTTTGGAAGATTTTCTTGGACCGTTGCGTAAGTCTCGAATTCACGAGTTCGTAAACAGGCGGCACGTAGATAACGAGGTTGGTATGAGGGAGTTGTGCGTCTAGAACCTTCAAGGGCAATTTGGCAATTTTGAGTGCAGATATTTTTACACCCTTTTTCTTTCTCCTCCTTCTAGATTTTTCTTGATTCTTCCCCTCTCTCTCTCTCTTGCGATTTCTCCTTGGGAGAAAAACACCAAAATCGAACCCCCTTCTCCCTTGATTTTGGGTTCGATTGTTTCGATCCATGGCAGACACACCATCACCTTCCTCTTTTCTCCACGAGTAGAACCGCATCCTTTTGGAGCTGAGAAGACAATCGTGGACGGAGAATTGAAGGTCGGAAGTTCGATGGGATCGGAGCTTCACGCTCGATTTCTGATCAATCAAGGTAAAATCGAATGCCAAATCGTTTAGTAAGGTCTTAGTGAGTTTCTTAGGTTTGTTTCGAGCTAATCCCTGAGTGTTTTGGTGGAGTTTTGACTGCATAGCAGTTTTGGTTGGAAAACGGAAGGCTAGGAAGTTCTCCGATGATTTCGAGGCCTTCTAGTGGCTTTCAAGCCTCAAAAGGTATGTATTTGAACTCTTAAGATTGTATATATAAGTTTTGGTGTAAAAATCGTGAAAATATGTGAAGAAATGGAGAATTCAAAGCTCGCCGGAAATGGCTCGGGATGAGCTGGGACATCGAGCTACGACTCGGAATGAACCGGGATATTGAGTTATGGCTCGGGAAGAGCTAGGATATCGGGTTACAGCTCAGGATGGAGTCGGTGAGTCTCAATTCAACCAAGTCTTGAACATTGAATTTGATCAAATCATTGAGGCATGTATGGACCTCTATACAAGTTCAGGGAAATAGAAGCCTGACCAGATTATCATATTCAGGGGATGGTAGGATGTTTTATGATAGGGATATGTCGTCTTATGATGGTTTGATATGATAGCCGAGGGATTTTCCGGCTCATGATATGTAATTTGACGATATGATAGTCGAGGGACTTACCAGCTTATACGATACGATGATTACTATCACGGGTAGTGACCTGTGTCTGCAATATCTGGCGACGGTACTTTAGTCATCGAGGTCAATGGGTGGTGACCCAGATTGACGAGTTAAGGTTGGTTCAAACGTGTACAACCTTTCAGTCGTTTAATATCATCCTGAGAGACGATGATATTGATAGATTCTCCGCTGCTATGGAATCTAGTAATTGACCTTCGTAGTCAGAATATAATTTTCAGATGTCGGTCAACACCCAGTACTACCTGTACCCAGGTGGATGCTCGGGGTGGGGTGTGACACTATTTGGTTTATATCTGTTATTGCATCCTTCGTCTGACAGGTGGTTGACAGTTAACCAAGTACTGGGAAGGGATCTGTCAATTTTTCAGTAAAATTCTCGTACAATGTCTTTACGGCAATAAGGGTATTTCTGGTATTAAATTGTGACGTCAAAGGTTGTCAGACGAGTGCAGGGCCTTTCCCGAGTTTCAAGGGGAAACTCAGGAAGGGTCATGTCAGGGTTTTTGCCTTATTCAATGTTGCTGAGTATAAGTTTATTTGTCTTTTAGAGTGCCTACAGATAAATCATTTCTTACTTGTTTTACTCTGCTTTTAGAGTTTTTCATAGATTGCTTATTTAATTCTTGTTATATATTTGTTGTGTTAACTGAAATTATTTTGCTGTAATCTATATTACTGACAACTAATTGTCTCTGGCTTGCAGACCCCCCAAAGCTGAAGAATGGAATGCTAAGGAAGTCCTCAAATATACATCAGCCTCCAATGTATCACATTCTTTTTCCTATGTCAAGGTTTTTTCCCACTGGATTTTTCCTGGCAAGGTTTTTTAACGAGCTGGCACGATCCTCATTTGTTATTGGAAGGGCTAAGTTTGATGTATAAGTCAACAATTCGAAGTCTTTACTCCCGTATTTTTTCGCTTTATTTTTTCTCCATTTGTTATAGTGTTGTCCCTAGTAAATTAGTTCAGGCCGCAGATATTTTTTTAAATCTTGCTCTTGTTCCGACTATTCACGTCTGGGTATATAGGAGACTTCACGATGTTTTAAATAAATAAAACATCTCTTCTAACAAAAAAAAAACTAATTCATTAAGTGCAAATAATTACGAGTGTTGAAAGCCTAATAAATAGAACAGTCCACATGGACAACCAAAATGTAAATGACTAAACTAACAAAGCCCAAACATATAAAATAAACCAAAAATTTACAAAAAAGAAAAATCAAATTAAACCTTAGATTTGAAATTGGAGTAGCCGCCACACCAAGACACCATAGCCACCACAATACCACAAATCCAAAGCCACCAAGGAAGAAAAAATTGCAAGCCAAACTAAAGAACCAACCAGAAAATGGGGGTGAGCAAGCCTTCTAATCAGCTTTATACTTGCATCTCACTTTTGGAGTATGTTTTGTTTCCGCTCTTTATTTAATTAGGAGATTAGACTTTTGCTGGCTGGGCCTTTTTTTTTTATACGTTGTTATTGTTTTTGAAGCCCTAAAAACTTTACCACCTATTTAAAACTTTCTTTAAAATTTTCATTCTTTCCTTAAAAATTTCATTCTTTCCCTCTAAAACTAATTTGAAATCATCCCTCCATTTTATACATAGTGGCTTAAGCGACTAGTACTATAATCTAGACTATCTATAGTAGTATTATTTTTTATTATTTCAAGTTTGACTCTCGTAAAAAAATAAGATCAATATCCACCTAAGTATAATTCCCACTCACATATCATTTTTAAACAAATAACATATGATGGCTGATAATTTGTCGAATTTAGGTAAATACAAAAGAAAATCTTATGACCATGTATAACAATAGTAATTAGGGATATGCACTAGATTTCCCTCGTAGTAACATTCAATCTACATGTATAATATAAATAAAAAGAGAGTTAATATTTCCTATTTATAAGATAATATCCACAATACTATCTAATAATTATTTCAAAAAATATAATAAAAATATTGAACATATTTTATAAAAAAAATTACTGAAATAAAAGTTTAGGAAACAAATAGGCAACATAGCATCAGATTAGTCAACTTTAGGAAATTTACCCACCTCGACATGCCAAGTTGCCACTTTGAGCCGGCCATGCTAAAGTTGTCTACAGACCAACATGGGTTGGTCCGAGTGAAAAGGGCCCGGGCTCCTTAAGCAAGTGATTCCGGGTTAAATCCCGAGGCCTTGTGTATAGAACAAAACTCGATTGGGAAAGGTCCTAGCCACTAACGCCTAAATATACATTGAGGGATTAGTCATTGCCGTCCGAACAAGAGATACCTGAGCTCACCCAAATAGTTGTCTACAGAATTTTATTTAGCCGAAAACGGTAAATGTTTGTCTCCATTGGCAGCTGAAAAGTTACTTTAACTCCATTTTTTTTTCCGAAGTAAATTTCCAAAACGAGGTTTAACCTCACTTTTACTGCTGAAGTGCTGAGTCTTGACTCGACGTCCCCCTTTCCCTTTATACTCGCGTACGCACCCGCTATTCTCTCTGCTTTTTTCTCAACGAAATAATCGCTGTCCTCAAAATCTCTGACATTTCTCAATCGGATTTGAAACTCTGCTCTCATCTTCAATGACGATTGGTGCAGCCGGATCCAGTATCGTGGGTATATGATTCTTCTTCTTTCTTGATTCTGTTGTTCATCTTTGAGTTTGCTTTTCATTTATTCTTTCAATTTTATTGTGAATCGCTTTTGATTGCCATTGAAGTTAAGTTCCTAATTTGAATTTGTGTTTACGCTGATTGATTAGCTTTCATGTTAATTTGTACTATGCTAGATGTTTAACTTAAATGGGTTTTTCATAAAGGGCCTTTGATTTGTGTCGACTTGTGGGGCAGTAAGTAGTTAAAGTTTAGTTTGTAGCATTAATAGTTGTTCTTGGACCGCTCAATCGAAGATTAGAGCATTTCTTCGATGTTGGATTAATATAAACCCAGCACCAAATGTTATCTAATAGATTCTAGAGGAAAAATGATGGTCTTGAATGTTTATTTAAATACCGAATTGTTTCCTAAACGCATAAGTCGGATATGGAAGGCTGTGATGCATAATGTGTAAGATGTGTCCCAATGCATTTTGGTACATCATCTACCGGTTGAAAGACAGGTACTTTATTTAATGATCTTGTTTGACTAACATTAGTGGAGACAAGTATATGTATTTATAAAATCTGATTCTTGTAAGGAGCGAAATAAACAGGAAACATAAGGAGGTACTTGTTTCCTAGATGCATATACGTGGTGAGAGTGTTCTAATCCTAGTGTTTCATCTAGCTGTCCAGTATTCTATCCATAAGTTGCCTTCTTCTTTTAGCTCTTTATTGGAGACAGACTAGCTACTTGTGTTTGTGATGTTTCATTTAGTACTCTATACCGAACTATAAAAGGACATACAAAGTCCATGGGGAAAGTTTCTCTGGTTTTGTGCTCATAATGGTTTTTCCTTGTGGTGCTGTCGAACATTTGATACCCATACAACTATTAACTTATCCTTAATCTGAAATCTGTCAATGCCTTATTGAAGTGACCGGAAGTATTTGGTACGTTATGTATATGTGCACTTTGAAAGGTTGTGATGTTTTATCTTATCTTTTGATTCTGTGCAGTGCCGCGAAATTTTAGGTTGCTCGAGGAACTTGAACGCGGAGAGAAAGGTATAGGAGATGGTACTGTAAGTTATGGAATGGATGATGGAGATGACATTTACATGCGTTCTTGGACGGGTACCATAATTGGTCCACTCAATGTAAGCATGTGCCTGAGTTATCTCCCACCCTTTGTTCTCCTCAGGAATGTTCTTATGTATACTGCTTTATTAAATGGACTCATTTTCTTCAATTTTTTCCATTATTAGATATTTGTATTCAATGGAAAGCTTCAGTCACATTGAGAATGGAATCTTCTTTTCTATGCTTCTTTTCAGATCTTCTCATATCAATAATTTCACATTCTATTGGTTTGTAGTTAAACCAGTGCATCTAAGAAAGGAAAATCTCACTTTTGAGGAAAAAGTTTATTTACAATTACTATGCATTCTTTAGAAAGTTTTGGCAGATGAATCTTCAGCATGAAAATGGTAAATGGGAGCAATATTCTAACATTTTCATTTGCACGAAGAGACATCTAACTAAGCTGAAATTAGTGAGGCATCTAGGCCTCACATTTAGAAATTGTATGATGGTCAATAAAAGTTTATTCAGTTGACAAAATTGATTGTTTTTGCAATTTTTCTTTGTGTGCGCATTTAGATATCTTGGATTACCAAGGACATTGAATGTAGTTATTTTCAGGCTAACAATAATTGGAGGTGAAATAAGTTAGCTTTCAGTTAATATTAGCTCTTGCAAGTTAATATGTGGTTTTTTGGCATTTTCTTTTTCAGTATTGTGTGCTCGGTCTGTGGCATGTAGGTGTCAATTTTGTAGGTTTTAACTGATAATGCATGTATTGATGACAATTCTATTGCCCAAGAATAAGTCCTAGTCAGTTTATTCTGGTATTTAAATTAATTTCATATTTTATTTGTGTTTAGCAAGTTTAAGTCCTGGACCATGGTCTTATTTAATTGTTGAGTCTAGTACTGGCCTGTGGTAGCTCTCTCCTCTTAAGGTAGCTGCACTCGTCGGTGGTAGCCCTCTTCCCTTTTAGCAGTTTGACTCACCATTGGTAGCCCTCAAGTCCGTTATCTCCACTTATAAGTAGTAGCCCTCTCATTATATTTATCCAATCATTAATGGCTGTCTTATGTTGCTTCAGTCATCTTGGGTATCACTTTCTCTTAGGCAACTTCAGTCTTGAAATGGCACCTTCTCACTCTTAGGTAACTAACTTATGAAAGAGCTGGAACATTGTGGAGGCGCAATCAGTGACCTCCTTTGATTTCTGTGGACAGAAAGAAAGGAAATAATTACTTGAGGACCAAATAGGATTCAGAATAAAATTGTTTTTTAGCTTCTTTTCTCTTGGCTTGCATAGCTAAAAGGTAAACTGATATTCTTGTTTTCTTCGTTTCAGTTTGTGCACATTTCATCCTTTTATTCCTCATCTCTATTTATAAGTCAAATGTAGTCTGATTGTTTTAGTTTTTCTCACTTACATTGTTTTTGCTTATAATTTTGATTTTGTATTGTTGTGAGATGTTGATATCAGTATTCAAGATTCTGATTTTTTTTTTTTTGGTAGTTTATATTTTAAGATTCAAACAGAAATTTACTTCTTTTTGTTTTTTCTTTATTTTTTTATTTCAGACTGTTCATGAAGGACGCATATATCAACTTAAACTGTTCTGTGACAAAGATTATCCTGAGAAGCCACCAACTGTACGATTTCATACACGCATCAAAATGGCTTGCGTCAATCATGAAACTGGAGTGGTAATGTTATAAATTGTCTACTAAACCTTTCGATTTTTTAAAGTAAACTCAATTTTTTGTTTTTGAAAATTGTGATATAATGTTTATCTGGGTTTGGGTTTACTCCCAGTATTATGCCAAGCTTACCGTCTTCCCTTGGTTAGGTATGATTGGTAGAGTTAATTTGTGAAATCAATGTAATGTTTAACACTCCCCGACCCAGAAAGTCCACGTGGACACCAGAATCGAGGCATGCTAGTTGACACTTGGACGCTGAGTCCAAGTGACGAAAGCCAAAAGTGAAACTGTGTGTTTTAGAAGTCGTGTGAAAGAAGTAACTCTTAAAGGTAAGGTGTAAAAGTGTGATAACTGAAGTTCAGAGCATAGTAATTTATACTTGATAATCCACATTTGCGGCATTGAAAATATAAAATGTGTGCTGACGTTTCAGAAAAATGGCGGTTATATAATGTAATTATTCTAGTATATACACAATAATCAAGGTGAGCATAGATATATCTCAGGAATTTCAATATCTTCAGAAGACTAATCTTGATTTAAGCCTAATATGGTTGTATTTCATAAGAATTATGTCAGGAATGCCCTCTACACAAGTACTTTATGATGAAGTCTTATTAATGGGATGTAAGATTTGGATTTGGTTTCTTTGAATCCTTGTCCTACCATCTTGATGCAGTGATTAATCAGACTTTTCTAGAATTTCTTCAAGTGATTTTCCTACTTTTTTGTTCAAGAATTTTTTGTTTGATGAGTTGACTAATTCGTGAACAGGTTGATGCGAGGAAGTTCGGAATACTGGCCAACTGGCAGCGGGAGTTCACCATGGAAAACATACTGATACAGCTGAAGAAGGAAATGACAGCCTCGCACAACCGGAAGCTAGCCCAACCACCTGAAGGTACATATTACTAATTGGAGGCAGCTTTGAAAGTTGCCACACATTTGTTGAACGAATGAATTGGCACAAGGCCAAATCTCTTATACGCATGTACAATATTTCCATTCATGGTAGGCTTAAGAAAAGGAAGTGATCCTTAACAGCTTTAGTATCACTCTCCCCCCTACCTAGTGTTTTTCTCTCGGATTTTTCTTGTGTAAAAATTTTTTATATTTGATTTTTTGCCATGTCTTAATGGAAATACTAAGCTTTTCAGATACTTTGATTCCAACTGCTGCTTATGATTATGCTGGATTGTGGTTTAAAGATTATGCAGTTGAGTTAAACTTGATTTTGAAGGAAATCGATGCGGGTTAAAGCATCTTAAACACCAGGCAATAAGAATTAGACTGATAAATAGATTGGACTATGAGACTAGTTAGTTCACCAAGGTGAAGCAGGTGTTGATTGATGATGGTTGAAAATGTTCTTTTGCTGCTTTTTGTTTTGCTATTCCTTGGTTGTATGACAGGCAACGTTTGAAACTCTGAACAAGTTTCTACTTTCTAAATATTTCTTTTTTGTACATGGTTATTTTATTTGAAGATGAAGATGTGATGGATTTTTTATGCCTCATCACATATTATACGCTTACCATATTAGGGAGGTAGTGATTTACAAATATACTTTATTTATAAGAGTGGAATCTAAACCACTTTATTTACAAGTGAAGAGTAATATCAGTATATTGTAGTGTTATTAGCACTAACAGTATTGGAAGTGCGAACTTGAAACTTCTTTATTTACAATTGTTACCTAGATTGTAGTGTTACTGACACAAAACAATATCGGGCATTAGGAGTTGAGATTTGGACAAACTAACACAATGACTAAGTCAGTGGGTATCAAACTCAACATAAATAAATATGTACTTGTCATTTTCGAGAATGAAAAATGAGACCTCTCATTTACAAGGAGGCGAAGAATACTCATTAAACTATAATATTTTGACAATCATTAGACTCTTTAATTGTGAGAGCTTTTAAGATAAGAGTTGGTGTGTATAATATTTTTACTTTACCGTGTTAGCTTTATTTTTCGTAAGTTGTCCTAATCTTCCATTGAATTGTCATTAAAATTCATGTTAGTAGCCATTATAGTCACCGTTTTACCACTCGTGGCTTAAATTATACGAATTATGGATAATACAAAAGTAAGTAAATATTTCAAAGCCGCGTTTGTTTGACTTTGAAGCAAGAAGCCGGCAGGAAGTTGATACAGACATTCCCAATTGTTTCTTTGTTCAGTTGACATGCTCTTAAACGTGCTTAATTATCTTCTGGAAAAACGTGCTCTTTTAATTTATTCCCAACTTGCTTGCAGTCGACCTCTAATAAGGAGAGCAACATTTCCATTTAGCATTACTACTACAAAGGGATATTTTTCCCTGCACGTTATGTGAGAAATTTCGAGGGTCGAAATTCTATGTTTATAATATAATATCTCTTCTTATATATAATTATAAATATATAATTGTAACAATGGACTTGCTAGCAGGGCTTTTTGTTTTAGTTTAAATTCGTAATGGTACTTTTTTTCTTTCGACCAAATTGAAATCTCTTATAAAGTTTTAATGAGACCACCGTATGTGCATCATATCCTCCATGTACGTTACTATTCATCCGTTGCTTAATAATATTGTACTTTCCTCAACAACAAAAAAATCTTAGTGATAGCTCATGGCTTTTTATGAAGAGCGTCATTAATTTTTTTTTCAAATTAAAATGACAATTAAAATCATAAAGTGGCAATAACTTCATCAAGAAACTCTTATTTTGAAATTATACTTTATGATATCATTATTTTTTGTTTGTCTAAAGATCAGTATTAATTTTATCGATAAAAAAACTATACATTATAAAAATAAACGAGACAATAATAACTTGACAATGAATATTAATTAAAAATCTCTGGTAATCAAGATTGCCAAATGTTAAATACTACAAGATGTAGAGCATGTTGTTGCTCACACATACTATCTTGTTAAAATTCTCTATCGCCCAAAAAACTAAATTTTAAAAATTACAATGGTTATGCATGCTATCATCTCTATTTTAAATAATGCATTTGTATAAATTAAAGAAGAAAAAAAAACTAATTTATACATTTGTTTGTGTTTCCAGAACACTACAATAATGCATTTATATTTCCCATGCCAGCATAGACTAATCGTCAACAATAATTAGAAGGTCTTGTTTATTTACTTGTATATCTTCGACTGTAGATATTCTTATCCCAAACCCACAGAATTCTTGTTGAGAAGAGTCAACCACGACCAGGATGGGAGTTTCTTTGCATCCATCGGTAAGACTGAAGTAGTAAACACTAAAACCGTAACTCTTAACCAAAAACAAAAACTGTTATTTCCATATTTCTATTGATTCAGAATTCCGAAATTGAGCTTTGGTCGGAAGGTTTTCATTTAGACCGTCATCTACTACATCGCCGTTTATTGTTAGATTCTAATATATTTAGGTATATAAGAAACACATAGAGCTATGTTCACACACCCTTTGAAGTTTTTTGTGTTTTCACAAACAACCCCTTAAGTTTTAAACCTTACACAAACACCCTTTCATATTTCAAAAACATTACACATAAACTCATTTGTTAAGTGATTGTCAATTAAAAGCTTACATCCACTTAAAAATTGACAAAATTAACCTCCTACAGTAATATTTTAGAATTAGAATGAAAATATATCCAAACAACCATAAGGGCATTTTAGTATTTACATAATTTATTAAAGATTTTTCATATTTTATGGGTTATGTGTGATGTTTTTAGAACTTGAGGAGGTGTAACCTCAAGGGATGTTTGTGTAAATAACTCAAACATATATGGCTTATTACTCAAAATGCTCCCCGAACAGGACATTGAATCTAAATTTGCTCTTCGAACGTGAAATCGTAACAATGTGCACCCATAATGCCCCTTTTGTCAGTCTCGTTACACCAAAAGTTATAGTTAGTTACTAACGCCGTTAAAAGTGCCGATGTGGCAGTAATATTACAAAATTTGTATGGGCAATTAAAACATTTGCTAAATTTTATTAAATTTTATATTAAAAATCTTTTTAAAAAAATTAAAACAAATCTCAAAATACCCAACACGCCCCCTTCCCCTCCCTTCCTCCCCTTTCTACGATCAACGTCCACTTCCCAATCCTCTCCGCCAAAACTGACACCATCCTCCCTCTCCAATCCACCAAAGGCCTGACCAGCCTAACCCCCCGCTCTCACTTCCAAGAAAAAGTCCTCTACCACGACTCCATCGGCCTCGACTTTTTCTCCCTAAACAACCACCACCCTCCGATCATCTCCCCCTCTCTCCCCCATATCAAAATCCATCGTCCAATTCCTCCTCACTTCCATCGGCTTCACCTCCCCCAAGTTCCTCCCGAGTCTCCAAACTCGTCTCCGTCCTCACCTTCCTCATCCGCGAAGCACGCGTCAACAGCTCCGATCTCCGCCGCATCCTCAACCTCCGCCCCAGGCTGCTCGCCTACAGCGTCCTCAATGGCTCTGATCGCCGCTGAAATTCAATTACTTCGTGGTGGAAATGGGAAGAGATTTGAAGGAGACGAAAAGGGAGTCGGGGACGAAGAGGCTGCTATGATTTCCTCCCTCAATGCTTTTCTCTCTCTCGAGCGTGACCAAAACCACCAAAAACATAGCAAAGTGTTCGCCACCGTCCATCACCCTCGATTCACGGCCACTCAACCCTCAGCACCACCACCATCTTGCTTGCCTCGACGAGGCGAACCCAACCCTGACGACCATTACTGTCGAAGACCGCCGTGGCGGGAGAATCGATGGGATGAAGTTCGAAGGCCTCAAAGCTTTCGATTGTTTTTTTGATGAATTTAGATAAGTTTTCAATCCTTTGTCTTCACCTTTGAATTCATGATGCTGAGGTCTTCCTTGTGAACTAATTGCATGGTGGTTTCTGCTTAGGAACGATGGCGTCGAACTTGCCGAATCGTTAAAATTGGTGAAATTTGGGCGAAGATGAGGAAGATGAGGTGTTGGTGTTGATGGTGGTGTTGGTGTTGTGGATGTCGGAGAGAAGAAAATGAGGGCGGTGGAGAAACCTAGATGGGCGGTGGGTTGTGGGCAGTGGACGGAGGTCCAAAAAGGAAGATGATGGTGTGGTGGTCGACAAAACCAACCCTACCCTTCGTTCATCATCTTCTTCTTCTTGTTTTTTTTTAATATTTAATTTTAATATTAAAACATTCAATTCCTAACTGCCACGTAAGCCTCCTAAACGGAGTGTATAACGGTGTGAATTATTTGGTGGAACGGAGCTGACAGAAGGGGCGTTCTGGGTGCACATTGTTACGATTTCGCGTTCGGGGAGTAAATTGAAATTCAATGCCCTGTTCGGGCAGCATCTTGAGTAATAAGCCAACATATATTATGTGTCATTTTCATTTCACATATTATAATATAAATAAATGACAAGATTTATATTGTTCTAAAGAATACTAATAAATGACGAATTTTCTGTATTTACATATCATAATTGAATCTACTCAATCTTTAAATCATCATTTTAAAACCGTTCACCTCCAAAAAAAAACAAAAAAAAACTAAATTGGAATGGTCTAATCATATGTATCAAGAAAATTAAAGGTTTTGGAAACAATTAAAATTTTCATGGTGAATTGTGTAATTTTTTTGGATAATACTTACATCCCACCCTAATGGTACCTCCTCATACCACCATTTCGATTTATTGAATTGTTTTTGTACATATATCATAATCGGAACCGTTCATTTTCTAGAGGACAAATTACATAAAACCCACAAAACTATATGAGTCATTTCAAGTTCATACCCCAGTTATGAAATTTTCATCTAAGTACTCAAACTATCAAAACACAACATCTAGGTATCCACTGTTAACAGTATGTTAAAAAAATATGTTAAGTGACTAAGTGGCATATGTGGAGTATTTTTTATGCTGATATGGACTTAAAATAATAATTTTATTTATTTTTATTATTTTTATATTTTACTCTCTCTCTCCTACCCAACCTCTCACCCCGACTCCCTCTCTCTGCGATAACAGCGACAACCATCACCGCCGCCCTCGATTCCGATTGGCTTCAACTTACCAGTAGAAAAAAAAAATTGTTACGAACATGCGCTGAGACTTCTAGGCTAGGGGAAAATTTCAGGGGTAAACTTCAGGGGTGCACTGAGACTTCCCTCCCTCATATGCCCCTGAAATTGTAAAAGCCACCCACTTTCACAAGCTCTCATCTTTAAATTACACATGGAATTGATCCCCTAATTAGCTAATTGGGGTAGGGATCAAGCAAGCAAAACCAAATCGGAAAATCAAAAACCTAACCTTTTTCGCCTTCCCTTTCTTCAGATCGACGATGAAAACCACCTCATCGAATCCAATTTTCTGTGATTCAACTCTGAAAGTAAAGGAAAAAGTGGCGAATTGGGATTTTTCAAGGGAGGGAAGGTGAGTGGAGGTGGTACCTACCTTGGGTGCAATGTTCATATGATAGACGAGTCCGATCTTCTTCACGATTTCTTTACCGGTGTCAGTAGTCAGGTGCTGTTTCATTTGCTCCCGCAAATCCTCCGACTTCAGCTGATTACCACTCGCCATTGCTTCTCTCTGTCTTGCTCACTCTCTTCAACTCTTTTGAAGCCGATCGGATGACAGACAAGGCACGCATGTTCGTAACGATATTTTTTTTTTCTACTAGTAGTTTGAAGCTTATCAGAATGAGGACGATGGTTGTCGTCGTTATCGTTGAGAGAGGGAAGAAGACGAGATGAGAGAGAGAAACTGGTTGGGTAGGAGAGAGATAAATATTTATAATTATTTTTTATTAAT
Source organism: Oemleria cerasiformis (assembly GCA_037349345.1). Lineage (NCBI taxonomy): Eukaryota > Viridiplantae > Streptophyta > Magnoliopsida > Rosales > Rosaceae > Oemleria > Oemleria cerasiformis. The sequence goes on along the minus strand of JAZGTL010000009.1, from coordinate 10,760,290 downwards.
TTTTTATTAATTTTTTTATCTCACATGAATTCCATGTTAGTATTAAAAAAATACCTATAATTATCACTTGGTCACTTAAAATATTTTTTTAAAAGATTGTTAATGGTGGGTACCTGAATGTTGTATTTTGATAGTTTGGATACCTAGATGAAAATTTTCATAGTTGTAGTATGAACTTCAAATGAACCCTGGGGGGTTTTATGTAGTTTGTCCTTCTCTAAATGATGATGTCAAAATTACCTCTGTAAAAAATCAAGAAAATTGGAGATCGTCTAGTCATTCATATATATCAACTAAATAGACGGTTCGTCATGAGGATCTTAATTTATATAAAAATCGTTGATTTATTTGATACATATGAATGACCAAGCGATCTTCAATCTTCTTGATTTTTTTCCAGATATTATCTTGACAAGATGATTTAGATAATGAACGGTTCCAATTATTATATATGTACAAAGATAATTTGATAAATCGAAAAGGTGGTACGAAAAGGGATCACTAAGATGAGATGCAAATATTATCATTTTTTTTTTCTTTTTCATTACAACGAGATGAGGGAAAGGACTTTAGTCATAGAATGGGTCCAATTATTAAGTACCAAACAGCCCACATACGTAGCTCGCCATCCATAGGAGTAGAAAATGCAGTCTCACACTTAGAAGTGAAGATAAATATTATTATACCGTTGCTTACGAGTGAACCGATTATATAGTATATAACATATATACATTAGTAATATATCTCCCATTTTTTATTAAATTTTTAATATATAGTCTTGAAGTAGTTAGAGAGATAATTAAGTGGCTCTGGTTTACGACATGTGCATATGGATTAAAAACCTTCAAAAATCATGAATGACAAATACGAAATAATACAACATACAAGCAAGACCATCAAAATGTAGAATAGAAGAGTCCACAGTCCACTTCTAAAATACAAATAAAACAGAAAAATAAATAACACCCCAACATTCATTCATTCAATCAGAAAGAAGAAGCCAACGTGGACCAGGTCCATCCAATTTATTAATTAATTAACTCTTACTCCCCAGTCAGGTCAACACTTTGGATTCATTGACCCTCCCACTTCATTCACGCACCCTCCAATTTCCCGGCAACATCCCCTCAAACCCTCATCTATATATATATATATATAACACCCCAAAATCCACACCATAACCACAACACTCTCAAGTCTCTCATTTCCGATTCCGCGCTCGGCAATTAACGCATCTCTCCTGCTGATTCCAAACATGTACGGCGGCGAAGAAGTTTCGAATCTGAAACCGAAGCCGAAGCCCATCGTGATCCGGGAAGTCTGGGCCCACAATCTCGAAGCCGAATTCGAGCTGATCCAGAGCGTCATCGATGCTTACCCTTACATTTCCATGGACACCGAATTCCCGGGATTGGTTTTCCGGCCTCCAGTGGACCCCACCAGGCCCTACGCCGGGCAGCAGCTCCGTCCCTCCGATCATTACAAGGTGCTGAAAGCCAACGTCGACGCGCTCAGCCTCATCCAGGTCGGCCTCACCCTCGCCGACGCCCGCGGCAACCTCCCCGACCTCGGCTCCCACGCGCGCTTCATCTGGGAGTTCAACTTCAACGACTTCGACGTCGCGCGTGACCCCCATGCTCCAGACTCCATCGAGCTCCTCCGCCGCCAGGGAATCGACTTTGACCGCAACAGGACCGAGGGAGTTGACTCCGCGCGTTTTGCGGAGCTGATGATGTCGTCGGGACTCGTCTGCAATGACTCGGTGAGTTGGGTTACGTTTCACAGCGCGTACGACTTTGGCTACCTGGTGAAGATTCTCACGCGCCAAAACTTGCCCAGTGGCTTGAACGAGTTTTTGAGAATTTTGAGGGTGCTTTTCGGAAGTAGAGTTTATGACGTGAAGCACATGATGCGATTCTGTAAGAGCTTGTATGGAGGATTGGACCGGGTTGCTAGAACTTTAGAGGTAGACCGGGCGGTTGGGAAGTGCCACCAAGCCGGTTCAGATAGCTTGCTCACATGGCATGCGTTTCAGAAAATGAGGGACGTGTATTTTGTGCATGGCGGGCCCGAGCAACACGCTGGAGTTTTGTATGGCTTGGAAGTGTTTTGATTCTGTAAACAATGCCAAAAATTCATTGTATATTCTATTAATGGCTTTATTAATTGGGGCAATTGATTAATAAGATAAATTATTCTTTTTAAACGAAAATCATGGTTTGGTAAAGCTCAATGGATTGAATTTGAATTTGAATTCAGATGTTACAAGGGCGGTCTAGTAACTGCAGCATCAGTAAGTAATAGTTGGTTTGTTTTTAGATTTAGTGTTATAATCTACTTGTAGTACTATTCAAATTCATTGGCTATCTATTGTGACCCTAGAGGGCGTAAATGTGCTATTGGCTTGATATTCACCTCATGTGAGAGGGATCTCATGGGGGGCGAGGATGTTTCTTATGGTAAGTGGAGAGCGTAAGGGGTGTTTATGATTTGATATTTAAGGGTTCGTTTGGATAACTATGAATTTGGATTTGGGCCTCTAAATTCAAATTTATCTATTTGGATAATTATTTATTGTGAGAATTTGGATCAAATTTAGATTTGATCCAAATCCTCTATAGATTTTATAAGATCAAATTTTAAAATTTCAAATTTATTTTGAAATTAGTCATTTGACAAATTCAAATCTTCTTTTTTCCCTCCTTATTTTCAGAAAAAATATAACATTTTTATAGGCCATAAAATTCTCTAGAAGCTAGACTTACAGAGTTTTTCAAACAAATATGGCTCATTGTCTAGTTCTTTATGAGCATGCACAGTTCAATCCGTAAAGTTGACACATTTGCATAAACAGTTTTATTTACAACACTGAGCTACTAGTACTAAAATTAATAAAACTCCTTCTAGAAACTCGAAATTATGAGCCATAAAAATCTAAAACCTTTAGGGGTAATTTCTCACAAAAATTGCTTTCAACACGTTAAAACGACCAATTCTACTTAAAAAAACTAGTGCAAAACATATGAATAAGGTATGGAAAGTAAATGTAAATATTATCAGGCTTCAATTTCAATTTATATTATTATTTTTAGTTAACTTAATATTTACAAAAAATTAAAAATATATTATTTACGCGATTAACTATGTATTAATGGTTATGATTATTAATAATATTCATTTAGCTAAATAAATAATGAGTCATTATGACATTATTATTTTCAATTTGTATAATGAAATTATTTATTTGAAATCCTCAATTCAAATCCTTACAAATAAAAATTTTGCCAAATAATTGATTTTAAATGAAGAAATTTCAAATCCACAAACAAATATTTATGTTGTTAAACAAGAAATAATTTCAAATGAAGGGATTTCAATCCAAATTCAAATCCTTGTTCCCAAATGGGCCCTAAGAATGGGCACAGTCGGCATGCACAAGTTTTGAGGAGTTTCGCAATCAATGGAAATTAAAACGATTTGGTTCTGGTGGATTTTGGATTTTAAAAATAGGAACTGATGCTCATCAGGGTCGTTTGAAATGGTTCAGTTCCTACTTATCCATATATCCTGATATTTTTTTTCTGTTCCAAGTTATGGATTCATAATTTCACAAAATTTATTAATTTTCCCTGCAGCACCTATTCGCACTTCAGCATCATTATCAAGAAGGAGCCGAATATATATGCTAACAAATAATTCAAACTAGGGAACAACAATCAAAAGTAATCCGACCTCATTATCACAAGATCCAACATAAAGCATTCTAATTGCTTACAAGCCTAACATCATAAGTTCACAACGATCATCAACTAGAATTCAGGGGAAAAATTATCAAAATATAAATAAAATATTAGCACACATCAAAACATTCAGTTATATTCACTTGCAAAAAGTAATTCAAGCATAAATTTAAGTCTTATTTAAAAAAAATTAAGTGAAACGAGTCGACCCTCGTTCAATAGTTGTACTTAATTTGGAACCGACCAGCCCTGTTTTTTCATAGATCTCGTCTCGATCCGCCTCATTTTTTCAAAGAACCCATCTCGGCCTACCCCAATTTGATTTTAAGAATTTTGGAATAGTACATTTCGGGCAGGACCTGCGATTTGCACCCATATGTCCACCCTTTCTGATATCCATTTCATTTGTGTCTGGGTCCCGTAGGGGATGATGTATCCTATGACCACCGATAAGCATAAAGGGTACTCATATCCTAATATTCATCTCATGTAAGAACCGAAGTGCCATATTGGTGGGGATTTCTCTTGTGACCAATGGATGGTGTATGGGTGCACCTGGCCTGATATTCACCTCATGTGGGTGGCGTAAGGGTGTACCAGTAAGCGTAAAGGGTACTCATATGCTAATATTCATCTCAGGTAGGCCTGATATTCACCTCATGTGGGTGGCGTAAGGGTGTACCAGTAAGCGTAAAGGGTACTCATATGCTAATATTCATCTCAGGTAGGCGTCGGAGTCCCATACTAATAGGGATTTCTCTTGTGACCAATGGATGGCGTAAGGTTACAGCTGGCTTGATATCCACCATATGGGTGGCGAAGTTCCTAAGGACTTGCATATATATACCAATATGTGTAGGGATATTTCGTGCACTCATAAAGAGAATTTTAAATTCGATAATTTCAACTATTATCCGAATTTAAATATCAATCAATATAACAAATTAATTAGGACTGATATATAAGTATTTGAAATTTAGAAATTTAGTTAATATCTAGTTTCATAATGTATTTGAGGAACTTTAAGGTGGGAAGAACATAAGCTTTCTTAATGAGTAAAGTGAGTGAGAAATATGTGGTGGGATTAAAAGCATCTTGAACAATATTAGGGCTTAACTACATTTTGAATAATGAGTTAATTTACTGATACAATGAAATTGAAAAGAGGGGTTTATATGTATTGCGTATTGACTTTGTTTTTTTAAAAGAGTCGAATTTAAAATTACTCACTGCACTTTGGAGGGGGTAGGAACACCACAAGACCAATAATACAACTGACATTGACTTGAATTTTAAATGTGATTTTTCTCAATAAAATGGATTTAGTCGTTGGAGTTGTCAATTGTTCGTTTTTAGGAATGTGGATTATACATGTCAAGTACATATCTTGTAAGGCAAATTATACATGTCGGGTACTAACTTCAATCTCTACGAGAGTTGAAACTAAGACCTCCCACTACACATTTGGAATATATAAGAATAGCATTAGACCATTAGTACTACTGGTAGAGATTAATTTTCTTGATTAAGACTTTGTATAATTCTTCAAAAAAAATGTCAAAAATGGACTCACCAAGAACATACGTAGGCCAATAACTTTTCTCTTTCTATTAGACATTGGAGTAGATAGGAATACCATTAGACCATTAACAATAATATTAGAGATTAATTTTCTTGATTATGGCTATAATTCTTCCAAAAAAAATGTCAGAAAATGGACTCACCAAGAACATAGTTAGGTCATTAACTTTTCTCTTTCTATACATGGATATTGGAAAAGAAGATTACACACATTGAATATTGATCTTACTATTTGTGGAACCCAAGATTGCCTGAAAATTATGGAACTGACACGTGGCCCATAATTCATATAATATCTAAATTGCCCCTGGTAATGACATTAACAGTTCACTGACACTCACACATTAAATAATATATTTATCAGCTAAATGTGTTATTTAATAAAACCTCAATAATAATAATATTCTCCTTGAGAATTAATTATTATTAATATTCAATTATTAAATAATATCTTTTATTAAAAAGATTTATTTATTAATTAGAAAATTCATTGACCAATCAGAACGCTCCGCGACTCTCATTGCTTCCTTATAAATAGCAGAGCTCATTTTACTTTCAAGGTAAGTCATTTATCGCTTCTAAAGTTCTTCTGATTTCATTCTCAAAATTGACTTAAGCATCAGAGCGTTCTTGGATGAACAACCCCCTCGGAGCTTCAACCTTGACTTCAATTTTATTTTTTGCTGTTTGTAAGAATCGTAGAGACTTTTCAAACGTGTCTGATTTATGATTCACCACTATTTATAATAATTAAATTCGAGATCTTTCATGTCAAATAAGTTAAAATACCATCAATTAAATAATAGTAATGGCAGAAAGGCAAATAATTAAAATATGAGTTTCCTCGTCGTCTCTTGTTTGCCTGTTGACATGTTTTTAGTGACAATTTTATTTGTTATACTATAAGGACCATTTAAAATATTCAATACAAGTGGTATGATTTGCATATGTATGGCGGCTACTCGAGCCATGAAATAATCGTTGCATTGTTTTTCTACATAATTGTATAATATTATGGTAAGGCCACGAGATAAAATCTTTACAGTGCACCAATTATTTTTTAAATTTCACTCCATGTAAAATTGATACTCTATAACAAATAATTAAAATATAAGAGACATATCAAATTTACTCTTATATCATATCAAACATATAAATACATCAAATTAAGACAATATTTGCCGAACACTTCCTTGCACAAGTTTCAGAGTAAACGACATGAATATGGATTATGATTTACTAATTTGTAATTAAATAAAAAGACGTAACTGAGAAAAATCAAATTAAGGAGATTCATACCAAAATTCCCATTAAAATTGTAATTAACTAAACTCTCTGAAATTGATGTAACGGGTAAAAAATTGCATTTCAATAATCCTGAAATCCGAAAACACCTTCATATAAGTAAATCTAATACAGTTAAAATGAGGAGTTTAGATCCTTAAATTCTGTGAGTTTCACTGGGTTTTTATTTTCTAAGAATTTGCATGCTGGGCAATGAGCCGTGATCTAAGTAGCAGTGACGAAGACTTCAAACTTTGAAAGAGTCGTAGCAGTAGGTTTTGACTCGCCCTCCAGACTTTTTGGCAACCCATCTTGACTTTGACCGTATAAATATGTATTTATTCACATATCACGTATCGATGTGGCAATTGGCAATGCAGCATTCCATCGAGACTCCTGTATTTAAAGACAGGCGATTCAATCCAAATCTCCATTAATTAAAAGAGCCAAAAAATTTTGAGCAAAAAAAACAAGAAAATTAAGAAGTAGGAGATTATTGAGATTACTGAAATTGATGATTGCTAATGAGGATAAGTTGAGATGGTAAAAGACCTTTCTTTTGCTATATCAAGATATGGATTTTTTTGCATATGTGTATTATGGTTTAATGGTAGTTTTTTTCCTTCTATTTATAGTAGAAAGTCTCGAGTTTAACTCTAATGAAATACGAGATCAAACACTTTAGGCCACGTATGATGAGAGGAATTGAATTGGATACCTCTCAAAAGTCAATGTGCTTTGAATGCAAAAATGGACGCAGTTTCATTGTAGAATGATTTTTTTTTTTTTTAATTGTAGAAGGATTTGATAGGATTAGACATAGAATAAAAGCTTGCATTTTCTAATCGGATAATACTTGGGTCCTTACTAGTAAGGATGGTATGTCCTTACTTTTTTATTTGGACCAATAACATTACACCACTTGTATAATTTTTTTTAATTAAATTAATTATCACATGCATTTAAGTCTAATATTTATTACAACAAATGAACACGTATCATCAATTAGATGAATGTCAAAATGAGATTTATCCTGACCTAGTTTGGACCTATGTTTTAAAGACCCGGATTTAAATTTAAAGTAAATTTGTAAAATTAATTAGAAAATGACCATTTTACCCTCAAATTAGGAGGGGCTCATGAGTCACTTTTTATTCGGAGTTACTTTTGGAATTTTTTGCACCATTGCGTAGGTTCCGAACTCACGAGTTCGTAGAAAGACAACACGCGAAAAACGGAATCCGAATGAGGGAGTTATAGGTCTAGAAGCTTTAGGGGCAATTTGGTAATTTATGAAAACTAGATATTTTAAAAGTCCCTTATCTCTTTTAATTTCTGGAAATATCTTGCATTCTCTCTCCTTTCAATTTCACTCTCTCTCGGCGAACCGAAACAAACACACACATACTCACTTCGATTCGAGCTTGACCAACCAGACCTTGATGTTCCCACCATCAAGATCCTCTCCTCGCCGTGAGCTTCACTGTACAAACCCCCAAGGGAGACAGCCACCATGGACGGAGAACCGATGAGGATAAGTTTTTGAGCTTCTCGATCGACTTCTGGGCAAACTAGTGTTTTGAAAGGCATGGTGGCTCCGAGTGTCACGAGGAACCGAATAGCTCGGAGTTGGATTCGAACGAACTTTGAGGTTAGTGGACTTGGCTTCCTAGGTTGCAAGGCATGCGTGTTATTTATGTTTGAATCTTATGTTATGAATTATGAACTACCATACGTGAAGAGGAATTATTAGAGAATGACTTATTATATTTATGAACTTCGGGAACTAAGTTGATCGGGTTAATTGGTTTATTGTTGACTAAAGGTAATGATTTTGGAGGTGTATTTTCAATAATAGATTTGAAAGTGAGGTTTTAGGCTTAGGCCCGGGATTTCAGTTTGATTGGATTTTGTGGCTCTTGGCCCGGTTTTTCTATGTTTTTTATTAAGATCAAGTAATAAGGATTTCAAAAGTGGATTATTGGTTTTACGTTACGGCTTTCACTTGTATACCATCCCCGGGTATCATGGTTTTCTCCGAAACATGACTTGAGGTATAAACAGTCGTGTGCTCGTTGAGGGTCATTTCTCCGACACATGACTTGAGGTATTATCGGTCGTGTGGAGAGTTGGTCCCCAGGTTGGACCTCTCGGGTTCTAGCCATTACTTGAGGTATTATCTATGGTGGTTAGGAGGGCTTGTTCCCCTGTTGGACGGAGCTACGGCTCGAGATTCTATTTGGGGGATGGTGGGATAGTTTACGGTATTTTGTATCTAGTCTTTCTTGTGATTTGGAGCTCCTTTGTGGAGGGTTTTCAAAGCAAGGTTGTGGTCCACGGGATGTTTTCAGTTTTCATGTTTTCGTTGGTCCCGTCGGGTTTTAATTCAATAACTGGTTTTTCGGCAAGTCCTTTATAACTGTCTGCATTTAGTTAACTTTTTAAAAGGCTTTTACGTTATGCATGCTTGGTTTTGTTTGTGGAGGGCAAAATGTATGTTTTCCTCGGAACTTGTGGTTAAATTATTATTAGTTTTGGAGATGGTAGGTACAGTTGGTTTTGGCGAGGGATTCAACCTATGTAATCGATCGGTACTCCAGTAAGTTGTAGAAATATATATATGTATGGAGGGCCTTAATGTAATTTGATTCAGCACGAGGTGGGTTGTCCGAATTACCCTTATTCTATTTATAATTTTGATATTGTTACTTTGTTAGTGTGGTATGCTTCTAATTGGCTTATTGTCCACTCACATCTGTTTTAGTTTTGATGCTCTCTAGGCCATAGCGGAAACAGGCGACGAGACTAGGAGGAGGCATTATCTTTCACTGCGCTACATCCACGTATACTTTCATTAGTTTATGTAGTTAAAGGTTACCTAGTTGCTCTGATCCTTTTTTGGGTATTGTAAATTATTGATGGTTTGGAAAGTTGGGGTTGTAGATGGTCTTTCCAGGTTTTGTATTTGTTTTGTGTATCCCTTGGCTAACAGGTAATAGACGGGTTGATCGGTTGCAGGGGAGATTCTGTTGAATTTTCGGTAGAATTATCGTAAAGTCGTTCTTGAAATAGTGAGGGTAATTCAACGATAATTATTTTAGTTTTGACGTTGTCAAACGGGAGCATGACTTCTCACGGATTTCGAGGGAAAATTCGGGATGGGTCCTGTCATATGCATTGTCTTTTCTAATTCTATTATATTTGAAAGGATTGGATTGAATAAGTTTTATTTCATGTCTGCTTACAATCAAATATGCAATCTTCTTTTAAACATCTTTTCCTGCCGATATATTTATTATTTTGATTTAAGATACATTGAATTTGATAAGTTATTCGATCAATTTCAATCAAATCTCACTCACCAAATTTCGGATTATATATTAAATAAAATAGAATAAAAATAAAGGAGGTAATTTTAAGTTAGCAGTATTTGCCTCTGCTCCCACAGAACGGCATCAACGAGTGTCCCATTCAAGTTTCAATAATACGCCTACTTTCAAAATACTTCCGATTCAATCACCCTCGGCCCTACCAACCTAAGTGGAGCCCAGCTGTACTGTATACAAAGTAATTTACAAGTTACAACCCAGCCACCCACTAGTTACGATTATAATAAACAAATAACAAAAAACAAAAATACAACCATCACAAACTTCAATCATTAATTCAATCTCAAATTGGATAGAGATCGAGAAAGAGAAACAAAAATTAAAAAGTACAACGGAAAGCCAGCACCTAATAGGAAATTCCGCGTAAATTGAATTTATTTTATTAATAAGGTAAAAAATATTTTATTATTGTTGATTAACTATATTCATTTGCTTCAATAATTTATTTAAAATATTTTAGTTATAGAATATAAAATATGCTTATTTTATGAGAATTATTCAAAAAATATAAACATTATGTATATTAAATTTGAATTGTACATACTTTTGTGTGTATAATATTAATATGAATATTATGTATACAGAATTTCTAATTAAAAAAATTACATATTCTAATGAATCTTTAAAATCATACAAAAACAAAAATATTTTAACAAATGAAAGTAAGTGTATAATACACATATTATATATGAATTTATTAACTAAAATTTCAGTTATTACTCGAACTTGATAGCGTGTTGAGTCAGCAAAAAGACATCTTATTATTTTATTCAAAAATATAAATATTGGTAAATTATTTTATTCAACAATTGGCATACACCTCCTCAAGCTCACTCATTTCTTACACGGATATGGATTTGACTCCCCAAATTTCCCAGCAACTTCCCTTCTTATCCTCCCCCTATCTCCCTATATAAACCCACTCTCACTCCTTCCCAATCCACCACCGTTCTTCTCCTCAATTTTCTACAAATTCTTTGGGAAAAAAAGAAATCCCTCTTCAAATTCAAGTTATTGAAAATATTTATTTATTTATGAGTCGGAGATTTTAATTAAAAATAATAATTCTTCAATAAAATCTGTCTTAATTACGATTCAGAGTGTTTATTCGTGCAGTCGAGATCTGCCATTATTTATTTATTCCCCACCATGTACGGCGGCGATGGCGACAGCAATTCAAGATCGGGTTCCAAGCAAGTAGCAATCCGCCAAGTGTGGGCCCACAATTTAGAATCCGAATTCGACTTAATTAGGGAGGTGATCCAAGCGTACCCTTATATTTCGATGGACACAGAGTTTCCCGGCATAATATTCAGGCAGCCGTACAGCCACCAGATCGAACCCTCCGTACTTTACAAGACCCTCAAATCCAACGTCGATGCCCTCAACCTCATCCAGGTGGGCCTCACCCTCTCTGATTCTCGCGGCAACCTCCCCAACTTCGGCGCCTCCATGGGCTTCATCTGGGAGTTTAACTTCAACGACTTCCATCCCAAGCGTGACCTCCACGCGCCCGACTCCATCGAGCTCCTCCGACGCCATGGCATCGATTTCGACCGCAACCGGTCGGAAGGGATCCAATCGTCCCGGTTCGCCGAGTTGGTGATGTCATCGGGGCTCGTATGCAACGAGTCAGTGAGTTGGGTGACGTTTCACAGCGCGTATGATTTTGGGTACCTGATTAAGATTCTCATGAGCCGGAAATTGCCGAGTGGATTGGACGAGTTTTTGAATATTGTGCGAGTATTTTTTGGAGAAAAGGTTTATGACGTCAAGCATTTGATGCGGTTCTGTAACAGCTTGTACGGAGGTTTGGATCAGGTTGCGAGGATTTTAGAGGTGAACCGGGCGGTCGGGAAATGCCACCAGGCCGGTTCAGATAGTCTGCTAACGTGGCATGTGTTTCAGAACATCAGGGATGTTTATTTTGTAAAGAATGGGCCGGAGCAGCACGCGGGAGTATTGTACGGCCTGGAAGTTGTATGACTATTGTATTTTATATGTTGTATTTTCTTTTTGTTAGAAGAGAATACGTTGTATTAAGTAGGGATTTAGGAAAACATCCTAATTTATTTATTTTTTTTGTCATAGACATCATAATTATGAATATGATAGTTCAAAACAAGTTTCCTAACAAACATTTCTCCCAAAAAACTTATTTTTCTCATTCTACCATCATGGTGTCGATTATAGTCACAAGTTTCGATATCCCGACGGATCATGTTGAAGATGAAACTCTTATCTCTATGAGCATGATCTGCATTCACGAAGATTTTGCTCGTAATGCGGCCTGGTGGGTTTTGATTGAGTGATCACGATCCTCCATTTGCAATCATAGTGGACCGGAGCATCTGCGATAAGTGGTGGACGATATTATTTGTCGTCTTGGTTATTCTGCAAAGTTGGCGATGACAGTAGCAATCGGAAGCGGCAACAAGTGGTCCATTTGTTAGGTTGTTTTTTTTATTTGTCTGTGAAAATAAATTCAGCAGCTCTTAAAACACAAATTATCAAGTATTAAAATTTTATAACCTAAAACACAAATTATATTTTAATTGAACACCAAGCCCTAAATAACTTGATTAAAAAAAAAAAAACCAAGGCATACCCTCTTCTTTTAATGTTAAATTTGACCAAAAAAATAGTAACGGGCTATTCGTAGCTAGCCATGTTCATTATATCAACTTTAACATTAAAAGTAGAAGGTTGTTTTGATGTTTTTAGACAAATTTTGAGTCAAATTTGTTAAGGAGCTTACTACAAATGCTTTAAGAGTTGGGACATATTTTAACTTCTCTTTTTGAGATATAGTAAATTTTAATTTTAGTAGCATTACAAATTTATTAATCATTAATAATTAATAATTTTTCAATAATTTAAGTTCAAATTTTGACTAAATATATAAAGAGTCTTTTAAAAAAAATGCTCTTGGGATTGCTAATCCTAAAAGCAGTAGAAAATAAAGTTTAATAATGACTAGCAGTTTGAAGCCTTAAGAAGTCGGTATTATTTTGGACACTTGTTCGTGCGTAGTCTTAATCACTTTTACCAACCTGTAATCTACTTATAAGCTAAAACTCACTTTCAGTTTCTGAGTTTTTCTTTGTCAATGTTATTATTTAGTTTAAAATTAAGATAATTTTAATGAAATTTTAGAAAAAAATGTGAGGGGGAAATGAATGATTTATAATTGTTAAATGAAGAAATTCGTCGAAATAAAATTTCAGTTGTACACAAAAATACAATCAACTTGGAATTCGAATTGCTGTATACCATTGATCATATAGTTAAGATAAATAAACAAATTCGAGTTGAATTAAAACTATTTAAAATTAATCTTTAATAATTAGAAGGAGAAATAAAAAAATTTGAAAAGCAAATGTTGCTAGCAATAATATCCTTTGAAAAATAAAATATTGAGATGGAATGGAGATCAAATGCCAAGCACCAAACAAACATAAAAACACCAGCAATGAAGGCTCAACTGCAAACCCATTAAAATCTCTCAGTTATTACTATTGAATGCACATGTTGGAACTTGTACATTAACATATACCCTATATCTACCATTCATTTACTAACTCCATACCCAAATTACCGCTGTGAAATATTTAACGAAACTTACATTTACGGCATCAACATAGTAAATTCAACGGGGTTTTACCTGTTTCTCTAGCTCCGTTTGATTTAATTGTGAGTAGCAGCTTCCTCCTATTCCCCACCTGCCCGTGAATTGAATTCAATGCTTCACATGGGCATGATGATGACACGTGTCACAGCTGGGAGTCACATGGTCGATGAGGTTTCTCGCTTTGATCAGTATTGATGATGAGATCATTCCAGATTTGCTTGAAAGCTTGGATGATAACTTGGTGGTGGGATTGAGAGTTGAGTTCAAGAAAGCAGCTGAGCAGCTCCTGCAGACCCTCCTTTGAGTAAATCTGTTTCTCTACAATCATCTGCAGCATAGACTGCCTGAAGTCTAGGTAAGGATCGTCCGATTCCTTCACCACAGCAATGCTGTCGTTGATCGAGTCCGTCCACGTGGCGGGATTTGATGAGGATGAGACCATACTCGTGTTCTTTGGGTTCGTGGTTGTGGTTTCTGCTGAAAATGAATAATAAGAGTCACGATGATGAGATGGGTGGTGTGAGATGGTGGTGGAGGAGGAGCACCGGTCTTCATCATCATCGTCGACCGTGAAACTCATGTCGTTTTTGTCACATGAGCTTGAAGAGGAATGTCGTTGGGGGATTGGGCTTTTGGGCTTTGGGGTTGGCTCATATACATCGGAGGGCTTCAGCTTCCCACAGCCACAGCCTGTAATATTGGCCGTGAGTAGGGTTTTGAGAAGCTTGTTCTTCTTGGTGGAAGACATTGGTGGAGAGAGAGAGAGAGTTTGGGGTAAGCTATAAAATTGTTGAAGAATATATATATATATATATATATATATATATATGAGAAAAGTAGGTGATTAAATTAGAATTAGAATATATATATATATACGAGAAAAGTAGGTGATTAAATTAGAATTAGTGGTGGGTAATTGAGAAATTTCAAAAGAAGAGTGTGGGAGTGGTAATGAGATTGAGAATGGGAAGGGGGTGTTTGGTGGGAGAGTCCTTATTTTGTGTTAAGAGGTTGAAGAAGAGGGAGGAGGCCGGGTTTTGTTTCTTCATTATGAGCTATATATTTGACTTAAGGAGGAGTGATTGAGACCAAGGAAAAGATAAAGATGCTTCCTTTCAAGTTTATCATATTTTATATATTCTTATTTCAGAAAACAAAAAACAAATTATAAATATAATAGTTTTCAAAGAAACTTATATGTATTATTAGAAAGATAATATTGTTATTGAGAGATATTTATCTTTATTTGTAGGTAGACATTTCAAATTTGATTGCAAAAGATAACGTGAATATATAGAATCATATTCATAGCCCAAATTCCTCTCTTTTTTCATTCGGTTGTAATAATAAAAATTAGAAAGAAAAAAAACCTGATTATCAAGTCTTTTGAATAAAATAATAATCAACAACTATTTTGTTTTTATATAACAATAATAATAACTTAAAATGTGGTCTAATGATCTGAGATTCTCGACATAAGACTTTTTAGTTAATAAAGTAATTGGATTTTGGAGGAAATTAAAATTGACACGAGGATACCGAAATATATAATTTGTGCTTTCTATTAAACAAATAATAGTATTATTAAGTAATAACTTGTTATTTTATTTATAATATAGTCATATTCATATACTATAGAAAATGTGGGTTTGGTTTGTGATGCGGTCTAGTAATTGTGATAGACCGGTTTGCAGCCTGTTCATTGATGGTGGTAGTGTGAATCACAGTGGATTGAAGTAGCTGAGATATGGTGGTGGACAATATTTCTCATCATCTTTGGTATTCCACGAAGGCGGCTATGAAGGTAGTGATTGGCAACGACGACGGTGGAAGTGGCCTATTTGTTCCTTTTACTGAGTTGTTTTTGTTTTATTTTTTACTTTATTCTAGTTTGGTTTGTCCAAATAATTCGGAGCTGGTTGTGTTAGTTAATTATTCCATCTTGTGGGATTGTAAAGATTAATTGTTTGAACAATAATGGCCTTGATGATGCTTAGGGATTCAAGTAGTTATATTGTTTTGTGTATGATTCATTTCTGATCGTTTTGATAGATGTCGAGTCTTGTAATTGGAAGTATTTACTCATGTTTCTCGTCAATTTCCTAGCTTATCTTTATTTTTTAAGACATCTTGGATCATAAGAGTTGATTGAATTGGACTGAATTGGAGTCGAGAGACGAGAGATGGTTACACCAACTTCATAGATTCGCCAATCTCATATTCATCATTTGGTCTAATAGTAGTCTAGTTTTTGCTTTTATTTGAGAAAGAGTTCAACTCATTAACCTACTTAAACGTTAGGTTAAATTGAAGTAACCGTCCCTAAATTTTACCATAATTTTAGTAATCATCTCTAAACTTCAATATTAATGTCCCCAGTCCCTGAACTTTACTCTAATAGTTGAGTTAGTCCCTCTCCGTAAAAAAATCAAACTAAATCCGTTAAAAATAAGGGCAAAATCGTCCTTGAACTTTACCATGATTTTAACAACCGTCCTTAAACTGTACTATAATAGTTGAGTTTGCCCTTATTTTTAACGGATTCCGTTTGAATTTTTGACGGATTGGCTCACTCAACTATTTTAGTAAAGTTCAGGGACGGAAAATACTAATATTGAAGTTTATGAACGGTTGCTAAAATTATGGTAAAATTCAAAGACGGTTGCTCCAATTTATCCAACACGTTATATATTACACATTCACTAATTGGTCTATCTACTAACATTCAATTTCTACTTACGGAGGGGGAACAATAATAATAGTTTCTATTCAAAATACGTTTTCACACATAAATAAAGGTTTTTACTAATTTAATTAACAACTTAATTATGAATTCGATTTTATACAATAACATTGGAGAACAGTATTCAAATCTTTAATCAAATATGCTTTATTTTTATACAATGATATTTGGGAAAGAGATTACAATATACACATTAGGGATCGACCTCATTTTTTACGAGAATCAAATCTAAGACATTCCACATAATTTGTGAAGAAAAATATATATCATTAGATCATAACACTAAGTGAGATGAAAATCAACTTATTTAAAATTGTAATATCTTAATTGGACACGTGTAATAATATACGATACAATCAATGTACTACAATATGAATAGAAATTGAAAACCTGATTTACTCAATTATTAACCGCCAACATCAGAAGTACTCTCTCTTCAAATGAGAAGCCGTTTGAAACCGTTCGAGACCCTCTGCATCTTTTCAATATCCGGCCACCGGCCTTGGTTTTGGATTTTCGTAGTCACCATTGAATCGCGGGTCTCCGATTCACAAAGCCGAATCAAATTTGACATCATTCACCGTCGGAGGAGTGCCGAAGCACAACCGAAAACATGTCGCGGCAGCCTTGCACAGTGTAGGCATCTCTGAACACCTCCTCTTGAATACGCCACCCTGCCACTGGGGGTTTGTCGTACTCCATTAGTTCCGACGGCTAAAACTCTCACATATAAGTCTTATATTGGTTTTCATTTATTATTAATAGCTTAACAAAAGATTACGTGAGTGCATACCAGTATTCAACTAGTCACCATTGTCACACCCACTAATTATAATTTCTTAAATTGGACTAATGTTATTTCAATGAATGTATCATCCATGCCATGTTAACAATCTAGCGCATAACTCCCCATTTGCCAATTTTCTGTTCATCATGATGTGATTGTGGATATGCTTGTGAAATTCTGTTGCATAAGTCCCATCTTACCTTTCTTTCTGTTCTTGGAAATTTCTATTCTCCGCGATCTGATTCAAGATCGAAAAGATCATGGAGTATATTTCCAATCAATCCGTTCTATGGGCCCAAATTTGTGATTATCTTTCTGCATTACACGAAAAGTAGATCACTGTTCATTAAGTGTGTAAATAATTAACAAGTGGCATGCGCTGCCTGTGGCTTCACACTTTGACGTGAACCAACGCATACTATATTTTTAACATAAAACATTTGTTCATCTTTTGCGGTTTCAAATTGGTTCTTCCTCTTTTTAGAAGGGTTAAGTACTTGAGTGTCGTTGATCTTTGTCCAAAATTTTGTTTGTTCTCATTTGAGCGATGTTTTACTGCTTTCATCACTGCCCTCTTCTCATTCAAGGTTTTTGTATGTTCTCTTTGGGAGTTGTTAACTTGTCATCTCCACTCCGTTGGCGGATGTAGTTACTGTCCACCGTAAGGTGCACTAATAGGGAGTTTTACACCTTATTTCTTTAAATAACTTTTGAAATTTTGAATATTATATGCAGGGTTGGTCTTCCATTTGATGAAGGAATTTGTTGGTTTTGTTTCTTTCTTTAATTATCTTGACGATGCAAGGATTGGTGTTTAAGTTTGTACAATTCCTTGACTATATGCAAGTATTTAATCAATTACAAGATTTTGTCATATAATTTGGTCTCATGCAAAAACAATCTATGTTTACCAACACCAATTGCAGTCTGAAACTAGAAACTTGTGGTGGCAGTAGGGGGGTTCGTGGTAGTTGATAGCGGTTGAGGGCGATTAGTGGCAGTTGATGGCAGTTGAGGGAGGTTAATAGCAGTTGATGACGGTTATTGAGGAGGTTAGTGGTAGTTGATGACGGTTGAGGGAGGTTAGTGGCAATAGGGCTGGTTTTCTGGCAATTATTGTGTTCACGTCTGGAGGGCTGTTTTTCACTGCACTAAGTGATATCTTGCTATCATTTTTCTTCTTTTTTCTTTGGTTTGCTCTAGTTTTGTTTTGTAGGTACCATTCAAGATTCCTTTCATTGAGCCGAGTCTCCTTTCCCCATGTCGTACTATGTGCTGCACTTTTTTTTCTTTGTCACGGTTTTTCATTGGATTTTTTCGAGAAAGGTTTTTTTTTTCCTTTACCATGGTTTTTTTCCGTTGAGTTTTTTTGGGAAATTTTTTTTAACGAGGCAGCATCATGCGCTCTCCACAATATCCACTTGTTCGATGACCACTATATTGTTGATTTCTGTGTAATCATATTATAGCTAGAACGCTAGTATATTTACTTTATCTTTTATTTTTTTATTTTTTTACGTTAGTTCTTTGTGAACCTAATCGAACCTAATCAAGGCTCATATATTTTACAGTATGAATAGGAGAGAAATACTTGTTCATTCACACAACCAAAAGCATATATTGATGTCCTTGTGGAATCCACTTTCTCCTCGCACAACTTTTATCTTTAATTTTTTGGACTCACGTCAAAAAAATATATATTCTAGTGATGAGAGAGAGAATGTGAGAAAATAATTAAATTAAGTAAATAATTACGGATTCGATTATTCCTTTCAATTTCACTTAAACGAAATTCATCCACAAATATAGATTTCAAAATTCAAAAAAGGGTGTATGATCCGAAAGTAGTGGATCCAAAGCAGAAAACTGGTAAACATGTAACAATATTTGAATTCCTTTGCAAAATAAAATAAAAAATTCAATACCATTAAAATTAAAATTCCAAAAGCTGGACGATCAACAAAACCATCTCATGCTGCTAGCCACCACAGTTTGTGGTGATTTACAAATCAAACTATTTATTATGATTCTATTAAAAGAAACGTCGTCCTTCTAGGTTCGAATCTTTGATTTCCGTAACTAGCTAATTTGAGATTTCTAAATATTTCGATACGGGACTGTTGTGCTAATTATGCACATAAATAACTCCTAATAACCTATCAAGCACACGCCGTATTGCGGTCACAAGACGGCTGCCGAAAGTTCTGAGATGATTAAGAAGCGCCTCACCGGAAAACCGTGGCACGACGTCGGTCGTCCACTCGGCCGGCTGCAAGTAGGCCCAGGCAGCCTTCTTCAGCAACAAGTTGGTTATTGGGATTTCGTTAGCTGATTTAATAGCCAAACCTTTTGGAGATGATAATGAACC
Source organism: Oemleria cerasiformis (assembly GCA_037349345.1). Classification (NCBI taxonomy): domain Eukaryota; kingdom Viridiplantae; phylum Streptophyta; class Magnoliopsida; order Rosales; family Rosaceae; genus Oemleria; species Oemleria cerasiformis. The sequence continues at coordinate 10,740,767 of JAZGTL010000009.1, read as the reverse complement.
GTGCCTGCTGCTTGGCGATGACGGCATCAGATCCTTTAGAGATGTGTATGACAACAAAGGAGAATGGAGTTGATCGGCGGCGGCGGCGGCGGCGTCTTCCAAGGTGGTTGGGAAGCAGCCGTGGCTTTTAGACTTTTTCATGGAGGCAAATGATGATGACCTTGTTGGTTTTGGTTGATTATTGGAGGGCTCCATCTTCGACCTCTCCATGCATGAGGTGTTTTTCTGTTGAAGGAAAATAAATATTTATGGGATTATATATTGTGATTGATTTTTGTTGGGGTTGCTTAGGAAGTTCAGTTTAAGATGGTAACTGTTTGAGGGAAGCAATTTGTATGTTGCTAGGATTATGATGTGATATGGATTTGTTTCATGTTCTCTCTCTAGATTAACCTAATTAATATACCGAAATGCTAGCCTAAGTATTATAGATTAACTAAATAACAATTTATCATCGATTTTTTTTTTTGGGAAGCTAGAATTTATCATTGTTTCTAGAATAAATATCGTTAGTCGGTAATTGGGAGGGAAGGGAATTAAAAAATAAAATAATTAACAATATAATAAGTTTTTTTTAAATAATTCTAAAATACTGAGCACTTAAAAGGACAAAATAATTAAATTTGGAATCATAAATATACAAAATAGAAGTTTTAGAATCGTATTAGTATAGAGTCTCTAATTAATAGTATATCTTTATGAAAGTAATTATTAAACACTTTATCGTATTCGATCAAATTAACAAATATTATTAGCCGTTACCATAAACTTTCGAATTAACAAATCCACCACATAGCAAATAGTACGTTACCATTCAACCTTCTTACCAAAATGAAAATAATCTATTCATTACCATTATTAATAAATTACCATTTGACTTCGGATCTTTCTGGTTAATTTCGAGTATTTTGACCTAAAGTTATAATATGAAAAAAAAATTAAAAAACCCACTAGGAGCGCCCACCTAATTACGCAGGATTTTCACCTGTAGCCAAGTTAACGATGAAATAGGATCAGGATTTGTCTGCAGTCTAAGCCCTGTTTTTTTTAACTTATAATATGATATGTCCATATTCTTATTTTGAGAGCATAAGTTTTTATTTTGAGAGTAAGTACGATAATTTATTAATTTATAAAATTGTATCGAGTTTAGCGGTACAAAAATTAGGTGGTCTTATTAAAATCTTATTGAGAATTTCAACCCGATCAAAGAAAAAAGAGTGTCACGCACACAACTTTTATTTTATTTTAAGATAAAATGCTAATATTACACAAAGTACAAATTTTGGACACATTCAATCACCGAAGAATCCCACAAAGGAACATCAGACATAAACAACTAAAAGTTGCTGGACATTAAACCCAATCAGTCCAAACAGTTACTAGAATTATTTGAACTCCACAAATAGAAAAAAAAAAAAAAAAAAAAAACCTAAATCGAAAATAAAATTACAAACTTTTCAAATAAGCACCGCCCCAACATTGCCACTTGAATGCCGATTCGCCGAATTCTATTGCCACCATCTTCCAATCCGACAACAAAACATGGCCCAAAAAGAGAGATGGGCCAAGATCATATGGGCTCTCCAACAACAGGCCCATTATCTTTCCTTCTTGATACTCAAGCAGGCCAGCCAGACAAGCTCAAAAGCCCACTTACACAAACGGCAAATGGTGGCATTGATGAAATCGTGAAGTGATAAAAAGAGCGACTTGTATTGTCTTATAGCCTCATCTTCTTCTTGTTGCTTGGTTCAAACCAATTATAAATTAAATTTCTCTTTCAACCCCAAAAACAAATTTCTTCTATTAATTATGTTTGATTAGATTAAAATAAAAATTGGTTGGAAACAAATGGCTACAGCTCTGCTAGGACCTTGTCTTTTCTCTGCGTCTGCAACTTTTGTGAACAACAACAATGGAGGACAATCGAGAAATTACTGCTGTCCTTCGATTCAAGCATCCAAGTCTAGCTCTTACTTGAAACGTTTCAGAGTCAGAGCCCTCAAAGAGAAAACAGAGGAAATCAAAAACCCATCTTCATCTTCTGCTGATTCAGCTGAGGAAATTACGAAGAAGTATGGCCTCGAAGCTGGCCTTTGGAAGGTACCCATTTCTCCAATTGTCTTTCTTGTTCTGATTTTCGTGGTTCTTCAATTTTACAGTTTCTATTTTCATATTGGTAGAACTTTTTCTCTTACATGTCAATTTGTTTTTTATTAACTTCATATCTCTTTCAGCGTCTGAAAAAGAAAGTATTACTAACTACATGGTCATATCAATTTTGTTTACGTTACTTTGATTATGAGAAAAATAGATGTCAGTTTTGAAAGTGTTATTTCTTGAGTTTATACGATATAAGATAGCGATTAATTTTTTTATTTAAAAAGAGTTCATTTGAAATATGAGAAATTATATAGTAGTATGGTATTTGAATTATGAGAAAAATAAATGTCACTTCTATGAGTTATAAGATACAAGATATATTAATTTTTCTTTTTTTTATAAAACATCGATTTGAAATATGAAAAATTATATAGTAGTGTATGAGATTTGGAGTAAATATATCGGTAGTAAATGAAGTTAAATATTATGGAAAAATGCAGATATTCAGTTCAAAAGAAGAAGGGAAGGAAGGAGAAGAGAAGGAGTCCAAGGGAGATGAAGCCAAGCAACTGCTAGCAAAATATGGAGGGGCATATCTGGCCACCTCCATCATTCTCTCCTTAATCTCGTTTTCGTTATGTTACGCTCTCATCAGCGCCGGCGTTGATGTCCAAGCGTTGCTGCAAAAGGTACAAGCAGTCATGTTCATCATATCAACTGCTAGCAATCTTTGTTATGTAACCTCGGAAAATTTTGAATATTCAATTTTTCTCAGGTGGGAATCTCCAGTAGCGAGACGGGCGAGAAGGTTGGAACCTTTGCATTGGCATATGCTGCTCACAAGGCTGCATCTCCGATTAGGTTTCCTCCGACGGTAGCTCTCACTCCCATTGTCGCCCGGTGGATTGGGAAGAAGGTCGAAAAGGAGAAGTAACTTCTTCGGTTACTAGTTCCACAAACAAGATTTTGGCTCCTATACTTATGGTTAATCCCCTTGTTTGTAATTCAGCTGTATAATTTATTACTCTTTTTCCCATCTACCAAACAAGGTTACATACACTCTTCAAGTCTTCGAAATCGGAATTATGGGCAAGAATCGAACTCTTAAATGCTGATTTAGGGCATCTCAACATCATACGAACAAGCTTTGCAAAATTGCTAACCAATGACGGTGCTAATTTGAAAAGGAAAAACAAGGGATCAGATAATAAATCCTTCCTTTTCTGGGGGTCCTGAAAGTAATGAACATTCTCTATCAAATGATATCCTTGCTTCCTCGATTACTTACATACCAGTCTACTTCACTTTCTGGTTAATTACAACAGAGGCTGCTGATTCTAACAATATACAGGGCTTTGTACTAGCAATTGTTACTTCTTATTTGCTACTATGTCACAGAGATACCCATATAACATTACCTGTACAACAAAAAAGCTACCTCCCTCCATCTACCGTTCCCGCGTTCATCGTTCCAAGATGGATATTCCGATAACACTCAGGCAACTCCATCGGAACCTTCAATCCAACGACGGCCGGTGTCAAACAAATTGAGGAGATGGTTGGACACCATAGGTTCAAAAAACACAAGCCATCATCTGCAATTAGGTTCGTCAACGATTCGTTTCTTGGTTTCACGGCTTAGTAGGGTTGGCAGTTGAAGGTACTTGAGGCGAACTGGATGGTGGAGTTTGAGGCCGTGGCGTGCTGACATTAACCAGGGGATAATCTTCTTCAATTGTGCCCAGCTCGTTCCATACAACCCCAGCTATAGTTTTATGGTCAAGAAACTCGGTGCCAGGAGATATTTTTCACCCGTGAAATATAACCTCATGAAAAATAAGACAAGAAATAAAGACAAGGATACGTTCTGTTCTCCACATGTCTGTGATACTAATTTCAGCATCTGATAAAAGCCAGTAATCTGCATCACTCTGAAATGGTAACAGAAATATCACCGGAAGTCGAAGTAATGAAAAGGGAAACTTTCACTACAATCATATTTATTTGTTAATATGATACTTAGTGCACAAGTATTCTTGCCAGCTCCACAGAATCGAACCAATAGAGAATTTTTGTAGCATATTGCAGCTTTCATATAGGCAATGATAAAAAGATGACGGAAAAATCAATTTCGAAGGAAAACTTACATCAACATCTGAGGGAACAATCTTCATAATCCCACCCATGTTTTCCTGGGAAGCAGTGGCATCAGAGCACACTCTATGATCATCTGGTTCATGAATTTCAACATCTTTCCCTCTATCCTCTGTGACCATTGTTGTAGCTGGGTCTTCATTAACCCCTGAACTTGAGGGGATGTTTTCAGGTAGTTGAGGACCATTAATCTCCTCAAACTTCTCCTCAAATTGACTACATTGAAAGAGAGAGATTTCTAAATTTCATTGTAGTTTCCGACCATGCGAGCAAGAGAAAACACTTTCTGTTGCTGTTAAGATAAAGATACTGCACCATGAAAAAAGGGTACCTGACAAGGTAAACGTCTATTGGGCCCATCGTGCTTCTCAGGACCATTCGGTATCTCCTTTGTGGATAGTCAACCGCCTAGTATATGATAGAAAATTTAGTTTGAATATTAGGATGTAGAAGTCTGTAGAAAGTTATAGTAAGTTATGTTTTGTCCTCAACTACCTCATCAGGATCTGGGACTTCAAGAGTGGTGCCATGTGGAGCTTTAATTGCTATTAAGGTTTCATTCTGATAGAAACGATAAATCGTACATTCAGTTTCACAGTGTAGAGATTGTTTTATTAGCAATGCAAAATGGGGGAACAATGAGAATAGAAAACACCAAAACCTCAAAAGCTTACCTGCAAGCAAGGTAAGGCCTTGATGTCTTCTTCAGTAACAAAAAGCCATCTAGCAAAGTCAAACGGTAAACTGAGATAAGTGTGCATACAATGCATCAGGCCAAGCCAGGAAACACAGTTAAAAAATAGCCATTGACGGCCTTCAGTGAAAAGTAACAGAATATCATAAAGGGATAAAACTTTACTTCTTGTTGCTTTCATCTTCGCTCAGGTCCCTCAACCTTTCCTGCATTTCTCTGGAAAATTTAATTGCCTCAGCATAACCCAAACGTCTCCAAAGGCATAACAACATCAATAGAATAATAAAAAAATAAAAAAAAAGGCAGCATCAGCCAAGGAATAACAAGATGACCTTATTTGCTGATCCAATCTGCGCTCCTCACTAGATAGATTTTCAACTTGCGCCTGAGAAGAAAGCAGAAATTGAAAATGAGGCCATAACTTTACTTCAGATAAACACATTATTTTGCTTTGAATGAACAGTTGACAGATTTTCTGTAAGATCCATCATCTCATATCTTAATCCACCAGAACTCTAACCTAGCAAAATTAACCAAACAAAATCCTTGGCAAACTCTTTCCAGTCAAGAACACAAATTGTACTCTGTCATGCAAATCATTCAAACTGAAAATTCAAATGCAAAATTGGAATTGGCCAAAAGTGGACTGAAATCTAGCAAGCTCAACTAGACAAAAGAATTGTCAACTAATTTTACTCAAGAACACTTATCCAGCTTTGCCATGTCATTCATATTTGAATACATTACACTCGAGTCAATTACATAAAAAACTGCTTTTCTGTTGCAATTATTCATATTCAAATGACACTTGTGGACTGAAGTGATGTGAGTCACGTATCTAATGTTGAAGTTGAAATGTGGAAATCAATTTGCATACCATACCAAACCAAACCAAACCAAAGCAGTCTTCAAAAGGGATGTTGAATTTAGAATTATGTGATCATCTATTTCCTTAAAATTGGATGCAGCCATTTTAATCATCTAATACTTTCCATTTAGGTCTGGAATCAACAATGATGGCAGGGTTGGAGATTGACACGTCCAAAAAGAAGAGAGAAGAAAAACAAAACAGCACATAAGGGTACAAATAGAAATAGTAAGAGTTTTTGTGAGCAAACAGAGATACAGCCTGAAAGGCTGGCCCAATACAGAGCCATCCAAGAAACAAGTTCACTATTTTCCGTACCTGTAAACTTGGATAATTATCGTCCACGTCCCCTGTCCTCGAGACATCTAGTCCCCTAATCAACCAATCAATCAATTTTGAGTAACATCTAATGTAATTTGTACAACTTAATATATATGCATAAAAGGAAAAAGAAGCTCTTAAATTTTCAGGAAAAATATCCAACTGAACCCTTACTTCCATTGAATTCTATTTTTGAGCGTCTTTTCTATGAGGCCAATTCCTTCAAGAACATTTGTTATATCATATATCCGCCTCTTTTGCACCTACAGAAAAAGAACACTCATCACTATAAGAACCATGGCATAGAACACATTACAATAGATAGGATGGTAGTCACCTCCAAAGTATCAGCAGCTTTATTGAGATCTAGAATACCGTCTTCCGCATGTTTGATCAGATTGATAAACTTTTTAGTTAAGAGACCTGAATGGCAATAAAAGGACATTTCCGTAACATTTTGATTTGAACTTTCTTATTCCATTAAACAAATAATGAAAAACCAACTTAGTTTTCTCATGAAGAACCTAAATAACTAATTGATGAATTCAGACACAAAAAACATAGGCAATTCTTCTGTTACCTAAGGAGCTGTCAAAACGACAAGGACCAGCTGGAGTATTAGCGCCAGAAGGGGAACCTGTGAATTATACAGATTAGATACCAGTAATCGACCAAGGCCATCTAGTAGATTCTTGTAGCATCAACTACTTCATTCTTTTTCGAGCACACCCAATTCATTCTTCAATGTCTATTAAACTTTCCCTCGGATATATAGTACAATATATGTATGGGAGCCGACTTGACAAACTGTTTTTGTAGTAACACTCACCCACATTGGGAGCCGGAGTCTGAGGTCCAGATCTGCTGCACTTTGTAAGCCTTGATGTTTTGTTTGCCTTTCCTGCCTTGATTGATACAGGAGTCTGGAGGGGGCTGGTAACTACTTCAGTATATCCAGGGGCAGCTGTCCTATCACCAGACTCAGCTTCGTAATCTGCTGCATCACTCTTCCGTTTTAGCTGCTAATCCACCATTCCGTTTTTTCAAAACACAAATTAGAACCAAATGAACAAACCATATCACACATAATTATAAACATGAAAATTTATTCTCAATTCAAAATAAATAATAACCATCAACAGAGCGAGTATTATAATTAGGGATACAAATAAATTAGCTGAAAAGATGTCAAAGACTCATACAAATCAATCAAAGTTTCAAGGGTACCATGCACAACTGAAGGTTAATAAACCCATAATTCTTCAGATGCATACTAATCTCTAGTACATTCTAAGTTCAAGTCCAAACTCCAAAGGTTGATATGTAACAAATCTAACCAGCAATCTCAGTCATCTACAGCCGTTTGTAACCTAGTTCAAGATAGTTTGGAGAACTTGGTCTAACAAATACCAAATCCAGTTAGATACAGACAACTTAGTTCAATTTTACAATTACTATAGGGGATGTAGAAATACCTACGTGCAGCCGACATTCTTTCAATTACCAGTGTTAATATGTTCCTCTGGGTTTTACTACATCTAGGACAAACATACAACACAAAATTGAAAAATGCATTCCGTGTTTGGAATTTGTTTTGGCAGTGTAAAGTGCTTCTTGTGGTGTTTGGAAGAAATAAACAACATGATTTATGAGGCTAGGAGGACTTTAGTGGTTCCTTGAAAAATGTTTGATAGGTGTTTTACTTTTAAACAAAAAGCGCTTCCCACAGCAGGTTAGACAACTATTTCAACTTTGTCTGAACTTAGCATTGCCATCAAAAGATCACTCCCAGAAATACCATAGACTAATACTAGCAACTAGTTCAGACATTCATAGTTCATCATGGACTTCAGGCACTTACTTTCACCTTTCGCTCATCAACAAACTAGGAATTCTAGGAAAAAAACAAGCTTGGGAAACCTAAGCCTAACTCAATAAGTTACTATACATTATTTTGATAAGAACCTCAATAGGTTTCTATACATTCATTTAACCAAAATACTAGTTGTACAGAAAACAAAGGTTTAAGGAGTGTAATTTGATCAATTCATTTAGTTATGCAGCACCCATGTAATCATTATTTTCACTCAATTATCAAAGACCTAATTTTCCTTTTCCTTTTCTTTTTCTCTTTTACAAAAAGCATCTGCCTTTCTCGATTCGGAGTGAAGACTACCATGATTCAAATCTTCTTCCTCAACTGTAATCAAAAGAATAAATTCTCATAGCACATTCTTCCCTAATCCACACAAAAATTGACATTAGGAACAACTGCAATCATACTAATAGCCCAAATACCACCTAAAATCACAATTATTAACACGGTAATCCAATCAAGACACACTTTCAAGCAACCCAAAGCTTAAAAACTAATTAAAAATTCCAATCACTAATTTCAGCAAACTAAAACCCCAAAAAAGTAATTACACTTCCTAATCAAGCAGATCTCAAACACAATAGTCCAAACAAAAAACTTGCAAATACAAATAAATAAATAAGACAAAAACTCACAGGGGGCTTAACGTATATGCCATAAGTTTCTTGACCAGTGACTTGGCGGGGGTCGGGAACGAACCCGTGATAGTCAGCTGTAGCTGAAAACGGCGGCTTCATAGATGAAAACGGGAGTTGCCGCTGGAGGGCCTGCTGCATGATCGGCTGAGGCGGTTGAGCCGGTGGGTTTGGAACCCGAGAGCCCGACATCCAGCGACCCGAACCGGATTGTGGGTTTGGTGGGTTTTTTTTTCTAATTAATTTTTTTTAAATCGGGGCTTGGGGGAGGGAAGGGATTGAGAGAAATTGGAGGGAATTGAAAAGGGAAAAGAGGGATGAAATAGGAGGGAAAATTTGGAGGAGAGGGTTAATGAGTGGGTGAGAAAGTGAGATCTGGTGGTGGTGGTGGGTGCTTGGGAACAAATAAAAAAGCGGGAGGAAGAGAGAGAGAAGAAAGAGAGAGCAGAAAACGAGGGAAAGGCAGGAAGGAGGGAATTTGGTTCGGATATAGATATGGAGGGAAGCACTTACCGGCTTTTTCTATTCATTAATTTTTTACTTTATATTTTTATTTTTGTTTTGGGTCAAATTATTGTTTCTTTGTTTGTATATCACAAAATTGGTTCATTATATTTATTTACTAACCGATTATATAGGTCTAACTTCACTTTTTTTTTTTAAATGTTGAGAGATCGCAGTTTATCAGGGTCAAAGTACTATGATAAGGTGGTGTTTTTCACACCTTTTAAAAACAAAATTATTTTTTTTGTTTTTATTTTTTGATTTTATTTTGATTTAGTTATTTTTATATAAAATGTAGTAAGGGGCTGACAATGAGTCGTGTCGTGTTGGGTTCGTGTCGTATCATGAACTCTGTTTTACTCAAATATGTCCAATGCGAACCGACCCGTTTAATAATCGTGTCAAGAATGTCCAACTCGAACTCAACCTGTTAATGAACCAAGTAACCAGTGTAACCCTTTTAATAAATAGATTGTGTTCGAAACTCAATTAACATATGACATGTTTAACCCGTTTAACATGTTTAACCTATTTAAACTATAAGATTTAATACGTAGATAAGTAGGTAATGGGTAGATATATGAGTAAGTGATTGACACGTTTATTAAACGGGTTAATATATAGGTCATTATACAGATTAACAGGTTGACCTGAAATCTATCAATTTATTAAACGGGTTAATAGGTCATTATACGGGTTAACAAGTTGACTCGAAATCCATCAGTTTATTAAAAGTGTCATAACGGGTTGACCCGAAAATGACCCGAAATTTTAATCGTGCGGGTTGATCAGGATAAATTTCGTGTGAGTTTCGAGTCGTATCAAATATTGTCACCCTTAGGGGAATGGGATTATACATTAGATATTGACCTTGACTACTCTTTACGAAAGTCAAATATATGACTACTCACTACTCATTAGAGTGGAATACTACTATAGTATAGTACTAGTGAATAATCTTGGAATTGATGGTGCCATTTGAAAAGAGATTAGAGAAGCAAGAAAAGCTTAGAGATTATAGAAAATAAGATGAGAGAAAAGTCTCATTTTATCGTGGCGCTTAGGTTTAGAGATGCCAGTCTTGGATCGGGTGAGCATAGGATGTTGAGAAGGAGCTAAGGATGAACCAGATTGTACCAAAGTGTCCGCTGGAGGATAAGACAACACGGTGGGAGGAGCTGAAACAACTGGAGTTGGATCTGAGCTAGGAGATTCTGCTGGAGAGGTGGAAGATGTGGCGGAGTCATCTGATCGTGGAGAGCCATCGAGAGAAGCATGAGAAAATGATACAGGTTGGCCAGCTGAAGAAGAGGTAGGATCTCTCCTACCAAGAGGAGAACAAGGAGTATACAATGTAGTACAACTAGGTTGATTCACAGTGCCATGATCATGTGTGAAGGATGTGGACAAAGAGGGAGAAACATAACTAAAAGGGAAAAGACTTTCGTAAAAAACCACATGCCGAGACACAAAAGTTTTCCGAGTGGGAATATAATAACACAAATACCCTTTGTAGTCGAGAGTATATCCTGCAAACACACATTGTGCAGTCATAGTCTCAAGTTTATGGTGAGTATAGGGATGAAGAAAATGGTAGCATGCACAACCAAAGGATTTTAAAGACAGGAGGGAAGGGTCATGACCAAACAACCAAAAGTATAGAGATTGCATATGAAGAACAGAAGTAGGCATACGATTGATAAGATAGTTGCCAGTAGAGCAAGCATGAAACCAAAAAGAAGGAGGCATGGAAGCGGTTTGAAGCAAAGTGATGGTGGTCTCAATGAGATGGCGATGTTTTCGTTCAGCAAGCCCGTTTTGTTGTGGTGTATAAGGGCAGGGTTTGTAATGCAGAATGCCTTTGGATGTAAGGAACTCAGTCATGGCTTTGTTTAGAAACTCACCCCCTCCATCACTCTGGAAAATTTTAATAGATTTGGCAAAGAAATTAAGAACATAGGAATAGAATTTCACAAATGTGGAGTAAACATCATATTTATTGGCTAAGGGATAGACCCAGGTAAACCTGGTACAATCATCAACAAAGAGAACATAATATTTGTAACCAAGAAGAGAAGGACAAGGACTAGGGCCCCATACATCAGAATGAATCTTATCAAAATGATGAGAAGTGGAATGGTCAAAAGCAGGAAAGGACAGACGAGACACCTTTCCTTTTAAACAAGGTTGACAGACATGAGACTGCAGGTCAGGTAAGCAAAGAATCTGAGCTTGGGCTAACATAGTAGAGAGAACCGCATTGGCAGGATGACCAAGCCGCTGATGCCACAGGGAAGATTGCACCTTTTGCCCTATACAAGCAAGGTGAAAGGAGGGAGGAAGTGGAGCAGAAGAAGATAAAAACTTAGGAAGTGGATACAGACCATCAACACTTGGGATCTTGAACAGATTCCTCCCCAAGGGATCCTGAATATGAAGAGAGAAGGCATCAAAGAGCATACGACAGTTATTTTGCAAGCATAACTTTTGCACAGATAACAGATTATGAGCAAGTTGAGGAACATGATACACATCCTTCAATTTAAAAACATGATCATTGCTAGGCAAATTAAGTAAACCAACACTAGAGATAGAAATGTTAGCCCCATTGCCTACTGACATACCTGAGTTAGGGGGACATGGTTGAGGGTGCTGAAGGTAGGAGCCATCGGAGACCATGTGATTGGTGGCACCCGTAAAAGTTAGCCAGAAATTAGGATCACTAAACTCATAAGCTGTGGTGGCTGAATAAGCCTGTGGTGAAAGAGTGGCTGTATAGGGCGAACCCGAATAAGCAGACGCACAAAAACTATTCCTTTGAGAACACGTAAGAGCTTCGTGACCTGGAAGTTTACACAGCTGACAAATAGATGAAGGAGTGGATCCTAGAACACCAGGACTAGAAGGAGGCATGGACATTTGACCGGTGGAACCTTGTGGCATAGAGTAGTTGAAAGAGCCTTGTGGCTATTGAAAAGACCCTTGATTATGATGACCACCTGGATTGTAACCACCTTGATTGTAATTATAACCACCTTGATTGTAACCATAAGGCTGGTTATAGCCTTGATAGTAAGGTTGGTTATAGCCTTGATAGTATCATCGATTGTAACCTCCACGATTTCCCTTGTTATTATTCCAATTACCATTCCAATTATTATTCCAGCGGCCTCGACCATTATGGCGTCTGCGACCTCGATTATTGTTCCAATTGGAATTGCCTCGGCCTTGCCACGTAGCATCATGCCAACCCGTCTGAGTTGTAGCAGCAACATCTGATGATGCACCTTGAGAACTGTGATCCTCTTTAGCAGCCACCATTTCCGTAAGCAAGGATGTATGTGAGGCAAGTTGAGTTGCAACCTTAGTTAAGTCAGCCTCTTCAGCCAACAAGAGAGTCCTGAGTTCATTAAGAGTAACAGGAATAGGCCTTGCTCGGATGTGAGACTTAAAAGGATGATAATCCGAGGGCAAGCCATTAAGAGTGATCAAGATCATGTCTTTGTTAGTCACAATCACACCCGCACTAGCTAACCTTTGTCTAGCAGATCTGATCTTGCACATGAACATTTCGATGGTGTCAGAACCTTTTTGAAGAGTTTGAAGATTAGTCTTCAGCTGCATGAGATTAGCTTCGGACAGTGAAGAGAATCTCTCTTGCAAAGTAAGCCAAACCTCACGTGAAAACTCACAATTCATGATCTCAGTGAAAGCTTCTTCTGAGATAGTTGCAATAAGCATATTAAGTAAAGCAGCATCCTGATCTAGCCACCTTGGATATGACTCATCAGTGGACAATGGACACAGACTGGAACCATCAAGATGCCCAAGCAGATGAAAACCTTTCAGCAAGCGTTGAATTTTGACACTCCAAGACACGTAATTGGTGTCATCTAACTTTATTGACATGTAATTTGTAACATGCTTGAGAAGATCCATACAAGTAGTCATGAAGAAAAACTCAAGAAATGCAAAACAACTAAATTTGATTCTACGTACTTGTCTTAGCAAGAAAGGCAGAAAAACACTTATCTCCGAGAGTGATCCAGAAAAAGAGGGTTCGAAGCAGAAAGAATGTGAGCCAGGGAGGAGATCAAAGTGGCGCGCTCTCAAACAATCTATAGCCGGCGAAGAACTTGTTGAGATCAATGAACGAAGAGCACAAGGAGAGATTCGAGAGAAGACATGCTGTAAGCTCGGCGCAAACACAATTATCAGCACGAAGTAGCGGAGATTAAGTAGATGACCAAAATCGGTAGCAGTGAGCTTCATAGCTCTGCGAACTAACCATATTAGCTAACAAATAATAGTTGTTTTGCTTTGATTTACGCAATATAACGGATAGAAGAATTGAGAACTGCACATGAAGAGAAAAAGGGTGGGAGTGTGAAATTCACTTTCCTGTACAATATTGAAACAGAAAAATATTTGGTTGATGATTAATTTATGTACTCACAAGTGACATTGACTTAATGTATGAGCAATCAATTCTTCCAAAAAAAAAATAATGTATGAGTAATCAATTTGTTATCATGTACTCATCCTTCGGACTTTGCATAATTGACGAGTTACAAATAATCCGACTCTGACATATAACTATGGATGAAAATATTTGTGAAATTTTCATCGATATATCTATATTTTGGAGTCTCGACATTAAAATAGGGGGAGAAGAAATATCCGCGATATTTCCGTAGATTTGGGGGAGAAGTAAAATCTTCCCCCAATTTCCACGATATCCGTATTAGTCTTATATAAGTATTCTTATGTGCTTAAATTTTTTCCAAAATTTTATTAAAAATTTTCAAAAAAAAATTGTTAAGCATGAATGATATCGATATCGAAATATCCGTCGATATTTTCATAAATTTAACAGTTGATATTTCCGTGAAAAATAATATTTTCATCCTTGAATATAACCACTAAGTAATTGTCATATCTTCCTCATTTATAATGTTGTTTAATTTTTAACAATTAATTAAAATTTCTCTGATATCACGATGCTCTAGTGGTATTCTCTATTAGTATTTTTTTTATTTATTTAGTAGCGTCTTTCATTTAGTTGAAATTATTTATTTTCAGGTTAAAATTAAAGTAGATATTATTATTTTATTTTATAAAATAAATAAATAAATAATAAAACACTACTTATTTATCATGGTTTATATAATATATTTGATTTGATTTGTCTCCAACTCTTTATTTTATTAATTAATTTGTTTTATTGTTAAGATGCTGAGATGTTTTTAGAATGGAATAAATCTAATCAAAATATCAACACTGGTATTAATGATGAGTATTTGTTTTCTAGCATTTGAGATATTGAATAATCAAAGAGAGAAATGAAAAAGTAGAACCGGTAGTGTGACAGTCACTATCTTTAACAAATCATAAATGGTTTAGATATGTAACTGTACTCGAACTTCAAGTATGTAAATTTGAAGATATAAATGTATTTTTTATAATTTTGATAGTATCTTTTTAGAATATTTTAAAATATAAAATTATTTTGATTTGACGGAAAATTGTAAAATATTGAGATATAAAATTTTCATTTTCATCGTGAAGTTTGCTATCAATCCTTGATTCCAAATGAATTTAAATGTGAACCATTATATATATAACTGATGCATTAAATGCATATATTTGCATTAAATAATTCACTATTTATCATTAAATAATATATAGATTTAATGCACGGTGACCTAAAATGAAGATGTACAATTTTTTACAATTTCTGACTGGATGTTAAATTTATATTTCGCTTGTCCGACTCATTGGACTACAAAATTGGAATTCGAAGTTGTAAAACATTCATTCCCACGAGTTTACATCTTGCATTGGAGATGCTCTTAGGCTATAACATCTCTTTGCTACGATGTACAATCAAAGATAATGTAATTTTTATAAATTTGGTGACATCTTATTAGAATATTTTGAAATGTAAACTTATTTTACTCTAGTGAGAAATTGTAAAATATTACGATGTAAAAATTGAAAAGGTTAATCTCAACCCTTAATTTAAAATGGATTCAAAATATGGACACTTAAATATTTAGTCGTGCATTAAATGCATGTTTGTGTATTAAATACCCCACTATTTTTCATCATATGTACTAAGATTTAATGTTATTGGAGCCCTTTTTAGATGTAAAAGATTATGTAAAATTTCAATTTTTTACAAATTTCCGGCTAGATGTAAGTTATATATTTCGCTTTTTCGACTCATTTGACACATAAATTGGATTTAGAAGTTATAAAACTATCATTCCGACATTTTTACATTCCAACACTAAAGATGCTCTTAAAGTGATTAATCGAGCCCAAACCTTTCAACTTTGCAAACCCAAATCCATATGAAGTAGGGTTTGCAATGAGTTTGAACTCAATTAAGGCTAACTCAGCACCAAAGTTGTATTCAATTTGTAACCATAGTACCATATTCTCAAATGTTTCATTCAAATATAATTTTGCATTAGCTTAAAACTCATGATATATATACTCGAATCCCAATCCAATCATGCTAAGCAATTGTTTAGTTCAAAGGAAAGCTTTTTTTTACGTTTCAAATCTGTTTTTGAGTACATCACCATCACTATCTACTTGAACAAATGAGCTAGATCAGGATCACCCAAGTCCACATCCAGCCATCCATTCAACTGCATGTACTCTATATAATGATCTGGAGGCTTTACCGCACGAGGGTTAGCTGGTGCAAAGCCGTGAATC
The DNA here is from genome assembly GCA_037349345.1 of Oemleria cerasiformis. Taxonomy (NCBI): domain Eukaryota; kingdom Viridiplantae; phylum Streptophyta; class Magnoliopsida; order Rosales; family Rosaceae; genus Oemleria; species Oemleria cerasiformis. The sequence goes on along the minus strand of JAZGTL010000009.1, from coordinate 10,724,880 downwards.
CTCTCAAGATCGCGAGCAAGCCACCTAATGTATGCACGATCCAACGGTGGAACAATTTTCAAGAAGATTTCTTCCCTTTCTTGCTTCACAGGTTTGTTTCCCATGGAGAACCTGGTCACCTTCAGAAAATGTAGTCAGTTGATGGCACACAAATTTTAATCTATTAAGAATACCGGCATGTTTATTCTTCCTTTCTGACTGTCTAAAGAAAATGTAGGTTCTCATTGACTAATTTTAGTCGAGAAACTTGAGGCAGAGTATAAAGCAAATAACAGAAAAGTGCTATTGACATTCATTCGAGCTCTCAAGACGTCACCAATCTCCCATCATTACACACATATGAGTAAATCCAAGAAAGCAACCTATACATTTATAAATTCTAAGGCTCCGTTTGGTTTAGGAGGGATTTTGCTTTGAATCTGTTAACAAGGCTAAATTTGCTACAAAAACTAGAAAACACTATATTGAATGGATTTGAAATAACTAGATGTGGTACTAATGAAAGTGATTTGAAATGACTATATGCACAAAGTCATTTGAAATCCATCTGCTTTTCTTCACCTTTCATCTTATTCAAAATCCTAGAATACGTAATAATCTAGCCAACAAATTTAGCCTTATTATGAAATCCAAATCCAAATCCAGATCCACTTCCCTCCTAAAACAAACGGAGCCAAATTGTCACTGGTCTATCATACCGACTGTAATTATATGACTACCATGCTCCTAGAAAATTACTGTTTACTTTTAAATCATTTTCATGAAAAAAATTAGAAATACTATTCATCATTTCATCTGACAAACAGAGGAAGGCTCTTCCTAATAACCGGGAACTGATTACCATTTCACCATCAGTAGATTAGCACAGAACAAGTTGATGCTCTGATACTCAATCAAATTTCTCAGGCACAGTTGAGACAAACAAGCTATTAGATTCTAGTTATAGTAGAGGATTGCACAGAAACCACATAACCAAGTAGAATTGAGTGGTTCTCTAGAAAGAGATAGGAAAAAGTAAACTTGCCTTCAACATGGAAGTTGCTCAAATGAAAATGTCATGCAAGACACTTGCCACTCTCAGTCGAGTCGTTGACTCATCGATCAGGTGCCCTTATATGACACTGCTCTAGTTCTCACAGAAGAGTTCTCATTGTTGTACTCTCCATATCCATGTGTGACAATAAATACTATTAAGGTCATTTAAAGTAAAACTACGTACTAGTATTCAGTTCTCATTAAAAGTTGGGACCCCATGTTTCAGGAAGATAAAGCATGCACTAATGACTAAACCATTAATTAACTAAACAAAACATATATGATAGCGATAGGTAGAAGTGTTAAAAACCAACTTTAAACTATCCTAGATCAAGAAACATGGTTTTTTGAGGTGCAACCAAGACGGAGGAGTGTCTGCTGAAATCTCAGAGAGAATGAAAGGAAAAGAGCAATGCAGATGTGTAACTAAGGCGATGTGTAACTAAGGCGAGGCCTGCTGAAAGTCCGATTGAATTTCCTCTATTCTCAAACTTCACACCCTAACACAAAGAAATAACACTCTTCTAAAAATTCTCACATTAAAATTTCAAATTTCACAGGACTGCGTATCCCTTCCACCGAACAACCTCACCCGGACAACAGTAAGCAACAAGGAAATAATCATAGAAGTGCTTCTAGCCTTGGTTTCAAAGTGTACCAACCCAGAAAAGGGTACATGCCCATCTATAGACAATCATCAGTTCATCACAAAGCTACAGCCATAAATTAACCACATAGGTAAATGCAAAGAAAAAATCCGCTGGTTTTGAAAATCATCTTTTGGGGATTAAGATTCATAATCCGAAACGGGTACATGGGCAACCTCCCACTCCATTTAGAAGTGAAATTGATACAGGTTGCTGTAAAATGATCCCATATCAAAATCTGGGTAGTGAAACAATTTCAATAAAATACTCACTGAACCCAACAAAACTGAAGCACTCAAAATGGAAAACTTTCAATGGCATTAGGTTCGAATTCAAGCTAGAATTTTTCAAAATATCACCTTAGCCCAAGGGATTAAGAGTATTTTTGTGCATTTATGCTCGACCCAATATATTAATTTGACTATAGAGTATATACAACTAGTTTCCGAAATAAACCAAGCTCAAATTGAAATTGGCGTTGAAAAATGAAATTGAAATATCAGGGACTAATGATGAGCTAATTTCAGTCGACTTACCAGACAAAAGCTTTGGCAAAATGAGGAGAATATGCAGATTCGGATGAACAAGAGAGCCTCTCTTCTCACTTTCTCAATTGCAGAGTTTTATCTTCCTTTTCGTCGTCTCTGAATTAATGTCAGAGTTGTCCTAAGTCCTAACATGCGGTTCAAAACAGAGCCCACTTTCTTGTTTCTTATTCTTTGGGCCCAAGCCCAAACAGAACACATTATTATTTTTTGTTAAACAGTGAGTAATATTAAATTAAATTAGATAACTCATTAAATTCAATATATTCTGAATCTGAAAATAGATGAGTTTTCATTGTAATAAAATTAAAGAATAAGCCAAGTCGAATTCTCTTTGTATACACGGTGGAGATATACACCTGTAATACTAGTGGAGAAACTTTTTACTTTTATTTAGAAGGGATTTGGATAAGTTACGTAATATATCGACATTTCAAATGGACAAATGAGAGAAAAATTATTGTGGTTAATTAAATCATTTTGACAAAAAAAGAAGGATAAACTACATAAAAGCACCCAAACTATAGGAGTCATTTCAAGTTCATACCCTAACTATGAAAATTTTCATCTAGGTACCCAAACTATCAAAACATAACATCTAGGTACCCACCGTTAGCAATCTGTTAAAAAAATCTGTTAAGTGCCCAAGTGGCACTTGTGGGCCTTTTTTTAATGCTGACATGGATTCCATGTTAGATAAAAAAATAATAAAAATTAAAAATTTTAATAAAATAAATATTCACTTATAAATAAAAAAACAAAAAAACAAAACAAAATTCACCCCCAAACCTAACCCTCCTCGACCACCTCATCGTTGAGCCCGGCCTCAACCTCATCGACTTCTGCAACGAGCTCAACGCCGGCTATACCGTCGATGGCTACGCGCTAGGGGTGCAAAGCGTCGTGTTCTTGTGCTTCAAGGGCAGAGGCGCCTTCTCGGAGCCGCAATTGAAGGAGATCGTTGTGGGTTTGTAGAGAAACAACTAGAGATTCTTGTGGGTGCAGAGGAGGTGGACAAGAAGGTGTCACAGTTGATGGGCTTGGAATCGAGAAGGAGCGCCGGGAGTGGAGAGTGGGTTATCTCGTCTGGGTCTTTTTCTCAAGAACAGAGTAAAAAGAGTCGAGGGTGAGGGATACGCATCAAGCAAAACCTCGAATCCGTGTTGCATGAGTGCTGGCCAAAGCCGTAATCGGCGATCTCTGTCTCTTTCACTGCCTTCATCAGCATCCCTTCTGCCGCCGCAGAAGCTTCAATTCCATAACTGGGCATCGGGAGAAGACCCTTCTTTCAAAAGCTTTCGCAGCGATTTTAGTCCACCTTCGTCCACAATTATCTTCTTGTTTTGATCGTTGTCCTTAGCCAAGGATGCGCGCGAGTTAGCCACGTCCACTTGGTCCTTCAGTTGACCCATTTGAATAGTAGCAATGAAGGACCAAACCCAGCTGAGAATTGTCATTATTGGTGATTGAAGGTAGAGAAACCAAAAACCCTCCTTCGAACCCTATTGGATGTCGACTCTCGAATTGCGAGCCCCGAGCACTTGCGATCTTGACTGAGGGCAATGTTGGCTTTGCCTTGCCTAGATGAAGTGATTGGGACTCATCTGGCAGCCTGGGTCGGCCAAAAACGACGACGGCGACGGAGGGTTCTAAATTTCTCGGCGGTGATGCTCCTTCCACAACGAACTGTGACATCGACGGTGGCAGGGAAGGTCGTCTCTAACGAGGAAGTCGTTTGGGCTTGGTGGCGAGGCTGGAGTTGTGCACGATAGTGGATGGGATTGACCACCAGAAACCTAACTTCACCAAATCTTCACCGATGATCGTGAAGGAGGCAGGGTTCTATTCGCCTTGTCCATACAAGTCGATCGGTGGTGTTTTTGTTTTTTTAATAATTTTATTTTATAATTTATTTTAAAATTTTATTAATTATTTTTAATAATATATTTAATTTTTAATTATTTTTTTATCCACATAGACTCCAACTCATCACAAACAATTGACCAAAAAATGACAACTTAACAATTAACAGTTTGACTAACAGATTGACTAACGGATGATACCTAGATGTAGTGTTTTGATAGTTTGGGTACCTAGATGAAAATTTTCATAATTTGGGTATGAACTTGAAATGACCCCTATCGTTTGGGTACTTTTCTGTAGTTTATCCAAAAAAAAACTATATCATTGACACCAGCACTACTAGTCTAATGGTATTTCTATTTAATTCACTGTAATAAAAAATCTTGAATTCGACTTTTGTAAAAGGCCTAGTCCCTTTTTTCCGCCATATTCCGCCACTATTATTCAAAAACCCGAAAAACAATGGCATTTCCAGAATCTGATACATAGCACATCTGGCGTAGTAAATGAAATTGACAGCCGCTAGTTTGCACCTCCCTCCCAGTGGCTGCTTACATTGAGCTGTTTGCAGCCAATCATGGACTGGACGCAACTTACATGTTCTTCATCCTCTGCAAGTCTTTTGTTCACCCTCATTACAATCCACTCCACCTCTCATTGAAAATAGAGGTCCTGAAGAGAAGATGGCATTGTAATTTGACTCGTTTTGGCGAGTCTAATGACCATGGCCGGTGGTGTCCTTTATGGCATCCGAACTCGGACTTGCTCCCTACAAAAAACGAAAAGATTTAATGACATTTAAGACTTCACGATGCTAGCATGTCTGATGACAGTCTTAATTAAAATGCTATGAAAACTCGTTCATGAAGCCTTGAAGGGGTTCCCTCGTTGACACAAAAATAAAATAAAAAAGTTAAACATCATGTAACCTATTTTGACTACGTTTGCCAAAAGGTAAGTAAAATCTTCAAGAGCATCTACCCAAGCACCTGTATAAACTTCTTCAACAACTTGTTGGCAAATGTCAATCAAAACTTATACGCTGGAGATTAAAGTAAGAAATGGCTTGATGTGTGAATAAAATCTAGGACAAGGATGTGTCTGATTCGAAGAAAGTGAAATCAAGAACTGAACAAATATGCTTGTGTGTGGATTTCCTACTGGTATTCATGCTAGTGTAACATCTTATGTACAGATTCTTATTTTTCTCTTTTCGTTAACTTGTAAACATTTTTTACCATCAAAATATTCCAAGTGTATAACCATTAGCTGGCATGATCATGTTTTTTGATTCTTATCAATTAAGATATATATGCCTTGAAGGTGGAACTATAGATAACGTTGTTAAAAATGAGAGTAACAACAGGTGATATCAGGAGGTATGGAAAGAGAACGGCACATAGAATATTTCCAGTTGAATGATAAGAAAGCTTGTGACTTTCAGAAACAAGTACCTTAGATGGCTATCAAATAAACGCAGAACATGTGGACCACCGCCACCATTGAGAAAGGAGCTTTCCTGTAATATTAGAAATCATGAGTAATAGTTCACGATTAGTATGGCCAAACCAAATGAAACATCAATTTGTTAGCTCCAAGAGTCTTACAAAACATGAGTATTCTCCACCAATTTCTTAGTGCTCTCAAGGTGAAGGCCGGAGAACCACCATTCTGCAAAACATAGGTGCCAATGAGCCATCAATTTTTCCGGTCAGATCACTTGCTCAAGGTGCAGTTCCATACACCGAAACTGAAATTAGTGGATACACTTGCTTCTTCCTAAGAGGGTTCTCCCTCTAGCTTGTTCTTTTCCTTCTTCCATATGTAAGCAAAAAAAAAAAAAAGTCACACTTGCTCAAAATAAGTGGTCTTCCTCAAAATGGCAATGACATTCAGAGAATATATTCCATACCTTAGACCACTAGTAATCTGCATAGGAGCAAAATCCACCCTTGAGATGATGAACCGGTATCTGCCCTGCATTACAATTCCCCTCGAGGTAACAAGGGATTAACTTCATTACCAAGTGGAAACAATGGAAAACTCGAAGAATTTTCATTATGTAGATATTTATCCAGGAGGCAAGCTAAGCAACCCAACAGAAACATCAAGATTTTCACTTGGATAACCTGGGGAATGAAATGAGCTAGTTGGATTGGCATAGCAACCGGTATCTTCTATCTTCTTAGCTATCTCATTGAGTATTGTATAAATGTGCTTGATTTGTGGATGATTAGTGTCATCTACAGTGAAAACATGTACCCGATTATTAACCTCTATCCAGCTACAACCAGGCTTTTTCTCGATTCCTTTCTTTCTCATCTCTTTTCTCACATCTGCAAAAGCTTCTAATTGGCCACAATCAGAATATGTATTAGCTAGAAGGACATAACTCCCAGAATCATCTATATCTAATTTGACCAAATTTCTCACTGCAACTTCTGCTAACTTTGTATCACAATGAATCCTACAAGCACCAAGCAGAGCCCCCCATATAGCGGCATTTGGCTTAAAGGGCATTCCATCAATCAAATTCTTGGCCTCCTTTAATAATCCAGCCCGGCCAAGTAGATCTACCATACATGCAAAATGCTCGCATGCTGGATTGATGCCAAAATCTTCAGTCATGGAACTGAAGTAGTGTTTCCCCTCCATTATAAGCCCCGAATGGCTACAACCTGATAGAACAGATACATAACTTATATGATCAGGCATGCAGTCTATTTTCAACATATTCTCAAAAATCTCAATCACTTTCCTGCCTTCACCATTTTGAGCATATCCTACCATAATTGCATTCCAAGAAATCAAGTTTTTATCACATATGGAATCAAAAACTCTTTTCGCTTCCTCAATTCGCCCACATCTTGAATACAAAGTAATAATGCTATTTGTGACTGAAACATTAGAACCAAACCCGAATTTTTCAGCTTGAGCTATAATTTGGTTCCCTAGTTTTAGTATTGCTAAATCAGCACAGGCACTGATTGAAGTTACTAAAGTTACCCAATCAGGTTTAAACTCCACCCTTCGCATTACAGTATACAATTTTAGGCCTTCTTCCCAAAATCCATTTTGAAAATATGTTGCCAACATTGAATTCCAAGTTATGACATTTCGCTCAGGCATGTTATCAAAACATTCTCGAGCTTTTTCAACATTACCAATCTGAGAGAATGTTGTGATCATCGCTGTCCAAGATATTATATCTTTAACTGGCATCAACTCAAATGCCTGGCTAGCTTTCTGAGAACTTTCACACTTTGCATACATCGTAACAAGAGCATTCCCTACAGGAATAGAAGAGATCATTCCAGCTTTGATTGTATATCCATGGAGCTGTTCCCCAACTGAAACATGCTTTTCTCTTGAACAAACCCCAAGAACTGTTGCAAGAGTAAATTCATCCAAGGCAATATGAACCTTCCTCATTTGGTTAAACAGTATTAAAGCTTCTTCTTCATGACCAGACTGCACAACTCCACTGATCAAAGAAGTCCAAGAAACTGCATTGTGTTCTGCCATGTTGTTAAACACCTGCCTTGCAAAATGCAAGTGTCCACATTTCACATACATATCAATCAGACCACTACCCGCAAAGATATCAAGGCTTGGTTCCATACGCATGATCCGAGCATGCAAATGGGTACCCCATTGCAGATCATATATGCTTGCACATGCACTAAGTACGGTGGCATATATCATAGAATTTGGTTTATAACCTTGGTTCCACATCTCAACAAACATACGGAGACTCTCAACCCCAAAACCATGTTGAGAATAGATGGAAATCATGGTGTTCCAAGACACACAATCACGCTCAGGCATTTGATCAAACAAATGAAGAGCCCTTTCAACCCCATAAAGTTTAGAGTAACCATGGATCATGCTGTTCCAACAAAACAAACTAGGACTTGGGATCCTTAAAAACAATTTCTCAGCAAAACTCAGTGCACCACACTTAATGTACATATCAATAATCGAATTTTGAATCGCCATGTTGTTTCCAAAATCTAACTTTTCCACAAGACTATGCAATTGAAGAGCCAATTTGCTATGGCCAAGACTACCACAAGCCTTCATTACGCAAGAGAAGGAAAATGGGTCAGAGAAACTATCACAATTCCTAACCATTGAAGCAAAAACTTTAATTGTCCCCTCTGGTTGCCCATTATTAAAATAGCCAGACATCATTGTAGTCCAAGAGACAGAGTCTCTCTCAGGCATTTCTTCAAATAACTTCTCTGCTTTCTTCATCCGACCCGAATCTACCAACCCATTGATCATTGTATTCCAACTAAACACATTCGGATACTGAATACTATCGAAAACACGACAAGCATCATCTATCAAGCGACACTGGGAGTACATATGCAAGAGATGGTTCTGGAGGAAAATAGCAGAGTCCAAGCCTATGGAAATTAGCTGGGCATGGAGTTTTCTGGCTATGGGTATTGACTTGAGAGATGCACAAGCTTTCATTGCTTCGAAGAAAGCCTGTGACAATTCCATGTAAGACTGTTGCAGGGAGGGGTCATGGCAGAGAATGAGCTTTGTTGAGAGATTTTCTTGGGTTAATGATAGATAACGAACAAGTAGGCGTGAGTGATGGCAGAGATACTTGAAAGGTTGAAGTGGAAGCATCCCCATCAACGGAGATGTTAGGCTTTTCTGTGAGTTTACACACAAATTTGATGAAGAACCAAAAGAGAAAACTGAACCAGATGAAAATAGGTAGAAATTGAACTTAAAGAAACAGCAAATATGAAAATATTCAGATTAAAATAAAATAAAAAATTTAGAATCAAGTCTCTTACAATGCGAGTCAATGATCCTTCGTGATTGATTGGCTGATGCTATATCGAACTGAAGCGTTGTGGTTCCTTGAGCTTTGACCATTACAATTAAGAAAGAGAGAATGCACAATGTGTTTGTTAAAATGCCTCACAGAGAACAGGGAAAAGATAGAGGGAGGGATAGATATCAAAAGCATAGAAGATGATTTTATTGCTTTCTGTGTTTATCGTTGTGTGCATTCGTGGGGATGGGGGTTACCTGGTGAGAGAGGAGTAGAATGGAGGCGCCGAGGCGGGCAGTATAGGAGGCTGTACAGCCATGGAAAGAGAGCAAACAGAAACAACAGAGAGAAAGGAGAAATGAGAAAAAAAGAGAAGAGTGGAGTGACAAAACTGCCCTTTAACGAGGCTGGTAAGCCAGACAAGTGAGTTAGTATATACCAAATTCTAAACTAGTATATATCCTCATTATTTAATTTTGAAGCTTCACGCCTAAAAGTGAGACTTTTCACTTGCAAAAATATACCACTAGATCGTAGTGTTAGTCGTTAATTGCACTCTCCAGTTAGGAGAAAATGAGAGTGTAAACTTTTCAAACGAAATTGACCTTATTACATGTCAAAAACATGAACATTTGATCTCAAAATTGTAAGTGTTGCAATAGTAATGACCTAAATTTCCAGTAACTCTAAAAGGCAATGTTCTAAAACTCGCTAGATGGTAATTGGGCGGCCGGATGGGGCCTAGGCCGTTTTTTTTTGTACTTAAAAATAATATAATGAGTACTTGTAAATAATTCTAGAATAATTAGTACTTCCAAAATAAAATTGTATTGGGAAACATAAATGTGTAAAATGAAAGTTATAGAATCCTAAACATGAAAATAGACATACAAAATTGAAAAATGAGATGAAGATGTTGAGAGATTAAGTGTAATTTAGACCTAAAAATTCTAATTTTGCCCAAAAACTAGAACTAGAAAACATTAATGACATAAAATAAAATATTCAGCGTATTGTCCACTCTTCCTAGCCCATAATCGACTGCTTAGGGGCTGCCTGAGACACCTAGGCGGATTTCCCAATATCGGAGCGACAAGGGGGAGCCTAGCGCTTGGACAGAGCCTAGGCGGGGACTTTTAGAACATTGCAAAAACGGTTTGCACTTTGGTTGGTATTCCGATTACGAGTTGACATACTAGTTGATTTCGTAAGCCTATATACTAGCACGAGTTGTGAGGCCGGTATGTGTGACTCAAATATGCTTTATTGGTGTACACTAATTTCGGAATTGCTTTAAAATGTTGAGTAAGAGATGAAGATTTATGCTTGATAACTTCAAAAAAAAAAAAATGGAGCCACCCGGTTATGTTTTCTTTATCTATAATACTATCGAGATCCCATTTGTAAACCTCATTGTAAACTACATCTCTAATATAGATAGAGCTCATCAACACAAATGAGGCCCCTTGTATTAGACATGTGATTTACAATGTAGTATGTAAGACTATAAATATGATCTCCTCTATATTTTTCCTTCTTTATTTGCCCACCTCCAAAAATCTTTTTCCTAATGCTTCAAGGATCTTTAGCTTATTTTTCTTGGATTTTGAGTTGAAATATAGCCACTCCAGGCCATGGATGAATAGACTTGGAAATGGGAATAGGAATTTAAATCACCAAATGACATAGCAAATTACTAACATGAAGTCCTTAAAATTTTGCTCCAACATAAGAAACCAGATTCACCTCGGCGCAATGATGGACATTGTGAGCCCGTTTCAAGAAGGAATATCATTTGCAGACTCATTAACTGGAGGAACAAATCTGCGCACAGCGAAAATTGCTGGCTGCCTCGGTGTAGGAAGATCTATTGCTTGACTTCCAAGCAATGTAATCACAGCTGACATGGTGGGTTTTTCTGCAGGGTCTTCTTGCACACACAACAGCGCAATATGAAAGCATCTCAAAACCTCTGCTGTCGGGCAACAATGATCCATCAGCGAAGGCTCCACGAAATCTAATTCTTTTTCAGCCTTCCATAGTCTCCATGCCTGTCAATTTTTATGCAAATCAATTAAGCACTGCCAAATGGGCACTATAAGACCGCTAATCGATAAGAGAATGAAAACATACATATGCAATGAGTGTCTTGGCATGTTCGGTGAGGTAGAACCCGCTATTCCTTTTCCCACTAATGATCTCAAGCACAATTACTCCGAAGCTGAAAACATCAGACTTCACAGAAAATAGACCCTCCATTGCATATTCCGGAGCCATGTATCTGCTGTTTAATGTTAATTTAATTGCAAAGTGATAGGACTCTGAAAGTAAATGAGTGTAGAGAAAGAGAAGCAGATCACTCACTACGTTCCTACAACCCTTCTAGTTTTGGTGGTGTTCTGACTTTCACAAAATATCCTTGCCAAGCCAAAGTCTGATATTTTGGCCACCATTTCATGGTCTAGCAACACATTGCTGGGCTTCAAATCCCTATGAATGATTCTAAGCCGTGAGTCCTGATGAAGATACACAAGCCCTCTCGCAATGCCTTCGATAATGTTGTAGTATGCTTGACAATTGAGTTCAGCTCGTCTTTCTGAATCTGAAATTCAAACATGGTTTTGTAATATGTAACATTATGTTTGAACGATTTCTGCATCAACGATTCATATGACCATAATCTGTAACATTATGCCATAAGAGTGGGGAGATCAAACAAACCAAAGATAAACGTGTCAAGGCTGTTATTTGGCATGAACTCATACAAAGAAGCTTTTCGTCTGCTTCAAGGCCACATCCCAAGAGCCGGACAAGGTTTCTTTGTTGAAGTTTTGCAATGAGTATGACCTCGTTTTTGAACTCATCCTCCAAGCCTTGCCATGACTTCCTTGACAGTCTTTTAACAGCTACTTCTTTCCCATCAGGTAGCAAACCCTGTGAAAAAATTTACAAGATCCGAGGCATATATGTTTAAAGGTCGACTGGCCAGGGGTGCAACTCGGGTGGGTTGAAAGGTTAACTCAATTCTAACCCAACCTTCACAATTTGAGTTCGGGTGGTTTCAGATTAACTTGAGTGTTGGTATCGGTTTAACTTGGGTTTATATAGGTTTGAGTTACGGTTAATTTAATTTCTATGAATTTTGGGTGGGTTAATGTTAGTTCGGGTTGAACGCCAGAATTCACAAGTTCAACTCAAAAATTCAAAATACACCATTCAATTAGACAAAAAATCTTAACATTTCTTAATAATTAGAAGCTCAAATAATCTCATTTTAGACAATTCTTTCATAATTACCATAATTATTCTAATAGAAGAGGCTAGAACCAAGCATCATAGGTTCAAAGAGTAATGGACTTCCACATTTTGTGAGTTAACACATTGGTGGCGTTCAATGCAATTAGAATTACATGTGAGCTTAAATGAATTCTTAATATAAAATCAAATTGTGTTGGGTTAGTTAAATTCAGATTAGGTTGAGTTATTTAAAGTTCAGATTGGATTGGGTCGGATTTGGGCAAGTTGGGACTTCAACCCAATTCAACATGTTAGATACTCGAGTAGAGTTCGGTTTGAGTTCAGACTTCGGACTAGTTGTCTCCTAGTTGAAACTCTCCTAATCGAGTTAAAAATCGAATTGAATCATTGATTATGGGCAGATTCGGGTTGCCCCAACCCAAGTTGCACCTAAAAAATATCAGCACCAAACCCATAAGTATGAAAGGGAGAGCATTGTGAGATGGTTTTGAAATATTTTTATAATGGTGAATGGCACCTGTCACCTTTTTTAACTTTTCATTTTCCTACAATTTGTGACAGAATTATGGCTACCTCTTACTTTCGTGGTCCTTCGACGAATGATTTATTGGTTTGGGGTCCGTCTTCTTCAGGAGTTCTTACTGCTAAAGACGCTTATACTTTTTTGCGGCCGAAGTGTGTTGTTGTCCCTTGGTGTAAGTTTATTTGGAAGTCTTTTCTTGAGCCTAGGAAATCTTTTCTTGTTTCGAAAGTGATGCATGGGAATGTTCTCACGGAGGTTTTTTTGCAGCGGTGTGGTATTTCTCTTGCTTCTATGTGTTTATTTTGTAGGAAGGTTTTAGAGAGTATTGATCACATGTTCTTTGTCTACCCTTTTGCGGCTTCTATTTAGAAGCCCATGTTTGCTATTTTTGGTTTGAGCTTTGGTCCATGTTCTATCGACTCTATTCTTTCGTTTGGAATTTGCGCTAATTTCAGTCCTCAGCTCACAGATTTGTGGATTCTTATGTTTTGTACTATCATTTGGTTGCTTTGGGATTTAAGAAACAAGATGCGATTTGAGGAGAAAGTTCCTACCGTTTCTGTTGCTTGTCGCACCATTGTTAATCATGTGTGGGCCTCTTTTGCTATTGCTAAGGGTCATATGTTTAATTAGGTGCGTGATTTATGTGCTATTCAAGCTTTTGGGGCACGATGTCGTCCTCGGCAATGCCTAAAAATTATCGAGGTCCTCTGGCTTCCCCCTAGTTTTGGTTATGTTAAAGTTAATATTGACGGCGCTTTTAAGGATGCTTCTGGTAAGGCTGTTTGTGGTGGCGTTTTTCGTGATTATCATGGTTGTGTAATTGGAGCCTTTAGTTCCACTTTGAATGTCCCTAGTGCAGTTCATGCTGAAGTTTTAGCAGTCATTAAAGCCAATGAGCTAGCCTTGCTTTATGCTTGGCATCGCATTTGGATTGAAACTGATTCATGATTAGTTATGTCCTTCTTTCACTCTCCTATTTTGGTCCCTTGGCAGTTTAGGGTGGATTGGAAGAATTGCATGGATCATCTCCGCAACATATCGGTTACGATATCTCATATTTTTCGTGAAGGTAATGATATCTCCTTCTTTCACTCTCCTATTTTGGTCCATTGGCAGCTTAGGGTGGATTGGAAGAATTGCATGGATCATCTCCGCAACATGTCGGTTAAGATATCTCATATTTTTTGTGAAGGTAATGGTGTTGTGGATGCTTTGGCAAATCATGGTGCTATGGGGTCCGGGTTTACTTGGTGGGATTCTCCCCCAACTTTCATTTCACATTTTTGTCATAAGGATTAGTTGGGTATGCCCAACTTCCGATTCATATAAGTATGATCTTTTTTGTATTCTATTTGCGAAGTTTTGGTTTTATGTCCCCATTGTTGTATTTCTAAAAAAATAAATAAATAAATGAAAGGCAGAGCATTACCTTGTAAACAGAACCAAACCCGCCTTGTCCAATCTTATTTGAACCCGAAAGGTCATCTGTAGCTACCCTTAGGGTAGCTAGATCCATGAAAGTAAACTCCTCAGAACTTGTAAATTGTCTATCTTCTGTGACTCCAGTCGGGCTTGCCAAATCATGCAAGAGTACAGGCTGGCTATTTTCTTCATCTGCTCAAAACCCAAGTAAATTAGTTTTTGTTAATCAAACACTAATTCAGTATTATTATCCAGTTTCATTAATCCATATACCTCTGAATCTTTCTTGTCCCCTTTTCCAACGGCGACGGACATTACAAATCACAACGAGAAATGCTAACAGAATAATCGATGCACATATAACCACCACCTTCAAAGCCTCCCTTTTATCCCCTGCTTCAATGGCAAATTAATGTTACTTCCTTGAATCACAAGTTACCATGAACACGAATTGAATTATGAAATTGCAAGTCCCTAACCTTGGAAATGTGGATAAAACATCACAGAACTTGACATGTCGTCGAAAAATTTGTACATCTCAAACCTCACATTACAATTCCTACTAACAATAGTTCCAGTTTGAACAAAAGAGCAGCATTCCTGAAGATCCCCTAAAGCTGAAACCAAACATGATTCTTTCGCGGGAGAGGTATCTAGCTCACGTGATTCTTTCGCGGGGTACTCTGTTGAGGTTAGAGGACATTCCTATGGTGAATGAATTTTTGGATGTGTTTCTAGAGGATCTCCCGGGATTGCCACCCCACCGGGAGATCGAGTTCACCATAGAGCTTCTTCCGGACACTCATCCTATGTCACAAGCACCATATAGGATGGCACCGGCAGAGTTGAGAGGGTTAAAGACTCAGCTACAGGACCTGGTCGACATGGGGTTTATTCGACTGAGTGTATAACCTTGGGGTGCGCCAGTGTTATTTGTGAGGAAGAAGGATGGTAGTTTGAGGTTACTTGGAGAGATGTCTCTGGTGCACTGCTGTAGACCATAAACGGTTTCTTTCCCTTCCCCGGTCGCAAACATACGGTTGGAACGATTAAATGCAGCTTCGTCGGAGAGGTTTTTCATTAAGTAGGTCAAAACATCGGGAAAGCAGTCTGGATTTGACACCTTCTTCTCCTGACCGTCGATCTTTGGATAGTGTCCGACATAAACCATCAATGAGAAGAACATCTGGAAGGAATATCTGACTTGGCATAGTTCGTACCATATAACTGCATCCTTTGCAGGACAAGTATGGTAGATTTCATTGCTGGCGTCATGGACGCAGTTTTGACAAACTGTGGAGTTCACATCCCCTCTGCAAAGTGCTTGTCCATAAACTCTGTCAAGGTTGTTTCCGACACTCGAGTTGTAGAAGCCGCCGGAGATCGAAGTGTTGGATGGCAATGAGTTAATGAGCTGTTTCAGATTATTGTTGAATGGGCTGTCGCGGGTGTAGTTTCCCGCATTAGGGGAGCAAAAAATGGTGGGAGGATCTTTAGTAGAAGGGGTGGCAGGCATTGCTAGTTGCATAAAGATGAAGAGCATAAAATAAAGTCCATAATTTTCCATTTTACAAGTTATGTTCATTTCAGAAGCTTAGAGTTGTTGGTTACATACGGTTGTTCTTGTTTATAACTTTATATGTAGTAAACGTACACGGTTCATATAGTCAGGTCTCATTCGGTGTCAATGATTGGATTAGAGGGGGTAACATGGGATAACTTATTAGTTCAATATATGTTGAAGGAAAAAATGGACGTTAGCTTTCAAATTTTGTCTAAGCTGAAGGGCCCTATTTGGTATCAAGGATTGGACTAGAGGGGGTAACACGGAATAACTCACTTTAATTCAATGTATGTTGAAGGAAGAAAAAGACGTTAACTTTGAAATTTTGTCTAAGCTGAAGGGCCTTGTTTGGTGTCGAGGATTTGATTGGAAGGGGTACACGGGGTAACTCAATAAATACAACATATGGAATGGACGTTAACTTCCAAATTTTGTCTTAGCTCAAGGGCCAGCTTCGTTCGGTGTCAATGTATGCATGCAAGGAAGAAATAGACGTCAGCTTCGAAATTTTGTTGAAGCGGAAGGCAGAAGAAGGATTCATCACGAAGAAAACTTACTTCTCCCAACCATACCATTTTTGTTAGGATTGGATATTTTACTATAAGTTTCTTAGATGACTAATCCATCTTCTATCTTTAACTTAGGCAAAAATTGAAAGTTGGTATCTTCTCTTCCTTCAATGCACTTGAATCTAGTGATTTATCTACTGCAATCCAATCTTTCCACACCAAACGAGGCCTTAGGGTACGATAATTCTCAAATACTTGACGAAACTGTCATTATTTTCGAGTTGATTTCTAGCTACAGGAACTGGTTGAACAAGTATTGGTAGGTTTATAAGAGACCTGACTCTGATATTCTGAACAAGATTTAATACATATTTCTTTAAAAATTATAATTGAAGGGCGACCACCTAGAATTCGAAACCAAACTACCAGTAAAAAGGACCGGGACATAGCGCAGAATGTGGCACGAAATTAGGGACTTCACATGTCGAATTTGACATGAACAACAATCCAAATTAAACAAGCTTGTTTTCAAATGCAACAAAGTAGGTGCTTACAAGTCTCGATCAAGTTTGAATAACTTCTATTATATGATCTCCCAGATATCTGGGTTTTGACATCAGAAACAATTGTACGTTTTCTTCTTTAAATATTAATTGTGTCTCCAGTTGGATTTGAAATTACAATGAGGTAAGTTAAGAGTGCCAAGACAAATGCGCGCAGCTGACATCTCTTGATATGAACTGGGGGCAATCTTATAGCCGCAAGTGAAGACTTTGATCACAATTGTTTTTGGGTTTATATATATATAATTGAGGGATTCGAACTGTGAACCTTAAACCTAACAATTTCTCACCGTCCCTCGTCACTTAAGCTCACCCTAATGACGATGACTTTGATCACATTATTCATGCGCAAACACGGCGAATCAAAGCGTCGTCAACTTTGGATTTCCTAAGTATTATTGAATCAGTAATCAATAATTGGAATTTTTATATACTTTCAATCTATGCTGATGATATCAAAGATTCAGTGTTGAGATAAGAAAACTACCCCTAGATTTGGTTCAGAGGTTGACTGAGAAATGAAATTTGAGATTTGTTATAAAGTGAAGGTCGTAAAATGTAATGGAGTCAAGTTCATGAGAACATCAAGCAAAAATAAGTTGAAGTTGTAAGTTGAAGTTGATCGATCATTATTAGTATGATTCTAATAAATAAATCATTTGGTCTTACAAACTTGTCCGTGTTATTAGCTAACTACCTGTACTTTGTCATATTAATAAACATGTCTTTTCTATGGGACTGAATAAGACTATATATGGTGTAATTCGGGCAGATTGGAAAGTCTTTTCTATAACCATAATTCAATTTTTATAATTTGACTTCAGGTTAGAATTACATTTGTTTTTAAAATCAGATTGGGGGTTGGGATAGTTGAGTTCAGGTTAAATGAGGATCGGGTTTCGGCGGGTTAGGACTTCAACTCAACCCAATCCAACTAAAGCTCGGGTTGAAATCAAGTTTGATTCAAGTGGATTTATTTCTTAATTAAGCCTGTATAATTGCGTTAAAAGTCAGATTGGACATGAACAGGTTCGAATTAGCCGCACTCAAATTGCTCTTCTAATAACACCAAAATGCCTATATATATGGGCTAGCTCAAGAAGGCCTTCACTCGCAGGTTTGGGTTCCATGGATTGCTCCGGATCCGTCTTGGCTGGAGTCTCTCTTAGAAGCGGATGAGGAACTTTAAATTTCAGTTGTAATGTTGTTTATGTTGGAATGAGGCACTCTTTTTCCTCATTGGATATTTCTCGGATTAACTGAGTTTTCAAAGTGAGGTTTTAATGAGACCCCATGCAATTATGCCCCTAAACATACTGTATTCCTTCATCATCAATGATATTCTATTTGATAAAAAAAAATATATAAGAAGAAATATTAAGAAAGTACGTACTGACCGCTCCAATATTCGGTATATGTAAGTTTTTGTTATAAGAGAGTACATACCGTTTATGCGGTCAATTTTATACAAGTACATCAGGCCAGTGATAGAGAAGGTTTTCTCGTACGTGGAACTAAGCATCCCTCCCATTGGAGTATTGATAAGGTTTTTTCTTCGTCAACCAAAAGAGCAGTGTTGTTTATTAATTTGAGACGATTATTCGTAGGACATATTAGTTGTTAGTATTTTGTCAAAATCCAAGTATGTTGACTCACCTAAAAAAATTGCCAGCTAATAAAGGTGCATATATTTGCTACAGTAAGTATGCTTATTGCTAAATTTCTTTTCAAATAATTTAAATTAAATTAAAATAAAATATTGCGGATATAAAAAATAAAAGATATAATAAAAATTTGCTATTCCATTCACCTCTAAATACTTGTGGATATGTTGCTAGCTAGGGAAGCAGCTTTGCCTCCCTTACGAGTCACTCAAGGCTTTGTGAATTGTATTTAATTAGATGGTATAACTTATCAAATTCTCGTTATTTTAATTTAAAAATAAAAGTGAAGTTAGGACTCCATAGATTTTCTAAAGAGAGTTCTTAAATACGAATATATTTGAGTATAGTTTTTCGAATTGTATTTTACCTTTTCCTAGTTCAGTTAGGAAGGCCTTTTCATTGTAATAATCTAGATTGTGCGGTTCCCACAATTAAGTAAGAAAATTGAACTTCAAACTTGTCATTTATAATCTGTGTTTACAAATCACGTGGATCAGTAAAAAGTAGATACATATAGGTGTATGATTGGATTATATTGGATAACTCATCAAATTCAATGTATTTTGGACATAAAAATGGATGCGTTTTCATTGTAAGGGGATTAGAGGGAGTAGAGATAAAGGAAAACTTATCCAATCCAATCCCCTTAAAATAGTAGGATTAGAAATGGTATCAGTTTCATTCTATGTTTAATTCTATTTAATCCTCCTAGAATTAAAATGCACTCATTTTTTCACATTAATTCAAAATACATTAATTGAATTTAGAGAATTATCTAATTCAGTCCAATCATGCTCACCAAACGTGGCCATAATTCAAACTGTGCCTAATAGGGCGGCCAATCTCCATGCATCAATTCCCTCAACGTGGAACGACAGTAGAAACGGAAAATTGCCCGTTATTGATTGAGCTAAAATGAGAAGCAGCTGTCTCATGATGATCATTGAATCTTCCTGTAGAGAAAGCAGGTTTTTCATGTTGGCTAAGAGCAACTGCATGTTTCACTTTCCAACATTACAACAACATAAGACATAGTTGGCCTGTCTTCTGCATCTTCTTGAACACACAACAATCCAATGTGAAGATATCTCAAAAACTCATCTTGATCACATGATTCAACCAGTAACGGATCCATCAGCTCCAACCCTTTTCCTTCATTCCATAACTGCCATGCCTACATAAGCATCATCGATCAGCCATATATGTCACTATGAGAATGAGATAATGTTTACGATTATGCCATATAAACTTACGGTTTGGTGACATATATATGTGTCTGTCGACAAATTCTTTAACACAAAAGGAACATAACCAAAATTTCTTGACAACCAAGCACAACCCAACTATAAATTGGACCAAATTAAAACAAAAGTTTCAACAGACAATTAAAAATTCCTGTCCACCAAATTTAAAATCACAATATTAACTCTAGCAAATTGCCGGATTACTCACTTATATATGAGGGTTTAGCTCTAAGTTTTGGACTTCACTAAAATCTCAAAACTTGAGAGCTAAACCTTAATTAAGCCATAACCTATCACATCACCACCACTCTACCCAAACACCCCATCCACCAACTCAAAAATTTCGAAAACCCTCAAACTTAAACCTTTAAACTACCCTTGACAACACCCTTGATTCCGTCAAAGACAAATAAGTAAAATAACATTTGTAAAACTTGGGTTTGTACTTGGCAAGTAAAAACCTTGATTCTTTTAAGGACAAATAAGTAAAATCATAATTTTAAAATAAAGGAGTTTGTCATATTAAGTAATTAACTTAGGTTATAATAGTATTCTTGAGTGCATGTAGTTATAAATCTCTAAACGTACATATGCTATGAGGTTAGGAGTGCGTTTTATGAGATGAAAGCCGGCGTTCCTTCTCCCGGTTATGATATCAAGTAAGAGTACACCAAAGGCGAAAACATCGGACTTCACAGAATGTAGTCCTTCCATTGCATATTCTGGAGCCATGTATCGCGCTATTTTAATACAAAAAAAAAACAGCCTTTAGAATCATGAATGTACCGAAAATAATGATAGAAATGAATCAATCAAGCCCTTACTAAGTGCCAACTATTGTAGAAGTATTAGCTTCTCCTCTGGTTCCTACGAAGATCCTTGCCATCCCAAAGTCTGAAATCTTGGGTTGTTAGGAGTAGAACCACTCATTATATATTATATTTTCTTTTCATAATTTTCCGATGCGATATTCTTCAGCATTATACCTTGTAAACAGGACCAAAACCACCTTCTCCAAGCTTGTTCGAATCAGAGAAGTTACAAGTAGCTGCACGCATAGCTGCCAAACTGATATATGGGCACTCCTCACCTTTTCGATCATTTCTTCCTTTAAAAAAGAAAAGAAAGAATTTAAGAAAACAATCATATATATACTCACGAATATAGGTGAAGCTATAGCTTTGAAGTAAAAAATTTCATAAAGATCTTTAACTTTACCTTTTTTATTTATTTTCCTCTGGGCAAGATATACACAGCAACCTATAAGTAACAATCCCAGGCATGCTGACACGATTGCGATTGTAATCAACAATATTTTCCTGCGGCTATCTGCATGAAAATGCAAATCATATATATTTTTGTGATCAAATTAGCATTTTGGTGATAAAAAACAAAATTCGTTTATCATTTCATGGATGTCAGTGATCAAATTAGTATTTTGGTCACTATTGGGACTATATTTGTGACCAAAACTATTTATGACGAATGTAAAGTCAGTCACTAAAGCCCTTTTTTGCCCGAAAATTAGGAAATATATATATACTTACCACCCTTATTTGGAGGGCGAGGAGCTACAGAAGCACCAGTATGGAAGGCATATAACTCGTACCGCAGAAAGCAACTACTTCTCATAAGTCTGGCAACAATCGAAAAATAGTACAATCTTAAAAAATCTTCAATGGCAGTCACAAGGCATTTGTGACAATCCTCTCTAGCTAAGTTATCAGTGCATTGCACAAGTGCATATATCGTCTTATCTTCAAAGGCAACTTCTCCAGTAGCATACATGATCTCAGCAGAAAGATTATACGCTGCTTGCTTAGCAAGGCGACTCAGTGTCTCATTCACCACAGACTCAAACTTTTTCGGGTCAGAAATATTCTTCCCATTCTCGTCAGCAATGTTGTTCGCTACATTCAACCTCCCAAATTTTTTTTCATTCGAGTAGCGCAAAAGGCAGGCTTCCTCCCATACAATTGCTTCTGTTGAGCCTTGAAAAAGCACGACGATGTCTGATATCGCCGTTGTTATGCAATTATGACAGGTTTTATTTGAGGCATTGTTGAAGCACATGAAGAGACCGTAAACGCTGTTAGGTTCATTTCCAGTGGATGAATGGTATTCCTTGGAAAGAGAGGCATTTGGAGGTAAAGAACTGAGAAAATTGCCGAGGTTTTTATGAAATGGACTTGTAGCATCATGGTTGCTATGGTTTGAGTTTGAGCAAATCCAATACGGAGGGCCGGCAGAACAAGCAAGGTCGCAAAGAAGGGTGATGAGAAAACATAGGGAAAATAGTGGATTAAACATATTTGTTTGTCAAAGAAGAAGATTTAGTACTCAATATATAGAGCTAATTAATAGATGTTGTTCTTTCGGCTTAACTTGGGAAACAAGCAAACGATGTGCATTTCTCGGAACCCTCTCTGTTTTAACCATTGGATTTCTAGGTAAATTGTTGGAAGAGTTGTTAATTTACTGAAATCACATGAATAGTCGTTGTAAGACTTGAGGCAAATAGAAATTTACATGTAACGGGGTATATACTGCTTTGTGTCTGTCAAAAGAAGTGATTTCTGGAATGTTTGACGCATTAACAAATGAGGAGGAAGATCGAGTCTAATCAGTTTTAAGAAGTAAAGTAAAATTCAAATTTGTGATTTGCAGGGCAAAACAATATTCTAAAGCCTACACTTTGATATTACATTTTGGCTTTTGCCTTTTCAAATAGAATTAAATCCAATGTCACCCCAAGCATGGCTTTTGATCACAAATTACGTACAGACTGTATGTTTATATACATATAGGTGCATATTGACATAAATACGTGGGTATGAAATTATTAATCCATTCGATAGGTGTATTTTTTCTCCTTAATCTACATCGACAGACCATTGGATCGCTACTTATAGGCCATTATTGAGCTACAATTTCGATCCGACAGAGGTGATAAGTCTTACTTGGATTCATTAATCATAGATTTATACAAGATTCCTCGTTGTAAAGGATTTAGTACCGGCTCCAAGGAGAAAAAAGATGGAATATATCGTCATTTTTTGTATGGACTAATGCAATGTTGGAGTAAAACCGCCTATACGCACTCACGTTGCATGTGAAGGATGTATTCGAGAAGCGTCTCAAGAGCTTCGCAGACTTAAGCCCTAACAAATGAAGAGCTATATATAATTGCCTCTTCAAATACTCGGATACAAAATTCTTTTGTACCGCAGATACAACTGACGGCGTGCATGTAACGAACCAAGTCCCACTTAATGGTCCCTTGTTTGATCAAAAGTTTGGTCAGTTGTGTAACTCGTCTATGTAGTAAAGCTTCGGTTAGTCCACTATTGTTTGCTCATGGAGAGTTGGACATTGGAGCATCGAATAATGTTGCCGGCTCAATATATGCACTAGTGACCTTTCTAGCCTTATTTGTAGGAAGTGTCCTGATGTCGCAATAGTGAACTTTTAGAAAAAAAATCATAAAATAAGTGGTGGACGTATTTATTATGGAAATTGTTATATAAGGTTTCAAATTTACTGCTTTATTTTAGATTAGCGAACTATAAATGCATATCATATGTGTAAACAAATATTGTACAAAAATCTACCAAGTTTGTAAGTGATTAAATTTTTTAATGAAATTTCTAGTTTGCTTTCAATGCATGATTTAGATATTTTGTGTATAAAAGGTCGTGTTTTTACCAAAATAGAATAATTTGCGGTTCCTTTTGCCTTAGAAAGTTGGAAAGAAAAAAAAGCACAGGACCGTTAAAAAAACCCTAGCCGCTCTCTCTAAAAATATATTTTCCAAAATTTATTTTTTTTGATTAATCTTCCTCAGGTCAATGAGGCTTCCCTCTTCCTTAGTACACATAGCGATGTAGTGAGCAAGACAAATAATCCAACCAGTCTTTATCCTTTGCCTAGTTTTTTTTCCTAACTGGTTTTTCTAGGAAGAGTTTTTAATGATGCAACATTATGCGCATTCCACAAGCTTCATTTGGCCGCTGATTCCAATATAGTTGTTTATTTGTAATTACATTGTTGTAGGAATGCATTTGTATTTTTATTTTTTTAGTTCCTCGTGAACCAAATCAGGTCGCAGAATTTTTACGGATTATGTTTCTGATATTCACGATTGAGTTTTTAATGAATTTAGTCTCTAGCCATATATCATGTATTGAATAAATCACATTTAATAAGGTGCACTTTGCCCAAAACCAAATTAGGCTCCGAGAAAAAAAAAACCAAATTAGGCAGTTGGAATCCGACGCTCACCTCAAATTGATTCCGTCAAAGGGAGGAAGAACTGAAAATCATGAGTTACCTATTGACAACGCTGACGAAGAAGCAAGAGGTGGATGCCATCATCAGATCCACCATCGACAAAGTCCTCGTCCTCCGCTTCGGCCGCGCTTCTGATTCCGTTTGCCTTCTCCTCGACCAAGTTCTTGCGAAAACCGCGAGAGAGGTGTCAAAGTTCGCAACGGTGGCACTGGTGGACATCGATTCCGAGGACATTCAAGTTTACGTCAAATACTTCGACATCACTTTGATCCCATCCGCGATTTTCTTTTTCAACGCCCACCACATGAAGATGGATTCGGGTACAGCAGATCACAGCAAATGGGTCGGTGCCTTTCAGCAAAAACAGGACTTCATTGATGTGGTGGAGGCGATTTTCAGGGGAGCAATGAAGGGCAAGCTGATTGTGAGTTGTCCTTTGCCACAAGAAAGAATACCCAAATACCAGTTGTTCTACAAAGATGTGTAGAAGTTGTTATTCTCTGGAATTTTAATCAGGTACGTGATTGCACTTTCGTTAATGAAAGCAAGGTATTTGACAAAATGTCTAAGAGAAAAAGTTGATTGGGTTTCAACTTTTTTGCTTGTGACCTTTTGGGTCGATGTCAATCTTGGGATATTGTGCTTTTACAGTTTTGCATTGTTCAATTTTGGTTTTCATGTTTATCTAGATTTTATTAGTGATGATATTGATTGCATAATTCCATTCATAATTGCCCAGTTGTAGAAATGACTTCGAAATATGATGAATAATGTGCATAATAGAATAGAGTGATTGAATCTTATATTCCAAATACAATGACAATGGTTATTAATCCATCTAGGTATTGGTTAAATAGTTGATATTCCAAATTTCCAACACGATGGATTCAACTCAAATGTATAACTAATTAACCATATTTATTCTTTATCACAGGAAAATCAATAACTCACTAGATCTATTGTAGAAATAGTTAGAAGTATTCAATTACACCATAAAGTTTCTGCACTATGCTATTTAGGAACTGAGAAAACACCATGCTCCGTGGCATGTTCATCAGCAGTGAACCAAGAACACTCCAAAAGCCAAACAAAAACCTAGTCCCAAGCTCATATAGAACCGATCGTCATCAAGTAAATGCCTTCCTCTGTGTTTCTGGTCACCTACTGGTGGTATTGCCCCATTTGAACTACAATTCTCTTCGAGTGGAGGTCCACATAGTTTATTGCCAATAAATCCTGATGGATCTAGGGTCTGAAGCTGAGGTCCCTTTGGAATCTTTCCCGTCAAATTGTTGTAGGACAAGTTCAGGTGACTCAAAGATGTCAAGCTTGACATGCTCGGAGAAATTTCACCTGAAAGTTGGTTCCTAGACAAATCAAGAGATTCTAAGGGAATCATATCTCTAATCTTTGAAGGGATTTTTCCACTCAAAATATTTTTTGATATATTCAATGATTGCAATTTAAGGATGGTCAGTTCCTCAAGGATTTCCCTTGATATGGTATTTTCTTGAAAGGTCCAAGCCGGCTACCAATCGAAGCCTTTCACCAGGATTTTTCATTTCTATACCTTTACTCACTGAGATTGCCTCCTCTGTGTAGTCTCTGTAAGAACCATTAATAAGAATTGAAAAATGGCGTGGGATCACTTGGACGTCCTGGTAAGTTGGCCATGCCTGTGAATTTGTTGAAACATCTTCGTAATTTTCCAAAAAGATTATTATTTGCGAGATCAAGAATTTGGAGATTTGTGAGGTTGCAGAGTTCATAAGGAATGTTTCCATGAAGCTCATTTGAACAGAGGCTGAGAACCATCAAAGCTGGCAACCTCTTCCCTATCCATGCTGGTACACTTCCAACAAAGTTATTTTGGCCTAGGTCAACAAGCTGCAACTTCTCACAATTCTGTAAGGACATAGGTAGTTCTCCAAATAAGCGATTATTACGTAAATGCAATGATTGGAGGATACTTAAGTACCCGATGGTGCTTGAAATCTTCCCTGTTAAACTGTTGTGGTCTAAATGATTGGATGTCAAGTTTTTGATGGAACTAGAAATTTGAACCTGGAAGGAATTCCAAGAACAAATAGGGACTCAAGATGACTAGAATTGTATAACCAATTAGGTATGGTAGAATGGATAGAGTTGATCTCTAGGTTTAGAACTTTAAGGTAAGTCATGTTTGGAATACCACCTGGTATGTAATGAAGTCCACAATTGGACATATGCTACTCTAGCAAAGAGCAGGGGAGCATGTTTGTTGCTTTCAACCTATCAGATACTTCACTAAGACTTATTCCACTGATGTCAAGGCCAGAAATCCATCCAAGGTTCTCCACTGCAAGATTATTATCATGAATATCGAGATAGCCTAGGCTCGAGAATTATCCTAAATTGTGAGGAATTGTTCCTTTAAACTTTGCTTTGGCAAGATTAAGATGTGTCAGACTTTTAAGTGAACCAAAGAAGTTAGGAATCTTCCTTTGGAAACAATCGTAGCTTAAGTCCAAGTAGTTGAGATGCTTTAAATTGAGCAGAGCAGGATTGAACTTACCATCACCTGACTGGTACTTAAGCGAATCAGCAAAGCTTAAGGTGGAGCTCATGGACATGACCGGTTAGGTTGCCACAGGAAACTCCATCCCAGCTGCAAGTCTCCTTCCTCGACCCAAGATGAAAGCTAATATGAAGGGTCATTGAGATCTTTCTTGAACGTCAGAAGTGCGTGTCTTTCTTGTTGTTTGCAAGGCACACCTAGATTTCCATTGATTAAGCTAATACTAAAGATAACAATGCTTAGAAACCTAAGACAGACAGGTACTCTTCTTATGGGACTATCCATGATTGAAGTTAGGAAGTATTGGATGTCTAAGATAATGGAATGAATCATCTACTTATATAGTAGGGGTGTAAATATTAATGTCATCTTTCATTCCCTCTCACACCAAGACAACGAACCATATGCAGTCGAATTCAAGTTTATGTTTTCTTTTAAGTACGTCAGAGAGAAAATAAATAAAAATAATAAAACCCATGAAGCATGAGGACATTAGCTATGTGTTGTTTTATTTTTGCCTTTGGAGACAACGTTTTATCTGCTTGTTTACCTAGCCTTTTTCGCATTTACTAGTCTTAACAGGTATTTTCCAGATTTATTCCCCATTGGCATCGCTAATTTTCTTCTTCAACATCTATCGCATGATGATGGATTCAGGAACTGCAGACCACTGCGAATGGATCGCTGCATTTCACCAAATTCAGATTTTGTTGATGCCATGGAGGCGATTTTCGGAGAATCATTGAAGGGCAAGCTGATTGTGAATTGTCCATTGCCACAAGAATGAATACTGAAAAACCACTAGTTTACAAAATGTTTAAGAAAAAAGTGTAGGGTTACTGTATTCAGTTCTTAAAATATTATGTTTATGGAGAGACATGTACTTAAACCAGAATGAACACAGAACCTTATATATGTTCTTGATTTTCTGTATATTCGATTAATGAAAACTAACATTCCTTCTTTCAGATTGTTAAATTTTTGGTTTTTTGTTCTTCTTCTCCCGTGACTTCTTTGTCTCGTTTATTTGTTGACGACGCTACTCATTTCACATTGGAAAAATGATACTAAATTTTGGATATTAAGTGATGTGCTCGTTTTTATTCATGATTAATATAACCGCATCTAAAAACAACAAATAAAAGTTACCGCATCACTTGGTATAAAAATGTGGTATCTCCATCACTATAGGCTTGTCATCATAACAAGCGATTAGTTGGATAACTGATAATAAGCGATTAGTTGGATATTGATAATATCATTAATAAAACGGTAAAGTTCAAGTCGAACATAACAACTTCCATAATACACTCGTCCGCCACTCTTTCCATAGCTGATTTTTGAAAGTTCACTCGTTGCTATTGTAAGACATTTCTTACAAGAAATCTTAGAAAGGTCTCTAGTGCATTGGGACTCACAGTGAATTGATTCATTTCTTGATCCCCCAATATTTAGCTTCCCATAAGAAAATAACAGTGGACTAATAGATGCTTCAATACATAATTGGCTTAATATTAGACCAACTTTCATATCAAGCAATAAGGGATCATCCACGAAATTCTCATTCGTTATATAAACTCTATTAATTGTGTAATGAAATTAAAAAAAAAATTGTATTTTGAGTATTTCAAGAGACAACTATCTGTTCTGCCCAAAAATGCGACGGAGGGCCTGGGGTCGGCTTCGGTCAATCTCAAACAAAATCGTGCGCTAAAGAAACGGGCACCTGTTGTTTTTAGTGGATGTTTGTGTGTGTGTGACTGTTTGGAGATTGGATTTGGGTTAAAGGATGTGGGCTAAGAGACCCTATGATACTACGGTCCTTCCCTAGATTGGCTGACAAGAAAGTATGTCGGTAGGCCTTAGCCAGCTTTAAGTAGGTGTGCCACTAGTAGAAGCTGCTACGAAATAGTTTTTGAGAACGGGTTCTGTTGTGGCCCAAGAACCTGTCTTTAATCAATTGATTGTGAAGCGAGCAGGCAAATTGCTCGCGCTGTTCTTTTCAATGTCTTCTTCGTAATATATCCAAGGACTTAATAATTTTTTCCCAATCTAGTCCAAGTTTTGTTTAAATTAAGTCCGACATGTTCATGTTAGCAGCTTGTTATTAGTTAAAAGAAATTAGGTGCGCGGGTTTCCTCAAGTCGGGATCATAGTATTTGACCAAAACACATTAGTGATTCTATGGCTTGAGGCAGCCATTAAATGCAAACGGTTGGTGTATCCCAAAATACTCTTTGACTCCTCTTAAGAAAATCCGTTCAAATGTAAAGTAATGGAATACAAAAGATGATGAATAAGATGCGTAAGTATTGAATGTGATAACAAATATTTCTTTAGAAATCAAGCTTAATTTGAGGGGCACGATCTTCTAGAAATCTTCAACTGGAATGAACGTAAGTCAGAATCATACTAATGGATGGCAAAGAATTTAAACGGCAGTGAGATGCCAAGGGTTAAGTGTTTGGGTGCCTCAAAGATTGAGGTATGCAACAGTCGGGATGAGGAAAGTACTCGGGTTCCAAGTCGGGAACTTTAGAGGGAGGTTGAGAGAGAGAAACTGATTCTCGATTTATGGTCAGAAAAACAGGTTGTGCCTTTTCAGGCGAGCCTTTGAACAAAGGAGCTTTTTGAGAGTTTGCTTTGTGTTTGAAATTGATTGGTTTGATTAATTGTTTGTTTGTTTGATTGATTGAGTGTCCTTGAGAATAAGGCTTCTTCTCCTTTTTCTAGGCGGCTTGGGGCTATTTTGGCAAGCGGACTGCTTTGCGAGGTCTACTACTGCAGTCGCTTTTCCCAAACATCCCCTTTGTCCGATGACACGGGCGGTGCTCTTCTTCAGAACTGACTTCCTTACCACGTCTCCACGCATCCAGGTGACTATCGGGCTGGGCCTTCGCGATTTGGGTCTTTAATTTATGTTCAATTTCTCTTTAGCCCACAAGTGGATTTTTCTGAGTGTAAACACTATCATACCAAATAATCGCCCCTTGATTATAAGGGCATTGCTTCCGTAGCTCTCTGCCGGCTTTTCTAACACCTTCTACAATGTGCATAGGAAATATGGCTCCAACATTGTGCTAGTCCGCATACAATATGAAGATCTATTCCTGAAAATCTGGCCTTGAATCCAGTTGCATATCCATTACAAAGATCTGTTTTAGATAATTGTTTTCAATAAAATATTTAAGCTATACTTATAACCCAATCTATTAGATTGAAATTCTTGCCGATTGAAACAACTATACCCCATAACTAGAGGTTCAAAGAACTTCGCATCCAAGTCCATTGAAAAATATGAGAAACTCAGCAGAGCCATAAATAATGGTTTTTGAGAAAAACATGTTTTATAAAATAAACTTGGATTTAGTTCGAAAGCATAAACTAAAATGCATCTAAATTCATTTTCAACACACACATACATATATATGGGGGAGGGTCGGCGTCACCATAATTTTGACACAAATTCTAACACAACTTGTAGATCATTAGATTGATTCACTTTTAATGGTTGAGATCTAATGATGTGAAAATTAATTAATTGTTTTCTTTTTGTAAATAAATAAATATCATAATAAGAAAACTTAATTAAATATTCCAATTATAATTTTATCTTCCGCCCTTATATTTAATTATATTCTTTTTTGGGTAATCACCATTAATTATATTTCATTCTCTACTTTCTTACCCTATTAATTAGGATATGAGACCTACCATTTGTGATTTGCTGGTCATCCCTCATCATTCTTTTTTTTCTTTCTCCTCGTTCTCTCATGGATGACTTAATAATATGCGCTGTAATTCATCGACTCCATCTATTGATTTTTTACTGTCCATTTATAATTTGGGGTTTATATGTATATATACAGACTCTACCGAGTTTGTTATTAAGAGATGTAGCCCAGCAAACAGTCTTTAATCCCTGCTAGAAAACAAATCATGTGCTTAATTACTAGCTAATTGATATATATATATATATATGTCAACTGTGATAATCACTATTACTGTGACTTAAACCGTTAAAGGGAGATTATTGGCGAATCAAAATGATTTGATGATTTTAAAGGTGAGACGTCATGTACAAGGCCAAATCGAAAAGAAGAACAAATCCCTTTTGTTTCTTGAGGTGTTGGTGTCATTCATGGAGTTTATGATATAATCAGAAAGATCATAACCATCATGATTTGTCAACTGTGATAATCACTATTACTGTGACTTAAACCGTTAGTTGGCGAATCAAGTATCATAACCATCTATTAGTAATTAATCCTTAAAGAATCAGATTAATGTATTATATAACTGTCTATTTTCCAGGAGTATATATGAACATCAAGATGGAGGAAATTTCAATAGGACATAGACATAAGATCGGAGAAGATGACTATGGTGATCAAAAAAGGAGAAATTATTAGGTGGTACCGGAACACCACGTTAGCTCATAGTACTCCCACATAAAATTCGTCACGTGTTTATTTTTTTTACATGTGGATTTAGAATTCATTTTTACATTTAAAGAAAAAATTAAGAATCCAAATAATAAATTTAAAATTAAAATACACAAATAACATCTCAGCCCTATTCTGATGCCATGCCAAAGTGGCCGTCACAATGGTCCGCTGCTACCCCCCTACATTCTCCTTTTTTTCTCCTCTCTTCAATGGTCTGCTGCCAGGCCCCCCCCTGTTTTGTCTCCTCGATCTCTGACCGATATGGTCTGCTGCCAGGGTTCCTTCCTCCCTCACCCATGGACTAATATAATGGACTGAATCTGGAAAGGATAGAATTTTGGGGGAGAAGGAAGGAAAATATAAGGAGAAAAGAGAGAGAGAGAGAGACAGAGGAAGAGAAGCGGGCTGTTGCTTCCTTGAGAAGAGAATGGCAACTACGGTAGAAGGGGAGAACGATAACCAGGTCGTCGGCAGTCGAGTGGGATTTTTTGGCGAGGGTTATTGTTTTTTGTGATTTTATTTTTTAAGTTCCTTATTTGATTTTTTAATTTGATTTCAATATGTGAAAAAGAAAGCTAAATTCACGTGTAAAAAATAGACACATGCCGAATTTTGTGTGGGAGTACTATATGCTGATGTGGTATTCCAGTACCACCTAATAATTTCTCCCAAAAAAAGGAAGGTTGGTGAAAATAAAAATACCTTTTTAGGAAGAAATCAAACTCCACTTTTGTATTGATCTTGTATTGCTTTTTATTTCTATGTTTTTTCTTGTCCTTCTTTGAAAGGATCCTCTGATCAATCCAGAGATTATTTCGATTCCATTAGAAATGAGGATTGGTAGACACGCTGCTCTTAGGAAGCAGTGCTAGAGCATCTCGTCTTCCCAAGAGCTTCTTATACTTTGAAGCAGTTTTATAGAGGTCGCGTTTGGTTGTAAAACTGCTTTGAAGTATCAACTAGAGGCGTAATATTATAAACTTCCCATTTCCCTTTTTTCACAAATATTTTTATCTGTTCAATGAGATACTGAGACAAGGACATAATAAGCATAAACAATATAGAATTTTTCGTAATAAACCTTGAATTAAAATTACAATTAATGACTCATGAGAGAGAATGATAATAATGATTGAAGAAAAAAAAACTATAATTGGAAATGTTATGTTTAATTTGAAATATATCTATATTTTTTTACAAGAAAAAGGAAAAATAAAATTGATTTCATGTCTTTAGATCTCAATCATTAAAAAGTGAACTAATATAATGGTTTATAATTCGTGTCAAATCTTGTGTCAAAAATGTGTTGTCACGGACCCGTCCCGTGTATATATATATAATATGTTTATGGAATATGTAAAATTATTTTCTAGTACAGGCTTTGGCAAATTTACAGAAGAAAAAAAATAGGAACCAAAACCCACCTTCCCCAGCCCCCACCAATTCTACCCGCGAAAGTCCCTATCCCCTCTTCGCGAAATCAATTCACGAAAGCCCCGCCAACCTACGAAGAATTCCCACACACCACCACCCCACAAACAAGGAAGTATTCCCAATAACTAGAGAAGAAATCCCAGACGACGCGAGGAAAACCTAAACCCCCAATTTACCCATCTTATTAAAATTGCACGACCTCCGACCGGATTCCTAACCCGAAATCCAACGATTAATCCTCAAAATCAACCTCCATCGTCTCCATAAAAGACGAAAAGACGAAGATGAGAGGAACAAAATAAGAGGCAAGTTTATCTATTATTAGTTTATTTATTTGACAAATATTAAGGTTTGGCACAAGGTTTTTTAAACGAGAGGTAGTTCCATAATATTTTATAGGATAAATTACATAAAACTCCTCAAACTATAGGGGTGATTTCAAGTTCATATTCAAACTATGAAAATTTTTATTTAGGTACCAAAACTATTAAAATACATAATGTAAGTACTTCCCGTTAGTCAATCTGTTAAATACTGAGTTGACATTTTTTGGTCAAACTGATTATGCTGAGTTGGACTCCATGTGGATAAAAAATAATTTAAAATTATAATATATATTAAAAAAAATTAATAAAATTTTGAAAAAAATTGTACAAAAAAATTTGTTTAAAAAAAAAACATTAAGGCGCTCGTGAGGTGCGAATGAGGTCGGTGACTCAGAACCGCTCATGGCCTTTGTAGATGAGGAAGAATCGGTCGTTGACGAGGTGCTCATGCTTGATGACCTCGCCAATGCAGCCAACATTGGCGGTGCCGGAGAATGTGTCACTGTAGATGATGCCGAAGCAGAGATCGGTCTGGAGGAAGGAGTGCATCATCATCCGGTATTGGAACTCAGAGTCGGCCATGGGCCAGGGCGGGCAGGGCGAGAGCCCTGGGCCCATTATACTAAAATGCCCAAAATTAGTTTTTTTAAGCAAAGAAGGCCCAAAATTGTTTAAACTTTTATATATGAAAAAAAACTATTTATTTAATTAGTTTATTAGAGTCAAAGCTAATGAAAACAATTTTTATTTGACATTAAATTCAATTAATAACTAACTTTAATACTTTCCTTCTTTATTAAAGCGCGCAAAATTTAATTAGTAATTATTTTTTTTATCAATAATTAGTAACTATTTATTTGACATTAAATACAATTAATAACTATTTATTTAATTAGTTTATTAGAATCAAATTCTCCTTGTCATCTTTCTTCTTCTACTTCTTCGTATTATTTTTTCTTTGTTCACAAAATTTTCTTCTTCTTCTCATCCATTTGACAAAAAGTCATTGCCCAACCTAAAAATTCAGATTAGGGCTAATTCTATGAATTCAGATTTTCCTACAATTATTAGTTTATAGTTTAGGTAATTAGAGTTTTGCATTGAATTTTTAGTTTATCTTCTAACTCTTTTGTTTCTAATTCTCATTCTTTTGGTAATCTACTAATCTACCTACTTCCAGTTCTCCAATTCTTTTTCCGGAAGTTTGAATTCCTCAATTAGCTTCTATAAATTGTCATAAGAAAAAAAAATCTTTATTTTGTATAGTGATTTTTTGTATACTCGCTCATATCTATATAAACTTTTTTGTATCAATTTTGTTTTCATGATTAAAGAAATAGTTTGAAGTTGATATTATCTTACTATCCATGTTTAGTTTTTTATTTTTATATTTGATAACTTTAATTGAAATTAATTTTGAATATCCTCTATGATAAGGGGCATGTATTTTGAAGAATTTTTTGGTTTTTTAAGAATATCTATTTAATTAGTTTGTTATTGGATATTATCAAATATCAATGAAATTACATTTTCATGATGCATATATTATCTTTTGGAAAAAGGAAAAATTCGCAAAAGAAAATTTATTATTCTTTCTATTGAGAAGGGCACAATTTTCAATTTGGCTCTTGGCCGTAAAACTATTGGACTGGCCGTGCCGGAACTCGAAGATCTGGAGTGGCAAAATTGCGCCGGGGAAGAGGACGAGAGGCAAAGGAAAGAGCGGGAGCTCGACGACGTTGTCGGACTTCGGCTGATTGGTGTGGTGCCTCTCGGAGAAGGAGGAGGCGGATCATTTCAGAGAGCCTGGTCTTTGTCGGCGGCGGAGACGAGGGGAGACGATTCGGGATTAGGGTTTAAGGAGGAGGGGATGGGATTGTGGTTGAAGGCGGGTTTATGATGTAGGGAAGAAGATGATGGGAAAGGAATGAGCTGAGGAAGAACACTAATATTCATTGGGGCCATCCACCACTCTCATATTCAGTTTTCTTTCACCAATCCAAAAAGAACACTAATTTCAAGAAAGCATCCAAATTACTCATCACAAAATTGTCCAAATAAATTCTGCTCAATAATCCACCGAGCCGTTTATGCTCGTTGCTAGTTATAAACCTAGGCACAATAACCCTAAAACCCAAATCGAATTTAAACATTTAAGTCATATGGCATCCCCATCTAATGCAGAAAGCAAACTTCAAAACCCACTTCATCCCTGCAGCACCAAAATCATCACCAAAACCCACAAATCAAGCAGCGAATGCCAAAACATAAAAGAACCCCAAAATGGAACAGATTCAATCTTAAGTCGTCGATCTTCCTTTTGATGGATCAATTGAATAAACGTTGTTCCCAATTAGAGATTGGAATCTGAGACCCTTTCTCTGTGTGTTTAGAGGACTAGAATGCGAAGACGCCTGACTTTTTAAATTTATTTTAAAATTTTATAAATTATTTTTAATATATATTTAATTTTTAATTATTTGTTATTCACAAGGAGCCGCACAAATAGTTTAACAAAAAATACCAGCTTAGTATTTAACAGATTGATTAAAGGGGTAGTTAGATAATGTGCTTTGATAGTTTGGATACCAAGATGAAATTTTTCATAATTTGTGTATGAATTTAAAATGATCCTTATAATTTGGGGTGTTTTATGTAGTTTGTATAGGTGTGGAGAGTAATCTATTTGATCTAATTTCAAATGTTGTTGATTGTAACTAGAAGTATTTGATTGGAGCTTTGCACATGAAAAATAAGAAAAGATAGTATTAGTCATGAACCAATACTTTAAATGAAGTGCTTTACACATTTTCAAGATATGTAGATAAAGACATATGTAAAATTAATTTATTAAATATAAATCAATTTATAAAGTTCGACTCTGACATATCAGTTTCCATAATAAGCGAGCCCACTTGTTCTATCACGAGAGATTTTTAAAAGTTCATTCATTGCATTATTATGCCTCGTTTAGTACGCCGTATTGTACTGACTATTTCAATCGGATAAACTAATTTATCCACCGGATAGACTGACTATTTAGTCGGGCGTTTGATACTTTGCTCGATTAAAATACTGACTATATTATACTGACAATATTATATTATACTAGTTGATAAGAAATATCTATATCATAAATATTAATTATGTATATTATTATTATTATTTATTATTTATTATTTATTTTAATTTTAATTTAATTAATTATTGTTATTATTATTACTATTTATTTAATAATTATTAATTATTGATTTATTATTATTATTATTACTATTTGTTATTATTATTATTATTATTACTTTTCAAGATTACTACTTATCTGACTTTTTAATACGGACAATTTCGAGGGTATTATTTTAGGGAGTGTTGATCGTATAAAGGTACTCAAATGTATTAATTTATTCGGTATCTAATTAATACGAGTGGTACCAAACACTGATTTCGTACTATATTATCTTATTTGGTTCCTTATACGGTGTACCAAACGTAACTTCAAAGTATTTCTTACAGTAAGAGTAACCAGGCAAGTCTCTCCCGTGCATTGAGATGCACCATTTTGTAACTTCTCGTAAGCAACTAATAACAGACGCACACGAGCTTTAATACATAATTGGGTTAACAAGTGATGAACTTTCTCCTCAAACAAATGGGGAGCGGTAAACGATATCTTTCAATCCAAAGAAATGCGTATTTGAGTATTTTAAGAGGCAATATTCATACTAAATTATAGCTCATTGACTATATTAATTATAGCCCTTTTCGATACAACGTTTACAATGTGTATGCAGCCACTATTGTATCCTTTAAGAATACCTTTTGTAGATAATCGTCTTAATAGTACATTCAAGTTATGCACATAACTCTCGCTGGCTGGAAATTTTAACATACTAAAACAACTGTATTTGTATGTCATAAATAACGATCCAATTGCCACTGCCTCCACGGAAAACAAAATAACTGCAAGACTCATAAGAGTGATTAATAATAATTTTGAGCAACCCATGCCATGCTCCATATAATACAAGTTGGATTAATTGAGTTGTAATGGGCATGCATGTACAAAAATTTGGTTATTTTCATTATTATGATGCGATGGTGGGCATTTATTTAAGTAATTCTCCCTTTATAATGCATGTTTTGGGACTTTTTTTTTTTGCCATTGACACGCATTATTCCAAAGTTGACAATCAATGACTAATCTGCACCGGGGGCCGGGAAGACTCACACACGCGTTACAGCGCACCCATGACCACAATCAGGATATAACCCATGTTTTGGGACTTTTTTTTTTTGCCATTGACACGCATTATTCCAAAGTTGACAATCAATGACTAATCTGCACCGGGGGCCGGGAAGACTCACACACGCGTTACAGCGCACCCATGACCACAATCAGGATATAACCCATGTTTTGGGACTTTTTTTTTTTGCCATTGACACGCATTATTCCAAAGTTGACAATCAATGACTAATCTGCACCGGGGGCCGGGAAGACTCACACACGCGTTACAGCGCACCCATGACCACAATCAGGATATAACCCAGAGGGAATCGAACCCATAACTAACCGGGAGTATACCAGACCTGGGAACGCCCTAACCACTGGGCCAACCTGTTGTGATTCATTGTTTTGGGACTTGGCACAGGCCAAAAAGGTCCGTTCATGCCATTGGTATATAATGCTGAAGTCTTTAGGGGTGGGCACTTTAATGCCAACAGCTTGTGGTTCAGTGGAAAAACTTGATGTTCGATTCCTCCGCCCCCAATAAGAAACCAAGCGGTGAATATTGTAAAGTTCTTATATTAGTAGAAATTTTTTGCAGAAAAAGAAATATCCATCTGAAATAAAAAAGAATAGTAGAATAATTAATCGATTGTATTTTTTTTTTTTTGAAGATCATATATTAAATTATTTTATTGAATAAAAAGGACAATACAATAGAAGGTAAGGTCTAGTGCATACATGTGGCCTCGTTAAAAGATGGATAAACTATAGGGGTCATTTCAAGTTCATATCCCAATTATGAAAATTGACATCTAGGTATCAAAACTATCAAAACACAACATCTAGATACCTACAGTTAATAATCTTTTAAAAAAAATCAGTTAAATGCCTAAGTGGCACTTGTGGAGCTCTTTTTTATACGGAAATGGATTCCATATAGATTAAAAAATAATAAAATTTTAATAATTAATAAAACTTAAATAAATAAACAAATAAATTAAAAAAAAAAACCCAAAAGAATTGAATGATCCACATACTCCTCATTCTCAATGAGAATGATGAAGATGCCACTCCCCCTCACCGAGAAAGATGAAGATGACCCCCTCTTCCTTCCCACCGACAACGATGAACCCCCCTCTCCCCCCTCCCCCCCCCCCCCCCCCCCCCCCCCCCCCCCCCTCTATCTTCCTTCTCATCGACAACCCACCATATCTGGAAATCTATCGACTCGCTACGACCACCTCCATCACCGTTGTTTTTGGTTGGGTCGATGACCTCAAGATAGCTCTCTATGACTCCACCGATGCGACGATGTTGGTTGGGTCCATCAGTGCTCGCGGTCGCCGCCTCGTCTTCAGTAGCCATCAAACTTAAACACGAAGGTGGGATTGGGAATTGGGTGTTCATCGTTAGCTGGGTTTGGGTATGAATTGAAGGCTGATTTTTGGGTGTAAATTTAGGGGCCGCTGGGTTTGGGCATCAATCGAGGAAAAAGGAGGCAAGGGACTGGGCAAAGGAGGAGCCAAGAGGCAAATGAAGGTGCCCGGAGGAAGACGGTGACCACCATGGATGTCGTCTATGCGCTTAAGAGGCAGGGTAGGACTCTATATGGTTTCAGTGGTTAGGGTTTCTAGGCTTTTGGATTCGAATGTAAATGGGATAATCGGTTCCCTAGTTTTTGACTTGTTGGGTAGTTTTCAAATCAGCTTGACTATTTTGTTAAATTTTAATGGAAATCTTCTTGCTGTTCATGGTGTTCGTGAATTAGGAGTTTGGAATTGGGGTTTCTCTTTTTTTTATTTGTTTTATAATTATTTTAAGATGATAATTTGAAGATGAATTCCAATATGCAACCGCAAGATGATGATGATGGTGGATTACTTGGGAAAAAATATTAGGGGTTTCCAAAGGGAGAGAGTTTTTTTATTTTTTTCGTACTGTTTGTTGATGAAGATGAAGATGAATGCTGATTTCTGGTTGGGGAGTGTGCAGAGGTCGGACATGGGGAGGTTATTGCTAGGTTGTGGTGTTGCTGCTTGGAAGGCGGAGGAGATGAGGGGATGGCTGTCGGCGTCTCATCTGCGATTCGTCTTCTACGGCAAAGACGAATGGGGGGGTGGGGGTTATTCTGCGATTTGTCTTCTACGACAAAGACGAATGAGGGGGGTGGGTGGGTGTTGGGGTTTGTCATCATTCTCGGTGCTGGGGAGATTTTGTTATTTATTTTAAGATTTTATTAATTATTTTCAATAATATTCAAATTTTATTATTTTTTTGTCTACATGGCATCCATGTCAGTATAAAAAGGGCCTAAGAATGACACTTAGGCATTTAACAGATTTTTTTAACAGATTGCTAACGGTGGGTACCTAGATGTTGTGTTTTGATAGTTTGGGTATCTAGATGGCAATTTTCATAGTCGGGGTACGAATTTTAATTGACCCCTATAGTTTGGGTATTTTTATGTAGTTTATCCTTAAAACATTTCCGTTCTAGATGGACTAAGGACTAAGAGTACTACACACCCAAACAAATCAAACAAAATCATAATCCTCAAATAACAAATAAGAAATAAAAGTATGGAGTTTCTTCAAACCATATGCACTAGTTGACACGCTCAAGCCATATCGGACCCAGTGGCACGTGTCAACACATTCTTCATCCATCTGGCATCCACAAGCACTGGCCCAATAAGAGGACTAAAAATGGAAACTCGACAGCAGGACCCAAAATACACCAATTTCCAAATCTAAATAACATAAAGCAGTCCTAACTCATAGACAAGCGATTCATGACTAAAAAGAAAAAATTTAACTCACCTAGCACACTGAAAACTTACAAAATTTAACTCTCCTAGCACAGTAGAGAGACTAATAAGAGAAAACTATAGCAAGCGATTCAGGACTAAATATAACAAACACGATATAAGACCTGCTGAACCTATTTTCACAAAGCAAAATAATTTTATATAAAAAATAAACAAACCCAACAAAAGACACAAATGTGCCACTTCCACCGATGCTGCCGCCTATCACTACCATCATCGCCATCTCTGCGGAATGCCGAAGACGACAATGAATACTGTCCACCACCATATCACATATACTCCGATCCACCGTGATTGAACCACCACCAACAATGGAGGACCGCGATCGCTCGATCAAAACCCACCAGGCCACATCACGAGCAAAATCCCCTTAAAGGCATATCAGACTCTTGAAGACAAGAGTCTCACCGGCAACCTAATACATAGTGATGCCGAAACTCGTGACCATGATTGACACCATGACGGTAGAACGAAAAAATGAAGCTTGTAGATGCACGTACTCTAGTGAACTTGACCCGAAGAGGATTAGCTGAAGAAAAAGCTTTTTAGGAGAAATTTTTTAGAAGAGGCGGCTAGAGTTGATTGTATTCTTCTTTTAAAGAGGAATATTTATTGTGTATTTCTCATTTACAATATCAATTATGTTAAATTAGAACCAATATACAACGGTCAACTATATATCAATTATAATACGTAATTATCGTAACATTCCCCCTCAAGTGGTACACAAATATCATGCATGCCCAATTTATCTAAATGTTTTAATAAAAGTTTATTTAGCAGTACTGCTTTGGTGATGATATCTACTAGTTGATCTTCAGACTTGACCATTCGCATTTTTACAACCTTTTCGTCCAACTTTTCTTTGATAAAAAGTTTATTTATCTCAACATGTTTTGTATTTTGGGCCCTTTTTAGAACTAGAAACTAGGACAGTTATTGAGCACAATGGAATTTGGATAAGCAAATTGATATCACTAACACGCTAGCCTACACAGATCATATAAACGATGCTTGCTGTGGGAGCATAATTCGTTCAAAAATTGTAGAGCTGCCATGTGGCCCATAAATTATATAATGACAATTCTGCCCTTAGTGGAATCATTATTGGGTATAATTACCGC
The DNA here is from genome assembly GCA_037349345.1 of Oemleria cerasiformis. Lineage (NCBI taxonomy): Eukaryota > Viridiplantae > Streptophyta > Magnoliopsida > Rosales > Rosaceae > Oemleria > Oemleria cerasiformis. The sequence goes on along the minus strand of JAZGTL010000009.1, from coordinate 10,684,011 downwards.
TCATTAATTAAGTATATTTATTAGCTAAATATATTAATTAATACGAAATTATCATCATAATAAGACATCTCCTTGAGATTCTTATTCAAATAGGATTCAATTAATAAGTAAACTTCATTTCCGTAAAGGATTACTTATTTAATTAGAACTCGTTTTCCTACTTCTAATAAATAACCTCCTAGCGAATTATTTATTACTAAAATGCCAATCCGAAGTATTACCTAATCAGGAATACTTATTTATTGCAAAGTCCTTCAACCAATCAGACGCTCCGAAGACCCCAGGTCTCCACTATAAATAGAGGACATCTCCTCATAACTCAGGTACCTCATAATTATTCTCATAATTAGCTTTTCAGTTTTCTCTCTACGATTAAGATGACTTAAGCATCAAAGCGTTCTTGGTTGAACCTCCCTAGCTCGGGATTCAACCATAACCTCAGGTGTTTCATGTGTGTGTAGAAAATCAAACGGTCAATTCCAACCTGGACGATATCTGCATCAACAGCTGGTGCTTTCATTAGGAGCCGAGTTGAGAAATACTCAATGTGTGCTCTTTAATCTGAAAAGTTCTTACTTTTCCATCAAAATCTTGTTTTTCGTTCTTCGAAATTTTTTGAATAATGGCAAGAACAGGACAATCAACGCAATCCCGCGAGATGAACCTTTCCCAATGGAAGGACAATCCGATGGCCACATGAAGGGGGGTATGTCGCCGCATGCCCTACACGGAGACCACACCGGACCCCAAGGCATAGTGTAACAACCCACCCCCGCTCGTAAGCCTTACGGGATGGCCATTGTTATGGCCGCTAGCCTCCAACCAGTGTAGCCCTAAGTTCACCACCTTTAATAGTGGAATCTTACCCGCCCAAAGGTATTGTTAGCGAAGTCCCCATCCAAATCCTCTAGCTGCAGCCTTTGAGGATCGAACCATGGACCAAGCCTTTTTATTCCACTCAAGGTGGACCTTTGGGCGGGTAAGATTCCACTGTTAAAGGTGGTGAACCTGGGGCTGCGCTAGTTGGAGGCCGGCGGCCATAACAATGGCCATCCCGTAAGGCTTACGAGCGGGGGTGGGTTGTTACAAAAAAGGCACCTTTTAAGTTGAGAGTCGACCCACCCACCCCCGCTTGTAAGCCTTACGGGATGGCCATGGTATCGGCACCTACTCTCAAGGAATTGTTATACCAAAGTCCCCATTCTAACTCCCGCTGCACCGGATAGCGAGTCTCAAACCTAGGACTTGGTCTTTTGCTCTCCTTTAATAGGGACGCATTCCCCAATTGAGCTGCAGCTCAATTGGTGAAAGGTGTACACCTTGAGTGGAGCAAAAGGCTTGGTCCAGGGTTCGACTCCCGATAAGGCTGCATGCGAGTGGGAGCGAATATGGCAAGCATAACAATACCTTGGATGACTAGGACTAGGATCTGTGGTTAGCGGTGAACCCAGTAACACAAGGCGCCTTTTTTGTAACAACCCACCCCCGCTGGTAAGCCTTACGGGATGACCATTGTTATGGCCGCCGGCCTTCAACCAGCGCAGCCCCAGGTTCACCACCTTTAACAGTGGAATCTTACCCGCCCAAAGGTATTGTTAGTGAAGTCCCTATCCAAATCCTTTAGCTGCAGCCTTTGAGGATCGAATCATGGACTAAGCCTTTTTATTCCACTCAAGGTGAACACCTTTCACCAATTGAGTAGAATAAAAAGGCTTGGTCCATGGTTCGATCCTCAAAAGCTGCAGCTAGAGGATTTGGATGGGGACTTCGCTAACAATACCTTTGGGCGGGTAAGATTCCACTGTTAAAGGTGGTGAACCTGGGGCTGCGCTGGTTGGAGGCCGGGGGCCATAACAATGGCCATCACGTAAGGCTTACGAGCGGGGGTGGGTTGGTACATATAGGGCTGATCTTATCGCAACCCACATAGGAGTCGGGGCCCCCCGCCGATGTCTGCGCACTGTAGATGTCCGCTGCCGATGTCCGTGCCGCCCAGCAATCTTGTCGCAGCCCACGGAGGTGCTGGGGGCCCCCGTCGATGTTTGCGTCCCGTCGATGTCTGGGTGTTTCCGATGTCCATGCACCGCCTGAAAATCTTGCCGCAGCCCATGCAGGAGCCGGGGCCCCCCGCCAATGTTTGCGTGCTGCCGATGTCCATGAGCCGCCGCTGCCTTCTTGCGCGTCCCGTCGGCCAGCTAGCCCTCACCATTTGGCCTAGAAGCCCATGGTCTTGTGAGGGCCTGCTTGGCCCATTAGACAAAAGCCCGACCCAACCCGCTATGGTCCGTGGGTCGGCCCGGCCCCAAAGTTAGTGGGTTGGGCTTGGGCTTAGGTGTTTAAACCTGATATACCCGATAGGCCCGACCCGATAAAGCCTAGCCCGACCCTTCCTTATAAGCCCAGCTCATAAGCCCGAATATATAAAACCTATTATTAATTAAAAAATTAAATACCCAACCCATTTTGTTTTAATGAACCCAGCCCAAAGCCCCAAAACCCATTTAAATGTCCATTTGTTTTAGCCCAAATAGTCCAAACCCTAAACCTATTGCCGAACTCCTAACTAGCTGCTTTAATAATTAATATAAATACCCTACTCTCTCTCTCTCTCTCTCTTTCTCACTATCTTTCTCTTTGCAGCCGCACACCTCCAAGTCTCCAACTCCAATCTTCTCCTCTCTCGCCGAACCCTCTCTTCTCTCGTAGCCTCGCACAACAGTACCAACCACCTGCCCTCTCTTCTCTCTCACTCTCTCTCTCAAACGCACGAATAACCCACTCACACACAAATCCAGCTGCAACAATTCCACTTCATCACCAATTAACCCACTTACTTCATCACCGATCTATGGAGGTCTGAAGGTGGACTTCGCATCTCTCAATGGTGCATCTGATGAGGTTGAGCCGTTGGTTCACCTCGTGAGCTGTTGTAGAAATCTCACCAAGGTGAGATATTGCTGGATTTGGCTCACTTTCTTTGTGCCCCATTTTATAATTCATCAAGGCATTTGACACATCGCCAAAATTTCTGTTTCTTTACCATACATAATGATAGTTACAATGCATGTGAGTAACCCATGGTGGTCTGCTATATATCTCTTAAATTAATCAGACTTCAAAATTTCAGTTTCTTTACCATACATAATGATAGTTACAACTGTGAACAAGAACTCATATTCTTTAATTTCATGTCGGTTTTCGTATTCTTGCATCATGTCAATTGTCAAGAAAAGTCACTGATGGTGTTGATAGATTAGTATATGAGGTCTATTTTCACATGTCAATAACTTGTTCTTAGGGACTTCAAGACCAGATTGGATGAAAGCTAGTGATGATGAGGTTGAGGTGGTTGAGAGTGAAAGTGAGGCAATTTCAAGATAAAGTTGTAATATATTTTTTTTAACCAACAAATTTGTAATATGGCCATTAAACTAATAAATAGCATACTCTCGAACTTGAAGGGTGCTTGTGGTACTCTTTTTCCTTACTTGATTTTCCCTTAAAGATGCCACAATTTTGCACCCTCGAGTATCCTTTTTTTAATATTAATTTTTTTTCATATTTATCTTTGTTTTTTCAACTCCAAATTTAGTTGAATTAGTAATTTCAAAAAGCCCAATTGAGCCCGGCCCGAGTGGGATTTTTTGGCCCTGCCCATGAAGCCCGATAAAAACCCGGCCCGACAAAGTGCTTGAACTTTTATATATATGACTAAGCCCACCCAGTCTGGCCCTGTATTTTTCAAAATATGACACAAACACGACCCGACCCAGCCCAAGCCCAAAACAATTGGGTCGGGCTTGCCCGACCTGGCCCAATGATGAGGCCTACGCCCAGTAATCTTGCCGCAGCCCACGGAGGAGCCGGGGCCCCCAACTAATGTCTGCGCGCTGCTGATGTCCGCGCACCATTGCTGCCCGATGTCCACACGCCTCTATTACCGAAGTCCGCACGCCGCCGATGTCTGTTTGCCTATGTCCACTCGTGGCTGCCGGCCGATGTCCATATACCTCCGCCGCTCGATGTCCACAACGTCACCGCCCCCGCACGAGTCTCCAATCCGGTCCATCCACTTGTTTGGCAATCAATCTTCATGGGGCCCAAAGCCCAAGGTGTGCCAATGACGCAATTTGACTCTTAGGGACATCCATTTTTGGCTATGTCGGGAGTTGGCACGCTAATTTTGGATCCTGAAGTTCGCGCTCAATTTCAGCAAACTGACAAGAGATTCACAAGAAAAGTATCCCGAAATGCCACTAGTTGGCAACTAGCGAACGAAGATTTGCGATTGATTTTGGACGAGCTCCGCGCCACCAGGAATCAAAATAATCGCGAAGAAAGGGAGCCCAAGCGTCATTTGGCACAGGAGTCGCGCCACAACGCGCATCGCACTTCACGAAGGTTGCCTTCACGCACCAATTTATTGCGGCAGGTGGCCCATCTCAAAAACCAAGTCCAAGTTCAGGTAGAACTTTTGCACGAATACTTGGATGAAAGGAGCACTTCGCGAACGACAGAGGGACAAGCTAATTCACCAAATCCTCAAGGCAATGCCCCCCGAAGACACGGCAAGGACACTGTCCGAAGCCATTATGTGTCGCGGGGCGTCACCCTTGGAGATTCCGCTGACGAAAGTCATTCTCTAGGCGAAAACTATCACCACCATCAGAGGCAATCGGTTCACGACAGATTGGGAGGACGAGTTGAGGACTGTTTGCAAGTTAGAATCCCCCATTAAAACTCTTCATGACGAGCAACCTCACGGAGTACATAAACTCATTCAAACGGACGAATCGATGCTAACTCCTAGAGATCGGTAGACCAAAGCAGCGGGGATAGGATGTACACCCCGTCACGCTCCGCCTCGAACTCCACAACACAGGGGAGTCGGCGCCACCATGGCCACCGAGCTCCTCCCCCTCGTCGATATCAACTTGATGCCAACAACATGAGGAGAATGTTGGACCAACGACTTAAGGGGGTCCAACGCGACAAAAACTTGGAGGAAGATCTACGTTGCCAACTTAGAACTTCTTCAACTTCTCCATTCCCCATGCGAATAGAGAATGAGCCATTTCCACAACGATTCGCCACTCCGAATTTCACGCAGTTCAAAGGAACGGCCGATTCTGTAAAACACATCGACTACTATTGCGACGTTATGGTGCCACATCAGCACAACGAGGCGCTCATGTGTAAGACGTTTCAAGCTTCGCTTCAAAGACAGGCAATGACTTGGTTTAATCATCTACCTCGGAGATCCATTGCCTCATTTGAGGAACTAGCACTCGCATTTGTGAAGGAGTATTCACAACTTCGGACCGTCGAAGTAAAAAACGATCATCTCTTCTCCATGATAAAGGGATCTAAGGAGTCACTTCGCCAGTACGTCCAAAGGTTCTGCTAGGAGAAGTCTCGCATCGTAGGTTATAGTGACCTTTTCACTGCAATGGCTTTCAAACAAGGGCTACCCCTGGATAGCCAACTATATGGCGACATCGTGATGAACAATGCTCGCACCCTTACCAAGTTGCTTTTCCTAGCAGAATGCCACGTCTCTTGGGAAGACAAAAAAATATTGGTGCGTATCACAAAGAACGCCAAGATGAGAGAAAAGCCTACCAAGGGCACGGTGCTACCCAAGGGTGACGCCACCTTCAAAACACCCTCCAGAAAATCTAACAAGCGAAAAGCAAATCGATCTTCCGGGGCCCCGTCCACTAGAAGGCTGAAACCACACTTCGGTGTACTCGTAAGGTAGATCTACAATGAGACCAAGGACAAACCTTGGTTCAAAATACCAGGACCCATTACGGGCGACCAGGAAAAGGCGGACAAGTTGAAGTGGTGCTTCTACCATGATTGTTATGGTCACACCATCAACATTTGTAAAACCTTCGAAAAATACCTCTAAAATCTCCTTAAGGAGGGACACTTCACCGAGTAAGTCATCGGAAAGGCTGCAGAACGTGTTGGAGACAAGAGCCCTAAAGAGCTACTCTCCAAGATAATTCGGATTAACACAATCATCACCGAATCGAAGCTGTTGGGAACCACTTCCAAGCAGAATAAGAGGAAAGTTCGAGATGCTTTGGCCATCGCACAAGTCTCCCATGCTACTGCCACCTCCGGGATCACCGACAACATCTCCATCAGTTTCTCCCTCAAGGATAAGGTCGGCCTCAACTGGCCCCATGTCGATGCACTCGTCATGTGGATCGAAATCGCCCAGGTGCATGTTGATCGAATTCACGTGGTCGAAGGAAACGCTGCAAATTTGATCAACTTGGAAACTGTGTGCAAAATGGGATTGCAAAACTTCATTACAAAAAGGCAATCCCGTTGCGGGGTTTCAACACCTTCACTGGCATGACCGCCGGAACTCTCCAACTTCACGTCTATTCGCCACCCATCCTTTTGTCTCAAACATTCTATGTAGTGGACGAATACTCACCCTACAACGGCATTTTGGGACGACTGTGGATGCACAAATATCTTGGCTAACTCTTCTAGCCTTTATTAGTAAACCCAATTCCCGATCCCTGGAGGAGGAGTTGGAGAACTAAAAGGAGATCAAGCCATGGCCCGACGGTGCCTCACTGAGGGGCTGAAGGAAGTCAAACGAGCGGAACTCATCCCCCCTCAGCCGACGCCATTGGTGGGGACAAAACCCCCGTTTCCCTTCCTAAATAGCAATCAATTGTGGGTCAAGATCCTGATGTCTTCAAAGAATCCCCCAAACTCAAGGGTTGGCAACTGGAAGATGATGTGATCCTCATACAAGTTGACCCAAAAATCCTGGAGAGGCATGCCGCATCAGCGCACGCTTAAATGACAAAGAGAAAGGAGAACTCACCGCATTCTTGCAAGAGCATAAAGAAATTTTTGCTTGGTCACCATATGATATGCCTGGAATAGATCCTACCATCGGTTGTCATAAGATGCATGTCAATCCAGGACATAAACCGATCAAGCAAAGGAGAATCAATTTCTCTCCTGAGAAGGTTGCCACCATCCAGGCAGGATTTAACTAGTTACTCGTTGCCGGCTCCATCGAAGAAGTCCCGCACTTTGAATGGCTAGCCAACTTAGTACTTGTCAAGAAAAAAAAAAAAGGAAGATGGAGGGTCTGCATAGACTTCACCGATCTGAACCTTGGCTGTCCAAAAGACAACCATCCCTTGACGCGGATAGATCTTTGGTGGACTCCACCGCCGGAAATGAACTGCTAAGCTTTCTCGCTGCATATTCGAGTTACAACCAAATCTTCATGTAAGAGAAGGATCGAGACAAAATTGCTTTTGACTTCAAACGAGGAGTTTACTGCTACAAAGTCATGCCATTTGGCTTAAAGAACACATGCGCCACCTATCAACGACTTGTCAATCGAATCTTCAAAGATCTCATTGGCAAGTCCATGGAAGTTCACATCGACGACAACATGGACAAAGGTGAAAACGCAGCGATCATATCGCTAACCTGACGAAAACCTTTGATTTATTAAGGAAATGTCAAATGAAACTCAATCCCATCAAGTGCACTTTTGGTGTGGGGGCAAGAATGTTTCTTGGCTACCTCATCACCCCAATGAGGAATCAAGGCCAATCTGAAGCAAATCAAAGCGATCATAGACATGAAGTAGCCATCGACTCTAAATGAAATTCTAAGTCACACAGGCCGTGCTGCGGCTTTGAATCGATTTTTGTCAAAGGCAATAGACCGGTGTCACCCCTTCTTCCAAGCACTTAAGAAGGCTTAAAAGGACAAGTGGGATGAAAGTTACAAAAAGGCCTTCCAAGACCTAAAAACGTACTTAACTTCACCCCCGCTCCTATCAAATCCAAAAGACGACGAAGATCTCTACCTCTACGTCGGAGTCTTAGACGAGGCCATAAGCTCAGCACTTGTCCGAGAAGAGCAAGGAGTTCAACTCTTGGTCTTCTACACTTCGAAGGCTCTCCTACATGCCTAGACACGATACCCTAAGCTTGAAAGTTAATCCTAGCACTCTTGGTCACCACTAAAAAACTAAGGCCCTTCTTTCAGGCTCACCGTGTGATCGTCATGACAGAGTATCCACTACAGTCACTTCTCCACACGCTCGATGCATCTACACGAATAATGAAATGGGCAATGGAACTTAGTCAACATGACTTAATCTATCGCCCAAGGACCACCGTCAAGGGACAAGCATTGGCCGACTTAGTCACCGAATTCACCTCCTAGGAGAGCAACGGCAAGGGGCTGGCCGACGCCTCCTTGGCCTCCAGTCTCCCTTTGCCGCAGAACCAAGAGGCAAACCCCCTTTGGAAGCTTTTCGTCGATGGTTCCTCCAATAAGCGCTGAGCGGGAGCTGGAATTGTCATCGTCACTGCTGACGGATTAATGATGGAACAAGCGATCCAATTCGGATTCAAAGGTTCCAATAACGAAGCTGAATATGATGCATTAATTTGTGGATTAATACTTTCCAAGGAGTTAGGAGTCAAGAAGATTGCAATTCATTCTAACTCACAGTTAATCACCAACCAATGTACTGGTGAATACACAGCGCGCAACCCAAGGATGCTCCAACACAACAACAAGGATTAGGAGTGACTTGCAAACTTCAAAGCCTTCGCCCTGCGAAGCATTCAAGCCTTTCTCTACGGAAGGATCAAAGCCTTCGCCTTGCGAAGTATTCAAGCCTTCCTCTACGGAAGCACCAAAGCCTTCGCCCTGCTGCGAAGCATTCAAGCCTTCCTCTACGGAAGCAACAAAGCCTTCGCCTTGCGAAGCATTAAAGCCTACCTCTACGGAAGCACCAAAACATTCGCCTTGCGAAGTATTCAAGCCTTCCTCTACGGAAGCATCAAAGCCTCCGCCTTGCGAAGCATTATAGCCTTCCTCTACGGAAGCATCAAAGCCTTCGCCTTGCGAAGTATTAAAGCCTTCCTTTACGGAAGCATCAAAGCCTTCGCCCTGCGAAACATTCAAGCCTTCATCTATGGAAGCATCAAAGCCTTCGCCTTGCGAAGAATTCAAGCCTTCCTCTACAGAAGCATCAAAGCCTTCTCCTTGCAAAGCAGTCAAACCTTCCTCTACGGAAGCATCAAAGCCTTCTTCCATAGAAGCAATCAAGCTTTCATTTTTAGAAGCATCAAAAACCTTCTTCTATAAGAAGTACTAAAACCTTTGCACTTACAAAAGTACCCAAGCCTTCTTCAAAGAAGCAAAATTCAAAGTCCAAACACTTAGAAATCCCAAGGATATCTAAGTTGAGACAAACATCCAAGCCAGAAATTTTCTGTCCAAAAAAGTCACTTGCAAGACAAAATTCGAGATTCATCACTCATACCTATGGAATGGTCCAGATGGCATTGGAAAACTACAGATATGAGCTTTCCAATGCTATCCACGTCATCCCAATCCGATATGTAACGAATCCGGAAAATCCATTTCATTGAGACAAGGTAGAAAACGCAATCTTGCGCAAGGGATGTCTTGCTAACTGACTTGAGAGTTCAATGCTCAACCTTTTCAAACAATCTCAATGGCATTGGAAAGGTATGGGTTACCTTTCCAACACTATAAAGAAAAGCTAAATTGGAGAAAGAATGAATTATATATGAGCAAAATGGCGAAGAAGGGAAACAATCGCGCGCCTGCTCGCATTACCCGCTTCCGAAATTCACCATAAGTTAAATTATTAACCTTTTCTAGAAATCTTAATGGAGTTGGAAATATGTGGCTGTTAGCTTTCTAACCCCACAAGAATCAACCATTTCTGACAACCGACAAATTATTAATTGATGAATTACTGGGTAAAGGTCAAGTCTGCGAAGCTGCGCAAATGACCCAACTTTTAGAATTCGTCCAAAATTCAATTCTCAACATTTTTGAGAAAGGCCAACTGATTTAGAATGACATGGAAGTCATCTTTCCAGTCCAGCTGAAATGACTCAATTCGGACTTAATTTGAGTCCAATGGAACCAAATTACCACACAAAAGGCAAGTATGCCAGAAGCTGCGAAAAATGTGAATTGCTTCAAAAATTAGGAATTCTTTTATTTAAAGATTCAACAAACAAGTTGGCAATTCACAAATCGAAGGCTCAACCATTTGCTGAAAAAGAAACTACCTCTAAGCAAAAAAGAAAAGTTTACAAAAACTTAAATGAAGGCTAAACCCAAACACTCCTATGCACCGAGCTGCAAATTAACAATGTTTTGAGATTCAAACTACTTTTCGCCAATCGAGCCTGAAGAGCTACCAATTCTCCCTGAATTTTATCAAAATCAGCATGAGGAACGCTATCTGAAGCGCTCGGAGTAGGAGTGGGGGCAACCGTCCTCACAGTCCCAAAGGGTGCGGCAACCTTGCCACCCTCTCGAACCACACCGATGCTCCTCGCCTTCGCCATGGCTACCTTACCTCCGGCTACCTGAGTCGCGACATGTGACCTTGTATGAGCCATCATCAAACCAAGCCTTCCTTCGAGAGAGCATCAAAGACTTCGCCCAGCGAAGCACCCAAGCCTTCCTCTACGGAAGCACCAAAACCTTCGCCTTGCGAAGCATTGAAGCCTTCCTTTACAGAAGCATCAAAGTCTTTTGTCATAGAAGCAATTAAACCTTCTTCCATAGAAGCAGTTGAGCCTTCTTACATAGAAACATAAAAAAGCGATGGATTATCTGAACCGCAAAAAATTACTTCCTTTAGGATTCCTTGAATTCCTAAGGGATGTGGGGGCATTTGTGGGAGAATTAGAAAACATAATTTAAGAAGTTGAAAAGTTGAAAAGAACAAAAACACAGGCGACGCAGCATCTCCCACCCTTCCCTTCCAGCTCTCACCTTCCCTTCCAGCACTCACCTTCCCTTCAGCGCCTGGTGCAAATGGCTTGATTGGGCAGAATGTAGAATATAGAGTATAAAAATTAGCTCCCCAAATGATTACAAATGGTACAATTGTACAAACTAATAACATTATATAAAGGAGTAGAGCTCGAATCTAATGTAACAGCTACCATAAAAAGCTGCCCAACCTCCGATTCCATTACTAATTTGTGAAAACTCCATCATTGCATCCTTAAAACACTTCTTGCAACTGTGACTAGATAGATCTCGTGTGCATTGAGCTGCAGCATAAATTATTGAATGCATATTCCCCGCCTCAATTTGTGATCTCCCCGTAAGCAAATAAGAGTGAATTCACATGAGCTTTGGCACATATATACTTGGGTTAACAAGTGATGAACTTTCTTATCAAACATAGGGGGAGCGATAAATGATTTTCGATTTGTCACGTACACTCCATTAGTAGTTAGTAGTGTCTTTCAATCCAAAAAGCGTGCATTTGAGTATTTTAATAGACAATGCTCATACCAAATTATAGCTCCCTTGACTATAAGTGCATTGCTTACGCCTTACGAAGCTCATAGCCTGCTTCATCAATACAACTTTCACATTGCGTAAGATATATATTATTCCAACATTGCAGCGACTACCGTGTCCTTCAACAATATATTCTGGTCGATGATAATTGTCTCAGCAGTTCATTCAGGTTACGGTCATAAGCCACCTTTGCTGGAAATTTGAAGTTACTAAAACAATTGTATTTGTATGTCATAAATACATGTTCAATTCCCACTGCCTCCACAGAAAACAAAATAACTGCAACACTCATCAGAGTGAATAATAATAATAATTTTGAGCAACCCATGCTAGAAATCTTGGTATAAAATAGATAGAAATATCTTTGAGGCACGTAGGAACGTTTTCCTTAAAGTGATATTTGCCCACCAACTGAAGATTGAGTTTGCTAATAATAGGCCTTAGACAAATCACTTCCAGGATACAACAAAGATTGGAACTTTAGTTTAGCAAAAATTAAAATTTCCTTAGAATTTCTTAAGGAAACAATGTGTGAGGGAGGGAGAAAGGTATATATGAAATAGAATACTTTTAATGATTGTTCAAGTCCCACTTTGTGAGCTTTATATAGATTATGAATGGATGTTTTGCCATCCCTTTGAAGTTGTGCCAATAATCTATCTTTTGGTGAAAAGATACAACCTTCTATTTAAGGAATTGTTTCATCCAAGAGATGCAACTATTCAGTTCAAGTGGTTTCATCAAAAGATTCAACCCTTCTTTAATAACTGATTAATCCAAATGTTGCAACCATTGGGTTCAAATGGTTTCACCGAGAGATGCATGCATCTGCAATATTCTCACAAAAATCATGATGCATGCATCTGCATTAAAAAAAATCATCTATGACATATTATATATTTTGAAATATATAACAATCCTTCCCAATTTCAAAATATACAATCAAAAACAAAAAATAAATCAATCATATGATTCTCTCATTCCTTTTATTTTAGGATAGAGTACATAAAAGTACCCAAACTATAGGGGTCATTTCAAGTTCATACCCCAACTATGAAAATTTTCATCAAGGTACCCAATGTAAGGACCCTTCCCGAATTTTCCTCTTTAAACTCGGGAAGAACCCTACTCCTGTATGACAATCTAAGGAAAATTCCCAAAACACCCTTAAGTCCTAACACTGCAATTATGAGGACTCTGCCAAAAGTCCGGCAGAATCTCCTCTTAAGGATTGTTTAACCGTCTTAGCCCCTCGACAAAGCAACCACACCGGTTGCTAATCGGCCTGGTCATATCAGGGTAAGAGCCAAAGTTTCGCCACATATCACAATGTGAGAACCCCTTATCATGATTCGAAGTTTATACCCCTCTGCTAACAAGCTCTGATACCAAGTTGACAGTAGGTCAGACACTGCTGAAACCTCAGACCAGTGGTGGCCCTACATGGTAACCTCACGAACCTGTTTTACACCCCATCCTCTCGACTGAAAGTTTTTAACACAAACGTTTAATACCTGAAAATACCCTTAACCTTTAGAAACAATAGATGTACTTTACAGGGGTTTCAACGATCTGTCAGACGCAGGATAGCCTAGTAGTTAACAAACTACCTCGGAGGATCTCCTCCGCAATCTAACAAAACAACTGACGTGTCACCCTTTTGTGAACCGTCAATAACTAGTCAATCTGGGTCACCACCCACACCAACCCGTTGTCCCGGATGACGAAGGTACCAGACTTGGTTGAATTGAGTCTCACTGACTTACTCCGTGTCATACTCGATATCCCGACTCATCCTGAGCACCCCGAGTGGTAACTCGATATCCCGGCTCGTCCTGAGCACCCCTCAGACCTCAACGATATGGCGGAGAAAGATCCCTCGAACGCCTACAGCAGAGAACCCCCCAACGATCTAGCGGAGACGTACCCTCTAACGCCAGTCGGAGAACCTTCAACAATGTAGCGGAGAAAGACATCCTCCATGCCAATCATCAGAGAACCCCGTGGTATAATATAATACCTAAAAGTACGCATCCTATGCAAACCCGGAAACCTAGTCCTTTCACAGCGCAACTAAAATACCAAATCAAGGAAGCCCTAGCCCCAAGGAACTCTTTGACACATAAATTACCTAACTCCGTTGACCTCCCGATCCCAAAACATGCTCCATGGTCAAGCATTACTGCTGGGATTACCCAAACGGGGCTCTAAATGAACTCCTATGGCCTCAAAACTGCCAAAATTCGATCCAGAATGTCCCAAAACCCTAATCTTGCGTCGCTGTTACCCCGGAATCGATCCCACGCGCAGGTAGAAGGCCGGACCACGCGTCCTCACGCGCCGCCACACTCCCTCACACGTCGGTACTGTTCACGACGGAATATTCCGTGAAACCTTACAGAATCTCCTAACGAAATCGAAATATTCCGTCTAGACTAACGGCATTAGGGTTTCGTCCAACTCCGTTAACTTTTGACGGAATATGCCAACACTGTCAGCATATTCCGTCAAACCCTGACGGCGTCAGTTGACCGTTAAGTCAACTAACTGCTAACTGTGTGACTAGGTGGCACCCACGTTGAGCGGCTGGTTGCTAATTATTTGTGGGGGAAACAAAATGGTCAGCGTGGTGTGCATTGGGTGGCTTGGAAGAAGGTTTCCCGGGTGAAGAAGGTGGGAGGGCTGGGTTTTAGAGACTTAGAATGTTTTAATTTGGCAATGCTTGGGAAGATTGGCTGGCGTATTGTTCAGGATCCTTCATTGCTAATTTCTCAGGTGCTGAGAGACAAATACTACCCCAATGGGACATTCCTTCAGGCTTTGGTGGGACGCCGGTCCTCTTGGGGTTAGAAGGGTCTTATCCAAGGTCAGAAAATTCTAGTTGCAGGTTTGAGGTGGAGGATTGAAGATGGTGCCCTGGTCCGGTCACGGTCTGATCCTTGGCTTCCTACTCCATATACATTTAAGGTGACTTCTTCCCATCATGATATTCCTCTACATGTGAAAGATTTGATTGATCAGGGCATTCATACTTGGAGGGAAGAGGTAATAGCTCAATGTTTTCATAAGGAGGAAGCCCAAGTGATCCTACAACTGCCCCTCAGCCGGTGGGGCATGGGTGATCGGTTGATGTGGCATTTTACCAGGAATGGTTGTTATTCGGTTAAATCGGCTTATGGTGTTGCTTTATTTCTACATCGGAACGGTGAGTTGGGCAGGTGGGGGGAGGGGGAATCCAGTTCCTTTTCCACTCAGGGTCTAAAATGGAGTCAAATCTGGTCTATGAAGGTCCCGTCGAAGCTTAAACAGTTTGTTTGGAAAGGTTGCAACAACACCCTTGCAGTTAAGACCAATTTGGTGCGACGTAGGCTGCTTGTGGATCCCGTTTGCCCTGTTTGTGGTCTAGCTGAGGAAACTGAGCTCCATTTATTTTTTCTGTATCAGTTTGCTAGGTTTTTTTGGTATGGTAGCCCTCTTATGCTTTATGTCAGTGTTTTAGCAGGGGAGGATTTTTCTGGTATTTGGCAAAGCTTGATTGCTAAATTTCACCTCTTACCTCATAGAGAGGAGTTGATTCAGACACTTAATTTTGGCCTCTGGAGGATCTGGAAGAGTCGCAATCAGAGGGTGTTTCATGGTATTGCTTTGCTGTGAGGCCGGAGGAGGCCATTGTCAATCTCACCAAATGTGTGGCTGAATTCCGCGAGTTAGGGGTCCCGACCTTGCGGGGGCAGTTCTTGCAGCCCAGGCTGCCGAAGTTGGTAGGCCATGAGGTGGAAGTTCGATGGAGAAAACCGGATGTGGGCATCCTGAAAGTTAATTGTGATGGTGCCTAGAGCAATCTGACTGTGTGTGGTGGAGTGGGTTGGGTGATTCGTGACTGTTATGGGTTGATTGTGTCTGCTGGTGGCCAAGGGGACCTTCGCCTGAAGTCGAGTTTGTTGGCTGAAGCTGAAGCGGTTAGGAGTGCTCTTACACATGGTTTGCTGGTTGGGCATGAGCGTGTGGTGATCGAGTCAGATGCATTGGGAGTTATTAACACTCTTTATGGTCAGTGTCCAGGTGATGCTGATTTGGTTTGTATTCTCTTTGATATCCATGCACTTGTTAAGCAGTTGCGAAGTGTCCAATTTGTGTTTGCATCTAGGCAGGCTAACAAAGTTACACATCTTGTTGCCGTCTATGTTACTAGGGTAGGTGGGCATCATTGTTTGGATGAACTGGGGACTGAATGGTTGTTTGGTGTTTCTGTTCGTTATTAATAAAGCTTTTGATCTTTTGGAAAAAAAAAAGTTATGCTCAAAAAATACTTTTTTTAATAGATAATACTTACATTCCACTCTGGTGATACCTTCTCGTACCACTTTTCGATTTATCTAATTTTCGTTATAAAAATATCGTAATCGCAACTGTTCAACTCTTAAATCATCACTTCAAGATCATCTACGCAAAATATCAATGAAATTGGAGATCGTTGAGTCATTCATACGCATCAACTAAATAGAAGGTTCGCTATGAGAATTTTACTTGTTACCAAAACCGTTGAATTTATTTGATACATATGAATGACTAAATGATCTCCAGTCTTGTTGATTTTTTTACAGAGATAATCTTGAAATGATAATTTAGAGAATGAATGATTTCGGTTATGATGTATGTACACAAGCAAATCGATAAATTAAAAGGGTAGTATGAGGAGGCACCACCAATGTATGATGCAAGTATTATCCCCTTTTAACCATACAAGCATATCTAAATATACACTATTTATATATATAAATTTCCAAATTCGACATGCATCTAGTTTATTATTTGTTTTGACTCTTTTTTTTTAAAAGTACCACGAGGTGGGGGGTGGTGGGGCGGGGGCTAATCCCTACTTGGGATGTTGCTAGCCCTTGCACAAAGTACTCCCAACGATTTTCAAACTCCTGTTAGCAGTTAGACATCAAAAAATTCGTTATTTGAAAGTGATAATTTTCCAACTTGACCAAACCTTGTGGTTTCTCTTTGCAAGTAAATATGTGTGAAATTAAAATTTGATTGATGAGGGCAACAATGGCCTACCTAGCTAGTAATCAGCTAGGCCTAACCAATTACTTCCACAAGAGGACCAATATTTTCACTCTTTCCTTTCACAAATTAATGTGGGTAATTTTACAAAATGTGAGATAATTGGAGATGCACATGCAAAATTTCAACTCAAACACCATAAAAGAAAAATTGTGATTTTTCCTTTTTTTTCTCCTTTCTTATGCATCATATTTTTATCTTCAAATAATTAAACAAATTAAAACAGAATTAATGAACTGAAATAAAATAAAAACGGCAAAAAAAAATGTAAAATTTACTTCTCTAACAAAATCAAAAAGTTAGTGGAGCATGTCTAAATTGGTACTATGATTACCTATTGATCCCTATATGTATAAAAAGGATAAAATTGGAAAATTTCATTACATAGTAATCTATATTTTTTTTCTTATATATGAACAATGTATATTTTATGAAAACGTCTCAGCAGGAATTCAATCAATTTCGGTTGCAAGGAGGGAGGGCACTAACCCAGTTCTTTGAATCAAACGTTGAATGAAATCTATTCTCTTTTAGATATCAAAATCTAAAGTAGAATAAATTCAATTCAAATTTTCTATTCTCTCTTAGAACTGATAATCAAACGGTTTGAGATTTTTTAATTAATAAAAGCACCATAACAGATGCTCGTAGATTAAAATGGTATCATATTATTTCTCAATATACATTTGAGGTTGAACATTTGAAAGGTACTAACAATATTCTTGCAGATTATCTTAGCAGGAAAGATCACTAAAACAAGTGATTTATTTTTGCAGGAAATGAATAAGGAAAAAACTCCTTGGAATACAGTTGTAAGGAAAAAACCTTCTTCACAACATAAAGTATATGTTGTGTACAAGAGATTCCAACCAGGAATCTAAAACAATTGGTCTGCTTGCCACATTCAAGTAAACAAATACCGTGGAGCATATTATGAAAGTTCTGAAAGTTATGAGGAGGCAGCAAAGGCCTTCAGCAACCATCTAAATACCAAACAAATGGCAGGAGAATCCAGTTTGGAAGTAAAAGACTTATTCAATCCTAGATTAGAAGAACATCTTTATGAGGAAATTAATGGAATATGGAAAACTCATATCAGAAAAAAAAAATAAAGGGTTTAGAAAACACATGACCCAATTATCATTCAAAATAGTTGAAAAAACAACTACTTTTGAAACCATCTTAAATGAAAAAGAAAAAACAATTTCTTTGATAAAACAAGAAAATAGTTTGCTTAAAAATCTCTGTTTCCAAACCATCAAACAAATGAATGAGGACGAGAATTTTAATTTCGAAAAGATAAATAACTTTCTCCAAATGACAGACATTCTCTAAAATGATTATTTTGATCATAGCTTTAAGAAAATTAAAAGAATTTGTCATTTTGAAAAAGCAAAGAAAATGTTACCACCTGATGTTTTTAATAACATAAAAGCAAAGATTTTTTACCATCAGGAAAAAATTATGGATTTATATTTTCAAAACCACGAGAATATAAATTTGGATGATAAATTCCCATGACTTTCCTTCGTTCTAACAAGTGAAAAATGGAATGTTATAGAAACTATTGAATGGGGAATTAGTAACAAGGTAGTTTTCCATAGTTTTAATTTTCACCATCTCAAAAACTTTCCTTGCTTTATTAAAGCAACGGTTTATGGAGTGGTTAAAGATTTTACCATAAACAAATATCTTACGTTCTCTATATCCAACACAATGGGATGGAGAGAAAGAGAAAATTTTTATCATCTTTATCAAATTTGGTTGTTAACACAAACAATCGATAGAGATGTTCCAACAGAACCCCTTACTGAAACAAAACAACTCACTTTGTGCAGCAATACCATAACACAATGGATTGATAGCCAAATCCAATACATCAGATATTTCCAGACAATTCGTGGATTCCATCAACTTGGTTAAAACAACCGACGGACGAAGAATTTTCTTGACAAATCTCTCATCAAGCTTCAGCTTTTCTAAAACACAGAAAAATGAAGCCATTGAGTTAATCAAAACAATTGCTAACCAGAGATGCTCCCTAGACTTCCCTATGGATCTAGAAATTGCCGCTGAAGAACGGGAAGTTCACAGGTAAAATGATAACTTGATGACAATAAGTTTAGGCAATGAAGATGAAATTGAATATGCTAATATGAACAACATGTTGGAAGCATAGGGGACCCCTAGAGGATATTTCATCTGAAAAAATAGGTGATATTATTGTAAAGATATTTTCCTCTATCTGAAAAAACATATGATATTATTGTAAACAACAAAATCTTGTTTTGATAAACAAATCAAAACAAATAGTGATGTTGACAAAACAAAATAAATGATGGTGTTGACATATGAGGAATGAACATTCAAAGAAGGTGATTGACAAAGAAAGATTATGAGGAAAGACTGTGGAAGGAAGAAAAGAAAAAGTGATACTAATGGAGGAAAATGACATATCCCTACCAAAATAAAGAGGGATGTTGATAAAGGCTGAAAAATGAAGGATGAAAACAAGAAAGTCATAATGAATGAAGAAAAAGATAATGGAAAGAAGGGAAAAATGGATGAAAATAAGCACTTTCCAATTCTATCCCCATTCGGTTGGAATCGGTACGTATTGATTAACAGCCATATCCCATTGATTTAGCCATTGCAAAACTTCTCCTTGGAGAGTAGCTGCAACATAATCTAGGAATTTTTCTTTAGTCCAACTATCTTTGTAATTTAGAACTATGATGGACAGGGATTGTGCCCAATCATCAATTACCTTTTCTTGATCTTTGAAGGATACATTTGTTAGATCCAGATCAGTTCCATTTTGATCTATTGTTTGTTTATTCATATCATCTCTCTTAGTATAGGATGGAGATGGGTCTTCTTCTTTTAGTTTTATGACTTCTTCATCTTGAGTTTTTCTCATGTATTCTTCGAATTCATCTTTGTTTTTAAATTCTTTACGGTTGTTCCGCTTTTCTTTTACCCTTTTCTTTAAGGTTTTTTTCTTCTAGATCTACTTCTTGATCCGATTCTTCATCAAAGACTGATGATTCTTCGGAAGTTTCTTCTTCAGACACAACATTTTTCTCATGGTTGAAATGAGATAAAAGTGGTTCATATTCGAGAGAAGTTACTCGAATATTTTCTAGGATTTTGTTTCTTTCCTCAACGGTTAATTGAGGATCTTCATATAGAGTTTTCCAATAATCAAGAATATCAAGTATGTTTTTATACTCTTCATAATTAAAAGAAGACTCAACCTTTTCAGTTTTAAAGGTCATAATATCTTTTGATCCATAAAACAACCTAGGGACTTTGTTATCTCCAGGGTGATTCATTCCTCCATATTTTTGCAATTCTATGTTCTTAATTCTTTGAACTAAAATTGACAATTGTTCCTTAGATTCTTGTGTAAGATGTTCAAAACTAATTTCCATACTTTCGAGTTTTTTCTCGATATAATTTTCATGAGTGACTTGTCTTTTTTCTAGTCTTTTTAGCCATCTTCCTAACATATCTATTGTTGAATTAATGCTACTACTAATTTCACTTAAACTATTTTCAGACCTTTTATCTATATGTAATTTATGATTATAATTATCCTCACTCTTGCCTAACGAAATAGCTACACACTCTATTTTATTATGTGCTTCATTCATTTGTTGGTTCAGTGGTACCTAAGATCATCTACTAAGATTTATGGTGCCTAAAACCATTTGTTCCCACAATACCTCCACGCACACAGTGGCTATGAGGTTTAACATGGACACATCCCTTTGAAATCTTAATAGTGTATGAGTTTTCTTTTCCAACAAATAAAATTACACAAAATAAAATATAAAATAAGCTATTTAATTAAGCTCGAGAGAGAAGATCTAAATAACTTTGCCTACGCTCAATATGACACTGAGCAGTTTCTTTAGCTTCTTTACACTCTTCTTTTATATTTTTTATATTTTCTAACTCAATATTAATATATTTGCAGATTCTTAATAAATTATTAATACCTCGTAATTGTTTTTTTCCATTTTTTGATTTTTTCTTTATAAAATCTAATATCATCTATACAATCTAGACGAGAAAGTTTAAAATGAGATCAATAATAAGGCATAAACTGAAAACATATTTCATAAAAACATAAGTACTTATAGTGGAGGCTTGTTTCTTCAAGCTCTTGTTGCTAGATACAAGCTAGTTTTTCTAGCTCTGATACCACTTACAAACATGACCTTGATCTTACAAACATACTTACTACTATATTATACAAGATACTCAACACAAGAGCTCCTAAGGAAACTAAAGAAAGAAATATATTACAAGTAGAAAAAAAAAAAAAAAAGGCAAAGGTTTTTCTTTGACTTGGAGTTGGAGTTGCAGGAACGTGAGAAGAAGAAAGGTTTTGGAGACATGGATGATTCAAGAGAGAAGGAGAGTTAATCGGTACGTATTGATTCCAACCGAATGGGGATAGAATTGGAAATTGCTTATTTCCATCCATTTTTCCCTTCTTTCGTTTATCTTTTTCTTCTTTCCTTCTGACTTTCTTGTTTTCAACCTTCATTTTTCAGCCTTTATCAACATCCCTCTTTATTTTGGTAGGGATATGTCATTTTCCTCCATTAGTATCACTTTTTCTTTTCTTCCTTCCACAGTCTTTCTTCATCATCTTTCTTTATCAAACACCTTCTTTGAATTTTCATTCCTCATATGTCAACATCATCATTTATTTTGTTTTGTCAACATAACTATTTGTTTATCAAAACAAAATTTTGTTGTTTACAATAATATTATATGTTTTTTCAAATGAAAATATCTTTATAATAATATCATCTGTTTATTCAGATGAAATATCCTCTAGGGGTCCCCTACGCTTCCAACATGTTGTTCAGATTATCATATTCAATTTCATATTCATTGTCTGAACTTATTCTCATCAAGTTATCATTTTGCCTGTGAACTTCCCGTTCTTCAGCAGCAATTTCTAGATCCATAGGGAAGTCTAGGGAGCATCTCTTGTTGGCAATTGCTATGATTAACTCCATGGCTTCATTTTTGTGTGTTTAAGAGAAGCTGAAGCTTGATGGGAGATTTGTCAATAAAATTCTTTGTCCGTCAGTTGCTTTAACCAAATTGATGGAATCCACAAATTGTCTGGCAATATCTGATGTATGGATTTGGCTATCAATCCATTGTGTTATGGGATTTATGCACAAAGCGAGTTGTTTTGTTCTACCAAGGGGTTCTGTTGGAACATCTCTATCGATTGTTTGTGTTAACAACCAAATTTGATAAGGATGATAAAATTTTTCTCCTTCTCTCCATCCCATTGTGATGGATATAGAGAAAGTAAGATATTTGTTCCAAGTAAAATCTTTGACCACTCCATAAACCATTGCTTTAATAAAGCAAGGAAAGTTTTTGAGATGGTGAAAAATAAAACTTTGGAAAACTACCTTGTTAGTAATTCCCCATTAAATAGTTTCTATAACATCTCATTGTTCACTTGTTAGAACAAACGAAAGTCTTGGGAATTTATCATCCAAATTTATATTCTCGTGGTTTCGAAAATATAAATCCATAATTTTTTCCTGATGGTAAAAAATCTTTGCGTTTATGTTATTGAAAACATCAGGTGGTAACATTTTCTTTGTTTTTTCAAAAAGAAAAATTCTTTTAATTTTCTTAAAGACATGATCAATATAATCATTTTCGAGAATGTCTGTCATTTGGAGAAAATTGTTGATCTTTTTGAAATTAAAATCCTAGTCCCAATTCATTTGTTTGATGGTTTGGAATCAGAGATTTTTAAGCAAAGTATTTTCTTATTTAATCAAAGAAATTTATTTTTCTTTTTCATTTAAGATGGTTTCAAAAGTAGTTGTTTTTTCAACTATTTTGAATGATAATTGGGTCATGTGTTTTCTGAACCCTTTATTTTCTTTTTGGATATGGGTTTTCCATATTCCATTAATTTCCTCATAAAGATATTCTTCTAATCTAGGATTGAAGAAGTCTTTTACTTCCAAACTGTATTCTCCTACCATTTGTTTGGTATTTAGATGGTTGCTGAAGGCCTTTGCTGCCTCCTCATAACTTTCATAACATGCTTCATGGTATTTGTTTACTTGAGTGTGGCAAGCAGACCATTTGTTATAGATTCGTGGTTGGAATCTATGGTACACAACGTATACTTTATGTTGTGAAGAAGGTTTTTTCCTTAAAATTGTATACCAAGGGGTTTTTCCCTTATCCATTTTCTGCAAAAATAAATCACTTGTTTTTGTGATCTACCCTGCTATGATAATCTGCAAGAACATTGTTCGTACATTTAAGATGTTCAACCTCATATGTATATTGAGAAATAATATGATATCATTTTAATCTACGACCATCTGTTATGGCTTTTTTATTAATTAAAAAATCTCAAACCGCTTGATTATCAGCTCTAAGAATAAAAACTTTTGGTGCCAAATAGATATGAAATCTTTTAATGGCAAGTTTGATAGCCAAAAGTTCTTTTTCAAAGGTAATGTATTTTACCTCATTAGGTTTAAATTTTCCAGAATTATATCCACAAATTAATTCTTCCTTTTGAAGTTTTTTGGGTAATGTGGTTTTTAAAGGTATAATATAATTATCTTTTAATGGTTTATCTATGTCATTCCAATGTTCTATTGGAATGGTTTTTAGAACACAACCCAACATAAATATGAGACATTTGTTTATAAAATTAGCTTATCTCCTGTTTTAGGAAAATAAACTGTTGGAATTTGTTTTAGATCAATTTTAATATTCCTTATTATTTCAGAATCTTTTTTTGTCCAAATAAATCTTTGATCCTTTTTTAGTTTTTCTAAAAGAGGAACTTCTTTTTGTGACAAGTTTGTTATAAAACTTCGTCCATAGTTTAAGACACCTAAAAAACTTTGTAATTGTTTTTTGTCTTTTAGTTCTTTCGGGAAAATCTCTTATTTTAGAAATTATATGTTCCTGAAGTTTTATGCCTGAATAGTCTAGGGTTATTCCTAGAAAGTCCATCATTTCTTTTTCTACCACTATTTTTTTAGGGGATAGAATTATTCCATGGTTCTGGAATGTTTTACAAAGAATTTGTACATGACGCTTATGTTGTTCTCTGTTTTTAGAGAATACAAGAATATCATCTATGTAGACAACACAAAAATCTTTATAATCTTTAAAGATTTTATCCGGCGCTATGTTTAGGTCAAAAGGCATAACGGTCCATTGGTAATGGCCGCTAGGTGTGCTGAAGGCAGTTAAAGCTTTTGATTCTTCAGTTAACTTTATTTGCCAAAAGCATGATTTACAATCAAATTTACTAAATATTTTAGCTCCCTTAGTTTGGTTAACTAAGACATATTTTCTTGGTATAAAATAGCCATCAAATTCTAATTGTTCGTTCAACCTTTTATAATTAATGACCATTCTTGCTTTTCCTCTTTTTATTTCTACTTGGTTTTCCATAAATGCATGACTAGAATGAGGACTAAGTGTTTCTTCTATAAGTTTTTTCTCTAGAAGTTTTTTTATTTGAACATCAAATTCCTCAATGTCCATTCTAATGTAAATCATTGTTTTGACTTCAATTATAACATTTGGATCTCTTAGTTTAAAACAATATCTAGGGCTTCTAGACCATAACTTTAATGAGTCTTCACTAAAGTTTTCTGCAAGTATTTTATAGATCCAGTGGTTTGTTTCTAACTGGAAATTTTCTTCAATTTGTTGTATTATAGGTTTTGGGTCACCACGCTGGACTGGCGCGAATCCTGAACTGCACCGATATTTATGTTGTTGGAGCCGTGGAATTTCAACAAACTCTTTGTTTTGAGTTAGAGAAACAGAATTATGATTAACAATCATTGGAAAATATGTAGAGAGAAAATTATTTCCAAGAATAAAATCTCCATGCATATTTGGAAAACATAATATTTTTGGTATGATGAATTTGTTTTCATTTAACCAAATTGCTACTTTTGTAGCTTTATATTGAATTAATGAAATGTTTCCATGAATTCCTATAACCTGAATTGGGTTTTTCATTGGAATCCATTTTTCTGCAGGAATTGCATTTGGTTGACATGAGCATGTTGTGGCTCCTGTGTCAATCAATGTGCAAAGACTATATGGTTTATAGCCTGCAAAGTTATATGTTCCTAACATATAGGTAAATCGTTTTTTTTCCATGATGTGGTCAGAAGATGATTTCTTCTTGTCCTACTTGAAGATGATAGAGATAAACTGGTTTTATCTCATCCTTAGAATAGTTTGTTCCTGGGAGAATAGGAACTTGCACATTTTTTAGTGCTATAGCCTTTCCTCTAATATTACTTAAATTTTCTTCAGCATATGAACTTTGTTCGTGTATCTGATGCGAGTATTTTTCCCAATCTGAACTATGTTCTTTTTTACTTTGAAACCATCTTAAAGGAAAAAGAAAAAGAAATTTCTATGATAAAACAAGAAAATAGTTTGCTTAAAAATCTTTGTTTCCAAACCATCAAACAAATTAATTGGGACGAGGATTTTAATTTCGAAAAGATAAACAATTTTCTCCAAATGACAAACATTCTTAAAAATGATTATTTTGATTCTGTCTTTAAGAAAATTAAAAGAATTTGACTTTTTGAAAAAGCAAAGAAAATGTTACCACCTGATGTTTTTAATAACATAAACGCAAAAACTTTTTACCATCAGGAAATAATTATGGATTTATATTTTCGAAACCACGAGAAGAAAATTTGGATGATAAATTCCCATGACTTTCCTTTGTTCTAACAAGTGAAAAATGGAATGTTATAGAAACTATTGAATGGGGAATTACTAACAAGGTAATTTTTCATAGTTTTAATTTTCACCATCTCAAAAACTTTCCTTGCTTTATTAAAGCAATGGTTTATGGAGTGGTTAAAGATTTTACCATAAACAAATATCTTACGTTCTCTATATCCAACGCAATGGGATGGAGAGAAAGAGAAAATTTTTATCATCCTTATCAAATTTGGTTGTTAACACAAACAATCGATAGAGATGTTCCAACAGAACCCCTTACTGGAACAAAACAACTCACTTTGTGCAGCAATCCCATAACACAATGGATTGATAGCCAAATCCAAACATCAGATATTGCCAGACAATTTGTGGATTCCGTCAATTTGGTTAAAGCAACCGACGGACGAAGAAATTTCTTGACAAATCTCCCATCAAGCTTCAGCTTCTCTGAAACACAGAAAAATGACGCCATGGAGTTAATCAAAACAATTGCCAACCAAAGATGCTTCCTAGATTTCCTAATGGATCTAGAAATTGCCGTTGAAGAACGGGAAGTTCACAGGCAAAATCACAACTTGATGACAATAAGTTCAGATAATGAAGATGAAATTGAATATGCTAATCTGAACAACATGTTGGAAGCGTAGTTGGCCCTAGAACTTATCAAAAAAAATAAGATTCCATTGCTTAATAATAGAAAACAAACAACGGTGATGGTGGATGTTTAAAAAGATAACCCAACAAAAAGAAAGATGATTGCGGAAAAATTGATACAATAAGTAAAGTGTTTTCGGGAGAAAGTAAAAAAAAAAAAAGACTCAGAAATGTGACATCGCAACCAGGCTGAGCTGGTGCCGTACCCAAGACTCTCCCATCAAATTTTGTAGTTATCTAGAACGAGGCATGACTCTTGGACAATAGAAAGTCTTGTGTCCGCCCGCCTCATCAACACAATGGTCCGGCCGTCCAACCAGAAGCTGCCAGCTGGAACCCAATCAACATCCAGTCAAGAAAAAAAAAAGTCAACAATTGTAGAAAAGAAGGAAAAAATAAGATAATTAAAGATGATAAACGTGGCCCCAGGATGTTGGAAAAAATCCAACCCTTTCCTCCTATAAGATCAAACTAATGCAGCAAGAAAGACTCAACTCTTCAACCAAGCTCTCTCCGCAACTCTCCTCCCTTCCATCAATCCCCTTCCTCCTCCTCTTCTTCTGAGAAACTCACACTCCAACTCCAAGTCAGAGAAAACACTCTGCCTTTCTACATCCAGCACTACTACTTGTAAATTATTTTCTTTCTTTAGTATCCTTAGGAGCACATGTGTTGTGCAACTTGTAAAATATAGTAGTAGGGGTATATTTGTGTAAGTGGTACCGATTCCAACCGAATGAGGATAGAATTGGAAAGTGCTTATTTCCATACATTTTTACCTTCTTTCCGTTATCTTTTTCATCTTTCCTTCTGACTTTCTTGTTTTCATCCTTTATCAACATCCCTCTTTATTTTGGTTGGGATATGTCATTTTCCTCCATTAGTATCACTTTTTCTTTTCTTCCTTTCACAGTCTTTCCTCATCACCTTTCTTTATCAATTAACTTCTTTGAATTTTCATTCCTCATATGTCAACACCATCATTTATTTTGTTTTGTCAACATCACTATTGTTTTGATTTGTTTATTAAAACAAAATTTTGTTGTTTACAATAATATCATCAGTTTTTTCAGTTGAAAATATATTTACAATAATATCATCTGTTTTTTCAGATGAAATATCCTCTAGGGGTCCCCTACGATTCCAGCATGTTGTTCACATTAGCATATTCAATTTCATCTTCATTGTCTGAACTTATTGTTATTAAGTTATCATTTTGCCTGTGAACTTTTCGTTCTTCAGCAGCAATTTCTAGATCTATAGGGAAGTCTAGGGAGCATCTCTGGTTGGCAATTGTTGTTATTAACTCCATGGCTTAATTTTTCTGTGGATTCCGTCAATTTGGTTAAACCAATCGACAGACGAAGAATTTTCTTGACAAATCTCCCATCAAGCTTCAGCTTCTCTGAAACACGGGAAATTCCCAGGAAAAATGAAAACTAATGAAAATAAGTTCAGAGAATGAAGATGAAATTGAATATGCTAATATGAGCAACATGTTGGAAGCGTAGGGGACCCCTAGAGGATATTTTATCTGAAAAAATAGATGATATTATTGTAAAGATATTTTCATCTGAAAAAACAGATGATATTATTGTAAACAACAAAATTTTGTTTTGATAAACAAATCAAAATAAATAGCAATGTTGACAAAAAAAAATAAATGATGGTGTTGACATATGAGGAATGAAAATTCAAAAAAGGTGATTGATAAAGAAAGGTGATGAGGAAAGAATGTGGAAGGAAGAAAAGAAAAAGTGATACTAATGGAGGAAAATGACATATCCCTACCAAAATAAAGAGGGATGTTGATAAAGGATGAAAAATGAAGGATGAAAACAAGAAAGTAAGAAGGAAAGATGAAAAAAATAACAAAAAGAAGAGAAAAATGGATGGGAATAAGCACTTTCCAATTATATGCCCATTCGGTTGGAATCGGTACGTACTGATTAACATCCCTATTAAATTTTACATGAAAAATGAGGGGATGGGAATTTGAGATGCATCTGTTTTCTTTTTTGTTCGTTTTGATTTCCTTACTTTCTCTGTAAGCAAAGAAATGAAATTTCAACACCTCAACCCATTAAAGAACTTGGAAACCATCCGAGCACCATTTGTTGTTAGGAGCTGATTTCAACACTCCATATTTTACTTTTTGCACTACACTTTTAGTTTTATCGTTTATTTTTTTAATTAAGAAATAGAATGCAATAAGTAAAAAATTGAGTGTAAAAATCAATTTCCTTGATTGTTTTGCAACTTTTCGCTTGTGGATCTCAACATGCAAACAGACACCTGTAATTGGCACTAAAATTTTCAGCCCTGCCAAAATTTATCACCCAAACCTAACTCATTTTGTGCCCCTAACAACCATGGCTTCTTCTTCTTCTTCTTTTGTGTTTTCTCTCTGTTTACTCCTCCTCCTACCTTACATTGCTTCCAATATCATCACCATCCCACTCACACACTTGCACAAAAACCCACATCATGATCCAACCCTCCATCTCAACAACTTAGCAACCTCCTCTTTAAGAAGAGCCCACCACCTCAAAAATCCCCAAACTACCCGTACCCATCCACCGCCGCCGCAACCCAACTCTTCTCCCACAGCTATGGGGGCTACTCCATACCCCTCAGCTTTGGGACCCACCCTCCGCAAACCCTCAATTTCATCATGGACACTGGCAGTGGCTTCATTTGGTTTCCCTGCACCAAAAATTACCAATGCACCGGTTGCTCCCCTTACCTCAAAAACACCACAAAACCCAATCTTTTATTCCCAAATTGTCCTCTTCCTCCAGACTCCTGGGCTGCCTCAACCCCAAATGTGCCTTGGTTAACTCCAAAAGCACCCAATTTCACTGCCCAGCTTGCTAACCCGGTTCGCAAACCTGTACTCAGCTCTGCCCACCTTACTTAATCCTCTACGGTTCCGGCAGCACAACTGGAATTCCTCTGTCCGAGACTCTGAAATTACCCACCCGATCAGTACCCAATTTCATCATGGGCTGCTCCATTCGCTCTTCCCACCAAACCGAAGCAGGGATTGCCGGATTGGGCCGCAGCCCAACTTCTCTCCCGGCCCTATTGGGGCTCAGAAGATTCTCCTACTGCCTCCTGTCACGCCTTTTCGACGACACTAACAAAAGCAGCTCACTCGTACTCGACGCCGGCAAAGACGCCGTCAAGAAAACTGCTGGCGTTAGCTACACGCCGTTTGTGAGTAACCCGAAAGTCCCCGCCACATCACGGTGGGAGCGCGACGCGTAAAGATTCCGTACAAATACCTGAGCCCGGACTCTAGCGGCGCCGGTGGGACCATCATCGACTCCGGGACGACATTCACATACATGACGCGCGAGGTGTTCGAGCGCGTGTCGGGAGAGTTTGAGAGGCAGGTGGAGGGCCGCTACAAGAGGGCCGGGGAAGTGGAGGCGATGAGTGGGTTGAGGCCTTGTTATAATGTCTCGGGGATCGAAACGCCGTCGTTTCCGGCGGTGACCTTTCATTTTAAGGGAGGCGCTGAGGAGGCACCGCCGCTTGAGAATTATATGGCGATGGGTGGCGGTGGTGGCATTTGCCTGACGATTATGGGTGATAATGCTGTTCGTGGGCCGGAAGTTTGGACTGGGCCTTCTATAATTTTGGGGAGCTTTCAGATGCAGAATTTCTATGTGGAGAATGACCTGCATAATGAGAGGTTTGGGTTTAAGCAACATAAATGTAACTGTTTTCAGATTTTCCTTTTATTTTTAGGTTTATTACTCAAAATGCCAAGTCAGCGATTCTCAAATTGCATCTGGAACTGAAATTTGGTTAAGTTAGCACCTAGAACACCCATTTCATTACTTCCATTGTATCATCCGTCAGTCTCAGTTACTAACGCCGTTAAAAATACTGATTTGACAGTAATATTACAAAATTTATAGAGACAATTACGACATTTGTTATATTTTATCAAATTTTATATTAAAATTATTTTTAAAAAATTAAAACAAACATAAAATTATCCAATACGTCCCCAACCCACCTTATCGGCAGTCACCCACCGAAAAACACTCTCCTTCTCTCTCCCCGACTCCCTTCTTCTTCTCTCGTCTTCTTTCGTCCTCTGGTTTTTCTTCAGACTTCCTTAAGAAAGTTGTGCTCTTGTTCAACAAAATGCAATGTTTAGTAGATGATGTTTGCTTTTAGTGGAAGTTACAGTTAGAATGTAATGGATAAGCTGTTAATCTTTGTACCAAGGAATTTTACTGGGTTTAGCTTTTAATGAATATGTAGATTGAATTTTTAGAACCTTGGCTTCTAGGCACCAGTGGCGGCTGCCTAGGCGCTAGGCGGGGTTGAGCCGCCCCGAATATGGGCAATGTGGCAGCTCTATACGCGGCAGGGGTATTCCGCGGTGCCTATGCGGACTCGGCGGCTCCTGGGCAGAATTGCAGAATTGATTCAATTGAAACCCAAAATTTTCAATTTCACCCAAAGCAGAAATGCAGAATTGATTCAATTGAAACCCAAAATTGAAACCCAAAATTGAAACCCAAATTAGAAATCAAATTCAAAACCCACCAATACCATCGCCTCTCTGTCTTCTCTCGCACTCGCAACCGCAAGTCACACCATCGCCGCCGTCCATCGCAAGACGCACCTTCGAACATCGCACTCGCACCTTCTCACCTTCGCACCATCGCCTCCATCGTCTCGCTGCAATCCCAATAGGACTCTCCTCCTTCGCCTCCGTCTAGGCACAAATCACAATCGCACCATCGCACCATCTCTGCATCTCAGGTATCTCCTCACTGTCTGTCTCTCTGGAACTGGAAGTCTGGAACCCTTTGATTGGAGATGGAGTCGATGACTCGGATTGGAGATGGAGCCACAGGGCACGTCCTTGTAAGCCTTTGGGGCTGGAGTTGGTGGCGGTGGCTGTGCGGCTGCACCGAAGACGGTGAAGGAAGGCAAGGTTCTCTTCGCCTTGCCCAGATGAGTCGAACGGAGGTGATCTCGCAGCCTGGGTCCACCGAAAATGTCGCCAACGGCGACGAGACTACCTTTGTTCTCGGTTGGGATTCCTCTTCCACGGCGTGTTTCGACGGAGGAGGGTGATAGGATTGAGGTTGTCTCGACTTGGAGAAGGGTTGCGTGGGATGGTGAGGTCGATGGTGGTTGGGTGGAGGGCGACGGAGGTGGCTGGTGTTGCAGGCGCAATGAGGGAGCAGAGAGACGGGGAGAGTGGTGTGCGTACGTGTTGTGTGGGGGAAGGAAGTGTAATTAAAATTTGTTTTAATTTTTAAAAATAATTTGAGTTTAAATTTAATAAAATATTATAAATGTCTTAATTATCTTTACAAATTTTGTAATATTACTGTCACATCATTATTTTTAATAGCATTAGAAACAGAGACTGACAGATGGTGCAACGGAAGTAACGGAATGATTGTTCTGGTTGTAAATTGAGGCAAATTTCAATTCTGGGTGCAAATTGAGAATCGTTGACTTATTGTTGGTGCATATGAAGTAATAAGCCTTATTTTTATGGAAGTGAAGAATAAGTTAATAACTAATAAGTTTCTTTGCTACTTAGTTTTATAGTCTTGTAGTATTCATCTTTACACTTTATGTAAGAGGTTTTGAATTTGACTATTGTGAATAGTATAAAATAAAAAACTAATAAGTTTCTTTCTATTAATAAAAAAAAAAAATTCTTTTTATTTATGAGAAATGTTGATCGAGTCTTGGTCAATTTAATGTCCTACCATGACCAAATATTATTTTACCAAACCAATTATTATGATGAACAAGAGAAAAAATAAATAAAAAAACCCTTCTCTTAGCCCAAGTTGAGGGTTTTAGTGAGCTTTGAGAAGCGGAGATGAGAATTTAAGTTAATATATAGAATTTTTATAGGATAAATTACATAAAAATATCTAAAGTATGAAAATTTTCAAGTTCATACTTCAATTATGAAAATTTTCATCTAAGTACTTAAATTATCAAAACACATAATCTAAGTATCATATGTTAGTTAATCTGTTAGTCAAACAGTTAAATGCTGAACTGCCTTTTTTTGGTCAATTGTTTATGTTGAGTTGGACTCCATGTGGATAAAAAATATTAAAAACAATTAATAAAAATTTTAAATAAAATTAATAACAAAATTATAAAAAAACCAAATTGTTAAAAATTCAAAAAGTAAAACCAAATCCAACCATCGCCCTAACTCCCCCAACCCCCAACCCCGACACACCATCACCACAGCTAGTAAACTCGGACGACGAGGGCCACATCAACCCAACTGAAACTTCCGGCGATCTCATCTTCTACACCATCGACCCTTCCTCCCAAAACCTCTCTTCACCTTTCCATTCAATTTCGCAGTGGTCTGTGCAATTCACAATAAGATTGTAATCGCCAACCACCAGTGTTCCCTAAGGTTCGAATTTCCTAATCACTAAAACCCAAATTAGCGAGGATGGCGATTCCATTCCTAAAAAAGAGAGGTAGGCGGTGAAGAATTCAAATGGATGAAGAGATATGAAACTATCGCAGAAAAACCCATAAGATAAATCGTCATTTGAGATATGAAATTATTTCAATTTTGACAGAAAATCAACCATAGTGAAAAAGCAGACGGAGGCAAAACCCAAGAACTCGGACTCAAACGCCGCAACCCAAGTATTTCTGGAGAGCTGCAAATCCTCTAAGGGCATTGCAGTGACAATGGTCGATGCCAATGCCATCATTCAAGGCGAAGAGAGCCTCAACAACTATGCCGACAAGCTGGTCTCCATTCCTGAGGTCATGGACGAGGTCCGCGACCCTGTTTCCCTCCACCGACTCGCCTTTGTTCCCTTCGAAGTCCAAACCATGGAACCCTCCCCCGAATCTCTTAACAAAGTTATTAAATTTAAGAGGGCTATTAGGGATTAACCGACTCGCCTTTGTTCCCTTCATTGCAAATTTTTGGAATTAGGATTGAAGTTAGGTTAGGACTTGGGGCAGAGCACTCGGTTGCTGGTTATTGGTTCCTAGGTGGGTGGGTGGGTAGGTGGGTGCAGAGGTCGAATCTAGGGTGATGAGGGAAGTGGATCGGATGGGAGGGGATGGGAGGCAACAAATTCTAACATGGAAGAAGAAGAAGAAGAAGATGAGTTTTGTTTTTTTTAATTTTTTAATCTTTTTATTTATTTACTTTAATATTTTATTAATTACTTTTAATATATTCAAATTTTATTATTTGTTTTTGTCTGCATAGCGTCCATGTCAGCATAAAAATGGGCCATATGAATGCCACTTGAGCACTTAACAGACTTTTTTAACAGATTACTAACGGTTGGTACCTAGATGTTGTGTTTTGATAGTTTTGGTACCTAAATAGTTGGGGTATAAACTTGAGATGACCCCTATAATTTTGGTACTTTTATGTAGTTTATTATTTTTCTTTTTACTTTTTACATGATGGTATTGGAAAATTACCTTATATACATTATGAATCGATATTATTCTTTATGAAAATTGATTTCAACACTTCCAACCATACAATAAATAATTACAATTATTTAGTAAATATAATCCATTACTTTGTTTCGAGGGCAACAATATAGTAAGCCAGTTGATCTGTATATAATTACAATTAATTAGTCGTGGATGGTTAATAATTAGTCGTGGATGGTTAATTAAGAGGGATGAATGTTATTAAGGTCACACTTAAACGTTTTAATTTTTTATTTCTAAAATTGAAAGAGGCTTCTAAAACTATTGGTTTGTTGTAAATAGTTTTATGAGTGTGGCTATTCATGTAAGAGTATTTATGTAAATTGTATTGTGACTCTAACCCTATTACTATATAAAGTAGACTATCTCTAATGAAGACTTGAGTCTTTGCTTCCAAACTTTCTTCTTTCTCAATTATATATATTTTCATTCACCACACGTTATCAGCATGAAAAGCTCTCAATTGGAGATCGTTAATCAAGAGAATAATCGTTGATCAAACAAAGTATGTTTTCGAAATCAAAATTCAATTTCAACGTTATTATTTTTGTTTCATGTTTCAATTTCATTATTTTTATTGATAATTTCATTATATGAATTATTTTTTACCTTTGATAATTGATAATTTTTTTACCTTCTATGCTTCGTATGATGTTTGATGTTCGATAATTGCTAATTCCTGTGAATGGAGGGTTTAATTTGATTTTGATTTTGGATGCTTGGATTGAGGTTTGGATCCATGGCAAAGCCCAAAAGGTTATGCCTTTAGTCCAATCCACAACCCAAATCGCAATAGCCCACACTTGCAGCAAGTCCTGCAAGCCTTCAGGCCCATCTGGTGGATGCCCAAGCCCAAGCCCAAAAGGATGAGGTCCAAATCCAACTCGGCAAACTCGACTCGGTCACGGGTCAACGATTCAACCCGGTTAATGGGTCAATCAGGTGAATGGGTCAACTCGGTCAACTTGAACTAGGTCAACCCAAACCGATCAACTAGATCTGGTCCAACTGAACCGGTCCACCCAAATCAGTCCATTAGAACCGATCTAGTCGAACCAGTCCAACTGACCTAGTTCAATCCGACTCGGTCTGACCCGACTCAGTCTGACCCGATCCGATCCAATCCGACCCAGTTCACCACATCATCATGACACTTGTCACCTGAAATGCCATGTCATCAAGCCATAAGCATTTACTTAACATATTAAACAATTTAATGCCAAAAGCATTTGTTTAAATTATTCTAAACAATTCTTTAGGATTTATTTAATTATTCAATCATTATATTTCCTTAGAATATACTAGGAAATCCATATATTTATATGTATTTAAATGAATAAGAAGTTTATTAAAGTAATAGAAGTTTATAAATGAACCAGTAGTTCATATTAAATATCGAACTTGTAGTTTCGGTAATGCCATAAAAGAAAATGAACTCGAAGTTTCCTTCATAAATTCACCATACATGCTAAAACCAGTAGTTTTTACATGTTTAAATTCAATTTATCAAACCAAGTTATAGAATCTTGAGTTCATATTAGTTGCTTATGGATGAGTTTGCCCAAAGCACTAAATGTGATTATTTGTTCCCTGCAAAGGCTCTCGAAGACCAGTTTATTCATCATATGGACATCTTCTTGCCTGAAGCAAGAAATGACTAGCATAACATTCGTGAATGAATATAATTCAGAGATAATGCCGAATCCGGTCACTTCTCAAATTTTGTGTGGAGGAGTTCACCGAAGTTGACCTCCTTGAGAAGATTTTTCTCCACTTTCCCTTCCTTTTGATACTGCAAAATCAATACAAGGATATGCACTTTACCAAATTCGCAGAATCGATCACTACCATGTTGCTTGCTGAAACGAACAACAATTTGCTACTGCAAAATGATCAATCCCGACCAGTCGGTATTAGAGCAACATCATTTCTTGAAATAAACAGCATTGCCTGAAGTAAACACCATTGCCTGAAGCAAATGTCGTTGCTCATCACGATTCAAACAGCGAAAAGAGAAACTGGGGTCTTGGTAGAGGCAAAAGGCCCAACCTACCAAGACGTGGAAGGAAACCCCTATGACCATGACAGGACCCTTCCTAAATTTCGTCTCGAAGTTCGCAAAAAACCCTGCTTCTGTCTGACAACCTTTAACCACAATCGTTAATACCTGGAATACCCTTAATCTTTGGAAACATCAAATAAACTTTACAGGGGTTCCAACAAAACCTCCTTTGTACTTGATTGACCTTCACCTAAGGATAACCCAGTAGTTCACCAACTACCTCGGAGGACCTCCTCCCCAATCAAACAAGATAACTGACGTGTCACCCTCGTGTGAACCGTCAACGACTCGTCAATCTAGGTCACCGCCCACACCACCCACTGACCCTGATGACGAAGGTACCAGACTTGGTTGAATTGAGTCTCACTAACTTACCCCGAGTCGTAACTCGATATCCTGGCTCATCTTGAGCCGTAGCTCACTAACCAGGCTCATCCCTAGTCGTACTAGATATCCCGACTCAACTCGAGCCATAGCTCAATATCCCAACTTATCTTGAGTTGTAGCTCACTAAACCGGCTCCTCCCGAGTCGTACCCGAAATCCTGGCTCATCCTGAGAGTATGATGGAAT
Source organism: Oemleria cerasiformis (assembly GCA_037349345.1). NCBI lineage: Eukaryota > Viridiplantae > Streptophyta > Magnoliopsida > Rosales > Rosaceae > Oemleria > Oemleria cerasiformis. Next base: position 10,647,990 of record JAZGTL010000009.1, on the reverse strand, counting down.
CTTCCATAACATACCTCAGCTCATTTATCAGGGTCAAAACCCAAATCACAATCCATGGTATAACATAATACATAGAAGTACGCATGCCACGCAATCCCGAAAACTCAGTTCGTTCACAGTATATCCAAGGTACCAACTCAAAGAAGCTCTAGCCCCAAGGAATAACCCAGCTCCATGACCCCTCGAGCCAAAACCCACTATATGGTGGTCCATATAGCTGGAATTACTCAAACGGGGCTCTAAACGGACTCCAACGGCCTCAAAAACACCAAAATCTGATCCGAAATGTTACAAAACCCTAAACACATGTTGCCGTGGGCTAGGAAACAGCCCCACGCACCGCCACGCGCATGTAGAAGACCGGACCACACGCCGCCATGCGCTCCCACGCAACCCACGCGCGTCTGTACTATCACGGCGGAATATTTTGTCGCTCTGACGGAATATTCCGTTGAACTTAACGGAATATCCTAACAGAATCAAAATCTTCTGTCCAAACTAACGGCGTTAGGGTTCCGTCATAACAGTGTTACCTTTTGAAGGAATATGTTAACGTCGTCAGCATATTCCGTCAAACCCTGACGGCATCAATTGACCCAACGGTCAACTAACTACTGACTGGACGCTGACTGTGATGCCACGTGGTACTACGTGTCAGCTGACTAGGCTACCACGTGTCAACTGAGTCAGCAGCTGATTGGACTGCCACGTCAGCTCATAGAGCCAAACCAGTCGTCAGACTCTCACCGAAGAAGATGACCGAACCACCGTCAACGTCGCCGTCGACGATGGTCGGAATCCACCATTAACGGCCGAGACTCTAAGCTCCCCATATTTCTTCATACTCAACCATTTTCCACATCCACACGTGCAAATTCATCTACTCCTTCCCAAGAATCCAAATCCAAGCTTAGATTTGAGAAAACATACCTCGATTGGTCGAAAAATCCATGGAAATTTTTGGCTTTATTTATGACCATCGAACTGCCGTCTCTAGTGGTGATCGAGGCTCGAATTGATACCAAATCGCTCGCAAGGTCGAGGGGATTCCATCCTTGGCCTTCGTTTGGGTTGAATCGATCCCAAAATGGGTTGATAGTGGTGGAGATGAGCGATGCTCGCATGGGGAGAGAGAGAGTACGAGGGAGGAAAGAGAGAGAGTGACCCGAGAGATTGTGGAAAATCTGGAAAAAATGGGGCTTATCACATTGTCCACCTACCCATATTACCAAAATACCTCTGGGCTTTTAGACCCATATCTCTCACATACGGACTCCGCTTTTCGCGTGCCGCCTTTCTACGAACTCGTGAGTTCGAGACCTACGCAACGACCCAAGAAAAACTTCCAAAAGTACTGCCAGACAAAAAGTGACTCTCAAACCCCTCCGAAATCGAGGGTAAAATCATCATTTCCTTAATTAAATTCTCAAATTACTTTAATTTCTGGTCCGGGTCGCTACAATTTTCCCCCCTTAAAGGAATTTCATCCCCGAAATTCCCTTAACTCAGGTCAACTGAACCTCTGTTGCAATTCCCAAGTGAACCTCTGCACCTGCACATTTCTTTGTTCCCGTCTCGACAACAAACCGTAGGCGAGAACAGCATCTAGGAGACATCCTGAAGGCACCAGAATCCATTCAACCCAAAAATTACCTCAAAGCAAGGCTCTGAACCCAATAAGTCCACCACGGGGCCTACATCCAACTTGACTACAGTTACCTCAAGTCATAACAGCACATGCCCGAATATACCTCGAAGTCAGGGGTCATATAGGTACACGTACATCTGAATATATCGCGAAGTCATGCAGATCCATGTACTCCGTGTACTCAGCTTCAACGATCTAGCGGAGAAATACACTGTAACACCAATATCGGAGAAAACCTCAACGATGTGGCAAAGAAATACCCTGCAACGCCAACATCGTAGAACCCCTCAACGATCTGACGGAGAAATACCCTTCGACGTCAGTCAGAGAAAACCTCAATGATGTGGCGGATAAATACCCTGCAATGCCAACATCGGAGAACCCCTCAACGATTTGGCGGGGAAATACCCTTCGACGCTAGTCGGAGAAAACCTCAACGATGTGGTGGAGAAATACCTTGCAACGCCAACATTGGAGAATCTCTCAACGATCTGACGGAGAAATACCCTTCAACACCAATAGGAGAAAACCTCAACGAACACGTGATGGGAAATACCCCTCATCATGTGCTGGAGAAAAACCATGACAACAATTTAGTGAAAACCAAAATTCATGTTTTGAAATCCTTGTTTCTTGGCCTAAGTCAAATTCATTGAAAAAAAAAAACCAGATTTAAACTCAAAATCATGGACTCGACCGAAATCCAAAATCAATCAAGTCAAACCGTATGAAACCCGAATACATAAAGCCAGGCCATAGCCCAAAAACGTTATTCCAAATAATTATTGAAAGCCTGTGTCCAGTAATAATTTAATAATTTTCTAAATTCCAGAAATTTGCCAAAAACAATACGTAACAAGCATTTATATCAAATATACCTTTATGCATGCATTATAATTTACAAAACCAAAGTCCACTCACCTGCAACGGCGGCGTCTCCCTCGCCCATGCTAATCATCGCCCGACCCAACAGCTCCAGGGTCTCCCCAAATAAGCTCAACCACGAAATCCTAGCACCTCATATCCACTATGCACTTTTCCCTCCCTCAGCTCTAGGTCGCTGACGAGACAAACATCTCGGAGGCATCTCGCTGACAAAAACCATCTGCACACAAGTGTGCAGTCTGCAGGAAGTGAAACCTAGAGCTCTGATACCAAATTGATAGGACCCTTCCTCAATTTCGTCTTGAAGTCCACAAAAAGCCCTGCTCCCGTCTGCCAGCCTTTAACCACAAACGATAATACCCGGAATACCCTTAATCTTTGGAAATATCAAATAAACTTTACAAGGGTTCCAACAGAACCTCCTCTGTACCTAATTGACCTTCACCTACCTGTCAGACGAAGGATAGCCTAGTAATTCACCAACTACCTCAGAAGACCTCCTCTGTAACCAAACAACATAACTGACGTGTCACCCTCGTGTGAACCGTCAACGAATCGTCAATCTGGGTCACCGCCCACACACCTATTGACCCTGATGACGAAGGTACTAGACTTGGTTGAAATGAGTCTCACTGACTTACCCGAGTCGTAACTCGATATCACGGCTCATCTTGAGCTGTAGCTCACTAACCAAGCTCATCCCTAGTCGTACCAGATATCCCGGTTCAACTCGAGCCGTAGCTCAATATTTTGGCTCATCCTGAGCCGTAGCTCACTAACCCGGCTCGTCCCGAGCCTTATCCGATATCCCAGCTCATCCTGATAGTATGATGGAAGCTTCCATAACATACCTCAGATCATTCATCAGGGTCAAAACCCAAATCACAATCCGTGGTATAACATAATACGTAGAAGTATGCATGCCACGTAATCCTGAAGCCGGAGAAGATGACCGGACCACCGTCAACGTCGTCATCGCGGTGGTTGAAATCCGCCATTAATGGTCGAGACTCCTAGCTCCCCAGATTTCTCCAGACTCCACCATTTTTCACGATCCACACGTGCAAATTTATCTACTCATTCCCTGGAATCCAAATCCAAGCTTAGATTTGAGAAAACATACCTTGATCGATCAGAAAATCCATGGAAACTTTCGGCTTCATTTCTGACCATCGAATTGCCGTCTCTGGTGGTGATCGAGGCTCCAACTGACACCAAACCGTTCGCGAGGTTGAGGGGATTGCCACCCTGACCTTCGTTTGGGTTGAATCAACCCTAAAATGGGTCGATGGTGGTAGAGATGAGCGATGTTCGCACGGGGAGAAAGAAAGAGAGAGAGAGAGAGAGAGCGACCCGAGAGAGTGTGGAAAAATTTGGAAAAAATGGGGCTTATCACATTGTCCACCTACCCAGATTACCAAAATAACCCTGGCCTTTTATACCCGTATCTCTCACATACGGACTTCATTTTCCGCGTGTCACCTATCTACAAACTCGTGAGTTCGAGACCTACGCAACAACCCAAGAAAAACTTCCAAAAGTACTGCCAGACAAAAAGTGACTCCCGAACCCCTCCTAAACCGAGGGTAAAATCATTCTTTCCTTAATTAATTGCTATTGATTGGTACTCCATAAGAGACCAAAGAAACTGCTAAGTACCTGAAGTTAGAATTTGAAATGAAAGATCTTGGGAGAACGAACTTCTGTCTCGGCCTAGAGCTCGAGCACCGTGCAGATGGGATTTTAGTCCACCAATCGAATTACATCCAGAAGATGTTGAGATGCTTTAATGAGGATAAAGCGAAACCTTCAAGCACGCCCATGATCGTCCGTAGTCTAGACCCTAAGAAGGACCCGTTTCATCCCGTCGATGATAACGAAGAGATATTGACATCAGAAATTCAATATATATCTAAGTGCAATAGGCGCATTATTGTACTTGGCTCAATGCACTAGACTGGACATTTCATTCACTGTGAACTTGCTAGCTAGATTTAGCTCTGTACCAACAAGCCGTCACTGGATTGGCATAAAAGATATTTTCCGGTACCTCAGATGTGAAATGGATATGGGTTTATTCTATCCCTATGCATCAAGGAATGGATCAAACCCACTTGATCCTCAGAATGATGCACGCCTTGTTGGGTATGCTGATGCGGGTTACCTGTCAGACCCACACAAGTCGTGTTCCCAAACTGGTTATGTCTTTACCATTGGGAACACAACAATATCTTGGGGGTCTACGAAACAGACCCTTGTTGCCACCTCTTCGAATCATGCAAAGATTCTAGCTCTTCATGAAGCAGTTCGTGAAAGTATATGGTTGACAGCCATTACGGGGCCTATTCGAAGTACTTGTGGACTGCATTCCACCAATAATGAACCTGACGATTATCTACGAAGATAATGCTGCCTGCATCAAGCAGATGAAGACCAATTTCATTAAAGGAGACAACACCAAGCATATTGCACCGAAGTTTCCCTTCAACCAACAGCAGCAAGAACATCAGAAGATTGAAGTCAATCCAATCACATCTCAAGACAACTGTGTAGACCTCTTCACCAAGTAACTACCGAAGTCTACATTCCAGTTGCATGTTCGAGATATTGGCTTACGTAGACTGGTTGATCTAGCTACCTAGTATGTAGTTTTCAGGGGGAGTCAATATCAGGGAGAGTATCTCGAAGCATACTAAGTATCCTGAAGTATACTGAGTATCCCGAAGCATACTAAGTATCCCGAAACATACTGAGTATCCCGAAGCATACCGAGTATCCTGAAGTATACTGAGTATCTCGAAGCATACTCACTTGACCATCGTGTACTCTTTTTTCCTACGTCCAGGGTTATTTTGTCTCATTGGGTTTTGTTACCTGGCTAGGTTTTAACGAGGCATATCTTTGGTATGATCACCCCACTCATAATGGGCGCAATGTTGGAATAATATTCACTATACACGGTGTGAAAATTGTATTAAAACAAGCAACTAAAGAGATTCGTAGTCAATGCCTTTATGATCAAAGAGCTATAATTTGGCATGAAGATTGTCTATTTAAAGTCTCGAAGTATTCTTTGGTTTGAAAGACACAACTAATGGGGTTAATGTAGTGAATAGGGAATTCATTAACGAGGCTTTGTTTACCATGAAAGTCATTCACAACTTATTAACCCAATTATGTATTGAAGCTTCTGATACTCCGTTGCTCTCTGTTCATGGGATCATCAACAATGGAGTTTTTGACAATCATACTATCTACGGTGCAACTCAATGCACTGCCCGGTGATCTTTCTAACTATTCTTGCAAGATGTGCCTCCAAATTGCAACCAGTGGACTTCTAAAAAATAGTTATAAAAGGCAAATTGGACGTATTTATTATGGAATTTGTTGTATCAGATTTGAAATTTATGATTTTATATTTTGAGTTACACTTGTAAATAATATGTGATGCATTACAACTGTAAAGCTTGACATCCCCAAAACGCACAAATATAATGCAAGTTTTACTTCTTCTTTTTCACGCTCAATTATTAATTGATGGATGAACATGTTATTTTTCATGATAATATTTGGGTCCTTGTTAGTAAGTATATACCATTTTTACTCTTTCATTGAGTCCAATAGCATTGCAATGCTCGTATATATAGTTTTTTAAGGACAATACTTCGTTCCAAACTGATAAGAAAATAGATATACTTACTTTCAATGTGGCCTAATAATAAAAAGACATGTTGATCAATTTAAGTTTTATAAAACATCACGTTCTTGTGTGGTGGGAGGTCTCAAATTCGAAACTTATAAAGGACAAGGTCGATACTCAATGTATGTAATGGAATCCCCCTCCTTCAATGTCATTAATTTTCTCTCACTCAGCCTTTGAAAACTTGAAAGAAGCCATAACTCATTTCTACAGTTGTACTTTGGTGGTTAGTGGGGGTGGCGGGGAGATAGAAGTAGAGGCCAGGGGGTTCGTGGAGGTGGGTTGATGGAGGTGGGGAGATTATGGGGGTACAAGGTGGAGGTGGGGTGGTTGTTTCTTTGCGAGAGAGAATATGATCGAGATTTTGGTTATGGGTGCTAAGGAGAAGCTCCATGTTTAGTTACAAAAATAATGAATTTTTAATTTACACACGTGTCTATTTTGGGCAACATGAAATTTAAAGATATAAGTTTTCGTTTTTAATTAAATTCATTATACATACATTTGTATTAAAATAACTAACATACCTAGCAATCATCCATGTTCATCACCTCACATATAATTTTTACCCATTGAATGAATGGACACATCAAATAGAATCCTTACTCAACAAATTTTAGGAGCTGATTTTCACATTTTATTTTTTACTTGCTGCACTTCACTTTCTATATTTATTTTTTTATTTTTATTTAAAAAAAAAAGTGAAATACAACAAATAAAAAATCAATTGTGAAAATCTACTCTCAAAATTTTAACACATAACAGATTCTTCCCTTCCATTAATGAGTTTTTACTACTTCTAAGCGATAGTAAGAGATGTAAAGACGAATTATTTCGACTTTCCCTTTTGCCATTTGGCATATTTTCATCATTGTCATTACAACCATATCTCAACGGACTTCTCTCTTTTTTTTTTTGGAAAAAAATAATTGTTGCATATGCCCTCATCATCTATATTATAATAAAAATCTTTTTCAATATATGTAACCAAGTAATCGTTTATTCATAAATCCCTTATTCGATTGCGCAAGTGAACCTTCACATAATTCTTAGGAAAAAAAAAACACTCACTCTACACTTACACTTGCGATTGCAATGCATAGTGCTACTGTAAAAATTAAAATACTTACATGTATTCAATTAGAATTACGTACTAACTCAAGACTTTTAGAATTTGATCACGTAATATTATATAATTCTATTAATACTATAATTCTCTTTTTGGATTTTTTTTATTCCTAAAATCAGGGCCGGCCATGGGCAGGGGTGGACAGGGCGGGAGCCCCGGGCATATTATACTAAAAGGCCCACAAAAAAAAAATTAGCAAATAAGGCCTAAAATTGTTTAAACTTTTATATATTAAGAAAAATCTATTAATTTAATTAGTTGATTAGAGTCAAAGTTAATGAAAACAACTTTTATTTGATATTAAATACAATTAATAACCAACTTTAATACTTTCCTTATTTATTAAAATACACATTTTCCTAAGTAATTTTATAATCTTTAATTCGACTCCACATTTTTCTCCTTCTCATCTTTCTTCTTCTACTTCTTCGTATTCTTTTTTCTTTGTTCACAAAATTCTCTTCTTCGTATTCCACATTTGATTTCATGAAAAAAGAAATGGTTGGAAGTTGATATTATCTTGCTATCCATGTTTAGTTTTTTTAGTTTTACATTTTATAACTTTAATTGAAATCAATTTTGAATGCCTTCTATGATAAGGGTGCAGGTGTTTTGAATTTTTTTTTTTTTTTTTTTTTAAGAATATCTATTTAATCAGTTCTTTGTTGGATATTATCAAATATAAGTGAGATTGCATCTTCATAGTATGCAAAAAAACAAAATTCACAAAGGATAATTTATTGTTCTTTCGTTCTATTTAAAGGGGCATAATTTTTAATTTTACCCTAGCCTTAAAAATATTTGACCGGCCCTGCTTAAAAACAAAATGAGTTACAAAGAGGCATTCTTGCTTTTAAAATAAGTCTAAGAGTAATTGACCAGGACAATTATTAAAAAATAATTTTACTGATCACATTAACAAATACATTAACATACGTATAATGTAAATATACATATATATATACATATGTGTGTGTGTGTGTGTGTGAGTGTTCATACATTAACAAATACTTCAATCTTTGCTTGATACGTTTAAACTCCAATCCAAAGTAAATTTTTCTTGAAAATGGGTTTCTCAAAATTATTTGTACCCTCTGATGAGTTTATGAAGTATCTGAAACTAAAAACTTAATTAAGGCCACAAACCCAAAACCCTACCCTCCTTGCACAAATTTGGAAGAAAATTTATATTTTCTAATCCTACTATTTTAAGTGAATTGGATTAGATACTTCTATCTCTACTCCTTCTAATCCCATTACAAAACATATTCATTTTTACATTCAAAGTACGTTGAAATTGATGAGTTACCAATCAGGCTCACCAAACGAGCCCTTAAAAGACAAGCCTAAAAGCCTCCAAGCGACTTCACCTTGTTATGGAACCAATTGCCTCACCAAATGAGGATGTGACGATGATCCACCAAAATTTTAATATATTAGGCAACCTGAGCGACTCTTTTTGAGCAGAAAGAACGAATGCAACAAAGATGGAAGGAAGTATTTTCATACACAAACAGACAAAGCTACCAAATTGAACTGGAAAATGTCTTCACCCTTGTGTGACATGCAACAAGACACAAAAACTTGCACAAAACTATGCCCTGCCTTTCTCTCTTCTGCAATAGAAGGCTGCATTTGATCTAGGATCTAGCTACCACCGGGGCGATTACCTTCATTGATGGAACCACGTTGAACAAAGTGTGCTCTCCCTCTTCCACTGGCTGGGGATGACCGGTTCGCTGCGAAAGGTGAATAATGTGTGGAAGAGTAGTCATGTTGCCCTCGACCGCGGCCCTGAATAGGATGAATGGATTGTGAGTCAGGATGTTTCCAAGCATAATTGTTTGTGTCATGCACGAAGCCATTTCTAGATGGCCAGAAATCATTGTTCACTGACTGAGCTCTTCCATTAGGTCTCCGGCCTTGGCTTGACCCCGATATTTTCAGATCCTTAAAGCCTTGGAAAGATTTGTAATCGTCATGTTTTCCCATTGGAGTATTGCAGTAGTTTCCGAAACTATCAGGAGTGGAAATTGGTTTCACTCTGCCGTAACCCCATCCAGAGCCAGACTTGGTGGTGGAGGTGTATGTGGGTGTGCTTCCCTGATATTCATGCCATAGTTGTGTCTCAATAAGCTCATCTTTTGTAATTGTCTGCAAACATGTAAACAGATCAAATAGTTAGTAACATACAAGTATAGTACCAGAAAAATCTCAGGTCAGCAAGGGCGGAGCCACCGTAGGACCAGAGGGGTCCCAGGCTCCTCCTGCAATATTTTTCGTTACAATTTGTACTTGTCTAGATGTATGCGAATTGCATGAATATTGCTGAAGTTTGTTTCTCATTTTTTGCTTATTGCTTTCTATTTTTTCATTAACATGTTTATATCACTTATACTTATGAATATATTGGTATTTGTTTGCATACTTTTGACCATTTGGATACTCGAGATAGAAGATACCACTATTCCTTATTGGCTCATAAAGAATATATGTGCCCACAAAATCCTTTCACTCCCCATTAGTGTTATTTTTGTTGTTTTTACCGGCATTATAAGTGCTCATTTGAACATAAACTCGTTTCGAAAGGGAACTGGTTTCCTAAGTGTTTCAGCTAAAAACACACTTAACATTTTTATATTAATTTTCTGGCTACGCCATTGCACGTCAGTTTGTGTATTACTAGACAATCTCAGGCCAAAAGTACCTTAATGGGATGCTCAACGCCATCAAGCAACTGAGGGAGATGACGACCGCTATCAAGAAGCTTGTACATCACACATCTGCAACAAGCTTAAATCTATTAGTAAACAGTAAACACACTCCATAAGACATAAACAAATTGGAGAGATGAGTGTTCAATTTGTTGACTTACAAGACATTATCTTCTTCAAGCTTACCATCTCCTTCTTTCCCCATAGCAGCATCAAGAAGACATATAGAGCCACCGATTCCAAAACTGGAAATGTTTAAGAACATTTACTTTAATTTAAACAAAAAAGAACAATTAATTTGAAAAAATCCCAAGAAAAAATAATGGAACATTGGTACCTCAAACATGCATCGATCTTGATAGATCTATTTTCGTTCGCAGATAGTGACACAATTTTTGATGTGAAAGTGTGTGTTCTTCGCACAAACAAACGATCAGATTTTTCTGTGTTTCGGTCTCTTTCCTCCCCCTATATTGTGTAACATAAAGCTCATATACATTCCGTGTATTGAATGAAAAAAAACTATGAAATCTCTGAATTTTTTAATGAAATTAAAGTTTCATACCATTAGCTCTTTCTCTAACTTTTTAGTCTCAGTTAGAAGGCGGTCTTCTTCTATAAACGGAAGCTTACAGATCCCCTATGGTGATGATATATGATGTCAAAAAAAATTCAGACAAGTTAAAAGTATCACTAGATGTCAATGAATTATGCATCAATAACATAAAGACGTCCAAACCTGCCACGTAAAGCGTTTCCCATCCATGTCAATTTCAAAATCTATGGACAAAATAGAGCAAGCTCGTAGTTAACTTCTAGAAAATTCCATAAATATATATTACATAATTCCATTACCAATAATACAGAGCAGGAGAACTTACCAGAAGGATAAAAGTCACTAATTTTGGAACTTTCATCGGTCATTAGCTTCTGATAATCTCTAGGCAATGCATGAGCACTAGAAAGAAGATCAGATTTAATAATCGCTTCATTTTAGACCGAAATTAAGAAAAATAAAACAAAAAATACAGAACAATTACCTTCTTGGAGGTAACACAGCCATGAGAGTATCAATAGGTTTAAATGGGGAACCTTTTTGAAACTTTGGTTTCACTTGAGCTATTCCCTTTAGGTCTGAAGCAAATGGCCCATAATGAAAGGGATAAAACCTGACACCATAATTTAATTAACCCTACCATAAAATTCACACATATATCAACTTTCTAAGTTGATGTTACAGAAATGTCTTACCATGTCCACGAAGGAGGACCCGAAAAGTAGTACATGAGAACCCAGAGCAGTCCTTCAGTGTAGTATTTAACCTAAAATAAAAAATAAAAAAAGCCAGAAAAATAGACATCTAAATATGTGTAGGTTTTGCAAACAGTGAAAAGGGCAGATTATCAATTGAAACGGAAAATAACATACTACTGCCTTTCTTTTGCTTTCGATATCTCCTGGGCCTTCTGCAGAGAATTTGTGCTTGTAGTATCTTTCCTTGTAGCCTGGTGCAGCTAATCGTACCTATATGGAAGAATTCAGCAGAGATGTGGTAAACCCTAGCACAAGTAATTATGAGAAAGAATACGAAAAAATTCCAGAATGGCGTACGTCATACTTTGTCAGTCCCCAAATCGCCATTTTTAAAAAGATCAGACTTCCTTCTGATGTTATCTTTCAATTTTTGCTTCAACTCCTTTGTATTTTCTACTATCTGCATCATTTGTTGCAGATATTATAAGCAAGGCTTAGATGAATGAAAAATGTCACATGTGAAACCAAAATTAAACCTACTTGAGAATGTAGATTGTGATCAAATGTCCCAATTGACACCTCGGTTTCTTCTCCAGCAAGAAATGCACAAGTATTGCTTGAATCAAAAGCGGAACTCCCAGCATCAGTTTCTTCCTCTAGCTGGAGAAGCATATATGCAATTAATTAGTTCATTATTTGTTTCATAATAAAACATTTGAGAGAATGCGTGCACACAAATCTGTTGTTGATGAATGATATTATAATTAAGAAAATATACTCACAGATTCATCGTGATGATGGCAAAGACGTTTGAGTTTGCGCTCATGTAGCTCCGATCTTTTCTTGAAGATTTTCTCTTCATAGGCACCAACATGAAGAATAAATTTCTCAACTCTTGAGAGTTTGATGAATACCCATTTCTTCTCATTTACCTGATTTTGTGCACACACATGATGATTTCACCTACATTAATTTTTTTATTTTTTTTATTTGAAGAAAATATAATGGCTACGAGGCTATTCATATAATTACGCATACCTTGAGCATATCAACCAGATAACCACCAAGATTTTTGAATTCTTTCTTGTAAACAGTCATGAGCAAGTCAATTGCTCCCTGAAAAAATATGTAGTTATCAAAATTATTACCTTAATTTATATGTCTAAATATGTAGCAAACCAATTAAGTGTCGTTCATCAGTATATTGAACCTCATGAATGCACAAAGTTGGCATGTGGGGCAGAAAATCATTTCCAGCGAAAAAGCAGATGAAGATGAAGTCATCAATTACGCGCTCAAGATCAAACTTAAAGTTTTCGGGAGGATCTTTGATTTCCATATCGAGCTCCAAGTATTCCCTCAAAATCCAAACATGCACAAACTGAGATTTTGGACAAGAAAGAAAACAGAGAAGTCAAGCTTAGTGGTGATGCATAAGAGAAGCATTTCAGATATATGTAGATATAAAATACCTGATATGGCTTTGCTATCATGAATGATTTTTTGTCATCTGATTTCGCCGAAGATGAACTAGTTTCTCCAATTGTTTCACGGTTTGTACGCGGCTGCTCTGGGTTTAGAACATCCTATATATTCAAAAACTACTTCCTAGTGAAAAGGGAGACTTCAATTTGAAAGTTGCGAAACTTGAACGGGTTTGTAAATTGAACCTCTCTCAAAATGGAGAAGTGAACTTCATGTGTTGCCAAAGCTAGCATTATAAGATCCGCGTCCTGCGTATATGCCACATTGCCAAACTGATGCATAAAATTTTCAAATATGGAAGCTTAAACAGTTGAGTTAGGAATATTATTCGTGTACCAGTCCATATAAGCAATGACGAGTGTTCGGATTATACAAAGGAAGATTACGCTGCTGACGTATAAATGAAATTATTTTGTGCTCCCCTTCCCCAGCAACGTTGGCATCAGACAGAATTACCTAAATCAATAAGCATGCAATAATTAAAAACATATTCACATCGATCAATACCAATGAACTATGCAAATTTTTCTGTTGATATAATAGTGATTAGTGAATGTACCTTGATGTTCCTCCAGCCTGAATCGTTGCTCAACCGCGAATTGATGTAGCTCCGAAGAGCATTTGACAATTTATACATAAAGTCAGTTCCCGGCGTGATTATGTTCGAATCTGAGACTTGAGATTGATCCTGTTTAGGTAACACTTGTTTCCCTTCCAATTTAAACCGCCTTCTCAGCATTTCTTCTACCTCTTCCTACATACACAGTTGTTAACAACATTTGCCAACCAAATTTCATATTTATAAATTCATTTCAAGAACAAGAAAATGTTTTGATTAAGAACCATATAAGTACATATATATATATATATATATATATATATATGCATATATAAAATATTAAAAACCTACTGCTAATTCCTTGTCCTTGGCTGACTTAAACCGCCGGGTTCGCTGTTGATTCATCTTAGCCCTTGGAGCAACCCCATCTACAATAAATGAATCAAAGGTGTTCATCTCATAGCATTTATAATTTTATAGTAAGAAAGATAATAGAAAAACAGAGTTTTTACAAATTTCTCACCAATGGCCAAGTACAGTAGCTGCCGGGGCCTAACAATGTCGAAAAGTCTGTCAATGTATTCAAAAATGTTGATGAACACCTCTTCAAATGTAGTTGGTGGTATCACCTGAAAATGAATATGCACACATACACAACAAGAATCTAATTCAGGAAATATTTATTAAAAATTTGAAATATACAGAGCGTTAACCAGTTAGCGATTTCAGAAATAATGTGGTGCGCAACGTACTGCATCTTCATCTGATTCTGGGTGAAAGCAAGGATGGATAATCCCATTCATGTCAAGATATAAGTTGTCAAACTCCATAGAATTTGGGTTTGGCAAGCTTGTGTCCGGTGGCTCATCATCTAATTTGTTATGGTGGTGGATGGCTTTAGCCACCACTTTTGGGTACTTGTTGACCAGCCAACGGATGAAGGAGGGCACCCCCATCTCTTTGTGTCTCAGTCTCAGAGATTTGCAGAGTTGGAAAATGGCTCTCTGTGTCTCCCTTGTCTTGGAACTATAATAGCTTTACCATTTAATTAGGGAGCATTCGAAAATATGCTCGCCAGTCCATATAAGTTTGACACCTGTCCTTCGTACTAACCACAGTTAGTACCAATATGTTTAAATTATTTAATAATTAATAGAGAGAAAAAAAATTTAAAATAATAATTAAACCCAGCATCCTCTTCACGATGAACTTCATCTTCTGCCTCTTGCCGCTAAAGTATACATTCTTCCTTTAAAAAAAAAAAAACAAAACCAAACCCACCAGCCTATTCATCTTCTTCCCGAAGCAGGATACCATGGTTCGCCGGATTTCTCACCGGCAGCAAACCAGAAATTCCTTTCACAGTGTGGTAATTTTTCAATCCTCAGTCAACAAATGTTATCAAAATCGGCTCGAGATTGATCAATATCGGTGAACTTGATTGCGACCATTGTGGATTTCATGGGGTGCAGACGCCATTATAGTCGACGACGCTGACGCTAAAGCCGATTTCGTCGACAATTTGTTAGGCATTCGGGTCCAGCGGGAATTGAAGTTATGGGATTTCTTGGCGAGAAATCTGGCATTGGAGATTAAAAGGAAAAGCAGGGAGCTTGAAGGATAAAATTGGGTTCTTTTATATCTGGAATGGCCTTATAGTACTGAGAATTGAAAAATTATCACATGTGAAAAGGATTTCTGGTTTGCCGCCGGTGAGAAATCCGGAGAGCCATGGTCTCCTACTTAGAGAAGTAGATGAACAGGCTGTTGGATTATTGATTTAATTTTTTTTTTTTTTAAGGAAGAATGATGCAGTCAAGAGGAAGATGATGAAGTTCATCGTGAAGGGGCCTGCTGGGTTTAATGAATATTTTATTATTTTATTTTTTTTCTCTCTTGTCCATTAATTATTAAATAATTTAAAATTATTAATACTAACTATGGTTAGTTCGAAGAACAGGTGTCAAACTTATATGGATTGGTGAGCATATTTTTGCGTACCAGGTGAGCAAAAATGCTCCCCACAATTTAGGGGTTCATGCAGGAATATGAGGAGACACTAATTAAAGTTTACACTCGATATGGTATTTAGGTTCGTAGCATTATTCTTTGTTTTTTCTTTTTGCTTTTGGAATAAATAAAAGTATAAATTATACTTTATTATTATGTAGTATATTTTTAAATTTTATATTTTATTATTTTATATTCTTTAATTCTCTATTAGTTATTCTGTTATTTATTAAATATTAGTGTGGATAAAGTAAAATTCATGGGGTTTATTTTAAGTGAGGATAACTAATGGACACGTGTCAAAAAAAAATAAATTAATTAAAATAATTATTAGAAAATAAAAGAAAAAGAAAATCTCTCTCTGACTAAACTCGGACTCAACGCCACCCGTAAGGTAATTGACGGCACCGTCGGCACCGCCGAATTCGTCGCAGCCAGCAACCTCCATGATACGACAGCGATCGCCTCCGAACTTGCTTTCGAACTGTACAGACTCGAGATCTTCGAGCATGAGATCCAAGAAGATCGAGCAACGTGACTCGGTTCGTGATGTTGGGTCGGAAGCCGATCATCCCCATATGGATTGGCCGTTCAAGACGAGCATCGTGTTCGCCGACGACAAGGGAATTCTTTGTCGTTCAAGATGTTGTCGACCTTCGCTTTCAAGAACATCACCTTAATAAAGATAAAAAAGGACGGCGAATCGTTTCAAGTTGGATTTTTACATCTTCCTTCACCTCTGTTGTAGCGGCATTTTTGGGTAGAAAATGACCAAGGGTTCATAAGTAACATGGCCAAGTTGATCCGAAATTTAAAGATTCATGTTTATGAGATGATGGTGTAATTATTTCTCTCTTGATTATCTCAAAGTTTATGATCTCCACTTCAGGATTGTTGTTCATATGAACAATTTTGTCTGATAACTTCTGAACAGAGGTTAGGTGAAGGACCATTCAATGGGGTCTGATCGGAGGAGAAAGAAGGTAGTGGGTTTTTTTTTTTCCTGGAAGAAGGGAGTGGGTTTCGGTGGGGGAGAAAGAGTTTTTTAAATTATTGTTTTATTTTCTAATAATTATTTTAATTTTTTTATTTTAATTTTTTTTTACGACTTATTACTTATTTGTCATCACTTAAAATAAATAATGGGTCTCATTTTGTCTACATCAGCACTTCATAGAAAATTTAACGGAATAACTAACAGAGAGTCAATGTTGTAATGTTTTGAAGAACATAGGGTAGTAAAATGCAAGATTTGAGAGTATAGATATAATATTGTAATTTGGTGTAAATTATAGGATAGTAAAGTGTAATTTTCCATAAATAAAAATATTTCATCATATTAATAAAATAATTTGGAAAAATAAAGTAAACGTTAATTATTCAAAAACAATTCTCTTAAAAATTATCTACATGTAAACAATTAAGAATGAATAGTTTTTCTATTTAAAAAAATCATAAATTGGTGGTTTATTGTAATTATTATCAACAAGCAGACACATCTACAACTTGCCACTTAATACTATGACCTAATGGTATTTCTCTTCAAATGTTAAGTGGAACGTCTCGGGTTCGATTATTGTAAAGAGTGATGTCGATACCCATGTATAATGTCATTCATCTCCCCAATATCCTTGTATCAAATATAAAAAATAAAAAAACACACATCTACTACTTGTAGGAATCAAGAGTATGAATAAGAAACTTCAAAGTTTTAAGAAATATATTTTATATTACTAAGAAATTAATGCATTGATCAACAATTTAGTGTTTGTAAGTAACTTATGGAATAACTAGTAAGGGAGTATATACACCACACGAGTATAGTAAAACAACAAGATAAGGGAAAGTAACACCATGAGATAGGTCTAAGACCCTGTTTCGTATTACATTTTTTTTTTAAAAGCATTTTTTTTTAAAAGTGTTTGGTAAAAATCAGGCATCTTGCTTTTGTGAAAAATAATG
The DNA here is from genome assembly GCA_037349345.1 of Oemleria cerasiformis. Lineage (NCBI taxonomy): Eukaryota > Viridiplantae > Streptophyta > Magnoliopsida > Rosales > Rosaceae > Oemleria > Oemleria cerasiformis. The sequence continues at coordinate 10,630,644 of JAZGTL010000009.1, read as the reverse complement.
GACTTTAGACAACAATTTTTAAAAGCAATATGCATGTTGCTTTTAAAAGTTACTTTTACCAAAATTATTTTAGTGTACAACTATTTATTATGAAAGAACAACAAAAATAATTTTTTTTAAAACCAAAGCAAAAAAAACTTTTCAAAAAAACACAACTATGCCCAAATATTATTTCTCTTCACATGTTATGTGGGAGATTTCGGGTTCGACTCTCGTAAATAACGAAGTCGATATCTAATGTATATATTATAATCTCTTTTCCTTAAAAAAAAAAGGATAAACTACATAAAAGTACCCAAACTATAGGGGTCATTTCAAGTTCGTACCCGAACTATGAAATTTTTCATCTAGGCACCCAAACTATATGGCTACCAACTAATCACTACCTCTATTAGGTTTTCCATCCAAATTGCCATTAAAAGTACATGTGGCAACTCATTGGTCTAGTCAGCTCATGATATGGCAAAATTTAAAAGGGCATTCAAGGAAAAAAAAAATCACAAACTAAAACCCTCAAATCCCTAAATCGAAACCCAATTCCCAACCCTTGGTTTGGTTTCAATTTGAATTGGTTTCATCTCATTTATGATCTCGTCGTCTTTTTCACTCTCTTCTTCATTCCTTGTATTATCATCTTCCATTTTCAATTTCATTTCTTTTTCAATTTTTTTTTTATGGTTTTCATTCATTCGAACATGTGAGAATTAGAGGGAGACCAATGGAGTCGAGGGAGACCGACGGAGTCGATGGAGGTTGACGGAGTCGAGGGTGATCGATAGAGGCGAGGAAGAATAGTAAAGTGGACGGAGACTAGCGGAGTCAAAGGAGATCGACGCCTAAGGACCACCAGAGCGTCCCCACCACCGACAACGATTAATCGAAAGCCCAAGATCATGCAGGTCCTTAGTGTTTTTCCGAACTCAGCTCGTAATTTCATCATTGTGCCTTTCTCCAACTTGAGGACATCAGAAAGGAGTTCAATCGAGAGATTTCGGACACGATGGAATGAGCGGAGAATCTGAACCGGCGAGTTCTGGGAGCGGGCCCAGGTCGAGTCGGGCTTTGATTAGACGAGATCGTGGATCGACTTGAGTATTGATTTGAGGAAGGCGACAATGAGGTGCGAGACGACTTCGTTGTAAGACTGGTGGTGTTGGTCCACCTGAATCTAGTTCGAATTCGTGAGTGATTGGGGTGGGTTTGGACTTGCAGCAGAGAAAAGGATTCTCAGTGGGATGGAAAGAGGGATGGGGGGAAGAAAAGGGGGGAAGAAGAAGAAGGGGGGTATCTTCATCTTTCGTTTCAGTGGTGGAAGTGATCGATTGGGCATCTTCATCTTCCATTCTTCTTTGTATGTTGTTTTGAGTTTTTCAGTATTAGATCCAAGTCTTGGAAGTGATTGACTGAGGGGGAGCGATAGGTGGATCGTTAAATTCATTTGGTTTTTGTTTTAATTTTTTTGTTTATTTATTCATTTGGGGATGGGTTTCAATCTGGGGATGATGAGAATGATGAAGATGATGAGGCAGATTTATGAAGATTATGAGAAAATTTGGGACAAAATTGCCCTTCTAATTTTGGCTAAATCATTAGCTGACTTGACCAAAAAGTTGTCACATGTACTTTTAACGGTAATTTGGATGAAAACCTAACGGATGTAGTGATTTGTTGATGATCATATAGTTTAGGTAATTAGTGAAAATTTTCATAATTCGAGTATGAACTTGAAATGACCCCTATAATTTTGGTACTTTTATATGGTTTATCCTAAAAAAAAATTTGAGGGATGGAGTTGCACGAGTCCCAATCGTTAAACCTGATAATGAGATCTTGGCCATTAATTATCATTATGGCCTTAATTTAGTTTATTATGGGTTTCTTTTTCACTTCGTCTTCCGCTAGCGTTATAATCGGATTTGCCTTTTCTATTTGCATTATCTTCTCTCTCCCCATATGGTGGATGAAACCCTAATTGATAATGGGCACTCCATCGATCTATGAGAAGCATACAATTTTTTTAAAGTTTTTTGCTTCAACGTATTAAATCTGTCAATTTAAATAGTCTTACTTAATAACATATTAATAGACATAACTAACATAGTTCTTCCCAAAAATGAATCCGAATTTATTTATTCCTCCAAACCTCCTTTGCAAAGTTGAAATTCTACTAACCATCTCTAACATGGATGTGCTCATTAACTGGCGGTGGAACCGGCCGGACCACCTTTACGGCATCGCTTGCGGCGAGCAACCACGGTCATACGGGTTACGAGGCGGAAGAACGGAACCGCCGGCTCTTGGCAGTCTTGAAGCAGTAGTACCCATCTGGGAATATTACTCATAAGCAGCTTATACATGTAGTAGATTTAAGAGTTTAAAAATCGATTATATTCAGATTCAATGAAGGTACGTATGCACTATTTTTTTGTGGGTTGTTTATTTTTTCGTTTTTCATTCGTCCTTCTGTATTTCTTCCTTTCCATATTATATATAACTCTTCCTCATCCTTTCTACCTCTTCAATACTTCCTACATATTTCTCATAGACAAAAATTAAAATCTGGAAATAAAAAGGGAACAGTTATTTAACACCCATAAGTATTTAAAGTGACTTTTCAAAATAGAAATTTTGGGTGGATTTGAGAAAATACAAAATTTCATTGACAGAACAAAGATACAAAGCAAAAATAAGTTAGACTGCAATAGTTTGACGACAAACATGGGTAAATACCTCCAGTGATCATGCTCGATATTTGTCGAAACGATCTACAAGGAATAACGCACAAAATAATATAACTTGAATTCACTAAGCATCATCAAAGCCATTACAGCCCAAACAACTAATCTTTGTAATCCCACAAAAGGGAAAAACCTAACACAACCAACAGTGACGAAGCCACTTGAAGACCATAGGGGGCTTAGGCCCCCAATAGATTTTTTTTGTTACATGCATTTGTATATGTAATTATATTAATATCGTTATAATTGTTGTCTTATATTTTCTATTTTTTAGGAGCATATATACCAAATATTATTTAATTATTACTTACTGATTATCAAAATTTGTGTGCATTAGTAATTATTTTGTAGACTTTTAAGTTCTCAAATTGAAGATAACACAATTACTTATTGGGAAATAAATAAATACATACTCATGAAATTCTCTAACCATTGCCATTATTTATAGATTTTTATTTTTGTTGCCATTATAATTGTCTATATAAAGTTCCCTTTCTAATATTAATTTTTTTCAGAATGGAATCAGAACATTGTTACAAAAGTATTTCGACTGGAAAATACCTTTAGCATTATTTATAAAGTGCCCTCATTGACTTGAATTTCTTGTTCCGTCACTGACAGCCAACCCGAAATAAGAGCCGTTGGACTGATTAGGACAAATCAAACTAAAAAACATAAAAATAACCCAACAAAAGGTACAAATGGGCCACTCCCACCGTTGACACTGCCTATCACTTCTGTTATTGCCGCCTGAGCGGAATTCCGAACACGACGAGGATATCGTCCAACACCATATCGCAGATGTTTCAATCCACCGTAATTAACACCACCACCACAATGCATGACTGCAATCGCTCGATCAAAGCCCACCGAGCAGCATCATGAGTCAAAATCCTGTGAAGGTATATTAGGCTCATGAAGACAAGAGTTTCACCTGCAACTTGACCCGTCGAGACGTCGAAACCCATGACCACGATCGACACCATGACGATAGACGAGAAAATGAAGTTTGAAGACGAGATGACTTCGGTGAAATCGACACCACAACCAATTGGATTATTTGGTTTATTCACTACATCCCTATGGATACCAAGAGGAAGCCCCCTAGACCCGAAGAAAATCAGTCGAAGAAAAAGTTTTTAGAAGGAAGAATGTTTTTGGAGATGAGGCTAGAGTTTTGAAGAGGGAAAAAATTTTCACAAGTAATTTTGGGTGGATTTAGCTTTCTACCTTTTCACCATAAAATCTCTCTTTCCCCTACTCTGATCTCTCTCCCCCTCCACTGCCCAACCCATCTCTCTCATCTCCTCCTCTACCCATCCCATATCTTTCTCCTCACCGCCCAATGAGCATTATTTTGTTTTAAGTGACATATGTCCTATTATTTCCGACCACCCTACACCACCACTACCACCATCCCACCACCACCATACACCACCACCTCCACCACCACCACCACTACCATCAACACCACCATCACCACCCCACCCACCATCACAACCTACACCACCACCACCCCCCACCCACCATCACCACCTCTGCCACCACCACCTTTGCCACCACCTCCGCCACCACCACCCCACCACCACCACCACCACCACCACCACCATCACCACCATCACCACCCCACCCACCATCGCCACTTCCGCCACCACCACTGCTACCACCAACACCTCCGCCACCATCACCCTACCACCATCACCACAACCACCACCAGAGCCCGTCCAAACTTTTGAAGGCATAGGGCAAGAATATAAAATGTGTCATCAATTAACATGTTTGGACTTGCCCTGGTCTAACCCTCAATCCGCCTGGCTTCAAAATGCTTGCAATGAAATGAGTAAGATACAAAACAATACAAAAAATATTTTGATAAAGTAAAAAAATTTAAAGTATAATAGAAATTTAGAATTACTTCAAATCATCACGAAAATGAATTTCTGGATTTGAGGAGAGGACTCAGCTCATCTTTTAATCTTGCTTCTGTATTTCAGTCAAAAATTCCAAATTGATCGCTAATTCAAGAATTTTGAGACTAGATTTCTCACTTTATGACTGAGATTGGGAGTGAGATTATAAGATAAATATACTATTTATTATGGAATCATAAATTACAAAATATAAATAAATTTCTAACCATTGTTCCAAAGCTATTCATTGAAATTCCTTAAAACATTATCGTAGAAAATCAAAATCTAAAGATCCATCTGGAATTTGATCATTGCTGAATTAATGCCTTATTGGTTCTTGGTTCTTGCCTATTTTTTTTTCTTTTTTTTTCGGTGAAACCATTAATTTTTCGCAACGCGCGTCTTTTCTTTTTTTCTTCTTTCGAATTCTGATAGATGAAACCATTCTAGTCTCTAATTAATGTTAAAGGTCTTTGGTTTCTCTGCTTGTGGTAGATTTTCGCTAATTGTTTTTAAAAATATATGACATATTAATAATTTTGGACCTAATTTTGTACCTTATATTATATATTTTGAGCCTGGGGCTTGCGCCACTTTAGCCCTTGCTAAAGTCCGGCCTGGATCACCACCCCATCCATCATCACCACCTCCGCCAACACCACCCCACCACCACCACCTCTGTCACCACACCACCCCAACACCACCCCACCCCACCATCACCACCTTCACTACCGCTGCCACCACAATCCCACCACTACCTCCACCACCATCACCACCAACCCCGCCACCACCACCACCACTACCCCCATTACTGCCGCCATCTATTTTTGGGAAGGATACTGCACGTGAACGTAATACTAGTTGCTATTAGGAATATTTAACAGAAACAAGGGAAATTGGTTTTTTAATTATAGCAATTTGTTTTCCGAAGTTCTATATATATCCAAGTCAACACCATTTACAAAGGTCCCTCAGTTCTACTAGTCCACGTTTATTCAAGTGTTTAGGTCAAAGTTTCATGTTGTTCAAGGGTTTAGGTCCTCCAATATAAGTGTTACTTTAAATAATATATAGCCTCATTTAGTAATATCTTAAAATGCTTAGTACGAGAGAAGCTTATTCATTGCTATAATAGAAAGATACATGACATTGATATATAGTCTAATTTAGGGACTTATATATAGTTATATTTATGTGTAGATTTAAAACTTCCCCAAAATTAATTAGTATTTATATATTTATTCCTCTAAAGATCCTTTGTAAAATTAAAATTCTACCTAGGAGCTCTGACATCAATATGACCATCGTCAACCCCAGGCAGAACAGGACCACCTCTACATCGATTGATCGGCGAGCAACCACGCTGGTATGGCGGTGGTGGAGCAACAGGCAGAACAGGACCACTTCTACATCGATTGATCGGCGAGCAACCACGCTGGTATGGCGGTGGTGGAGCAACGGAACCGTCGGGACGGAAACCCTGTCTTGGTAGTGCTGATAGTTCAGTGATCCTAGCTGCTGCCACCCCATGGTTGAAAAGCAGCATGCCAATAAAAAGAAAACATAAGAACCATGACTTCATCTTGAAAATCCTAAAAAATCTTTTTCTTATGATAGTGCCAATAGATTTACTATTTAAATAAAAGGTTTGCTTTGGTTCTTAGCAATAAAAATGGTCAACAGTTAAGTTAAGTTCATATTTTATGTACCATAATGTCTTTTGGAGTTATATTCCAAAATATTTATGTATGGTAATTAATTTAAGCATTTAACTTGATAATAAAAGTATATTAACGGTTGTCCATATTCAGTATAACAGAAATTTATATATGGATACGTAATTTGCAATAACATCATATGGCAGCAAAAACGATTAACAACTTATTATGTCCATATTTTGTTATTAACATTGTTGTCCATATCGTCTCTCAGAAAAGACATTGTCCAGATCGTATATACCACAATGTTTTATTTTTTATTTAAAAGAATCATGTAATATATATGAAAAAGTAATTTGTGATATCAAAATTTGGAATTAAAAACATATATATAAATTGTTAACCAAGTATAACATGCTGAAGTTTAATTTCAATAAAGATCACAGTCAAACTAAAACAATCAATTAAGAACAATTAAACTAAGTAGACATAACGTACAATTCATACCAATGGTCGAAGACATGATTGGAATTATGAAGGTTGGTCTTCTCCTTTATGAAGAACAGATCGAATACTTATGCTTACAATAGGACTTAGCACCGATTTAAACGTATATCTTAGAGAGTTGGGACTGACCTTATATAGTGTTAACTAAGTCTATCAAAACACACATATTAGAGTTATAATAGAACAATAAAGGTTAATCTACAATAAAGTCCTACTATATCATTATTTTATCAATAGTCTTACAATATAAGGAGTTCCTAATTAATCTCTTTACTATAAAAGACTTTATTACCCGAAGTCATGTTGCAGTCTAAATTGAATAGTGATTTCATATATACTCAACTCTTACATAAATATGTAAACAAATTAATGAAGATGTGTCATTATTAATTAGTACTACAATTTAGTAGTATTACTCTTCAATATATAGTTGGTGGTCTCAAATTCGACTTTCGTAAATAATGAAATCGGTACATAATATGTATAATCCCTTTCTTCTAATAACTTTGTATAAAAATAAAATAAAAATCACGGACATTATGATTCAAGGAAAAATCCCTCGAAGCTTGAGCTATATCATACTACGGATTTGCCTAATATTGAGATTATGATTAAAGGAAAAAGCCCCAAAAGCCCCAACTATATCATCTTGATTGTACATATATACTTGATCGTATTATCTTGTAATAAAATGTGATTTACAATGTGATCTATCAAATATGATGCATTCTAGGCCTTTCTTTCTATATATGCGCATAATGATCAATGACCAAAAAAAAATGTAAAGTAAAAACTAGAGCCAAAATAACCATGTGAATAAATAGTTGAAGAAAGAATTCGTACAAAGAGGAAAAAAGATGAATAATATTCTACTTCCTAATTTTCAAGCCACTAAAAAGATTCATATATATATATATATATCCTCCCAAAAGAAACAAGAACAAAAATGAAAAAGGCATCCTAAGCTATCAATTGAAAATAATAATAAAAAAATAATAATAATTAACGAACTACAAAATCAATTAACGAGCAACTTCCACATTGCAATGATCCAACGGCTGCCCCTTGACGACTCCAGGGCCAACAGCAACTCCGCCGTTGATGTTCATCCTATTCTCAAACCTTAGATTCGCCGGGCAACTCACGTACAAATGATATTTTGCCGTCGTCAAAGATCCCACCTTCCACTTCACATCCCCCTTAACCTTGATCTCCATCCGCAGAGCCCCGGCATTCATGTCTTGAACCAACGATTGGGCCGAAAAAGGTGATATCGGGGCCTCATTGCTCTTCAGATAGGGCGACCACACCACGGTTTCCTTGTGCCCTTGGTGCGTCCTAGGCAACAGGGACCTCAATGTTACCTGCTGGTCCCGGTACGTGGCGTAGAGTTCCAGGGGATGAAACTCTGCGTCAACCCGGGTCATGGTACTTGTAGAAGAGAGTGTGATCTGCATGTAGAGGCTGAGAGCGGGCGGGTTGCTAGACACGTTGAAGGTCGAAACGGTGACGTCTTGGAGGTTGAAATTAGGGTTTGAGGGGCGGAAGTACATCCACCTTAATCCCAAGAATATGAAGAGGACGGTGAAGGTGAGGATGGTGCCCAACATGAGGTAGAAACATAGCTTGGGCCTGTCGCCCTTAATCGCGTCTTTTACGGCTTCACTCATCGCCGGAAGTGGATTGCTTGGCGGTGAAGGAATGGTTATGATCTCTAGCCGAGGGAGGTCTTTGAACTAAATGTATGCACACACGTACGAACTAATGTGAGATAATTAATATGCTAGTCTGGAATGTATAGAAAAACAAAAGTTAGAGTACGAAAATATCATATTTTTGTGCAATAATAATAGGATTAATGCATCAACTATGTTATGACTTACACGAAAGTAATGAATATATAAAATTCGGCAGAGAATACGAACCGGATGTGCGAAAATGTCCATTGATGAGGATATACAGTAAATGACTGAATGAGCGATTGAATGATATATCTACAACCTTATTAAGATCGAGTTAACCCTTATTGTACAAAATGTTAGGTAAATTTACATTGGTTGTATTATGTATGAAGAAAGAAATTTTGGACGTACGGAATCTTAATGTATGGAAACGAATCAAAAATAGATCGACACCATTTTCAAATGAGAATAGATGAAGACCATTAAGTACATCTATGACCATTTTTGGATAATCATGATGGATCTATATATAAGATTCAATAATAACTTTGTTGCCTCGGATCTTATTTCGTTCCACGAAGTAGCATCTGGAAGGAGAAATTTTTTATTGGGTTTGTTAATTGCGATGTTGTTAAGTTAAAAAAAAATGATAGTTACGTAGTTAGTATTAGAGAAATTATAAAATAGTACGATATTAATTATATTATTTTATATGGTATAAATCAGTATGAATTAAATCATTAAATCATTGTATAAATAGAACTATATATATATATATATATATATATATATATATGTAGATATGAAGTTATGATATTAGTTATTGAGGTTGAAGGTATTCTATCTATGAGATCTACACCATATCTTCTATGCCATCATTCATAATTAAATAGAAGAAGATTTGCGATTTTTTTTTAGGCTAAGCAATAGTACATGAATTTTCATAAGATGCTGAGAAAATAGTTGTAGAGGTTGGATTACTTTGCATGTGCACAAGTCAAAGAATAGTTGTAAAATCCTCTGGTGAAAATCTCGTATTAATTCGACCGAGGTGTTCGATCTCCTAAACCTTCTTATTTAAGCAAGTATCTTTTTTTTGGAACTAGAATCATGCAAATAGCACCAATTATCTTCTTCTTCTTTTTTCTTTTTTTTTATAATGAAAATATCACAATTTTTTGTGTATTAAAAACATCATCATATAAATTACGTAAGGTGGATGATAGTTTAGTTTGTACTCCTCTTTAACAACTTACAATATGGAATGAAAAGTCTCAAATTCAATTTCCGATCAATTAAGAGTTATATATGTAATTCATAAGTGTGGATAAAAATTTGATAAAATATGTTTCAAAAGAAGTAAGGTTGCTATAAAAGAGATATTTTGAGCCTCACAAACCATTGTCGACATCAATAATCTTTAAAGGAAAGAGCAATACTAGAGAGATCACATGATTTCAAACCATACACTGATACATATAAGATCCACAAGTATAAATAAGGCCACTTATGTGGTTTACTTAACATTTTCTTAAAGGAAAATGTTACTTGTACTGACGGCTCGGTCGTATTTATGTTAGAGACGTAAGAAAATGTTACTGCGTAGAGTCAACCCCATAACTGACTTATTGGGTTTGTTTTTTTGTTGGTTGACAGACGATGACGCTTACACTTCACATGATAAATAGACTTTATAATATACACTAATATCCAACTCATGCAAATCAATATATTTTGAAGTGATGATGTGACAAACAGCTTTCAATTTAAATTGTATAAAAGCTTTGAATTCCACAACTAGTGTGTATTGTGCTAATGGGGTTACAAAAACTTAATAATTATAATTTCTTTACTTTACCAAAGTACTAGAATACCGAGATGTTTTCGAAATGAGATAAAATGCATAAAATTTTGATTATAGGATGCATTTTGCCAAATTACTAAGATATGCCAAAATCTTTTACTTGTCGAGATGAAAAATTCCAGAATAATTATCTATAAAAATTGATTTTAAGATGAATTTTTAAATAAAATGTTCCGATTAGAAATTATATATAAAAATAATTGGCTTGTTAAGGTTCACTGAAAACAAATAGGATTTTTCATAGGTAAAAATATCTAGCTAGAAAATCTCGATCATAAAATATGTACAAAAAATATTTTGATAAATTAAATAGGAGCATATTCTTGGATAAAGAAAGAAAGGCAACTTCTGCGGTTACAAAATCCTAAGAACATATCTAACGCAGCCCACTTGGCCTGGGCTAGGCTCTCCTTAGCCCCTAGACCCTTGGTTTCCTCTTCTAGCCCATTAATTCTTGCCCAGACAAAGGCTTGCCAAAGGATTAGGCTTGCCTCTCTTCTCACCCGGGCTGGGCTCATGGCCCACAACTTGCAAATTGCACAACCCACGTGCAGCAGCAAAACATCCCCATGGCTACTTGTGGCAGCCAATTGGAAGGTGCCATGTGGCACAACCTTTTAAAAATGTAATCATCTTGTGCCTTTTTTTTAAGGAAAATAGAAAAGTGATATTGGTGACGAAGTGTTTCAGTTGGAAGTAATTTTTTTTTTTAACTTAGTATTTACTCCTATAAATATTCTTCATTTAATAATTATTTATCACATATTTTATCCTCTCTAATTCAAACTCAATTCTTCATACTTATATTTTTGGACAAACTACATAAAAGTACCCAAACTATAGGGGTCATTTCAAGTTCGTACAATAACTATGAAAATTGGCATCTAGGCACCCAAACAGTAACGACCCGGACCAGAAATTAAATTAATTTGAGAATTTGACGATTTTACCCTCGATTTGGACGGGTTCACGAGTCACTTTTTGACTGGCATTACTTTTGGGAAATTTCTTGGGTCGTTGCGTAGGTCTCGATCTCACGAGTTCGTAGACAGGCGGCACGTGAAAAATGGAGACCCGGTGAGATCGTTACGGGTCTAGAAGCTTCAGGGGCATTTTGGTAATTTCGACTGGGGTAGATATTTTAACCCCCAAACCATCAATTCATCATCATCATTCTCAAACTCTCTCTGGACCACACAACACCCCCCCCCCCCCCCTCGGAACTCGTGTGAGAAAAACACCCAAAAAACCCATGAAAGTGGACTTTGATTCAAGGCCATATCTCCCGTTTTGGTGGAACTATTCGGAATCTCCTCCTTCCCATGAGGTCAACCATACAAACCATCGGAGGAGGCACCTACGGGAGACGTCGGACTGAGGAAAATGGAAAATCGGAAGTTTCGGTCGATTTTTCGGCCAGCACAGGTATGGGTTTAATGTTTTGAGGTCATTTTTTGATTCATGGGTTCGAGTAGATAGATTTAGACGTAAAATTTGTGAAAAACGGTTGAGTTTTGAAAAAGTTAGAAAAACTTGAAAGTCGCTCGGAAATGGGGGATTCCGGTGACGGCGACGGCGACACTGCAGCGTTCCGGTCGTCTTCTCCGACTAACCTTCGGCGAAGGTGGCAACGATCCGGTCGTCTTCTCCAGTGACCGATCGGGTTGAATTGGATCGATTGGGTCGAGTTGGACCTGTCGGGTCGAGTTGGATTGGTCGGGTTGAGCTGGACCGAGTCAAGTCGGGTTGGACTAGGTCAGGCCAAGTTGGACCGGTCCAAGCGCGTGGGGTACTGTAGCAGCGCGTGGCCGGCGTGTGATGGCGTGTGACGGTGCATGGCCGACGCGTGACGAGTGGTCCGAGCTTCTACCGGCGCGTGGTGCCGATTCCGGGGTCACGGTGTTGCGTGGCTAGGGTTTTTGGACATTCCGGATCTGATTTTGATGGTTTCAAGGCCATATGAGTTCGTTTAGAGCCCCAGTTGGGCAATCCCAGCTGTAACGATTGACCATGGAGCGGGTTTTGAGCTCAGGAGGTCAAGGTAGTTGGGTCATTATTGTGTCAAGAGTTCCTTGGGGCTAGAGCGTCCATGATTTTGGTATTTATTTCGAGCTGTGAATGGATTAGGGTTCCGAAATTGCATGAGTATGCATACTTCTAGGTATTGGGTTATACCATGGGATTTCCGATGATTGGCGTGGAGGGTGTTGTTCTCCGCTACATTGTTGAGGGTTCTCCGATTGGCGTTAGAGGGTATGCCTCTGCCAGATCGTCGAGGGGTTCTCCAATGTTGGCGTTCGAGGGATTTTTCTCAGCCATATCGTTAAGGTCCAAGATTGCTCTGGAGGAGCAGGGATATCGAGTTATCACTCGGGGTGCTCTAGAGGAGCAGGGATATCGAGTTATCACTCGGGGTGCTCTGGAGGAGTAGGGATGTCGAGCTATCACTCAGGGTGCTCTAAAGGAGCAGGGATATCGAGTTTGACTCGAGGTGAGGTAATGAGACTCAATTCAACCGAGTTTGGTTCTTTCGTCATCCGGGTCAGTGGGTTGGTGCAGGCGGTGACCCAGAGTGACGAGTTATAGATGTCTTGTGTTATTCCAGTAAAGGTTTCAGCAGTGTCTGACCTACTGACATTTGGTATCAGAGTGTGTTACTTTGTGGACCACCACTATTCCGAGGTCTCGGCTTTGACTTGTAAGCTATCATGCGTCTGACATGTAGGTGTGGTCAGTAAGTATAGAGGTTTTTTCGGGAACCCTGTAAGGTTTACGAAATATATTTAAGGATAAAGGGTATTCCTGGTATTAAGTTTTGAGGAAAAATAGATGTCAGATGGGATAAGGGCTTTTTGCGGATTTCGAGGTGAAATTCAGGAAGAGTTCATACACAAACAATCAAAACACAACATTTAGGTACCTACCGTTACCAATCTATTAAGTGCCCAAGTGGTATTTGTGGGGGCCTTTTTTATACTGACATGGATGCCATGTAGACAAAAAAAATAATAAAATTTGAATATTATTAAAAATAATTAATAAACTCTTAAAATAAATAAATAAAAATTAAAAAAAACCAAAACAAAGCCCAACTTCCTTCTCGATCCTTCTTTGTCTTCTCTGTCCTCACGTAGCCTAAAACCTACTATCTCCTCCATCGACGATGACCACTTTAATTGCCTCCCGGACTTCCTTCTTCTCTTCGTCTTCAACAAGGTCGGTGATGCCAAGGTCGTCAACCGATGTTGCGTCGTTTCCCACTGTAGTTGCGTCACTTCTTCCTTCTCCGTCGAAGACTTGATTCTACGTCGACAACAGCAGCCACGACCAATCTGGTGTCCAAATCCAAATCCAAACACCCAAAATCCAACGACCCAGAATCCAACCACCCAAAATACCCAAAACCTTGCAAATAAACACCACCAAATCCAAACACCCAGACATCGAAATCCACACAACCAGACATCGAAACCCCAAAAATGGAAGTGAAACTCCGAACGGCTCACTCCTTGGTCTCCAAGCTCAGCTTAGTCTCCTCAAAAACCCGAGCCAATGCCTTGAAAGAGCTTCACCTCATCACCAAGCTTGACCCCGACTGCCGCGACGATCCGGCACCGCCGCCGCCACCTGAGAATGTTGCTCTCGATTCTACGAACAGGAAGAAGCCTTTTCGGCGGAAGAATGACGATTTCATGTTTACACCACCTCTGTACGCTGATCGGAATGAGATGACTCGAGACTTGGTTAACAACCTGAACGGCGACGACCACTTGCTCCAAAAGATCCCTTTTCAGTACCTCCAAGCTCCGTCATTCTATCCGCTGACGCTGAGTGCGACTACTTCAGGAAGGACCCAAGCATGGAGGCCTTGCTCAATGGGATCTCACGGTGGCGATGGACTTCTTGAGAGAGAGACATTGATGACATATTTCTTAATGAAGTCCTCCGGAGTGACTCCGGGGATGTAGAACGACTGGGTGCCATGGATGAGCAGTAGGAAGATCGCAGAGATCGTAAGTGTACGGATTCCCATGGTGGATCTTCAAGACTCCATCGCCTCTGACTGAGAGAGAGATCAGAGGGCAAGGGGGTGTTTGTGGTATTTTCCTTAACCCCAAATTCATCAAAAATCAAAGATGAATGGAGGGATTTGGATGGAATTAAAGCTTCCATGTCTGAGATGCCAAGATTAGTTTTCTGCTTTCTTTTTGTTTCTTTTAATTGTTTTGTTTTTTTTTTGTGAGGACCCTTCCCGAATTTCGCCTCGAAATCAGCAAAAAGCCATTATCCCGTCCATTAGCTCTTTTTCCTCAAAATATATTGAGTAAACCTTACAGGGTTCCCGACAGAACCTCTGTATTTATTAACCACACCTACATGTCAGACGCAGGATAGCTTACAGGTCAAAGCCGAGACCTCGGAATAGTGGTGGTCCAAAAAGTAATGCACTCTGACACCAAATGTTAGTAGGTCAGATGCTACTAAAACCTCTACTAGAATAACACAAGACAATTAACTAGTCAGCCTCTTGTGAACCGTCAATAACTCGTCACTCTGGGTCATCGTCCACACCAACCCACTGACCCGGATGACAAAGGAACCAGACTTGATTAAATTGAGTCTCACTGACTCGCCTCAAGTCAAAATGGATATCTCTGCTCCTCCAGAGCAACCCGAGTGATAACTCGATATCCCTCGAACGATATGGCGAAGAAAGATCCCTCGAATGCTAACATTGGAGAACCTCTCGATTATCTGGCGGAGACATACCCTCTAACGCCAATCGGAGAAGCCTTAACAATGTAGCAGAGAAAAACACCTTCCATGAAAATCATCGGGAATCCCATGGTATAACCCAATACCTAGAAGTATGCATACCCATGCAATCCCGGAACCCTAGTCTGTTCACAGCGCGAATAAAATACTAAATCATGGATGCCCTAGCCCCAAGGAACTCTTGACACATTAATGACCCTACTACCTTGACCACCCGAGCTCAAGACCCGCTCCATGGTCAATCGTTACCGCTGGGATTGCCCAACCGGGGCTCTAAACGAACTTCTATGACCTCAAAACCATTAAAATCTGATCCGGAACGTCCCAAAATCCTAGCCACGCGTCGTCGTGACCTCGAAATCTCTCCCACGTGTCGGTAAAAGGCCAGACCACGCGCCACACACTTGCTATAGTCCCCCCATGCGCTGACCCGATCCAACCCGGCCTGGCCCGGTCTAGCCCAACTCAATCCACTCGACCCGATCGGTCCACTCGACCCTATCGGTCCACTTGACCCGACCGGTCGCCGATGACTCTCCGGAGAAGACGGCCGCGCCACCGTCGCCATATCCGGAATCCACAATTTCCGACCGATCTTCAAGCTTTCCTAACTTCTTCAAATCTCAACCGTTTTTCATGAATTTTATGTCTAAATGCATCTACTAAATGCCAGGAATCTAAAATTTAACTCAAAACACTGAATCCATACATGTACCAATTAGAAAATGGATTGGAAGACGTCGGTTTCTTTTTCTTCCATTCGGTGTCTCCCGCGGCTGCCTTCTTCGGTGGTGGGTACGGTTTTGCTCGCGAGAAGAAGTAGAAGATGATGGTTTTCACCAAATTGGCCGACGTTCCTTGGATTTGAAGGTCCAAAATCAGACGTGTTTGGTTCGGTCAGTGAATCGGTGTCGCGGTCTGATGTGGGAAAGGATGATTAAAATGACAACTCTCTTCTGTAGCTTGGGTTGAAGGTTTAAATACATAGACTCAAGCCAAATTACCAAAATACCCCTGAATAATTGAGACCCGACATTTTCTCGCACGGTTTCCGTTTTTCGCGTGCCACCTGTCTATGAACTCGTGAGTCCGAGACCTACGCAACGGTACCTGCAAAAACTGTCAAATGTGGCTCTACACAAAATGAACTTTCGAGCCCCTTTTAAAACTAAGGATAAAATCATCTTTTCACAAATTAATTTACAACAATTCAATAGTTAAATGTCCGGGTCGTTACATTTTTAATTGTTTTGTTTTGTTTATTTTGAATTTTTATTAATTGTTGTTAATATATATTCAAATTTTATTATTTTTTATCTGACATAGAGTCTATGTGAGCATTAAAAAAAAGACTCACAAGTGCCACTTGACACTTAACAGATTTTTTTTAACATATTACTAATAATGGGTACCTAGATGTTGTATTTTGATAGTTTGGGTATCTAGAATCCAATTTTCATAATTAAGGTACGATTTGAAATTACCCTTATAATTTGAGTATTTTTATGTAGTTTATTCTATATTTTTTACATTTTGCTCAAAGAAATTAAATAGTATTTCAGAGATATTGTATAAGATTTTTACATTATTATTTTTAAGAAAATAATTTACAAAAAATTGAATTTTCGCCCCTCATTAAAACAATAAAAAAAACAACATTACAATATACATAAATAATATCATTTAAAGGGCTAAACATTAGCTTTAGCTCATTGCCCCTTTACTCTACCTCTAGGCTATAAAATTACTTATTACTAGGTTCTTATTTCAATTCCCGAGCTTTCTTTTTCTGTCTGTTTGGGTTTCGGGTACCGACTCGACTCATCGATCGTTCCCCACAAAACTCATAAAACCAATAAACCCCAAAAATCCCTCAATTCCGAAAATAAAATCTTCAGACCTAAAATGACCGACCTGTCGAGACCCGTCACCGGCTACCCAGCCCCGCCCTACGCCCAATCCAACGGCGGCGCCGCCCACGCGCAGGCATACTCCTCTTACCCCTCCTACACCCAGCCTCATGGTACCTACGCCAATGTCTATAACCCACGCGCCACCTTCATCCGCCGCTTCATCGGCGCCATGGTCGCCCTCTTCGTCATTGTTGGCTCTATCACGCTCGTGGTTTGGCTCATCCTCCGCCCCAAAGTCCCCGACTTCCGACTCGACTCGCTCACTCTCACCAACTTCAATGTCTCCTCCTCGCCGTCTGTTACCGGCACGTGGTCCGTCGGCTTCACCGTCTACAACCCCAACAAGAAGCTCAGCATCCGCTACGAGGACGTCGCGGCCTCCATCTTCTACCGGTACGGCTTCATATCGGAAACTCGAGTCCCGCCGTTCGCCCAGCGGAGGAAAGATCAAACTGGGGTGAGCGCAACTTTCTCGGCGGC
The DNA here is from genome assembly GCA_037349345.1 of Oemleria cerasiformis. Classification (NCBI taxonomy): domain Eukaryota; kingdom Viridiplantae; phylum Streptophyta; class Magnoliopsida; order Rosales; family Rosaceae; genus Oemleria; species Oemleria cerasiformis. Next base: position 10,613,116 of record JAZGTL010000009.1, on the reverse strand, counting down.
GAGTTCGTTTGTGGATGTTCCGATTGCGCGTGAGATGGACGCGGACAGGGGACGCGGGACCGTGAGCTTCAATGTGAAGCTCTATGCTAGGGTTGAGTTTCGGAGAGGCGGATGGAGGCTGAGGCGGCGGCTGCTTAGGGTTTGGTGCCGTGACGTGGCGGTCGCGGTTTCGTCAAACCGCGGGTCGGGTAAGTTGGCCAGTGGGTCAAGAGAATGCCTGGTAGTTGTTTAAGTTTGGGGTAATGTGTTTGGTCCTGGTGGTAACTTTTATATATATAAGTTTACACTTGGAATGAGGGAATGTTGTGTTGTATGATTTAGTAAGATGATTGTATGAATTTAGGTTCAGATGATGCATTGTATATATTTTAGCTTAAATTTTTTTGTTGTCTCTCTGTTTTTTCTTATCAAGCACATTGATGAAATTGAGGTGGATTATATTTTTCAGTGCATCTTAATAATGTAGTAGAGAGCGGATAGGGCAGGTTGATTCACGGTTTTGCTTATTGTTTCTGTTCTCTTGGCATTTCTCGGCCTCATTTGCTTTACTTGTGCTCTCTTTTTATTCATGTTCTCTTGGTGTTGTTGAATGTCCTGCTGAACCTAGAGTGTTTGAAATTGGTTTAGGAGAAATGAGAAACAGAGGTCTTCAAAATTTGTGTGGCCTGCTTGTTTCGGCGTCGGCGAATCCTCTTTGAATCCGCTCATATGATCAAGCATCAAAGTTTATGTTTGTTAGGATTTTAGAATGAGATGAACAGCCTAATAATAAATCTTTTGTTATATCTTTTATGTTTGTTTGGCTACGAGGTCATTACATTATATCATAAGAAGCTGAACTTACTTTATTGAGTAGGGAGGGTTACGGGCTGGCTCAATTCGAAGTAATCTCTGTAGAGTCTGAAGTAGTTGATGCACAGGTAGGATTTGGATTGCCAACTTGAGCATCTACTGTCATTTGTTGTGGATATAAGAAAGGTTTTGGAGGCTCTCCATCACTCCTTCAAGCATCTCCACTACTTTATTCATCGAAGGCCGTTCATTAGGCTTCATTTGTATGCACCACAATCCCACCATGATCATCTTCTTTGTGATTTTCTTTTCCTCCTCTGTCGCATCTTCTATTTGCAACTCCTTTCCTTTGTTCAATCGATTAAAAACCCATGTCGGAAAATAGACTTGGCTCAATTGGCTTTCGCGATCCACATTCACATTTGCATTCACGTTCTTCCTTCGGCCCGCCATTTCCATCAATAGCATTCCAAAACTGTACACATCGGCTTTGTATGAAACACCTCCAAAGTTCTTGTAGCATACTTCCGGAGCTATGTATCCCATGGTTCCTCTTGGTGCCGTCAGAGGCACAATACTATCCTCCCACGGGTATAGCCTTGCTAATCCAAAATCGGAAACCATGGCTGTGAAATTCTCGTCAAAAAGAGTGTTGAGGGGCTTGAAGTCCAAGTGCAAAATTTGCTTGTCACATCCTCGATGGAGATAATCAATGCCACGAGCCACTTGGACTGCTATTTCATATATTTTCTCACAACTTAACGAGACTCCTTGTTGAGAGAATATATGTACTTCTCAAGTGACCCATTGGGCATGAAATCATATAAAAGATGACTCATTGGACATGAAATCATATACAAGAGCTCGTTTTGAACTTTCCACGCAAAAGCCAATAAGTCGCACCACATTGACATGGTGAATCCTTCCAATAGTAGCAACCTCATTGATAAAATCTTCGCCGTTAGCTTTGGACTTGCTCAACGTCTTGACGGCTACAAGGCGGCCACTACGAAGCTTTCCCTTGTACACAGAGCCATAGCCTCCTTCACCTAATTTATATTTGAAGCCTCTGGGCATCTTTTTTATGTCCGAGTAAGAGTACCTTACTGGCATGAAGTTATTATTTGTTTGCAGAAAGTCTTCTATATCGTTATACATCGATAAGTGCCTCCTTCGCCACTTGTATACGAGGAATGCAGCTACACAGGGAAAGCCAACTGAAAATTTGGCTGCTAGGTATAATACTGCATGGTTCATAAAATAGAATCAATAGGAAAGATACCACATTGTAATTGGAAAGTGAATTCATGTTAACAAAATTTAACGGAATTGTAGATGATGACTTTTCTAGAGTGTCAGTAGCATTAGTATTCAAATCAAGTATAGTATTTTCGTGTTACCTGTGTATACAAAAAAGCAACCGAATAGCAGATTCCGGTAAAGGTAGGGATAAGTGAATGGGAAAGGTCTATCAAGGTGAAAGTGTGTGTATATGGGGTCAATAAAGGCTTCTGCAATACAAGATCAACATGAGTGAAGAAATCTATCAATAGAATGATAATTAAGGTTCACAAATTTTTTGTCATAATAAGATGGTCTAATATTTACTGCGTAGAGGGATCGGATCCACTTGCCTAGGTACCCGATTACTGCGTAGTGATATTGGTGAGCAGCCGGTTTGGGTGCCGTTGATGTCGTAGCCGTCGGGGTTGCACCATTCGCGATATGATGCGCACCATTTGTCACACACATAACCAAGCCAGGAGAGTCGAAAGCCTTGTGCTATTTCATCATATATTCCTTGGCATGTTTTCATGTTCTTGTTCCTTGAAGACGAGTACACCATATACATTAGTGTAATTTTGCAGGACTCTCCCAAATCGAATATACTAATTTGGTCATCTGAAACCATGAAATAAGAATAGCCGCTCCTGCTGGTGTCGTCATCGTCGAGGCATGGAGCTGCTTCAACAATGCTAACAGAGGATGATGATGAAATAATCATTGGTCTTTCACAGCTCACGAGTATTATAGGCACCGTTAATCGATATAAAGGGTACACGTCAAGATAAGAATTAATGTCGTCTTGAGTAGAGTTGAATTTGGTTAATGGGTAACGAGGGTTGTGATTGATGTTATTATGAACATCAGCATCCACAAGTCGGATAGTGAAGTTGCTGTAATTGATTGCGCGTACCAAATACTTTCCAGAAAACAAGTATAATAATAAAACTACTCTTATCATTTCCCTCTTCACCTTCACAAGATAGCTCAAACCTTTTGTCGCCGCACTTTGGATGGTCTCCTTTCAATCGGAACGGAGCACTTATGTTAATTCTCCCACAAGAAAGGGTGCAATCGGAATTATGGTTCTGATTTGTACCGGAAATTGGGGAAGACGAGCCTGAACAGGAGGAAGAAGAAGAAGAAGAAAGTAGGAGGAGGAGGAGACTTCCTCTAAACATGATGTCGGGAAGATGAGTTCGAGTCATTTTTCTTTTAGTAATGTTATTTTATAATAACTTAGAAGAAGATGAATTGAAATAAAAGTTAATGTAAAAATAACAAAAATGTACAATTTTAGAAGAAAAATTGACAAAGTCGGACTTAACGACTCATACACCTCCAATAATAATGGAGGAGTGGGGACCATATCTTCTTCAACTAATAAAATTGAATTCCTAATTACACACTAACAAAACAAGTGCAAACAGCTAGGTGCATATATATTATTATTGCAAATTAGGGCGCTGCAATTGAATCGGATATAATGTATTACTTAGGAAATTAAACAAAATGGTGCTTATCGTGTGCTGGTGGCTCACGATGATATTAGTACTAGTACAAGTACAAGTAGAAGGATATGTAGAAGTAGTCGCGCAGGGCGGAGGACGCCTTGAAGACTGCCCAGAAACAAGATGTGACCAAAACGGCCCGGTGATCCGCTTCCCATTTCGAATTAAGGGGAGGCAGCCAAACCATTGTGGCTTACCCGGCTTTGGTATTTCATGCTTCTCCCATCAAAACAAGACCATACTTGTATTGCCATCTTCTCCGGCCAACTTCTTTGTTTATGACATTAACTACACATCTCAAGTCATGGTAGGCAGTTTTGAAGGATCCTGGCCGGCAGAGATTTTTTACAAAAACCAGGGTTCGTCCTCTCCCTTTGAATTTGTTAGCAGGGCAGCCATTTTCAGTTGTCCACCATCCATACTCAGAGACAAATTCTTTTCTTCCGACTATGATTATAGTCGGGCGAGGTTGCACCCTTTCCATGCTCCAGGCCAACCCAACCATATATATGCTGTTTTTGAACAATATTCCATTGATGAACTGCCTCTATTTTTGTGTACCAAGATGCACGACTATACATCAGAATTACATCCAGCAGACATATCCAACAACCCCGACTTGGATATTTGTCCGAGACTGCATTGGTCCATAAAATTATGTCAACATTGCGAAGAAATGTGGAAGACATGCCGGTTGATGATCAACAACTTCACACATCAGACTCATTAAATTCAATGTTTAGATCTACACAAAGGTATCATATATCTAGCTAGCTAATTAACTTGCCGCCAATTTTGTCTAATTTATTTTTATATTACAACATTAATATTGGAGAGGAGAGACTTGAGTTACGTTACATGAGGAGTCGGTTACTAAATTGTGCGCTTTTCAGGTCGGAAGAACGGGATTTTTACTAGTCGTCTTGGAAAGACATGCCTTAAGATATTAGGTGAGCTATGTCCACATATGTCGGTTTCTTTTTTCATGAAAGCACGAGAGAGAAGTTGTAAGTCATCGGCTCTTTAGTTATCTTCTATCTACAAAACGTGTGCAGGTATTTGCGGTCTTTGTTTAGTTGTTTTAGCAACTGGGATGGCAATCTACTATGTCTACAGCTCTAACAAAACAGAAAAAGAAATTCGGCTTCGGATCGAAACATTCTTGGATGATTACAAAGCTCCCAAGCCTAGTAGATATTCCTATGCTGATATCAAGAGAATAACAAATCAGTTTGAGGAGAAGTTGGGCCAAGGGGCCTATGGAACAGTGTTCAAAGGAAAGCTTTCATCTGAGTTTCTTGTTGCTGTCAAAATCCTCAACAACTCAAATGAAAATGGGGAAGATTTCATAAACGAAGTTGGAACATTGTGTCAAATCCACCATGTCACTGTGGTTCGCTTGGTTGGATTTTGTGCCGACGGATTTATTCGAGCTCTTGTCTACGAATTCTTCCCCAAAGGTCCATTGCAAAACTTCTTGTCATCTGCAGATGATAAGGATTCATTTCTGGGTTGGGAGAAGTTGCAAGATATTGCTCTAGGCATAGCCAAAGGAATTGAATATCTTCACCAAGGATGTGACCAAAGAATCCTTCACTTTGATATCAAACCACATAATGTGTTGCTTGATGAGGATTTCACTCCCAAAGTTTCTGATTTTGGTTTAGCCAAGTTTTGCTCTAAGGATCAAAGTGCCATATCCGTGACAGCGGCTAGGGGGACCATGGGATACATTGCGCCCGAAGTGTTCTCTAGGAACTTTGGCAATGTGTCCTATAAGTCCGATGTCTATAGTTTTGGAACATTGTTGCTTGAAATGGTTGGGGGTAAAAAAGACTTTAAAGTCATGGAGGACAATTCCCCCACTAGTCATTTTTACTTCCCAGAATGGATCTATAATCTTTTAGAACAAGGGAACGACTTGCGGATCCATATTGGTGACGAATTAGGAGATGTTGGGATTGCTCGGAAACTTGCAATCGTGGGCCTCTGGTGTATCCAGTGGCATCCAATTGATCGTCCTGCCATGAAAGCTGTAGTTCAAATGTTGGAACGGGACGGTGATGATAATCTAACCATGCCTCCCAACCCTTTTGCCTCCGCTTCGAATTGAAAACGACTGTCATGATCTGCAACTTAAGAAGCTAATGCATGGAAGAGTTTCACTACTCACGTCTGAGATATTTAGTGTACATTTGTTGTTGTATTGTGTTGTGTTGTGTTGTAATGTAAGAAGATACTTGTTGTAGGCGTTCAATGAATTTCATATTGTTAAGTTTTGAATAAGAATGTTGATACGCCGTTCTTTAGATGTGCACAAAGGTATTAGATCATATCTATGCTTCTAATTCCTATTTCCTATGAATCTTGTTCAAGTAATTATTTTAATATCATTCTTTTTATAGTTGATTATCGAATTCTTAGTATATAAATGTTAGAATTAGAGCCTTTTATTATTTATAATATTAAAAAAATAACATTTCTGCAAAATATTTAAACCAAATTAGATATCTTTTTGGTAGTTCACATATATCAAAACAACCGATGATGATTTTTTAAACAAGTAAGAAGCTTATAATTACCCGTCAATTTAATTGATACATCTAAATAACTATTAATAACTAATTTTTTATAGAAATAATTTTTATAGTATATATTAAGAAATTAACAATTCTTATTATCGAAACATTCGGTAATACCAGATGATATTCTGCAAGTCTTTTTGGTCAAGTACATGATATCCAAGTAACAATATCCCATTCAATAGAGTAGTTGTTGGTCATACTTTTCTACCTATTGTTGTTGTCTATGCTTAAAGACTCGGAGAAAGACTTTGTCAATTTACCCTATCAAGTCTATAACGAAGCCAGAAGGCAATTTAAAGATTATTGACACATTTTGTGGTTTGTGAGGGTCGACGACGCTCAAAATATCTCCTTTATAGCAACCACCTGACTATTCTTGCTTTGGAGACGGAATCTTATCCCAACTCATGAGTAATGTGTTTGGTACGGTGTTGATGGTAACTCTTTTATATGTTTAGACTTAGAATCAGGGAATCTTGTGTTGAATGATTTAGTAAGATGAGTTTATGAATTTAGTTCGGATGATGCATTGTATATATTTTAACTTAAATTCATTTGTTGTTTTTGTATTGATTTTAAAATTTTATTTATACGTCTTTTTAATTTAAATCGTAAAGAACGAAAGAAAATTATATAAGCAACGTCAATAACAAAAATTGAGAGAAATTCAAGAAAAATGACTTCGGTTAGAAATTTCAAAATAAAAAATTAGAATTTCGATAAATTTCGACACCAGCAAATATCTTTTCTTATTGACCACATTTATTATGTATTGTATGTACATCGGTGGATAGGCGATGAAACCTGCACTCAATTCAACCTGCGCTCAATTCAACCATCAATGTATATCACAATTTAGATAACATAGGCAACAGGTTTTAGTCGTTGCGTAAGGTCAAATTAAAGATCTATTATGGGTCTGACTCTTTATCTTAAGAGTTATTAAGGTTAAGTTTCCCTATTTTTATTGTAGGGTATTTTTTACTACATATGAATGACTAAATAATAAAGTAGCACTCAAAAATAATTATCCAAAGCAAAAAATTAAAGAGAGCCAAAATGTAAATATCACGTAAGGATGTGGATTTAATTACATCCCATTCAAAAGGCAAGTCAGTCTTACTTTACTAGTCTATTTGTTGGTGTGTACATATATGATGCTTATATATAATACGAAGGAAGACTTTGACGACTGAAGTCTAAGCATGCAAGTGTATGCAATTTGAAGATTATTTTGTTAACTTTGGAAGGCTTTGATGATTGAAGGCTTTTTAAATTTATAACGAAACACGAACATGTAATTTGAAGATTATTTTGATAAAAATATATGTGGTTTGGAAGATTGAGACTATTGAAGTCTTTTAAGTTTATAATGAAGCAAGCATGAAATTTGAAGATTATTTGATAACGATATATGTGGTTTGGAGGACTGAAACTGTTGAAGTCTTTTAAGTCTATTATCAAGCAAGCGTGAAATTTGAATATTATTTTAATAACGACATATGTGGTTTGAAAGACTGATACTATTGAAGTTTTTTTAAGTTTAAGACGAAACAAGCATGAAATTTGAAGATTATTTTGATAACGACATGTGGTTTGCAGGGCTGAGACTATTGAAGTCTTTTAAGTCTATTACCAAGCAAACGTGAAATTTGAAGATTATTTTGATAACGACATATGTGGTTTGGAAGACTGAGACTATTGAAGTCTTTCAAGTCTATGACAAAACAAGCATGAAATTTGAAGATTATTTTGATAACGACATATGTGGTTTAGAAGATTGAGACTATAGAAGCCTTTTATGCAATGTTCAAAACGGCACTAGTCACTCGCAGGGCGACGAGTAGGAACCTAGCGCCTAAGCGTTTAAGAGGGGCCTAAGCGAATTTTTTTTACTGAAAAAAATTAATAAATTAATAATATAATGGGTACTACAAAATAATTCTAAAATAAAAATCGATTCCAAAGATAAATAAATTGAGTTGGGAATCATCAATGTTAAAAATGAAAATTTTATAAACAAACATAAAAGTCATAGTTAATCAATAGTTCAATATGCACTCTTTTATAAAGTTCTAAATTGTAAATCTAATAGTCTATTTGGTCCACAATTAATTTGGCCATAATTAATTTGGTCCACAATATGCACTCAATAATTCAATAAGGCCATATTCACAATTCATTGCCCATTACATAAGCAAGCGGAAAATTCGAGAAAGTCCAGACCGAGACTCGAGACATAAAGAACTGAGAAGAAAGGGACAGAGAGAGATTCGACTCACTCGAGCGTCGAGACATGGATAACTGAGGGATAGAGAGAGAAGGAGATCGACAGAGAGAGAAAAAGACCGACGGAGAGAGAAGAAGATCGACGGACGCGATCAACCGATTCGATCTTGAAGTCCGAAGCGTCATGATGGAGATGGGCGGAGGCGTGGCGATGCAGGCGTCCGCCGGTGTCAGCCGTGGCGATGAAGTCAATAGTTGAAATGGTTGAAATTGCTGCCCAATCGTCCTCGGCCGCTCAACCTCGCCTAGGCAGCGCCTAGGGGGAGTTTAATGTCATGCCGTATAGCCAAAACGCCCAGCCCATAATCGGGACCGGGGCCTCTCTTCTCCACCGTGCGCGTAGGGATGATTTTTTGGAAGATGAACACCAAAATGAACGATTAAATTGGGATGATTTTTTAGAAGTGTTGATGCCAAATATGGACCAACTTAGATGTGTCATGCCAGACTCGCTTTACTCACCCCTTGGGCGAAGGGAGACCTGCAGTAAGAGAAGATAGAAGTAAAGGAGCACCGGTGGGGTGCCGGCCAAATAGTCTCTGATGCTTAAGTTAGTCAAGTGTTTGGAGGGATTTGGCAGTGTAAAGGCAAATATGTCATTACCTTTTCTGAGGGGAGGTACCCTTGTATAGTGGCATTGAATGTTGTTGGTGGAGTATTTCAATGTGGGATAAATGTCCTTGTTCCTGATGCTGCCACGTGTCCTAATGGTCCTGAATCCATCGGCAGTATCGATACGGTCGACCGAGGAGAGTGTAGGCCGATGGGAGTGTAGGCCGAGGGAGGGTGTAGGCCGAGGGAGAGTGTAGGCCGAGGAGATAGGTCGGGAATGATATAGGCCGAGGAGATAGGTTGGGAATGATGTAGGCTGAGAGAGGGGGTAGGCCGAGGGAGAGTGTAGGCCATGGATGTTCTCTATTTAGGGCTGTGCATTTTGCTGAGCTGAGACTAAGTATGGTTCTGGGGGCTTCGTTCGGCCTTGACCATGTTGATCAAATTAGGTGTAAACAGATGTCCCCAAGTCATTGACTAAGGTGGATTTCCTCGGTTGAGGGCTTGTTCCTTTTTGTCAACCTGTGGGGATTCGTCCCGTACCAGTCCCCCAGTCCCCCAAGCCCTTAGCCGAGGTGATATGCCGTGTTTAAATGGTCAATACTTCGGTTGGAGGATGTCCAAGGTCGACCGGGTGCCACTTCCAAGGGTGATTGTATGTCACCTTGGTCGGCCCGCTTGTGCGGAACCTCGCACGATTGCGTGGCCGATCGGCTTGGATGATGTCTAAGGCCGATTGAGTGCCACTACCAAGGGTGATAATATGTCACATTGGTCGGCCCGCTTGTGCGGAACCTCGCACGATTGCATGGCCGATCGGCTTGGAGGATGTCCCAGGCCAATCGAGTGCCACTTCCAAGGGTGATTGTATGTCACCTTGGTCGGCCCGCTTGTGCGGAACCTCGCACGATTGCGTGGCCGATTGGCTTGGAGGATGTCAAGGCCGATCGAGTGCCACTTCCAATGGTGATTGTATGTCACCCTAAACCCTAAACCCTAAATCCAAGCGTCGGGTAGTAAATGTGCGATACGTGACCTCATATCCTGCGCCACGCGTCATAGGATTAGTGCCTAAGATTGCAGGGTTTCGACCGTTCGACTGGCCGAGTGGTGTATAAGAGGGTCGATGCGTGCCATGGTGTACAAAATCCTCTCAAAAGTAAAACCTGACTCCTTAAGGAGGCGATTTCTGGTGAGAACCTGACTCCTATTAATGCGATTTTCGGTGAGTGATTTGCGGCGGTGCCTACGACGGGAACTCGATAAACAAGGTATGGACTTTGTTGTTTGCCAGTTTTTCGATTGAGATTTGTGGTTTTGCATGAACTGTATGAACTTCATAGTTTAGATCCTTGGTTGCTCATAATGGTTGAGTCAGGCATGTTTCCCTTCTTAGAATTTCTGTGTGTCTGTAGATGTCAAGTGCGGATGGTGATTCCGAAAGGTCTCGGGATCCGTCCTTCAATGCGTTTAGCGGGGAATCGGAGGCTAGCTCCCGTAACTCTGATTCTCGGCTAAACACATTTGGATCGGCCTCTGGCTCCCCTACGTCAAATCCTAGGCTAGAGGCAGAAGTTGATCCAGATGTTACTGGGCTGATCCCTGAGGAAGCTCAAGGGGTATCGGACCAAGAACTTGAAGAGGAGCTGGATAATGCCTTCATGTTTATTGATACTTGTTATGTCTCGGCTGGTGATGGGGCCGAGATCTCGAACGCCAATGTGTCCACTTCTGGACGGGAATTCCAAGAAATTGCCCCAATGGAGATTGATTTAGATGAAGCTTTTAACCAGGTAACGGTGGCTAGCTCGATCTACGAGATCAACCGCCAGATGAACACCATGGATGAAGACGACCTTCTGGCTTACCGAAGGGCGTTCAACATTCCGGACCCGATGAAGATGAGGCTGCCAGGCAGACGGGAGAGGCCGAGTAATCCACCTCCTGGCTGGGCTACGTTCCACCCTGATAACTTCAACAATGGGGTGGTGTTGCCACTTCATCCTTGGTTGCAGCATATGTGCATGGAGGTTGGTGTTGCACTCGGTCAGCTGAATCCTAACTGTTGGATCATGCTGACCGGGGTGTATACCGCCTTCAAAATGTGCGGGAAAGGGGAGCCAACCTGGGGTCATGTATGCCACCTCTACAAGTTCGTTAGAGACAGGACTGGTTGGGTATATGTTGAGTTTAGGATGAAGCATGAGCTCGACCCCTTCATCGAAGATATGCCGACTTCTCAAAAAGCCTGGAAGCACAAATTTGCTTTTGTGTCTGGGAATTGGGAGGGGGTAGAGTTACCCCTGTTCGGCCGACGCATGCCTCGCGTGTATCAATCGAAAGGTGGTGGCCGTAGGGTTTAATTTAGATTTACTAGATCGTACGTCTTTGTTTGTTGTTGCTGTTTGGGCTGACTATTTTCCTTTGTTTTGTGCAGAGGTGTTCAAGTGACCGGCCGTAAGCGAGCAAGAGGTTACAGATTGTGCGGAAGTCTTCGAGAAGCTAAGCCGAGTGGAGAGAAGTCGGGATTTATTGCGGTTGCCGGTTCATCTGCTGCAAGCCGGCCTAATCTACTCCTTGCGTAAGTGTTCGTTGTCCAGGTCTTTTTTGTTGTAAATGTTGCCTATAACGACCAGGTTTCATGATGCAGCCGACCCTGATATCATCGCGTCAGCGGCCGATCAACTAAAGAAGAGGATGGAGAAGGTTGCCGAGGCCCTGAAGAAGGCTGTTGATACAAGGGCGGAGGCCGAGCAGGCCGAGGCATCCGTGGGCAAGGGGGATTATCGGAATCCGATATGGGCCAAGGCTGCATCGAAGGTCACGCTACGTGTAGAGGCTCCTGTGTCCGATGGATCTGCCCCCAATGCCGTGGACACGGTCTCCGGGGAGGCCCTGGAGCCTCTCTTCCCAAGTGCTGCGGACTCGGCCAGGGCGCCGGCTGTTGAGTCTTCGACTCCTTCCGCCAGTCGACCCCCGCCTATCATTGTTATCAGCACGGACTATGCAGCCGATGAGCGCCGTCGGCTAATGGTCGAGGAGAGAAGGATGAAGAGGAAGCGGAAAGATGTCCCCGCTGATACCGAGGCTGCTCTGCAGCAGAAGAAGCAAGGGCAGATTGAAGTCCTTGAGACCGTTTGCCAGACAGTCTGCCCGAACATAAGCTCTGACTTGGAAGGCCGACGGGTTCCCAAGAGAGTGAGGAAGCCCCATCTGGATGCGTCACTTCGGTCGTATTTCCTGAAGACCGACGGGGAGCCAGATCTGGTGAGGACTCATGAGCCGGACGAAACGTGGAGGCAACTATCGACTGCTTTCCATCCCTCGCAGCTGGACTTCATGAACACTGTTGTTCGTGGGTCGCAGTATGATCTGGATGAGATTGCCTCTCTGAAGGAGAGGGACTTCACCGATCGGTGTGACAAGACGATGCGGAATGGGGCCCATGTAGGTACATTAGGCTATTTTTTTTTTCTCGTTCTGACCGTGTCCTTCCTTTTCAATTCCTTGGTGAAGTCTTCACCACTCTTCGACATGCAAGCCGAGCTAAGGAAAAAATCTCTGAGGAGCGCCAAGCTCTGAAGACGAAGATGGAGGCCCTGGCCGAGAAGGAGAGGATGGCCGAGAGGTTTCTTCAGGTGAAGGTGGATTCCGAGCTGAAGGCAAAGGAGCTGGAGAAGCAGTTGGCCGCTCAGCGGAAGGCTGTAGATGCGAAGGTGGCCGAGCTAGAAGCTAGAGCCGAGCAAGCCGAGGCCAGCACCCGACAAGCCGAGGCTAGAGCCCAAGAAGCAAAGGCGGCGAATGCGATGCTTGCCGATCAGCTGGTCCTAGCTAAGAAGGTGGGTGCTGAGGAGTACAGGTCCTCCCAAGCGCATCATCTGGACTTGCAACGGTTTGGTGGTCGGGTGGAGGATGGACTCTTCAGAAGGATCCTTTTGGCGAATACCGGTGTGGCCATCCAGTTTCCGTGGTTGAAGGATCCACCTGTCCTGAAGGACTAACTCGACGAAGACGGCAACCCTTTGCCAGATGAAGAAGATAGACACGAAGCTGAGGAGCAGGTCGGGGAGGAGGCCGTTGGTGAAGGCCGGGGGGGGGGGGGGGGGGGGGGATGAATTTGAAATTTGTGTTTGTAATTTTCCGTAGGCTAAAGGGCGATAGGCCGAAAGGCTATGTACTGATTAAGATATTTATAATCAAAAATGAATTTTGTTCATCGTTTGCAAGTGTCAGCCTAATAGATTTGTGTAGGCCGATTCTTTAAGTAAGGCCGTTGGCTAACGACTAAACAAATGTTTAAATTCTTGAAGTAAGGTCGTTGGCTAACGCCTAAACAAATGTTTAAATTCTTTAAGTAAGGCCGTTGGCTAACGCCTAAACAAATGTTTACAAACTGCACATGAATCTGAAGAGGGAGTACCTCGTAAAAAGACGTTCATTGAGAATAACTGGTAATGCCATTGACGTGTACAAAATGGTCGGCGATTGCCTAACATGATTGTCTGGCCGTTGGCCTACTTGTAATAGAATTTTAGGTGGTCTATATTCCAAGGATGTGGTAGTGTCATATCGTTCGAGTATTTGAGTTCGTACGTTCCCTCTCGGCATATGCGGGAGACTGTGTAGGGTCCTTCCCATGTAGGGGCAAATGTGTCGGCCGATCGGTCTTTGGTAGCAAGGCTGACCTTTCGTAGGACTAAGTCCCCTGCTCTGAAGCTTCTGTGGTGGACCCTTGAGTCGTAGTATCGTGCAACTCTCTGCTTGTAGGCAACCTGTTTGATGTTGGCCGTTTCCCTCCGTTCTTCCAGGAGATCCAAGTTAAGAGCCAGTTGGTGATTGTTGCGCTCTGGGTCGTAAGAGATTATCCGATACGAAGTTTCACCGATCTCGACTGGTACGACGGCTTCGGTGTCGAACGCCAATGCGAAGGGGTTTCGTTGGTTGCAGTTTTGAATGAGGTCATGTGAGACCATAGAACGCCGTTGATGATGTCCGCCCATTTTCCCTTGTCCTCGTCCAATCTCTTCTTCAAGTTGTACTTGATGCATTTGTTGATAGCCTCTACCTGGCCGTTGGATTGGGGGTGTGCTGGCGAGGCAAAAAGGAGCATGATGCCGTATGTTTCGCAAAAGGTCCGGAAACGGTTGCAATCAAATTGCCTCCCATTATCAGTTACGATTGTGTAGGGAATCCCAAAGCGACAGATGATGTTTTGGTATACGAACTGCTCGATCTGTGCTGCTGTAATGGTTGCCAAAGGTTTTTCCTCGGCCCATTTTGTGAAGTAGTCGACCGCGACCACGGCATAGTTGGTCTTTCCCCTTCCCACGGGCATCGGACCGATCAGGTCGAGTCCCCATTGGGAGAATGGCCATGGACTAAGTATAGAAGCGAGGGGTTCGACTGGGAGGTGAGGGATCTGTGCGTGTCGCTAGCACTTGTCGCACCTTTGTGTGAGTTCCACTGCATCAGATAGCATGGTGGGCCAGTAATATCCCTGTCGGAAGGCCTTCTGTGCCAAGGTTCGTGCGCCAGAGTGATCACCGCAAATGCCCTCGTGCATTTCACGGAGGACTTAGTCGCCCATATCAGGTGTTAGGCATTTCAGTAGTGGGGTTGTGAAGCCGCGCTTGTAGAGGTGGTCGTGCTGGATGGTGTACCGAGCTGATTGTCGCCTGACCTTTTTGGCCTTCATCCGATCATTCGGGAGAGTACCCTCCCTAAGGTATGCCGTGATGGGATCCATCCAGGTTGGGCTGGTGTTGATGGTGTAGACTGGTGATTTCCTCGTGCTAGGCACGTGTTGGACTTCCACAAGTACCTGTCACTTTTCCTTTTCGTTCAGTGAGGATGCTAGTCGAGCCAAGGCGTCGGCATGGCTGTTCTCAGACCTTGGGTATTTCGTAAGCCGAGAAGGCCTGCAGAAGTTGCTTTGCCAGATCCAAGTATAGCGACATGGATGGGTCCTTGGCCTCAAAGTCGTTGTTGATTTGGCTCACCACCAATTGCGAATCGCTATAAATTCTCAACTGGTTGGCCTCGAGGTCCTTAGCTAGGCGTAGGCCGGCTGGTAATGCCTCATACTCGACTTCGTTGTTGGATGCCTTGAAGCTGAAGCGGAGGGTGTACTCTAGCTTGACAATTGTTGGGGAAGTAAGAACCAATCCGGCCTCGGACCCGTTGTGGCAAGCCGATCCATCCATATATAGTGCCCAGCATGGAAGTTGTCTGTCGATGAGTGGTGCCTTGATGACTCTCTGGGACTCGATTGTGGTGGGTGCATGCGGAGGGGTTGCCTCATGTGGTATGCACTGTGTCGGTTGGTATGAGTAATCGGCGATGAAGTCTGCCACTACTTGGCCTTTTACGTCTGTCCTTGGTATGTAGGATATGTGGAACTCGCTTAGCTCGATTGCCCATTTGGTGAGGCAGCCAGAGATGTCTGGCTTTTGTAAAACTTGCCTCAACGTTTGGTTGGTGACGATCTTGATCTCATGGGCCTGGAAGTAAGGCCGGAGCTTCCGGGCGGTGATTATAAGGGCCAAGGCTAGCTTCTCAAGGTCGGGGTATCTCATTTCTGCATCCTGAAATGCTTTACGGACATAGTACACGGGGTGTTCGACCCCATCCCTCTGTGTGACGAGAACCAAGCTGACCGCCGAAATAGATACCGATAAATAGACGAAGAGTGGCTCTCCATTGTCGGGCCTGGTCAGCAATGGTGCCCGACCCATGTATTACTTCAGCTCCTCGAATGCCCTAGTGCACTCGTCTGTCCAATTGATGAGTCTGCCCTTGCCTTTGATGGCTTTGAAGAATGGGGCGCACTTGTCCGTAGCCTTGGAAATGAAGCGCGTCAAAGCTGCCACTCGGCCTGTGAGGCGCTGTATGTCCTTGTGAGTTTATGGGGCCTGCATGTCTAGGATTGCCTTGATCTTCTCTGGGATTGCCTTGATCTTCTCTGGGTTTGCCTCGATCCCCCTTTGGCTGATCATGTAGCCCAAGAATTTTCCTGCTCCTACGCCGAAGACGCATTCGGTGGGATTGAGGCGCATTTTGAAAGTCTTGAGGACGACAAACATTTTTGCCAAGTTGGGGATGTGTCCATAGTCCGTCTTGCTCTTCACTAGCATGTCGTCAACATAGACCTCCATCGTCTTGCCTATTTGGTCGGCAAACATGAAGTTGACCAATCGCTGGTATGTTGCTCCTGCGTTCTTCAGCCCAAAGGGAATAACATTGTAGCAATAGATACCCAGGTTAGTTCTAAAGCTGGTATGTATTTGATCACCTGGGTGCATAAAGATCTGGTTGTAGCCCAAATAGGCGTCCATGAAGCTGAGCAGTTCGTGCCCTGCGGTGGCATCCACCAGCATGTCAATTTTGGGCAAGGGAAAACTGTCCTTGGGACATGCCTTGTTTAGGTCGGTATAGTCGATGCACATGCGCTAGGAGCCCACCGGTTTCTTGACGAGGACTACATTGGCCACCCAAGCGGCGTAAATGGCTTTCCGTATGAAGTGTATAGTGCTGAGTTTGGTGATTTCGGCATGCATGGCCAATTGTCTTTCGGCATCGTGGCAATGCTACTTCTGAGTTATCGGCCTAAATGACGGGTCAATGGTGAGCCGGTGGCAAATTACATCCATGGAGATGTCTGGCATGTCCGCGTAAGACCATGCAAAGACCTCAGCATTGGCTTGCAAGAACCCCACGACGGCTGCTCGGATGGGGGGTTGGAGCTTGGAGCCGATCCAGACTGTGCATTCTGGGTGTATGCTGGATAGAGGGATTGCCTCTGTCTCCTCCACAGGTTCTACCTATGGCATATTCGCAATGTCTCGTGGATCTTCCGGAGGAGTGTCTCGGATTTCGTCCAGGAGCTGAGGATTGATGGGGCCATTGCCCAGGGCCGTTTCGACAACAGATAAGGTCTCAGCTTGGTCCGGTACAGTCGGTGTGCTCACCTTGGTTAGGTCCGTGGCGTAACAAGTACAACCAGAGAGTTGATCCCCTCTCACCTGTCCTGTTCCCCCATGAGTTGGGAATTTCATCAAAAACAAGTGTGTTGCTACTATGGCATTTTCCTGGTTGAGCAACCCCCTTCCTAATATGGCATTGTAGGCCGTTGGACAGTTGACCACGAGAAAGGTTGTGATGACAGTGGTCACAGCAGGGATGGTGCCCATAGAGATTGGTAGAGAGATGACCCCCTTAGGTAAGATCGAGTCACCAGAGAAACCTAGGAGTGGAGTGACCTTTCTATCAAGCTTGTTTTCGCTAATGCCCATTTGTTTGAAGGCCTCCCAAAAGAGTACATTGACCGAGCTGCCGGTGTCAATGAGTATTCTGCCCATATCGTAGTTCGAGATCTGGGCGCGGATGATAAAGGGGTCGTCATGGGGGAAGACGATGCCCCTTTCCTCCTCCTCCGAAAAGGCAATGGGTTGCCACCCTCCCTTGGTCGACTTCACCGTACGACCTGAGTCGATGCTGAGGACTTGATGGCTACCGTGGGTTGCGCGGAGGAAGTCCTTTTTTTCTCGGTTGGAGGTCATTGGGGCAGATAAGGGGGGTCTGCTACTGATCGTGTTGATATGCATGATTGCGTTGGCGGGGTTGGGATTCTGTAAAAACTGGTTGAGCCTGCCGTCGCGGACCATTTGCTCCATAATGTCTATGAAAGCAATGCATTCTTCGATCGTATGGCCGTTGTACTTATGGTACTGGCAAAATGACTCTTTATTGTGGGCGGGCCGAAAGCTGGGGTTTTGTGGCTTGGCCCTAGGGATTATGCCTTCCACGTTGAGTAGAACATGGTCCAAAGGGGAGTTTAAGATAGTATAAGTCTCGAATCGGCTCCGTGGTCCGGTGTGTTCACCTACCAAGTTTCGTGGCTCCTGGCGATGGCCATTGTTCTGCTTGAATCCCCCACCGTTGTGGTTTGATCGGCCCCTCTTGCCCTGATGCCCATCATATGTGAGCTTCCGCTTTCCCTGATGTGATTGTTGGGATTCATTGTGGTAGTTGCCACTACCATGGCCGGTTCTGCCCTGGTTACTGTTTCCTTGGGGAGCCGGGTAAAAGGGTGCCTTGGTCTCCTTGGTAGGAGTACGGAAGAATTCTGCCTTGGCATGGATTGCCGCCCTTCGCATGATTTCATTGTAATCCTTCCAGTCCTCGGTGTGGGTGGCATATTTGAAAGGTGACTCCTTAAGGCCGCTCCGGAAAGCGTTGAATGCAACCTTATCATCAGTGTCTCGGCAGCGGGAGTACTCAAGGCTTAACCTGGCGGCATATTTTTGGAGCGTCTCTTCTTTCCCCTATCGAATGGAGAAGAGATCTTCCGTGGAGACCAATCTATCCGTTTGAATCATAAATTGGTTTAGGAAAGTTCTCTATAATTCCTCAAACGAGTCGATGGTGTTGGGAACCAGGCGGTAGAACCAGTTGAGGGCTGCGTCGGTAAGAGTGAAGCTGAAGATGAGGCATTGGACCTCGTCCGTCACGTTCTTGTATGCCAGGGCGGATACATAATTATTTAGATGGGTGACCGGGTCCCCCTTCCCCGTGTAGGGAGTTATCTTAAGTGGTTTTACCTCGGTCCTTCGTTTGGATTGAAGGATCCGGTTTGTGAAGGGGCATGTGCTAGTTTTTTTCCATGTAGAGGACTTGCCCTTTTATTTTTCCGCCTCAAGGTTGTTCACCCGCCGTAGGAAGCTTTCTACCAGGACATTGCCTTGCTGGGGTGGAGGAGGATTCGGCCGGTGCTCATATTGGCCCTCGCTTCTTGCTCGACGATCTTGATTTCTTCTTCGGCCCTGGGAGTAGCTCCCTGCGGTCGAGCTTGTCTCGTTTTGAGTTTGCCGGTAGTGTGCTTCCTGTCGTGGCTCGGGGCCTCTTGTCCCGTGGTCCTCCTGGTCACGAGCCATGCTAGAATCACGTCCCGTTTTTTGCCGGCCCGATGTGGACAAGACGGGTAAGGGGTATTGCCCGATTGCCCTTGGTTCCGACGTTGCGTAGGTCAGGCGGAGGGGATCCATCTCGATTTACCGGTTGTCTAGCAGTTGCCTAGCGTCCCGGTAGATTCTAGGTTGAGAGGGACCGTCGCCGTTTTGTGGCTGGATTAGTAGTCGGCTTCCAGATGGGCTAGGCCGAATCCTAGTCTGTAGGCTTTTGTGCTTGTCCGAGGAGACCAACTCGAGAACTGGTTGTTCGGCCGAGGTATGCTCGGCTGTGATCAGGTTGGCGTGCACCAGATCGGCTGGTCCCTTGTCTCGCGACTCCCTTCGTTGGGACATTCTCACAAGGGCGAGTGTGCTCTCGTATTTCTTTGATATGACCTGGTTCTTAACCTCTATCTTGGCGTTGTGAGCCCTGAGCTCCGCCACCTCACGTTGGAGGTCGTCCAACGTCTGTCTCAGCCTGTTCGGGATGTTGTCCCGTGGGCTTCTGTGTGTGATGGGGGTGTTGTTGAGTACCCCTTCATCTTGATCGTCCAACATGGTTTTTTGAGGGATGTTGGGACGGCTTTGTGGAAAGTGAGCTCGTAGGAGTTAGTGTTACTTTCCCACAGACAGCGCTAAACTGTTGATGCCAAATATGGACCAACTTAGATGTGTCCCGTCAGACTCGCTTTACTCACTCCTTGGGCGAAGGGAGACCTGCAGTAAGAGAAGATAGAAGTAAAGGAGCACCAGTGGGGTACCGGCCAAATAGTCTCCAATGCTTTAGTTAGTCAAGTGTTTGGAGAGATTTGGCAGTGTAAGGGAAAAAATGTCATTACCTTTTCTGAAGGGAGGTACCCTTGTATTTATAGTAGCATTGAATGTTGTTGGTGGAGTATTTCAACGTGGGATAAATGTCCTTCTTCCTGGTGCTGCCACGTGTCCTAATGGTCCTGAATCCATGGGCCGTATCGATACGGTCGGCCGAGGAGAGTGTAGGCCGAGGGGAGTGTAGGCCGAAGGAGGGTGTAGGCCGAAGGAGGGTGTAGGCCGAGGGAGAGTGTAGGCCGAGGAGATAGGTCGGGAATGATATAGGTCGAGGGAGAGTGTAGGCCATGGATGTTCTCTGTTTAGGGCTGTGCATTTTGCTGAGCTGAGGCTAAGTATGGTTCTGGGAGCTTCGTTCGGTCTTGACCAGGTTGATCAAATTAAGTGTAAACAAGAAGATAAACTAAAAAAAGGGTTAAATTATAATCCAATTTGGTGTAAGATGGTTAAATTATAATAATCCAATTTGGTGTAAGAGATCATACTTTATTGCTATCTAACCGTAATCGAGTATTTGGGGTACTTGTTGGGATATATATGTCGTTTACGATGACAAATCGATTTTATGTAAGAGATCATGCATGCATAAAAGTAATAATTATAAAACAAAACCAAATACTTTTAACAACAAAATTTGGAACAAATAATTATTAAGGTGTCAATAAACCCAGGTTCTATCATTCAGCACCCACATATATAACATTGCATTGCATATGCTACGCATTATATTATTTATACGTACAACTGCATGGCCTTTTGGCTATGGTGTTGCTAATCGTTGGGGATGTCATCATAACGATTAGCAGCACCAGCTTGCGTAAAAAACTGTGGTGTTACGGACAAATGTGATGTTATGGAAAAATTAGGTGTTTGAAATTGGGCCAGAAGTGCATTGGCCTCAATAATAAACCTTGGCATAATATGAGATTCCTTTGAGAAAGAAACCAACCTTGCAATGAGGTGAGCCATTAGTCTTCAGCAAGCTTAAACTCACCTAAATCATGACAAATAAAGAACAATTTTCGATTTGATTCGTCTTATTTCAACAAAGAACAAACTTGATGAACAAGTGCAGCAATAATACTAACACTCTTTTTGTTACAACTTACAACACCAATAATAACATTGACTGCAAGCTACAGCATATTATACATTTGGCTACAAGGCAATGTTATAATTCGTATGGTCACTATGTACAACAACAACCGAATGCATTCAAAGAATTGCAAATGAAACCCAAAAAAAAAAAAAAAAATTCAAAACCTAGTTGTTCTCTGTGGAATAATTCAATTGGATTTCTATTTGAATTTTTGAAAGGCGTGACAAAAAGCTGAGAGTAATATTGCAGTTTCAAGTAAGAGTAATAAGAAAAAGCTTACTCAAGAGGAAATGCTTCATGAACTCCGCCCGGCATCCTCAATCCTCATTCCTTGAAGACTCTTTGCTAACCAGATAGCTGTCTCCCTTGGGGAGACTTTGTCTTTCCCAAAAGGCTTCAAGACAACTGAGAGTTCCTCCAATCTATTATTCTGGAGCAAATCTGCAGATAGTTCTAGCAGCCCTTCTAGTGCCTCTGCCCTTTGCCTAAACGACTTGACATCCATGATTTCCTTCTCCGGAAGTATTTCCTCTTCGATCAAAGGAGGAGTGGGCTTCGTTGGCTCAGAGGAATCCGATTTTTGAGCTGAGGGGACAAGATTCCTCATCTCAGTTTCTTTCGCATCAGAGTGATCAGAATTATGTGATTTCGGACTTACTGTTTCAGAGCAGCTTGATGATTTAATAGGGGAAGTCACATTTCGCATCTCCAGTTCATCCCTTACTACATTTATCAGCTTACCAACATCCACATTCTGAACCCCCATCTCCATAGATTCCATCACTGGCTGATCACTCCCGACACGGAAACTACTATGCCGTATCACATGTATGACATCATCAAAAGCAGGAGGAAGAGCAGCAGCTGCCTTTTCAATCGATGACTTTTCCACATTCGTTCCTCTATCTGGCTGTAATAAAATTTGGCTTGACAAAACAGGAGGGGCAACAGTAAGGGTAGTGTCTGCTGCTGGGGATAGAAGCTCCCTTACTGTAAACTTGTCATGACCACTAGAGGCAGATGTATGCTTTGATTGGAACACGGTACCAGGTGTACTACTGGGCCTACTTACTGGGGAATGATCATGCGTACTGCTGGACCTACTTACAGGAGAATGATCATTGCAAATAAATCTTTCTTCTGAAACCGAGACTGGGAGATTCAGAGCAGAAGTTAAACTCACTTGTTCATCAGCAACAGTTGTCTTGTGAAGATCTAGAACAGCCTTGGAGGTTTCAATTAGGCATTCGGATTTACTTGCGTGCCCATGGTTTTCCGTAATTTCAGACATCACTGAATGAAAATGAGTAACAGCTGAACAGCTCGGTGGAGATTCTGTACTCGCAGTTTGGGTGACACTCCCATAATCAGGAAGCATCTGCTCTGTCATGTCAATAAAAGGAGTTGATGCATCATCACAAATCTCAAATCCTTGAATTGACACACAAGAGGAGATAGAATTGCTGCTATCTGTTTGCATTCCTTTCGAACTTGTTTCTTGATATCTGGGAGGCTCTTCTGTGACCTCTCTAGAACAATTTTCTAGGCAACTGTTGGGATTGCTGCTAGCCGTTTGCATTCCTTTCGAACTTGTTTCTTGATATCTGCAAGGCTCTTCTGTGAACTCCCTCGAAAAATTTGGTATGTTGGGCAGTTGAGGAGGATTCTTTTCAGGCACCTGGTTTATCTCTCTTGAACTTATCCTCGCAGCATAACTCACTGCATTTGGAACATCAAGCCCCACTGGCTTCGTCCTTCCAGGAAATGTAGAACGCCTAACAAGCGTCGGAGGGGTTCTTTGCCTAGGCTTAGGAAGTCCATCTTCACCAACTTGTTTTATAGGAACAGGGGGTGGAAAACCATCATTTCTGGGTTTAAGTTTTGGTGAGGATTCAACTATGGGAAACTGGAAAAATAAACCACAATACATCAATAATCAGTTATTCATATTCCATATATATAAATAATTTAAACATCACTATTACCTGATGCTTTAAAGGATTGGATCCCGGATTGGATCCCTGTGTCCGGTTTGCAGAATCAGGAATTGCCTTCGATGATCCAACAGTTGCTGTATCAGGACTAGATTTGGTACCAGGAGAAATGTCTCTCAGCCTGGGTATTTTAGACACTGCTTCTATGGAAGTCCTTTGGGTGGGCACACCAACCTTTGCATGATTACTTCTCACTGGTGAATTTTCCCTAACTTTTCCTTCTTTCAATGCCATCATTATATTCCTAATGGTTTTTGGTTGCCTAAATTCAACATTGGATTCAGAATGAGAAGGTTTCATCAACTGTTGTTCGTCCACTTTAACAGAGAAAACATTTGGCCCATGCTCTTTAGTAGGCAGGAGCTGCTCAGAGCCATCTTCATCATCAAAAGAAACCAAATCTGTCCCAGTAGCTTTATTATCACAGTTTGACTCCATTTCTGGGATGGATTTTTCAATTGAACGCAAACTATCTTTGTCACTGCTTGAACCATTACTGTTTTGGCTTTCTGCCATGTTTCTCCGAGATTCGCGAGCTTTAGATATAGGCTTATCAGGGGAGAAGGCTGTTCGAGTGATAAAGGATGGACGATACAGCTCAACAAAAGGTTGCAAATATGGGTGCTTCAGAACCTCGGATGCCTGAGAAATTACAAATCGAAATTATTAGGATGCAGTTGATCTAAATATCAAATTTGAGTACAGTATATCGGAGACACGCTTACACTTGGCCGATGCTCAGGGTTCTTTCTCAGCATGCCTTTGATAAGAGTTTTACTGCATGCATAATGCCCAAAAAATTGATTAGCATGCTATAGAGCATTCAGTTTTCAACAGATATATTAAAGCAATTACTTCCAGAAAAGAAAAAGAAAGTAGAAATTATGTTTCACCACTCTATCTATATGGAGGAAAAACAATTAATAGTAACCCTGTTGACATGAAATATCATCCAAAATATTTACATATGTGTATCTGTATGTTAATATGTGCCGACGCACATATGTATGTATCTTTCGTGAAGGTGCTATGCAGAGCAATAGTTAAATGTAGGTAAGAAAATTGAAAACGCTAAAATGACTCCTAATTGCTGTGTATCTTCAAAGAAATTGAAACTTAATAGAAGTAGATAGAAACTTACAGGGATGGGGAATAGCATGTAGGCAGAGGGCCTATAGAGGAACGGTTAATCTTGCTTATCAATCCTGCCATATCCTGAAACCAAATGTGTAATGCTAATATTAAACATCTGATAAGAATAATTGGTCAAGATATTTATATTATTCGTGACAGCATAAAGTTGACTAGTTAAGCAGTGGGTGTTTGTAGCTCCACGGGTAGAGAGCATTTACCCCTCCGGCCTCCCTCATAACGACTAACGAAAAAATCTTGACTAGTTGAAGATAGAAGTTAACAACAAAAGAAAGAAAAACCTTTTATCAGACATTATTGTTGAGCATGGTGGGTAGAAAATAAAGGAACCCCACAAAAGGTGGAATCCAAAGAGCAAAACAACACCTGAAGCAGGTTGCTCTTCCCAAACACATAAACTGTTTAAAATCATGTAAGCAGCACATCAGATGTTTGCACAGAATACATCATCATGTGACGGTCTCCACTACAAGTAGAAAGACCATTTAGATCAGCAATTCACGCTCTTAGATTACTGTAGTGATGATATTCTCTTTTTACGTGGGATCGAATTAAAAATTGAGGTTCACGAAATTACGTAGTACTTTGTTGGCCACTACAAATACATATATAGAAAATTACTGGTAAAGTACACGCAGAGCCAATAAAATCATACTGGGGTTTTTGTTCTCTTTTTTCCCTCTACTTTAATTGTTGTAAAATAAATTAGAGTTCAAGATGAACTTTACTGTTCTGCTGTAAAAGAATTAATAATATGCCGCTGAAAGAATTAATGCAAACAGAAAAATCTTACAAAAGCTTTAAAAGCAGGTCGATGAGCAGCCATCTCATATATGCAGCACCCTGTCCAACAATCAACCGTTTCAGCCACAGGAAACATAAGATATATATCAAAAACATATATGTAAGACAACATACCTAGAGACCAAATATCAGACTTAAAGCCGTAAGGAATATCTGCAAGCAGTTCAGGACACATGTAATTGGGGGTCCCAACCACCTGCACACAGGAGTACAGATAAACAGTTAATGCCACACATAACACTAATTTCTCTATCACCATCGTGGGTAACTGAACTCTTACAAAATAAGCGCCAAGAACCTTTTTACTTTATATTTGAAACCATGCAAACGTCCAGTTTGACACATTTATATGATTTTCTCAACGTTTAATGTTCATTGCTTAAATATTAGAAAGATAAATTCGTGAGAATGGAAATACATCTGACAAAAGTTAACATGCAAAACATACAGAAATTTCATCTCTTCTCAACTTCAACTATTAGACTTCAGTATGCACGAAGAATTTTGGAGGGAAAAAAAAAGGTTTGACAGTACTTTAATTTAAAAATACACCAACTTCGAATATCTGTCTAATATTCTAATGTTTTAACCTGAACACATAATAGGAAATCACTTTAGTATATGTGAACACAAGTATGTAGCGTTACTAAGGCTACCTACAGTCCATTGAATGTATAGAAAGCTACAGCAAAGATATAAATGAGCTAAAATTGCAGCATTGAATACTATGTATTTGGAACTTAACGATGTAACTGCTTCCTGTAAACAAATGAATGATAGTTACACTTATGCTAAGTTAAGGGCACAGACTGCATACGCAGAATTGCAATTCCCAACTTTGCCGAGATGTATTTCAAACAAAAATCATCATGAATGTTGTGAGAGAAAACTCTGAAACTAAATCCTTTGCTAGGAATTATTCCAACCACAAGGAAAGTTGTTAAAATAAACAAATAGCACAGAGAAACAAAAGCATTTTTCTTGTGTAGCACATACCGAAGAAGCCAAGTCATCTGCCTTCAAAGTTTTAGCAAGACCAAAATCACCTATATACCAGGATCAACAAAATCAAGACAAACACAATTTCATCTGAAAACCAGTAGGTAGACATAATATTTCTTAAGCAATTGTCAAATACATCTTGAACTCACCAAGACGAACATCCTGATCCTTGGTAAGAAAGATGTTGGAACACTGCCAAAAGAGCAAAACAGATGAATCTTTTTTTCTTTCAACAAAACAGATGAATCTTGAAAAATTCAGATGACAAGTTATAGTATCGGGAAACATACTTTTAAGTCACGATGTAGAACATAATTTGAATGCAAGTATTCAACTGCCAGTAGGAGCTGTGTGAACCACCTGCAGAGTTTCTGAGCAACATTCACCAACCCAAGCCAACCATAAGATTGAATTCAAATATTAGCTATAAGAATCATCAAGGATAATAAATTTGTGTGCTTGCGTATTTGGACAAGATGACTGCAAAGGAATGAACGTGTGTGCTCTCGTATTTGGACAAAGAGATGACTATACCCACCTCCTCGGGAAAATAAGCCCCATTGGACTTCTTCATCAGCTCAGCCCTGCGAAGTTTATAGATGAAAAAAAAGGTTAAAAACACTGAGGACGCATGTCTATTATAAGATATAAGGCCGAAAAAATTAAGTCTTTAATATTTGTGACAACTCACATGTCTCCACCTTCGCAGTATCCAGTGACAATGCAAACATAGCAACCCTACATTATGAATGCATCACTTCCAATTCAGGACAAACATGAAAAACTCGAGATGATAAACTACAAATTTGATAGGTGCATACACACTCACACATATTTTCACTAAAAAAACTTGAAGGTCTAACCTTCTCAACCCAGGCTTCCTTAAATTCAACGATGTATGGATGTTGAATTCGAGCAATAAGAGCCATCTACAATTCCAAGTTCCCAAACATGTATAAACAAATATAAAGATAAACAAATCTGTATAAAGAACGCAAATTGTAGCAAACTAAGAACAAACTCAGGAACTGGAGCATTGAATTGAACTAACCTCTTGATGAGCGGACCGCCGGCACCGTTCCGTTTGCCGTGCAAGGCGGATCTTCTTCAACACATACCTGAAAGATGTATCAAAACTAAATGAGCCAACAAATCGGAATCTATAAATTTCACAAATTCACACACACATACACTCATATACATATATAAATGCGAACATGTCACTTACTTCTTCTTCTCGGCCTTGTGATGGACGAGAATGGCGGCGCCGAAAGCTCCCCGGCCGATCTGCTCCATGAGCTCATACTGATCCATTCTGGACTCCATAGCTTGCTCCCTTGATCCACTGTCCAGCCTAGCTAGCTCCCGATGAATTAAAGCAATGACTCTAAAGCAGACAGATTCAATGATTCTGTTGTGGCATTTACTCCAAGCCCTCACTCACTCACACCATTTTTGTAAGGTAATAATGGTGGATTCAAATGTCAATCCATGGATCGCCAACCACTGGTGGCACTCATTGCCCTCAAAGCGCTGCCGTTTTGGGGTGGTTCGGTTGTCCAAGTGAGGAAATGTGAATGTTATCTGATTATGGTTAAGAAGTTAATCATGGCGTCAAGAAAACTGTAGCCAACTTTTTAAGTAAAGCCTCTTGTTGTGTCTCTCTCTTCTTCCTCTTTCTCTCTCTAGATTGGTTTCTGATGAGAGTGTAAGAGTACGAGTAATAGGCAATGGGTGTGCTGCCATCTACGCCGACACAGGTAGCTGTCCACTTTCAACAAATTTCTCCGCTATTTTTTCTTCATATTTTAATATTTTAATTTAATTTCCCACTTACGTTATAAAATTAAAAAACGATTTTCAACTGCGTCCTAGAATTTTTTGTTTTTATACTAGAATAGGCTGGAGGTGATTATAGATATTACCAAACTCGTTATATGCGAAAGTTGAATAATCAGAGACTTCTCACTTTATGTTGGAGTAGGTAGGAATGTTATTAGACCAGTATTAACAGTACTATTTAATTAATTAAAAAACGATTTCCAAGTGGATCCCAAGGTAGATTAAGAAATAAAATTATGTTTTATTAAGGATCCGGATTTGATTAAGAAATGAGAGGGTTGTGACTTGTGAGAGAGTTTATATGAGTATTTAGATTTCACAGATTATTTATTAGATTAATACTTGCATCCCACCCTGGTGATACCTCAACTTACTTTCGATATATCGAATTATCTTTGTACATATATCATAATAGGAACCGTTCATTATCTAAATCATCATGTCAAGATCATACCAATAAAAAATCAATAAGATTGAAAATCGTTTAGTCATTCATATATAACAAATAAATCAACGGTTTTGGTAAGAATTAAGATCATCATGGCAAACCGTTCATTTAGTTGATATATATGAGTGACTAAATGATCTCCAATTTTGTTGATTTTTTGCGTAAATTATCTTGAAATGATAATTAAGGAGTTCAACGATTTTGATCATGCTATATACATAATGACAATTCGATAAATCGAAAGGGTTGTACGAGAAGGTTCCAGCAAGGTGAGATGCAAGTATTGCCCTTATTTATTTATGTAAAAGGACTGATCATTGCTGTGTCATGTGTGTGGTCTTGAACTTTGAAACCCATAGGCTCGTAAGTTTGATGTGAACATGTTTAATTAAATACTTAATTAAAAAATATATTTTTTTTAGATAAGATACAAAATTTTATTAATAGAATAAAGATATAAAGAATAAAAAAAAAGTTAGGCTATAATAGCTTGACGATAAACATGGGTAAATACCTCCAGTGATCAGACTCGACATATGTCGAAACGATCTAGAGGGAATAAAGTACAAAATAATATAATTTGCATCCCCTAAGTATCATCAAGGTCATTATTACCCACACAACTAATCTTTACAATCCCACAAAAGGGAAAACTTAAACTCAGTCAACTCGATATAAAAGATGTTGGACTTATTTGTACAAAGCAAACTTAAAAAGAAAAAAAAATACCGCAACGACAAGGCACAAATGGGCCACTTCCACCGTTGTTGCTGCCTATCACTTGTAACGACCCGGACCAGAAATTAAATTATTTTTGAGAATTGGACAATTTTACCCTCAGTTTTGGATGGGTTCGGGAGTCACTTTTTGACTGGTAATACTTTTGGGAATTTTTCTTGGGTTGTTGCGTAGGTCTCGAACTCACGAGTTCGTAGACAGGCGGCACGCGGAAAACGGAGACCCGATGAGTTCGTTACGGGTCTAGAAGCTTCAGGGGCAATTTGGTTTTGACCGGTATTTTATCCTGCGTCTGACAGTAGGAGTGATCAGTAAGTACAGAGATTTCTGTTGGGAACCATGTAAAGTTTAATAAAGATTATTTAAGAATAAAGGGTATTTCTGGTAATTAAATGTTGTGGTAAAAGTACTGTCAGACGGGATAAGGGTTCTTTCCGGGTTTCGAGGAAATTCGGGAAGGGTCCTTACATCACTACTATTATCGCCACTTTTGCGAAATTTCGAAGAAGGCGAGGAATACCGTTCACCACCACATCACAAATGCTCCGATCCACCGTGATTGACACCACCACCATCACCAATAGAGGACTAAGATCACTCGATCAAAACCCAAAAGGCAGCATCAAAAGAAAAACCATGTAAAGGCAGATAAGGCTCTTGAAGACAAGACTTTCATCGGTAACCTGATCTGTCGGGATGCCAAAACTAGTGATCATGATCGACACAATGATGATAGAACAAGAAGAGAAAGCTTGAACACGAACAAATATCAGTGAATTGGACACTGAGATCGGTTGGATTATTCGGTTTATTCACAACATTCCTATGGGTACCAAAGGTAAACCCCCTTGAATCCGAAGAAGATCAATCGAAATAAAAAATATTTCCCCACAAAACTTTTGGAATAGAACCAACCAGGTAAAACGGAACTCTTGGAATAGAACCACCTTTTTATTCGAGCCAAGAGCGTTCTTCCTAACCTATTGCATGTTGTTTCCGACTTGGTACGATGGCGGAAGGAGTCACCGGAAAGTACAGAATCGCCAGAGCTCTCAGTTTCACGGTGAAATCTGAGACATTCAGGTAACGTCTTGAGCCCAAACGTATGTCATTAGACTCGTCTTGTTGAGGGCTTGAAAACCCAGTAAATTCTTGTCGTTTTGGTTGAAGCTTCGTGGCGGAGGAACTCAGAGGTCCCGAAGGGTTGAGCTTTCACAGAGGAGTTCGATCAGACAAGGTAAGCTAGTGCCCTAAAACTTCCACCATTGGAATCATCAAGTTTTGGGCTCCATCTCTGACCCATTGCATGAAGGTTTCGTGGCGGTCGACGGCGTACAAGTCACCGAATTTTGGAATTCTTCAAGAACACTACGAGTTCACGACGCCTTTTCGGCCACGTCAGGTAGCCTCTTGACCTGAAAATGCAATAATTATGATCCTTGTGTCGAGTAGAGTAAGTTTGGTATATTACATGCTGCTATTGGTTGAGATTACCAAAATTCAACCGCCGGTCGTGGCGGCGCCGACCTCTGGTCTTTGAACACAGGTTGAGCACGTGACGGACACATGGTAGACATGTGGAGCCACGTGAATGCCACATCGCAGCCATGTGGCAGACACGTGGAGCCACATGGCAACCATCTAGCAGACACGTGGAGCCACGTGCATGCCACAATGCAGCCACATGGACACCACATGTCAACCACCTAGCAGCCACGTGGGCGCCACATGGCATTCGCTTGGGCAGAACACTCATCAGGCGCGTGAGCGAGCATGGCGGCGCGTGAAGCCACTTCCCGACTTCCAGCCTGCGCGTGACGGCGCGTGAGGCTGTTTTCTGGCCTACGATGGAGCGTGGACCTAGTCTCGGGACGTTTCATATCTTTTAAACACAAATTTGGTTTGTTTAGAGTTGTTTTAGTCTTGTTTTGGACAACCCAAGAGGGGTTTCCTTTAGTGTGCAACCATGGGAATTGTTAGTAACCTTTGTGGACAGATTTTTTTAGGGTTTTGACGAGATTGGAGCTTACGTGGCTTGTATTGTCGGGTGATTTTGATCCCCGACCAATTTGTGAGTGGACCTCTTTCTCAAACCTCGTTTTTTTAGCACTACCTTTTTCTACTTGCATGTTTTACTTATTTTTTATCTTGAAAGCATGTTTAACTTGATGGTTTGATTATATGAGATTATTATATTATGTATCCCGAGCATGCCTTATGTGAGATTATTATATTATATTTTTCGAGCATGCCTTAGGTGAGATTATTATATTATATTTTCCAAGCATGCCTTATGTGATATTATTATATTATATTTTCCGAGCATGCCTTATGTGATATTATTACATTATATTTCCTGAACATGGCTTATGTGAGATTATTACAATATACTTCCTAAGCATGTCTTGTGAGGTTATTATATTATATTTCCCAAACATGATTCTTGGATGTTAACCTATGACTACTATGATGAGATTGCTTATACATACATTAGTTTCACGAGATGTGTGTGTGTGTGTGCAAATGATTGTGTTTTAAACACTCTTTAGTACTTAACTATGATTTTGGTCAGAGTGTTGATGACCTTGAGATGGTCATCCCGAGATATGACTATCAAGTTAAGATTGTGATTGATATACCCACTTAGGAGTCGTCGGTATCTTTAATACCCGTATGTTGGCCACAGACCAGCCTCCACGTGATTGATCATCCATGTTTGCTCAAATACTAATTAAATAGAGCCAGCTTGTCCCCGAGCTCTAGGGGACATGAGGTGACGATGCTTAGCACCCAGTTTTCATGTGGTCGATGTACACGAGCAAATCATAGATACCCAGCCTATCATGTGTGCAAGACTCGAGCGACTCAAGAGCATAATTAGTGGGTTATACGTTCAATACTTTTCTTCGGGATGATATGTTGACTGTTTATTTTTTTATTATTATTTCTCGTAAAACGTGCACGATTGTCATTTGTGCTTTATTGGTATATTTGAAATTCTTTTCAAAACAGAGGGCTAAATTATGTTTCAACTTACTATTTTACACTTAAATAACTTGTAAGGTCCATTCACCCTTATGTTTTTATACCCCTCATGTCTCGATAGTATTTCACGCTTATCGAGGAAGATTTATCGGGTGCTGCTCTGACATTCACACTGACCGCTCGGGTGTTGAGTGTTCGAAAATTGGGATATTTCAGGTAGTTTGTTCAAACTTTATGATCATCAAAAATCGTGTACTATGCTCTGTACTTCCGTTGTCGCGCTGATTTGCTAGTTGGTTTTACCAATTACCCTTCACAGAACCTCCTAAAACGCATCATTTTTACTTTTGGCTTTCGTCAATTGGACGTCACTATCCAATTGTCGGCCAACATACCTCAATTTCGGTGGCCACCTGGACTATCCGGGTCGGGGTGTGTCAGTATTCCTACTCATTGTGTATTGTAAGGCTCAAGTTTGACTATTATAAAAGAGAAGGTTGATACCCAATGTATATTATCTCTTACTCCAATTTCCTGTATCAATTATTCTTAAAATATTTAAGCGAAAAAATAAGATCCCTAAAATCATCGCTAAAGGTGGCAAACGGGTCATGTCGGCATGGCCCGTTTAGGACGTTGAGCTCAATTTTGTTTTGTGTAGTGTTTGTTTTCATCTAATTTAATAATCGTGACGTGTTTGTGTCGGCCCATCTAGTTAAGATCTAAGGTAGACCCAATCTATAACTTATTTGTGTTATGTTCTTGCCTTAAATGACGAATCTTATAAACTAAATTTGTTTATGATTTTACGGTTTAAAATATAGTTTATATTATCTTTTATTTCTATCACAATCAAATATTTAAGGTATTTTAAGCTTAAAGTTTGAATTCTATTGTAAAGAAGTTCAGGAAAAAAGAAGAAAAATAAATAAAGTTAAACGTGTTGTGTCTATTTGACACCCATGTAGTACTTTTGCCCATATTGCGTAGTGAATTATGGACTTAAACTTAAATCCAATAAACTCATATGATATGATAATTTTATCCTTATTTTTAATCGAAATCATTGAGAAATTTAACGGAAATATTATCTTTATACTTTTAGACATAATTTAGGGATGTTTGTTACTAGTAATAAAGTTTAAGGACGATAGTTAAAATTATTATAAAATTCATCAGAGACGTTGACAACAATTTTTCCTTCTTAGTTGTGTCATCTAGATGTGAGATAAAATGTGGAAAGAAATCTAATTTAATATATACTCAAGTTGCAAGGACGTGAGTAAAAAATTGCTTCGATCGGGTATATGTCCAATGATTTGGGTACGAGTTCGTATTTTTTCAATGGATCGATGAATCATCAATTTTATTTATTTTTGGCTATATTTTGAAAGAACACAAAATTAGTTTGAAAAATTAAGAAGCCTATTCACCATCCCTAGCTCCTCTTTATTCTGATATCATCCCACTGCTCCGTTTTCAACTTATCTTACGAACATTTGACGAGCGAACAGAAAGATCGCACACACTTTCATGGAGACTGGAGGTGAGTTGATAATGAAATCAATAATCAGAGCAAAATGTACCACTGTGATTGTGTCAGTTCCAGAACCATGTGCTTTGTCCTCCTTCAAACGTGAGCCACGTGGGTATTTGCTTCTAGGGGAATTATCGCTAATGCTAATTTTCCGCAAAATTTATCCATCGTTACCCCCTTTTCATTTTTTATCCATCAATAAAAATTAGAAATACGATTTTTTCACTTTTGGCCAAAGTATAAATAGAAAAGAGGAGAAACTTAAATCCCACTTAGCTACTTCTCTTCTCCCTTTATTCTCTCCTTCCCCTCGATTGCATCCAAAAACACACGAAGCCAACGCCCCGGTGGTCAACGCTGGAGTCGTCGCCAATTCTCGCCCCCATTCCCCTATGGCCTGCGCCTCTGGGTCTAGCAGCAATAGGGAGGTTTCAATTCGCATTATTGGTTATCGCCTACATTTACTTCTCGACAGTTTTCATATTTATATATCGTTGGTTCGGTCTCCTATTGTCGCTGGGCTTAATGAACACTGCTGTTTTCACTGGCGTGGCCCTCATGTGCATCTTTAATTACACCGTCTCGGTCTTTAGGGATCCGAGTCAGGTCCCCTCCATGTACATTCCCGACGTTGAAGATTCGGATAACCCTATCCACGAAACCATGTGCAAGGTATCAAATTTCTGTTGTTTTATGTGTTAATGCCGTTTTATTTCATGAGGAATTAACACCTTTCTCCATTTCTTTAGGATTGGATTTGTTATGATTTTTTGCCACAATAATTTTCTGCATATGTTTCAAAATGTGATTGGAATTTTGATTAGCTTTGTTTATAATATCATTCGTTGGATCAGAGTGTTTTATTCTATTTCCAAAATAAGAAAGCAGGGTACTTTAGATATTGTAGAACCTATGGGGAGAGTAATGATGAGAATAATAGATGAGTTTATCGGATGTTCTTTAGATTACTTTAGCTGAGCTGATTTGGAGTCAAGGGAAGAGGAATCAACAACACAACATCTTACTTTCGTGTTTTTTCGTGGGCAATTTGTAATTTGTGTAACAGTCAGTGAGTCATTTTGCATCCCATTTTAGTAGAATTTAAAAAGCATTGATCACAGATTTTGTTGTTTCAAAGAAATCATGATAGCTAAGATGGATTAAAAGTAAAGTTATCATTTGATCGATTGTTAGTGAAATGTTGTTCCTGAAACGGTGCAATTGTTTTGGACGTTAACCTTATTATCGAACAGCCCCCTATGCCAAGGAATTTGTAGATGATAAGCAAGTAGATAACTTTGAACGAATGCTCCAATCTTTAAGTCACCCTTCATTCTCGAGGGTGGAATGTGTGAGTTTTGCATGTTATACCCTTGAGCCTTTGCATACAGGAGAGTTGGCTTATCATTTTTCTTTAAATTTTCAAGTCATTTATGGGTTCTTGCTATTTCCCTTGTGTGTGGCACTGAGCGTTCTTTTAGGTTGGCATATATACCTCATTTTCTAAAACAAGACCACAATTGAGGTTATTAGGAATTAACTATATCATTGGTCTATTCTTGCTAGAAAACCTGATTTAGATACTTGGACTGCAATTTCATAGAAAAATAGTCTATCAATATATAAAAGTAGGGATTTCAGATTTCAGATTTGAAATTTCATGAATGTGAGAATTCTATTTTATTCTATTTTCCTGATCAGCCTGTATTCTGTCAATCCTCAAGTATACCTCAGATATATACAAGACCCAAAGTATGTGAATTTCTCATAGTTTGTTGCAACAAGAATCTAGAGTTTTTTGCAACAAGAATGTTGTGTTTTACTTTGTATTGTCTCTCCATTTAATGTCATTTTGAGGTATACACATATCAATTTTGTATTAATTGAGCTTTGCATCAATGTTTCTAGCCTTCCAGGTGTCTTACCAGGGAGCAGTTCCACCATGGGTGATTTTAGCATCCACATTACCTCCAGTCTTGTTAGTAAGCTAGCTGAAAATGCTGACAAGTCGAAGCGACTGAAAAGAATGTTGAAGGTTAAATTGAAGAGCAAGGCGACATTATCTTAATGAGTAATCAATCAAATTGCTGGAATGAATAGCCAACTACAATGCAGAATAGAGAACTAAATTGGCTTTACTGCCTAGTGTAGTTTCAGCTATGTGTTTTCGGTGTTTCTGGTTTGACTATAATTGTTTTCATTCAACCTTAGCTATGTGGAAATTTACTTGGTTTGTAGTTGGCTTTTATAATGCAAGGTGATTGGTTGTAGTCACTTCATGGTGTAGGAAACATAAGGGAAGTACGTGGGAGTATGAAATCGAGTACATTCCATGAGTATTTGGTCCTCTCCTCTAATAGTCTGTAACCAATATATAAGTGGTTTATAACTGCTCGTTAACAGGTTTTAAATAGGTATATAAACTGTATATAACTAGTAGATAACATGTATATAAATGGTATCTAGTAAAATTGTTGGTTTCTGTAGGCAGATAGGAAAATCTCGGTTCTTTTGAGTATTGATGGTGCTTTTATGCTTCATGTAGTTGGTGTTTACTGGTGGTATCAAAGTGACGATCGTTTACACCCGTTGACAATGCTTCCTCCAAAAACCAAACCACCTTTCTAGCATGCCATATTCATCATTTTGGTAAATGGTACGTAGACGGTCTTTATTGTTATAAGTACACTGTGAACACAACTTTTTTATTGATATTTTAACGACCCGAAAATTTAATTAGTGAATTTTCATAAATTAATTTGTTAAAATGACGAGTTTACCCTTGGTTTTATAAGGGGATTAGAAATCACTTTTTGTGTGGAGCCACATTTGGCAGTTTTTCGGGGACCATTGCGTAGGTATCGAACTCACGAGTTCATAGATAGGCGGCACGCAGAAAACAGAGATCGTATGAAAGAGTTATGGGTCTAGAATGGTCAGGGGCATTTTGGTAAATTTCCATGAGTAGATATTTTTAAGTTTGAATTATCCAGATTTTCTCATTTCCTCTCTCTCTCTTCGCGATCCTTCTCCAAACCATGACACCGAACCCAAAAACCCTAGAATTTGAACTTTTATTCGAAGCAACATCGTCCATTTTGGTGCAACCCATTGGAATCTCCTCCTCCTCGCGATCAAGGACGTACCGGCCATCGAAGGAAACATCCACGGGTGACGCCAAACCGAGGAAGGAGGAAAACGAACCTTTCGATCGATTTTTCGACCAACTTAGGTATGGGTTTTGTGTTTAGACTTCATTTTCGAGTTCATGGGCTCGAGTAGATGGATTTAGACTATTGATTCGTGAAAAACGGTTGAGTTTTGAAGAAGTTAGGAAAATTTCAAGGTTGGCAGGAAATGGCGATTTCCAGCAACGGCAGACGGTGGCGCACGGTGGAGTGGTCATTGTCTCCTACGACTCTCCGGCGACTGGTTCGTTCTGAGTGGGCTGACATGGCTTGCCATCTGGCAGCCACGTGGAGGCCACCTGGCAGCCACGTAGAGGCCACCTAGTAGTCACGTGGAGCCACCTGGCGGCTGAGTCAGCGCATGTGCAGGCGCGTGGGGTACTATAGCCGATGCATGGCGGCGCGTGGGACCGGTCCTTGGGTCACAGCGGTGCATGTCGACATGTTTTCGATGTTCCGGACCTTTTGGCGCAAGTTTTGGGTTAATTGGACATCGTTTAGAGGTAGTTTTGGGCGTCCGAAGTGGCTGCATTTTTAGTGGGACGCGTGCGGACCTCCCGGGGTTTAAGGAGTCTGAATGTAGGGTTTTAAATTATCATTGGTAATCCCGATTGTTACTTTTGACAGACGATACTACTTCGAGAACTTCAGAGGAGCGTATGACTCAGGATTGAGCTAATTGGACATTCGGCGAGTGAACTTTGGTTTTGTAAATTATAATGCATGCATAAAGGTATATTTGATATAATTGCTTGTTACGTATTATTTTTGGAAAATTTTGGAATTTAGAAAATTGTTCTAATAAATCATTATTGGACACGGGAATGACGTTTTGGGCTATGGCCTGGTTTTTGGGCTCTACTTTTATGTCGTTTTGACGTGATAGATTTTGGGTTTCGATTGAGTCCATGATTTTGGGTTTAGACCCAGATTTGTGATTTTATTGGATTTGGGCATAAATCCAGTTTTTCAATGAATTTGGCTTAGGAGGCCAAGAAACAAGGATTTCAAAATATGGATTTTGGTTTTCACTGAATTACTGTCCCCGAGGGTCAAGGTTTCTCCGATGCTGGCGTCGAGGGTCTTTCTCCGCCAGATAATTGAGGGTTCTCCGACGCTGGTGTCGAGGGGTATTTCTCCACCAAATCGTTGAGGCTGTCTACGCGTAGTACAGGGTTCTGCACAACTCAAGGTATATCAGATGTGTGGAGGGTTGGACTTGGGTCAGTTAGTTCAGATATCGAGCTATGGCACGGGATTCTATTCGGGGAGCAGTGGGATATGTTTATTATATTTTGTGTCTATGTATGTTCACATGATTTTTAAACTCCTTTGAGGAGGGTTTTCAAAGCAAGGTTGTGGACCACGAGATGTTTTTATTATTCGGATTTTCGTGGGTCCCACCGAGTGTTTTAACATAAGATGGATTTTCCGATGAGTTTTCAGATTATCTTAACTATTATTTATTTTAAAAGGGATTTTTATATTATGCATGCATTATTTTACTCTTGGAGGGGGAAAATGTATGTTTTCCTCATAAATTATTTTAAACGATTATTTTGTCCACTCACACTTTTTTTGTTTTAAATCACCTCTAGGTTGTTGAGTTGACAAGGGCACATCCAGAGGCAGAGGCATTACATTTCAACTACGCCTTTGCCTAGACCATCGAGTAGGATTTATATTTTTTGTATTTACCTTTCCTACCTAGATGCTCTAATAAGCTTTTGGATTTATTGTAAATTATGACTACGTCGATGGTTGTTTGGTGATGTTGGGATTTGTGAGTGTTATTTGATCCTTCGTCTGACAGGTGGAAGACGGTTAACCAGTCCTTAATGGGAGATTCTGCCGAATTTTTGGTAGAATCCTCGTAACTAATTGCAAGGGCTTGAAAGTATTCTGAGAATTTTATTAAGTTGTCAGACGGGAGCAGGGCTTTTCCCAGGTTCCGAGGGGGAATTCGGGAAGGGTCCTGTCAACTTGGTATCAAAGCACTAGGTTTAAATTCATGTAGAATGTAAACCTAGTGTACAATTGATAGTGGTACTGATGACTTATGGTTCTTTTCAGCGTGATGCCTCCGAGACACGACCCCCGTCCGCGACCTAGAAACGGTGATGAAGCTGATAACATTGGGGGTACACATGATCCCGTATTAGAGCCTGATTTGAGGCAGACCCTAGATCAATTGGTTCAGGCTTTGACAACTGTACTTCAGGGTAGTGCTACTTCTGAAGTTTCTGACATTAAGCGAGCCCAGAGGCTGGGGGCGACAGTGTTTACGGGCGAGTTAGGCCCAGATGATGCTAATGAGTGGATTACTCGTTTGGAACGAGTGTTTGTTGTTATTAGGCCCTCCAGAGGATAGGGTACGCCTAGCCACATTTCTTTTGGGTGGTTATGCATACCATTGGTGGCATGCTTTACAAATGACGGGCTGGGATGTTTGTACCCTTACTTGGGAAGCTTTCCGGGAGCGCTTCCTTAAGCAGTTTTATCCTCGCTCATGCTGAGATGCCAGAGAAGCTGAGTTCTTGCAGTTACAGTAGGGGGACATGACGGTGGCACATTATGAACACATAAATTTCTTGAGTTGTCACAATTTGTACCGGCTCTAGTGACAAATGAGATGGATAAGTACCGAAGGTTTGAGTATGGACTGAGAGATGAGGTTTGAGTAGCAGTAACTGTTATGGCCCATACTTCTTTGAGGGCTTTATCCGACGTTGCTGCCATAGTAGAGATGATTTTGCCAGCTCAGCACCAACTTGGTGGTTCTAGGCGACGTCGGGATCGCTTGAGTTTCGGGGCCTCTAGTAAGGGATCATCTAAGATAGGCAGTTTCAGTTTTCGATCTTCTGAGGTTGTGAGATCCAGTTCAGGCAGCGGCAAAGCCGATCAGGGACAACAGTTATTAGCTCAGTCTAGTGGGGCTTCAGTGCAGTCAACCGGGAGATAGAGTGACAGACATGCACGACCTGGTGACACCGATTGTTACTTTTGGGGGGAGACTGGTCATTTTAAGAGAGAATGTCCACATCGTCCGGGCAATAGTTCTTTGGCCCAGGATGTTGCTGAACCAAGTCAGAGAGCAGCGCAATCATCTGGTACTGCAGCAGGAAGCCAGAATCAGTCCAGTGAGGCCAGCAGGGCTAGTGGGAGATAGGGGGTCGTGGTGAATCTTCTAGTACACAGGCCCGAGTTTTTGGGATGACTCAGCAAGATGCTCGAGCTGCACCAGAGGTGGTTACTGGTACGTTGTCTATTTTTAATCATGATGCTCGAGTTTTGATAGATCCCGGGGCTACACATTCTTTTATTTCTCTGGGTTTTACACTTTTTACCAATAGAGAATTGTCACTGATTGGTTGGGACATGGGCATTAGCACTTCTGCCGGATATATGTTAATGGCAAACCTAGTGATACGTAGTTATCCGGTGGTAGTGGGAGGTCATGAATTGGAGGCAGATCTAAACCCCTTGTACATTTATGATTTTGATGTGATTATGGGGATGGATTGGCTAACCATGCATCATGCCTCCATTTATTGTTTCGATAAGAGGGTGGTCTTCCGGAGTCTAGGCTTGCCGGAACTTACGTTTCAGGGTGATCGCAGGGTGCTTCCCTCGGGAGTAATATCGGTCTTGACGGTTGAGAAATTATTGAGGAAAGGTTGTGACGGCTATTTACTCGCGGGATACTCTGGTGAGAGTAGAGGATATTCCTGTGGTGAATGAGTTTATAGATGTGTTTCGAGAGGATCGTCCGAGGTCGCCACCTCACCGGGAGATTGAGTTCACCATAGAGCTTTTTTTCGGATACTCAACCTATATCTCGGGCACCATACATAATGGCACCGGCGGAATTGAGGGAATTGAAGACTCAATTGCAGGACTTAGTGGATATGGGATTTATTCGATCGAGTGTATCACCTTGTGGTGCGCCGGTGTTATTTGTAAGGAAGAAAGATGGTGGTTTGAGGCTGTGTATCGACTACCGGCAGTTAAACAGGGTTACGGTGCGGAATAAGTATCCTTTGCCACGAATTGATGATTTGTTTGACCAATTAAAAGGGGCAAAAAAATTTTCTAAAATTGACCTTAGATTCGAGTACCATCAGTTAAGGATCAAGGAAGAATATGTTCCCAAAACGGCTTTCAGGACACGCTATGGGCATTATGAGTTCCTGGTGATGCCCTTTGGTTTAACTGATGCACCGGCAGCATTTATGGATTTGATGAATAGGGTGTTCCGACGGTACTTGGATCGGTTTGTAATTGTGTTCATCAATGATATCTTGGTATATTCGAAGAGTGATAAGGTTGGTGTTAAATATGCTGAGAAAAAGGCAATTGTTCGCCAAGTTTAATAAATGTCAGTTTTTGTTGACCAATGTGGGATTCTTAGGTCATTTGATTTATGCATAGGGTATCTG
Organism: Oemleria cerasiformis; assembly: GCA_037349345.1. Classification (NCBI taxonomy): domain Eukaryota; kingdom Viridiplantae; phylum Streptophyta; class Magnoliopsida; order Rosales; family Rosaceae; genus Oemleria; species Oemleria cerasiformis. The sequence continues at coordinate 10,572,100 of JAZGTL010000009.1, read as the reverse complement.
CGTGGATCCCCAAAAATTAGAGGCAGTGGCAAATTGGGAACAACCGGGGACAATGTCAGAGGTGAGAAGTTTTCTGGGTTTAGCGGGATATTATAGACGGTTCGTAGAAGGATTTTCTACGATAGCTGCCTCATTGACTCAGTTGATGAGGAAATGAGTCAAGTTTAACTAGGATGATGAGTGTGAACAAAGCTTTCAAGAGCTTAAGAGGAGGTTGACTTCTTCCCCAGTGTTAACCCTTCCAGATGATAACGGAGGCTTTGAGGTGTACAGTGACGCATCATTACGAGGTATAGACTGTGTGCTGATGCATCATGGGAAGGTAATAGCTAATGCTTCCAGGAAAATTAAACCCCATGAGTTGAACTACCCTACACGTGATTTAGAGTTAGTTGCAGTAGTGCATGCACTGAAGATTTGGAGACACTATTTGTATGGGGAAACGTGCCGACTCTTTACTGACCATCAGAGCCTGAAATATTTCTTTACCCAGAAAGATCTGAACTTGAGAGAGAGAAGGCGGCTATAGTTGATAAAGGATTATGGCTGTACCAAAGAGTATCACCCATGAAAAGCCAATGTAGTGGCGAATGCATTGAGCAGGAAGTCCTTGGGTTCCTTGGCCTATTTGCACATTGTTTACTTACCGTTGCTGATGGAACTCCAAAGAGCGGGAATTATACTTGGCATGGATAGTCAGGAGGCTTTGTTGGCTAGCTTCCATGTGAGACCTGTCTTGATTGTCTGAATTATTAAAGCTTAGCTCTCGGATCCTACGTTGTGTGTTATTAGGATGGAGTTGGAGCCTGGGAATGGGCATGATTCTTTGATTAGGGATAATGGGGCCTTGGTTAAGGATGGCTGATTGTGCATACCTAATGATCCAAAGTTGAAAAGAGAAATTCTCGAGGAAGCTCATAATTCTGCCTATGATATGCATCCAAGAGGCACGAAGATGTATCGTACTCTTAAGGAACACTATTGGTGGACTCGGATGAAAAGGGAAATAACAGAGTTTGTGAGTAGATGCATGACATGTCAACAAGTAAAAGTAGAGAGGCATAAACCATATGGGGCACTACAACCATTACCTATTCTGGAATGGAAGTGGAATCACATTACTATGGATTTTGTCTATAAACTTCCTAGGACTCAAAGAGGACAGGATGGAATCTAGATAATTGTTAATAGACTCACGAAGTCAACACATTTCTTTCCAGTACATGAAGATTACAGGATGGACCAGTACGCGAAGTTGTTTGTTGATGAGATCATACGGTTACATGGGACTCCAGAGTCGATTGTATCATAGAGGGATCCTAGGTTTACCTCGAGGTTTTGGCGGAGTTTGCAGTAAGCCTTTGGAAGTACATTGTATTTCAGTACAGACTTGCTTTACCTCCAAAATTGTCAAAGGTGCACGATGTATTCCATGTATCCATGCTCCGGAAGTATCTATTCGATGAATCTCATGTATTGGAGGTGCAACCAATTGAGCTGAGAGATGATTTGAGTTTTGAGGAGCAACCAGTACAACTTCTAGATTGTAAGGAAAAAGTATTGCGCAGAAAGACTATTCCTCTGGTTAAATTTTTGGGGAGGAAGCGTAACGTGGAGGAGGCCACGTGGGAACCCGAGGCACTGATGCGGGCGCAACATCTACATTTGTTCTAGTGACAGGTATGAATTTCGAGGACGAAATTTCTTTAAGGGGGGTGAGTTGTAATGACCCAGAAATTTAATTAGTGAATTTTCTTCAATTAATTTGGGAAAGGACGAGTTTACCTTTGGTTTTATAAGGGGCTCGAAAATCACTTTTTGTGTGAAGACACATTTGTCAGTTTTTCGGGGACCGTTGCGTAAGTCTCGAACTCACGAGTTTGTAGACAGACGGCACGTAGGAAACGGAGATTGTATGAGAAAGGTATGGGTCTAGAATGGTCAAGGGCATTTTGGTAATTTCCTTGGGTAGATATTTTTAAGTCGAACTTATCCAGATTTTCTCATTTCCTCTCTATCTCTTCGCGATCCTCCTTCAAACCGTGACACCGAACCCAAAAACCCCAGAATTTGAACTTTGATTCGAAGCAACATCGTCCGTTTTGGCACAACCCATCGGAATCTCCTTCTCCCCGCGATCAAGGATGTACCAGTCGTTGAAGGAAACAGCCACAGGTGACGCCAAACCGATGAAGGAGGAAATCGAACCTTTCAATCAATTTTCCATCCAACTCAGGTATGGGTTTCATGTTTAGACTTCAGTTTCGAGTTCCTGGGCTCGACTAGATGGATTTAGACTATTAATTCGTGAAAAACGGTTGAGTTTTGAAGAAGTTAGGAAAATTTCAAGGTCGACCGAAAATGGCGATTTCCAGCGTTGGCAGCTCACGGCGGAGCGGTCATCGTCTCTGGTGACTCTCCGATGACTAGTTCGGTCTGAGTGGGCTGATGTGGCATGCCACCTGGTAGCCATGTGTAGCCACGTGGAGCCATTTGGCGACTGAGTCAGCACCGAGTCAGCGCGCATGCAAGCACGTGGGGTACTGTAGCCGGCGCATGGCGGCGCGTGGGATCGGTCCTTGGGTCATGACAATGCGTATCGACATGTTTTTGACATTTCGGACCTTTTGACGCAGGTTTCGGGTTAATCAGACATCATTTAGGGGTAGTTTTAGGTGTCCAAAGTGGCTGCATTTTTAGTGGGACGTGTGTGGACCTCCCAAGGTTTAGGGAGTCTGAATGTAGGGTTTTTAATTTTTGTTGGTAACCCCAATTGTTACTTTTGACAGGCGATATTGCTCCATGAACTTCAAAGGAGTGTACAACTCGGGATTGAGCTAATTGGACATTCGGTAAGTGGACGTTCGGTGAGTGGACTTTAGTTTTGTAAATTATAATGCATGTATAAAGGCATATTTGATATAATTGCTTGTTACGTATTGTTTTTGGAAAATTTCTGGAATTTAGAAAATTGTTCTAATAAATCATTACTGGACACGGGAATGATGTTTTGGGCTACAACCTGGTTTTTGGACTCTACTTTTATGTCGTTTTGGCGTGATAGATTTTGGGTTTCGGTTGAGTCCATGATTTCGGGTTTAGACCCGGATTTGTGATTTTATTGGATTTGGGCATAAACCTGGTTTTTCAATGAATTTGGCTTAGGTCAAGAGACAATGATTTCAAAACATGGATTTTGGTTTTCACTGAATTACTGTCCCCGAGGGTCAAGGTTTCTCCGATGCTTGCGTCGAGGGTCTTTCTCAGCCAGATCATTGAGGGTTCTGTGATGCTGGTGTCGATGGGTAAATCTCCACTAGGTCGTTGAGGCTGTCTACGCGTAGTACAAGGTTCTGCACAACTCAAGATATATCGGGTGTGTGGAGGGTTGGACTCGGGTCAGTCAGTTCGGATATCGAGCTATGGCACGGGATTCCATTTGGGGAGCAGTGGGATATGTTTATGATATTTTGTGTCTAAGTCTGTTCACTTGATTTTTAAACTCCTTTGATGAGGGTTTTCAAAGCAGGGTTGTGGACCACGAGATGTTTTCATTATTCGGGTTTTTGTGGGTCCCACCGAGTGTTTTAACAAAATATGGATTTTCCGGTGAATTTTCAGATTATCTTTATATATTATTTATTTAAAAAGGGATTTTTATATTATGCATGCATTGTTTTACTCATGGAGGGGGAAAAATGTATGTTTTCCTTGTAAATGGATTTAAACCATTATTTTGTCCACTCACACTTTTCGTGTTTTAAATCCCCTCCAAGCCATTGAGTTGACGAGGGCACATCTTGAGACGGAGGCATTAAATTTCAGCTGCGCCTTTACCTAAACCATCGAGTAGGATTTATATTTTTTGTATTTACCTTAATACCTAGATGCTCTAATAAGCTTTTGGACTTATTGCAAATTATGACTATGTCGATGGTTGTTTGGTGATGTTGGGATTTGTGAGTGTTATTTGATCCTTCGTCTGATAAGTGGAAGACGGTTAACCAGTCCTTAAGGGGAGATACTGCCGGATTTTTAGCAGAATCCTCGTAACTAATTGCAAGGGCTTGAGGGTATTCTGAGAATTTTATTAAGTTGTCAGACGGGAGCAGGGCTTTTCTTGAGTTCCGAGGGGGAATTCGGGAAGGGTCCTATCAGATATATTATATGTGGTGTAGGATGTTAATATATTATATGGATCTTTTATGGACGTTGGAAATAGGATTACAAAAGGGTTTTTAGTTGTGTTGAAATCCTCAATTTAAAGCTCACGATCACTAGATTACTGGGGTGTAAGCTTTATTAAGTATTGCATGTTTTTCCTATACCTTTTTGTGTGGGTTTGAGTAGTCTTTCTTATTCTGTATGAATTCCATGCTTATGTCCTTTGTCTGTCCCTTTATTGTTGCTTGCTTTTATCCTATGCCACTGCTCTTATGTGTAGCACTTTTGTTGCTTTGAAGATGTGGAAAGTTTTCTCTAAGCTTTATTACTTTCAGATACTATGGTGAGGCAGGCATCAATGGCTTTGAAGTGATTGTTGCTTACATACTACAAGAATGGAAGAGGCCATAATTATAGTTGGCATGTGATAATTCTTAGCATTAAAAATTTCTCTAAGCATATTGTATGCAACTATGCAAGTATCTCATAAGTTGGAAAACCTCTATGAAAGTTGCTATCTCATTTTGAAGAGTCAAATGCTAACCATCACTTGAACATGTTGACATTCATTTGCTGTGAGGATAGAATCATCATCTGAACCATCACTTGAATCATCACTTGACTCGTCTCTTGACTCATAGCTCGAGTACAATGTAGCTTGCAATGGATTATAGTTAAAACTTAATGTGGATGTTGTTGAATTGTTTTGCAGCTTGAATACTTATGTATCATGGATTTTGGATGATGGACTTGGAGGGCGCTAGCAGCAAATTAAGTTATTATATGAAGGGGAAAGACAATATCATTGCCAGCGATGCAAGCAGAAAGTTATGGCCCTCAAACAGATGATTGTTCACAAGCCTCCTTATGTTCTTAGTATCCATTTAAAACGGTTTAGTGCACATGATCCTGGACGGAAAATTGACATACAAGTAAAGTTTAGTCCTACATTGGATTTGTGACGATCATGGAACCAGACCGACATTGGGAAAACATTGACATAGTTGGTGCCCTTGAAGTGGAGAAGGCCGACAACCCTAAAATTATGTTCTCATTTGGAATCTATCACAAGATACCACTTATATATATGTTATCTACTGGTTATATACCGGTTATATACAACCACCTTCCCTTTTTCGCTCTCCTTCATCTTCTTTCCTTTGAATTATTCATGGAATCATACCCTTTCCGTTATTAAGAAGGATCGTTTGGATATTGGCATAGGCCTCAAACTAGTAGCTATGAAACTTTTCATTTGAAAATCACATTACTCAAGAGTCGTATGGGACCAAGAGTAGTACTTTGACGACGTAGAATCAAAAACTCATTAAGAACAAGTTTTTTTTGCACACATGAAGAATTTCAACTTGCTCTATTCGAACTTGCTCTCTTCCCACTTAATTAATAACTGGAATAATTATGTTGGTCATTCTCGGTTGTTGGAAGTTCATGAACATAATTTTTCGCTTGACTTATAATATGTACAAAACTCTCTAAGTAGTTAGGGTAAATGTTTTCTTGGCTAAATTGTATTGTTAAGATATTGGAAAATATATCGTTTATTTGAACAATGTATACAATTTACTAATGTCAATGAAATCTATTTTCACATTTGTGGTAGATAACCGATATATAACTGGTGTATAAGTGGTCTGTAAGCGATATATAAGTGATCTATAACTGCGCTTTAACATGTTTTAAACCGGTATATAATCGGTAGATAACGTATATATAAGTGGTCTCTATGTGGCAGATTTTAAGTGAGAACATAAGATACTATCTCCTATGTGTCATTTGAGGTAGGATTTGCAAGGTGATTGGTTGTAGTCACTTCATGGTGTAGGAAACATAAGGGAAATACGTGGGAGTATGAAATCATGTACGTTCCATGAGTATTTGGTCATCTCCTGTAATGGTCCATCACTTGCTGCTTTCATAGTAGTGGCATCCGAATCGCATGTGTGGTAAATAACCGGCATATAATCAGTACATAACCGGTGTATAAGTGGTCTGTAAGCGATATATAAGTGGTCTATAAATGTTCTTCAACATGTTTTAAATCGGTATATAACCGATATATAAAATGTATATAAATGATATCTATGTGGTAGATTCCAATTTAAAATTTACGAAACCGTGTAAAATGTGTCATTTGGCTTAGGCATAGGTGATTAGTTGTATTAACTTCAAGTTATAGCACATATATGTGAACTCATAGGGAGAATAAAAGTAAGTACACAACATCACATGTCTTCCTTCACATTGGCATAGGCCTCAAACTAGTAGCTATCAAACTTTTCATTTAACAATCGCATTACTTAAGAGTCGTTCGGGACCAAGAGTCGTATTGGACGACGTAGAATCAAAGAGTCATTAAGAAATTTCTACTCCAAGTTGGCAAAGTGAACAAAATTCTAAACTAATTCAGCAAACACCAAAATCAATAGTCATCTATATCCGAAGCATATTGCTTTCACTTAGCAAGAAAAAACCCTATAGACTGCATCATCCTTATCTCATCAAATATAAGAAAAAGAAGGCTCAATCATTCATTTCAATAACAAATGTAGGCACATAAAAAACAATCAAAACGTGATTACGAATTGTGCTTCTACAAAAGCCTAAAACTGCTTTAATTGGCTGAATAGAAAATTCCAGAAAAATTCCACAAGTATGCAATTAGCACACCAAAGCATCCCCTATATTCTATAATAAATGTAATATTTGTCCCACCCAAATGTGGGTATTTAAGTAGTTCAATCTCACTTGCTCTTCTTTGGTTTTCTCTGGGATTCATCTATTAGTGCTTCAACATCTTTCCAGAAGAGGCCCTCCACCAAAATTCCATCCTTGGTGAACCTGAAATGTTACAAAATTGAGTACGCATCACTCTATATGAACGTGTATAATCTATGAGGGTACATGTTGAAGTCTTGGTGTGTATGTGAGAGAGTGAGAGAGACAGAGAGAGAGAGACCACTCAGTAACACTCTTGGTAAATTGTACGGGTTGATTTGCAGAGATAGATTTAGGGTCTGCACTTTCTATCACAAGTGTGTACATATCAGAGAACCTAGGAAATTTGGAAGAGACCACCCATCCATTAATCTGTTCTCTAAACGCTGTATTCTTGAGAGCAATGCTGCTTCTACAACCCGAGAGAACCACAACTTTCAGTACTTAAGGTGAAAAGATAGGAAGTATATGCATGTAAAGGAATATGAACAATAACATTGCAAAGTAGGCCTCAAGTTTATACTTGTAATTATTGCCCCAGGGATAGAGGGTATATATCTGCCCACACACACACTTAGGAGAAAATTAACATAAAATTAGAAACAGAAAAGTTATTCTTAAACTGCAATAGGGATCCAGGCAGGAAATAACTGCATGCATCTAATCTCCTATCATTATGAGAATAATAAAGGGTGACCAGAATACTAACCTCAAGCTCAAATGGCATAGTCGGTCCTCCATTCATATTTTTGGGGTTTAGTCGAGGCAACAATGCCTCTATAAATGTTTTGCCTCCTTTACTGCACATGCAACAAATTTTTGATGTTCTTATACTTTGAACTGCATAAGCCAAAACTAAGAATTCAATGAATGCAATAACTAAAAGTAAATAGACCTTTCATTAGTTCAATTCAATCTACAGCACAATAAAACCGTCTCTAAACATCTACACCACAAGTTTTCTGTGTGAAGGATTATCCACAACTCATATAAAAGCATGTCATTTGACTCATTCCCAAGGAAATCAAAGCAATTATCAATCAAAAAATAAGATGAATCATATCTGACTAACCAAAGTTCCAGCTAGAAAAGTTGTTGGATTTCGAACTCCAAGGGAAAATCATTCAACTGAAAGTCAAAATGCACTAAGATGTTACTATCAAATGGCAAAATGCAAGCAATTAAGTATTGCTTCCCATCTAATTAGAGTTCACCAAAACCCATGAGATTGCCATATCTTTGCACTGCATTCGTTATGCTTAAAGCTTTCTCTTTGCCAACCCCTAACTACATCCAACATCATCAGGATTAACAATTACTAAATGACACAATTTGGTGTTTAAGAATTGCATAATAGGTTTGTGCATTATGAAAATGTGTAAGAACGCAGAAGATAGACGGGAGGATTGGATTAACCCTTGAAAAAAATCATCAGAGGCCTTGGATTTCCTAAATAGCTTCCAAAGATAAAATTGTATTAAGTCACCAATGCATACTCCCCTGAAATATGAAAACATCATTCAAGAAACCAAAAATAGATCCACCTACAACAGATCAAGAACCACAACTTTGACTCTCAACAATAAGAACTAAGAAGTAATATTTCATTTGCCTCAACTTCTTTTAAATGAAAATAAAAATAAACTAGCAATGTCTTTCAATTAACTACAAACTAAAGAGATTTAAAACAACACTACTTTCAATTAAGTGAGAAGCAAAGTTAAGAAGCAAATACCCAGGTGCATATGCTGGAAGAATCAATGTCAACACAAACCAATCGGTCACCGCAAGAGCAACACTTGATGTTGCTCAAATCCACATTGGAGCTCCTCACCGCAAGAGAGACTGAGAAACAGAGGAAGGGTGACTGAGACATGAACTCAGGGAGAGTTCGAGAAATGCATAAAGCCAATGAGAGATAAAGAGAGTGCGAGAGAGAGTCGAAGAAGAGAAGATAATAATCAAGCAGGTAAATGTAATATTACACTAAATGGTTAAATAAACTAACTGCATATATGGAAAGGCATAAATCTGGAACACAAAATATTATATTGAAAATAAGATTCAAACAATTTGTGATACTCATTAACCCTAAGCCCCAAAATTGAACAATTAATAACCAAATTATCAAACCCTAAAGCCAAATTGATTGATTAAAATCTCATCAACATATGGTAAACCCTAAAACACACCAGATTGGTTTGCATAAGACAGAGAGGAAGAAATAGGAACGAAGGAAGAGATAAAAGGAAGAATAAATATATACTTACCCCTCACTTTCGTAGAAGGTCGAGATCTGCTCTATAGGCTTATCTCTACAAAGATGAAAATGAATCAAGTGGCATGTTTTCGACCAGGGCGATGGGAGGAAAAGTATACGAGAGGGACGACGGATAGAGAGGGCGGAGAGGGACGACGGATAGAGACGACGAAGAGAGACAGTGGAAAGGGACGACGGAGAGAGACGGTGGATAGGGACGACGGAGAGAGACGGCGGATAGGGACGACGGAGAAATCGCGAAACTGGTATTTGCTTCTGGTCATTGGTCACGCTGAAGCTTTCCACAATCGAACCATCGCTCTCTCTCTCTCTCTCTCTCTCTGTTTCCTTTCTTTCCTTTTTCAAGAGAAGTAGTTAAGTGGGTGTTTTACTTCTCTCTTTTCTATTGATACTTGAGCCAAAAGTGTAAATATTTTATTTTTAATTTTTATTGATAAATTAAAAATAAAAAGGGAATAACGATGAATAAATTTTGTGAAAATGGAACATTAACAATAATTCCCCTTGCTTCTATTGGATTTGGAGACCAAAATAGATCTATTGAAAATCTTTAAAATTATGAAATTGAAAATATTAATTTAAACTCTTGATTTACCTTTTTTTATATACGAGCTCTTGATTTCCCATAGTGGGACTCATTTATTAAGATGTTAAAAAATTATTTATAATTTATTTTACAATTTTTAATAAGATGTTGATTAATTTAATCTATTCGGTTCAGTTGAGATTAATCTCATCTTTTTTCATAAGGACCATCTCACACTTTGGCAAAAAAAAAAATTGTTCATTTTACATTTGAACACTAAAAGCGTTCTAAAATTAACTTTCTTACTCATTATATATGAAAATAAACTCAAACAAAATTAAAATAATATCTATTAAACTGTAAAATTTTCATTTTGAAAATTTTACATTCGATCACTAAAAATGTTCTAAATTTATTAACTCTTTCTTATTCATTATAGATAAAAATTAACTCAAACAAAATTAAAATAAAATATTATACATCGTTTATATTCCAAATTAGGATTAGAAATTTTATAATTTCAACACTAATTATCGGATGGACATGGATCCTCTGGGGATCTGGTCCATGAGGATCTTTTAATCCCAACCATTGAAATTAAAATAAAATATTATACGTCGTTTATATTCCAAATTAGGATTAGAAATTTTATAATTTCAACACTAGTTATCGGATAGCATAATACAGAATATTTCTATGCGCAAAGCTACAGTTTGCTTATTGACATTTGAAATGCCACGGAGGCAATTTCTATAGGCCCAGCTGAGTTGATCTTCTCTCCTGCGGCAGTCACTGGCTTATTGTCCGGACTTCTCCAGGATGCGCGCAGCACATGCAGATGCAGCTATGGAGAACAGCGCAGACATCTGGGGAACGGGTTACGAGTCTCGTGGCAGTGGGCCCACTCCCACCTCGCTACTTATAATTAGCTCACGTGTTCCAATAGAGCAAAATTTTATTTATTATTAATCGACTTATTAAATTAAATAACCCACTACAATTTGCAGAAAATTGTACACTGAATTAGTTGATTAAGAGTATATCCAATAGTAATTACAAATTATATTTTGTGAATTGAAATTTGTTGACTACGTGACAATTGGAAAGGTTATTTTTACTTCTCACTGACTCTTTAATTCAATTTATACAGGAATTAGATTAACTTGTTGAAATGTTTATTTGATATGGAAATTTATTTTTTTTCCCAGATTAAAGGGCTTATTTTTTTTTTTCCAAAAAGTCAAGGATTGTATTAATACCGAATAGAAACACCAGTATCATATGCTAAAGTATCAAACAGTCAATCCGTTCCCAATTCATCCCAACAATGATACCCACCTATCCTAGTAATATGAGCGGCAACAAGATGCGCAACTTTGTTCGTCTGCCTAGATGCATACACAAATTGGACACTTAGCAATTGCTGAACAAGTGCACGGATATCAAAGATAACACAATCCAAATCAGCATCACCTTGTTGAAAACGTATTTTTATGTCCAAAATCATATATATTTAAACTTTTCTTTAAGCATTATCAGCAATATTTTTAATAGTTTTTTTTTTTTGTTACTAAATATTTTAAATAGTTAAGAAATTAACATTTCTATTTCTTACAGAGCACTCTCACCAAAGAGAAACTAATACAACAAGCACCAACTGCCAACTAATATAGATGCATGGAGTCATGGACTATCACGTGCTGGAGTTTGACTCGTATGCATGGAGTCATGGACTATCACGTGCTGGAATAGTTGATTAGGGTAAAGGCACATGTGTTATTCCTATGCATGTGAGAAGAAATGGAGAATAAGAAGATTAGTTAGAAAAGTGTGGAGACATATGAAGGCCGGGGTGCTTGCTATTATCACGAGTCCTTTTAATTTTGTGCAAAAAAGTCGGTTTGTTTGACTAAGATGTGAGATTTTGTTTCTATTGAGTCCTAACAACCGCGGAATTTTCGAGTTTAATATATAAACAGCATATATCGTGTGAAATGAAATATATGACTATTTAACTTTATGTACACGTGGATAAACTTGTTATAATAATATTCTAAAAAAATTGAAATTCCACCTAAAAATCAATGACACTGTTGGAGGAAGCAATTTAACTCTTTATACGCTTTGCAAGGTTATTCAATTTATTTTTAGTGTGAAATCCTGTTACTTCACATTCTCACTATAGCCTTGTAATGTCACCTATAATACAACACAATATTCATCGCTCTTGTATGTTTTAGAGATCCATACTGAAGATTCTCTAGATTCAAAGTCCTAGTTGATGATATGTTGCTTAATTTAGGTTATGTTTGGATAAGTAACTTCAAAGTTCCAAGAGTTTAGGTTAAATTAGTTAAAAATGAGGAGTTTCAAAGTATCAAGGGATTTCAAAATGATTAGATGCAATATATTGAGATGGATTTGTAAGTAACACCTATGTGTTATTTAGAAAATTCCTTGTTTAGTGGTTTTGTTATGCTCATGTACATGGTACGTGCATGTACTCCCTATCTAGTTACGTACTCGACTAGTTACTTACAATTATCCTATTCAATTGTTGGTAGTGCATTTCTTTTGGGTTAGTAATAGGATAAATTACATAAAAGTATTCAATCTATAGGGGTCATTTCAAGTTCATACCCGAACTATAAAAAATTTCATCTAGCTACCCAAAGTATCAAAACACAACATCTAGGTACCCACCGTTAGCAATCTATTAAAAAAATATGTTAAGTGCCCAAGTAGCATTTGTGGGGCCTTTTTTATACTGACATGGATGCCATGTAGACAAAAAAAATAATAAATTTTGAATATTATTAAAAGGAATTAATAAAATCTTAAAATAAATAAAAAAAAATCAAAACAAAGCCCAACTTCCTTCTCGATCCTTCTTCGTCTTTTTCGTCCTCCCGTAACCCAAAAACCTACCCTCTCCTCCATCGACGATGACCACTTTAATCGCCTCTCGACTCCCTTCTTCTCTTGGTCTTCAACAAGGTCGGCGACGCCAAGGTCGTCGACCGCTACTGCGTCGCGTCCCACTGCAGCTGCGTCGCTTCTGCCTTCTCCATCGAAGACTTGATTCTACGTCGACAACTATCTGACATGGAGTCCATGTCAACATTAAAAAAAAGGCCCACAAGTGCCACTTGACACTTAATAGATTTTTTTTAACATATTACTAAAAGAGGGTACCTAAATGTTATATTTTGATAGTTTGGGTACCTAGAATCCAATTTTTATTGTTGGGGTACGATTTAAAATGACCCCTATAATTTTAGTATTTTTATGTAGTATATCCTTAGTAATAAGAGTCTATTGTTGTGACTGTCTGGTATGAGTCAAGCTCATATTTGAGTTCCCCATCATTGTTATTTTGCTATTTTTTCAAACATTTCCTTACCAAAAATCTTCTTTTAAAATTTCTTATTTTCCCCTGAATCTTGTCCTACCTTGTTGTTGGAGGAGTTTTCCACAATACATCCCTTTATTTTTTGTCATAGTAGTTAGATTTGGATTTTTAGTGATCATTTAATCGTTTTTATGTGCAATTAGAATGTTGTAGATAAAGTCTTCCTTAGATCTGCCCCTGCTCTACAGGTTCTGCAAGACCTGATGTGATAAGTTTGATAGCGATGACTGTTTCATTTAGTGGATGTAGTTTGTTTAGGGTTATAGAGGATGTTAGGGTTTTGGTTGTTTTAGTCTTGATGGACTTGGTCTGTAATTTTGAATAATTTTAGTGATATGAGTTTTTTAGTTTTTTGTGTGGTTTTTGTCCACGTTAGTATTGTCATATTGACTTGTGGGTCTTACTGTTATAACTTTATTTTAATGGTATGGTTATACCATTTTGTTTTGATATAAGAAAGTATTACTTTTAATAATAATAATAATAATAATAATAACAATAATAATAATAATAATAATAATAATAACAATAATAATAATAATATGGTGTAAATCCCTTGATATATACTTTGAAATTCCTGATCAAAACATACCCTTATTCTTACATGCAGTTATTCATAATAAACCCATATCATTATAATTGTTAGTGTTTTGTTTTCGCAAAATCGTTGGTTTTTGTTTCCTTTTCATGTTTTCTTAGGTTTGATATATATATTAAGATAGAAGAGAGTGTAAAGAGGCATTGTGGGATGCAAAACAGATTCAAGGAATTAAGATCTTAGGTAGGAGCTGAAAGACTTGCCAAAAAATGCTTTAAGATTCATTCTCAAAAAGGCTTTAGGAAGATAAAGGCTCGTTCTTGGGAAAACTTCCCATATATCCTTTTGTGCACACACATATTACGTACATATACAATACTACAATACTACATCAATGCCCAAAATCAAACTTTTTTAAGTACAAATCAAACTTTGTAAAAGATTTTGCACTTTGGGTAATATAGTGGTCTAGGATTTCTATATATACAGAAGGTAAGTGTAGGTCTATTTTGTCAAGAAATTAATAAGGAAAAAGAAAAAATGATTAATATTATTATGTGAGGGCCTTGTAAAACCTAAGAGATATTTTCAGCTATAAATGAAGAAGATGTTTAGGAACATTTGGATATAGTCTTGGTTAGTATCAATCTCAAAAATAAGGTCTTGGTCATTACCAATCCCAAATATAAGGTCTTGAAGGTTGGGAAAAGAAGGTCTTGGTCAGTCTATTTAACGAATAAATACTACAATTTAGTCTACCCTACAAAAAAAAGTAGGGCGCATTAGTGCCCTCGTTTACAACTTTATATCTTCCATCAACTTTCCTAAAAGAAGAAAAAGAAAGCTAGCTTGTTTTATTTACCCAAAAAGAGGAAGAAAATTGCTGTTTGTATTTCTTTTCTTAGAGCATCCATATCTTAATTCTTAAAGCATCCCAATGGACTTACCAAAGGAGTTCCTAAGTCAAATTTTAAAGAAGACTAGCAAAAATCCAAGACTAGCAAAAATCCTACTCCAATCATGCTAGGTATCAAGCTCTTAGAATAGAGAAGCTACTATGAGCTCTAAATATGAGCAGGGAGACGAGCTCCTGGTTATTCTTCAAAATTTAATATTTCAATTTTTTTACTGTCAATAACTTTATTTTATTATTATTTTAAACTCTTTATATTTTTATTATTATTTTAATATTTTAGCATTTATAATTGTCCAAAAATAGCATATGTGACTCTTAAGATATAGAGTGGTTCGAGTAGAAAAGAATAATAGAGCTCCTAAAACAACTTTAGTGTTTTTAGTTCCGATTTAACTTGTAATATTGAGTGGGATTGGGGATGCTCTAACCATCATTTCTCCCTTACAAACAAAACACTGTTTGATGACAAGCATATATGCAATTTCTATTGAAAAATACTTGTATTCATTTTTGGAAGATCCTCATATTTTCATTCTTAATTTAACCGAATGTTCTTAATACGCATGCCATAATTAGAATTATATTAATCTCATAAATTATATATACAAATCAACCATTTTGAAGATCATTTGATAATTCACATGTATAAACTAAATGAGTGGTTACTCATAAAGAGCTTCATTGGTACATAAGCCATTATTTTGTTCGATACAAATGTAAGACTAGACTATCTTGCAGAAATCTAGAAATGCTTGATTTAGATAAGAGTAATTAATGAAGGAGTCTGGTTATAATATATATAAAGTTTTTTTTATACAAAGATATGAGAGAAAGGGATCACAATACACATCGAGTAACAA
Organism: Oemleria cerasiformis; assembly: GCA_037349345.1. Taxonomy (NCBI): domain Eukaryota; kingdom Viridiplantae; phylum Streptophyta; class Magnoliopsida; order Rosales; family Rosaceae; genus Oemleria; species Oemleria cerasiformis. Next base: position 10,556,667 of record JAZGTL010000009.1, on the reverse strand, counting down.
CTTCATTCTTTCGAGAGTCGAATTCGAGACCCCATTAATAATATATAAAAATAAATATCACTAAAATGTAATACTAAATAATATATATATATATACACGTATACATGGAAGCCCGTTACTGCTAGAGCACAAAGATTTACCAAAAGGAGAACAAAAATATTATCCTAAAATTTTCAAATTAGTATAATTTACGTGTCAATTTTTAACTAGTAAATCAAAATGAATGATTTCTGACGTGTTAATATGTCTTTTTGAAAAAGTAAAGTGAACCAAGGCTTTCTTACTTTATGCCCTCACAGCATATATGTGCAGCATAAATTCTGTCTATAAAATACAAAATGGAATTGCTGCATGATTCTTACCACATTCTCTTCTCACCATCATCTTCTATCGGACTCCTGCCCTTACATCCCGCCGGTTACAGCCAGGTAGTTTCAGTAGTATCACTCATTTTCAAGCTTAAAATCCCTCAAATAAATTAAATATTATCATCAAACTTAATTATATATCTTTTTTTTTTGGTTATTGGGAAACTTAATTGCATCTATAAGCTTTGTATCAATTTTAAATTGTGTTTCTTCAATTTTTTATTTTTGCCTTGCTGATCGAGGAGGGCACAAGCTCTTGTTGTTGTTAAAAGTTGGTTCATGTGAAATTTTAATTAATTTTATCACTTGCGCGATAAGCCTTTTCATTATCATCTTAATTAAGATTTCTATATTTTCAGGATTAGCAAAACGACATCGTAAGTAGTACTCAAAACGTTTCTTCAGTTTACTTTTTATATATATATATATATATATATATATTTCGAAGCTTGAGTTATGAATCCGGCGGACGAGAGCTTTGTGAATCCCAATGAGAGCTTTGTGAATCCTGACGAGAGTTTTGTGCAAAGGTTAGTTTCTTTATTTGAATTTGTTATTTTCATTTTTAGGGGATTTTTTTTTTGTTTTGTTCTTGATTATTTTTATTTTACAAATTATACTTTTTATTCCTCTTTTAGTTTATTTGCGTCTAAGTCTATTATAATTTTAGTTTTAGAAATTTTATTTTGGTAGTTTTTTTTTTATTGTTTGTAATGGAGTCTAAACTCGACGTAATAATATGCAACCACAACATAATAGGGGCATTTTTGTCTTTACAAGTACTTTTGCAATCAACTCAAAATTTAAGCATTAAACTCTACGTAATAATATTCAACCACATGATAGGGGCCTTTTTGTCCTTACAAGTACTTTTGCAATCAACTCAAAATGTAAGCATTCAACCTTTGTTTTACTTTTTTTATTATTTTTTTCACACGATGTATTCCACTACATATTGATATAGGGACTAATTTTTACTTCTATAAGACTTGAGACCATATTGCCCACATAAAGTGGATATAAGTCAGGGGCACCCTTAAGATCTCTTGTGATTACATTTGTGCACTTTAATTTTTATTAATAAAACAAAAAGACTATAAACGTCAAAATTAAAATGGCAGAGACCAAATTAAAAACTAGGCCAAACTACAAAGATAACAAATGCAATTTGGAACATTGAGTGGATAATTATAAGGCTTATTGCTTCAAATGCACCCAGAACAAGCCAGTGATTCTCAAATTGCACCCAGAACTGAAATTTGCCTCAGTTTGCACCCAGAACAGCCATTCTGTTACTTCCGTTGTACCATCCCCAGTCTCTGTTACTAATGCCGTTAAAAGTGCTGATGTGACAGTAATATTACAAAATTTGTAGGGAAAATTAATACATTTGCTATATTTTATTAAATTTTATACTAAAATTCTTTTTAAAAAAATTAAAACAAATTTTAAGTACCCACTCTTCCCCAACCCACCCGACCACCCTCGTCTCCTTCTCTGGACCGCACCCTTTGCCCACCCACCTGAAGCACCCGACGCCGACCACCCCAGAAGCACCCGGCGCCAACCACCCCAGAAGCACCCAACCGGAGTGCTTCGTCAGCACGAAAGTCGGGCTCGCCGCGGGTCGGTACTCGAGCACTAGCCGACCGGACTTGAAGCGGACCCCGCACGCATTACACAGGGTCTTCGGGCCTTTCGACCCCGTCCGCCACTATGGCGTCTTGTCCGTCAAGCAATGCTGGCACTTCCGATTTCCCCGGCCGCTCCGTCCCGACCTTTCGTGCTCTCCTTCTTCGGGGCAGATTTCACCGTTTTCTTGCCGATACTCGACGGCTGCGTTAACAGTGACGACGCCGCCGCCGCCCCCGAAACGACAACGTCGGGCTTCTCAAGAGACGGAGCCGGCTGAGAAAGGAGGAGGAGGCGGGAGGTCCAATTGCAGGGGGCGGCCCGAGATCCTTTGCTTCGGGCCTTAGCGGGTACTGAGACGTCTCGGATGCAGCCTCGTCGGGTTGGGCTTTCATTCCGGATATCAGATGCAGCTTATGCAGGTCCTCGCTAAAAGTGTTGAGGCGGTGAATGGGTGGGCGGTGGGGGGAGGTCCAGTAGAGGGAGAGAGGGAGACGAGGATCGGGTAGGTTGGGAAGGGGATGAAGGAGCTAATGACCAAAATGACTAAAATACCCTCCCACATAACCATCCTTAACAGCTTTAGTAACGGTGTTGGTCAAATGGTGCAACGTTTTTAACGGTGTTACTGTTATGGGTGCAAACTGAGGCAAATTTCAATTCTGAGTGCAATTTGAGAATCGATCGTTTGTTCTGGGTGCATATGAAGCAATAAGCCTAATTATAATTGCTCCACAACTAGCTAGTGTACACCCTTAATCAATTCTCTTTTATAATTGAGAAGTTTCATACTCTACTTCTATGGATGTGGATGGTATGTTCATATTGGGTTTGATTTGACTCGTAATTATTTAGTCCAAATTTTCTCTCCCTTATATCGATTATAATTTAAAAATTTTAAAACTATATTTTAGAAAAAAATTTAGTGTAACCCGACTATTATCAACTGTTAATATTAGAAAGAGAACATTCGATTTTTTATTTTCTTATTTCCATCATCTAGTTCTAGCAGACTCATACCTAATGTAATAATGTAAAAGTGCATTATATATATAACAGTTAGCTTTGTATTTGGACCCAACCCATCTAATTAAAATGTTTGGGAAAAGCTTAATTATGTATGATTTACACCTTTATATATGCTTCATGTTTGCATTATTGGTTCCAATAAGTTTTTTATTTTTATTTTTTATAAGATGGGTTCCAATAAGTTGCTTTTCTTTTTCATTCTAAAGTCTCCATTATTGTAAATATTTTTTATTATCAGCATGGTGGGGATAAAACCTCGCAGAAAAGGTGAAGGAAAATCAGCAGAGAAGAAATGGCCAACAATAAAGGAAATTATCGACCCACAAGGGCCCTTCCTTCCACTATGGAACAAAATATTTGTAATTTCATGTGTCATTGCAGTCTCATTGGACCCTTTGTTCTTCTACATCCCAAACATCAATGAAAAATACAAGTGCCTTGGAATGGACAAAAAATTAAGAGTTGCAGCTCTTCTGCTACGATCACTCATGGACATCACTTTCATTGTTCATATCATTCATCAAATTCGCGTTACGGCGAAAAATGTGGCCTCATCGGAGGTATCATTTAGGGGAAAGGAAAATAATTCAGAGTGGTTATGCAGAAGGGAAGAGATAGTTAGGGATATACCATGGCGTTCTATCCTCATTGATTTTCTTGCTGCTCTTCCAATTCCACAAGTAAGAGAAGAATACATTAATTTAAATAATCGGATTATTTCTTGCACTACAAGAAATGATATAGTTAACAAACTTATTCAATGATGACCTAATTAAGGCTAAATCCATTTTAATTAATTTTTATTTTCTTGCAGCTGGCTATAGGAGTTGTGTTTTTCAGAAAGCGAAGCTCTGAATATTTTAACCATAGGAGAATTATGATATTTCTTCTTCTCATCCAATATTTTCCTAGGGTTTATCGAATCTACCTATCGTATACCGAGCTTACGAAGATCGAAAGATGGGTTAGAGGTGCATTTAATTTTTTCCTGTATATCCTTGCTAGTCATGTAAGTCCATATATCCATAATCTCCCTTAATTTTCATAATTCCTTTTAGTTATTATTGCATTATATTCTCATATAATTAGCTACATTTTTTGTTTATTTAGGTACTCGGAGGCTTCTGGTACTTCTTTTCGATTCAACGAGAGATGTCATGCTGGCACAAAGCCTGTAAAAGAAGTACTGAAGAATTCTGTATAGCTACTTATCACTTTCACTGTGATGACGGTAGGAGAGATGACAATATAACTTCAAGAAAAACCGAATTCCTGAATAAATTTTGCCCGCTGGATCCACCAGACCCCTCAAAATTCGATTTCGGAATTTTCGTTAAAGCCCTTAAGTCAGACTCAATCCCTTTCCTGCAAAAGCTCTTTCACTCTTATTGGTGGGGCTTAAAAAATCTCAGGTTTGCATCTGCATCATGCACAATGGACAATTTTTTAACTTTAATTAAAATTCACGTAATTGGCTTAAGAAACTGTCACAGTTGCATTCCCGTTGTATTAAACCTATGTTTATTCGTTAATTATTATTTATTTTTTTGCAGTAACTTTGGGACGAATTTGGACACGAGTGGCCATGTGTGGGAAAACTGCTTTGCGATTCTAATTTCTATTATTGGCCTGCTACTATTTCTGTACCTCATTGGAAATGTGCAGGTTGGGAAGCAATATATATATATATATATATATATATATATATATATATTGTATGTTTATATATCATTTCCTTTCAAATCAATTATGCTTCAAACCCTAGCTAGTTATCTAATTGTATTTGTTCCTCAAATTACAGACATATATACAGTTGGCAACAACGAAATCAGAGGAGATAGCGCAGAAGATGATGATGAAAGACCTGGAGATCCAACTGTGGATGTCGAAAAATCGTCTCCCCGACGACATGAAGACGGTGATTATGAAAAATGTGAAACAAAGATTGGAGCAAGACAAAGATGTCGATGTCGAGAACCTCTTCTCCGTCCTTTCCCGGACCAACAGAAAATCTATAAAGCGACATCTCTGTATGGACACCCTAAAGAAAGTATGTATATATATATATGTTCATGCATGTCTTGTTTCAACGTTAACATTTTTTTTTGTCACGTTTATTTTTTTTTTGAGCAAATTACATTTTAGTATTATATAGTTTACACCAAATTTTGCATTAAAGTACCATACACTCTTTAAAATATTTTACTCTCACCCATCAGTTAAAACTTTTCTTCATAAATCACGTTAATTCATTACGAGTTTTATGCGAGGACATAAAAAAACAACTCGAAAATTAAATTTAAGGGCAAAATAGCCATTTTGCATCACTTTAGAAGCAAAGTACCGAATTTCTCGGATTTAAAGTGACACAATATGGCTAGCTACTTTCCCCTATATTCAACTTCATAGTCGTTTTTTGGTGGTCTCGCATAAAACAAGTCATAAATTAACGTGAGGGTGAAACATTTTTAAGAATTCAAGATGCTTAAATGTAAAATTTAAAAATTCAGATATAATCCTATAATTTGCTGTAAAATTCAAGGCACTAAAGTATACTTTGAGCTTAATTTTTTGGCGAATTAATGTGAATGCTGCATTTATATTTGTATGTAACTATGTATAGGTGCCGATGCTTCAAAAAGTTGATGAAAGAGTGTTGAAAATCATTTGCGACTATCTGAAGCCAGTGATCTACAAGGAGAACAGCTACGTGATTCGGGCCGGAGAGCCGCTGGATCTGGTGTTGTTCATTACACAAGGCATTATATGGACGTTTGCATGGACGAACGGCGGCAGTAACGTGTCTGGAAAACTAACGGCCGCCGGTTCGTCGACGTCGTCATCCTCGACAATCACGAGGTGTCTTGAGAAGGGTGATTATTATGGGGAAGAGCTTCTGAGCCGGATCTCGACGTACATTTCTCTTTCCGACCTACCTATTTCCACGGAGAATGTTAAATGTCATACAAAGGTAGAAGCGTTTGCTCTGATGGCCAAGGACTTGAAGACGGTGGTGAGTGAATTCTGGTGGTATTTTCCGAATTTGAACAATTCGGAGTTGGAGGAGAAGTTGGCTTTATCTTCGCTACGAGCCGTCCGTCAGCGTAATCGATCGAAGAAGGCTTTGACGTGTCCTAAATTGGCTGCTGATCACCACCGGGAGCAAAGGCTCGCGTATCAGAAACTACATGCGCCTTGTTAATTTATGATGAGGAGACCTTTGAATAATGGCTTATGCAAGTGGTGTGTTGTATAATATTGAAAAAATCGAATTGAGTGAAGTGTGGAGTTTTATCACCTTTCAGATTACAGAGTCGTCCTGCCCGACTCCTTTCAACATCGATATTATCTCTAATTTATCCTTCTTATGCTGATATTGTCCCCAATCTTTCAACATTGATATTATTATCTCTAACTTGTCCTTCTAATGCCAATACTGTCCCCAATCTATAAGTACTACATGTACAATTTGACAGGTGTAAGGTTTTATCACAAAAGATCTCGGTGTTATTGGTAGTAGAACCACTCATTAAATATTGTATTTTCTTATTATATTCTTCCGATGTGAAATTCTTCAACACTCCCCCTCGCGTGAAACCACCACTTAGTGTGAATGAGAGATTCTTCAACACTCCCCCTCACGTGGGACCACCACTTAGTGGACCATATGTGGAGCTAATATCACATCGGTCATTAAGCACGGAAGCAAGGATACATAGTAAATTCGATAACTCGAGCTAGTGACTCACTCCTCCCAACAACTATACTGTCCTCAATTCGCCTGTACTACCTGTAGAATCCAACATGTGTGACCGTTTATCACAAAAGGTCTTGATGTTGTTGAGAATATGATCACTCATTATATATTGTATTTTCTTTTTATATTCTTCCCATGTAGGATTCTTCAACAATTTTCAAATGATTCAAAACTAAACTAATTAACAAGACAATCCGAATCGAACCAAATTGAACCAAGTTTGGTTCGATTTTGATTTCATGACAACAAAGCTCGAATAGTACGTATTGAACTAATTATTCGAGCTTGATGTTTCAATTCCCAAGGTGAACCTCCAATGGTAATAATTTAAGTTATTGCATCCATGACACATTTCAACATTAATATGTATGGATTGATTAACCATGTATGAATTGTGATGTACTGCTCTATATTAATGGTAAGTATTCTGTTATATAATCTGGATGATTCCACGCAGAGGGTAAACTGCTGGGACTATTCAAGACAAGGAGGAATTAAAGAAATTTGTTGAAATTTAACCTAAGAATATACAAAATAAATGAGAAATCCTACTTTAGTTGACACACTCGATTCAGAAATCCATAAAGATACCGTAATTGAGATATGTTAATCGGCACCTAGACGCATATATCGGCTAGTATATCTCAATTATAGTATCCACATGAATTTTCTGAATGGAGGAGTGTCATTAGTAAATTCAAGTACATAGCATATTATACACATATCGACAAACAAATTTCTTAAAAATATTATGGGTCGGAGCCAGGATATTATGGGTCGGGTAACGACCAACGAGCCAGTAAAAAGAAAAGAAAACCGTAGAAATAGAGCACGAGCAATGTTTGAGTTTTCAATCTTTGTTTCTTTATCTCGAAGGTCCACCGAAAGCACGCAAATTTCTCGCCCGACACCCGGCGACCATGTCCAGCTTAACCAAACAAATGGGAGTTTCTTATTTGAAAATTTTTAGCAGAGAGCAAGTAGGAAGTTGAGGATTACACGACTCATAGCTTGATTGATGTAAAAGCTGTGCAGCGACTTGGTCTTGGCAAATCGACCAATTGCCTGCTTGGTCAACGTGAGGAGGACAAGCTGGCCAATTGCAGTTGTTCATTTTTGTTGAATTCCATTGACCTACAGAAACCTCAGGCTTCTTAAATCTGAGGTTTTTCATGGGTTGGAGTTGGAATTGGAACCAGCGCAGGTAATATTTGGGGGCTGAAGAATTTTGATTTGAAGAAGAAGATGGAGTTGGCACTGGGAAGGGAGAGGAAAAAAGTGGTGGTCATTGGAGGGGGTGTTGCTGGTTCGCTTCTGGCCAAATCTCTTCAATTCCATGCCGATTTTACTCTCATTGATGAGTATGCATCCTCTTTGTGTAAAAAAAACTATCATTTTATTGAATAATTGGGATTGATTTTATTGGTTTGTTTAGCAGATGTTATAATCCTAGGGATTCAAGTTTTGTTCTTTCGGGGTTGTTGAGGCTAAAAGGCTCTTTAGGGTTTATGTTTTTGGTGTTTTCTATTTTCGGATTTAGCAGATGGTATTGGTTCGATTTTATTGGTTTGATTTGCAGATGTTATAATCCTAGGGATTCAAGTTTTATTCTTTCGGGGTTGTTGATGCTAAAATGCTCTTTAGGGATAATGTTTTTTGGTGTTTTCTATTTTCGGGTGTAATTGGAAAGTTTGTTTCATCAAGGATTCATTGATTGGTGATGAATTCTAATTCCAGGTCCTCCTCTAGGTTTAGGAAATAATAACTAGTGTTCCAAAAGGATTGAAATGCAATATGTTTTCAGCTGACATTCCTCATTATGAACTTGATATGTCTTAGATTTGCATTCTGTAATTTGCATCCATGCATCATTTCTGTTGGTACTTGAATCTCATTAGTTTGTAGGACTAGGAATGCCAAAATCAACAGCAATAATATGGTTCACTTGGTGGGAATCAGCTAACTTTTATGAAGCGCTCTTTCCATTTAGCAATTTTTATCTTTCTGATTTAGTTAGCATTTGCAAGAGTTAATTAAACTGGTGTTTACTTAAAGTGTATGTATCATCCACTAAATCCAGTTAAGCCCTTGTCTTGAATAATCATGACATGAATGGTTGTTCAGTTCAGTTGATTAATAGGACCCAGGGTCATAGTATATACCTTTAAGCTAGAACTCCCTTTTCCTTTCTTCAACCTGGATTTTGAGACTGCAAATTGACTTTCTCATTTGTGAAATTAAAATTATATGCACTGTCTTTTGTTCTTATGAATTTGCAAGAAACATGGACATGATATCGGGGAAGTGTCTTTTCTGAACATTTAACTGACTTTAGCTTGCTAGGTGTGTTGCAGCTAATCCATATAGTTTGCAGGAAATAAGTTAGAACTCTGGCATACACAAACACCATACAGCAATAGCTCAAGGTGTATTTTCCTTATGCCATAATTCCACATGACATTCCTTGGGATGATTATACAAAAAACCATTCTCTCTCTCTGTGTATTGCTCGTAATTATGAAGTGCACTGATTGGAGTTGTTAATATGGCATCCTATAGAACTTTACATGTCTAGAACTCTCATCCTTTCTGCTTCTAACTGAAAATGAATTTGAAATCAGGAAGGAATATTTTGAGATTCCATGGGCAAGTTTGAGGGCCATGGTGGAGCCATCATTTGCGGCGAGATCGGTGATTAACCATAGAGAGTATCTCACCAATGGCCAACTTATTACATCCAGAGCAATCAATATCACAGAAACTGAAGTGCTGACAGGAGAAGGCCGTTTAATTCCATATGACTATCTCGTCATTGCCACTGGTCATGCAGATCGTGTTCCCAAAACTAAGACTGATAGGCTTCATCAATTCCAAGAAGGTAAAACTTAATCCATACCAGCATTTAAAGATGAACATTCTTATTAAAAGAATCACAATTCAAAATTAATTGAACAACGAATATTTGCTTTTATTTCCTATGACTTGTTAAGAAGTTGGCAGCATTTTTTTTTTTATGTATTAATTTCCTTATCCTGTCCTTTTGTTACTTGTGCTTGAGTTGGCATAATCTCTCCATTGGCAGATAATCAAAAGATAAGATCAGCCAATTCCATTTTGATTGTTGGAGGAGGCCCAACCGGTGTAGAACTTGCTGGAGAAATTGCGGTTGATTTCCCAGACAAGAAAGTTACTGTGGTGCACACTGGATCAAGGTTGCTCGAATTTGTTGGACCAAAAGCTGCAAACAAGACTCTAGATTGGTTACAATCAAGGAAAGTTGAAGTGATATTGGAGCAATCAGTCAGTTTAGATACTATATCAGATGGAAGCAAAATATATAGAACTTCAGAGGGTGAAACCTTTAAAGCAGATTGTCATTTTCTATGCACAGGGAAACCTCTGGGTTCAGCATGGCTCAAAGAAACGTTGTTGAAGAATAGCATGGATGTAAATGGGAGGTTGATAGTAGATGAGAATTTGAGAGTCAGTGGTCGAAAGAACATCTTTGCAACTGGCGACATTACTAACATTCCAGTAAGTGCTAGCTGCAACCTTGTTATGAGCTTCTTTAGTTGTTAGGATAGTTATAAGTCTACGATAAAACTAACTAATCAGTTTTCAGTATGGAAAGTTGGTGATGCATGGAAAAGGGGGGGCCAGCAATAAACAGCAGAAATCTATAGAGATAAAGCCATAGAATCGAAGTGGAACGTAGATAATAGAGTTCTAGGGCAAAGAAACCCAAAGAAGCCCTTAAATCAGACAATTCTGATATGTAATTGATAAAAGACTAAAAACTGAATACATAAACCCTTGAATAGCCTATTTATACTAAAGTAGGCAACCCTAGCTTTTCTTACAAGAAATCCTACTTCTACTAAAACTTGCCTAATAAATCCTATTTCTAATAAGACTACTTAAATGACAATAATAAAATAACCAGAATCCCCAAATTAACTAGAACCCTAGTCTAATTGGGTATTGGAGATGCTCCTGCATCAGTTGGGTACACAGGCTTTAACTTTTGGTAACTTTTGATACACTGGAGTGTACTTTATGCTATGAGTCACCATCTAATTCTACCCTTAGTTTAACCTTGAGATATTTATTAACATAGTGATGCTTACTTGTCTGCTCTTAATTCTAATGAATTTACCTATTGACCTGATTGTGTACAAATTTTATCTAATCGAGTTTCGAAAGTGCTAAGATTTGTGTGCTTTTAGTTATGAGATGTATACGAACTGAACTTGTGTTGACTTGATTGTGTTTTGACAATATGTGTTTCATGAGTTCTAAAATGCATTTTCTACCTTATGCCGTTCTGCTTGGTTGTGGTGAGATCTTAACGTAAACAACCTTTTAAGTAGTCTATTTTTCCATGTTCGATATAATTTGAACAGTAAGTTCCCCTCCAGGGAAAAAAGAAGGAAATACTATATTCAATCTCTGTCGTCAATCTGCATTATGACACCTGTTTTCTTATAGCTAGGTATCTTGTATTCTGATTTCTGATATGTATCTCTTGCACGAAAACAGAAGGGGAAGAACAAAAAAATGAAAAAGGAGTAGATATGCATTAAACATATGGATTTTTTATTTATTAGAGAAGCTATATGTTGTCTCTGGAATGGTTATGCTTTGGAAGCAATTCTAATTCGAATGTGAAAATGCATATGACAGGAAATCAAACAAGGGTATTTGGCACAAAAACAGGCTTTGGTGGCTGCAAAGAACATAAAGCTATTGCTATCAGGGGGAAGAGAAAGTAAAATGAAAACTTATGAAGCTCATTCGGTATTGGCACTTATTTCACTTGGGAGGAAGCATGGGGTTGCACAGTTCCCATTGACAACCCTTTGCGGACGCATTCCAGGACTGATCAAATCGAAAGATCTTTTTGTGGGGAAGACAAGGAAGCAGCTGGGCCTAGAACCGCATATTGTACATGATTAAATTGGTGTGTAGATGTCATCGATTTTCCTTCTTTTACCGCGAACGTGTGTGCATATGTGTGTGTGGAAGAGCATTTTACCTGCATGGTCCCCCCCAATGCTGTAGAAGTAGCTACTTATCTAGTTTTTTTTGTTTTAACTACTTACCAAAGTCTGGATATGCATATTTTTATTGATAATTTGTGTATTTGTATTTATTTTGTGAAAAATGTGTTGCTTTATTCAATTTATGTTCCTAAGTTTCACTTGAGAGATCACCTTTTCGAATAATGTTTTGATGATTAATATTCATATTTGTTTATGATATCGTTGTGTCAATTTGTTATTACGTATGAGGGAGGAAAATTCGAACATGGGAGCAGCTCTTTAAAGGGGAGTTATTAACAACTTAGTTGTGTTCTGTCCTCAGAGTTTTTTCTTTTATTTCTTGTGTTTTTAAATAAGAGAATATCCCACTTGAAAAAAAAAAAATGGGACAGAATGTATTCTATTTTGTAACTTAGTTCCCCACCTTCTAGGCCTTCTGCTCCAGAGGGGCTCTTTGACTTAACAAACATCTAATTTTAATTTGTTCTTGTCATCTTAGAGTCTGATGCAGTGATTAATTTGATTGGCGTCTCAAGAAGACAGTGAAGAGTGTTTAGTTGTGGATGGTATTTCTGGTTTAGTGTATGGAAACTTTGATGAACCAATTTGGCTGGGTGGGGAAGTAGTTGCTTTAGTGAAACTGTAACAGGTTTCTGCTACTAAATGTATCTGCAGTGTCTTCTTCTTAGTTCAGGAAAAACTGGTTTTGCTTATATATGAATAATGGATGATAGAAGTCTTTGGGATTAGCTCAAAGTGGTGAGGGAGGTTGGGGAAATGGGTTAGGGTTGGAATAGGTCTAGGGTAAATGTTCCAGATAAATTTGACTTTGCCCTGTGATTCAAGTCTCATAACCTGCCAAGAAAATTGCGGTTCAAGTATATTTTGTCTGTTCAATCTTTTCTCATTATTTGAAAGAAAAAAACTGGAATGAGAAATCAAACCAAATAAAAACTAGCCAAATTCTCTTAGGTCAACCCTCGTTAGCCATTTAAGAAAAAACAGGTTCAATGACTCCACGAACAATAAGATAAAATAACATAGCTAAGATTTGTATGATTTAAGATTTGAGAAAGCATTCCTCAAAAAATATCTAAGAAAGCAAAACTAGGCGTAATCTAGTTGCCTAGAACATCCGAGTTTGAATTTCACTGTCCAAGAAGAAAAAGAAAACTCCAAAACAAGGCGATTTATATTTGTGTTAAATTTGATACTTAATTACCAATTACCCATTTTGTGACTTGGTCTAAATTCACAAGAATTTCGTTTTAAAAAACACTGGTACTAATTCGAGCAAATTAGCAAATAAAAAGAGATCACATGTGTGTTTCCTCATTGGATTTTCATGTATTAGTTAGAGTCCCCTCATAATCTTCCCTTCAAATACATTTATATGCATGAATCAGTCAGACTTCCTCCTTGGACATACCCTTCTCCCACCTAATTCGTTTGACTTTTGTGCAAAATGAATTCTTGATGGTATTGTTATATTGCTCAAGTTTTCCAAGATGAAGTAATTACATATATACTTCTTTTGAGCACTGTTTGGTTTTGTTTCTCTTCAATATTACAATCTTAGATTTGCTTCCTTTGTACAAAAGAAACAAGTATGGTATTGGGAGAGGTTTTTCTTGCTGCATTCCTTCAGGTGCTACTCGACCGGTTGACACCTCGTGAGATCCTCAGCTACTTTGGACGCTTCCATGAATTCGACGAAAAGCTTTGAAGGTGGAATGAAATGTTGTCTGCAATTCAATCGGTGCTCTGTGATGCTGAGGAGAAGCAGTTGACAAGCAAGCATATGCGGCTGTGGCTAGAGGATCTCAGAGACTTGCTTATGATGTGGAAGACATGTTGGACATATTTTCTACTGAAATGTTGCGGCGCAAGATAGAGGAGCATCGTGAACCCGGCACAAGCATGGTACGGAGCCTAATCCCTACTTTTTTTTACAAGATTCAATCCACATAAGACCGGATTTATGATTAGTATGGAATCGGAAATAAAGGAAATCACTGAGAGATTGCAAGACATATGTGAAAGAAAAGATAAGGTTGGTTTGAATTTTAGTATTGCAACAATGTCTAGTAAGGCATGGAAAAGGCCACCGAGTTCATGCTTGTTAGCAGGACCCGTTATTGGAAGAGATGGAGACAAGATGAAGGTTATTGAATTGCTGTCAAGACATGATGAGTTGCCGAATACCATCAACTTTCAAGTAGTTTCCATTGTTGGGATGCCGGGAGTTGGGAAGACTACCCTTGCTCAACTTGTATTCAAGGAGAGCAATGAGACCATGAACCAATTCGATCTTAAGGTGTGGGTATCTGTGTCTGATGACTTCGACATGGTGAGAGTATCAAAGGCAATTCTTGAATCAATCACATTGCAACATTGTGATCCGGAGGAATTCGGCAATGTTCAAGATTGTTTGAGTAAGGAGATAGCAGGAAAAAAGTTTTTGATTGTTTTAGATGATGTTTGGGACACCTGTGACTATGATCTGTGGACAAAACTTCAGTCCCCATTTCGGTTTGGAGCTGTTGGGAGTAAGATACTTGTGACAACGCGTGAAACAGCAGTTGCAAAAATGATGGGGGCCGAGAAAAATCATAATTTAGAGTGCATATCTAATGCTGATTGTTGGAAAGTATTTGAGCAGCATGCATTCACAAACGTTGGCATCAATGGGAGTCCAATGCCACATTTTGAGTCACTAAAGGAGAAAATTGTTGCAAAATGCAGCGGATTGCTCCTGGCTGCGAGGACTCCTGGTGGTCTCTTACGGTGCAAAGAAATAGATGAATGGGAAGGAATATTGAACAACAAATTATGGAGTTCATCTGATAAGACCGGAATTCTTCCAGTACTAAGATTGAGTTATCATTATCTTTCTTCGAATTTGAAAAGGTGCTTTGCGTACTGCGCTGTACTTCCAAATGACTATGAATTTGGGGAGAAGCAGCTGATCCTTCTATGGATGGCAGAGGGCTTGATTCAGAAACCAGAAGAAAGTAACAAACAAATGGAAGATTTAGGTGGCGAATATTTTCAAGAGCTATTGTCTAGGTCATTGTTCCAAAAATCAAGCAAAAGCAATTCAAAATATCTAATGCATGATCTGGTTAGTGAATTGGCGCAACGGGCTGCCGGGGGACGTATGCTGTAGATTGGAGGATAAGTTGGAAGCCAGATTTTCTCCAAAAACTCGTCATGCTTCTTTCATTCCTAGTGACTTTGATGGGGTTAAGAGATTTGAGGCAATTTTCTGAAGTTAAACGTTTGCGCACTTTCTTACCACTTTCATTTTCACAAGGTTGCTTTCTGACTCTCAAGGTTAAATGTGAGTGGTTGCCAAAATTGCAATACTTACGGGTGCTCTCCTTGAGTGCTTATAAAGTATCTGAGCTTCCGAATTCAATTGGTTTGTTGAAGTTTCTACGGTATCTTGACCTCTCTCACACACAAATCAAAAGTTTGCCTGAAACAATCTGCACTCTTAATGTAGAACAGATGGCAGAATGGATCGAATATCAGATGGACCGAAAAATGCAAAAAAGACGCAGTGGTAATTTGTAGATTTGGCGTCCGAGCTCAGAATGGGGCGTATAATACATTTCCGAAAAGGGAACAACGAGACGAATCAAAGTCATTGCTTAGGCTATGAGATGGGGCTATTTTAGCCAAATAACGTTGTTTATGACCTCAAAATCAGCTTTTAAGATTTCCCAGTATTTTTGGGATTTTTATTAATTAGGGTCTTTTTCAACCTAGGGTTTTCTAGATATATAAACAACTTTTAAACGTTGTATTGAGGATCATCTTATAATTTTATTCAATCAAAATTGAGAGTTTCTCAAGTATTTCCTGGTGGATTCCAGTTTATGTTCTTTTAGGATTTACGCTTGTAAACCTTGTTACTTTGTGCTGCGTGTACAACATACAAATCTTGATATTGAAAGATTGTTATGGTTTGAAGGCTTTACCTGCAAAAATGAGGAAACTGATCAATCTGCGTCATCTCAACAATTCGGATACACCTTTACTGGAAGGAATGCCTCCACAGCTTGGTAGATTGACTAATCTACATACATTGCCTCATTTTGTTGTGGGTAGCGTAGGCAGTGAGTCAGGGCTAAGAGAGATAGGGACCTTATTGCATCTCCAAGGGACATTGCGGCTTTCAAGATTGGAGAATGTAACTGATGTTGAGGAAGCTAGGAGGGCCGACATAATTAGCAAGGAGGGGCTTGATGCATTGCTGCTATAATGGAGTGATGATGGAAGAAGAGAAATGGAATCCTCCGTTGTGCTCGACTTGTTATAGCCTCATCGAAAGCTCAAGGAGCTCACCATCAAGCATTATGGTGGTTTGAAATTTTCGTAATGGATTGAAGATCCTCTATTTTCTAAGATGGCGGTTGTGAAGTTAGAAGACTGTAAGAAATGTCAATTCTTAATTGCCACCACTTGGACAATTGCCTTTCCTTAAAGAATTCTATGTAAAAAGAATATTGGGAGTGGAAAGTGTTGGTGTTGAGTTTTATGGAAATGATGAAAGATTGCCTTTTCCACAATTGGAGATTCTTGAGTTTTGGGATTTGCAACAATGGAGGAAGTGGTTTCCTTGTAAACAAGAGGGAAGTGGAAGTGGGGGTTTCCCTTGCTTGAACAGGCTTTCCATCCAATATTGCGGCAAATTGGAGGGTGAGTTGCCTGAAAACCTTGATTCATTAGAAAATCTTGAGATCGATGAATGTGACAAACTGGAGGTTTCAATATCTGACTATAAACATCTTCGCAAGTTAGCCATCCACGGTTGCAAAAGGGTGGTGCACACAAATGGTTCTGCTGACTTTGAGTTATTGGAGTCAATGCGCATTTCAAATATAACAGACTCGAGTCTCCTAACAGACAGATTCATGAGAGGATTTACAAAAGTCAAGAACTTGAATGTCACTGGCTGTGAGGAGTTCGCTTCTGCGTGGAACAACGTGGATATGTTACTGCAACAACTAACTTCTCTTCGCCATTTGGTTATTCGAGGCAACTCCCATCTTGTCGAATTGCTTGGAAAAGAAGACGAGCAGCTGCTGCATTTTCAAATGGCTTGCAAGCTACTGTCTCTGGAAATTAGAGACTGCCAAAGTCTCTTGAAGGTACCAGAAGGGTTGCATCACCTAATGGCGCTTCAAGAGCTTCACATCTTTGAATGCAGAAGTCTCGTCTCCTTTCCAGATGGAAGGTTGCCACCTTCTCTCAAAGCAATAAAGATCGTCTTATGCAATTCTCTGATGTATTTCGCGAGAGACAAGATAAACCCGAGTCTGAGAAGAATAGAGATTCAGTATTGCCCGAATTTGAAGTCAATAGTGGAGGAGGCAGAAGGTTCACTGGCAATGGCTTCTTCTTGTCTCGAGTACTTGAGGATAGATTGCTGTCAATCTCTAGCCTCCTTATCATCCAAAGGCCAGCTCCCTCAGACGCTTAAACATCTTCAGGTACTGAATTGTGTACAATTGGAGTCAATAACTAATCGATTGCATGATAACTCATGTCTTGAATACATTGAGATTTTTCTATGTCCAAACCTCAAGTCCTTGCCAGGGGGACTATCCCGAGTTACCAATCTTCAAAACTTAATCATTCGAACAAGTGGAAGTCTAGTTTCTTTTCCGAAAGAAGGGTTGCCCAGGAAAGCCTCCAACCTAAGACAGATTGAGATAACGAATTGTGACAGATTACAGGTCCTTCCCCAAGGCATCCACAGCCTCAACTCTCTTCAAATACGGAAGATCTCGCATTGCGCTTCCTTTCTTGAAGAGGGCTTTCCCCTCAACTTAACTTCACTTGAAATTCAGGACCTCAAGAGTTTTAAGCCACTCTTGGAGTGGGGATTGCACCGGCTTACTTCCCTTGCACATTTGAAGATCAGCTGTGAAGATCCAGAGCTGGTGTCGGTTCCACCGGTTGAGAAGGAAATGGTGCTCCCAAAGTCACTCATTCAACTCAAGATTAGAGGGTTTCCCAATTTGAAGGAACTATCCAGTAATGGTTTTCAACTCCTTTCGTCTCTTGAATTCCTTTAAGTTCGGAGTTGTCCCAAGCTAGTATCCATTCCAGAGCAAGGCTTGCCTCTTTCACTAACTCAACTCTCTATTTCTGGGTGTCCTCTGCTTCAAGAGAGATACAAACCGGGTGAAGGACGATATTGGCCCTCCATAGCTCACATCCCTCACATACCTTGGTGATAAATGTTCAGCTCTTCTCGTAGTCTCCTCCAGGTACTTGAAATTTGAGACTACATATATCAAGAATCTGTGTTATTTTCATTCAAATTAAACCTCACCTCAAACTTAAAACTTGTGTGTTAAATGATTGTTTCTATTTTTTGGCAGATGAGGAAATGCATCCTTATCATCAACCATCTTAGACTGCCTGTAAAAAGTCGTTACTGCGAAATATACTTCTTCCTTGTTTTACAAGGTATCATTATTAGCCTACAAGATAATTGTTAAACTTCATGGTGCTGCTTTTTCTCAACCCCTAATTATTTTTCATTGAATCAGGATTTTAAAAATGGATTAGATTGTGATATTATCTTTTTGAGTGAGCATGAGATGAGACTAATTTATATATAAAAAAATATAATAATCCATTATATTTATATATGGTTGTCTATTGTATATATTTCTATGCTCAATTTTCTTTTAGTCATTTTCGTATTCGAAATTATTATAAATTGCTGATTTTTTTCTTTCAATACATTGCATGTCATTTAATTTTTCATTTATGTTATTTTGAGAAAGAAGACTAAAGCAAATAATCAAGCATAAATAACAAATAGAGAATAACATTTAATGACCAATAGTTAATTTTTTATATGAAACTATATATAAAATATTAGTAAATATAATGATCGAAGGGAATTCACTATTCAACCTCAATATCTTTTATTTTGTACTGATTTTTTGTTTTATTTGAAAAAAGAAAAGAAAAAAGGAATATGTAGTTTATCCATAAAAAATATCTTTTATTTTGTACTGATTTTTTGTTTTATTTGAAAAAAGAAAAAAGGAATATGTAGTTTATCCATAAAAAAAATTTTTCATTTATCAAATGAGTTACTAATTTTGTTGTGTTTCACAATTAGGTCAAATTGTCCAGTCCAGTCCAGTCCAGTTCATACGTCCAATTTGTCCAAGTTCAATTGTTTTATATTTATTCGGGGAGGGGGTAGGTCCCTTTTGGGGACAACCATACTTGTTGGGCCAGCGTTTATAAACAGTTCACTACCAACACAAAGTTCCAATGTGGGACTCCTTCACTTTCAGCCCAGCCCAACCCAACCATACTTCTATCAACCACTAACTTTCTCCTCTGTGTTTCCACCGCCATCACCACCCACCCTCGACCATCCACCTCCGCCACCTAAACTCTCACTCCGTCAGCAGTCACCGACTCACCGCCCTCACCTCCACCTCCTCAGCCTAAACCATCACTCCATCAACAGACACCGTCCTCATCTCCACTACCTGCCATTATTGAATCACAGGATAGAGTATAAGTATACATCCATATTAGTTGGCTTGCAGATATTGAAGTTTGTAGATCGATAATATTCTGGAGAACGCATTTTAAGATTCTAAGATGAGGCCAGGCCACCTGCAACATAACGGTGAAGATTGCCGGCAAGACATGGTAGTCTAAAAATTAGCTCTCTCTAGCTTTTTATTTTTTTATTTTATTTTATTTTATTAAAAGCTCATATGCTTTGCCCAGCTGGCACTCAAAAACTTTCATTTCCCAAACCTTCTTTTATTTTCCCTTCCTTCTGTTTCGACAATCTTTATTTTCCCTCCTGTATCTAATTCACATATTTTAATAAGAACCTTCTTATAAATAAAAATTAAGAATCGATAATATAGATAATCATATTCTTATAAATAAAAATTAAGAATTGATAATATAGATAATCATATTATAATTTTATTTGTATCATCATTTAAAACCTTTTATGACTTTTTTTTTCTCATTAATAAACATCGTTATTATTATAAAATTAAGAGTAAATTTTGTGTTATAAAGTTTCACCATAATATTTTAAACGAAAATAATCTTAATTAACGAAAGTTATAACATGGGCAAATAGAGAAAAAAAGAAAGTAAAATTAGATATTTTTAATTAAAAAATTAAAATTTTAATGGAGAAAGTAAATGGTTACTCCCCCTATT
This sequence comes from Oemleria cerasiformis, assembly GCA_037349345.1. NCBI lineage: Eukaryota > Viridiplantae > Streptophyta > Magnoliopsida > Rosales > Rosaceae > Oemleria > Oemleria cerasiformis. The sequence goes on along the minus strand of JAZGTL010000009.1, from coordinate 10,536,604 downwards.
ATTATTTTTCTATATTTTAAAAAATATAAAAAAGAGGTAAATTAAAAAATATTGAACGCACATATAAGCGAACACAAAAATTCATTATATATGTTTTTAATATTATGATTTAATGATAAATTTATAAAGTAAATAATAATTAAAAGTTTCAAATTCAGATTATGGTAAATAATATCCTCACTTGTGATTTGTGAATATCCATTTGTGTATCTTTTACGTCATGTAATTGTATTGCATAGGGTTGGGATAAGGTTTCGGTAGTCGAGAGACAATGATTGTTAATGGCAGAGGTAGATTTACCTGACGAGTAAATTAATAATTTTGTATTTGCAGGGACGCAGACTGTCTCATCACACACAGTGGCCTACTGGGCTGTAAAAAATATACTGAATAGTGATGGAGGTTGCACGCAGTAGCCAGTAGCAGGTGCCAGTAGCAGGTAGCAGGTAGCAGGTAGCACTGGAGTAGACTTAAACATGATGTATTGCCAATATTCATAAAGCCAGCTACCAAATCTAGTGCCTGATGTCACTCACTCTCACTAAAACTGTAAGTCTTTAATTATACTCCCTGCAAATCCTGCAACCGCATCTTCTCTCATCTTCATCTTCTCCCCTTAATTAAAGCGCCAAATTAACCCACTTTATTCATTACAAATTTGCTTCATTTTTTGTTTTTTTAAATAAAAATGTCTATTAGTACATCTCCAGTGCAAATATGCAAATTTGAAGATGTAAAGAATCTCCGAGAGATGAGTCTTTAAAATATATTTTTTACTTAATTTGGAGAAAGAAAATAGGCCCAAGCAAGATTCCTATCTCATTTTTCATTTTAGAATTTTGATATTTTGGAATTATTGATTCCTAAATTTATCAAAGATGAGAGAGAAACGAGGAATTGCTATCTCTTGAAGTTTGTGTTGGATTTATTGATTGAGATTTGAAATTTATCAAAAATAGGAGAAAAAGTAGAAATTGTTATCTCCCTAAATTGTCATAGGAGATTTGAGATCTGATTTCTTTTCTCAAATGTCATTTATCAACACAAACATCTATGCATCTTTTCTATTTCTTCTCCATTATATTTCTTGTTTTTGGATTTGGAATTTAAAATTGATTTATCAAATTGCATTCATTGTTATTTCTACGGATATTAAAGTTCTATTATGAATAATACTATTGTAAATTGGGGATATTCAAATATTTAATTTGAAATAAATAATAAAATATTTGAAATTTAGTATATAAAAATGTAACAAATACTTGTTATGTATTAATTATTCTAGCTATCTGTTAGTTTTATACAACATACTAAAAGTAGTTTAAGATCATCTCCAATGCAAATATGTAAATTTGAAGATGTAAAGAATCTCTAAGAGAGTCCTTAAAACATATTTTTTTACTTAATTTGGAGAAAGAAAATAGGGTTTTATCAGGGTCCTTATCCCATTCTTATTTTAGAATTTTGATATTTTGGGATTATTGATCTCTAAATTTATCAAAGATGATAGAGAAATGAGGAATTGATATTCACGTGGCTTCTCACTGATTTCCATCCGACAACGCCTGAAACCTCAAAATAATTTCGACAAAGACTTTTTAAGACTTCTACCGAAAATTTGGCAGAATATTCTATTTTGATCCAATGGGAAATTGAAAAATATTGACATGTCAAAATTTATATTTTCATCATAAAGTTTGATCTCAACCCTTGATTCCGATGAATTTAAATTTGAACCTTTAGATATATAGCCCGATGCATTAAATGCATACATTTGTATTAAATTATCCATAATTTGTCATTAAATAATATCCAGAAAAATGCATGGTTGCCCAAAATGGAGATGTTTCTACAATTTCCGGCGAAATGTTAAATTTATATTTTGCTTTTCCGACCCATTTGACCATAAAATTGGAAATCAAAGTTGTAAAATTTTCATTCAAATGATTTTACATCTTGCATTGAAGATGCGCTAAGAGAGTTAGAAGAGAGAGAGAGAGAGAGTTAGAAGGGAGAGATGGTAGAGACAATAAGAAATAAGGAGGGAATAATTAAAAATAAAAATAACAAAGTGAAACCCACAAAAAATAGTGTTCGGACTTTTTATTTTGTCCGATCCAATTTTCTCATGTTGATATCAAGCATAAATAATGAAAATTGAAAATTAAAAACGAAATAATTATCAAACGAAGTTTAGCATAGGATAATGCTAAACAAAAGAATCATCCAACTTTTTTTTGCTGACAAGAGTAAAGAATCATCAAACTTGTAGTTGTACATTATTCATTAAATTAAAAGGCCAAGGCAAGAAGCAGTAAAGACAGATACGGATGGATATATTGGCAGCTCGAGGAAATAAAAACCCATCAAATATCAATCACTAGTCCCTTGTTAATTTCATTGCTTCCATCATGCAAAATCTTTATTTGCTCTTCAAGTCCAACATAAATCATATTTCCATATCCAAATAAATCCATTAACCCATAATTATAATTATTAACTTGTAAATGGGGCATTCATTCCCTCTGCGATCAGTACATATATATGATCGTACGGTTGGAATTTGACATCTTCGGCATCTATCTACAAACCATGACGTACATTCTTTATAGCTAGCTTAGCTACTTAATTAACTTCCATTCTACAAAATGGCTGCATGAGTAATTATTAATTTCACATTTCACAACCTCTATAAATTGGAGCTTCCTCTCCCTAAAACTTCACACTACTTTCATATTTCCACTTCGCTCTCTTTTAATTGATCTCTGCGCGCTGAAACTCAGTTTTATTTTAGTTAGCTAGGGTTCCAAAAATGGCATCAACAACATCATCCTTGGCTTTCTCCTTGGTTTTACTTGTTGCTTCGTGCTTGCTGCAAATACACCAAGCTGCGACCTCTGGTCTCTTCTCTCCCATACCCTAATATAAGTATATATAAATATATATTGCATGCATGATGAATAGTTTTACTCTTTTTATTAACTTTTCCTCCAAAAATAATGTTTTTTTTATTGACTTACGTTGGTGTTGCTTACCAGATTGTAGACTCACTGGCCACGGCTGCTTTGGTGGCGAGGCAGCTCCTTCCCTCGACATGCAAAACAGAAAGGTCTATATTTTTGTTATTAAGTTTTAGGATAAGATTTTTACGTGGTTATTTAATTTAAATTCAAGATTGTTTTTGTTACTCAGCTCATGGTTTAAATGGCACATGCAGATGCTTGGGGCCAGTTTGGAGAAGACGAGGAAGGATGAAGAAGCTAGTGTTGCTGATGTGAAGATTGGCGATGGAAAGAAGAACTTGGTTGGGTGGGAGTTGAGGAAGGTTCCATCGGGTCCTGACCCATTGCACCACAATGGAAATGCCCCCAAAAAGCCTCGCACTGATCCATAATCAACTTAATTAATTAGCTACGGAAAATTAAGCTAATTAATCCTATGATTAAGTACTTAATTAAGTAATAGCAAGGCAACGTACTTAGCTTGTAAGCACTGCCCTACGGATTTAGATCCACTTTTTGTAGTTATTGGGGCTTGTTTGTTCTTAACAAAAAAAGACATTACAAGTTGCCCCTCCTAGTTATTGGGGCTTTTCTATATGCATGTAAAATATGTTTGTTCTAATTAAATATATGAAGTATATTTCTCTAAACAAAATTATTATCGTATATAAATATTATATTTATTTATTATTTCATTATTGAATGAATATCGTATTATTTTTTTATATATAAATATAAAACATACACCCCAGATATACTGATGTTGTTTCACGAACCAATTAGCACCGTTTATGGGTCTCAATTTTTATTTAATTTTTAGAGATAATCAAATTAATGTTTGTAATAACTTGGTCAGAAGTAATATTATGAAGTTGACTAAAACAAGCAGTTTCTGGTTTGTACAAACAAAATGTTGAGTAGTTCGTTTGCCAGAAACGAATCATTTTGCGACATCAGATAGCCCTTTTGGACTTGATCCCTACCGAGTCTGAGTGGAAAGTGGAAAGTGAAAAGTGAAAATCGTAGCTGTAACTGTCAATTAATGTCAAAATTGACTATTTGTGCTCACTGCTATTGATTGGAATAGAATCGCAATTAAATATTTATATTATATTAGTCACTGTATACATGGATATGATGTGGTGTATAGCTATATATGTGTGCATCAGATTTTTACTGATGATAAGACCTTAACTTTTTATATTTTAACATTTCAATAAAATGTTTACCGAGTAACCACAAATGGCGTTTTAGTGAAAGGATCGATGGCCGTGAAAAACCCAAAATTTAGTTCGATTTATGTATTCGTGTTTGTGGTTATAGATTTATTTGGTAGGTTATTTTGTGTGGCTTGAGTTGATTTACACCAAAAATGGAGTTTGTCTTATGTCTCAATGTAATGGGGAATTAGGTAGAAACATCAGTGTGTGTTGAGAAATTTTCAATTTGACAAAAAAAAAATTACAAAACAAATAAAGAAGAAAAACAAAGCTGAACAAGTTGATGAAAAAGCCATATTCAATTTGAAATTCACGAGGAACAAAGAAAAAATACATTTCAAAAATTATACTTTATACGTTAGAAGTCTGTTTGAAACCATTTGATTTTTAGTTTTTAATTTTTAATTTTGTGTTTGATATGTGAAACATGTAAATGGGGAAATGAGTGATGTAGAAAAGTGGTAGAAATGAGAAGAAAAAAAATGAAGGGTAATAGTTGCATCTCAACACTTAAGAGATCTTATTGTTCTACCCTTTTAATTCACGGAACTTTTCATCTCACATTTCTAAATCATCATTTCAAGATCATCTTCACAAAAACAATTAGGTTGGAGATGATTTAATATATATTAAGAATATAATTAAGATCATCATAGCGAACCATGCAATATTTATTTAACTAATACCTATGAATAGTTAAACAATTTTTCATTTGGTTGCAATTTTGCATAAATGATTCGGTAATAATTATCTAGGAATTAGACAGTTAAATTATAACATATTATAATTAAGGAGAATTCCCTATATGCAAATAGGTGGAGCAGTGAGATTCTCCTAAAAGTGGAACTTAAAAATATATTCCAAATAATAAAGAAGTAGAAATGGAAACAGAATCTAGAAAGTGAAAACAACTCAAAAGAGTTTTTGGTTTTCATTTTGTATAGCTTACCATGATCTTATTTTAACATCCCCAAAACGCTGGTCTGGTTAGAGGATGGCCATTCATGGTTAACATCTTTATTAGCTGAAGATATAGAAGATTTATATGGTAGTACTCTATTTTCTTCGTCGGTTGAAATTTCCGCTAAAATTTTAACGATGTCACATTATGTATCGCTTGCAATTCTTTTTCATGAATCAATGAGAATTATGTTTTCCCTAGAGAAAAAAAGTACCTTAGAAACAAAATAGAAGAAAAACATAGACAAAATAAAAGGGGAAGAAACTTTGGCGGCAGCAGCCACCGCAGCAATGGTTACTCCTCCACCTCGCGGCCTCGTACCATTCTACGCCACTCTGCTCGAAGCCTGCACATCCTCTAAGAACCTCCTAACCCTCAAACACCTCCACGCTATAATCATAAAACTAGGCATTTCCCGCCACGACTTCATTCTAACGAAGCTCGTCTCCTCCTACGCGTCATGTGCCCAACTCAACCAAGCCAACATCCTCTTCTCCTTCAGCACTCGCCAACCCACCTTCCTCTTCAACACCCTCATTAGAGCCCATTCGTCCCAAGGCTTATTCTCTCAATCTCTCTCCATTTTCATCCGCATGCTTGCTGCACATAAAGCTTTTGACCGCCATACCCTGCCTGTGGTTCTCAAATCTTGCGCTGGGTTATCGGCGTTGAGGCTTGGCAAGCAAGTACATGGAGCCATTTTGGCTAATGGGCTTGCTTTAGATTTGGCGAACTTGAATGCGTTGATCAGCATGTATGCGAAGTGTGGTGATTTGGTGGGTGCCCGCCATGTGTTCGACGGAATGCTTGTGAGGAATGAGATTTCTTGGTCAGCTATTATGGCGGGGTATGGGATGCATGGAGGGTTTAGTGAGGTGTTTGATTTGTTTGATCTGATGGTGGATGCAGGAGAGATGCCGGATGGAGTGACTTTCACTACGGTTTTGACAGCGTGTAGTCATGGAGGGCTGACACAGAAGGGGAGGGAGTATTTTAAAATGATGGAACCGCGGTTCGGGGTGAAGCCTGGGTTGGAGCATTATACATGTATGGTTGATATGTTGGGGAGGGCAGGACTGGTGGAGGAAGCAGAGGAATTGGTTTCGGGGATGCCGGTAGAGCCGGACGAGGCATTGTGGGGTGCATTGTTGGGGGCTTGTAGGATTCATGGGAAGGCAGAGGTGGCTGAGAGAGTAGAGGAAATGCTTTATGGAAGGCGACTTCATGTAGCATCTCTGTGACTTGTAAAATTCTATCAGGAAACATTTAGGAGATTGGCAAGTAATTGTAAAAATGTATTGTATTTTCAAATAATATTCAAATATCAATCAAATCGGAAGGTTCCCTTACAATGTTTTCTTGAACATACCCACATAACTTGAGCTCAAAGGAGAGAAGCTCTAGCGTTGAGTATATACAATCTTTTTCGACATGGGATTTATCTCCGGCCACGAATTCATGAATATTACAGTCGATCTCAACTGAACTGAACCCCGGTGTCTTTTGTATTCCTAGGGACTTCATGGTCTTCCTAACCTTGCTTGCACCGGCCCACCGGCCATCGGCTGCATATATGTTGGCTAAGAGCACATAGTTGGAGTCAACACCAGGATCCAACTTGAAGAGATACTTCATCAATCTTTCGGCTAAGTTGATATTCCCATTGGTTCTACACGCAGCTAGCAAAGAACCCAACACAACTTCATTAGGCTTCATTGGCATGCTTTCTATGACATTCAAGGCATCTTCCAACCTCCCTGCACGGCTGTGGAGATCAACTATGCACCCATAATGCTCGATTCTCGGGCTTATTCTGTGAATTCTCTTCATGTCATCGAAGTGATGGAGCCCCTCATTGACTAAACCGGCATGGCTGCATGCAGTAAGAGCTCCAGTGAAGCTGACCCCGTCCGGCTTGAACCCTTCTTTCTGCATTAGGTTGAAGAACTCAAGAGCTTCCTCCGCATGCCCATTGACGGCAAATCCCACAATCATCGAGTTCCACGATACCAATGTCCTCTTGGGCATTTTCTCAAACACTTGACGAGCAAAATCAATGCATCCACATCGAGAATACATATCAATCAACGAGTTACTTATCCTGATATTGTCTCTAAAATCTTGCTTCATAACAAACCGATTAATCCACAAGCCTAAACCAAGCGTTCCTAAATCAGCACAAGCAGCAATTACAGCAATTATAGTCACATAATCTGGTTCCACGCCCGCGAGCTGCATCTCACGAAACCACTCCATTGCTTGCTCGAACTGACCTTTCTTGACAAACCCACCAATCAAAACGGTCCAAGAAACTGCATCTCTCTTTGGCATTTTCTCAAACAGCTCAATTGCATCCCACACCTTTCCATTTTTCATATACCCATCAATCATAGTATTCCAAGTCATTGAATTCTTCACATCAAGCCCATCAAAAACCAACCTAGCAAAATCCAGACCGCCGCACTTTGCATACATATCTATCACCGCCGTGCCCACGATCACATTATTCGTATCCAACCCCAATTTACGGGCATAAGCGTGAAGCGAAGCACCAAACAGAACACCCTTTGCCGGAAAATGAGCACAGCCGGAGAGAAGCGTGACGAAGGTGACGTGGTTTGGTTCGACGCCGGCTCGTCGCATTTGGATGAAGTGGGAAACAGCTTCAGGTAATTGACCGTTTCGGCAGAGGTGGGATATGGAGGAGGTCCATGAGACTGTGGGGTCTATGGGGTTTTTGGTCTTTTCAAGAGAGACAGAGAGTTTGTTGTAATGATTTAGATTAGAGGAGGTGGATTTGGGTGAATTCGGAAGTGGAAGAAGAAGCGGTGGTTGTTTGGGAAGTGGAGGGAGTTGGATTGCGGCGGCTGTGTACGCGGGAAGACTCATTGTTTAAATTACCGTTGCTCTACAAAGGAGGCACTCATTGTTTTAAGTATAAAGCGCCCTCCTCATTCCTGGTTTTTTTTTTTTTTTTTTTTCAAATCTTTATAAAGAGAAATTACTACATACACATTGAATATCTCGTCATTTATGAAAGTTAAATTCGAGATCTCTTAAATAACGTGTAGAAAAATACTACTATGCTATAACACTAAGTGATCCTCATTCCTTGGGTTAAACATGAATCTGTCTCTAGTAAATAAAGAGGAATAGTAGTGGAAATACTATTAGGCTACTCTTAGTTTGTGATGAGCATTACGATCCAATTTTTTTACTGTTTGTGAAGGGTAAATTTTGAAATTCGTGTAGCATATGGATTTTATTAATAATTCAACGACAATGAATATAATAGTAATGCTCACCGCTAATTAAGGGTGATTCCCAAAAATATTCCGGAATATTAAAGATTTAACAGAAAATCATGCTTCCATTAGGAGGACCCCGCTCACATACGTAACAAATTCTTACATATAAAATCTAACAGTTGCTTCACTTGCTTGGACAGTCCAAACTAGAATGTTCACCATATGTACATTGAATTGAACTAACATAAACCCATAACCATGAACGTTGTAGTTCTGGAAAATGAAGATCCTTAACCATCGCTTCTACTTCTTCCCGACCGAAATCTGCAGGAAAATCATCTAACAAGCACAAATTAGAAGAAAATTGAAAAGACAGTCTCTTCGACATCTTTCTTTGAAGCTCTTCATGTGATCATAATCTCATACCGTGTAGTTCCAGGAACGGCATTCTAACCAGTCAGTAAAATTACCATCTGATCCAGACGTGTCTACCTTCAGCCCTTCACAAAAACAATGCTATCTAGAGGATCTAATTGTCTTCAGTCAAATGTTTTCCAGGTGAACTGGAAGTTAGCGAGAGGGTTTAAGTTTTACTCAAAGTCAGTAAGCTCGAAACTAATTGGGTTAAACTGAATCAAATCATCGTTAACAAAACTGAGAAAGTTCATCTGATATAGTTAAGAAAGACCATCAAACAAATGAGGGAATTTTGGGGGAAGAGCTACCCTAACATGGATAAAAAACACGAAACCATGAAAGGCAATTAAAGGAACAGAATCTCTGTAAGTTCTGTCTAGATAGATAGAAGCATCAGCCAGATTTACTTTCAATCAATTAAACAAAGTAAGCCACATATATTTCGATATAACAAGCTTATATCATAGGTAGAATACAAATTGAGAATGAGGTTCACTAAACTAAATATGAAATCAAGCTCCTTCGAAAAATGGTACATTGTCTTTATGGAACTTTTTAATGGACTTAATAACTTCTATGGCAACTGCCTCATCCTCTGGGTAATAAGCAATGGGATCAGATAATAGAGAAGCTGATAGGTTGAGCACACCTTCAAGTGTTGCATGAAGACAATAGGCTGAGTAGGTTACATGATATCCACCTTCTTGGACAATCAGAAGACGTCCACTACAGTGTTTATCCGCTAGGCTACGAACAATCCGCCCAATCTCTTGATAACCCTCCATTGTCAAACATTGCCTTCCATTTGGATCAATCTAACCACAAGCAGTGTTATTCTATAAGCTTTCAATTTGTGTCGATAATAGAACTAAACTTCTTAAATGGTAGCTCGTTATATTCATTATTTGGGGGTGTTAAAAACTTGGAAGTTCATGTTGTAATAATTAAGGGAGATTATTAAGGATCTACACCAAAAACAAAAATTATGGCACTGGCAATAGTAATTACCATACACAAGAATTTCTTTTAAAAAGAAGAAAAGTCTCTACCTAACGATGGTGAGAATTTCAGTTTTGTTAAGCATGAATATTTTTATTCTCAACTGTAAATTTTAGAAAAATAATCTGATAATGTAGAGCACAGTGAGGCAGATATTAAGTATATTCAGATGGTTCTATTGTGATAGTAAACACATCATCCTAAGCCAGACATTCTTCTCGACAAATAAACAATCAAGCTAATCATCTAAATTAGAGTTGAGCTGCAAGGATTTAACTTACAGCACTTGAATCTTGGCCAATGACCAAAACTATCATTTCAGGCTCGAACTTTTGGATTGCGGGGACAACCAACTCAGTCATGGCATACCTGTATCCTCGGTCCCCTGTCCCATTGGGTAGAGGTATATTCAAATTATAACCAAATCCCTTTCCTTCACCAAGCTCATCAACAGCGCCACTCTGTGGGTGAGATGGACCCCAAGAACCATGATTCATATGGAGGGACATTGTAAGAACGTTATCAGACCGATAGAACCCCTCAGCAGTCCCATTTCCATAATGGACATCAATGTCTATCACCGCAACCTTTGCACTGCCAGAATCTAAAGCCAATTGAACAGCAAGACCGGCATTGTTAAGGAAGCAGTAGCCATCAGCTTGAGTAGGCTGGGCATGGTGACCTGGAGGCCTAACTAATGCATAAGCAATGTTTCCATGTCCATCAAGTACATGCTTCATTGCAGATATTGTTGTGCCAGCTGCAAGAAGCGCCGCATCCCATGATCCCGGGTTTAAAAAAGTCCCGGAACATACCATCTTACCCCCATCTCTATCTGCTTGAACTAACTCATTAATGTATTCTGAGGAAGCAAATATTTGAACCTACATCAGGCTCTAGTTTAACCTAAACCCAATATTCTTCACAACACAACTAATTATATAATGGCTATTTAGCGAATTTGTCTCTAAACTTGTACCCTTGCTAATTTCCCCCATCAACTTTTATTTCAGCCAATTTCTCTCTCAACTATTATTAATGCCAATTTCCCCCTGGCCATATTTCATCTAATCTTTTATTAAATTTGTCACATTTTAAGTAAAGAAACATATCAAATGACATAATGTCAAAGGGTTACAAGTTTGGAGGCCAAATTGACAAATTACTCGATATAATATATGTAAGCAATTTAAGAACTAAATAACCCTTATCGGTTTGGTTAACAATAATACTGGGTACTTGATACAATTCAAGTTTATTGGCCCATGATGCAAATACCCAATACAGCTCATGATTCAAACCCTGCGAACCCCCAATATTTAAGCAACCTAAGCCCAACCCAGAATTTGAAAGCAGTTTGCAAGTCCAAATTGAATCCAGAGTTCGAAAATTTTGCAAATTGAAAGTGAAAGGCACCTACCCGGAGAGTGGAAAGAGAGCAATTGAGGGACGTGAGCCTTCTTTCCAGGGAGCCAAGAAATGTAAGGGGAGATAGGGCCTCTCTTTAGAATAGAAACCATGTTTTTTATCCTGTCTGAGTTTTCTGGGTGCTTTTCCAAGACGTCAAGGAAACCAGGATCCATTCCAGTGTCGAATACGCCATGGCCGGAGTTATGGTTGAGCATGCCGGAGTCCCAGAACACGTCTATGCGGTCAGTTGGGGGAGCAGTAGCAGTTGAAGCAGCCATGGAAGAATGATGAAGGTGTGCTTCTCTTAGTAGCTAAACAGAGAGGGACTATTATGATGACTGATGAGTGGTCATTTCATTCCTTATTTGCCTGAGTTTGTATCATATGTGTTGATGAAAAGATATGAGAGTTTATTGGGCTTGTGCATTTAGGCCTACAAAATTGTTCAGCATTGAGCAAGTATTCAAAGCATTTAGTTGTTCCAATAGGCCTTTTCTATCCAAACAAACTTGATATATTCAATTCAGATTTTTATAGAGTTTAAATATCTCTAAAAATTTAGATTTATTCAATTAGGACTTTTAAAGAGTTCGTAAAAATTTGAGGGTATTCAATCTATATTTTTATGGAGATTAATAAAGTCATTAAAAATTGAGGTGTATTCAATCATGACATTTCATAACTCTATAAAAATTTAGGTGTATTGAAAATATCTATGAATATTGTAGACTTCATTAAATAGAAGAGTTTTATGGAGTTTAACTAACATTTTAGTGTAAATTATGATTTAGCAAAGTTTATGATTTGTCTAGCCTCTCCCTTTCGGATTTCAACAGACAAGGCTTAAAATATAATTTGTGATTTTTATATTTTTCAATAGACTCAATAAATTCAAGTCTTCTATCAATATCTATTATCATATATCATTCTCTATAGGAATTATAAGTAATTAAATAAAACAAACTTTATATGAATTTACTTACTGTTTAAAAAAAATAACAAAAAATAAAAAATGAATAAAAAAAGAAGTCAAAAGCATGCATGATGCCTAGCGGCTATAGCTTCTCAATCTCATTAATTATTAGAAGTTTTATATATTTTTAATTATTTTTGTAGTATTAGAAATATTATTTTATTTTATTTTAGTTAGAGAATTTTTAGTAAAATAATAATTATGATATGATTATAAAATTCTTCAAAAAAATATATATCAAATTATATAACTCAATATCATTTCCTGCAAAACTCAGTCACAATATATAAAACTCAGTATGACTTTGCAAAATTCTGTCACGTAACTCTATATAATTATGTTATCAACTCTGTAAAAATTTATGAAAATTAATAAATCTGTAAAACTTGTTCACTTTAAAAAAGAGTTATTTACACAAACACCCCATGAGGTTCTTGGTGCTTTCACAAACACCCTTTCAGATTTTAGAACTTACACAAACACCCCCTTAGGTTCCAAAAATATTACACATAACAAATAAAATATGAAAAATCATTAATAAAATGTAATATAAGTTACGTAAATATATCTAATCTAATCTAATCAACATAGGCTTAGTATGATAATGAAGAACCCTAACTCTACTTTTCCCCTTGTTCTCGACAACAGTAAATATATAGTAAGTGTGTCGTTCATGAAACTCCTCTTCAGTGTTCATTGAAGTTATGGTCTATTTTAATAAAGGATTTTGATTAGGACTTCTGGATATTTGTATGAGTTATTTTTTCATTGATTAGCTTAATTAGTTTCAGATCAACACGCTGCACTCCCCCTGCTGGTGTGCTCCATTCGATCATTGACTTGATTTAAATTTAGTCACTCTTTTGCTGATTCTCTGGTAGCTAGGCATGAATTGGCATATCCCTACTCTCTGGGTTGCTTGGTTGTTCGCAACCTTTGTGGTTCCCCCTGCTGTGTCTCGGTTGCCTTTTGGCAGTTTATAAATTCATGATCACTTAGTAAATGGGGTTATGTGTAAGGATTTTAGTATCTAAGAGAGTGTTTGTGTAAGGTCTAAAACCTGAGAGGGTGTTTGTAAAAAGACAAAAAATCACAGGAGTTGTTTGTGTAAATAACTATTTAAAAAACTCTTCAATTATCTGTATAAATCTGAATTCAATACACCTCCCTTTGTTTTTTTTCCATGGGAGACATTAGGGGTGTGTTTGGATATAGTGAATATCAATTGATGTTAGACTTCCAAATAAGAGTATTAAATTTGTCGTCCACCCATACATTTTTTTATTTGTTTTTATTAAATTTAGTTTTTTTTGAACTAAACCCAAACATTGATTTACAGCGAAGTAGAATTTTTTTACCTTTAAAAACAAAAAATGATCTATTTCAGTTTTTTTTTTTTATCTAAAAGAAGGCATTTCATTAATAGAAGAAAGAAAAGTACAGCCAGGGCTAAACACAGGGTCTCATTAAAAATCTTGCCATCAAACTCGCTAATCGGGAATGGGAAAGAGTACCACACCCCAACAAATAAAATAGACAAACATGTACACCACAACCAGCCAACCTGCTTCACCACACGATTGCCACTCTGCTACTGCTCCGCACCAGCTACTTCAGCTTGAGCCAAAGCCATCACCCAGGCCGGAGCCAAAGGCATCACCCAAGGCGGAGCCGCTGCAATCCATCGCTAAAAGGAATGGGCTTGCAGACCTTCTTTGGCGAGGCAGTACGCCACCCTGTTCGCCGCCCAACCTAGGAACCGCACCTCCACATGTTGCAGCTTCTTCAGTAGATAGATAACGTCAGCAATGAGGACGCTAAGGCCACTCCAACATGCATCCACACCAGCAATGAGATCGACTGCCGCCTTCGAGTCCACCTCCACCACAATATTCTTGAGCAGCATCTCAACTGCCAGCTGCAGCCCGGCATATATGGCGGTCAGCTCGGCTACTTCAACCGATAATCCCTACGAGGCTCCCCCAACAAACCCACCCTGATGGTCTAGGATGATCCCTCCAATACCACTCAAACGTCCCATGGCCTCCAACGCAACATCACAATTCAATTTCAAACAACTTGTTGGAGGTCTCTCCCACTTAACCGAACTGCTAGGAGGGGCTTGGCCACAACGATGCAATGTATCCCTAAACAACTTTTGTTGTTCTAGCAGCTCTTCTACTGACCTCTCAATCTTGATCATTTGTGCTCCAAGAATTACCTTATTTCTCAAGTTCCAAGCCGCCTAAACACCTCACCCAAGTTCCTCCACCTTGTCTTGCTTCAATACTTTGCATGCCTTAAGAAACAAATAAGCAAACGAGACCTCTTCCATTTCAAAGCTAAGGCAGCATCCAATCATAGACCTCACCTTCCGGCTTGTTTTGAAACCCCACACCGCATGAATGGTGGTCTCCACCTTCTTCCCACACTTAGCACATAAAGGGCTCGGTAACAACCTCATCTTCGAAGGTTTGCATATATTGGCAGAATATCATGGCAAGCCCGCCATAAAAATACTTTGACTCGGTTCTGCACCCGAAGACGCCACACCTCCTTCCAAAACCTGGTAAGGACCTCCACACTAGAAGAGCTAGCCTCCACTCCATGTTGGGCATGAAATAGATTCAAAGCTACTCGATAGCCGGACTTCACATTATACTTGCCATTCCTAGTAAAGCCCCAAAATAGCCCATCCATACTACGTCTTAGCAGTCCCAAAGGAATTGCTAGGATCGCTTCCACATCCTCATCGTCGAACGCCTGAGAGAGCATGTCAACATTCCAGCCCCCCTAGGCCGAAAACAGCTCCATAACCCTCATATCCCAGGGTAAAAGGCCTGTGAACCGTGGCCTATATAGTGAGGGCTTGAGAACCAATTTGTCTTGGAACACCAATATACTCTTACCATCCCCCACTCTACAACGAAGCCCATCCTTTATAACATCACGACCCCACATTATCACACTCCATACAAGCGATGGATAGGACCCCAAATTTGCCTTAAGCACATCACTCTCGGAATAATACCGTGCCTTAAGAATCTTAGACACCAAAGTGTCAGGTCGCTCCATGAGACGCCACACTTGCTTCACCACCATTGCTCGATTAAAAGCCTCGAAATTTTTGAAACCCATCCCTCCTAAGCACTTCAGTTGGCACAATTTTTGCCACTCCATCTAGTGAATACCCCTCCTGCCGTCCCGCCCCCACCATTAATACTTAGGCAATGGCGATGACAACTCCTGACACAAACCCTTAGGTAACTGAAAAACACTCATTGAATATGTGGGAAGAGCCTGGGCAACTGCCTTAATGAGGACCTCCTTTCCAGCCGCTGATAGCAGTTTAGTATTCCACCCATCAAGTTGGAATCCCTTACATGATTAAAAATCTTTCGTTTACTTCTCTGAGTCAACGTCGGCAACCCCAAAAAAAGGTTCATGGCAATCCACAACGCGAACCCCAAGCACGGAGGCGATCAGATGTTTGGTAATTTGGTCCGTGTTGGCGTTGAAGCATGCCGCAGATTTCTCAAAATGAACCTTCTGACCGGAGGCTCGCTCATAGCAATGTAAAATCTGAAGAAGGGCCCAGCATTCTAACAAGTGGGCATTGCAAATGAGCATACTATCATCTGCAAAAAAATAAATGTGATAAAGAGGGGGCACGGGGGGCTACCTTGACGCCATGTATCAACTTCCTATACTGACCTTGGGACAGCAGTGCATACAAGCCCTCAACACAAAACAAGAAGAGATAGGGTGATAGAGGGTCACCCTAGTGGAGTCCCCTACTGGGAGATATAGGGCCAACTGTCAATCCATTCACCTTAACCTTATAAAGAAACAGTAGTTACACAACCCATAACCAGAGTAATCCACTGCTCACAAAAGCCCAAATGACGCATCATTGAAGCTAC
Source organism: Oemleria cerasiformis (assembly GCA_037349345.1). Lineage (NCBI taxonomy): Eukaryota > Viridiplantae > Streptophyta > Magnoliopsida > Rosales > Rosaceae > Oemleria > Oemleria cerasiformis. The sequence continues at coordinate 10,520,451 of JAZGTL010000009.1, read as the reverse complement.
AAAACTCCACTCCACCCTATCATAGGCCTTAGACATGTCGAGTTTCAGGGCCAAATTTTTTAGTTCACTTCTCTCCTCCTTCTTATGGCATGAATGCTCTCAAAAGCAGTTATAATGTTGTCTGAAATAAGCCGGAAAGGCACAAACACACTCTGGAACTCTGAAATGACAAATGGCGTTAAATTCTTCAGGCTATTAACAATCGTTTTGGAGATAATCTTATACAAAACAGAACAAAGGCTAATCGGTCTGAATTCAAAGACCCGTTTGGGATTAGCGCAATTAGAGCAACATTGATATCTCACACTCAAGCTCCCTCATTAAGAACCTGGAGACAGAACTCAGTCACTTGATCCTCTACAACTTCCCAATAACGTTGGTAGAAGAGAGCGGCATGCCATCCAATCCCGGGGCCTTTGTGGGGGCCATCTGAAACAAAGCCTTCTCAACCTCCTCACGAGTGAAAGTCCGCACCAAGGCCCTATTTTGTGAGCTCGTGACCATTGGTTGCACCGCCCCTAGGATCTCATCCATCTCATGTGCTCCTCCTGACTCGAAAAGGTCCTTGAAATATCTACATAACACATCCCCAATCTCCATATCCGATGGACACCATCTCTCATTCTGGTCGAGGACACCCCTGATGTGATTACGCTGGCCCCTCATCTTGGCACAAGCATGGAAGAACTTTGTGTTACGATCACCATTTTTCATCCAGGAAACACGAGCACGCTGTTGCTAGATCACCTCCTATTTTTCCAGCAGCCCGTCTAACTCTCGAGAGAGAGAGAGAGAGAGAGAGAGCCCAGTGGATATCATGTCTCTGACTCTGAACCACGCCAACACCCCTCGAGAGCCCACCAATCTTGGATTGGACCTCCCGAATTTTGACCGCCAAATTTCCAACTGTCTCCTTGTCCCATTTCAATAACTCCCCCTAACAATGTAGCAGTTTCTGCTGAACCGTGCCAGTGCCACACCACGCCTCTTTAACATCCTCCACGTTTCCCTCAGCTATGGTCCAAATCTCTTCAAAATGAAAGCTCTTGCCCCGCCTAGCTTGGATACCTCTCACTCCCAGCATAACAAGTATTGGTGAGTGATCAGAAACCAAAGAAGACAAATGATGAGTTAACGTGCCTGGGAAATTTTGTAAAAAGGCCTGATTAATTACTGCTCTGTCTAAACGCAACTGAACGTTATCCTCTCCAGGCCGACCATTGTTCCAAGTAAATTTATACCCAGTAAATTGATTAGAGGTCAAGCCGCAATACTCTAGTAACCCACGAAAATCAACCATTGTCATTGAAGGCCTGAAACGGTGTCATTAGTACTCACCACCTTATTAAAGTCCCCAGCCACCAACCAGGGTTCGCTGCCATAGTCCCGCAAACGGCGAAGAAATTCCCATGATTGAGCCCTCATAGATGCCACCGAATTTCCATAGAAACCCGTGAAATGGAAGCCTCCATGCCCTAGTCCATCAATCCAACCGTCAATATGTCCCACCGAATAAGTGCGAAGAGTCACATTTATACCTTCAAACCAGAGTAATGCAAGGCCCCCGCCAAGGCCCACACAGCTAACACTAAGACCCACTGCCACCTTCAATTTCCTCTTTATGCCCTCCATTTGCTGGATCGTTTGCTTTGTCTCAATCAGAAAAATCACTCCCGGTCTCCTTGATTTGATCATGTGTTTCAATGCTCGTATCTTCCGAGTGTTGCCAAGCCCTCGGACGCTCCACACAAGGATACTCATGACTCGTGATGGGCATTGAACGGGCACCCATAACAGATTGTCCCAAATGATGAGTAACACGTCGTGAAACAAAAGGTTTGCCCATTGAGAGCGAAGAGGGCGGCAGAGAGCACGACTTTTTGGTAGGGGAGCGTCCCAACCTGACCGGAGACCGCACCCTGAAGCCCTGCCTTTGCCCCACCCCATTTTTTGACTGAGTAGAGCTCGTAGTTGCACTGGTAGTTGGCAATACCCCCATCCACCCTATTCACAACTGCCAAGTCAGATTGCAATTCTTGTCTTGGCCGCCCCCCAACCGAGCCCTGCACCTGATCAGCACCCTGCACAAACCCAGCAAACGTGTGACTTGCAGTACTCACTGCCTTGGGAGACATAACAACAATTTTCCTTTGAGACCCCACAAACTGAGACAGAACCTCACCCCCTGTCCTCCCTCCTCACGGCTAGGCCCGTGTGTATTGACTGATATCTTCCGGCGTTTCACACCCTCCGAGCTGTCCCTCCCTTCAAGGTCCCCCTCCATGTCCAATGCATTACCCTGCCCTCCAAAAGCCAAGTCATGGGACCGAGTAGTTCCCCCCTATGAGCCGCCATTCCGTTCGTGGGCCAGCAGTCCCGTGCAATAGGGCCAATACCGAAGACCTTCCCTTTCAGTTTATTTTCTATAGCGATGCTAAACATGTCCTTTATCGTCGTCATCCAGTAACCATATCATTCTTTAGGATCAGCTCCCCTCTGGCGTAAACCACAATCAGCAGTGACATGGTCCAAACGGCCACACAAGAGACAAAACAAGGGGAGTCTCTCAAACTCAATCTCATGCTAGACAACAGGCTCATCTTTCCGCAGTTTCAGTGAAACCCACCTTGTAATAGGATCAGCCAGCTTTAAACTCACTCGCAGGCGTAGAAAACAACCCATACAATCACCATTTTGGCCTTTATCATTCCTCTGGAAATTCCCAAGGTGATTCCCAATTTTCTTCCCTATCATCTCCGTGAGAAACAACGGTGGTATGCGCCTAACCCTAATCCAAAAAACCTGGACGTCCAACTACACCAGACTAGGGTCCACCAAACCGTCAGTTGGAGCTAGGGCTAGCAAGACACGGTTGAAGGTCCATGGGGATCCCCTTAAAACTCTCCTCCGGTCGAACTCAGATTTAAAGGAAATCAACATTCTCTCGGACTCCTCCAGTTTCGTGATCAAGAACTCGTCCCTCACATGCCAGATTTGGCGCATTGTGGCAGCGAAGGCCTCCCAATTGTACGACCTGGTAGTAAGAAAACGACCAACCAGAAAAAGCCTAGAGGCCGCCAACGACTCAACTTCATCAAACCCTTCAATCTCACAGCTCTTCGTCGTTGTAATCACCAAGGAAATGGCCATAGTGGACGTCATCGCTTCAATACCCTCCATCAAAAATCTAATAACCTGCCACACACACGGCCACCACACTCGAGCAATACTATGAACCAGCGTCCGCCACATGCAGAAGTGCCCTAAACCACAAGGAAAGCGGCGCAGTCTTGAAAAACCCTAGCAGAACGTGAGGGACTTTTTTTTATTAAATATAGTCTGATCTATTTCAGTTGTAAAGAAACTTCTATTTATTTATTTATTTGGTTGCTGTTGGATTCTCTTTCGGGTATACTAAGACAAATAGACAATAAAACACACATATAATTGAGTCAATTTAGGTGTTGTCATAGAGCGTCGTGCACCATGCATGAAAGTCGAGAACACACATGCAGAAATCCACGTACGGTCTCTCAGGACAAAAACATAACATTTAATAAAAATAATAATCAAATTAGAATATATAATAATATTATAATTTAAATTTTTTACTTTTTATTAATCGAACGTTGATCATACAAGAATTCAATTAAATTAAAAAGAATTTGATCATTCAGCGTGAACATGATTCCATTTTGTTAACAAAAGCAATATTGGTTCGATAACTAATTAAAATTATCATTTTGAATGAAGTTTTACAGCAAACTATTAAATGGGGCCCTAAAAATTAAACGGTTTTAATGTTACTTCTGGATATTCAATAATCATGCTTAAAATACATGACGTCCAAGTTCGAGCTTTTACTGCTGGAAATTCCAAACTAAGAAAACATAGGTGGTTGCAACCAAAAACAACAAAGATTATGCTTACTTGTATTAAAGGGGATAAAATTATTTTTTAGCGGTTTTAATTAACAGGATGCATGTGTTAAGTATGTTTAGATGTATAATAATGACATTGTTTGAATTTATTATTTATTATTAGGAAAAATATACAGCTAGTGTGGCCGTCAGCAAAATGACAACTTAATAATGATGGGTTGTTGATAATTATGTGAATTATTTGAGTCCTTGTTTGATTTGCAATGGTGTCTGGAAGGTTGAACGTACACAGCATACAGTATATATATATAGATATATAGATATATATATATATATATATATATATACCTATATTCAACAGTCAACAGCCTCCAGCAGCAGTAGCACTAGCACTAGCTAGGTTTACTTAAATTTGAGTATATTTAGATAGCTAGGGCAAGCTGGGTCATAAATAATTTAGATAGCTAGGGCAAGTGGATTTGCTTGGATAAACTTCAACCTACACTACAAGGAAAAATTCATGTCCCAACAAAACTTTTTTATCGGCAGAGACCAAATTTTGTTGGCAAAATTCTATTTCAACAAAAAATTGTGTCGAGTTTATCGGCACGATAGGCTCATCGAGAAGGATATTTGCTAACGAAAATTTGCATTTCATTGGGTCAGATGGATTGCCTACAAAAACTTTATGACAAAATATTTTGTTGCCTTGTTACAAACGATGAAGATAAATTCGTCGTAAGACAACAATTCAACAAAATTAACGACAAAATTTTTGTCGTAATATTCTTTGCACAACAAAATTTTTTGTCGTACGATTCTATGCACAACGACACCAGAGATAGCGGAAATGTCAGAGGAAAAGATTAGAATCATCATGTAAAGGTTGAAGGCAGCTCAGGACCGCCAGAAAAGCTATGTGGACCGACGGATCAGAGACCTTGAGTTTGAGGTCGGAGACTGGGTTTTCTTGAAATTATCCCCTTGCAAGGGAGTTGTACGTTTTGATAGACGAGGAAAGCTGAGTTCTTGCTATATTGGGCCTTATGAGATTATTGAGAGGATAGGGTCAGTGGCTTACAGACTTGCTTTACCTTCATAACTGTCAAAAGTTCACAATGTATTCCATGTATCCATGCTCCGGGGTCACGGCGACACGTGTCGACATGTTTTCTAGGTTTAAGACATTTTGGCGCAAGTTTTGGGTTAATCTGACATCGTTTAAGGGTAGTTTTGGGCGTCTAAAGTGGCTGTATTTTTAGTGAGACGTGTGCGGATCTCCCGGGGTTTAGGGAGTCTGAATATAGGGTTTTTAATTATCGTTGGTAACCCCGATCATTACTTTTGATAGGCGATACTACTCCGGAAACTTCAGAGAAGCGTACGACCCGGGATTGAGCTAATTGGACGTTCGGTGAGTGGACTTTGGTTTTGTAAATTATAATGCATGCATAAAGGGATATTTGAAATAAATTCTGGTTAAGTATTGTATTTGGCATAAGATTATGTGCACGGCAAAAAATTTCGTCGGCGAGTTTAAAAACTTTGTATGCAAATTTGCTGTGTTTACTACTGCAACACAACCTGTTAATATATAGCTATTTCAGCTGTTTTCAAATTTTCAGAATTCTCAAGCAAGATTTGAAGGAGGCATTCTACCACAAAAGTTTACTTTTGATTTCCACCATACAAAAGTTAAAAAAAGTCATCAAAGAAGTTCACCAAACAAGTTCATTTTTACAATATACAAAATATAGCTCAATACTATAGTGCATATATTCTACAATCTGCATAATTACTCATCATCTGTGACATCCTCATTAGGCTGAGCCGTAGATGCTCTTCCAAAAGATGGTAATGAAGGCAAGACAAACCCGGGAATAATAGTCTGTAATGTCTGCTGAATAACATCCAAAGCTTGCTGAAAGGCATGTTGTCCTTCCAAAACTGATGCCAATCGTTGCTGAACCTTCACACGAGTTGCTCTCTCTTCCTCCACCGTTTCTGCAATTGTTGGACAGTAGCAATTGATGCCTGAGAAGATGACCCACGAAGCTCTCTACGTCGCCATTTACCTAACCCACGAAATCAAAATCAAAACTACAATCAAAATCTAAATCTAAATCAATATAACGTCTCCATGTATTGTCCAAAACTGCAAAATCTAAATCTAAATCCAAAACTGCAATCAAAATCAAAATCAAAATTCTAATTCATGGCATTGGTGTTATTGTGCGAAATCATTGCCCAATCCAAATCACTGCACTCCACTCTTAACAATCAAAATTCTAATCTCAAAATAATTTGTTACAAAGCCAAAACCAGGTTTCTACGGCGTCGTTTTAATTTTTTTTTAAGTGGATTATATTTTACGATTGTTACTAGGCCCCTCAATTTTCATGTTAGCGGGAAAGCCCGTGTTCGGGTTAAGTTTCGTTAGGAGTACTATTAAAGGTAAATGGTGACAAAAACACGAATTTGTCGTAAAAAGGGTAACGACAGAATTATAAATTTGTTGTGAAAATATATAAATTACAGCAAATAATTTTGTTGGCTAAGATAAATTTTTGTGTCAAATATTGAGCAAAAATATGGACGACAAATATAAAGATTTGTTGTCTAAAACCTATTTAGCCGATAAAATATATTTTCTCGTCTATATTTTTGTCTGCCCAGTTATTTTTTCTTGTAGTGGTACTAATTATGATTTCATCCAATTGAATAATTCATCATGCAATCAATGAATATAGGAAGAACCTGAGCTAGTTGGTAATTGAGCAGCAAGCTTAAGGTGGGTACATATGTGGGTAGATTATTGGCTATGCTCTAATAATATGGTGATGGCCGGCTATCCTTCTTTGACCCCGTGACTGTCGAGATTCTCATGTAAATTGTAATAGCTCCAAATTTTCTTAATTATTGGTTCATAAAATGAGTGGAATACTTCTAGAACAAAAATTCAGTGCAAGAATATGAAAATTTAGGTTCGCTTTTGTTTAGATATGCTTAATTTGTATGTTCTGCTAATTAATTATATTAATGCATAAAACTTAAGATAATTGAGTCTCACTATCACTCTTCATATACAGTACACCAATTATTAATTACTATTTTCTGTGCTAACTACATTTTATTTGTGGCCATCCAAGATCCAACATATTATTCACATTCGCTTGTTTATAAATAGACTGCCCTTTCCCTTTCTCAAAACTCACTTCCAATAAGGCAACCTAGCTAACTAATTAAGGTCTTCTCTCTCTCTCTCTCTCTTTCTTCTGCGCGCAGCTGCCAATATTGTGTTCCTTAAACTCCAATATTGGGCAATGGCATCTTCAAATGCGGCAGCTGGAGCCTTAGCCATGCTGGAGAATAAGCGGCCGGGGAAGATAGTTGGGTTTGCCTCGAAGCTCAAGAAACTAGGGCAAGATGATCCAAGAAGGATTATTCACTCTTGTAAAGTGGGACTCGCTCTCACATTGGTCTCACTCTTTTACTACTTCAAACCACTCTATGATGGTTTTGGTCTTAATGCAATGTGGGCTATTTTAACTGTTGTCGTCGTCTTTGAATTTTCCGTTGGTAAGCAACTAATTCTACAAAACTCATCACATAAACATCAATACATCATTATTGTCAAATTAAAAATATGTATGAAATTATGAGATTAATTACGATTAATAATGATATGTGTATTCGAAAAATTTCAGGAGCAACGTTAGGAAAAGGTCTAAACAGAATGTTGGCAACATTAACAGCTGGTGCTCTTGGCATTGGCGCTCATCGTTTAGCAACTCTTTCTGGCGCAACCGGGGAGCCTATACTAATCGCTCTCTTTGTCTTTGTAATAGGTAATATGTATTCTTGTAATACATATACAGGAGTGCGATCAAGTGTTAATTAATTATTCAGCTACTAACAATTTCATCGATTTTTTTTTTGCAGCTGGAATAGTGACATTCCTGAGATTCATTCCCGAGATTAAGGCAAGGTATGATTATGGGATGCTCATCTTCATATTGACATTCGCCTTGGTATCGGTGTCCGGTTACCGAGATGAAGAGGTCATAAGAATGGCCTTCGAGAGGGTAACAACAATCATCATAGGCAGTTGTACTTCTGTTGTTGTATGCATTTTCATATGTCCAGTATGGATTGGGGAGGATCTTCATAAACATATTGCTGCGAATATTGAAACCCTAGGGAAATTCTTAGAAGGTACGTACATTAGTCCTAATGTAACAGTTATATTAAGAATCAAATAAAGATTTTTCAATTCAGAAATATAACAACTTTCGTCGTATTACTTGCAGGATTCGGAGATGAATACTTCAAAGTAGTTGAGGATGGACAACCAAGAGACAAGTCATCATCTCTTGAGGAATATAAAAGTGTTCTAACTAATTCACTCAGCAAGGAAGAAATCATGGTGAGAAAATTAAATACACACACATATATATATATATGTTGTCTTTCTTTTCTCCAAGAAAATTATGCTTGAATTTCACTCTAATTGTTTGATTTTCCAGGCTAGTTTGGCGAAATGGGAACCATGTCATGGCAAGTTCAGATTTCGTCATCCATGGAAACAATACTTGCAAGTTGGAATCCTAACTCGCCAATGTGCTTTCAAAGTTGAAGCTCTCAACAACTACCTCACCTCTGACATCCAAGTATGATAGTCAAACCCTTTTCACCAAACTTTGTCTAAATACTATCGGCTCGTTCCGTAGGCAAGATTGGATTGGATTGGAAAAATCAAAAGATTCAAGCTACTAGAAACCAGAAGTGAATTGTTTTCATTTTTGGAATTAAAGGGGATCAAACATGAACGAAACTTATTTATTCTGATCCTATACCATTTTGAGAGGATTATCAGACACAAAAACCATGCTTTCACTTCTGCCTGCAAAATAGCTTGAATTTATGAAATTTTCAATTCAATCCAATCTCCTATATACTTATCTTCAGTTCTGTAGCATTTCTTGCCTCTCTACTAACCTATTTTTTGCTACTTCTTACAGTCACCACCGGCAGTTCGAAGTATAGTTGAAGGGCCAAGCAAAATTGTTAGCACAGAATGTGGGAAAGCATTGAAGGAGATTGCAATGGTGATCCGAAAAATGACTAAATCATCATCCTCAGAAGAGCCTCACATTGCCAACTCAAAAGATGCTGCCGAAAACCTTAAATTCTTAATCAAATCAAGCTTGTCGAAACACGAAGATGTCCTAGAGATAATACAAGCAGGGGCAGTGGCTTCACTTCTGTTTGAAGTTGTCAAATGTACACAGAATATTGCTGATGAGGCTCATAAATTAGCATCCCTAGCGAATTTCAAGAATGCGAAGCCTAGAGTGACACCGGAGCAGCAAGAATTACCTCCACCGGGAATCGATAGAACACATCACGTTATTACGATCAATAATGGATCATCTGATGAAAATTCATTGACACCTGTTATGGCTTCAAGAGTGGAAGTGTAGACTTTGTGGAGCATTGAGAGTCTTTTTTTTCTCTGTCAATGATGGATCCAGGTGCTTTTGATTTATTTTTGTCTCTTAATTAATTTATGCATTAGAAGAGTTGATGGGGAGTTCATGTGTTGATTTTTCCCTAGAGCTTCCACTAGAAAAAGCTCAGAGGTGTAGTACGTGAAGGAGTTTATGTGAATTGGTTCTTCTTACAAATAATTAACAGAAAATTTGTTACCCTAGCCTCGAATTGTTTTCTTGGATGGTTCACAATCTCACTTCATAATGTATAGAGAAAATAGGATAAATTGTCAATTGATTTTTTAACTTTTTTCATAGTCTGAAATCTCAATTTCGGGCTCAAACGTTTTTCTTTTTCTTCAGTGAATTTAGATATGCATGTTTAAATATTCTACATTTAGAGCCTTATATAGTTTACTTTTTCTAATTTCATCAAAATTTTGGAAAACTTAATAACCTGCTGCATGTGAGAAGTAAATAGAAAAAAATGATGGGCCCCGCCCCATGTTGGTTAGAGTCATGAAAATACATGATAGGCCCCATGTTGGTTGAAAAATAGTTTAGGATCCAAATTTGTACTAGAGTAAAAATGCCCTATATGGAAACACAAAGCATAATGCATGCAACACACTTGATCACGAATACAATGGGAAGGCATGCAATGGTTTAGTCTTCATTTTAAATGTGCTCTTCAATGACCAAGGGCATGTCATAGATAGTCTTCATTCAATACATCTTGATACATAAACTTCAACTTGGCATAATATTGTCTATACGCATTGACACTTTTTTCACCAAGTGGCACTTTTCTTACAACTTGACATAATAGTACATATCAACAGCACCGTACTTGGCATTAATTGTCGATAGATAATGGCAGTTTTTTTATAAATTGACAAAAAAGTGTCCATACATATCGACAATTTTCTAACAACTTGGTAAAGGCCGGGGAGTCAATATGCATCAACACTTTTCTTTAATTTGGCAAAAAAGTGTCAATACATTTTCACACTTTTCAACAACCTAGCATAAAGTGTCGATACATATAGCCACTTTTTCTATATGTTTGGCATAAAAGTGTCGATACACATCAACCTTTTCAATAATTTGGAATATAGTTACATATCAACACTTTTGCTACACCTTGACATATAAGCATCGATACGTATTGACACTTTTTCTACAACTTGGCATAAAAGTATCGATACATCTCGACACTTTTTCTACCACTTGGCATAAAAGTATCGATACCTTTTCTACAATTTGGGATAAAAGTGTCTATTGGATTGGATCAAAAACAATTCTTGAATGAAGTATTCAACTCAAGGGATAAACCGAAAGAAATCTTTATTGGTTCTACCTCCTATTTTTTACGAAGAGAATGAATCTTTTTATCGAGCAATTATGATCTGGAAATTGATCCGGGGCAAGTGTTCGAATCTATTATGACATAGCCATGAGGCGCTTAACGGACCCTTTTAATCTTATAAAAACTTTATGGGCTTTTCATGCTCTTGATTCGGTTAAGCGATCTTCGTCGGATAATTCGTCCAACCCAAGGATAGCTATAATGTCTTGAAGTTCTTTGTAACATTGTAAGGTTTCTTTAACTCTTTGCGCAGTTTCATAATGTTCTTCACCGACGATCCGATATTAAAATATTTCTTCTTAGAACGTATTGATTTGACCCCATAAGCGGAACCACCACCCCATAGCATAACTAAAACTTATTTGTTCTTGTTCATTCCTATCACAACAAGATGGACTTTACAGAGGCTAAGAATGAACCAACTATTGAATCTTATATAGAAATTTCTTTTATTTATTTCTCTCATCGGTAATCTATTATTAACAACTTCTTCCCAACGATAGACAGTAACTCCCCCCGAACACAACTTACAACTTTCATTGCACTGTGCTCTCTAAAGAGCAACTAATAGTATCAATTATTATTAGACGTACATGACGAATATTATAGACTGATAGTAGTATCCTTTTGACCCAAACTTAGCGTGAATTGGAGTCTTCGATCAAATCTCAATAGGGAATTATTATTGAATTACTACAAATATCTTTTACATTAAACGACCAAAATTATCTCTGTTATTGTGTTTATTTATTTTGCAATGACAAAAACTCGTTATCCATTTTTGGCATAATATTTTTCATTCACCTGGGAAAAGGAGCAAAATAGAAACCTAGCTAGCTTTCTATGAATAAAGAAACAAGAGTCAAATAACGCGTTATCGCAATACAATAATTAACCATGCAGTGCAGGAAATTAATTCGAGAAGACAAAGAAATCCAATTTCTTCCGATCAAGAACTTTGTAAGATCGAGGAATACAATAATCATAACAAAAAATTAAATTAAAAAATGGTGGTCTTTCAATTGTGGGTCAATTAATCATGATTAAAAAAATCACCAAATTCAAGCTTATTTCACTATTATTTTCACAACTGATCCTCTTACGCAGAATCCTAATAAAATTATCTTTATTCAATGTTTTTACATTAATTTACTATCAGTCATAATTTTAAATTAAAATTATTAAAGTTCAAATTCGATTATTATTTTACCAAAAAAAAAGTTGTAAGGTAATTATATATGAATTTATATATACAAGTTAATAGAGTGCGTCTAGCTAGTAATCCTCTAGATTTATATAGAAGCTGCAAATTTTAAATTTAAGAAAATAAGAAAATTTTGAATGCTTGCAATAAAAAAACAATAATATGATAAAGGTCATGCAGTCGATAAATTACTACTTAGATAGCGAATTTCTGGATGTTTAATTGGTAGGACTTCGAAACTCACTGAAAGCACTTTATGGCCTGAAACAACCCAAATCGTGAATGGATATTCATTCCACAATTTTAAGTGTAGGATCACTTAAAAAAAACCTATAATATGATAAAAGGAGAAACCACATGAAAGATATTACAAGGAGATGACGAGTTGTTACATGCATATTTGTGTTCCAATATAATATATATAGGGCCCTTCGATATATATATGTACATCTTTTTATCTTATTATAACAGTAGGCATTACGCATCAAATCATTCTTTTGATCATTATTTATTTTCTTATTCTATTAGGGAAACTAAAATATTCCGAAAATCATCAGCTAAGTGACAACTTAATAATTAAATATGAGGGCCTGAGGGGTTCTCATGTCAATTATTTTGATCCTCATTTTTCATGCTGTCTTACAATTATTAGTCGTCGATGCTTTTTCTTTTGGCATTTTTAGCTTACTACACACTACACACTGTAATGAAAATGCATGAAATTAATTAAGCATCCACAAATTAAAACAGAAAATACGACAATGCAAGCTAGAATTTGGAACCTTTTTCATTATTCTGGTTTTATAATTCCCATATATATATAATATATATAAAATGATGGTTTTGGTTTATTAAAATTGGTTGTTATATATGTTACTCGTTAGTTGCCACCCAAATTGTGGGAGAAGATCCTCACAAAGGTGTTTCTCATTAAACATTCCTCTCAACAAAATAATATATATATATATATATATAACGCAGTCATATAATAAAATTTGAGAGCTTTTGAATATGCTTGATTTTAAATTCTTATTCGACTTTATGTTTAACCCTCGATATGTTAGTGTGACATACTATATGTGAAAAAACACACACATTCATCAAAAACGGAATGGATGAGAATATGCATTTTTGTATTAAAACATCAAAAGGCGTTAGTTTTAATACGTACGTACGTATATAAAACATGCACCTTAAATATTAGATTGTCGTTCCTAAATAAGATGTATATTTTAGTTTTTTTGTTAAATATAAATGTTAGAGATGGACATCAATCCATGAAATAGAAAATTGATTTGATTCAACCCATTTTTTGGCATTTCAATTTAGATTTAACCAAATAAAAATAAAATAATTTGAAAATCTAAACCGAACGTTGCAACGTTTGATTTCAGTTTCAATTTGGAAGCTGATTTTCATACTTCATTTTTTTCTTGCTGTACTCCACTTGTAGCTTTATCTTTTATCTTTTAAAAGAAGAAGTGGAATGTAACAAGTAAAAAATGGAATGTGGAAATCATCTCCGTTTAATTATTATAAAAATTCGTTTAATTCAAATTAAATCGTTAAATTTTAATGTATTATTTGATGATTAGATTTTTATATATTCATACATAAAATAATTAACCCATTAATTAGCAAGTCTATTTCGCTTCAACTAACAAGTCTGTTATTCAAAGACTAGGGCTTAACATATTTATCAGAACACAGTCCATCATGCCGTACAAATACTGACGACGGTGGTCAAAAGTTTCGATCTAAAAGTGGACAAGTTTCTGCTTCCAAATTGGTTCATGGAAAATAAATAAATAAAAAATCTTAATTAACTAGATCTCAGCTCGTGGATCGAAACGAATAACTGGGTATGGTGTATGAACGGCTACATGGCTAGCCTTCTTTGACCCTTTTCCACTCAAGTCAACCACACAAACCATAAACCTCAGGTCTTCCTGCCTCCACTCACGTGTAATATTCTAGTTATATATACATACATAAATTTATACGGTGATAACCTTATCGATAAATAAAAAATTATTGTACAATATACCTAATGTATCAAATTTTATAATCATATTAAAAATATAAATATAAAATATAAAACGACTTAAAGAGTTACACTACAAAAATACGAATAGATAAACACGCATACTTATCGCTTAAAACGAAGGACATGTGAGGTTCTCTAATAACAGCTGTTAAATTTAATCTAATATCACTTGTTAAAACCTACAAGTACCAGCTTAATTATGTACATCATTAGATTATTAAAAATTATAATAATAATATTTCATTTGCTCTAAAATGGATGTGCTCATTTCCCTTATTATTGATTTTCGAATTTTAGGTAATAATTAAGCATGATATCGGGACGGAGTTAATATCTTAAAACATCATGTAAATATCATTTTTTTTTTTAAATTCACCAAATTATAGATCATTTGGTAGTCTATATATATCAAAATAATCGACAATTTTAGTAATAGATGTTTATTGTGAACCGTCATTTAATGCATACAATTCATCACCAATTTGATTGATTTTTTTGCATAATTGATCTTTACATATTGTTTTAATAGATCAACATTTCAAATAATTACATTTGAAAATAAAACAGTCGATATATAATCAATTATGAAAAGAAAAATTACATTCACCTTAAGATAGATGCAATATGCAAATACTGCTCTAAACAAATTCTTACAAATCCTATTTTTACTTTTTTAGGTGAGCATTTCCCGATCAACAAGAATCTTATTGTGATAAGCAGGTTATATTTTACACACCTATATGGCCATCTAACATCTGTTCACTTATAAATAGGAGTAGTTTGCTTTGTCACAACTCACTCCATAAGGCAATACTATTCTCAACTCCCTCACCCTCCTTCTTATTTGCCTTCCATCTCTCTCTCTCTCTCTCTCTCTCTCTCTCTCAATAGCAATATTATTGGGCATGACAATGTCTTCAAACCATGAGAGTGCTGATGGAGGGCCCTACACTCATGGGTTCCAATGGCTCAAAGCATTGCCCAAGAGGACATGGAGGATGATAGTTGGGTTTGCCTTGAGGCTCAAGAAACTAGGGCAAGATGATCCAAGAAGGATTATTCACTCTTTTAAAGTGGGACTTGCCCTTACATTTGTGTCGCTCTTTTACTACTTTAAACCTCTCTATGAAGGCTTTGGTCTTGCTGCAATGTGGGCTATTTTAACTGTTGTGGTTGTGCTTGAATTTAGTGTTGGTAAGCAACCTGCTAATTAGGTCTTCAAAATCAAGAACAGGTTCATTATAATTTATGACGTTCTATAATGAATATTTAATTATCTTTATTTCAAAAAATTAATTTCAGGATCAACACTAGGAAGAGGATTAAACAGAATGTTGGCAACCTTAACAGCTGCAGCTCTTGGCATCGGAATGCATCGCTTAGCAACTCTTTCAGGCGCTACCGGGGAGCCGATACTAATTTCTCTCTTTGTCTTTATAATAGGTACGTAAGATTATTTCTTTCATATACATGAGCTAGGGTTCCAAACGGTAATTAACTTAGCAATTAATAAGCTACTAATAATTTCATTTTACACATTTTTTATATATGCAGCAGGGATAGTGACATTCTTGAGATTCATTCCACAAATTAAGGCAAGGTATGATTATGGGATGCTGATATTCATATTGACATTCTGCTTGGTTTCGGTGTCTGGTTACCGAGATGAAGAGGTCATAAGAATGGCCTTTGAGAGGCTATCGACAATCATCCTCGGAAGCTGTACTTCTGTTGTTGTATGCACCTTCATATGTCCAGTATGGATTGGGGTTGATCTTCACAATCAGATCGCATCCAACATCGAAAAAATTGCAAATTTTTTAGAAGGTACAATTTATGAACTATATTTTATATATTTAACATCAACATTTTATATGTGATTTTAAAACAAGAAAAACAATAATTTTTGGTAGAACCTAACCAACGTACCATAAGGAATCGTTACCTAACTCAATTGTTTCCCTTTTTTATCACGTACAAAGATGTACATGTAAATCATGTGCATCGATCCTAGTATATATTAAAGAAATAACAAGTATATATAGTTTGATTCATATTTGCCGGCCGGTTTTTCCTTATGCAATGTTCCTCCAATTTTTTTTAACTGTCATATTTAATTTACTAAAATAAAATCAATGAAAATAAGCAAATTGAAAAGTGCAGATACAGAAAAAACGAGTAAAAAATAGTAATTTTATGTTATCATTATTATCACAAGGATCGATCGAGCTTGGAATTAATCTTAAAACGAACTCTAAACACACGTAGGATTTGGAGATGAATACTTCAAAATATCTGATGAGGAAGGGCAGCCAAGAAACAATCCATCATCTCTTGATGAGGGATATAAAAGTATTCTAACTTCAAGTAGCAAGGAAGAAACCATGGTAAGTGAATATATATATTTATATATTATTTCTTTCTCATCCTCTATAATTTGGTGTCCAAGAATTCCACTCTCAACCCTAAAATTTCTGTGTGTACAGGCTAATTTGGCAAGATGGGAACCACGCCACGGCCAATTCAGGTTTCGTCATCCATGGCAACAATACTTGAAAGTCGGAAACCTAACTCGCCATTGCGCTTTCAAAATCGACGCTCTGAACAGCTACCTTACCTCTGAGATCCAGGTATATATATGATATACAATCGAGCTTATTATATCGTTAATTTAAGGACGATTGATGTTGGATCATAACTAACATATCTTTTTGATACTTTTTTACAGTCACCACCCGAAGTTCGAGCTATAATTCAAGGGCCAAGCACGGCTGTCACCTCAGAATGTGGCAAAGCCTTGAAGGAGTTGGCATTTGGAATCCGAAAAATGACAAAATCATCGGCAGCAGAACCTCACATTTCGAACTTGAAATCTGCCGCGGAGGATCTGAAATCCGTGATCAGATCAAGCCTGTGCAAACATGTTGATTACCTAGAGATCATACAAGCAGGTGCAGTTGCTTCACTTTTGTTTGAAATTGTCAAATGTACGGAGGAAATTGCCGATGCAGTTCATCAGTTAGCATCCCTAGCACATTTTAAGAAGGTTAAGCCTAGAGTGACACCGGAGAAGCAAGAAATGGCACAGCCGCCGGTGTCAGTCATCGACGGCACAAATGATCTTGTTATTACAATCAATGGATCATCTAATTCACAGCAGTAATGCCCTAATGATAATTAATTAGTAGGTTTTAGTTATCTCTGTTAATAAATGAATTGATAGAGATAGTTTCGAGCTTCGTTTTTTTCTTTTTTCTCCTTTGATGGACTAGAAGATTTGTTGTTGGGGGAGTTCATGTGTTGGTTTTTCCCTAGGGCTTCCACTGGAAGCTCAGAGGTTTGGAGGAGTTTATATATATATTTGTATCTACTGCTGGCTACTGCAAATAATGAACTGCCTTAATAAATACTCAAAACAGAAAATGTGTTTGTACTTGCCGAGGTAAGCCCTCGTTAATATATTTCTATATAAGGATATTGGGAAGGAGATTATACACATTAAGTAACAACATCATTCTTTATGAAAAGGACAGTGGGAAGGGGGATTATACACATTAAATAACAACATCATTCTTTACGAGAGTCAAATCCATTGGTATCCAATGTATATATCTCCACCACAAAAAAAAAAACTTGAGACTTTCTTTTGTATTGGAGGTAATTAAGAATATTATCATTACATTAAAAGCGAGGATAGTCGAATATATAACCTAATCAAATAATAAAAAGAATGATCAACAGAGTCCATTCACTATAATAAAATCCATCTTGCCCGGCGAATAGATGTCGTCGAGCAATTTTAGGTCTTCATCGAGCAACATTAAAAACGGCGAATCTCTGTCGGGCTAGTATAGTCGGACTTGATGTTAGTCGACGACAACAGTGGATTCATCGAGCAATTAAATCTTGCCCGGCGGACGTGTTCGTCGTCTATGATTTGTCTAGCAACGCAAAAGTCAACAACATTGGGCCGACGGACCTATTTCGTCGGGCAAACGTACTGAAATTCGGTGGGTGTCAATTGAAATTTATTACTACGCCCGATGGACGGACACGTCATCGGCCACCGACGAATGTTTAAAAATATAATTTTACTAAATTATTTAATTAAATAAATAAATATAATTAAAAATAGAAATAAATTAAAAAAAATCAATTACTATGCCCGGCGACTTGATTATTCGTCGGGCAAACTCTGAATATTTAAAAATATAATTTTAATAAATTATTTAATTAAATAAATATATAATTAAAAATAAATAATTATTTAAAATTTTAAAAATTCAATTAAAAGAATAAAAATAAAATAAAATAAATATTTATAAAAATTAATGTTATGTTTTTACATAATTAAAACTAAAACAATATTTTACATATATTACACTCTAACTACTTGTCGACGGGTCGAAGTAGTCGGGATCCTGGGCGGGCTGTTGGGAGGGGCTGAGGCTGTGTAAAAATGTCATCTAATCCACGGTCACCCAAGCGATCAAGGACCTTGGCAAGGGCGGTCTTGATTTGGTCGTTTTGGACTTGGATATCCGCGTATTGGGCCTTGATCTGAGCATTTTCGGCCTGGAGGAACTCGAAGTTTCTCCTGAGGTTCGACATCTCCTGGGGATTACCTGCCCGAGATGAACTCGAATAGTGACTTGAGACATCCCGCACTATCCCGTCGCCCGCCCCCCGAACGATCCTCTCTGGACGCCTATCAAGTCGTCGTTCCAGGATGGCGATCGACATCTCGGGATTTGGGAGTTGCTGCTCCAACGGCACATCTGGATGTTGTTGTGTGAGCTCAGCATGTGTCTGCTGGACGTCTTGATGCATCGCATCCTACAAATTCGAATAAATATTAATTAGAAATATAATTATCAAATTAAGAAATAATGTTTAATATGCAAAAAATAAACTTACGTGAATGTGGTCAGCCTCTTAGCCCCCCTCGTCCAGCGTACACTTGCTGCCAGGCATCCACCTCTGGGAACATCGAAGCGGCGATGCGCCGATCCTCCTGCCGGGCCGATAAGTATCGCGACCCCCCATGGTGGTTGAATTTCTTCGCTCCCCGGTTCGATGTGTTGGCAACCGATTTCCGCTGTTCATTCGTAAAAACAAAAATTATATTTTCAAATGGAAAATAACATAAAAAATAAATAATTTAATTAACTAGGTGGATAATACGTACCACATAGGTGGGGGACACGAAATGGTCTCACAACCACAATCACCCTGGCAGTTTTGGCCCGTCCAACTCCTCCGGAGGATTTGCCTGAGCTTCCTCCAGGGAAGGCCAAGTCTTGTAGTACTTGTGGAGCTCGTACTTCCAGTCGACATACCGTAACTGCCAGTGGTGGCTTAGGTATCTACTGAGCTCGACGTCCTCCAAATCGAACTCAAAATTGATCTGCAATAAATTATTAAAATTTTTAAAATAATTAAAAAATATGAAATTAATGTTAAAAGTGGGAAAAACACATACCGATAACTCTCCCCAACAACGCGTGATCTCCTCCGGGGGTTGGGTTCTGAAAGTCTCCCCCATCATCAGGGACTTGGTGCGAAGAATCGCACCAATGTCATGCACCAGGAGGCTGTGAATTTTTACCGGCGCAGACCGGAGGCGCGGCACGTACACCACCAGTATCTTTGCATTCGTTGTCCTGCAAATCCGCTGGGATGTCAAACCCCGGTTTATCCCACGCACGTTCAACGACCTACCTGCAAATTCGATGAACATTCATACATAAAATAATAACAAATAAAAACGGTGGGTTAAATAAACAAAATAATGAACTTACCCTTAGGGAGTGCTCCGACATTAGGCCCAGTTTCGTCTGCTCCGGCGTCATCCTATGGGGGCTGGGGGTCGATACGGGGTTCCCCCCGTTTCTTACTATGTGGTCGACGAGCCGATCGGGCACAGGGTCGCTGATGAACCGACATCGGTGGCTGAATCGACGCCGATGTTGAGGCACCCGAGTCAGGGGCTGCCTCCTCCGGCGCTTGATCATCAACAAGATCAGGGTATGGGCGGGTCCTAGACGTGATTAAGATGCGATGTGATATCTACAATAAGAAATATAAAATTATCCAACATATTTTTAACTAAATAAAAAAAACCAAACATTTTAATATTAAATATTAAATTCAAAAAATAAAAAATAAACCACATTTAAAATTGACCTATATTTTTTAATTCCAATAAACGTAAATAAATAAAGCAATAATTTTTTTTTGTAATAATTAGTAAAGTGGTATCTAAAAACTAAAACCACCAAATTCTAATTTTTTAAAATAAAACCAACACAAACCAAAATTAAACCTAAAATACTAATTAATCCAAAAGTACTAAACTCAAAATTCACAACATTATACCTAAATTTCTATATCCAAATTTCGGGAATAAAATCAAACTTACAAATTAATCCAAACATACAATAATAATATTCAAATCATAAAATTCGCAAATTAAAAATTTATAAAACTCACATATCCAAAATTCACATATTACACCATATCAAAATTTCACAAAAAAAAATTTAATTCATATATCCAAAATTCATAAAATTCACATATCCAAAATTCACATAAATTTCATAGCCAAAATCATAACATTATACCAATTTCAACATTATACCAAACATCAAAATTTCAACAAATCTTCAACTATTATATTCCAATCCAAACAGATCTTCAAAATTTCAACATTATACCAAACAAATATTTATATTCCAATCCAATCCAAAATCACAATATTCAACTAATCCCCCTAAATTCTCAATCTGCAAATTTGACAATAATGCACAATATGCAATAATCAAATCCAAATTTAAATTCCTTTTTCAATACAAATTCATAATATCCAAACCAAATTTAAATTTCCATCCAAACAAAAATTAAAATTTAACCAATCAAAATTAACAATAACTTATATACATTAACAATAGAGAGAAAGAAAGAGAGTGACAATGAGTTCGACCTTCAAGAAACTCGATCAGAGATCGGTCCGGCGAGGCGAGCGGCGGTGACAGCAAACCTCGCTGAGAGAGAGGCGGCGCAATGGATTGCTAGGGCGACGGAGTGAGGGAAAGTGAGAAAGGGTGGGAGTTGCAGCGACCGGAACGACGCGAGGCGGGCGGGAGTGTGCGTTGCAGAGAGCTGCAGTTTCCAGAGAAAATAAGGAAAATGAGGAACAAGGAAGAAGAAGAAGAGTCGATCTGATTTACTAGCCTGATTGACCTTGCCCGACGAAGACCTTCGTCGGGTAATACTTAAATGATTCGTCGGGTAATAACAAGCGGTGGCTATTCTTCGGGTAACATGTTACATATTCGTCGGGTAACTTTTTATATATTTGTTGGGTAACTTGTTAAATATTCGTCGGGTAACTTTTTAAATATTCGTCGAGTCACTTTTTAAATATCCATCGGGCAACATTTGGCGGTAAGTTTGAGATTTCGCGAAAATTTTGGCGGAATGTTCGTCGGGCAACCTTTTACAACCTTCGTCGGGTAATAACAAGTGGTGGCTATTCGTCGGGTAACTTGTTACATATTAGCCGGGTAACTTTTTACATATTAGTCGGGTAACTTGTTAAATATTCGTCGGGTAACTTTTTAAATATTCGTCGGGTCACTTTTTAAATATCCGTCGGGCAACATTCGGCGGTAAGTTTCAGATTTCCCGAAAATTTTGGCGGAATGTTCGTCAGACAACCTTTTACAATCCATCGGGCAACAGTACGCGGTAATTTTGTGATTTCGCGAAAATTTAGGCGGAATTTTTGAAATTTTGGGGAAAACAAAATTGGGCGTTTTATTTACGTTGCCCGACGACGGTTTTAATGTTTCCCGATGGAAAATTACATTTTTGTTCGGTGAATGACTTTCTTCGTTGGGCTTGAGTTTTCTGGTGGCGTGTTTATGATTGATCTGAAAACCAAGTTCGACGAAAGAATAATCAACATCGGGACCGTTCAATTTTTTGTTTTACATGCTTAAAGCCCCATCAATCGTTATCGTCATGTTTTGGGGATTTCAAGCCGTCCGATCGTGAAGAAACGTTGTGTAACCGTTGAATCGTCGCGCACCGTTACCAAATCCCGGGATTTTGAAATTGGGTAATTTTTCGTATAGGCGATCTATGAGTACCTATCATAAATTTGGACGGTTAGATCGGTCCATTTCAATTTGTAAATTATTGAAAATCAAAAAACAAGCATATTGACCAAGGAGTTTAAACTCTTGATGGAAACTTCAATACATTTTGTGAAGTTTTGGTTCTATTGATGTTCAAATGATTGAATTTTATAGATCTAACCGTTCATTTTTTGATTTTACGTGCCTAGATCTAGCCCGTCGAAAATCTTGATGTTTTGAGGATTTCAAGCTGTCCGATCGTGAAGAAACGTTGTGTAACCGTTGAATCGTCGTGCACCGTTACCAAATCCCGGGATTTCAAAATTGGGTAATTTTTTCCGTAGGCAATCTATGAGTACTTACAATAAATGTGGACGGTTAGATCAGTCCATTTCAATTTGTAAATTATTGAAAATAGGAAAACAAGCATATTGACCAATGAGTTTAAACTCTTGATGTAAACTTCAATACATTTTGAGAAGTGTTAGTTCTATTGATGTTCAAACGATTTAATTTTACAGATCTAACCGTTCATTTTTTGATTTTACATGCCTAGATCTTGCCCGTCGAAAATCTTGATGTTTCGAGGTTTTCAAGCCGTCCGATCGTGAAGAAACGTTGTGTAACCGTTGAATCGTCGCGCACTATTACCTAATCCCGGGATTTCCAAATTGGGTAATTTTTCACGTAGGCGATCTTTGAGTACCTACCATAAAAGTTGTTGGTTAGATCGGTCCATTTCATCTCGTAAGTAATTTAAAAAAGTTGTTTAATAAATAAATGTAAATTGAATCTGGTATATATTGCCCGACGAATATAGATGGTATTCGTCGGGCTAAATCTCCCAGTTCGGCAACCGCCCACCGAATAGAGAAACACGCACTGATGCTATTTAAAATCTTTGCCAGACGGATGTAACATATTCGTCGGGCAAATGTCTGCTAGTTTTTATAAGATTTGTACAATTTTATTCACAATGTTTTATAAAAATATTATCATAGCACATTTTATTCGGTCAATATTAATGTTGGGTTCTCTTTCTTTCACATTGCACTAGTGAGTTAAAATTGATCCTCATGACTTATCAAATTGACCTTCATGACTTATCATCAAAATCTTTTACTAAATCTTTGACCTTCATTTATTTCGAAGTTCTGTAATTTGTGCAGTGCATGTATGGTCTCCTCACTTTTCTCGGTAAAAAAACTATTTTTTTCTTCCTAACCACCTATAATCAAATTATAAGTTTTTTGAGTACACAAGAAAGCAAGCTGGCTTTTTAGTTTTACCTTTTTTGAAAAAGAGGTTGCTTCCTGTATGAAAAGCTATCGAGTAGTACGTATATAAAAGATTAATTGAAACTTTTGTGAATGAAATCATACAACATACATATAAATCACATTTATTGATTTGAAGATGGTTATTACATATATAAATGAAATTTCTAATTTACAAATATCATTCGGTGTTGGATTCGCTTTCGCCCTCCCATTCATGCTCGTCATCCGAGATGTGTACAATACTTCATGCCTCTGAATCACTATCAATTTGTTCTAATTCCCCAAGATCAATAAAAATGTCATCAATCACAATTGGTGGGATGATGTCATTGGTATGTACTCCATCCACGTTTTGGGTGGATGTCGAGGAATCCACCTGATAAACGATTTGGTCATCGTCTATTTCCCCATCTTCTTCATGGTATCGATCATCCAAGTCCCAAATATTTCTATGATTCACCATCTCAGCTACTCTCCAACCACCACCAGCTTTTGGATCATCCACATAGAATACTTGTTTCGCCGTACTAGCGAGGATGTAGGAATCACTCTCAAACCACCGGGTGTTTGTGTTTACAGAGGTACATAACTGATCTTTAATGACACTGCCTGGGATACTTGGGTTCGTAT
Organism: Oemleria cerasiformis; assembly: GCA_037349345.1. NCBI lineage: Eukaryota > Viridiplantae > Streptophyta > Magnoliopsida > Rosales > Rosaceae > Oemleria > Oemleria cerasiformis. The sequence continues at coordinate 10,496,407 of JAZGTL010000009.1, read as the reverse complement.
CAAACCAATGACACTTGCACAAGATGACTTTCTTGCGGTCTGCGTATAACACCTTAACCACACTTAACAATTTGCCATAGAACCTCGTATCAGCATTTTCCCCATCCCCTGGCAGGAAGACCCCGTTGTTTTGCGTAGACAACTTGTCGTCTCGCTTTGTGCACACGAACTTAACTTCATTAACGTGACAACCAGCGTACGTTAATCCTCGGAATTGGACAATGGCCAGCTGCATTAATTCTTTATTGAAATTTGGCGAGTTGACATCTTTCAACTGTGTCATCTGGTAAGATACACACAAGAAACGAAATTGGTAAGCTTAAAACCAATTTAAGAAATTTGTAAATAAAATATTTGACTTACATGCTCGGAAAATCAAGGTGGAAACAATTGTTTGTCCATTTCTTCCCAATTAGAAGGAAATTGGGTCTTCATCAACGCCTCGTGCTGCTCTTGGAAGGGTCAGACTTCGTTACAGTTGTTTGGTATGAACCAATGAGCCACCTCCATGTCGTTATTGATGAACGGCTTCGAGATTGGACCAGTGCCGAATGGTCGTGCGGGTTGGGTAAATACAGATAAGGTCTCTAGACGTTGACCACCATCGTCGTTGCGCAACGCCCTATTGAAGGAAGTTTCAACATTTCGAAGGTACATTGCACAAAATGTTAGTGCCTCCTTTGCAATGTACGCCTCGGCTATAGAGCCTTCAGGACGTGTCTTGTTCCGAACATACCGCTTGTACGTACCTAACATTCTGCAAGGAAATTTACATTATGATTCACATATATACATTATAGTAAGGAAATATAATCAAATAGCAGGGATTAGTTATACCTCTCGATTGGGTACATCCAACGATATTAATATCCCGTAATTAGAACAAGTTAAAATCAAAAGCAGCTCATCTCCTTATGCCTTCGGTGATTTGGTCATATCTCATTCGAGAGTGCATGTTCTGTGCTGTGTAGTTTGCGACCTACAAGGCTAAGTTTCGATCGAAGGAAATTTCGGCAGCATCTCCCTACAGTTCCCCAAATACACGACGTAGATATTATAAACAAATATCTAGTATGCATTCGGAGAACATTGAGGGGATACAAACCGAATTTCCCACAAGCGAAACCTAACCTCGTAGACCGCCAACTACACAACACATAGTTGCGCACTCCCAAACTGTCCGAATAAATGGACAATTAAAGAGTCAGTCAATCAACTCGATTCACTGACTCTCAAACGAGTCTAAGGTTTTTCATTGAATTTCATTATACGAAGTTAATCAACTCGATTAACTTCGCATAAACGGTTATGAAATATGAACATATTTCTCTCCGTCGGAACTAAATAAAGCGCTTTACAAAAAATATCACAACAAATTCACAAATACAAACATATATTAATTATGCATAAAACAGAGTTTACAATTTTATAATTTCCGTACATCTTTTCTATTTCCCTATTTTCCTAACATATTTTCTAATTTCCTAACATATTTTCTAATTTCAATAATTTCATTACATATTTTTTATTTTTCCTATTTTCCTAGTGAAAATGGTGATGAGATGATGATTTTAACTAGAGAAAGAGAGTGAGTGAGTGAGAGATTGAGAGAGAGAGAGAGAGAAGTTCAGTGATGAACCAGAGAGGAGGAAGAAGAAGAAGAAGAAAAGAGAGAGTCTCGAGTAGTTAGTGTGTTTAGACTTTTGCCCGACGAATCACATTCGCAGGGCAATCTTTAATGATTCGTCGGGCAAACTAGAGTAAACACCAAGTGTTGCCCGACGACGAACAATCGTCGTTATATATAATTTTGCCCGACGGAAGGTATAATTCGTCGGGCAAACCATTTCTACTTTGCGCGCCAACGTCTAGTTGTTCCCGCCAACAGGTTACCCAATGAGCCTTCGCATCCGTCGGGAAAACTACTTTGCCCGACGAATCCCATTCGCAAGGAAATCTTTAATGATTCGTCGGGCACAATGGAGTCAACGTCAAGTGTTACCCGACGACGAACAATCGTCGTTATATATAATGTTGTCCAACGGAAGGTATAAATTGTCGGGCAACCCTTCCTTTTTTGCGCGTCAAAGTCTTGCTTTTTCCACCAACAGGTTACCCGGCGAGCTTTCTTGTTCCGTCGGGCAAACTTTCTTTACCCGGCGATATTATTTTTGTCGGGCAAAAGCTAATCGGGCAACATCGCTTTTCTTGTAGTGATTTATGAATTCTCACAATCATTAGTGCCATCTTTTTTATGTGTAGATTACTTGCTTGACAATCAAGAAAGCACGCTCCCATTAACTAATGGGTTTATACGTACCCCTCAAATTTCAATTACCATCGGTTATTCTCATGAGCTCATAACCGAAAAGAAAAGGCATAAACTTAATTGTTGCGTGGAAGCTTCTCTATATAGTGCTCAAATTTGACGTTTAACTCATATATATTAGTCGCGCCATGAAAGTGAGAAAACAATATTCAATCTTGAGCTGCTGAGTCACTAAATTCCTTTTGCTTGGCCTTTTTGATTAAGTTCAAGAGCTGCCATACAAATTCCATCTGATCAACTCATATTCTATTGCTCGATCCCTTTGTCCTTAATTAATTTCCAATTATAACATGACTCAATGTTGCAAGTTCCACACTTCCACTAATTTATCAAACATCTAGAATAAGTCAGATATATATTATTCGAAATCCTAATAATGGTATTTACAGTAATTTAACAATATATATTTTTTTTTTCACTTCGTAAATACAAGATTCAAATTATAATATAAATACAATCAGAATGATATATATATATATATATATATATATATATAATTCAAATTCAACCCACCTCATCTCCTTAATTACAATAAATAATTTATCATTATATAAAATTTAAAAATAAAAAAGGTGCTAACATCCAAAATCTAGGGAATAAACTTTCGATCTCATTATTTTTCTTCTTGTTTTTTGTGCTTGTGAACTAATAGAATGTTCTTCCATTATTGTTTTCAGCGATGATTCATGGTCTATATGTATAATGATTCAGATACATTTCATCATAACATATAATATAATCAATTAATCATTCAGATAAATTTGATCATACACACATATATATATATATATATATAATATTAAAGAAATTGAATGAAAAGCCATTATAATTAAATTGGTGATAATGTTTTTGAGAGATAGGTACGTAGTACTAGATATGTTGATCTACAAATTATTTATTGGCTGGCCTAATTAATAACTAAGTTTTACCTTTAAACTAAAGGGGTTTTTTCCAAATCCTTGGTCTTTTGTTTTTGGACAAGAATAATATATGCCATTATTGTTGTTCAAGATTTGGGGTTCTGCTGACAAACAATATAGTTTTCAAAAATAAAGCAAAATACATATTAATGAATACCAAATTATTGTCCATGCTTCGATTTCCACCGTCCAATCTTCCTTCGAAACAAATCAAAGAGGATAGTCGTTCCGTACGTAGCATGACTATTTTGATTTGACGCGGTTTGAATTTCTAAAATTTATATATCATTATACTGAAAAAATTACACTGTTTTAGATTTTTTTTTTTTTTATGAGGCAATTTTACGTTTGATTTTCCGTGAATACCAAACTCGAGAGACACGCCATGAACTTTACGTACACCCTCAAAATATATATTCATTCTAGAATCTTAGAATTTGGACATATCAATCATATACTCCACTTAATAACACATGAAACAATACCATTCCGTGTTACCTTTCCAAAAATGCCAAATTTTGATTTTATCTCCAGCAAAGCAAAAAGTGTTACCGAGAAAAAGAAAATGGTTGCATGTGTATTGTTGGGATTTGAATTTCTATGTGTCTACTGCTATTATAGGGATTCCATGTGCACTTGAGAGAAAAAATTGAAAATTAATATAGACAAATCATCGTGTGAGGGTATAAAAGGTTTTTTCTTTCGTTAAGTCATTGGGTTCAGGTCTATATTATTTGAATATTATTTAATGCAGATTGCTGGAAAATTTGAGTTTGATTCCTATTTATATGAATCAAATTTACATATTCAAACCGGAAAATTTGAGTATGTAGATCGAAGTGATTAACACTGTTTTGAAGAATGAAGATCTAAACCCTCAGTTAAGGGCAATCTGTCTAGAAAAGCCACCTAATTAATTTCTACCATGTGTTTATTATGCCTTTGAGTCTGTACGTGGAGATTCAAGTTCAAACCATAAAACCTCACTAACTAGCCAACTTGAAAACAAACTTTTTAATTAACATAACATTGTCATAATAACACTACAATAATTTAATAATATTTTTTATTATTTATAAATTTTATCAAACATCATTTGTTGTTTCATCATTTATAAGTGAAATAGCTCATACATGTGAAGTTAATTAAATTAAGTGTAACAAGTAAACATTATACCTTACATAAGATTTGATCTAACAATCTGAATCCGCTAGAATGTTCACTTGGGCTTTGAAATTTCTTTTTCCACTTGGGCTTAGGCTTGGGCTTGGACTTGTTAACATCAGTCTTTCTTCTTGTAAATTATAGGGGATCCAAAATTGCGGACGCTTGGTTCGATCAAGTCGTGAGTATTGGAAACAGTTATAGCACTTATTCAGTTACTCCTGGTAATTATATTAAGACTTATTACTTCATTTGCACCCGAAACAGGATATCGATTCTCAGTTTGGACCAGGAACTGAAATTTGCCTCAAAATACACCAAGAACAGCACCAACGTCAAAAACGTTGGACCAACTAACTGACTCCGTTTTTAACTCCGTCAAGTGTGCATATGTGGCATCTATGTGGCAGTGTGTGGCTGGGTATTTAAGTAATTTTGCCACATGAGAAGTCATGTAGCTTATATCGGCCGAGAAGGAGAAGATTGTTGCATAGGCGAAATGAGAAAAGGGGGCGGCAGCGCCGAACGAGGCATGGATGAGAGTGCAGGGTGGAAGCAGCAGCGGAGATGCTTTTGTGGGAAGGTGGCTACAATGAAGACTTCATGAACCGAAGAAAACCTAGGGAGGAGATTTCTTGTTTGTCGAGACGGTCGGGTAAGAGAAATTTGACATAATTGTTTATGAGTGTGTGGTTTTTGAATTTAAACTGATTTGGTTAAGAAAAAAATTATGGGTTTGGAAGAAATTGGTGGTTAGCGGCGTGCGGCGTTCTTGTAGGAGGCTTCAATTGCTGATTTCAATTTGATTTCTGGGTTTGGAAGGATTGTTGGGTATGGGCGTGCGGCGTTTTGGTAGGATTTGAATGAAATTTGAAATTGATTTCTGGGTTAGGAAGGATTGTTGGGTAGGGGCGTGCGGCGTTATGGTTCTAAAACCGGCATAGGCGAATTAAGAAAAGGTAACAGAGATAAAATACGAGCTTGTTTTATAGCAATAGTAATTAATCGTTGTTGTTTGAAAGTCAATCTATTCACCCGACTAGATAATATTTTTCCTTGTTTGCTAATAAATCGACTAATTAAACTCATGTTTTTATAATCAATTCAATCCCCCGATTGGATCGGAGGCAAACGCCTACGAAAAGATCGCTTGGATTTAAGAAAGAATCGGTTGGATTTATCCATGGTTTGTTTATTCCTTATCCTGAAAATCCCAACCCTATTTCTTAATTCTACATCATGTTGGATCCAATCGAAATAGGATTTGGTTTGTTTATATTTAAATAAATATATGTTATATATATTGTTATATATAATATGTAATGTGGTAGGATTGTTGCTGCTGTGTTTGAAACACGTAATGAGATTGGTTAAACGTTCGGATGCTGCTGTGTAGTATAGTAATGGGTTTGTGGTAGGATTGTTGTTGTTGTGTTTGTGGTAGGATTGGTGCTGCTGTGTTTGAAACACGTAATGGGACTGGTTAAACGTTTGGATGCTGCTGTGTAGTATAGTAATGGGTTTGTGGTAGGATTGTTGTTGTTGTGTTTGTGGTAGGATTGTTGCTGTTGTGTTTGTGGTAGGATTGTTGCTGCTGTGTTTGTGGTAGGATTGTTGGCTGTGTGTATAAAAGTTTGGATGAAATTTCAATTTGATTTGTATGTATGCAATTGAAGGCTGTGACTTTTGATAATGCGGATTAGGGGTCAAACAGGTCGTGTGAAAGGCTGTGAGTTTTGGGAGTGGTTCGATCCGAAGATGTGCAAAAGGTCAACGATAATGATTCCGGGCTTGCTAAGGAAGCTTGATAGAGGAGAAGAGCAATTTTTGATTGAGAAGCGGAAGGTCTTTAAGCTTTGGATTGTACTTATGTTCAGTTGGCTTGTAGTGATTGGAATTATGTATGTGTAAGTTGCAAAAGTAAGTTAGAAAGCTTGAAGTAAGTAGTTAAGATACTTTATGCAATGGATGATCAAGTTTGTACTAGGATGTATGTTTGATGTCTTTGAAGTGTTCAATGAAGCATAAGATTGAAATTGAAGACTGGTTTTAACACAATCAAGACAAGCATAAGTTTTGAGCATAAGATGATTGAAATTGGGTCACTTTGACCATACAACTTGACCATAAAAGGAGCATGACACTTTGAGCATAAAATTTGTGTACACTATGAGCATTAAAGGAAGCATAATAACACTTTGATCATAAATTGAGCATAACTTGTGATTCAACTTTGGACCATTACAAAATGATGCATTGTCTTGATTACGAAAGCACCACTTAAAAACCTATAACCATCACACTTTTGAAGTCCAATGAGTCAAAAAGGAAGGCATTGGACTTGAAAAGTTTTCATTACACTAAAATTAGGCTTTGCAAACTACAAAAGCTATGTAAGCAACCAATGGTTCCAAATGCTAACAAAATACAGCAAAAAGGATTAGGCTAGCTAGTAGGAATCTAATAATGGTGCCAATGGGGCAACAATTCCTTTGTCGTCTTCAGCCAATCTTTCTTGTTTGGCTTTGGCTGTGACTTTGGCTTTGGCTTAGAACTCCCCATTCTACTTTGTTCTTGCGGCTGAGCTTGTGAGACTTTGCTAGATTGAGAATCAGCAATTGGTTGTGTGACTGGTTGAGGTGGGATAAGAGACCTAATTCTCTATGCTAGCCTTTTCAATCTTGTTCTTTTAGTTGGGGTTGTGGAAGGGGAGCTCAATGAGGACATTGGTTGTTGCTGGGAGGAGTCATTTTTGGGTGGTGGAGGTTGTTGTTGGGAGGAGTCAATTTGGGGAGGTGGAGGTGCTTGTTGGGAGGAAGCTGGTGCTTCAGGTTGGACAACATGTGGGGTTTGATTGGGTGGCTCAGCTCCATGATTTGAAACAGAAGTTGTTTTCTTCCTTTTGTTCACCTAAGCACAAACCAACAAACACACCACATCATATATCCAGCATGACAGAAACTATCACATTTTCACATTTAGATCACCATTCAGATCACAATTCCCAATTATAGGCAGCACTATAAACTATGAGAACTTCTAGCATCAAACAGATAATAGGCACAAATACTTCTAGCATCAATACCACTCATAACATAATGAAAACACATTCAGATTACATACACGGTTCTATGACAACATACTTTGCAATCCCTATATAGATTGAAATTGAAGACTGGTTTTAACACAATCAATATAAGGTCATAGTACAGTCCCTCCAATAGACAAATGGAATACTGTTTATAATATTTCAGATTTCAATATCACAATTCAGTATCACAATTCAGATTTCAATATCCCATTTCAACACCAAATTCAGCACACAATTCAGATTTCAGCACACAATTCCCACATGGTTAAGCTAACATTGTAAGTTGAAATAAAAGGCACTTACCGGTTGCATGTCCACCTTTTCAGCCGTTGCAGCTCTGGCAGCTTCTCGGTGTTTCCTAAGTTCTTGCTTATGCTTGAACTTGGCTTCCTTCTTAGGATCCACCGGTTGTGTGCAGACATTTCTTTTGTGTCTATCGGCCCCACAATTGCCACACTTTAGTGTAGAATGGTATCTTAGCAGCTTCTTTGGATTTGAAGGTGCCTCCTCATTTTGACCTTTCTTCCTTTTCATCTTTGGCCTCCCGGGCTGCTTATGATATATAGGAGGCTTTAATAGTGTGGCACCAACTTTGACCCATTGGTCTTCACTAGGTATAGGTTTGATTATCCCCTCGTACGCCTTAGTATACGCAGCCTGTTTGTAGCATTGATGGATAAACATCTCCGGGTTTCCCTTAAACCGGCTAATTGCACAACAGGCATGGGGGCATGGGGGCATGGGGGCATGGGATCCCACTGCGGTCAAATCGTCTGCATGAGCAAGTGTGGAGGTTCAAGTCCACTGAAAACCTTCTTCCAAGAGAATGAAGGCTTTCGAAGATATTATTCCCACAATGTCTAGGAATCAACATCTGCCCTTTCTTTTTGTAATCCTCCAGGAGACACTGAATTCTTTTTCCCACCAGATGTCCATTCCAATTTCTCCCCTCCTCTCGTCTTTTAGTCATCAAGGCAGTAATGTATTGCCTCAATTTGTCCAACACTAACAACACAGGCTTGGCTCTATAAGGCACAATGGCTTTATTGAAGGCTTCAGATAGGTTGTTTAGCAGTATATCACACTTGAAGTCTATTCTGAAATGGGATCTGCACCACTGTCTTGCATCCCGTTCTTTTAGTCATTGGTGAGCACTAGGACTGAGGACTTCCATTTTCCTTATCTCTTCTTCAAACCATGGAATGGTTGTGGCCCGTGCAATGGCATCCATTTGATTCTTGAAGGCTAAGCCTTTATGGGTATGGTTGAAATTCTCATAAAGATGCCTAAAACAATGGTGGTGCTCTGCATCTGGAAAAACTTGAGTAACAGCTTCAACCAAACCCTTCTGCTTGTCAACCATTATCAATAACCCACCACTATTTTCAATTATGAGGTCCCCTTGCAAGATGTCTAAAAACCACTTCCAGCTGCTAAAGTTCTCCACCTCACATAGGGCATATGCCATGAGAAACATCCCATTGTTGGCATCCACTCCTACTACCGACAATAGTTGTCTTGTGTGAATTGCCTTAATGTGGCAGACATCTAACCCTATGAAAGCCCTGCACCCATTAAGCCATCCTGCTTTGCAAGCCTGGAAGCATACATATACCCTCTCAAATCTGGCCATCCCATCAGAGTCCATGTCAGACTTGATGACCACAGTAGAGCCAGGATTGGTCTTCTTCAATTACAGACAGTACTCCCCAAGAATTTCGTACTGTCTTTTGCATGATCCTTCAATAAGATCCATAATCACCTGCCTTGACCTGTAGCATGTTGCCGTTGATGGTCTGTAGCCGACTTCTAAAACCACCATATCTTGAAATTCATGCAAATTCCATTTGCTACTAGTCAGCTGCCTTGCATACTGCTTAACCATCCACTTCACATTCGCATGTATGTTTGTGTTCCCTACACCACAAACATGCGTATCATCAAACTCTCTGACCTGCAAACACTTGATGGCTTCTACTGAGGAGGCATATATAATAAAGGGACACTCAGGAGAGCATTTCACTTTAATGCGATCCGCTTGATTTTTCTTGAACTTCAGTTGTCTCCCTTGGATCTCTGAATATTTTCTCACTGCTTCTCTAAAAGTGGCAGCATCTTGAAACTTCAACCCTATCTCAAACCTGGGATTCTCCATGTCAAGAGAGGGAATAAAATCCCTAGACCTAGGCACAGGTTTCTTCCTACTCCTTCTCTTAGGTTTATCCCCATTATCTTCCTCATGACTCAGATCATGGAAACTGTCAATCCTAGGTGAAAGAGGGACATTCTCCTCGGCATTTAATTGTGGCCCTGTCCCATCATCCACATAAGCACCAAAAGCCCCAAACAGCTCATCATCACTTACCACTATCGATTCCTCAACATTATGATCAAAACTTTCCTCTTCAAAGTCCACCACAACCTCTTCATCATTAGCACTATCATCCTCCATGTCACTACTTGAAGATTCCTCAACAATTACTTTGGCTTTCCCTCGTCGCTGCCTTGCCATAGATGCTATATGAGCCTCTTCATTGTCTTGATTAATTGGTTCATGATTAACCAGGTCTTGATTAATCGGTTCTTGAGTAATCGGCTCTTGCTGAACCGCTTCTTGATTAACCGGTTCTTGAGGAACCGGCTCTTGCTGAACCGCTTCTTGATTAACCGGTTCTTGATTAATCGGTTCCTCATTAAACGGTTCCTCTTCACATCTGCTTGACCCGCACTCAATAGCAACAGGCACCTCTTCAATATCCCCACCCTCCACACCATGTCTGCAGTATACATACAGTGCTTTTTCTTTCGACTTTGCTGACCTTCCAACCAAATCCAACAGTTGATAATCCGTCCCAATTAGAAAAAATTGTCCTCCCTCTTTAAAGTAGAATTCCACATTGGCTTCCACCTTCCCAGCATCATAATGGTTTTGCTTCACGAGACCATGTAACTCAATCAACGATATGTAGTCCCAAGAGCACCAATCATACCAAGTCAATGACCCACTGTCGTAAGTCCACTGTCATGCTTTCTTTAAGATGCTTCCCCCATGATGTAACCCAATGGAAACTATACCGTCAATTCCACCTAAACCACATAACCAATATAAAAACATTATAACCACATAACAGCTTAGACATTCCACCTGTAATACTTACTTATAATAGTTAACACATAAGTAAACAATGCCTCAAGCTCCAATTTCCAAATTTTAGCGATATTACACCAATTTTAAAATTGACAGCCATATTGCACCAATTTTAAAAGTTACACCCTTATTACTTCCATATTACACCCATATTACAACATCTTTTACATAACAAAATAATACATCCGTTTTACACCATGAACCACATCCATTTCACACCCTAAACCGTAAAATTTATCCTTAATCACATCCATTTCACACCCTAAACCCTAAACTTTACCCTTAATCACATCCATTTTACACCATGAACCACATCCATGTCACACCCTAAACCCTCAACTTGACCCTAAACCACTTCCATTTCACACCCTAAACCGTAAACTTTACCCTTAATCACATCCATTTTACACCATGAACCACATCCATTTCACACCCTAAACCCTAAACTTTACCCTTAACCACTTCCATTTCACACCCTAAACCCACACTTTACCCTTAACCAAATCACCCAAATCACACCCATAAACACTCAGCACTAAAAGCCCAAAACCCCACAAACTGACATTAGTGTAAGACAAATGCAAATTTCCAAACCCACACCAGTAAACAATGCCTCAAGCTCCAATTTCCAAACCCTATCTCTATATCAACCAAACACAACAAGTAAAGTAATATACAAAACCACCTTGCTAAATTTCGGTTTAGAACTTACCATAATCGGGTTGTACACCACCAGGTCCTCGAACTACTGGCATCCTCTCCTACCTCTTCGAGCTTGCCTGCAACTCCGATTGAAAACCCTCACAGACCCACGAACGTTCGCGTCTGTCTGCAACTCCGATTGAAAACCCTCACAACCCCCTAACATCTTACTGTTACCCCAGTTTTCGATTTCGCTAAATACTACTGAAATCAACAACTCCTAACTCTTTGAGCTCGCCTTCCTGTCCGATTGAAAACCCTAAAAGGCCCACGAACATTTGCGTCCGCCTTCAACCTTTCCCACAATCTTACAAACCCTAGCAGACGATTTTCCCCAATTCGATTTTCTCTCAAATCTTCTGATTGGAAATCCACCTCACTTCACACGTACACGTTTATCGGGTCCCACTTTTGCCACCTTGCCTCCACATATGCAAGATTAGACAAAATTACCCTCACACTTGACAGAGTTAAAAACGGAGTCAATAAGTTGGTCCAACGTTTTTTACGGTGCTGCTGTTCTTGGTGCATTTTGACGCAAATTTCAGTTCCTGGTCCAAACTGAGAATTGCGGTCCTGTTCTTAGTGCATTTTGAGTAATAAGCCTTATATTAAAGCACAAGATGGGTTAAAGCACAATATGGATATGAAATGTGTCTGAAATGCGAAGATACATGTAGAATACACTGTGCAATTTATTAGTAATTTTTTTTAAAATCCAAGTAAATGTAGATTTTTTAAAAACTTGGTATTGTATTTTGTAAAACCAGAGTAGGAATTTAGAAAGAGCCCTAAATTCTGAAAACCCTAGGCATCCTTCTCTAGTTCTCCCTCTTTCTTTGGCTCATTCGTGTCCTCCACCGCTCTTCTCATCTCGACATCTCCAAATGTCTTCTCCTGTAATCTGCTAACTCGTTGTTAAGGATGGGTACAAAAAAATCGCGGTTACTGTAACCATTTATATTAACTGAAGTTGTTATGATATATCTAAATGGTGTGGTTATGGCTATAATCATTTAGATCCACAATTAAATTGTTTGGTTATAATTGTTAACCATTTAACTATTTATCAGATAACCATATAACTTTTTTTTGGTCATATTCATTTAACTATTTATATAGTGTTTTTTAGTTAAAGTCATTTGAAAAAAAAATGACAAAATTTTAAATAAAAAATAAAATAAAAGTTAGTTACCATCAAACCGGTGGGCGACCTGCGACGCCGACATAGTCAAACCCGACTTTTCCTGCCATTTTCAACCACCTCAGGTGGCAATCTTGGTAAGCATTTGTTCTTCTCTTCGAGTCTAACAATCCTATATTCTTAAATTACTCATATCTTAGCGAGTCCTAATTGCCCACGATTTTTTTGCCCATCCTTACTCGTTGCTCATCTTCTAGGCTATATGAACCATCGTCTTTTCATGATATTAAAACTCGCAATGAGCTATTATTGAAGTCCCATTTTTAATCAGTGATGATGCATGGAAATGAGGGTAATAATTATGCAAGTGAAGACATTCATATTTAATAAAGTTAGTTGGTCTTAAGCTAGCCAATATAGACTTCGTACTTGGAATGAACTTTTAATTTGAATATCTCATGTTTTATGTTTTATTTGGATGTAAAACTTTACTATTTTACGATTAAAGTAGATTATTTGATTTTTTTCAATATTTTATTCTTTTTTTAATCGGTGTATTCTAAATATGTATGTATCTTAAAATTTTAAAATATTTTTCATTTTTTTATTTCGTATTGTATCGTATTGCTATTTTTTTATCTATCTTTGTGCTTCGGACTTTAACATAGAGTGGAAGATAGTTTTGATTTCCTCCAATTTAGAGTTCAAAATGAAACTACATCTTGTCTCAAAAAAAAGTTAGAATTGAAACTAACTGAATGATTATTGGTTTATATTGATTTAATTACCAGAAATCTCGATTCAGTTTGGACTGACTTTGATTTATAATCGAATATATCTATATACTAAGAAATAAAGGAAGAAAGGTGAAAAATTCGGAATCCCCTAAATTACCCTAGCTGATAAAAATTTGAAAGAGTAAACATTCCATTAATAATCTAACCATCTTTTAAATTAAACAATATCATAATCACTCCACTTTCAGTACTTCAAAAAAATTAAATAAATGAATGGTGTTATTTCAATAAGTTAAATTACCTTATATTTATTTTTTGTGGTAAATAAAATGCCACATCAAATGTGATTAATCAATGTGGTCAATTAAGGCCATCCACAATGGGAGGCTGGATTCTCCCTAGACTACCAAGAATATAGCCTTTAAGAAAAAAAAAAACATCACCAAGCCTCACTAGAGGATTTCTTTGGAGGCTGTCAAAATGTAGCCTTCAATTCAGCCCATCTAGCCCCTCCCTTGGCTCACTAATGCTGTTTTTTGGATTAAAATATTGAAAAAAATATTTTTTGGGTCCCCTTTGAATCAATTGAATGAATGCTATTTCTTTTGTTTTTTCTTCCCGTTGAGCATTTGAATCAATTGAATGAATTTTGCAATTTCTAGTCAGGTTCAACTTTATTTATGGGTTCTTGGACCAAGGCATTGCCTTCCAATTTGTAGAGATTCAATTTTGAAGATGAAAAATAGTAAAATTAGTTTAATTAAATCAAACTCATAAGTAACTCTACATAATTGTAACGTTAATTACTCATACTTTACCAACAACGACTCTGTAAGCTTCAAATAACTAATTACAAAAGCATAGCTAGAATTTTCTAGTTAATTATTTTGATGATGTAGATAGATTCATATGAAATAAGTGTTCATATTGTAATTATTCCTTAATACCCAACAATCCAACATCCGGCTCTAGTTATATATTATTACTCTTTTATTTGTTCTTGTAAAAATGAATTGAGAGGATCTGATCTAACGGTCTATGTAGGATGAAATCTTATATCTTCGGAAATTAGATTTTTTTAGGTTAAAATGTTTAGAATAAAAAAATTAAAGATTACATAAATAAACATTAAATTAAAAATTGTAAAGGAAAAAATTATTTTAATACATATTTAAGATTTCATACGAAATAAAAATGTAGCCTCATATCTAGCCCCAATAAATATAGACTCCACTGTGAGCAATATGCTATCTAGCTCATAATATTCATTTTGAGGCTACATTTGGAGCTGCATCCACCACAAATACAACCCCAAATGTAAACCACCATTGTGGGTGGCCTCAAAGATGAAAATATCGATATCGACGGAAATATCAACAGTCAAATTTAAGAAAATATCGATGGATATTTCGATATCGATATCGTTTATGCTCAACAAAAATAGTGGAAATTTAGTCCAAAAGTTGGAAATTTTTAATGAAACTTTAGGAAAAGCTTAAGAACCCAATAATGGTTATATAAAACTAATAAAAATTATAAAATGATTTTGATATAATAAATATACGATATATAATATGATACAATATGGTTTGCTGATAAATAACAATATAAAATCTTAAACATAAATAGAATTGCAATGTATTCCTATGTTATTCTTATTTAGCAAGTGCAATGAATTATACTAAACAATTTACATAAATTAATTATATTTTATAATGTAGACAATGTAAACAAATTAGTAATCGAAATTTATTTATTTATTTATAGTTGAATATTAATGTTATAACCCATCTCGGAATTTCAAAATCGAAATTATTAAATTACTGAATTACCCTTCTATGTTAATTATCAAATTTCCGTGAAATTTACTAAGTGAGCGAAAGGAACTAATTCGGGAGTTAGACTCCGAATTCCTGACTTAGATTGTAGTTTTGGTAGAAGATTTTCGAAGACAAAATTCAAAAACGAGATAACCGAATTCGTTAGAATAATTCAGAAATAAAATATATTCAGGGAGAATTAGAAATTTCGTTATAATTAAATTACTTTATTCTAATTAATCTTATTATTATCATTTTCTATTGTTAATAAAAAGCACCCACTAATCAATATCACCCATTTTTCCATTTTTCCCCTTTCTCTCTCCCCGACAATTTCATTCCCTTCCCACCTTGCGACCAGCGACCAGCGACCAGCGACACGACCCAGCCTCATCGTCCCCAATTCAGGTAACGATCGACCTCGTCACCAAGCCCAAACTCTTCCTTGGGTTAAGACGACATCATCCCTGCCTTCATCCCCGTCCACAATCACCGGAAGTGACGAACTGAAGCTGCGAAGCCCAGAAACCGCCATCGCCACCAACGGGCTTTTCCGGCCAACCCAGGCCGCGAGACCAGTCCCCAATTGACTTTGTATCATGAATTTTCCAACTTTGTTGAAGAAATTAGGCAAGGTAGTTGTAAAGGCTCGGAAAAACAGGTGAGTCATGGTGAGTGGGTATTCCAATTTTTTGTTTTTGTCCTCTCAAATTGATCTGCTTCTGTTCATCCGTGCACGATGAAATTGGGAAATTTTTTGTTTGCTTTGTACTTGTGGATATCGGTGAATATCGGCGATATTTTTCGATATTGGGCGAAAAATTGGATATTGGGGGAAAATTTCTTCCCCCCCCCTGACCCCCCAATTTACCTAAATTTCGAGTGAAATATTGACGATAGTGTCGATATTTTCAACCATGGGTGACCTAAAGATAGTTGAAATAGCAACGTTTTGTAAATAAAATATTTTTCCCTCCTTATAAAGAAAAATCCAATACATGCGTGTATATATCGGGTGATTAAGTATTAGTGTCGTTTATGCTCGTTTTTGTAGTATTCGTATTGTAACTATTCCTTAATACCCAACAATCCAACATCCGGCTCTAGTTATGTATTATTACTTTTTTATGCGTTCTTGCAAAAATGAATTGAGAGGATATGATCTAACTATCTATGTTTAAAAAAAAATTAAAGATTACATAAATAAATATTAAATTAAAAATTGTAAAGGAAAATTTTATTTTAATACATATTTAAGATTTCATACGAAATAAAAATGTAGCTTTATATCTAGTCTCAATAAATATAGACCTCAATTGTGACCAATATGCTATCTAGCCCAGAATATTCCTTTTGAGGCTACATTGGGAGCCGCATTTACCACAAAAACAATCCCAAATGTAGACCACCATTATGAGTAGCCTAAGATAGTTCAAATAACAACGCTCTTTAAATAAAATATAGTTCAAATAGCAACGCTCTTTAAATAAAAGGCTTATTATTCAAAATGCTCCCCGAATTAGACATTGAGTCTCAATTTGCTCTCTGAACGCGAAATCGTAACAATGTGCTCTCCAAACCCCCCTTATGTTAGCTCCGTTGCACCAAAAGTTACTCTTCGTTACTAACTCTGTTTAGTATGCTTACGTGGCATCAAAGGATTAGATGTTTTATTCATTCTGAAATTTTATTTTTTTATAAGTTAATTAATTTAAAATTCTTTTTCTTCTTCTTCTTTTTTTCCAGTAAAATTCTTCTTATTCTTCTTCACTCTTCTTAATCTTCTTCTTATTCATCTAAGCTCTTCTTCTTCTGGGCTCTTATTGTTCTGGAATCTGGGTTCTTCTTCTTCTATCATATTTCCAAACAACAATCACGGTCACCATTGCAACAATCACATAAACAACAAAATCAAATCAAATCAAAACAACCTTAATTCATCCAAAACCAATCAAAATCAGACCACCACACCCCCAAAATTCCCAAACTGAATTAGAAATCACACCACCAAAAATCACTCTCCCACTCCTACAATACACAATTACACAAATTAGCACCCAAAATTGCAACCCAATCCACCAAATTCAAAGACTCCAAAGACAAAGTAAGCAACAATCAGAGTAAAGAGGAGCATAATTACAATTGGGAAATCGAAAGGGTTGCGACCAGTGAGTTTCTCCTCATTCGGGGCCATACGCACCACGTGACTCCTCCGATGCCGGCGACAATCGAACTGCGAAATTGAGGAGGAAGTTAAAGAGGCTACTGAGGCTGAAGGAGTTTGCTTTCTCGAACTCGACCAACTCCAATTGGGCGATCAATCGGCTGTTGTCCCTCTCTGCTTCTTCGTGGGTCGACCTCCGCCACAGTCGAAGCGAGTCGGGTCGGGCTTGGGACAGTGGATGCATGGGTCGACCATGTCCCTCTATGCTTCTCCGTCATCACCCACCTCGACCTCTCCCTCCTATCATGGCTTTGGCTTCGACGACGACGTTCATGGCTTTGGCACTGAACATGCATGAGCCGCACGAGAGCTTCTTCAATCCTTTACAATTCTGCGCCAAAGCTACCTTATGAGGTCGGTGATTTCGCGATAGCCATAGAGCTTGAGACGGGTGAGGCTTCTACAACGAATCAAGATCAGGACCAAAGCCTCGTCGTCAAGGCTGATCGATTTCCGATTGCAGCGAAGAGCGAGCTTCGTCACAGAGTCGAACCGAACAAAGAGATCAGGCAGGAAGGGGAAGACGATGGGTTAGGGACGACGACGGTGGGTTTGGGGAAGACGGTGGGTTTGGGGAAGACGATGGGTTGGGGACGAAGACGTCGTGGGTTGGGTACTTAAATTTATAAATTAATAATTATAATTTATAAATATTATAACTTAAAACCTAATTCAAATAACATACAATTCCTTGCTGCCACGTAAGCATACTAAACATAGTTAGTAACGGAGTGTAAGTTTTGGTGCAACGGAGCTGATAGAAGGGGGGTTCGGGGATCACATTGTTACGATTTTGCGTTCAGGGAGCAAATTGAGACTCGATGTCTAATTTAGGGAACATTTTGAGTAATAAGCCTAAATAAAATATCGTTCCCTCCCTACAAAGAAAAATCCAATACATGCATGTTTATATCGAGTGATTAAGTAGTGTCGTTTATGCTCAATTTTGTAGTATTTAGGAGAAAAATCCAATATATACATGTATATATCAGAGGAGTACGTATTATTAGTGTCGTTTATGCCTACTATTGCAGTAATTATCCTAATACTTTTTGTTTTGTCAGAAACTCGTCCTAATACTTAGGTTAAGTACAAACCTCCTTATTTATGCCTAATGACACCTTACGTACGTGTAATGAGCCTCATGATGCAGCGTATGGGGCGTTCTAGCCTCTAACTTTGGTACAATCATAATCATCCTAGGGATTTAGATTTTAGTTTTAGTACGTTTATGTCTCTCTAGGAATAACTTAGGTTTGGTTTTAGTTATAAGATTTATATGGTAATTAATTAACCCAGAAAAAAAAAAAACTAATATCAAATCCCAACATGCCATATAATAATACAATGGGAAACACAGCTATCCAAGAAAATCTGAAAACAAATATATGTCTCGAAAAAAAACTTTCAAAAGCTAGCTTATAAATTTGTTGTTTTTGAAATTATTAAGTACCTACCATAGGGTAGGTGTGCACATGAAAACCGCACAAGAATGAGAAAAATAATTTGTTTAATTATGGCATTGGAAGACAGATCAGAAGCTTATTATAAAATATAGGTTGGTCTGGCATCTAACTGGCCTGGGTCGGGTCCGTAGGTCACCATCACATGGATAGAACCATAATGTGAAACAAAGTATGCAAAATCAAATGGCCTTGACCCATAAGTAATTTATATATATCGATCCACATCTGTGAAGGTGGATATTAGTATGTCTATTTCAAAGACACCATATCTGTATGACACATCAAGACGTGTTTGGTTTCTTCAAGATATTGCTACGTACCTACTTGCAACCCCCTCTTCACTAAGTCACTCAAACAAATTAACTTAACCATAGCATTAGAAAAACTTACATGTCTCCCTATCGGCTCACTTAACTTATCACTCAATCGTTTTCGTGATTCAATCGTTTTCGTGATTGACATGAAACGATGATAGATTGAAACCGTGTAGTGATTGAATTATGTATCGTTGCATGACATAGTATCATGCATATTCGGATGAGTTTGAGTTAAATCTACGTACTCACTTCAAGAAAATCAAATTCATCTAACAGTATATACAAAATATCCGGAAATGTAGATTATGTATTTTTTCGTAAGATATCACTATCCTCTTATCGAAAGGTAGAAATGTATATTCGTGTAAGTCACTAGCCAACAGCTCTCTCCTTTAAGGCACATTCTTTCTCGCTATGCCGTCTTTGATATTGTATTGTTCACTTTTTATTTTTCATCATATCAATCAACTTGACAATCTTGCGCTGATGCTACTCAAATTACAACTCAACCCTCATATACCAGCTACTAATTTAAGCATCGTAGAATGTGTTAGGCCGATATCACACCGTGTCAAGCATTTCTTCCTCTCATCTTGCTGCTCATCAACTTACCAAAGAGAGGAGTGACCACGTAGGTAGCTAGGCAATGATACTAATCTAAGTTGTCCCATTTTATACATCAATACGCTTAATCCCCAGTTAGTATCTCTCCCCCTTAATGCACCTTATTTCTCATCGCTCTATCGTCTTTAGTATTGTTTTTTTCACGTTTTTGTTTTCTCAGCAAAGGTGCACGAAATGCAAAATATTTAGAAGTACTGAAATTACGTCACATAGTGCTTTATTTTACGTGCTATAATATTAGTGAATTTTATAATTGATATGTCTCATTTTTTTATTATAGTAAAAAAAACGAAAAAGAAACATAAATAAAATAAAAACATCAAATTATTGGTGTTCCGAATCCACTATAAATCACTTAATTATCGTCTTTTTTATTAGTAACAACGACAAAATCTCGATCTCAGACTCACCGTGTGAGGTTGATGGGTTTGTACGTGTGGGGGTTTGAACTTCTTTTTCACTTGAAAATCTAAGCCTTCTTAATTCATTTCATCCCTATCAACCAACAATTAATCACTCATAAACAAAAACAGGTGTACGTACGCATTGAAGCCGCACATAAATCACTCATAAACAAATATTGATCGAAGGCATTGGCGCATACAAATAAGCTTACAAATTAATTTCATCGCCTCATCCTTATGGTATCTTGCACAATTAAGAAAATAATAATACTTGTATATCATCTTGAGGATCTTTTCGTTCTACTCTTTTCATTTGAATTTATATATTTATATATCAATTATAATCGTAATCGTTAAACTCTTAAATCACCAGTTCAAAATCATATATGCGAAAAACTCAATCAAATTGAAATCGTTTAGTCATTTATATATATCAACTAAATGAACTGCAGTTCATCATGAGAATCTAAATTATAATTATCAATACCGTTTATTATACATATAAATAATTAAAAAATCTCAAAAATTATTGATTTTTTTAGGGAATGACCAATCTTGATCAAGACATATATAAAAGTAACACTTCCTTAATTAAAAAAATAAAACAAGAAAATTCCCCGATAATGGAATGTAAGTATTGTGCAATCTTTAGAAGAAGAAAAAAAATTCAGGATAATCAAATTTTGATACGAGAACTCATTTGATGACGAAACTTTCTTGGGTAAGTGGCATGAGTCAACATCGCAAGAATAAAAAATCAGTCCGTCTCCAACTACATGCTGTACTCGAATGGTAATAAAGGACAGTATGAAACAAAAGGTTGAACAATTGCATTGACCCCAGGAGTGGGACGAGGGTTTTCTGTTGCCAGCCATTGAATCACATGTAAATTGACAAAAGATATGATAAAGTAGGTGCAGGTACACTCGTTTTGTAGGTTGAAATCCAATCCCAGATTGACACCTGTTTGGTCGGTTACAAATACAGCACCGGCACAGCAGGACAAATTTATGTCACAACTTATGTTCAGACGTGTTATGTTTAAAATGCTAGCTCCATTAAATCAATTTTTCATATCATTTTTGAGCGAAAAAAAAAATTAAAAATCTAATATAGTTATACGTACTTGCTCTTCTGAATAATTTAGACGAGAAGAATTACGCGGCAGGACTTAGTTCATTGGATTAATAGTTAGTACGGTACGTAGCCTATATTCTTTACGCACAAAATAATTGGGAAGGAAAATGAAGAATCATGAAGCCAAAGGTTCGCTAAAAAAATACAGTATGGAATAGAAAGACTTAGACGAAACGAAGGTAGAGCAATGCCCGAAAATTCCAATGACAAAACTATAAGCAAAATTCGAAATTACATTACACTAAATATCACTGAAATTTTACATAAATTGTCTTTGATAAATAAAAAGAACAAGAAGCACAAAAATATTTCTTGAAGAATGATATGAAAAATATAAAAATTATCATGTAAGATTGTGTTCTAAATTAATATACGCGGACTGTTATAAAATTATAATATTTATCCAACAAAGATATTACCATTTGCAACTATTTGTGAACTGTACATCAATAGCTCCCTGCTTCAAGGTAGCTTCCCCATATCACTTTCTCACTCTCTCTACACCTCTTATTCACTCTATAAAACGACACCTAGCATCCCACTCTCTCTTCATTCCCATAACCACACAAAAACTAAAATGGCATCTCAACAAGTTCATCCAGAAAATCCCAGTGAAGGAGAAAATGCTGATCATCATGGAGGTTTTTGCGCCAAGTTTTCGGGTTTGTGCGCGAAGATCAAAGACAAGGTTGTCGAATTTCCATGGAAAATAAAGAAGCTAGGGCAAGATGATCCCAGAAGAATTGTTCATGCTCTCAAAGTTGGATTAGCAGTTCTTTTGGTCTCATTGCTCTATTATTTTCAACCTCTCTATGATGGCCTTGGTGACACTGCCATGTGGGCTGTTTTAACCGTTATCGTCGTATTCGAATTCTCTGTTGGTGCGTTCTTGACTTCTCCCACCATTTTCATCTACTTTCCAAAAATCATAAGTTTTTTATGAGTTTACAATCTCATCGTGCCAATACTGTCTTCAACTTGCATCGTATCACCTATATATTATGATAAATATGAAGTTTATCGCAAAAGATCTAGTGTTGTTAAGAGTAAAACTATTCATTGTATATGGTATTTATCTTCTCTATGTTTCCGACGTGAGGTTTATATTCTTCAACAAAATTGCTTATTTTAAGTACAAAATCTAAGTGAATTCATTAATATATTTTATTAATTTGTATTTTGCTGTTGATGCTGCAGGAGCAACACTTGGAAGAGGTTTAAATAGAATTTTGGCAACATTCCTAGCAGGAGCACTGGGTTTTGGTGCTCATCACTTGGCAAATCTTTCTGGAGATACAGCTCATCCAATACTCATTGGAATCTTTGTCTTTATACTAGGTAAAATTACAACACTTGAAAAAACAAACACACAATAAAAATTCCCATTATTCAATTTTATCATCAAATTGCAAAGCGAAATTGGAATTAAAGAAATGTTATGTGATATGCAGCTGCATCAGTGACATTCATACGCTTCTTTCCGCGGATGAAGGCCAGATATGATTATGGACTGCTCATTTTTATCTTGACATTCTGTCTGATATCGGTTTCGGGGTACAGAGACGAGGAGATCCTAGAAATGGCTCACAAGAGGGTGTCTACCATCCTCATCGGCGCCTTTACCGCCGTGTTCGTGTGTGTTTGCATCTGCCCGGTTTGGGCTGGTGATGATCTGCACAACTCAGTTGCTAACAACATTGAAAAACTTGGGAGCTTCTTGGAAGGTACATTTTTTTTACTTCCCCTACTTTCGTATGTGTGATTTTTTTTTTACTTTTTAATGTTACTAGAAAACTGACGAGGTAAAAAAAACTGTAGGTTTTGGAGATGAATACTTCAAAGCAGCTGGCAATGGAGAGTCTAATAAGGCACCTCTACAAGGATATGTTAGTGTTCTCAACTCAAAACAGAGTGAGGAAAGCCAGGTACTAATAAGTCTCTCTTGGAACACAAATTATTAATGTAGCTTACAAAACACTTTATCGAATATTTAATATGTTTTTCCGTGAGGTTAGAAATTAAAACCGTATATTCATAAGTGAATTCACTCGATCATTTTGCGACAAGATGGAATTACTTACAGATATGTTTTTGTAGGCGAATTTTGCTAGGTGGGAGCCAAGACATGGAAAGTTTAGGTATCGTCATCCTTGGAAACACTATCTGAAGTTGGGAAACCTAACCCGGCAATGCGCCTATCGGATTGACACTCTCAACGGCTACCTCAATTCCGAAATTCAGGTATATATCGTACCATATCAAATACATGCACAACGAAAAATAGTAGATAAACCATATTCTTAGATCCCATTGTCGATCACATTTCTAATACAGATAAATCCTACTTGTATTAATGGACCCTATTTATATTAGAGATGTGATATTTAAAGGATGACGATTCTCAATTTGTTTGATGACATTATTGGGTCTAATTTTCCTTGTTTTTAACAGACACCTTTAAACATCCAAAGCAACAAAGTGCAAGAGCTATGCATGAAGATGAGCGCAGAAACAGGCAAGGCATTGAAGGAGTTGGCATGGGCTCTCAAAACAATGACAAAGCCATGCTCTGCTGCAAGTTCCCACATCACAAAATCAAGAGCTGCTGCTAACAACCTTAAATCTCTGCTCAACAACAATAGTGCAGCAGGAATATTATTGGGCAGTGAAGGTATCCACCTCCTCGACATCGTGCCAGCTGTCACCGTAGCGTCTCTCTTAAGCGACGTCGTTTCTTACGCTGAACAGATTGAGAAGTCCATACAAGAACTGGCCTCCCTTGCACATGTGCAGTTCAAGAATGCAGAGCCCAAGACATTGCAGCCATGTAAATCTTCTGCAGCCAATGGTGTTGGGCCACATGTTGTTATCGTGATCAATCGACCTCTGTCTTTCCCAGCACAAGATTCCCACAAGGAAATTGTAAGCAATTCACAAGGCGGTGGTGAATAAAGGAGGTCCATTTTGATTTTGATCAGCCATAAATCTTATTCTCTTCTGCTTGAAGAAAAAGCATTCCAGCCACATGGAACTTTTGCTCTCTCTGTGCCTCTGGCTACGCCAGATTTTTGGACCGGCCGGCAACGAAGTAGCTCTTGTTTGTTCTGTTTTATTTCTATTTTCTTATTATTTTGGGGATGAACAAGTGTAAAGGCATCTTGTCGTTGCTACAATTAGCTACAGTGTTGAGCATTGTAGACGGTAAATGGCAGGGCAATAATTCAAACTATGTTTTCCCTTGGAACAAATTTTCTGGACTTTTTATTGGAGGTTCTCTCACCGCCTACATATATAATAACATAAGATCATTTTGGTTCTTATATTTTAGTTGTACGATCCTCGTTGTGAAGTATTTTTTGTTTTGGACTTTGGAGATTTCCTCCAATTTCGATTCCGGTTTCTGCTGATGGAGTGAGGTATTAGGTGGAGGAGGTGGAGGTGGAGGTGAGGGTGGTGATGGCGGTGGAAAGGGAGTGTAGAAAATAGTTTGAGAGGCGGGGGAGTAATTGTTTGGGTTGGACTGAAAGAGGAGAGAATTAATTGTTGCTAGAGTCCCACATCGGTACTTTGATGGGCTACCAAACAGTTTATATAGGTTGGCCCAACAGATAGGATCGTCCCCATATGGACTGGACCGTAACAGTGAACTTTGGTCAATTAGACTTCGAACGTGGACCATTATTTGACAATTAGACCTTGGACCTTGACCAGAAGAAAAAGAAAAAATGAAACCGGGTTCGGTGGATTAATGAACCAAACTTTTTGACTCCACATTTTGAACCTTGACAGGCTGAACCATGACTTCTTTTCTTTTTTATACAAGACCCATGGCTTCTTTAGTAATAAACTAATGCACGCGTAACAAACTAGTCACAGGAGAGATATTATACCAAAAATTGTTTTACTCTTGATGGAGTGGAAGAGCTTTTTTTTTTCCTTCAACTTTTTTTTTCATTATTCAGGGGATGTGGGATGAATGGAAATGAGCTACCCAAAGCCTAAAGGGAAGTTCTGTTAGAGTGATCGAATTTTTCCACTACCCATTTTTCCACTCCCCCCTTCTTTCATTAACAATTATATTTTTTTAATTTATAAATTTAATATTTTATTTCATTATTATATCCTTATTTATTAAAATTTTCTTTTAAGGTTATTAATTGAAGGGTAATTTTATCTGAAATTTTTAATAAAGCCTATTTATCCTCTTGGCATTACAATAATAGAGGTAATCTCTCTCCAAAAATTGGACAAGAAAAATCCTGAAACAAAAAACAATCATAACTCACTTTAATTATATATTTAATAAATTCCAACGGTGTTTACCTAAAAAGGTAACCAAATGCAAAATTGAAAAAAGAAAAAAAAATTATATATATATATATATATATAATATATATCTACAGAATTCAAATCCCTCCAATGTAACCCCAAAAAAAAATCTCACATTCGGGTTAACTCCCACCCTACTTATTTTCATCCACTATTTCATGCTTTTATTTTTGTCTATTATTTTAAATTAAAAATATAAAATAATTTTAACGAGACAACATTATACGCATTTCACAAGTTCATCTCGGTTGCTGAACTTTATCTTGATGATTTGTTTGTAATTACATTATATGTGGAACACAAGTGTATTTTATTTTATTTTCTTTTTAGTTCCCTATAAATCTAATCAGGCCGCAGATAATTTATAGATCGCGCTATTGTTCTTGATGTTCAAGATTGGGTTTTTGATAGACCTAATGTCTATCCACTGTAGTACACTTTAGTAATATGTTTTTGAATAAAACATATCTTCTTAAAAAAATTAAAAAAAAGAGCAAATTACACTTTAGTACCCAAATTTCAAAGTTATACCTAACGTTTCAAAATTTTCATTTAAGTACCCTGTGGTTTATACCAAATTTCAGAGTTATACCTAACGTTTCAAATTTTGTATTTAAGTACCCTGAACTTTTTAAAACATTACAACTTGGCTCCACTGTTAATTATTTCGTTAGGGTCATGGTCACAATCATGTATTATGTTATGTTAATACATTTGATTTTTAATAAGAAATACATTTGATACATACTTGGTATTATGTTATGTTAATACATACTTGGTATAACATACATCGATCAGGGTACTTAAATAATTAACAAATGTATTATGTTAATTATATATTTTAATAAGAAATAACAAATGTATGTATTTTTAATGTTTTATTTGAATTTTTTTTTTTATCTACATGGCATTATACAATTTAAAAGGTAGGTCCCACAGGTGGACACATAAATACTTAACGGATTATCTAACGAAATAATTAACAGTGGAGCAAAGTTGTAATGTTTTAAAAAATTCAGGGTACTTAAATGCAAAATTTGAAACATTAGGTATAACTCTGAAATTTGGTATAAACCACAAGGTGCTTAAATGCAAAATTTGAAACGTTAGGTATAACTCTGAAATTTGGTATAAATCACAAGGTACTTAAATGCAAAATTTGAAACATTAGATATAACTCTGAAATTTAATATAAACCACAAGGTACTAAAGTGTAATTTTCTCTAAAAAAAAGTACATCAAGCGTGACGATTCTAATATTTATATAATAAGAGACAAATCGATAAAAAATCTACTTTGGATAGAATACTATACAGTATAACATAAATGGATGGTTATAAAAATGTCATAACCAAACACGATGAATGAACCTTAACCCTGACTTCATTAGTAATAAATTAAGGCCGTAAATTAATACACAACACAATAGTTAGATGAATGCCCAAATATATATGGACAATTCTTGCATCGCACTCTGGTGGTACCTCCTTATACCAGCATTTCGATTTATCTAATTGCATTTGTATATATATCATAATCGGAACCGTTCATTCTCTAAATCATCATGTCAAGATCATCTCCGTAAAAAATCAACAAGATTAGAGGTCATTTAATCATTAATATATATTAACTAAATAGACGATTCGTCATGAGGATCTTAATTCTTACAAAAACCGTTGATTTATTTGAATGATTAAACGACCTCAAATCTTATTGAATTTTTACTGAGATGATCTTGACATGATGATTTAAAGAATGAACGGTTCCGATTATGATATATGTACAAAGACAATTCAATAAATCAAAAAGATGATACGAGGAGGTATCACCAAGATAGAATGCAAGTATTTTCCAATATATGTACTCTTCATATTCGTAGTGGAAGACCTTTCTTTTTTCCCTTATTTTTTTTAATTCTGGCGATGTGGGATGAATGAAGATGAGCTCAAGCTTAAAGACAAGTTTGTTTCTTTTTTTTTTTTTTTAACTAATGGCGGGATGTTGTCTTTGAGTGACTAAATATTATATAAATATAGAAGAGTTTAAACGTTAATTGATAGTTGGTGTCATAATACAGCGCTAATAATTTGTTTTGACCAATTTTATAAATTAATATTTCAATTTAACTGTTTTTTTTGTAGTTCTCAAATAATTACTAATTTTGATAAATTTTTACATGATTAATTTTTTAAAAATAAATTACAAAATTAATTGTTAGATTATAATATTAATATATATATATATATATATATATATATAATATAGATATTTCCTGACAAGGAAAAGAAGTCAAAACCTAAAAAGTTGGATAGGTTGGTGGAAAATGTATGATAAGAGTGGTAGTGTATTGAAAAGTAGTGATAGATGCGCTTACAGATCCACCATTTTCACTGCTTTTTTCTATTCACTCATCAGCAGTAGCACACAGCAGCACAAAAAGGGCCTAGCTCTAGTGGGAACCAACTCAAAATCCCACCATTGCATTTGCTTTCTCTGTTCACCACTTCCTCAAGTTCATCATTTTGTGTGGTTACAGTGGACTCTCAGCCTCTGACGTACTTACAATATTAAAAGGGAAACAGCTCTTCATGTTGGTCATTGCTTGGGGGCTGTGAAAATTTAATTCAATGTAATTATTAAATCTAAACATACACCATATGAATAGAGTACAATATAGAAGTATTTTAGGTACCATTGATTTGATTGAGATATGTCAACCCTCACGGAATTCAAGTTTTCCTTCTTGGTGTCAATCACTAGGATTGTGGAGTGATAGAGGGAATCATTGTGGAGCGATAGAGGGAATCAAGAGGATCTCGCTAACCAACCCACCCCCACCCCCACCCCCACCCTCACCCCGAGCTCGTACAAGAGAGAGGACAACCAGGTTGTTTAAGCACATGAGTGAGTAAGGGAGCGATATTCGGATTCAGCGCTGGACCTTGCTACCGTGGGTTGTTTCTTGGAGCACCAAGAGAGGTTATACGTTCCGAAATATATGAGATAGCCACTGATGGACCGTCTCATATCGGGGCAACCAATCCAATCAGCGTCGGAGTAAGCACAAAGACGAGACCCAAGTGGTTGAGGGCGGAAGATAAACCATGATCAAGCGTTCTTTTTACATACCTAAGTATCCATTTGGCAGCAACAAGGTGAGGAGCAAGGGGAGTACTCATGAACTATGCGAAGATATTGACAGCGTAGGCGATGTCAAGCCGAGTCAAGGTTAGATATTGTAAGCTGCCAACAAGTTCACGATATTTAGTCGGGGATGAGAGGAGAGAGCCGCTCGAGGCGGAGAGGTTTATTTTGGCAGCAAGTGGAGTGGTGACCGGTTTGCAGTGCCATAGGTTGTGCTTTTGTAACAAGTCATGGGCATATTTGAGCTGATTGACATGGAGAGAGCCTGCATGAGGAACCACCTGTAAACCCAAGAAGTAGTGTAAGGAACCAAATCTTTAATGTCAAAACCACGAGCTAGGGCATCAACGAAGCTCTGCAGAAGACCAAGGTTTCCGCCAGTGATAACAATGTTGTCAACATATAATAGTAGGAGGATAGTTTGGGACCCATGGCTGAACACAAAGAGAGAGTTATCAACGAGACTTTGTTTGAAGCCAGCTACGATCAAGAATGAAATGATGCGGGAAAACCAGGCCCTAGGGGCTTGTTTGAGGCCATAGAACGCCTTGTGGAGTTTGCAGACGTGATGAGGACGTTCAGGATCAACGAACCCTGGAGGTTGGGTCATGTAAACATCTTCTTGGAGGAAAGTATTCTTCATGTCAAGTTGGTGAAGAGGCCAACTATGGGACACTGCTATATTGAGAACCGTACGAATTATGGCAGGTTTGACAATGGGACTGAAGGTTTCAGTGTAGTCCAGGCCAGGTTGTTGATGAAAGCCTTTTCCTACCAAGCTTGCTTTGTAGCGTTTGATGGAGCCATCAGATTTATATTTGAATCGGAATACCCATTTGCAGCCAACAGTGTTGTGATGGGAGGCCGGAGGGACAAGGGACCAGGTGTTATTCTTGAGGAGAGCATTGATCTCCTCAGACATATCAGAACACCAAGCAGGGTGTTTGAAGGCTTGTGAGTAGCAGGTGGCCTTGGAGGTGGAGATGGTATGGAGTAGGGCTTTGGGGATTGGGTAGAGGACAATAACAACAGTAGGGAGCTTGGGTTTGGTGATGCCTCGACGAAGTCATGTGAGCATTGGATTGGTGGTGGTGTTCGGATGTGGTGGTGGGAGAATAGGGTAAGGAGCTGGTTGGGTGGTGGTGCTTGCAAGTAGGGCAAGGATAGGAGAGGGAGTGGGCGAGGTTGGAGGTTACTTGGGAGGTTGGGAGCTGGTGGCTGAGTTGGTAGGCGAGCCGGTGGTGTTGATAGCAAGAGGGTTGGGCGGAGAGTCCAGCGGTGGGCTCGGCGGAATGGCAGCAGGTGGGCTCGGTAGCTGGGGCTGCTGAGGAGTGATGGTAGTGATGGTGAAGGGAACCTCGGGGTCTTGTGCACTAAGCTGCATATTAGTAAAAGGAAAAACATTTTCTTGAAAGAGGACATGATGCAAAATGTAGACACGACCAGTAGTGGGATCGAGACAGTGATACCCTTTGTGATTAGGACTATATCCGAGAAGAACACATTCTAGGGAACGAGGTGAAAGTTTGTGTGGAATGTAGGAGCCAAGTTGGGGAAAACAAGAGCAACCAAACACACGAAGGTGAGAGTAAGATGAAAATGTGGTAAATAGCTGAGCATGAAGAGAGGTCCAATTGAGGATTGGAGTAGGAAAGAGGTTGATGATGTGAACGGCAATGAGGGTAGCATCAGCCCAGTAGGAGTTGGGTACACGGGCAGTTTGAAGAAAAGTATGAACCATGTCGGCGATATGACGATGTTTTGGTCGGCTAGGCCATTTTGTTGGGGTGTATGTGGGCAAGACAGGCGTTGGTGAATGCCTAAAGAGGAACAAATATTGGTGAAGTTGTGGTTTACGTATTCAGTCCCATTGTCACTTTGAAGAATCTTTATTGGTGAATTAAATTGTGTTTGGACCATGGCAACAAAGGTTTGGAAATGGTTGAAGACTTCTGATTTTCGTCGCATGAGATATATCCATGAATAACGAGAAAACTCGTCCGTAAAAAGGACATAATAACGGAAACCACTAATTGAAGAAATGGGTGACATCCAAACATCTGAGTGAATTAAAGTAAAAGGAGAAGTGACTGATGTTGTTTTATTAGAGAATGACAATTAAGTAGATTTTCTTATAGCATAATCCATACAAAAAGACTTTAGTGTAGGAAAATAGTGCCTAAGGTATCCCCCCAGCGTGAGAGAACGGTGGAGGAGGTGTGACCCAAGCAACATTGCCAAGTTGAGGAGTTGATGGTGGTGAGAGCTTATGGACGAATAGATTTTGTGGTGGTGGAAAATGGAAGAGGGTAGATACCGACTTTACATGGGCCCTGAAACAGAAATGCACTAGTGAGCAAGTCATAAATACGATAAAAATTAGGAGCAAATAAAAAGACAACACGATTTTCTTTGGTGAAACGAGCAACAGAGAGGAGATTCTTTTGGAGGTCAGGGATGCTAAAGACATGACGTAGAGGATAAGTGGCTGTGCCAAGAGTTAAAGGGAAGGTACCAGTATAGGACACGTTCATTGAATCACCGTTGCCCATGTAGACGGTGTTGGTGTCGGTGTATGGAGTAGGGTTTTGAAGTGGTGTATGAAGGTCAGCCATATGATGAGTGGCGCCGGTGTCTAGGTACCACACTTGATCAGGTTGAGCAGCGGGTTAAAGCATATGGGTGCCAACGAAGGCGGGGTAGGAAGTAGGGCCGGAAAACTTGTGTGGGCAATGAGCAGCAGTGTGTTACGTGGTGTGGCAAGTAGGACACCATGCGGGACCAGGTCCAAGGAGACCTGGAGCCGGGAAGAACCATTGTGGTGGTGCCGCTGAGTAACGAGGCCATGTAGGCTGAGACCATTGTTGGTTATCGCCAGATGTTGATTGATGCGGCGGCAGAGGAGTACGAGAGCGGTTGTAGCCACCCCTGGAGTTAGAGCAATATGAATTGCCACGACCCCGGTTAGGACGATAGTTTCGATGGCCAGTAGAGGGAGAATGGGAGGTGGGAGATTGTTGGTGACAAAAGGCAGTTGGCACATGAGGTGAAGTGGTGAACTTGGGGTCTTGAGCTTCAAAGGCGAGAATCTGAGACCGAAGCTTAGTAAAGGACGGCAGCGGGGGATGCTAAAGGATGGTGGTACGAAGCATAGTGTAATCAGGTCCAAGGCCACGAAGAGTAGCAGTGACATGATATTCATGATCCACAGGCATGTTAATGGAAGCCAGTGCATCAGAAATGGACTTGGCATGGTGGAGGTAGTCATCAACATATTTGGCTCCTTTAGACATATCCATGAGTTGGAACTGAAAGGAAGCAGAACTGGCGACAGATTGTTGAGCAAAATGGCGTTGGAGACAGTCCTAAATATCATCTCATAGCCAATAGTGAGAGAGATAATGTTCTTGGTGAGGGTGGTGGTGATGTAACTCACCACAAGTTGATCTTATTGGATCCAAGTCTAGAGGGCAGGATTGGTGATCGGGGTGGGAGGAGAGGAGTCGGTAGAAAGGATGGTGGCTTGTGATGCGGTGGAGGAGCCATCGACAAAGGGAAATAGACCTTGACCAATGAGGAAGGGTTTCATTTGACGAAGCCATTGAAGATTGTTGGTTTCGTCAAGTTTGAGGAAGCTGGCGGTGTTAGGGCCGGAGAAGTGAAACGAGGGTGAGGAGGAAGTGGAAGAGGAGGAGGAGTTGGAGGCCATTAGGATCGGCTAGGATTTTTCGGTGAGAGAGAGCCTAGACCTAGGATGATACCATGTGAAAATTTTATTCAATGTATTTATTTAATCCAAATATACACCATATAAATAGAGTACATTATAGGAGTATTTTAGGTATAATTGATTTGATTGAGATATGTCAACCCTGATAGGATTTAAGTTTCCTTGTTAGTGTCAATCACTAGGATATTGTGGAGTAGTGATAGAGGGAATTGAGAGGATCTCGCTATCAGGGGCACCTCCTCTTTAAGTTGAGTGCACATGCATCCATCCATGATGACCAAACCTATCCTTTTCTAATTAGGATTTTGACAAAAGGGCTTAACTTAACTTAGATTATACCAATAAACTTGGAGATATATAATCACGTTAGTTATAATAGAAGCGCTTGTTTTAACTTGATTTTCAAATTTCGACTTTCACAATTTAAATTATGTTAACAAACAAATTACTTGAATTGCTTACCCGAAAAGGGACTTGATGTGATGACTTTGCCCTAAACATGGTATAGAGCAAAGTTATAGAACAATCCTAAAATACCAACAGCATGCAGGAAGTGATGGTGATATATATGACTTCTTCTAGCACTAACTAGAGACCCGACACTGTCGACAATAAAAACAACCAAGTTCGGCTTTGATAAGAGCCCATTAAAACGACCATCTTGATTTTGTAACCTACGTATAAAAGGAGAAAAAATCATATTATTAGTTTCACTCGAGTCCTTAAAATCTTAGCTGATCTTGAGTTCTTCATTCCTAGTGTGATTATACTTGTCGAGAAAGTAATGAGTTATGCTTTCCCTAGCGTGTAATTAAGAAATATCTCTGCAAGTGGGAAGGGCAAAAGCATCCAAACCGACCAAATTAAGTTACAAATATAAGAGATCACGCAATGTACACCTAGTTAAAAAGTTGCTAATATACTTTTGCGACACTTTATCTTAACTGGATTGAGGTCTCTAGGAGCTGGTAAATTCCATGTTTAGCCTTTTTTATTGGCGGATGGTTAAACTTAACGAGACACCGTTAGTTTTTTATTTGAACGAAATTTGCATTTCACTCTAAGAGAAACTTTTTCATTTCACCTTTTAAATTTAGGGAACTTTCTATATACATAAGTTATAATCAAAACCGTTCTTCTTCTAAATCATCATTTCAAAATCATCTCCGTAAAAATCAACAACAATATTGGGGTCGTTTAGTTAGTCATTTGTATCAAACAACGACATTGTTAACAATTAAAATCTTTATGGAAAACGGTACATTTAGTTTATACACATGAATGGTTAAGGGTGTATGGATGAGGAACTTCAAAGTAATACCAAAGGATTTGTACCAAATAATTGAATAAGGGATTATAACTAAGTCGGTAGTTGAGCAACTAGCAAGGAATCACATGCACCACGTGAGCATAATAAAACAACCACACAAGGAACTATCAAAGTAACAACTTGGTAAGTTTTACTTACAAATCCCTCTTAATACATTGCATCTAATCATTTTGAAATCCTTTAGTACTTTGAACCTCTTCATTTTTAACTAATTTAGCCTAAACTTCTTGAACTTTGGAGTTCCTCATCCAAACATACCCTAAATGATTTCCAATTTGTTTTTTTTTTTTTGGTATACATCATCTTGAAATGAATAATAATTTAGAAGTTGAACGGTTCAGATTATGATATATGTATAAAGACGATTTGATATACAAAAGAATGAAATGACGAGTTCCTTATAGAATAAGGGTATTGTCTAATATTAAATTAGGATGAAGATTCTAAACCCTAACAACTACTAAATCATTGTACTTATCCATTACTAAAAAATGAAGTCCTTCTACTACTTTTGTTTGGCATGATAAAGTACATATAAAAGGTGTTAATAAAAAAGTTAGATTGTCGACCCATGAAGGTATTAGAGCAATACACAGGCATGTGCTCTACTCATTGCCCTACTAATGCACTAAAGAATAATGGGAATATTTTGTCTAATGAGGATTAAGTGACGGGTTACATTATATATTGTGTGGGTAGGGTTACATTTCAAAAAGTTTCAATTATGGCTAAGTTTGGACGGCTAGAATTCTTTCACAGCTTCTATTGGTTTTTTCCTATGTTGATATTAATTGTTGGGATAGTTTTTGCAACTATATGATACTTGCATCTTACCCTGATGATATTTTCTCGTATCACTCTTTCGATTGATTGAAATGCCATTATAAATATATAATAATAGAAACTGTTCAACTCCTAATAAATCATCATTTCAAGATCATTTACGGAAAAAAATAAACCAAATTGGAGATCATTTACACCTTCATATGTATCAACTGAATGGACGGTTCATCATAAATATCTTAATTGTTATCAAAATCGTTGATTTATTTGAAACATATGAATGGCTAAACGACATCCAAGTATGTTGATTTTTTACGGAAATGATATTGAAATGACAATTTAGAGAATGAACGTTTCTGATTATGGTATATATATATGTACAAAAATAATTCGATAAATCAAAAAAGTGGTACGATGAGATATCATCAGGGTGGGATGCAAGTATTATCCTTTTAGTAATACCACCTTAACTTTACTAGCTTCTTGTGACACTTGACTATATACACCCTTTTTTTTTCTTTCACATTTCGCCATCTTAGATATTCATTTTGTAACATTTCACCACCTATGAACTTTATTTTTTGACACATTGTACCTAGGTCAATCCTGTTACACTTTTTGTCAAAAAAAAAATCACAAGTGAGTCACGAGTCCTTTTTAGGTAATTTTTGTCAAAACAAGCAAAATATAGGCAAATAGGATTTGGAAATTTTACTTCAAATGAGTCACTTGTGACTCATGTTTGCCTATTTTACTTCCTATTTGATCGAAATTATCAATGTCTATAAATGAATAATTCATGACCCGTTTTATTAATACATTTTACTTGGTTTGAAATAAAAAAAGCCTTATAAAGAACATCATGTGATTATTTTGGGTCTCATATTGTGGCATAATTGACTAAGTTGTTATGTGTTGCAAAATAAAAGTATAAGTAGTAAAATTTCACAAAAAATAATTTGAGTACTTGAGTATCGCAAGGGGTAAAGTTCAGGTGGTATGCTAAATTTTTCCCTTAATCGTTCTATTAAGCCATTACCAACAAAACCTTACCTTTTTTTCACAGTGGCGGATCCACATAGAGGCAAGGGGGGTCACTTGACCCTCTCCTTGCCGGAAAATTACCTATGAAGGTCAGAGATTGACCCCTTAGTCACCTGAAATTTTTCCCCTAAGGTTGCCCATAACCTGTTCGACAAAATTACTCAATGAACTTCCTTTTGCTCCTTGCACAATAGTGTCCTGCTGGCTGTTGCAAATGAAATAACAATGTAATATTTACGTATAAAAAAGGATGTGTATTGTTTAAACAAGGATGTCCTTTAGTAAAAGAAGTTAAGGAACTTTTACATGTCGACCCCTCGGGAAAAAAATCCTGGGTCCGTCACTGTTTTTGTGTACCAATAACCTTTCAGTGAGTGGAGGTTTGAACACAATTTTGAAAAAAAAAAAAATATTTTTAACTATTTGAGTACATACGAGATAGTGCTTGAAATTTTAGCAAACAAGAGATCTATCCCAACAACAAAACTACAACAGATCAATATGGCAAACGAAAAAATTAAAAAGGTTTGCGAGTGAGCCTTTCGACTTGGGATTAGCAACTCAAAAGGCGAAAGACTAAAAAAATGAGTTGAAATTACATCAATGGAATAATTAAATATCTTCTATTCCAAGAGTGGTGATGTGCACTGGCGTAGTTGGACTTTAATATTACGGGGCCTTGATCGTTTTTTTCTTTTTATAGAATCCTCTTAATTGATGATATTTGTATTCATTCGTTATCCAAAATTTACAAGTATAATTGTACAGAATTTCAAATTTTAATAATTTTTTAAGGGCATTTTTTTTTTTTGAGGTTTCTCAACACACAAAAATCACTATACTTTTTGTTCTAATTATCCGTATAAATCATGTACACTTTGCAAGCCATATATTCATAGTCTTAATTTTAATAAAAAATTTAATTTTGAAAGTTCATAAACTCCACTATCAATGTAAACATTCCATAAATGAAAAAAGATAGGAAGATAAATAAAAATTTAAAACCTAATCCTTTGGAAATATGAGGTAAAGACATTTTTAGAATATTTGTAGTCAGAAAAGAAAATAAATAATTAACAAAACAGGTGAAGAACAGTTAAAAATTTAGAAATTATAAATGTATATATGATAAATTAGTGTAGTATCGTATATCAAATAATCTTTAAAAAATTACATAAAAGATTTAGTGCAAAGTTACTAATTAAGAGAGTAAGAAAGTTACGCATTGTAGAAACTTATTTGGAATGTCACTCCGTCTTGCGTTGATTATAACTTGGTAAGTTTTATCCGATATCCCATAGTCCAAAAATCACCCTATGAGATCATCTCCAGGAGAGTGGAATGACAGGAATATGTTACATACAACCGGAAAAAGTAAAAATGATTTTTACCACATATTTTATGGAGTGGAATGACAGGAATATGTTACTTTATTCTTTACCATCTCCACTTCTAACTTCTAAGAGTGGATAAATTCTGAGATCATCTCCCTGGACAAATATAGGTAACCCCAATTTGTCCCATTTCTTAGAATATATGTTTACTTGATGTGGTTCATTAATATTCTTGCATATCTGTTATCTTTCTTTCTGGATCACCATTCCATTTGTGGCCTCAGACGCCATTCTTTCATGCATGCCAAGGGTTATTTCTTATTATGTTTTACATTTAGAGTGGCTGG
Organism: Oemleria cerasiformis; assembly: GCA_037349345.1. Classification (NCBI taxonomy): domain Eukaryota; kingdom Viridiplantae; phylum Streptophyta; class Magnoliopsida; order Rosales; family Rosaceae; genus Oemleria; species Oemleria cerasiformis. Next base: position 10,459,139 of record JAZGTL010000009.1, on the reverse strand, counting down.
TGTTTTTCAGAGTCAGACTCAAAGTTTAAAATGGATTTGATTCGATAGGCCATGTTTGGTAACTATTTGAATTATAGATATTTGTACGTATTTAGACATAAAAGGAAATACCAGCTGGTACGCAAAATAAACACTAAAAATAAAAGAAAATGAGAATGTAAGGTTGTTCCTTTTTACCTTCCTCGGACGACCATCATTCTTCATCCCTCATTTTCTGAGTATATTTTCTCCGTATTTCAAGCAAATAAAATGGAAACAAAAGAATCAAATGATTATCAAACTGACACTAAATTATTCGCTCAAAGGTTCACACTTATGCATACGTGTCAATCATGTTATTCCGCAAATTTACAAAATAGGAATTTGGGGAAAGAAATGGAAACTACAGAAAATATATACACAAGTTAATATTTGATAAGAAAATTTTAATTATTTAGAATCAGAATTCAGTGAATATATATCATATATATGAAACTTATTCAGGATTAACCTTTACTGTTTCAAATTATGGTAAAAAGTCTAACTTCATAAACACAAACTTCACAATAATAATATCAGTTTGGGCATTATGTCATTGCCATATATAATACATATCTATGTAAATGTTAGTAAATTTATATCTACACAGGCACTTGTTGACTACAAGTTTTCCCATTTTGTGGCAAAGATGGGGGTAATTCTGTAATTGTAACAACAACATGAGGGAAATCCAAGTTGGGATTTTGCTTTGGTAATTTCTCTGTCGACACATTTGGCTCATCATGAAAGTTTGCAAGGGAGGCAACTTCATTTACAGACTCAATAATTTTCTCAGTGCAATTCACAACATCAAGAAGAAGTGACCCAACTGTTGCTGCTGGCATCACCTCCAAAAGCTCTGAGTCTTCCCATAGTACCCCTGATTCAAGCAAACATCTTAGGGACTTGGCTGCAGCTCTTGCTTTGCCAATGTGGGTTTCTACAGAGGGTGTTTTAGTCATTTCCTTAAAACCTGACGCTAGCTCCTTCAGTGCCTTGCCAGTTTCCATGCTCAACTTTGTACATGGTTCTTGGATTTTGTTTAGAATTTCTGGTGAGACCTGCACAACAAATTCAACCAAAACCTTAATTATCAAGTTAATACATAGAGGTCCCTGATATTCTATTTTTTACACACAAGAGCACAATTAAAATTTCATAACAACCAAGGACAATAGATCTCAAAATTTGACAACCAATGACAAAAATTCCAACAAACAACAAAAAATACCCCTATCTAATAAGTTTGAAATCCCAACATACCTCTATATAAAAAAATATATATAATTAATCACTTATAGCTTAGGGTTTAGCACTCAAATTTTGGGTTTTGCTCAAAATCTAAGGACTAAATCATAAGCCATGAACACCCCTTCACCCTCCCTCAACTTTCTAACACTCTAAATCCCAAATCATTAAACTCAAACACGACACCATTGATTTTGTCAAGAGCAAACAATATTAAAATCATAGTTATAAAAAATTGAATTTGGACTTAGCAAGTAACACATTTTGGTTCACTTATGTGCAAACAAGCAAACTCAAGATTCTAAAAAAACAAATTTGTCCTTAATTGTCAAAAAAAAGAATTGATTATTCTTTTATGGAAATTTGATTATTATTGTGTCATTAAATGTAGTTATTTCCTAATTATTTTAATTAATAATATACTGCACATAGCATTATTTTGTATATCTAATTAGTTTTATATTAACTTTCCCATACATGCATGTAGCCAGGGCCGACCTTTAGATTTCAGGAGCCTAAGGCGAATCTTCAAATGGGGCTCACAATTTTTTAACCCTCAAAGTGTATATATACATATATACATATTGCTAAGACTAATAAAAAAAATTATTTTTATATAAAAACTCACATAAATTAAAATAATGACAAAACGTAATTATAAATAGGAAAATGAGAGATTATTGGGTTTTTAAGAAAACGAGAAAACAGGAAAAAAAAAATTGAAAAAGGTTATTCGAATTCTAGGAAAAACAAAAAACAAAACCAAAAAAGGGCTTAGGGATTCCATCTTGGGCTTTAGCATTTGAAAAGAAATGTTAAACACCAACTCACCTTAATGACGAATTAAAATAATTTGTGACTTAACATTTATATATACAAATATCAATTATGTATAAAAAATATTTTCGGGGCCTTTTCTAAGTAGGGGCCCGAGACAGCCGCCTTACCCAGCTGCCTCAGGCCCGGCCATGCATGTAGGTTTCCGAAATTGCATAGGCACGTAGCTTGAACAATACCGACTATATATATATATATTTAATAGAAATGGAATTATATTTTACGTTAAATTAATCTAAATGGAATTTGTAATAATACCTGGTTTTCAGCAGAGAGGCGGCCATGAAGAGCTTCAATCCTATAAGCACATTGTCGAGTTAAAGTTCCAACTTGAAGGTATTGCTTCCATGGATGACAAAAATGGAAACGACCGTGACCTGGCTCCCATCTCGCAAAATTTGCCTGAAATTAACAATTAAAAATCAGGATTAATTAATGGGATTTATTATCATTAAATAATCATCTTAATTATTTTTTAGAGAGATAGAGAGAGCTCATTAAACCCACCAAGGATTCTTCACTGGCTTTAAAATTGAGAACACTTTTGTATCCTTGGAGAAATGCCTTGTCATGATCTTCTAATTCTAGTCTTTTGAAGTACTCATCTCCAAATCCTACGTACAAAAAATTATAAAAGTCTGTACATGTTATGTTGTTAATTATAAACTTCTATATACTATATTATTGTTATGACGTGATAGTGTTGAGTAATAAAATAAATTAAATAACAGGCCAGGCTGACTAATTATTTGGGGTGCAGCTATAGTTATTTTATATAAGATGTACCTTCTAAGAAAGATCCTAGCTTTTCAATGTTGGAAGCTATGAGGTTGTGAAGATCTTCACCTGCCCACACAGGGCAAACCAATATGGAGATGATGACACATGCAGACCCACCTATGAAGATGGTTGCCAGCCTTTTATGAGCCAACTCCAATATTTCATCGTCTCGAAATCCAGATATAGATATCAAAGAGAATGTCAATATAAATATCAGCAATCCATAGTCATATCGTTCTTTGACTTTCGGAAAAAATCGTATAAATGTTGATGTCGCAGCTGCAAAAATCCACAAATTAACATTAATACAGTTAAACAAAGACTTACGAATCAAGTTTATAAAGAAATTATTTTTTTAAAATAGTCCCGTTAATATTTTTTAAATTAATAGACGAATTTGAAACTTTAAAGTTACCTTGTAGGAAGACAAAGAACCCAAGTAATATGGGCTCACCTATCTGTCCAGATAGGCTAGCTAGGTGATGAGCTCCAATGCCAAGAGCACCAGCTACCAATGTTGCCAAAGCCCTATTTAATCCTTTTCCAAGAGTAGCTCCTACAAGTATATATATGTTCATAAATTTAATAAATAATAATTCTAATAAATAAAACGTAAGTGTACATATCAATTGTCACAACATTCTGATATTTTTCATCACTTGTTTACATAAAATATATATCGACATACCTACTGAGAATTCAAAGACGACAACAACAGTCATGACCGCCCACATTGCAGAGACACCAAAGCTGTCATAAATTGGCTGATAGTAGTAGAATAATGACACCAAGCTGAGGGCAAACCCTACTTTAAGAGAATGAACAAGTCTTCTGGGATCATCTTCCCCAAGCTTTTTGATCTTCTTTGCAATCTCACAGGCTTTGCAAGCGACCGTAGTCGGCGCCGCTCTCAACCGCAGCCACCACCTTGCTAATAGGCCTGATTTTTCATGATCACTAGTTGAAGACTCCATGGCAAAAAAAAAATGAATGTTGGGAAGACTATAGCTAGCTTTGCATGAACTAAGAGTAAGAGAAAGTGAGGGGTGGATGATATAGAGAGAGATGCTTTTGGAGGCGCACCAAGGGCGTGTTATTTATAAGGGAAAAGGAATCCAAGTGAGGGTTTAAAAAAATATTATTTGAGTTCCACTAACACGATTTGGCGCCTTTATGTTCTGTACGGTGGAAGTACGAGAAATGTCGAGAATATGGTCACGTGATATTTTCATTTTACGTGTTATAATATAATTGAATAATAATTAAATACAAATAATGATTATATAATATGAATTATAAAAGATAATGCTTACATCGTACTTTGGGAGACTCATCTAAATAGAGCACGGTTTACTATGAAAATCTTAACTCTTACTAATATCGTTAATTTGTTTGATGGTTATAAATGACTAAACGACCTCTAATCTTGTTGATTTTTTTGCAGATGAACGATACTAATTAAGACATATGTAATAAAATGCTCCATAAATTAAAAGTGTAAAACAAGAAGGTTTCCCAAAAAGTAGAAAAGTATTATCCATAATAAAATGATAATATTACGTAACGTGACACACTAATGTGTAAAGTAAAAGAAATTTGAGTGAAAAACCAAGGGCTGAGAAATGCACAGTTGAGTGAGTGCGTTGCAGGTGTGGATAGATGTTGTTACCCATTAAAAACAAGAACCAACATTCGATCGATCCTCAATCCTCAATCTAAAGAGAGCAGAGAGTAGTATAGTCACCAATCAGAAATCAAAAGTCAGTCCCATCAATTGGCTTTTTTCTTCCTGCTGGCTGCCATTGGGAAGTCTCCTACATGTATCCTTTTTGAACTACTACACTCACTTTCCAAGTAAAAACCGCCATAATTTACTTATGGCTTATTAAGGGGAAATACAACAAAACAAATACAACGAGCATAATAATCAACCCAGAAAGAGAGTAAGAACAAACTATAAACACACTCACAAATAACAATCCAATCCAAGAGAGTATGGACCTATTTGGGATACCACTATGTGGGTCTGGTTGACTATCGCCCTTATAGTTTGTCTAATATCTCATTAGTTTAATCGGTCCCAATTTAGGGATAACGTGCTAAATTAATAATTCGCTAAATTTATAAGATATTATATTATAAAAAATTTGCATAAGGCCCATGTAATATAAATTAATTATTCCATAATACATAATGTTTATGATTCGATTATTAGATATTTTTTAATTACTATCATTGTTTGTTTCTTCTTGAAATTGATGTCACCTCGGACCTTATCTCTAACTTTTCTTAACATAGTAAGAAGTTCTGGTGTGATTTTGTAACGACCCGGAAATTTAATTATTAAATTTTTGTAAATTAATTTGTAAAAAGACGATTTTACCCATGGTTGTTTAAGAGGCGTGGAAATCAAGTTTTGTTTCGAAACATTATAGGCTGTGTTTCAGGTACCATTGCGTGGGTCTTGAACTCACGAGTTCGTAGACAGGCGGCACGCGGGAAATGGAGTTCGTGAACGAAAGTTACGGGTCTATAATGTCAGGGGTATTTTGGTAATTTGGCTGGGGTTAGATATTTTTAACCCCCAAACCATCAATTCATCTTCATTTCACTCATTTTCTCCCAAAACTACCAAGAACCCGTGCGACCAAACACCCAAAACCCACAAATTTCAACTTTGATTCAAGGCCAAGACTTCCATTTTTATTCCACTAATCGGAATCTACTCCTTCCCACAATCACAACCGTACCAACCATCGAAGGAGACGACCACGGGAGGCGCCAGATCGAGGGAAAGAACAACTGAAACTTCCGATCGATTTTCCGGCCAGTACATATATGGGTTTGGTGTTTTGAGGACATTTTTGGAATCCTAGGTTCGAATAGATAGATTTAGACATAAAATTCGCGAAAAATGATTGAGTTTTGAAGAAGTTAGGAAAAAGCCCAAGTCGGCCGGAAATGGCGGATTCCGGCTTCGACCGCGCAGTGGCAGTGTGGCCGTCTTCTACGGTGAGATTCCGACGAGGCTCCAACGATGGCGACGGCGGTGGATGCCGGTGTGGCCGTCTTCTCTGGTGGGATGCCGGTGATTGGGTCGAGTTGGGCCGAGTCGGGTCGAGTTGGGCCGGGTCAGGTCGAGTTGGGTCGGGTCGGCTCGAGTTGGGCCGGGTCAGGCCAAGTTGGGCCAAGTCGGACCGAGTCAGCGTGTGGGTATTATACCAGGCACGCGCGTGACGATGCGTGGCCAACGCGTGGTCTGACTTTCCACCGGTGCGTGGAGGCGCGTGGGACCGGTTCTAGGGTCACGGCGACGCGTGTCAGCTAGCTTTCGACATTTCGGATCTGTTGGCATAGGTTTCGGGTTGATCGTACATCGTTTAGGGGTAGTTTTGGGAGTCCGAAGTTGCTGCGTTATTAGGGCAACGTAGGCGGACCTCCCGGGGTTTAGGGAGTTTATATATAAGGTTTATATTATTAGCTGGTAATCCCAATTATTAATATTGACAGGCGATACTGCTCCGGGAACCTCGGAGGAACAATCGACTCGGGATTGAGCTTGCTTAGACGTGTGGTGAATGGACTTTTGGTTTATAAACTGTAATGCTTGCATAAATGTATCTTTGACTTAAATACTGTTATAGATTGTTGTGATAAATTTCCAGAATTTAGAAATTATTACTGGACACAAGTTTTCCAATATTTCAGTGAAAATGTGTTTTGGGAATGACCTGGTTTTCTTGGACTAGATTTTGATATCGTTTTGATGTGGTACTTATTGAGTCCGTGATTTGGGTTTAGACCCGTAATTATGATTTTACTGGCTTTGGCCATAAATGATTTTACAAAGAATTTGGCTTAGGCCAAGAAACAAAGATTTCAAAACACGAATTTTGGTTTTCACTGAATTTTTGTCCCGATGGTCATGGTTTCTCCGACTGACGTTCATGAGTTTTGCTCTGCTGGTTGTTGAGGGGTTCTCTGATGCTGGTGTCAAGGGTTTGCTCCGCCGGGTCGTTGAGGCTGTCTACGCGTAGCACATGTTTCAGCACACCTCGAGGTATATCGGGTGTGTGGTGGGTATGTTGGTAACAGTGGGTTTGATATATTGTGTGTCCAGGTCGAATTAAATGATTTTTAAACTCCTTTGAGGAGAATTTTCAAACCAAACTGTGGACCACGGTGTGTTTTCATTATACAGATTTTTTACGTGGATCCAACCAAGTGGTTTTAAAGAGAAATGGAATTCCGGTGATTTCAAATGATGTTTTTATTATCATGAATTGTTTATGTTATGCATGCATGATTTTACTCATGGAGGGGGAAAAGGTAAGATTTCCTGGGAAAACGATTTCTAAATGATTATTTTGTCCACTCACAATTTTGGTGTTTTAAATCCCCTCTAGGCTGTTGAGTTGACGTGGGCACTTTCAGAGACGAAGGCATTAGTATTTTAGCTGCGCATTGTACCTAAACTTCGAGTAGGATATCTAATTATATATTATTTATCCTTCCTAGATGCTCTGATTGTAAGGACCCTTCCCGAATTTTCCCTCGAAATCCGGAAAGAACCCTTATCCCGTCTGACAGCTCTTTTATCTCAAATTTTAAATATCAGAAATACCCTTTATCCTTAAATAATTTTTTTTTCTTTTCTTTTTTTGTAAACCTTACAGGGTTCCCGACCGAACCTCTGTACTTACTGACCATTCCTACATGTCAGACGCAGGATAGTATACAAGTCAAAGCCAAGACCTCGGAATAGTGGTGATCCAAATAGGAACACTCTCTGACACCAATTATCAGTAGGTCAGACACTGCTGACATCTCTACTGGAATACTACAAGACAACCGACTAGTCAGATACTTGTGAACCAACAATAATTCGTCACTCTGGGTCACCGCCCACACCAACCCACTAACCCGGATGACGAAGTATTTTCGTAGGCTGATTAAGCCCATGACAATCGTCATCAAATCATATTAGAGCCGGAAATATCCTCGGCTATCATATTACATCAGTCGGCATATCCCTCGACTGGCATATCCCTAGCCACCAGGGTATCCCTTGGGGTGTGCTAGTCCTGTATCACAACTCTCTGTACTATGATATCACATCAGTCGGCAAGTATCCTCGACTATCATATCATATCATCAGCCGGTATATCCTTCGGCTATCATATCACATCAGTCGGCATATCTCTCAACTGGCATATCCCTAGCCACCAGGGTATCCCTTGGGGTGTGCTAGTCCTGTATCACAACTCTCTGTACTATGATATCACATCAGTCGGCAAGTATCCTCGACTATCATATCATATCATCAGCCGGTATATCCTTCGGCTATCATATCACATCAGTCGGCATATCCCTCGACTGGCATATCCCTAGCCACCAGGGTATCCCTTGGGGTGTGCTACTCCTGTATCACAACTCTCTGTACTATGATATCACATCAGTCGGCAAGTATCCTCGACTATCATATCATATCATCAGTCGGTATATCCTTCGGCTATCATATCACATTAGTCGGCATATCCCTCGACTGGCATATCCCTAGCCACCAGGGTATCCCTTGGGGTGTGCTAGTCCTGTATCACAACTCTTTGTACTATGATATCACATCAGTCGGCAAGTATCCTCGACTATCATATCATATCATCAGCCGGTATAACCTTCGGCTATTATATCATATCAGTCAGCAAGTATCCTCGACTATCATATCATATCATATTAGTCGGCATATCTCTCGACTATCATATCATATCATCAGCCGGTATAACCTTCGGCTATTATATCATATCAGTCGGCAAGTATCCTCGACTATCATATCATATCATATCAGTCGGCATATCTCTTGACTATCATATCATATCATCATCCGGTATAACCTTCGGCTATCATATCATATCAGTCGGCATATCTCTTGACTATCATATCATATCATCAGCCGGTATAACCTTCGGCTATTATATCATATCAGTCGGCAAGTATCCTCGACTATCATATCATATCATATCAGTCGGCATATTTGTCTACTATCATATCATATCACAGCCGGTATAATCTTCGGCTATCATATCATATCAGTTGGCATATCTCTCGACTATCATATCATATCATCAGCCGGTATAACCTTCGGCTATTATATCATATCAGTCGGCAAGTATCCTCGACTATCATATCATATCATATCAGTCGGCATATCTCTCGACTATCATATCATATCATCAGCCGGTATAACCTTCGGCTATCATATCATATCAGTCGGCATATCTCTCGACTATCATATCATATCATCAGCCGGTATAACCTTCGGCTATTATATCATATCAAATTGGAGGTTCACCGGGTTCACCGCTAATAACGGATCCTAGTCCTGGGTTCTGGTCTCCCTCAAATATATGGCCAATTCCGATAAACTCATACATCCAGGTCAAAACCCAAATCATGGACTCAATAATTTCCACGTCAAAATGATATCAAAACCGAGTCCAAAACCCATGATATTTCTCAAATCACACTTTAACTGATATAGTGGAAAACATATGTCTAGTAATCATTTCTAAAATCCAGAAATTTAATGCCACAATACATAACAGTATTTAAACAAAGATATTTCGATGCATGCATTTCAGTTTATAAAACAAAAGTCCACTCACATACATCATCCAACCCTTAATTCATGGACGCTCTAGCCCAAGGAACACATGCACAATAATAACCCAACTACCTTGACTTTCCGAGCTCAAAACCCGCTAATAAGGTCAACCATTACCGCTGGGATTGCCCAAAATGACCTCTAAACTACGTCCGATCATCCTGAAACCTGTACCAACAGATTCAGAATGTCGAGAACTAGTTACCACGCGTTGTCGTGACCTCAAACTCGGCCCCACGCGCCGCCAGAAGTCGGCACACGCGCCCATGCTCCCTCACGCGCTGATCACGTGCCTGCTACAGTGTTCACGCGCCTGGACCGGTCCAACCCGGTCCGGCTCAACCTGACCCGCTCCAACTCGATCTAATCGGTTCACTCAACCCGACCGATTCACTCAACTCGACCGGTTCACTCAACCCGACCGGTTCAACTCGACCCGACCGATTCACTCAACCCGACCGGTAATCGGTGACTCACCGGAGAAGACAACTGGACGGCCGTCGCCGTCGCCGGAGGCTGGCCGGAGAAGATTATCGGACCGCCACCTCCGCCGCCGTCTGGTTCGCCGGAATCCCCCATTTCCGGCCGAAACTTCAAGCTTTACAACTTCCTCAAAACTCAACCGTTTTACACAAATTTTACGTCTAAATCAATCTACTCGAACCCAGGAATCCAAATATGACCTTAAAACATCAAACACGTACCTGTGTAAGCCGAAAAATCGATCGGAAGATCCAAAACTTCCTATACTCGGTTCGGCTTCCACCGTGGTCCTCTCCTTCGATGGTTGGTACGGTTGTGATCGTGGGAAGGAGTAGAATACGATTAGTTGATCAAAACTGGAAGCTAAAGCCTTGAATCCAAAGTTGACTTTGTGGGTTTTTCGGGTGTTTTTCGCACGGGTTCGGTGGTTTTGTGTTTCAGACCGTGAGAGATGATTGTGATCCATGGTCAGATTAATCTGATTAATCTGATTTGGGTAGTAAAATATCTCCCCTCCATGGCAAATTACCAAACTGCCCTTACACGTCTAGACCCATAACTTTCGTACACGAACCCCGTTTCTTGCGTGCCGCCTGTCTATGAACTCGTGAGTTCGAGACCTACGCAACGGTATCCAAAACACCACCTAATAAGTTCCGAAACAAAACTTGATTTCCATGCCTTTTATCGACCAAGGGTAAAATCATCATTTTACAAAAACAATTGCGTAAACCCAATAATTAAAATTCCGGGTTGTTACACTCATAATATATTTTTGGATGGTTGTTGTCTGTTGGAATTTGGAGTGCTTTTTTATCCTTTGTCTGACAGGTGGAAGACAGTTAATTAATCCCTAAGAGGAGAATCTGCCGAACTTTTGGCAGAAATCTCATAATCTATTTGTAAGGACTTAAGGGTAGTTTGGGAATTTTTCCTTAGTTTGTCTGACGGGAGTAGGGTTCTTCTCAGGTTTCGAGGGGAAATTCGGGAAGGGTCTTGACAGGTTTTCTCATATTGCAACAAAAACTTATTCAATATTATCATCGTTTTGAGAGCTTCTTTTCATCAACGGACTTGATAGTAGAACTATGATCTTTTCAACTTCGTCATCTTGATCATTTCCTGTGACGTCCTCAATTATCTACTCGTAAGTATGTCAATATCTCCGAAGTTATGTTGTTTTCTCCAGGGTAATTCAAAAGGTCCTCGACATCCATTCCATTATGGTAATTCTACTTTTTGATTACTCTTGATAATCAACTCTTATCTTATTCTTGATAATTCAACTATCGATAATTCAAACTAGGATATCAAATCAAACTATGAATACCTTAATAAATTAACAAGTTATTAATTAATCGATAAATTAATAAGTTATTAATTTATTCATTATTTAATATCCTCACTAAATTGATAGAATTCTTTAGTCCCAAGATTGTTAATTTATAGAGGTTTAACTGTACTTTTCCGAGAGGGAAATGGGTGGTGACTACGGGTGGAGAAGGGAGAAGAAATAGGTATGGGTTCTAAGGGAAGGTTGTTGAGTAAGGACTAGTATTGGAAAATTTGTTGACTACGGAGTACAGTTTTGAATTTTTGTTGCATGTGAAGAGTTTGATGCAAGAGACAAATTAATAATTGGCAACAAATAATTGTTGATTTAAGTTAAATGGTAAGTCTCATTTAGTTCACATTAGTATTTAATATAAATTTTAACTGAATTGCTAATTGAGGGGTCAGGTTGTCACGTTTTACAAAATACGGTGGGTATTTGTAACATTAAAAATGTCATGTATAGAATTATTACAAAGTGTAAACCATAGGATAATAAAGTGAAATTTAAATTGTTTTTTTTATTTTGTTGAAATTTGAATTGTGGGTTTATTATTGAATATTAAACTCCAAATAAATATATAAGTTATTTTGGTATTCATATGAGTTTAAGTTGCAAATTGGAAACATACTTAAGCATACATAATATTCCAAAGCATTTGAGGAGATTGAACAAACAATCTGTGGCCTGCTTGTTAGCTTTAAGGCAGGTACTACAAATTCAGAAGGGAACATATTCACTCCATATATACATATTTATATATATTCTGATTGCATGTCCAAAGTTTCAGTGGTGTGAAATCGATCGAGCTTCCACAAACAAAATTATTTAGGGTTGTGGATTTTTCACCGTTGTCTCACTTTTATCTAGCGATGTATGACGGAGAAGAAATTTTGAAAAGAAGTTTCATGCATAAAGGAAGGAATTTTGTTCTTTCGAACAGTATCACGTACTCTGAATTTGATTTTCGTTTATAGATTTTTTTTTCAATAAAATTAATATTTTATTTTAAATAAATTAGACAGCGAATAGGGTATAAAAAAAAAAAAGCATATTCTCAATATCGTGCATGCTAAAGTTAATGTGAGAAAAGTTAATAGATAAAATTTTGTCTTCAAAGTTTCATCAGATACTTTAAATGTTGCAACTAGTTTTGAAGCAGGTCATTATTTTCTAGGCTTAGCAAAGATTCTAAAACACATTTAATCCATTCATGGGTTCCAAATTAGATATTAGGTAGCTAGAATTATAAAACAAGAGTTGCAAGGGGTAGCCTTAACTTACCTACACACTAAAAAAAAACACTACTCTCACTAACTCATTCTCTAAGGTCCCTGAGGGATAATTATTATGGTTTTTATTTTTACTTTTATTTTTTATACTTGAAATAGTATGTAATTGTATATGAGAAATGATAGATAAAAAAGAGTGGTGATAAGAAAATGAAGTAATTAAAAACGATGAATTTGAAAGTCGAAACAATTGTGAATAGTTTTTTTTATTTTGTAGATTGTTTCTTATATATGTCTTCTATATCTCTCTCACAGTTACTTCTCCACTCATTTCCATCTCCATATACTTACGGCTCCTTTGGTCCGTAAGATTGCATTGGATTGAATTGGAAAATTTATAAAATTAAAGTTGTTTTGAGGGCTCGAGTGAATCCCTTGGATATTTGGAGGGAATTAGACATAAAAGGAAAATTACCTCTTCTAAATTTTAATTCCACCATTTTGAAGAGATTGGATTGGATAAATTTTTCTTACAATACCCCAAAAATAAAAACTATTATCCTTGAGCATTAAACTAGCTTGAATTTTGCCACTTGGTACGTAAATACAAATTATTATCAATCGATGTTTAAATAATTGTATAAAATAGATCCTTAAATAATCAACTCTATCGATAAACTTGGTCAATATAAAATACTTATCCTTTGCATATTAGCCCATTCTCCTCAAACGCACATCACAGTTTAAAATATATGCATAAACTTATGTTTTTATAATTTACATCAATTATTTTACACATAACATTTATAGGTCAAGAAGAATAACTCGTCGCACGAATAAAGTTTGTCCTTAATTTAGTTATATAGGTTGGAGGTCCACCTGATCGCATATGCCCTATGTTACTAGTCATAGCCGTTGATTGACATGCTACTGACCAGAACCGTCCAAAAATCAATTTTAAAATGAATGAATGAAGCATTGAAGCAACATCACTACCTTTTGACTAATTACCCAACTCATGATTAAGACATCCATTTTGAGCCTAAATTAATCATCATATGCACTATGTGTGAATGTGTAATGGTGTAATCTTTGTCTTTATTTTATATGCATATTTTTATGCCTAAGAAGTGATTAAGACGTCTATGGAAACTCATACATTTCCTTTCATTTTTGTCCCCAACTTTTTTTTAGTAATAAATACTTAAATAGTAACGTTGAATTTATCGGGAGAACCATGTTTACAAAGGATATACATTATAAAGAAAACAAGACCTCGCCAGAATACACCACAAATAAACAGTAGACAATGAAAATATATTCTCAAGAGAAAGCAAGAACTCTAGCAACAATTTGGATTAGACCAACACTAAAGCAATAAAGCCCATCAAAGAACAGATCAGCCAACAGGTGAGAAACCATCGGCAAAATAGCTGCCTGCAACCACACGCAGAAAACACTAATGCTGGGCACGGTTCGACATTGGGTCAATAAAGGAACCCCAATACAGAACCATATTGTTTAATTTTAATCGGTTTGGTATGGTTTAGTATTCCACAATATGAAAATGAAACTGAATCATACCATAGCCGATTGAGTTCGATATAGTTTCGATTTGGTTCGGTTTTGAGCAAAAAATTTATGGAATTGTGAAAGCATTCAACAAGTCCCTGCCAAAACATATGGAAATTAGAGCCATTTGATAAACCAAGGTTTAACATTGAGAAAAAATTTTACAATGGCAGCTTTGACATCATAACTAACTAACTAACTTCCATGTCGAAATATCTAACTTTTCTACTAGCAGATTTCCTTTTATTTGTTTTATCACATGTTCGTCTTCAGATTATGCATTATAGTTGTATCCGACGAGCAGCATTCATCAATACAATACCAAAGAATGCATAGGGTAAAATGTTGAGGAAGGAATTAATTAAACTTGCCTTATCCGAGTTATAAATTCCAGCTACTTTCTTCTGCTGCTATATTAGATTCGTAAACTCTCACAAAGTAAATATAATTTGCCATGGCACCAAACAACGATTGTTCATATGATTTTCTAATCAAAGCTTCATACTTTCTCCCATTTTTCATTATTAGCTGTGACAAAGGCAGAAGAATTCTATAAATATAGAGACTACAGATTAATTATGCACATATGCACTTGTTTACACAAACTAAATAAGATTGCACATATATTGATATTGTTTGAGATGCTGAGATGCTTAAGCCTTCAAATAGAAATGTTGTTTACTCCAACTCCCCCCATCAAACAGATTCAAAGAAACCAAACTGATTCAAATATGTCCTGCATAGTAAAAAAAAATTAAAATAAAAACTCTAATTCGGTACGGTACGGGATGGTACGATTTTTCAAACTCCGGAACTGAAATCATACCAAGCCAAATTAGTTTGGTTTCGATACATTACTAATCTTCCGTTCAGTTTAACTATTCGGTATTTTTTTGGTTTGGTTTGATCTAGAATAGTATGATTTTGATATTTCGGTTCCATATGACCAAAGCTAAAAAACACAACTTAACCTCATCATTGCCACTGTCGTAGTCGTTGTCGCCATTTTTGTCCCAACTTATATTGCTTGTGATTGGCTCTTTTTTTTAACTTCTTTTTTCCTCTCTTTAAGAGGAGTACTGATATTGATTGGGTGGCTGTGTTGCTTCATTAAAATTTTACCAAAAATTTCAACCTTTGGACAAGAGGTTTAAGTCATGGACCATTTGCCTTTCTCGATACAGCTCAGAGGCTCTACCTTGAGGGAATTCTCTCGTTAGGCAAAAAGCTATATACATTATGCAATTAGACCCTGCATATTTTCTCTAACAAGGTTGCCCTCAACAATGGTCATGTGGCTGGCCTTGACAAAATGTTCAGCTTCAAATGAAACAAGCCCCTGTTGGCGTCCAACTAAGTTCAATTGTCAGGGAGTTCAATGAAGCAGAAGCAAAAGCAAGGGACTCAGAACCAAGACATTCAATTTCCATGAAACATAACTGATCAAATCAACCTTAAAAATTCCAAGAAAGAAAACAGAAGTCGTACATGTTTAACCAACACTTGGAAACCCCTGGATGCCATATTCCACAACCTCTATACAATTACAAAAATCTATAGCCCATAAATTACACCCAACCAGTAGCCTCTACATATGCTACATACCATGTGCCCTCCAAGGCTAAAATGGTTTTAGTATGGCCTACAATTTAAACGTTCCCATTCTTAGCTAGGTCAAAGAAACACACCATTAGAAAGTTCCAACTAATATAACAAATCCCACGTACCAGCTAAAAGTGGGAAGGGTCAGGACCATGCTATGTGGTGCATAAATTGGGTCAAAGTGAGAACCATCCGGCAGAGCTTAGTCTAGAGTTCATGTTTGTCATGGCAAGCGAAACCCGGGCTTGCTCTGAACATGTCCAGAGTCCAGACCAACAAACTATAGCTAGTGGTCCATCGCAATCTACCGTGCCTAAAAACTCGGGTATAGGTCAATATTTCCTCAACAAGAAACTGTATGGCTAGTTTTTCATTGCAAACTACTAGGCCTACCAGTTGCAGGTATCGGGGCTGCTTGGGCAAAAGAGTGGTGGACCATCATATTGTTGTTGATTGCCTTGTTGACCGATGACCCCTTTACAGTTTGCTCCAAAAGTTGAACCAGTGACATACATATTTCCTTCCTCGTTACGTCCCTATTTGCCTGTAGATGAAACTTGTAAGTAAATGGCGCCAATATAGAGAAACTAATGTCGGATGTGCCTTTTGACAAACAAGCATTCAGCTTGACATGGAATGACAAGTGATATACAAGTGATAAAACCAAGGTATAAAGAAAACCAGAAAATAGAATAACAGGGACAAGTCATGTGTCAATTACACATCACATATACTTCTACATTGTTGTATTAATTTCTATCTCTAAAGCATAAAATTTCAAAAATTGGGAATACAATTTCGGGCAGCTGACTTGAAATAACCATACTCTAAACTTTGTTACGCTTCCACCTCAAAGTGAGATATGGTATTCAATTTTCTTTCATTTAATGCCTATTGGGGTTCCAAGAGAGAAGATGCATTGTGGGTTGACATATAGTGTGAGTTGTGAGATACGCAGATTTTATCAGATATATATTTATTCTAAAAATTTCATTTGTAACCTAAGTAAAAGAATCCAAGAGCAGAGACCTGAGATCTGTACATTATGAAGGAGAAAGAGGACCAACAATTTACTATTCCTGGACTTCTAGTTTTAAAATTGGAAGTATTTCCATTTCATATAATGCAACTCTAAACTTTTTAGCACTTGATTGGGAGATTGAAATGAAGCTGCTGGAATTTAGATTTTAGATATCAGGACTCCAGCATGATCAATATCGATGTAATGCAGCTTAGAAAAATTTGTGACAACAGGTTTGAATGGTTTTAAGGGGCATAGGGTTAGTAGATTGAATATGAATTAAGGACTCATAATTTCAGCAGATTCGGAGTATCCAATGCTCAATTTGATGCTATGGAGTATTTAAGGAGAGGAATTGTAGAGCCTAAAAAACGGTGTCCCAAAGTTGAAAAAAAAAAGCAACAGAGACATATTTTCATGATAAAACGTCATTGCAAGACTTAATCAAACGGGAAGCAATGCCACCAACAAAACCGAAGAGGAAAAACTTTCAAAGTAAACATTACCTACGCACAGACAGGAATAAGCAAAGGTACATGACAAGTTACTGGATACAAGGTTTTTCGAATTCTACCTCTACTACAAAGCGTGCCCATATCTTTTCATTGCGAGCTTCCATCACCCCCTTCAAGATGGTCAAACCCAAACCCCTGATTAAATCAGCAATTTCTAAAAAGAAACCCTGCTCTTCACAAAGCATCTGCCAAGAGAGAGAATAAACCAGAAAAAAATTGATGCATCCACTATTAGCCAAAGCTCCAATTTCACAGGTTAAATCAAAAGCAAGTCACTACCTCCACAAGCATCTGACGAGGTGCATTCAGATCCTCAACTATGATCGGACAAAGCATTGATTGTGACCCAACCTCAAAAGCCCATGTCGCCCCTCCATCAAAGTTATCTTTTAGAACAAGGCCACCCTCTTTGCCAATAATCTGCATAGCAAGCAAAGAAATTACACCATCTCAAAATATCCCCTTCCATAATTGTGATAAAGATGGCAGATAAACGACTTTTACTTCAAGATTTAAAATTTTCTACCACTGCACTAGTTTACTGCATCAAAGAAATAATATACATATTACCACATAGAAAAGTAAACAAACATAATATATCCTTGTTTTTTAAATATCTTATATCCCTACCCCCACTCCCAAGGTCTGGATTTATCCCAATGAGAGGAACATGTTTTCAAAAAGAAACACAGGAGAGTGACTAGATAGGGCTTGTACCTTAGACTCTCCTGTTTGTTTTAGCTTGTCAGCATGCTTTGTGACACTTTGCAAGAAAAGCATATGCTTGACGGTGCGCTCAAGCAGTGCATCTATGCTACACTGTAACAATATAATGGGATCAAAATGGCATCAGTATCTGAATATTGTAAAATTCCAGAGGATAGGAAGCAAAGGAAAAAGTTACTACCTTTTCCCCATTTGGCACAATATCACGCAACTCTTTCAGACGATCTTGGAACATCTGACGGTCTTTTGGCCTTGGTCTAGGGTTCTCTCCAGGTTTAAGCCTTTTGCGATTTGATTTCCCCATTACATCAGGCCTCTTAGAATATGCAGTTGAAACACTACTCTCATGCTTTGCACTATTACCCTGTTCAACCCAAGAACTAAGTTGAGATCCATACATGGAGGTAGTCTGGGAACAGTGCCCAGTATCATCCCTGCTACAGCCAGATTGAAAAGTAGTTTCCTCTATGCCTGCTTTTCCAAGATTCTTAGGAAGACCAATTGTCTCCCCATGCACATGGTTGGACTTAGTCATACTAAACCGTCCATGGCTGGGAGAACTATTAGGGGCAGAAGAGCTACTGACTTTTGTTAATGTTGTTCTACAGGACACATTATCATCAGAGCTCTGCTTCACAGCAGACTGAGCCCTAGAGACCACAGCATCTAAAAGATGGTCAGCACCTGAACCAGAGACAATGTTACCGTTTGATATTCCTTGATCTGCTGAATCATAACTAGAACCCAACTCCTGCACAATTGTTAATGTCGAAGCATTCTCACCCAGGTCTTTTGCATTTGATCCTATCTCACCCGAAAGAAAACTATTCCAGTTGCTATTGAACAGCTTGTTTTTAAAATCTATTCCCAAAACATCAAACAAATCATCAGCTGATGAAATTTGAGTACACGCATCTTGTGTACCAATTGTAGATCCTGGACTACAAATTTTATAATCAAGGTGATCAGGATTAATATCAGGGATGTGCTCACTCAAGGATATATGTTCATCTGGATGAGTAAATGGAATGTTAAGGGCTTGAAACAATTCATCATCTAAACTTTGCTCCCTCGGGGCTGATCCACGATGATTAAGCTTCACATCAGTGGGAAACTGCCCCTGGTCAGAGCTTTTTGAAAGAATGTTCTGAGAAGCAGAATGACGTGCCACACGGGATGAAGAAATCCCTTCTGTTTGATATGCATCAGCCTTTTGAAATTTATCAGACAGACGTCCGCCACAGAGGTTGATGTCAGCTACTCTATGTGGGCCTGAATGAGAACTAGGAACTGAATATGGCCTCGAATGACTACTTGATCCACCATGTGCTTGACTTCCTCCAAGCAATGAAGTTGTTATCGAACCTTTGCACTGATCAACGACTAAACTTCCATTTATTCTCGATTGAGGCATGATGTTGTAACCAGGTAAGATCTGATGTTCCATTGACTTTAGGCTGCCGTGGTCTGCACCTGGTTGACCTAAACCAGGGTGGTATTTGAGCCCACCCCTTGAATTGTATGATGGAGCAAGCTGGTTCAAACACGCTTCAGAATTTGAGGTGATCACCTCAGCTCTCCCAAATCCATCCTTTAGTTGACCACCAAAAGAAAAGTTTGGCTTCATCAATGGAGAAACCATTGATTGTTGAGGGTCATCATAAATTTTAGGCAGCTTTTGGGTAAGGTTAGGGGTTTGAAATATTGAAGCAGTAGTTTGAGGATTATTTTGAATATCTTTAAGAGATTGAGATAGTTGGGCAACAAGGCCTGAAGCCTGAGATGAGTGGTTTGGATGCTTGTGGTTATCAGTCATCTGAGTAGAACCTGATACCCTATAATTTCCTGCTGGAAGCATAGGCGCCAGCATTCCAGCATTATGGGGTACCCCAGCTTTCTCAACCAAATCTTTTGTCACATAGTTTTCTGATAAAAGAGCACCTGGAACGCATCCTAGTTGCAGGATTAAACTCTTCACGTCATTGATGAATCCTATGTTCTCCATCATCTGAAGAAAATGGATAATTAATTAGGTTCTAAATAACTGAAAAATATAAAGAAAGTGATTAAACTTAACCAACAGCTCGCCCCAGAATGGTGAGACTTGAAGAAAATATAGGTTCTAATAGTCATAAGGGATAAAATGAAATAAATTAAACTTATATCGAGGGACCTCTTGTGTTAATATCACATGTACTGTTGCTTGCAGCAGAAAAAACAGTGTTACTGACGACCATTCAAATAAAATGGCTTTCACAGTCCATTAAGTAATTTATCTGGCCTGAATCCCATAACTATCATTTTCGCAAATAAAGCACTTTTCAATAGCTTAGAGTATAGTCTAGAGGTCTTCCGTAACTAAATATTGCTAAATCCCGAGTTCTTGCCTTAACATAGTGCCAAAACCTCAGTGCACAGATTGAACTTTTACCAGGATGGCCAAGGCCAACCAAAGATTTGCCTCATGGTTGGACAGACCTGGTGTCAGGTACGGGAGAATAAGATGCAAACTACTGGAACCAAATATTTTTGGGTAATTTATGGACACATACATATCTCACCGGGTCATTACACCAACATATACTACAATGAAGACCAAGTAGACTTCAATTTGTAAATCTATCCTATAGAACAGAAGAGCCAAATAAAGGACTTACAACCAAGGAAGAACCAAGTTGAACAACACCGTGAGGAAGAACAGGAATAACTGCTACTGTCTGTAGGCCAAATAAAATACAAGAACTGTCATGATCCAGAAAAATACAGAATATACAAAACAGTGAGTTATATAGGAACTACCATACCTGCATGCCAGCAGAAAACTGGTCGTGCATCTCATTTAGGACCTGAAACAGCCACAAAATCAAGTATAAAGTTCAAATACCAAACCCGAAAAACTAGACATAAGTTTTTAGCCTTTATTCAACTCGCAAATTCCAATTGCTGATTTCTTTAAGTTTTAGCCTCTCTAAGCAACTTCATGAAACTTCAAAGGGCTGAACATCATTGAACTTCCATTTAAAATTTAGTTTCGGCCTTCATGCATAAACACCAGCTAAGCAGTCAAAAATAAAATCAACCTTACATGTTAAATTAATTATGATATATATGTAATATTTATGTATATACCACATGCAACCAAAAAAAATAAAAAATCAACTTCATTGGTGGCTCCCATCTTAGATGGGGCTTCCATGTACATGTGTTTAGTTGAACATTTTTGTACCATTTTCATCAGCAAAGACAAATTCATATCAAAATGGGGTAGTTATAAATACTAATATATACCTCTGGTGGATGGGCATCATTAGTGTAATTACTTGATAGAATCCATTGATGGTTTCCCGTAAATGCAGCTCGCCCGACTATTCTGAAAATGCCGAAAAGAAAACAGTTTTTCACATGGCTGCTTACAGCTAACAAGAAGAACTGAAAAAATGGGATGCATGTAAAGCAGAAAAATATAGAAAACAATAATTCATACCCTTCTCCCACTATATTAAACGGTTTATTCACCATCATTCTGTTAATGAGTGAAGACACTCTTTCCTCTGGTTCAATTGCAACAGAAGAGTACACTTCAGAAGAAATCCAGCATCCTTCCCACTCTCCAAATGGTAATTCAGCTCTTTCAGTTCCAGCAATGTGTTTCGGTAGAGATGATATTGATTGTTCATAATGACATTCTTCCCAAATTAATAGTCTGCGATCCAGTTGGAACAATTTCTTTAAGCTTAAGTTAAATGAGCCTCAAACCATCAGAAATAAAAGTTACATATAATTCCAAAGAGAACAGAAATCAAACCATTAGAAGATGACATGAGGTATGAGCACATCAGAGATTCAAAACCATAAATAATAAACAATGATATTTTCATTAAAAAAAATTAAAAATGAGACCAAATGGTCAGCAGATTAATCTTCTGGTACTCTTGACAAAAAAAAAAAATCAAGATGGTTGCTGATAGGAGGTAAATCCATCCAATAAAGAGTAGGTTTGGCTAACTAAATGCAAACCCACTTTTTACTTTGGATTCTTAAAGACAAAACAGAACAAACCAAAACATAAACTTCCAAAAACAGAAATAAAGAGACATCCATAAGATTGCGAATCTAAAACAAGAAAACACAGTAAACAATGAGACTATAACATCTCCGTTGTATCTTTGAATATATGCCAAATACGAGCCCTTGCAACCAAATGGAAAGAGACAATATATTTCTGATAATAGATCCGCTCTATTTGGTGTTTGGCCACTGAGAAAACGCAGGAAAACAAAACAAAACATCTCCTAAACCTGTAAGGCTAAAAACTACATAGAATTCACCTCAACCTCAAAAAGATTTAAACTTTACCTCCACTTTCTCAGCAACCAAACAGAAACGCATAGAGAAGAAGTAAAATGAACCAATCAAATTAGAAACCAAAAATTTGTTCAGCATTGTTTGTGTTTGCTCCAATATCTGAGGAACTTACTTAGGGTTTTGGCAGCCGATCTTCCAGAACACAGCATAAGTCCATTGATTGGAACCGCACAGCATCTTGAGCGCCTCTTTGAGCAAAACCCCCATGGCTTCGGCCACTTGGGAGCTCAAAAACGAAATCTGAAAGCTCTAATCGAACAGAAACCACAAATTGACAGCCAACAGAAACAGAGTGTTGAAGAGAAACAAGATATCAGTGCCGGAGACCGTGCATTTCCGGCGCCTAACTTCCACGGCACGACGCTCTTCCCGCCTGCTTTGTCCTCAATCCACCGCTCCTCCTCCTCTCCGGATCCAAATTCCACGCGTTCAGACTCATTCTCCGGCTGGCGGCCATTGAAATGATACAGAGTGTAATAGAGCGAAAGAGGGCAAAGAGAAGGTGGAGGAAGCTGACCGCTTTCCGAAGAATCTAAAGACCTACACTATTCCACAAGCTTCGAGCCTGTAGAAAGCCTCCATTTTTCTTCTCTATTTTCTTCCCAAGCGGAAAATCGTGAAATTTGAAGAATTGCAGGGAAAGAAAATGAATTCGAGAGAGAAAAAGATGCGTGCGTGGTGAGGTGAGGTTGAGGATGGTGGAATACGGTGTCGTTTCTGGTGAGGTAAGGTGAGGTGGTGTTTCAGGTTGCTTCAGCTGCTGCTGTGCTGCTGTGCTGCCACTCTGCTCTGCTATTGCCAAATTCTCTGTGTATTGTGTTGGAGTGCGCTAAAGTGCGCCACAATAAAAGAGGCCGAGAGAGCTTGGGGTTGAGTGACGGCCCTGTCACCCTTGCCTTTTCCCTCCTTTTCATTTATAATTTTATTTACGAAAATTTTACAGATATTTAACTTTTGATCCAAAACTTTGACAAATAAAAAACTTTCATCTCATCCAAAACTCGTTAGTGAGGTAGTTAAGGGGAGCTTGTATTGTCTTTATAATTGGTAATTTAAATGGAAGGACGTGGAGATAGTTAAGGGGAGCTTGTATTGTCTTTATAATTGGTAATTTAAATGGAAGAACATGTGATGGTTATTGTATTGATTTTCTCGAAATTTCACCTTATAAAGATAAGTGATGACTTTAGATTGAAGGATTTTCTCAAGAAAATAAAAATATTAATTAAAAACTTTATTTCTTAGGGTACTTCTATTTCACTACCTATCCTTTTATTTTGTGACGTTTCAAATCTTTGAATTTTTAGTTTATAATACATAACAACCTATGATTAATGTCGTCAAACCTTCTGATAAAAAATGACTATGTCCATACAACAAAAATAGAGTCAAATATAAATCGTTTTACTATTTTTCTATTTGGAAAAATACCCTTCAAAAGAAGGTAATTGTGACTATTTTTGCCGCTAAATTAAACAGATAATCAATAAGTATGTCACTAATTAAAAGTCTAAATGGTTAAATGTCATGAGAGATCAAGGTTCATAGGATATTACTACAAGATTTCATTTTTATTTTGTATTTCTTTTTTAATTTTCGTTTCTTTTTTGGTTTTTGTCGTGTTTGAGTCAGATTGAGATGTTGGGTCTGAACAAATAAGGTTAGTGCGGGTTGCTGTCGTGATGACGTCACATTCGACATTGACCTTGCTTTTCAGGTGTAATTACGGGAGTGGCAGATGAGACGCCGGAAGTGAGTGGGGTACACGTGGAGCGCTAGGATTGTTTTGGTGGGTATTTGTGTGCAAGTCCGCAGCAGCGAGATGATAGAGAGTGTTTATTTTATTTTATTGTTTTCATACAAGAAAATACGGAGTGTTCATATTTATATAATTTATTTTTTGTGTCGTATAATATTTAAAAATTCATGATTAATGATCAATTTTGATCAAAACAAAAATCATGATTAATGATTAAAGTGGAGAAAAGGGCGATGATGGAGGAGATTTGACTCTACTCCACTCTTTTTCTTTCTTTTCCATAAATGGACTGTAATCTCAAGGTTATTGCATTAAAACACAAATTGCAGAAACCAATCAATGAATGACAACTCTTTTTTTGTCAAATGATGACAGAAAAGATAACTTTAGTTATGTAAATATTGAAGAAATTTTTATGTTGACCCCAAAAAAAAAAAATTGAAGAAATCTTCATTGCAAGAAATGCATGATAATTATGTAGTATTGATATTTAAATCTGTAAGTGATTTAGTAATCGATTCTGTTGTCTAAATTCAACAACCAAATAGATATGCGTTGGTCACAATTTTTTCCAGCCGGTCACCAATCCGACTTTGTTTGGTAATAGAAAATTTTTGGTTTTATCGTAACTAAAATTTTATTAAATATGAACAGAAGCACCAACGTGATAAGTGTAAAAGAAAGTTTTTACTGTATTAAAGCCGCTGATATCTTTGCAATATATTGCAATGACAGTAATGACAATGGTATGTCAATATTTGTGGAGAGGGAGAAAAAGAAGAAGAAGAAAACGGGAGATGGGAGAAAAACATTGATGTTTGGGGAGGAAAGAAAAAGTAAAGATGTGATCAAATTGGTTAGAGGGATCTAAAGAATATAAGATTTAACTTAAATAAAAGTAAATAATTACATCGGTTTAGTTTGGTTCAATTCAATTCAACACCCAAATTATACTTATTTTGTTAAATCGAACCAATTTTTGGATTTTTTTTTTTTTTTTATTCTTTTTGCCACCTATTATAGCTCCCCTTCTTATTGTCTTTATTCAAAACATGAAAATCTTGTATTTACTCAAATAAAACATATAATATATACTTGTTTTGGCAGTAGGCTAATAAATAGTATTTAGTAATATTAATTGTAGAAACTCGATCAATGAAACTTTGAGAGTTTGATTACACTACATGTATATATATATAGATATAGATATACTTGATTGGATGAACACAATGACTCGAGTGTCATGATGCATGCCAAACATTTGTGTAGTGTTGGTCATCATGAATGACTTTTGTTTTACCAAAATCATAGTTATATATTGGCATGCAATATTCAGAGTCATGACCTATAAATGCATGAGTTTCACCGTCTAGAATTAATTATAGAATGATGGGTTGTTTCCATAACGTACAATATCATTATGATTTTGTATAACAAGCCTCATCGTTACCATGAATGGCCTTCAACTTGTTAGAAAAATCAGTTCACATCTCCTTTCAACTTCACCTCCTTTCAACCCCTTTAATAACTACTACTTTCAATTTTCACTTTTTGTACATGAGACATATATAAAGTAGGACTGGGCGTGGATCGAATTTAGCCGGAATGTGCCGAAATCATGGACCAATTCAAGGTCTTAGGATTTCCATTTATCCAAATCTAAACCGTACCACATCAAGGTGAAACCATCCGTTTTTAAAATCACCATGATCGGTTCGGATCAGTTACGAGTTATGGACTCCTATATAACCATGTAAAATGCAAAAATATTATCCTTGACGATAGAAGAAAAAGAATAATGTTTCATCCCTCGAAGAGAGATATGTATGTACCTGAAAAGATATTCTAGAAGACTGAAGAGGTGAAGAGAGGACAATTTGGGATCTGAAACTTAGATTTTCAGATATAAAGAAGATGGAGAGTTGACGAGAGGTCTGAGTTTGTGGAGACGGAGAAGTCGTAAACTTTAGACGGTGCCTGGAGTTTATGAAGTTAGAAGTAAGAACAAACACGAAGGGATTGGGACCTTTTGAGTTGTGAAACGGTGAGTTTTACTTACTTTTTATTTATTTTTGAGTGAGTTTTACTTATTTAAGATAAATGGATATACAATTAAATATATCCTCATAACTTATTTAAGAGGATTATTTATTTGATCATGTCTCGTTACTTAATTAAGTAAACATATTATTAATATATATATATATATATATAAAAACGTAAACATGATAAAATAAATAAATATAAATTTATATATTCTGTTTGAGTTTGATTTTTACAAACCACATACCAAAGCTAATAATTTAGATTAGTTTGATTTTTTAACTTCAATGACCAAAAATAAAGTATAGGATGGGTAAAAATGATGAACTAGAGTGACAGTATTAAGAGGAAGAAATAAAAAAGAATGAAACCAAAACTCGATCGAAATATAACATCAGCAAAATAAAAAAACAATCACACAGTTACCCACCAATTATAACGTGAGAAAGCCTCCACAAACAAACACAGTGCCAATGAAAAACAATCTCCACTATTAGTCAATAAATTACAAAAAGTAGGTACTCAAGCCCAACTTATTTGATCTCGCAATTTGACAACTTGAATACTAAAGTAGACTTTGATCCTTTTTAATTTTCATTCTTCGTCTTTTTAGATGACACACCTCCGATCGCAATTGTGAATTACATTTGAAGCCTAAATAAGTTGTGAACAGATTGAAATTGAAACTTTTGACAATAAATTGTCGAAAGCAAACATGATGTCCTTGAGCATCTCCAATTCCCACTATGCAGTAACATGTGGGTCGGATAAATGGGTGAATTTGGTCGCCTGAAATAACCAAGCCAATGGCCATCCTTTCCCAGTAGCCACGTGATGTGTGTTGAGCCCCAAAAATGCCACGCCCCAAACAAGGAAAGTGGATGCTTAAAAGTTAAAACCCTCACAGTAATTTTTTCCTTTTTCTTTACCTACCTACCTTCTTTTTCATTGAGAGGTTCAAAATACTTGTTTTTTTTCCTTCTTTTTGCTTTTGTATTACACTTGTTGTCCCTGCAATTCTGTTTCACCTGTATAAGTACGGGGATGGATACTGTCAATCTTGTTTTCGGCCAAAAAAAAAATAAAAAAAATGCTATCAATCTTGTTTTAGATTATTTATCTTAAAATAAATATGCATATATCTATGTGATAAAAATAAAATACACTAGTGCAATCTAAAATCTCATTCTATATATTTTGTTCGATTAATTATTTATGTGCGTAATCTTAAACTAGTTAAATAAATCAAACACAAAAAACAATTTACAAACTAACACAATAAACTCTGCATACATTGTTTTTTTTTTTTTAAATGAGTGTATCGATATTTAGAAGGTCACTTCTAATTTTTAATTTCTAATTTTCCTTCTCATTGTACAATCAAAAATAAATAATAGTAAACCACAAGGTATAGTATAGTTGTCAAACTGCCATCTTTATGAAGCGAATTTTCTAGTGCATATTGACAGGAGTTCGAAATTCACGTAGGTCACTTTGACCGTATCCCAAACAAGAATTAATTCCACAATTTGAGTATGAAAATATTTCGTAATATTTACTAAAAAGATAAATAGATAATAATACTTTTCTATATATATAATTTTTTCTTCTTCGGAACAAAAATAAATAATTTGTTGAGGCATGAAAAGACGGAGCGGTACGTAGTTGCAGGCACATGAGAGTGTGAGCTTCTTTTAGTGCTTTGGTCTAATTTTTTAATCTCATCTCAGCCTGGGTTTATATAGTAATTTTTCTGTGGAAAATGGGTAAAATTAAAAGATTCTCATGAAAAGGCATATGTGGTTCATGTGAATGTGTGTTATTGTGATGTTCATATATCAATATTTTGACTGAGATCTGCGCCTTCCTATTGGCTATAAGCCTACAAGCCTATAAGCCTATAAGCCTATAAGATGTAGAGGAGTATGATCTACTCAATCACTCAATAAAGAATGTTTCTGATTTTTTTAATTTTATTTATGGAAACAAATACTATAAGAAATTAATTAAAAATCCAACCAAGTAATAATGACCTAGCCCCTGAGTAATTGTGCAAAAAATTGTTAAAAAATAATTTAGCACAAAAATAAAATGAAGTGGCTGCCTAGCTATGAGCTCTAGCCTCTAGCTACCTCAAGTGACATAAAAGTGGACACCGGAGGGGTTATGCAGATCAATTTTAGATTAGTTTAATGCAATAATCTTAGGTTAAAGTCTCCTCTTGACAATAAGAGCTTATTAAGAGTATTTCTAGAAAGGCTAAAAGCATTTTACATATATTTAAAATGTTTATAACGTTTCGCAGAAAAAGTAAAAATTAATTTTTTTTTTATAGATATAATATTAAACGTACGTAGTCGTGTTAGTTAAAAATATATGTACTTTAAATTTTATGCTTGTAAGGGCTACACAAAGGCATGCTTGTGGTATTTGGTTTTTTCGAGAAAATTCGAATTTTTATGGATAGAATAAAAATATAAAATAAATACAAATTAGACTTTACGAAAAATATGAGTAAACACTTCTAGTGATCAGGTTCAACATTTATCGAAACAATATGAATATAATAAAGCACAAAATAATATAATTTGAATATTCCTTAAGCATCATTAATATCATTATTACCCAAATAACTAAACTTTTCAATCTATAAAAAGGAAAAACTAATACAGCTAACTCGATATAAAAGCAGCTAGAATTAATTAATTTTGGTTTTGAAATACAAATGAATTATAATATTGAAAATGGAATGGAAAAGAAAAATGAATAGTAATGATTTCATTGTCTGGTTTGGTCTAGTATGGAATGAAAATTAATTAATTTTGAAAATCTCTTCTTATTAGAATGTTTTGAACGCAGTAGAAATGAATTTTTTTGTCCGAATTAGAAACCAAACATGAGAAAACCCAAAAATAGGAATGATTGCATTCCTTTCCTTTCCATTGTATCCAAACAAATTATCACCCCAAGTTTAATTATAACACGAATGGAGATAACTCCATAGTCTCCAAACAAACTTCCGATATAAAAAAAAAACTATATATGATGCCAAAAGTGTACGAATAGTTGAATTTCTAGATGTGCAAATCTTCAAACTCAATGACTTCCTAGTCCTCCATGGATTCAGTTTTCTACCAAAAAACTAAAACCAAACTCATACAATAACGTAAGCCGATCTGCTTGACCAAAAGAATAAAGGATTCTCACTCATCAAAGTGAGTGCATGTCAAATTGGTAATGACCTCACAAATAACTTCACAAATTCAAATTTCATTTGTGTAAATGCAAAGAGAACAACTTTTAGCTAGGTTAATTTCTTGCCTAGTATGAAAATCTTAAATAAAATTATCCGATGTGGGAGCTCACTCGCAACTAAACGACATTTTACATGTAAGTTTGATTCATATATAGTTACATTTGATTAGTGAGTGAGTTTCCGCTTCTGATAATTTTGCACAAGATTTTTCATTATGGATAAGATTGTTGAAGTGTTATACAACAGCCTTGCATATTATAAATGAACGAAGTTCCACTTCCGACAATTCTTTACCAGATTTTCCTTCATGAATAGAATTTTTGAAGTATTATACAATAAACCCATATCTTATAAGAGAATGAGTTTCCGCTTCCGACAACAATGCACAAAAATTTCGGCCATAGATGTATGAATGGAAGTGCTATACAACTACCCCACATCATTTATTGAGGATCACACAACCGAAAGCCATATGGGAGATTTGTGTGGAAAAGAAGACATGAAGCACAATGAGACAAATAAGCATGAGAATATTGACTATCATGCATTGCAAATTTGTAAGCATTATCTCCTAAATCCAATTGGGATCATCTTGTCTACAAATATGGTGTTATTGGTCATTGGTGCCATCCGATTCCAAATGTAGGGTTTCATTTTCTATTTTATTGCTTTCTTTCAAAAAGAAGTTGGAATTGAAAATTCTTCAGTGTGAATGAGAGATATATATGTGCCCAAATGATTTCTTTTTAACACGTTTTAGTATCTGCCATTACATTTTTAAGGTGTCACATCATCAAACTCAACTGGGTAGGGCCTCCTCCCTCCGTTCCACTAGGAGAAAACTTAGCAATCCTCATGAGGTGACGGGAGACTACTCTAGAGTAGTCCAGACACACTTGTTCAATCATTTTGTTAGCGTTACAATTTTTATAAGTTTGACGCTATTCTATTTTAAAAATGATCGTTTAAAGTATATCTTCAAAAAATATTAATAAAATAAAAAAAATATTTAGATATTTATATGTTATGTACCAAACAAATCAACGTTATTAATAATAATTAATATATTATTTATAAACCATTTGTTTAGTTAATATATATATAATCAGATAATCTCAAATTTGATTAATGTTTTTTTGTATATATAATCTTGAAATAATAATTTATATGTTGATGGATTCTTATTATCTAGTATAATAATAATTTATAAGTTGATGATTTCATATTCGACTCTCGTATAAACAGAGGAAGATACCTAATGTGTATAATATCTTTTTCGAATACACAATATATCTCCTGAATAAGAAGTATAACGAACCTAAATTTATTTGTGTGATGATACTAAGTCAGTTGTGTTGATCCTCAATAGGGATTTAGTAAATTGAATGCGATCAATCAGTCAAAAATCTTATATGAATGTTTTACTTACATGTAGATCTTTATTGCAAAATAATATAATATTTTGACACACTAATATCAGGGGAAGTGATATATACAAGATATTAATTTCACTGAGTGTTAAAATTGAGACAAAAGAATTCCTATACTTTTGTCATACAAAAAAAGAGAGAGTAAAAATACCATTAAAATCAATCTTTAGTTAAAAGGGAAAATTAGAAAGGGAAACTGTTTAAGAGAGTTAATTAATTAAATTAACCTGAAATTCCAAAGGAAATTTGAAGTAATTGGGCGAAAGTAAGTTGAACAATAATTGTCACTCCATCTAGAAAATGTCACAGTCGATGCATAACCCCTTTTCCTAAGCATTACGGATGACGACTATTTGTTGTTTTCTATTTGGAGGAGTCATTTACTGCAGGCCTCCTTCGTAGTTTTTGCATAATCGTTCTGTTTCAAGATAAATTATAAAATTCATTATCAGATAGTCCAGTGATTAGGGTAAAATGTGTGTTTGTGTGCTTTACAAGTTGTAATTCAATTTTCTAAGGGATTAAACTAAGATGTAACGAAAGACCGATGTTTTAGTTTTTCTAAAATTTTATTAGATAAGAGTAAGTACTATGAGAGATTCACCCGTAAACAAAAATAAAAAATTAATAGTAAGGCCTCGTTATCATCGGAGGATGAACTCATAATTTCTTCATCGATCCCCTTTCATTTCCTTCCAAGGCAGCAACAACATGGAAAATCTTCCTCGCGACATCGCCCTTGACATACTTGCAAGATTGCCAATCACTTCCCTTGTGCAAATCAAGTGTGTATGCCGATTTTGGCATGCTCTATCCCAAGACCCTCGTCTTCTCACCATGTACCAAGCCAGGGCAAACAAGAGAAACCCATGCCTCATTCTCCATTGTGATTCTCCCATCCAAAACAATTTACTCTTTGTCGAAACGACCCAAAATCATCATCAAGATCACTACACCAACACTGCGAAAAGGATCGGCTTACAAATCCGGCATGCCACCCCTGAATTTCATGTTGTTGGTTCATGCAACGGCCTTTTATCTGTCATTAACGCACTTTATTTCAACCCACTACTCATCTTCAACCCTTTGTCCACAAATTGCATTCGGTTGCCAAATTTAACCCAATACCCTAACCAAGAAGTCGCCTATGGATTTGGTTTCAATCCTGCAACAATGGAGTACAAGATTGTATGGGTGTCATACTTGATCAACAATCCAAACCATATGTACACGCCTCTCCATCGTCCTGTTGTCCAAGTTTTAACCCTTGGCTCGGACAAATGGAGAATTTCGGTGCGTAATCTTTGGAGGCTTGAGCAAGGCTCATCCGAGGCCTTGCTCAATGGCGCTCTACATTGGGTCACAACGCGTCACAAACATGGCCATGGTCCTTTTTTGCGCATTATTTCTTTCGATTTAGGGGAGGAAGAGTTCAAGGAGATTGAGCGTCCTGGTTGTGGAGCCCTCAAAGTTTGCAATTTTCATCTTGTGGTATTAGGCGGGTGTCTCTCCGCGGGTGTTTGTCACGATGATGGACAAATTGATATATGGGTGATGAAAGAGTACGGCGTGAAGGAGTCTTGGACAAAAGAATACGTAGTTGGGGTGGGCTTGTTTAGAAGCCTAAGTGAAAGGAAAAATGGTCGTCCAAGCTCAAGAATATGGAAGAAGCCAACTCTAAGCAAAGGTACTATACAAGTTTTGTACTCTTTGAGGAATGGGGATATATTGTTGGAATATGAAAATGGAGTTTTGGTTTCATATAACCCAGAAAGTGAGGGGTTTCAACAACTTACAATTCAGGGGCTTCCCAAGTGGTTTACTACTATTGTTCATTTTGAAACCCTTTATCCTGCTAATGTAATTTTGCAGTTATAAGTTGTATGCATTTCACGTGTTATAATATAATTTGTCAATATCCTCGATAATTTCATATTCTCATCTAGAAGGATGAGACTACTCCTCAATAGAACCCAAAGAATTTAAAAGTATTTTCATATTCGCTCCTAGCTACTAGTAGTACCCAGCGGATCTCCAACCCCAAACTTGCTGCTGTTGAGCACCACGTGGATTGAGGAAAATTGAGGCTTGATTAGCTCTAGTGTAAATGGCTTTATGATCTTTACTTTTGTTGACTTGTACAGTGGCCAAGTGCCGCCCACAAAAACTGCCGGTTTTAAATTTTGATCTGTTGGAAGGAAAGTCCAAAAGATCGTCCGCATGGGCCACTCTACAAATTCTTCCCCACTGGCTGATGGGCTGTCGTGCCTTGATAGAATAAACAACCTAACGGAGAAGTAATACCACTACATGTATTGTTTATGGATAATATTGTATTTTGTTTCTAGGTACGTGCTTCCTTGTTTTATTGATTTGATATATGCATAGATGAAAATATCTGTAATATTTATGAAATTTTTGTCGATATATTCATATTTTGAGGTATCGATATTAAAATAGTGGAAAAAAATATATGATATATTTCCATGAATATATCTGTATTTTAAGGGTCTTGGTATAAAAATAGGGGGGAAGAAAAATCTCCTCTCAATTTCCATGATATAAGTATTAGTCTTATATAAATATTATTGGGTGCTTAAGTTTTTTCCAAAATTTTATTCAAAATTTCAAGTTTTGGATTAAATTTCCATCATTTTTTTTTGTTGAGCGTGAACGATATCGGTATCGATATTGAAATATCCGTCGATATGTCCATAAATTTAATTATCGATATTTCCGTGAAAAACAATATTTTCATCATTGGATATATCCAGTTGAACTTATATGTATTATAATTAGAATTGTTTAATTTCTATATTGTAACTTTAAGATAATTTATAAAATTCAACCAAAGTAGAAATTATTTAGATATTTATATATGTTAATTAAATGAACGATTTATCATAAGAATCTTAAGTGTTATCAATACATTTGATATCGTGATACATATAAATGACAGAATAACTTTCAATCTTGATTTTTTCGGAGATAATATTGAAATGATTCACTATAAGAAATCCGAGGTTGTTAGACAAAATTTTGCCCGATAAAGTAGTTTTTGCCGACTATGTAAATTTTGCCCGACGAAAACGAAGGCTCGCCGGGTAAGGTGTTGGCGGGAAGAACAAGTTGTTGGCACGTAAAATGGGAAGGGTTGACCCGACGATCTGTTCTATCCGTCGGGCAAGATGAGCCCTAACGACGAATATTGTTCGTCGAGCAAAACTTGGCATTGACTAAAGTTTGCTCGACGAATCATTAAACACTGCCCTGCGAATATGCTTTGTCGAGCAAAAGGCTAAACACAATAAATAATCCAGATACACTTTCTTCTTCTTCCGCTCTGCCCATTTGCTCTCAATCTCCTCACAGCTCACATATCTCTTTCTCACTCACTCACTCTCTCTCTAGCTATAAAACATCAACAATCATCATCTCATCACCATTTTCACTACCAATCAAATCAATTTCTCTCTCTCAATCACCAATACTAATTTTGAAGGTTTGAGAAATTTAATTTGTATAGTTTTGAAATTTTAATTTTTTATTGGAAACTAATTATGTTTTGTCTTTTAGGAAATTTGTGGTTGATTTGAAGGAATACTTATAAAAACGTATGTGTGTTTGCCTCTCAATTTAATTTTGTTAAGAATTTTGGATATAATTATGTTAGGAAATTGTGTATTTATTGTGAAAAATGTGTAGAAATTGTTTAGAATTTGTGGATATTTGTGTATAAATTGTGTAGGAAATTAGAAAATTTGTTAGGAAAAGATGAAAATAGAAAATATGTTATGAAATTAGGGAAATAGACAATATGTTAGGAAATTAGAAAATATGTTAGGAAAATAGGAAAATAAAAAATATGTAATGAAATTATTGAAATTAGAAAATATGTTAGGAAAATAGAAAATATGTTATTAAATTAGAAAAATAGAAAATATGTACGGAAATTAGAAAATTGTAAACTCTGTGATATGCATAATTAATACATGTTTGTATTTGTGAATTTGTTGTGATATTTTTTGTAAAGCGCTTTATGTAGTTCCGACGGCATGAAATATGTTCATATTTCATAACCGTTTATGTGAAGTTAATCGGGTTGATTAACTTCCTATAATGAAATTCAATGAAAAATCTTAGACCCGTTTGAGACTTAGTGAATCGGGTTGATTGAATGACTCTTGAATTATCCATTTATTCGGACAGTTTGGGGGTGCACAACTATGTGTTGTGTAGTTTGCGGTCTACGAGGTTAGGTTTCAATTGTGGGAAATTCAGTTTGTATCCCCTCAATGTTCTCCGAATGCATACTAGATATTTGTTTATAATATCTATGTCGTGCATTTGGGGAACTGTAGGGAGATGATGCCGAAATTTCCCTCGATTGAAACTTAGCCTCGTAGGTCGCAAACTACACAGCACAGAACGTGCACTCTCGAATGGGATATGGCCAAATCACCGGAGGCATAAGGAGACGAGCAACTTTTGATATTAACTTGTTCTAATTACAGGACAATGTTAACTCAATTTCTTACGTTGACTATATTTTGTGAAAGCAGACACAATGGACAAAGGCTGGATGCAAATGTTAGATAGATCTTCTCATCAGTATTTGGATGAGATTGATAGCTTCATTGCCTTAGCACGTAGTCATTGCAGTGATGAAAGACGTATCAGGTGTCTGTGCCGTATATGTAACAACTACAGTTGGATGTCGTTGAATGAGGTCCAAAATCTTCTGGAATGGAATGGGATCGTACACAACTACACTAATTGGATCTATCACGGTGAAGAAATATTTACTGCATCGACATCTTCGGTTCCCAGGACTCGTCAGGACGAAAGTGCTTTGGATGGGCGATGTGATAATAATCAAGTCGTTGAGTTATTAATCGATGCTTTTCCTCCCGCATCGGATGATATGGACGATGAGGCACCCAAGTTTCAACCGGAAGACTATAAGCTCCATTACAAGAGATTGTTGAAAGAAGCTCAGTGCGAATTGTACCCCGGTTGTAAATCCTTTTCGGTTCTAGGGGCAGTTGCGGAGTTGATGCACATGAAAGTTTAGTATAATCAAACGAACAAGCATTTTGATCACATGAAGGACATCATCATCCGAATGCTCCCTGAAGACAGCCGTCTGCCTAAATATCATTATAGAATGAAGTAGATGTTGAAGGGCCTCAGTTTAGGGTATGTCAATATCCATGCATGCAAGAACAATTGTGCATTGTTTTACGGTGACTTCGAGCAGCTTGACAAATGTCCTTGTGCAATGAGCCTATGATGTATTGAGGCATCCGGCCGATGGAGAGGCTTGGAAGGAATTTGAGATGTATCCCAAGTTTACCGTGGAGTCAAGAAATGTCAGATTAGGGTTCGCTACTGACGGTTTTAATCCGTTTGGGAGTTTTTCAAAGCCCTGTAGCACTTGGCCGTTAGTTATGGTTCCGTATAACTTGCCTCCTTGGAGATGCATGAAGAAAGAATTCACAATCCTCAGTACTTTGATGCTGGGGCCAAATCGCCGAGTAATTCCATCGATGTTTATTTGCGGCCGTCGATTGATGAGCTCGTGAATCTGTGGGAACATGGTGTCCGAACATACAACAAGTGCAATGGAGAAATGTTCACTCTACGAGCGGTCGTAATGTGGACAGTTAATGATTTTCCTGCTTATGGTATGTTGTCGGGGTGGAGCACCAAGGGCTATCTTGCTTGCCCGACATGTGGATCAGACACAACGTCCTTTTGGCACGCATCGAAGGTATGCTACTTGGGTGCGAGAAGGTTTTTGCCTTGGGATCACTAATGGCGAATGCAATCTTACTTATTTGATGGCAAATCAAAGTTACGAGCTCAACCAAGGGAGAGGTCCGGTGATGAGATATTGTCCAAACTGAACAATATACATGATTTCGTCACACGAGGACCGAAACCAACTGAACAGGAAAATTGGACGAAAAAGAGCATATTCTTTCGGTTGGCGTATTGGTTGAACTTGAAAATCAGACACATCGTGAATCCTATGCACATCAAGAAGAATGTTGTCGAGAGTCTTGTGGGAACGACTTTATCCATTGAAAGCAAGTCAAATGACACAAAAAAGACTCGTATGGGTATGAAAGAAATCGGGATTCGGCCTAATTTGTGGCCAAAAGTCATCAATGGCATATACATCATGGCTCATCCAAGTTATACATTTACACCGGAGAATAAGAAAAATTCCTGAAGTGGTTGCAGGGTGTGAAATTTTCCGACGGGTATGCCGGTAACATATCTCGAAGCGTTAGCACCGACAGTGGCACCATGTCTGGTATGAAGAGCCATCACTATCATGCTTTGCTACAACGACTCATTCTGATTGGTATTCAGCCCTTCTTGGTGACTGGTGTTGTTGAGACGATAGTTTATTTGTCTCAATTTTTCCAGATACTATGTGCCAGTTCGTTGGTAAAGGCGGACCTCGAAGCAATTAACGAGGATATTGTCTACATCATGTGTCGACTTGAGCAAATATATCCACTTGCATTCTTTGATGTAATGGTGCACCTACTAATACATCATTCGGATGAGGCAAAGTTAGTTGGCCCGGTGCATTATCGTTGGATGTATCCAATCGAGAGGTATAACTTATTTCTACTTTTTGATAATATTTCCTTACTATCATGTATATATATGAATCATAATGTATATTTCCTTGCAGAATGTTAGGTACGTACAAGCGGTACGTCCATAACAAGACACGTCACGAAGGCTCTATAGCGGAGGCGTACATTGCAAAGGAGGCACTGACATTTTGTGCAATGTATCTTCAGAATGTTGAAACTTCCTTCAATAGGACCTCGCACAACGACGACAGTAGTCAACGTCCATAGACCCTATATGTAATTGCCCAACCAGCACAACATTTCGGCATTGGTCTAGTGTCGGAGCCGTTCACTAATAGCGACATTGAGGTGGCTCATTGGTTCATACTGAACAACTGTGAGGAAGTCTGGCCCATCCCCGAGCAGCACGAGGCGTTGATGAAGGCCCAATATCCTTCGAATTGGGAAGAAATGGACAAACAACTGTTTCCACGTTGGTTTTCCGACCATGTAAGTAAAAAATTTTAATTTCTCAATTTCTTAAATTGTTTTTAAGTTTACCAATTTCATTTCTTGTGTGTATCTTACCAGATGGCACATCTGAAAGATGACAACTCGCCAAATTTCAATAAAGAATTAATGCAGCTGGCCATTGGCCCATATCGAGGAGAAACGTACGCTGGTTGTCACGTTAACGGAGTTAAGTTCGTATGCACTGAATGAGACGAAAAATTGTCTACACAAAACAACGTGGTGTTCGTATCGGGGGATGGGGAAAATACTAATACGGGGTTCTAAGGTAGATTGTTAAGTGTGGTTAAGGTGTTATACGCAGACCGTAAATAAGTCGTCTTGTTCAAGTGTCATTGGTTTGATACGAACCCAAGTATCCCAGGCAGTGTCATTAAAGATCAGTTGTGTACCTCTATCAACACAAACACCCGGTAGTTTGAGAGTGATCCCTACATCCTCGCTAGTACGCCCAAACAAGTATTCTATGTGGATGATCCAAAAACTGGTGCTGGTTGGAGAGTAGCTGAGATGGTAAATCATAGAAATATTTGGGACTTAGAAGACCGATGCCATGAAGAAGATGGGGAAACAGACGATGACCAAAATCGTTTACCAGGTGGATTCCTCAGCATCCACCCTAAACGTGGATGGAGTACAGACCAACGACATCATCCCACTAATTGCGATTGATGGCATTTTTATTGATCTCGGGGAATTAGAACAAATTGAAAGTAATTATAAGGAGTCAAGTACTATGCATATCTCGGATGACGAGCGTGATTGGGAGGGGGAGACCGAATCCGACACCGAATGAAAGTTGTAAATAAATGATTTCATTTATATATGTTATATCATCTTCAAATCAATAAATGTGATTTATATGTATGTTTTATGATTTCATTCATAAAAGTTTCAATTAATCTTTTACGTACTAAAGCCACAAACTTTGATGTCCTCATCCCTGATTCGGCTTCCTAACAGTTCATCTTGGGTCCTACCATGGAATTACCTGTAAGTCATGTCCCTGATACTTACACTAGTCAGTTTCCGAAATGCAGTGATGAAGATCTTCTCATGAACAATCAAAATGTCAATTTTTATGAATGCTTCAATAAGCATAGTTGGTTTTTACCTTTTTTGCTTGATAAAATAGTGTATAGAATTTAGGGAAAAATGGATCAGAATCTTTGCCCGACGATCAAGCAAAGAAAATTCGTCTGGCAAATTATTTTAACTTTGCCTGACGAATTTCTTTGCTTATTCGTCGGGCAAAGAAATTAGTCGGGAAAAGGTTCTGACCCATTTTTCCCTAAATTCTATACCCTATTTTATCAAGTAAAAAAAGTTAATTGACAGAAAATGCCATGGCTATAGGATATTTGGAATCAAAATGTCAATTTTTATGAATGCTTCCATATGCATAGTAGGTTTTGGCCTACTATTGACCCTAACTGGCTCTCTTGGTTTCAAAGAGTGTAAGATCAAAGAAGATATATTTGGCACCAAGCTTGTATCTATGATATTCTCCAAATCTCCAAAATTTCCATTCCTTTTAATAGACCCGATGGCCCCCTGTTTCATGCACTTGCTGCTATTTCCATCTACATTCCGGATGGTAACTTTGACATTGAAATTACCAAGTCTACCAGTTTTTCTTCCTTTATTATAGAACATAATAGAATTGAAGGAGTTGTGACATCATAGCAAATAACAACATCGCGAAGTGAAAAGTTAGTAATGAAGAGCTAGATTACAAGTGACTAATGCATGTTATACACCTGGCAACAGAAGAGAAGTCTCTCACCATATATATGTTTCATCTGGTAATTAACATATGCATGCATCCTCGTCTTCTGCAATATGCAACACATCAA
Organism: Oemleria cerasiformis; assembly: GCA_037349345.1. NCBI lineage: Eukaryota > Viridiplantae > Streptophyta > Magnoliopsida > Rosales > Rosaceae > Oemleria > Oemleria cerasiformis. The sequence continues at coordinate 10,419,275 of JAZGTL010000009.1, read as the reverse complement.
ATGAGTATGACTGTGTGACAACGGGCTACTGTTGAGTGGCAAAACAGTTCTGTTACCAAATTCATTCATTTACATTTATAAAATTTTGACAAAAAAATGGGTTAGACAATTTGCCCGACGAATATTCATGTACCATTCGTCGGGAAAAGTTGTCAAATGTCTGATTATTAAACAACGTTTTAAATTTATTAAACAATTTACCAAATTAAGGGTCAGAGGATTTGTCCAACGAATATTCATGTACCTTCGTCGGACAGTATATATCAGATTCAATTTACATTTAATTATTAACAAACGTTTTTAAAATACTTACGAAATGAAATGGAACGATCTAACCGTCCACCTTTATTGCACATACTCATAGATCTCCTACGAGAAAAATTACCCAATTTGGAAATCCCAGGACTAGGTAACGGTGCGTGACGTTTCAATGGTTACACAACGTTCTTTCACGATCCGACGGTTTTAAATCCTCGAAACCTCATGATTTCAGACGGGAGAGATCTAGGCACATATAACCACAAAATGAACGGTTGGATCGGTTAAATTCAATCGTTTGATTATCAATGAAACCAAAACTTCGAAAAATGTAATGAAGTTTCCTTGAAGTGTTTAAACTCCTTGATGAATATGCTTATTTTACGATTTTTAATAACTTAGAAAATGAAATGGAATGATCTAACCGTCCACCTTTATTGCACGGACTCATAGATCGCCTATGCGAAAAATTACCCGATTTGGAAATTCTGAGATTAGGTAACGATGTGCGACGTTTCAACGATCACACAATGTTTTTTCACGATCTGAAGATTTTAAATCCTTGAAACCTCAAGATTTTCTTTGGGAGAGATCTAGGCATGTAAAACAATAAAATGAACGGTTGGATAGGTCAAATTCAATTGTTTGAATATCAATGGAGCCAAAACTTCGAAAAAGGTAATGAAGTTTCCTTGAAGTGTTTATCCTTGATGAATATGCTTATTTCTCGATTTTCAATAATTTACAAAATGAAATGGACCGATCTAACCGTCCACATTTATTGCACATACGCATAGATCGCCTACACAAAAACTTAGCCAATTTGGAATTTTCGGGATTACGTAACGGTGCGCGATGATTCAACGGTAACAAAACGTTTTTTAACGATCAGATGGCTTTAAATCCTCAAAACATCAAGATTTTCGACGGGTGATGTCTACACACTTAAAATTAACCATTAAACGATCAATTTTTTGAAATTCCATCGTTTGAATATGAATTGAACCGAAACTACGAAAAACTCATTGTAATTCACAGACTTAACGATAGAGGCACATAAGCACCGTAAAACATGATGATAACGATCGATGGGGCTTTAGGCACGTAAAACCAAAAAGTGAACGGTCATGATCTTGAGAATTCTATTGTCAGACCGGGTTTTTAGATCAGTCAGAAACTTAACAACATAAGCATCTTGCTCGACGAATTTAATCATTCGCGGGGCAATTTTTCAGAATTCGTCGGGCAAACTTAAGCAAACACGCGCAATTTTTTTTTGGTGAAAATTTCATAAATTTTGCCAAAATTTTCGCAAAAGCACAAACTTGCCGTGTATATTTGCTCGATGAAATTGAAACTCTTTACCCGACAAATATCCACCGCTTTTTTTTTACCCGATTCATTAAATTTTGCCCAATGAAATCTTGATCGGGCAAGGTTATTTAGGCACTGATAAGTCGCGACTGACTCTTCTTCTTCTTCATTTTCCTCGTTATCTCTGCACCCTCACCTCTCTGCAAACACACCAGAGTCCTCCTCTCTCAAGGTCACCGATGAGGAAAATCACTCTCTCCCTCTCTCGCTCTCTCTCACTCGGACTCCTCCTCTCTCATGGTCGTCGCCGCAGCTCTCTCTCTCTCGCTGGTAGTCATCTCAAGGTCAAACTCGTTTTCCCTCTCTCTCTATTGTTAATGTGGATTGGTTATTGTCAATTTTGATTGTTTATACTTTAATTTTAGTTTGGATTGAAATTTCAATTGAAATTTGTTTTGGATGTTATGAGATTGGAATTGAAATTTGGATTGGATTTTGGTAGATTGTGAATTTTTGGATATGTGAGTTTTATAAATTTTGGATATGTGAATTTTATGATTTTGGATATTATTATTGTATGTTTGGATTAATTTGTAAGTTTGGTTTTATTCCCGAAATTTGGATTTAGAAATTTAGGTATAATGTTGTGAATTTTGAGTTTAGTAATTTAGGTTTAAGTTTGTTTGGATTAATTAGTATTTTAGGTTTAATTTTGGTTTGTGTTGGTTTTATTTAAAAAAATTAGAATTTGGTGGTTTTATTTTTTATTGGCCAATTTACTAATTTTCAATAAAAAAATTTTCGTTTTATTTATTTATTTATTATTCGAATTAAAAAATGTTGGTTAATTTTATATGTGGTGTTTTTTTTATTTTTTGAATTTAATATTTATTATTAAAAATGTTTGGTTTTTTTTATTATTAAATTAAAAATATGTTGGTTAATTTTATATTAATTATTTTAAATTTCTTATTGTAGATTTCGCATCACACCTTGATCACATCTAGGACTCACCCTGATCCCGTTGATGATCATGCGGTAGAAGTGACAGCCCCTGCCTCGGTAGCCTCCCTGTCAACGTCTGTTTAGGCACTGATCTCGGATCATAAGCAACCCGGTACGTGATCAGCTCGTTGACAGCAGAGCAAGAAACGGAGGGAACCGCGTACTGACCCCCATCCTCCACAGGACGACGCCGGAGCAGACGGACCAGAGACTGTTGCCGGAGCACTCCCTAAGGGTAAGTTGATTATTTTGTTTATTTAAACAACCGTTTTTATTTGTTACTCATATCTTGTACTAATGTTCATCGAATTTGCAGGGATGTCAGTAAACGTGTGCGGGATCAACCGGGGTTTGACATCCCAGCAGATTAGCAGGACAACGAATGCAAAGATCCCGGTGATGTATGTGCCTTGCCTCTGGACAACGGCAGTAAAAATCCAAAGCCTGGTGGTGCATGACTTGGGCGCGATTCTTCGCACCAAGTCCCTGATGATGGGGGATACTTTCAGGAACCAACCCCCGTGTGAGATCACGTGCGGTTGGGGAGAGTTATCGGTACGTGTTTCTCCCTTTTTTACATTATTTTCATCATTTATAATTATTTTACTAACTTTAATAATTTATTGCATATCGATTTTGAGTTCAACCTGGAGGACATCGACGTCAGTAAATACCTGAGAAAACACTAGCAGTTACGGTACGCCGACTAGAAGTACGAGCTTCATATGTACTACAAGAGATGGCCTTCCCCGGAGGAAGCTCGGGCAAATCCTGCAGAGGAGTTGGACGGGCCGAAACTGGAATGGTGGTTGTGGTTGTGCAACCATTTCGTGTCCCCCAGCTATGTGGTACTATCCACCTAGTTAAATTATTTATTTATTTTTTATGTTATTTTCCATTTGAAAATATAATTATTGTTTTTACTAATGAACAATGAAAATCGATTGCCAACACATCAAACCGGCGAGCGAAAAAATTCAACCACCACGGGGGGTCGCGATCCTTATCGGCCCGGTAGGAGGATCGGCGTATCGCCTGGTCGATGTTCTCGGAGGTGGATGCCTGGGGGCAAATGTACGCTGGCCGGGGGCAACCAGGAGGCTGATAATATTCACGTAAGTTTATTTTTTGCAGATTAAACATTAATTTTTAATTTGAATTTTATATTTCTAATTAATATTTATTCGAATTTATAGGCGGCGATGGGGCAAGACGTCCAACAGACACAGACTGAGTTGACGCAACAACTTCCCGACGTGCCATTGGAGCAGCAGCTGCCGGATCCCGAGAGGTCGATCGCCATCCTGGAGCGATGACTTGGTAGGCGTCCAGGGAAGATCGTCCGGGGGCGAACGACTGGATAGTTCAGGATGTCTCTAGTCGCTCTTCGAGTTCTTCCCGGGGAGCCAATCTCGAGGAGATGTAGGAGCTCAAGAGAAACTTTGAGACCCTCCAGGCCGAAAACGATGAGATCAAGGCCTAAAACGCGCAGATCCAGGCCCAAAACGGTCAAATCAAGGCCCCATCGCCAAGGTGCTTGACCGCTTGGGTGAGTGTGGGCTGGATGAGCTTCTGTCACAATCTCGGCCCCCGGCCCAACAGCCCACCCAGGACCCCAACCACCCCGACCTATTGCCGAATAGTTAGAACTTAATATATAAAACATTACTTTAGTTTTAATTATGTAAAATATTAGTTTAGTTTTAATTATGTAAAAACATAATAGTAATTTTTATAAATTTTTTATTTATTTTCATTTGATTCGTTTTATTATTTTAATCGTATTTTTTAGAATATTTTTATTTTAATTATATATATAGTTATTTAATCAAATAAATTATTAAAATTATTTTTTTTCAATATTAAGATTTTGCTCGACGAACAAGCACTTTCGTCGGGCAAAGTAAGACAATTAGGTGCACACATGCCGAATTTCTGTAACTTTGCCCGACGAAAGGAGTTCGTCGGGCAAAAGTTGTTGACTTTTGGAATTGCTTGACAAATCATAGGCGACGAATGGATCAGCCATGCAAGCTTGGAATTGCTAGACGGATTCACTGTTTTCGTCGACTGACATCAATCCTTATGGCGGTGGCCCGACGAACGTTGCCCGATGAAGGTTCGTTGGGTTTAATGTTGCCAGACGAATTTTGAACTTTGCTCGACGAATCTGTTTCGCCCGGCAAGCCTGCGTTTCCTGTAGTGATTAAAAGTTCTAGTTTCGATTATATGACAATTCGATAAATCAAAATAGTGAAACGAGAAAGTATTATTTTTATTATTTTATTTATTAAATTATAAGTAAACAAAATAATTGACATAATATATATATATATTTTTTTATATTTCACGTAAAATGATAAAAATGATCATGTACTGTATAATTAATTAATTAGTTTATATACTCTTTTTCAGCTTCTTGTATTATCTTTTCATCAATGATATCTTCCTTTTCGATAAAAAAAAAAAAACGTTAGTCGGAGCTGAAATCATCCGAGTGGAAGTCTTCCGTAGTACAAGAAACTTCATCGATGGGTCATGTGATTTATATATTTCTCGTGGGTTGACCGCGCCCAACTACACAACAGGAAAGTTTGACCAGTAAAACCGACAAGTGAATTAGACATAAAAAACACATTTTTTGAACAAGGACTATGCAGTTTTTTGCCGTCATTGTATTATCAAGACACACGTCTATATATAGTTCATTATATTACATTTATAATCAAGTTTATTCCAGCTTTATTTCAATGGAGGAAATAGAAATTCCTCAATACTTCATATGTCCCATATCACTTCAGATCATGAAGGACCCAGTCACGGTGGTGACCGGCATCACCTACGACCGGGAAAGCATCGAGCGGTGGTTCTTGGCCACCAAGGAAACGTTCTGCCCGGTGACGAAGCAGCCCTTGCCAGCAGGCAACCACTTGACGCCCAACCACACCCTCCGGCGGCTGATCCAGCAATGGTGCAAAGAAAATGCAGCCAACGGTGTAGATTCAATCCCGACCCTGAGACTTCCTCTCAACAAGGTCTACGTCACTAGACTTGTTCAGGATCTCGGGGTTTCGCATCTGCGGTTAACAGCACTGAAAAAACTAGAAGCGCTTGCATGGGATGAGAATGAACAAATGCACACGACGGCAACCATGGCGGAAGCCGGTGTTGCCAAGGCTATGGTTTTGTTCATTGTAAGATGCTTCAAGGAAGGTGACACGAACGGGGTTCTAAAGGCTTTGAAAATCTTAGGTCGTGTTTGGAGTAGGGTTGGTGATGATCATGAGATCAAGCTTGTTGTTAATGGAAACAATGACTTCCTTAATTCTTTGACGTGGGTTTTAGGGTTTGATCATGATCATGATCAGGATCCTGATCGTGATGATCATGTAGTGGTTGTGAAAAACGATGCGATGCTAGTATTGAGGATGACAATGAAGATCATAAGTGCAAGTCAGCTGGAGAGGTTGAAGGTTGAATTCTTCAAAAGCATTGTAATGGTGTTGAAAGAGAAAAAAATCTCAAAACAAGCCATCAAATATGCCCTACATGTTCTAATTGAAGCATGTCCGTGGGGAAGAAACCGAGTCAAAATGGTTGAATCGGGCGCGATATTCCAACTCATCGAACTTGAGCTTGCAAAACCCGAAAGGCACATCACCGAGCTCATCTTCAATCTTATGGCGAACTTGTGTGGGTGTGCTGATGGGAGAGCTCAACTTCTAGGGCATGGCGGGGGTATGGCTTTGGTTTGTAAAAGAATCCTTAGGGTTTCGCCAGCAACAGATGATCGAGCAATTCATATACTTTCTTTGATCACGATGTTCTCGGCGACACATGAAGTTCTTGGGGAGATGTTGGTGGTTGGAGGAGTGTCAAAGCTTTGCATGGTAATGCAGGCAGATTGTGCAGCCTATTTGAAGAAAAAGGTTAGAGGGATCTTGAGATTGCACTCTAATGTGTGGAACAATTCACCTTGTATTGCTGTATATCTTTTAACAAGACCTAGGTAGTACAATTAATGTTATTATTAATTTATTCTGATGATAGAAGGTACTTACTACTTTAATAACGATGACCCGAAACTTTTCTTGCCTTAGGCTTCCAACTGAACTGACTTTAAACTTTTACAAAACTAACAAAATTATTTTCCTCAGGTGTACAATAATATATATTCTCATAATTTTGTCACAATTTTGGTAAAAAAATATTGAATTATAGTTTGACCGATTTAGCGCATTTGCGTACGTATGTATGTACAATTAAGAACAAATTAAAACTATAAAATAAGGGATTTAAAATTCGAGTGATTAAAAACATTTACAACTCACAATTGGTCCATGTTTTAAATCTTCACCTTCAATATAATAAAAAATAAATAAAATCGAAACTAGAAGCAAAGAACATGTAGTGCAGCAATGATTGACTTTGAATATGGTTTAGACTTTTAATAGCAATGTTATTGAACCTGTAAATGGTCCAATATGTATATAGCGACCACGAAATCCAGCCTATATATTAATCACAGTCACAATCACAATCACAAAATGAAAGTATTAAAAAGAAAATCAACAATGTCAACTAGGTTGTTAGCTCACAAAATCTGTCATCCTGTATTTTCTCGTAATTTGACCCATTTTTTAATTTTTTATACACGGGGTGTGGAAGGCCAAAAACAACTAAGAAGGAGGATATATGCATTACATGGTAACGTCTCACCTCCATATGACATATCCAATTCACATGTTATTATATAAGTGAATATTTATTAATATCTAAAAATTTGGAATTTGAACCATGTCGTTCACTCATATTAAAACACATGGACTGGATGCACAATGTGACCATGAGACGGTACCATCTATTGGAATTTGAACCATATCGTCCACTCATATTAAAAACACATAGACTGGATGACGCCATGTGACCATGAGACGGTACCATCTAATGGAATTTGAACCATGTCGTCCACTCATATTCCATATTGAAGCCCGTATGTATATGGCATCTGATGTTTTTATACACGGGTCTAAGGGCGCATTTACTTATTAATGAGAATAAAATAAAAAGTAATGATTCTCATTGCTGACTATTCATGCATTTACTTGCAAAAGTAGAATTTTTAAAGGTGTGGACCTGATCTAAATCCCTAATCTCATTACCCATTTTGGGTTAATGGGATTAACTAGGGGGAATTTGTTCAAGCTGGATTTTTAGAGATTATCTGGGAAAGGGTGTTCAATCTGGTAAGTGATATGGTCAATTTGGTAAGCGATTGGCTTTGGACTCTTAAACAAATTTAGGATATACTGAATTTTGGTTTATCGTTAATCAAACATATTACGTGTTGAATATAAGAGAAAGAGGATGAGACCGGTGATGGAGATGATGGGTGTGGGTGGTTTTCACGGTGGGCTTGGCTGCAAGGTGGTTTTTCTTTATTTTAATTTTATTTATTTAAGTGGGGTTAAAATTGAAATTTAGAGGGACTTTTTTTTAAAGGGGATGTATATTGGGGGTGGCAATAAAATTACCCTTTAATTTTAAGAAGTCACTAGGAGCTCCTCTTCCAACTCAAATTTAGGAGCTCCTAGAGGTCTATTTTTTAGAAAGTCGATGGCTAATACGGTTGGAGATGAATTTTTGAGTATTCTCTTTATAATTTGACTTAGAAGTTCATTTGACTAGTAGATTAAAAATACTCTAATATAAGTAATCTTTATATAACATTTATCAAATATCACGGTCTTTTAAATATCAAAAAAATCACTTATAAGTGGAACCCTCAATCATTTTCTTGCAATGTACCGAAACTTCCACGCCAACGTACTACATAAAGGATCAACATATGGGTAACATGTTATACAAAATGCATCTCAATTTTACCACACATAATGCATCTCGATTTTATCAAAATTATCGATTTTTTTAACATATACAGACTATCAAATGATTTCTAATTTTGTTAATTTTTTTTACAGATCAAGATGCATGATCTTACATAATCGAATTTCGGTCTTCATCCAACAGAGGAAAATAAATTTAATTTTCATCTAGGTACGTAGTCTTCCGCTGAACCAATCCATCTGGTTTGATCGACCTCTACCGAGAAAAGAAAAAGATCCCTTTTCATACTTATATATAAAGATTTAATTAATTAATGGTAGGAAAAATAAAGGGGCATTTAGATATCAGTCCAAAATTTTAAGCTATTTTTTAATTCAGTCAAATTATTGGATTTTATCATTTTGCTAAATTTTTGTACCCATTTTGCCCTTAAAATAAATAGAGAAATTAATTAATTTTGATTTTATTTTATGGATTATTATTGATTTTAAATTTTAAATTTGAATTTTGAATACTTTTTTTTTATTGGAAATCCTTTATATTAACAAAATTGAAGTACCTGCAATAGAAAAAAAAATGTTAAAGTTACGAACATAAATACAGTAACACCCAAACAAAGGTATTGAACCGCCAACTAAAAACAGTACCACAAAAGTAATGGAGACTACCTACAATGTAGGAAGACAAGTGACTACTAAACCTACAAAGCAGATCAAGTACAATTTTTATACGTATTATGCCTTGAGCACAATAGAAAATATAATAAACTACATAAAAGTACTCACTCTATAGTGGTAATTTCAAGTTCATATATCAACTATGAAAATTTTCATCTAGGTACTCAGACTATGTGTGTCTCATCAGATTACTACATCTGTTACATTTCCCATCTAATTGGACGTTAAATCTCCACGTGGCAACTCTTTGGTACAGTCAGTTGCTGATGTGCCCCAAATTAAGAGGGTAATTTGGTCAATTATACCCAAATCCCACACGCAGATCGCTGCAACCCACAACAAACGACACTGAACCCTCTCCCTACCCTGGTGACGAACTTGCAACCCATAACGCTCGATCCCGATAGCCCAACGGCCGACAACATCCCTGCCCCACTCATCACCCATTTGTTACGAAGATGACATTGACAACAGACAGAGGGCTGCAAAACCAGCGTTGTCTGAACCCACCCCCACTGATTCTCATTTATTCACAATTCATACAGAAAACCCAAATTTGATCGAAAACAGCGTGGCAGATAAGAGAATTTCAGCTCAGAAGAGATGGGTATGGAGAAGAAACTCACCGAACCGACACAATCGAGTGGATACGAGAGTGAATGAATCGGATTTTGCCAATCCAATTCAGGCTTGACGGTTGTTGTTAGGTGTTGGGCTAGTGATAATAGAGTTAGTATTATGAAATGATTTGTATTGTAAAGGTGATTTCTGCCGAAAAGGGCACATTACAATTCCAGAATTTTCTTGCTACACCGCCCTTGCTCATGACTGATGAGAATTAGATGACCATTTCTCCTCAAAATCAAAATCAAAATATGAATGGATTCCATTTTGGATGAGAATGATAAGCAGGCAATGGTGACTGTTGTAGCCATTCCCAAGAACAACCTATGTTCCACAACCCCTCGAATTTCAAAATCTCCTTTCCAGCGGCCGATGCAGCCTCCACCATTTTCTCTTTGAGCAAAGCCGACCCGCACCCTTTAACCAAGTCGAGATTTGGGTCGACCTCATCGGCACCATCAATGGCCAAATCGATCTATGGGTGATCATCAAGCACTGAAAGAGGAATACCCAATTCATGAGCTTGGTCCTTTGTGCATTTTGAAGTCGGGACTCCGACGATATCTTTCAATTCGCCTGATTTCAAGAGCTTACCGATCTTGGATACCACAAAGGCGGTTGTTGAGCTAGTGCCGAGGCCGAGGACCATGCCGATCTTGACATACTCGACGGTCTTATCGACTGCAAGTTTTTCTTATTTTTGAATTTTATTTTTATTTAATAAGAATTTTTTTTATTAATTATTTTACTTATGTAGATTATTATAATTATAAAAATTGCCATCTACTTTGACACATAAGTATTTAACGGTTTGACTAACGGATTGACTAACGTTGGGTACCAAGATGTTGTATTTTGATAATTTGGATACCTAATGAAAAAAATTATAGTTGGGATATGAACTTGAAATGATCCCTATAATTTTGGTACTTTTATGTAGTTTATTTTAAAAAATATGGAGTAATATATACCTCCACCAAAGGCATAATCGAGTAAAACCTACCGCTCCAAAAGTTATAACATACTTTATAGGCATTAAAACATATATGCAAATACATTATACCTAGAAAACAAAAATATGTTCAACTCTGAACTAATCATATATATATATATATATATATATATATTTATATATACAAATATAATATACCTAGAAAATACATATACATTCAACTCTTACCTCTTATAAAATAGAAATAAGTAGTGTACCTATAAAATAGAAATATGTAATGTACCTATAAAATAAAAATACTTTTTCTTGATAAAAGAAAAAATACTTTTACCATACCTGCTATATAAGAAGACAACCTCATTATACACACAAAATATAAATACTCTATCTACAATTTTGGTAGAAATAAATTAATCTTAAAAAGTTAATGAAGAAGAAATAGAAAATAAACCAAAAATGAAACAAAACGGGACCGAAGTCCAGATGAAAAAAAGAAAGAATAAGCAATAACTAGATGAGCACGACTAGCACCGGCCAAGACGATCCTCAAGCAGCAAAAGGAGCACAAAAGACAGAAGATGATAAAAAATGATTGATAAGTGAGAGGACAAGGAGCGGCTGCTACCAAGACAAACACACCAAATGCCACCAGTGAGAGAACAATCAAATAAAAGGTGTTTATGGGACTCAATAGCACTAGAGCAACACACAATTAAGAATTTAAGATCAATTCAGGAGGAGTCAACTTTTCCAGTAAAATAAAAAAAAAAAATAGAGGTGTCAGTCTCCACGCGATCAAAGGTAACAATAGGGGATGAAGATAATGAAGAAAGTTGGATATGCTTTATACGTAGTCCTATAATTGATACTATAATTAAGGGATTATATCAAAGTCAAATAATTATCCCAATAATTTCTGAAATAAGTAATTTCAAAATTAAAAGATTATGTGTATTTTTACAACTATAATCTTGGGGTAAATTTGGTATAATAAAAATATAAATGTTATAATTGAGCGAGATAACTAGTTAGTGGGTCTAACTCTATATATTAACTTCAAAATTGGACTAATATCTAGTTAATTAAAAAATAAACACATTCATCATAAAATGATGCAATTAGTTTCCTTTAAACTCCTAATTTTATTTAAACCCACTTCAAAACTCGATCAGTTGCATGCACATGACCAATCAACTAGTTAATTATGTTATTATATAAGAGTCAAATATGCCAAGCTAGTTCATAAGTATATCTATGTATATAGAGTAAAAAAAAAGCAAACCAAAAGAGTACATTTTTATAATGATTTGCAGTTGCATGGTACTTTATAGGAAAGTTAGTATTATTATTAGTAATAATGATTTGCAGTTGCATGGTACTTTTTATCTACAATATGTCAACTTGAACATTATTCCGGTAAATTTTAATGATGCCACACATAATTATGGGTCTTGATTTTAATTATCAAATTTAACACATATGTACACACTATTAAATAATTTCTAATTTAGTTGATTTTTTGCAGATCAAGATGATTTTACATAATTTTTAAGAAATCAACGATTCATATTATCATACTTATATATAAAAAAATTCATTAATTAATTGTAGGGAGAATGAGCACATCCATCTTAACATGATGATGCAAGTATTTTCCTATTTTTAAACTGCTAATTTAATTTAAACCCACTTCAAAACTCAGTTGCATGCACATGACCAGTCAACAAGTTATAAATTATGTACAAAAAAATATATGTATAAATAAATGATGGATCATCATGAAGATGAAGATGAAGATGGATAGAATGACAACAAATGGCCAGGAATACAAGACGAATTCTTCCAAACTCTAGAGTGCAATTTGAGAACTTCCCTAGCCTTCTCCTTGGTCTTAAACCTACAATCCACTTGAAGCACCAAACACAACTTGGCCACACCACCTACTTGTAACATTTCTTGAACAACACCACAAGTTGCAGAAAACCTACAAATGGACGACAATATCCTCACCGCCCGCTCACTCGCCACGTGCGAAACCCTAAGGATCTTCTTCGACACGATGGCTATCCCCGCCGCGTGCTTCAACAGCTCCGCCCGCCCCTCTGCGCACCCGCAGAGTTGGTCCAAAATGGTCAGAATCAGCTCACACGCTCGTTTAGCATGCGTCTCAAGAAGAGCCTCTATAAGGACCGAAACTGCGCCGCCTTCCACGGCTTTGATTCGGTTTCTCCCCCATGGACAAAGCTCCACCAAGAGCTTCAATGCCGCCTTTGATGCTTGTTGAGAAATATGATCATGGATCACATTCACGATCTCATGAAACGACTCCACTTTGATGTTTATCAACTGGATCGGATCTGCAATCTCGTAAACGCATTTTAATAAAATTATTGCTTGCGCTCGAGACTGACAAGTCCCTCGCGCGCGATTCAATGATTTGACCAAAGACTCCGTGATATTATAATTACCACTGCTCTTGTTGCTCATGAGATGTTTGACACAAGATTCCGAGCTTCTGAGATGAAAAAGAACTTCTATGGCGACTTCCATTGTAGATGAATCATAGTGACTATTGTTGATGATTGCACTCGCATATTCGACTGCTCCTGCTGCCCCCAAAGTGCGCTTATTCCTTTCGCCTTGGATCGCGATGGACCTGAGCCTTTGGAGGCAAGGGAGGATCGTTTGCGGGACTTTCTTGGCTTGGTCAATTAGCTTGACAATCTGTGATTTGTCAAGCGGGGATTTTGGGGTTGGTATCCTCTCAATGCCATTTGAGGCGTTGAGAGTGCACCAACCCTGGATTATGCGGCGGAGAGTGTGGTTGGGAGTGAGATCTGTTTCTCCAAACAATGGGTGTTTCGTGACGGGACAGGTATTGTTCTTGCTTGAGAACAACCACGTTTCGATGCTTTCCCGGTCGTAGGTGATGCCGGTGGAGACCGTGACGGGATCTCTCATGATTTGTAATGATATTGGACAGAGAAAATGAGAAGGCACGTCGATTTCTTCCATAAATCTAACCCCTCCCATATTGATGAAGAAAAAACAAAGATTTTTTGAATGGAAACAAGAGAAAAGCTCAAAATTGGAGACACTTGAGATTGTGAAAGAGTTGAAGTTTGGTTGTGTGAATTGAGGGTTTGAGATGATAAAAGGTTGTATATGATGAGGGGAAGAGCCGATCGAAGAGCCTCAAGACTTGAAGAGAGGTGTGGGAGGCAATGCAAGTTGTCATGGAAATGATAGTCAATACACGGGAATTGAAAATTGAAATAATAAATATATTTATGAATATATCCTTCTCCTATATATATACCAATTAACTGACACCTTTTCCAAAGTTTGATTTCATAAGAAGAAAGGTGGGGAGACGACTTTGAATTTGATGCTAATAAATAAGTGAAGTCACAGTTGCATGCATTGGGAGTTGGAGGTTCGGTTATTATTGGTGTATAGAGAGACTTTGAGTGTCAATTATAAAAGGTAATTAATAATATTGATTTAAAGTATAATTAACGGTCCTTAAACATTGATACCTTATTCACAAATGTTGTTAGGGCAGTTAGCAGAAAATTATTAGGTTGGAAAGTTACTTTTAGTCTTTATAGGTTGATCCATTTTTCCACTTTCATTCAGGTAGTTTTTCTTTTTTTGATACAAGAAAAAGAAATTAAAACAAAGAAAAACTCCTAGGACAATCACTTTCATTCATGTAGTTTGAATTTGAGTAATTTTAATCATATAGTTTGTTATCTATAGGTCAAAGACAACTTGCTAGCCTTTTCACAAAACCTTTGCCGTTCTCCCTAAAAAAATCTTACCCCAAAAACTTTTTCTTCAACTGATCTTCTTAGGAATCAGGGGGATTCCTTCTCCCCTTATAGTGAATAAACCGAGTAATCCAACTGGTCTTGGGGTCTAGTTCACCGAAGTTTGTTCGTCTTCAAGCTTTCTTTTTTCGTTCTATCGTCATGGTGTCGATCATGGTCACGGGTTTTGGCGTCTTGATAAGTTAGGTTACTAGTGAAGCTCTTGTCTTCAAGAGCCTGATCTGCCTTCATAGGATTTTTGCTTGTGATGCGGCCTGGTGGGTTATGATTGAGCGATTGCGGTCCTACATTGGTGGTGATGGTATTAATCACGGTGGATTAGAGCATATGCGATATGGTGGTAGACGGTATTCCTAGCTCGCTGACTTCAAAATTCCGTGGAAGCGGCGATAACGGTAGTGAGGCAACAACAACGGCGGAAATGACCCATTTGTACCTTATGTTGGATTAGTTTTTATTTTATTTAAAGCTTGCTTTATGCAAATAAGTGCAGCGGCTCTTATATCGAGTTGGTTGTGTTAGGTTTTCCCTTTTGTGGAATTGTAAAGATTAGTTGTTTTGGCAGTAATGACCTTGATGATACTTAGGGGATTCAATTTTTGTGCGTTATTCCCTGTAGATCGTTTCGACAAGTATCCAACATGATCACTGAAGGTATTTATCCATATTTATCATCAAGTTATTGCAGTTTAGTTTGTCTTTACTTTATATCTTTATTCTATCAATTAAATTTCATATTTTCTCAAAAAAGACATGTTAAATTTATTGTCTAATTATTAACCGAATAATTAAGGACTTACTATCCCATGGTTGGGTATTGCATTGTTATGTTTTCACGCTGTCGTTCATCTCTTCGTCCATTCTCATTGATGTGAATCTCTAAATGATATTCTGTATCCAATTTAAAGAAAATTAGAATTATGCGTAGTATTGCTTTTAAGAATAGGTGACCACAATGGATAATTGGTGAGTTGAAGTCGATGAGCCATGAAACATGACCATCCACACCGATGAGCACAAGATTAGTTTGTCAAGGAATTGGATTGAAATTTACAATGAGTTTGATTCCCATTCGCATACATCTAATCCGAGTTCGATTTCCATGCGCATTTCTATTCCGAGTCTGATTCCCAATTACCATTGCAAAAAGTTATGGGCCATCACTTGTATAAAAAAATTGATAGTATACTCGCATTCCAAAATGATCATCATATATTAATTTATAATTTAAAAAAATAAGAACAATAGAGTATAATTTGAGTACTAATAAACGATTTCCGATCATTATTTTTTCCGTCATTACTATTATCAGTATAATTAAATAAATCCTCTTTTTTTAAAATAAAAAATTCAGTTAGTATTCTCTTTGGGTAAGAAAAATGATAAATATATCATGTTTTTGTAACAAGGATTTTGGATACTAAGTGATATGGTCATTTTTCACTTATTGTGACTGAAAATTAATAAGTTTGTTAAAACAAAACAAAATAAAAATATGACCGCATCACTTAATATTTAAAATTTAATATATAAATTTGGGAAATTGATGGAAATAGAACACTCTCCAAAAATCTATTCAAAAATAGAACACTCAAAAATATCTTTACAAAAATAGAAACTATATAAAGGGAATAGTAACTTTGTAGTAACCAGCTGACTATGAGACACACAATACAACTAGGGATGGATGAGCTAGCGAAAATTCCTCTCAGCATCTGAAAACTTCCTCTCATCTTCTATCTTCCTCATCTTCAAGGACGTGGTCTCATTCGCAGAGGTTGGTCACTCTCAATCATATGTTTGATTTTTGTTAAGGTGGATGAACCAGAAGTGTTGGGCATTCAAGAAATTAAAGCAAATAACCAAATTTTAATTCCAGGTTAGGAAAGCAAATATTTGATGCATTCATTATCTCATCTTCCTCTCTAGAAGTTTGTTCAAGGAGGTGGTCACTTGTGCAGAGGTTGGTCTCTCTCATTCCTATGTTTGATTTTTGTTAAGGTGGAGGAACCACTAGTGTTGGGCAATCAAGAAATTAAAGCAAATAACCAATTGGGGAGTGAGGAAGATGAATTTACAGGTGTGAGGTCGGGAAGAAGACCAGATGAATTTGTAGATCTAGTCTGAAGATGACCAGATGAATTTGTAGATCTAGTCTGATAGTGACCCAATAGTCTTGTAGTCTGATAGTGACCCAATAGTCCTGTAGTCTTATAGTGCCCAAATAGTCTTGTAGTTTACTTATAGTAATGTAGTGGAGTTTAACTTTATTGTAATTAATTTTACAGTATGAAATTTCAGGAATGGAATCGGTTGCAATTATGTTTTGTTTCAATGGAAAATGGTTGAGATCTGGAAAGAAGTACATGTATGAAGGGGGCGATATCAAAGGTATTATAGTACCAAGGGAATTATATGCAGATGTATTCGGTGTAGAAAGGGACTCAGTGGGAAGCCATTATTCATCTCCATTGTAGCGTGAACATGCAATTGTCACATATCAAACAATGCAATTGTCACACACCATGAACCTTGTCATCAACGGGGTAACAAAATTGAACATGTTGTTCTTAGTTCCATTCATTACAACCTATTATCGTCATCGACAGTCCCTTCGAACGGAGGCTGCCCAACCCAAGGAAATGCTGCTTCAAATTGAGAACCATGTGTCTTTTTGTGAGGCTGAGACGTCAGAGCTAAAGACTCGAGCAATTGAGGCATCAAAGGACATGATTGAAGAAGCAATGGCAGCATTTGAAGAAGCAAGGGTTAGGCTCCGATCGTAACTAGTATGTGGAGATGCTTTGCTTGGAGCTTGTATTTCCAGGTCATGTTTAGTGTATCATACACGAGGGATTCATGTTTTGTAAATTATGCTGCTTGCTGATTGTATTAAAGAATCTTAACTCCCTCATGTTTTCTAAAATTATGCTACTTGCTAATTGTATTAAAGAATCTTAACCATATATCCTTATGTAAACTATGCTGCTTGCTAATTATATTAAAGAATCAGAAGCATACTTTGAAGAGGACACTGTCTGACTATGAGGACACTACCTGACTATGAGGATAGAAAACAAGATTACTTTGGAGAAAATTCCATACCAAAACATCCAAGAGGAGACTACCTGATTATGAGGACAGAAAACAAGCATACTTTGGTGAAAATTCCAGACCACATCATCCAAGAGGACACTACTTGATTATGAAGACACTACCTGATTATAAGGACAAACAACAAGCATACTTTGGTGAAAATTCCATACCACAACATCCAAGAGGACACTACCTGACTATGAGGACAGAAAACAAGCATACTTTGGTGAAAATTCCAGACCAAAAAATCCAAGAGGACATTGTCTAACTGTGAGGACACTACCTGACTATGAGGATACTACCTGACTATGAGGATACTACCTGACTATGAGGACACTACCTGACTATGAGGACAGAAAACAAGCTTACTTTGGAGAAAATTCCAGACCAAAACATCCAAGAGGACACTACCTGACTATGAGGACACTATATGACTATGAGGATAGAAAATAGCATACTTTAATGAAATTTTCAGAAATTTATGAAAACCTCACTGCCTAACAAATGCAATTGTCCCAGACTTGAGGATAGTGCATAATTTTATGAAAATTTAAGAACAAAACATCCAAAACATCATTAACTAATACATCCAAACTTTAAAAACAAAACATTAACAAGGCTATACCAAAACATCCAAAACATCACAGACTAAAATGCAATTCTTTCACATTCCAAAACATCATTAACTAATACATTGTTGCATGATGCCTAATCGCATTAACTTCAAAACACATACAAAAACATCAGCAAATAATATTGTGTTGGTTAAACAAGGCTACCAATATGCCTCCCTTCGCAAGGTCTCAACTGCCAACTTCAACCTGAATGAAAGCACTTGACCCTGCTCACAAGAAGCTGCTGTTGGTTTGCCGGAAGCCAAACTATCAATGAAGTTCACAGCAAAAACACCACAAGAAGAGCTGAAATAAAATACACCACAAACAATGTCATCAAGGGTGTAACAGAAATTTAAGAAAATTAATGAGGGAAACATAAATAATGGATGTAAAATCTAACTTGTCCTTTTGTTGTGGAAAGTTGTTTTGGAACCTCCTGTGAGTCCAAGACTTTATGTAGTCTGCAAGGAGAGGTTTTCGGGCTCCATTGGGAGAAGGGACATCATACATTCTCATCGCGTGGAGGAGGTGATGGAGGGTCTTCAGAATTGGTTGCATCTTCTCTCCAACAACTTTTTGGGAAGTGTTTGATAAACAAGAATAAAAAACATTGGCAGTCCTATGCAGGGGGTCCAACTCAAGAACCACCCAATGGTTACTCCCCAACATCCAAGGCGAATATATGCGCCTCTCTAATTTCCACGGGGAAGCAAAGCCTGTTAGGAAAGCTCCCGAAATGTAGTTTTGTATAGCCTTCACATTTCGAGAGTGGGGAAAACCTGCTCGAACTTCATTGAAGCTTGGCAAATTCTCCTTCGCACACCCCTCCAAATATTGATACAAAGCATCAAAATTTTAGCAAATAACATACTGTATAAATACATTATAACAAACCAAATAACACATAAACACATGGAAACCAACAAAATACCTTAAAAAAGGAGTATGTTGTCGTCGAATTGGTGCGAAATATATCTGGATGGTTAGACTGTCGTTTCCTACACAAGTACAAAGCCATATCCATGTGCTGCAATATAAAATTATGACCATTCAATAGTATTTTACAGCCTAAATCCTATTGAACTAAACATTTGTCAAATCACAGACTAACCTCATCTCTTATCCAACTTGAGGTGTCCAACAAGTAGGCAAATTTTTTTAAATCCACACTAAACCCATCTACCTCAAGTAGCTCCCTAATGTAATCAATACCATAGTAAATACCATGATTCAAATTGAATCTTGCCTATATGATAACCAACACATGGAGGAAAATACTTACAGAGGTGTAGTTGTCCACTTTGTCATAAATTCAGTGAAAATTACAACATCCTCCCGGGGTATAGGAGCACAAAGGTCGTACTTGTCAGGTGCATCCAACCCCTCTCCCCGTCGCTGCTTTTTCCTTCCAAACTCGGTAAATGGGGAGAGCAAGGCTGGAGCCTTACGCTTCATCCTCAATCCGTTGCCCTTTGGGGTCTCCGTATCTACTATGATGATGGGTGGATTGCTTTCATCACCCACGGGGACTGATGTTGGAGTTTCAGTACGAACCTCAGCTTCATGGCTCTCCACATAGCCCTTCAAGAATGCATCAATTTGTTGGCAAACCAAGGAATACTGCTAAGAGGTTTTCAAATCTTGAGGGACCTCAAAACGGGTCCCTTCTTGGTCCTCTTGAACTGCTTCATCCTCCATGGCCTCTTGTTGTTATGCGTGAGGTCGTGAGGGACCAGTTGTGAAGGCCTCAACTTCAACTTCCTTGTGTTGTTGTTGGGGGGGGGGGGGGGGGGGGGGGGGGGGGGGGGGGGGGGGGGGAAGGTCGTAAAGCCTTCATGTTCATGTTCCTCGTGAAGTGGTGAGGGGATGCTTGAATCCCGATGGCTAGTTGCCAATTCAGTGAGGTGTTTGTCAAATTCAGCAAGCTTGGCTTGCACAACATTCTCGAAGGAAGCATGCTTGACATGTAGATCGTGTACTTCCTTGTTCAACTCAAGGCTATGAACCTTCTTCTTCAACTCCTTATTCTCCGTTGCAAGCTGCCGAACTGAGCTCACAAGCTTCTGGACAAGTTGCTGCCATGCTTCTAAATCATTCCCTGTTGGAATCGTCAAATCAGGGAGGCCAGAATCGACCTCCGGTGCATATTTGCTCCCGGATGGTTGCCCAACAACCATTGTTGCAGGCCCACCAACCTCCTCGTTCGTTGGAAATAAACTCTACACTTCAAACTGCAATAACACCAACATATATATTTAGTTGCTCATACACACACTGCTGTTTGGAAAACATCCGCATCGATGAAGGAAACATCAACTATGACACTTACCACCGTTGACTGGAATATCTCAGTTTGGAGCTTGTGAAATTTGGCAGCTTTCACATGCTTCCAGTGGAGTAACCGGGGAACGTTGTTGTTCCTAGTCACTTCAACATACCCCAGATCAGTGAAAACGGGGAATGTTTCAAATGCCCAAGTTTGAAGCAAGATAAAACAGTTAGTCACAATAAAAATGGCTACTTACATATTTATTCAGAAACTAAATGAAAATAGTTCTCAGTAACTTCTTGAAGTACTTGTTCTTAAATCTACTTTGGCCATCAAGGGATTTAGGTTCTGAAGGCTTTCCATCCTCAAGACCCGTAATCAAGCAGAAATCCCTTACTGTGAACTGCTTGACATGTCCCCTCGGTAGAAAGGACACCCCATCATTTTGTTTGAGGCCACGTCCAGTTAACTTGTGCACCAAAAGTCCGTGCACTATGGCATGGCTCCACTCCAACTCATCTATTTGAAGGAGATGTCCAAAAGTGGCCTCAAACTGAGGCAATGCATCAGGGCTGAGTTCAAACTTGATTAGTTTAAGGAATCGCCTTGTTTGACAAAGGCATTGTACCTTTGTTGTGAGTGTCTGGTCCTCTGAAATTAGTAGGTGGTAATTCATACTCATGACCTTCACAATCAATGAATCAACATATGTGGACACTACATGACCTTGAGGACAGAAAATAGCATACTTTTATGAAAATTCCAGACCGAAACATCCAATTCTCACAACACTGACTATGAGGACACTACCTGACTATGAAGACAGAAAATAGCATACTTTGATGAAAATTCCAGACCACAACATCCAAGTATCAAAAAAATGCAATTGTCACATATCAAACTATGCGATTGTCACATAATCAACTAAAATTTTAAGTTTACAAGAATGAAATCTGCAGCCAAGAAAGGGAGATTAGTAAATCTGCAACATACTCCTTCTCAGTTTAGTCTTGTAAGTATTTCTTTCAATATGAACAATGATAAGGGTGTGCATCAACTAATATTACAGTTTACAAGAATGAAACACAACTCATACAATAGATCAACCATTACGCATCACTTTCCTCATATAGAGAACATGAGTAGAAGTGAGATTGAATTAGAATGGGATTGATTTAGAAGTGAGATTAATGTGGAAGTAGAATGAATCAGAAGTTCAATCTACAAGTTCATTATTAGGAGTAAAACTTATTTTTCTTTTCTACAAAAACCATTGGGATTTATTTAGAACACACCTAGTTAGGATTCATACATTTTCTTCATCATGCATGTAGTCTTTATCCCATAAATCATCACCCAACCCTCAAATCCATAGACAAATTCATGAACCCACAACTCCATTCAAAATAAAAACATTGAATCTAATCACACATTCCATTCTTGAATCTAAGCCTCATTTTTCAACATGGTCTATGCCAAAGACTCTTCCTTTACAGACAATAACTACAAAAGCAAACAATTTGCAAGCATAGGTGATAAAAAACACTACTCAAATCTCAAACTTCGAGACTCAGAGGTATGCTTTGCCCTACTTTCTATATGAACGACTAAAAATCACACAAGTACTTTTAACATATAATGTGACTGAAAATCACAAATACTTAACATATAATGTGATTGCAGGGGGTGCAAGAGGCTGACAGATTGTCGGAAAGGTTTTACATCCGGTCTGGTAACACGATCATATTGAAAAATTCGACAATTGTGGACGAACTTGTGATCTAAACCATCATTTCTCTATCCCTTCATTTTTGGGGTGTATTAGGATGGGATTGGGGAACAAAAAGATAATATGCAAATCAACCATAACCATGTATACTCATCTCAGTAGAGCAACACACTCATGATGCGGATGTGTATAACTATAAACCTTTGTTATTTTGTAAACATTAAATGCCAACTCTGCCATTTTATTTTTTGTAACACACCTCAAATCAAGTAACAATTCCTGATAAAATCCACCTTCAGAGATCAATTTATAAGGTATTCACATTGTATCATACAAGAATGTTAAAAACAAAAATGCAGTATCATACAAGAAGCTCAGAGGCTGTGACTAATCTATAAATATAAGATATTTCTCACTGTATAGTCCTAATTCCACTAGGCAAGTCATACTTATTCTACTTCCTAATACCATGGCTCTCGATGTCAAACTAAAACAGCTTGAAATGAGGGGGGATACATTGAGACTCACATTGACTATACAATTAGCTCTTCACATTTAAACATTAACTCATGTTCATACTTTTGCAAAACAAACCGCTCCTCCAACACTATAATGTTGATAACATCGCATTTCCTTTCTGTAAACGGTTTCCTACCAAACATCAGAAAATAACTTCCAAAAATCAATTTTTCCCACCAAACATCAGCAAAATGCATGTGATTTCACCCTTTCTTCACCATCAATGGAACCAAACTTGCATACATGAGAAAGAAACATGAAACGTTTAAGGGAAACTCATTACCTAGATGAGAAAAATAGAAAGAAATATAATTTATAAGTAGCCCTCACTTTCAAGAATGGCATATTCATATCACAGATTCTAGACCAATTCTATTTACCATCCAAATTAAAGTTAAAAGCTATAAAAAAATCACCAAAACTTCTTGTCTGGTAATCTGCATGAAGCCCACTTCATATCGGATTGCGATTAAAAATTTAACCAAAATTCAAATACATACGCACCTGAATATTGCGAGCACTGATGACGGTGAAGGAGGATAGGGGTAGGCTCGCCTTGTGCAGGAAAGTCAATTGGAGGTGGTCTCGCAGCCTCGGTCAGCCGAAAACGTCGTCAACGACGGTGATGTTTTCTGGGTTTGAAGTCGAGCTTGAAGTCGATGGCTGACTGGGACGGCTTCGTCTCAATGAGGGGAAGGGTTTGGTGTCGTTGGTGAGGGTTGGGTTGGTTAGAAGTGGGCACGGCGGTTGTGGTTGTTGTTCGTGAAGGCTGGAAGATTTGGGGTTTAGGGTTTTGATTTCGTAGAGGGTGGAATATTTGGGGTTTAGGGCTTCGATTTCGTGGAAGCTGGGGATGTTTCGTGCCAGGGTCGTAGTTGGAATCCACAAAATGCAATTGGGATTTAGGGTTGAGATTTCTTGGGAGGCTGCAATTCGCGGTGGGAGGTTTCGCGATTTGGGTTTGGTCGTAGTGTGTGTCTCAATAGTCAGCTGGTTACTACAATATTACTATCCATTTTATATAATTTTTATTCTTGTAAAGACATTTTTTAGTGTTCTATTTTTGAATAAATTTTTAGAGAGTTCTATTCCATCAATTTCCGTATAAATTTAGTATCTCAATCACTATTCTACCAATGAATAAAAATTGTATCGAGAAAAGCGTAGATGTTGCAATGTGTGCCTGATCCATGACTTTCTCTCTCTAAAGAAATGATAGTTTATCTCTCTACATCGTGGGTCTGCATTGGGTGGTGCCGACATCGTCTCAGGAGCTCAGCTCATGCATTGTTTTTTTGGTTAAATATTTCTTTAATTTTCCTATGCATTGCATTCATGGTAATTAACTGCATCGGGTCAACTCAAAACCATTCATGGTTTAGTGTGAAATATCCGATTTGTTTTCTTATAATATCAACACGTAATCTAACATGTCTCTAGCGTTGTAATCAGGCATGAATAAATGAATTAAAAATAAAATTGGCTAAATTTTAAAGTAAATTTTTTTATTAAATTTTCACGGTATTAAGTAAATTTTATTAATTAAAAAAATATATATAAAATAAAAATATATATTTTATGTAAAGAAATAATAAATAATCATACATTAAAATACAATATAAAATACTTAAATTGCAACAAGTTCATCTTTTACGTGGACAAGATATCGTACGATCTCTAAAAAATTCACCTTCTCTCTTATTTAAGTATAGAACAAA
Source organism: Oemleria cerasiformis (assembly GCA_037349345.1). NCBI lineage: Eukaryota > Viridiplantae > Streptophyta > Magnoliopsida > Rosales > Rosaceae > Oemleria > Oemleria cerasiformis. Next base: position 10,394,817 of record JAZGTL010000009.1, on the reverse strand, counting down.
TTAATAAGTTGGGATATATAAGCTAACATTACATAAATTTTTCCTTTGAGTTATTAATTTCAGGTGGGCTGGAGCACACCTCAGCCCCTTCTTGTAGCCCGTGCCTGGTTGTAATAAATTAGCGGAATATAAAACTCAAGTTCGTTCGGATTGAACTTTGTTTTTTTATGAGTTTGAGTTCGGATGACAACAAAAATAAGTTAGTAAAAAAAAGAGAAATTGACGACTTGAACTTTGGTTTCAAATGATATCTTTAATTACTCTAAGGATAACACTTGCATTCCATCCTTAATTAGAGGTATTTCTTTATACCACAATTTCAATTTATCGAATAATCCTTATACATATATCACAACTGGAATCGTTCAACTTCTATTATGATATATGTATAATGATGGACAAACTACATAAAACCCCCCAAACTATAGGGGTCATTTCAAATTCATACCCGAACTATGAAAATTTTCACTTAGGTACCAAAACTATGTTGCCATAAATAAATTACTACATCTGTTACAGTTTCCATCCAAATTGCCATTAAAATAACACATGACGACTATTTGGTCCAATCAGCTCGTGATGTGGCCAAAATTAAAAGAGCAATTTTGTCAAAAAAAAAATGATGGAGCCTCCTTATTTGCCATTGAGGGTGAGGAGGTGGGCAAAGCCATTGGAGTGAATGACAACATGGAGAAGATGAGATGAATCTTGGAGTTGACGATAGGCCCACTCTTTACCATCATCGTTATCCTCCTCCATGGTGGTCTATGAGAGGGGGGTGTCTATGAGAGTGAGAGTGAGAGTGGGTGAGTAGACTCACCAACGACTCGGCATTGATCGCATTAGATGGATCTCCTGGAGTGAGTAACGTCCTCCTCGACGACGTCTAAGAGGAGCACGGTGGTCGAATCTGCTAGATTCTCGACTTGGTGTAACAACCCGGAATTTCAATTATTGGATTTAAGTAAATTATTTATGTAAAATGACGATTTTACACTGGCTTGTTAAGGGGCGTGAAAGTCAAATTTTGTTTCGAGACACTTTTGGTGGTGTTTTGGATATCGTTGCGTAGGTCTCGAACTCACGAGTTCGTAGACAGGCGACACGCAGAAAATGGAGTTTGTGTACGAAAGTTACGGGTCAAGATTGTTAGGGGTATTTTGGTAATTTTTGACTTGGGTAGATATTTTTAACCCCAAATCATTGTTTCATCTTCATATCATCATCTCACTCTCTCTCTCTGTGAAACACACTCCCAACCACCGAACCAGTGCGAAAACTCACCCAAAACTCACAAATTCCAACTTTTGATTCAAGGCTTTAACTTCCATTTTTGATCAACTAATCATATTCTACTCCTTCCCACGATCACAACCGTACCAACCATCGAAGGAGAGGACCACGGGGGAAGCCGAACCGAGTTTAGGAAGTTTCAGATCTTCCGATCGATTTTCTGGCTAGCACAGGTACGTGTTTGTGGTTTTGAGGTCATATTTGGATTCCTAGGTTCGAGTAGATAGATCCCCACAAGGTTGAGGCAGTGGCAAACTAGGAGCAACCGAGGCCAGTGACAAAGGTGAGGAGTTTTCTGGGTTTGGCAGGATATTATCGACGGTTCGTAGAATGATTTTCTACGATAGCAGGTCCGTTGACTCGGTTGACTAGGAAATGAGTCAAGTTTGACAGGGGAGCTGATTGTGAACAGGGATTTCAGGAGCTGAAGAGGAGGTTCACTTCTGCTCCAGTATTAACCCTTCCTGATGATACTAGGGGATTCGAGGTGTATAGTGATGCATCATTGCGGGGTATAGGCTGCGTGTTGATGCAGCATGGAAAGGTGATAGCGTATGCTTCTAGACAACTTAAACCCCATGAGTTGAATTACCCCACACATGATTTGGAGTTAGCTGCAGTGGTGCATACACTGAAAATCTAGCGACATTATTTATACGGGGAGACGTGTCGGATCTTCACCGACCATAAGAGTTTAAAGTACTTGTTCACCCAAAAGGACCTGAATCTGAGGCAGAGAAGATGGCTTGAGCTAATAAAGGATTATGATTGTACTATAGAGTACCATCCAGGGAAAGCCAATGTTGTGCGGATGCCTTGAGCAGGAAATCCATGGGTTCTTTGGCCATTTGTATACAGTCTACCTACCGTTATTTGTAGAGTTCCGTAGAGCAGGGATAGTACTGGACATGGATAACCAGGGGGCTTTATTGGCTAGTTTCCATGTGAGGCCAGTTCTGATTGATCGGATTATTGAGGCTCAACTCCAGGACCCTACATTGTGCATTATCAGGATGGAGTTGGAGGCTGGAAACAGGCAGGACTATGCGCTTAGGGATGATGGAGCTTTGGTTAGGGATGGCCGGTTGTGCGTACCGAATGAGCTGGAGCTAAAGAGGGAAATTCTTGATGAGGCTCATAGTTCGGCTTACGCTATGCATCCAGGAGGTACCAAGATGTATCATACCCTAAGGAAACACTATTGGTGGACTGGGATGAAAAGGGAAATTGCTGAGTTTGTGAGTAGATGCCTGACATGTCAGCAAGTGAAAGCAGAGAGGCAAAAACCATATGGGGCACTTCAACCATTACCTATTCCGAAATGGAAGTGGGATCACATTACGATGGATTTTGTGTATAAACTTCCAAGGACACAGAAGGGACATGATGAGATATGGGTAATTGTTGATAGACTCACGAAGTCTGCACATTTCTTGCCAGTGCGGGAAGATTTTCTGATGAGTCGGTATGCCAAATTATTCGTTGATGAGATCATACGGCTACATGGGACTCCAGAGTCAATTGTTTCGGACAGGGATCCTAGATTTACCTCCAGGTTTTGACGGAGTTTGCAGAAGGCTTTTGGCACTACCTTGCATTTTAGTACAGCTTTTCATCCTCAGACGGATGGTCAGTCTGAGAGGACAATCCAGGTTTTGGAGGATATGATGAGAGCTTGTGTACTGCAGTTTAAAGGGAACTGGGATTCACACCTGGCTCTGATGGAATTTGCTTATAATAATAGTTATCAGTCGAGTATTGGGATGTCTCCTTTCGAGGCACTGTATGGGAGGCAGTGCAAGACACCGTTATGCTGGAACGAAGTGGGTGAAAGGAAACTGTTAACACCAGAGTTGGTGGATACGACTGAGGAAAAGATAAGAATCATCAGAGAAAGGTTGAAGACAGCTCAGGATCGCCAGAAGAGCTATGCAGACCGTCGAACCAGAGATCTTGAGTTTGAGGTAGATGACTGGGTGTTCTTGAAACTATCTCCTTGGAAGGGAGTGGTATGTTTTGGTAGACGAGGAAAACTGAGTCCTCGCTACATTGGTCCGTATGAGATTTTGGAGAGGATAGGACCAGTGTCATATCGTCTTGCTTTACCATCGGAATTATCCAGAGTTCATAATGTTTTACATGTATCTTTGTTCCAGAAATATCTGTTTGATGAGTCTCACGTACTGGAAGAGCAGCCACTTGAGCTGAAGGATGATTTGACCTTTGAGGAGAAACCGGTGCAAATTTTGGATTGGAAGGAGAAGGTACTGCACAGAAAGAGTATTTCTCTAGTTAAAGTGTTGTGGAGGAATCATAACGTGGAGGAGGCCACGTGGGAAACCGACGAACTAATGCGGGCGCAGTATCCTCATTTGTTCCAAGGGTAGAGTTGAATTTCGAGGACGAATTTTCTTAAGGGGAGTAGATTGTAACAACCCGGAATTTCAATTATTGGATTTAAGTAAATTATTTATGTAAAATGACGATTTTACCCTTGCTTGTTAAGGGGCGTGAAAGTCAAATTTTATTTCGAGACACTTTTGGTGGTCTTTTGGATACCGTTGCATAGGTCTCGAACTCACGAGTTCGTAGACAAGCGGCACGCGGAAAACGGAGTTCGTATACGAAAGTTACGGGTCAAGATTGTTAGGGGTATTTTGGTAATTTTTGACTTGGGGGTAGATATTTTTAACCCCAAATCATTGTTTCATCTTCATATCATCATCTCACTCTCTCTCTCTGTGAAACACAATCCCAAACACCGAACCCGTGCGAAAACTCACCCAAAACCCACAAATTCCAACTTTTGATTCAAGGCTTTAACTTCCATTTTTGATCAACTAATCGTATTCTACTCCTTCCCACGATCACAACCGTACCAACCATCGAAGGAGAGGACCACGGGGGAAGCCGAACCGAGTTTAGGAAGTTTCGGATATTCCGATCGATTGTTTGGCTAGCACAGGTACGTGTTTGTGGTTTTGAGGTCATATTTGGATTCCTGGGTTCAAGTAGATAGATTTAGACATAAAATTTGTGAAAAATGGTTGAGTTTTGAGGAAGTTACGAAAGCTTGAAGTTTCGACCGGAAATTAGGGATTCCGGCGGAAACCAGACGGCGGCGCCGGCAGCCGGTCGTCTTTTCCGGTGAGTCGTCGGTGACCGGTCGGGTCGAGTAAACCGGTCGGGTCAAGTGACCAGTCGGGTCGAGTTGAACCGGTTGGGTCGAGTAAACCGGTCGGGTCGAGTGAACCGATCGAGTTGAGTGAACCGGTCGGGTCGAGTTGGACCGGGTCCGGCCGAGTTGGGCCGGATTGGACCGGTCCAGGCACGTGGGCACTGTAGTAAGCGCGTGACCGGCGCGTGAGGGCGCATGGCGACGCGTGGGCGCGTGGGGCCGAGTCTGAGGTCACGGTGGCACGTGACAGCTAGTTTTTGACGTTTCAGACTTGTTGGCGCATGATTTGGGTCGATCAGACGTCGTTTAGGGGTTGTTTTGGGCGTTTGAAATTGCTGCGTTTTCTAGACCAGCATAGGTAGACTTCCCGGGGTTTAGGGGGTTTATATTTATGGTTCTTATTATTAGCTGGTAATCCTGATTATTCATTTGGACAGGCGATACTGCTCCAGGAACTTCAGGGGAGCGTACAATTCGGGATTGTGCTTGCTTGGACAGGTTTGTGAGTGGACTTTTGGTTTATAAACTATAATGCATGCATAAATGTATCTTTGATTTAAATACTGTCATGTATGGGTGCAATGAATTTCTGAATTTTAGAAATGATGCTGGACACATGTTTTCCAATATTTCAGTGAAAGTATGTTTTGAGAAATGGCCTGGTTTTTGTACTTGATTTTGATATCGTTTTGAAGTGGTAACTATTTGAGCATGTGATTTGGGTTGAGACCCGTAATTATGATATTATTGGTTTTGGCCATAAGATGATATTTCAAAGAATTTGGCTTAGGCCAAGAAACAAAGATTTCAAAATACAGATTTGGTTCACTGGTTTCCTATCCCGATGGTTACAGTTGCTCTGACTGGTGTTGAGGGGTTTTGCTCCGCTGGTTGTTGAGGGCTCGGACTTTGGTGTTGAGGGGTCTTGCTCCGCCGGATCGCGAGACTGTCTATGCATAGTACAGAGAATTGTTGTACAGATTTTAACACATCTCAAGGGATACCCTGGTCTGTTGTGGATATGTCGGGAACAGTGAATTTGAGATATTATGTGTCCAGATTGAATTAAATGATTTTTAACTCCTTTGAAGAGAGGTTTCAAACCAAACTGTGGATCACGAGGTATTTTCATTGTACATATTTTATGTGATTTCAACTAAGTGGTTTTAAAGAGAAATGGAAATTTTGGTGATTTACATATGATGTTTTTATATCATAAACTGTTTTATGTGATGCATGCATGATTTTATAAATGGAGGGGGAAAAAGGTAATATTTCCTTGGAAACCGATTTATAAATGATTATTTTTGTCCACTCACAACTTTTGTGTTTAAACCCCCTTCAGGCTATTGAGTTGAGTTGACGCGGACACTTATCTCGAGGCAAAGGTATTAGTACTTTCGGCTACGCTGTGTAGTTATATTTGAGTAGGATATCTAAATTTTACTCTTGATCCTACTTAGACGCTCTGATATTATATTATTTTTGGTTGGTCATTAATTACGGGAATTATTGAGTACTTGAATCCCTTGTCTGACAAGTGGAAATATTTATTATTATTATCTTTTGTAAGGATTGAATGGTATTTTGGGAACCTTTTCTTAGATTGTCAGACGTGATCAGGGTTCTTCCCGGTTTTCGAGGGGAAATCCGGGACGGGTCCTGACACCTGGAGCGAGATCTGTGACGTCACCATGGACGAGAACAACGAGGAAGACGAGCACGTGACATGCGCGTGATGGATGAGGAAGCGACGAACGCTCTGACAGAAGGGCTGGGGAGGAAGGTCATCGTTCTCGGGGTGGGGGAAGGTGAAAAAATACGAGAGATCGGCGTTGACCCTCCTCCTCAGGCATTTGGTGTGTCTGTCGTTCATGACCATGATAGAGATTCGTAGATATGACTTCTCAATCAGTATTTAGTTTAATTTTGTCAATAATTTATGGTGTTTTAAGGTTTTAGATTTGTTTTAAGATTTTGCCGTCGAGCTTCCTGTTTTAAACAGGAAAATGCAACTAGCACTATAGTCTAGTGGCACTTATCAGTTATGACTCTTCACTTGTAAGTGTGAGATCTCAGATTCAACGCCCATTGTGTGGCTTACCGAAATCTCCCTCTCCTTATAATTAAAGTAGAATATTATTATATTAAAAAATAACCGAAAAATAATATGTACATCAAGTTATTATATCAAAATAATTTAACCCTTTTTTATTGAGAACAAATAAAAATCGAACGAAAATAAAACAAATTAAATATTACCACGTTATTTAATATTCAAAACTTGATACTTTTATCGGCCAGCCAATTTACTTCGTGAATCGGAATACAACCCAACAAAACTTGGTCATTGCCAAATCCATGAAGAGATGAACTGTATGGTGTGTCCTAGAATGACAGGATCGGAACCACAAATGTCAACCCTAATTTAAGTTATTTATTAATTTTTTTTCTCCTTTTTTAAATGCTGTCTTCAGCTCTGTCGACTTTAGAAGATAAAGGAGGCTCTGGCGGGGAAGCTTCAGTGCATCATCATCAACAGAGATTCAAATTTTCAACTTATTTCTGCAGCTACTTGCCATGAATAATTGGTTTTTCTTCTTTTATTAATTATTGGTCTATTTTTAGTTTCTATTTATAACTTACAAATATAAAGGGAGAAAAAAATATGAACTTTTTTTTGTAATTTTCACCACGAAGTGTCCGGACCAGCTTGCGCGCACCTCGATTAATCTCCGCTCGGGTCGGGAGGTAAGTAAAACCCTGACTATAGGTGCTTCCGTTGGGAATCGACCAAAAATATGAACTTGTGAATTCCAATTATTACTACAAGAAATGCATAAAAGTGTAGTGCGCTTGAGTAATAAGATTAAAATTTCATTCCTCAAATAACTTATATGGATAATACTTGCATTCCACCTTGGTGGTACCTCCTTATACCACTCTTTCGATTTATCGAATTATCTGTACACATATATTGTAATCGAAACTGTTCAACTCCTAAATCATTATTTTAAGATCGTTTACGCAAAAAATCAACGAAATTGGAGATCATTTAGTCATTCATATGTATCAACTAAATGGACAGTTTGCCACGAGAATCTTCATTGTTACCAAAACCTTTCATTTTTTTTATACATATAAATGGTTAAACGACCTTTAATCTTGTTGATTTTTACGGAGATGATATTGAAATGAGGATTGAGAGACTGAACGATTCCGATTATGATATATATATATACAAAAATAATTCGATAAATAAAAAATATGATATGAGGATGTACCTATGGGATGCAAGTATTATCCAACTTATATTATCTTCTCTATCTTAAATTGGATATGCTCATAAATTGGGATCATTCAAAGACAGAAAAAAAAAAATTCTTTCAACCCAGATTGATATTGGCTGAAGTTTTTTGGTTTTTTTTGTCACTAGAGCCCAAATGATAAATCAGTTCCACAAAATAGTATCCGAAACGTATAAGCCCAGCCACTCACAAAACAAGCAGCCCAACAAAAGGTCTTAAAACAAAAATAAACTCAGGCCCAAACAGAAAAGTAAAAGAAATTAAGGGTGTGCTTGGATGAGGGAAAAAAACTTGAAATTTGTTAAAAAGTTAGAATTTCAAATTTTCTATGTAACAATTCTCTTATTTGGATTCATAAATGTAGGAATTTAAAATTTTAAGAAAATTAAAAACTTGGAATTTAAATGTCACAAATCTCAAGTTTAAATTCCATATAAAAAGGCTTCATTTTCAAAATTTCATCTCTATAACTACCATTTATATATGAACATTAAATTACATGTTTAAATTTCATTTTACTTTCATGTTATCCATGGACGGATGCTTGCCTTGGGTTGAGAGGGCTATAGCCCTTTTCACCCAAGTTAAGTCCTTTATGATTTTGGGTTTAGCCCAACCCAATTTAATAAGCTCATTACACTTTAGGTTTAAAAAAAAAAAAAAGCAATCTCACACACTCATCGCAAGACAAAGAAAGCAGCAAAGAGAGGAGGACAACACCATTTCAGCCTTTCTTCTTTCTTTTCTTCACCTTCAAATCTCACAAATCACAATTTTCTTTTTCAACTCATTTCTTTTTTTTTTTCTTCAAAACTTTATTGGGTTTCTCCATTCTCAAATCTTCAAAGCATAATGTATTACTCTCTAATCTTAGTTTTAAATAAAAATTGAATATAGGGTTTTAGTTTTGGGAATTTGAGGATTAGAGATTTCTTTTGAGTTTTGATAATTTGAAATTTTGAATGTTGAAATTAGGGCTTTTGTAGGAGTAATTGAGTCAAGATTATGACTATGAGGATTGCATTCACATACTAATTGCTATTGTGGGAAGCAAGGTTAGTAAATGCTTATTTTTTGCTAATTGTTGATATTGAATGTTTGATTTGATTGGGTAAAGGTTTTTTTTTTATATGTATATTGTTGCAATGATGAAATTGATTTGATTGGTTTCCTTGATTAGTTGGCTAGTAGATGAACTCATAGCTTTCTTGTTCTTAGTTTTTCCATTGTGGGAATTCTTATAATAATTTGTGTTAATAAATTTTGCTTACATCTATGCTTATATGAATTTTTAATCATCATCAATAGGTTTTCTTTCATAACGACGGATCACAATCGAAAGCCCAATAAATCAAAGTTAAAGAGTTTGTTTTCTTATTATGTAAAAAAGAATGATTCATCATCAAGTAGTAAGTCTTCCGAGTCTTTATCTACCCTAATTTATGATGAAACTCGTCTCAAGTCTCCTATTCTTTCTATCAAGCTTTTATTTATGTATATAGATGTATTTGAGGGGTAAGACTCATTACGTCTCCCCCTGACTAGGTGTATCTTTTATGTTTATTAATGAAATTCACTCGTACCGTTGAGTTTATTTTACATCTAGTAGGTAAGTTTAGCCCATCCGAAAATCGGGTTCAGGAGTCGTCCATGATGTTACCCCAAATATGAAACTTCACAAATTCTGAAAAATTAATTTCCGTTAATTTAAATTCCGTTATTTGATAAATTCTTAGTAATATTAAAATTCTCCATCCAATTTTTCTTTAATTTGAATCCATTGGTGTTCTTTAATTTTTCTTCTTATTTAAATCCTAATATATTTGCATTATAATAATTTAAACAGAAATTTTAATTTTATTATCGGATCTAAATCTCTATCTAAGTAAACTGAATCCTTATAAAAATTAATATTTCACATCAATAGCTAGGATATGTTGCATAACAAAACTCCAATCACATTAAGCCAATCCAACTCATGAGCCATCTACATATTGAATTTATTTTTTTTAATTAGGAAACATATTTCAGATGCTACCACATTAAATGCACATCAAGCATGAAAATTCCGTATCGTGCCTTGGCCTCACCAGGTGAGATGGGGTTAATCAGGAATTCACGAAGCAGGTAAGGGATCAAATAACTGGTCATGCATGCATTTACAGCCACATACCCTAGTTTTCCCCTCGAACTAACTCCTCTACGCCCCTGGAGATTGGCCACACAAGAATAGTCCGAAAGGAATCGAATCAAGACTTGAGACATCCCAAACTTATACCCTTACCACTCAGATCACCCTTGGTGGTTAAAATACAACAGAGAACTAAAAAAGGCAGAATAAACTATAGATTGAACTTTGCTGCCAACTTACCCATATCCTCCTAGTTAGGAAATCCCTAGCTAGGTCAATTACGGATCCTGAGAGGGAAGCATGTGTGGACACACGCAGCAGGCATACTCATATATAATGAAACCCATAAACTCAACACTAGCTAGCTACCCAACTTAGTGGTCATTAAGTGGAGTCTCATCCAAACAACTCACACACACACATATAGAAGAGTTCAAACGTGCTAATGTTCGTTTCATAATACGTACGATGCCAATCATTTATTTACGGTTAATTACCTCTAAAATTAACTAATTAATGTCATATTATATAATTAACTAATTAATTTACTTAAGCTATAACATATATGGGATAAAGATAATGAAACCGACAATTAATTACCTCTAAAATTTAGGGTGGACAAGGATCTGACCACACCATCCAATTGGTGCTTTGCTTTGAATTTGCTTTGGGCTAGTTGGTGCATGCCTTGCCACCCCAAAACTTTTTCCCTGTCTCTTGGCTTCTTGTCTGATTTTGGGTCATGCATGGTTGGTTCATCGAGTAAGATTCCATTAACATTAATTAATTGTTGCTTCACAACAATTCTGTAATTTTCACCACCAACCAACCCATCTTTTAATTAACGTTCAATTATATATAATTACATGGCCCCATGCAACCTTTAATCCCTTGTTGAGCCATAGTTGCGTAAGATTTTGCAAGATTTTCCGTACAAATTAACCGTACGTCATGGTTCGCCTTCATCACCCGATAAGCCCTCGTGATTTCAATTTTCAAGCACGATAAAATATTAACGGGAGCTCTATATAAGAATTTACTACTATTTATAAATGATGATATTTATATTTCACTTTGGTGGTATTTCTTTGTACCACAATTTCGATTTATCTAATTATCGTGACTTGTGATATATATCATAATTAAAACCGTTCAACTCCTAAATTATCATTTTAAGATCATTTAAGCAAAAAATCAACGACCTCCAATTTTGTTGATTTTTACAGAGATGATATTGAAATGATGAGAATGAACAGTTCAAATTATCACATATGTACCAAAATAATTCAATAAATAAATAAAATCATCAAAGTGAGATGCAAGTATTATCTACGTATAAATTACGTAAGTTAAAATCATAATAAAATATTAGTAAATTCACGTAACGACGACTCTCTTTCTTTCTTGAGCGATCCTCTTCAAATATTTTGTGGGACGTTTCCTAATACTTCGAGAGGGCGGGGCATTCATTCTTAATGTCTGGTGTCGGCCACCACTTGATTTATACTTGTGGCCATGCATGATCGAAAAGGCATAAAATAATTATATAAATATAACTGCGTATGGTAGAAATATTTTGAGTTGATGCACTAAGAATAAGTAGTGAGATTCATTCACATAGTAAGCCAGTTGTAAGAGAATCCTGCATCCATTTACAGATCATGATTGTTTTATTATGTTTGCCTTATCTAAAACCACAAGAATCTTGGACAGTGTCTTTATAATTAATAAATCAGAAATTTATGAAATAAAATTACTTGCATTCATTTTAGGATGGTTTAGCTCGTTCTCTTATGATTGATTATCAAATTTTGAATATACAAGTGTAATAATCGGAATGTTAATTTCGGAAAACATCATGCATCTAAAGATCATTTTCGCACAAAATTAGTTAAATTGGAAATTGTTTGTATTTTTCAAAATAACCAACGATTTTGATAAAAAAAATAAGACGTTTTGGTCAAACGTCAATTTAATTGATTCATATGACTGACTAAATTATCACTAATTTTTTTTTTTTATACGTAAATGATATTTACATAATGCTTTAAGAACTGAACGGTTTCAATTATCACATTTGCATAGATAAAACTCGTTAATCAATTATGAAAATAGTGAAAAAATCTACTTTATGATGAATGCAAGTATTACTCTTAATTGTGAAAATAATAGCTCAATTTGTCTCTAAAATAACAATAGTTTAGAGAAAAAATCAGCAAAACAATCTTGTGAAAATTACAATTTGTAGAAAAAAGAAATGGTAGAAAGAAACGAAATGAGTATATCCTTATATGCAATATTTTATTCCGTGAAATATAATGAAAATATCTTTTGAACTTTCATGTCTTTTAAGTTAATCTCCTTTTTTTTTCAGCAATATTTCTCGTTTGGCTCCTGTAATATTCTTTAGAGCATAAAATTTATCTATATGTATCTCTTCGATGTGCAATAAAATCCGATGATTTGACAAATACATGTAAAAATCAAATATTTAACACCGAAATTTATCTATAGTCAATATTTTATTCCGTCAATTATAATGAAAATATCTTTGGAACTTTTATGTCTTTTAAGTTAATATTTCTCTTTTTTTTTTCAGCAATATTTCTCGTTTATCTATATGTCTCATTCCCCAATATTTTTGTATTAAAACCCACTAAAAATCTAGCTAGCTACTAATGAGAAAGCGATCGAAAGACAAACGGTAGTCATTTTCTTGATTGATATATATACCAAAATCTTGTAAGCTAGAGACAGAAAGTTTTAGATAACTGAATGATATATATCTATCTATAATTTTCATCTGTATATCTATCATCGATCTCCTACAAATAAATTGCAACCAAAAATACCTATTGGCCTGAAGAACGTACACTTGTAAACTGGGCAAAAAGAAACAAGACCAAGAAGAATGTACCAAGATTCTTGCTAGGCTGGCCACCAATACCCAGTGGTGTGGTTGATGATGGGGGGATGATGGTTCATTCATTCATTCCCATGATTGAAAAAGTGCCCACACTCACCGTTGCCCTCACCACCATGCTTGGCTAAGAGGCAAAGGACCAAAGCCCTTGGACCACGTCCCACAACAAAGCTAGCCCCTACCTCAAGCCAACCAGCAATTTTTAAGTTTATTCGGAGCAATTTTTAGATTTATTCGGAACATTATGTACATATATCATATATATTTATCTATATTCGTGTAGAACGTAAATACTAAATGGCATATGTTCCGAGTGCACCCAAGGCGAACTTAGCTAGGTAGTGTGATAAGATGACGAACAAAGAGTAAAGACAACAGGACTACGATAGTTTTTTATCCACTAGGAAATAACTTATCACTTCAACTATATATAACCTAAGTTGCTCGGGCATACAATCCGTCATTATGTACGTACTTAAATATTTAGTTGAGAAATGATAATACTTGCATCCTAACCTGGTGTTACCTCCTTATACCACTCTTTCGATTTATCAAAAAGTCTTTATGCATATATCATTAACCGAACAGAGCTCATTTTATATAAAAATTTACCAAATTGGAGATCATTTAGGCATTATCATATATATAAACTAAATGGACGGTTCACCATGAAGATCTTATTTGTTAGCAATACCGTAGGTTTGTTCGATACACAAGAATGACTAAACGGCCTCCAATATTGTTGATTTTTTGCAGAGATGATTTTGAAATGAGATTTACGAGCTAAACGGTTTCGGGTATGATATATGTATAAGGATTATTCCATAAATCGAAAGTGTGGTATGAAGATGTACCACCAAAGATGAGATGAAAGTATAGAAATAAACAATATAATACAAGGTAGGCAACGTGTCTCCTAACCCGTTTTGACAAGTGGCAAGGTGTGATTGGGCAATTTGGCTTCCCAATCCAAAGAATATGAAATGGAAAAAGATGGAGGGGAATTCTTCCAAACATATCCTGGCATATAGCCACACTTTTTTGCTTTCACTTTCTCTCTTTCAGTCTTTGTTTCTGTGCCACCAGATAGACCATCCAATCACTGTAATAATGGGGGATGAAGATCTTCTACTGATGAGAATATCAAAGGTGGTTCGTGTTTAAAGCCTTTCTTATAAAGCAACCCTTTAATTTTGTGTTGGGGCCGAATATCTCCCTTTATTTCTTTTCCCCCTCTCACACTCTCACACACAACACACTGTCTTTTCTTTCCCCTTGATTTTTTCCTGGAAAACAAATTCTTTTCTGGGAAAGTTTATCATCAACCAAGAAAGTTTATATTTATTAAAGGCAAGGACAGGAAGCTGTTGATTCTGCTGACGACGTCGACCTTTGCCTTAAAAGTACTCACACTTGAAATCAAAATTATGATTATATATATATAATTACTTTTCTTGCAATTTGCTTAGGCACCAAGCTAGTGAGTGTACACTGTATTTTCCTCAAGTCACCAAAACTACCCAATTAAAAGTGTGGATGGAATTTGCCAGATTGAACAATTTGAAAAGGTTAGGTTGCACTCTCCTTCAAAAGTACATTAGGTTTAGAACTAATAGATCGATATTAACGTGTCTATATATATATTTATAGATCTAGCGATTCATGAATTTGGCCATTGAAAGTACTTTATCAATGTTCGTCCTCTAGCTATTGAAATTTAGTGTTTTATTGTATTGTTCTTCTATTAATAATGGAATATTGTATTTTTTGATATCGAAAAGAAAAAATTAATGAACGGGTAAGTATGAGAATAGTAATTAAATGTACATATATAGAGCCTCTCACCCTAGATTAAATTAGGTGAATGAAGTTGTGTTTTCCTTCTCCAATATTACTTATCTTTTTTATTTAATGAAATTTAGAAACTTAGTATGTCGGAATGCTTGATGATCTCTAGAAGAAGCGGAAAAATTATTAGGTGGTATCGTCTCACGGCCACATAATATATCTAGTTCGTATGTTATGATATGAGTGATACGTCGAGTTCAAATTCCCCATTTTAAGATATATTGTCTATAAATATTCATTTACATAATATGTGAACGGAATATATGTGTCATGTGGGCGTAAGACAATCTCATATATATAATAATCAGGTATAATTTTAACGGATATATGTATTGTGCTTATCTACGACCGACTTTTATCAGTAGTGGGTAAGATTTTGATAGTGTAATCAGGTGTCATTATCTATTATTTGGTTCTTTGTGATTTTATCAAGGCTTACGTAATTCGAAATTATTACAAAAGTAATATTGAGATCAATCACAATTATTCCATTTGGAGCGATGTTAACTTTTCACATTATTGATATATATTTTTTTTTATCAAGAATGATATTACGGATAACATTTATTTAAAAAAAAAGAGTATCCTATAGTTTCGCATTATTATTATTGTATATGGACAATATAATTCTAAAATGATTGGATCATATCCTATAACAATGGCTGACAGTAATGCCAGAGATTCCACGTTCCCATCTGAAAGGGAAAAAAAAATATTTAAGTCACTTTTGTATATATAAAGAAAATGAAAATAACAGTTAGCATCGATGTATAAAACCAAAACGAAAGCGATAACAAAGAAAATGGTCCAAATATGTCACTCTTAAAGAAGGTAATTGAAAATACAATATAGTATATTATTTTATATATCAAAATTTCATTTTATTTTATGCAATGATCCTATTTAAATTAAAAATTAAAAAGAACTTAATAGAAAATCAATCATCATATACATTTCTTCTGACAAAAAGAATATGAAAATATAATTTATCTCTTATTTTTGGTTTGTTCATAAGGTAAAAAAATATTTTTTCTTCTTCTTCAAATAATACAATAAACTCATTATTAGAAATACACAAAGTTTCCTCACAAAAAATACAGAAAATTTACATAAAATCTCAACAACAATATTATAAAATAAAGAATCGTGGATTAAATTATTTTCAAAGTGAGGGATTAAACTTATCTTGGTAAATTCACTGTGAACATAACGAGAGGAACTACACTTCAACCAGTAATAGTCATGTTTTTTTCTAAAATTTCAATATTTTGAAAAAAAATTATGTTTTTAATAAGAAAAATCTATGTTAAATCAGTTCTTGTTAGAAAATATTATAATATCTATATTCTTGATTCTTTTTGAAAAAATTTATTTGCCCTTGGTATTCCAAAAATATCCTAACTCATGTGATATGTTTTAAATTCTCAACTACGGTCATACTAAATACAGAAATTATTTGTAAATTATTTTTCAAAACTGAAACCCACAAATCAAACGAAATGAAAATTAAGAAGAGTGGATTTGGATCGAGTCACCACCAATATTATCCACTTAGGCCTCATTTGATACGCCGTGCTGTATACTGACTATTTCAGTCGGATAGACTAATTTGTCCAACGAATAGACTGACTATTTAGTCGGACGTTTGGTGCTCTATCGGATTAAAATACCGACTATATTATACTGGTAGGATTCTAATATACTAGTTGATAAAAAAAATATATATATCATAAATATTAATTATATATATTATTATTTATTTTAATTAATTATTGAGATATTATTATTATTGGTAAGTAAACAATTAAATAAAAGGGTAACCCCCAAGGGAAAGCCAACAGGAGCCATGCGGCAAACACGCTGCGAACACAGGGGAGGCCACAAACTTATACGGGAGATATTATTATTATTATTACTATTTATTAAATTATTATTATTATTATTATTATTATGATTGTTATTATTATTATTATTACTTTTCAAGATTGTTATTCATCCGACTATTTAATACGGACAATTTCGACGGTATTATTTTAGCGGGTATAGAACGTATAAATGTACCCAACCATATTAACTTATACGGTAGCTAATTAATATGAATAGGATCAAATACCGATTTCGTACTATATTTTCTTATATGATTCTTATACTGCGTACTAAACGTAACCTTATTTTTCACTAGCTTTGAAGCAATTTTTTTTTTAGTGTTTTTTTTTCAGAAGCCTGGAAGCAATTAAGCAAGTGGGAATCAGAAACAACAGAGAACCATATGCTCTACTCTTTCGATAACGTTTGGTCCCCCTTTTTATGACATTTGTTTATTAGGTGTCGCATTCTTATTCGTTGAGTGGTGTTCTTGTGGAGCTGCCGCTCACGAATATTGCCATTTTTGTCCAATTGTGTACCTTCATTTTTAACTCTACTCCCTTTGACCATTCATATATATGTACCCATCAGAGTTGTTTTACTTTCTTTATTTTCTTCTCGTAAAAAGTTCACCCTCAAACCCAAACTGTTGTTGTCAAAAGAACGTATAAATAATCGTCGTATTTTTAAGAGGTACCCAACTTTAAATTTTTTTCTTTAAGAGGTACCGAATCAAAATTGTTGTCCGCGTTCTTAAATTTTATATTAATTTTAGTAATCATTCATGAATTTTATTATTAATAGCAAATGTCCATGAACTATGTCTAAACGTGCAAAGATAGTCCTTCTGTTAAATTTCTCAATTATTTTGGTTAAAAATAAGGATAAAGTTGTCATACTATGTGTGTTTTTTTAACATAAATCGTTAAAAAATTTAACAGAATGACTGTCTTTATACATTTAGACATAGTTCATGAACGTCTGTTACTAATAATAAAATTCAAGGACAATAGTTAAAATTAATGTAAAGTTAGAGACGTTGTCAACAATTTTCCCATATAAATATTAGCCCTTTTTTACTTGCTAAAGTGCTTGTCAATTCATTTTTTTTATTTTTGTTAGAAAAAATTAAATTAAAATAAAATATTTTTTTTATTTTTATTTTTTAAAATAAAAATTGGAGGAATAACTACCTTAATCACCACCTATTTTTTTTACTCTCCACTTCTTCCACTAACCATTATTTTTTTTTAATTTATGAATTTAATATTTAATTTTACTATTTTATATTATTTATTAAATTATTTATTTTTTCTAAAGGTGATTAGTCGTCGAAGCATAGTTTCGTCTGAAATTTTTGGTAAAGCCTACTCACCATCTCAGATTTATAACAATAGAGATATATGTTTATTTTTATTATTATATTTTATAAATTGGACGTATTATAGTAATATATATATATATATAGTCTGTCCAGAGTAAAACATTTCAGAAAATTATGAAGCATGTGTTTCTTATTATTTTTACCTTTTATCAAATGATAGAAAATTACATTAAACTCGAACAAAAACAGTAAAACCCTCATCATCTAGCTTATCAAACAACCCGAGTGGCTCAAAGACCCCTCCCATCTCTATTCATATCAAACACAACCATTTTATGAGTTTACGTAGCATGTGTTTTAAATACACCTAATTTTTTGAATATATATATCATCTTTTTCTATTTATATGATATGATACTAATTCACACGACTTGAAGCTCGACGTGCGATGACATTAATATTGTGTCAAATGAGGAATATTATAGACGCATAAAATATACTCCGCATGATATATATATATATATATATATATATATATATATATATATATAATATTTTTTGTATGAATTAATGAGTGCTCGACACGTGCATAAGTGAATAGTCACCGATATAATTTTTATTTTTTTTCGAATGGTAGCTAAAAAATCTTATTAGTGGAAACCTTTTAGTTTGTTTCATTATTTTGGTAAATATTATTTTATTGGTTGTAGGAGGATAAAAGAATATGTTTTGAGTGAGAAAAATCACTTTCACATTCACATGTATTTGTTGAGGGTGGCATCAGGTAAAGCTTAATTGCTAGCCACTTCTGAATTCTGATGTCTGATGATAATGTGGACTCTTGTATGCTATTACTTATTATTTCTTTTTCTCCTTTTGGTAAGACACTCACAAATATCATTATCTACACAAATTAATATCTGTATTTTTTTTTCATTTTTATTTATCATCCATATATGTTTTAATTAAATAATTAAAAAATCACTATTTTTTTTTTACCAAAAATAAACATTTTTCCGCACAATGAATCAATCATTAGTTTATTACATATTTATTTGAGCTTGTTTTGATAAAAACAATTACTGTAATAATACTATTTAACATCACACATACATATACTTTTTTTATTTATGGATAGCAATCGCACGTATATAACACATCTCACTTACAAATGAAAAAAATAATATTAATTACTAATTCTTGATTTTATTGGAGTGTTGAACCTTATTTTTACTTTTATTATAATAAGACATTTATCAGGAATTTGAATTAAGTCACACACGTGAATTAATTAGAAGCTAATTTTTAGTTCACATTTCATAAATAACTATAGTATTATTATTTGTTAAGAATTTGATAGATAATTAATGAAAAACTTACTATGTGAAACAAGAAGCGGAGTCACCATATATATATGGAATCAGAGGGGTCCCAGGCCCTCCTGCAATTTTTTTCATTATTGTCTTTATTTATATTTTTATATGTGAATTACATCAATATTGCTAAAATTTTCGAAGTTATTTATTTTCTTTTGTTTATTCCTTTATATTTTTCATTAACATGTTAATATCACTTATACTTAAAGTATTGAAATTTGAGTCCATCAGTATTTATTTTGCATACTCATGGCTGCTTAAGATCAGTGGCGTAGTTAGAAATTCAAGTAAATGAGGGCACTTTATAAATAATGCTAAGGGTACTTTTCGGTCAAAATGGTTTTGTAACAATGTTCTGATTCCATTATGACAAAAGATTAATATTAGAAATGGAACTTTATATAGACAATTATACTGGCAACAAAAATAAAAATCTATAAATAATGGCAATGGTTAGAGAATTTCATGAGTATGCGTTTAATCATTTCCCAATAAGTAATTGTGTTATCTTCAATTTGAGTACTTAAAAGTCTTCAAAATAATTACTGATGCACTCAAACTTCGATACTTAGTAAGTAATAATTAAATAATATTTGGTATGTTCGTGAAAAAATAAAAAATATATAAGACAAAAATTATAACAATATTAGTATAATTGCATATATATATATATATATGCATGTAACAAAAAAAATCCACTGGGGGACTGAGCCCCCTCTGGTCTTCAAGTGGCGGAACCGCCACTGCTCAAGATCATAGAGAATAGTACAATTGCTTATTAACAAATGAATAACATATATACGTGTATATAATTCTCTCACTGCTCATTGCCATTAGTTTTATTTGTTTTTTTTCTGGTATTATGATTATCTAAGGTGTTTTTTCGAATATTAACTTATTTCATAATGAAATCATAATAGAACACTAATTTTTCGAAGCATTTCGGGTAAAAGGTACACTTATAATTATATAAGGGCCTCTCCTAATTGACCTAATAATCTGGCTACGTGAGTGTGTGAAACCATTTTTTGGATAAAAAAGATGTTTTCAAGCTCAAAAGGGCAGTTGATATAACAGAGGAGGTTTCCCACCATGCAATGTATAACAAAACATGCGGTATTTTTCACCTTTCTTAAGGTGGAAGGTTTGTCCTCAAAAGGAAGGTTCTTCCTTCCTTACTTTTTAATTTATCGTTATGTGTATACTTCGTTCTTTTTGTTCTTATTCTTTCCATATTAATTTATTAAATGATTGGTTATATATATATCGGGGACGGATCGATAACATTATAATTTTGACATAAATTTTAACATAACTTGTAAATATTAGATTGATTCACTTTTAATGGTTGAGATCTAATGACGCGGAAATTAATTAATTGTTTTCTTTTTGTAAATAAATAAATATCATAATAAGAAAACTTAATTAAATATTCCAATTATAATTTTATCTTCCGCCCTTATATTTAATTATATTCTTTTTTTGGTAATCACCATTAATTATATTTCATTCTCTACTTTCTTACCCTATTAATTAGGATATGAGACCTATCGATCATTTGTGATTTGCTGGTCATCCCTCATCATTCTTTTATTTTCTTTCTCCTCGTTCTCTCATGGATGACTTAATAATATGCGCTGTAGTTCATCGACTCCATCTATTGATTTTTTACTGTCCATTTATAATTTGGGGTTTATATGTATATATACAGACTCTACCGAGTTTGTTATTAAGAGATGTAGCCCAGCAAACAGTCTTTAATCCCTGCTAGAAAACAAATCATGTGCTTAATTACTAGCTACTTCATATATATATATATATGTCAACTGTGATAATCACTATTACTGTGACTTAAACCGTTAAAGGGAGATTATTGGCGAATCAAAATGATTTGATGATTTTAAAGGTGAGACGTCATGTACAAGGCCAAATCGAAAAGAAGAACAAATCCCTTTTGTTTCTTGAGGTGTTGGTGTCATTCATGGTGTTTATGATATAATCAGAAAGATCAACACACTTCAAAATTAAAGTTATCATACTTGGGCCAATTAATGGAAAATTAGTAATAAATAATTTTCTTAATTAGCAATATGAATCTTTTTTTTAGTTTCATTTCTTTGAAATTAACGATATCTAAGTATCAATGAATGCATTTAGAAATTTTTTTGATGAAGAACATGTTGAATTTTTCTTCGTCCGAAAATGGAAAGAAATGTGAGTTATATTAATTATCCTTAAGAAATACATTTCTTGTTCTTTTTATTGAATTAATATACTTTTAAAGTAAACAAAAACCGTAAATTAGGAAACATCAATCTCAATTAACATCCAAAATGCATTTAATCTAACGGATTAAGAACTCTGTCAAAATTTGTCTTAAAATTGTAGTGTCACCAATCCGGCTCATTCTTATATATGTAGCATATGGTTAGGAATTTTAAGATTTTTTATATATTTTTTTAGCAAATACATGTTATTAAATAATAAAAATATGACGTTGTTAAGTTATTTTACTGAAATTTTATCATAAGAAACCCGTCAAAAGAAAAAAAATATATCAAACATTGACACATATATACCTCAGAATGTAATATATATGTCCTAAACCCTAGAATCTAACGGGTTTTCAAACATTTAGCATCTTCACGTCCCATAATTAGTTTTCTAATTTATAATTTAATAAAATACTAATATTCTTGTACCATTCGTGCATGACGTACCACTGCCTAACTCTGACTTTTTTAAAGCTGAAACGAAATGCTAATTAAGTGCGGTAGCTAGCTCTTAAACCGCATCATTAGTTTTTTTAATACATATTTAACCATTTGATCATGAGAAAGTTGTTCTCTAATTTAACCTAAAATGAATCACGATGTACGACTACATTCGACGTCATTGCGTCAACCTCTAAAGAATATGTGCCATTTATAATTTTATATATATAGTAATAGCCTGTGGAGAGAAAGTAATGATAAACAAATGTACGTGTATATGCACCATCCATATTAATTACCAAATTAATATCATTTTTAGCGAGTATTAATTGACCATTTAATTAGACAACAATTGAAATGCCCTAAACCCTAATCCAATACTTGATTGGTATATATGTTTAGGTCAAACACTAAGCCACTACCTTTATTAAACCATTGGATACAAGGAAGGCTTTTTTATTTTTTCATTAAGGAGAGTATTCATCCATTATAAAGTCAAGAATATTGAACTCATTTCGATTAAATAAAATTTAAAAAAAATGAGTGCAAAAAGAAAGTAACGATAAAGAAGTGTGGATGTGCGCCATGCATATTACCAAATCAATATCATTTTATTCACCGTTGAAATAGACAAGCAATTGAAATGGCCTAAACCCTAATTATCCAATAGTTTGATTGGGAATGTTTAATTATGTTTAGGTCAAACACTAAGCACTATCTTAATTAAACCTTTGGATACTAAGATTTTTTTATTTTAAACAACATATCGAATCAATTTAAAGTAGAGTCGTATATTGAAATTATTAATGTCAGATAAAATTTTGAGAACATTAATTAGCGCATGAATCTATTGTCACGGCCTGCTATTTAAATTTTGATTTAAAAGGATAATCAAACTCACAAATTATAAAATAACTCACGAACGCAAACTCACTCTAACTACTAAATTTACCCAAAAATGAGTTGGGATACAAGAAAGTTGATTAAAGTTACAAATGGTCAATTAGCTAGCTAGCTAATGATCCATCCTAACACATGCCTTTATGCCTACACAAAAAAAGATAATTTTGTTAGGATGACGTCGTACGTCCAAGATCAGTTTAATAATCATCAACGAATAATACTCAATTAATTTTAATAATTTATCCAATTAATGAAGCCTTTCAGCGCATGACATGTTTTAATCAGAAGATGCAATTTTTTTAATATCACTCCTTATAAAAATTGAATTTAAAATTTTTTGTTGTGTATTTATAAAATAAATAAAAATATCATTAAATCAGTAATGTAATATTAATTACGATTAAGCTAAGACGACCATTAAGTAAGACCTCCATAACGACCAAACTAGGATCGAGGACCTCCAATTTATGCAAACCCCTATTTAATTCAGGGTCTAGGAACAAAACTTAGCCCTAGATGGCCCTTAGTCAATTCCGAATCGATGCATCCAGTTGGAGTGCGCTAATATACGTTGTTAATCAAATATAATTCCCCTTTTATTTTATCAATTAAAAAAAACCAAAATAAGAATAAAATAAATTAAAATAATTTCTATATATGTTATGTATATATATATATATATATATATATATATTTGTAATCTATAATTCCATAGTTTGTAATAATTCTTAACTTGTAACTAATTTCTATTAGCTCGTGAGCTAACGAATCTAATTAAATAACCGGTTGACTGATCACGAGCTCACACTATAGTTTTAATTCATTTTTATTGTGCTATACCCTAATATATATATATATATATATATAATATATATGCTCAAGAAAATTGGAGAATATATGTGAGACTCCTTATTATTTTGGCTTACAATTTATACCTTTTCACTTGGTTGGGAATAATAAATTGTGGAATATGTGTACCTATATATCCTTCACATCACTATTACTAGCTAGTTAGCACTGGTTTGCGTCTGTACGTACGTTATAAATTGTTAGTAAACAAAATTAAGATTTAAGTTAAAGAACGTATTGGTAGATTGATACTCTAGTTTTCAATTTTATTTACTAAAGTGAGTTTAGTGTAACTCCGTCTTAAAATAATTATTTTTATTAAAAATAAAATGGTGGAATATGTGAGGCCCATAATTATTTTCGGTTTACAATTATACTTTTTCACTCGTCTAAGAATGCATGAATTTCGTAATAGGTCTCTCACTTGAAATGAGCATAAAGTATTATACCGTAGCATAATTGACTTGGCGAATTAATTAAATAAAAAATATTCTAATATATTGAATATACGGCCAAAGATGTTGATTGAAAATACCTAGAATGGATTAGCTTGCAACTCAACCATATATATAATACATCTCTCATATTCCATGATAAAGCAAATTAAATTCTCCATATAGTTTGTGTCATTTTAATCCATATTCTCAATTTCGAAAGAATAAAAAATCATTTTTTAAAATTCTTTTCACCTTGTGTGCTCAAAAAATTAGCAAAATTATCATTAATTTGTAGACGAACAGGTGATCAATGTCGTTTTCTTGCTTTCTTTTAATACTTTCTATTACACCCGTTGAACGGAGATGGTTTTAGGTATATTTATAAGACCAATCTGATATTATTATTTTTATTTATAGTATAAGATGTGTCGATTAAATTTTTATTAACATATTTAAAAATTAATACATAAAATAATGGATAAACTACATAAAAATACTCAAACTATAGGGGTCATTTCAAGTTCGTAACCCAACTATGAAAACTTGCATATAAGTACCCAAACTATATTGTCATAAACAGAAGAGTACATTCGTTACATATTTCATCCATTAAGCCGTTAAAAAGACAGGTGGCAAATAAATGGTCCAATCAGCTCGTGAGGTGGCCAAAATTAGAAGGGCATTTTCATCAACAAAACTTTTTCATATCTCCATTTTTTTTAGGAATCCACATCTCCATCTCCATTTCATCAACAACCTCGATGCAGTCGGATTCTGGGGTTGAATTTCTCGGGTTCTGCTTGGGGGGGTTGGGTTCCGAGCCGTCAGATTGGGTGAAAGTTTATGGCTTGGTTCAATTGGGCTCGTGGGTTGGGGTTCAGGGGAAGAGAGGCGGGTGCCGGTCGTGCTCTGGTGACGTGTCGCTAGCTTCCTTGATCTTCTTCTCAACAAGATCCGATGGTAGCGAACATGTCATCGAGCCTAGAGCCATGGAAAATCGGCAAGTCAACAACCGAGTCCTTGAGTGACTCGGAGTTGACAAAGTTAGTGGCGATGAAAGAGTCGAATAGCTGGGAGAGGAGTCGCAGGTCGTAGCCCAGGTAACCATCGTCGTCGAATGGGTGAGTTGACCCAGTGGTCGGGATTGAGTAGCCTTTTGAAATTGATTTGGGTTTTGTTTTGGTTCTTTTATTTTATTTTTTGTCTCCTCTAGATTTTCTTTTGATTTTCTCTTTGGATCATCTTTGGATTTTCTGTGCGCTGCTTCAAATTGAGATGCGGTGTTGGAGATGGGCTCTGGCACATGGACTTAAAGCCCCACGCCTCCGGCGACTACTCGATTGTTGTGGTTCAAGCCAATTCCAGTTTGTGAGACGGGGTGGGTGTGGGTTGCAGATGCAGTAATTTCTTTCAAGATGAACATCAGAAAGAAGGAATTGGGATTGGAACTCATAAATTAAAATGAAAACAGCGATTGGATGTGATTAATTCATGAGAAAACGTAGAATCGAGAAAAGGAAGACGACGAATAAGGAGTGGAGTAGACGAACTCGATGATTTTTTTTTTGACGAAAATGCCCTTCTAATTTTGGCCACCTCACGAGCTGATTGGACCATTTATTTGCCACATGTCTTTTTAACGGCTTAATGGATGGAAAATGTAACGGATGTACTCTTCTGTTGGTGGCAATATAGTTTGGGTACTTATATATATATATATATATATACAAATTTTCATAGTTGGGGTACGAACTTGAAATGACCCCTACAATTTAGGTACTTTTATGTCATTTATCCTAAAATAATTATATTATAATACGTCAAATAAGGGAAATTCTAGGATGTCCCTTTATTAAAAGGACAATACTTGCATCCCATCCTAGTGGTACCTCCTCGTAACACTTTTTTGATTTATCTAATTGTCTTTGTACATATATCATAATCGGAACCATTCACTCTCTAAATCATCACGTCAAGAGCATCTCCGTAAAAAATCAATAACATTGGAGGTCGTTTAGTCATTCATATGTATCAAATAAATCAACGGTTTTGGTAAGAATTAAGATCCTCATGGTGAACCGTCCATTTAGTTGATATATATGAATGACTAAATGATCAATCTTGTTGATTCTTTATGGAGATGATCTTGACATGATGATTTAAAGAATGAACGGTTTCAATTATTATATATGTACAAAGACAATTGGATAAATTGAAAGGGCGGTAGGAGGAGGTACCACCATAGTGGGATGCAAGTATTGTCCTTACTAAAAAAGGGTATCCATATCCATACTTTTTATTTAAATAATGAATTAATTTAGGGTAAAGTTGGAATTACACGATCATGGTTTGAAGTTACATAGTTAAGGTAAATTTACACAATCAATGTTACAGATTACGCTTCAACGTAGGTGAATTACACGATCATGGTTGGAAGTTACAACATTCAGGTAGATTTACACAACCAAGGTAGCAAATTACATTTCAACGTCACGAATTTACAACCTCAAGGTTGAGTACAATTTCAAAGAGAAAGTTCATGTTATGGAGTAAGGTTGAAATTACATGATCATGGTTCGAAGTTACATCATTAAGATATATTTATACAATCAAGGTTACAGATTACGCTTCAACGTATGTGAATTACACAATCATGGTTGAAAGTTACAACATTTTAGGTAGATTTACACAACCAATGTAGCAGATTACACTTCAACGTCACAAATTTACAACCTCGAGGTTAAGTACAATTTCAAATAGAAAGTTCATGTTAAGGAGTAAGGTTGAAATTACACGATCATGTTTCGAAATTACATCGTTAAGATATATTTATACAATCAAGGTTACAAATTACGCTTCAACGTATGTGAATTACACGTTCATGGTTAAAAGTTACAACATTTTAGGTAGATTTACACAACCAATGTAGTAGATTACGCTTCAACGTCATCAATTTACAACATCAACGTTAACTACAATCCCAAAGAGAAAGTTAATGTTACAGAGTAAGGTTGAAATTACACGATCATGGTTTGAAGTTAAGGTAGATTTACACAATCAAAGTTACAAATTACGCTTCAACGTAGATGAATTACACGATCATGATTGACAGTTACAACATTTAGGTTGATTACACAACCAAGGTAGCAGATTACACTTCAACGTCATGAATTTCCACCCTCAGGGTTAAGTACAATTTCAAAGAGAAAGTTCATGTTACGGAATAAGGTTGCAATTACATGATCATGGTTCAAAGTTACATCGTTAAAGTAAGTTTACACAATCAAGAATATTACAGATTACGCGTCAACATAGCTGAATTACACGATCATGGTTCAACGTTACAACATTAAGGTAGATTTATACAACTAAGGTAGCAAATTAATTACACTTCAAAGTCACGAATTTACAACATCAACGTTAAATAAATAAATAAATAAAGGGTATGAATACCCTTTCTTAATAAAGGGTATGGAAGACTAACCCGTTAAATAATTATATTAAAATTTATTCATTTGTATTATGGGTATAAATATATATATTTGTTGTGTCTCAATGCATCGTTTAAGTGGATGTATATTTAGGCGTATATGAAATTCATATCATAATTCATATGTGGTGTTGTATGTTTCCTTATGTTTATAATAATTAAAACTTTAATACACTTACTCTATTTTTTTTCCTTCATAAAATGGCATTTCAGTTTTAGAATGAAGAAGTGCAACATATGGTGTACTGGTATATATACTTTCTCTTATTAAAATTTTGTTGGAAATTTCAATTCGATCGAAAAAAAAATAACACTCACCAAAATTACAAAGTTAGAAGTTTCCACAAAAATTAAATTTACAATAGCATCTAGTTGGTTTCCCGAACCAAGGTTGATATTTTGAGATGAAGTTAATCCAATTCGTGCTAAGAATGAGCCACACCATTTGCAATTTTGCATTGCACTTACTATTGTACCACAGTTACTCACAAGAACTACTCTTACAATCAGGATATTGAGCATCAGAAAACAACGCCTTAAGATGAAAGAATCTATCGAGACTTATTATATAAATAATAAGTGAAATAAAGAAATATCTCGTGATGTTCTGAGTACACTTTAAGAATTATTCGTAAATGATATATGCAAGTTGACCAGGACCAGCTTAATTGGTTACAGGGTTATAGAAAAATCCAAGGAAAGAAGAATTAAAGGGTAGCTAGCTAGCTAGCTAGGTAACTTGGTAGATCGATGGAGTCCACATATGAGCTTTGTAGGTTTGAGTGGTATTGCTTTATAGGCAGACAAAGAGCATCCATGGTTCCTCTTTGCCTTCCTCAGTTCGTGGCACCTCATTTTTTCTTTTTAATTTTCCACGTCATAAATAAATAATAATTGATCATATATGGTACTAGTGTACCTCCTTTTATTTATTTTGTACCCATTGTCATCAACATCACAACCTTTTCGGTATACTATTATGAGTGGTCGACGTATTCATCTCTACTCCATCCATATACGCATATCCAAATGACAACATATATATATATATATGAAGGAAGTTGAAGTTTCACCCCAAAATCAATTGGCAGTGGAAGGAGAGAACCAACTCTTTATAAGCCATTGCAAGGTTGTGTAACTTTCTAATGTGAAACTTTTGTACCTTCACATTCTCACAATATAAAGATAGGTGGTTTTGTCATTTACTTGGAAAATAACATGGACTTACACTAAATTTTAGCAAATTTTGTAAATAAATAAAGTCAAAAGCAGCTGGCTCGAAAAGGAAATATGTAAAGATAATGCTTACACTCGACTCTGAGTCTTGGATCCATTCATTACATTTTCCAAATTGTATAATTGAAATAGTTCAGCTTTTAAATTATTATATTTCAAGATTATCGATGCAAAAGATTGAAAATTGTTTAATCATTCATATCTATGAAATAAATGGACCGGTCATTATGAAGATTTTGATTGTTACAAGTATAATTGATTTGTTTTGATACATATAAATGACTAAACGACATGCTCTAATCTTGTTATATTTTTTAGCAGATAATGTTGAAACGATAATTTTTAAGACATATATATAAAAAGTTTTTAAATTAAAAGAATTCCTCCGACAGTGAGATCGATACTAAACGCCAGAATAATATAATATTGGTGTTATTGTCGTTACTACTGTTTTCGCTAATGCTGAATATTGGTGCTACGTACGTATGCAAAAGGGGTCCAAATAAAAATGAAGATGGTGACAAAGCTTGAATTGTTTCCACACACATATTATTCTTTGTTATTATTTTATAATATTAATATTAATATGGGATTCTCTTTTTTTTGAATTTATAAATTTTGTGTGTGTGAGTTTGTGAGATGTAGAGGGTTTGTGGCCGTCCAATCATGTTGGGTTATCCGAAAGTGATGATTCCTTTGCTTCTTCTTTAAGCCATTTTGGTCGAATCAGAGTCATGTTTTTGCATTACCTAATTGGTAATATTTGCTTATGATGCAGATCGCAGCTTGCAATGCCTTTTTGGGGGTTTCGCCTTTGAATAGTGGGACTTTTGTGGAAGATCACTCACAATTCACAATTCATAATTCATAATTCTTGTCGTCACCTCTTTAATTGACTCATTTTTTATTTAATTAATTCCTAATGCTATTATGCATGCATGTGTTTTTAGCTTATTATAATCAGAATTATTAAGATATTTATAATTAAATTAACCATATATGTACAACTTTTACATTTGGCTTGCTAAACATCGATCCCGATGATAAAGACAAATAATAAAATAATCAGGTATATTACACTTAAGTAATATTATTAGTGACCAATAGCATAATTAGCAATGATCAAAATAATAAGTTACTCTCGATTTTAAACTAATTAAATTAACCATATATGTACAACTTTTACATTTGGCTTGCTAAACATCGATCCCGATGATAAAGACAAATAATAAAATAATCAGGTATATTACACTTAAGTAATATTATTAGTGACCAATAGCATAATTAGCAATGATCAAAATAATAAGTTACTCTCGATTTTAAACTAATTGGCATGTTTTAGCTTTCCATCCTCGATTATTATTTTTATATAATATAAAAAAAGAAAAAGAAAAATCATGAGATACCACTAGCTCATGTAAAGATTTTCTATCAAAAGACAATTTTGTTAGTATTTTTTTCTGAAATAAATTTTGGAGGCCACCAATATTTTGGTTACAAGCTTTCCCAATTTATTATGAATCTCGATCATTATAAGTTTAGTATGACTATTTTGTATAAATTAATTAACCTATTAAAAAAAATCGTTAATATATTGAATAATTTTCTTGAAACTATCATATTTAACATGTTTATTTAGTCATTTTCTTTAAACTATCATATAGATAAGTAAATTATAACTCTGACATAAAAACCACGTCGATCATGATATATATAGTTTTTTTTTATTTATTTTTTTTTATCATCCGTGATGATATATAGTTGAGAAGATAGTACATAGAGTTTTATTACTTTCGAAAAAACTTGTATATATATATATATATATATGGAAGAGGTATTCGAAGTACGTACTGTATAGTTTATGAATTAAAGCAAACACACAATCACAAAGACACTGACAGAAGTATAAATCTTTATCCTGCTAGCTGGAGACTCGAGTGTATTAGTATTAAATTTAAACTTACAAGTTCATCTTTCGATTCGAAATCAACAGCAATTAAAATATCGTTATATATATATATATATATATAACAAAAATATATATAATAATCAACTCCTCATAAGAAGCACAGTTGAAACCCCGGTCTCTCTTTCTTTACTTTTTACTTCTGTGATAATAATCAAGTGGAAATGAAATAATAAAAAAAATTAAAACAACTGTTAGAGATAATCTAATAGTTCAAGCATTAGCACGATTTTCTCATAACTCAAGTATTTGAATTTAACTGGCTGTTTCTTGTGACCATTGGAGAGCACAGAGAGTGTCCCTGATCTAATATTCATAGCATGCGAGTGTCAGGATGCCATATATAACGGACAAATGTCTCGTACTAATATGTGTATGGGACACCTCGTACAATGTCCTGATATATATCCTCATGTGGGCGCCGAGATTCCATAAAGGGTGGAGATTAGTCATATGAGCGCCACGATTTCATAAGGAACGAGAATTAGTCATATACCCATGTGTGTAAATAAAAAAACTAATACCAAATGCGGAGGGTGCTTTTTTATTATGGGTGGCCGTAGTAAGGGACCCAATGCACAGGGTTCCAAAACCCTTTTGGCTCCCTACAAATACCGACATTCCCCTTCCTTGCTTTGCCATCATCACTCATCCACTCCTCAAACATCACCTTCATCATCTTCATATTATTATTCTCTCTGCAACTCCAACTCCATCAGCGGTCTCTCTCCCCGCAGCAGAGACCTCTGTTGGATGCCAGCTATTCACCTTTCATAAATATATCTCCCACCAATCCATCAGGTAATTCAATTTACCTTCCTTATCGTACATTCACATGATGCACTTCTAAAATCATCAAGAACATATCAATTCACTTTGTAACTTGTTTTACTAATTGTTTTTGTTTTTGGTTTCTTATCTATGCAGCTGAATTAAACTAGCTAGCTAGCATTCATTTTTCGAGATATGGCGGGTTCTCTGAGCAAGAGCCTAACCCACCCTCCTTGTCACCACGTAGTGAAGAAATATAGTGAGCAACAGGAAAGTAAGTTGGCGGCCGAGAAGCAGGGGATCGTGGCCATTCTCGGCCCCTCCGACGCTGAACGACGAAAAGCCTCTTCCTTGCGACGCACGCTCTCCGCCGACATGTCATCCAAGAAATGGCTGGCTCATCACGGCTTCTCTCCCATGAAGAAGATCGCATCCTCGGAAGAACTCTCCGTGTCTGCCGCGGATGTTCGCGACAACACATCTTCGTCTTCCTCCGAAGACGAAGATCATTACCAAGAGAGAAAGGCGGCAAAGTTCCATATTTGGAGCTCGATTGGCGAGGAAGATCGGAGCCAGAAGCCCGAGAAGCAAAAGCCTGAGCTCGACATTTGGAGCTCGATTGTTAAGGGGAAAGAAGAGAAGGCGGACAAATCTGTAAATTCAGCGCCTTATGTTCATCCTCTTGTGAGGAAGCAATCGAGCTCTTTGACTAAAAAGAGCCTCGAGGTGTGCACTGAGAGCCTCGGATCTGAGACGGGCTCTGAAGGGTTTTCATCTTACACTTCGTCGGAGACCGGTGACATGGAAGCAGTGGAAAAATTTCAGGAGGAAGAGACGGCGGTGGTTAAAATACAAGAACAACAAAAAAATGAAAAAAAAGTGGTGGCGGCGGGTACAGGGTTTTACGGGGAGGAATTTCGGGTTGTGAAGTACAACGCGGAGGCTAGCAAGAAATTGCCTCCGGCTCGGTCTTTCCCTCCACCTCTCCAGTCGTTGTCGGGATCTGACGGAGGAAGTGTTCGCATGAGGACCCACCGCGACAACGGGAGACTAGTCCTTGAGGCGGTGTCTATGCCTTCTCCTAAAAACTTCCGTGCCCAACGGGAAGGCGGCCGCCTTGTCCTCACTTTCCTCACGAATGAGGTGGTTAGTAGTGGAGATGTTGTTGATGGAGAAGAGGAAAGTAGAGAGGAGGAGTTTGAGGAGAAGTATGTGAACTTTGAGGAAGGGGAAGAAGAAGACGAAAAAGACAGCGAAAAAAGTGAGGAGGAAGAGGAGGAGGTGGAGGATGCAAAAGAATATGGAATCAAGGAGATGGAAATGGTGATGGAGGAAACACCAAAAGTACTAACAAGTAGGGTGACAAATGTTCATAGGTTAGCACTAATGATGAGGAAGCCAATTGGGTTGGCTAATAAGGCTCATGGATGGGCTAATAAGCTCAATGAAGTGGTGAAATATGGAGGGGATGAGGAGGAGGAGGTGGTGGAGCCAATTAGTCCACTAGCAAAGTCACTCCCGCCGCGGCCCGGGCGCGTGGCTAGGTTGATACCTAAGCCACCAGCCGCCACAAAAACGGCCGTGGCAGCCGCCTCTTTCAATGCTTACGAGTACTATTGGCGAGCGAAGCCCACCACGATGGCGGCGGTTCCCCGGCGGCCGACATCGCAATCCCTGAAAAGCAATAGCTTTATGAGGTCATCCAAGAATGAAATGGCAAATGAGCAGCAACTACAAATGGTGGCTTTGAGAGGGAATAAAGGGGATCACTTGGCTCCTTTTTCAAAGGGTTGCAAAGAGCCTAGAAGGTCTCTTCTATTTTGGGAGCCTTATTGCATTGCCACCACTTAGATGATCGCTGATGATGAGGATTTTCCAAATGGATCCACCTTAATTACTTATTACCCCATGCCATTAATATTAGTTTACTAGATCTGGCTGTCCCTTCCCTCCACTCTAGCTTCTAGGGTTTGTGTAGTCAAAAAATAAAAGAAATTATTATGAACAAGAGAGGGAAGACTTCATTGAGAAAGAGAGCAGATTTCAACAGTGACTGTCACATATATATATATATATATATATATATATTTATATGATTTATATATATATAAATCCCTGGTGTTAAAGTATTTAAAACAAAATCTTAGCATCATCTTTGACTTGTCGTCTTGTCATTATGAATTATGTTGTGTTCTTTTCGTGAACTATGTTATTTGCTTTTGTAAAACCTGGCCCCAGTGGGATTTCAATATGGGTCTTTTCTGGTCTAATTGATCTTTATTTTGGGAACATCGTGATCTACTTAATTACTCGTAATTTTGTGTTTCTCAATTGTTTGGTTTAGGTTATGAGTGTGTGACTGCAGTCTACAGTTGTTAACAAATTATGGAGAGAGAATAAAGAAACTAATTGCCGACACCGATGGATTCAACATATTGAGAAAATGATTATGCATGCCAACATATATAGGTACATGATAAAGATCTAATAAATTGTGGTTTCAAAATCATATTCATATAAAAACTAATCAAATCGGTAATCGTTTAATCATCTAAAATTTTCCAATAATTTTAGTGACAAACAAGATTTACATGGTAAATCATTCATTTAAGTTACACAAATGACTAATTAGATGATCTCAAATTTAATTTATTTTTTATTTAGTTTAAACTATCTTAAAATGATGATTTAGGAAATAATAACGAGTTCCAATTATAATAAATACATACAAAAAAAAAAATTGAAAATTGTTAAAGGCCAATAGTGGAAGGAGAAGTTTCATCCTGGAGTGGAAGGTTGCAACTTAGTATGCTATTACCTTATATAGAGTAAATCGAAATTACACGAATGACTAATTAGATGATCTCAAATTTGATTTATTTTTTATTTAATTTAAATTATCTTAAAATGATGATTTAGGAAATAACGAGTTCCGATTATAACAAATACATACAAAAAATTGAAAATTTTTAAAGGACAATAGTGGAAGGAGAAGTTTCATCCCAGAGGGGAAGGTTGCAACTCAATATGCTATTACCTTATATAGAGTAAATCGAAATTCATATAAGTTGAACATGACGCATCTTAAGTGCAAATAAATAAAAATAAATACGTATCATCCAACCATAATAATAATTGGCAATAACTATCCAATTCTATCATATTATAACATATAAAATTGGATGTAACACAAAATTATAATACAGTACCATCTAATATTTCTGACCGAAAATCGATTCTAACCAATTTACCATAATTGACATGTGCATCGACCTATCTATATATTTGCTCAAGTACCAGCGAAGTACGTCCACTCGTGCGTATTCTCCAAAAAACACAGTGGTCCGCACTACAGAAGGACTCAGAGTTGAGCAAACGCTAAGTGGGCTGACCAAAGCTGAAAGGCCCAATCAGATTGTGGACTGAGTCCAGAAGAGGGGCCGAGTTAACTCACCGAGTTAAACATTAAAATCAAAAGCAGACGCAGCAGTGGAGGAAGATTGAAAGAGAAAATAGCTATTTGAGATTTCAATCCCTGACCCCGAAGCTTAGAGAGACACATCCATGGACGACGATTTGCTTCTCAAGAACTTCTTCGCTGAAGTTAGTGAAGTTGAGAGGGACAACCAAGTCCTCAGGTCTCTATCGCCCTCCCTCTCTCTGTGTATATATCTATTTCTATGTATGTGTGCATGTATGCGTTTATATATGTTTTAGTTTAATGGGAAACTAGGGTTTCTGCGATGGGGTTATCTATTTCTTTTGGGCAGTTAAATGGAACCTGATTGAAATTGAATTCGGTGGCGATACGTTTTACCCTGATTGAAATTGAATTCGATATGTTTTGCCAATGTATGAATTTGGCTGCCAACTGGATTAATCGATGAGGTGTACGAAATAGTTTGTCCTAATGATTTCACCAGGTTTACAGAGCTGCCTTATGCACTATAATGCGTTAAATGTGTTGTATTTATGTATTATTGATCATGATTTTTTATTTGTATAGACTTTTTGATAGTTGTGTATTATTTATGGACTGAATTAGAAGAATATTTGTACGTACCCACGTAATGGATTGATTGTTTGAGAAATGACTAATAGGTCATGAAAGCTCAGTGCTTTGTCTAATATATTTCTTAGGAAAATGATCAAATTGTGAGAGAGATGAAGGTGCTTAAGGGATATGAAAAATTAGTGAAGAAAAGATTTGTATGATTGGGGTTTAACTTTCCAGAGAGAGCACATCAGACTTGAGGTTTAAGAGAAAGCCATTTCTTTTTCTTTTTCTTTTTTCATCTTGAAGGGTTTTATCACAATTTGCATTTATAATGTGGAAGAAAGAAATTTGAGTGGTCTTTGAGCTCAGAGAGGGGTTGATTTTAGATCGGTGAGATGGTTGGTCGACTTATAGGTTATAAACAATGGGAGTAGATAAAATTCAGTAGTTTGTACTGTCAGAGAAGCTCTCTTTTTTTCTTTTTTAAAAGTTGTAAATATTCTTAAGGATGGAGAATGGCATCAGGGAGACTCTTTATAGTAGAGAAGTTTTTTTTGAGAGCATACATTGTTAATGGGCTGATTTTGCTTGTGCACAAGGGAATTGAGGGTGGTCCATTCTCTTCCAGAGAAGCTCTGTTCGTTTGTTTGTCTTCTTTATTTTCTCTTGTTACGTTGCTCGATAGCCATCTAAGTGCAACATGTTATATGTGTTACATACCTGTGGTTTTCAAGTTATTAGACAATATGTAATTATTATTTTTTTTTGTCATTTCCAAAAATATGTAGGATCCTCTCGTGCTTCAAGTTAAATCCTTTTGAGTATCTTAACTTACCCTTTGACGCATCCCCAGAAGATGTCAAAAAGCAGTATCGTAAGGTAATTACCCCCTCCAACTGAAATTGGTATGGTCTTTTTCTTGGTGATTGCTTACTTTTTATTCAACCATTGATTGAAAAATGTTTTTATTTGAACAGTTATCCTTGATGGTTCACCCTGATAAATGCAAGCATCCACAGGCAAAGGAGGCATTTGGAGGTGCGTAAATCTATGTTTTATATTGCATTACTGCATGTTGGGGTTGAATACTTTTATTTCACCACAAATTTTTATTTCAACTTTATTTACTAATTTAGTAATCAAACTTTTTTTTTCTCTTTTCTCTGCTATTTTTCCATGTCACTTAAGAAAATTGTTTAAGGGGTGATCAACTTGGCTTAAAACTATATCGTCTCTGTGACAGTGTTACTTATTTTCTCTAGAAGTTTTATTTTGTGACTCAAAATTTTTCTCATGATAACTGGTAGAATTTCAACCAAGTGCTACTTCAGTGTTTCATTTCCATAGCATTGCCATAATCCTAGTGATTTTTACAAAATGGATTCATCAACCTTTCTATGTTCATGTCACTGAAGGCAGTAGTTTGAAGGTTATGGAAGAACATAGTGGTTTGAAATTTAGCCATCTGATGGAGAACGTGTATAGGAAATTAAGATAACATAATAGAAAGAACAACTTAGATTTAGAAGACTAGAGCTTCTTTTGTGCCTAGGATTGGATGACTCATAAAATTCAATGTATCTTTTGAATGTAGAGGTGAATGGTTAGTAATTATGAGGGGGTTAGAAAAGATTAGACATGAAGGAAACTTATCCATTCCAATCCGAATATAGTGAGTTATCCAATCCAATGCAATCTTGACCACCAAACAAGGCTTGAGATAAATATACGAGGTAACTTAATAAATTATTTTATTTATTTATTTGGATTTCCTCTACTCAGTTACGAAGGCTATGTTTACAAAGTCCTAATATTGCTAGAAACAGGAAAGTAAACCTATTCTTACGAGAAACAGGAAAATAAAATTCACCTTCCTCAGTGTTATTGGTGAATGGTGATGGTGCAAAAAGTTGAATGAGATGGAATCCTTTACCTTTCATAGTTTACTTTTTCGTAGAAGAATTCTAAGATGGACAATTTTAAATATGGCACACCTTATCATCAAATATGAAAGAAAATAGAAGGTTTTGCTACCTATCATAGTTTACTTTTTCGTAGAAAAATTCTTAAAATGGACAATTTTAAATATGGCACACCTTATTATCAAACTGTCATCATGGATATTGAACCGTGCAATCATCTTTTTAACTTAATTGCTATCAATGCAATTTAACAGAGTACAAAATTCTAATGCAAAATGAAATAATGAATTAGTTGATACTGGTTCGTGTCTCTGATTTTGGTTATGATGTATTAGATATGCTGTTGTTCTTGAAAATTGATATGGGAATGGAATGGTGAAATTCAATATATTTTAGGGGGGCAGCTGGGCGCTTTGTACAGTTCTGTTTTTCTGTTTAGAGAGATGTTTGTAGTTGACCTCAGTTAATAGAGTAGGCATATATTTTTCATAGTTGTGGACATCTTGTTTACTGCTAGGCCAATCCTTTTGTGAGCACTGAAAGTGTTGTTTTCAAAACAAAATAATTAAATAAATAAATAAAGAATATAAAAAGATGTTGATTTTGTGATTTGTTTTAGTGTTGTACTTTTGGTTGGCAGTGTTTACTCTGAATATGTAACCCTTGGCAATGTTTTGGTTACATACAGAGGAACATACAGTCAGATTCTAAGTATGGGTATTATATTAAATATCAATAGACATTTGTATTTGTATGTTACAATTTTGGTTGAATTAACATTGATTTTTAACTTGTTGACAGCATTGGCAAAAGCCCAACAACTATTACTCGATCAACAGGAAAGAGATTATATTATTAGCCAAGTCCATGCAGCCAAAGGTCAGGCTAGTTCTTTTTTGTTCTTCTGTGTGGCTCTATATTCCTATCTACGTTGCTCTTCCATCATCCAAAGTCTTATTGCTACTCGTACGGTCATATCTCACATGCATAGGTTTATTGTTGCTAAAACCTGAAGTAATTATCTGTCATGCATCTATTATTCTTAATTATAATGTTTTTTGTTCATCTGGTGTGGTTGTTTGGACTAGTGGAAAGACAAATGCATTCCTAATTTTTTAATGTGGACTGCAGAAGAACTTAGAGCAAAAAGGAAGAAGCAGTTGAAGAAAGATACAGCTTCTAAAATAAAATCTTTGGTTGATGAGGTATTTTCAGTTCCCTGAAATCTTTGTGATTTACGTATGCTGCATATGTTCATTATTATTGCCAATGTGATGGCATTATTTACTAGAGATATAAAAGAAATTTTGGCTTGACAAATCCTTGTATTGCTATATTTGGCTTATAGAATTAGTATTGGTCAAAAGAAATGACAAAACTAGTAGATTTGTTGTGTTGAGGGGTTGTTGTACCCTATTGCTGATGGTAAAATGATATGGTGTAGCTATGTTTTCTTGCTGATGGTAAAATGATATCCACATAAAGGATCCCCTATAAACAGCGGTTTCTTAAATGGATCTTTACTGAGCTTTCAGCTAATGGGCCCTTTCATATGAGTTTTGTTGCAAAGCAAGATAAATCATCTCTCTTATTTTATCAGATTGGAACTGCTTCTTGTTAGTTCTTTAAAATCTGGTTTACTGTTGCTGTATTGCTCTTAGGGATAGATTTTAGTACTTGCAGGTTTCATGTTTAGTTTCGTCAGTAGTGGACTTGTTGTCTTTGTACTGAAATTTTTAATAAAATTTGTGTTATTTATCAAAAAAGAAAAATATTCACGAGGTTGTGAGAGTATGGATGGGATCTAACTTTCGTATCTTTGATAGCATAGGGTATTGAAAATACTTTGCATATAATTCATAGAACTTTTTAGTTACTGTTCCTTCTTTTTCTTTCTTTACTGATTTTACCTTATATTCACTCTATATTTCTTTCATTTCTACGGTGGTATGAGGCAGGGAATGGGGAGTATTTTAGAAATTGGGGGTCCATAATTCAAGTAATTATTTTTTGGCCTTTAAAGATTCCTAGCTTGGGAAACAACCTAGTAAACATTTGCCTTTCTGATATATGATACAGGGAAAATATGAGCAACAATATGAGCAGTCAGAAGAGTTCCAGCAAGAACTGAAAATGAAGGTTCGAGAAATATTAACAGAACAAGAATGGCGAAGGAGAAAAATGCAAATGAGGGTATGCTTGGAATTTACTTATTTTCTTTGATTGATAGATGTATTCTTATTTAAGGTTTCATATAATATTTTACTGTCTTCATTGCCATCTAGATATCAGAAGAGGAAGGTAGATTGAAAAAAGATGAAGAAGAAACCAAAGAGATGTGGAAAAGAAAACGGGAGCATGAGGAACAATGGGAAGGAACAAGAGAACAGAGGGTTTGTTTCTATCTTATACCTTCTTTCTACATAGGCCAATATAAAATGTGTGCAATTGGTCCTGAATTTACAATATGAGGTAGTTATTATCATCAGTTCCTTTAGGGGTACGTTTGGATGAGGAACTTCAAAGTTCCATGGGATTTAAGCAAATTAGTTAACAATAAGGAACTTGAACGTACCAAAGAATTTGCAAATGATACGTTACAAGGCATATAGATGGAATTTGTTAGTTACACCTATGGAGGTGTTACTTCGGAAAGTCCCTTGGTTAGTGGTTTTTTATGCTCATGTGGTGCATGTACTTACTGACAATGCTCATATTTTTGTTTTTTAGTGCTTAACCACCTATTTAAAATGCCAATATTTTTTTTTTTTAAGTGCATATCTTAGTAATATAGTATAAGCATTCAAACGCACCCGGCATGGTTTCTAATTTATGGTTACAAGATTGTAGCCAAATGCTTTCATCTGTTGGATACTTGGACGTGTTTGGTTGCTTTTCGTGATTGATGACCTGGAGAATTACACTGTCCAAGACATACATCCTAAATTTTTCCTAGTAAGCTGACTCCCTCCCTGTTAATTTTTTCGTTTTCGCTGCATGTTCAGGTATCAAGCTGGAGGGACTTTATGAAGGGTGGAAAGAAGGTGAGATGTGCTGATTTAGCCACTTTATTACAAACACCAATTTGCCTGTATATAAGTCTACCTGAAAATTTTAAAGAAAAGGCAAATGGCCTAATTTACTGTTGTTAAACTGTGGTATTTGCAGGCCAAGAAAGGAGAACTTCGACCTCCGAAGCTCAAGACGGAAGACCCCAACAAGTCTTACGTTCAAAGGCCGATAAAACGAGGTTGATTTGCTTAATGTTGGCCTGTTGGGGTCTTAATAGGTTGATGTTTTGGTGATTAACCATGCCTTCTGGGGATCAGAAAGTGACGCCTATGAATGTTTGACTTGTTTGTAAACAGGATATTATCATTGTGTCAATGTGAGATATATGATTAGTATAATGTTTCAATACCTCCATGCCAATCTAAAATTAAGTCTAAATATAGATTTTGCTCTACTTTCCCGCCCATCTCAATGTCACAGGAGTCGCTTGTTCTAGATCACTAGTCCCATCACATTTTAATAGTGGTTGCTTGTGCCTACTCTCCTCGTCTATGAACTTTGGAAAAATCTGATCATTATACCTGGTAGATCTTAAAACAATTATCCCTCAGACAAAAGGTTTGGTTTTTTTTTCCTTGAGCGTTGGAAGCAAATTGTTTAGGTGTTAGATAAGGGAGTTAGGTGTTAGATAAGGGAGTTGGTTTTGGCATTTTTTAAGTTACTTGTTGCATTTTTTTTTATTTTAATATGTTTTCTTATTTTTTTATTTTAATATGTTTTCTTATTTTAATATATTTTCAAATTTACCATTCTTTCTTTTGAATTTTTTATTTTTTATTTATATTTCTTTTGTTTAGGATTTTGATTTATTTCACCTACCCTAACCCTACCTAGCTCTTTAATATTTTTCTAACAAAATTCTTTTCTATTGTCTTTATTAATGTCAACTCTCTATCTGATATAATCGTCTGCAGATGGTTATCAATTCCCAAAATTTTACTGAACATTTTTAAAGTCCACACAGAGAAGAATTTTGTTATAAAATTATTAAAGAGTTCTATATAATGTTTAATCGTATATAAAAAGCAGAAGAGATATGAAACGGGAGAATAGAATTTATCGTAAAAAAAAGAAAGTCCAAATATTTTACATAAACAAAAGAAAAAAATAAAATATATTAAATTCATAAAGAAAATAAATAAATTTAAAAGTTTGATTAATAAAAAGATATAAAAATAATAAAATAAAAAAATAGAATACCAAAATCAGCTCCCGTAAGATAATCATTCCCTCTTTGTTTCACTATAAAATCCCTCACATTATTTTTCTGGGTGAAACGATATTTCAAACCCCGACCTTAAGTTTATAAAGATTTGCAATTCGGGTTGATTATAGAGTTGTCGATTGTCAGCATAACAACCCGTAAGATTGAGTAGTGGTTGACATGTAGCCTAAAGACCTTCTCTCAAACAACCTGTTAATTGGATCTCCATGAATATTCAATTTTCAGTAACTCCGGCTAGCGAAGCCTGTTTCCAACTAATGGACTTCTCTCAGCCGCCGGTAACGGGATTTTAGATCTGAAGAGGATGCTAATAACTCTAACTAAAAAGATTAAACATACAAAACCAAGTAGTTCAGCTATTTGGTTGGTACACAAGAACGAGCAAAACTTGTCGGATCAAAAAAGGAAAGGTTACTTATCTTCACACAATGTTACATTGTACACAAAAGGGAGGAAATATTACAGAAAGCAACACCTCTATGATACAAATGGACGACGACGACGCTCACAAAGATTCTTCTAAACATTTTTATATATATCAACTCACCATCACAAATACACCCCCAGAGTACTCTTCAAAGACAAATTAATACGCCTAATACGAGGAATAAGAAAAAATATAAATTTAATCAGAAGAATAATCGGCACTACCAATCCATGGGAAGAACCAAGACTGATGATTTCTACCTGACCTGCCTGTGTAGCTCAATTTACAAAGGGTGGGTGGGGTGGGATGGGGTGGGTGGACCCCAACTGCAAATTTTAGCAAATCATACATAACTTAAAAACCTACCCGCCAGCCGCCGACTGCAACCTGCTGCTTCTCCAACTTTGTATCTTCTCATCACCTCATCATGGCCTACCAAATACCAAGTGTAGCGAAAACCAAAATTTTAAAGCCTTCAAGCTTGTAATCTGGAAAAAAGATGGACAAGCTTGGGACTTCTTGTATATGGCATCATGCTCTATACAGCACGAGAAACCCCATGTGGAGGAACGAGGGAACTTCTTGTATATGACAGACATCATGCTCTATACAGCACTAGAAATCCCATGTGGAAGAACGAGGCCAGAATGAATTCGACAAAGCAATTCAGAATAATCAAACTATATCCAAGCAAGTGAACCCCGATCATTAGCTACTTGTGGACGGCCTCTAGTTGGTGTTGGAGGTC
Source organism: Oemleria cerasiformis (assembly GCA_037349345.1). NCBI lineage: Eukaryota > Viridiplantae > Streptophyta > Magnoliopsida > Rosales > Rosaceae > Oemleria > Oemleria cerasiformis. The sequence continues at coordinate 10,351,813 of JAZGTL010000009.1, read as the reverse complement.
TGTTTGCATTCAGCTCCTGCTCTCATAACAACCCCAATTCAAACAAAGATTATTACAACCAACAGAATCACCACAAGCCCCGTTGAAGAGGGAACAAAAAATAGGTGCACACCATATATTGAAAGATTTAACGTATAACTACAATAGAAATTTAATAAATAAAAGCAGTACCTGCATCCATGTATCTTCAATATGGCGTTCCGGTGAAGTTTCTGGTGATGAAATTGCTGGTGGTAAGGGATGAATGAGTTTTGGCACCACCACAAGATCCCTCCCCAAAACTAGTATTGCCCCTGCATTATTGGCGGTACCTGTTGAAGGTGGTAAGAGCCAAACACAACGTGTTTAGTCACTCTGAGGTGCTCAAAGCTGCAGAGTAAAGGGGAAAGCTGCACAGAGTAAAGGGGCAGGTACTTACCACAATAATTGGTTGCGGAGAATAGTGTAATCAAATGTCCCTGGGCAAAACGCTCAAAGCCATCCATTACGCATTCATGTGCACGTACAATCAACTGAAGATCATTGTTATTGCAGAACTCCATGACACGATCAGGCTGCAACATCAAACCCCATTAGATGGCATACAACACATGCTTATTTTGGATACCAATTAAAGTTACAAATTGGTACATCCTAAGTACTTCAGAACATTTCTATTAAGTAACATAACTGGGCGACAAGCCTCAGCAGACACAATTCGTTACTTCAAGGGTTGTGTTTGTTTCGTGGAATGAGATTTTAGACCCTTACTAGAGCTAGGGGGGTGTCCAAAGACACAAAAAAGGGTCCCATACGCATCCTTGGAAGAAACTTGAGAAAAAAATATGTTTGGAAACGGTGTTATCAGGACAGCAAGTCAGCAACTGAAACATTATTGACAATGTCACATCCTACTATATGAATATTTATTTATACCCAGAAATTCCCCAACCTGCAACGTGAATCAGATTTGAAACTGGTCCACTTTTTGGGACGCAGGAAACACTAGAAAATAGCTAGGTAGGTACCTTTGGCGGTTTCAAACCTCAGACCACATGGGAATGTTCATGAACCTAATCAATTCCACATAAACCCTGTTGGTCATACTCCATACATTATTTCTACCTTTTTCTTTCTTAAAAGAAAAAAAAGAGGTAGCTGTTGTATCAACATATATAATCCACCGATTTCTGTGTGACAGATATCATCAGACAGCCATCTTTAACATTCTATATGTGCAACTTTATTGGCAAATCATTAATCCATCTGTGTATCAGCAAATCCACATCTCATTTTGGACTATTGACTTACCTCAATAGTGGCACTGTACATATAAACAAAATAATTTCTTTGATAACGCCTGTACTATAGATTTCTGAAGGCATTATAGGTACTGTGAAATAAAGATGATAACAACTAAACATTACTCACCCCAAAAGTAACCAATCCGGGACCCCTAGCATTTGGTCGCAATCCTTCTACACTGTCATTTTCTGTTGGGTCGGACCTAGAGAATCATGACAATGTCATTGAGTAATTAACATAAATATAATAAAATCACCTAAAGGAATCAATATAGACATGCACTGGACATGCACTGACCATAATAAATCCATAAGGACAATCGAGCCTGCTTCCATTGTAATAGGACGCTGGAGATTCTCAATCTGTTCCACATGATTTATAGATCGACCAATACCACCATGCATACAAATAATTTTCTTTTCTATAAGAGCTGCTAGTGGAAGCCAATTAAACAAACGGTTTATTCGATGCCATGCCCAAATTCCATCTCTCTCACCCTGTTCAGCAAGTCATTCAGTCAGTAAGCACCCAGTTACACAAAATTAACAGAGTTCATATAAATATAATACAGTACCATTCGCTCAATGCATTCGATCCGGAAGCCAAAAAGAGCATTGATATCTGCAGCTTCATGGTTGCCACGAATTAAATGTACATTAAGGGGATACTCAACCTGCCACATTGAGAGTGTCTTTAAGAACAATAACAACAGAATACATAATTATACAATCATAGAAGAGAGGTAAGCATCAAATGATTAAAACCAGATACAAAACAAAAGCGAAGCCAAAGTGTACCTTCAAAGCAAGCAGAAGAGTAATGGTTTCCAAGCTATGCTGGCCCCGGTCAACATAATCTCCTAAGAAGAGATAGTCGATATATCTGATTTTTTTTGGTCCGTATAAAATCAGTATTGTTGTTTAAAAAGTAAATTTTTTGTATAGCATAACACAGTAAGCATGGGTTGATCATTTATGCACAGAAATATCCAATGATAAAGAAATAATTATAATTATATGATACAAGGTGTATAAAGGTGATTTCAAGTGAAAAGTAAACTGAAAAGGATACAGCAAAATATAAGTACAAAATAAATAAGCCCTGCATATGCAAGACCTACTGTCCGTTGTTTAGGAGGAATTTGGAATTTAACTTGGATTTGATAACAGGACTAAATTTGCCACAAAAACTAGAAAACACTAGATTGAATGCATTCGAAAAACTACATGTAGTTGCTTTCTTCATTTTCGTATTCAAGTCTCTACATAAATGGATTGTAATAGTTTAAACAGCCAATCCAAACTCCCACCTAAACAAAAGGACCCTTACAGTCACAAATAGAATCCACGTTCCATTACAAATGCTAAAGGTACACTTTTGTTCAAAATAATTTAAGCAAAATGTTTGTTCAAAATAATTTTAACCAAAATGTTCCTGCCTCCTACGATCCAACAATTTCATACTAGGATAGGACTGCAGTGGAAGTTTTTGGGTATTTGTGCTATTTGTTGCCATTTTCTCTTCTTAGAGCTTGTGTGTATTCAACTGTGCTTATTATGATAGTTATACAATAAATTTACATGGTCTCAGTAAGAATTTCTAGTCAGAAAATTCTGAGTTTGTGCTAGGAATTTTTCCTATCTGATAAAGTATAGAATAAATAATAATGATTCAGAAAACGAGTGAACTAGATGATTAAGCTATTAAAGATATATAATAATCAACATCATGGCAGAGTGCAGAGACAGACCTCCTTAGAATATATAATTGAGGAGTAAACAAGATCCAACACGAGCAAAGTACTTGAAAATCAAACCATATAAACTAAGTTGCTTAATGTTGTATTAATGAAGACACTTACGCAATATCCCCAGCAGTAGAAGGTGAACCATATTCATCAAAAAGACGCATGAGATCGCCAAATTGCCCATGTAAATCACCAAATATCTTGATAGGAGCCCTAAGCTGTATGACGCTTGGTTCACTTGAGAATATCCGCTCAGCACTATCACAAAGGTCCGCAATTTCATTGCAATCTAAGAAAAATTGCCTGCGGACTGGAGGTTTCCACCCACGAGGCTTTAAGAGATGTGCTATTACCTGATATTAAAAAGGGAAATTCATTGATAATGAAGCCCGAAATAATATATGAGGACATTACATATATAGGATGAAATGATGCACTTAACCACGAAGGGTGGGGGTCACTACATCGGTAGATTCATAGTTAAAAGAAGCATCCAAAATACCACATAATTGGGCAGAACATTTATGTTTAGACACCGTTGTTATTGGTTCAACAGTGTCAGGAAGAGGATGGTTCATCCTCAAGTAAAAGACAATAAAAGTTTCAGATGGAGTATTACCCAACAGGATGAGAGATAATCTTAATAGATGCATATCTCTTCTTCATAGTTAAGGGAAGCATACATGAGACCATGATGAATAATATTTGACAATGAAATCAACAGGTAACAGAGCAGCTCATGTCATGGAGTAATGCGTCTGAGCAGAAGTTCCAGTTATATGGAGTTTCCATGTGACAAGATAAGAGAGCAAGGATCTGACAGAAAGTAGATTTCTAATATTCTTTACGTAGCTGCATTAACATGCTTCAAGCTCAAATATTCTAATTCACAAAAAACATCTAACTTAGGTTTCCAGAATGATGATGCTTAATTTTTAGGAAGCTGCAATACATTAACACTATTGAATACAGTTTAGGATTGCAGTCGGGTCCCCTTAGTTGTTTTTTTTTTCTTCTAGCATGTAATAAGCATACGATAAAGTGGACTAGGCAGATGTCAGCAAAGGTTATTCATCAACAGTAAAGCATGAATATTTATTTTCTAGGATCTACAAATCGAAAAAATTGAAATTCAATGGATGCAGGAGTGTATTAAATAAGGTCCTATACCTTTTTGGGCACACTATTAATGGACATTTGCCGGTCTAGCAATTTCCTTGCTGCAGTTGCACTCTCAGGGGTCCCATAGCTAACCCGCCTGCCTTCATTTTCAAATTGATCAATTGAAAGCTGCCTCACCATACCACCTAAAACTCCACCAGTCTCTGCAGCTACAACAACCTGACAAAGCATGTGAGGAAACATTAGGGACAGACAGGTTTAAAACTTCTTGCCAGAATGGAGTTGAGATAACATTCCAAGTAGTAATCAAAATCTAATACAGACAGCTCTATGATGCAATCGCACTCCAGCTGAAGCAACATTATTTGACCCAGCAGAATCAGGCTTGATCAATGTAGATATCTGCTTCCCACTGGGGGTAGCCTCTGAACCACGATCTCTATCAGGTAGTTCAACTTCTCCATTAACTTGTCGTGCCTTGGCAGCAGCTAAAGTGGCACTGATTGCCTCAGCTTCTGCTGCTGATGCTTCAACTAAATACTCTACACCTTTGCTCATTCTCCTGCACAGTAATGAACATCCAGTATCTCTTTAATAATAACAAGTACAATTTAATGACCTCAAAGCTTGCAATGAAAAGTCCACCGACTGACTAGCTTACCGGGATCCCGGGAGCAAGGCATTTTCAGTGCTTATATCAGTATACATGTCACCATTTACAGGGGGGGCAACTGGATTTCCCAGAACTACAGAACCATCAGGGGCTGCTTCAGGCATTGTCTGTCTTGCTCTGTCATCAATGAATCCGTACCTTCCAGGCAAACGACCTTGTCCAGACTGAGCAGCTGCAGCTGCAGCATGGGAAGCTGCACTTGTTGTTTCAGCAGCAGCCAAATCTTCCGCAACAAGTAGATCATCAAGCAACACCCCTAGATCATAAACAAAACAATAAGCATATGTCAAGAGTGAATTTTTTCTTAGCTCACGAAAATAAAATTCCAGTTTGAACTCTACAGTACATAATTTTAAAGCTCTGAACCGACCATCAAAATGACAGCTAAAATCCTCCATAAATGACTAAATTGTTACACCTACAGTATCCTAGCATGACCTCTTGTCCTAGTTGACTCATCCACTGAAAGATATATTCAACACAAAAAACAGAGAAACAGTTTGAAAGATAATCAACCAGTCCGTGTAAACTTAGCTGAAATTTGAAATAATGATATAATGTATCAGAAAAACAACTATGTACTTAAATCACAACCCCAAGAAACAAAAGAACATCTACACCCATCTAAACATGTCCATTCTTGATGCAAATATTTTAGGGCTTAGAGTTATCAACCCTAAACTTGATCATAACAAACTGAAACTTTGTTTTAATGCTGAAAATATTTTATGCCTTGTGTGATTTACACAATTTACTGCTTGATGGATTCACATTTGAAGTTACTGAAACCGAAACAAATGCAGCTTTACTGTTGAGATAGTATTCATCTCTTACCGCCACGTAGACCACCATATATAAAGATCAAGTCACCAACAGCTGCAGCTGCATGCCTGCAACGCCTAGTCAACTCAACTGCAGCATCCCCACCAGCTGCATCAGCACTGTATCTACCTGTCCTTGGACTAGTAACAACAGATTTTGTATCACACCAAACTCCTGCTGCAGTATCCAACACTGGACAGAAGAAAAATGGAAATTTTTTAATACCAACACATGACAAAATTTAAACCAAGCTTCCAATCCAGCTGTTTCTCATATAGATTAATTACTTAAAAATAAATACTACCATATAGTGAGGTTCAATTATTTTAAGAATTAGAGTAAATCCAAAGCATTACCCTTTGAATGTCGCTATTCAGACATACAAAACCACAGTAAAGATACTAAGATCAAATATTTGCTCAAAGAACAGAATAACAAGAATCAGACACAACGTAGCTATCCTGGAAAAGGGAGACCAAAAACAGTATAAATCTGCCAGCATCAGCCAAAAACTACCGGAAAAAATTAAGCATTCAGAAACTCTCAACTGCAATATACATAACCAGACACAAAAGTTTGAAAAATAACTTGTTACCTCAATCATATCCTACAATAGCACATTTCTCAATGCATTTTATAGAAGAACCAGTTAACATTCGTTCTCCAAATCAGTGTTTTGAAAGGCGGTTGTAAGGCGAGGCGAACCTACTTCGCCTGAGGCGCAGCACTGTTTTGCGGATTGCACGAAACACGTACGCCTTAAACAAAAGGCGATTATAGGTGGTGCTTAAGCAATAGAGGCGATGCGAAGGCAAAGAAAAAGACCTGCGTTTTTATCTCATATAATTTTATCTATACAAAAACTATTTTTCTTTCTTTTTAAATTTCTTTTATATTATTGAAACGGTGCGTTCGGTGGAAGAGAAATATAGCCCTATCAATTGTTTCTTTGACAATTCGTTTTGTTTCCTTCATTTTCTGAAGTAAGCCAGCCCCACCCTCTAAATCTCCACTATTTTACCTCCAACAATATGAGAATTACATATATATATATAAATATATATATAGACCTATTAAGTCCAATATATTTCAAGAAAGTTTTCTCAAATATTTTTTAAGTTGGACAGACCGAAAGGATTTGATTGTTCATTATTGTGCTTAAATGACTATTAATATTTATTTAAAAAAAAAAGAAGACTATTAGTATATTGTTAAAAACAATAATTTAATACACAAAAAGCTTACACCTTGAGGCTTCCGCCTCGCCTTATAACATATAGAACGCTTCGTTTTTATGCCTCGCCTTTCAAAACATTGCTCCAAATAGTTACTTAACCCATCTTCTAGTAACTTTACAAACAATAATAACCCACAAGGGTTGCCAGGGAACACTTCAGAAAACCTATTCCAATTTTCATTTAGCTATTAACACCGAACCATCTTGGATGTCAGTATAATTGTTCAACCTAGTACATCAGATGAAGCGCCTTCTCCATACTATCCAAATTAAATGCATACCCCTTGATGTATTACACATAAAAAGAAACAATGTATATATTCACTCATGAACCTGACAACAACATTTGATATGTATAACCAAAAACACCTACTGTTCACATGGTAACAACTTCAAAACTTGTCAAAACATAATAAAGTACCTGCAACACTTGATGAATCTTCAACCATGCGGCCACCACCAAGGGCCCCTCCGGAAACATGCAGACGTGCATTAACAAATACCTAGTATGATAAATGTTTTCAGAAATTAAACTCCATTTAGAAAAAATAGGAAATACAATAAATGTATGAGAAAACTCACAGCTGCATGTTGATATCTGGGAGAAGGTGAGACACCAGGAGCAATTGCCCATTCCCAACGGCCATCCCTATGTTTAGCTAGGCCATATGCACTTGCCAATGGCTGCAAAAAAAACAACCAGAAAAACTCAACCCCAATATATGTTACAATATTAAAAACAGTATGCACTAAAAAATTTCAATATGGGGGGGAATCAAACAAACATTCAGACACGTGCTAGAAAACAAATGTAATATAAAGATGTTTAGTGGGGCTCGTTTTCATTTGACTTGAGTCTCCTATAAAATAGAAAAATCGTGTCTTTAAACATTGGAGGCACACGCAAAGGGTAAAATGTCCAGAGCTTTATTGCAAACTGTGCTTATAAATGGCTCCATTCCCACAAATCTCATGGGCATCATCCTCGACACAGTAAACAAAGTAACCAACACAAGAAAGTGCCGATTCACTCTGGAACCATCACATAAAAGGCTACAATCTTATTCACTTTGTTGAACGAGCTACTATCATATTCATGCATCAAACAAAAAACATATGTAACATAATAAATCACTCAAAAAATTTACAACATTTGGCTCACCACACTGTTTGCATCCCTCCCTCCACAAAGGAGGAGAAGACCATCAGACCTAGCACTTGCAGTTGCATACCTGGTAAAATAGAAAGAGTGAGACAAGATATTGACTTCACAATATCTTCAATAATATAAAAGGAATTACATAATTGAACTAATCAGGCCAAGTCAATCAAAAGTTATAGGTGCATAACTGCTAAAGAATAAATTATTCACTCTCATCATCTTTATCAATTACGAATACCACTGGTATACATGTCAAGAAATGCAAAAAAGTAACGACAGAAGCACCAATTAAACTTTAAGAGGGGCACGATTTAAGCTGACAAACCAAAACTTTACAAATACAAATTTTTTAAGTTTTTGTCATTGAAATGGTAGATTTACATATTCATTAAATCTTCATCCAGGTAAAAGCATTCATCAGATATCAGAGAGCCCAAATGATACATGAATCAATTGGTGAAAAATGAGGCCCTTACAACAAACCGCAGGTGAAGTCTGGAAAGTGTTAGGTATGAATGCCTAACTAGACACATGTGTGCACCAAGTACATAGAATGAGACATTTACCAGCAACTTCTGGGTAATGGTCTGTAAAGCAACAGCAAAGTTATTTTTTTATTTATTTATTTTTTGCTTTGCTTTTGAGGGTCACAAGCCTAAGGCCAAACTGTAGAGGACCCCTTGGTGAACAAGTGGCTACATCTCATGGTGCCCACTCAAAAAACAAATCCTATTACCATCCCTAGCAAACAACAAAATCCAAATCAAATGCAATATCATCACCACATAGTCATTTCTAGATATTCTATCATTAGTAGGACTAGAATCAGTACCCAAACATCACACAATTTAGAACAACAATACCCACATACGCGACACAATAGGTCCATGAAATATATGCTTCTATAAACAAACTCAAATGGCATATAAAACAGCCAACAATGGGAACAAGAACTTAGTATGAAACCAACACCCAAACTTGTGCAAGGAATACGTATTTATTTGGAAATCCAAGCATGTAATTTTAAAAAAATACCAAAATGGTGAGACACATGCATGTATAGCTGTGATAATAAGTTTGAGTGTCATAAATGTTAGAGGGAGAGAGATTTACATGCATGGTGGTGGACCCTCCCCCTCTGGTTCCAGCTTACGCCATTCATAAGGCTTGGCAGCTGTGTCGAGGGCCCAAACATCAGCTAAAGGCCGTTTTCCTGGAAGGCACACACCAATTTCCTTCTCTTAATATCAATAAAAATCTAAGCATTCAGACATTTTTTTCCTTAAAGTTTATGCAGAAATGATAGGGGATAGACCATTAAGTGACTCACCATCATTCCCACCAATTGCCATGAGATATCTTTGCCCAACTAATGCCATCACATGTCCATAGCGTGGCCCTGGTCCAGGGCCTTGAACAACAACCCTATTGTAAAATTAGCTAGACTTCATTAAAATCATTCAAAAAATGTCAAAGAAAGGGAAAGCAATCCATTCACAAGTTTAACCTATGCCATCTAGGCCGTTGCTGTGTGAGATCAAGAACATGAAGATCCTCAGCAGACAAACCAGCAGGACCAATCCCACCCTGTATTGATATCCAAGACTTCAGTGACAATTTAACTATGAAATGCATAGAAAAATTCTAAGCCAGCTTTGACTTGGGATTCATTGTGGGATAAGACTTTGTAAGCTAACCTGAATAACCACCATAGTTCCTACAGCTGTTGCCACATGTGCAGCCCTTGGGGTGGGTGGCTCACCAAAGGGTGTGATCCTGCAAATAATATCAATGTACACAAAGTGTAAACGCAAAGCATAAATAAAACATATGGATAGCCACAAGCTGATAAGATCATTAGTATTTATTCCTAGGCTTACCTAGACCATTTATTTGTTAAAACGTCGTAACAATGCACATCAGCTGTGGCACCTGCTAGTCCTGTAATTAAGTCAACCACAATGGTCATGAGCTTTTAAGACGAGAAATACTACCACTGCAGGATTCCAGAACAAGTTTCCTCCTTTAAATATAATTAAAATGAAATGGAATCAATATTCAATCATCTTGTGAGCTTCATTACAAGCACGGGCATTAGTCAAGATATAGACTTGGCCTAAAGCCATGGTTATTTGGACCACAGAATATAAAAGTAAGAGCCAACAAGTTTGATGCCACAGAGACTCCATGGAAGCTCAAAGCAAAACCAAAACTACGGATGCTAAAAAAAATAACCAATGGGAGGTGTGGGAATCAAATAGTGTGACTCCTGTATTTAACTTAAACTGAAAACAGCATGCACTGACTTGACTTGAGCTACAACAAACTACCCAACCATTCAAATCATTCGGAGTAAATAACAAAAGCAAATTTGAATCACAAGAAAAGAATTCATCAAGAATGAATAAGACCCATCCAAGATTACTTAGAAGTTTGAAACCATAAAGCACTTTAAGAGTCCTAGCAAGATAATGAAAACTAGGAAAAATCCACAGTTTTAAAACCTGCCATGGACAGAAATTCACTTTAATTACAAGTACTATTTTCTTTCCGGAAGTGAAAAACAGAAAATTCGGGTGCTAGTACTATTAACAATATGGGAGTCACTTCATAAATGCGGCCATCCTGAGATTAAAGAGTACGAACATAACAAGGTCCTTTCACAGAACAATTAAAAGAAGTTGAATCTGCCACTCAGCATATTGAAATCATACCATAAAACGAGAAGGGGGGAAATCTAAATATGAGGTTAACAAAGCTAGCTAGATAAATTAATTTTACTACTAGAAGACCATTACTATTAGGGTTTCCTGTATCTAAACATGGAATTTCAAACCACCGAGATAGGAAATAATCAAACAAATGAACATACTTATGCCCGCACTTCCAGCTGACGATGGAGTCCCGGAAGCCGCTGAATTGCCCTCAAGAGCGGTGGCACCACCAAACAAAATCAACCTGGGGCCAATGTACCCAGGCGTGCCCTCCTCACCCACGGCGGCCACCGCAGTCAACGTATGGCCACATCTTGGCCCTGGGCCGTCCTCCTTTTTTTCTAAAATTGCATTGACCACCGTGTACGTCGGGGCATGCCGCGGCCCGGCCACCGGAGTCTGCTGCACCTGTGGAGCCGGCGGCGGCGGCTGAGGTTGCTGTGCCGGAGATCCAGGTTGCGACTGCTCTCCTAGCTGTTGCTCCACCTCCACTGCGGCGGGGGATGACGTCGGGCTGTGGTTTGGCGACGCCGGATCCTGGTCAGTCTCCGGCACCATCGACGCCGAGTCTACATCCATTGCTATGAGCCTTGGATTCAAGCCCTAGTTTCGAGATCGGAACTAGAATTTCCCCGAATTCGCATTACTAATCAACATTTCGATCCACCTCCCGCAATCCCAACCTCACCTCTACAGCAAAACTTGGATAATATTCACAATCGAAACCCTAATTCGGTCCTCAGCGTTCTGTAAATTCAAGAAAAATAGAATAATAATTCTAGGTTTTTATCTCTATCTCGCCCAGCGGAGAAGAATAAGGAAGGAGGCTTTGGAGGAATAGAGAAACGGGACGGGGACAATCTGAAAGCCCCAACAAACACAAAAACACAATAAAACTTTCTCTCTCCACCAATCGCTGCCCTTTCTCTCTCTAGAAAAATTATAAAATCCTTCTAATCTTTCAACTTTCTCTCTCTAGCGTCCGGTAATGTTTTTTTCCTATCCTTTTTTTGTTCGAGTTTCGTTCGTTTCTCTCTCCAATATTTTAAATTTTAAATTTTTTCTATTTTTTATTTAAACAAACTACACTTTACTATTTTTTAATTTGCATCAAATTCTAGAATTTTATTTAAATTCTCAAATTTTACATTTAATTGCTTTGAACTTTTAAAACGTTTCATTAACGTATATCCATTACAATTTTGTCATAAAATCAGTTAATTTAAAACATATCTCATGTCGGACCACTTAAAAACAACTCTGAGCTGAATTTTGGACAAAGTATCAATTTTGCGTCATTTTAAAAGCATATTATCATTATTGCATCATTTTATTTAAGCGAAAAAATGATGCAATAGGACTCATTTTTCTATGAATTCAACTTCATAGTCCTTTTTTTAGTAGTTCCAGCATGAAACATGTCATCATTAATGAGATTTATGATAGAAATTGTAATTGATGGGCCTAGGTGAATCATTTGAAAAAGTTCACGATTGTAAAATACAAAATTTAAGAGTTCATATTTATTTCTAAAATTTGGGGTAACACAGACGATATTTAACCTTTTTACTTTTTTTTTTTGAGGAAAAAATGTGAATCATTAAAGGGGGAATCGAAAGGAGTGTTTAATGTGGTCTCGTTAAAACCTTGAAGGGGGTTTCAACCCTACTAAGAAAAAAAAGTACTACACACCAACACAACAAAGAAGACCTAATTACAAACTAATGGCAGTTGCATGCCAAAATACTTTCAGTGATCAAAACAACCCTCGAGCAAAAGTTGTAGATCTAAAAAAGATAAAACAACCCCAAACCATAGCCTAAGTAGCAAACAAAAAATAACCTAGACAAATCAAATAAGGTCCTCTAATTGTTGATATGAATCCATTAATTATAATTGTAAATATATTTACCCTTTCCTAGATAGGAATCTATTGTAAAGACTATAAATACCTCTCTAAGTGGAGGAGAGAAATACACATAATATTTATAACCCTAAATTCTATTTGGTATCAAAGCCAGAGCCGCATAACCTTACCAAGAAACAAACTCATACCAGGAACCGGACGAAGTCCATACCAGGACCGTTTTTTGGTTGTTCTAGATTGACCAGCCGACGATTCCGTCAATTCCCAGCCAAAGACTCCCGGACGAAGTCCATACCAAGACCCACTGACGACTCCGTCAACAATTCCCAGCCGATTACTCAGTACCAGAATTACTTCTTGGTGACCCTGTCCATACAAAGACCCACCGACGACTCCTGGACGAAGTCCATACTAGGACCCACCGATGACTCCGTCAATTCCCAATCGATGAACCCATCAATTCCCAACCAACTACCCCAGGCGAAGTCCATACCTGGACCCAGACATTTTTTTTCCGATCGTTACAAACCAGGACGAAGCGACAGATTCGGTCGTTACAGACCCAGACGAAGTGACGAATTCGGGGATTGACGATACCGTCAGAATCCTGAGTTTCGGACTCGACCGTCCGAATTTTGCCGCTTGCCTCTACTGCGTGTCTTCACTCGCTTCAGCTTGCTTGTCTGCTGTTTTTCTGTATTTATTCGGACTCTACCAACCGAATTCTGCTGCTTGCCTCTGCTGCTTGTCTTCGCTCACTTCAGCTTGAATTGTTAAACTTATTTTATTTTTCTGCAGCACTATTGTTCACTTAACCAATGGCTATTGGTGATGATTCTGGTGCTCTTATTGTGCCACCACACACTGTGAATGAGGCAACTCCAGAACCAATATCAATTCCATATAGTATCAAATTGGATGGTACTAATTTCACTTTATGGTCACGGATGGTGACTATGTTTGCATCTGCCAAAGGGAAGTTCAGATATCTTACTGGTACTGCAACACAACCCGATGAAGGGGCAGAAACCTATGATAAGTGGGTGATGGAGGATGCAATTGTGAGAAGTTGGCTTATCAGTTCCATGGAAGTAAATGTGATTAATTTGTTTATTCTTTTCCCTACTGCAAAAGAGATTTGGTCTGCTGCCAAAGAACTTATTATGAAGGTGCTGATAAATCAATCCTTTATGATTTATCTCGTTGAGCCATGTGCACAAAACAAGCTGGGAGACCTATTTATGTGTACTATTCCGATCTTAAGATAATTTGGCAGGAGATTGATCATCGGAGACCTTCGTGTTTCCGTCAAGCAGATGCATTCAAGATTTAGAAGGAAGATCTGGATGAGGAGCGAGTTTGTCTTTTCCTTGCAGGTCTAGATGATGTTTATGATAATATTAGAGGAGAGATTCTTCGTACTATCCCCCTTCCCGGACCTGAGAGTGCTTATGCTATTGTGGGAAGCGAGGAACAACACCGTACTACTATGTTGAGTTAGGGACACAATTCTAACATGGCCATGGCAGTCAAGACCTTTGGCAATATGCCCTTCTCTCAGCAGTCATCTCCGGCCCCGCACATGTCCTTTATGACTCCACCAATGCCTCCAGGTGGACAATGCACTTATTGTGGAAGTAAGAAACATCTGGTGGATACTTGCTTCTAGAAGAATGGTTATCTTGAGTGGTGGGAAACTCATAAAGACCGTTTGAAGGCTAAAAAGAAGAGAGACGCATCAACTGGTAAAGCAGCGCTGGCAGTGCCTATGGCAGGCCCACCAACCTCTGCCATGACAGGGGTTTCCGCACCAATTGCTCTTTCACAACCTGGTGTGACACTAGCTAGTTATTCTCACTCAATGGTAGATTCTACCCTCCTTCAGCAGTCAGGTAATATTGAGCTTGTTTTCCTTGCTAATAATTCTGGAAAAGACCCTAGTTTGATCCTTGATTCTAGTGCTACGAATCATATGACTTTTGATGCTTCTATATTACAAGATAATTGTTTGCCTGCTTGTTCTACTATTGCAAATGCCAATGGTGTGCCATATCCTGTTACTGGAGCAGGGAGGGTTGATTTGACTCCATCCTTATCTTTAGATCATACACTGTTGATTCCTACTCTTTCAAACAATCTCTTGTCAGTACCACAAGTCACTACCCAATTAAATTGTTTGGTATTAATCTATCCCTATTTTTGTCTTCTTCAGGATCTCAGCAGCGGGGAGATAATTGGGCGTGGTACTAAGAGAAAGGGTCTTTATTATGTGGATGATGTATGTGTGGGGCGATCTTTATCTGCTCAGGGCTCATCTCGTGCTTACGAAGATCACATTCGCTTATGGCATCACTGGTTGGGTCATGTTTCTTTTGGATATTTAGAGCATTTATTTCCAATTTTATTTTCAACATATAAACCTTCAAATTTTCAGTGTGATGTTTGCATTTTGGCAAAGAGTCACCGTGCTACTTATCCTGATAGCACAAATAAAAGATTTGTTCCATTTGCCTTGGTACACTCGGATGTTTGGGGTCCTGCTCCTATTACTACTACTTCAGGATTCCGTTGGTTTGTTATTTTTGTTGATGATTGCACTCGCATGACTTGGTTATATTTGATGCACCATAAAAATGAAGTGGCTGATTGTTTTCGTACTTTTCATAAAATGGTTCAAACCCAATTCTCTGCTACATTGAAAGTTCTTCGTTCTGATAATGGTGGCGAATTTGCTAATCAGAATTTGCAGGGTTATTTTAAGGATCATGGCATTATTCATGAAACTACTTGTCCTTATACACCACAACATAATGGTGTGGCCGAACGAAAGAATAGACAGATTTTGGAAATTACCTGAGCTAGTCTAATTGGGGCACACATGCAGCCACGATTTTGGGAGGAGGTTGTCACTACTGCCGTTTATCTTCTCAACCGTGTTCCTACTAGGGTGTTGAAATTTCAGACGCCATTGGATAAGCTAGCATCTTATGTCCCTCTTCCATCCCATCTTACGCTTCCTCCACGGGTTTTTGGTTGTGTTGCTTTTGTGCATCTCCCTAAACATCAACGTACTAAATTTGACCCTTGTGCTTTCCGGTGTATCTTTGTTGGCTATCATCCCTATCAGAAGGGTTACAGGTGCTATCATCCTTCTTCCCGTAAATTTTATGTTACCATGGATGTCACTTTCTCGGAGCATGAGATGTTTTTTGCCTCACCCGTCCCTCTTTCTCCTCTTCTCGGTGAGCCTACTATTGAAGAGGTGAATTGGAGTGAATTGTTCCAAGATAATATTGAGTTGAATTGGAACATGACACCGGTTGATACTGTTATAGCACCAAATGAAGCTTCCATTGTAACACCGGTTACCATTTCTACAACAGCCAATTCTGAGACCGGATCCCCTCTCTCTACTTCATCAACAGTACCCACTACCAATTCTCCTCCTGCAGATCTTCCTGAGGTAAGTATAGACCCTGTGATTAATACTAACAATACTTGTGAACCTGTTGAGACTGACAGGTATCAATTGCCACCAAGGAGTAATCGGGGGGTCCCACCCGCTAGATATACACCAGACACTATGAAAAAGGTGAAGTACCCTATTGCCATTATGTCTCCACTCATCGCTTGTCAGAAGCTTGCCAAGGATTTGTTAGTCATATGTCTGCAGTGACTATTCCTACTAAGGTACAAGAGGCATTGTTTGATCCAAAATGGGCTAGGGCAATGATGGAGGAGATGACAACACTTGCAAAGAATCAAAAATGGGACTTAGTACCTTTACCAGAGGGGAAGAAGCCTGTTGGTTGCAGATGGGTATATACAATCAAGCATAAGCCAAATGGTTCCATTGACAGGTACAAAGCTCGACTTGTTGCTAGAGGTTTTATTCAGACCTATGGAATTGATTATCAAGAAACCTTTGCTCCTGTGGCAAAAATCAATACTAATCGAGTATTGCTATCCTTAGCTGCAAATTTTGATTGGCCCTTACAACAGTATGATGTTAAAAATGCCTTATTGCATGGAGATTTATAGGAAGAAGTCTATATGCATTACCGCCAGGATATATAGCTCCTCATGATTCTGGTATTGTTTGTAACTGTAGAAGGCGCTATATGGTCTGAAGCAATCTCCACGTGCTTGGTTTGGGAGATTCCGATTGGCTATGAAAAAGTATGGATATGAACATAGCAATGCTGATCACGCCTTGTTTCTAAAGAGGGTGGGTAGTAAATTAACAACACTTATTATTTATGTTGATGATATGGTGGTAACTGGGAATGACTCTGAAGAGATGGGAAAATTAAAAGAATATTTGTATTCTGAATTCGACATGAAGGATATGGGTGGTCTTAAGTATTTTTTGGGTATTGAAATTACCCGTTCCAAATGTGGTATCTTCTTGTCTCAGCGGAAGTATATCTTAGATTTACTAAAGGAAACTGGAATGCTTGGGTGTCAACCAATTGGAACTCCTATTGAACAGAATCATGGTCTGGAAGAATGCTCTGATCAAATTCCAGCTGATAAAGGACGATATCAGGGGTTAGTTGGACGGTTGATTTATTTGTCTCATACTAGACCTGATATTGCATATGTTGTTAGTGTTGTGAGCCGCTTTATGCATAACCCGGGTGCGCACCACATGGACGCTGTGTTGAGGATTCTGAGGTATCTGAAATCTGCACCAGGAAAAGGGTTGTTGTTCTCAAACCATGGGCATGCAGATGTTCTGGGGTATACAGATTCTGATTGGGGGGCTAAGGGAGAAAGAAGAAGGTCAACTTCTGGCTATTTTACTTTTGTCGGAGGTAACTTAGTTACTTGGAAAAGTAAGAAGCATAAAGTTGTATCTCTATCAAGCGCAGAAGCAGAATACCGAGCAATGGTGAAAGGTATCTGTGAGTTATTGTGGTTGAAAAGGCTTATGGGGGAGTTAGGTTTTCCTACTGACAAACCAATGAAATTATATTGTGATAATCAGTCAGCGATTAAGATTGCCGAGAACCCAGTACAACATGATCGAACGAAGCATGTAGAAATCGACAGAAAATTTATTTATGAGAAATTGGAGGCGAGGATAGTTGAAGTACCGTATGCTAGCACTGCAGAACAACTGGCAGATGTGTTGACTAAGGCTATGTGTAATTCAGTTTTTAACGATTCACTTGTCAAGCTGGGCATTCGTGATATCTATGCACCACCTTGAGGAAGAGTGTTGATATGAATCCATTAATTATAATTGTAAATATATTTACCATTTCCTTGATAGGAATCTATTGTAAAGACTATAAATACCTCTCTAAGTGGAGGAGAGAAATACACATAATATTTATAACCCTAAATTCTATTCTAATAGCACATCTCCAAGAATATCAAGAGGTTCTTCAAACCAAGTAACCATATTAAAAGAATGGAGGGCAAATCGAGCAAGGCGATAAGTAACTTTATTAGCCAGGCGACGAACATGAGCAAAAGAGCCTTCAATGATTTCTCGGATCCCTTCGATTGTGTCTTTGGCAATCCTTCTTATAAAATAATAATTAGGCCCATGATGCCGAAGAGAAGTGATGATCTGAAATGAATTACCTTCAAAACAAACATTAGAAAAAATCTCCTAAACAACTTTATTTAATATTTATACTTGTTCGTGTGATGATTATTCAGGCGTGGTCATGTTAGCTATTTACCATAATCAACAAAATTGGTAAATGGCGTGTACGGATTGGGCTGATGCGCCGCCTCATGGGGTGTTTGACGGCGGACAATTATGGCGGAGTTACAGGATTAACGGGGAAAGAATATAAGTACTAACGGTGATTACCGGTTCCTATTTGTGAGGTGTTTTGGCTTTTTATTACAATTTTGGGAAAGGTGGTGACAGCAACTCGCTTGGATGGACGTGAGACCACACCCTCAGGGCTACAGCCCAAATCAGTGAGTCATTGGCTTATGGATTACCATGCCAAAATAAATAAATAAAAAGAAGTTTAAAATGTTGAACAAAGTCTCAAGAGTTCGTTTTTGAGTGGATCATTAATTTGCATTTAAATGTCCAAGATTGTTGCAAATTCTAATTTAGCACATAAGTTTGTTTATGATTATTTTTTCCAAAAAAAAAAATAGATTACAAAGAAAATTGTATAGATGTTTGAATATTTCTTCTTCTTTCTTATGCAAAACATACTCCGTGTGGAGTAGTTTTAAGCCTCTAACTTTAGGATTTACTAGCAGATATTGATCGTGCGTTGATGCGGAGCTGTTCAATTGATTATAAACATTAATTCTATACAAAATGATATATATAAGTAGATTTAATATATGAGAAAATGTTCCAAAAGATGATTAAGTATTTACATACATCAATATTTGTTCTTTTACATGAGTTTACATGTATAATAGAAATATTGGATGCTAATCGTAAGCATGATTATATATATATATATATAGGATCAAGGGACATTTATGTTTACATTTAAATTTACACTTTTTTTGGGCATTTATATTTGATGTCAATCAAGGGCTCTGATTAGAAATGATCTGAAACCTCATTAATGTTTAGATTACATGTATTTTAATTAATAATTTATTTTTTCAATTAAAATTTTTTTATTTTCTTTCAATTAAAAATTATTTTAAGATTTAAAAATAAAATTCTATCAAAAAAGAATTAAAAAGAGAACTAATTCCCAATCTCTTTCATGTTTATAGATTTTTTTGTTCTCATTTCCCTCGATCGGCCTCTCTACGGACATCTCAACTCCCTTGTCCTCTCTCTAGTTTCCATTTTCACTGGCGGAAACATTGATTATGAGCCCATCAGTTATATGCCCACAAAGAAAAAACATCACCTCATGTTATATGTCCTCGTCTTCTCTCTAGGTTATGATAATATTTGAACTGTCCGTAGAAAGGCCGATTGAGGGAGATGAGAACAAAAAAAATCTATAAACATGAAAGAGATTGGGAATTAGGGTTTTTTTTTTTAGGGTTATCTTTTTAATTCTTTTTTTGATAGAATTTTGTTTTTAAATATGAAAATATTTTTTAATTGAAAGAAAATAAAATGTATTTAATTGAAATAAGATATTATTAATTAAAATCCATGTAATCTAAACATTAATGAGATTCTTATATTAGTTCTAATCAGAGCCATTGGTTAACACCAAATCTAAAGGCCCAAAAAGAGTGTAAATTTAGATGTAAACATAAGTGTCTCTTGATCATAATCCATATATATATATATATATATATATAAAAATAATTATAAAGACTATTAAATAATGATTCTAAAATATAAAACGTCATAATGTTGTTTTATTTTTCAATATAAACTCTAATAGTATAATATAAGTTATATAACCAACAAAATAATTTATTGTTTGCTAATATATTTTTTAATTAACAAATAAAATAAACATATAATAGTAATAGCAATAGTAATAATAATATTATTATTTCATTAGATTCAAGGCATGAGATAATATTCCCAAATTGAGTAATAAATTAATAATAATTATTTATAACAAACAATAATAAAAATATAATAATAATAATAATAATAATAATAATAATAATAATAATAATGATAATGATAATAATAAGAATGATAAAGATAATAATAAGAATGATAAATGAATATAATGTAAAGTTTAGAGAAAAAGTGTCAGGACCCGTCCCGAATTTTTCCTCGAAACCCGGGAAGAACCCTGATCCCGTCTGACAACCTAAGGAAAGGTTCCCAAAATACCCTTCAATCCTTATAAAATATAATAATAATAAATACTTCCACTTGTCAGACAAGGGATTCAAGCACTCAATAATTCTCGTAAATAATGACCAACCAAATACAATATAATATCAGAGCGTCTAAGTAGGATCAAGAGTATAATTTAGATATTCTACTCAGGTATAACTACACAGCGCAGCCGAAAGTACTAATGCCTCTGCCTCGAGATAAGTGTCCGCGTCAACTCAACTGCCTGAAGGGGGTTTAAACACAAAAGTTGTGAGTGGACAAAAATAATCATTTATAAATCATTTTCCAAGGAAATATTACATTTTCCCCCCTCCATTTATAAAATCATGCATGCATCACATAAAACAGTTTATGATATAAGAACATTATATGTAAATCACCAAAATTTCCATTTCTCTTTAAAACCACTTAGTTGGACTCACATAAAATCTGTATAATGAAAATACCTCGTGATCCATTGTCAGGACCTGTCCCGAATTTCCCCTCGAAACCCGGGAAGAACCCTGATCCCGTCTGACAACCTAAGAAAAGGTTCCCAAAATACCCTTCAATCCTTACAAAATATAATAACAATAAATACTTCCACTTGTCAGACAAGGGATTCAAGCACTCAATAATTCCCGTAATTAATGACCAATCAAATACAATATAATATCAGAGCGTCTAAGTAGGATCAAGAGTAAAATTTAGATATCCTACTCAAATATAACTACACAGCGCAGTCGAAGTACTAATGCCTCTGCCTCGAGATCAGTGTTCGCGTCAACTCTACTCAATTGCCTGAAGGGGGTTTAAACACAAAAATTGTGAGTGGACAAAAATAATCATTTATAAATTGTTTTCCAAAGAAATAATTTTCTTCCCCTCCATTTATAAAATCATGCATGCATAACATAAACAATTTATAATAGAAAAACATCATATGTAAATCACCAAAATTTCCATTTCTCTTTAAAACCACTTAATTGGACTCACATAAAATTTGTATAATGAAAATACCTCGTGATCCAAAGTTTGGTTTGAAAACTCTCTTCAAAAGAGTTTAAAATCATTTAAATCAATCTGGACACATAATATCTCAAATTCATTTAATTCCATCTGGACGCATAATATCTCAAATTCACTGTTCCCGACATATCCACAACAACACACTAGGGTATCCCTTGAGATGTGTTAAAATATGTACAACAATTCTCTGTACAATATGTACAATCTGTACTATGCATAGACAGCTTCGCAACCTGGCGGAGCAAGGCCCCTCAACACCAAGGTCCGAACCCTCAACAACCGGCAGAGCAAGGCCCCTCAGCACCAGTCAGAGCAACAATAATCATCGGGACAGGAACCAGTGAACCAAATCCATACTTCGAAATCTTTGTTTCTCGGCCTAAGCCAAATTCTTTGCAATATCATTTTTATGGCCAAAATCAATAAATCATAATTATGGGTCTAAACCCAAATCACATGCTCAAATAGTTACCACTTCAAAACGATATCAAAATCAAGTACAAAAACCAGGCCATTTCTCAAAACAAACTTTCACTGAAATATTCGAAAAACATGTGTCCAGCATCATTTCTAAAATCCAGAAATTCATTGCACCCATACATGACAGTATTTAAATCAAAGATACATTTATGCATGCATTTTAGTTTATAAACCAAAAGTCCACTCACAAACCTGTTCAAGCAAGCTCAATCCCGAACTGTACGCTCCCCTGAAGTTCCTGGAGCAGTATCGCCTGTCCAAATTAATAATCGGGATTACCAGCTAATAATAAGAACCTTAAATATAAACCCCCTAAACCTCGGGAGTCTAACTATGCTGGCCTAGAAAACACAGCAACTTTAAAACATCCGAAACAACCCCTAAACGACGTCCGATCGACTCAAAACCTGCGCCAACATGTTCGAAACGTCAAAAACTACTTGTCACGCGCCACCGTGACCCTAGACTTGGCCACACGCGCCGCCACGCGCCGACGGAAGGTCGGAACACGCTCCCACGCACCGCCACACACCCTCACGCGCCGGTCACGCGCCTGCTACAGTACCCACGCGCCTGGACCGGTCCAACCTAGTCCAACTCGGCCTGACCCGGTCCAACTCGACCCGATCGGTTCAACTCGACCCGACCGGTCACCCGACCCGACCGGTTTACTCGACCCGACCGGTCACCGACGACTCGTCAGAGAAGACGACCGGTTGCCGGCGCCGCCGTCTGGTTTCCGTCGGAATCCTCCATTTCCGGCCGAAACTTCAAGCTTTCCAAACTTCCTCAAAACTCAATCATTTTTCACAAATTTTGTGTCTAAATCTATCTACTCGAACCCAGGAATCCAACTATGACCTCAAAACCACAAACACGTACCTGTGCTAGCCGGAAAATCGATCGGAAGGTCCGAAACTTCCTATCATCGGTTCGGCTTCCTCCGTGGTCCTCTCCTTCGATGGTTGGTACGGTTGTGATCGTGGGAAGGAGTAGAATATGATTAGTTGATCAAAACTGGAAGTTGGAGCCTTGAATCAAAAGTTGACTTTGTGGTTGTTTGGGTGAATTTTCGCACATGGGTTCAATGTTTTGTGTTTATGTTTGTCACAGAGAGAGAGAGTGAGATGAGTGATAATGAAGATAAAGATGAAAATGAAATGAAGATGAGACAATGATTGGGTTAAAATATCTACCCCAAGTCAAAAATTACCAAAATGCCCTTGCACATCTAGACCCATAACTTCCGTCCATGAACTCCGTTTTCCGCGTGCCGCCTGTCTACGAACTCGTGAGTTCGAGACCTCCGCAACGGTATCCAAAACACCACCAAAAGTGTCTCGAAACAAAATTTGACTTCCATGCCCTTTACCGACCAAGGGTAAAATCGTCATTTTACATAAATAATTTACTTAAATCCAATAATTGAAATTCCGGGTTGTTACAATCTACCCCCCTTAAGAAATTTCGTCCTCGAAATTCAACTCTACCCTTGGAACAAATAAGGATACTGCGTCCGCATTAGTTCCTCGGTTTCCCACGTGGCTTCCTCCACGTTATGATTCCTCCACAACACTTTAACTAGAGGAATACTCTTTCTGCGCAGTACCTTTTCTTTCCAATCCAAAATTTGCACCGGTTGCTCCTCAAAGGTCAAATCATCCTTCAGCTCAAGTGGCTGCTCTCCCAATACGTGAGATTCATCAAACAGATATTTCCGGAGCAAAGATACATGAAAAACATTATGAACTCTGGATAATTCCGATGGTAAAGCAAGACGATATGCCACTGGTCCTATCCTCTCCAAAACCTCATACGGACCAATGTAGCGAGGACTCAGTTTTCCTCGTCTACCAAAACGTACCACTCCCTTCCAAGGAGATAGTTTCAAGAACACCCAATCACCTACCTCAAACTCAAGGTCTCTGGTTCTACGGTCTGCATAGCTCTTCTGGCGATCCTGAGCTGTCTTCAACCTTTCTCTGATGATCCTTATTTTTTCCTCAGTCGTATCAACCAACTCTGGTGTTAACAGTTTCCTTTCACCCACTTCGTTCCAGCATAATGGTGTCCTGCACTGCTTCCCATACAGTGCCTCAAAAGGAGACATCCCGATACTCGACTGATAACTATTATTATAAGCAAATTCCATCAGAGCCAGGTGTGAATCCCAGTTCCCTTTAAACTGTAGTACACTAGCTCTCATCATATCCTCCAAAATCTGGATTGTCCTCTCAGACTGACCATCCGTCTGGGGATGAAAAGCTGTACTAAAATGCAAGGTAGTGCCAAAAGCCTTCTGCAAACTCCGCAAAAACCTGGAGGTAAATCTAGGATCCCTGTCCGAAACAATTGACTCTGGAGTCCCATGTAGTCGTATGATCTCATCAATGAACAATTTAGCATACCGACTCATCCGAAAATCTTCCCGCACTGGCAAGAAATGTGCAGACTTCGTGAGTCTATCAACAATTACCCATATCCCATCATGTCCCTTCTGTGTCCTTGGAAGTTTATACACAAAATTCATCGTAATGTGATCCCACTTCCATTCTGGAATAGGTATTGGTTGAAGTGCCCCATATGGCTTCTGCCTCTCTGCTTTCACTTGCTGACACGTCATGCATCTACTCACAAACTCAGCAATTTCCCTTTTCATCCCAGTCCACCAATAGTATTTCCTTAGGGTATGATACATCTTGGTACCTCCTGGATGCATAGCGTAAGTCGAACTATGAGCCTTCTCAAGAATTTCCCTTTTTAGTTCCAGCTCATTCGGTACGCATAATCGGCCATCCCTAACCAAGGCTCCATCATCCCTAAGCGCATAGTCCTGCCTGTTTCCTGCCTCCAACTCTATCCTGATAATGCATAATGTAGGATCCTGGAGTTGAGCCTCAATAATCCGATCAATCAGAACAGGCCTCACATGGAAACTAGCCAATAAAGCCCCCTGGCTATCCATGTCCAATACTATCCCTGCTCTACGGAACTCTACCAGTAACGGTAGGTAGACTGTATGCAAATGGGCCAAAGAACCCATGGATTTCCTGCTCAATGCATCCGCCACAACATTGGCTTTCCCTGGATGGTACTCTATAGTACAATCATAGTCCTTTATTAGCTCAAGCCATCTTCTCTGCCTCAGATTCAGGTCCTTTTGGGTGAACAAGTACTTTAAACTCTTATGGTCGGTGAAGATCCGACACACCTCCCCGTACAAATAATGTCGCCAGATTTTCAATGCATGCACCGCTGCAGCTAATTCCAAATCATGTGTGGGGTAATTCAACTCATGGGGTTTAAGTTGTCTAGAAGCATACGCTATCACCTTTCCATGCTGCATCAACACACAGCCTATACCCCGCAATGAGGCATCACTATACACCTCGAATCCCCCAGTATCATCAGGAAGGGTCAATACTGGAGTAGAAGTCAACCTCCTTTTCAGCTCCTGAAATCCCTGTTCACAATCAGCTCCCTAGTCAAACTTGACTCCTTTCCTCGTCAACCGAGTCAACGGCCCTGCTATCGTAGAAAATCCTTCTTCAAACCGTCGATAATATCCTGCCAAACCCAGAAAACTCCTCACCTCTGTCACTGTCCTCGGTTGCTCCCAGTTTGCCACTGCCTCAACCTTTTGGGGATCTACGCTGATACCCTCAGCCGAAATCACATGACCTAAGAATCCAACTTCGGTAAACCAAAACTGGCATTTACTGAACTTGGCAAACAAATGCTTTTTCCTAAGCATATTCAGCACCAACCTTAAGTGTTTCTCATGTGCCTTAGCACTCCTCGAATACACCAAGATGTCATCGATGAACACAATCACAAACCGATCCAAATACTTTTGAAACACCCTGTTCATCAAATCCATCAATTATGCTGGGGCATTAGTCAACCCAAAAGGCATCACCAGGAACTCATAATGACCATAACGAGTCCTGAAAGCTGTTTTCTCAACATCCCCTTCTCTGATCCTCAACTGATGGTACCCGAATCGAAGGTCAATTTTGGAAAAATATCTTGCCCCCTTAAGTTGATCAAACAAATCATCTATCCTTGGCAAAGGATACTTATTCCGCACCGTAGCCCTGTTTAGCTTCCGGTAGTCGATACACAATCTCAGACCACCATCATTTTTCCTCACAAATAACACTGGTGCACCCCAAGGTGAAACACTTGGGCGAATAAATCCCATATTTACCAAATCCTGCAACTGAGTCTTCAACTCTCGCAATTCTGCCGGTGCCATTCTATACGGTGCCTGTGAGATAGGTTGAGTACCTGGTAAAAGCTCGATGGTGAATTCAATCTCCCGGTGAGGTGGAAATCCTGGAAGATCATCTGGAAACACATCAGAGAACTCACTCACCACTGGAATATCCTCCACTCTCATCGGAGTATCCCGAGAATGAAACACATGAGCCAAGTAACCTTCACAACCTTTCCTCAACAATTTCTCAGCGGTTAAAGCTGATATCACTCCACAGGGTAGTACCCTACAATCTCCCCTGAATGTAAGTTCCGGTAAACCTGGACTCCGGAAATCCACTCTCTTGTCATAATAATCAATAGAGGCATGGTGCATAGTCAACCAATCCATCCCCAGAATCACATCAAAATCAAAAATATCTAAGGGGATTAAATCTGCCTCTAATGCATGACCTTCCACTAACATTGGACAACTATGAATCACGAGATTCGCCACTAACATATTCCCAGTAGGAGTACTAATACCCATGTCCCAACCAATCGGAGACAATTCTCTATCAGCAAACAATGTAAAACCCCGAGAAAAGAAAGAATGAATCGCCCCAGGATCTATTAAAACATAAACATCACGGTTAAAAATAGATAATGTACCCATGACCACATCTGGTGCTGCTCGGGCCTCCTGTTGCGACATAGCAAACACTCGGGCTTGTGTATCCAAAGATCGACCACGACCCCACTGTCTGCCTCTGGCCCTGTTGGACCCACGGGCCCTGTTTGTCCAATTGGCCCAGTTGGCCCCACTGGATTGATTCTGACTTCCAGCTGCAAAACCGGACGTCTGAACTGTCCTCTGCCTCTGTTCAGTAGCACCCCGCCCCCAGGAACTACTGGCCGGATAAAGATGTGGGCAAAATCTCTTTATGTGACCAATCTCCCCACAGAAGAAACATCCGGTGCCACCAGAGCTGCCACTCAGTCTTCTAGTTGACTGCACTGAAGCACCACTAGAACAGGTGGATGACTGGGGTGCCTGTCTGGCTCCGCCACTGCCTGATCCAGATCCCTCACCCCCAGTAGATCCAGAGCTGAAACTGCCTCTCTTAGACGGTCCCTGACTAGAGGCTCCAATATCCCAGCGATCCCGGTGTCGCCTGGAACCCCTAAACTGCTGCTGGACTGGCACACCCATGCTCAACTCTACACGAGCTGCAGCGTCAGACGCTTCTCTTAATGAAGTATGGGCTGCAGCCGTTACCGCTGACCGAAGTTCGCCCCTCAGCCCATTTTCAAATCTGCGGCGTCTGTCCCTCTCGGTTGCCACTAGAGCTGGTGCAAAACGAGCCAACTCTATGAATTTTTGCTCATACTGAGCCACTGTCATATCTCCCTGCTGTAGGTGCAAGAACTCAGCCTCCCTGGCATCTCGGTACGAGCAAGGATAAAATTGCTCAAGCAACTTCTCCCGAAAGGTCGCCCAGGTAATTGTACTGACTTCCCAACCTGATACCTCTAATGCGTTCCACCAATGATAAGCGGAACCACCCAGCAGAAAAGTGGCTAACAGCACCCTGTCCCCCTGAGGACATCTCATAACCGAGAACACTCGCTCTAAACGAGTAATCCACTCTATTGCATCATCTGGGCTAGAGTCGCCCATAAATGTTGTAGCCCCTAATCTCTAGGCTATCTCAATGTCTGAACCTTCAGTATCAGTCCTACTCTGAAGTACAGAAGTCAACGTATGACCCAATTGTTCCAGTGTTTGCCTCATATCCGGCTCCACTGCAGGTTCAGGTGTGTCCCCAATATTTTCCGACTGTTGACGGAACTCGCGTCTCGGAGGCATTACGCTGAAAAGAACTATAACTCATCAATACCAAAATAATTGTACACGTAGTGTACAGTCTATAGGAATTTAACCTAGTGCTCTGATACCAATTGTAAGGACCTGTCCCGAATTTCTCCTCGAAACCCGGGAAGAACCCTGATCCCGTCTGACAACCTAAGAAAAGGTTCCCAAAATACCCTTCAATCCTTACAAAATATAATAACAATAAATACTTCCACTTGTCAGACAAGGGATTCAAGCACTCAATAATTTCCGTAATTAATGACCAATAAAATACAATATAATATCAGAGCATCTAAGTAGGATCAAGAGTAAAATTTAGATATCCTACTCAAATATAACTACACAGCGCAGTCGAAGTACTAATGCCTCTGCCTCGAGATCAGTGTTCGCGTCAACTCTGCTCAATTGCCTGAAGGGGGTTTAAACACAAAAATTGTGAGTGGACAAAAATAATCATTTATAAATTGTTTTCCAAGAAATAACTTTCTTCCCCTCCATTTATAAAATCATGCATGCATAACATAAACAATTTATAATAGAAAAACATCATATACAAATCACCAAAATTTCCATTTCTCTTTAAAACCACTTAATTGGACTCACATAAAATCTGTATAATGAAAATACCTCGTGATCCAAAGTTTGGTTTGAAAACTCTCTTCAAAAGAGTTTAAAATCATTTAAATCAATCTGGACACATAATATCTCAAATTCATTTAATTCCATTTGGACGCATAATATCTCAAATTCACTGTTCCCAACATATCCACAACAACACACCAGGGTATCCCTTGAGATGTGTTAAAATTTGTACAACAATTCTATATACAATATGTAATCTGTACTATGCATAGACCGCTTCGCAACCTGGCGGAGCAAGGCCCCTCAACACCAATGTCCGAACCCTCAACAACTGGCAGAGCAAGGCCCCTCAACACCAGTCAGAGCAACAATAACCATCGGGACATGAACCAGTGAACCAAATCCATACTTCGAAATCTTTGTTTCTCGGCCTAAGCCAAATTCTTTGCAATATCATTTTTATGGCCAAAATCAATAAATCATAATTATGGGTCTAAACCCAAATCACATGCTCAAATAGTTACCACTTCAAAACGATATCAAAATCAAGTACAAAAACCAGGCCATTTCTCAAAACACACTTTCACTGAAATATTCGAAAAACATGTGTCCAGCATCATTTCTAAAATCCAGAAATTCATTGCACCCATACATGACAGTATTTAAATCAAAGATACATTTATGCATGCATTTTAGTTTATAAACCAAAAGTCCACTCACAAACCTGTTCAAGCAAGCTCAATCCCGAACTGTACGCTCCCCTGAAGTTCCTGGAGCAGTATCGCCTGTCCAAATTAATAATCGGGATTAGCAGCTAATAATAAGAACCTTAAATATAAACCCCCTAAACCTCGGGAGTCTAACTATGCTGGCCTAGAAAATGCAGCAACTTTAAAACATCCGAAACAACCCCTAAACGACGTCCGATCGACTCAAAACCTGCGCCAATAGA
Organism: Oemleria cerasiformis; assembly: GCA_037349345.1. Classification (NCBI taxonomy): domain Eukaryota; kingdom Viridiplantae; phylum Streptophyta; class Magnoliopsida; order Rosales; family Rosaceae; genus Oemleria; species Oemleria cerasiformis. Next base: position 10,322,325 of record JAZGTL010000009.1, on the reverse strand, counting down.
TCCGAAACGTCAAAAACTACTTGTCACGTGCCACCGTGACCTCAGACTCGGCCCCACGCGCCGCCACGCGCCGACAAAAGGTCGGAACACGCGCCCACGCGCCGCCACGCGTCCTCACGCGCCGGTCACGCGCCTGCTACAGTACCCACGCGCCTGGACCGGTCCAACCCGGTCCAACTCGGCCTGACCCGGTCCAACTCGACCCGATCGGTTCAACTCGACCCGACCGGTCACCCGACCCGACCGGTTTACTCGACACGACCGATCACCGGCGACTCGCCGGAGAAGATGACCGGCTGCCGGCGCCGCCGTCTGGTTTCCGCCGGAATCCTCCATTTCCGGCCGAAACTTCAAGCTTTCCTAACTTCCTCAAAACTCAATCATTTTTCACAAATTTTATGTCTAAATCTATCTACTCGAACCCAGGAATCCAACTATGACCTCAAAACCACAAACACGTACCTATGCTAGCCGAAAAATAGATCGGAAGTTCCGAAACTTCCTATCCTCGGTTCAGCTTCCTCTGTGGTCTTCTCCTTCGATGGTTGGTACGGTTGTGATCGTGAGAAGGAGTAGTATATGATTAGTTGATCAAAACTGGAAGTTGGAGCCTTGAATCAAAAGTTGACTTTGTGGTTGTTTGGGTGAATTATCGCACACGGGTTCAATGTTTTGTGTTTATGTTTGTCACAGAGAGAGAGTGAGATGAGTGATAATGAAGATAAAGATGAAAATGAAGATGAAGATGAGACAATGATTGGGTTAAAATATCTACCCCAAGTCAAAAATTACCAAAATGCCCTTGCACATCTAGACCTATAACTTCCGTCCACGAACTCCGTTTTCCGCGTGCCGCATGTCTACGAACTCGTGAGTTCGAGACCTACGCAACGGTATCCAAAACAACACCAAAAGTATCTCGAAACAAAATTTGGCTTCCATGCCCTTTACCGACCAAGGGTAAAATCGTCATTTTACATAAATAATTTACTTAAATCCAATAATTGAAATTCCGAGTTGTTACATCCATAGTTTGGTTTGAAAACTCTCTTCAAAGGAGTTTAAAATTCATTTAATTCAATCTGGACACATAATATCTTAAATTCACTATTCCCGACATATCCACAACACACTAGGGTATCCCTTGATATGTGTTAAAATCTGTACTACAATTCTCTGTATTATGCATAGACAGCTTCGCGACCCGGTGGAGCAAGACCCCTCAACACCAAAGTCCGAACCCTCAACAACCAGCGGAGCAAGACCCCTCAACACCAGTCAGAGCAACAGTAACCATCGGGACAGAAAACCAATGAACCAAATCCATATTTTGAAATATTTGTTTCTTGGCCTAAACCAAATTCTTTGAAATATCATTTTATGGCCAAAACCAATAATATCATAATTACGGGTCTCAACCCAAATCACATGCTCAAATAGTTACCACTTCAAAACGATGTCAAAATCAAGTACAAAAACCAGGCCATTTCTCAAAACACACTTTCACTGAAATATTGGAAAACATGTGTCCAGCATCATTTCTAAAATCCAGAAATTTATTGCACCCATACATAACAGTATTTAAATCAAAGATACATTTATGCATGCATTAAAGTTTACAAACCAAAAGTCTACTCACAAACCTGTCCAAGCCAGCTCAATCCCGAATTGTACGCTCCCATGAAGTTCCTGAAGCGATATCGCCTGTCCAAATTAATAATCGGGATTATCAGATAATAATAAGAACCTTAAATATAAACCCCCTAAACCCCGGGAAGTCTACCTATGCTGGTCTAGAAAACGCAGCAACTTCAAACGCCAAAAACAACCCCTAAACGACGTCCGATCGACTCAAAACCTGCGCTAACAGGTCCAAAACGTCAAAAACTAGCTGTCACGCGTCACCATGACCTCAGACTCGGCCCCACGCGCAGACAGAAAGTCGGAACACGCACCCACGCACCGCCACACACCCTCACGCGCCGGTCACGCGCCTGCTACAGTACCCACTCGCCTGGATCGGTCCAACCCGGCCCAACTCGGCCTGACCCGATCCAACTCGGCCCAACCGGTTCACTCGACCCGACCGACCCGATCGGTTCACTCGACCCGACCGATTACCTCGACCCGACCGGTCACCGGTGACTCGCCGAAGAAGATGACTGGCTGCCGGCGCCGCCGTTTGGTTTTCGCCGGAATCCTCCATTTCCGACCGAGACTTCAATCTTTTGTAACTTCCTCAAAACTCAACCATTTTTCACAAATTTTATGTCTAAATCTATCTACTCGAATCCAGGAATCCAAATATGACCTCAAAACCACAAACACGTACCTATGCTAGCTGGAAAATCGATCGGAAGATCCGAAACTTCCTATACTCGGTTCGGCTTCCCCCGTGGTCCTCTCATTCGATGGTTGGTATGGTTGTGATCGTGGGAAGGAGTAGAATACGATTAGTGGAATAGAAATGGAAGTTTTGGCCTTGAATCAAAAGTTGGAATTTGTGGGTTTTGGTTGAGTTTTCACACGGGTTCGGTGTTTGGGAGTGTATTTCACAGAGAGAGAGAGTGAGATGATGATATGAAGATGAAACAATGATTTGGGGTTAAAAATATCTACCCCCAAGTCAAAAATTACCAAAATACCCCTAACAATCTAGACCCGTAACTTTCATACACGAACTTCCTTTTCCGCATGCCGCCTGTCTACGAACTCGTGAGTTCGAGACCTACGCAACGGTATCCAAAACACCACCAAAATGTCTTGAAACAAAATTTGACTTTCACGCCCCTTACCAAGCAAGGGTAAAATCATCATTTTACATAAATAATTTACGTAAATCCAATAATTGAAATTCCGGGTTGTTACAATCTACCCCCCTTAAGAAATTTTGTCCTCGAAATTCAACTCTACCCTTGGAACAGATGAGGATACTGCGCCCGCATTAGTCCCTCGGTTTCCCACGTGACTCCTCCACGTTATGATTCCTCCATAACACTTTAACTAGAGGAATACTCTTTCTGCGCAGTACCTTCTCCTTACAATCCAAAATTTGCACTGGTTGCTCCTCAAAGGTCAAATCATCCTTCAGCTCAAGTGGCTGCTTTTCCAATACGTGTGACTCATCAAAGATACATGGAAAACATTATGAACTCTGGATAATTCCGATGGTAAAGCAAGACGATATGCCACTGGTCCTATCCTCTCCAAAATCTCATACGGACCAATGTAGCGAGGACTCAGTTTCCCTCGTCTACCAAAACGTACCACTCCCTTCCAAGGAGATAGTTTCAAGAACACCCAGTCACCTACCTCAAACTCAAGATCTCTGGTTCGACGGTCTGCATATCTTTTCTGGCGATCCTGAGCTGTCTTCAACCTTTCTTTGATGATCCTTATCTTTTCCTCAGTCGTATCCACCAACTCTGGTGTTAACAATTTCCTTTCACCCACTTCGTTCCAGCATAACGGTGTCCTGCACTGCCTCCCATACAGTGCCTCGAAAGGAGACATCCCTCTTTAGTTCCAGCTCATTCGGTACGCACAACCGGCCATCCCTAACCAAGGCTCCATCATCCCTAAGTGCATAGTCCTACTTGTTTCCAGCCTCCAACTCCATCCTGATAATGCACAATGTAGGGTCATGGAGTTGAGCCTCAATAATCCGATCAATCAGAACAGGCCTCACATGGAAACTAGCCAATAAAGCCCCCTGGTTATCCATGTCAAATACAATCCCCGCTCTACGGAACTCTAACAACAATGGTAGGTAGATTGTGTGCAAATGGGCCAAAGAACCCATGGATTTCCTGCTCAAGGCATCTGCCACAACATTGGCTTTCCATGGATGGTACTCTATAGTACAATCATAATCCTTTATTAGCTCAAGCCATCTTATCTGCCTCATATTCAGGTCCTTTTGGGTGAACAAATACTTTAAACTCTTATGGTTGGTGAAGATCTGACACGTCTCCCCGTACAAATAATGTCGCCAGATTTTCAGTGCATGCACCACTACAGCTAACTCTAAATCATGTGTGGGGTAATTCAACTCATGGGGTTTAAGTTGTCTTGAAGCATATGCTATCACCTTCCCATGCTGCATCAACACGCAGCCTATACCCCGCAATGATGCATCACTATACACCTCGAATCCCCCAGTATCATCAGGAAGGGTTAATACTGGAGCAGAAGTCAACCTCTTCTTCAGCTCCTGAAATCCCTGTTCATAATCGGCATCCCAGTCAAACTTGACTCCTTTCCTAGTCAACCGAGTCAACGGGCCTGCTATCGTAGAAAATCCTTGTACGAACCGTCGATAATATCCTGTCAAACCCAGAAAGCTCCTCACCTCTGTCACTGTCCTCGGTTGCTCCTAGTTTGCCACTGCCTCAACCTTTTGGGGATCTACGCTGATACCCTCAGCCGAAATCACATGACCTAAGAATCCAACTTCGGTCAACCAAAACTGGCATTTACTGAACTTGGCAAACAAATGCTTTTTCCTAAGCATATTCAGCACCAACCTTAAGTGCTTCTCATGTAACTTAGCACTCCTCGAATACACCAAGATGTCATCGATGAACACAATCACAAACCGATCCAAATACTTTTGGAACACCCTGTTCATCAAATCCATAAATGCTGCTGGGGCATTAGTCAACCCGAAAGGCATCACCAGGAACTCATAATGACCATAACGAGTCCTGAAAGCTGTTTTCTGAACATCCCCTGCCCTGATCCTCAACTTTTGGTACCCGGATCGAAGGTCAATTTTCGAAAAATATCTTGCCCCCTTAAGTTGATCAAACAAATCATCTATCCTTGGCAGAGGATACTTATTCCGCACCGTAGCCCTGTTTAGCTGCCGATAGTCGATACACAATCTCAGACCACCATCATTTTTCCTCACAAATAACACTGGTGCACCCCAAGGTGAAACACTTGGGCGTATAAATCCCATATTCATCAAGTCCTGCAATTGAGTCTTCAACTCTCGCAATTCTGCCGGTGCCATTCTATACGGTGCCTGTGAGATAGGTTGAGTACCTGGTAAAAGCTCTATGGTGAACTCAATCTCCCGGTGAGGTGGCAATCCCGGAAGATCATCTGGAAACACATCAGAGAACTCACTCACCACTGGAATATCATCCACTCTCATCAGAGTATTCCGAGAATCAAACACATGAGCCAAGTAACCCTCACAACCTTTCCTCAACAATCTCTCAGCGGTCAAAGCTGATATCACTCCACAGGGTAGTACCCTACGATCTCCCCTAAACGTAAGTTCCGGTAAACCTGGACTCCGGAAATCCACTCTCTTGTCATAACAATCAATAGAGGCATGGTGCATAGTCAACCAATCCATCCCCAGAATCACATCAAAATCAAAAATATCTATGGGGATTAAATCTGCCTCTAATGCATGACCTTCCACTAACACTGGACAACTACGAATCACGAGATTCGCCACTAACATATTCCCAGTAGGAGTACTAATACCCATGTCCCAACCAATCGGAGATAATTCTCTATTAGCAAACAATGTAAAATCCCGAGAAATGAAAGAATGAGTCGCCCATATATATTGTAGCCACGAATCTGTGGGCTTTCTCAATGTCTAAACCTTCAGTAGCAGCCCTACTCTGAAGTACAGAAGTCAAAGTTTGACCCAATTATTCCAGTGTTTGCCTCAAATCAGGCTCCACTGCGATTTCATGTGTGTCCCCAATGTTTCCAGACTGTTGATGGGACTCGCGTCTCGGAGGCATTACGCTGAAAAGAACTATAACTCATCAATACCGAAATAATTGTACACTAAGTGTACGGTCTACAGGAATTTAAACCTAGTGCTCTGATACCAATTGTCAGGACACATCCCGAATTTTCCCTCGAAACCCGGGAAGAACCCTGATCCCGTCTGACAAACTAAGAAAAAGTTCCCAAAATACCCTTCAATCCTTATAAAATATAATAATAATAAATACTTCCACTTGTCAGACAAGGGATTCAAGCACTCAATAATTCCCGTAAATAATGACCAAACAAATACAATATAATATCAGAGCGTCTAAGTAGGATCAAGAGTATAATTTAGATATCCTACTCAGATATAACTACACAGCGCAGCTGAAAATACTAATGCCTCTGCCTCGAGATAAGTGTCTGCGTCAACTCAACTGCCTGAAGGGGGTTTAAACACAAAAGTTGTGAGTGGACAAAAATAATCATTTATAAATCGTTTTCCAAGGAAATATTACCTTTTTCCCCCTCCATTTATAAAATCATGCATGCATCACATAAAACAGTTTATGATATAAAAACATTATATGTAAATCACCAAAATTTCCATTTCTCTTTAAAACCACTTAGTTGGACTCATATAAAATCTGTATAATGAAAATACCTCGTAATCCATAGTTTGGTTTGAAAACTCTCTTCAAAGGAGTTTAAAATTCATTTAATTTAATCTGGACACATAATATCTCAAATTCACTATTCCCGACATATCCACAACACACCAGGGTATCCCTTGAGATGTGTTAAAATTTGTACTACAATTCTCTGTACTATGCATAGACAGCTTCGCGACCCGGCGGAGCAAGACCCCTCAACACCAAAGTCCAAACCCTCAACAACCAGCGGAGCAAGACCCCTCAACACCAGTAAGAGCAACAGTAACCATCGGGACAGAAAACCAATGAACCAAATCCATATTTTGAAATCTTTGTTTCTTGGCCTAAACCAAATTCTTTGAAATATCATTTTATGGCCAAAACAAAAAATATCATAATTACGGGTCTCAACCCAAATCACATGCTCAAATAGTTACCACTTCAAAACGATATCAAAATCAAGTACAAAAACCTGGCCATTTCTCAAAACACACTTTCACTGAAATATTGGAAAACATGTGTCCAGCATCATTTCTAAAATCCAGAAATTCATTGCACCCATACATAACAGTATTTAAATCAAAGATACATTTATGCATGCATTAAAGTTTATAAACCAAAAGTCCACTCACAAACCTGTCCAAGCCAGCTCAATCCCGAATTATTCGCTCCCCTGAAGTTCCTGGAGCAGTATCGCCTGTCCAAATTAATAATCGGGATTATCAGCTAATAATAAGAACCTTAAATATAAACCCCCTAAACCCCGGGAAGTCTACCTATGCTGGTCTAGAAAACGCAGCAACTTCAAACGCCAAAAACAACCCCTAAACGACGTCCGATCGACTCAAAACCTGCGCCAACAGGTCCAAAATGTCAAAAACTAGCTGTCACGCGCCACCATGACCTCAGACTCGGCCACACGCGCCGCCAAGCACCGACGGAAGGTCGGAACACTCGCCCACGCACCGCCACGCGCCCTCACGCACTGGTCATGCGCCTGCTACAGTACCCACTCGCCTGGACCGGTCCAACCCGATACAACTCGGCCTGACTCGATCCAACTCGGCCCAATCGGTTCACTCGACCCGACCGGCCTGACCGGTTCACTCGACCCGACCGATCACCTCGACCCGATCGGTCACCGGTGACTCACCGGAGAAGACGACCGGCTGCCGGCGCCGCCGTCTGGTTTCCGCCGGAATCCTCAATTTCCGGATGAGACTTCAAGCTTTTGTAACTTCCTCAAAACTCAACCATTTTTCACAAATTTTATGTCTAAATCTATCTACTCGAACCCAGGAATCCAAATATGACCTCAAAACCACAAACACCTACCTGTGCTAGCTGGAAAATCGATCGGAAGATCCGAAACTTCCTATACTCGTTTGGCTTCCCCCGTGGTCCTCTCCTTCGATGGTTGGTACGGTTGTGATCGTGGGAAGGAGTAGAATATGATTAGTGGAATAGAAATGGAAGTTTTGGCCTTGAATCAAAAGTTGGAATTTGTGGGTTTTGGGTGAGTTTTCGCACGGGTTTTGTGTTTGGGAGTGTATTTCACAGAGAGAGATAGTGAGATGATGATATGAAGATGAAACAATGATTTGGGGTTAAAAATATCTACCCCCAAGTCAAAAATTACCAAAATACCCCTAATAATCTAGACCCGTAACTTTCGTACATGAACTCCGTTTTCCACGTACCGCCTGTCTACGAACTCGTGAGTTCGAGACCTATGCAACGGTATCCAAAACACCACCAAAAATGTCTCAAAACAAAATTTGACTTTCACGCCCCTTACCAAGCAAGGGTAAAATCGTCATTTTACATAAATAATTTATGTAAATCCAATAATTGAAATTCCGGGTTGTTACAAAAAGGAAAAGAATAAGGAGAATAATAATAATAATAATGATGAATGAATATAACGTAAGGTTTATAGAAAAAGGAAAAAAAATTATAAAAAGAGAAAGGGCAAAAATGATATTGCACTATTCATAAGCACATATATGCTCCATATATGACAAAAGCTAGCATATATGCTCCATCTTCATATTTATGTACACATTAAAACTTTAGATGAGTCTGTGTTATATACGTTTTATTTTTAATTAACTCATTTTTTTTTTTTAACAATTTTTGTATTGAAATCTCTCTAAACGATTGTCTTTGTTATTATCTTTGCGGTTGAATCCCACTAATGACTAATGAGCTTTTGTGTTTGTGAAAGTTTCATTGAAAACTTGAGTTTTAATTTTCTTAATATATAACATTTATTCTCAACTACATTATATTTTGTTTGATGATTAGCCGATTGAGGTGGTTTGTAAAAGGATTCACGATATCATTACTCAAATGAATTTAGGAACTGGAAACAAATGAGAGTGTTTCAAAAGGAAGGCTGAAAAGACACAGAGAAGTGAAGAACTATAGAGAGAAAATAGAGGAGAAAATACTCACTCAGAAATTCAACTTACCATTTATCATATTTCACTTCTTACACTGTATCTCTTGGTAAGACTTACTTATACTCTCATAATACAGTAGTATCTACTAATCACAATTGTATAACTACATCAATAATCAGCTAACTAACCTTGGGGTAGTTATAACTAATCAACTACTAACCAGCTGTGTATACATTTTAGTTATAACTAATTAACTACTAACCAGCTGTGTATACATTTGATCACTTGTTATTATCCTCCCTCAATCTCAAGCTGAGAGGCTCAAGCATGAGATTGTTACGAAGATAAACAAACTTGGGAGAATGAAGGCCGTGCGTCATGACATCAGCAATCTGGTCCGCATAGGAGACATGAGCAAGACGAAGGTCACGACGTTGAACCCTCTCACGAACAAAATGAACATCGAGCTCCACATGCTTAGTACGACCATGAAAGACAGGATTATGAGCAAGCTGAATTGCAGATAAGCTGTCACACCAGATGAGAGGTCCATGGGGTAAAGAAATATGCAGATCAGCAAGGAGAAAGCGGATCCAGTGCAGCTCACAAGCTGTGTTTGCCAAAGCCCTATATTCTGCTTCAGCAGAGGAACGAGAGACAGAGGGCTGCTTCTTGGCTCCCCAAGAGATAGGACTACGACCCAGATAAACAACATGACTTGATGTAGACCTGCGGTTATTGGGATCCCCTCCCCAATCGGCATCGGAATAAGCCTGTAAATCCAAGCAATCAGGGGAATAACGAAGACCAAAGTGAAGAGTGTCCTGAATATAACGAAGAATTCTTTTGACAGCAACCAAATGAAGGGCAGTCGGAGCATGCATAAACTGACAGACTGTGTTGACAGCAAATGCGATATCAGGACGACGAAAGGTGAGGTATTGCAGAGCTCCAACAACAGAACGATACATATAAGGATCAGCAAGAGGCAGACCATCAGTAAGTAATAACTTCACATCATGAACCAATGGTGTAGAGACCGAACCACAGTCCTGCATCCCAACTTTTTTCAGAAGGTCAGAAGCATACTTACCCTGATGAATATATAGGCCCTTATCATCATGACACACTTGGAGACCCAGGAAATATGTAAGCGGTCCTAAGTCCTTCATATCAAACTCACGACCAAAGGCAGAGACCAACCGAGTCATGGCAAGTGAATTATTACCTGTGATGATTATATCATCGACATATAGTAAAACAATGAGCAGAATACCATCCGTCTTTAAAACAAAAAGAGCATAATCAGACAGAGACTGAAGAAAACCAAGGGATACCATATGCGTAGTAAATCGCTCATTCCAAGAACGAGGGGCCTGCTTTAAGCCATACATATATTTCTCAAGTTTACATACCAGCGAAAGAACCGAAGCATCAATAAACCCAGGTGGCTGTTCCATATATACTTCCTCATGAAGATAGCCATGCAAAAAAGCATTCTTGACATCCAATTGCCTCAAGGACCAGTTGAAATGAGCCGCTAGAGCGAGAACCAAACGAATAGTAGTATGTTTCACGACGGGACTAAAAGTTTCACCATAGTCAATACCAGCCTCTTGAAGATATCCTTTAGCAACCAATCGAGCCTTGTAACGAGCAATAGATCCATCATAGTGTCTCTTTAGCTTGAAAACCCACTTACAACCTATAACACTGCGATTAGAAGGTAAATGAACCAACTTCCATGTATGTTGGTGATGCAAAGCCTCCAACTCTTCCTTCATAGCCTAACACCACAAAGGATGCTGTAAAGCTTGCTTGTAGGTTGCAGGTTCAGGTTGAGAAAGATCAATTGAGGACGAGGATTGAACAGCTAGAAAGCCCACACACTTAGCACCGGAAACCGTAGCCTTGGACCTCGTAGTCATGGAATGTCGAGCCTGTGATCTCGTAGGCACGGAAGAACGAGAGGAAGAAATAGACAGTTGAACAGGTGGAACATATGTGGAATCACCAGACCCAGAATGACTAGAAGAAGATATGGAGTCGGAGCGGATCATAGGCGCTGCTAGAACAGAGGACCCGGTTTCTGCCTGATCTGAGAATGGGTGAATAACAACAGGGATATGTGGTATGAGATGGTCAGAACTGCCAGCATGTGCTTGATCTGAGGACGGTGGAACAATAGCATTAGCCGGCGACATGATTTCCTCAGGACTGCCAAAATGAGAACTGAAAGAACTTGTTGAGCTGCCAGAATTTAATGGATCTCCAGGGCTACCAAAAGTTGCAGCAGTATCTGTGATATGATGGGAACTGCCATGATCTGTCTCAAGATGTGGACTGCCATGAGTTGCCTCATGAATAGCCGGAGGACTACCAGAATATGTCTCATGGCGTGCAGTGCTATGAACTGTCATAGGATTAGCCGGAGGACTACCATAATCTGTCTCACGGCGTGTAGTGCCATGAACTGTCTCAGGAATAGCTCGAGGACTACCAAAACTGGATATAATAGGAGGATTAGAATTGTCATATCTATCCTCCCTTACAGGAAAAAAAGAAGACACAAAAGAAGGGGACGAAGTAAGAGGTGTAACAACCGGCACAAAGGAAGACAAAGGAGAAGAACAAGACTGAGCAGAAAAGGGAAAAACAGACTCATCGAAAAGAACATGACGAGAAATATAAGTGCGTTTGGTAGGAATATGAAAACAAAGATAACCTTTGAAATGTAAAGCATAGCCAACAAACACACATTGAGAAGAATGAGGTTCTAATTTGTGAGAATTATATGGACGCAAAAAAGGATAACATGCACAACCAAAAACATGAAGCGAATTCAAAGCTGGAAGATGACCAAAAAGTTTGTGATACGGAGAAGACATAGCAAGAGTGGAGGAGGGCATGCGATTAATAAGAAAGTTAGCAGTGGAACAAGCATGATACCAAAACGACAAAGGCAAAGACGAGGCAACTAACAATGTAAGAGTGGTCTCAATAAGATGACGATGCTTACGTTCAGCCAAGTCATTCTGTTGAGGAGTGTAAGGACATGATTTATAATGAAGAATACCATGGGATTCAAGAAAAGTAGTCATAGCATGGTTTACAAACTCCCCACCACCATCACTTTGAAAATTTTGAATAGGCTTTTGAAATTGAGTAGTAACATAGGAGTGAAATTTAACAAAAGTAGGGTAAACATCAGATTTCTTATTCAAAGGGTAAATCCAAGTATAACGAGTACAATCATCAATGAAAAGTAGATAGTATCTATAGCCAAGACTAGATACACAAGGACTTGGACCCCAAACATCGGAATGAATTTTATGAAAAGGTACAGAAGAACTGTGAGTAGATGAAGGAAATGGCAATCGAGACATCTTGCGTTGTAAACAAGCTTGACAGAGATGAGGGATGGCATCAGATTGGATGACTAACTTGGCCTGTTGTAACATCACAGTGATAATATCCTCAGAAGGATGACCAAGACGCTGATGCCAGAGGAAACGGGTGACCTATTTACCAAGAAAGGCAGAGGCTTGAAAAGGAAGAGGGGAACAAGAGGGCAAGGAAGGAATAGGATATAGCCCATCAACACTGGGACCTCTGTAAAGAACTATCCCCTTGTTGTCCTGAATAAGGAAGAAAGAGGCATAAAAAACAAGTTGGCAATTATTATGAAGGCAAAATTGATGAATAGACAGCAGATTTTGAACAAGACTAGGAACATGAAGAACATTGTTCAATTGAAAACTGCGGGAAGGAGTACGAAGTCTAGCAATCCCTATACTAGTAATGGGTAAGCATGTACCATTCCCAATAGAAATACCTGAAGATGCAGGATGAGGCTGAGCCAAATTAACCAGAGAAGCATCTGAGGTCATATGGTTTGTAGCTTCAGAATCAGCCAACCAAAAGTTAGGATCGGCAAATGTATGATCAGCCATGGCAGCATAAGCTTGAGTAGGAGGAGCTAAACCAGGCAAAAGAAAACTGCTGCGTTGTGGACATCCGATAGCCTCGTGACCATGTTGCTTGCACAACTGACAGATGATTGGAGAAACACAGGTGGGAACTTGTGATGCCTAAGCCGAAGAAGGTGCATAACTAAGAACTCCAACTCCTGAATTTGGTGAGACCAAATACTGAGGTGCAGCAGGAGAGGCACCATTGTATTGATAGTTTGCAGAACCATAACCAGAATTACCATTGTTGCCATTATAAGTTCCAATGCCACCATGATAAGAATTGGGACCATTGGTGTAACCATAAGAACCATTCCCTTGTCCATGAGAAGAATTGTAGCCGCCATTGTGAGTATTGTTATAATAGCCGCCATTGTGATTATTGTTATAATAGCCACCATTGTTGTAGTAACGATTCCCACTACGTCCTCGATAGCCCCCATTATATCGTCCTCGGCCTCTATTGTATCCTCCACGATTCTGCCAATGTGGAGCAGTAGTCCATTGAGGCTGAGACATAGTAGAACTATCAGTACCAGGGGATGGCTGAGAATCAGACTGATCCTTTGTAGCAACCATAGCTGTAAGTAAAGGCGCCTGGAAGTGCAGATGAGCAGAAGCTTTAGTCAGATCACTTTCTTCAGCAAGCAAGAGTGTATGACGCTCAGAGAGTGTCATAGCCACAGGACGAGCACGAATGTGTGACTTAAATGGATGATATTCAGTAGGCAACCCATTTAAAATGATCAAGACCACATCTTTGTCAGAAACACAAACTTCTGCACTAGCAAGACGTTGTCTTGCCGCTCTGATCTTGCCTAGAAAAACTTCAATAGACTCTGCCCCTTTCTGTAGAGTTTGAAGATTAGTCTTCAACTGCATCATATTAGCTTCAGACAGTGAGGATAAACGCTCTTGTAGTGTAAGCCAAGCTGAACGAGAAGTCTCACAAGTCATTATTTCAGCAAAGGCTTCTTCAGAGATTGTTGCAATAAGCATGTTCAGCAATGCAGCATCCATGTCAATCCAAGCATGATATGTCTTCGAAGAACTGGTAGGACATAAAATTGTACCATCCAGGTACCCAAACAGATGAAAGCCTTTGAGTAATCTCTGAATCTTTATACTCCAAGAAATATAATTCGTTTCATCAAGCTTCATAGAAACGAATTCAGTTGCATTTTTAAGTAACTCAATTGATGTTGTCATTTTCTTGCAAGTAATATAGGAACTGAAAATTGTTGCAGATGAACACGAACAGAGAAATATACAATCGATGGCAATAATAATGTTGAGAAGAATCTCAGATGGATGCAAAACAACGCACAAAATCAAGCAGGCGAATTCACAAAAAATAGAGAACCAAGAACTAATGCAAACAAGAAGGAAACAACTTAGCTGCGAAATCAACTTGGCCTGGAAATCAAGAACTCAACACCGAAGGAGTCTGAGGTGAGCGCAAGAATGAAATCTGGAACGCAAGAACGAAGAAGTCTGAATCACACAGAATCGAAGGAAACGTAGCCTCGAAACTGGAACTTAAGATCGAAGGAAGCTGAATATGGAACTCAAGAATGAAGGAATCACAGATACAAAGCACAGTAAGCTTAAGAATGGACGAGCTCAAAATTCAGTCGTGCTTCTGAAATACTCAGATTGAAGGAATCGCACAGGTGAATAACAACAATTTCATGAGGAAAGATCGAAAGTGAAGATACGAAGTTAAAACATGACCAATTTCAAGAACTAGAAAAGAAGCTGAAAAATTAGGTCATACTTGAGCAAATTTCTATCACACAATTTCTCTAGTGCTTAAACGAAAACTGAGAGCAGAATCAGAGGCGGAAGAATTAGGATCAAGAGCGACAAGCAAAGAAATGCTCTGATACCATAAAAGGATTCACGATATCATTGCTCAAATGAATTTAGGAACTGGAAACAAATGAGAATGTTTCAAAAGGAAGGCTGAAAAGACACAGAGAAGTGAAGAACTATAGAGAGAAAATAGAGGAGAAAATACTCACTCAGAAATACAACTTACCATTTATCATATTTCACTTCTTACACTGTATCTCTTGGTAAGACTTACTTATACTCTCATAATCCAGCAATATCTACTAATCACAGCTGTATAACTACATCAATAATCAGCTAACTAACCTTGGGGTAGTTATAACTAATCAACTACTAACCAGCTGTGTATACGTTTTAGTTATAACTAATTAACTACTAACCAGCTGTGTATACATTTGATCACTTGTTATTAGTTTGTAGTGTTCAATCTTGCAAAGGCTGAAAGATTTTTGAATGAAAAATCTTGTATATGCTAAATACACCATATTATCAAGTACAATTTGTACAACTAAAATCATGTAGATGATCATGTAAATAGCTAAACACATTATAATAAACAATAATAAAAATAATAAAAATATAATAATAATAATAATAATAATAATAATAATAATAATAATAATAATAAATAAATAAATAAATATAATGTAAGGTTTAGAGAAAAAGGAAAACAAATAAGGGGAATAATATAATAATAATAATAATAAATTAATATAATGCAAGGTTTAGAGAAAAAGGAAAAAAAATTATTAAAAAAAGGGCAAAAATGGTACCCCAAAAAAATGATTTATAAAAAAAAAGGGCAAAAATGGTATTGCACTATTCATAAGCACAATACCAATAATTTAGCTTTAATATAGATAATTTTGGGGTGTAGCTTGAAAACTTCATTGCATAAACATCTACTTGAGACTACATATCATGGAAAAAAAAAAACGTCCCTTTTTTATTAAACAACCATATTGAAGATGTGATATATATATATATATATATATATATATATATATATATATATATATATTGTCCAATTGATACTCCATAATAAACAAAGTACAAGAGACAAATTGAATATGCTCTCATACCATGCTAAAAAAATAACGAACCAAACCTACAACGAAAATTGCAATCTTCGGATTCATGGCCCATGGGTGCACAAAGAAACTAAGCTCCGCACACCCACTGGGGATGTTAGGTACTTTGGGGACCAACCAATATATTTCAGTGTAATTAATCTGAATTCTTCTTAGGGTTTTAAGGGTTCTAATTTACAAGTATAAACCAAGCCTTATATAGGTAATCAATCCTAAGTAAACAAGGAATAATAAAACCTAACTTCCAATTCAATACAGAATCAGAATCCTATTTCATAAGTGAATTAACTTCCACAAGTAAACCAAATCTAGTAAGTAAATCAATTCCTAATTCTACCAACTAATTCCTAATTAAGACAATATTCGAACAGCCTCTGTCAAACTCATGATGTTGTATATTGAGTTTGCCAAGAAGCAAGACAAAATTCATCTCGTCACACTGAGGTTGTGTCGTTGATGTTGTGCTGCCGGTGATGTGCTGCTGATGTTGTGCAGTCAATGTTGTTCTGATAAGCTCCAATGCCAATGTCATTTCCGATGTGCGCCAATGCCGATGCTGTGCTGATTCAGTGCCAAAGAAGATGTTGATACCTCTCTTCATAATTACGGAAGTCCAACGAACAAAGTACTAAAGATGATCCAACATATCGAAATCGCTATGATACAATGTCAAATTGATACTCCATAATGAACAAAGTACAAGAGACAAATTGAATCTGCTTTCATACCATGTTAAACAAACAACGAACCAAACCCACTAACGCATCGGAAATTGCAATCTTCGGATTTATAGCCCATGGGTGCACAAAGAAACTAAGCTAGGTACTTTGGAGACCAACCAATATATTTCACTGTAATTAATCTGAATTCTTCTTAGGGTTTTAAGGGTTCTAATTTACAAGTATAAACCAAGCCTTATGTAGGCAATCAATCATAGGTAAATAAGGAATAATAAAACCTAACTTCCAATTCAATACAGAATCATAATCCTATTTCATAAGTGACTTAACTTCCACAAGTAAACCAAATCTAGTAAGTAAATCAATTCCTAATTCTACCAACTAATTCCTAATTAAGACAATATATATTTACGAGTGTCAATTTTAGGGTTTAGGGTTCTTGTTATCTGACATGCACCTGACCAACTTTACTAATGTTCAGATTAGCAAATCTATACCAAATTCAACCAAGTCTAGAATGTTCTGTTGGCATCCCTCCTTAAATATGGATTGGGGGACTAACGACTATAGGTACATGTTGGTCAGATTTGGAACAATATATGTACCCACCAAGGAAAGGGCTTTTTTTGTGCCAAATCTGACTGACCAACATGCTACTAACCAGCAGCCAACTACCAATTAGGTAAATGTGTCGAGGCCCACACTCCGGCCCAAAGCACCAAGAACACCAAGCGGTCCCATTGCCCCCATATGTCTGTTCACGTTGTCCATGTAAGTCAAACTGTCCAACTAGGCACGTGTCATTAATCCAACATCAAAAAGATTTAGGAACTTATCTCACTCCACTATAAATAGAGGACTCCCTAATCTCCCAAAAGGTAACTTGACATATTGCCCTCAAGTTGCTAAAACTACAACTTAGACGCTTATCTCCTTGATTGATATAAGTTCGGTGATTGTTAAACCGTCACCACATCAGTGCCCCCTCTCACTTTCCTATCTATGCGGCTGTTTACATCCGAAAAAATCCCACTTGGGCTAAAGAAAGATTGAGAAGAAATTAAATGGCCAACACACAGAAGCCCAACCCAAAGCGCCCACTTGGAACGTGGAAACGTGGAGAATGGGAGAAGTCGTGTAACGACCCGGAAATTTTATTTGTGAATTTTTGTAAATTAATTTGCAAAAGGACAAAATTACCCTTGGTTGTTTAAGGGGCTTGAAGTCAATTTTTCTTTCGAGACACTTTTGGCTATGTTTCGGGGACCGTTGCGTAGGTTTCGAACTCACGAGTTCGTAGACAGGCGGCATGGGGGAAATGGAGTTCGTGTGCAAGAGATGTGGGTCTAGAATGTTCAGGGGCATTTTGGTAATTTACCCTAGGTAGATATTTTTAACCCAGGGAGAGCAGATTCACCTAATTCCTCTCTCTCTCTTCCCGATCTTCATCCATTTCGTGCGACCGAACCCAAAAAAACCCAAAATTTCGAACTTCAATTTGAGGCAAACTCATCCGTTTTGGTTCCACTCATCGAACTCTCCTCCTTCCCACGATCAAGAACGTACCAACCGTCGCAAGACGCAACCGCGGGAGACACCGAACCGAGTAAAGGAAAAATTGGAACTTTCGATCGATTTTCCGGCCAACACAAGTATGGGTTTCATGTTTAGACTTCATTTTTGAGTTCCTGGGTTCGAGTAGATGGATTTAGACTAAACATTTGTGAAAAACGGTTCAGATTTGAGGAAGTTAGGAAAAATTCAAGGTCGGCCGGCAATGAAGTTTGCCAACGACGACGAACGGCGGCGCACGGCGAAACGGTCATCTTCTCCGGTGACTCTCCAATGACACTCTAGCGACTGGTTCGGTTATAAGGGGGTTGACGTGGCATGCCAGCTGGCAGCCACGTGGAGGCCGCCTGGAAGCCACGTGGAGGCCGCCTGGCAGCCACGTGGAGGCCGCCTGGCAGCCACGTGGAGGCCGCCTGGCAGCCACGTGGAGGCCGCCTGGCAACCACGTGGAGGCCGCCTGGCAACCACATGGTGACACCTAGCGACTGAGTCAGCGCTAAGTGAGCGCCGAGTCTGGCACATGTGACAGCGTGAGACACTGTAGCAACGCGTTAGACACTGTAGCAGGTGCGTGAGGTACTGTAGTCGGCATGTGGGACCTGTCTTTGGGTCTTGGCGATGCGTGTCAACAAGGTTTCGACGTTTTAGACCTTTTGGTGCAGGTTTCGGGTTAATCGGACGTCATTTAGGGGTAATTTTGGGTGTCCGAAGTGGCTGTATTTTTAGTGTGATGTGAGCGGACCTCCCGGGGTTTAGGGAGTATGAATGTAGGGTTTTAATTATAGTTGGTAATCCCGATTATTACGTTTGACAGGCGATATTGCTCCGGGGACTTCGGAGGAGCGTATGACTTGGGATTGAGCTTATTCGGACGTGTGGTGAATGGACTTTGGTTTTGTAAAGTATAATGTATGCATAAAGGTATATTGATATAATTGCTTATTACGTATTATTTTGGCAAAAATTCTGGATATTATTAAATTATTACTGGACACGGGCTTTCAATAATTATTTGGAAATGGCGTTTTGGGCTATGTCCTGGCTTTATTGTTTCGGGTTTTATATGGTTTGACTTGATTGATTTTGGATTTAGGTCGAATCCACGGTTTTGAGTTTAAACTCAGTTTTTCAATGAATTTGGCCTAAGCCAAGAAATAAGGATTTCAAAACATGGATTTTGGTTTTCACTGAATTATTGTCGCCGAGGGTCAAGGTCTTCTCCTACTGGCATCGAAGGATATTTCTCTGCTAGATCGTCGAGGTTTCTCTGACGCTGGTGTCGAAGGGTATTTCTCCACCAGGTCATTGAGGTTGTCTACGCATAGTACAGGGTTCTGCACAACTCGAGGTATATCGGGTGTGTGGAGGGTTGGACCCGGGTCAGTCAGCTCGAATATCGAGCTACGACACGGGATTCCATTCGGGGAGTAATATGTTTTGATATATTTTGTGTTCAGGTCGATTTACATGATTTTAAACTCCTTTGATGGGGGGTTTTCAAAGCAAGGTTGTGGACCACATAATGTTTTCATTATTCGGATTTTCGTGGGTCCCACTAAGTGTTTTAACAAAAGATGGATTTTTTAGGTGGGTTTTCGGATTATCTATATATTATATTTATATAAAAAGGAATTTTATGTTATGCATGCATGGTTTTACTCGTGGAGGGGGGAAATGTATGTTTTCTTCATAAATGATTATTTTGTCCACTCACAATTTTCGTGTTTTAAATCCTCTTCAGACTGTTGAGTTGACGTGGGCATATCCAGAGGGGGATGCATTAAATTTTCAACTGCGTGTTTACCTAGGCTATCGTGAAGGATATTTATTTGTGTATTTACTTATCCTACCTAGATGCTCTGATAAGTCTTTTGGACTGATTGTAAAATTGTGGTTACATCGTTGGATCGTTGGTGTTGTTGGAATTTGGAGTGTTATCTGATCCTTCGTCTGACAGGTGGAAGACGGTTAACCAGTCCTTCAGGGGATATTCTGTCGGATTTTTGGCAGAATTCTCATAATTATTTGCAAGGGCTTAAGGGTATTCTGGGAATTTCTTTAAGTTGTCAGACGGGAACAGAGTTTTTCCCGGATTTCGAGGGGAAATTCGGGAAGGGTCCTATCAACTTGGTATCATAGCACTAGGTTAAATTCTTGTAGACTGTACACCTAGTGTACAACTAATTGTGGAATTGATGATTTATGGTTCTTTTCAGCGTAATGCCTCCGAGACGTGAGCCCCGTCAGCGGTCTGAAAACGGTGAAGACACACATGAACCCGTAGTAGAGCCTGATTTAAGGCAGACCCTGGATCAATTGGGTCGAGCTTTGACTATAGTACTTCAAGGTAGGGATACGTCTGAAATTTCGGACATTAAGCGAGCCCAAAGGTTGGGGGCGACAATGTTTACGGGCAAGTTAGGCCCAAATGATGCGGATGAGTGCATTGCTCATTTGGAACCAGTGTTTGCTATTATGAGGTGCCATTCGGAGGATAGGGTGCAACTAGCCACATTTCTTTTGGGTGGCTATGTGTACCGTTGGTGGCATGTTTTGCAGCTGACAGGCTAGGATGTTCGTACCTTTACTTGGGAAGCTTTCCGGGAGCGCTTCCTCGAGCAGTTTTATCCTCGCTCATACCGTGATACTAGAGAGGTTGAGTTCTTGCCGCTATAGCAGGGGAACATGACGGTGGCCCAGTATGAACAGAAATTTCTTGAGTTGTCAAGCTTTGTACCAGCTCTGGTGGCAACTGAGATAGATAAGTGCCGAAGATTTGAGTATGGGCTGTGGCACATACTTCTTTGAGGGCTTTGTCAGACGCTGCTGCTAGAGTAGAGTTGAGTTTGTCAGCTCAACACCAGTTTAGTGGTTCCAAGCGACGCCGGGATCGCCAGAGTTTCGGAGCCTCTAGTCAATGACCATCTAAAATAGGCAGTTTCAGTTCTGGATCTTCTAGGAGTGCAAGATCCAGATCAGGCGGTGGCGGAGCCGGTCAGGGATAGCAATCATCCACTCAGTCTAGCGGGGCTTCAGTGCAATCAACCGGGTGACAGAGCGGCAGACCCGCACGGATGGGTGACACCGGTTGTTACTCCTGTGGGGAGATGGATCATTTTAAGAAAGACTGTCCACATCATCGTCCGGGCAGCAGTTCCTTGGGTCGAGATGTTGCTCAACCGAGTCAGAGAGCAGCGTAGACATCTAATACTGCAGTAAGGAGCCAGACCCACTGCCAACAGGGCCAGTGGGGCCAACAGGGCCAGAGGGAGACAGGGGGGTCGTGGTCGATCTTCTGGTACACATGCCTGAGTTTTTACTATGACTCAGTAGGAGGCTCGAGTAGCACCAGAGGTGGTTACTAGTATGTTGTCTATTTTTAATCATGATGCTCGTATTTTGATAGATCCCGGGGCTACACATTTTTTTATTTCTCAAGAATTTACACTTTTTGGTGATAGAGAATTGTCCCCGATTGGTTGGGACATGGGTATTAGCACTCCTACCGGAGATATGTTAATGGCGAACGTCGTGATACGTAGTTGTCCGAGAGTAGTGGGAGGTCATGAGTTAGAGGCATATTTAATCCCCTTGGACATTTATGATTTTGATGTGATTCTGGGGATGGATTGGTTAACCATGCACCATGCCGCCATAGATTTTTTCGACAAGAGGGTGGTTTTCCAGAGTCCAGGCTTACCGGAACTTACGTTTCGGGGTGATTGTAGGGTACTTTCCTCGGGAGTGATATCGACTTTAGCGGCTGAGAAATTATTGACGAAAGGTTATGAGGGCTATTTAGCTCACGTGATTGATTCTCGGGATACTCCGGTGAGAGTAGAGGATATTCTTATGGTGAATGAGTTTTCCGATGTATTTCTAGAGGATCTTCCGGGGTTGCCACCTCATCGGGAGATTGAGTTCACCATAGAGCTTCTTTCGGGCACCCAACCTATGTCATAGGCATCATATAAAATGGCACTGGTAGAATTGAGGAAATTGAAGACTCATTTGCCGGACTTGGTGGATATGGGATTTATTCGACCAAGTGTATCACCTTGGGGTGCGCTGGTGTTATTTGTAAGGAAGAAAGATGGTGGTTTGAGGCTATATATCGACTACCGGCAGTTAAATAGGGGTACGGTGCGGAATAAGTATCATTTGCTACGAATTGATGATTTGTTTGATCAATTAAAAAGGACAAAGTATTTCTCGAAAATTGACCTTCGATCCTGGTACCATCAGTTAAGGATCCGGGAAGGGGATATTCCCAAAACGGCTTTTAGGACACGCTATGGGTATTATGAGTTCCTGGTGATGCCCTTCGGGTAAACTAATGCACTGGCATCATTTATGGATTTGATGAACAGGGTATTCCGAAGGTATTTAGATCGATTTGTGATTGTGTTCATTGATGATATCCTGGTATATTCGAAGACTGCTAAGGCACATGAGAAGCACTTGAGGTTGGTGCTAAATATGCTGAGGAAAAAGCAACTATTCACCAAGTTCAGTAAATGTCAGTTTTGATTGACCAATGTGGGATTCTTAAGTCATGTGATTTCTGCTGAGGATATCAGCGTGGATCCCCAAAAAGTTGAGGTAATGACAAATTGGGAGCAACCAAAGACAGTGTTAGAGGAGAGAAGTTTTCTGGGTTTAGCGGGATATTATCGACGATTCGTAGAAGCATTATCTACGATAGCTACCCCGTTAACTCGGTTGACGAGGAAATGAGTCAAGTTTGACTGGGATGATGGGTGTGAATAGAGCTTTCATGAGCTAAAGAGGAGGTTGACTTATGCCCCAGTGTTAACCTTTCCAGATGATAACGGAGGATTTGAGGTGTACATTGATGCCTCATTACGAGGTATAGGTTGCGTGCTGATGTAGCATGAGAAGGTGATAGCATATGCTTCCAGGCAACTTAAACCTCATGAGTTGAATTACCCCACACATGATTTGGAATTAGCTGCAGTGGTGCATGCACTGAAGATTTGGAGACACTATTTGTATGGGGAAACGTGTCAAATCTTTACTGACCATCAGAGTTTGAAATACTTCTTTACCCAGAAAGATCTGAACTTGAGACAGAGAAGGTGGCGTAAGCTGATAAAGGATTATGACTGTATCATAGAATATCACCCAGGAAAAACCAATGTAGTGGCGGATGCCTTGAGCAGGAAGTCCATGGGTTCCTTGGCCCATTTGCATACTGTTTACCTACCGTTGTTGGTGGAATTCTGTAGAGCGGAAATTATACTTGGCATGGATAACCAAGGGGCTTTGTTGGCTAGCTTCCATGTGAGACATGTCTTGATTGATCGAATCATTGAAGCTCAGCTCCAGGATCCTACTTTGTGTGTTATTAGGATGGAGTTGGAGGCTGGGAACATGCAGGATTATGTGATTAGGGATGATGGGGCCTTGGTTAAGGATGGCCGGTTGTGTGTACCTAATGATCCAGAGTTGAAAAGAGAAATTCTTAAGGAAGCTCATAGTTCTGCCTATGCTATGCATCCAGGCGGTACCAAGATGTATCGTACTCTTAAGGAACACTATTGGTGGACTGGGATGAAAAGGGAAATAACGGAGTTTGTGAGTAGATGTCTGACGTGTCTACAAGTAAAAGAAGATAGGCAGAAACCATACGGGGCACTACAACCATTACCTATTTCGGAATGGAAGTGGGATCACATTACTATGGATTTTGTTTATAAACTTCCTAGGACTCAAAAAGGACATGATGGAATCTGGGTAATTGTTAATAGACTCACGAAGTTAGCACATTTCTTGCCAGTACGAGAAGATTACCGGATGGGCCAATACGCCAAATTGTTTGTGGATGAGATCATACGGTTACATGGGACTCCATAGTTGATTGTGCCAGATAGGGATCCTAGGTTTACTTCGAGGTTTTAGCGGAGTTTGCAGAAAGCCATTGGAACTACATTGCATTTCAGTACATCTTTTCATCCTCAGACTGATGGTCAGTCTGAGAGGACAATTCAGATTTTAGAGGATATGATGAGAGCTTTTGTACTGCAGTTTAAAGGAAAATGGGATTCACACTTGGCCTTGATGGAGTTTTCATACAACAACAACTATTAGTCTAGTATTGGGATGTCTCATTTCGAGGCACTATATGGGAGACAGTGTAGGACACCGATATGTTGGACTGAGGTAGGTGAGAGAAGACTGTTGACATCGGAGATAATTGAAATGACAGAGGAAAATATTAGAATCATCAGGGAAAGGTTGAAGGTAGCTCAGGACTGCCAGAAAAGCTATGCGA
Source organism: Oemleria cerasiformis (assembly GCA_037349345.1). Taxonomy (NCBI): domain Eukaryota; kingdom Viridiplantae; phylum Streptophyta; class Magnoliopsida; order Rosales; family Rosaceae; genus Oemleria; species Oemleria cerasiformis. Next base: position 10,298,062 of record JAZGTL010000009.1, on the reverse strand, counting down.
ACCGAAGGATCAGAGATCTTGAGTTTGAGGTCAGAGACTGGGTTTTCTTGAAATTATCCCCTTGGAAAGGAGTTGTACGCTTTGGTAGACGAGGAAAACTAAGTCCTCGCTACATTGGGTCTTATGAGATTATTGAGAGGATAGGGTTAGTGGCTTACAAACTTTCTTTACCCCCAGAACTGTCAAACGTTCATGATGTTTTTCATGTATCCATGCTCCGCAAGTATCTGTTCGATGAATCTCATGTATTGGAGGCGCAACCAATTGAGCTGATAGATTATTTGACTTTTGAGGAGTAACCAATGCAACTTCTAGATTGGAAAGAAAAAGTACTGCGTAGAAAGACTATTCCACTAGTTAAAGTTATGTGGAGGAATCATAACGTGGAGGAGGCCACATGGGAAACCGAGGCACTGATGCGAGCGCAACATCCACATTTGTTCCAGTGACAAGTATGAATTTCGAGGATGAAATTCTTTAAGGGGGGTGAATTGTAACGACCCAGAAGTTTTATTTGTGAATTTTCGTAAATTAATTTGCAAAAGGATGAAATTACCCTTGGTTGTTTAAAGGGCTTGAAAGTCAATTTTTGTTTCGAGACGCTTTTGGCTGTGTTTCGTGGACCGTTGCGTAGGTCTCGAGCTCACGAGTTCGTAGACAGGCGGCACGCGGGAAATGGAGTTCATGTGCGAGAGATTTGGGTCTAGAATGTTCAGGGGCATTGTGGTAATTTTCCATGGGTAGATATTTTTAACCCAAGGAGAGCAGATTCACCTCATTTCTCTCTCTCTCTCTCTCTTCCCGATCTTCATCCATTCCGTGCGACCGAATCCAAAAAAATCCAAAATTTTGAACTACAATTCGAGGCAAGCTCATCTGTTTTGGTTCCACTCATCGGACTCTCCTCCTTCCCGCGATCAAGAACATACCAACCGTCATAGGAAGCAGCCGCAGGAGACACCAAACCGAGGAAAGGAAAAATTGGAACTTTCGATCAATTTTTCGGCCAACACAGGTATGGGTTTCGTGTTTAGATTTCATTTTTGAGTTCCTGGGTTCGAGTAGATGGATTTAGACTAAAAATTTGTGAAGAATAGTTAAGATTTGAGGAAGTTAGGAAAAATTCAAGGTTGGTCGGTAATGAAGTTTTCCAACGTCAACGAACGGCAGCGCACGATGAAGCGGTCATCTTCTCGGCCACTGGTTCAGTCAGAGGGGGGCTGACGTGGCATGCCACCTGGCAGCCACGTTGAGCCACCTGGCAGCCACGTGGTGCCACCTGGCGACTGAGTCAGCGTCGATTCAAGCATGTGAGACATTGTAGCAACGAGTGAGACACTGTAGTAGGCATGTGAGGTACTGTAACCAGTGCGTGGCGGCGCGTGGCCAGCGCGTGGCGGCACGTGGGACCAGTCTTTGGGTCACGGCGAAGCGTGTCGATAAGGTTTCGATGTTTTAGATCTTTTGGCGCAGGTTTCGGGTTAATCGGACATCGTTTAGAGGTAGTTTTGGACGTTTGAAGTGGTTGCATTTTTAGTGTGACGCGAGCGGACCTCCCGGGGTTTAGGGAGTCTGAATGTAGGGTTTTAATTATTATTGGTAATCCTGATTGTTACCTTTGACAAGCAATATTGCTCCGGGAACTTCGGAGGAGCGTACGACTCGGGATTGAGCTTATTCGGACGTGTGGTGAGTGGACTTTGGTTTTGTAAAGTATAATGCATGCATAAAGGTATATTGATATAATTGCATATTACGTATTGTTTTGGCAAAAATTTTGGATATTATTAAATTATTACTGGACACGGGCTTTCAATAATTATTTGGAAATGACGTTTTGGGCTATGGCTTGGCTTTATGGTTTCGGGTTTTATATGGTTTGACTTGATTGATTTTGGATTTTGGTCGAGTCCACGATTTTGAGTTTAAACTCGGGTTTTCAATGAATTTGGCCTAAGCCAAGAAACAAGGATTTCAAAACATAGATTTTAGTTTTCACTGAATTATTGTCCCTGAAGGTCAAGGTCTTCTTTGACTGGCGTCAAAGGGTATTTCTCCGCCAGATCGTCGAGGTTTCTCCGGCGCTGGTGTTGAAGGGTATTTCTCCACCAAGTCGTTGAGGATGTCTACGCGTAGTACATGGTTCTGCACAACTCAAGGTATATCGGGTGTGTGGAGGGTTGGACCTGGGTCAGTCATCTCGGATATCGAGCTACGGAACGGGATTCCATTCGGGGAACAGTGGGATATGTTTTAATAAATTTTGTGTCCATGTCGGTTTACATGATTTTGAACTCCTTTGAGGAGGGTTTTCAAAGTAAGGTTGTAGACCACGGAATGTTTTCATTATTCGGGTTTTCGTGGGTTCCACCAAGTGTTTTAACAAAAGATAGATTTTTCCGGTGGGTTTCGGATTATCTATATATTATATTTATATAAAAAAGAATTTTATTTATTCATGCACGGTTTTACTCGTGGAGGGGGGAAATGTATGTTTTATTCGGAAATGATTATTTTGTCCACTCAAAATTTTCATGTTTTAAATCCCTTCCAGGTCGTTGAGTTGATGTGGGCATATCCAGAGGCAGAGGCATTAAATTTTCAGCTGCGCCTTTACTTAGACTATCGAGTAGGATATTTATTTCTGTATTTACTTATCCTACCTAGATGATCTGATAAGTCTTTTGGACTGATTGTAAAATTGTGGTTTCATTGTTGGATGGTTGGTGTTGTTGGAATTTGGAGTGTTATCTGATCCTTCGTCTGACAGGTGGAAGATGGTTAATCAGTTCTTAAGGGGAGATTCTGCCGGATTTTTGGCAGAATTCTCATAATTATTTGCAAGGGCTTAAGGGTTTTCTGGAAATTTCTTTAAGTTGTCAGACGGGAGCAGAGTTTTTCCCAGGTTTCGATAGGAAATTCGGGAAGGGTCTTGTCAAGTCAGTTCTGAAGCACCAACCTGTCAGAGGGCAAAAGGGATGTTCGAGACAAGCAACCGCAGTTTGGGTTCCGCGGGAGTCCATTTGGCAACCCGTATCAGTTCCCTCGCCACCTATAAAAGGAGAATAAGTCTTCTTCTCAGGGGACAACTAATCAATCAATCAAACAAAAAAATTGATCAAACCAATCAATTTCAAAACAACTGCAAACCCTAAAAAGTTTCTTTGTTTCAAGGCTTGTCTATCTAGGCACAACCTGTTTCTTCGATCTAGGATCAAGATTCAGTCTCTTCTATCATCTCCTTCTCAGTTCCCGACTAAGAACACAAGGTTTTCCCTCATCCCGACTACCTCTCAAACCAGTCATTGAGGAAACCCAAACACTACCTCATCCAGACTACCACTCACTCTAGTCTTTGAGGTCCCTATACACTCAACCCTTGATGTATCACCGTCGTTTGAATACTCTGCCAACCTATGGCATGATTCTGATAGATGTTCATTTCAGTTGATGATTTCTAGAAGATCGTTCCCTTCAACGAGGCTTGATTGCAAAGGAAATATTTACTTACAACACTTGTATTTTGTTTGTTGCACTTAACATCTACGCAGTTACTTTTTAGTACTTGTACTTTACTTTCTTTACATTTCAAAGGATTTTCTTAAGAGGAATTACTAGTATTCGGAATATACCCATTGCATTTTGTGGTTGTTCTAAGTCATAAAATCGTTTATGTGTTTTGGTCCAATACCATCATCCCGACTTAAGGAAATTTTCGAACCTAACTGCTTCTAACCAATAACAAGCTGCTAACATGAAAAAATCGAAATTAACATAAACTGAACTTGGATTAGACTGGAAAGATAATTTATTGAAGTCCTTTGATACATTAAGAAGAAGACATAGAAAAGAACAGTGTGAGCTATTTGCCAGCTCGCCTCACAATCATTTGATTAAAGAAAGGTTCTTGGGCTGCAATAAAACTCATCTATAACTGTCTAGTAGCAGCTTCTACTAGTGGCACACCTAATTTGAAGGCAGCTAAGGCCTACTTACTTCCTGGTCAGCCCATCTAGGGAAAGAACGTGGTATCAAGGCTTCCAAGCCTACAACCTTCAACCCAAACCCAAAATCCAAACAAGTCCACACCACCACCATCACTAAGGGTGTGTTTGGATGAGGGAAAAAACATGAGATTTGTTAAAAACTTAGAATTTCAAGTTTCCTATGCACCAATTATCTTGTTTGGAAGCATAAATATAGGAGTTTAAAATTCTAAGAAAATAAAAAACTTGGAATTTGGATGCTATAAATCCCATGTTTAACTTCCATATAAAAATGTGTCATTTTCAAAATTCCATATTTATAACTACCATTTATATATGAACATTAAATTACATGTTTAAATTTCATTTTACTTTTATGTTACCCAAACATGAAACTTCACAAATTCTGGAAAATTAATTTCCGTTAATTTAAATTCCGTCATTTGATAAATTTTTAGTAATCTTAAAATTCTCCATCCAAACACACCCTAAAGAAACCTACACGAGTCCGCTCCTTCAAAGCTTTGATTTCGACGGAGATCCACCGAAGGCAACCTTGTGCCCGTTGTCGCATTTTTGGCAAGAACAACGGTGTAACAACCCGGAATTTCAATTATTGGATTTACGTAAATTATTTATGTAAAATGACGATTTTACCCTTGCTTGTTAAGGGGCGTGAAAGTCAAATTTTGTTTCGAGATACTTTTCGTGGTGTTTTGGATACCGTTGCGTAGGTCTCGAACTCACGAGTTCGTAGACAGATAGCACGCGGAAAACGGAGTTCGTGTACGAAAGTTACGGGTCTAGATTATTAGGGGTATTTTGGTAATTTTTGACTTGGGGTAGATATGTTTAACCCCAAATCATTGTTTCATCTTCATATCATCATCTCACTCTCTCTCTCTGTGACAAACACTCCCAAACACCGAACCCGTGCGAAAACTCACCCAAAACCCACAAATTCCAAGTTTGATTCAAGGCCAAGACTTCCATTTCTATTCAACTAATCGTATTCTACTCCTTCCCATGATCACAACCGTACCAACCATCGAAGGAGAGGACCACGGGGGAAGCCAAACTGAGTGTAGGAAGTTTCGGATCTTCCGATCGATTTTCCGGCTAGCACAGGCGATACTGCTCCAGGAACTTCAGGGGAGCGTACAGTTCGGGATTGAGCTTGCTTAGACAGGTTGTTGAGTTGAGTTGACGCGAACACTGATCTCGAGGCAGAGGCATTAGTACTTCGACTGCGCTGTGTAGTTATATTTGAGTAGGATATCTAAATTTTACTCTTAATCCTACTTAGACGCTCTGATATTATATTGTATTTGATTGGTCATTTTTTACTGGAATTATTGAGTGCTTGAATCCCTTGTCTGACAAGTGGAAGGATTTTTTATTATTATAATTTGTAAGGATTGAATGGTATTTTGGGAACCCTTTCTTAGATTGTCAGACGGGATCAGGGTTTTTCCGGGGTTTCGAGGGGAAATTCGGGACGGGTCCTGACAATTGGTATCAGAGCACTAGATTTAAATTCTTGTAGACTGTATACTACGTGTACAATTATTTTGGTATTGATGAGTTATAGTTCTTTTCAGCGTAATGCCTCTGAGACGCGAGTTCCGTCAACAGTCTGAAAACATTGGGGACACGCATGAGCCTGCAGTGGAGCCTGATATGAGGCAAACACTGGAACAATTGGATCACACTTTGACTTCTATACTTCAGAGTAGGACAGCTACTGAAGGTTCGGACATTGAGAAAGCCCAGAGATTAGGGGCTACAATATTTATGGGCGACTCTAGCCCAGATGATGCAGCAGAGTGGATTACTCGTTTAGAGCGAGTGTTCTCGGTTATGAGATGTCCTCAGGGGGACAGGGTGCTGTTAGCCACTTTTTTGCTAGGTGGTTCCGCTTATCATTGGTGGAACGCATTAGAGCTATCAGGCTGGGAGGTCAGTACAATTACCTGCGCGACTTTTCGAGAGAAGTTCCTTGAGCAATTTTATCCTTGCTCGTACCGAGATGCCAGGGAGGCTGAGTTCTTGCACTTACAATAGGGAGATATGACAGTGGCTCAGTATGAGCAGAAATTCATAGAGTTGGCTCGTTTTGCACCGGCTCTAGTGGCAACCGAGAGGGACAAACGACGCAGATTTGAAAATGGGCTGAGGGGCGAACTTCGGTCAGTGGTAACGGCTGCAGCCCATACTTCCTTGAGAGACGTGTCTGATGCTGCAGCTCGTGTAGAGTTGAGCATGGGTTTACCAGTCCAGCAGCAGTTTAGGGGTTCCAGGCGACATCGGGATCGCTGGGATATTGGAGCCTCTAGTCAGGGACTGTCCAAGAGAGGCAGTTTTAGTTCTGGATCTACTGGGAGTGCGGGATCCGGATCAGGCAGTGGCGGAGCCAGACATGCACCGCAGTCATCCGCTCATTCTAGTGGTGCTTCAGTGCAGTCAACTGGAAGACTGAGTGGCAGCTTCGGTGGCACTGGATGTTACTTCTGTGGGGAGATTGGTCACATAAGGAAATTTTGCCCACATCTTTATCCGGGCAGTAGTTCCTGGGGGCGGGTGCTACTGAACAGCGGCAGAGGACATTTCAGACGCCCGGTATTGCAGCTGGAAACCAGAGTCAATCTAGTGGGGCCAACCGGGCCAATTGGACGAACAGGGCCCGTGGGTCCAACAGGGCCAGAGGCAGACAGTGGGGTTGTGATCGATCTTTGGATACACAAGCCCGAGTTATTGCTATGTCGCAACAGGAGGCCCGAGCAGCACCAGATGTGGTCACGGGTACGTTATCTATTTTTAATCGTGATGCTTATGTTTTGATAGATCCTGGGGCGACTCATTCTTTCATTTCTCGGGGTTTTACATTGTTTTACATTGTCCAGTGTTAGTGGAAGGTCATGCATTAGAGGCAGATTTAATCCCCTTAGATATTTTTGATTTTGATGTGATTCTGGGGATGGATTGGTTGACTATGCACCATGCCTCTATTGATTGTTATGACAAGAGAGTAGATTTCCGGAGTCCAGGTTTACCGGAACTTACATTCAAGAGAGATCGTAGGGTACTACCCTGTGGAGTGATATCAGCTTTGACCGCTGAGAAATTGTTGAGGAAAGGTTGTGAGGGTTACTTGGCTCATGTGTTTGATTCTCGGAATACTCTGATGAGAGTGGAGGATAATCCAGTGGTGAGTGAGTTCTCTGATGTGTTTCCAGATGATCTTCCGGGATTGCCACCTCACCGGGAGATTGAGTTCACCATAGAGCTTTTACCAGGTACTCAACCTATCTCACAGGCACCGTATAGAATGGCACCGGCAGAATTGCGAGAGTTGAAGACTCAGTTGCAGGATTTGGTGAATATGGGATTTATTCGGCCAAGTGTTTCACCTTAGGGTGCACCAGTGTTATTTGTGAGGAAAAAGGATGGTGGTATGAGATTGTGTATCGACTATCGGCAGCTAAACAGGGCTACGGTGCGGAATAAGTATCCTCTGCCAAGGATAGATGATTTGTTTGATCAACTTAAGGGGGCAAGGTATTTTTCGAAAATTGACCTTCGATCCGGGTACCATCAGTTGAGGATCAGAGAAGGGGATGTTCAGAAAACAGCTTTCAGGACTCGTTATGGTCATTATGAGTTCCTGGTGATGCCCTTCGGATTGACCAATGCCCCAGCAATATTTATGGATTTGATGAATAGGGTGTTCCAAAAGTATTTGGATCGGTTTGTGATTGTGATCATCGATGACATCTTGGTGTATTCGAGAAGTGCTAAGGCACATGAGAAACACTTAAGGTTGGTGCTGAATATGCTTACGAAAAAACATTTGTTTGCCAAGTTTAGTAAATGCCAGTTTTGGTTGACCGAAGTTGGATTCTTAGGTCATGTGATTTCGACTGAGGGTATCAGCGTAGATCCCCAAAAGGTTGAGGCAGTGGCAAACTGGGAACAACCGAGGACAGTGATAGAGGTGAGGAGTTTTCTGGGTTTGGCAGGATATTATCGACGGTTCGTAGAAGGATTTTCTACGATAGCAGTGTCGTTGACTCGGTTGACGAGGAAAGGAGTCAAGTTTGATTGGGGAGCTGATTGTGAACAGGGATTTCAGGAGCTGAAGAGGAGGTTAACTTCTGCTCCAGTATTAACCCTTCCTGATGATACTGGGGGATTCGAGGTGTATAGTGATGCATCATTACGGGGTATAGGCTGCGTGTTGATGCATCATGGAAAGCTGATAGCGTATGCTTCTAGACAACTTAAACCCCATCAGTTGAATTACCCCACACATGATTTGGAGTTAGCTGCAGTGGTGCATGCATTAAAAATCTGGCGACATTATTTATACGGGGAGACGTGTCGGATCTTCACCGACCATAAGAGTTTAAAGTATTTGTTCACCCAAAAAGACCTGAATCTAAGGCAGAGAAGATGGCTTGAGCTAATAAAGGATTATGATTGTACTATAGAGTACCATCTAGGGAAAGCCAATGTTGTGGCGGATGCATTGAGCAGGAAATCCATGGGTTCTTTGGCCCATTTGCATACAGTCTACCTACCGTTACTGGTAGAGTTCCGTAGAGCAGGGATAGTACTGGACATGGATAGCCAGGGGGCTTTATTGGCTAGTTTCCATGTGAGGCCTGTTCTGATTGATCGGATTATTGAGGCTCAACTCCAGGATCCTACATTGTGCATTATCAAGATGGAGTTGGAGGCTAGAAACAGGCAGGACTATGCGCTTAGGGATGATGGAGCCTTGGTTAGGGATGGCCGGTTGTGCGTACCGAATGAGCTGGAGCTAAAGAGGGAAATTCTTGATGAGGCTCATAGTTCGGCTTACGCTATGCATCTAGGAGGTACCAAGATGTATCATACCCTAAGGAAACACTATTGGTGGACTGGGATGAAAAGGGAAATTGCTGAGTTTGTGAGTAGATGCCTGACATGTCAGCAAGTGAAAGTAGAGAGGCAGAAACCATATGGGACACTTCAACCATTACCTATTCCGGAATGGAAGTGGGATCACATTACGATGGATTTTGTGTATAAACTTCCAAGGACACAGAAGGGACATGATGGGATATGGGTAATTGTTGATAGACTCACGAAGTCTGCACATTTCTTTCCAGTGCGGGAAGATTTTCGGATGAGTCGGTATGCCAAATTATTCGTTGATGAGATCATACGGCTACATGGGACTCCAGAGTCAATTGTTTCGGACAGAGATCCTAGATTTACCTCCAGGTTTTGGCGGAGTTTGCAGAAGGCTTTTGGCACTACCTTGCATTTTAGTACAGCTTTTCATCCTCAGACGGATGGTCAGTCTGAGAGGACAATCCAGGTTTTGGAGGATATGATGAGAGCTTGTGTACTGCAGTTTAAAGGGAATTGGGATTCACACCTGGCTCTGATGGAATTTGCTTATAATAATAGTTATCAGTCCAGTATTGGGATGTCTCCTTTCGAGGTACTGTATGGGAGGCAGTGCAGGACACCGTTATGCTGGAACGAAGTAGGTGAAAGGAAACTGTTAACACCAAAGTTGGTGGATACGACTGAGGAAAAGATAAGAATCATTAGAGAAAGGTTGAAGATAGCTCAAGCTCGCCAGAAGAGCTATGCAGACCGTCGAACCAGAGATCTTGAGTTTGAGGTAGGTGACTGGGTGTTCTTGAAACTGTCTCCTTGGAAGGGAGTGGTACATTTTGGTAGACGAGGAAAACTGAGTCCTCGCTACATTGGTCCGTATGAAATTTTGGAGAGGATAGGACCAGTGGCATATCGTCTTGCTTTACCATCGGAATTATCCAGAGTTCATAATGTTTTCCATGTATCTTTGCTCCGGAAATATCTGTTTGATGAGTCTCACGTATTGGAAGAGCAGCCACTTGAGCTGAAGGATGATTTGACCTTTGAGGAGCAACCAGTGCAAATTTTGGATTGGAAGGAGAAGGTGCTGCGCAGAAAGAGTATTTCTCTAGTTAAAGTGTTATGGAGGAATCATAACGTGGATGAGGCCACGTGGGAAACCGAGGAACTAATGCGGGCGCAGTATCCTCATTTGTCCCAAGGGTAGAGTTGAATTTCGAGGACGAAATTTCTTAAGGGGGGTAGATTGTAACAACCCGGAATTTCAATTATTGGATTTACGTAAATTATTTATGTAAAATGACGATTTTACCCTTGCTTGTTAAGGGGCGTGAGAGTCAAATTTTGTTTCGAGACACTTTTCGTGGTGTTTTGGATACCGTTGCGTAGGTCTCGAACTCACGAGTTCGTAGACAGGCGGCACGCGGAAAACGGAATTTGTGTACGAAAGTTACGGGTCTACATTATTAGGGGTATTTTGGTAATTTTTGACTTGGGGTAGATATTTTTAACCCCAAATCATTGTTTCATCTTCATATCATCATCTCACTCTCTCTCTCTATGACAAACACTCCCAAACACCGAACCCGTGCGAAAACACACCCAAAACCCACAAATTCCAAGTTTGATTCAAGGCCAAGACTTCCATTTCTATTCAACTAATCGTATTCTACTCCTTCCCACGATCACAACCGTACCAACAATCGAAGGAGAGGACCACGGGGGAAGCTGAACCGAGTGTAGGAAGTTTCGGATCTTCCGATCGATTTTCCGGCTAGCACATGCGATACTGCTCCAGGAACTTCAGGGTAGCGTACAGTTCGGGATTGAGCTTGCTTGGACAGGCTGTTGAGTTGAGTTGACGCGAACACTGATCTTGAGGCAGAGGCATTAGTACTTCGACTGCGCTGTGTAGTTATATTTGAGTAGGATATCTAAATTTTACTCTTGATCCTACTTAGACGCTCTTATATTATATTGTATTTGATTGGTCATTATTTACGGGAATTATTGAGTGCTTGAATCCCTTGTCTGACAAGTGGAAGGATTTATTATTATTATAATTTGTAAGGATTGAATGGTATTTTGGGAACCTTTTCTTAGATTGTCAGACGGGATCAGGATTCTTCCCGGGTTTCGAGGGGAAATTCGGGACGGGTCCTGACAAACGGCATGCCATAACTTCCTCGAAATCAAGCGATCATCTAGTTATCAAGGAAATATTTCAATTTAAGTTGGTTCATTTTGTACATCAACATCTTAATGGGCTTGCTGGCCCAAAACTCATTGCCGTGTAATTTTATGTTTTTTAGGCTTTGGGCTCCGCTTCCGTCTCACCCAAAAATCATGGCAACCAATAAACAAAATAGAGAAAATGGCATTCCTTTGCTCCCAAATTCTCACGAGTAAAAAGCATGAAGAATCGAAAGGGATAACGCACATTGGAAGCTAGGAACTTGCTACTTCCCTCATTAGGAGACGTCACCTCCCACAAATGACACAAAAGGCCACGCACACTCAACGCAAACTCTCTCCCTCTCCTATCTCTCTCTGTCTGTGAAAGTTGAAGCCAGCAGCTTCTTCGCTCATGCAAATATGCAATATTTTCTTTTGTCAATCCTCAATTCCATTTCAATTTTGATGTTTGATTAAGGGAAGTTCTTGGTAATGGGATGGGAGCCCAGAAGAGCATCCATGCTGGCAAAGGTGAGAGACACTCAGTGTAATACTGGCAACAATTCTTCAATTTACTCACTGAAACCCATAGTGGATACACTCTTCGATTTTTATGTTGAATAATTAGTGGAAGTATAATTTTTGTGGTGGGATTAATGGGTTGGCCCTTGATTTTTGTATCATTGTAGTTATTGATGATGAGGATTGATAGTGTGTTCTCTCTTTTCTATTTAACAGCAAAGATTGATGTTAATGTTGATTTCACTCACAAGCTTTGTGCTTCATTAATGCTTCCTCCTTTGAGGTTGTTTTTCATTTCACTCTGAGAACTTTTTTTTTAGTTATTTCCTGAAAAAAGAGAACAAATTTACCCAAGAAGTTTCACTTACTGATTGGCTGCGCTGTTTTTTTTTTACAGCAATGGAAGTGGCAGTCCTCTCTCGCTGATAATTGGAAGGTAAGAGTTTGCTTTATTAATTCATTTTAGCATATGAGTTTCCCCTGGCTTGATTTGTTTTTATCTAGACATATTTAAGTTTATTGGAAATCCTATCTGGGTCAATAAGAGACCGACATGAAACTCAATATCTTTTTCCATTATTTGGATAAAGCTCTTCTGTTTTTGTTTTTTATTGCAGTCTTTGCATCAAACACCCAAACCTATTTGGTGGAAGTGAGAAGCTTGATGTGTCATGGGATAAGGGCCTGTATGATTCTAATGTTTTATTGGCTTATAGAAGACCAAGACCCGAATGGCTAGCTCAACAGTCTTTTGTAGTACAGGTTATTCATTAATCTTTTTTTTGGTTATATTTAATTTTGAGAATGTGAAAACTATAAAATGCTACGTTGAAGTCTATGTTGCAAATCAGTCTTTCTATAAGCAGGTCGATAACTTGATGTAAAATTTGTTTCTAGTAAAATTTCATGGCATTGGTATCTTAATATATATCTTTTTACCACTCAGCATTCTGTTTCACCCGAGATAGGGGTTCATGGCATTCCCATGGACAATTTCTCTCGTTCGGGTAGTGGAGGTGTGAATTTGTCTCGCTTATCAGTAGGCATGGATCTGAATGAGCCTGCAAGTTCCAAATGGAGTAGTACTACTAGCATAAAGTTTGAGGTACCTTATTACATTTTCCACCTATCGGTATCCTTATGGCATCTACTTTCGTTTACAATTTCACTCCATGATTTCCAGTTTAATTATATGGATTTAAATTTATTATGTACTATGCAGCATGTCCGGCCTGTGAATGATAATGGCCGGTCTATAAGCCGAGATCTTGATGGGTTTCCTGTCACATGCAGGTAAATCTAGGTCTTGAGTACTTTGTTTTTTGAAAAATTTGGTAGTCTAATTTTTTCACAATGTTAGATGATTATTATGCAGTGGAAGTCCCAACGACAGTATGGTAGTTCTGAAGCAAGAATCTCGGTATGCAAAGGCAAATGATTGCAGTTTTTTTCACGTAAGACTTCTTCAACTCTTGATCTATAATGTAAGGTCTTAGATGTATAAATGGATAGTGAAAGATGATATGTGAAACTAACAGGGAAGTTGTCTTGAATGCAGTTCAGTCTGCAGATAGAACAAGGGATACCAGTGCTATCTAAGTGGCTAATCTTCAACAAGTTTAAATTCATTGCATCTAAGGGAGTCAAAGTTGGGCCGGCATTTCTTTTGACAAGGTAAGCTAGTTCTTCTTTCTTTTGTATAGAGTTGATTGAGCAATCAACAGAGTGTAATACAATGGGAAGGGGGACACAGCAAGTGGGCATGAAGCGTTTGACATGACTCCAAAGTAGTCTAACTTGAGTGTTAAACGAATTGTAAATGTTTGATGATTTCAAGTTTTTGTCATGTATCAAACCTAGGAACTAATCATTAAAGAAGGAACAAAAAGCAAACAGTAAAGGGTACCTTACTCAATATGGGCCATGAAGCATCTAACATGGTTAGAATTATTTCTGAGAAACAATTTTTGAGCCTGACCTTGAATAATGGCATCTAATTCTAACCTGCTTCAGGAACTTCATGGGTCCCACTTTGTCAGTCAGATGCAGAATCTGACATGTGTATGGATAATTGAACCTGGCGCTATCTTGTAACTCACACTTTTTTCTTGGACAGAATGACAGGTGGCTCTATTGTAGGAGACATGGCTCCTTACCAAGCATTTGCAATTGGAGGTCTTGGCAGTGTGCGAGGGTATGGTGAGGGTGGAGTGGGATCTGGGAGGTCGTGCTTGGTTGCAAATACCGAATTGACATTGCCTTTTGTATGTAATACTTTCATTTTTTTATGTCAAATTCTAAGAATCTATGACATTGATTGCCACTATTTTCTTAGCACCGGAAGTCATTCTGGAATCTGTTGAGTAGTCATCTGTGACATACTATATGAGTGAAGTACAAAATTACAAATTGTTCTAACCCAAGAAAATAAAAAGCATTCATCAGTTGTCAAATTTCTTAACCTTGGCACTCGATGAACATCAAGCTGTATGGGTTGATATGGATTTGGATTTATCGTGAACCTTATTGTTTATATCGCCTCACAAATTAACTGCTTTCTCCATTCGTTTGCAGTAAATTTCTTATGAACTATTGTATATATCTTTGATTTTGAAATAACAATGGCGTACCTATTTCAAGATTTTGTTTTAAATTTTCCGACTTTAATTTGAGATGAATTAACACAAGCATCACCTATATTTCCTTGCTTATTGTATTTAGAACAAGATGCTGGAAGGTGCTGTCTTCTTGGACTGTGGAACTGATTTGGGGTCTGCTCATCATGTACCTGGTGAGTTCAACTTTCACTTGATTAGAGGTCTTAGAAATATTATTGAATAGTTACGTCGACTTTTTCAGTGTTTCAAAAAGGAAAAAGAAATATGATGTAGGCCGTGACATTTATATCTCTGATCTCCTCCTATTCTGTGACTAAGAAATAAAGTTTCTGATCTTGAATTTGTGGCCTGGTCTAAGAACCTCATCAAATTGTAGTAAGGTCCTTTCCATTCGGGCTTTCATTTCTGCATAAGTCAATTGCCTGTAGGAAGGTAAGTTTGTTAGTGTTTACCTAAAGCTAATGATTTTGCGCATACCCCTGTTGTTGTTACCTTTGACTTGAAACTCATGCTGTTATATGTGGACCTTTAGGAAAGCAATAGGCCTTGGGAAAGAACTGACGAGGAGATTCTTTACCCTAGCTTCTTTTGACTTTCTTCCATTTCCTTCCTAGTAATCTTTGAACCAGTTGTCAGCTTTAGCTTCCAAGAATATGGATGCATATAGAATTGTATGATCATCCTCCATTGGATTCAACTGAAAGAGCTTCCTTTGATTCCTTACCCAACTTCTTGGAGATTAACATAAAATGTTGGAATATCCACCTTTAGCTTTGCCTAATTATTGTTTTGATTGCAAGAATACTTCTAATCTCTTGCACTTGATTATCCTCCGATTGGTTTCACTGATAATCATAATTCTTCTCTACCCTTACTGGCTTTCCTAAGCTATGTGATTCATCTTGGCGAACCCTGCCACTGGAGCAATGATTTACTCCTTGATTTCTCCAATAGCACTCTCTACCTGACACATACTCGTCTCCGTTAGACTTGTATAACCCTAAAGTTTCACATTGTTGCACTCCACATGTTTTTTAAAGGCCAGCTGGAAGAAATAAATGTCTTTTTGTTATTTTTCATGTCTATATGGCCATGTATGGTTAAAAGGGGGCCCATGGTTCCATGTAGACAAAAAATTTCCAATTTAAATGTAATTTGCAAAGCACAAATGTGAAAACATTGCGGTGAACCTTGCTCAATTACCCTGTGTGAATGTAAGTGTTCATCTTAAGTGATGGGCACTTCAAACACACACCTCATGTTGAGCTATTTCTTCTTTATAGTAGTCTGGCATTAAATCACTCACAAATCACAATACATCTAAAGTACTTTTGACATGCATTAGATACTGGAGAGCTACATGCCTTAGAATTTCCTTCTTCACAGCTGAGTCATTAGGTCTCACTTTTTAAGTCCTAACATTGAGTAGCCATCATAACCTGGAAACTAGCTCAACGCCTCATCCAAACCTGGGAGTGAAAATTTGATACAATCGTACAAGTGAGACGTGGCTCATACAAGATTCTCGTTCTAACGTACTATGTTTTTAGGCGATTATCTTGCTCCTGCTATTCCTTGACCATACTTAACTGATTGTTACTTGGCTAAATTTCTCTTTCTGTTATTGTGGTTCTGATCTCTTAATGTCAGTTTCTCTGCTTGATCATCTTGTCCATTTACTTTTGGGGAGTTTCAGGAAACCCGGCCCTGAGGCAAGGAAAACCAGGATCTGGAGTTGGGCTTGGATATGGCCTTCGTTTCAAATCACAGTTTGGTCATTTTGTGGTTGATTATGCTATAAATGCCTTCCAACAGAAAACAGTCTATTTTGGCATCAGCAACCTGGCTTCATGAACGCTCCAAGGTCCAAGAAGTTGCAAATTTCGCAGATTTCGCATTTTTTCCATCTCCGGATGTTCTTTTTTTCCGGCCACAGAGCACTGAGGCAGCATATATGATATATATGCCAAATGTTATCCTGATCATGCTATGGATTCTCTAGAATGTTGAAGCTGCAGCCTTCCAAGTTGTTCCTCTCCCCAGTTTGGGAACACGAAATTTGAAAATTCAACAGCAATGGAAATAATTAATTAACTTCATATCTCTTATTTTTCAAAATTTCCTTAAATTTAGGTTTTGAGGAGATCAATTGTTAGATAAGTTTTTACAGGATAGCTTCTGATTGTTCTTTGAAAAATACACCAGACTTGGGTTGGGAACAGGGACTGTTATGTACAAATGTTATCCTCGTTTTTTTTTTAATTTTTTTTTTTACATGATATATTCATCTCCATTATAGATGATGGTTCAAATTTAATACATGTTACTTTTCCTTGTGATCTATGTTATTAAAATTTGTGTTGTAGGTTCTCCACCCCATCTGAGAAGAGAAGTGTTGAATGAATTTGATCCAAAAAAAACAAGAAAAAAGGCTGATGAAGGATTTTGGTTTTTATTTTACTACCAATTAAACATCAGCCCGCCACTAATACTATTGGTTTGGTTATTTCTATGCATTGGGTAGGGAGAGGTTTCAGTTCGACCATCGTAAAAGACGAAAGTCAATATCCAATGTGTATAGTTTCTTCCTCATATCCTTATACAAAAAGGAAAACATTAGCCTAAATGATAGTTTGTATACAAGACTACAATGCTTTTGATAAAACGATGAATGTCATAGCTAATGCAATCTTTCATTTTTTCAGTTTTGTGATAAACTTATTAAAGTGTATCATATTAAGACGCAACTATCTTAACACTAGAGTGTTAGTCATATTAAGTTTCTCCCTTAGTGTTAAGAGCCAAAGGGTAGAATTTCCTCAAAAGCTAGCTTGAAGGGAAGGGAGTTCAATAGCTCTTTTGTATTTTTCTAATGTGGGACAATTGGATCCTAACATTCCACCACGCTTCTGGACCCAACGTCCTTGTTGGCCCACTCCATCGACACTGACCTGGTGGTAGCCATTTCCTCCCTTAAGGAGGCTTCACTAATCTATCAGTATTCGGTGACTCGATATTACGTCCATAAATAATACAAATTTTCACCAATCTATCAGTATTCGATGACTCGATATTACGTCCATACATAATAACGATCACCTTAATACAGCGTCTAGGTTGCCCCTTCTGTGGAGTCGATCGCCCTTTTCGTTTAGGACGCCCCTTCCGTGGAGTCTGGGCCCACTTAAATAATACAAAGTCTAGGTCACCCCTTCCGTGGAGTCTAGACCCAGTTAAATAATACAAATCTTCACTCATTTATCAGTATTCGATGACTCGATATTACGTCCATACATAATAACAATCACCTTAATACAGCCTCTAGGTCGCCCCTTCAGTGGAATCTAGGCCCAGTTGCGTGGTGAAACCAAGCTCTGATACCAATTGTTAAGAGCCTAAGGATAAAACTTCCCTAAAAGCTAACTTGAAGAGAAGGGAGCCCAAAAGCTCTTTTAAACCCCTCTTAACATTTTCTATTTTTCCAATGTGGGACAATTAGGTCTTACCACTCAAGGATCCAAATTTGTACCATTTCTCAATTTATGCTTGTCAATATGGTTCTTGCATAAGCCATTTTGGTGTTCATCTTCTATTATGTGTGGCATGGTGGTAAAGCTTTGTTATCAAGGTAAGGAGAAGAATATTATTTAAGTTTTATACTTACCAATATGAGAACGATCTACAACTAGAACTTCCATAATCCTCATACTGAGAAAGATAAACAAACACAATTACTTGATTTACAAGAAAACTCTATCTGCCTAGCATGAGGTAAGATTTAAGAGTACGGCTACTAATCTACACACACAATTTGACCTGCAACATCAAGTTCATCGGATATAATATTAATATCTAATTGCGTCAATAATTGGCCCATACAGAAAACATTAATAAAAAAATCATACCCAGATAATAATTACATGTCCAACATCTGTAGAAACTCAGATATACAGAAACCCCAAAAACTATCTGTTGTATGTTAAATGTCTACAAGAACACCAGTGTATCTACAAGAACCCCAGAGAATTTCAACATCAAATGCAGTACAAGTATGAGCCTCAGCAGCTTACCTAACATATTCGGGAGAGACTTGTACGCGCAAGTGATCAGAAAGATAAAAAGAGATATAAGAATCATTCTTCTGCTACATAAATGCTTCCTTGTACTTTCATCACTCACCTTTTTCATGGTGCTGGGGCGGGAAAGGAGGGCATGCAGATGGCGCCAGTGCACAGGAAGGAAAGAGATTGGTTGCTATTACTGGAAATCCATATTGGATTCTAAATTGCAGCACAAATCGAGCTGGAAAAAAAGGATTAAGGCTACATGA
Source organism: Oemleria cerasiformis (assembly GCA_037349345.1). NCBI lineage: Eukaryota > Viridiplantae > Streptophyta > Magnoliopsida > Rosales > Rosaceae > Oemleria > Oemleria cerasiformis. The sequence continues at coordinate 10,279,538 of JAZGTL010000009.1, read as the reverse complement.
ATCAATCATCCAACCTTAACAGGACCGGTGTTTGCTGCTTTCTGAAAGACTCGTACTACTGGCATTCCATCTCCACCATCATTCCCTACCCTCCAGGTGCGATCCTTTTTCCTCTGAGGCTTTCTGTGTTGTTTATGAGACGCAATGGGCTTCTTGACAGTTGGTTTCTTCTTGGCAGCAATGCCATTAGCTATGTCAAATGAATTGAGATCATCCAGGACATCGTCAAGCTCTGGTGCATGTTCACCCTCTGCATCTTCAGGGTTCTCATAATCGGAGGAGTCTGAATCATGCACTTCAGACGAGCTGTGCTCCACAGCATCTTCTTCATCAGTCATTCCTTGGGGCATTTGATAATGGGGCAGCTTCCCATCAATGTAATCCTTCAAAATTTGGCGGGCAGCTCTAGTTTCATCAGGCAGCCCACTTGAGGCAACGTACCCACGGGAGGCACAATAGGCCCTCAGAAACTCTGCTGCCAGAGGTGGTCGAGACTGCAGTTCATATGGCTTGGGTTTGGGCAGTTCAATCTTGTAAACTTCTTCAATAACATGTCTTGGAACTCGATTGGCTGCTACCTGCACAGCCTCCCTATTCTCTGTCATTCGATCAATTGGCAATACACCAGAAGCAATCATCTCATGTCTTGAACTCGAAAAGGATGGAAAGACTAATCCAGGACAGTCACAAAGGGTTAACTCATCAGACATAATCAATGTTTGGAAATGCTTTGTCTTTCCAGGAGTAGACGTAACACCGGTCTTCTTCTGGCCTACCAAGGCATTAATTGTCGAGCTCTTTCCCACGTTTGGATAACCAACAAATCCGACAACTACATTACTCGAAGCAGAATTCCCAACATTTCCACATTGAGAACGAATTCTGGGTGAGTCTACGCCACTGGATCGTGAATTCCTTCTCAGTTTAACAATCACTTCTGCCTCAGACTGTAAACGAGCCAAAAGCTCAGTCCTCCCATATATTTTTGTATCAGGGTCTTCCGACTCCTGCAGGCTATTTTCTGTCTCCCACGGGGAAATGAGATCTTTCCCTTCTGTAGCAGCCGTAGCTGCTTTAGCCGACCAAAACACAAATAGAATATCTTGTGCATGAAAATATTCTGCCCACTTCTCTCTGCGGGAAACGTCAAGAAATAAAAATAGTTTAGGAGGGTGTACAACAGAGATAGATCAGCTGATCATAGTTATGAAAAGACCAACCTAACAGATAAAGGCAAGAGATCTGCTTTGTTTACAAGAAGCATTGTCCTTTTGTGCTCGTCAACCTCCCGTACATATACCTACATTAAGTAAAGATCAGAATCATATATGTAAGCATCCTGTAGTAAAGAGGCATACCATTCCATTATATTGACAATTTAAAAAAAAAATCTATTCATACAAGTTCCGTTAAAAAACAGCAACATATCGGATCATACTTCATATCAAGGTATGCTGAGATAGCCCATAAGAACGAACAATTAGTCCCTCAAAATTCCATGGAAGGGGTTATACCAAGTTCCAACATTTCTGTCTTTGAAACATATGAAAACCAACTCAATTACGATTATTCTTCAATAGAGACCCGAAATATGCACTTACAACTCTATTTTCCCACTTCCATATTTCTATTTATTCATCAGATGAACAGAACAAAAAAAAACCAATCTGAATACAACAACAACAGCAACAACTTTGTCTTCCAAAATTTCATAAGTCACTATGGTGATTAAATCACCATCAAGCAGCACTACTAGTCTATAACATTTTAAAGCTATGACAATGAACTTATAGCCTTATCATCTATTTGTTGTAAAAACATCACCAAATGATGTCAACAAGCCATGAACTAATAACATTACCTCAAGATCAGGACACCGATAGAACAGCGGGTTTCGAGCATCAACAACCATCACAAGCTGAAAATTAAGAACATCCATTTAATATTTCAGAACAATATAATAAAACGGAAGAAAAGGCTCAACTTTTATGTGCATAAGTCATAACATCTTATCTTACCAAATCGCTACGCTCAACAACCCGCCATAGCTGCCTCCAAATGTCGAGATTCTTCTCAAAAGGAGTAAGAACAAGCTTGTCATTCTCCTCAAGCCTCGCAAGGCTTCTGCGCCAGGTCAAGAAAGCCTGTCTTTCATTTTCATCGAGCTCCCCCACGGACATTTTAGGGGTCCATGGAGGCCGCCGTGGGACCCGCAAACTTTCGGCATGCAAGGCCTCCTCTATTCTCTGCTGCTCCCTCCTCTGCTCTGGCGTAATCTGATTCCCATCCCTTCAATAAAAAAACAATTCTATAATCCGAAAAAACAGCCCAAAATTGAAGAAAAAAAGACGAATTTGATATAATACGAAAAAAGGAAAGAAGAGAGATTTCAGTCAAAAGGGGAACTTACAAGTCGATGAGGAGGTTTGGGGTTGGGTGGTTCATGGAGAAAAGGCGGTCGGCCTCGTCGGCTTTTTCGATGATGGCGTCGATATCGCTAACTTCGGTGACGGATTCGAGAACCTTCTTCTGCTGCTTCTTGTACATCAAGCCTTTCTCTTTCGTCTGCTGAACCAGCTGGTTGTGTTGTCTCACCAGAGCCCTACCGAGCCCCGTCTTCTCGTTCTTCCCCATTGCCTCTCTGTCTCAGCCTCTCCTCCGCCCAATAGTGAATGAGAGACAAGAGAGAAGAAGTGCGAGGAATATATATATAAGAAGCGCGGCGTCGAGTATCTGAAAAGAGAAGGAAGACGGTGGCTCGCGGCTGACGTAGGCGTTTGGGTCTTAGGGTTTCGTAGGCAATGAGAAAAAGAAAGAGAGGAAAAGGAAAAGTTGGAGTTGGCCTTCAATGAGTATTTCATATTTCGCTAAACGGTTTTATTATTTTCCCAGATAGTCCTTGAGGTTTCATAAATGTTTTGTTTTCATCCTTCACATGTCATATTATTCAATTCGTCCATAGAAACACGATGTGGAGTTGTGGACCAAAGAATAAAAAATCTAAAATTTTAAAATAAAGAATATGTTTTTTTTTGTCGGTACAAGAGGGTTTGCCGATCTGTCAAAATCCTCCATCAGTTTAAATTTTATATTAGTTTATAGTGAAATTAGGTTAAAATTACCCTAATAAAATGGTATTCCCGATAACACATTCATTGTTTCTCTTCAGTCTTCACCTAACGATGTCCACTCCAAACTCTGATGACTATGGTAGGTTCCCTACTCTCCTTCTGTTTAACTCTACGAGTAGAGCTTAAGAGTTGACTAGTGGTGTTTTTAACTCATCACTATAAATTCAATACAAAATTTAAACTCATTGATGAATTTGATAATTATGACGGGCATCCCACATCATAAGGTCCTCATTATAGAAGGTTCCTACTCGAAAGAGATAAACTACCCACGGACCTAAGGTCGATCCATACCACCCATCACTAGTATTCCAACTTCTGTGCAGTAGGAGGTCTTATATTTGAATATGATACTCTTAATAAATGAGGTTGATACCCAACATATATATTCCCTCCCTCAATATATATATATATAAAGGCGAACCCAAACTCACATAATCATCATCCAATGTATATATATTGCCTACTCTAAAACGCCACTGAAACTACTCGTATAATGGTATTCCTACTCATTGTGAAGAGATAGGTCTTAAGTCTCTTATTCAACATCTTTAACCGAACGAAGTCGATCTAAAGTATATATCCCTTCTCCCAATATCGATTTCTCAAAAAAAAAAAAAAGGGAGAGCCAAAAAGGGAAGCCATAATCAACAAAAAAAGGAAAAAAAAAAATATGAAACCAGATGTACAAGGAAAGCTTCTCACCATATTTTCACTTTCCTTTCAATTGCTACACCACCATTCATAAATTGGAAACAAAATGAAAGCTTCCTTTATTCATTTTTCCAGAAACACCTCCTCCTTCAATGTACATGAATTTCAAGGAGATTTCATTTTTTCTATATAAAACAAAAGGACACCATCTCTACCCTATAAATATTGACATACATAATATATATATATATATATGTATATATGTATATAGCCTTTCTCTTCTCTTTCCCTGTGCATAATCCATATATATATAATGCATACATATCTCTTCTGTCCCTTCTGCTTTGCTGCCTCTATTCTCCTTGTTTAGCTGTGACAACTCTCTTTCTTTGTTTTTCATTCTCATTCTTTCTCTCTCTCTCGATTTCTCTCAAGCTATCCTTCCGATTCAAGAAGACACCACTAAATTTTCGTAGAGTACTGATGTTTTCCGCAATATTTTTCTCTGTAGTAGCAAAATCTTGAACCAGGTACAGAGAGAGAGGCAGCAAAGCAATGGAGATAAGAGAGAGGGAGAGAGATTTGTAACGGCTAAACAAGGGAGAATAGATGCCCCAAAGCAAAAAAAAAGTTAGAAGAGAATGTTGAAGGCAAAAGAGGTAAGATCTCTAAGTCTAGAAAAACCTCCATCAGTCCTGAAACTAACTGCAGAAGATAATAAGAAAACTCTTATCTTCCTAGGATGAAGCTTATGACTTGTGAGAATGACTACTTATTTTCAAAAAAAAAAATTATCTGCAACACCAAGTTCATCCGATTTATATATGTAATTGCATCAGTAACGGGTCCATAAACAAAACATTACTCAAAAAATCATGATTACATGTCCAGCATCTGTAGAAACTCAGATATAGAGAAATGCGAAAAAGAACAAGCAGCAAAGATTAAGAGTGACATAACCGAACATCATCAGACACAACGATTCATTGATAGTTTGGAGAAAATTTTTAAAAGAACTTGTTATACTGACTAGTGAGAGAATTTCTGAGATCGGAATACAAGCCGTAGAGGGAATACTGCCTAAGGTTCTCCACCTCATACCATGAATTTAGAACAGAAAGATGCTTATCTGTACCCGAAAAAGCCAGCTGTATCCCAATACTGCAATCTACGTTACCCCCTCGATTTTTACAGTTTGATGTTCTGATGGCACAGTCTTGTTTGTTAAGGCAAACGAAATTGGAGTTTTCTGGGCATTTGGCACATCCATCTCTCTTCCAATACAAGTTTTGCAGCCTTCCCTTTTGAAACTCGAGCACCTTCAACAAAGTTCATATGTCAGATTAGTGAATTCATAAATGGAAAAGCCTTTAACTAATTCCAACCCATTCCAAGTTGTATATATTACCAAGGTGAAACTGGTCACTATGTATGTGCTGTTTGCAACAAAGGCAGGGGGAGAAATTGCAGCATATTTTCGTCCGCCAAATGCCACCATGTAACCACCATATGAATCCTAGAAAGCTCAAAATTGCATATCAGTTAATGATCATATGATAACACGTCACAAGATAAACACAAGATAGGCAAGCAAGTTAAGAAAACTAACAGGACATACACAAACTAAGTCAAACAACACCAAAGATAATTCATTATATATTAAATGGTTTGTTTTCCACACTCTTACACTCCTTTTCTAACTTGACTGTATCATGAGGAGGGGGAGTTCCAACCAAGAAAAAGACTTCATTGCATGGGAGTTTGCCAACAGCAGAAGAGTTGGCTTTCACCCCGGCATCGACGAAGTTCAGAATACTAATTTTTGGGTTAGGAGCTGGAATTGATCATTTTTGTTTTGCTACATGTGCATTTCCAAAAATACAAACAAGTGATGGCAAAATCATTGCTCCATCCATGCCTACAATATGGCACTGCGCTTGAGATTAGCCCTAAGCCAATTTTCAAAACCAAGAACCAAGAGCAGGAAGAAGGATAAAACTTGACCTTCAGATATAATAGCTCCAGTAATCCTTATGTGGACTGGACTGTGCCCTATCAAAACTCCTGAAGTACACAGATCTAAATCTTCCAATGGCATTTTTAACTCCTAGGTTATGATTTTCCTTACAGTCATTGATCAGAAATCATATCTTGAAGTTAGACTGATTTCTAGAGTTTCATTACACACTCATGCCTTTAAATTACTTAAACCCAAGAAAGAAAAAATCAATAAGACAGTTCCTCTTTTATCCCAACTACTCTGTATTCTCTAATTTTTCTTATCCAAGTTGTTAACTTTCTGTGCCAAGGTAACTAGGCAGTGGATATGTTTTTCATACTACTCATGAGTCATGACCACACGTCAAATATATAGCATGGATTAGCAGAACAATTACTACAAGAGTGAAGAAAATAAATCATTTTTCTTTCTTAAGACTGCACTAGAATGAGCTAAAGTTTAATAATCTAATACTGAGCACAATCGAATGAAAAGGAAAAGGATATGAACTATCTTCTACATGTAAGTATGCTCACACTAAAAGTCTAAGAGAACACCATTATACCTACAAGAACCTCAGACTATTTCAGCATCAAAGCCATCTAACCAAACGCACTCCAGACAATAAGCCATAGGCTTAAACGAATGCGGTGCCTTTCCTTTCACCAATTATTTTATAAGTACAGTTAACTTGGCATCTCCAGATTATGTAATACTCATATTTGGAAATCTATGCAGTTTAATTTTCTTGTGTGAAGAGGACACATTTTATTGCTCACCAATCACCGAAAAAGGTTGAACTTGGAAACCCAAGTGGGATAATAAAAATATCACATGAATATCATCAAGCTGTTGGGTAATCGAATAGTCCCATTTGAAAGCTGATATAACATACAAAATTTGGAAGGCAATGTAGAGCAATCACAAATCAATCCATCAAAAAATTGTCTCAAATCAGTAATAGAAAGTAAGTGTAGATAAGTTAGAGATAGTATTAGAGTTACCGGTTGGAAATTAGAAGTGTTGATTGTAAGGAGGGAGATCTCATCGACTTTGGGTCTGAAGAGAGCGAGCTGGGAGTTGGAGGAGGCCAGCGAGAGGCGTCGGTCGCAGGGAGAGAGCTGATGCGACTGGTTGTACAAGAACGAAGCCTTATACGAGAATGCGATCCCAAATGTGAAGCCGTCGGACCTCTGAATCTTGGCGTCTTGACATGGCTGGTACACATTGTTTGTATTGGCTGCTTCCACATTCACCAGAGTCATCGGCAGCAGCAGCAGAAGCAGCATCGCCGGCATTGTTGTGGCTGCTGCTGATACCATTGTGGATGACGATAAGGTTACAGGGGATGATTTGGGCGGTGGAGCACGGAAAAATCCAGCTAAGAAATGTGGGTGGATGGTTTGTGTTAAAAAGGCTGTTGCCTCCGAGTTCCAGCTTTTTGCTGAGGTTTGAAATTTTTGTTTTGAACTTTTGGTTTTTGTTTTCGGGTAAATTACACTTTACCTCTTCAATTAGAAAGGGTAAATTTACCAATTTCCCTTTGTACCTAGATTTTTTAAGGATAAACTACATAAAAGTACCTAAATTATAGGGGTCATTTCAAGTTCGTACCCCAATTATGAAATTTTGTAAAAGAGTACCCGAACTATATTGCTACTGACAGAAGGGTACCTCCGTTACATTTTACGTCCAAAAGAGTGTTAAAAGTACACGTGACACAAATTTTGTCCACTCAGCTCGTGATGTGGCGCAATTTGAAGGGGCATTTTCGAATTATCAAAAAATAACTCCCTATTTCCTCTACCCCGTCGCGAAACCCAGCCTTCAAACCGAAGTGCTTCGAGGGGAGGCTGAGACCCAAATCTCTAGCACGACCAACACCGCCATCTTGAATAAACCCAGCCCCAAATCTGTATCACGACAAACCCGAAGAGAGTGAAGAAATCCAACCCCAAATCTCGAAGAAACCCATCCAACGGCTCCAACCATAATCTTGTAAACAGACGCGCGACAACCCTCTTGGTCCAACGACGACGACGTAAGCGGTTTCGTCTTCTTCCTCCAACAGCGCACAGCAGAGTAATCTTATCCCTCTCCGTCGAAGGCGTGAACGCTTTTTGTCAAAGGTTTGAACGAGTTTCTGCATGTACTTCTTCTCATATGAAATTCCCAGTCGCAAAGCGAGGATGTCGGAGATGGAAAAAGACATGATGGAATTTGAAGCCCCCATTTGTGAGTGTGGTAAACAAGCGAAGTTGATGACAAGTCTGACAGATGAAAATCCAGGGAGAAGATTCTGGGGTTGTGCTGGTTATGGGGTAAGTTTATGTTTGATCTTAATTGGTATTTAGTTTTACATTTGTAGTATAGATTTCAAATTGTGATTATAATTTCAAACTCGATTTGGGATTCAGAGAAATCGGAGAGGAGTAGGAAGTGGTGGGTGCAATTTTTTTCAATGGTGCGGCCCAAATCTCAACGAGAAGTCACCCGGTCCAATTCCAGGTCTATTGAAGAAATTGAAGTTGAAAGATGAAGAAATCATGGGTTTGAAGAAATAGATTAAAGATGGTGTGAAGAGGCAGAGGTGTTTGCTAGTTTTGGTTGCTGTTTCCTGGATGTTGGTGGTTTTGTTTGTGGGAATGATTATCGGTGGAGCAGGGGGAAATGATAGGGCTCTGTCTAGTAAGAATGTGAATCTAGCTCTTGCGTTTTAATTGTATTATGCAATTGGGTCTTCATGGTCATTGTAGTATGAATGGTGAATTTGCAATGTAATGTTCTGCTTTGTTTAATTATGAGTGTTTTGGAGGTTTTGCAAGAGTGGAGCATGGTTAATTATGAGTGCATTTTGGTTACATAATGAAACAATGCAATAACCAAAGTGTGCCTTTGAGGTTTTGTCACTTTACAACATACAATGCAAGAAAGAGTGCCTTTGAGGGTTTGCCACATTAGAGAATGGTTATAGAAGAGAGCAGGTTTGGTTACCTAATGAAACAATGCAAGAAGGAAAGATAGCTAGAGAGAAATAATGAAGGTCTGACACATCCATAACACCCTACAACACATCCAAACCAATTAAAAGCATAACAATGCAAATCATTTCAAATCATAAAAATGCAAAGATTCAACTTCATTTGCAAACATAATAAACAAAGCTTCACCTTCATGATCATAATACAAAGCTGTCAAAAGCTGTCATACAAAGTCATTCAAGCATAACATCTTCAATTGAACATGTCAATAACCTAGGTAATTTACCAAAACAATATGTGGTTCAACCATTCAAGTATCATAATTACATACATTAGAACCTTAGTTTAAAAATAGCAAAACTACATGACTTGAAATCAACTCTACTCCCTAGCTATTTCACCACTGTCAATGACTTGAAATCAAGTTTGTTTTCTCCTTTTACTTCTTCTCAAATCACTATCATTGGCACCAACACTTGTGGATTGTTGACTTGGATCCTACATATGAAGAATTTGGCATTATAAGCTGACTTATGGAATTGAATTGTGACAAATAATTCATATTAACACAACAATAACAACCATGAGAAAGGGTAAGAATGGCCTATATACCTGATTTGAAGCATGTCTCTTAGGGTGGTTGTTTGTCTTGGATGTCTTTTGTAGAAGATGTGGTTGATCCTTGAGTCTACATGAAACAAAATCTAATTAGGACTATATAGTCAATGACTTTAATAAAAAAAACAAACTTAAAATGGTACTGACATTTGGAGCAGAAGTATGTTCAACATTCTTCTTTGCTCTGCCTCGTGGCCTTGGTGGTAGCTTCTCCTTGGGAGGCAAGTGTCGATGGTGGGGAGGCAAGTGTCGATGGTGGGTTCTTGCATTATGAGTTTATGATAAACAAATACTACAATGCATAGGAATGCCCTGTTTTTCCAATTTTTTCTTCCCACTTTGATCAACTGTTTCAAGTTGATCCTTTGTTCTAACTTTTCTAGGCCTTCCGGGTTGCCTCTTATTTACTAGTGGCTTAATAGTTTGATGGCCAGTTCTCTCCCACATTTTTGGGCCATTTATAGCCTCAATTAGGTTGTTGTAGCACTTCATGTAGGTCTCTTTAGAATATATTGGATCAATATATTCCTCCACCGGGGGGCCACCTTTGTAATGTATGGCTGCTATCCCATGCACACATGGGATTCCCGTGAGGTCCCACTTTCTGCAAGAACACCTGTGGGCCTTCAAATTAACCACAAACTGCTCTCCTTTGCGGCCGTGAACCTCATAGTTTGGTCCTCCTGTGGGCCTTCAAATCCACTTTCAACTTTTGCACATGGTTGAATACATTCTGACATATATTTTGAGGCCAAGTAGCCATCTTATCTCTTCTCCATTGTATCATCTTCAACAAAAAATACCTAATCATCTCAAACATCGTGATGATTGGTTTATCTCTGACAGGCATTATGGTGCTGTTGAAGGTTTCACAGTAGTTGTTTTGTAGCATGTCTGTCTTTGACCATGTTTTAAAATGGGACCTGGACCACTGATGAGCTGGCTTGTCTACCAACCATTTCCAAGCTACTTCATCTAATCCTTTTAGCTTTTCCATCTCATCTTGGAAAGACTGAACTGTTGTTGCTCTTGCACATTCCCACAGAGCATCCTTCAAGACTTTACCTTTGAAACTATGGTTATAGTTACTCCACAAATGCCTACAACAAAATCTGTGCTCAGCACTAGGCATTAAGGCTTCAATGGCTGCTTCAAGTCCCTTTTGCCTGTCAGTAAGAAAACTCCAACCATAGCAGTCTTGCATCCCCAAATCCACCATCAACAACTCCAAGAACCATGTCCATGAGTCCTTTGTTTCCATTTCAACCACAGCCATAACAATCACCCATGTCTCATTATTGGCATCTAATCCAATAGCAGTCAACAACTGTCCACCATAGACTCCTTTAAGATGACAACCATCCAAGCCAATGAAAGGCCTACAACACTCCTTAAAACCCTTCTTGCATGCCTCCAAGCAAATGAAGAGCCTCTTGAAAAGTTGGTCTCCACCCACAAAATCACAAGCCAATGATGTGGTAGTGCCTAGATTAGTTCGCTTCAACTCATGGCAGTAATCCCACAGCATACCATATTGCTTTGTTAGGGATCCATCTATTAACTCCATAGCCTTGTGCTTGGCTCTATATGCCTTCATAGGGCTGATCCCAATGGAAAATTCAGCAGATGCAGCTTCCATAATTGCAGATATGGGCATCTTGGGGTTTGCCTGGATTCTTTGCAGGAAGTGTTGAGAAAGCCAAGAAGTTGTGGCTTGTTGTTTTTTATACAACCTTGTACATGTGTGCAGTGGTTTATAGTGCTTGACAACCAATGTGTTGTCAGTTGTGCTCACCCTAGACACATATATTTCCCATTAATAACCCTATGCTCTGCATTCACACTTCAACTTGTACCTTACATTCCTCTTGTACCTCACATCTTTACCAGTGTATAGGCAATAGTCCCTAATAGCTTGCCTAAAGACACCACAGTCACTGAACATCAAACCAGTATCAAAGCTTGGCCTAACTCTATCAGTTTCTGGATTGTACTTTGTAAAATACTTGTCACTTCCCCCGATCACAACATTTTCATCATCACCATCCACAACTGGTCTCAAGTCTTCTTGATGTGTTTGATCCCCTTCTTCAAGTTGGTCATCATCTATATCTTCCACTCTTAATTCATCACCAGGAGTGAATTTGGCCCTCAAAAAATTTCCAGCAGCTGAAGTTGCAGCTGCTGCAGGTGGAACAGCAGTTGAAGTTGCAGCTGCTTCTGCTGGAGCAACAGCTAAATTTGCAGCTGCTTCTGCTGGACCAGCAGCTGATGTTGGACCTGGTTCTGGTTGAGCATCAGCTTCTAGCGGAGCAGCAGTTGAAGTTCCAACCTGTTCAGGTGCAGCAGCTTCTGAGGATCCAGGGGCTTCATCTGCAGCAGGTTCTGAAGTTCCCCCAACATCAGTGAAGAACTCATCCAAGTTTGAAGCTTCTTGCAGCCAACCCTCTAGAATATACCTATCCAACCTATTTTCCTTAGCAGGAATAGCCTCATCACCACTGTCAGCAAATCCAGAACATGTTGATGCTTTAGAGTCCTCATACTCCTCCACTAACCCATCTTCAAACTCATCATCTTCAGTAGAAAGTTTACCCTTGCATTTGTCTTTTTTTTGCACTGCTTCTTCACCAAGATTGGCAGCTTCTGGCTCTGGCCTCTGACGTGGCAATTCTTTTACAACCACTCATGCCTTACCCTTATAGGGTCCTATACTCACTTTAGGTTTTTCTGCAGTGGTCCCCACCACTTCAGTCTCCTCATCTAACTCCTCAATCACAACCGTGGATTTCTTGGTCACCACCAATTCTTTACTTGTCTTCTTCTTTTCCCTTTTTTTAACATCTTTTAAAAACGCCCTCGGGTTCTTCACATTAATGTGTGTTAAGAACAATTCTATCTCTGTGACACTTGGAACCGCCTCACACATTTTAAGCACATCAGAGTCTTGTAGCAGCTTACCACCAACTCCTTCTTCAATCTCATATTGGTATAAGATGATACCATCTTTGTAGCCCAATTCCTTAACCATTCTGTCAATTTTAAACAGGGACATCATGTCCTTCTCACAAAAATCAAAGTAGTCAACTTGTCCATCTTCATACCTATCATCAACCCACTTCCCACCATGGAATACCTTTAATGTAAAGTAACCCGATTGTAAGGACCCTTCCCGAATTTCACCTCGAAATCCACGAAAAGCCCTTATCTCGTCTGACGACTCTTTTTCTTAAAAATTTAATACCAGGAATACCCTTTGTCCTTAAATATATTTAGTAAACCTTACAAGGTTCCAGACAGAACCTCTGTACTTACTGACCACACCTACCTATCAGACGCATGATAGCTTACAGGTCACCTCCGAAACCTTGGAATAATGGTGGTCCGAAAAGGTAACACTCTCTAACATGAGCTCTGATACTAATTGTAATGATCATGATTCGAAGTTTATAGCCCTCTGCTAACAAGCTCTGATACCAATTGTAAGTCAGTCCCTGTCGAATTCTCTACAGTAATAACACAAGACAACTGGCTCGCCCATCTGGATCACCGCCCACACCAACCCACTGACCCGTATGACAAAGGAACCAAACTTGGTTGAATTGAGTCTTACTGACTTGCTCCGAGTCGAACTCAATATCCCGGCTCGTCCTGAGCCCCTGAGTGATAACTCAATATCCCGGCTCACCCTGAGCCCCCGAGTGATAACTCAATATCCCAACTCACCCTGAGCCTCTGACTCCCAACGATATGGTGGAGAAAGATCCCTCGAATGCCCACATTGGATAACCCCTCGACAATCTGGCGGAGACATACCCTCAAACGCCAATCGGAGAACCCTCAACAATGTAGCGGAGAAACACTCTTCACACCAATCATCAGAGAATCCCATGGTATAACCTAATACCTAGACATATGCATACCCATGCAATCTCGGAACTCTAGTCCGTTCACAGCACGAATAAAATACCCAAACATGGACGCCCTTGTCCCAAGGAACTCTTGACACAATATTGACCCAACTACCATGACCTCCTGGGCTTGAAACCCACTTTATGGTCAATCGTTACTGCTGGGATTACCCAACCGGGGCTCTAAATGAACTCCTATGGCCTCAAAACCATCAAAATTCGATCTGGAATGTCCCAAAACCATAGCCACGTGCCGTCGTGACCTCGGAATCAACCCCACGCACTGGTAGAAGGCCGGACCACGTGCCACGCACCGGCCACTCGCCCTCACGCGCGTCCTTGGGCCCTCTTGCGTCTGCCACTCGCTGCTACAGTGCTACACGCGCCTGACCCGGTCCGACCTGGCACTACTCTGCCTGACTCGGTTTGACTGGACCTGACCGGTCCAACTCAACCCGATCGATTCACTCAACTCGACCCCAGTCTGACTCGACCTAACCCAGTCTGACTCGACCTAACCCAGTCTGACTCGACCTAACCCAGTCTAACTCGACCTAACCTGGTCTGACTCAACCTAACCCGATCTGACTCGACCCGATCGGTCACTAGTGACTCGCCGGAAAAGACGGTCGCGCCTCCGCCGTCGCCGTCGCCGGAATCCGCCATTTCCGGTCGATTTTCAAGCTTTCCTAACTTCTTCAAAACTCAACCATTTTTCACGAATTTTATGTCTAAATTCATCTACTCAATCCTAGGAATCCAAAAATGAACTCAAAACACTAAACTCATACCTGTACTGACCGAAAAATTGATCGGAAGCTTTCAGTCCTTTTTCCCTCTGATCGGTGTCTCCCGCGGCTGCCTCCTTCGGTGATGGGTATGGTTGTGCTCGCGGGAAGGAGTAGAAGATGATGGTGTGAACCAAATGGATCAAAGTTCCCCGAAATTGAAGGTCTGGATTCAAGGTTTTTCTTTAGTTTTCGGTCGGTGTCGATCACGGGTTTGGATGGATTTTTATTCAGTTCAATCACCCGTGAGATATGTTAGGAGGATTTGAATTTATATACATCCCACGGGAAAATGACCAAAATACCCCTGAATAGTCGAAACCCGATACTTCCTCGCACGACCTCTATTTTTTACGTGCCGCCTGTCTACGAACTCGTGAGTTCGAGACCTACGCAACGGTACCCGCAAGAACTGTCAAATGTGGCTCTACACAAAATTGACTTCTGAGCCCTCTTTAAAACTAAGGGTAAAATGGTATTTTCATAAATTAATTTACAACAATTCAATAATTAAATGTTCGGGTCGTTACAACTCACCCTCCTTAAACAAATTTCGTCCCTGAAATTTCCTTAACTCAGATCAAAGAGGCAACCTCCTATTTCAAGTTCTCTCGCGTCACCACTGACACGAACTGGGCCCTAGAAGAACCTGTGCACTTTGTACACAGTCTCGACAATAAATTGTAGGCGAGAACAACATCATGGAGGCACTAGAATTCATTAAACACGGAACATACCTCGAAACACGTCTCTGAGCCTGAGAAGTCCACTGCGGGTCCTAATCCCAACATGACTTCATGATATCATATGGCCGAACCTACCTCGAAGCCAGGTGTCAGACAGGAATACGTGTACTACGTGTAGTCAGTCTCAATGATCTAGCGGAGCACCACCTTGCAACGCCAGCATCGGTGAACCCATCAACGATCTGGCGGAGAAATACCCTCCTAAGCTAGTCGAAGAAAACCTTGATGATTACGTGCTGGAGAAGACCCTTCATTATGTATAAAACAATGCGTGCATACACAACATTTCTTTTCAAACAAGTTCATAAAGATAGACCAAAAGCTTGCCGGAAAACTCCATCTTTTGTAAAAACATTTGGTGGGACCCACGAAATCCAAATAATGAAAATATTTTGTGGTCCGCAACCTTGCTTTGAAAACCTTCCTCTAGGAGTTTACAAATCATATGAAATAAAACTGGACACAACTTGTAAATCAAAACATATTCTACTGCTCCCGAATAAAATCCCTAGTCGTAGCTCAAAACCCTGCTCGTCTTGAGAGTATGATGGAATCTTCCATGACATACCTCATATCATCCTGAGAGTATGACGGAATCCTCCATGACAAACCTAATAGCATCCCGAGAGTATGATAGAATCCTCCATGACATACCTCATAGAATCCCGAGAATATGATGGAATTCTCCATGACATACCTCATACCTCAACGATGTGGCGGAGAAAAATCCCTCGAACACCTATATTGGAGCCCTCAATGATACAGCGGAGTAAAACCCCTCAACGCTAGTCGGAGAAACCTTTACCATCGGGGCAGAACTTCAGTGAAAACCAAAATTCATGTTGTGAAATCCTTATTTCCTGGCCTAAGCCAAATCATTGCAAAACCAGGTTTATACCAAAATCCAAGGAAATCACACATTCGGGGTTACACCCAAAATCATGGACCCATAGTTTGTCAAGTCAAAACTATTTAATAACCGAGTCCATAAAATTAGGCCATAGGCCAAAACACATTTTCACTGAAATGTTGAAAACCTATGTCCAGTAAGATTTGTACGGAAATTGTCAAAAGCAATACATTCAAATATACGTGTTTGCATGCATTGTCATTTACAAAACCAGGGTCCACTCACCAGCAACAACGATGCCTACCTCGCCCGTGCATCACATGACCTCCGCCTCCCTCAATCTTGTTAACAGGAATCCTTAAATAATTTGCACACAAGTGTGCGGTCTGCAGGAAGTTAAACCTAGAGCTCTGATACCAATTGTAAGGACCCTTCCCGAATTTCACCTCGAAATCTGCAAAAAGCCATTATCCTGTCTGACAGCTCTTTTTCTTCAAAATTTAATACCAGGAATACTCTTCGTCCTTAAATATATTTAGTAAACCTTACATGGTTCCAGACAGAACCTCTGTACTTACTGACCACACCTACCTGTCAGACGCAGGATAGCTTACAGGTCACCTCCGAAACCTCGGAATAGTGGTGGTCCGAAAAGGTAACACTCTCTGACATGAGCTCTGATACTAATTGTAATGATCATGATTCGAAGTTTATAGCCCTCTGCTAACAAGCTCTGATACCAATTGTAAGTTAGTCCCTGCCGAATTCTCTGCACGCGCCTAACCCGATTTGACTTGGCCCTACTCGGCTTGACTCGGTCTGACTCGACCTGATCGATCCAACTCAACTCGACCGGTTCACTCGACTCGACCCCGATTTGACTCGACCTAACCCAGTTTGACTCGACCTAACCCAGTCTGACTCAACCTAACCTGGTCTGACTCGAATCGATCGATCACCGGTGACTCGCCGGAGAAGATGGGCGCGCCGTCCCTTTCACCGCCGTCGCCGGAATCTACCATTTCCGGCCGATTTTCAAGCTTTCCTAACTTCTTCAAAACTCAACCGTTTTTCACGAATTTTATGTCTAAATTCATCTACTCAATCCCAGGAATCCAAAAATGAACTTAAGACACTAAACCCATACCTGTACTAGCCGAAAAATTGATCAGAAGCTTTCAGTTCATTTTGCCTCCGATCGGTGTCTCCTGCGGCTGCTTCATTCGGTGATGGGTATGGTTGTGCTTGCGGGAAGGAGTAGAAGATGATGGTGTGAACCAAATGGATCGAAGTTCCCCAGAATTGAAGGTCTGAATTCAAGGTTTTTCTTTGGTTTTCGGTCGGTGTCGGTCACAGGTTTGGATGGATTTTTATTCAGTTCAATCACTCGTGAGATATGTTAGGAGGATTTGACTTTATATACATCCCACAAGAAAATGACCAAAATACCCCTGAATAGTCGAGACCCGATACTTCCTCACACGACTTCTGTTTTTCGCGTGCCGCCTGTCTACGAACTCGTGAGTTCGAGACCTATGCAACTGTACCTGCAAGAACTGTCAAATGTGGCTCTACACAAAATTGACTTATGAGACCCCTTTAAAACTAAGGGTAAAATGGTCTTTTCACAAATTAATTTACAACAAGTCAATAATTAAATGTTCGGGTCGTTACAACCTTTTATGTAACAATCTGTCCCTAGAATCCTCCGGACAACGATCGTTATAGGAATCCTCCTCCCACTGGCCTACCCCGGCACAAAGGTATTGTTGCCTGGCCTCCGTTCGAAAATTCCCTAGCTGCAGCATCTTTGAGGATTCGAACCCTGGACCAAGGCTTCCAGGGATGAATCGTTACACCGATGGACCTACAATTAAGCAAAATTTAAAGTCTTAAGTCACCACAAACAACATTGACTCCACAAATAGCCCCAGACTTTTGTTTAATTACAGACCTACCCAACTTTCAACTTCAGTATCTAACCTACCCAAACCTTATTATCAAACTTACTTTTCTACAACAATCAGACAACAACAATGTGGCTGGTCCCTTTCAATAAAGATTTCACCCAACAACAAAGCACATGGACATGGTCCCCTTCAATAAAGATTCCAGCCAAAAAACTCAGCACATGCCTGCAAGCTTTTCAGCCTTCAATATATTCCCTATTCCGTATACACACAAACCACCCATCCTTTTCCCAACATTAACATCAAGCCACACACAAAACACAAGGACTCCAAAATGACCAATACATTCATCTTCCAATAAAAACTATAATTGAAATCCAAAAAGATAAAGACAAATTACCAAATCCAATTATTAAAGTAAGGAGCCCTTACCGTATCTAGGCTGCCTTCTTCCTCGCGACCTCAACCGCCACTCCTTCATTTCCCTTCAAATTTCGAAGCTCAAACGCGACAGAGAAACCTCACGATTTCGGGTGAGTTTCTTCACGATGTCCGGTCACGCCCTCTCGTTCACACTCTAGGTTTGTCTTGCTACAGTTTTCTATTGTGAAGTGGTTCGAAGTTGTTCGCAGCTATCTCGCCCGGTGGCCGTGTACGGCGAGGGGGGATTTGACCCACAAAATTTCTGGGTTTCGCGGCTGTCTGGGGTGGGTGGTTGTTTCAAAATTGATTTAGGGTTTGAATTTGGGGCTTCTCGATGGGGTAGAATAGGAAAGAGGGAGTTCTTTTGTGATAATCCGAAAATGCCCCTTCAAATTCCGCCACATCATGAGCTGAGTGGACAAAATTTGTGCCACATGTACTTTTAACGCTCTTTTGGACGGAAAATGTAACGGAGGTACACTTCTGTTAATGGCAATATAGTTTGGGTACTTTTTTGCAAATTTTCATAGTTAGGGTACGAACTTGAAATGATCCCTATAGTTTGGGTACTTTTATGTAGTTTATCCTTAAAATAATCAATGTCATATAGTTTTGTATAATAAAGAGTTATTTACACAAACACCTTTGAGATTTTTGTGTTTTCACAAACACCCCCTCAGGTTTTAACATTACACAAATACCTTCTTAAGTTCCAAAAACATTACATATAAACTTATTTGTTAAGTGATTATCAATTAAAAGCTAACATCAACCTAAAAATTGACAAAATTGACCTTGTACTCTAATATTTTTAGAATTAGAATGATAATGTATCCAAACAACTATAAGGGAATTTTAGTATTTACATAACTTATATTACATTTAATTAAAGGTTTTTTCATATTTTATGGGTTATGTATAATGTTTTTGGAACCTGAGGGAGTGTTTGTGTAAGGTCCAAAACCTAAAGGGGTATTTGTGAAAACACAAAAAACTTTATGGCGTGTTTGTGTAAATAATTTTATAATAAATCAGCTTTGAGAATATTCACGTCATTTTTTGAGAATTAGGAAATTTATTAAAGAGATGCACATGCTTACAATTAGGGGTGGGCACGGTACGGTTCGATACGGATATTGGCAATATCCAAAATCAAACCGTTAAAATTTTAACGGTTCGATACAGTTTGGATTTTCTAAAATTAGAAATGAAACTGTTTTAAACCAAACTGTTACTAACGGTTTAGTTTGGATCGATACAGACAATTTAGGCATAATAAAAAACCAAGAGTATACACATTCACAACCAAAACATCTTTTAAGTTTTCTTCATTCATACATTCACAATCTGTGCTTGTGTGGGCATCAAACTTTCAATGAGCATCTCAGTATTTGCAGAAGCACCAGTATTGTTGCACTACTACTATATATATATGTATATATATAGCTAGCCAGCTAGGAGCTAGTTCTGCAAAATCTGCATGCAATTGTGGCTGGAATATTTATTTGAGTAAGAAACATTACAAAGAGGATTCATCCTTCGATCTCCATAACAAAAACAACTATGGTTGAACTGGATCATTAACATAACCAAGGAATATATATATATATATATATATATATATATATATATATATATATATATATATATATATATAAATTAATAAAATTTAATATTTTCCTTAACGGTCCGATTTTGGATTCTAACGGATTTCTAAAATGAAAATTAAAAACCGAACCGTTACTAACGAAGCAGTTTAGATTCTCCATCCATTTGACTTTTATCCAATAAAGACCAAACCGTTGGCCAATAACGATTTGGATTGAATCGATACACAGTTTTAACGGATTTATGCCTATACCTACTTACAATGGTTTCCTCATACTCAAAAATAGAAAGCATGTGATTAGTTGTTTCAAATAATTGTTTTGGTTGGCAACAATTATTAATAAAGAGATTTATGTGGCATTTCCCAAACAAAATTCTAATAGGGTCCAAATTGATTTTACTTTTTTTTTGTTGTAAAATTACTTATAAACTCCAATAAACAATAAAAAATCTTGGTAAAAAAAAAAAATAAGCAATAACAAATTAGTAGTAAGTTGTTTTGGTTTTGAGTATTGTAAAGGTTGTCTTGCAAAGTTCCTCCATAAATTTTAATAATAATAATTTATGGGTACCACCTAAAATCTCACTTTTTGAATCACATCACATGTGGCATACGGAATGGAAATCCCACGTTATCCCTTTTTAATTACTTATCTCAACATAAAAACAAAAATAAAAATAAAATCAAACATAAAAAAGTCAAAAATATAAGATAAATAAAACCAAAAAAAAAAAATTTAATTATTGTAATCCTAAGAATTTAATTTTTCATCAAATTGTCTTCCTCCCAAAAACCTTCCCAAAAAAATGTAAACTTTAAGAATTTCATTTTGCATCAAATCATTTCCTTCCCCAAAAACATAAACCCTAAAATTCAACCGTTTTTCTCCTCATTTGAAGACTGAAAGCCATGGTCATCAACATCACTTAAACATTCCCAATATCTACTATGTCTCAAAGAACTCAAAAAGATTTTTTTTGAGACATAGCAGATCTTGGGAATGTTTAAGTGATATTGATCACCATGACTTTTTAGTCTTCAAATAAGGAAAAGAACGGTTGAATCCTTAGGATTTATATTTTTGGGGAAGGAGATGATTTGATGCAGAATGAAATTCTCGAGTTTATATTTTTTTGGGAAGAAGTAGTTTGATGCAGAATAAAATTCTTAGGATTTATGAAACAATAAATAAATATATTTTTTGTTTATCTATTTTCTATTTTTGGTTTTATTTTTATTTTTGTTTTTATGTTGAGATAGATAATTATAAAGGGATGACGTGAGATTGCCATGTCGTGTGTCATATTTGGTAAGATACAAAAAATGGAATTTTAAGTAGTACCTGTAATATTATTCAAATTTTAATCCTTGCTAATTTTCTTTTCTACTTATTATCAATGATCAATTTTTTAATTATTGTCACATTATAATTAATTTTTTTTATTAAATTTGTCAAATTTAATAAATAAATTATACTAAATAGCATTCTAATATATAATTATCTATATTTAGATTTTTTGAATGAAAAATTAGACAAAATGTAAGATTAATCTTTGTTGAAAATTTAGGGGGAGATTGACATAAGAGTATAAGTTGATGGGCAAATTGGAAATATTTTAAAATATTAAACGAGGGGGCGGGGCCACCACCGCTTTGGAATTTTGGTATCCCTAGCGGAGGTAGAGGTTTCAAAAAAAAAGAGTAGCTAGCAAGTTTTTGATACAATCCATTCTCAGAAAACGTTACCTAAGAAAAGCTTGGATTTTTATTTTAAAGACCTAAATCAGCACTTGAGCAGTAGCTACATAAATTGCCAATGGACGACGCTGAATTCCGACGCCTTCTCGATCTTTTCCCAATCGTCCGATCTCGCGACTACCATGTAATTCTCTTCTCTCCTCATGATCAAAAGATGTTGTCTTTTCTTGCCTTTTCTTTCTGTTTTGGTACTTATGGAATATGGGTAGTTCTTGATTTCATCAATTTCAACTTGTTCTTGAATAGTTGATTTAAGTTATGACCACCTTACGTCAAATCTTCTGGGACATTGGGTAAAAATGGTTTGAGATAATCTTTAATCTTTCGTATGGTTGCTTTTGTCACAAATTTTGTTACTTGAGTTTGCAGATATTTTTTCTATAATTTGAACAATTTTAGTAAGTTGGTGTTGCTGCTGATGATCCCATGTGGAACTATAGAAACTTTCTGATGCTCATTTAGGAAAGAGAGAGAGGGCTAGCGTTATGGATGTTGTTTAGAGCATTTAGGTTCGTTTTGAGCCATTGATGATGCTGAACAAGTGGCGAGGGGGCCTCTGTAGAATGATTATGTGATAAATCGACTTAGATGGAGGATGGGTGGAATTTTGTAGTTTTGACTGACGTAGATTTCATGGTGACTCAACGGAGATAGCAGGGTTTCAATCAAATTGGTTAAACTCAGAGCTACTTACATTGGCCACCATCATCAAAATTCAGAGCTAAATCGAAATACTTTATGCCATGTTCCAATGCTAGTTAACAATTTCTGTTTGTGAGTGATTGGAATCAAGTCGATAAGCTAACTTGGTGGCATTTAATAATTAGAGATCTTTCTTCTGCCCTACTGGACTATTGTAGGGCTTGTTCTGGGATGTATGAACTTTTTGGCTTGTTTCTATGAGCCTTTTTTCCGGGTGTCACCTATTGTGTCTATCAGATTACTGTGTCAAAGGTTAACGAATCAATTTCATATTTTTTTTTATTTATGGTTGAAAGTAATGAGATATATTCAAGAATCTTGAAGGTTAGTAAGCTTTCTGATGGTTTCCATAGAATTGATAAATGAAATTTGACTATTCTAACAAAAAGTCGTGAGTTTCGGAAAATTTCTTGAGTTTTTGCAGTGATTTCAGATGGATAGAATTTATAAATATGACTTTACTATTGATGAAATAAAACTCCAGTACCTTAAATGTTTCCAAGCAATTCCATGCATTCAGGTGGAACTTTCCATTGTTTTACTATCTATTATGATGTTTCTTTGTTTGCTTATAGATGCATCAGTCCGTTCTTAAACAACTTTGTATAATTTCAGGCTGAATCACAGAAATCTAAAGAATCAACTTCTAAGTCAGCACAGCATGAATCGGTATTACTGACAATTTGTACAAACTTTTTCATTCTGCACACACATTCACACATATGGTGCTTGTTCATGTATTTGAGTTTTCTCAACAGCTTCAAGAATGGCAGGATGCATGGGATGAGGGAGATAAAAAAGAAGTGGAGAAGCAAGGAGTTGATGAAAATGGTATGTTTGCGCTCTCCATCTAGCGTAAAGTGTATATCTTATTGATTTTGAGCTACTGACTACACAATGGGCATCATTAGCTTATCAGACTGTATAGTTTATACAAGTGACGACCTTTTAAAACTTATGGGAATATTTCGGAACAGAGTTCTTTGTTATTATTTGAAATATATATCCTGATTAATGAACTGAGACTTTTATTTTTAATTCTTGTTTTCGTTAGAAAAGGAAACTTGTGTAGTTTCCTGTTTTTTGTGATTTTCAAGTTTTAAATTTGTGCAATCCCAAAGAATTCACTTTGTTATAAGCCAGTTAACACTAATTTCAAGCATTTGATCAAGTTCTGTTCTTTCCATGTCATCTGTTCATATGAAGTTTCCTTCTGTCCTCCTCCTCCTCCTCCTCGTCATCATCATCATCGTCAGTTTGTTTTTATGTGCATGATACCGCAAACCATATTAAAAATGGCAGATGAGTATAGATGTAGATGGCATGGATGCATTGGTAACTAAAAGAACTTCCACCATTATTCTGGCATTTAGTAGAGACGTTAAATTTATTACGCTGATCTGGATGTTTACTTGCAGGTGCATTTTGGGAGAAGCTAAAGTTGGCTGCTGAGAAAAAGGTATGTCCATCATCGCGTTGATTTTCCTGATTTTCGTTTGGAAATGGTGGTGGTATTTCACTTATTATGAATATTCAACATGGCATTCCCTTGCCATTCATGGATGTATAGGTAACATCTGGACCACAAGAACTACTAGTAGCTACCTTATATGATATGGAGCCATCTACTACCCAGCCACTACCCACACACCCAAGGCCTAACACCACTATCATGAACATGCCAAACCACCACCATTGGAAACCCTTGCAAGCTACCTGCCCATGCCTAGATGACACCAAACTCTGTTCCAATTTTCTAATCTTAACTCTTTCCTGTCCAATCTTGAATTTTTATACTCTTCGAAAATTGGAAAAACATAGTCAGCACATTCAAGCCCTTATATGTTTCATCTGTTTTTCAGAGAACTCAAAAGCCTTTCAGAGTTTTTTATCATCTTTTAGTTCAATGACCTAAACTCTCCTTTGTTTCTTTTATCTTCTGTGAAGTTTGTTGTTTTGGTCAAGTACGTTTTGATATTCTTTCGCTTAATCAAAGTTAATAAAACAATCAATTGCTTTAGTATTTTTTCCTAAGCAGTTGTGCATAAAACTTATGATGAGCTAGTTATGTAGTAGCCTGTTTTTGTTTGTCTATTTATGCTTGCAATGGAGAAAACTGGAAGGAAATCTAACCACTTATTGTCCAATTGTTTAGATGGGTGCCGCAGAAGCAGAGAGATTTTGCAAGGCATTCCAACAAATCCATAAGAAACTCGTATGTACCATACGATTTTCTAAGAATAATACTCCTAAATACAATTTACTATCTGTTTACATTGCTGATACGTTGAAAATTCCTCGATTCTATTTGTTCCATCTAGGTATACGAAGAATTGAGTTTGGATGCTGCCCAAAAATTCCTGAACTCGTCATGAAGTTCTGGCTCATAGTTTCTGTGTGCTTATATACATTTAAATTAGTGCCCTCTTTTGCCAGGCAAACCTAGTGAGATTGTATGAAATTCTGCATAATGATTTTTATCCCAAGTCATGTCATCAGGAGGAGTTCAATTCATATTTTAGGAAAGTTACCTTGGTCATTTTTTTGACACTCGAGCTGTTCTTCGCACTTAAAATATTTCCTATGTACACACAAGAGAGAATATTATCGAACACTACAGCTGTTGTTGGCGCTCCAAATATTATCTAAAACCATATTGTAGACATTTTATCGATAGGTAGCTAAAATTAGTAGCAAAAAAGGTTAAAAAAAAAGAAAGTTGCAAAAAATAGGTAGCTAAAATTCAGCGAAAGTTTGTCTAAAATGTAGAGAGACAACTAGCAGATCCCTACTTTTCCATGGAAAGTGATGATAGCCACAACTTGGAGATATGGTTATCCTTTGCTTCAATTCAAAGGAAGGGACAATGGGAATTGAATAGCTCCAAAGTAGAGAAGATCAGTAGAGTAACATTGAGAGCATCCAATGTTTGGAATATTTTTTTTTTTGGGGAATATATTTCTTATCAATAGTGATTGGATTAGAAAACGAGTAACCAACTCTTGTACTTTAGTGGTAAAATTTTTATTTTCTTTTTACAACATTAAGTAGTATTTATAGAATAGTTACTGAACGAGGCTTTACATTGTAATTGAATCACGTATTTTGTTAGTTTTTTCTTTTT
The DNA here is from genome assembly GCA_037349345.1 of Oemleria cerasiformis. NCBI lineage: Eukaryota > Viridiplantae > Streptophyta > Magnoliopsida > Rosales > Rosaceae > Oemleria > Oemleria cerasiformis. The sequence continues at coordinate 10,254,334 of JAZGTL010000009.1, read as the reverse complement.
AGCTTATACCACATGAATAATTCATCTCTTTAAATATTCAATCTGACCAATCGGCCGAATTGAATAGGCATTTAGAGTAAAACATTGTTATATAACATATTCCTTGGGATGCGGAGGTTACGTGGCTACTTTAAGTCTATTTTTGAATACATGGACATTAAGGAGAAGAATTAGCGTTAAGTTATATATGAGTCAATCGTTAATTAAAGAACTTTGTATAGAAATATCGCGTTATTTATAAGAGTTGAATATGAACATCTCATCTAAAATTACCTAAAAATATTAATAAAGCGCTCAAAACTCGGCTTCTTAATTACAATAATCTTGAAAAGGAGAATTTCAAAGCCAAAAAGTCAATGCCAATTGCCAAGTAATGAAAAGTCTTCACTTTCAACGCGGTAAAGTGTAAAATCACCATAATTTACCAATCACTTTCTCTCTGGATCGTGGGACGTCCAACCAAGTCAAAGATGGAGTAGCATCAGAACCAGCCCCTAGGTGTCTACAGATGTCTTTTTATATTTTTAATTTGCACCCTTTTTCCAAACTTTCAAATTCAAGTCCCGTTACAAAACAGATACGTAATGTGTTGAATTTCTAATTTCAAATTTATTATAATATAATTTGTGAATATTACAATTTAATCAAATTCAATTATTCATACTCGTAATATAATTGGGAATTTCAAATTCTACTTTTGTAAAATAATAAGTAATTTCTCATACAATTATGTCCGGAAAATCTCTTACAAAACTCACACGTATTAATAAATTTACATTCTATGCATCTATATTAAAAATAAAAAACACTAAAAAATGGCGACAACAATGGATTGCCATGGTCCTCAAAAAAATGGGTCAAATATCAAAATCACCAAACTTGACTTACATGAACACATGTTTAACGTCAGGAAATTTGAAATTATAAAATTGATAAAAATCATGAATTTAAAAATATGAAGAAACACAAGTGGAGAGAGGACAAGAAAGCTCATCTTTGGAGGCATGGCAGATTGGCAGATTGGCAGATTAGCAGATTGGCAGATTGGCAGAATGGCAGGGCCCTATTACGACTGCGTCCGTGAACTACTTGACATTGTCCTATTTTATATTTGGGATTCAATCTCATAAACAAAAATATTTATTTATTTTGCCAAAACGAAAAAGCCAAAAAACAAAAAAGACAAAAAGTTGAAAGAAAAGAAAGCATCGCACCGACAATTATTTTGACTTATATAGCGTGATCTGGCACATCCAGAAAAAGGTCCAAAAATCACAATAAATATTTGTTTTATTTTTGTTCCAGGCTTATTTATTTGTGGGTTTGATATTTAAATTTTAAAAAGAAATGTTCTACAACAAAAAAATAAAAATAAAAGAGAAATTAAATTAAATTGGAAAACAAGACAACCCTCCCCAATTGAAAGAAGAGTGAATTTATAAATTGCCGATCATTTGACGACTATTAATTAGAATAGACAATTGGATTAATTGTTTGTACTTATAGGGTCCTGGTGGTCCCGAGTCCTGCAGTTGAGTTGATAAAGTTGGCCGATGGACGGGTAGGCCGACCATATATGGTCGGCCTAGTGGCTTTTGGTGTCTTTTGTCCAAGGCTACGTCGGTGGGTTGCACCTGATGTTGTAGGTTTATATTGTTGTACTCTTGTTGAGCCGAGGGCCAAGTATGGTTTTGGCGGGACTGGTCGGCCTTAGCCAGGTTGACCAAATTAGGTACGAACAGAAGTCCCCCAAGTCGTTGACAGAAGTGGATTTCCTCGGTTGAGGGCTTGTCGTTACTTATCAACCAGTACAGATATTTGTCCTATACTAGTCCCCAGTCCCCCAAGCCCTCGGCTGAGGCGAGACGTCGTGGTTAATCTTTGCCCAAAAAAGGGTTGGTGAGAGAGGATGGTTAGCCTTAAATTTTGGCTGTGGCCGAGTGCCATCTTGAATGGCCCGTAAGAGCGGAGCCTCGCAGGATCATGTGGCCGATCAGCTAGGAATGTTCATGGCCGATCGAGTGCCACTTGCAAGATGAGTATGTCATCTTGAACGGCCCGCATTAGCAGAACCTCGGACGATTATGTGGCCAATCGGCTAGGAATGTCCATGGTTGATCGAGTGTCAGTTGCAAGATGAGTGTATGTCATATTGTTCGGCTCGTAAGAGTGGAGCCTCGCACGATCATGTGGACGATCGGCTAGGAATGTCCATGGCTGATCGAGTGCCACATGAAAAATGAGTATGTCATCATGTACGGCCCGTATGAGCGGAACCTCGCATGATTATGTGGCCGATCGGCTAGGAAGGTCCATGGCCGATCGAGTGTCACTTTCAAGATGAGTGTATGTCATCTTGTTCGGCCCGCAAGAGTGGAGCCTTGCACGATCATTTGGCCGATCGGCTAGGAATGTCCATGGCCGATCGAGTGCCACTTGCAAGATGAGTGTATGTCATCTTGTATGGCCCACAAAAGCGGAGCCTCGCACGATCATGTGGCCGATCGAGTGCCACTTGCAAGATGAGTGCATGTCATCTTGTACGGCCCGCAAGAGCAGAGCCTCGCATGATCATGTCGCCGATCGGTTAGGAATATCCATGGCCGATCGAGTGCCACTTGCAAGATGAGTGTATGTCATCTTGTACGGCCCGTAAGAGCGGAGCCTCGCACGATCATGTGGCTAATCGGTTAGGAATGCCCATGGCCAATCGAGTGCCACTTGCAAGATGAGTGTGTCATCCTGATCGGCCCACATGAGCGGAACCTCGCACGATCATGTGGCCGATCGGCTAGGAATGTCTATGGCCGATCGAGTGCTACTTGCAAGATGAGGGTGTCATCCTAATCGGCCCGCATGAGTGAAACCTCGCATGATCATGTGGCCGATCGGCTAGGAATGTCCATGGCCGATCAAATGCCACTCATGATTCCAGTGTACATCTGACATGATGTGAGTTATCTGACATGGTATGAGTGGAATGCCACATGTCGTGCTTTTAATGCCTTGGGTTGTTTGCGCGATCCTTCGACTGGCCGAAGTGGGTTTGTAACGGTCAACTTTTTTTCTATAAAAGCTTGAATCCTTCCTTATTTGTCACTTTGGCTTTTGAGAGAGATTTTTGAAGAGTTGAAGGCAATATCCAGCAAATCTGAATCCCATTTAGGCGATTTTTGAAGAGTGTTTTACGGCGGAATTCTCATAAACAAGGTATTACACTGTTCTTCCTTTGTTTTTTCGATCAAATGTGTGATTTTTTCAAGAACTGGTGATGAACTTGATGAATGTGTTTGCTTGATCGTCCGTATGTCTTAGTTGTTATGTCTTGCATCTTTCCCTTCATAGATTTTTCTTGTATGTTTGTAGATGTCAAGTTCATTGGATGATTCAGAAGGATATGGGGATTAGTCCTATCATGCGTTAGTCGGTGAATCAGAAGCTAGTTCGGCTAGCTCTTATTCATGGCTAAACGTGTCTGAATTAGCTTTTGGTTTCCCTCGGCCAAACCCTAGGGTAGAGCCAGATGTGGATGCAAACATGGGTGGACCAATCCTTGAGGCATCTCAAGGACAATCGGCCCAGGAATTGCAAGAAGAGCTTGATAAAGCCTTCGAGTATATCGACACCCGTTATGTATCGACCGGTGATGGGGTCGAGACCTCTAACCCCGAGGTGTCCTCCTTTTACCAGAGTGGTTTGTTGAAGTTCCCGGCTGATAAAGGTAAAGGTATGGCTTCAAGTTCAAAGTCTCTGGAGACAACGTCGAGTTCGCGGCCGATGGAGATTGATGTGGAAGAGGCCGTAGAATTGGTGACAGTGGCCAGCTCGGCCTATGAGGTGGATCGGCAAGTCAGTACTTAGGATGATGATGATCTCCTGGCTTATCGATGAGTATTCAACATTCCAGATTCTATGAAGATGAGACTACTCGAGAGAAGGGAGAGGCTGAGCAATCCGCCGATCGGTTGGGAGACCTTTCATCCGGATAATTTCAGTCATGGGGTGATGCTTTCTTTCCATTCGTGGCTGCAGAAGATAGCTGTTGAGGTGGGGGTTGCTCTCGGCCAGCTTAATCCAAATTTCTGGATTATGTTGATGGGGGTGTATACGGCTTCCAAGTTGTGCGGGAAGGGCGAGCCGACTTGGGGTCACATATGCAATTTGTACAAGTTTGTGAGGGATAAGACCGGCTGGGTCTATGTAGAGGCTAGGATGAAGAAGGAACTGGGGCCTTTTATTGAAGATATGCCGACCTCCTAGAAGGCTTGGAAACATAAGTTCATGTTTGTTTCTGGAAATTGGGAGGGAGTAGATTTGCCATCATTCGGCCGACGCATGCCACGCGTGTATCAATCGAAAGGTGGTAGCCGTTGGAAAATAAATATTTTTTTTGACTTTTATTTTATTTTATTGATTTGTGAATGATATGGCCGATTGGTATTGACTTGATTCCCTCTTTGTTTTGTAGACGTGTTTAAGCCGCCCGATATTAGTGATTAGGAGAAGGCCGACTGCACTGAAGTGTTTTCGAAGCTTGACCGAGTTGAAAGGAGTAGAGACTATTTACGATTGCCTGCCCATCTCCTACAAGTTGGTCTGATATCTACTATGCGTAAGTGTCACTCGGCCTTGGTTAGTTAGGATTGTGTTTAAGCCTTTTGCTAACTCATTTTTTTTTTGTTGCAGCCGATCGAAATTTTGTCGTAGCTGCGACCGAGCAATTAACGAAGATGATGGAAAAGATTGCAGAGGCATTGAAGAAGGCGGTTGAGACAAAAGTCGAGGCTGAGAAGACCGGGGCATCCATGAGGAAGGGCAACTTCCGTAAGCCGATCAAGACAAGATCGACTACGAGGGTTGTTTTACGGGTGGACGATGCTTTGGCCGAGCATGGCTGTCAAGAGGGGTTGGATTCCCAAGGGGTGGATCATGTCACTGGGGAGCCCTTGGCCCAGCTTTTTCCAAGTGCCTTTAGGTCAATTTTTGCCTAGCCGACTGATATCTCTGGGCCATCTGATAATCGGCCTCCTATGCCTCCCTTCATCAGCCTTGACAATGAGGCTAACGAACGTCGCCGTATAATGACCAAGGAGAGGAAAAGAAAGGGGAAGAAGCGAAGGAGTTGGCCTCCGATTATGAGGATGTGATGCAGCAGAAAAAGCAGGGCTAGGTTGAGGCCTTTGAGACGGTGCGCAAGATCATCTGTCCCAACATCGGCTCTGACTTGGAAGGCCGAAGGGTTCCCAAGAAGATGAAGAAGCTGTATCTCAATGCTTCCTTTCGGTCCTATTTTCTGAAAATAGATGGGGAGCTGGATATGGTGAGGACCCAGGAAGTGGACGAGACTTGGAGGCAGCTGTCCACAGCCTTCCATCCCTCTCAGGTAGACTTCATGAACACTGTTGTTCGTGGGTTTCAGTATGAGTTGGATGAGATCGCAACCTTGAAGTCGAAGGACTTTCCTGATAGGTGCAACAAGACAATGCGAGTCTGGGCATACGTATGTTCCTTTTGTTCGGCCTTGGTTTTTGTGTATTGCTGCTTTTTTTTTTTTAATCTAAGTGTCTGTGGTTTGTGCAATTTCTTGGTGAGGTCTTCACCACCTTTCGACAAGCGAGCAAGGTCAAGGAGAAAGTGGTCGAAGAGCACCAGGCTTTGAAGTTGCAGATGGATCCTTGGCCGAGAAAGAGAGGATGGCCGAGAGGTCTATTCATGTCAAGGTTGATGCTGAGCTCAAGGTGAAGGAGCTGGAGAGGCAACTCATTGCTCACCGGGAAAAAGCCGATGCAAAGCTGATTGAGTTGGAGGCTCGAGTCTAGCAGGATGAGTAGGCCAACGCTATGCTGGCCAATCAGCTCATCTCGGCCAAGAAGGTTGGTGTTGAAGAGTATAAGGCCTCCCCGGCTCATCATCATGACCTGCAGCGGTTTGGGGCCAAGCTTGAAGATGGGTTGTTCAAGTGAATTATTCTTGCTAACACTGGTATTCCCATCCAATTTTCGTGGCTGAAGCATCTCCCGCAGTTGGAAGACTACCTGGATGAAGATGTGAATGCTCTGCCGGATGAGGAGGATGATGGTGATGCGGATGGTCAGGCCGAGATGTCGAGAGATGATGGAGAAGATGTCCCCGAAGATCAGGGGAATGCCCCTTAGTTTTTGTAATTAATTTTTGTATTCTTTCTATTCATCGGCCTTGTGACCTTGTATTGAACAAGTAATTTTTTGGTGGGACCATGGGGTCTCACCTATAGACGTGTTTACCTTTTGTGAATGGTGAATTTTGCATTGTCGCTCAGAATAGGTTTACATGTATGCCAGGTCGGATTGTATAGGCCGATTTGGTAAGTGATGCGAGGCCGTTCAAAGTAAAGTTTGAACGTTTAGGTGATTGCCTTTGAAAAGGTGGTAGGGCCATTAAAATGATGTAATAAGGTGAGGCCGTTCAAAATGAGGTGCCTCCTCATGAAGAAGGTCGTTAAAAAATGAAACCGTTTTTTAACAGGAAATTGAGGGCATTCAAAAATGAGTTGTAATGAATGTTGAATAGGGTAAATTAAGGCTGTTCAAGATGAGGTTTTGCCTCATAGTGAAGGAAGGCCGTTTAGTTGATAAAATGACAGATTGCCAAAGAGATGAGGGAGAAGAGGTGCTGCCTCATTGTAAAATTCATTCATTGATAACGTCAATCTGGGTATGCCAGGAATGATTTACAAAAATTCGATCATTGGCCGATCGTGTTTGTGGCCGTGGACCTATTTACTTGTAGTAGAATTTGAGGTGGTCCACATTCCATGCGTGTGTAAGTGTCTTTCCTTTCGTGTCTTAGAGCTCGTAGGTCCCCTCTCGGAATACTTTGGAGACTTTGTAGGGTCCTTCCCAGGTAGGGGCAAATGTGCTTGTAGATCTTTCGTTGGTTGCAAGGCTGACTTTCCTCAAGACTAGATCTCCTATCTTGAAGCTTCTGTGGTGAACCCTTGAGTCGTAATATCTTGCGACATGTTGCTTGTATGCAATGTTCTTGAGGTTGGCCTTCTCTTTGCGTTCCTCTAGTAGGTCCAGGCTAATAGCAATTTGATGGTTGTTTTGTTATGGGTTGTAGGAGATGACTTGATAGGATGTCTCGCCAATCTCCACTGGTACGACTACTTCCGTGTTGAATGCCAAGGCAAAAGAAGTCTCGTCTATGGCTGTCTTGTAGGAGGTTTTGTGGGACCATAACACGTCATCGATAATGTCAGACCATTTGCCTTTGTCTTCATCGAGTTTCTTCTTTAAGTTGTACTGGATGTTCTTGTTGACTGCTTCTACCTGTTCGTTGGACTGTGGGTGAGATGGTGAAGCAAATAAGAGTTTGATGCCATAGGTCTCACAGAATGCCTTGAAGCAATTACAATCAAATTGCTTCCCATTATCGGTCACAATGGTGTGTGGGATCCCAAAGCGACATATGATGTGTTGGTAGACGAAGTGCTCGATCTGGGCTGCTGTGATGGTTCCTAATGGTTTCGCTTCTGCCCATTTTGTGAAGTAGTCCACAACTACTACTGCGTAGTTGACCTTTCCCTTACCTTCAGGCATTTTTCCGATCAGATCTAGTCCCCATTGGGAGAACGGCCAGGGGCTAAACATAGAAGTTAGGGCCTCAGCTGGGAGGTGAGGGATTTGTGCGTGTCACTGGCACTTGGCATATTTTTGCGTGAGTTCAATGGCGTATGAGAGCATGGTGGGCCAATAGTATCCTTGCTTGAAGGCCTTCTGTGCCAACGTTCGTGCTCCCGAGTGATCTTCGCAAATGCCTTCGTGCATTTCCCTTAGCACGTAATCTCCCATGTCTAGTGTCAGGCACTTCAATAGTGAGGTAGTGAAACCATGCTTGTAGAGATGGTCATGCTGGTTGGTGTACCGAGCTGATTGTCTCTTGATTTTCGTGGCCTCCATCTTGTCTTTTGGTAAAGTGTCGTCTAGGAGGTAGGCTTTGATGGGATCCATCCAGGTGGGACTGGTGTTGATGGTCTAAACTGGGCGTGGTCTCGTGTTGGGCATGTGTTGGACTTCCACAAGCACCCTTCGCTTCTCCTTCTCATCTAGTTGGGATGCAAGTCGTGTCAGGGCGTCGGCATGACTGTTTTCTGATCTTGGGTTTCGTTGATTTCATAGGCAGAGAAGCTTTGAAGAAATTGTTTTCCTAAGGCCAAGTAAAGTGACATGAATACCTCCTTGGCTTCAAAGTCATTGTTGATTTGGCTGACCACTAATTGTGAATCGCTGTAGATTCTCAACTGTTTGGCCTCCAGGTCTTTGGCTAAGCGTACGCCAGCCAACAGTGCTTCGTACTCGGCCTCGTTGTTGGAAGCTTTGAAGTTGAAGTGTAGGGTGTATTCTAGCTTGACTTGTTCTAGGGAAGTGAGGACTAGTCCTGCTCCTGATCCATTGTGGCAAGCAGATCCATCTACGTATAGTGTCCAACATAGGCGCTGCGGGTCAATAGGGGGTGCCTTTGTTGACTCTGGGATTTCCTTGGTGTTGAGTCCTTGTGGAAGGGTTGCCTCCGGTGGTATGTATTGTGTGGGTTGGTAGGATTATTCGATGATGAAGTCAGCGACTGCTTGTCTTTTCTCAGCTGTCTTAGCTACGTAGGAGATGTCGAATGCGCTTAGATCGATTTCCCATTTGATGAGACGACCCGAGATGTCTAGCTTCTACAAAACTTGTCTCAAGGGTTTGCTCGTGATGACTTTGATCTCATGTGCTTGGAAGTATGGCCAGAGCCTCCGTGCTGTGACTATTAGAGCCAGGGCCAGTTTCTCCAAGTCAGGGTACCTGGTTTCTGCATCCTGAAATGCTTTGCTGACGTAGTAGACGGGATGTTCTACTCATGCTCGTCTTGTGATAAGAACATAGCTGACATATGAGGTTGATACTGACAAGTACACAAAGAGATGTTCTCCGGTTTCTGGTCTTGCTAGTAATGGTGCTCTGCTCATGTATTGCTTGAGTTCAACAAATGCCTTGTTGCATTCCTCTGTCCAATCAAGCTGTTTGCTCTTGCTTTTCAGAGCTTGGAAGAATGGGGTGCATCTGTCTGTTGCTTTATATATGAAGCGGGTGAGTGTTGCCATTCGTCCCGTCAAGCGTTGGATGTCCTTGTGGGGTTGTGGAGGTTGCATTTCAAGGATTGTCATGATCTTTTTAGGATTTGCCTCGATGCCACTTTGGCTGATCATATATCCCAAGAATTTACCTTATCGCACTCCGAAGACACATTTGGTGGGGTTGAGGCGCATCTTGTACTCCTTGAGGACCTTGAACATCCTAGCCAAGTTGGGAATGTGCTCGTCATCTATTTTGCTCTTGACAAACATGTCGTCCATATAGTCTTCCATTGTTTTATCAATTTGATCAGCGAACATGAAGTTGACCAATCTTTGGTATGTCGCTCCTGCATTCTTTAAGCCAAAAGGCATAACATTGTAGGAGTAGACACCTAGGTTAGTTCGAAAGCTTGTATGGATTTGATCACCTAGATTCATGAGGATTTGATTGTAGCCTGAGTAAGCATCTATGAAGCTGAGTAATTCATGTCCCGCAGTGGCGTCTACGAGCATATCAATCTTAGGTAGTGGGAAACTATCCTTGGGACAAGCCTTGTTGAGATTGGTGAAGTCGATGCACATGCGCTAGGAGTTGGATGGTTTCTTGACGAGCACCTCATTTGCTACCCAGGCGGCATAAATGGCTTTTCGAATGAAGTGTATGGTGCTCAACTTTGTGATTGTGGCCCTGCATAGCCAATTTTCTTTCGGTGTCATAGCTTCACTGCTTCAATGTGACTGGCCTGAACGATGGGTCAATGGTGAGCCTATGGTAGATTACATCAGTGGAGATGTCGGGCAATGTCTGCGTAAGACCATGCAAAGCCTTCGGCATTTTCCTTCAAGAATTCTACGAGGGCTGCTCGTATGGTGGGTTTCAGCTTTGATCATATCTGGATCGTGTGATCTTTGTGTTGATTGGATAGAGGTATTGTGTCTGTATCTTCCACAGGTTTGGCCTGTGGCATGTTTGCAAGGTCTTGTGGATCTTTCGGAGGGTTATTTCGGAATTCTTCCATGAGTTTAGGTTTGATGGGGTCGTCTCCTAGAGCAGTTTCGGTGACTGATAGAGTTTCTGTTTGATCTGGATGATCCTACTTGCTTGTCTTGGTTAAGCCCGTGGCATATCATGTTCTTCCAGAGAGCTGGTCTCCTCGCACTTGTCACGTTCCCATGGCGGTTGGGAATTTCATCAGTAGTAGGTAGGTTGCCACGATGGCTTTCATCTGATTGAGCAATCCTCTTTCGATAATGGTGTTGTAGGCCGTGGGAAAACCGACTACAAGGAAGCTCATGATGGTTGTGGCTGTCCTTGGGGTAGTGCCCATTGATACTGGTAGAGAGATGATGCCCTTGGGTAATACTGAGTCTCCCGAGAAATCCAGAAGTGGCGTGACCTTTCGGTCGAGCTCCTTCTCGTCTATGCCCATCTGTTTGAAAGTGTCCCAAAAGAGTACATTGACCGAGCTCCCGGTGTCAATGAGTATTCTTCCTACATCGTACTTAGAGATTTGGGCTCTGATGATGAATGGGTCGTCGTGAGGGAACACGATGTCTTTCTCCTCTTCCTCTGAGAATGTGATGAGTTGTCATCCGTTCTTAGCCACCTTAGCTGCTCAACCGGAGTCGATGCTGAGTACTTGGTGGTTGGCTTGGGTGGCTCGAATGAAGCTCTTCTTTGCTCGGCTGGAGGTGATTGAGGAGGATATGGTTGGTCCTCCGCTGATGTTGTTGATCTGCTACTGTGCCATGGGTAATGGGGGATGTATTAGAAACTGATTGGGGATCATGCCCTCCACGTTGAGCAATACGTGGTCCAAAGATGTGTTTAGTATAATGTACGTTTCGAAGGGACGTCTTGGTCTGGAGTTGCCTCATACCAAATCTCGTGCCCCTTGGTGATGGTTGTCACCCCGCTTGAATCCCCTGTTGTCGTAATTTGGTCGACCCTTCTTGTCATGATGTTGTCCGCTATAGGTGAGTTTCCTCTTCCCTTGACGAGATTGATTGGAGTCATGATTGTAGCCTCCCGAGTTGTGGTTGGTCCTACCTTGGCTGTTGTTGCCCGGGGGAGTTGAGTACGAGGGCGCTCTGGTCTTCTTAGGGGGAGTGTGGAAGAATTCTACTTTCGCGTGGATTGCCGCCCTCCGCATGATCTCATTGTAATCCTTCCAATCTTCTATACGGGCTGCATACTTGAAGGGTGACTCCCTGAGGCCGCTTCGGAAGGAGTTGAATGAAGCCTTGTCATCTGTGTCTCGGCAGCGGGAGTATTCGAGGCTGAACCTGGTGGTATATTTTTGAAGTGTTTAATCTTCCTCATGCCTGAGGGAGAAAAGATCTTCCGTGGAGACCAGCATATCCGTCTGGATCATGAACTGGTTGAGAAAGATTGTCTGTAGTTCATCGAATGAGTTGATGGTATTGAGAGCCAGGCGGTAGAACCAATTGAGAACTGCATCGGTGAGCGTAGAGATGAAGATAAGGCATTGGACCTCGTCCGTCATGTTCTTGTAAGCCAGGGCAAAGACATAGTTGTTTAAGTGGGTGACGGGGTCCCCCTTTCCCGTGTAGAGAGCTATTTTCAAAGGTTTGACCTCTGATCTATGTCTTGACCTAAGGATTCGGTTGGTAAAAGGACCAATGCTGGTCTTCCCCCAAGCTGGCGCTTTACCTTTTTCCTTTTCTACTTCAAGGTTGCGCACTTGGCGTATGAGGCTTTCCACCAGGGCATTGTCTTGTTGGGGTGGAGGCGGGTGTGGTTGGTGTCCCTCTTGATCATTGCCTCTTTCTCGGTGATCTCTATTTATCCTTCGACCATGGGTGTAACTCCCGGCAGTTGAGCCGGTCTCATCTTGTAATTCTCGGGTGTTCGCCCTTTGTTGTGGTTCAGGACCTCTCGTCCTTTGATCTTCTCGGCCATTGGCCATACCGGAAGTGTGTCCCGTCGTCGGTTTGCCTGCTGTAGTTAAGATGGGTAAAGGAGGTAGTCCCATTGCCTTAGGATATGATGTAGCATAAGTTAGCCGGAGAGGCTCTAGCTCGGCTTGGCGATCCTCTAGTAGTTGGCGAGCATCCCGATAGATTCTTAGTTGAGACGGGCCGGCACCATTTTGTGGTTGGATGAGCAGTCGTCCTCTGGATGAGCTAGGGTTTACCCTGGACTGCTGTTTCTTGTGCTTGTCCGAGGGAATTCGCTCGATGACGGGTTGATCGACTGGGGTCCGATCGGTCACAATTTGGTCGGCCTGTGCTTGGTTGACTGGTCTTTTTTCTCGTCCTTGATTGCGCTGGGGCATCCTTACAAGGGCGAGTATGCTCTCGTACTGCTCAGATATGACCTGATTCTTAGCGTCCATCTTGGCGTTGTGAGCCCTGAGCTCGGCTACTTCTCGTTGGAGGTCGTCCAACGTCTGTCTTAGCATATCATGGATGTTGTCCCTTGAGCTCATTTGTAGGAAATGAGTGTTGTTGAGCTCTCCTTCATCTTGATCGTCCAACATGATTCCCGGAGGGTGTTGGGACGACCTAGGTGGTAAGTGAGTTCGTGGGAGGTTGTTTCAGAATTTCCACAAACGGCGCCAAACTGTTGATACCGAAAATGGACCAACTTAGAGTTACCTCGCTGAGCTCACTTGACTCGCTCTCCTTGGGGGTAGGAAAACCTGCAGGGAGAAGGTAAGAGCAAATGAGTGTCGGTGGGGTGCCGGCCTAACAGTCTCCGATGCTTAAGTCAGTTAAGTGTGGATAATACTATAATAGCTAGGCAGCGTAAGGGTAAAGTTGTCATTACCTTTTTTAGGGGAGGTGCCCTTGTATTTATAGTGGCATTGAATGTTGTAGGTGAATCATTTAGATGTGGGATAAATGTCCCTGGTCCTGGAGCCGACACGTGTCCTGGTGGTCCCGAGTCCTGCGGTTGTGTTGACAAGGTAGGCCGACCAGATCTGGTCGGCGTGGCTTTTGGTGTCTTTTGTCCAAGGCTATGTCGGTAGGATGCACATGATGTTGTAGATTTGTATTGTTGTACTCTTGTTGAGCCGAGGGCTAAGTATGATTTTGGCGGGACTAATCGGCCTTGGCCAGGTTGGCCGAATTAGGCACGAACATCAATAATTCTCTTTCGAAACCAACTCATCCTTCTAGAACGGAGTACAATGGAATTTGGAAGCAATTCATCTTACCGGAACGTAGTATACAACTTTTCGTTATATTACATTCTCCAAATGTACTTGTTTCTCTCTTCTTCCTTATCGTGACAAGGTTTTGTGAAATTACTCTTATGTAAAGAAAAAAGAAGCCCAACTCTAGACGTGTAGAGGTACATTCGTAGACATATACTACTGCACCGATCAGGGGCATTCATAGTAACTGAGAGGGTCGAAGACCAACAAGTGAGTTATTTACCAGGCAAGCCAAACATTCTTTTGATTTTGTCTCAGTATAACCAACAACTTGCTTTTTAGAGTTTTTTTGTTTGATTTTTCATACAAAGATATCTGGCGAGGAAAAACACTTTGAAGATTCGTTTTATCTTTAACGTAATACTATAGTCATGTTAACATTTTTCGATTTATTACCATGACCTAATGTGGGGCCACTGGGAAAAAGAGTGAGAGGCAAGTGGTTTGTTGGCCTACCGCCGTTGATTTTGGATGCTGGCTTTTGCTTTCATGTGGTTGCAAGGAAGTGCGACTGCAAGGATGCGTCCATGATCCATCCATATTATTACCAAATTCCAAATGTATTAATTATTGGGGTGGGGTGTCTATATCAAATATCAAATATCAATTATCAAATTAAATGCTTATTGAAAAATCAATTAACAATAACACCATGCCAAACATGGCCTTGGACTGGACCCTATTGGTGGACGACAGAGCTCACCAGACACACCAGACCAGATTATTAATACAAAGAAATCATCCAGGAAGGAAAGCAAAACATGCACAAAAATTAAATTATAAAATAAGTTATGAGAAAAATGGACTTGCATTTCTTCCTAATTACATTTCCATTTATGATAATTATTTATAGACCATGTATTATTGATATCTATAAGATTACACCCAACACACATAGACTACCTCCTTCATACAAGCCTTGTTCCAAGCTTAACACAAAGGGAGAGGAACAAATTGTACAATAATAAATTCCACAATTTATTACCATGCTTTTCTTGAAATTACAAAAGCTTCTAGAACAACTTGGCCTCCTTATATTGTGGCCTACATATTAATTTTAAAAAAATATATAAAATATACCTTACTTACATTATCAAACTGGAAATACGAAATTTTTTTAATACTGCTAACTTGAGAATCTATCTAACAAGAAATAAATCTAGCCAAATATACTCGACATATTTGGAGAGAAATAAATCTAGCAAAGAGATAATTTATGTATAATTGAAATTTTTTAAGTGCCTACTATTTAAACACTCTTAACTGACCACATTATTTGACACATTTGATATAGAATTCTTTATTTACTAAAAAAAATAAATATAATAAAAATTATATTCACTTTTCATTGACTGACACATCAATCAAGTCAATGTAGTCAATTAAGTGTATTCAAATATCATTATTCAATTTTTTTCTTTTTAAGGATAAATGAATCCAGCAAAGAGTCACTTGTCAACCACAAGGTGCGGTGCCAATTACCACCTCCAGAAGACAAATTTCTTAGAACCTAATTGACAAGAGTTCATAATTCGCTGAAAGCACTTTGAAACCAGAGATAAAAGCATCCCATGAGCGAAAATTATGCCCACTCTTCGGATATGGAGAACCTCGTGGTATTTACCAAAAAAAAAAAGTACCACTTATCAAGTTGTCATATATATTTCGACAAATTCGTGATACTAAATCAAACAATTAAAATATAAAATCCATGACATCCAACATAAAAAAAAAGACCACTTATCAAGTTGTCATATATATTTTGATTGTGTGGTGCATGACATGAACATAAAATCCCTTTTTTAAGGTTAGGGAGGGAAGTAAAAAATTACAAGAAAATTAATAAAAGAAAAAACAAAGGTCAATGGAGTAGTGGAGAAGGCTAAGTTAGCCTTTTTTTCCTTATCATGTATTACAAGTACAATATTCCATTTTTGCATTTTCATATTAATATATGTACAACAATAAAAGCACATGATCAAAAAGACAAAAAAGACCCCCTACTCCTAGTCCCTACATCACCATCAAAGTTAAAAAAATAAAGTATCTTGCTTGCCATTGCCATTTGGTATTTGGCATTTGGCATTTGCCATTTGCCAATTGCCAATTGCCAATGCCTTTCCTTTTGTACTTGACATTGGTGAGGCTGGTGAGACTGTTCTTCAAGTCTCAATCTCTCTACTTTTTGATTCCCTTTCCTTCTTTAATTTGCCTGCCTTACATTATCTTCTTGTCCAAGGCAAGGGCTCAGTTGGAGTTTCCTATGGGTTGAAATGGTTTGGGGGCAAATCTGTACGCCTCTCCGAAACCGCATTCCCACTCAGTTTCATCCAACTTCTTGCCCACACCCAAAGATGTAATATATATCTTCACTGGTTTTCTTTCCCACCTGCACCTACATACCAATTCGACTCAGCTCAAAGGCTTAAAATACTCCGCCGCCGACAACGGACAATCTCACGAAGCAAGACTCGAAGAATCAAACTATAGTTGTGCATTTATCGGTTTTTCTTCTTCTATAATTTTATGTTATGTTTATAGTGTTTCTAACATTTTGTGTTACTTTCTGAGGATACAGAAAATTCGAAAGAGGAGAAAAAAGAAACCCTACTTTAAACTTTAACTTATAACTCAAAGGGAGGACTGAGAAAAGACAGTGTAGGATCCAAACATTAAATAAAAAAAAAAGGGGGAGATTTTGCTTTAGAGAGGCACCACACACACACACACACACACAAGAAGCAAAAAGCTCTCGAGTCTCGAAGGTTGAAGCTACGTAGTACCTAACTTCCAATATTTCTTTTTTTCATTATAAAGCAAAGTATAAACTTAGCTGAATAAAAGACCCATTTAATATTATTCAACAATTTCAAGCTCAAAAAATAACAAAATAAATGGAGTTGGAATCCCTCGAAAGGAGGAATTATTAAATAGTGTTGTACTATAACACGGTCATATGGTGCATCAAACCCATATGTTATGAGATGAGATGAGATGAGATGAGAGAGCTGCATCAAACCAAAATGATTAGACATCATTGCATCAAAATGCATTATACCTACCCATAATGAATGCCGCTAAATGAATCTAAATTTCGATCTTAAATCGTACTCATGGCAACTAATATGCAATTAAACCAGCACTTATCTCCTTAACTAATAATCCAATGCTCCACTGAGCCGGCTCGGTAACCACCGAGACAACTCAATGCTCGCAAATTCACACAAAAAAAAAAGAGAGTACAATTTATATAATTAAGAAAAATAAATGACTTACCAAGTGAATGAGCAGAATCTCAGTCCCGGAAAATGACCTTTTCGGCTAAACCCAGCAAGGGTTTCAAGCAATCCGGTGAGAACTTCCGCGCGAACAAGTACGACTCTGAGAAATTAGATTTCCTCAGTCGATGAATAAGCTCTGTCGACACTTCACCGGGTCGGTAAGTGTACGGGTGCCCGTTTACTGTGCCCGTCCAGTTGACCCGGGTCAGGGTGTATCGGGTTAACCCGTCCGGATCTGCCATTGACAACAGCGTCGGAAAATAGTGCTCTTCCGGGTAACATTCGTCTTCCCGATAACACGGCAATCTGAATTTTCGCCAGAGCGCCCGATCCTTCAAGACCACGAGCGCGTGACGGCGCGTGAGGAGGAAGAACTGGGATCCGACCCGGAATTGCTCGAACGGGACCTCAGGCATCATGGCGAAGCGTCCTCGGGCCGAGTACCGCTTCCATAGAGTGGCAGATTTGGAAACGATCTCGATGAAGCTCTTGTACCGGACCTTGAGTCCCATTCGGGTCAACTCGGCGTCGGACTCGGAAGCGGGGCGGGACAAGTCGAAAGTCGTGGAGGAGAAGAGCGAGTGGTAGACGTAGCGGAAGGAGTGGAGAGGGATGCAGTTCTGGGACAAAACGGCGAAGAAGAGGTTGGCGGGGTCGTCGATCACGGCGGAGGCGAGGAGGCGCCGCGTGGCGGAGATCAAGGTAGCGGAGGCGCGGTAAGTCCGCTTGGAAGGTACAAGGCGGTTGTGGAAGACGGTCCCCGGCGGGAGGGTGACGTTGGCGGAGGGGTCGGCATGGACGTAAATATTGTAAAGACCGGGGCTTGTTTTGGCGAAGAAGCGAGACCACAAGGGGGCGAAGTGGAGGTCGGTGTTGGTGAGGAAAAGGAAGGCGATTTTGGGTTTGGAGGATTTGGAATCGATGGAGAGGTGGGAGAATGCAGGCTTGGGTTTAAGGTGGAGGGCGCGGTTGAAGAGGGTTAGGTCGTCGAGTTCATCGGAGGGGGAGATGGGGATTGAGGGATGGGAAGGAGGCAGGAAGTGCGGGGCTAACAGGAAGAGTAAAGGGAGGGAGAGGAGGAGGAAGAAGGAGACGAGAAATGGAGTGGAGGAGAACATTGGGTAGGAGCATACCAAGGAGGATGAGGCGGCGGGGGCAGGAGTAGATTGAATGAGTGATGGTCTATTGGAGTTATGGTGGTTTGGAATGGTGGAAGACTTGGTGGGCTGAGTAACCCTGTTGTCTCTGTGCTTGGGCGTCGTCGGTGGCTGCTGCTTGAACAACTCCAGTGTACTCAGACTCAGACTCAGACTCCGAGAGAGAAAGATGAGATTTTAATGGTGGATCTAAACTATGGAGATCTGGAGAATTTAGAGAAGACGAAATGAAACGGAACGGAACGGAGAGAAAGTGTTTGTTTGTGGAGATGGAGATGGGGGGTTTTTTGTTAATGAGGGGAAATCTTACTTAGGCTGTTACATTAACCCAATCCCTAATTTTTGTTTTTCATTTCTTTTTGGGGAATTTTGACTTTCACTCTCTTCTACTTCAGCGTGACTTTTTCTTAGTCTTATATTATTCAAATATCAGGTAAATTTTTTGTTTTTTTAACTAAAAATACTGTTTCTCTAGAATGAAGTAAAAACAAAAAGTGGAAGAAGAATGATAATCGTAACTTAGATGGGGCGGAATGTTGTTATTTCAAAAATCAAAACCCCTATTTCCCCAAAGCGTGTGGTAATTTATATCAGATTAGAATTTTGTTTCTTCTTACCAAAAATAATCTTTCCAGAATAGTGTGAAAAATGTGAGAGCAATACATTAATGAAAAATCCATAAGGGAATTAGGTAAAGTATATTGCAACCATCCACTTGTACTATTATTACTATAGACTACATATAGGTTATATTTCGCGAGTATGATCATATTTGATTGAATAGCTGATTAAATTCAATGTATATTGAATGTAAAATGAATATATTTGAATGTATATTGAATATATTTTGACGGTAGGAGGATTAGATAGTGCAATCTAATAGTCTTCCTACTCTAATTCAACTTTGATAAAAAAACGATGACGATATAATTCCCTTTCTTTAAATACTCATTTATAAAAAAAGTTCATAAGTATATTGCAAATCTCCTAATCCTATGCAGGTATTCAATTTTACCTGTTTAATTATTTAACTAATCTCTTGTTATTCACTTATACATGTGTCAATTTAATTTTTAAATGTAACAAATGTATTTTTACTACCTGTTTATATTATTATATTTTCTCTTTTCTAGTATTTTATTAGCTAAAGGTAATTTTGGAGTTTAGAAAATTTTAACCAAAAAACCATATAAACTAAGTGGGAAGACTATAAGTTGACTCAAATGAATAGCTACGGACTTGTATTTGTGTCGAGTGTGGTCAATTTAAATCTACTATAAAACTCACTAAACTTAGATTGGTCTTCTCTCCATTTTCGCAATTTAACTTAGGAGATTGCTTATTTAATTTTTAGAGTAATTTGTCAATTTCTCTAGTAAACTTGTACTCATTTGGAGATTGTTTATTTAATTCTTAAAGTAATTTGTTAATTTCTCTACTTAATGAGTGGACACTTATCAATTTCCTTCTTGAGACGGCCTCTCAATGCCCCATCTACAGTCACATTTGAACTAATTTTTCTCAAGTTTGTTACGTTTCAAGAACAGGAAATGTACTAAAATAGCATTATAACGTATAGCATTCAACAACGGAGATTTGAATTTTTTGGACGAAAAATTGAACCGAATGTGAGTAAAGATTATGATAAGAAGGAAATTGGATGGAAATAAAATTCAGGGTATTGAATATTTATGTAAGATAATCACCCCAATTCCCAGATCCATTATTGGTATAACCATATTATACAGATCTCCTGGGTACCCAAATCGATGACAATAATTTTGAAGCCAACTACTTTGAAAATTGAGAATACCAATATGCTACCATAATTAACAACACTAAACAAGCTGATTACAACAACAACACATTTGAGCTCTCTTATTCCTTCCAACAATCACAAATTGATCCATTCTTGGCACTGCTGCGGTGAAGCGACTTAAGACTGGTAACGACGGTCACGAACAAAGCGGCTGCAGCCTCAGAATGTCGCTCAATATGTACAGATTCAACACCGCAAGCACCTCAATGGGAAATGCCAAGGCATTAATGAAAAGTTTTAAGTTTAAACATCAACAGATTGCGAGACTGATTTTGTAGGGTTTGAGTCCCCCCTTCCACCGAGTTTTGATCTAGCCTTGATGGGCTTCTGAGAACTGACCGTCACTTTGGCATTAGATCGAATAGGATTTTTGGAAGCTTGGGAGCCAAGACCTCCCCCTGAGCAAGCCAAATAAATAAACATCAATCCCGGTTTCCAAACAGGTAAGAGAAATAGACATCAAAGTGCATTGCTACAATGCAGCATTTAGGACAAGTTAGTTAGTAAAAGGAGATGGAGACTCACCGCTATTAGGCAGAGACAACCGTTTCTTTGCCAGTTTATCTGCTTCTGTGGATCTCTCTTTTGGATTACTACGGGATCTTGAAGAAATAACAGGTTTCGAGTTTCCTTCTTCAACTGGATCTTCCAAGTATGCTTTGGACTTTGGCTTGCCAGATTGCATATTTGATGCCTCTAACATGCCGGCTGACTTACTAGGTGAAGAATCACAGCCATCGGAGGGAAAGGGACCAGCTTTTTGACTTGAAAGATTTGATTGAATATTTGAAGTAGGCTTTTTGCCTGCAGATTTTATCTGGGATATACTGCCATTATTACCCTCGGTGGATTCGTTCTCATGAACCATTACTCCATCCCTAAGATTGATATCTAGAAAGCGGTTCTCCCAGGGACGGACAGCCATCCATCTTTCCAACCAGTTCCAACCCCAGCTGCTTTTATCTGGTTCGAATCCAGAGGGAGCTGGCAGCTGTCTTGATCCAGCTTGCCACTGCAGAAAAAGAAAATGTTATGTGTAAGCCCATATGGAAGTGAAGAAAACCTTCTAACAACTCACGTACAACAATAAATAAGAGTATAATGATGCAGCTGAGCAGGGACAATCTTTCTGTGCACACATACTAAAATTCCAAAACTTAGGAATAAGGCAACGATCACATCAAAACATTAGGAAAATGCAATTGTTGCTTGTTCCTTCGTCCTTGAAGAACCTAAATAGCGAAGTATAGGTATGGCCTCAATTTTTATGTTTTCCATTACAATTTTAATAAAATGGGCCATGTTTAAATGATGTGTGCTCTTTACATGTCAGAGTATTGAGTAAGGTTAGGCCATGCTTTTTGAAATACTTTTATGCACATTTTTAAAAATATAAATGAATAAACTTTAAACGGGACACTATTACTTCTACCAACAAACTTCTCTGAAAGACCTGTTTTTCCTTCCACTCCATTTCTACCTCGCAAAAAATTTAGATGTAATTATATTGTTTGGTACATGTTAGGTCACATAAATAAGCATCCAAGGAAGCGAACGCCTATTAACAGTGTTTGATGGCCAATGTAATATACACTTGCAGTTTAATTGGAAGAAAAGTGAGGATTTGGATATCCGCACAAAATGCTTTGATTTAGTTTTATGAAACTCAAGTGGGTGTGTAATTGAGAGACCACAATAATGAGGGTAGATTGCCTATTGATATCACTTCTATAAGTAGCGGGCCCGACATCAAATTAAAGGATTCTATATTTCTTTTACTTTTTTATACCCGGAAATCCCCAAAACAAACACCTTGAACATATATGAATTCATTTGAACTGAACTGGGTTTCTTTCTTTGGTTCCAAGAATGCTATTATGTATCATATTAGAGCTCATAAACCACTATTTTACCACTCCCGACAATTATGCTTCGACATTAAAATTCCTCCTATTATGTTGTGTGTTTGCATTATGTATTTGCTCTTTCCTTTCAATCTTCCTTTCATCGCAATTGACTATAGTTCACCCATACAAAGAATAAATGAATAAACAAATGAATTTTTGATTAATAGATCTCAACAGATAAGTTATCATTGTCACCTGATGAGCAAGAGCATATGCCATGGCCCTCTCCCGCTTAGCTGCAGCCTCCTGCCTCTTCAACAGCTTGGCTTGAATTTCTTGAACAGATCCCACACTGTCACACCATCCTTCCTGCACCAGTGAAAAACAATAAGAAGCCATCAACAAGCCTACACAAATCTAGGATGCTAACCAAAAATAAGAATGGAAGAAGCGAGAGCATGAAAGTAAACTTCCATCTGAACACGGTATATTGTTTGTAGAATTAAAGTAGACAAATGTATGTATTATTTCTTACTTCTATTTCTCGAACACGAGCCTCATTTTCAAGTTGTTGCTGAAGTCTTTGTTGAGATGTTTGACTTTCCAATGCTATACGAACACGCCTGGCTCGCACTCGAGCCTGAACTCTAACTAAAGCTTGCATACAGCGAAGAGTTATTGCAGCTTGTTTTCTCACAGCATGGCCTCTGACAAGGGCTTGAAGTCTTACCAATCCCTTTAAAGCTCGAAGAGCTCTTCTAGCCTAATATATATAACAATGAAGGATTATAAACATAAAATGCATCTACTGTCAACAAAGCACAAAATTATTGAAGATGCACAAGATTCCAGGCAAATTTCTGAAAACAAAGATAATAGAGACTATCTAGATAACTTTGCTATGTTAAAGAAACGAAATACAAAAAGAGAAGGTCAACAACTAGCAACCAACAACCAATTGAAAACTGACGCCCAATTGTGATCAGTAACACAAAAAAGAACGCCCTAAAAGGTCTATTGATGCTCAATGTCAAAAACTAATAATTAACCCAAATATAAGGCATCTCCTTTATACTTCTCTAACTGATTAAAGTTGTTCATCATCATTCACCTCCATCTACAACAGAGATTGTACTCAAATTAATAACATGAACATATTCAAATTGTTCTTTTCAAGAAACAAAAATTGTTCTTACATATTATTGTCTTATTCCCTCCATCCTTACCTTTTATGCTATTTATAACAATTATTTCCCTTTTCACTGCCCTATGTGATTTTTTTTAAAGCAATCCAAGAGATCCTCCTTACTCATAAACTTTCTTTGTATGCTTTATTGATTTTAGCTCACCACAATCATAGTGAGAGGTATTTTTTTAATTGATTTTCAATTTCTAAGCTTTTCATGCTAAAAAGGTAAATGATTTTTAAGACAATAAGATGATGGGAATTATTACACATAATTGAAATTGGGAAAAATGAGCATGCAAATGGATGGAATCCAAAGGGTTATTGTTTCCCCTTTCTTTTGAGAAATTGAGGGCATAAAAGAAAGAGGTTCCGCATAATTCAATGACAAGTGAAAGACGAGACCTCTTTGAGGTGAACAGTGAACACATCTAAAATAACCAAACAGCATCTAGAATTGTGGGGTAAGTGCCAACCATTTTTCATTATATAAGCTTCAAAATATTTCTAATATAACTATTTTGGATTTGAAGTCTGAAGTTCAATCGAACTAAATAGGACATTAGCAAGTGAAAGGGGCCTCGTCGTCTAGCAATCTTTTACCTGTATCAGGAATATATGCTGTCACTCCCAGGACAACAGCAATAGTACTATTTCATTGATCATCTAAGCATATACATTAAACTAAACGACACTTAGCCACTTTCAACTGATAGAGAGGATAAAGATTCCAGATTCTTTTCTATTTGTCCTTTTAATTGGCTACTGGATCCGCATTAACAGCAGTTCCCTCAATCTCCAAATATATATCTCACTTCCCTCTTCTTCGTCCAATATGGGACCCTAATAGAGCATATGATTGCAAAAACTATACAATGGATATGGAAACTCAAAATTTGAACTCCAGCAATAATCTGTTATGCAATCCAAGTTCTACATTTATCTTCTTTTCTGTAAACTCGTGCATACCAAATCGTCCAAAACCTTCATTATCTCCCATGCTACAGCATAATCGTTAGAGTAGTCTTAAAACCAGTATCTCAAGTTCTCAACAACTGAAAAGCTTGAATGTCAAAGCCTACATACTGTTTCAGTATAGAGACATCTAGAAAGAGGAATCTAAAATAAGTCTATTTGAAAAAGCCATACTTGAGAAAGTGACCTATACAAAATTTAAGTTAGGTGCTGACGAAGTGCAAATATGATCAGAATATTACCAGAAACCCACGAAAAGCTGTTTGGATGCGTGTGGCAGCCCATTCTTCTCTCACATTCTGCTCACTTTGGGCATCATGTACCTGGAGTGAAACAGAAGCAGAACCCACAGGATCTGGGTTTAATTGAGTACTGGTATCTCCAACTGGTGGGGCAGCAGCTGCATCAAATTCAGATTGAAGTCCAGTTGAGTCGATTTCAATGGAATGCCTTCTCCTGTGCCGAAACTTGTTACCAGCTGTTCTCTGTGATGATTGAGAAACAAGGAACTAAGTCAGACAGGCTGATAGTTTTAACTACATGGAATATTACCCTATCAATTTGACCACTTTCTCAAGGTTTTACAGGATAGGCCAATTAATCTGGAAGCTATATTCTATATTGATAAAGTTGTTATGGGATTGTATGTGAAAACCCCCTTTGTTTTGCGACAATGGGGGCTGAATCCCAACAAGAAAAAACTAAACAATTAACCTTGGCCTAGTAAGGCTTTTCTTCTCCTCATCTAAAATACTGACCAATCATTCAAGAGTAGCAACAATGTGACCTCAATAAAATTTTCTGTGGCCTACTTTTTCAAAAGCTTAAGGTATCAACATGTGGACATGTCTCCTCGCGTATAAGCCTCTCCGACCACTAGAGAACCTAAAACGCAAAGTCCAATGTAAATTGAGAGGTAGTAGGAGAGATTTGAACCCAAGATCTCCTACTAAGCCACCAGAAATTATTGGTTTACCAATCTAAAAAGCTTACATTATTAGATTTTGGGTAATTATTTCTATTTATTCGAATATCTCATGCGCAAACAGAAAAATGTTAAACAGCTTCACTGCATCCCTGTTATATTTTTATATAACCAGAACAATCAATGTACTCTTCACACAATGGGATAACCTTTTCGACATGCCCAATTCTTTTTGCTCATATTATAAAGATATGTTCATGATTCCTACATAATGAAAAGAATTGTAAGGAATAATGTTTTCAGACCAAATCGAAAGGTCTACTTTCGCAAGAGCAATTAGCAGCTAATTATTTCGTTTAGCATTATTAGTGCACAAACTCTAACTACATAACACCAAGAGAGGCTACAAATGATAACAAATAAGCGCAATTAAATTCTCAAACACAAATCAAATAACCATGGAGTTCGTCTAAAGTTTTGGATAATGTAAGGATATCCCACAAGATTGAGAAGAAAAGTGATTGAGTGTTTACCCAACCTACCAAAACACCACATAAACAACCAGAAAGAAGATAAAAGTAAAAGTATTGGAATGATATGGTACCCACATTGTCATCCTTCTCTGAAGACTGTGATTTGTCGGATTTCTTTAAGCCAACCAATGCCTTAATCCATTTTCCAGAGACACCCATGGGGCCAATAAGTTTACCTTAACAATAGATACACCTGCTAAGGTAGAGTTTTTGCCAACAAGTTAGAAGCACACAAATAAGGCTTATTGTTGACTATAATATTACTTAACAGCCAACGAGGATAAACAGAAAGAGTAGATCATTTGACTTGATGGATTAAAATCTAAAATTGGGAAAGTCGAGAGACAATGAATGCCCCAGCTCTGTATCTCTCACCTAATAGGATCAACCTCCAACCAGGGAACCATAGAACAGCCACTTCAGTAAACATATATATTCCAGTCACACCAACCCAAAATTCCAGGCAACCTCGTCATGTCTTGGCGGCTTTAAAAGATGAAATACCTACCAAAAACAATTATAAATATGAATATAGAAACTCCAAACCAATGCATAGTGCATACGAGGCGAATCAAATTGGAAATGTATAACAGTCTTTAAGTCCAACTATGGCAAGTCATAATACATTACAGAAAATCATGATACAACACACCACCATAATTACTCCCGACCCTGTAAGAGTCCAAAACTGAACCTACACAAATGGTAACAAAAATGCAAACTTTCTCACCTAAATTGCTATAACTATTATAGATATATTAAAGGAGTTCAATTAAAATGCAAGACGGCTCAGAAAAGCTGACGATATCACAGGTACACAATCATTTTCATCAAACTAACATCTTTAATGAATACCAGTTGATGGTAGAGTAACATAAACCCAACTACACAAAACCGTAAAAGCCCAAATTGGGATCAAACGAAGCCATTTCGAAAACTTGCAAAGCACGTCCAATTTCAGACCCTCAATTTCAAATTACCAAAATTTCGAAAATTCCGAAAAATTTGGGACTGAACCCCGAAATTAAAAATTCCAAAAAAAGAAGAAGAAAGAATTGACGAAACCATGCAGATCAACCGATCACAAGCTTCAGAAGCTCAACTCAAGCTCAATTCACCTGAAAGGCGGAGACTTCAACACACAAAAACACAAAGAGAAGTAAAGAAAGCGTAAGCTGTGTGAATTTTAGGAGAAAAGTGGTAGATACCTTCGATCTATCAATGGGTCAAATTAGTCAAAACCTCAGTCAATGACTCACTCTTTCAAACTTTTCTCACCTAAGTTCAACTTTTGCAGCATCGGATTTAATTTTGCTTCGTTCAGAAGCTCTGCGGTTTGTGAGCTGAATGTGATAAAAGGATAGTGTGCCGGGAGGGGCTAAGGACCGCTCTCGGCTAACGTGCACCGGAGGGTTGTTAGAACTTTTTCGGACAAACGGCGTCGTTTTGGGTGGTAAGGGTCGTGTCCTTGTCACGTATGGCCACAGAGTGACAGAGTCAATCACGGGAAGAATGCCCCCCTCGCCGATTCCATTGATTGGTTGACCCCACGTTAACCGGTTTAAGAGGAGCCATTTTGTCCTTGCGCACGTTAGCATTCACCCTGCCTCAGGTGAAAGTTAATTTCTTTTTCCTACAAAGCCAATATTTTGAAAAATAGTTACCTTCTTTCTTTGTTAAATTTTTCAAAAGGGTGGTTTTACTTTTATTATCCCTCTTTAATTTGTTATGTAGGAGGACTCCTCCAATTTACTCTTGTAAAGGATGATATGGATACACAAATTTAATATCTCCGTAATCTATTACTCTAATGCGAAAAAACTATTAAGGTAAAAAATATTATTAAATTTAAATTTAAATTCTGACTATAAAATTCTTTACATTACTCTCAAATAAGAATCGATCAATTTACTCTCGAATTTTCCTGCCAAGTATAAGAGTTTGATTTTTTTTTTCAAAATATAAATACCTAAGGTCATAAAATATCTTGCCTTCACTGTAAGGATTTCTTTGAGAACCCTAAAGAGACAATTTCTCTCACTCTTCCTACGATTCGGGGCGCTCCTTCCAAGAAAATGAGTCGCAGGGCCAGCCATCAAAGGGGGACTAATAGGGCCCAAAATTATTAATATGTTGAATATTAAAAAATAAAAAATAAAAAAGAATTGAAGAAAACTTATCGCAAGCGGCAGCCGAAGAAACCATAGACCTTTAAAATTAATTAGATGCTAGAATTAATGATTTAACGAACCCATAAGAATTCCACCGAAAAAAGAAGAAGCAAAGATGCAAATGGCGAAGATGGTTTCCCGAGAAAAAAGAAAAAGAACCGAGAACTAAGAAGACATTAATTCATCAACGATTAGAATTTTAAATAGGTCTCTAGATTTTGATTTTCATCTTTCACGATGAAGATTGAAGGAGTTCCAAGAATTCCAATTAATAGCTTTGGAACAACGGTTATAATTTATTTATTTTTTGTAATTTATGATTTTATAAATTAGTATATTTATTCTAATATTCTTACAATCTCACTCCCAATCTTAGTCACAAAGTCAGAAATCTAGTTTTAAAATTCTTGAATTAGTGATCAATTTGAAATTTTGGATTGAAATACTGAAGTAAGGTTAAAAGCTGAGTTGAGTCATCTCCTTAAATCAGATTAGGTGAGTGAATTGAGGACATATTTTATATTCTTACTTTAGGCCTTCAAATGTTTGGACCGACCTTGACGAGTCGTCTCCTTCTTCGAAGAAAGCATATTGAACAACCTCTTTTTTCCTGGAAACCCATAATGGACCTCTTCATCCTAGTGTTCTTGCCCATGAGAACAATCCCTAGTTCTGGAGCTGATAGGACACGACGTTGTCCGCGACGATGATGACCTTTCCATACTCATTGAGGAGGGTGAAGAGCTTGGAGTTATAGGCAATCTTCTTCTCGATTGATTGCTGAACCATTTTCAGAAGTTTATGGAATGACCATTTTCAGAAATTTATAGAAGGAATTTCGCCAAATCAAAGTCGCCAATTAACATGAACATGCCAACCATATCATTGTTGAGAATTATTGAGTTTCAGGTCGAAGTGAACATTTGATCTGACAATGCTGCTGGAGATAATCCAATTACAAACAAAATTATACCAAACTTCCCACATTTGAAGCAATGTAACAGTGATCTATACAAGAAGAAAACAAAAAATACACAGCAGTAACATGCATCAAGCATTGCAGAAAGCATTAGAATTGCAAACACACCAATACCAAACTTCCTCAATTTTAATAAATGCCCACTAAAATTAGTTAATAGATGATTTTGTTGGGTCTGTTGTGTTTCTGCAGTTTGCACTTGTGGATGGCTTTGTTTCTTTGTTTCTGCTGATGAGTAGTTGGTTTGGCCGGCTCTCCACTGTTTGGTTTGTTTCTCGTTTGGGGTTTTGCCCCTGTTAATATATTTTGAATTGTCAAATTATCAAAAAGAAAAAAATGTCCTCCAAAATTAGTAATAGATGTCCAACAAAATTTGTAATAGATATCCAAATAAACAAAAAAAGTCTTGGGATAGTGTCCATATTATCCCTATCAATTCTATAGGATTGAAAAAATGTCTTTAAATTTGTCATTTGTCTTTGACAATCCTGTATAATTCTAATTGAATACACCCTTCGCTCTTTAATTTGTTTTGTAGGAGGACTCCTCCGATTTACTCTTGTAAAGGACGATATGGATACACAAATTTATTATTGATACACATCGCCCCAGAAATCCAACTAGATACCGATGATTCCGATGCCGGCCGACACCTGGACGCTGAGTACAAGTGACGAAAGCCATCTAAAAAGTTAAGTTTTAGTAAGTTTAGTGAAAGGTAAATAGTAAAAATTAAATTACCGTTTCACCGTGACAATGGCGTCTCAGAGCATGCTTACAAAATTGATGATCATAATTAAAAACATTCAAATGCTAACTGATACCTAGGACGACAACAAAATGTCAGAGTTGATAACATTCCTCCTTGAACTCTCAAACTTTTACGATGACCTGAGGGATGGAAAACGAAACAAGGGTGAGTGTTTCCATGTTAATCCCTCAATAAGCAAGCATACACAAACAATATAACAATACAATAATCGAATAACCCCGCATGGGCTGGCAATCACATACATCCATCACAGAATAATTTGCAATGTATCTTCACACAATGAAGATGACAATGCTAGTATGCTAAAATACTTCGCCTCACAATGCTGATTTAGATCATCTCAAAGACCCATTGTCCATACAAAACCTGATTTCATAAATCGGGGTCATCACCCACACCATACCCACTGACCTCGATAATCTAAAGTACCTTCATTATTACATGGACTCTGATCATTAGTCCTGATAAACGTCACCATATCACATAAGCCGGTAAGTTCTTCGGCTCTCGAATCGTATCATACTCGCATATCATATCACATTAGCCAGCGTAACTCTCGACTATAATAATCGTATTAGCCGGCATATTACCTCGGCTATCGTATCACGTCATTAGCCGGCATAACCCTCGGCTGACATCAGCCCGCATAACCCTCGGTTGGCATCAGCCGACATAACCCTCGGCTGACATCACATCATCAGCCGGCATGTATCATCGGTTGGCATCAGCCGACATGTGTCATCGGTTGGCATTAGCCGGCATGTATCATCGGTTGGCATCAGCCGACATATATTATCGGATGGCATCACACACACAGGTATCCCTATGGCACTATAGCCGCACGAGTCACGCGTACATTACAGGACTGAGTTTCTTCGCTCATACCACGACCATATGAAGGACTGGGTGCAAGCACCATCACCACGAGTTCCCCTAGGAGCCTAGGACCACAACACAAGGATCAGGAACAGGATTGGCACCATTTAACTAGTATAGAGCGGGTGCAGGTGAACAATCACGTGGAGGCTGGTATGTGGCCTACAGATAGGTACGACACCAGCGGCTACCATATGGGCATACCAAAACTGACACACGTGCTATGCCGACATGACTCCTCGGTAATCATCGCACCGTCATATGGCTCACGTGCTATGCTGGCATAAATCCTTGGCAATCATCGCACCATCATATGACTCATGACAACACAACTGATACATGTGCTACGCCGACATAATCTTTCAGTAATCCTCGCACGACAATACGTACTCATGTGCTATGCCGACGTGACTCATCGGCAATCCTCGCACGACAATACATACTCATGATGACACGACTGACACATGTGCTATGCTGGCATGAATCCTAGGCAATCCTCGCACGACAACACGACTCAAGATTACGAGACTGACACATGTACTATGCTGGCATGACTCCTCAGTAATAGCATCTCAATTGTACCCCATGTGTCTCGATTATCGTACTCATCGTATTCGTGTCGACACTCTTCGTAATCTCACAATTATAATCGTCTCCCGTATCTCGGAATCGACCCTCGAGATATCCTAATAGTGGTAGTTTATATTCATTCCAGAGTACTTATCTTTCATCAATATTCTAATATAAATCTCGGAATGTATCTTCGAGATTTATCATTATATTATTAGTTTATACTCATTTCGGAGTGTTCATCTTTCATCGATATATCTCGGGATTTATCCTCGAGATTTACCGTTATTATCTAGTTTATACTCATTGCGGAATAATTACATTCCATAGGGATAATCATCCTAAATCCCGAATGTCAACATATGCCAGACTCTATATCTTGTCCATGGCATCGTCTATGATTCTAACATCATCCAAACAAGCCACATCAAACCATAATTCATAAGTATCAACAACAAATACTTTCATCACAAACCAATCCACAACTATTCTATCATATACCAATCATCACATTTTAATCATTTAACATTGAGTAATTATAAGTTAGGGAAGAATTTCCACTCATAATACGTCGGAGAGAACTCATCCAATTGAATTCCCTATTACACGTACTCCGAGGCGTTCGTTCCCGGAAGTCCCCATGAGCTTCGTCTTGATCCATACAGCTCTTCGGACTATCCATTATCATAATGCCTCGCAAACAAGGTAATTAAGATTAATAAATGATAATTTAATCATTATAATCAAAACCCTAACTCCCGGGTATTTATGTTATTTAATGTTAATCATAGTAACTTAGACGTCCGAAAATAGTCTTTAAACGAACTCTGATGGACTCCAAACCTATGCCATCAGATCCGGAACGTCGAGAGCATCAAAACATGACTCGCCGAAGGCTGGGGGAGGGCACCATGCACCCTCACGCACCGCCACTCTCATCAGCCTCACCTTGGCCGCGACTGCAGGGTGCTACTCGCCCATGTCATGGGTGTTAGATGACTTGATAATGCCTTGACTATACTGCGCCTATGATGCGCCTCACTGTGCCTATGATGCGCCTCACTGCGCCTATGATGCGCCTCACCTCCTGTTGTCCATGCATCATTGCGCCTATGATGCGCCTCACCTCCTGATGTCCATGTTGATGTGTTGCGCCTAGCTGCTGTCCATGCTGATGTGTTGCGCCTAGCTGGTATGCTTCCTTGCTGTCCATGATAGCTATGTCTTAGCTGTATTATAGGTGCTAGACAGCTATATGTGCCGTTAAGATTGTTAGGGTAGTTAGGACAGCTATGGAATGCTGTTAAGTTTGTTAGAACAGTTAGGAAATTGTTATATTAGTTGAGAGACTTACTTGATCTCTAAGTAATCAACTACAAGCTATAAATAGCTAACACAATGCTGTAATGGTGAGTAGGATTGAAAGCAATAAAGATTGTTTTGTTCATATCTCCTCCATCCTTTTAAAACTAAGATTTCTCCTTCTTTTCTTCTTAAAAGTCTGATGCCTAACATGGTATCAAAGCTTGACTCATGATATATGGCTAATCCCATTTATGAGTGATCGATCTTCTACCTTTGCTTCCGTTGCAAATCTCCACAGAACTTCTCAAAAGAAAGTTATTTCTGCTCTTTTTTGCTTTTTTTTTTTTTTCTCTTCATAATCCCTTCTCAGAACTTCTCAAAAGAAAGTTGTTTCTGCTCTTTCTTCACAATCCCTTCTCAGAACTTCTCAAAAGAAAGTTGTTTCTGCCATATTACATTCCTTAAAAGATTACTCACCATGGTTACAGCTACTCAACTTCAAATCTTACAATCACCGATTGCTTCTCTTATTCCAACAATCGGAAATGCAATCACTATCAAACTTGATGATCATAACTTCATCACCTGGAACTTCCAGATGGAACTTCTTCTCAATGCAAATGGCATTTTTGAGTTCGTCAATGGCACAAAGAAATGTCCTCCTCGCTCTATCTCTGAATTGGGTCCTGAGGATCCACCCTCTGATGCTTACCTGATATGGAGGATGCACGATCAAGCACTGATGCAACTCATTATTTCAACTCTCTCCACATCTGCTATTTCCTGTGTTATTGGATGCAAAAGTGCTCAAGAAATGTGGACTAACCTGAGAGACAGGTTTGCCTCTTCTACTAAAGCCTCTATCTTTCAGATGAAAACTGATCTTCAAAATGTTAAGAAAGGCTCAGAAAATATGACTCAATATTTGCAAAGAATTAAGGTTGCTAGAGATCTCTTAGAATCATGTAATGTCCGTTTTGAAGACGAGGATGTTGTTATTCTTGCATTAAGAGGTCTGCCTACTGAATATAACACCTTTCGATGTGTCATCCATGGTAGAGAGAATTCTATAAGTCTCAAGGATTTCAGGTCTCAACTTTTGGCTGAAGAAACTGTCATCGATCAATCCTCTGAGCATCCATCTTTTCTTTCTGCTTTCTCAGCTACTAATAATGGTACTCAGTCAAGATCTGATCTTGAAGTCACAAATTCATCTGGTGCACCTACTTTCAATAACATGTCTAATAGTGTGACGCCTAGTAATACTTCTCAAAATGTTCAGCAGCTGTCTGATAATTTTCAGCAGTTTGGTTACACTGGAGGTTATGGCCAAAACAGTGGATGTTCGACCAACAACTTCAATAATGGGTACAAAGGCAATGTCAACAAAGGCAAGAACAAAGGTAAGTGGTATCCCAACTATGGAAATAGTGGGAATGGTGGAAACAATAATTCGAAATTTTGGAATAATGGAAATAAGGGAGGTTCTAGCTACTCCTCATCACCTGGTGTTCCTAGTGCATCAACTCATAACTATTATCAGCCACCACCAATCTGTCAAATCTGTGGAAAGAAGGGACATACAGCTGCAGATTGTTATCATCGACATCTAAATCAACCATCACCAATCAGTGAGCCTTGCCAGATATGCTGGAAATCTGGTCACTCAGCCATGAACTGTTATCACAGGGAGAACTACTCTTATCAAGGATCCTTTCCTCCAGCCAATCTGACTGCTATGAATACACAGAATAACACATCCTGCTCAGCAGCAAGAGTACTGGATTGCAGACACTGGAGCCACATCTCATATGACTTCTGAGTTATCTCAAGTTCAAAGGCCAAATCCTTCCTCCTCTGAAGACATCATTACTATAGCAGGTGGTTCAGGTTTGAAAATAGCTCATGCTGGTCACTCTTTTCTTGAGACTACTAATCCTACACCTCACTGTTTTCTTTTAAATGAAGTTCTTCATGTTCCTCATATCTCAGAACACTTGTTGTCTGTCCATAAGTTGTGCAGAGATAACCATTGTTCCTTCTCTTGTACTGAGTCTTCTTTTCTAATTCAGGATAGAACCACAGGTGTCACACTCTTCCAAGGACTGAGTAAGGATGGCTTGTATCCTCTTCGTTTAAGTTGTTCTTCAAATAAAGCCTTTGATGTTCCTCATAATCCATCTCCTTTTGCTCTTCTTGGAAAACTTACTCATACTCAACTTTGGCACAGAAGATTAGGCCATCCTTCAAACTAGATTGTGTCTACTGCATTACACAAGGCTAGCATTTTTGTTTCTAAAGATTCAACTCCTGTTATTTGTTAGTCTTGTCTAGAAGGGAAATTGTCCAAACAGTCTTTTCATGTCTCTAGTTCCAAATCTCTTATTCCTTTTGCAGTTCTTCATTCTGATGTATGGGGTCCTTCACCTACTGTCTCTGGTGAAGGGTTTATATACTATGTCAATTTTGTAGATGAGTGTACACGATATACTTGGATTTTTCCAATGAAAAATAAATCTGAGGTTCTTTCCATTTTTGTCCTTTTTCATACTTACATTCTAAACCAATTTTCTGTTTCAATCAAAGTTCTTCAAAGTGATGGAGGTGGTGAGTATATTAGTCAAAAATTTCAGACCTTTTTGGCTCTCAAAGGAATTGCTCATCATAGGTCTTGCCCTTATACACCTGAACAAAATGGTGTAGCAGAAAGAAAGCATAGACACACCCTTGAGACAACAATCACCATTCTTCAAACAGCTTTCTTGCCAGCTCAGTTTTGGTTCTATGCCTGTCCTACTTCAACCTACCTTATAAATAGAATGCCATGTGTTCTGTTGAAAATGAAATCTCCTTTTGAATCCTTATTTTCCAAACTTCCAGTTCTTACTCATCTAAAAGTTTTTGGATGTGCTTGCTTTCCACTATTAAAGCCTTATAACTCTACTAAACTTCAACGTAAAACCAAAAAGTGTGTTTTCTTAGGGTATGCAGAAAAGTATAAAGGTTTTATCTGTCATGATTTGGTGTTTAAAAAGACCTTTGTGTCTAGACATGTGTTGTTTGATGAGCTTCAGTTTCCTTATTGTTCTTTGCTCCTTAAATCTCAGTGTCTTTCATCTGCTTCTTCTGTCTTAGACATCTCAGATAACATGTCTCCTCCTTCCTCCATACCTTCAACATTCACACAGTCTCCTGTTACTCAGTGCCCCTTTTTCCCTGAGTGTTCTAGTCCTGAGCTTGACATTGATCAACATTCACCTGAACCTGCTCAAAATGATGTCACAAATGGATCACCTTTTGATCAAACATCGACTAGTACTGCCCCTGACTTCTTGGAAGCCTCTTCTCCTCCTCCTGACCCTTCACTTGCTCATCCTAGTAGCACCACTGATGCTGACTTTCATCATCAATGTTTGGAAGTGGTGTTACCCATCTCTGGGGTAAATATGTATCCTATGCAGACTAGGTCCAAGAGTGGTATTTTCAAGCAAAAGGCTCTTCACTCCACTCATGTTCTATCATTTGAGGTTGATCTTACTCAAGTTGAACCAATATCCTTCAAATCAGCTTCTTCCTCTCCTGTGTGGCAGCAAGCAATGGAAGATGAAATGAATGCTTTGTATGGACAAGACACTTGGTGTTTGGTTCCTCTTCATGCTTCCAAAAACTTGGTAGGCTGCAAATGGGTTTACAGAATCAATAAAAATTCAGATGGCACTATTGCTAGACATAAGGCTCGACTTGTAGCAAAAGGTTTTAGTCAGGAAGAAGGTCTTGATTATGGTGAGACATTCAGTCCAGTGGTCAAAACTACTACTGTCAGATTGGTCTTAGCATTAGCAGCTCATTTTCAATGGCCTCTTAAACAACTTGATGTTAAAAATGCTTTCTTGCATGGGGAACTTAAGGAAGAAGTATATATGACACAACCTCCTGGTTTTGAAGATTCATGCTATCCTGATCACGTGTGCAAACTGCAAAAATCTCTTTATGGCCTCAAGCAAGCTCCTCGAGCCTGGAATGATAAGTTTACTAACTTTCTTTCTTAGCTCGGCTTTCAAACAACTTGGGATGATGCCTCTCTTTTTGTCAAGCAAACATCTTCTGCAGTTGTAATTCTTCTGTTATATGTGGATGATATCATCCTCACTAGTAGTAATATTGCTGCAATATCAAAGGTCACAGCTTCTCTCACTGCAGAATTCGACATGAAGAACCTTGGAGATCTTCACTTCTTCTTGGGGTTACAAATCCAGTATACTTCCAATGGTTTGTTTGTTTCTCAATCCAAGTACATTCATGATTTACTTACTAAAACTTCAATGCTGGACTGCAAGCCTATTGATACTCCTAGCGTACCTGGATCCCGACTTAAGAAGAATGATGGCTCTTTGTATGGTAATCCTTCCAACTATCGAAGCATTGTTGGTGCATTACAGTACTTGACCTTCACTAGACCCGATATTGTTTTCTCTGTTAATCAGGTTTGTCAGTACATGCACTCACCCTTTGAGTCTCATTTTATGGCTGTCAAACGCATCCTTCGATATCTTAAACGTACTCAGCATCAGGGCATCTCCTTATCCGCTGGCTCTTTAGACCTCATTGCCTATACTGATGCAGATTGGGCTGGAGATCCGAATGATCGTCGTTCTACTACTGGTGTCGTTGTCTATCTTGGTAATAATCCTATCTCTTGGATGTCCAAGAAGCAAACCACGGTTTCCCGATCTAGTACTGAGTCTGAATATCGAGCCCTTGCTATTACCGCTGCTGAGGTTGCCTGGATTCGTCAGTTATTATGCGCTCTTCACATCCCTTTGTTAAAACCTCCTTTGATTTACTGTGACAGCAATTCCGCCATAAGTCTCTGTGCCAATCCCATCTTCCATTCTCGTGCTAAGCTTATCGAGATTGATTACCACTTTGTTCGTGAGCGTGGGGTTCATGGTGACTTGGATGTTCAACATGTGTCTTCAGGTGATCAGGTGGCCGACATCTTCACCAAAGCTTTAGCAGATGATCTTTTCAATTTACACTTTTCCAATCTGATGCTTGGTGCCTCTCCATCATCAACTTGAGAGGGGATGTTAGATAACTTGATAATGCCTTGACTATACTGCGCCTATGATGCGCCTCACCTCCTGCTGTCCATGCCTCATTGCGCCTATGATGCGCCTCACCTCCTGATGTCCATGCTGATGTGCTGCGCCTAGCTACTGTCCATGCTGATGTGTTGCGCCTAGCTGGTATGCTTCCCTGCTGTCCATGACAGCTATGTCTTAGCTGTATTATAGGTGCTAGACAGCTATGTGTGCCGTTAAGATTGTTAGGGTAGTTAGGACAGCTATGAAATGCTGTTAAGTTTGTTAGAATAGTTAGGAAATTGTTATATTAGTTGAGAGACTTACTTGATCTCTAAGTAATCAACTACAAGCTATAAATAGCTAACACAATGCTGTAATGGTGAGTAGGATTGAAAGCAATAAAGATTGTCTTGTTCATATCTCCTCCATCCTTTTAAAACTAAGATTTCTCCTTCTTTTCTTCTTAAAAGTCTGATGCCTAACAATGGGCTCGCCGGAACCTCCATTAAAGGTCGGTTTAAGCTTTTTTGCAATTCCTCAAAACTCAATCAAAAACTACAAATCAATAGTCTAAATCTATCTACTCAATCCCTGGAGTCCAAATCCGAATTCCAAATCGAGAACCATTACCTATGGTGGCTGGAAATCGCCTCGAAAGACGCAGTGACCCATTCCTTTCGCCGCTTGCTGTGCCGCGTATGGTGGACGACGGCCTCAATGGTTGGTACGGTTAGATTTTTGGGAGTGAGATGAAGAATATGGTGGTGGAGTGGTGGCCTGAGTCACTGCCGTTCGGTGGCGGCCATAAAACCTTGTGGGTG
This sequence comes from Oemleria cerasiformis, assembly GCA_037349345.1. Taxonomy (NCBI): domain Eukaryota; kingdom Viridiplantae; phylum Streptophyta; class Magnoliopsida; order Rosales; family Rosaceae; genus Oemleria; species Oemleria cerasiformis. Next base: position 10,216,752 of record JAZGTL010000009.1, on the reverse strand, counting down.
GGTTTTCCGCGAGTCTTCGCGGGAGAGGAGACAGAGAAGAGCGATAAGAGTTAATCTGATCAATCCAGAGAAGAGAAAGGAAGTGTTCTATAATTTTAAATTTTTTCAAAATTACTATTACGCCCTAATATTTCTAGACCCAGAATAAGGAGCTCGTATTCTTCACCAATCGTATTATACATCTTCGCCTTAAATGCATGTTTCTGTATTAGTAACTCATCATTTTTTCACTAAATGTATCAGAATCTAATGTTGTGCTCCCGTTTATTGAGATTAAAAGAAGATGTAATTTACAATAGCTTTCGAGATGAGAAATTTTCATCTCGCATTTCCCATCTAGTGGATTCAAAATTGTAAAAATTTCATTTTAATTATTTTCATCCTAGCTCTAAATATGCTTGATACGACTCGTTCCAGATTTTTAAATGAAAATTAAAGAATTAACCTGGGAATCCGGTAAGTGGGGTCGAACCAAAAAGAGTTTTGGATTGTTCGTGAAGGCCCAAGGTTTGGTGGGCCATAAATTAAATTATTGAGTCACGAAATGACCATTTTACCCCGTAGTATTGAAAGGCATGACAATCACTTTTTTATCATAAACACTTTTTGCCATTTTTCTCATACCAATACGTCCGTCTCGAGCTCCTGAGTACGTGAACAGGTAGCACTCAAGAATCAGAGTTCGTACGAGAAAGTTACGGGTCTGAAATGAAGAGGATGAAATGGTAATTTTTGAAAAGTCCAAAAATTATAAATTCTGGACTTTCTCTCTCTTCCCTCATTCTGATTCAGACCATTCTCTCTCTCTCTCTTCCTCGAACTCTCTCTCTTCTTCCCGTACGATCATCGAACACCACCACCATGGCCAGCCCATTTTTGGGCCGTTTTGATCAAATCCAAGGCCATAAATCCCTTCATTTCCTTCTCACAAGTTAATGGGTGCTATTTTCGAGGTGAGAGCATCGTCGTAGGCGGCAGATCGAAGGGAGAGTTTTTTCGAATCTTCTCGACCGTTTTTCGGCCAAACTAGGTAAGGTTTCGAAGCTTTGACTTCATATTCGAGTTCCTGGTGAAGAGTAGGGGAATCTACATGTGTAGATCGTGAAAAAAGATAGAGAAATGAAGAAGTTGGAAGCTCACCGAAAATGGCGATTTTGGTTCGTCTTTTCCGACATGTCTCGGCGGTCTGGTTCAACACAATCAGCTGACGTGGTAGCCCAATCAGCTGCTGACACGTGGTGCCACATGGCAGCCTAGTCAGCAGCTGAGTTAGCTGACACGTAGTGCCATATGGCAGCACAGTCAGTTGCCTAGTCAACCGTCAAGTTAGACTGACGGGGTCAACAGTTGACAGAATATGCTAACACCGTTAGCATATTCCTTTAAAAGCTAACAGCGTCATAACAGATCCTAATGCCGTTAATGCTAACGGAATATTCTGATTCCGTCAGAGCGACGAAATATTCGACCGTGGCTGTTCAGGTGCGTGAGACGCGCGTGGGATGCGTGAGGCGCTTAGCCGGCACGTGGCCGTGCGTGGGGTGGCCGCTGGCCTTCTGTAGGATGGTGGCGGCACGTGGAGTAGTTTCTCGACCCACGGCGGCGCATGTCTAGGGTTTTGAGGCTTTGCAAATCCGTTTTTGGAGTTTTGAGGCCATTTAAATCCGTTTAAAGCCCCGTTTGGGTAAATTCAGTTTGTATGGGTTTATTACGGGTGAGTTTTTAGTCCATGGGTCAAGGGACCCCGTTTAATGATGTATTAGAAGGGGTTTATTAATACTAATGTCCCCTATTGAATGGTTTTGTGTGCGAGGTGTTGTCGAATAACTCCACCACTTTGTAGCAAAAGTGTGGAAATGAGCAGAAGCACATGAACTGATAAGGAGGACCGTGAGTTCGTACCAGGAGACTTTTCACCCATGAATTGTGAGTGAACCCTTTTCCCTAAACCTTCAATTATGCATTATTTTATTTAATACTTATTAAAGGTAAGGTTCAAGAATGTTAGAAAGAAATAAGAAGGAAATGATCACATGAGTGATCTCAAACTATGCCACAAGTTACCTTCAGGGCCCGGCATTGTAGAAAATAACCATTAGGGTTGGAAACCCTAGGTTTAAATAAATACTCCGCAACGAGTATAAACTAGCTAATAACGGTAAATCTCGAGAACATATTCCGAGATATATCGATGAAAGATAAATACTCCGAAATGAGTATAAACTACCACAATTAGGATGTCTCGAGGGAAGATTCCGAGACAAGTAAGACGACGACAATCGAGAATTACAGAGAGATCGGCACGAGTACGACCGTCATGATGAGTGCGTTATTTGAGAAAAATTTTATGATCGAGATGCTAGTACTGAGTATGTCATGCCGGTACAACACGTGTGTCGGTCGAGATGCTATTATCGAGGAGTCGTACCAGTTTAGCATGGGTGTCAATGTCTAGGTACTATGGCTGAGGCATGCCGGCCTAGTACATGTATCATGTGTCTGAGTCATGGGTCATATGATAGTGCGATGATTACCGATGATACATGCCGACATAACACATGAGTATGTATTGTCGTGTGAGGATTGCCGATGAATTATGCCGATGAATTATGCCGACATAGCACATATATGTCAGTCGTGTGGTCATAAGTCATATGATGATGCAATGATTACCGAAGATTTATGCCGGTATAGCACATGAGTCATATAACGGTGCGATGATTGCCGAGGATGTCATGCCGGTATAGCACGTGTGTTAGTTTCGGTATGCCTATATGGTGGCCGCTGGTGTCGTGCCTGTCTATAGGCCACAGACCAGCCTCCACGTGATCTTTCTCTTGCGCTCGCTCTATACTAGTTAAACAACGCCAGTACTTCACGTGGTCGTGGTACGAGCGAAGATACCCAATCTTGTCACGTGCACGTTACTTGTAACGACCCAGACCAGAAATTAAATTAATTTGAGAATTTAATTAAATAAATGACGATTTTACCCTCGGCTTCGGAAAGGTTCAGGAGTCACTTTTTGACTGGCAGTGCTTTTAGAAATTTTTCTTGGGTCGTTGCGTAGGTCTCAAACTCATGAGTTCGTAGACAGGCTGCACGCAGAAAATAGAGACCCGGTGAGACAGTTTTGGGTCTAGAAGCTTCAGGTGTAGTTTGGTCATTTCGGAAAAGTCCAAAATTTAGGGGGATATTTTTTTTCTCTTTTCGGACTCTACCTAGACCCTGCCCAGAACCCGTTTCTCCTACCTGAACACTCTCTTTCCTACCCGAACACTCTCTCTCCTCGTACGATCACCGCATCCCCCTCACATTCATCATCCCATTTCCGGACCGATTCGACTAAATCTAAGGTCGTGGACGTCTTCTCCTTGACTCCACGAGCGGTTTGATGTCACTGTCGAGGTGAGAGCATCGTCGTAGATGGCGGACGGAAGAGGAGAAGTGGACAGAAACTTCTCGGCCGGATTCCGATCAATTGAGGTATGTTTTTCTAATTCTAAGCTTAGATTCGGACTCCTAGGAAGGAGTAGATGATTTTACATACTTGGATCGAAGAAAATGGTGGAGTTTAGAGGAATCTGGGAAGCTTGGGCTTCCGACCGTTAATGGCGGATTCCGAAGAGGGAACCCAGGTTCAGGCCACCATCGACGGTGATGGCGACGGTGGTTCGGTCGTCGTCTCCGACGAACTCCATTGACTAGTTCGACTTATGGTGGCTGAAGTGGCATGCCACCTAGCAGCCACGTAAAACCACGTGGCGACCAGTCAGTAGCTGACTCAGCTGCCACGTGGAGCCACGTGGCAACACAGTCAGCGTCCAATCAACAGTAAGTTGACCGTTGGGTCAACTGTCGCCGTCAGGGTTTGACGGAATATGCTGACGGCATTAGCATATTTCGTCAAAAGGTAACGGCGTTATGACAGAACCCTAATGCCGTTAGTTTGGACGGAATATTTTGATTCCGTCGGGATATTTCGTCAGGTTCGACGGAATATTCTGCCAGAGCGACGAAATATTTCACCGTGAACAGTACATGGCACGTGGCGGTGCGTGAGGGCACGTGGTCCGGCCTTCTACCAGCGCGTGGCGGCGCATGTGTCTGTTTCCCGACCCACGGTGGCACGTGTTTAAGGTTTTGGGATATTTCGGATCAGATTTTGCACGTTTTGAGGCCATTGGAGTTCGTTTAGAGCCCCGTTTGAGTAATCCCAATGGTAATGGATGACCACGGGGGCTGGGTTATTGGTATGTCAAAAGGTTCCTTGGGGCTAGGGTTTCCTTGAGTTGGTACTTGGATGTACTTTGAATGGACTGGGTTTTTGAGATTACGTGGCATGTGTACTTCTATGTAGTATGTTATACCACGGGGTTCTCCGATGTTGGCGTGGAGGGTGTTTTCTCCGCCACATCGTTGAGGTTTCTCCGACTGGCATTGGAAGGTTTGTCTCCGTCAGATCGTTGAGGGGTTCTCCGAGGTTGGCGTGGAGGGTGTTTTCTCTACTACATCGTTGAGGTTTCTCCGACTGGCGTTGGAGGGTTTGTCTACGCTAGATCGTTGAGGGGTTCTCCGATGTTGGCGTTCGAGAGGTCTTTCTCCGCCACATCGTTGAGGTTTGAGGTATGTTATGGAGGATTCCATCATACCCTCAAGATGATATGAGGTATGTCATGGAGGATTCCATCATACTCTCAGGATAATATAAGGTATGTCATGGAGGATTCCATCATACTCTCAGGATGATATGGGGTATGTCATGGAGAATTCCATCATACTCTCAGGATGATATGAGGTATGTCATGGAGGATTCCATCATACTCTCAGGATGAGCCGGGATATCGAGTTATCACTCGAGGTGCTCTAGATGAGCCGGGATATCGAGTTACCACTCGGCGTGCTCAGGATGAGCCTGGATATCGAGTTACCATTCTGGGTGCTCAAGATGAGCCGGGATATCGAGTTACCACTCGGGGTGCTCAAGATAAGCTGGGATATCGAGTTACCACTCAAGGTTCTCAAGATGAGCCGGGATATCGAGTTACCACTCGGGGTGCTCAGGATGAGCCGGAATATCGAGTTACCACTCGGGGGTGCTCATGATGAGTTTGGATATCGAGTTACCACTCAGAGTGCTCAGGATGAGCCAGGATATCGAGTTAGCACTCGGAGTGCTCAGGATGAGTCGAGATATCGAGTTACGACTCGGGGTGCTCAAAATGAGCCGAGATATCGAGTTAACACTCGGGGTGCTCAAGATGAGCCGGGATATCGAGTTACCACTCGGGGTGCTCAGGATGAGCCGAGATATCGAGTTACCACTCTGGGTGCTCAAGATGAGCCGGGATATCGAGTTACCACTCGGGGTGCTCAGGATGAGCTGAGATATCGAGTTACCACTCAGAGTGCTCAGGATGAGCCAGGATATCGAGTTACCACTCAGAGTGCTCAGGATGAGTCGAGATATCGAGTTACGACTCGGGGTGCTCAGAATGAGCCGACATATCGAGTTAACACTCGGGGTGCTCAGGATAAGCCAGGATATCGAGTTACCACTCAGGGTGCTCAGGATGAGCCGGGATATCGAGTTACGACTTGGGGTGCTCAAGATGAGTCGAGATATCGAGTTACAACTCAGGGTAAGTTAGTGAGACTCAATTCAACCAAGTCTAGTACCTTCGTCATCTGGGTCAGTGGGTTGGTGTGCGGTGACCCAGATTGACAATTCACACGAGGGGGACACGTCAGTTGTCTTGTTTTATTGCGGAGGAGGTCATCCGAGGTAGTTTGTGAACTACTAGGCTATCATGCGTCTGATAGGTAAGTGAAGTCAGTCAAGTACAGATGAGGTTCTGTTGGAACCCCTGTAAGGTTTATTTAATGTTTCCAAAGATTAAGGGTATTTCAGCTATTAACTTTTGTGGTTAAAAGCTGTCAGACGGGAGCAGGGCTTTTCACGGATTTAGAGACGAAATTCGGGAAGGGTCTTGTCATGACTCGTGCGGCTACAGTGCCATTGGGATACTCGTGTGTGTGATGACAGTCGATGACACAAGCCGACTGATGCCAGTCGATGATACATGTCGATTGATGATGTGAAGTGCTAGTCGATGATACATGCCGGCTGATGTCAGTCGATGATGCATGTCGGCTAATGATGCGATATGATAGCCGAGGTGACATGTCAGCTTACTTGTGATACCAACCGAGGGTTTTTTCAGCTGGTAAGAGTCTTGGTCTGTACGCACGAGTGCGACATCGAGTTATGTGATACCATCTGTAGAGTGATGATGAGATTTCGACGTTGAGCACTGACCTCGTTCGTAGAGAGACGACGAGAGTGAGGTATAGTGATCTGAGTTGTCCCCGAGATGGATGAGTCCCTATTTAATAGTCGAGGGTTCATACCGGCTTATGGGATGTGATATCCGATGACTTATACCGGCTTATGAGATGTGATAGCCGATGACTTATACCGGCTTATGGGATGTGATAGCCGATGAATTATATCGGCTTATATGACATGATAGCTGAGGATGGTGCCGGCTAAGATGAGTTGATTATGATTGTCACGGGCTTTGATTGAGACTCAAAGCACCAGTGAGTCAAAACTCGTTACCGTGGTCAGTGGGTTGGTGTGGGCGGTAGCCCGGATAGACAAGCTTTGTTTGGTCGCATGAGGGCGACAGTTCATTGACCGCCATCGTTCGATGTAATGATGGTGTTGATGCTTTGCTTGATGAAGTGGAAAAGAAGTTGAAAATGGTCTTAGTCTCTAGGGCTTCATTCATGATCACCAAGATAACCCCATGCTTCGCTGTGAGCGAACAATTAGTTAGTGGCTTTCGTCACCGGAACTCAGTGTCCCTGTGTCGGCTAGCACCCGTAATTATCGGTGTCAAGGTGGATATCCGAATCGGGGTGTATCAATGCTGGAATAAAATCACCATTTTCTAAATTAAATTAATAAAATAATTAAAGAAATCAACAAAGTTATAAATGAAGACAACATAGTAAAAATGAATTAAAAATATAAAAAGGTAAAGTAGTAATAATAATAATATATACGCGGTTTACAACTTTACATCAATTGAAGACCCTCCAAATTTGATGCCCCTAGGCGGCCACCTAGTCAACCCATGACTAAGGCCACCCTTGCATTGAATCAACGACCTTATTAGGCCAACATTGACCAGGAAAGAACCTTATTAGCAAGAATGAAGATATGCTTTGGCATCTTTAACGACAAGAGCCACATCACTTGTAAGATCATGATTTAGCCGTTTCAACCCAATTTTCATTTTGTTGAGGGTTTGGAATAGTTGTCTGACTTCCATCTCGAGAATTCGATATTACTGTTAATCCAAAATCATGAATCAACACATATATTTTATTACTTTAGTTTGTTAATTTCTTTTCTTATTTTAAACTTATTTAATTATCGAAGTTAAAAGTTACGATTAAATTGACAATGGTAATGCAGTAGGTATAGGAATGAGCCTAATGTCTGGGCTAAGGTGGGCTTTAGTGGCTTAGCCCACAAAAAATTGATGACTCAAAGAAAATTTTGATAAAATGATATGGGGATGTGATGATAAGTATTTGATATCAACTTCGTCATCTACGAGAGTCGATCCCTATATCTCTTAGGTAACTTGTGGAGAGAAATACCATTAGATTGTAGTATTAAGTGACATATAACCCACCCCCATTAACATGTCTACACTTAAACAAGATAGATAAAGAATTGTTTGGGGATTGTATAATAGAATCAACAAATATTCGAAAAATTTTCTATAATTGATCACTTTGGTAGCTGGATGAGTCATACCATATAATTTAAGTAGTTTTATATTATATTATATTGCATGCTTATATATTGTTTTTATATATAAAGTACGCATTTTGACTAAGTATATATATTCATTTTTTTTTTCATTTATCAGTGAAAAATTTCATGCTAAAATTTAGCATATCTCGTTTTCGATTTGTGGGTCCGTTCCTATTTGCAATTGAAATGAAATATCACTTTATCATAACACTAATTTTTTTTTATACAATTAGCTCATGTTTACTTACCAGTAATAATAATAAAATCAAAAGTAATGATTTCCATTACTCACTTTTCCTACATTTACTTGCAACTAGGTAATCATTATCCATTCAAAATAGGTAATCTCATTACCCATTTGGGATAATCTCATTAACTAGGGGAGGGGAGTTAATGAGTCTCATTACCTCTTTTTATTATTTTAATTTACGAAAGTAACCTACAATTCTACAATAATTCCAAATACCCCAACCAGTATTAAAAAAAAAAACTATGAACATAGTTTATAAGTATTAATTACAATAATTCTAACTAGTGATGATGTTCTCATGTGAATAAATCCTCATTTTCCGAGCCAACTCCTTCAACAACCAAAAACATGATTTGCAATATTTTATTAATGAGTTGTATACTACTAAAAAAAACCAATTGGGCATATTTTTCATATTTTATTAGTGAATAGTCACAACAAGATATATGACATTTTGAATTTGTTATTAATTGGCTATGTAAGGCTCAGCCTCGATTTTAAAAAAACTAAAATAAAGAAAATATAATATATATATAATATATATATATATATATATATATATATATATGTACAAGGACATTTTAGTAATCAAGTTAATTTTTATTCCGATTCATAGGAGTTAGTAAATAATAACAATGAAAATCAATATTGTTCGTACCTAATTTGATCAACCTGGTCAAGACCGACCAAGGCCCTCCAAAACCGTACTTGGCATCGGCTCAACAAGAGCACAACAACGCAAATCCACAAACATTAGGTGCATCCCACCAACACAGCCTGGGCAAAAGACAAAAGCCACTGGGGCGACCAGATCTGGTCGGTCTACCCGCCCATTGGCCGACTATGTCAACACAGCCACGGAGCTCGGAACCACCGGAACACGCGTAAACTCCAAGGGCAGGGACATTTATCCCACATCGAAATATTTCACCAACAACATTTAATGCCACTATAAATGCAAGGGCACCTCCCTTAAAAAAGATAATGACATCTTTGCCCTTACATTGCCTAAATCCCTCCACACTTAATTAACTTAAGCATCGGAGACTATTAGGCCGTCACCCCACCGGTGCTCCTTTGCTTCTACCTTCCCTTTGTAGGTCTTCCTACCCCTAAGGAGAGTGAGTGAAGTGAACTCAAAGAGGCAATTATAAGTTGGTTCATTTTTGGCATCAACAAATCTCATTATTGTCTTAATTCTATATAGTTAGTAAACAACTCAATGAGAATGATTATCAACTTCTCCGATTGTATATTTCTTCCTTTACTCACTATTTTCATTTCTCATAAGTAAATGTGCCCTTATATTGAAAAATGAGATTTTATGCATTATATATCAATATTGCTAATTACAATAATCGAAGTTGAAATCTCCCCCTATTCCCTCAGGGAATAAACTGTACAGAGTCCATCCAATGGAAGGTCGACAAGAAGCACTACACATAGACGAAACTTGACAAGCCAGGAAGGCAGGCTTTCAAGGAAGAAGCATCTAGAACAAAACCCTTTCCTCTTTTAATTTTCCTTTTTCTTTTCTATATTTGCTAATTTAAATCATAAAAAGAAATAATAATTGACTCATCAAACCATCCAACGGCCCACAACTCACAAGGACCAAAGTCCTACAGAGACAAGAGATTCTAGACCCTTCCTAAGAAGCAGATCCAATTTCCACCGTCCATTACTTCTCTCTCGAATAATCACCTGATCTCTCTATAAATTCACCCGCGGGTTCGCTTCCCCTAGTTGTCTCGACTCTTTAGGTCGTTGTTGTTGCTGCTCGTCTCCTTCTTCTTCTGGCTTTTGAAACAAGAAAATAGCAGATTCTCTGGGAGCAGAGAAGCTGTGAGATCGATTTGATTGATTAGGGTTTTGTTTGTTGAATCGATTTGATCCACGAAGATGTTCGGGAGGGCGCCGAAGAAGAGCGATAACACTCGGTACTATGAGATTCTGGGAGTTTCGCAGACCGCTTCGCCTGATGATTTGAAGAAGGCTTACAAGAAAGCCGCCATAAAAAACCATCCTGACAAGGGTGGAGATCCTGAGAAGGTGAGTACCCAACTTTCCCTTTTCTCCAGATTTCTTGATTTTGTTTATGTAATTGGATTTTAAGAACCGGGTTGTTGTTGTTTCGAATTATTCTTTTGTTGTTGTGCTTGTATATCTGTTAATCCCTTTTGTTCTTATTGAATTTTGATGGAGTATTGTGTTTCCATAAATTGTGGAGTAAAATCAAGGGTTTGACCTAAAAATTGATCTTGAATTCTTCATTTTTTGGTGGAAGTATACCATATGTTATAATGGGTTGGGTTTATTTTTTCGATTTGAAACTGTAGCTGTAGCCCTAATGAGATTTTTACATATTATGCGCAGTTCAAAGAGTTGGCTCAGGCTTATGAGGTTCTCAGTGACCCTGAGAAGCGTGAAATCTATGATCAATATGGTGAGGATGCACTCAAGGAAGGAATGGGAGGTGGTGGCGGTGGCCACGACCCATTTGACATCTTCTCATCCTTCTTTGGTGGTGGTGGAAGCCCTTTTGGAGGTGAGATTCTTGTGATTAATTTGTGTAGTGACATAATTTTTGTAGTGGGTACTGAGGGGTTCTTGTTTTGTGAAGAACAATGGAAGTGACATGATTTTGTGCATATTTCTATGATTAGGTGGTAGTAGCAGAGGGCGAAGACAGAGACGTGGAGAAGATGTGGTTCACTCACTAAAGGTCTCTTTGGAGGATCTCTATCTTGGGACTTCAAAGAAACTCTCTTTGTCTCGTAATGTGTTATGCCGCAAGTGCAATGGGTGTGTAACTACTAAATTTGCAATTTTTAGTCTGATTTTTTGATAAATAATTTACCTTTACTGGTTTACATTTATAAATGCTCACATGGGATGCCAATATGTTGTTGCAATGCCAGGAAGGGGTCAAAATCTGGTGCTTCGATGAAGTGTGCTGGCTGTCAAGGAACTGGTATGAAGGTCACAATTAGGCATCTTGGACCCTCCATGATTCAACAAATGCAGCATGCTTGCAATGAGTGCAAGGGTACTGGAGAAACCATCAGCGACAAAGACCGATGCACGCAGTGCAAAGGAGAGAAGGTGGTTCATGAGAAGAAGGTGTTGGAGGTTCATGTAGAGAAGGGTATGCAGAATGGTCAGAAGATCACATTCCCTGGTGAAGCAGATGAAGCTGTATGTTTCAAGTCTTCATTAATTTTGATTTTTAGCTGTTGTTGTTGAAGCTTATCTTAAATGTGGGATTGATTGGTTTTCTATGTCTTTTTCGTCATTACAGCCTGATACAATCACCGGCGATATAGTGTTTATCATTCAGGCAAAAGAGCACCCCAAGTTCAAGAGAAAGGGTGAGGACCTTTTTGTTGAGCACTCTCTGTCCCTCACTGAGGCTCTCTGCGGGTTTCAGTTTGTTTTGACTCATTTGGATAGCAGGCAGCTGCTTATCAAATCAAACCCTGGTGAAGTAGTCAAGCCTGGTAAGTAAAATGTTTAGAATCAGAAAGAATCAGAAAATGTGAGGTCCTGTTGTTGATTGTTGTTTCGCAGTTAATTAAATTTGGTTGTATGAAAATGCAGATTCATTCAAGGCAATTAATGATGAGGGCATGCCGTTGTACCAGAGACCATTCATGAAGGGCAAGCTGTACATTCATTTCAGTGTGGAGTTCCCTGAGACTCTGAACCCGGAGCAGATCAAGGCCTTGGAAGCTGTTCTTCCATCAAAGCCGGGAGCGTCTCAGCTCATAGACATGGAGGTGGATGAGTGTGAGGAGACCACTCTACATGATGTGAACATGGAGGAGGAGATGAGGAGGAAGCAGCAGCAGGCTCAGTCTGAGGCATACGACGAAGATGATGACATGCCTGGTGGTGCTCAGAGGGTGCAGTGCGCACAGCAGTGATCGTAGTCTAGTCTCTTCGTGCGCACTGATCGTAGTCTCTAAAACGCGTCGAAGTTTTTAAGTGTTGTTGGAGCAGAAGAGATGAGGGCTGGAGTCTAGAGTTTTGGAATTCTATTTTAATCAGTGTTATAAGACTATGATTTTGAACCTGTTATTCTTGAATTACTCAGAAATGACCATCATTCTTACTACTTCTTAATATATCTTTGCATTTTTTGTTATTGCTTATGACTTGGGTAGAAGCTTTTGTTTTGGGGCCAAATGTATTTATGAATGCTTGCATCTCTTCTTTGGAGGAACTTCGCTTCACTTTCTTCACGATCGAACTTCCTCTCTCAATATATAGATTAATCGGAAAGGTTCCTTCTTTAGATTGTTATTAAATATCTTTTCAAGATCTAAATAAAAAAATGGAAAGATGAAATTCTCCCAAAAAATGACATGTTTTCATGCCAAGGAACATTTCAGTTTCTCTTTGACTCTTTCTTTTCCTGAGCAGGATCTTCTAGGCCACGTTTGTTTAGACGGAATCCTTAAATGGGAATAGGAATTATTTCCATTTCCTTTTTTACTATTGAATGGAATGATATTTTCCTTTCCATTTTAAATGTTTGGAACAAAATTGAAATGAAGACAATGGAATGATACAGAATTCTTATTTTACCCTTTACTCAATAAAAGTAAAAAAAAAACTCAATCTTCGCTAGTAGCAGCGCCTCAATTTTCCAACTACATCATATCTCTCCTCCCTCCTCCATCCATGGCGTATCTGCCATGGCTCTCCAACCCAAGCTATTCAATCTACTGCGACTGCCCAATCACCGTTTCTATCTTCCTCCACTTAATTCAATGTCACCATTTCCTTCTCTCAAGTCAGATTAGATCCAGAGCAAAAAAAAATTCATATGGCCTAAATCAAGGATTTACCCTAGAAATTAATGTATTCATCTAAAGTTAGAGATAGAAACAAAACAATTCTCCAGAATGAGATTTAGTCTAGCAAGCAAGATGGGAGAAAAACTATAATAATTTTTTTAAAGAGTCGCATGGCCTAGAATCCAAAATAAAATAAAAAATTGGCATTCCATCTGCTGGCCTCTCTAACTAATGGATGCAGATTTTTGATTACTCAGGAGTGGTCATGCTAGGTGTGGGAGCATGATTCGTCCAAAAATTGTGGAGCTGTTATGTGACTCATAATTTATATAATGACAATTCTATTTTTAGTGGAGTCATTATTGAGATATAATTACTACGTATTAATTAAATATATTTATCAGTTAAATATATTAATTAATATGAATTATATCATATAATAAAAGACATATCCTTTAGATCATTTTTCAAGTAGGATTCAATTAATGAGTAAATTTCATTTCCTAAAAGGATTACTTAATTAATTAGAACTTATTTTCCTACTCCTAATAAATAATTTCTCAGCAAATTATTTATTATTAAAAGCCAATCCAAAGTTTTTCCTAACTAGGATTACTTATTGATTGCAAACTCCTTCAACCGATCAGAAGTTTCGAAGACCCCTTTGTCTCCACTGTAAATAGAAGACATCTCCTCACAACTCATGTACCTCATAATTATTCTCATAATTAGCTTTTCAGTTTATTCCCTCAATTAAGCTGACTTAAGCATCATAGCGTTCTTGGTTGAACCCCACATCGGGATTCAACCATAACCTCATGTGTTCCAATGTGTGTAGAAACTCGACGGTCAATTCCTACTTGGACGATTTCTGCATTAACAGCTGGTGCTTTCATTGAGAGCCAAGTTGAGAAATTCTCAAAGCGTGCTCTTTAATCCAAAAATCCTACTTTCTTCATCAAGAAATTTGTTTTTATCATTATTCATCAAAAAATCTTTGAATAATAAGGGGAACAAGACAAACCACATGATCCTGCGAGACGGAAACCTCCCAAGGAGGAGGTCGGGGCAACCACCGTGTGGAGGAGCCCAGGCCGCCGCCGACCCCGCAGCCCGGAAGCCGCGCCGGTCTTATGGCCGCAGGACCCGTAGTGCAAGACCCCCACGCTGCCGCTGGAGCAGCCTTGTCACTGTCGCTCATCGCCGGTCTCGTCGCCAGCACCGCCGGCCAAGCACGGGGGACACACATGTCCTAAGAAGAGTACTCACCGCCGGTCAAGCGCGGAAGGACACGTATGTCCCAGGTGGAGGACTCGCCGCATCCCAAGGTATAGGGCAGGCCGCCGGACACGGCAGCTTTGCCATAACTCACGGAGGAGCTGGGATTATCTTGGCGGGGCCCATGACCCATGGCGAACAATCAGCGCAATTTGACACCCAAGGACATCCGTCTTTGGCAATGTCTGGGTTTGGTGCACTAACTTTGGAGCCAAAATTTCAGGACCAATTTCAGCATACCGACAACCGATTCGCGGGAGAGGCGTCTCATCATGCTAGCGAGGGTTTAAGATTGATTCCGGACAAGCTCCGCGCCACCAAAAATCAAAATAATCGCGAAGCAAGGGAACCCACATGTCGCTCGGCAAGGGAATCGCCACATAACGCTCATCTCACTTAGCATGGATCCCCTTCACGAGTCAGTTTGTTGCGGCAGGTAGCCCGACATAGCAACCAAGTTCAAATTCAGGCAGAACTTATGCATGAATACTTGAGCGGAGGAAACACTTCGCAAATGGTGGGGAGACCTGCTAATTCACAAAATCCTCAAGGCAATGCCTTCGTAGATAAGGCAAAGACCCTGTCCGAAGCCACCCTGTGTCGCGAGGCGTCACCCTTGGCCATTCCACCGACGAAAGTCAATCTCTCGGCGGAAGTTATCGCCAAAATCGGAGGCAATCGATCCACGATCGATTCGGAGGACGAGCTGGGGACCATTCTCAAATTAGAATCCCCCATCGAAACTCTTCTCGACGAGCAACCTCGCGGAGTACACAAACTCGTTTGAACAGACGAATTGACACTAACTTCGGGGAATCGACGGACCAAGGCAACGAAGATAGGACATACACTCTATCATACTTCGCCTCAGATTCCACGACATAGGGTAGTCGGCGCCACCATGGCCGCCAAGATCCTCTCCCTAGTCGAAATCAACTTCACGCCAACGTCGTGAGAAGAAAGTTAGACCAACGACTTCAGGGGGTCCAACGTGACATAAACTTGGAAGCAGATCTACACCGCCATCTTAGAACTTCTTCAACCTCTCTATTCATACCGTGAATCGAGAACAACCCGTTCCCGCAACGGTTATCGACTCTGAACTTTACTTGACATGACCCTTCCCGAATTTTCCCTCGAAACCTGGGAAAAACTCTGCTCCGGTCTGACCACTTAAAGAAATTCCCAAAATACCCCATAAGTCCTTGTAATTAATTATGAGAATTCTGCAAAAAATTCGACAGAATCTCCCCTTAAGGACTGGTTAACCGTCTTCCACCTGTCAGACTAAGGATCAGATAACACTCCAAATTCCAATACGGTTAACCATCCAACGATATAACCACAATTTTACAATCAGTCCAAAAGACTAATCAGAGCATCTAGGTAGGATAAGTAAATACATAAATAAATATCATACTCGATAGTCTAGGTAAACGCGCAGCTAAAAATTTAATGCCTCCGTCTCTGGATATGCCCATGTCAACTCAACGGCTTGGAAGGGATTTAAAACACGAAAGTTGTGAGTTGACAAAATAATCATTTAAAAATTATTTCCCAGGAAAACATACCTTTTTCCCCTTCAACGAGTAAAACCATGCATGCATAACATAAAATTCCTTTTTATATAAATATAATATATAGATAATTCGAAAATCCACCGGAAAAATCCATCTTTTGTTAAAACACTTGGTGGGACCCACAAAAATCCGAATAATGAAAACATTCCGTGGTCCACAACCCTGCTTTGAAAACCCTCCTCAAAGGAGTTTAAAATCATATAAACCGACCTGGACACAAAATATACATCAAAACATATCCCACTGCTCCCCGAATAAAATCCCAAGCTGTAACTCGATACCTTCCACACACCCGATATACCTCGAGTTGTGCAGAAACCTCTACTACACGTAGACAGCCTCAACGACCTGGTGGAGAAAATACCATTCGAAACCAACATCTGAGAACCCTTAACGATCTGGCAGAGAGAGACCCTCGACGCCAGTCGGAGAAAACCTTGACCATCGGGGACAATAATTTAGTGAAAACCAAAATCTATGTTTTGAAATTCTTGTTTCTTGGTTTAGGCCAAATTCATTGAAAAACTGGGTTTAAACTCAAAATCATGGACTTGACCGAAATCCAAAATCAATCAAGTCAAACCATATAAAACCCGAATCCATAAAGCCAGGCCATAGCCCAAAACGTCATTTCCAAATAATTATTGAAAGCCCGTGTCCAGTAATAATATAATAATATCCAGAAATTTACCAAAACAATACGTAATAAGCAATTATATCAAATATACCTTTATGCATGCATTATACTTTACAAAACCAAAGTCCACTCACCATCACGTCTAAATAGTTCAATCCTGAGTTGTATGCTCATATGAAGTTCCCGGAGTAGTATCGCCTGTCAAAGTAACAATAGGGATTACCAGCTATAATTAAAACCTGACATTCAGACTCCCTAAACCCCGGGAGGTCCGCTTGTATCACACTAAAAATGCAGCCACTTCAGACGTCCTAAATTACCCCTAAACGACATCTGATCAATCCGAAACTTACGCCAACAAGTCTGAAACTTCGAAACCATGTCGACACGCGTCGTTATGACCCAAGGACAGGTCCCATGCACTGCCACGTGTCGACGGAAGGTTGAACCATGCGCCTGCTACAGTGCCTCACGCGCCTGCTATATTGTCTCACGCACCGCTACAATGTTTCAAGTGCTTGACTCGGCATTGACTCAGTCGCTAGGTGGCCTCCACGTGGCATCCAGGTGGCATCCACGTGGCTCCAAGTGGCATCCACGTGGCTCCATGTGGCATCCACGTGGCTCCATGTGGCATCCACGTGGTTGCCATGTGGCATGCCACGTTAGCCCTCCTCTGACCGAACCAGTGAACGGAGTGTCACCGGAGAGTCGCTGGAGAAGACGACTGCTCCGTCGTGCGCCGTCAAGCAGAAAACTCCATTGCCGCCTGACCATGAATTTTTCCTAACTTCCTCAAATCTGAATCATTTTTCGCAAATTTTTAGTCTAAATCCTTCTACTCGAACCTAGGAACTCAAAAAAGAAGTCTAAACACGATACCCATACCTGTGCTGGGCAAAAAATCGATCGAAAGTTTCAATTTTTCCTTTCCTCAGTTTGGTGTCTCCCGTGGCTGTTTCCTATGACGGTTGGTACGTTCTTGATCACATGAATGAGGAGAATCCGATGAGTGGAACCAAAACGGATGAGCTTGCCTCGAATTGAAGTTCGAATTTGTGGGTTTTTTGGTTCGATCGCATGGGTTTGGGTGAGTTGCGAAGAGAGAGAGAATGAAATGAAGAGGATCTGATCTGCTTGGGGTTAAAAATATCCACCCAGGCCAAATTACCAAAATACCCTTGAACATTTTAGACCCACATCTCTCGCATACGAACTCCATTTTTCGCGTGCCGCCTGTCTACGAACTCATGAGTTCGAGACCTATGCAATTGTCCCTGAAAAACAGCCAAAAGTGTCTCGAAATAAAAATTGACTTGCATGCCCCTTAAACAACCAAGGGTAATTTCGTCATTTTGAAAATTAATTTACAAAAATTCACAAATAAAATTTCCGGGTCGTTAGAATTCACCCCCCTTAAAAAAATTTCGTCCTCGAAATTCATACCTGTCACTGGAATAAATGTGGATGCTGCGCACGCATCAGTGCCTCGATTTCCCACGTGGCCTCCTCTACGTTATGTTTCCTCCACAGAAATTTAACCAGATGAATAGTCTTTATGCGCTGTACTTTTTCCTTCCAATCTAAAAGTTGCACTGGTTGCTCCTCAAAAGTCAAATCATCTCTGATCTCAATTGGTTGCGCCTCCAATACATGAGATTCATCGAATAGATACTTCCGGAGCATGGAATAAATCGTGAACCCTTGACAGTTCCGGGGATAAAGCAAGTTTGTAAGCCACTGACCATATCCTCTTAATAATCTCATAAGGCTCAATGTAGCGAGGACTCAGCTTTCCTTGTCTACCAAAATGTACAACTCCTTTCCAGGGGGATAATTTCAAGAAAACCCAGTCTCCGACCTCAAACTCAAGATCTCTGATTTGTCGGTCCGCATAGCTTTTCTGGCGATCCTGAGCTGCCTTCAACCTTTCCCTGATGATTCTAATATTTTCCTCTGTCATTTCCACTAACTCTAGTGGCAACAGTCTTCTCTCACCTACCTCAGTCCAGCATATTGGTGTTCTGCACTGTCTCCTATATAGTGCCTCAAATGGAGACATCCCAATACAAGACTGATAGCCGCTGTTGTTTGCAAATTCCATCAAGGCCAGGTGTGAATCCCAGTTTCCTTTAAACTGCAGTACACAAGCTCTCATTGTAACGACCCGTCCCGAATCCTCGGCAAACAACGCTGTTAGTGGAATCCCCTCCACCCGAAATCCTCCGGCACAATCGATATTGTTAGCTTGTCCCCGTTCGAAAATCCCTAGCTGCAGCATCTTTGAGGACTCGAACTCTGTACCAAGCCTTTTTATTCCCCTTAGAGGGGACACCTTTCACCAACTAAGCTACCCTCCAAGCAGATGAATCGACATCGTTAGCGTAGTCTTTCATCCGCTTGGAATCCTCCGGTATACACTAGGTACCCTCCAGTACAAAGGTATTGTTATCCTGGCCCCCGTTCGAAAATCCCCTAGCTGCAACATCTTTGAGGATTCGAACCTTGGACCAAGCCTTTTATTCCTCTCAAGGAGGACACCTTTCACCAACTAAATTGTAACTATCATATCCAGCTGCTGCTTAGTTGGTAAAAGGTGTCCCTTCCAAGGGGAATAAAAAGGCTTGGTCCAGGGTTCGAATCCTCAAAGATGCTGTAGCTAGGGGATTTTCGAACAGGGACAAGTTAACAATACCGATTGTGCCGGAGGATTCTGGGTGGAGGGGATTCCACTAACGGCGCCGTTTTTCGAGGATTTGGGATAGGTCGTTACACTCATCATATCCTCCAGAATTTGAATTGTCTTCTCAGACTAACCGTCAGTCTGAGGATGAAAAGCTGTACTGAAATGCAATGTAGTTCCAAAGGCTTTATGCAAACTCCGCCAAAACCTCGAAGTAAACCAAGGATCCATGTCTGACACAATCGACTTTGGAGTCCCATGTAACCGTATGATCTCCTCCACAAACAATTTGGCGTACTGGCCCATCCGATAATCTTCCCTTACTGGGAAGAAATGTGCTAATTTTGTGAGTCTATCAACAATTACCCAGATTCCATTATGTCCTTTTTGAGTCCTAGGAAGTTTATAAACAAAATCCATTGTAATGTGATCCCACTTCCATTCCGGAATAGGTTATGGTTGTAGTGCCCGGTATGGTTTCTGCCTCTCTGCTTTTACTTGTTGACACGTCAGGCATCTACTCACAAACTCCGCTATTTCCCTTTTCATTCCAGTCCACCAATAGTGTTCCTTAAGAGTACGATACATCTTGGTACCGCCTGGATGCATATCTTAGGCAGAACTATGAGCTTCCTCAAAAATTTCTCTTTTCAACTATGGATCATTAGGTACGCACAACCGGCCATCCTTAACCAAGGCCCCATCATCCCTAATAACATAATCCTGCCTATTCCCAGCCTCCAACTCCATCCTAATAACACACAACGTAGGATCCTGGAGCTGAGCTTCAATGATTCGATCAATCAAGACATGTCTCACATGGAAACTAGCCAACAGAGCCTCATGGTTATCCATGTAAAGTATAATTCCCGCTTTTCGGAATGCCACCAACAACGGTAGGTAAACAGTATGCAAATGGGCCAAGGAACCCATCGACTTCCTGCTCAAGGCATCCGCCACTACATTGGCTTTTCCTGGGTGATATTTTATGGTACAGCCATAATCCTTTATCAGCTCAAGCCACCTTCTCTGTCTCAAGTTCAGATCCTTCTGGGTAAAGAAGTATTTCAAACTCTGATGGTCAGTAAAGATCCGACACGTTTCCCCATACAAATAATGCCTCCAAATCTTCAGTGCATGCACCACTGCAGCTAACTCCAAATCATGTGTGGGGTAATTCAGCTTATGAGGTTTAAGTTGCATGGAAGCATATGCTATCACCTTCCCATGCTACATCAACACACAACCTATACCCCGTAATGATGCATCACTGTACACAAATCCTCTGTTATCATCTGGAAGGGTTAACACTGCGGTAGAAGTCAACCTCCTTTTTAGCTCCTGAAACCTCTGTTCACACCCATCATCCCAGTCAAACTTGTCTCATTTCCTAGTCAACGGGGCAGCTATCGTAGAGAATCCTTCTACGAATTGCCGATAATATCCCGCTAAACCCAGAAAACTTCTCACCTCTAACACTGTCTTCGGTTGTTCCCAATTTTCCACTGTCTCAACTTTTTGGGGATCCACGCTGATACCCTCAGCAGAAATCACATGACCTAAGAATCCCACACTTATCAACCAAAACTGACATTTACTGAACTTGGTGAATAGTTGCCTTTTCCTTAGCATATTCAGCACCAACCTCAAGTACTTCTCATGTGCCTTAGCACTCTTCGAATATACCAGGATATCATCAATGAACACAATCACAAATCGATCCAAATACTTTCGGAACACCCTATTCATCAAATCCATAAATGCTGCCGGGGCATTAGTTAACCCGAAGGGCATCACTAGGAACTCATAATGCCCATAGCATGCCATGAACGCCATTTTGGGAACATCCCCATCCTTGATCCTTAACTGATGGTACCCGGATCGAAGGTCAATTTTAGAGAAATACTTTGCCCCTTTTAATTGGTCAAACAAATCATCAATTCGTGGCATAGGATACTTATTCCGCACCGTAACCCCAGTTTAACTGCCGGTAGTCGATACAGAACCTCAAACCACCATCTTTCTTCCTTACAAATAACACCAGTGCACCCCAAGGTGATACACTTGGTCGAATAAATCCCATATCCACCAAGTCCTACAATTGAGTCTTCAATTCCCTCAATTCTACCGATGGCATTATGTACGGTGCCTGTGATATAGGTTAGGTACTCGGAAGAAGCTCTATGGTGAACTCAATCTCCCGGTGAGGTGGAAATTATGGAAGATCCTCTGGAAATACATCGGGAAACTCATTCACCACAGAAATATCCTCTACTCTCATCGGAGTATCTCGAGAATCAATCACGTGTGCTAAATAGCCCTCACAACCTTTCCTCAATAATTTTTCAGCCGTTAAAGTCGATATCACCCCCGAGGGAAGTACCCTACGATCACCCCGAAACGTAAGTTCCGGGAAGCATGTACTCCGGAAAACTACCCTCTTGTCGAAACGATCTATGGAGGCATGGTGCATGGTTAACCAATCCATCCCCAGAATCACATCAAACTCACAAATGTCTAAGGGGATTAAATCTGCCTTTAACTCATGACCTCTCACTACTACCGAACAACTATGTATCACGAGGTTTTGCCACTAACATATCTTTGGTAGGAGTGCTAATACCCATATCCCAAACAATCGGGGATAATTCTCTATCAGTAAAAAGTGTGAAACCCCGAGAAATAAGAGAATGTGTAGCCCCGAAATCTATCAAAATACGAGCGTCATGATTAAAAATAGACAACGTACCAATAACCACCTCTGGTGTTGCTCGAGCCTCCTGCTGAGTCATGGAAAAAACTCAGGCATGTGTACCAGAAGACCGGCCACGACCCCCCCTGTCTCCCTCTAGCCATGCTGGCCCCACTGGCCCCACTAGATTGGGTCTGGCTCCCTACTGCAATACCAGATGTCTGCGTTGCTCTCTGACTCGATTAAGCGGCATCTCGGCCCAAGGAACTACTACCCGGATGATGATGTGGATAGTCCATCTTAAAATGACCAGTCTCCCCACATAAGTAGCAATCGGTGTCACCCACTTGTGCATGTCTGCCACTCTGTCTCCCGGTCGACTGCACTGAAGCCCCGCTAAACTGGGCAGATTATTGTTGTCCCTGACCGGCTCTGCAACCGCCTGATCCACATCTTGCACCCCCAGAAGATCCAGAGCTGAAACTGCCTCTCTTAGATTGTCCTTGACTAGAGACCCCGAAACTCTGGCTATCCCGACGACGCCTGGAACCACTAAAGTGGTGTTGAGCTTGCAAACTAAACTCTACTCTAGCAGCATCGTCTGACAAAGCTCTCAAAAAAGTATGAGCCACAACAATTACTGCTACCCGAACCTCATTTCTTAGTCCATACTCAAATTGTCGGCACTTATCCATATCAGTTGCCACCAGAGCTGGCACAAAGCGTGACAACTCAAGAAATTTCTGTTCATACTGGGCCACCGTCATGTCCCCCTGGTATAGCTGCAAGAACTCAGCCTCTCTAGCATCACGGTACGAGCGAGGATAAAACTGCTCGAGGAAGCGCTCCTGGAAAGTTTCCCAAGTAAAAGTACGGACATCCCAGTCTGTCAGCTGCAAAGCATGCCACTACCAGTACGCATAGCCACCCAGAAGAAAAGTGGCTAGTCGCACCCTATCCTCTAGAAGGCACCTCATAACAGCAAACACTCGTTCCAAACGAGTAATCCACTTATCTGCATCATCTAGGCCTAACTCGCTCGTAAACACTGTCACCCCCAACCTCTGGGCTCGCACAATGTCCGAAACTTCAGACGTAGCCCTACCCTGATGCACTGTAGTCAAAGCCCGACCCAATTGATCTAGGGTCTGCCTCAAATCAAGCTCTACTACGGGTTCATGTGTGTCCTCACCTCTTTCAGACTGCTAACAGGGCTAGCGTCTCGGAGGCATTACGCTGAAAAGAACCATAAATTATCAATACCACAATCAATTGTACACTAGGTGTACGGTCTACAAGAATTTAACCTAGTGCTCTGATACCAAGTTGACAAGATCCTTCCCGAATTTCCCCTCGCAACCTGAGAAAAACCCTGCTCCCGTATGACCACTTAAAGAAATTCCCAAAAAACCCCTAAGTCCTTACAATTAATTATGAGAATTCTGCCAAAAATCCGCCATAATCTCCCCTTAAGTACTGGTTAACCGTCTTTTACCTGTCAGACTAAAGATAAGATAACACTCCAAATTCCAATAAAATCAACCATCCAACGATGTAACCACAATTTTACAATCAGTCCAAAAGACTTATCAGAGCATCTAGGTAGGATAAGTAAATATAGAAATAAATATCCTACTCGATAGTCTAGGTAAACGTGCAGTTGAAAATTTAATGCCTCCGCCTCTGGATATGCCCACGTCAACTCAAAGGCCTAGAGGGGATTTAAAACACGAAAGTTGCGGGTGGACAAAATAATCATTTAAAAATCATTTCCGAGAAAAACATACATTTTCCCCCCTCCACGAGTAAATCCATGTATGCATAACATAAAATTTCATTTTATATAAATATAATATATAGATAATCCGAAAACCCACCGGAAAAATCCATCTTTTGTTAAAACACTTGGTGGGACCCACGAAAACCTGAATAATGAAAACATTCTGTGGTCCACAACCCTGCTTTGAAAACCCTCATCAAAGGAGTTTAAAATCATGTAAACCGATTTGGACACAAAATATACATCAAAACATATACCACTGCTCCCCGAATAAAAACCCGAGTCGTAGCTCGATACCCTCAACACACCCGATATACCTCGAGTTGTGCAGAAACCTGTACTACGCGTAGACAGCCTCAACGACCTGGTGGAGAAAATACCCTTCGACACCAGCGTCAGAGAACCCTCAACAATCCGGGGGAGAAAGACCCTCGATGCCAGTCGGAGAAAACCTTGACCCTCGGCGATAATAATTCAGTGTAAACCAAAATCCATGTTTTGAAATTCTTGTTTCTTGGCTTAGGCCAAATTCATTGAAAAACAGGGTTTAAACTCAAAATCATGGACTCGACCGAAATCCAAAATCAATAAAGTCAAACCATATAAAACCCGAATCCATAAAGCCAGGCCATAACCCAAAACGTCATTTCCAAATAATTATTGAAAGCCTGTGTCCAGTAATAATTTAATAACATCTAGAAAATTTCCAAAACAATACGTAATAAACAATTATATCAAATATACCTTTATGCATGCATTATATTTTACAAAACCAAAGTTTACTCACCACACGTCCAAATAGTTCAATCCCGAGTCGTACGCTCCTCTGAAGTTCCCGGAGTAGTATCGTCTGTCAAAAGTAACAATCAGGATTACCAACTATAATTAAAATCCTACATTTAGACTCCCTAAACCTTGAGAGGTCCGCTTGCATCACACTAAAAATGCAGCCACTTCGGACGCCCTAAACTACCCCTAAATGACGTCCAATCAATTCAAAACCTGCGCCAACAGGTCTGGAACGTCGAATCCTTATCGGCAAGCATCGCCGTGACCCAAGGACCGGTCCCACGCGCCGCCACGCGCTTTCTACAGTGCCTCACGCACCTACTACAATGTCTCACACGATGCTACAGTGTTTCACGTGCCTGACTCGGCGCTGACTTAGCCGCCAAGTGGCACCACGTGGCTGCCAGGTGGCCTCCACGGGTTGTCAGGTGGCATGCCACGTCAGCCCCACTCTGACCGAACTAGTCACCGGAGTGTCGCCAGAGAAGTCGATCGATCTACCGTGCACCGCCGTCGCTAGAAAACTCCATTGTCGGCCGACCTTAAATTTTTCCTAACTTCCTCAAATATTAACCGTTTTCACAAATTTTTAGTCTAAATCTATCTACTCGAACCCAGAAACTCAAAAATGAAGTCTAAACATGAAACCCATACCTGTGTTGGCCGAAAAATCCATGAAAATTTCCAATTTTTCCTTTCCTCAGTTTGGTGTCTCCCGCGGCTGCTTCCTGCTATGGTTGGTACGTTCTTTATCACTGGAAGGAGGAGAATCCGATGAGTGGAACCAAAACGGATGAGCTTGCCTCGAATTGAAGTTCGAATTTGTGGGTTTTTGGGTTCGGTCGCACGGGTTTGGGTGAGTCACGAAGAGAGAGAGAGTGAAATGAAGAGGATCTGATATGCTTGGGGTTAAAAATATCTACCCATGCTAAATTACCAAAATGACCCTGAATATTCTAGACCCACATATCTTGCATACGAACTCCGTTTTCCGCGTGCCACCTGTCTACGAACTCGTGAGTTCGAGACCTACGCAACGGTCCCGAAACACAACCAAAAGTGTCTCGAAACAAAAATTGACTTTCAAGCCCCTTAAACAACCAAGGGTAATTTTGTCATTTTGCAAATTAATTTACGAAAATTCACAAATAAAATTTTCGGGTCATTACATTAATTAGTTTAAAGGAACTTCAAACCCGGTGAAACAGATCGACTATTATCGCGGCGTATTGGTGCCACACCAGCACAACGAGGTGCTCATATGCAAAGTTTTTCAAACTTCGCTTCAAGGTTGGGAAATGACTTCGTTTAACCATCTCCCCCAGAGATCCATTGCCTCATTCGACAAACTAGGACTTGCATTTGTGAAGGAGTATTCATAACTTCGCACTGGCGATGTAAAAGATGATCACCTTTTCTCCAATATATCAGAAGATTCTGTGAAGAAAAGCCTCGCATCGTAGGTTGCAGTGACCTTGTCGCTGTAATGGCTTTCTAACAAGGGCTACCCCTAGATAGCCAACTCTACGGAGACATTGTAATGAACAATGCCCGCACTCTTACCAAAATGCTCTCCCTAGCTGAGCGACATGCTACATGGGAGGACGAGAGGATAGCGGCACGCACCACGGAGGACACTAGGATGGACGAAAAGCCCACCGAGAGCTCGACGCTACCCATGGATGATGCCTATCACGAATCTTCTTTAGGAAAATCCAACAAGCGAAAGGCTGATCAATCTTCCGACGCCCTTTTCATCGGAAGGTCAAACCCGCACTTTTGAGTGCCCACCAGTCAGATCTACAACGAGATCGAAGACAAACCTTGGTTTAAAAAGTCAGCACCCTTCAAGGGGGACCAAGAAAAAGCTGACAAGACGAGGTGGTGTTCTTACCATGATTACTATGGTCACACCATCAACATTTGTAAAACTTTCGAGAAATACCTCCAAAATCTCATAAAGGAGGAACACTGCGTCGAGTACGTCATCGAAAAAGCTGCAGAACTTGTTAGGGACAAGAGCCCTAAGGAGCCACCCTCTAAGATGATTCACATAAACAATATCATTGCCCAATTGGAGCTACTTGAAACTACTTCCAAGCAAAAAAAGAGGAAAGTTCGAGACGCTTTGGCCATCCCTAAGTCTCCCAGGCCGCCGCCACCTCCGGAATCACCGACGATGTCTCCATTGGGTTCTCCCTCGAAGACAAAGCCTACTTCAACTGGCCGCACAATGATGCACTTGTCATTTCAATCCAGATCGCCTATGCGCACGTTGATCGAATTCACGTGGACGAAGGAAGCACTGCAAATCTCATCAACTTGGAAACAATGCGCAAAATGGGGTTAGAAAACTTCATTACGAAGAAAGCAATCCCGTTGCGGGGTTTCAACAGCTCCACCAGCATAACCGCCGGAACTCTCCAACTTGATGTCCATTTGCCACCCATCATCTCATCACAGATGATCTACGTAGTGGATGAATACTCACCCTACAACGGCATCTTGGGACGGCCGTGGATGCACAAAATTTTGGCTAGCTCCTATAGTCTTTATCAAAAAATCCGATTCCCAATCTCCAGAGGAGGAATTGGAGAGATAAAGGGAGATCAAGCCATGGCCCGATGGCGCCTCACCGAAGGGCTAAAAGAGGTCAAACAGACATAATTCGTCCCCTAGGCTAGCACCAACACTAGGGGACAAAACTTCCGTTTCGTCTCCCAAAAAGCAACCAATCTGGGTCCCAAAAACTAAAATCCCCATGGGAAGGTCGTTACCACGTGAACCAGCTAGGCGGTAAAGGAAGTTATATTTTGGGGACTATGGATGGAAAATCGGTGAGTAGTTCCATGAACGCTCACCACTCAAAAGGTACTACGTGTGAGTTTAGGCCATGCCTTACCCACCAAAATTGGCGCCATGCCTTGAAGACATTGGCCCCCGGCCAACTTTTATTTTATGTCTCAAGCTTTATGCATTTTTCATTTAAATTTTCAATAAAGTTATTCATTTGCAATTTTATTTAGATAGGTTTGCATAAGCTCGAGACACCAATTAAGCCTTCGCCCGCCGAAGCACTCAAGCCTTCCTCTACGGAAGTATCAAAGTCTTCGCTTTGCGAAGCATTCAAGCCTTCCTCTACAGAAGCATCAAAGTCTTCGCCCTATGAAGCATTCAATCCTTCCTCTATGGAAGCATCAAATGTAACAACCCGTCCCGGTCCCACCGGCACAAATTGTTATGGCCGCCGGGTCCCACCCAGCGTAGCCCCTGGTGACAGCCTTGCGCACGTACACCAGCCCAAAGGTATTCTTAGTAAGACCCCTGTCCAAATCCTCTAGTTGCAGCCTTTGAGGATTGAATCCAGGCAAAGCCTTTTTATTCTACTCAAGGTGGACACCTTTCACCAACTGAGCTAAGGTGTCCTCCTTGAGGGGAATAAAAAGCCTTGGTCTAGGGTTCGAATCCTCAAAGATGCTGCAGCTAAGGGATTTTCGAACGGGGGCCAGATAACAATACCTTTGTGCTGGGGTAGGCCGGTGGGAGGAGGACTCCTATAACGACCATTTTCCGGAGGATTCCAGGGATGGATCGTTACATCAAAGCCTTCGCTCGCCGAAGCACTCATGCCTTCCTCTACGGAAGCATCAAAGTCTTCGTCTTGCGAAGCATTCAAGCCTTCCTCTATGGAAGCATCAAAGTCTTCGCCCTGCGAAGCATTCAAGCCTTCCTCTATGGAAGCATCAAAGTCGTCACCCTGCGAAGCATTCAAGCCTTCCTCTACGGAAGCATCAAAGCCTTCGCCTTGTGAAGCACTCAAGCCTTCCTCTACAAAAGCATAAAAGTCTTCGCCCTGCGAAGCACTCAAACCTTCCTCTACGGAATCGTAAAAGCCTTCGCCCTGCGAAACACTCAAGCCTTCCTCTACGGAAGCATCAAAGTCTTCTCCTTGCAAAGCAGTCAAGCCTTCCTCTACTGAAGCATCAAAGCCTTCGCCTTACGAAGCACTCAAGCCTTCCTCTACTGAAGTATCAAAGCCTTCGCCCTGCGAAGCACTCAAGCCTTCCTCTACGGAAGTATCAAAGCCTTCATCCTGCGAAGCACTCAAGCCTTCCTCTACGGGAGCATAAAAACCTTCGCCCTGCAAAGCACTCAAACCTTCCTCTACGGAAGCGTAAAAGCCTTCGCCCTGCGAAGCACTCAAACCTTCCTCTACGGAAGCATCAAAGTCTTCGCCTTGCGAAGCATTCAAGCCTTCCTCTACGGAAGCATCAAAGTCTTCGCCTTGCGAAGCATTCAAGCCTTCCTCTACGGAAGCATCAAAGCCTTCGCCCTGCGAAGCACTCAAACCTTCCTCTACGGATGCATCAAAGCCTTCGCCCTGTGAAGCACTCAAGCCTTCCTCTACGAAAGCATCAAAGCCTTCGCCTTGCGAAGCATTCAAGCCTTCCTCTACGGAAGCATCAAAGCCTTCTTCCATAGAAGCATTCAAGCCTTCCTCTACGGAAGCATCAAAGCCTTCGCCATGCAAAGCATTCAAGCCTTCCTCTACAGAAGCATCAAAGCCTTCTTCCAGAGAATCAATCAAGCCGTTTTTTTTAGAACATTAAAAACCTCCTTCTAAAAGAAGTACTAAAACCTTTGCACTTGCAAAGTACCCAAGCCTTCTTCCATAGAAGCAATCAAGCCTTCTTTTTTAGAAGCATTAAAAACCTCCTTCTGAAAGAAGTACTAAATCCTTTGCAATTGCAAAGTACCCAAGCCTTCTTCAAAGAAGCAAAATTTAAAGTCCAAACACCGAGAAAAAATCCCAAGGATATCTAAGTTGAGACAAACATCCAAGCCAGAATTTTTCTGTGCAAAAAACGTCACTTGCAAGGAAAATTTCGGATTCATCACTCATACCCACGGAATGGGATAGGTGGCATTAAAAATCTACAAGGCTTAGCTTTCTAACACTATCCACGGCACCCCAATCCAAGACGTAACGAATCCGGAATGTCCATTTCATTGAGACTAGGTCGAAAACGAAATCCTGCGTAAAGACATGTCTTGCGAGCTGACTTGAGAATTCAATTCTCAACCTTTCAAACAAGCCCAATGGAATTGGAAAGGTATGGGTGTTACCTTTCCAACACTATAAAGAAAAGCTAAATCAGAGAGAGAATAAATTATATATGGGTTAATGGCGAAGAAGGGCAAAAATCGCGCGACTGCACACACTACCCGCTTATGAAATTCACCATAAATTCAATTCTTAACCTTTTCTAGAAGGCGTATTGTAGTTGGAAAGATGTGGGTGTCAGCTTTCTAACCCTTCAAGAACCAACTAATTCCGACAACTGACAAATTATTAATTGATGAGTTATTGGGTAAGGGTCAAGCCTGCGAAACTGCACACATGACCCAACTTCAAAAAGTCGTCAAAACTTCAATTCTCAACCTTTTTGAGAAAGGCCAACTGATTTAGAAAGGTATGGAAGTCATCTTCCCAGCCCTGCTGGAATGACTCGATTCCAACTTACTTTGAGCCTGGTGGAGCCAAATTACCACACAAAGGTCAAGTATGCCAGAAGCTGCATGCGAAAACTGTGAATTGCTTCAAAACTTAAGAATTCTTTTATTTAAAGATTCAACAAACAAGTTGGAAATTCACAAATCGAAGGCTCAATCATTTGCTAAAAAAAACTACCGCTATGCAAAAAAGAAAAGTTTACAAAAACTTAAATGAAGGCTAAATCCAAACATTCATATGCACCAAGCTGCAAATTAACAATGTTTTGAGATTCAAGCTACTTTCTGCCAACCGAGCCTGAAGAGCTACCAATTCTCCCTGAATTTTATCAAAATCAGTACGAGGAACGCTATTTGAAGCGCTCGGAATAGGAATGGGGGCAACCGGCCTCATGGCCCCGAAAGGTGCGGCAACCTTGCCACCCTCGGGAACCACGCCGATGGTCCACACCTTTGCCATGGCTACTTGATCGCTGGCTTCCCGAGTCGCGACGGGTGACTTGGTATGATCCATCATCAAACCAAGCTTTCGCCCTGCGAAGCAATTCAAGCCTTCTCCCGTAGAAGCATCAAAGCCTTCGCCCTACGAAGAAATTCAAGCCTTCCTCTACGAAAGCATCAAAGCCTTCGCCTTGCGAAGCATTCAAGCCTTCGCCTTGCGAAGCATTCAAGCCTTCCTCCACGGAAGCATCAAAGCCTTCGCATTGCGAAGCATTGAAGTCTTCCTGCGTGTAAGCAACAAATCAAGCCTTCGCATTGCGAAGCATTCAAGTCTTCCTGCGTGGAAGCAACAAATCAAGTCTTCGCCTTGTGAAGCATTCAAGCCTTCCTCCACAAAAGCATCAAAGACTTCGCCCTGTGAAACACCCAAGCCTTTCTCTACGGAAGCACCAAAATCTTCGCCTTGCGAAGCATACAAGTCTTCCTTTACAAAAGCGCCAAAGCCTTCTACCATAGAAGCAATTAGGCCTTCTTCCAAAGAAACAGTTGAGCCTTCTTACATAGAAGCATCAAAAGGCGATGGATTATCGGAACCGCAAAAAATTACTTCCCTTAGGATTCCCTGAGTTCCCAAGGGATGTGGGGGCATTTGTGGGAGCATAATTCGTCCAAAAATTGTGGAGCTGCCACGTGACCCATAATTTATATAATGACAATTCTATCCTTGGTGGAATCATTATTGGGATATAATTACTGCGCATTAATTAAATATATTTACCAGTTAAATATATTAATTAATAGGAATTATATCATATAATAAAAGACATCTCATTGAGATCGTTTTCCAAGTAGGATTCAATTAATGAGTAAACTTCCTTTCTTAAAAGGATTACTTAATTAATTAGAACTCATTTTCCTACTCCTAATAAATAAATTTCCAGTAAATTATTTATTATTAAAAACCAATTCTAAGTCTTTCCTAACTATGCTTACTTATTGATTGCAAACTCTTTCAACCACTCAGAAGCTCCGAAGACCTCTAGGTCTCCACTATAAATAGAGGACATCTCCTCACAATTCAGGTACCTCATAATTATTCTCATAATTAGCTTTTCAGTTTATTCCCTCGATTAAGCTGACTTAAGCATTGGAGCGTTATTGGTTGAACCCCCACCTCGGGATTCAACCATAACTTTCTGGTGTTTCCTGTGTGTAGTAACTCAACGATCAATTCCTACCTGGATGATTTCTGACCCCCCACCTCGGGATTCAACCATAACTTCTGGTGTTTCCTGTGGATAGAAACTCAACGATCAATTCCTACCTGGATGATTTCTACATCAACACTAGGTTAAACACGTTTATAGGTAATGTAATGCGATGGGTGACAAGCTTGCGAATCTAGTTAGGACTAGGCAGTTGGTTATCTGATGTTGGTGGATCATGCTGGTGCTGTGTTGCAGTCCCTTAATGATGATGGTGCTAGTGTTGTGCATTCTAGAGAGATTGTTTAGTTTGTTGTTGATATGCTATTGTCGTCGTATGTTACAAAAATTAAAAATTTTGAAATTATTTGATGGAATTTTATTAACAATGGCTATGTATTTGATTTTTTTATTAAATGATAAAAGGGGTATTTTATGTAATTTATCATTCCATAGGTTGGAAGGAATTGAAATACCACCCTCTTGGATGAAAAGCTATTCCCCCTCTTTGTTGGAATTGACTTCGGTCAACTCCTAATCTCTCTTTCCATCTCTAGCTTGCCAAACGCGAAATCTTGGTGGAAATGGAATTAGTTTCCCATTCCTTACCTGCCTTACGGCCGAACAAACCGGGCCCTAGTGGACATGGATATGCTTGTTTTTAGCCTCTTCTACTTGACCAAAAGATTAAATTGAGGAGATACTTAATCAACCAAACACAGCAACTTGGAACTTAACTTGTAAATAATAAACCCCTTGCATTACGATTTAGCCACCATGCTATGCTCAAAAGAGGAAACAAATCACAACATACAAAATTTAGAACCAGCGACCATAGATAATTTTCCAGGAGTACAAACTCCCCGTGGAAAATCGATTGGATTTCATAAAATATAAACCAAAAAATTCCCCATTGAAATGACATCATATTACAAGTACTAATCACGTGGAATTTCAAGTGTTTTATGGAGATACCTAAGTATGTGCTGAATAGAAACCTTTGGCTTATCACCAGATCTAACACATAACTTTGCCACAGCTAGAAGACTTTTAAGCTCCCTAGGATTATAGCTATTACCTAGATCAGGATCTAGCATCTGGTGAATAGAACTACAGAAGCGAGACTCGCGGATCCACTGGACCAGGTCAGCACCCCCGTTTTCTGATGATTGACCGGTGATGAGCTCCAGGATCAACACCCCAAGCTGGAACATAATGTTACCGCATTCTTGACCCATGCAATCTGCAAGAAAGGGAAGGATGACGATTACAATAAAATCTTCGTGACTATGTAATCTGCAAGACAGGTTGGGATGATGGGAAAGAAAGTCAACCTTTTGGGCATGAGGTATGAGGTGCTGTGACATAATTTTCACCAGAACTTTGAAGGCCGACGTCTGAAAGCTGTGATCAGGAAAGAAGGACATTTGAAGTTTGACAAAGGCAACAGTATTAGATTTATAACACCGGGGAGACCCAAACGGTAACAAACAAATTACATGTGCCAAATTACTAAGAATCCGAAGACAAATGGTGCCCTTTACCTTTGCATTGAAATTTTCATCTAGCATGATGCTACTTGAGTTGACGGAGACATGATACATTGGAGGTTCGTTGAACAGAAGCAAATATTCCTGCATTGAAATTCGAGGACACTGTAAGCTAAACTCCTATAGTTGGCTATGCACACGGAGGAACTTCCAAAATATAGATATACGAGGATTTCATACACACAATGAATGCACTAATGCCAAATAACTCAATAACCAGCAGATTAAATCCAGTTCAAACGATATACTGCCTATCAATTTAACATAAAATACAAAGAAACAAATCTGTCAACACTAATTTGTTTAACTGTTGCCTTGTGAATTTTACGGGATAGCTGCTACACTATATGACTGCTGGTAGTTGTTAAACATATATTTTATGCTTAAAAGAAGAGTCTATTCATAAGCAAGTAGACAGAAAACTATGTAATTCAAATTTCACATGCATAACGTAGAGGAGAAGCTCTTAAATATCTAGCGATGCAGCTCATGTCTCCAATTTTTCATTTGCAAAGTATCTTCCAAAGAACTAGTCTTAAGTTTGTTGAGGAAAAAATAAAAAAAAATGGCTAAAATCAAATTATGATAAAAAGCAATGACTTGATGCATAAGGTCAAATTATGCAGAAATTTTTGTGACTGCAACTTAAGACGACTGGGTCTTGCTTCTGGGTCACATACCAATGCAGCTACCACACCAATGGCTATTTGTAGCCTCGTTCTCCAATTCAAGGGAGTTCTAATAGGATCTGCCAGCAATAAAGAGAAAATCAAATTTTGTACAGACGCACACATACGGAAAATTCTGCAAATTCTGCTCAAAATGTTACCATTAAGATACTCCTTCAAGCTACCTCTTTCTATGTTGTCAAACACTAGAAACCTGAGAAAACAAAGAAAATTGTAAATAAAAACTACAGAGCTACTAATAATTTGTTGGACAACAGCAAAGGTATATAGCTTCTTCATATATTGCAGGCATTATCAACAGAACATATAGATTCAGAAAATTAACAAGAATTTGAAAACCAATGTAGACCACCAACTTAACAATTCAAGACAAGAACTAATACACAAAGCTTATCGTCAATGGGCAGGCAAAATTAAAGAAAAAAAGTGACAGTGAAAGGAGATGTGCATCAGACCGTCTATTTCCACTAGAGAAGCCCCTGAGAGCAAGAAGGTGTCGATGATGCAAGCGGCCCAAGAGTTGCACTTCTCTATAGAAAACATCTTTTCCTTGATTGTAATCTCTAATTTCTTTGATCAACACAACTCCATCATCTTGAAATCTGGCCTTATAAGCAGCTATATGAGAATTGGTGTATATTATCCTCTCAAAACCATCTGTTGCTCTCTTTATATCCTTGTATGGAAAACGCTTCATAAATAATACACGGCCTGAAAATGAGAAGAGATTTCTAAAAGTTCATTTCGATATAATGCTTCGCAAAATTATCAGAATCAAATCAAAAGAGCATATAAGCTAAATCTCTTGGAGTATTCTTAGACAAATTTAACAGCAAATCTGATTAGAACCCACCAATGTTAATGACTAATCTTGATACAATCTAAAAAATTAATGTTCTAAGCTGGCGTGATCCTTCAGAATGAAGCACATAAACCACTCCTTTAAACCAAACCATACTAACAGAGTATATGCTAAGAGCTCCAATACAATTCAATTAATATCAGCAGAAAAAAAAAAAAAAAAAAAAAACCAACCCATGCAGAATTTAGCAAATTAGAGTGCAAATTCAGTCATATTACATTAAATCAGATAATAGTATTAGCTAAGAGCTCCAACACAGCACCAACACAATTCAATCAACATCCGCAAAAATAAAACAAACCCATGTAGAATTCAGCAACTTCCAGTCCAAATTCAGTTAAATTATATTTTTTAATCAGACCAAATTAAATGAACATGACAGCATAATTAACCCCGCATTGCTCACAAACAAACCCCAGAACATCAAACTCAAAATTCAAAGTTCATGGTAATTACAGAAGGAAAAAGTTCTGAATAGAAGCAAAGAATAGAAGGTAGAGAATTGAAGTACCGGAGCGAGATCGGCGAAGCCAGGCAAGGAGACGAGGGCGGAGTTTGCGGATCGAGCAGTGCATTTTGGGTAGTAATTGGAGCGTGTGATCCAAGAGGGAGTTGAAGCGGAAGATTTTCCTGCATTGTTTAGCAGTTTTATATGAATAAAAAAAATTATGATGGATAAATTCTGTTTTACTTTTAGTGTGAGACAAGATGGGTAAAATTGAAATTGAATCTTCCGCTTGTTTTGGCAACCGACTAACCACAAATCCCAACCTATGGTGAAAAGAATGTATAGCACTGCCAGTGGGTCCCTTGACTTGCCAGTGGGGTCCCTTGACTCTATGACAAAATAATAGCTATATTAGTTCATTAATATCCACATATATTTTAAGTTTATTACAGCTGAGGGGATGACCCTCTCCTCTTGGAGGGGCTACAGATGGCTTTCAATAATGGAATATAGGCCATTGAGGAAAGAGGGAGATTCCAAAATCTTGATTGATACCATTAATGACGTTTCTGCCCTGCCTTGGAAACTCAACACAATTGTGTGAAATGCGATTTCATTATATCTCATTCAAGATTGTACTCATGGAAACGAACCTTATAGCAGACTCTCTTGTCATATTAGTTCGTATGGTGAACACCCCGAGACACGGGTCATGTTTTCTCCCTTCTGAATCCAAGAAGCCATGGTCTTTTGATCTCTTAAATAATGGTTTACTGAGAGGGTTTTCCCTCTAGTTTTTTTGTTCCTTGTGTTTCTTTCCTTTCACATAAATAGATGCACCATGTGACTGTGGTACATTATCAGGTGATGATTTTTTTCCAATAATAATAGAGGTACAAGTTTTTGTATTAAGTGTAATTCGGTATTATAATATTATTTAATTTGCTGTTTGTTTGGGTCCATTTGTATTCTAAACAAATAAAAAATAACTATAAGACTTGATATAAAATTAGATTAGTAGTGGCAAAACTTGATACACTTATCATTTTTCAATTTCTTTTTGCACGACCTTGCGCCTTCTCATAATAAAGTCCAAGTCTTCATATGGAGAAATTATTAAATAATACCTTATTTTAGCTATGTGTATTGATGGACAATGGTTAATATATCTAAAATTGGGAAGGTTTAGGGTACTAACGTACAATGATGATAATTTCCAACTGTATAATGCATAGTCTTGAGTTGGACTCTCTTAAAATGTGAGATCGATACTTAATGTGTATGCCACTTAGTGCTATGATCGAGTGACATTCCGTTCAACATATTATGTTGGTGGTCTCGAATTCGACTCTCATAAAAGATGAGGTCGATACACAATGTGTATAATATAATTTTCCTCTTCTAATATCATTTTATCAAAAGAAATATATATATATATATATATATACATTGTGTGTATATATAGCTATATGTATAGACTATATATATATTGTGTATATATATAAACATTGTATATATATATATATATATATATATATATATAGATATAGCTATAGATATATATACACAATCTGTATATAGATATAGATATATATGTATGATCCCTTTCTTCCATTTGGAGAAGAAAAAAAAACCTATATAGTTAGTTCATTGAATATGCTACAAGACACATTCCGACCCAGATAACATAATAAATATATAATATTCAAGGTATCCGGATCGATATATGGACTAAAAATTCTATGTGACAAAACCCTCAATAAGTAGTATAGGAAGTAACCAATAAACAATCTAATGATATTTATATATCTGTATATATATATGTATATAGTCAACAACACCACGAATGGTATCACTAATAATACAGAGCATGTTTGCAACAAAAACGTGCATGATGATTCACAAAAAACACCAAACTGGTGATCTCAAATACAATGTAGGGTCGAAACCCATGCATTAATGTAAAAACGCTGCCACTAGCAATATCCTCCTCAAACTTCCACTTAACGCTCCTTAATTCATGAATAGCGAAAAACAAAGGTAAGTGAACCCAAAAATAAAGTAAGTGAAAAACAATACTAAAAATATATACTAACCCCTCATTAGAAAATCGAGATATTCATGCATATCAATATCCAAACACACAATATATATATATATATATATATATCTTATTTTTGCTTAGTTAACTTATCCGCCAAAGTGGCTGGTTATCTCTATTTATCTTAGTTCTGCTGGTATTGTTTATCATGCTTATTCATATTCATCTCATAATCTATTGTTCTATCTTTTCTCCAAACAGTTTGTAAGGACAATTCTCGAATTTCACCTTGAAATCCGCAAAAAGCCCTTATCCCGTCTGACATCTCTTTTTCCTCAAAATCTAATACCACGAATACCCTTTAATCTTAAATATATTTAGTAAACCTTATAGGGTTCCCGACAGAACCTCTGTACTTACTGACCACACCTACCTATCAGACGCAGGATACCTTACAGGTCAAAGCCGAGACCTCGGAATAGTGGTGATCCAAAAAGTAACAAGCTCTGACACCAAATGTCAGTAGGTCAGACACTGCTGAAACCCTACTGGAATAACACAAGACAACTAACTGGTCAACAACTTGTGAACCGTCCCTAACTCGTCACTCTAGGTCACCGCCCACACCAACCCACTGACCCGGATGACGAAGGAACCAGACTTGATT
Source organism: Oemleria cerasiformis (assembly GCA_037349345.1). NCBI lineage: Eukaryota > Viridiplantae > Streptophyta > Magnoliopsida > Rosales > Rosaceae > Oemleria > Oemleria cerasiformis. Next base: position 10,179,010 of record JAZGTL010000009.1, on the reverse strand, counting down.
AAATTGAGTCTCACTGACTCGCCCCGAGTCAAACTCGATATCCCGGCTCGTCATGAGCCCCCTAGTTGTAACTCGATATCCCTACTCCTCCAGAGCACCCCGAGTGCTAACTCGATATCCCTGCTTGTCCTGAGCCCCCGAGTAGTAACTCAATATCCCTGCTCCTCCAGAGCAATCTTGGACCTCAACGATATGGCGGAAAAAGATCCCTCGAACGCTACCATTGGAGAACCCCTCGACGATCTGGCGGAGACATACCCTCTAACGCCAATCGAAGAACCCTCAACAATGTAGCGGAGAAAAATACCATCCACACCAATCATCGGGAAACCCATGGTATAACCCAATACCTAGAAGTATGCGTACCCATGCAATCCCGGAACCCTAGTCCGTTCACAGCGCGAATACAATACCAAATCATGGACGCTCTAGCCCCAAGGAACTCTTAACACATTAATGAGCCAACTACCTTGACCTCCCAAGCTCAAAACCCGCTCCATGGTCAACCGTTACCGCTGGGATTTCCTAACCTGGGTTCTAAACGAACTTCTATGGCCTCAAAACCATTAAAACCCGATCCGAAACGTCCCAAAAGCCTAGCCACGCGTCGCTGTGACCCCGGAATCGGCTCCAAGCGCCGCCACACGCCAACAGAAGGCCAGACCACGCGTCGGCCACGCGCCTGCTACAGTAACCCCACGCGTTGACCCAGTCCAACCCGGTCCAACTCGGCCTGACCTGGTCCAGCCCAACCCAGTCCACTCGACTCGACCGGTTCACTCAATCCGACCGATTCACTCGACTCGATCGGTCGCCGGTGAGTTGCCGAAGAAGACGACCATACCGCATTCGTCATCATCGGAGGCGGGCCGGAGAAGGCGACCGCCCGCCGTAGCGCCGCCGTCACCGTCGTCGAAAACTGGAATATCTCGTAGGAAATCACCATTTCCGGCGAGCTTCCAACTCCTTCATTTCTTGACCGATTTTCACGATCCACACATGTAAATTCATCTAATTTTCACCAGGAATCCGAAAATAAGATCAAAGTTTCGAGATCGTACCTGGTTTGGCCAAAAAATGACCGAGAAGTTTCGGTCCACCTTCCTCCTTCGTCCGTCATCTATGGCGGTGCTCCCACCTCGATGGTGACCCCAAAATGCTCGTGGAGTCGCGAGGAAGACCTTCCCGGCCTTGGTTTCGGTCAAGTCGGATCAAAATCTGTCCAATGAAAATGGGGGTTTGGTGTTTGAACGGAGAGGTTCGGGCAGAAGAGAGATACTGACATGGACCAATCTCCCGAAGAGAGAAAAATATCCAATTTATAGTTCAAACTTTTCCAAAATTACCAAACTGCCCCTGAAGCTTCTAGACCCGTAACGATCTCACCGGATCTTTTTTTTCGCATGCCGCTTGTCTACGAACTCGTGAGTTCGAGACCTACGTAACGACCCAACAAAAATTCCCAAAAGCACTACTAGTCAAAAAGTGATTCCCGAACTCGTCCAAAATCGAGCGTAAAATTGTCCAATTCTCAAATTAATTTAATTTCTAGTCCCTTACAGAAATTTCATCCTCGAAATTTCCCTACTCAAGTCAAGAACCAACATCCTGTTTCAATTCCCAAGAGAACCCGTGCACTCTGCACATTTCTTCATTCCAATCTCGACAACAAACTGTAGGTGAGAACTACATCCAGGAGACATCCTAGAGGCACTAGTATCCATTCAACACGGAACATACCTCGAAACACATCTCTGAGCTTGAGAAGTCCACTGTGGTTCCTACTCCGAACATGACTTCATGACGTCACATGACCGAACATACCTCAAAACCAGGTGTCAGATATGGGTACGTTCACTACGTGCAGTCAGCCTCAACGATCTAGCGGAGCACTACCTTACAACGTCAACATTGGAAAACCCGTCAACGATCTAGCAGAGAACTACCCTCCTACGCTAGTCGGAGAAAACCTTGATGAACATGTGTTGGAGAAGACACTCTATCATGTATAAAACAATGTGTGCTTACACAACATTTCTTTTCAAACAAGTTCATAAGGATAAACCAAAATCCATCTTTTGTAAAAACATTCGGTGAGACCCACAAAATTCAAATAATGAAAATGTTCCGTGGTCCGTAACCCTGCTTTGAAAATCCTCCTCAAATGAGTTTAAATCATGTAAATCAACTTGGACACATAATATATCCAATCCACTCTTCCCGAATAAAATCCCGAGCCGTAGCTCAAAACCCTCCACACACTCGATATACCTCAAACTGTGCAGAAACCCTGTATTATGCATAGACAGCCTCAACGACCCGATGGAGAACACCCTCAACACCAGCAACGGAGAAACAACCTCAACAACCATCGGAGCAAGACCCCTCAACACCAGTCGGAGCTACATCTAACATCCCCAACAACCAGCGGATCAAAACCCCTCAACGCCAGCCGGAGATATATCTAACTTCCTCAACCACCAGCGGAGTAAAACCCCTCAACACCAGTCGGAGCTATATCTAACATCCTCAACAACCAGCGGAGCAAAATCCCTCAACGCCAGTCGGAGCTATATCTAACATCAGAATAGAAAACTAGTGAAAACCAAATCCGTTTCTTGAAATCTTTGTTTCTTGGCCTCAGCCAAAATCATTAAAAAATCATTCATGGCCAAATTCCGTAAAATCCTAAATACGGGTCCAACCCAAAATCATGTACTTAATCATTACCAAGTAAAAAAAACGATATCAAACTGAGTCCAAAACCCAGGCCATTTCCCAAAACACAATTTCACTTAAATGTTGAAAACCTTTGTCCAGTAAGATTTTTAAAATACATAAAAGAGTTTAATTCAAGTATACGTGTATGCATGCATTGTCATCTACTAACTTAGGGTCCACTCGCCAGCAACAACGACGCCTACCTCGCCCGTGCATCACATGACCTCCGCCTCCCTCAGTTCAAGGTCGCTAAAGAGGTAAACGTCTCGGAAGCGTCTTATTAATTGAATCCTTAAATAATTTGCAAACAAGTGTGCGGTCTGCAGGAAGTTAACCTAGAGCTTTGATACCAATTGTAAGGACCCTTCCCGAATTTCACCTCGAAATCCGTGAAAAGCCCTTATCTCGTATGACAACTCTTTTTCCTCAAAATTTAATACCATGAATACCCTTTAATCTTAAATATATTTAGTACACCTTACAGGGTTCCCGACAGAACCTCTGTACTTACTGACCACACCTACCTGTCAGACGCAGGATAACTTACAGGTCAAAGCCGAGAACTTGGAATAGTGGTGGTCCAAAAAGTAACATGCTCTGACACCAAATGTAAGTAGGTTAGACACTGCTAAAACCCTACTGGAATAACACAAGACAACTAACTGGTCAACAACTTGTGAACCGTCCCTAACTCGTCACTCTGGGGCACCGCCCACACCAACCCACTGACGTGGATGACGAAGGAACCAGACTTGATTAAATTGAGTCTCATTGACTCGCCCCGAGTCGAACTCGATATCCCAGGTCGTCTTGAGCCCCTGAGTGGTAACTCGATATCCCTGCTCTTCCAGAGCACCTCGAGTGGTAACTCGATATCCCTGCTCGTCTTGAGCCCCCGAGTGGTAACTCGATATCCCTGCTCCTCTAAATCAATCTTCGACCTCAACGATATGGCAGAAGAAGATCCCTTGAACGCCAACATTGGAGAACCCCTCGACGATCTGGCTGAGACATACCCTCTAATGCCAATCGGAGAACCCTCAACAATGTAGCGGAGAAAAATACCCTCCGCGCCAATCATCGGGAATCCCATGGTATAACCCAATACCTAGAAACATGCATACCCATGCAATCCCGGAACCCTACTCTGTTCACAGCGTGAATAAAATACCAAATCATGGACGCCCTAGCCCCAAGGAACTCTTAACACATTAATGAGCCAACTACCTTGACCTCCCGAGCTCAAAACCCACTCCATAGTCAACCGTTACTGCTGGGATTGCCCAACCGGGGCTCTAAATGAACTCCTATTGTAACGACCCGGAAAAATGTAATTATCAATTTTCGGAAATTATTTTGTAAAAATACTATTTTACCCTTGGTGGTTAAGGGTGTGGAAATCAAGTTTTGTTTCGGAACATTTTAGGCTGTGTTTTGGATACCGTTGCATAGGCCTCGAACTCACGAGTTCGTAGACAGGCGCCACGCGAAAAACGTAGTTCGCGTACGAAAGTTACGGGTCCAGATTGTTAGGGGCATTTTAGTAATTATTGACTTGGGGTAGATATTGTAACCTCAACCCATTATTACATCTTCAATTATTCATCTCATTCTCATCTTTCTCTCTGAATCACACAGACCACCGCGAATCCGTGTGCGACTTTTACACCCAAAACTCACAAATTCCAAGTTTGATTCAAGGCATAAACTTCCATTTCTATTCCACTAATTGGATTCTACTCCTTCCCACGATCATAACCATACCAACCATTGGTGGAGACACCCACGGGGGAAGCTGAACCGAGGAAAAGAAGATTTGAACCTTCCGATCTATTTTTCGGCTAGCACATGTACAGGTTTGATGTTTTGAGGGGGTTCGAGTAAATAGATTTAGACGTAAAATTCAGAAAAAATGGTTGAGTTTTGAAAAAGTTAGGAAAAAGCTTGGATCGATAGGAAATGGAGGATTCTGGTGACCCATACGGCAGCGGCGGCGATCGTCCGATCATCTTCTCCGGCCAGACTCCGACGACGACGATGGTGGTTCGGTCGTCTTCTCCGACGAGTCGCTGGTGACCAATCGAGTCAAGTCAGGTCGGGTCGATTCGAGTCAGGTCGGGTCGGGTCGAGTCAGGCTTGGTCGGGCGAGTCAGATCGAGTCGGGTCGAGTTGAACCGATCGAGTTGAGTGAATCGGTCGGGTTAAGTGAACAGGTCGGGTTAAGTTAGATCGGGTCAGGCTACGTTGGGTCTGGTTCGACCGATCCAGGCACGTGGGTACTGTAGCAGGCGCGTGGTCGGCGCCTGACGGTGCGTGGACGCGTGGTCCGGCCTTTCGTCTGCGCGTGGCGGCGAGTGGGGCCGATTATGGGGTCACGGTGACGCGTGGCAGTTAGTGTTCGATGTTTCGGACCTGTTAGCGCAGGTTTCCGGTTGATCAGACGTCGTTTAGAGGTAGCTTAGGGCGTCCGAAGTGGCTGCGTTTTCTAGGGCAGCGTAGGTGGATATCCCGGGATTTAGGGAATTATTATATAAGAGTCTTATTACTAGCCGGTAAACTCGATTGTTATTATTGACAGGCGATACTGCTCCGGGAACATCGGAGGGACAAACAAGTAGGGATTGAGCTTGCTTGGACAGGTGGTGAGTGGACTTTTGGTTTATAAACTGTAATGCATGCATTAATGTATCTTTGTTTAAATACTGTTATGTATTGTTGCATTGAATTTCCGGAATTGAGAAATGATTGTTGGACACATGTTTTCTAATATTTCAGTGAAAGTGTGTTTTGAGAAACGACATGGTTTTTGGACTCGATTTTGATATCATTTTGACGTGGTAATTATTGAGTCCATGATTTTGGGTTGAACTATTTGAGAGGGGCCAGGATCCGCTGTTGGCGGTGAACCCGGTGAACCTCCAATATAAACAATAACAATTTGAGGGGGGGGGGGGGGGGGGGGGGGGGGGGGGGGGGGGGGGCGGGGCGGGGCGCCAGGATCCGCTGTTAGCGGTGAACCCGGTGAACCTCCAATATAATTGGTGATTTTTCAAAGAATTGGTTTTCACTGGTTTTCTATCCCGATGGTTACTGTTTCTCCGACTAGCGTCGAGGGTTTTACTCTGCTAGTTCGTTGAGGGCTCTGACTCTGGCATCGAGGAGTTTTCCTTCGTCGGGTCGCGAGGCTGTCTATGCATAGTACATAATTGTAGTACAGGGCTAGCACACCCCAAGGGATACCCTGGTGGCTAGTGGATTTGTCGGGAATAGTGGATTTGATATTTTATGTGTCCAGGTCGAAATAAATGATTTTAAACTCTTTTGAGGAGAACTTTCAAACCAAACTGTGGACCACGATATGTTTTTATTATACAGATTTTGTGTGGGTAACCAAGTGGTTTTAAAGAGAAATCGAATTCCGATGATTTTCAGATGATGTTTTATTATCATAAACTGTTTTATTTGATGCAGGCATGGTTTTATTCATGGAGGGGGAAAAAGGTAAGATTTCCTCAGAAAATGATTTTTAAATGATTATTTTTGTCCACTCACAACTTTTGTGTTTAAATCCCTTCCACGCTGTTGAGTTGACGCAGACACTTCTTACGAGGCAGAGGAATTAGTATTTCAGCTGCACAGTGTATTTAAACTTCGAGTAGGATATCTACATTATACTATTTATCCTACCTAGATGTTCTGATATTATATTTTAATTGGATGGTCGTTATTTGTTGGAAATGTTGAGTGCTTTGAATCCCTTGTCTGACAGGTGAAGTTGGTCATATTATATTTGTAAGGATTGAAGGGTATTTTGGGAATATTTCCTTAGGTTGTCAGACGGGATCAGGTCCTTCTCGAGTTTTGAGGGGAAATTCGGGACGGGTCCTGACACCGTTGGCCTCAAAACCATCAAAACCCGATCTGAAACGTCCTAAAATCCTTGCCACGTGCCACCGTGGCACCGGAATCGGCTCCACGCGCCGCCACAAGCTGGGAGGAGGCCGGACCACCTGCTGGCCACGCGTCTGCTACAGTATCCCCACGCGCTGACCAGATCCAACCTGGCCCAACTCGACCTGACCCAGTCCAGCCCGACCCGGCCCACTCGACCCGACCTAGTCCACTCGACCCGACCGGTCACCGGTGACTAGCCGAAGAAGACGATCGGATTGCCATCTCCATAACCGGAGGCTGACCCGAGAAGACGACTGGCCCACCGTAGTGGCGCCATCACCGTCGTCGAAAACTAGAATTTCTCACCCAAAATCGCCATTTCCGGCGAGCTTCCAACTCCTTCATTTCTGTATCAATTTTCACGATCCACACTTGTAAATTCATCTACTTTTCACCAATTATCCGAAAATAAGATCAAAGTTCCGAGATTATACCTGGTTTGGTTGAAAAATGACCGAGAAGTTTCGATCCACCTCCCTCCTCCGTCCGTCGTCTACGGCGGTGCTCCCACCTCGATGGTGACCACAAAATGCTCGTGGAGTCGCGGGGAAGACCCTCATGGCCTTGGTTTAGGTCAAGTCAGACCGAAATCTGTCCGATGAAAATGGGGGTTTCGGTGTTCGCACGGAGAGGGTCGGGCAGGAGAGAGAGACTGACGTGAACCAATCTCCCGAAGAGAGAGAAAAATATCCAATTTATAGTTCAAACTTTTTCAAAATTACCAAACTGCCCTTGAAGCTTCTAGACCCGTAACGATCTCACCGAGTCTCCATTTTTTGCATGCCGCCTGTCTACGAACTCGTGAGTTCGAGACCTACGCAACGACCCAAGAAAAATTCCCAAAAGCACTACCAGTCAAAAAGTGACTCCAGAACCCGTCCAAAATCGAGCGTAAAATTTTCCAATTCTCAACTTAATTTAATTTCTAGTCCGGATCGTTACAAATTTCACCCCTTATAGAAATTTCGTCCTGGAAATTTCCCTAACTCAAGTCAAGAACCAACCTCTTGTTTCAATTCCTCTTGCGTCACCACCGACACGAACTTGGCCCCAGACGTGATTCCAAAGAGTGTGCACTCTGCACATTTCTTCATTCCAATCTCGACAAAAAACTGTAGGCGAGAACTACATCCAGGAGACATCCTAGAGGCACCAGTATCCATTCAACACTTAACATACCTTGAAACACGTCTCTGAGCCTGAGAAGTCCACTGTGGTTCCTACTCCCAACATGACTTCATGACGTCACATGACCGAACATACCTCGAAGCCTAGTGTCAGATAGGGGTACGTGCACTACGTGCAGTCAGCCTCAATGATCTAGCGGAGCAATACCTTACAACGTCGACATTGGAAAACCCGTCAACGATCTGGCGGAGAACTACCCACCTACGCTAGTCGGAGAAAACCTTGACGAATATGTGCTGGAGAAGATCCTCTATCATGTATAAAACAATGCGTGCATACACAACATTTCTTTTCAAACAAGTTCATAAGGATAAACCAAAATCCATCTTTTGTAAAAATATTCGGTGGGACCCACGAAGTTCAAATAATGAAAACAGTCCGTGGTCCGCAACCCTGCTTTGAAAACCCTCCTCACGAAGTTCAAATAATGAAAACATTATGTGGTTCAAATAATGAAATCGGCTTGGACACATAATATATCCAATCCACTATTCCCGAATAAAATCCCGAGCCGTAGCTCAAAACCCTTCACACACTCGATATACCTTGAACTGTGCAGAAACCCTATACTATGCATAGACAACCTCAACAACCCGACGGAGAACACCCTCAACACCAGTATCAGAGCAACAACCTCAACAACCCGCGGAGCAAAACCCCTTAACACCAGTCGGTGCTACATCTAACATCCTTAACAACCAGCGGAGCTAAACCCCTCAACGCCAGTTGGAGCTATATCTAACATCCTCAGAAACCAGCGGAGCAAAACCCCTCAACGCCAGTCGGAGCTATATTTAACATCGAAACAGAAAACCAGTGAAAACTAAATCCGTGTTTTGAAATCTTTGTTTCTTGGCCTCAGCCAAAGTCATTGAAAAATCATTCATGGCCAAATTCCGTAAAATCATAAATACGGGTCCAACCTTAAATCATGGACTTAATAATTACCACGTAAAAAAAACGATATCAAACCAAGTCCAAAACCCAGGCCATTTCCCAAAACACAATTTCAATTAAATGTTGAAAACCTGTGTCCAGTAAGATTTGTAAAATACATAAAAGAGTTTAATTCAAGTATACGTGTATGCATGCATTGTCATCTACTAACTTAGGGTCCACTCGCCAGCAACAACGACGCCTACCTCGCCCGTGCATCACATGACCTCCGCCTCCCTCAGTTCAAGGTCGCTAAAGAGGTAAACGTCTCGGAAGCATCTTATTAATAGAATCCTTAAATAATTTGCACACAAGTGTGTGGTCTGTAGGAATTTAACCTAGAGCTTTGATACCAATTGTAAGGACCCTTCCCGAATTTCACCTCAAAATCCGCGAAAAGTCCTTATCCCGTATGACAGCTCTTTTTCCTCAAAATTTAATACCATGAATACCCTTTAACCTTAAATATATTTAGTAAACCTTACAGGGTTCCCGACAGAACCTCTGTACTTACTGACCACACCTACCTGTCAGACGCATGATAACTTACAGGTCAAAGCCCATACCTCGGAATAGTGGTGGTACAAAAAGTAACATGCTCTGACACCAAATGTCAGTAGGTCAGACACTACTGAAACCATACTAGAATAACACAAGACAACTAATTGGTCAACCACTTGTGAACCGTCCCTAACTTGTCACTCTGGGTCACCGCCCACACCAACCCACTCACTCGGATGACGAAGGAACCAGACTTGATTAAATTGAGTCTCACTGACTCGTCCCGAGTCAAACTTTATATCCCAGCTCATCCCGAGCCCCCGAGTGGTAACTCGATATTCCTGCTCCTCCAGAGTAGTCTTGGACCTCAACGATATGGCGAAAAAAGATCCCTCGAACGCCAACATTGGAGAACCCCTCGACGATCTTGCGGAGACATACCCTCTAACGCCAATCGGAGAACCCTCAACAATGTAACGGAGAAAAACACCCTCCACACCAATCATCGGGAATCCAATGATATAACCCAATACCTAGAAGTATGGATACCCATGCATTCCAGGAACCCTAGTCCGTTTACAGTGCAAATAAAATACCAAATCATGGACGCCCTAGCCCCAAGGAACTCTTAACACATTAATGACCCAACTACCTTGACCTCCCGAGCTCAAAACCCGCTCCATGATCAACCATTATCGCTGGGATTGCCCAATTGGGGCTCTAAATGAACTCATATGGCCTCAAAACCATCAAAACCCGATCCGAAAAATCCCAAAACCCTAGCCACGCGCCACCGTGACCCCGGAATCGACTCCACACGCCGGCACGCCTCTGTAGGAGGCTGGACCACGAGCCGTCACGCACCGACCACACACCTGCTACAGTAACCCCACGCGCTGACCTGGTCCAACTCGGCCTAACTCAACCTGACCCGATCTAGCCCGACGTAGCACCGCCGTCACTGTCGCCGAAAACTGGAATTTCTCACCGGAAATCGCCATTTTCGACGAGCTTCCAACTCTTTCATTTCTTGACCGATTTTCACGATCCACACATGTAAATTCATCTACTTTTCACCAGGAATTCGAAAATAAGATCAAAGTTCCGAGATCGTACGTGGTTTGACTGAAAAACGACCGAGAAGTTTCTGGCCACCTCCCTCCTTCGTCCGTCATCTATGGCGGTGCTCCCACCTCGATGGTGACCCCAAAATGCTCGTGGAGTCACCGGGAAGACCTTCTCGGCCTTGGTTTCGGTCAAGTCGGACCTAAATTCTTCTGATGAAAATGGGGGTTTTGGTGTTCGCACGGAGAAGGTCGGGCAGAAGAGAGAGACTGATATGGATCAATCTCCCAAAGAGAGAGAAAAATATCCAATTTATAGTTCAAACTTTTCCAAAATTACCAAACTGCCCCTGAAGCTTCTAGACTCGTAACGATCTCACTGAGTCTCCGTTTTTCCCATGCCGCCTATCTACGAACTCGTGAGTTCGAGACCTACGTAGCGACTTAAGAAAAATTCCCAAAAGCACTACCAGTCAAAAAGTGACTCCCGAACCCGTCCAAAATCGAGCGTAAAATCGTCCAATTCTCAAATTAATTTAATTTCGGGTCCAGGTCGTTACACAATTGGTCTGGGCCCAAACAATAAGTCCTAGAGGAGAGGCATGAGCGGGTGGTGCATGAGCGGAGATAGTGAACAACAGTAGATTATAAGGTATTTATGGATAAGCAGGATAAAAATACCAGCAAAACTAAGATAAATAGAGATAACCAGCCCTTTGGGCGGATGAGTTAACCAAGCAAAAATAAGATCTCAACTCTTACAGCTTTGATACCAAAAGGGGAATGGAGAGTGACTAATGTGATTGATTGTATATGAGGATTAGTTCTTATGTAAGGGAACAGATAAGTTCAAGAATTTAAGGAATGAGATAATAATTCATATAACATGATAAAATGTAAATAATATGAAAAATAATTAAAAATATAAATAAGAAAATGATTGGCAAATTTTTGATACTTAAAGCCATATGTGACTGAAATTGCTTTCTTATTAAAAGATATGAAACTTTGAAATCTTACATGAGAAATGGAGAGTGACTAATGTGATTGATTGAATATGAGGATTAGTTCTTCTGTAAGGGAACAGATAAGTTCAAGAATTTAAGGAATGAAGTAATAATTTATATAACATGATAAAATGTAATAATATGAAAAATGTTTAAAAATATAAATAAGAAAATGATTGGCAAATTGTTGATGCTTAAAACCATATATGACTGAAATTACTTTCTTATTAAAAGATATAAAACTTTGAAATCTTACATGAGAAATGACACAAGAAGAGTTTACTAATGATCTTCCGAAATTTTAAGAAATCTCAAAACAAAATATGGAAGTGAAACTGGGAAGAGAAAAAGTGTGTGTCGTAATGGAAATGGGCTCTCTTTATATAGGCAGAGGCACCATGACATGAATGATTGTGATTTGTTGTGGCCGAAAGTTGGTTCGTCGTTTACTAGGGCAGAAAGCAAGTTTGTCAAAAGGGGACAGCGGCAACACTGTTCAAGAATAGTACTTTGTCTGGACATTGTAGCAGCACGAGACTGGAATTATTGATGAATAGTGACTAATGACTGTAGCAGCACGAGACTGGAACTGTTGAAGAGAAGTGACATGTTGCTTTAATTATCATTGAGATCATATGGTTCATAAGGATCTTGACTATCTTGAAAATCTGACCAAAGAATCTTCTTCTTTTCCTTGGAGGGAAATGACTGTTTACTGGATGGTGTCTTTTTACTAGATGATGGGATATCAGCAGCAGCTTGATTTCCCAAGGGGGAGGAAGAGGTAGACTGGTGACTGGAAGATGAGGATGACTGTGCAAAACTTTTATCATCTTCATTATCATCATTATCTTCGCCCATCTGTGTTGCACGAATCATAAGCATTCTGGCCATCTCTTTCAGCTCAGCGGGTGATTTATCCTCAAGAAAAAAGATAGAGGAATAAGGTGTGATAGACTGTGGAGGCTTTACTGTTGACTCTTTCTTGACTGTCTACTTTGTAACTGCAAACTCTTGATGAATCTGGGAGATGATGCAATCATGGTTGAATTTTTCCCACCATTTAACTGAAAAATGGCGGACTAGTATGTCCTGGAAAATCTCATAACGCCACTTAAGAATCCACGGAACTTTGTACTTAGCCATGAAATGTAATAGGAGTGGGAATTCTCGATCTTCTTCACTAAATGGTTGGTGTTCACTAAAATATTTGACTGTGTCTTGAAGAGTTGGTGGCAGAATCTTGAGCATTGGTCCAAAATCATACCACCATTTTAAGAACCACTTTGGAAATTTACCTTTGAATTTACTGCCAAAATTGATAAACCAGGAGTGACTGAATGTTTTTGTTTGGTGGAGGAAAACTTTACTCCAGGCATCAAAATAATCAAAATAGGTGAATGGGGTATCAGAATTTGGAAGCTCTTGTCGATCATAGGGAGGACGTTTCCACTAAGACATGCTAACTATTTTCAGGATGTAAATGGAATGGTAAAGAACTGTATTGGGGTCATTTTTGTCAGTAATTGGCTTAAGGTGGATGGAGGCTGTATGGAGGAGGATTTCCATGTAAAATTTGATTGACTTTTTTGGGTGAACTGGGGCAAAGTACCAATTTGGGGGATAAATGTTTTTGGCTATTGCCTCGGGGGTTTTGAGTTGACTGAGAGAGGGTTCAAATGAAAAAAGATTGTGACTTGGATCTTTGGGAAAATATTTTGAAGATTGGGGAAATGGGACTGGGTTTGACTGAGGTCTTACTAGAGATTGGAAAGGGTCATAACTCGATACAAGGGCTGATTGATAATTAGGCCTGATTTGCCCCAAGGTGGATCCTAGAGCAGTGTACTGATTTCGGATAGGAATAGGATGATGACTAGAGTAAGAGATTAAGGATGAAAGAGTGAAAGACTCATGTTTTACTGGTGTTAAAGGGGCAGGGAGCCTCCTAGCTAACTGCTTGTCTGGTGTTTTGTCAGACATGTTTACTCTGCAAGAATTCTCGGGTTAGGAAATCAGGAATACAATTATCACTCCCTCTCAAATACTCTATTTTAAAATAAAAAACACTAAAAATAGCCAGCCATCTTGCAAAAATTTGTTTAGAGGCCACATTTTGAACATCTTTTTCAAGAACATGTTTTGCACTTTTACAATTGACTCTTACTAAAAATTGTTGGTTTAATAAGTCATCTTGAAACTTTGAGATGCATAATACTATAGATAAAATTTCTTTTTTAATAGTACTATAATTTTTTTAGGACTGGTTCTAAATGCCTGAATAGAATCGAACAATTTGTTCCGGTTGGTTTCGGGTGACTTTTTGCTTGACGATGCCTTCATAACCAATATCAGAAGCATCAGTTTCAACAATTTTGAAAGACCGGACTGAAGGAATACCAAGACAAAGAAGTTTCTTGACATGATGTTTGATTTGTTTGACTATGTTGGTATGAGTAACTGTCCAGGCAGGAGGATTGCTCTGGAGACGATCAAATAAAGGTTTACATTATTTTCGGAGATCTTGATAAAAATCGGAAACATAATTGAGTGACCTAGAAACCTTTGAAGTTGACTTTCGTCAAGAATTTCATCTGGAAATTTACCGGCAAATTCGATAACACGGTTAATTGGTTTGAATATGGATTGGAATATATTGAAACCAAGGAATCTTACTTTGGTTTGAAATAATTTAACCTTTGAGGCGGAGACGACTAAACTATTTTTTTGGACAATTTCTAAGAATTTGCTGAGATGTTTCCAATGTTGTTCTATGGACTGTGAGAAAATAAGGACATCATCTATGTAAACTATTGAAAATTCACTGTATGGGTTGAATATTTTGTTCATTATGTTCTGGAATTCACTAGGTGCATTCTTAAGGCCGAATGGCATTACATTCCATTCGTAATGGCCAAATGGGGTTACAAAGGCAGTTTTATACCTATCACTCTCATGCATTTGGATTTGCCAAAATCCACTCTTCATATCAAATTTTGAAAAGATGACCGCATTTCCTAATCGGTTGACTAGATCTCTTTAATTAGGGATTGGGTACCTAATCCATTCAAGTACTGAATTAAGAGGCTTGTAATTGATGACAAGTCTGGGGACTCCTCTTTCTAATTCTGCTTGCTTTTGAACATAGAATGCAGCACATGACCATGGGGATTTGCTTCTCCTGATTATTCCTTTATTGAGTGGCTCATTAATCTATTTCTTACAAAATTCCATTATTTCTTGACTCATTTGTATCGGCCTTGCTTTTGTAGGTATTTTATTTTCACTGAAATCTTTAACATAGGGAAGACGTACTAAATGTTTTTTTCCTATGCCAGAAAGCATTAGGGAGATCAACACAGACTTTACTTTTAATACTTTCTTCAAAGTCTTGAATTTTAGATTGAAGATTTCCTTGTTTTAATTGATCTTCAATTCTTTTAAATTTAATGTCTTCTTTAAGAAAGGATAACTGTTGGGTTTTACGATTAATTAAACTGATTGTTTGTGATATAGAATCTTTTTGGAAGGCTTTTACTGTTTGGATTGTAGGATTAACTAGAAATTTGAATGTGACTTTTTGATGCATTGGGTAAGTGGTTATTTCATCATAATTTGTTGTGAAAGGATATAATAATGTGATGAATGGGAGTCCTAGAATCATTTGATCACTTATATTCCTGAGTAAGACAAATGGTGTTTTAAAACATACATTATCTTGGCAAATATGGGCTTTCGGAATTTCATACTTAAGTTCCATTTTACTACCATTTGCAGATTTTAAGGATTGGGTTGATTTATTATAATATTTTGTTGGGATTAACCCTTCCTGAAGACAATTCAGATATGCACCTGAATCAACAAGGGCTATAGTTGTTAACTGAAAATCTTGAATTACTAATCTGATTGTGATGTACCATTTTTTAATGTGAATTTGTTGTATAAGATTTAAGATATTATCATGGCTTTGGTCTCTTTCTTCTTCATGGCAAGATTTTTCATCGTCAAAATTATTTGTTCTGATTAACTGAGTTTTTATATTTTGATTTTCAATTTTTAACTCTTGACTCATAAGTTTTAACTGTTTGATATCTTCTTTAATCTTGTTAACTTCTGATTGTGAATCTTGAATGGTGACTTCTTTCTTGGCATTGTTGAATCTGTCTAAGGTTGTACTAAGGCTTATTTTGGCAGAGGGTCTTTTAACTTGATCTTGTTCTTGTTCATTTCGAAGAATTACTCTTCTTAATTTTGTTAGGTATTCTGACTTTAAATCTGGGTTTTCAATTTTCCCAATAAATCTATTACCAATTCTTCTTGTTCTTCTTGTTTGGTAAGGACATTGGCTGTTTTACATCAATTATCTTGACAACCTATTTTAATTCCTGTAGAACTGGACATCTCATCTTCAGTAGATGTGTGATTACTAGAATCTGACTTAGAAAGGATTTCTTCACTGGAATCCGTATTTCTTAATTCTAAGACCCGAATTAAGTCTTTTTTTTCTTCATAAGTGATTTTTAACTGGGCAATTATTTACGAAATGACCAAGCTTTTGACACTTATAGCACTTGGCTTTTTGTTTGTCTGTGCGTGACTTATGTGACTAGTTTTTTGTTTTATTTGGCCAATATTTTCTTGGTCTTTTCTTCTCATAAAATTTACCAGTCTGGAATTTGTGTTTTTTTATAAGGCTTATAATATTTCTTATTACTGAATTTATTTTTTCTTTCATAAATATGTTTATTTTTTCGTGAAGGTGGAATGGAAGGTAAGCCATATTGTTCACAGAAATTTCGTAACTCGTATTTTACTTTTCTTTTATCATTATTAATTTGCCTACTTAATTTCATGTCAATGCACATTTTTAATCCTTATTTTTGAATGACACTTACTATATTTCTATAAGTAAGTTTATCATAATCAATTTGACCTTGTTAATTACTTAGGACTTGTCAGATTTTGTGGGCAAATAGATTTGGAAAACCATTAATAAATTTTTCTTTCCAGAAAGATTGATTACTATCATCTCGTAGCATTACTCTTGATATGAAGACATCTTTATACCACCTAAAGTCACTCAATGTTGGACATATGAGATTGCTGAGCTGATCATGAATTCTAGTAGTGACATTACTTGGGGTTCCTATGAAATGTTCTATTATTGTGAGTAGTAAAGTATTAACTGCATTAGGAATTCCAGCCCCAATTCTTTCATCAAAGACAGGGAGGCCTTCCTCATCGTGTAGTACAGAATGTATGATTTCCTATCTTGACTGTTCAGTGAGATGTTTTTCCCACCAAGCACGAAGGGTTCCAGAAAATTCGGTAATGAAGAGATCAAGGATCTCTGGTTGACTGAGATTATGATTGGTAACATAATTTTTAGCAACCATTGACATATGCAGTAATTTATTTAATATTTCTTGTTCAGATAAACCATCTATATTCCATTCATAGAGTTTATCAGCGGATACAGTAAGTTGATTTTGAAATATTCTTTCTTTATGTTGAATATCTGGAGACGTTGGTCTATTATACCATTTTTTGGTAAAACTAGTTGGGTATACTTTGGTAGATATTCTTTTTAATTCAAGATTTTTAAATGCATTTTCAATTTTACTGATGTTACTATATTCAGACTCAGAAGAATTCGTGCTTTCGGATTCTTGACTGTGTATATCTATTACTTGTAAACTTTTCTGTGAATCTTTTGACTGAGCTAAAGTTAAGTCTTTTATCATTTGTTCTACATTTATTATAGAAGATGAAGGTTTGGATGGTAATCCAGTCTTACTACCGGAGAATGTTAATAAAGGTGATTCTCGTTTGGGCTTTGGACTTCTTTGATATATGTATTGGTGCTATGATATTTATGTGTCATATTGTTCCAAGGGAGGACTTGATTGTGAAAGTACCATGGAGGGTACCGATTATATTGAAGTGTGATTTGTGATTGTGATGTCGAATATGAATTTTAAATATGAGGTTACGTGTAACATGATGATTTTATATGATAAGGTATCATAAGGGTACCAAGTGTTTTGTGAGTTGATGTGGAATCTTATGTGATCAATTTGGATAATTGTTACTTGGACGAGATTTCACTATTAAACTACGAATGTTTTGGGAGTCATGAACTGTTGATGTTTTTGAAGGTGTAAACCTTCGAGTATAAACAATTCTATAATCCGTTTCTTTTGATGGATATATATATATATATATATATATATATATATATATATATATATATAAGATATGATTGATTGTATATGATTGGAATATACCCAAAATGATTGTATTGATTAGTCTATCATTCCATTTTGTATCTCAACCCTATATGCATTTCCTATTTTATTGATGTTACTATATTCAGACTCAGAAGAATTCGTGCTTTTGGATTCTTGATTGTTTATATCTATTACTTGTAAACTTTTCTGTGGATCTTTTAACTGAGCTAAAGTTAAGTCTTTTATCATTTGTTCTACTTTTAATAAGAAAGTAATTTCAGTCACATATGGTTTTAAGCATCTACAATTTTCCAATCATTTTATTATTTATATTTTTAATCATTTTTCATATTATTTTCATTTTATCATGTTATATAAATTATTACCTCATTCCTCAAATTCTTGAACTTATCTGTTCCTTTACAGAAGAACTCATCCTCATATACAATTAATCACATTAGTCACTCTCCATTCGTATTAGAGCCGTAAGAGTTGAGATCTTATTTTTGCTTGGTTAACTCATCCGCCCAAGGGGTTGGTTATCTCTATTTATCTTAGTTCTGCTGGTATTGTTTATCATGCTTATTCATATTCATCTCATAATATATTGTTCTATCTTTTCTCCAAACAGTAGGTCAGGGCCCAAGCAATAAGTCTCAGAGGAGAGGCATGAGCGGAAAGGAGTGAACAGCAGTAGATTATAAGGTATTAATGGATTTACTAGATATACAGTGTTAGTTTAATTAAGGTATTTAGGATACCTAAAACTTTAGGAAAATGAGTCGACTATTTAGATCTAATTCTTCAACCAGCTCTAGATCTAGTTTGTCAAATTTAACAAGAATCCTAGATATAGTTAATGAAGAACATGTAACATATGATGCTAGTGAAGAAGTAAACTTCTATGACTGGAATATACCCAAAATTGCAACCAATGAAATTTATAAGAAAAATGGTCAATTTCCTCATTTAAAAGTGAACATCATGTTAAAACAGTGGAACAAGTTTATGCTTTAAGTAAAGAACATGAAACTTGTCAATTATTTAATGCTGAGTCCCTGAGAAAATACAGGAAAAATGGTCATAACTTCCTACACATAGGCTTAGTCCAAGTAGCAGTCAAACCACTGACAAGATTAGGTCTTAATACTTCAGTCTTATTATGTCTCCGAGATGCAAAATTCACTAACTTTGGTGATAGTACTCTTGGAATGATAGAGTCAAGTTTGTGTAATGGACCAATCCACTTTAATTGTTATCCAGATTTCACAACAAGTCTCTCTGATTCCCATGTCTTAAAAGCTTTAACATTAAATATTAAAACTTTCGGATACCATATACTTGAAGGTAGTCAACCCTTAGCTTTAATATTCCGAATTTATTATAAGACCATAGACACAAACATGAATTTCCAAGCTCTTAATAAAAGTCCAAAAGATCAAACTTTACTCATACAAAGTAACCAACAAAATTCAAGAATAAGAGTCCCCCAGACGATCAGTTGGTCGAATGTTACCCTCCCCACTGAATGGTCATTAGTAAATGAAAATCAACCGCTTAATATACAAAGAAACTTTACAAATTTTGATGATATTCAACAATACTTAGATGGCACAGTTAAAATCAGATTTGATAGTCAAAAATCCAAGTCTAGTGTCCAACTCAGAGATGTAGAAGACACATCATCTTCTACAAGAATTGACCCTACCAGGCATTCTTTTGCTGGATTTGGATCTACTATAACTGAATTCACAAAAGATAATGAAATAGATCAAGAGTTAAAAAACATAAAGTTAAAAGGTGTCCAAACCAAGTCTCAAGTTAGCTATGGAACTTATAAATAACCAACTTTACCGACTCAACCAGATTTTGAAGTTAATTCTCAATTGTTAACAATGAACAAACCATTTAACATTAACTGGAAAATACTAAATCAAGATATTGAGTCAATTAACAACATTGAACGAAGAAATGCTTTTAGGAAGAAATTTAATCCTCAAGAAAAATAAAATTTATTTTAAAATTGGGAAAATTGAATGAGGCAAAGCCAAACTAATATATTCTTCTTTGACTATGTTGAAAAACACTGCCCGGAAGCTAATAACTTAAAAATAATTACTAAAGAAAAATGGATTCAACCCAAATAACCTCTAGTCACCCTCCTCCCAAAACAATCACCTTTATTAACATTCTCCGGAGTAAGACTGGATTACCATCCAAACCTTCATCTTCTAAGTAGAACAAATGGTAAAAGACTTAACTTTAGCTCAGTCAAAAGATCCACATAAAAGTTTACAAGTAATAGATATACACAGTCAAGAATCCGAAAGCACGAATTCTTCTAAGTCTGAATATAGTAACATCAGTAAAATTGAAAATGCATTTAAAAAACTTGAATTAAAAAGAATATCTACCAAAGTAAACCCTACTAGTTTTACCAAAAATTGGTATAATAGACCAACGCCTCCAGATATTCAACATGAAGAAAGAATATTTCAAAATCAATTTACAGTATCCGTTGATAAACTCTATGAATGGAATAAAGATGGTTTATCTAAACAAGAAATATTAAATAAATTACATCATATGTCAATGGTTGCTAACAGTTATGTTACCAATCATAATCTCAGTCAACCAGAGATCCTTGATATCTTCATTACCGGATTTTCCGGAACCCTTCGTGCTTGGTGGGAAAAACATCTCACTGAACAGTCAAGACATGAAATCATCCATTATGTACTACACGATGAGGAAGGCCTCCCTGTCTTTGATGAAAGATTGAGGCTGGAATTCCTAATGCAGTTAATACTCACAATAATAGAACATTTCATAGGAACCCCAAGTAATGTCAATACTAGAATTTATGACCAACTCAGTAATCTCAGATGTCCAACATTGAGTGACTTTAGGTGGTATAAAGATGTCTTCATATCAAGAGTAATGCTAAGAGATGATAGTAATCAATCTTTCTGGAAAGAAAAATTTATTAATGGTTTACCAAATATATTTGCCCACAAAATCCGACAAGTCCTAAGTAATGAACAAGGTCAAATTGATTATGATAAACTTACTTATGGAAATATAGTAAGTGTCATTCAAAAAGAAAGATTAAAAATGTGCATTGACATATTAATAATGATAAAAGAAAAGCAAAATATGAGTTAGGAAATTTCTGTGAAAAATATGGCTTACCTCTCATTCCACCTTCACGAAAAAATGAACATATTTCTGAAAGAAAAAATAAATTCAGTAATAAGAAATATTATAAGCCTTATAAAAAACACAAATTCCAGACTGACAAATTTTATGAGAAGAAAAGACCAAGAAAACAATTGCCAAATAAGACAAAAAATTGGTCACAATATCACGCACAAACAAACAAAAAGCCAAGTGCTATAAGTGTCAAAAGCCTGGTCATTTTGCAAATAATTGCCTAGTAAAAAACAAGATCCAGTTAAAAATCACTGATGAAGAAAAAGAAGACTTAATTCGGGTCTTAGAATTAAGAAATACTTATTCCATTGAAGAAATCCTTTCTAAGTCAGATTCTAGTAATCACACATCTACTGAAGATGAGATATCCAGTTCTACAGGAATTAAAATAGATTGTCAAGATAATTGTTGTAAAATAGTCAATGTCCTTACCAAACAAGAAAATTGTTAATAGAT
Source organism: Oemleria cerasiformis (assembly GCA_037349345.1). Taxonomy (NCBI): domain Eukaryota; kingdom Viridiplantae; phylum Streptophyta; class Magnoliopsida; order Rosales; family Rosaceae; genus Oemleria; species Oemleria cerasiformis. Next base: position 10,157,740 of record JAZGTL010000009.1, on the reverse strand, counting down.
TTAATTGGAAAAATTGAAAACCCAAATTTAAAGTCATAATACCTAACAAAATTAAGAAGAGTAATTCTTCGAAATGAACAAGAACAAGATAAGTTAAAAGACCCTCCACCAAAATAAGCCTTAGTACAACCTTAGATAGATTCAAAAAAGCCAAGAGAGAAGTCACCATTCAAGATTTACAATCAGAAGTCAACAAGATTAAAGAAGATATCAAACAGTTAAAACTTACGAATCAAGAGTTAAAAATTGAAAATCAAAATATAAAAACTCAGTTAATCATAACAGATAATTTTGACGATGAACAATCTTGCCATGAAGAAGAAAGAGACCAAAGTCATGATAATATCTTAAATCTTATACAACAAATTCACATTAAAAAAATGGTACATCACAGTCAGATTAGTAATTCAAGATTTTGAGTTAACAACTATAGCCCTTGTTGATTCAGGTGCAGATCTGAATTGTTTTCAGGAAGGGTTAATCCCAACAAAATATTATAATAAATCAACCAAATCCTTAAAATCTGCAAATGGTAGTAAAATGGAACTTATGTATGAAATTCCAAAAGCACATATTTGCTAAGATAATGTATGTTTTAAAACACCATTTTTCCTACTCAAGAATATAAGTGATCAAATGATTCTAGGACTCCCATTCATCACATTATTATATCATTTCACAACAAATTATGATGAAATAACCACTTACCCAATGCATCAAAAAGTCACATTTCTAGTTAATCCTACAATCTAAACAGTAAAAGCCTTCCAAAAAGATTCTATATAACAAACAATCAGTTTAATTAATTGTAAAACCCAACAGTTATCCTTTCTTAAAGAATAAATTAAATTTAAAAGAATTGAACATCAATTAAAATAAGGAACTCTTCAATCTAAAATTCAGGACTTTGAAGAAAATATTAAAAGTAAAGTATGTGCTTATCTCCCTAATCGAACCCACATAGTATGTGCTTATATATATATATATATAAATATATATACCATTCTAAGTTCATCAATCAAAACAAACATCAATCAATAATCAACATTCACACACCTTCATGCATATAATATTTATATATAAGAAAACAAAAGGGTCCACTCACAGTACTCGGGGTCTATGTCTCTTGACGATCCTGAGTCATTGTAGTTCCTTACGCTGTCACGTCCCTGAGACAAATAGGTGTCTAATTTAACTTAATAATTAATCAATTAAACCCACAATAGTCCCTACTTGCAAAATGTCTCCCGAAAGGGGTTAGAGTGAAACCAACTTCCCAATTACACAATAACAAGTCCAAGCCCTTCAGAGATTACCGACTCGCTGATAGAAATCAGCATTGGGCCCCACGGGCCTCTATGTGCGGCCACGCGCCGTTGGTGACGTTGCTGCACACCTGTCACGAAGATTGGCAATAAGATACTAGCTTTAGTTCTCCAAAGAAATTGGTGGCACTGCCTTGACCGCTGCCCTGACCGCCGTCCTGGACGGCAGCCGCCGAAGGCTCGCCGGAAACCAAACCTTCGGTTAACCTCACCAAAAATCACAGTCCAACTACCCAAACACATCTACACATCTTCAGGAACTCGATTATGGGCTTGGATTCTCGAAGCCTTACCTGAATAAAATGGAATTTGGCCGGAAAGTCTCGAACGCCGTCTAGCTTCGATCTTCGATTCGTGCGCCACAACCAAAAACCAAAACCAAAAACTTGCATCTTCTACTAAGCACATTTCCAATCCCCAATCACACAAAGATTAGACCCAAAATCAACAACATTGCCGTCGTTGTTGACACTGCCGCTGCTGTAATCAGAAGCAACAACGATGCCAAGCAAATTCAAGAAGGCAATTGGGGCAGTGAAAAACCAGACGAACATAAGCATAGTCAAGGAATAAAGTCTAAATCTTCTGGAGATCGAAAAGTAAAAAAGAAGAAGGAATGTCGATCTGAGCTGAATTCTCACAACCAAAATCCACTCAAAAATAATATTTTTATTTATTTTTTTCCATTACAGAGAGAATGTGAGTGTTCAATTCAGAGAGAGAGAGAGAGAGAGTGATGGGTGTGGGTGACTTCGTCCATGGCGGCCAAGTGAGGTGTTGAAGACCCTTTCCATCCAGAGATTTCAGAGTTGATACATGAGAGATCGAGAGACTGCGAAGAGTGGTAGGGAGCAGCTGTTCCTTGAGCAACTTCTCCAACACATCCTCACTTCGTCAAATTGTAAATTTTTCAAGGGAGACGAGTCCTTTCAAACCCCAATCCACTGAAGGCCTCAGTTTGTGACATTTATAAATGCTAAAATACTCCAGGTTGGGGGGCAAACCCCCTTTTATTGCAAATGACTCAACATTTGGAAGATTCCCTATGTAAAATTCTTGAAGGGCGGCAAGATTGGATAGTGGCAATAACTTCAATTTCTCGCACGTGTCGACAAAAAATCTAGTCCGGTTTGGAGTTGGTAATTCCCATCGGCCAAGTTCGCCTTTTTCCTACCGAACCCACCGTCGTACAACAGACGATCACACTGGTCTCTTGCTTCTCAGCCCCTTCCCCCACAGAGAAAACGTAAAGGTCAAGTCGCCTATGTTCGCCCTCCGCATCTTCCAAGACAGCGACCCCTATTTTCCAATCTAAGTCCTCCACGCCATGAAGCGCGGCGCCAAGATCCTCAACCTCTCCAACTTCCGCGACGATTCCAACTCCTGCCCTTGGGACTACACAGCCTTCGTCCGCACCTTCGCCCTCTACAGCTCTACCTCGATGAGCGGCTTCATTGCTTCTTCACTGCGATCCCCTTCAACGAACTCGACCTCGACCCTTTGCAGACCATGTGCGCTTCCATCACTGCTGCAATTCTGCAAATCCTTTCGCTCCTACAGTCAATTGGTCCCACGAAGGTCCAATTTCCAGAGCCCAGACTTTCCCACCGATGACTAGACCTTCAATTGGTGAGGTTATGATGATGGGTTTGGTGATAGTGAGTGATGTCTCTGTTTCGGTTGCTTCGAAAGGATCAACTGGGTCATTTAGTAACATGTGGGACAAATAAAGTGTTGGCCAAATCGGATTTGGAAGAGGTGGGATTTATCGCAAGAAAGGAAGAGGGCGCGGAAGCAAGGAGGAGGAAGAAGAGCTGATATGGAGGGCATAACAGTCAATTTATCTTGGTTTTTTGACATCTATTTAATAGATTAAACTGAAAAATAAATGAATAATACGAATAATATATTTCTTGATGCATTTTGAACGAATAATAAAAATAAAATAAGAAGTGAAATTTATATGCGAGTTCAGGTATATTTTAAGATAAAAAGCCAAAATAAGTAGCTCCTCTATTTTTAAGGAATAAATAGCTCCTCTCCCACCAACGCCACCATCCCCGCCGCTAACAACTCCCTTCCTCGGCCGTCCCCCTCCACACCACAAATGCACATAAATTAAGTTCAGAAGAACCGAATCCAAAACGGGTTGAAGTGCGCTCTCCTAATCGGGTCAATCGAGAGAGGCAGTTATGACTTCAATGGAAGAAGGATCTTTGCCTCCAAAGCGTAGATTATCGTGCACCACCTGCTTTGACGCTCTCTGGTTTTGCTATTGTACGCTCCTCTCTTTGCCTTCTCTTAAAATTTCTAGCGCCCCGGTAAAGGCTTTTTTATTCGCCTAATTAAATAAAGAGCTTGGGTTTTGCTTAATTGTTCATAAGGTTTCAATCTACACTGCTAGATTTAATTTCAACCCGGATTTTATTGAATTTAGGTTGAAGATGTTCATTTTATTTACATGCCGCTTAAAAGCTCCAAACTTGAAACTCTAACTCATTATTTGAAAGTGTTGTTCATATTTTGTAATCAAATTTTGTGTGTGATTCTTTGTCAGTTGCTAGTTAATGTTACTTTCTCATTTTTCCTTTGTGCTCAGCCTGTTTGTATATATGTTCATTTTGAATCTTATTTATATCTGTTCACGATCTTTACTCTTTTAATCAAATTTTGTATGTGATTCTATTTTGTGGTTGTTTCTTATTGTCTGTAATCTGATGGGCACTTATGTGTGGCAGCTCCAGTGCATCAGATGCAGCAGTATTATAGACTCGGGTCACTTGATAACTGTGCTGGAAAATGGACTTCTCTTGTTGATTGTTTAACTTTGAAGACAAAACGGTCATCTGAATTGCAGGTTTGATTTTGGCTTCATTTATATATTTCCATCCTTCGTCTGTTTGTTAATGGATTCCTCTTTAATTTCTCCATTGTTATGTTTGGGGTCATGCACCTGTCATGTCTTTCTCCTGTTTGCGATACTACGTGTCTGGTCATCGATGATTCTACATAATGCACTTGGATATTTACATTGGGTAATACAGAAGATTGCTTTATTGTTTTCCCCCTAATTTAAAGCTTATGTTGATAATTTCGTGTCTACCAAAATCAAAAAACTTAGGCATATTGCTGAAACTGGTTTCACTTTATTGTCTACATCATATTTTTCCATCCAGTTCTGGCTTCATTTGTATGCCAATGCCACTAGTGGATAACTGCTGCTAAAATCTCGGTGCAAGTAGCTCTTCGGTTATTCCAGAATGTAGTTCCAGGGATTTTTGGATGTGCTATTTGTCCTCGTTACAATTTTCATAAATTACTAGCTAAAACTATACAATGTGCACACCTGGTATACAAATCGGGTTACAAAGCATTTATTTGTCTATATGATGTAAGATAATTCAGGTGGGTGTTGCCAATGATAATGGTGGACTAGATAATAGAAATATTGTAATCGAAAAAATCTAGGGAAAGAAAGGTTAGGGTTGATGTGATTTTAGAGAGATTGGAGCTAAATTATAATAGGGAGGAGAAAAGAGAAGAAAGTAAAGGAAGAGATATCCAGGAACCCAAGCCTGAAACTTTGGGCCTTTCACTCATCCAAATTGAGGCCCCTGCTCCCAATTTTCCCCATCGAATTTCCGAAGAGTGGCATTTTCATTTACTCCCCTGACCCAATGTGGCGATGTCAGAAGTTTGTAGGTTAGGAAAACTTGGAACAGCCATCCTTCTATTTGTCCCTTGCGAATTCTGAGGTATCTTGAGTGTTGAACTGTTGGCACATTCTGGTTGTATGTTTTTCCACTTGGTGCTTTACCGGTGTCCAAGGGGTGGTTTCTCATAGTGAGTTTTAGTCGTGCTTGGGAAACAATCACCTAGATCCATTGCTCTCTTTCCCCCTTGTGGTGTTGGAAAAGTCATGTATATGATGGAAAGTACGAAGCGCCTCTTTTCCATCTTGAGTTTGGCCCTACAGCTAATCCTTGCCGTGACATGTCCTGCTTATAAATTCTTAATCCTATGTTTGGATGAGGAACTTCAAAGTACCAAATGGATTTAGGCTAAATTAGTCAAAGATGTACCACAAGACATTAGATGGAGTGATCGTGAACGACTACATGCAATGCACTGTGAGAGATTTGAAAGTAACTAGTTGATAGTTGTTACTTGGAAATCCTTTATTTAGCAGTTTTGTTACGCTCAAGTAGTTACTTCCAAATCCTTCTATTTAATTGTTTGTTGTGCGTTTCTTAGTAATTTAGCCCGTTCCTCATCCAAACATAGCCTAAAGGTAGTCTTCTCCATAGTTTTTTCACTTTCTTTATAGCTTCTATACGTGGACACATGGACCTAGTGACAGCTGCTTGGTATTGTCAATATTTTCTCTGAAAATTTTACAGCTGCTCATGGATATGGCTTGAATTCAATTTGGCTTGTGATATGTATGATTCTCTTTCAAGTAATAACAACAACAACCGGGCTTTGCGAATGCAGGAAATTTTGGAAAACCGGGAGAAGGCGAAACCTCACATCTGGACATTCCGGACTCCAGAAGAAGCATCAGTTCACTGGAAAGAACAATTTGGAGATTTAGATGAAATGGAATGATGGAGATTAAGTTAAGTATCCATCTTGAAGACAGAATTGAAGGAGACAAACACTTTCAGGCTTGTCTTTGATTTTGATGTGTAAACCATTCACACTAGTCCGGAATCGAAGATCGATTTAAAATTGTAACTGCAGTGCATGCAATTTATTCATTTGAATTTGATGAAAGGGTTGATTTGAGAATTGGTATAGATTTTGCAGGAGCATCTTCTGTTGAGAAAATAAAGCCTCTTTTGTTGAGTTATATTATGTACTCTGGCGAGAGAAGGGATACTGAGAAAAATAAAAATAAAAATTTACCCAAACACAATATAAAAACTAGTATTCATTTTATTTTCCTAATGATTATTTTTACATATCTATCTCTATTATTATAAATGCATGAGAGTCAAAAGAATTCATTAAAATTTTCTGACCAAAATACCCGTACTTAATAAAAGTTCTAACAAAATATGATTTATAAAATATAAACAAAATAATAAAATCAGATATTAATTAAAATTTTAAATAATTAATATTTGAGTGGAGGAAGTGCGTAGTTATTCCCTCTCTCACATTCATTACTTTTTTATTTTTGAATTTGTTTTTCATTTCTCTTTATTTTTAAAAATTAAAAAAAAATCAAACATACAGGAGGCTAGTTATTATAAAGCCAAAAAGGATCAAAAGGTTTTACTAAATTTTTTTGGACGAAAATAACCTTATTATGATTTAAAAAATATGAATAAAATAATAAAATTATATATTTTAATTAAAATTTAAAAAAAAATTGTCATTAAATAATAAAAACTCAAGTGGAGGAAGTGGGTAGTAACTCCCTCCCTTTCATTCTTTTTTAATTATTTTTTTATCTTTTTAGATTTATTTTTATTTTTTTTATTTTTTAAAATGTGTTAAAATCCAAACGATTTAGAAATAAATTTAAGAAAAATTCTTTAATCAATAATTATATTAAATTTTATATTCAGAAAATAATAAAAAAAAAACTTCAATTTAGACTGACAAGTGGACCATGACACATGTCGGTGTAATTTATTCTGTAATGACATTGTGGACCATTGCCATAACACACGATAGTGTCCTCTCCTTTCACTGCCTTCATCCAAACTCCTCCATCTTTCTTCTCAGGAAGTTTTTTGTTTGCTGCTCGGAATCAGAATTCCATTTCTTTTTCTCTGAAAAACAAAGGGGAAAAAGGAAAGCAAAGAGAAAACCCGAAGCATGAAGCTAAGCTTGATTTTCCTTTCCTTCTCTTTGTGCCTGCTCCTGCCATCCACTCACTCGACGGATATCAAGTATTGTGGTCAGTTTCTGTTTCTGTTTCTGCTTTCACTTGAATGGCCCCAAATTGTTTTTTTTTTCTTCTTCTTTTTCCATGTCTGAGCACAACCGAATAGGTATATTTTGAGCACAATCGTGTTTGGTTGCTAGGAAATTGTGGGAAAGTACTTGAATTTACTGGAAACGGTGTCCGAATTTACTAGAAATTGTGGGAAAGTACTTGAATTTGTATAATTTGGTTTAGGTTAGGTTAGTTGAAGATGATCAACAGTAAAAGTTTCCATAGCTTTAATTCCTTTAGCCTTATGTATTTCGCTGCAGAAGTTACTTGTTTGATCATTTTGTTCAATCAAAATTGTGAATTGTAGCGGCTATTGCTTCCAAGTTCGAAATTAGTCACTCAACTTGAGTTTTTATAATTCATACACAGAAGAACTTGAGGGAATTTGGGGGTTGATTTTATTTTCAATTTCAACTTTAATTTGCTAAAATTATCTCCTTTTTTTGTCTTGATGCTAATTTAATCCAGGGTTATTTAATTTTAATTTTCTATTTATTGACAAATTTTCAGGTCAGGAAGATGATTATGCAGTGAAGGTACAGGGAGTCGAGATATCACCTAACCCTGTGTTGAGAGGCAAGCCTGTCACCTTTGCCATTTTGGCCTCAACAGGTATAACTTTTCAGCTTTCAGTGTTTGCCTCTCTTAGACATTTTGACTGAATTTGTTAGATAACGGAATGCTGAGCTTCCTACTTTATTTTCTTAGACATTGAAATTTTGCGCACTGTTAGTTTTTTGTTTTCTATTATGCATTTATATATTAGGGATCCATGCTTAAGTGAAAAACCAAGTACATAAAAGACCAGCCTTTCTCTACATCACCAAATTAGTTACTCCTGTTAACAATCAAGAATAAACATTCATCAAGGTGTCCATTTTGAAACTTGTCTTCCTCTATTTTTCATGCTAAACGCAGTTTTCGCAGTATCTGTACTATAATCTAGTTTGTTAAAGACGACTGATTATGAAATTTTCTTTCAGCACATGGGAGTGATCCAACAAATAGAAAAACTCTTCTTTACTAGCATACCGTCAACACACATCCTCCATAAACACTTCCTTTTGGTAGTAGGTTTCATGGCTAGTACTCATTTATCTAAGAAATCTCTTTGGCCAAAAAAACCCATCACCTCAACATAGTTCCTTGTGCCCCTTGGGACTCATGCGGTAATGAGAGCACATGGGAGTGATCCAACAAATAGAAAAACTCTTCTTTACTAGCATACCGTCAACACACATTCTCCATAAACACTTCCTTTTGGTAGTAGGTTTCATGGCTAATACTCATTTATCTAAGAAATCTCTTTGGCCAAAAAAACCCGTCACCTCAACATAGTTCCTTGTGGCCCTTGGGACTCATGCGGTAATGAGATCTATTAGTACACGCCAGAAGCAGATCAATTAGGTGAAATATATTTTGGTACTCTTAAAGAAGTCTAACCAAATCAAGAATCTTATCGATAATCGCGTATTCTTCTTTCTTAATAAGCACACTTTTTGTTTTCTTACCTCGTGGTCTAGCCTTTAATCTGTTTATTAATGTTTGTTCTTCCGGTAATAGACATATGAGTTTATTTTTATTCTTGCATCCATGGATCATATCTTTCACCTTTATATAGATAATTTGTGCCTGCTATCCTTCATACAGGTCAAGCCATCTCCAGCGGTAAAGTGGTGATTGATGTTTCCTTTTTCGGGGTGCCTGTACATAGAGAAACTCAGGATCTTTGTGAAAGTCTTTCCTGCCCCATTTCAAGAGGTGACTTTGTGCTCGCTCACACCCAAACCTTACCTGGGTTCACTCCACCTGTAAGTTTCACTTAGCAACATTATACTAAGAAATCTTCCATACCTTTACCATTCCAAGATTCTTACTCCACTTTTGGGGGGACACATGCTGACTTCTATTTATAATGAATCTAAACAATACTAATGTGTGCTTCTTCACTTAACCATGGTTGTGTTATCTCGTGATTCGATATATTGATACGAGCACTTATCATCTACTTTCTACTTAATAGCTATAGATTTTTCCTTTTGGTCCTTACCGTGTTATCAAATTAAAGTTCAGACACTCGCCAAGGAAAAATGAATGAGATTTCTACCATTTTGTTCACAAATGGGACATCATCTATACTGGGAAATTAACTTCCTTGAAGCCTCAGTAAACTTCAGCATTATGTAGTCTTTTATTGTTCCATAGGTATTGTATTTCAATACCTCCAAGTATCTTTTTCCCCATTGAAATAACCGATAACCACAAACAGCATCCAGGGTGAGAAAAACCCCAAAAGAACCGAAGAAACTGCAGCTTGCAATGTTGACAAAGTTTTTACCATTTTAATTTATCTCAGATATAATTTTTCGTGCATGCCTATTAAAGCTTGAGATTTTTTTTATAATTCTCTCGCTTTCTCTTACTTATGGATATTGATTCTCATTCGCATGCGTGGCTAACGAGATTCCATATTGCAATTCTGTCTTGGGAGCATTTCTGCTTAATAGACTTTAAGCCTCTTCTTCAGCGATGCATTTTATTCATCATATGTTTCACATAGCTGACGGTGTTTCATATTCACAGGGCTCTTACAGTCTTAAGATGACAATCGAGGATGATCACAACCAGAAGTTGTCATGCATTAGTTTCAATTTTAGAATTGGGTTTGGATCTTCGGTCTCTGCTAGTTGAACACCCACTGCCTAGGTTTTACACATTGTTCTTGAGTGGTATGTAAGTAATCAAATGTCTATTTCATGTGGCTGCTTGTTTTCCCTCGAGTACTGAATGCTGTTTTGTCGTACAAACCAATGAATAAAATTTCAGAACTTGCTGATAAGATGGGGGTGGATGATTGCTTTTGAGTTTTTATTGTTTAGAAATAAGTCCCTACTTATTTTAGAAATAAAATCACCTAATGTGTTATGATGGAGGACATGATTGCTATCTATCTAAATGTTTTCTTGGAGGGGATTAGGTGGATTTTATGGCTTAGGGATTTAGAGCATCTCCGGCAGAGTTCCTAAAACACTTTTTTAAGTTTTTAATCAAATTTTGGAATTTTCAAAGAAAATAGGCTGCAGCAGAGTCTCTATCCCACTCTTTATTTTAGAATTTTGATATTTTGGGGGTTTTAGATCTTTAAATTTAGTAAAGAAGGGAGAGAAAGTAGTAATTGTTATTCTCTCATTTGGATGAATTTTATTCAAATTTAAATGTTTAGCTTAAAATAAATAATAAAATATTTTGAAATTTATTAAAATAGAGAACACTCTTGGAGTAAATTTTTTTAAAGAAGTTTGCTAAAATAACTTTCAACTATTTTAGTTAGAATTTAACTTAAATTTAGGAATTCTGTTGGGGATGCTCAAGTCTCGAGTTCTGAGCGGAGCTAAAAACTCAGTGAGTTGTCTTAAGAAATTAAGTAGTTTCCCCTATGATTTTATTCAATTTTACTAATGACCTATTTCCCTCTACCATGATAGCTCAAACGATCTTCTTGATATAATAATATTGGGGGTGGGAATTACAATATAAACATTGGGTATCGATCTCGTCATTAACGACAGTCGAATTCGAGACCTCCAACATAATGTGTGGAGAAGAATACCACTGAGCCATAATACTAAGTGGCAACAGCTCAAACAATCTATATGTGCCTGTCTGTATCTAGCAAAGGAAATTGGCAAATTTCTTCGAAGAAAAGGGATTATGTGATCAATTATGCGTGATATCTTCATTCAACTTGTTATGTGAGTTTACTCGTGGAGAAAATTTTATTAATATACTTGGGGATGCAATTTTTTTAGGTTTATTACTTAAAATGTATCCAAAACACGACACTCGTTTTTAAAATGTCCCATGAATTGTAATTTATCTTAGTTTGCACCATGAACAGTAACCTCGTAAAAAACTTTGCACAATTTCACTTACACCGTTTAAGATGGTTATATGGCAGGGTATTTTGGTATTATTAATTAAGACAATTTATATTAAATATTAAAAAAATTAAAACAAAGGCAGCAGCAGCACCACCACCACCAGACCTCGATCCATCTTCTACCTCTATCTTTTCCTAGAAAAACTCCAGCTTTGGGGACAACATGGGAGTTGAGTGAGTAAATTGTTGGGGGAATGAGTGAGTCAGTGGGTCTGTTTTTTTGAAAAAAAGAGAGAATTAAAAGGAAAAGTAATATTCTCTCACTCCTGTTTGGAAAAAACCTAAATAAACATTAAGAAAAGCCAATCGCTTTCCTCTCCCCTTCCCCCTCTAGGCTTCGGTGAAGAACAAGCTCAGGGAAGGTTGGCCAATGTTGACCAAGTTCGGCGACAACAACCCATTTGCCCAAATGGAGAATGGAATTATGAAATTTTCTGCAAATTTGGAGATGGGTGTGAATTTGGGGAGACCTCTCATTTGCCCAAACGGAGAATGGAATTATGAAATTCTCTGAAAATTTGGAGATGAGTGGGGATGGGTGTGGATTTTGGGAGACCTCTGGTGGTGGGAGTGACTGAGAGGGTAGGGAGGCATCTAGTAGCGAAGTTCGACGCTCAATCAGAGTTTGGGACTCTAACGGCGAGTTCCTCTTCATCGAAGCCGCCTATTACCTCCCTCGTTGTGATGTTGGATGAAGCTAATGACAAAATGACCAAAATACCTTGACACATAACCATCATAAACGACGTTAGTAACGGTGCAAGAGAAATGATGCAACGTTTTTTATGGGCTTACTATTTAGGGTGCAAACTGAGGAAAATTGCAGTTCATGGTTGCATTTTGAGAATGAGTAGCGTGTTCTGAGTGCATTTTAAGTAATAAGCCATTTTTTTATTCGATGATATTGGGGGTTGCATGTAACGACTTCATCTTTTATGAGAATCAAACCTGAGACTTCCCACATAACGTGCAAAGAAGAATACCAACCCGTTAATGAAAGAGCATATCTTTAATGAAAGAGTCTGTAGCTTTCCCTAGTAGAGATAAGAGTACTTTGTTAGGTCTTTGCGGTCCTAAGCCGGGCCATAAATGAACCTACCTTTTGCAATTTGGCTCAGGCACGGGAACCATTTAGTGCGAACAAGTTTGCATAGAAAGAAAACAGTCGTTGATCTTGGAGGGACGGCCAAGATGAAAGCAGGGTACAAGACAAAGTGTGTAGAAATAGAAATCTCCCACCGACACCTTACTGTTGGAAGAAACGTATGACAAGTAAATGCACACAATCCTTAACAATTATATCCTAGCAAGTGCACTAATCAATAGACAATATAGTGGTATAAGCAAGGGTCGAACTCCCACAATGACTTGACTCAACAATGTAACCAATGTAATAGATTGCTTAGCACACAAGTTAGATACTCATAACAAAAAAAAAAGACACTAAGTAGATATGCTTTGACACAACAAGACACTAAACAAAAACACTAAATAAGACACTAACAAATTGGTGGGGGGGGGGGGGGGGGGGGGGGGGGGGGGGGGGGGGGGCTCGAGTTTGAAAGATGCTATGAAAGTAAGTAACTTGTAATGCAAGAAAACAATAAGTAAACAAGAGATTGTAATCAAATTAACGGCAAGTTAAGGCAGTCCCTATCCACACCTAAGCACTACGTTTTCCAACTTGGTTTGCAAGGTTCAATTATCATGTTTGCTTCTTGGTCTAGTGCGTGTGCAACAGTCCGACTAAGGCTCAATCACACATTTTTTTTCCTTCTTAGTTTGTATGTTATGTGCATGTATGTGGACACCAACTTTTATCGAATTGGGCTCGAAAGGAAGCATTAAGAACAAAAGGAAGTATGAGTCCTACACTAACCCTAGAAAGTGTTGCCCATTCTAGGAATGTCATGGATATCTTCACAGATTATTTTTACCATAATCCTTGATGCAAAGTCATCATTTAAGTTATGCAATTAAAGTAGCTAATTTTAAGAACATAAAAAAATATCAATTAAAACAGTGAATCAATATACCAAGGCAAACACAATAACCAAACAAGTTAAGAAGTTCACATGGCTAGGGCTTCAAGATCAGCCTTAACTTAAAAGAAACTACTCACTACACATAATGAAAGACAAAAACATAAATTGAATTGAATAAAGAGTTGAAATATTAAACCCAAATAAGAACCCTTAATGGAAGACTCAAGGACGACTACAAAATCCTCCTTCAAGAACTCTTCTTTGACTTCAAGAAATCGTGAACAAGCCTCATGAGTAATAGCTCAAAACAGTAAGTAAAAGTGTCGACAATGTGTCTAAGATGGCATGTCTAAAATACTGAACAAAGGCTTCCTTTTATAGACAAGGGACAAACCTTGTCCTACAAAGATTACAATTAGAAACCCTAATCTAGTGTGTTCTTGAATGTTATTACACTTCTAAATGAATAAGAAGTTCCTAGAATCTTGGAAAACCAATCAGAGCACGGCTGGAAGTGAAAATGCAAGCTGGCAGGTATGAACCCACTTTGCGGCTGGGCAGCCAGGCTGGACTCTGGGCAGGTTCCCCGGTTAGGCGCTTAAAGTTGGAACCTGGCCCTTAGGATGTCATTGTCGCGCCATGGCACGCCTTGGCTTGATTTTAGCGTCAATATGGACCAAGGGGTCTGAAAATACTCCATATCTCAATTGAATGGGTGTAGGATGGAAAATGGCATGTTTGGGAGCAACCGGGTTATGTCAGGGACACGCCCAGAGTTAGGCGCATGCGTGGCCCTAAACAGGGCGCATCAGGAACTCAGCGGGACAGGATCTTGGCTTGAGTTTGGCACGACCTTAGACATGTCACAGACATGTCTAAGGCGTAAACTTGGCAAGGCACTTGGCTTGGTTTTGAGTGTCTTTGGGGACATGTCAGGGACGGACATGTCAGGGACACGTCCTGACTTATTCTTGGCATGACAAGGGCATGTCATGGGCTTCATTTGCTAGTCCCCGGACATGGTTTTGGGACCCAGATGGCTTGATTTGTGGCACTTGACCTGCACCCTAAATAGGGCGCATTGACATGTCCTGAAACAAGTCAGGACCCAGTTCTAAGCAATGAGGACCCGATATGGATTTGAGGACATCTCCCTCATTTGGACTCCGATTTGAGCCATTATTTTTCCAATATTCCTAGAATTGAGTCATCTCTCTAAATCCTACACATGTCTCACAAAAGCTTAACTTTCTACCATGGATGACATGAAATTAAACAAAATACAAGTAAAGGGGTCAAATATGATATGAAATCCAAGTAGGAATTATGACTTAACAAATACCACCAAGCCTAGCTTTTGCTAGTCCTTGAGCAAAACGGAAAATAAAAACAAAAACTAAAGACTCAATCGTAATTAAAGATAGAACATTTAAACCCCTAGGTCCACCTAGTAGGAGGAGTTTTGTCACATTTTACTTAACAACTAAAACACTAAAAAAATACTTAGCAAGTTAATAAGTAACAAAGCAAATAGATAAGGTTATGGCAAACTAAAGATATGCCAATTTTAAGTAAGTGTCATGTGTTAGTGTGAATGCCTTTGACCTCAAGATTTCAAGCTTAAAAACAACATAGTCCAAATGCCTTAGAAATATTTTTCCTTGACTCTAACCTCACAAGGAAACTCTCAATTTCTCTCATGAATCCTAAGGTTTCACTCTTGCAAGCATATGTGATGAGTTTATGTAAAGGAATCAAATATAATCACATATGAAATACTATGAAAGAAAGGCAATTTCAGAAAATAGATCTCATGAAGGAATTGAACTTTAGGAACGTAGAGACATACCTTAGCTCCAAGCAAGACTTCCCATAAGATCAGTTAGGTCTTCATTCAAATGTTGTGATGGGGCTAGTCTTAGTAGGTTTTAAGAAGAAGGGGATAAGGATTCAAAAGCTTAGATTCGGACAAGGCATGAAGTAGCATGACTTGGAACTTGAGCTTATTTTCGAACTTCTTCTTAGCCCACGGCCAGACATGGTGTTTTGCTTCCAATGATTTCACACATTGAGGTTTGATTTCCTTGAATGATGAGTTGTGACTTCTATTCTCATTGGCTCATTTGGCTTAGCTCATTGTTTTTTTTTTTTTTTTTCATACATTTTTTTTTCTTTCCATTCTTTCAAACTAAGCCAAGATCATGCAATGATTTACATTGTTTTGTTTTTGTCCAAGTTAGGACTTTGGTCACTTGGGATGTCTAAGACATTCCCTTGATATCAACTTTGTACTTCGGCACTTCTTGGCCGTGACATGTCTTTGGTGTGCCCCTGCAGCTTGTCTTTGATCTTGACCACTTTCATGCATCTTCTTTCCTTTCCTTGTCATGAACTTCATTTGGCATAGCCTTGTCAAACCCCAAGCTATAAAGTATGGCCAATATTTAGGGCTCGGATTTGATTTGGGTGATGAAAGAAAGGCTTAAAGTGTTTGGTTTCAAAGTGGGTTAAGGGAGTATGCAAAGGGACATATATGGCTTTTAGAGGGCTCAAATATGCATAACCTACATCACTTCTTATGGTTTATCAATCTTAGAATCAAGAGTCTCTACATAAGATGGTAGGTCTTTAAAATTCAATGCAAAATGATAGTAATGAGATCAAACAATGTAGAATGAATTGAATAGTGTTTAAGAGTAGAACAAAGTAAATCTCTCAAAAAGACAGGCATTAGGCTCGAAATCTCACATAAGGTAGTCTCCACTAATTTTCTAAGGATCACTTAAACAAAGTCATATTTTAGCTCAATTTCTTGAAGGTAGGCATTAAGTGAAAAGATAAAGCACAAATTTAAGCATGGCATGGCTCTAGTAAGACTCTAATGATTAATTCAACAAATTAACTTATTAACAAGTAAAGTACTAAGTACCTAGCCGTGTACCCCCCCAAACCTAAATGTTGTAAACTTTTGATCCATACCCCCAAACCTAAACTAAACATTGTCCTCAATGTTAACAAGTTAAAACACGAAGTTCAAGTAAGTAAAGACTTCAAGGAGGCATGCAAAACATAAAACATAAAGAAAAGGGAGTAAAACACAAACCAGGGCTAGGTTGCCACCTAGGAGCGCTTGATTTATCGTCTAGGCAAGACGTGCCTTGCAAGTCAAGTAAGGGGAGGCACGAATAGGTCAGAGTTGTCAATGCCATGGATTTGAAATGGTTCATCATAAGGCTTTAGACGGTATCCATTGACTTTGAACGTGTCTCCCTTAGAATTTCAGAGTTCAATGGCACTATGAGGCAGTACCTTATTAACAAGGAAAAGGCCAGACCATCTGGACTTTAGTTTGCTTGGGAAGAGTCTAAGCCGTGAGTTGAAAAGGAGGACCTTCTGTCCAACTTGGAAAGCCTTGCGCACCAAGTGCTTATCATGATACGCTTTTGATTTCTCCTTGTAGATCCTTGAGCTTTCATAAGCTTCATTCCTTAGTTCCTCAAGTTCTTGCAGCTGAAGCTTGCGGTGATGCTCTGCCTCATCTATGTCTATATTGACACGTTTGATGGCCTAAAAGGCCTTGTGCTCTAGTTCCATAGGTAGATGGTAACTTTTTCCAAAGACTAGCCTAAACGGGGACATGCCAATTGGCGTCTTAAAGGCAGTCCTATATACACACATGGCATCATTGAGCCTATTGGACCAATCATTTCTTGATGGTCCCATGGTTTTCTCAAGGATGGCCTTGACTTCTCTATGTGAGATCTCAGCTTGTCCATTAGTTTGAGGATGATAGGGAGTTGAAATTCTGTGTGTGACTCCATACTTCCTCATGAGTGCCTCAAAGGACTTGTTGCAAAAGTGTGAGCCACCATCACTAATGATGGCCCTTGGTGTGCCAAATCTTGACAAAATGTGAGATTGAATGAAGCTACACACTACTTTTGAATCATTAGTCTTGGTTGGAATTGATTCCACCCATTTAGAAACATAATCAACATCAAGTAAAATGTAAAGAAAACCAAAGGAGTTAGGGAAGGGTCCCATAAAGTCAATGCCCTAAACATCAAAGATTTTGACAACTAGAATAGGGTTTAGGGGCATTTGATCTTTAGGGCCTATGTTACCTTGTCTTTGGCACTTGTCACACGTGATGACATGCTCATGAGCATCTTTGAAGATAGTAGGCCAATAAAACCCACATTTAAGGACCTTAAGGGCTGTTCTTGGCACCAAAGTGGCCTCAACACACCTTGTTATGGCAGAAGTCCAAAATGGACTTGATTTCAGTTTCTGGGATGCACCTCCTAATGAGTTGATCATGGCAATGTTTCCATAGATAAGGCTCATCCCAAATGTAATACTTGGCTTGCTTGACAAGCTTGTCCTTTTGAAACCTAAACAAAGGAGCAGGAATCAAGTTAGTAGCAAGATAATGACAAGACCCCTCCCGAATTTCCCCTCAAATACATGAGAAGGCCTGCTCCCATCTGACAATACCTGAACTAACACAATAATTCCTGAATTACCCTCATCAATTCAGGAAAGACTTTACGAGAATTCTATCGAAAATTCGGCAAAATCTCATATGCAACCAATCAACCCCTCTTTTACCTGTCAGACGAAGGATACAAAAATAAATACAAAGCTGAACATACCAGCTACAACCACAAACTACCCAGCCCTCGAATAATTTACAGTACCCAAAAGTGGATCAGAGCAACTAGGTAACCTTTAATTACATAAACTAATGAAAGTCCTACGTGGATGTAGCGCAGTAAAAGATGATGCCTCCTCCTAGTCTAGTCGCCTCATTCCGCTACGGCCTGGAGAGCACCAAAACCGAAACAACTGTGAGTGGTAAATAAACCATATCGAAGGGTACATACGCTAATAAAATGACGATAAAGTAGTAAACAAAATACGGGTAATCCAGACAACCCACCTCGTGGTGAATCAACTTACACTAAGACCCTCCGTACATATATATATATATATATATATATATATATATATATATATATATATATATATATATATCTACAACTTACCAAAGTACCATTCATTTACATAAGTGGAACCCTCGCCAAATCCAATTGTACCTGCCATCTTAATAACCCGACCAAACCTAATAATAATTTTAACCACAAGTTCCGAGGAAAGCATACATTTTCCTCTCCATAAGTAAAACCATGCATGCATAACGTAAAATCCTTTTAAAATAGTTAACTAAATAAAGATAGTTACAAAGAACTTACCTGAAAATCCGTTTATAAAATAAAAATTAGACGAGACCCACGAAAACATGGACAATGAAAACATCTCGTGGTCCACAACGTTGCTTTGAAAACCGTCCTCAAAGGAGCATAATATCATGAGAAAACCTAAACACAAAAGACTGTAAAGATATCCCACCATACCCCAAATATAATCCCGAGTCGTAGCTCGATATCCGGGGTTGTCCAACACGGGCTCAAGCCCTCCTAACCACCGCCGATAATACCTCAAGCAATGGCTAAAAACTGAGAGGTCCAACCTGGGGACCTACTCTCCTCACATCCGATAATACCTCAAGATATGTGGATGTAACTCTGTACTACGCGTAGACAGCCTCAACGATCGTATGGCGGAAAATGCCTCCCGCCATACGTCGGAGAAATAACCCTCAACATGTACATGACCGAAAATACCTCGAACTCATGTGTCGGAGTAATAATTATGATACCCGAGGATGGTATACAAGTGAAAACCGTAACGTAAATTCGAAATCCACTTTTGAAATCCTTGTTACCTGGTATTAATCAAAATCATAGAAAACTCGAGTTAAGAGCCCAAAATCCAATAAAACTGAAATCTCGGGCCTAAGCCCAAAACCTCATTTCCAAATCCATTATTGAAAATCCACATCCAAAATCATTACTTTTAGTCAATAATAAACCAAATAACCCAACTAACTTTAGTTTCCGAATCTTATAATTATAATAAATAATTCTTATTTTCAGAAAATGCATATGAGAAGAAATTCAATAAATCCATTTAAACCCTTATCCTTAGTTTCCGAGCCTTAAAAAGGTAATGGTAAATTTAAACATAGAATTATGCATGCCTTGCATTCTAAGAAACCAAGTCCACTCACCTCAATGTCTGTTCGATTCCAACTCCGAGCTATTCGGTCCACCGGGACACTCTGAGCCGCTACGCCTGGTTTGACAGGAAACGACCGAGAAGTCTCTGCCAACTCCCATCCTTTGATTCGCCGTCTACGGAGATGTTCTCGCCTCGAAAATGGCACCAAATGTTCGTATGAACGAGGGGATGCTGCTTATGCCCTTGGTTTGGTTCGAATCGACCCCAAAATGGGTCGATGATGATGATGATGCAACGATCACACGGAGAGAGAGAGAGAGAGAGAGAGAGAGAGAGAGAGTGTGAGGAGAGAGAGTGCAGATGAACCAATGGCGTGAGTTGAGAGAAAGTACCCTATTTATAGTTTTGGACTTTTAAAAAATTACTGTTACGTCCTCATCGTTTTAGACCCGTAACTTCCTCGTACGAACTCCGATTCTCGATTGCCGTCTGTCTACGAACTCGTGAGTTCGTGACTTACGCAACAGTACAAGATAAACTTCCACAAGTGTCCCTGAACAAAAAGTAATTTTCGAACCCCTCCTAAACTTGAGGGTATAGTCGTCATTTTCTAATTAATTTTACAAATTCACTTTAATTTTTAAATACAGGTCGTTACAGATAATTGATAATGTCAGCATACCATGGGTCAAAGGCCTTGAGATGGAAGAACTGCTTATCCGGGAAGCTCTCTTGGAGAGGTAGTTGGTCCACTCTTTCATTGGGCCCATGGAAGATTTTGCTCAAGTGGTCAGCCACCATATTCTCACTTCCTTTCTTGTCTTTGAACACAAGATCAAACTCTTGTAGCAATAGCATTCACCTAATGAGCCTTGGCTTGGCATCCTTCTTGTTAAGAAGGTACTTAAGAGGTACATGGTCAGTATGGATAATAACTTTTGTTTGAAGCAAATAAGACCGAAACTTCTCTAAAGCAAATATCAAAGCTAAAAGTTCATTTTCAGTAGTAGAATAGTTAAGTTGAGCATCATTTAAAGTTCTATTTGCATTGTAAATAACATGGCGCAACTTATCTATTTTTTGGCCCAAGTCTACCTCAATGCCATAATCTGAGGCATCACACATAAGCTCAAAGGGCAGGTCCCATCTTGGTGTCATGATGATAGGGGCAATCGTGAGCATGTCTAGTGACTCCCTAGGTTTTGTACCTAGTTTCATTACCTCTTCCTCTTCCACGGTTACGAAATTGAACGTACAAAAAAGTAGTTGAACTTGGTTGGGTACTAGGGAGTCACTAGATGAAACAAGAGGGAAGAGGTAATTGTTAAAATATGGGCAATAGAATTACAATTGATAACAACTAGGTACAAAACCAAAAATGTGAAGTATTGTATAGAAACTGGTTAACTGTTACTGAATAGGTTAAAAGCAACTGTTAGGGCCTGTGAAGTTATAAAAGTGGAAAAGATTAAAGTTAAATTGTAGTATATGTTGAGTGTTAAAATTTATTCCATTTTTGTCAAATGTGTGTTGTGAGTAGTTGGATGTGTGTGTTGAGTGGTTGTTAAAGTGGTAATAGTGTTACGGGTAAGGATGAGCAAATGATTAAATGCTTATTAACCGTCGTTTTTTTGTTCATAACTATTTAGGATTATAATCGCGGTTATTTATAATCATTGGTTATTTAGCTAAATGATTATTAACCATTACTAACCATTAATATATGGTTAACTGCAGTGCACCGCGAAAATAATTTTTATTATTTCAATTTTTTTTAAAGATTAAAAAAACTAAAATTAATATTTAACAAAAAAATAGAAAAACCAAAACTAATAAAAATAGGTCAAATTGTAAGGGATAATCAACTATCTCGGATATTAACAAATTTTATATTACCGCGTAGAGCTTGACGAGTAGAACAACTTTAATACTTGGGTCGACGACCAAAAGTGACCAAACATGGTCGGAAAATGTGAAAAATACTTCGAAACTATAAAACTTTTCAAGTTAGATTCACAAAAATGAACTAAGATATGATAAATCTAAGAACATAGGCTTGTAAGGTTCGAAGAGAGGAACAAATCCTTACTAAGATCGCTGCTTGAGGTGGCCGGAAATGGCAGAAAAATGCAGGTTGACCTGTCGGCGTCGCGGGTCGCCCAAAGGGTGATGGGTCTGCAATAGTTTTTTATTTTTTATTTTTTATTTTATTTTTTTACTTTTGTCAATTTTTTTTTAATTTTTTTTTCAAATGACTTTAATTAAACAACACTATATAAATAGTTAAATAAATATGACAAAAAAAATTTATATAGTTATGTAATAATTTGTTAAATAAATATGACCAAAAAAAATTTATATGGTTATATAATAAATGGTTAAATGATTAAATGGTTATGTAATTAATGGTTAAATGGTTTATCCATTGGTTAAATGGTTAATAATCATAACCATACCATTTAATTGTGGACTTAAATGGTTATAACCATAATCATACCATTTAGATAAATGATTAAATCATAACCATCCCATTTAATATAAATGGTTGTGGAAACCGCGGTTAACCATAATTGCGATTTTTTTGCCCATCCCTAATTACGGATTGTTGAAACCGTAATAACGAGTTTTTATATATAAGTAGGGGTATATTGTGTTATTATGAAATAATGATCGAGCAACATGTCTTCCTTTTATGTGACTAGTGGTATGAAGATAAAGTGTGGTATATTGTATTTTTATGTAATGAGCATAGTGTGGTTTTATGTAAGTAGTGATATATTGTTTGAATTATGAAGCTGCAGATTGTGTTCCTTTTATTAGTGTTGTAATACTAAGCATGATATGGGTAGATGGCGATGGAAAAATCTGCTTGGCTACAAATTGATGAGGATAAAGAATTTACCGGGAAGGTTCAATGGAGTCAAACTAATAAGCGCTTACCTTTGATTAGAAGCAAGTTGGCGAGTGACAAACTAGCTTTGTTGATAGTGGAATTTTTGGTCACTTAAATAGTGTTAATTATTTTGTGTGGAGTAACCCGATAGTACATGGACTTCTTATGAGGAAGGTAAAAGGTAAATATGTTAAGGAAATCGATGGAGTGTGTTTCTTGGTGGGTAATAGGGTGTTGCAGTTTAGTAAAACAGACTTTTGTCTCATAACCGGGCTAGGTTGTGGAGAAAAGCCAGAAATAGGCAATGAAGAGGATGATGCAAAGGGAGATGGGGGAAATAGACTAAAGGAGCAATATTTTGATGGGGTAAAGAAAGTTACCATTGCCAACCTAGAGGAAGCTTTTAAGAATTGTGATGATCCTCATGATCGGTACAAATTAGGACTTGTATATTTTGTAGAGCAAGTCTTGTTGGGTCGAGAAAGAGCAATAGCAATCAATTTAAATTATTTGAAGTTGGTGGAGGATATGGAGAAGTGGAGTGCATATCATTGGGGGACAATTTCCTATGAGAAGACACATGAGTCACTTTGTAGGGAACTGAAACCCGAATTTAACAAAGAAAAAAAAAGGGAAAACAATCTAAGGGAAATGATGAAGAGGAAGAAGTAGGGAAATCTGTTTACAAGAAAGAGAAGGAGAAAAAGAAATTGAAGGGAGGCGTTCAAATTAAGAAAAGGGGTGGGGAAAAACCAAGAAATGATGATGATGAAGATTCAGATTATGATGAAAAGAAATTGAAGATGAGGAAGAAGAAGATAGTGATTTCGAGGAAGATGAAGAAAGTGGGAAAGCAAAGGGACAAGGAAAGGAATCTTTGAAAGGAAAGAGACCTAGAATTTACAGGAATGACTGCAAGTTGAGGGGATTTCCAGCAGCACTTCAGGTACGTTATTACTTAAAATTAGACTATATTTAAGTACACAAATAATGTAAATCATCCTTTGCCCACTTTCATGTTGACTTATAAAGTGTTTGATGACAGTGCTAATTGATGACTTAAAAGATAGTACACCAATTTTTCTTTGTAAATGCTGCATTGAAGGAAGTAAGGGTTAAATGCCATATATGCCATGTGTCCATATTTGGTCTCTTATCTCACCGGGCATTAACATACGTGGTCTCTTTTCCATCGTTTTACATAGTAAGCACTAGACAAAATAAGTTGATATATAGCTATGATCAGCTAGTTTAAATGCCTTGCTCAACGTTTTCAAACTCATGGAAGCAATTAGGGCTGTTAATCGATACCAAAAAACTGACCGAATAACCAAATTGAATAGAATCGTCCCGAAAAATAACCGAACAAAAAAAAATCATAACCGAAACAGAAAAATCAAACCGAACCGAAATGGAAATGGTGCAATTTCAGTTTTCAATGCTCCTTTACCGAACTGGACCGCAAACCCTACCTTGAATGAAACTACGTCGTTTTGGCCAGAGAATTCACTCTTCACTTCGAGTTCGATATTATCGAACAACCCTACTTTACTTCATCTCCTTCACTTCACTCTCACCCTTACGCCGCACCAGCCACCATCTCAAAACCCTAACGCCTCACTGCCTCACGACCCTCACTTCACGGCCTCACGACCCTCACCTTCACGGCCTCACCGCCTCACCCATACGCCTCACCCACACACCTCACCCGCCACCATCTCAAAACCCTCACGCCTCACCCTCACACACACTCGAGACACGATCTCAAAACCCTTCGCACTGAATCACAGCCACACCCGCCCCATAGGCGTGTCAAAGGAAATACAGGAAATACCTACCCCTTTAATACCCGCAGATTCTATGCCTTATACAGCCTTGACAGATTTGATTATATAGTTTTATTCTTTCCTTAATTAGGATATACTAGTTGTAGGCTATAATTGGATAGTTGTATATATGGTAGGTTAGCTGTTTTAGGGGCTGAATATCATCCTATATTCTTTCCTATATTAGCTTGTATTATGTCTATATAATGTGAGATTCTCAATGAAAGAGATATATTTTTTCAGAAAAGACTCTAAGTTGTCATGGTATCAGAGCCACAACTTTGAATTTTTTTTTCTTCCTCTCCAGTTCCTTAGTCTCGATTTTTTTTTTCTTACTCAAGTTCCTTAGTCTCAGTTCGTAGTCTCGGTTAGTCTCGATCACGTTCTCTTGCCCTCATGTCTTCAGATAAGTCTGATGTTTCCTTGATTTGTCTCAATGGCAAGAACTACTCCGCTTGGGCGTTTCACTTCAGGATCTTCGTCAAAGGTAAGGAGCTGTGGGGACATGTTGATGGAAGTAACCCAGCTCCTGACCAAATTCGAGACAAGGACCAGCACGCCAAGTGGAATGTCAAGGACGCTCAAGTTATGGCATGGATTTTAGGATCTGTCGAACCCAACAACATCTTGAACCTACGATCTTCTCAGACTGCAGCTCAGATGTGGACTTACCTGAAAAAGATCTACAACCAACAAAACACTGCTCGTCGGTTCGAGCTTGAACATGAATTGGCCATTCTCCAATAAGATAGTCTTTCCATCTCTGATTTTTACTCTAGCCTCGCTAATCTCTGGGCTGAATACACTGATATAGTTTATGATGGCTTACCATCCAAAGGTCTTAGTTCTGTTCAATCTGTCCATGAAACTACTCAGAGGGATCAATTTCTAATGAAACTGAGACCTGACTTTGAAGGCACCAAATACAATCTTATGAACCGAGAATCTGTCCCCTCCTTGGATACATGCCTCAATGATCTCCTTCACGAGGAACAACGTTTTCTCACTCAAACCACCATGGAACAACGACGCTCTGCATCTGTTCATGTGGCCTATGCAGCACAAGGTAGGCCAAGAGGTAGGGAAATGAGCACTGTTCAGTGCTTCTGTTGCAAGGGATTTGGCCATTATGCTGCCAATTGTCCCCGAAAATTCTACAACTACTGCAAAAAGGATGGTCATATCATCAAGGAATGCCCTACTCGACCTCCCAAGAAATCAGAGGCAGCATATATTGCCTCAATTGACTCTATGGTGCTGGTAGTTTTGTGAATACAGCACCTCTGACACAAAGTGCTCCTGCTCCTGTCCAACCCGTGACCCCTGACATGATTCAACAAATGATCCTTTCTGCATTTTCTGCTTTAGGACTCTCAGGTAAACCATTCTCTACGTCCTCTCCCTGGTACTTTGATTCTGGGGCTTCCCATCATATGACCAACAATGCTGATTCTCTTACCAATGTAAACAAATATTTTGGAAATCTCAAAATTCATACTGCTGCTGGCACTCATTTACCTATCACAACCACTGGTGATGTTTCTTCCTCTCTCACTGATGTCTTTGGATCTCCTGGTCTTACCACCAATCTTGTGTCTGTCGGTCAGTTGGTTGATAATAATTGTAAAGTGGAATTTTCTACATCTGGTTGTGTTGTGCAGGATCAACAGTCAGGGAGGATGATCGCGAGGGGGCCTAAGGTGGGACGTCTGTTTCCTCTTCAATTTCCATTGTCTTCTCTTTCTTTGCCCTTTGTCACTTGTAATTATGCTCAGGTTGATTACCGAGCATGGCATAAACGTCTAGGACATCCAAACTCTAATGTACTTCATGTTTTACTAAATTCTGGTTTTCTTGTGAATAAAGAATCAACATCTCTTAGTGCTATTCAGTTTATTGCAATTCTTGCAGACTTGGCAAAAGTAAAACTCTGCCCTTTCCTATTCACATACCAAATGTAGTCCAACCTTTCGATCTGGTACATAGTGATGTATGGGGTATGGCACCAGTCACTTCTCATGCTCATTACAAGTACTTTGTCACCTTTATGGACGACTACAGCCATTTCACATGGATTTATTTCCTGCATTCTAAAGACGAAGTCTTTTCTGTTTTTAAGGTTTTTCATGCACATGTTCAGACCCAATTTTCAGTCCCTATCAAAGTCCTTCGTTTTGACAATGGGGGTGAGTATATGTCTCGTTTGTTTCAGGACTTCCTGCAGCATCATGGCATCATCTCTCAACGGTCTTACCCTTCAACACCTCAACCAAATGGGGTGGCTGAAAGGAAGAACCGTCACCTTCTTGATGTTGTTCACACTCTTCTGTTAGAGTCCTCTACGCCCTCTCGATTTTGGTGTGAAGCTCTCTCCACTGCTGTCCACCTCCTCAACAGATTACCTTCTCCCACATTGAACCACGACTCTCCTTTCATAAGGTTATTTGGTCACCCTCCAACTTATTCTAACCTTCGTACCTTTGGTTGTGTTTGGTATGTTCATCTTCCTACACATGAACGCACCAAACTCACGGCTCAGTCGATTCAATGTGATTTCCTAGGATATTCCATACACCAGAAAAGTTTTCTTTGCTATGATCCAACTTTGCATCGCATTCGTGTTTCTCGAAATGTGATTTTTCTAGAAAATCAGCATTTCTTTTCCACGCATCAGGATCTTGTTTCTCCTTCATTTTCTGTTTTGCCTATGTTTACTAACTCTTCTGCAGCTCCAGTCCCTTCTAAGCCTCTCCTAGTATATCAACGCTGCACCTCCGCCACTTCCCACCCGCCTTCAGCACCTCCCAAGCCCCCTCACGCTCCTCCCCCGACTGCTGCTCCTGTTCCAGTAACTGCACCTCCCTCTCTTAGACACAGTTCTCAGGTTCGTCGACCCCCAGATAGGTTTGGTTTCTCTCCTCCTTCATCCTTCACAGCCACATTGTCCTTTATCTCTCTTCCTTCGTCTTATAAACAGGCACTGGAGCATGAGTGTGGAGCATGAGTGTTGGCGGAAAGCTGTTGAAACCGAACTTCTCGCACTGGCAGAAAACCAAACCTGGGATGTTGTTCCATGTCCCTCCTCCGTGAAACCCCTTGGCAGTAAGTTTGTGTTTTCTATCAAGCTTCGTTCAGATGGGTACATCGATCGTTACAAGGCTCGGTTAGTGGCACTTGGCAACAAACAAGAATATGGTCTTGATTATGATGAGACCTTCGCCCCAGTCGCCAAAATAACCACTGTCTGAACTATCCTTGCCCTTGCTGCATCCCAATCCTGGCCCTTACATCAAATGGATGTTAAGAACGCATTCCTCCACGGTGATCTCAAGGAAGACGTTTACTTGAAACTTCCCTCTGGTATGCCTACTTCCTCACCTACTGATGTTTACAAACTGAAACGTTCTTTGTATGGTTTGAAGCAGGCACCGAGAGTATGGTTTGAAAAGTTTCGATCCACTTTGCTTGGTTTTTCTTTCACTCAAAGTC
Organism: Oemleria cerasiformis; assembly: GCA_037349345.1. Lineage (NCBI taxonomy): Eukaryota > Viridiplantae > Streptophyta > Magnoliopsida > Rosales > Rosaceae > Oemleria > Oemleria cerasiformis. The sequence continues at coordinate 10,130,248 of JAZGTL010000009.1, read as the reverse complement.
AGTATGACTCCTCCCTTTTTCTCCAAAGGACATCTGTGGGTATTGTTGTCCTCCTTATTTATGTGGACGATATCGTTCTCACTAGCTCTGATTTGGAGGCACTCTCTGCGGTTCAGACTTTGTTGCACTCTACATTCCACATGTAGGACCTTGGCCAGCTCACCTATTTCTTGGGTTTAGAGGTACATCATCAGCCTCACGGTCTCTTCTTGAATCAGCACAAGTATAGTCAGGATCTGGTTCAGTTAGCTGGCCTCACCGACACTACTTCGGTTGACACCCCCATGGAACTTAATGTGAAATTTCGATGTGACGAAGGGGAGCTTCTTGAGGATCATACTCTCTATTGACAGCTGGTTGGTAGTCTTATCTATCTAACCATTACCCGACCAGACATCTCTTATGCTGTTCACACTATCAGCAAGTTCATTCAAGCACCACGGCATCTCCATCTCTCTGCCGTCCGCCGCATTATTCGCTACATGCTTGACACAACTAGTCGTGGCTTATTCTTCCCTACAGGGTCTTCCCTTCAGCTACAAGCCTATAGTGACGCTGATTGGGCCGGTTGCCCAGACACCAGGAAATCTACTACCAGCTGCTGTATGTTTCTTGGTGATGCCCTTATCTCTTGGAAATGCAAGAAGCAGGACCACGTCTCCAAATCCTCAACTGAGGCGGAGGTATCGCGCCATGTCTGCTGCATGCTCCGAGATCATTTGGCTGCGTGGCCTTCTCACAGAGCTCGGTTTCTGTCCAGTTCATCCTACTCCCTTACATGCTGACAACACTAGTGCCATCCAAATTGCAGCCAACCTCGTCTTTCATGAACGCACCAAGCACATCGAGGTTGACTGTCACTCAATTAGGGAGGCTTATGATCATCAGGTTATCACACTTCCACATGTCTCCACTACTCTGCAGATCACAGATATCTTCACCAAATCCATGCCACGTCAGCGCCATCATTTCCTAGTTGGCAAATTGATGCTTGTCGATTTACTAGCATCAATTTGAGGGGGGATGTCAAAGGAAATACAGGAAATACCTACCCCTTTAATACCCGCAGATTCTATGCCTTATACAGCCTTGACAGATTTGATTATATAGTTTTATTCTTTCCTTAATTAGGATATACTAGCTGTAGGCTATAATTGGATAGTTGTATATATGGTAGGTTAGCTATTTTAGGGGCTGAATATCAGCCTATATTCTTTCCTATATTAGCTTGTATTATGTCTATATAATGTGAGATTCTCAATGAAAGAGATATACTTTTTCAAAAAAGACTCTAAGTTGTCAGCGACATCGTCGTCACCCTCAAAACTCTCATTCCTCAAACTCGAAGACGCCGTCAAGGTCAAAACACCCCATCACAGCCCTAGGCGACGCCATCACAGCCTTAGGCGATGCCGTGAATCTCAAACTCTTCGGGAAGATCGTGCTTAGTAAGAGCTCTAGGTAAATGGCTCTGAATTCTTCTACTACAAGTTCATCTGATCCCATCTTGACTCAAACTCTTCCTGAGTGACACTATCCCAGATACAACTTTCTAGATCTTTTATGCTTTCTTCATCATGAACATTGCTAGACAACTTGTTCAATATATGCCAAATGCATAATATGTGAAAAGTATTCGGAAAGCATTCTATAATAACTTTAGCATTTGCTCAATCTTCATCGGTTATAATAATAGTGGGTGAGAACCCCACCATGGCTCTCTTTACTTCCTCAAACAACCAAATGAAAGAACTTGTTGTCCCGTTACTTAGTAATGCAGAGTACTCTGGTTTGATCATGATTATTAACACATATAATAGGTGCAAAGATCATACCATAACGGTTGGTGTTGTAGGTAGTGTCAAACACAATCACATCCCCCAAAAAATTACATGCTCGCCTACTTTTACCATCGGCCCAAAAACAATGCACTAGCTTTTCTTTGTTGTTTGACTCTATCTTATAGTAAAATGAGGGATTTTTTTCCTTCTCAATAGAAAAATGCTCCCTAACCATTTCCGCATCATGCCTCCTTCATCTTTTCCCGCATCCTTCCCTTATGGTTATACATATCTTTATGTGTGCATCCTATGTTCTCTATTCCTCTAGCTTGAACTCCAAATGGATTGAAGTGTTGATGCATAGGCATATTGAAAAAATCCAATTGCTTTGAAATTGTATTCTTAGCTTCTGTAACAACCCTATGCGAGGGCAACAAATGCACGATTTCAAATGTTGCACATACATGGTTGTGCTCAGCAACAAACAATGAAACTTTGAACTCTTCCTCACCCAAACAATGCACATCTTAGCCTTGCAATTTTCCCGTACATTCCCTACCCTACTACAATTAGGGTTTACTTTACTTCTTCTTTTTTTTGGACTTTTCATTCCTTCTTTAAAAAAAAAACAAACAAACTCTTTTCTAGGTATCTCTTTGCTTGGACTCACTTTACTAGAATGAATACGAACACTAAACTCTGTTTTCCTCGCATATCATTGTAGAACTCGTAGGCTTCATCAATCGATCCAAAATATTGACCTTTTTGGAGCACACAATTTACTCCCACTTTAGGCATATACGAAATAACTCCCTCTCTTTGACCACCGTTCCCTACATCCAAACACTACTCCATTTCTTCCGTATTGGATCCCTATACAATCGTAAAATTCTTTCAATTCTAATGTTATAAAACATACACACGATTATGGGTTCATGCCTTCTATTTTTCATTCCTCAAACTAACTAGTTATCCTTTTCATTTCTTCTTTTACAAATTATTCCTTTTTTCATACAACCCCTAACAAAACAATATCATTTAATCCATTACACATACTATAATTACAATTACAATTGTTGATGCCAAAAATGGATCAACTTAGAATTGTCCCTTTGAGCTCGCTTCACTCACTCTTCCTAGAGGTAGGGGGACATGCGCAAAGGGGGAGCAGAAGTAAAGGAGCACCGATGGGGTGCCGGCCTAGTAGTCTTTGATGCTTAAGTTAGTTAAGTGTGGAGGGATTTAGGCAGTGTAAGGGTAAGGATGTCATTACCTTTTTTATGCCCTTGTATTTATAGTGGCATTAAATGTTGTTGGTGGAATATTTCGATGTGGGATAAATGTCTTCATCCCTAGTGTTGACACTTGTCGAAGGTTCAGCCGAAAGGTGGGCCGACCAGATCCGATCGGCCTAGTGTGTTTCTGCCTCTTGCCCAGGGATGTGTTGATGGGGTGCACTTGGTGTGTTTTTGGTTGAGCTGAGGCCGAGTATTGTTCTGGAGGGTTTTGGTCGGTCTTGATCAGGTTGATCAAATTTGGTACAAACAGGAGTCCCCAAGTCATTGACTGAGGTGGATTTCCTCGGTTGAGGGCTTGTTCTTGTTTTGTCAACCTATGGGGATCCGTCCCGTACTAGTCCCCAGTCCCCCAAGCCCCTGGCCGATGTGAGATGCCGAATGTTAATATGCCTGGTGGGAAGGTTAGATGGTTGGGGTTTTTTTTTTTTTTTTTTTTTTTTAGGGCCGAAAGGGTGTTTTGGTCGGGCCACTTATGCGGACCCTCGCACAATCACGTGGCCGATCGGCTTGGAGGATGTCCTTAGCCGACCGAATGCCACTCCAAGGTTGATTGTATGTCACCTTGGTCGGCCCGCTTGCGCGGACCTTCGCACGATCACGTGGCCGATTGGCTTGGAGGATGTCCTTGGCCGACCGAGTGCCACTCCAAGGTTGATTGTATGTCTCCTTGGTCGACCCGCTTGCGCGGAGCCTCGTACGATCAAGTGGCCGATCGGCTTGAAGGACGTCCTTGGCCGACCGAGTGCCACTCCAAGGTCGATTGTATGTCACCTTGGTTGGCTCGCTTGCGCGGGCCCTCGAACGATCACGTGGCCGATCGGCTTGGAGGATGTCCTTGGCCGACCGAGTGCCACTCCAAGGTCGATTGTATGTCACCTTGACCGGCCCGTTTACGCGAACCCTCGCACGATCATGTGGCCGATCGGCTTGGAGGATGTCTGGTTTCCTTGGTGGGGGCGTGGAAGAATTATGCCTTTGCGTGAATTGCTGCCCTTCGCATTATTTCATTGTAATCCTTCCAGTCCTCCGTGTGGGCTACATACTTGAAGGGTGACTCCTTTAGGCCGCTTCAGAAAGCGTTGAATGCAGCCTTGTCATTGGTATCCCGGCTGCGGGAGTATTCGAGACTAAACCGGGCAGCATATTTCTGAAGTGTTTCGTCCTCTTTCTGTATAAGGGAGAAAAGATCTTCCTTGGAGACCAGTCTATCTGTCTAGATCATGAACTAATTGAGAAAGGGTGTCTGAAGTTCATCGAATGAGTCGATTTTATTGGGGGCTAGGCGGTAGAACAAATTGAGAGCTGTGTCGGTGAGAGTGGAGCTGAAGATCAGGCATTGGACCTCGTATGTCACGCTCTTGTATGTCAAGGCAGAGACATAGTTGTTTAGACGGGTGACGGGGTATCCCTTTCCCGTGTAGGGAGTTATCTTTAAAGGTGTTACCTCGGTCCTCCGCCTAGACCGAAGGATTCGGTTGGTAAAAGGGCCAGTGTTGGCTTTACCCCAATTCGGGGCCTTGCCCTTCTCCTTTTCTGCCTCAAGGTTGTTCACCCGTCGTAAGAGGCTTTCTACCAGAGCATTGCCTTGTTGGGGCGGGTTCGGCTGGTGTTCGTCCTGACCATCACCTCTCGCTCGGCGATCTCGATTTCTACGTCGATCGTGGAAGTAACTCCATGCGGTTGAGCCGGTCTCGTTTTGAGTTTCTCGGTCACATGCCCTTTGTTGTTGCTCGGGACCTCTCTCCCTTGGTCCTCTTAATCATGAGCCATACCAGAGGCATGTCCCGCAGTTTTCCAGCCTGCCGCGGATAAGATGGGCAGTGGGGTTGTCCCGTTGCCCTGGGGGTCTGACGTAGCGTAAGTCAGGCGGAGGTGTTCTAACTCGATTTGTCGATCGTCCAGCAGTTGCTGAGCGTCCCGGTAGATTCTAGGTTGAGAGGGTCCGTCACCATTTTTTGGCTAGATGAGTAATCGTCTTCCGGATGAGCTAGGGCGAACCCTAGCATGTAGCCTCTTGTGTTTGTATGAGGGAATTAGCTCAAGGATGGGTTGATCGGCTGAGAGGCGCTCAGTTATGACCAGGTCGGCATGCACAAGGTCGACGGGTCCTTTGTCTCGCGACTCTTTGCGCTGGGACAACCTTACAAGGGCGAGTGTGCTCTCATATTGTTATAATATGACCTGATTCTTGGCCTCAATCTTGGTATTGTGAGCCCTGAGCTCTGCCACTTCTCGATGGAGATCGTCCAACGTCTATCTAAGCATATCCGAGATGTTGTCCCTGGAGCTCTTTTACATGAAGGGGGTGTTGTTGAGTTCTCCTTCGTCTTGATCGCCCAACATGATTCCGGAGGGTGTTGTTGAGTTCTCCTTCGTCTTGATCGCCCAACATGATTCCGAAGGGTGTTGGGACGACCTTTGTGGTAAGTGAGTTCGTGGGAGGTTGTTTCAGAATTCCCACAGACGGCGCCAAACTGTTGATGCCAAAAATGGACCAACTTAGAATTGTCCCTTCGAGCTCGCTTCACTCACTCTTCTTGGAGGTAGGGGGACCTACGCAAAGGGGGAGCATAAGTAAAGGAGCATCGGTGGGGTGCCGACCTAGTAGTCTCTGATGCTTAAGTTAGTTAAGTGTGGAGGGATTTAGACAGTGTAAGGGCAAGGATGTCATTACTTTTTTTTAGGGAAGCTGCCATTATATTTATAATGGCATTAAATGTTGTTGGTGGAATATTTCGGTGTGGGATAAATGTCCTCATCCCTGGTGCTGACGCTTATCGAAGGTTCGGCCGAAAGGTGGGCCGACCAGATCCGATCGGCCTAGTGTGTTTCTGCCTCTTGCCTAGGGTTGTGTTGGTGGGGTGCACTTGGTGTGTTTTTGGTTGAGCTGAGGCCGAGTATTGTTCTTGAGGGTTTTAGTTGGTCTTGACCAGGTTGATCAAATTTTGTACAAATAGGAGTCCCCAAGTCATTGACAGAGGTGGATTTCCTCGGTTGAGGGCTTATTCTTGTTTTGTCAACTTGTGGGGATCTGTCACGTACTAGTCCCTAATCCCCCAAGCCCTTGGCCGAGGCGAGATGTCGGATGTTAATCTCCCTGGTGGGAAGGTTCAATGGTTGGGGTTTTTTTTTTTGGGCCGAAATGGTGTTTTGGTCGGCCCGCTTATGCGGACCCTCGCACGATCACGTGGCTGATCGGCTTGGAGGATGTCCTCGGGCGACCACGTGCCACTCCAAGGTTGATTGTGTGTCACCTTGGTCGGCCCGCTTGCGCGGACCCTCGCACGATCACGTGGCCGATCGGCTTGGAGAATGTCTTTGACCGACCGAGTGTCACTCCAAGGTTGATTGTATGTCACCTTGGTCGGCCCGCTTGCGCGAACACTCGCACGATCATGTTTTGAAATGGAATTTAAATTCGAATAAATAAAGGTAAAAACATTTTCACTATCTAATAAATTCATAAACTCTATCTAATTTAACTACATCATCCTACTAGTAAAAAAAAACTACATCATCCCAAGTCTAGGATTTTTAGTTATAAGGTAGCCAAAACTATGAAATTCCAAATAATTAACAACCAATTTGTATTAACAGAAAATTATTTCCCAAAGAAATTCCATTTTCTCATTTCCACACAACACCCAATACAAACCAAAACATTAACTTAAAACTACTTACCATTCTTAGGATGATTTCCACCTCCAAATGAAGCAGATTCTCAATTCTCCTTGCTTTCTTCGAATACCACCGAACCCTCTAATTCATCTTCCTAGTTCCTACTACCCACCGCCCTTCTTTTACGCTGCAGTGAAGGCTACATCTCCAATTCGACGGATTCCCCCTTTCACCTCTTCTTCAATATTTCTCTTCTTATTTATCCCTCCCCTGACCCTAAACCTGATTTCTGTTGTTCTCCCAAATCCGTCTCTTTTTTATTTTCACCGCCTGTTTTTCCTTCCTATTTTCTCCATCACTGTTGCGTTGTCACTGTGCACTAAAACCCACCGTTGGGTAAGCTGTCGGTGGGAGATTTCTATTCTCTACACCCATTGTCTTGTACCCTGCTTTCATCTTGGCCGCCCCTCTAAGATCAACGGCTGTTTTCTTCCTATGCGGACTCGATGGTTCCCGTGCCTGAGCCGAATCGATACAAGTGAACACCTGCCAAAAGGAAATGTCCAAATTTTATTTATTTTTTCAAATATGGTACTGATTTGGGCCAATTGTTGCTACTAAAATGGAAAAGTGAAAATATAAAGCCCAAGCCCAATTGTTGCCGTGGTACATAACATACACTTCAAAGTTCAAACAATTACCAGCCGTGAACCGGAGTCGGTCGGTACTGGATATTTAAGACCGAAACGGTTTGCGGGTGAGATTTTCGGCCTGAAGCAGTGAAGCTCAACTCCTAGGAGAAGAAGATATACAAATCAAGATAAAAATCCAAATTTTGGTAAGAAAATCGTTTATTTTCTCTCAGTGAATGTTCTTTTGTTAACAATTTTCATTCTTTTCCGTCCTTTCTCTTGATTTTGTCATGATAAGTATTTTTTGCTTATGATTTAGTTTTTGGCATTTTGATTGAGCTGTGACTTTTGCATATGATTGAGTTGAGCTTGCATGCCATGTATTTGTTAGAATGCCCCAATGAAGTATACTGGCAAGATTGAATTCGTTCTCTGTTTGTTAGGGTCCAGCTTTGAATAATAAGGTGACAGTTTTTGTTGAGTTTATGATGAGACGGCAGGGGCAGTATGGTGATTCGGGTGGGAATACATATGCTGCTACTCCTCCGATGAACCATATGTCTGGTCAGAGGATGGAACACAAGCCGAGTCATTTTGAAGGAAGACTGGAAGCTTTCACTCCAGAGAGGGATAATCCATATGCAACTTCAAAATCAGAAGGGCAATGGAGATGGGAAAGAGATGGATCCAAAGGGTCAAACCCAATGACATCTCATGGTCATATGTACAATGAAGGTAAGTATTGCTGTTAGATGCCTCTCTAGCATATACATATTTGCTGAGTATTTTGTGCTATGAATTGCTAAATCTGAATTCTTGTTTAGGTTTTTAATGTGGTTTATGGGTGTGAGTTAAAATAGATATAAAATCTAATTATTAATCAGATAATTTGTTATTTCTAGTTTGTTTTGAGGCTAAAGTTGCAGCCAAAGTGATTATTGTTTCATTAGTAAATCATTCATGTTCCCTAATGTAATCATTCAAGTAACCCAATATGATTAGTCAGTCAATCTATAAAAGAGGTTGGTTGTATGCATTTTGTTTTAATTCCAAAGTACAAAACGTAATTCTTCTAACAATACGTGTGAAATACACTTTGAACTGAAGATAGGAAAGAAGAAGCATCTTAGCAGTGTTTTATACAGAAGTGGGTTGATTAGAAAAATTCTCTATTTCTTAGAATTCCGCATCTCTGATATGTTCTGCATTTTGTTCAGCCATTGTATACATATGCTATATAAAATAGAATTCTTTAGTTTTTGTATACTTTAGTAAACTATTTAAGTCATACCTGTTATGAAAATCATCTCACATTTATACATTTCTTTTCCTTCTCCTAGCAGAAATTGGAATTACCATTCATATGGTCGTACCATAATTGTCATGTCCCTGAGTTGGTACTGAACGAGGAAAAGGAATCCCTGGATATTCTCCCCTTTTTGCATGTTGGACTCATAATTAGAGATAGTTATAGACTTTCCTTTACAGGATACTATTCATTCCTCTAGACGGATGGCTTAGGTCCGAACAAACTCTTTTGACTAATCAGCCTCCTATACCGGATTACTAATAGGGTCTTATTGATACTGCTACGTTACTTTTCCCTATTCTTAGGTGTCCATGCCATTAGCGAGCGTCCACTTGTCAACTTTAGATTGGCCTACTTTTACAGCCCACATATGTTCTAAGTTTCTCTACTTCTCACGGGCTCGTTGATGTAGGAGCAAGGAAAAATTGTATTCGACTCCTTTCTGGATGTTGACTATTCACACCAATACCCAAACATTTCAGATTCTGACAGTTTTACCTTGAGCACTCTTGTAACGATGGTGAATAAGTCTTCATTTCTTGATGACGATTGATCATTCAAGGATCCAAATGCGTTTGGCAATTAGTCAGCTTCTCTCCCTTTGTGGCCTTCATGGAGAATAGGGAAGTTAGGTTCATCCTTTGCCGCTTATCCCCACTGTACTGAACTATCAACAGCTCACAGATCTTAGGAATCAAACCACAACATTAATCTTTCAATATCTTCATTTTTGTTTCCTTTTATTTCCTAGACATGCAGCAATTTTCCTTTGTTATTATGGGTCTTTATCCAGGAAGGGGGTGTCGGGGATTGGTGATATATCTAATTTTCTATGTGCTTTTTTTTCCTTTTTTCTTAATGGCTTTCCCCCCCAAAACCTACTTTTTCTTACAAAATCAACCAACCTAACCGGTCACTGCATGTTGATATTGATTGAGTTTGAGAGATTTTTGCTGTTAGGAAGGCTTCAATACCCCTTGTTAGAAAGGCTTAAGGTTGAGGTGCATATTTACAGGACAATTTTTTTTGTGCTGGTAAAGCCGTTGTTGTAAAGACACATTTTTTTTAGCACTGTCCTATTTTGCTTATCACTTTCCCTATGATTTTACCATCACTTAGAAACTATATATGTAGTATATACTATAGAAGCGACGACCTTAGGAGCAGGTGGATTAAGTGCTCAGATGAGAGCTTTTAGGTTATGATGTGCCTTACACTTTCCTGGTTGAGACTTTGTAAGCTTTTTGCAGGTCAAGGAGGTGATACATCAAGATCATATTTCCAGGGTCAAAGACCTGATCCAAAACTTGCTTCAGAGAAACAAAGCAACAATGACTCCCGATCTCAACCACATAGTGAAGATGTGGACCTTGGATATGAGGATAAGCCTTCATCACAGACTTTTGAAGATCTTGAGCAGAAGTTCCTTGATGACATTAGGAACCTAGCGAAGGAACAAAGCGATTTTGAGGATGCAGAGAATGCTAGACACAGAGAGGTGAGTTTACATTTGAAAGTGCTTTTTCTTCTATGTATTTATATAAGCCTTGGGGTTTAAGGTCATATGAATTACTGGTAATGCCTCACCTTGCTTTTTCTTTTTTCCCTTTTTTTTCTAAAATCAAAGAATATTTTTTAATTTATCAGGTTTAGTATAAGTGCAGTTCCTATTTAACACAGCCGGAAAGATTTAACTATTCATTCTATGTGTTCAGCATGGATATCTTTTTTAATAAATTTACATGTATAATTTATGCATTATTGATTTTTATAACAATTTTTAAAGTTGATTAAAAGTTTTCATGTTTTTAAAGCAAATATTCTTGTTTCTTTTTTCACTGATACGTATATCATATTTCTAATGATCTATAAATCCAGACTGCTGATATAAAAACTCTTATCTTTGTATACAAAAGCTCACAGTGCAAAAGATGATTGACATGCACTACTTCTGTTGATGGCAAGAGAGCAAATAAACTTAGTGCATACTCATACCTATTCTAGTCGTCTAACCCAACATTAACCAACTAGTCATCTTGCGTAGTGTATGTTTAGTTATTTAAAACTTCTTAGTGAACACCACTATTGCTTGAGGAGTCATAAAAGAGGAAAAGAAACTAGGTTTTCAATTTCTGTAGTGCATACCACACACAATTAAGCTGCCATGGGATTGATTAATGACACCGAGAAAGCTAGGGTTGTGGCAAATACAAGTGTGGCCCCTAACACCCAGGTAGATACAACTTCGATATTCTTTCTCGAAAGAATAGGTGAAAATGCAATTGAGTTGCCTCCATTGACTAAATTATTAAAAAAAAAATCAGTAAAACTAGTACAGAAGTTTTGTAAAAGATAATTTTTTTCATCAATGTTGGCTTCGTCTTTCTGTTTTTTTTACCAAAGTTGTCTTCGTCTTTCGAGTTTATTGTTTTGTACTTTAATGATTAGGTAATGTAGGCCGGGACATGGTTAGGTATGACCAGTTGAGTACTGATGGTTAGGTATTTTGTGCTTACCCTACATGTTAAATCTTGTAACTTCCGAGAATAAATTTGCACTTTACTCACCAGATGTATTTGAAAACCGAAACAAAGTGAGGATGTGGACATTGCTACCGCCACTGTCTGCTGAACCTTCAAAATAGCTGCTAAAGGTCAAGACAACTAAATACCTAGGACTTTAGCAGAGGTTGCAGACTGTGGATAACATGTTGATTTGGCAATGAGACTTTCTTTCTTCTTGTTCCCGCGCATTATTTTTCTATTTCTTTGTATTCCTTTGGCTCACATCCCATCTTTAACTGATAATGTATTTCTCAGAAAATTGGTGCGATCAATGGCCAGTATCAAGAACAACTAGTCGCACTTCGGGCACAGCATGCTAAACGTAGAGATGAATTACTTCGGAGGGAATCAAATACCCGACAGCAGCAGTACCAGAAATCTGTGATGGATTATTACCCTAAGAGCAGCATGACCCCCTCTGATATTCATGGATACAGTGGAGTTGCAGCCTCAGCCACTGTTGGTAGTGATGCACACCGGGGCTATAATTCTGATCATTACGATTCCTACAATGAGCGCGCTCGATTTCTTGGGGGTTCTCGGGATCATGGGTTTGAGCCTAGAGCTCCATATCCTGGAGGCCGTGTTTATGATACTGGCTCGCGCTATTACTGATCGAGCGTTGTATGAACTTTGCAGCTTTGCCCTACTATTTTCCTTCACCAGGTTTATGCAGTTAGGCAGCTTATGATAGCTAGTAACATATTTACTGTCAGTTTTGTTTAATTATGCAGCAGGTTTTGTGTATTGCTCCTGGTTAGTGAAGTAGAAAATCTCACATTTTTCATATATGCAAAATGCACCTTGCCTCTACAGAATTAGGAATGTAGTGTGTGGTTTTGGGGGGTTAGAGATGTAATTATCTTTTAAATTTCTTTAGATCAGACCCATTGTTAGGGGTGTATTACAATTCGGTTCAATTTTTGGAGAAAACCTATCGAAACCACATTAGAATCTTTGGTTTGGTTCATATCAAACCAATCATACATGTGGTAGATCTCGAAGTAAAGTCGATACTCAATATGTGTAATGTAATCTCCTTTCTCAATACCATTGGATATTAAAACTAAAAAATAAAAAATAAAGCATTTCTTTCATGGAGTAGTCCGAAGTTCCAATTGCTACACAGACCTTGACCTTCTGTTTTATTTTAACATGAAAATCTAATAGCGAAACTAACGATTACTTAATCACCATATGCATGGGAGTAAAATTTCTTCACAAACCCAGCTTTCTTTTCATTTCTTTTGTGCCTTGTGTTCTCTTTTTCCCTTCCATTTTTTGGTGAGACCCCTGCGGCCCTGCTTGATGCGCTGACGAGGAAACAAGAAAAAAAGCCTTCATTTTCCCCAAATATGGAAACTATCATCTCTCATTCTGAAAAATCAAGAGTCCTCCATCTCCTGGCCAGAAGCAAGCAAAGCCTCTAGACATATTTTCGTGCAAGGGCACGAACTTTGGTATCAAAATGTGAAGATGTAATTCGCGAACCGGGCAAGTAGAGGGGATTGAGAAGAGTCTGCAAATGCACAAACAATCTTATTACTCAATTATCAAATGCTCCATGTAATAAAATCCTTCCATTTTCATTTACTAATATAAGATCCTGCAGATGTAAATGAATGAATAATTCATGGAAAAACTGGAGAGACATTAAGCTAGTGAGAGATCAGCTTAGCTTCCAGAATACATTAAGACAACCCAAAATTATTAAGTAGCATATAACAAATCGAGACAACACAAGATATTAGAATCCAACACAATGCAGTACTTCCAAAAAACATGAGGAATAGAAGGCATGTCAGATCATTCTAAAGAAACACCAACAGGCATCTAAATAAGCAGTGGCTACTTTAACAAACTAACAAAAGAGATGAGTATGACATGGCCATCGACAGACATTAATGGGTGAGGTATTGAAGGATGCACAATACGTTTTTGCATGTCTTATATTCAGAGTCATCACTTGTGGGTTTCTACTGGTTCTAAGACCATTCACCTTCCTCTTAACAGATTAACCGAGTAAAATTTAATGGAGCAAAAGTTTACCTGGACACTAGTCAAATAATCATAATCGGACGATCCCCTAATGCAATGTTCCATTATTTTGTTTTTCATGGCAGTCTATAATTCCAGGGAAAGGTTACAAGATAAGAATATACTGTAGACGACGTAGGATAAAGGGGGAGCTGGTAAGTTTGGGTAATTTACCTTAATATAAAGCTCATGAACCTCTTGAAAAAAGCTCTTAATTCCATCATCGTTGCGGGAGTCATGAAGTAACATCAGTCGTGTATGTATTGTCTAGTTAAGAAATTTCAAAATGGAACCACACACAAATAAGGTAAAATGGCACTGAATTGGGGAAATCGAAAACATGTCCCGAAAATACATATCATATGACACAGGATTGCTTGAACAATGCAGACTACAATAACCAAAATTTTGGCAATGCAGCAAATCACAAATCACCAGAAAATGTAAGATTCTAGGAAAGGTGAAGATGCAAAGATTTAAGGATATGAGCAGCTGTAACGTAGACGGAAACCACCAAATCATTAAAGCGGTCTATCGTTTTCAAGTACCTGCACCAAGAATGCAAGTTCAATAATAAGTTAAAGGGCTAAAAGAAACAGAAGAAGTAACTGACATGGCGCTGGTAGTCCAAGCATGGTCCTGCACGATATCTAGAGCCGCATGTAATATGAACTGATGTAGCTGAGCAGCGTCTTCTCTCTGCCAAGTGTATAAAGACAGTATTTATCACCCAAATCATGAAGTGTCTGCCATATAAAATACGGTCCGTTTGATTTAGACGGCTAAATTTGTTGTTGAGATTATTACAATACATGTATTGTATAATTTGAATAATAAGAAAAATGAAAAAAAAAAAACAAATGGATTTCAAATGATTTGTGCATAAATTTAAATTTATTTAGTTAACATCTGGTTATTTCAAATACATTCAATCTAATGTTTTCTAGTTTTTGAATAGAATTTACCTTTGTTACCCAATCCAAAGTTGCACCAAAACACACAGAGCCCAAGTATTTCGATAGATTCAAAAATTATAAAACAGAACAATAGAAATTACCCAAAGCATTGTGCATTAAGGGAGATACTATATGAACAAATCGACATATATCAACTACAAATGTGTGTATTTTGGAAAAATAAAATCATGGAATGAAGAATATGAGACAAAGTTGGAAATTATGGATGTTATAATTCTAAATACTTGTAAAAATGGGAAATCGTAAACATTTCAAATGAGATTGGAAACTGGAAATGGGAAAATGAGAGAGGAAAAGCAATCGAACTTTGGCAGCGGATCCGACTTCAGCTTCGTAGATAGGGATGTCGTTTCGGCTGACAATAATGAAACATGCGGTGGTTGCCATCGGCCGCCGGTCTTATGAGTAATCGGTGAGAGCCTGTGGAATTTCAATGTGAAGCATCAGACAACATAGAACTGAGGCAATATTATCCCCAACAAGGATTAAGATCATACAAATTAAATTAAGCAGGATTAAACACAAACTACAAGCCTTCGACGAAAAACCCAGATTAGCGAGATTTTATGAATCCATAGAGTTGGAAAAAATCTGAACTTTATATAATGATTAAGGTATGTATAAGTATAATAAACCCATGAATTTGAAGCTTGAAAATGAAAGGTAAACCTAAACTTTTCAACAATAAGGAAGAGAGCCCAGATGTAGAGGTAAGTAGCTCTTCCCCGTTATGTTGCAGGTGGTTAAATTACTACATGAGCATGGCATCTTACAAGCTTAAAATGAGTTAGTCTGATAATGGGGCATATATGTAATTTTGGCTGCTGAGGGAGTGAGGGTTAGGTGGAGGAGGAGGAGGAGCGGAGGTGGAGGTGGAGGCGAGGGTTGTGAACTGGTGACGGAGGCGGAAAAGGGTCGAGGAGTAAGTGTTTGGGCTGGGCTGAAACTGAAATTGAAGGAGGCTATGTACCACATCGGAACTTTGCTCCGACCAATCAACAGTTTATAAACAATAACCCAACGTACATTGTAGTCCCTGATAAGTAGAACATCGGCAGTCCAATTAAACAGTGTTGGACTTAATTTATCAATAATTAATAATATTGGTTCCGTGGATAAAGGAATCAATTTATTTTTTAACTATGGAGTTGAAATTCGAGTTATTTTATGGAATAACACTCGTATATATTAACTACGGAGTTAAAATTCGAATTATTTTATGGAATAACACTCGTATATATTGAGCTCATAATAGTGCCTCACAATTCATAAGTCTCTCCACTGCTGAAGAATGAGCATGTTGTTGCTTAAATGAACAATATATAATCAAATAAAATGATAAAAAAAAATATGATATGTCCATGTATAAATGAACCAATTTACTTATTTATTTTTAACATTTGAAGCATCAAACATCATAATTCTAAAGGTGATTTGGTAACCGTAGATTTCTGAAAATGATATAAAAAAAAAATTTGTGAATTAAATTTCCAAATATTTTTTTATTAATTTTTTTAATACACAATATTTTTCTAAAATTATATATTAAAAATACATATAATTTTATTATCATAAAGCCAAGAGGGAGAGTTTGGTGTTATATTCACCAAAATTTTATAACAAAAATATCCTTAATTAATAACTTTTTATTGAGTATATATATTTCTAAATAAGAACAAAATAGTAAAATCAACGGAAGAAATGGATTTTTTTTTTTTAATTTTAGAAGAAAGTAGCTATGACGCTAGATAGTTACTTTACCTATATTTTTTTAGAAAATAAAAATAAACACATGAATTAACACACTCGTAAGCGAGTACTAAGAGACTAGTTAAACATATATTGTACATACATATGTTATTGTACACTTGATTAATATCTATTTTTACAAATTTATAAAAAATCTTACGAAGACAAAAGTATTTTCAAAAACAGATATGTAAGTGTATAATATGCTTGTTGTACGAAAATTTACCTCCTAAAAGACAGATAACTAGGCTCATGAGGTGAAAGACAAATCATTTGTAAAAAGCCCCTTCCATGTAGCAAAAGAAATTAATAAGAAAAGTGCAAATATCTCAAATTCTCGATATAGTCTAAAACCAAACAAAATCCTTCAAACATGAAAGGGACCGATATTGCTGCTCCTAAAATTACGAAGCAACAAAAACATGTTTGGTCTCAGACTCTCAGCACACACCAAATATATAACATTAATCGGCAAAATTAAAGTACTATGGAGCGTCTTCCATCAGTTACCCTGTCAAGGAATGCCCCAATTAAGTATATATAGGACATTAGCAAACAACTCATCAAAATCTTCTTCTCATCGATCTATAAACTATAATGCCATATATATCTCAACAGCCCAGCACAAGAAAAAGGAAAATATTAAGAACAAACGACACGAGAGAAATGCACTCACTCTTTTTGTTTCCGAATGTAATTCGGATAACAACTTCAGTATTTCTTCAATTGGAAGCCTGAACGTTAAAAAGTTTCATGTTTTAGACCTTAAAAATCACATACACATTACACAGATCGTGACTATTTGCAATAATGAAAGTTCTACCATAACTAACGAATAGGAAAGGGAAAAAAAATAAGGACTCTTCAAAAATAAAGAAGGTTGTACTAAGAAACCCAGATATAGCATCAACAAAAGCGACCTGTATCTGGCATAATGAACTTCTCATGAAATTGAAGAACACGCTCTCTCTCTAAAAGTTTCTCTCCCACTTCTCTCTAAAACTAAAACCCAGCCGGCCCTAGACAGAGGTGGGGCTCCTCCAGATCTCCACCGATTTGTGGTGGATTGTGAGTGACCCTGCCTCCCCTAACCCTTCCATACTCTCTCCTCTCTTCCCTCTTTCTCCCTGAATCATTTTCCTCCGTTGGGTCTTCCTTTCTCCTCTGATGGCAGAGGCTATGTTCTTCCTCGGCGTCGGCAGAGTCGACGGTTTGCTCCACCCTTTGGGGTTTTTCCTCTCTCCATCCTTTGGGATGGTTGCCCCATCTTTGTAGTGGTTGCTCTTTGCTTCACCCTTTGTGGTGACTTTTTTGGTTATTCCGTATGTCCTCTTCCCTTACCTTGCTCCTAATTGGATGGCTCAGACTTCCTCCATCTCTTCTCTTCATCTTATTATCATTTCCTTTCACAAATCCTTCACCATCCACATCTTTCATCTTTCATCTCACCCAAAATCCAAAAACCCAAGAACCACTCGTTTTCCTTGCTGCTACCTCCATTCAACAACCCAATTCCTTTTTTGTATGGGTTAGTTTTAAGGTCTTTGTTGACTTATTGGATCGCTTGAGTATGCAGATTGTTTGTGGCTTTTTTCCCAAACACCATCCTCTACAGATCCCTTTTCATGGCTCTCATTTTCGCTGGTTTTCTCTTGGTAGCGGCGGCAGCGAAGCTGAGGATGGCGACCTCCTGATGCTTAGTGCTACTAGGGTTTTAATGTTTTGGTCTTTTGTTGTTATGTGCATGTTGTTATTGTATTTGGTTAGGACTTTTATTTTGTTTGTAATTTTCTTGATTGGGTTTTCTTTTATCCTTTGTATTTGGACTTTCATTTTGCACTTTGATTAATGAAATTGTCTACCCTTTGATTAAAAAAAAAGAACTTCTCATGGGAACAGTATGACACAGTCTGACACCAAGAAACAATCCTGTAATACCGAGTTCCCGAATCCCGGCTTAGATAAGAAAGTTCCAACCAAGTTGTTTGATTAAAAATTTAACATAGACCTTTAACATAATAAAAATGTCGGGACCAAATCGAACTTGCCTAGGTCCTAAATTTAAAAATTAAAAAACAGAATAATAGAAATTACACAAATGAACAAAATGGAGAGATATTAACAACAATTGTGTGTATTTTGGCAAAACAAAATCATGGAGTGGAGATTATGAGACAAAGTTGGAAATTTTTGATGTTATTATGTAAATACTTGTCAAAATTGGAAATCAAAAAAATTCAAATGAAATTGGAAATCAAAAAAGTTCAAATGAAATTGGAAATGCGAAATTGGAAAAGCAATATTACTTTGGCAAAGGATCCCGGTTCAACTTCGTAGATTGGGATGTCATTTCAGCTGACGATAATGAAACATGCGGTGGTTGCCATCAGCCGCCGGTCTAATGAATAATCGGCGAGAGTCTGCGGAATTTCAATGTGAAGCATCATACAGCAAGGAACGAGGCAATATTATTTCTAACAAGCATTATGGTCATACAAATTAAATTAAGCAGAATACTTATAAACAAATTACAAGGCTTTGACAAAAAACCCAGATCACCGAGATTTTATGAATCGGTGAATTTAGAAGAGTTCGGAACTTTCTAAAATGATTAAGGAATGCAAATAAACCCATGAATTTTGAGCTTGAAAATCGAAGAGAAGCCGAACCTTTTCAAGAACAGGGAAGGGAGCTCAGATGTGGAGGCGAGCAATTAGGAGAGAAGTATTTGCAGAGCTTGTAGTTGTAATATATGTAATTTTTGCTGCACGTCAACGCAGACATATGTAATTTCACAGATGTCGAGGCAAGCAAATACGAGAGATTTTCCCGTTACTGCAGATGAAGTGAGGGTTTAGGCGGAGGAGGCGGAGGTGAGAGTGGTGATGGTGGCGGAAAAGGGTGGAAATAGTCGTTGCGATGGAATAAGTGTTTGGGTTGGGCTGAGAGTGAAGGAGGCTATTCAAAGTAAGAGTCCCACATCGGAACTTTACACTATTCATGGACCTTTATATACCATAGCCCAACATACAGGGTTGTCCCCCGGAAGGGGGGACACCGGCGACCCAAATAGACATAACACTGGACTGGACTCGAATCTACCTTTGCGATTGGAATGGAATGGACTGGACACAATCAGACCTTGAATCTGGACTTAAATGAAATAAAAAAATTAATAATTAAATGATATGGTTCCGTGGATAAATGAACCAATTTTTTCTTTTTTTAACATTTGTTTTTCAAATTTTTATTTTCTTTACTTTTGAATTACTTCATAATTCTAAAGGTAAGTTGGTATTTTTATTTGGTAGACGTAGATTTGTGAAATGAGCTAATAAAAATCTGGTTTGACGAAAAGGAAAGATAATCTAAATTTGGCCAATAAATTTTTTATATATATTTTAATTAATTTTTCAAAAGAAAGTAAAAAAGTGTTAGCGGGAATAACTATCCACTTTCTCTATTCAAATGTTCATTTTTTTAATTTTTAATAAAAAAATATCTGATTTTATTATTTATTATATTATCTTTTTATAACTTTTATTATTAAGGGTATTTTTGTCCATAATATTTAGTGAAGCTTATAAAACGAACTCACAGCTTTATAATAATAGATAAGAGATTATACAAAATAGGAAAAGCAATTCTTAAATTAAAAAGTAGCTAGTGAGCTAGTGGTTATTTTACCTATATTTGCTTTTTTGCAAAATAAAAATTATAAATGTAATTTACACTGAGCGAGTGTCTAGAGACTAATTAAATATAAATTGTATATAATGTATGTGTACTGTACTCTTTAGCTAGTAGTTATTCTTGTTAACATAGCTAAACAAACTTGTAGTTTCTTGTTTAAATACAGCTATAAACAGCTGTATTATTGTTGAGATTCAGCTAGTTTGTTAGTTAGTTGTAGTTAGTTTGTTAGTTAGTTGTAATGGTTTAGTAGAAGGTATATATGGTTGTGTGTAGTTGGTTATTGCGTTAATGAAAAAAACAGACTCATCTTGTCTACTCTTCAGTTTTGCTGAGTTTCTTTAGTCCCTTCATCTTCCTATCTACAATTCTTTAATCTCTTCATCTTTTTGTCTTCAATTCTGATACCAATTCTAACATGGTATCAGAGCTAAGAGATCCTAGACCTACATACACTTCCGCATAGTACACTGGTTCAAGCACGTTGCTTCGGCTTCAACCTTGCGATTCGGGCCTTCGTTTCTCGATCCTCAAACTCACGGTTTGATTCACCGAATCGACTCGAGGTACCCACTGTCTTCTCTGGGTTTCCGACAACCGCATAGTACACTGGTACACAGCTCCATTTTCCTTCTGTGCTTCGGCTTCAGACTCATGATTCGGAGCTCCATTTTTCTTCGACGGCCCGAATCGATCCTCAAACTCACGGTTCGACTCGCTGAATCGTCTCGCAGTACCCTCCATCTTCTCTGGGTGTTCTAACGCTGTCGGAATCTATCGTGTTCATCACTACTTTTACAGGTGAATCACTGATCTTGACTAGTTCATTGTGTATGTGTTCTATATGACGAGTGATGCATGTATATAAAACTTGTGAGACATGTTTAGTTGAGCTAATCTTGAGCAAAATTGAAGAGTATCGAGTAAAATTGGGTATACGAGTGTCAGTTTTGTGGTGTTCTTGCTGTCCAAAATTGGTCCTGAGCTAAAATTGGAGAAAATTGGATAAAACTGTGTGTGTGTCTGCTCAAATATCTGGTTCTTGAGGAGTTCTTGTTAGTTTGTCTCTCTGCTCAAATATCTGGTTCTTGAAGAGTTCTTGTTATTTTGTCTCTTAAAGAGCTCTTGCTGTAAATTGGGCAAACTGTGTGTGTGTCTGCTCATCTTTAGTAATGACGTTTAGAAACTCAACCTCTGCTCTGACTCACAATGATGTACATTCATTGATGAGTGTTATTACCATTAGACTTGGAGAACGAAATTTCTTAAAATGGAGTTTTCAGTTCCAGTCTACTCTTGCTGGAAATGGCCTCTTTGGTTATTTTGATGGCACTGAGGTTACACCACCGCGGTATGTTCTCAGTCCCGAAGGAGAAGTTCTTAATGAAGAGACTGCTGCCTACAAAGCATGGAAGCAGAATGATATGGCATTGTTGAGCCTGCTTATGGCAACCCTGGATGAGGACATTGTTGATGTTATAATTGGGAGCAAAACCTCTAGACAAGCTTGGCTTGCTCTTCAAGAACGTTTCTCTGTTGTGTCACGGGTGAATATCATGCAGCTTAAAACTGAATTGCAAACGATGAGGAAAAGAGGTGAATCCATTGAAAAATATCTTCAACGTGTGAAGAATGCTCGTGATCAATTGGTCTCTGTTGGTGTTGTTATTCCAGATGAGGATGTCATTATTGTTATTCTGAATGGATTACCATATGAGTATGCTACATTAAGGACAGTTGTTGAAGGACGGGAGACCTCAATCACTCTTCGTGATTTGAGGTCTCAAATGCTAGCTGCTGAGAGACGTATTGAAGGAAGCTTTTCTCTTCATTCATCTATGAGTGCAATGGTGGCTAAAGGGGAGACCAGGACAGGTGCAAGCAATGGAGATAGCTCAGACTGGTTGATTGGAAATATAGGGAAAGAAAGAGGCTTCAAAACTGGCAATCCTAGTGTTGAATGTCCTGCATGTGGAAAGAAAGGCCATTCTGTTGACACCTGTTTTCGTATTCATAAATGTCAGATTTGTGGTAAACATGGTCATCTGACGAGCAAATGTTATCAGAACCCTGAGTACAAATCTGGAACATCATCACAACCTAGACAAGTAGCCACTGGACCATCCCCTGAGTGTCAAATCTGTTCCAAGAAAGGGCATACAGCTGCTAACTGTTTTTACAGAACTGATATCCCTGCTGATCACCCCTCACTTTCTATCCCTACCTGTCAGATTTGTGGACTTAAAGGACATGTTGCACTGAACTGCTCACACAGAACAAACTTTGCTTATCAAGGATCTGAGCCACTAGCTTCTCTCACAGCTTTATCTGCTCATACAACTACACCTTATGGTAATGGTACTTCTCGTGGTACATATTTTGTTAACACTGGTGGTGTCTCCAATTCTAGCTTTCCTGGTGGTTTTAATCCGAGTGCTGGTGCTTCTACATCAAATAGTGCTCTCTCGTCCAATCCTCATGACAATAACGAAGTATGGATAGGTGACTCTGGTGCCACTCATCACATGACGTCTGACCTTCGTAATTTGACTATTGCTCAACCCTATACTTCAGATAACACAATCACCATTGGTAATGGAACAGGTTTGCATATTGCTCATACTGGTTCTAGCTATATTAAACCTGCTGATCATGTTTTAAACCTGCACAAAGTTCTACATGTTCCTGCTCTTGCTATGAATCTATTATCTTTCACCAAACTGTGTCGAGATAACAATTGTTTCATCACACTTGATGAATCTAACATTGCTGTGCAGGACAAGGCATCCAAAACAATTCTCTACCAAGGAAGGAGTAGTGAGGAAGGCTTGTTTCTTTTCCATACTCCCCATTTATCTTCCATTCCACTGTTATCTCATTCTGCCTTTGTTAGTCCAACTTCTACATATCCTGTTTGGCATCAGCGTTTAGGTCATCCTACTCACTCTATAGTGTCTAAGATGTTCTCTAACTCTCAAATAAGGATGTCTAATTCAGTACCTAGTCAAGTTTGTACTCATTGTTTAGAAGGCAAAATGCATAGATTACCTTTTTTTGAATCTGTTTCTCATTCTTCTGTGCCATTTCATAAAGTTCACTCTGATGTGTGGGGTCCTGCCCCATGTTTGTCCATAGAAGGATACAAATACTATGTTACTTTCATTGATGAGTGTACTAAATTTGTGTGGATTTTCCCACTTGTCAATAAATCAGATGTTCTTGCTCATTTTGTGCAATTTTGTGCCTTTGTTCACACACAATTTGATTCTTCAGTTAAGATTTTTCAAACAGATGGGGGTGGGGAGTTTAATAGCAAAGCCTTTCTTAACTTTCTTTCTTCAAAAGGTATCCTTCATCACATCACTTGTCCATATACTCCTCAGCAAAATGGGGTTGCTGAGAGAAAGCATAGACATATTGTTGAAACTGCTATTTCTTTGCTCTCTACTGCTGGTATTCCTAAACTCTTTTGGTTCCACGCAATTGTTCACTCCTGCTATCTTATTAATAGAATGCCATGTCGATCCTTACATATGATTTCCCCTTATGCTGCTTTGTTTCATAAACCTCCCGATATCT
Organism: Oemleria cerasiformis; assembly: GCA_037349345.1. Classification (NCBI taxonomy): domain Eukaryota; kingdom Viridiplantae; phylum Streptophyta; class Magnoliopsida; order Rosales; family Rosaceae; genus Oemleria; species Oemleria cerasiformis. The sequence continues at coordinate 10,107,011 of JAZGTL010000009.1, read as the reverse complement.
CACAGCTTAAGATCTTTGGTTCCTCCTGCTATCCATATCTTAGACCATATAGTCCTGACAAATTCGATCCTCGAACAACTCAATGTGTTTTCCTTGGCTATGTCTTAGGCTTCAAGGGGGTTTTGTGCTACAGCATCTCTCATGCTAAGCTTTGGGTCTCTCGACATGTTGTGCATGATGAAACATGTTATCCTTTTTTGTCATCTTCTCAACCTCAATCCTCTCCTGTTAAGCCTACTATGTTTTTCCCCTCTTCTGTCCCCCTTACTACTCCTCCTCCTCCTCAGATGCCTGTCCATGCTTCTAGTCCTTCAAGTGAGAGTTTTCCTGTATTGACCAGGCCCAATGATGCCAGTACTCTTGCCGGTTCTCAGAATGTTGCATCGGCCCCTAGACCTCCTGATGACCTTTTGGTTGTCTCTGATAATGAGCCTGGTGGTAGCCTCGACTGTGCTGTAGTTCCTGCTGCTGATGAGATCATTCCTCCTCTTCCTGAGGTGACTCATGTGTCTTCCGACAGTCCTGTTGCTGGTCTTACTAATGTGTCTAATGGCTTGCCATTTGATGGCGATATTGATGCTCCTACTCTTCCCCCGGAGTTAGAGTTTATTGCCTCTCAGAACTATGATGCTCATTCCATGATGACCAGGGCTAAGAATGGCATCATCAAACCAAAGAGTTTTGACGACTTCTATTGTTTCTCGGCTGTCTCTCATCAGAAGCTATATGATGATTTCTCTTTCTTTGGTGGCTTCACTGCCATCACTGACATTTGTGATGTTCTTGAACCCAAGTCATTCAAGGTTGCTGCTAGCACACCTGAATGGGATCTTGCCATGCTGGAGGAAATCAAAGCCTTACACCAACAGGGTACATGGTCTTTAGTTCCCTGCCCAAAGGACAATAATATAGTTGGCAGCAAATGGATTTACAAAATCAAGAAGCATCCTGATGGTTCTATTTCCAGATACAAGGCTAGATTGGTGGCTCAAGGGTTTAGTCAGTCCAAAGGTCTGGACTATGATGAAACTTTTAGTCCAGTTGTGAGACATAGCACGGTGAGGGTTATTTTAGCTCTTGCTGCCATGAATGGCTGGGAACTGCGCCAGCTCGATGTTAAGAATGCCTTCTTGCATGGTGACTTAAAAGAAGAGGTGTTCATGACTCAACCACAGGGTTTTATTGATCCTGTTCATCCTGATTATGTGTGCTCTCTCAACAAAACTCTCTACGGTCTCAAGCAGGCCCCTAGAGCATGGAATGAAAAGTTCACTAGTTTCCTGCCAAGCTTGGGGTTTGTTTTCTCTCATTCTGATCCTAGTCTATTCATTAGACACTCTTCTAGCGGTATTGTTGCATTATTACTGTATGTTGATGATATTGTCATTACTGGGTCTGATACTTCTGGTATTCATGAGGTTATCTCTGAGCTGAGTATGGTTTTTGACATGAAGGACCTTGGCACCTTGTCTTACTTTCTTGGCTTACAGGTTACTAAGCTTCCCGGTGGCCTTTTCCTAAATCAAACCAAGTATGCCACTGATCTGCTTAACAAGACAGGAATGACTACCCTTCGGGCCTGCAGTTCTCCTTGTCTTCCTCATTCTCATATGACAAAAACTCAAGGTATCCCTCTCAGAGATCCTTCTTTGTATAGAAGCATTGTTGGGGCTCTACAGTATTTAACTTTCACTCGTCCAGATATTGCCTATGCTGTCAATACAGTGTGTCAATTCATGACATGTCCCACTGATGTTCATTATACTGCTGTCAAACGTATTCTAAGGTATCTACAAGGTTCTTTACAGAAAGGGTTATTCTTTAGCTCTGCTGGTTCTCTAACTAATGCTGCTCATATCATGGCCTATTATGATGCTGATTGGGCTGGTGAGGTTATTCAGAAAAGATCAACTACTGGTTTTATTGTGTACCTTGGTCTCTGTCCAGTGTCCTGGCAATCAAAGAAACAAGGAACCGTATCTAGAAGTTCCACTGAATCTGAATACAGGAGCTTGGCCAATACAGCTGCTGAGGTTAGTTGGCTTCGTCATTTGTTGTGTGATCTGCATGTTTCTATTCCTCAAGCCCCTTTGCTGAGATGTGATAATCAATCTGCCATTGCCTTGGCTTCTAATCCTGTTTTCCATTCCAGAATTAAACATTTGGATAATGACTTTCACTTTGTTAGAGAACGTGTTCAACACAATGATCTTTGCTTGGAATATGTCTCTACCACAGAACAAACAGCTGATATCTTGACCAAGGGACTGCCTTCTCCTCTTTTTCGGTCCCATTGTATCAATCTCAGACTAGTTGCCCTAGCTGAGCTTGAGGGAGGGTGTTAACATAGCTAAACAAACTTGTAGTTTCTTGTTTAAATACAGCTATAAACAGCTGTATTATTGTTGAGATTCAGCTAGTTTGTTAGTTAGTTGTAGTTAGTTTGTTAGTTAGTTGTAATGGTTTAGTAGAAGGTATATATGGTTGTGTGTAGTTGGTTATTGCGTTAATGAAAAAAACAGACTCATCTTGTCTACTCTTCAGTTTTGCTGAGTTTCTTTAGTCCCTTCATCTTCCTATCTACAATTCTTTAATCTCTTCATCTTTTTGTCTTCAATTCTGATACCAATTCTAACAATTCTACCCTTATTCATGATGTTACTGCTGCTATTCCCATATATACTATGCAGACGGTCAAGCTCCTGGGGAATATTTGCTCGGAATTGAATAGGCTTAATCGTAATTTCCTATGGGGGAATGTTTGCTCGGAATTGAATAGGCTTAATCGTAATTTCCTACGGGGGAGTACAGAGGAGGCTAAGAAGGTGCATTTGATTGGCTGGGATAAGGTGGTGAAGCCGAAAAGGTTTGGTGGCCTGGATATCAAGCAATCAGACGCGATGAATTGGGCTTTTCTCGCCAAAGTTGGGTGGCGTATGATCCAGAACCCCACTAGTCTCTAGGCCGGAGTTTTGGAAGATAAATACCTACATGGGGATGTGCAGAACCTCTTAAGTGAGGATTCCTTGTCTGCGGTCGCCCCCTCTTCTATATGGAGAGCAATTAAATTTGGCATTCCAATTCTGCATGATGGGATCCGTACTTGTCTGGGCAATGCAAGTTTTGGGGGCACCAAGTTGGGGGCATTGTTGGAGCAATGATGGTCCTTTAAAGTAGGGGTGTTAATCGGTTTTTTCGATTCGACATTTTGCCAAAACCGAAATCGAACCGATGGCTACATTCAGTATCGATACCAGTTTGGTAATTGCATTTTTCAGCAGTCGGACCGAAACTGGACCGGCCCAACCAGTTCGGTTCGGGATCAATTTTCATTCCGTTAAACGATTTCAATCACAATCACCGTTTCAATCAACACATTCACCACACAACGAACAGTTCTAACAAATGCATTGTTAAACGATTTCAATTGAATTCATAATTAAAATTGCAATTCCACTGTCCCATTGCCACATGCATCCAACCACAATCATAAATGAAATACAAACAATCAAAATTCAACATAAAATGCAGCAAAAACAACATAATCTTTGAACCCAAAACTTGAATGGAACAACATGAACCCATTTGAATTAGAGCTCTAACAATCGAACCCATAAGCACCAATCCCACAAAAACATCTTTATTGAATTTAACCAAACCAAGAACAGCAAGAGCAGCTTGGTCTCGGACCCAATTCGAACACATTGATTCACAAACAACAAATTCAAGAATCGAAAATACCTTTGCTCTCAAAATCAGCTACTGGTACTGTTTATCAAACCCTTGGCCCAACCGCCTCTCTAAACCCATCAAAGCGTTCACTTTCATATCGTCATATGCCGACTCTGGAAACGCCTTCATAAAGCTCTCAACACTTTTCTGATCGATGTACGCTTGAATCTCGGCTTTCATGGCGTACCCAATTTGGGAAAGTTGGTAATTGGTGATAGGGAGATGGGTATGGGGTCCGATTGGATCCGTCACAGGGGAAGAGTTCAGAGAGATCGATGAGAATGGATGGGGAGATTGGCATGCAGTCCGATTGGATTCATCACAGGGAAGAGATCGGAGAGATCGATAAGGATGGATGGGGAGATGGGCATGGGGTCCGAGTGTGAGACTCTCACGGTGAGAACTGAGAGACTGAGCGTGAACCAGACTAACCGTAAGGGTGCGGCGTGAGATTGAGGGCGTGAGGGTAAGGGCGGTGACTGGTGAGGCGTTAGGGTTTTGAGATGGTCGCTGGTGCGGCGGCGTAAGGATGAGATTGAATTAAAGTGAAGGAGACGAAATGAGTCGCTTCGACAATATCAAAGTGAACTGTAAATTTGATGGCCAAAACGACGTAGTTTCAATCAGGGCTGGGCTTTCAGTTCGGTCCGAGTCGGTTTGGTAATGGATTGCTGAAAACTAAAACCGAATAATTTCTCAGATGTCCAGGCGAGCAATTAGGAGAGATTTTTCCGTTACTGCTGATGGAGTGAGGGTTTAGGCGGAGGAGGTGGCGGTGAAGGTCGTGATGGCGGCGGAAAAGGATGCAGATAGTCGTTGGGATGGAGTAAGTGTTTGGGCTGGGCTGAAAGTGGAGGAGGCTATACAGAGTAAGTCCCACATCGGAACTTTGTGCTGTTCTTAAACCCTTTATAAGCCGTAGCCCAACATACATAGTTATCCCCTGAAAGGGGGACACCGGTGGCCCAAGTAGACAGAACACGAACCGAACATGGACAATTGGACCTTGGATCTTACCTTTGCGATTGGAATGGAACGGACTGGGCTCGAACCACATGGACACAATCAGACCTTGAATCTGGACTTAAATAAAATAAAAAAATTAATAATAAAATGAAATGGTTCCGTGGATAAATGAACCAATTTTTTCTCTTTTTTACATTTGTTTGTCAAATTTTTATTTTCGTTTGAATTACTTCATAATTCTAAACGTAATTTTGTATACTTTTGTATTTGGCAGACGTAGATTTGTGAAATGAGATAATATAAATTTTTATTTGGCAGACGTAGATCTATATACTTTTTTTAGAGACTTATGAAATCAAAGATTTTCCCGTGAGGGAGTGAGGGTTTAGGGGGAGGAGGACGAGGAGGTGGACGTGAGGGTGGTGATGGCAGAAAAGTGTGGAGATAGTCGTTGGGACTTGGGAGGGAGTAAGTGTTTGGGCTGAACTGAAAGTAAAGGAGCCTACTTAGAGTCCGACATCAGAACTGTGTTTTGTTAACGGACAGTTTATAAACCTCGGCTCAACATACACAATGGTTCCCTATGATGGGGGACACCGCCAGCCGACCACGAATTAAACATGGACGTATGGATTGGACTCGAACCACATGGGCCTTTGCACTTGACTGGACTTGACTTAATCGAAACAAAATATAATAATAATAAGGCTTATTACTCAAAATGCACCCAGAACGGAACAGGACCCTGATTCTCAGTTTGGACTCGGAACTGAAATTTGACTCAAAATACATCCAGAACAGTAGCAACGTCAAAAACGTTGGACCAACTAATTGACTCCATTTTTAACTCCGTCAAGGTTGAGGGTAATTTTGTCTAATCTTGCATACATGGAGGCAAGGTGGCAAAAGTAGGACCCGATAAATGTGGACGTGTGAAGTGAGGTGGATTTCCAATCAGAAGGTTTGAGAGAAAATCGAATTGGGGAAAATCGTCTGCTAGGGTTTGTAAGAAATTGTGGGAAAGGTTGAAGGCGGACGCAAATGTTCGTGGGCCTTTTAGGGTTTTCAATCGGACGGGAAGGCGAGCTCAAAGAGTTAGGAGTTGTTGATTTCGGTAGTATTGAGCGAAATCGAAAACTGGGGTAACAGTAAGCTGTTAGGGTTTCGAAAAAGTTAGGAGAAAGGTTGCAAATAGACGCAAACGTTCGTGGGGCTGTGAGGGTTTTCAATCGGAGTTACAGGCAAGCTCGAAGAGGTAGGAGAGGATGCCATTAGTTTGAGGACCTGGTGGTGTACAACCCGATTATGGTAAGTTCTAAACCGAAATTTAGCAAGGTGGTTTTGTATATTACTTTACTTGTTGTGTTTGGTTGATATAGAGATAGGATTTGGAAATTGGAGGTTGAGGCATTGTTTACTGGTGTGGGTTTGGAAATTTGCATTTGTCTTACACTAATGTCAGTTTGTGGGGTTATTAAAAGGCTTAAAACCTTGTCGGGCAGTGGTGTGGATTTGAATTGAATATTGTTAAAATTGTCAGTGGGGTATTTGGCAGTGGTAGGGTGTGTGGACTAGTCTGTGAACATGCCTTAAAAGGCTTGTAAAATTTTGGGGTAATGAGACTTTTATTTTGGGCTTTTAGTGCTGAGTGTTTATGGGTGTGATTTGGGTGATTTGGTTAAGGGTAAAGTGTGGGTTTAGGGTGTGAAATGGAAGTGGTTAAGGGTAAAGTTTAGGGTTTAGGGTGTGAAATGGATGTGTGGTTTAGGGTCAAGTTGAGGGTTTAGGGTGTGAAATGGAAGTGGTTTAGGGTCAAGTTGAGGGTTTAGGGTGTGAAATGGATGTGGTTCATGGTGTAAAATGGATGTGATTAAGGGTAAAGTTTAGGGTTTAGGGTGTGAAATGGATGTGATTAAGGGTAAAGTTTACGGTTTAGGGTGTGAAATGGATGTGGTTCATGGTGTAAAATGGTTGTATTATTTTGTTATGTCAAAGATGCTGTAATATGGGTGTAATATGGAAGTAATAAGGGTGTCAATTTTAAAATTGGTGTAATATGGTTGTCAATTTTAAAATTGGTGTGATATCGCTAAAATTTGGAAATTGGAGCTTGAGGCATTGTTTGCTTGTTGTGTTAACTATTATAAGTAAGTATTACAGGTGGAATGTCTAAGCTGTTATGTGTTTATAATGTTTTTATATTGGTTATGTGGTTTAGGTGGAATTGATGGAATAGTTTCCATTGGGTTACATCATGGGGGAAGCATCTTAAACAAAGCAGGACAGTGGACTTACGATAGTGGGTCACTGACTTGGTATGATTGGTGCTCTTGGGACTACATATCGTTGATTGAGTTACATGGTTTGGTGAAGCACAACCATTATGCTGCTGGGGAGGTGGAAGCCAATGTGGAATTCTACTTTAAAGAGGGAGGGCAGTTTTTTCTAATTGGGACGGATTATCAACTGTAGGATTTGGTTGGAAGGTCAACAAAGTCGAAAGAAAAAACACTGTATGTATACTGCAGACATGGTATGGAGGGTGGGGATATTGACGAGGTGCATGCTACTATTGAGTGAGGGTCAAGCAGATGTGAAGAAGAACCGTTTAATGAGGAACCGGTTAATCAAGAAGCGGTTCAGAAAGACCCGGTTACTCAAGAACCGGTTAATCAAGACCTGGTTAATCATAAACCAGTTAATGAAGACAATGAAGAGGCTCATATAGCAAGAGTGGCAAGGCAGCGACGAGGGAAAGCCAAAGTAATTGTTGAGGAATCTTCAAGTAGTGACAGGGAGGATGATAGTGCTTATGATGAAGAGGTTGTGGTAGACTTTGAAGAGGAAAGTTTTCATCAGAATGTTGAGGAACCGATAGTGGTCAATAATGATGAGTTGTTTGTGGCTTTTGGTGCTTATGTGGATGATAGGACAGGGCCACAATTAGATGACGAGGACAATGTCCCTCTTTCACCTAGGATTGATAGTTTCCCTGATCTGAGTCCTGAGGAAGATAATGGGGATATACCTAAGAGAGGGAGTAGGAAGAAACCTCTGCCTAGGTCTAGGGATTTTATTCCCTCTCTTGACATGGAGAATCCCAGGTTTGAGATAGGGTTGAAGTTTCAAGATGCTGCCACTTTTAGAGAAGCAGTGAGAAAATATTCAATGATCCAAGGGAGACAACTGAAGTTCAAGAAAAATCAAGCGGATCACATTAAAGTGAAATGCTCTCCTGGGTGTCCCTTTATTATATATGCCTCCTCAGTAGAAGCCAACAAGTGTTTGCAGGTCAGAGAGTTCGATGATGAGCACGTTTGTGGTGTAGGGAACACAAACATACATGCGAATGTGAAGTGGATGGTTAAGCAGTATGCAAGGCAGCTGACTAGTAGCAAATGGAATTTGCATGAATTTCAAGATATGGTGGTTTTAGAAACCGGCTACAGACCATCAACGGCAACATGCTACAGGTCAATGCAGGTGATTATGGATCTTGTTGAAGGATCATGCAAAAGACAGTATGAAATTCTTGGGGAGTACTGTCTGCAATTGAAGAAGACCAATCCTGGTTCTACTGTGGTCATCAAGTCTGACATGGACTCGGATGGGATGGCCAGATTTGAGATGGTATATGTATGCTTCTAGGTTTGCAAAGCAGGATGGCTTAATGGATGTAGGTCTTTCATAGAGTTAGATGCCTGCCACATTAAGGGCATTCACACAGGACAACTATTGTCGGCAGTAGGAGTGGATGCCAACAATGGGATGTTTCCCGTGGCATATGCCCTATGTGAGGTGGAGAACTTTAGCAGATGGAAGTGGTTTTTAGACATCTTGCAAGGGGACCTTAGAATTGAAAACAATGGTGGGTTATTGATAATGACAGACAAGAAGAAGGGTTTGATTGAAGCAGTTACTCAAGTTTTTCCAGATGCAGAGCACCGCCATTGTTTTAGGCATCTTAATGAGAATTTCAACCATACCCATAAAGGCTTAGCCCTCAAGAATCAAATGGATGCCATTGCACGGGCCACAACCATTCCATGGTTTGAAGAAGAGATGAGGAAAATGGAAGTCCTCAGTCTTAGTGTTCACCAATGGCTAAAAGAACGGGATGCAAGACAGTGGTGCAGATCCCATTTCAGAACAGACTTCAAGTGCGATATACTACTAAACAACCTATCTAAAGCCTTCAATAAAGTCATTGTGCCTTATAGAGCCAAGCATGTGTTGTCAGTGTTGGACAAAGTAAGGCAATACATTACTGCCTTGATGACTAAGAGACGAGAGGAGGGGCGAAATTGGAATGGACATCTGGTTGGAAAAGAATTCAGTGTCTCCTGGAGGATTACAAAAAGAAAGGGCAGATGTTGATTCCTAGACATTGTGGGAATAATATCTTCGAAATCCTTCATCCTCTTGGAAGAAGGTTTTTAGTGGACTTGAACCTCCACAGTTGCTCATGCAGAAGATTTGACCTCAGTGGGATCCCATGCCCCCATGCCTGTAGTGCAATTAGCCGGTTTAAGGGCAACCCGAAGATGTATGTCCATCAATGCTACAAAGAGGTTGTGTATACTAAGGCGTACGAGGGGATAATCAAACCTATACCTAGTGAAGACCAATGGGTCAAAGTTGGTGTCCCACTATTAAAGCCTCCTATATATCATAAGCAGCCCGGGAGGCCAAAGATGAAAAGGAAGAAAGGTCAAAATGAGGAGGCACCTTCAAATCCAATGAAGATGCCAAGATCCCATTCTACACTCAAGTGTGGAAATTGTGGGGCCGATGGACACAAAAGAAATGCATGTACACAACCGGTGGACCTTAAGAAGGAAGCCAAGTTCAAGCATAAGCAAGAACTTAGGAAACAGAGAGAAGCTGCCAGAGTTGCAACGGCTGAAAAGGTGGACAAGCAACCTGTAAGTGCCTATTATTTGAACTTACAATGTTAGCTTAAGCATGTGTGAATTGTGTGCTGAAATCTGAATTATGTGCTGAATTTGGTGTTCAAATGGGATATTGATATCTGAATTGTGATACTAAATTGTGATATTGAAATCTGAAATATTATAAACAGTATTCAATTTGTCTATTGGAGGGATTGTAATATGACCTTGTCTTGATTGTGTTAAAACCAGTGTATGTAATCTGAATGTGTTTTCATTATGTTATGAGTGGTATTGATGCTAGAAGTATTTGTGCCTATTATCTGTTTGATGCTAGAAGTTCTCATAGTTTATAGTGCTGCCTATAATTGGGAGTTGTGATATGTGATATTAAGGGCATTTGAAATGTGATGTTAAGAAATTGTTATCTGAATGGTGATCTAAATGTGATAATGTGATAGTTTCTGTCATATTGGGTATATGATGTGGTGTGTTTGTTGGTTTGTACTTAGGTGAACAAAAGGAAGAAAACAGGTTTTTTTTCAAATCATGTAGCTGAGCCACCTAATCAAACCCCACATGTTGTCCAACCTGAAGCACCAGCTTCCTCCCAATAAGCACCTCCACCTCCCCAAACTGACTCCTCCCAACAACAACCTCCACCACCTCAAAATGACTCCTCCCATCAACAACCAATGGCCTCATTGAGTTCCCCTTCCACAACCCCAACCAAAAAACGAGATTGAAAAGGCCAGCACAGAGAATTAGGTCTCTTATCCCACCTCAACCAATCACACAACCAATTGTTGATTCTCAATCTAGCTAAGTCTCACAAGCTCAGCCGCAAGAACAAAGTAGAATGGGGAGTTCCAAGCCAAAGCCAAAGTCACAGCCAAAGCCAAAGCCAAACAACAAAGATTGGCTGAAGACGGCAAAGGAATTGTTGCCCCATTGGCACCATTATTAGAATCCTACTAGCTAGGCTAATCCTTTTTGTTGTATTTTGTTAGCATTTGGAACCATTGGTTGCTTACATAGCTTTTGTAGTTTGCAAAGCCTAATTGTAGTGTAATGAAAACTTTTCAAGTCCAATGCCTTCCTTTTTGACTCATTGGATTTCAAAAGTGTGATGGTTGTAGGTTTTTAAGTGGTGTTTTTGTAATAAAGACAATGCATCCTTTTGTAATGGTCCAAAGTTGAATCACAAGTTATGCTCAATTTATGATCAAAGTGTTATTATGCCTCCTTTAATGCTCATAGTGTACGCAAATTTTATGCTCAAAGTGTCATGCTTCTTTTATGGTCAAGTTATATGGTCAAAGCGACAAAATTTCAATCATCTTATGCTCAAAACTTATGCTTCATTTTCAATCTAATTTGGTTAAGATTTTCATAACCAAAGTCAATTCTATCAATTCCACCATTGCATAAAGTATCATAACTACATCAAACACATCAAACATATCTTATGCTTCATTGAACACTTCAAACACATCAAACATACATCCTAGTACAAACTTGATCATCCATTGCATAAAGTATCTTAACTACTTACTTCAAGCTTTCTGACTTACTTTTGCAACTTACACATACATAATTCCAATCAATACAAGCCAACTGAACATAAGTACAATCCAAAGCTTAAAGACCTTCCGCTTCTCAATCAACAATTGCTCTTCTCCTCTATCAAGCTTCCTTAGCAAGCCCGAAATTATTATCGTTGACCTTTTGCACATCTTCGGATCGAACCACTCCCAAAAGTCACAACCTTTCACACGACCTATTTGACCCCTAGCATGTATTATCAAAAGTCACAGCCTTCAATTGCATACATACAAATCAAATTGAAATTGCATCCAAACTTTTATACACACAGCCAACAATCCTACCACAAACACAGCATCAACAATCCTACCACAAACCCATTACTATACTACACAGCAGCATCCAAACGTTTAACCAGTCACATTACGTGTTTCAAACACAGTACCAATCCTACCACAAACACAACAGCATCCAAACGTTTAACCAGCCCCATTACGTGTTTCAAACACAGCAGCATCCAAACATTTAACCAGTCCCATTACGTGTTTCAAACACAACAGTACCAATCCTACCACAAATACAACAACAACAATCCTAACACAAACCCATTACTATACTACACAGCAACATCCAAATGTTTAACCAGTATTACGTGTTTCAAACACAGCAACAACAATCCTACCACATTACATATTATATATAACAATATATATATATAACATATATTTATTTAAATATAAACAAACCAAATTCTATTTCGATCGGATCCAACATGATGTAGAATTAAGAAATAGGGTTGAGATTTTCAGGATAAGGAATAAACAAACCATGGATAAATCCAAGCGATTCTTTCTTAAATCCAAGCGATCTTTTCGTAGGTGTTTTCCTCCGATCCAATCGGGGGATCAAATTGATTATAGAAACATGAGTTTAATTAGTCGCTTTATTAGCGAACAAGGAAAAATATTATCTAGACGGGTGAATAGATTGACTTTAAAACAACAACGATTAATTACTATTGCTATAAAACAAGCTCGTATTTTATCTCCGTTACCTTTTCTTAATAATGAGAAACAATTTACGAAGCGAATCAAATGCCAGAACTGCCGATTTTAGAATCATAACGCCGCACGCCCCTACCCAACAATCCTTCCTAACCCAGAAATCAAATTGAAATTTCATTAAAATCCTACCATAACGCCGCACGTCCCTACCCAACAATCCTTCCAAACCCAGAAATCAAATTGAAATCAGCGATTCTCAAATCCTACAAGAACGCCGCATGTCGCTAACCACCAATTCCTTCCAAACCCAAAATTTTTTTCTTAACCAAATCAGTTTAAATTCAAACTCCACACTCATAAACAATTATGCCAAATTCTCTCTTAACCGACCGTCTTGACAAACAAGAAATCCCCTCCCTGGGTTTTCTTCGGTCCATGAAATCTTCATTGTAGCCACCTTCCCACAAAGGTATCTTCGTTGCTGCTCCCACCCTACACTCTCATTCATGCCTCGTTCGGCGCTGCCGCCCCCTTTTCTCATTTCGACTATGCAACAATCTTCTCCTTCTCGGCCGATATAAGCTACATGACTTCTCATGTGGAAAATTTACTTAAATACTCAGCCAAACACTGCCACATAGATGCCACATATGCACACTTGATGGAGTTCAAAACAGAGTCAGTTAGTTGGTCCAACGTTTTTGACGTTGCTATTGTTCTGGGTGTATTTTGAGTCAAATTTCAGTTCCGGGTCCAAACTGAGAATCGCTGTCCTGTTCCGGGTGCAAATGAAGTAATAAGCCTAATAATAATTAAGTGTCCGTTTAATAGCATTTTATAATATATTGCTAAATTAAATAAATAATAACTAAAAAAAAGTGTATCTGGACATTTAAGATATTACTAATTGAATATAAAGATATTATTGAAAGAATGAAAGTTTTATTAAAAAATAGGCGCTTCCCTTTTTTTTTTTGTGAGTAGCACTTTTGAAAGGAAGCACTAATATAGTACTTCTCAAAAACTCTCCTTAAGTGCTTGTACTTCTGATATGAAGCACTTTTTAAAATTTACTAAACACAAATTTTTAACACAAAAAGCGCTTATATCCATTTAAAAACACTTTCGGCAATTTCAAAAGCACATTCAAACGGGTCCTAATTAAACATTAATCCTACATACGTAATAAAATGCTTTTTGTAATAAAATCCTTCCATTTTCATATACCAACATAATCCTACATATGTAAATGAATCATTCATAACAAAACTGGAGAAACAAGAAGCTAGTGAGCGATCAGTTTGCCTTTGAGAATACATTAACACAACCCTGATTAATAACTTTGATTGAATATATATATATCCTAATATGAATAAAATGGTAAAATCAATGTTTAAATTAAAAAAATTAATGGAAGAATAGGGCAGTTTTTTTCGTTTTATTTTTATGTTTAGAAGAAAGTAGCTAATAAGCTGGGTTACTTTACCAATTTTGTTTTAGAAAATAAAAATAAAAATAAAAATTAGCACCCTCGTAAGTGAGTGCTAAGAGACTAGTTAAACATATATTGTATATATTTTATTGCACTCTTGATGAAAAAAAAAATAAATATATATATATATATATATATACAAATCTATAAAAAATACTTACGAAAATAAAATTATTTTTAAAAACAGACAAGTCTATGTATGATATGCTTGTTATTCGAAAGTTTACTACCTAAAAAACTAAAAAGCCAAGTAGGTCTAGCTTAGATAGTTCTAACCTTGACTTGCAGACTAATGGTTTCAAATTCGAATCCAGACGGCATATTGTGTGGTAAAATCCTCCCTTTCCTATAAATAACAGTAATTGGACTGTTTCCAAAAAAAAAAAAGGACTAAAAAACCAGTCACATGAGATGAAAGACAACTCATTTGTAGAAGCTGGTCCAATGTAGCAAAAGAAATTAATAAGAAAAGTGCAAATATCTCAAATTCTCAATAAATATCTCAAATTCTCTCAATATAGTTTCAGACCAAACAAAATCCTTCAAACATGGAAGGGACCGATATTGCTCCCCCTCACATTACGAAACAACGAAAGCATGTTTGGTGTCAGCACACAAATATATAATATTAGCCGGCACGCAGGTTTGAAATTACACCAGTAAAACTAAAACCTCATAATCGATTTACAGGTCACTCCTGCTTCCCCACAAATGTTCCGGTCAAGGTCCGGCCATTTGAAATGTTTGTAGTCCCAATTATCAAATCGTATGCCATCCCTTCTTAACACCCAAATTTCCATACATATTAGAAAATATGAGCTTTCAACCCACGCACCAAATTGTATAACCGAACGTTCTATTATAAATTTCATATGTGCTTAAAAATTAGCATACCTTAGCACTAAGATATCGAAGAGCTGCAATCTCTACAAACGTTACACCTCCGATGAACACACGTTACACCTCCGATGAACACCACAAGTACTATGGAGCGTCTTCCATCAGTTACACTGTCAAGGAACGTCAAAATTAAGTATGTGTAGAACATTAGCAAACACCTCATCAAAAATTTTCTTCTCATCGATCTATAAACTATTATGCCATATATATATATATATATATATATATATATATATATATATATATATATATATCTGAACAGCCCAACGAAAGAAAAGGACAATATTAAGAACAAATGACTCAAGAGAAATGTACTTACTCTTTTTGTTTCCAAATGTAATCCAGGTAACAGTTTTAGTATTTCTTCAATAGGACGCCTGAACGTTAAAAAGTTCCATATTTTAGAGCACACAAATCACATACACAGATCATGACTATATGCAATAATGAAAGGTCTGCCAAAGCTAACGAATAAGAGAACGTTAAAAAAAATAAGGAGCTTTCGGTTGATCATAATAAGCAAAAAAACTTTATACTCAATCCCACATAAAAAAAATCCGTGTGGAAGCATAATTTGAAAAGGAAGTTCTGATCCTCGATAACCAAACTTATAATTTCCAGTAAGAACTCTTCAGAAATAAAGAAGGTTGTACTAAGATACCCAGATATAACATCAACAAAAGCAACCTCAATATAATAAAATTCTGTAATACCCACTTCCCGGAATATCATAGCATAGCTAAGATAAAAAAGTTCCAACTAAGTTGGTTGAATTAACATAGACCTTTAACATAATAAAAATGTAGGGACCATGCAGTCAACTTTGCATGAGTAAACTTCAGACTTCAGTACGTAACTTGAAGTTTAGTCTTCAGCTTCCAGTGGTTGTCTAAGGGCGAGATTTTACAAAAGGCAACGAGACATGCAGAAAACACTTGTCACAAATTTTATCAGTCAAGGAATTAGGCTCACCATTGAAGGACAGTTAACACTCTACGGTGTCAGTGTCTTCAACTACAAGTTGCAGGGGTCGGTTAACTGCAGCCAGTTGCTCTTGGAAGAAGCTCTTCATTCCATCATTGTTTCGGGAGTCATGAAGTAACATTAGTCGTGCATGTATGTTTAGTTATGAAATATGAAACTGGAACTATACACTAACAGAGTGAAATGGCACTGAATTGGGGAGATTAAAACAATGTCCAGAAATTCATATCATATGACACAGGATTGCTTAGACAATGCAGAGACTACAGTGACCAAAATTTTAGCAATGCAGCAAATCACCAGAAAATATATGCTTCTAAGGTAGGTGAAGATTTCATTCGAAAAAATGAAGGATATGACCAGCTGTAACATAGACGGAAACCACCAAGTCATTAAAGCGGTCTATTGAGTTCAAGACCTGCAATATGAACTGAGCATGGCACTGGTTATCCAAGCATGGTCCTGCACGATATCTAGAGCCGCATGTAATATGAACTGATGTAATTGAGCAGCGTCTTCTCTCTGTCAAGTGTATAGTATCAACCACCCATATCATGAAGTGCTTGCCATAAATTAATTGTCCGTTTGGTTTAGATGGGGATTTGGATTTGGATAACAAGAACAAATGAAAAAAGCAAATGGATTTCAAATAAATTTGTGCATCTGCTTAACATCTAGTTATTTCAAATACTTTCAATCTAATGTTTTCTGGTTTGTGTATTTAATTTAGCTTTGTTACCAAATCCAAATTCCAATCAAAAAAACAAATGAAGCCTAAGGATTTCGATAATTCGGGAATGGAGATTATGAGACACAGTTTGAATTTTGAATGTTATAATTCTAAATACTTGTAAAAATGGAAATCACAACAAAATTCAAATGAAAGTGGAAACTGAAAATTGGAAATGGGAAAATGTGAAAGGAAAAGCAATCGTACTTTGGCAGCAGAACCCACGTCAGCTTCGTAGATAGCAATGTTGTTCCGGCTGACGATAATGAAACATGCGGTGGTTGCCATTAGCCGCAGGCATTTTGAGCCAATATTATTTCCAACAAGGATTAAAACCATACAAATTAAATTAAGACTAAGCAAGACTATACACAAATTACAAGCCTTTGACAAAAAAACCCAGATAACCGAGGATTTATGAACATAAATTTAGAAAAGATGTGAACTTTATATAATGATTAAGGCATGTATAAAATAAACCCATGAATTTGAAGCTTGAAAATGAAAGGTAAATCTAACCTTTTCAACAATAACGAAGGGAACTCAGATGTGGAGGTCAGCAATTGGGAGAAAAGTATTTGCAGAGCTTTTTTATGTTGCAGGTGGTGAATTACTAAATGACCATGGCCTCATCTTACAATCTAAAACTGGGTTATTGAGAACATATCGGTCCATCTTTACTCTGTTCACAGATTTATCAACGTTACTGCTGATTGAGTGAGGGTTTAGGTGGAGGTGGAGGTGAGGGTGGTGATGGCGGCGGAAAAGGGTGGGCATAGTCTTTGGGACTTGGGAGGGAGTAAAGTGTTTGGGTTGGGCTGAAAGTGAAAGAAGCTATTTTAGAATCCCACATCGAAACTTTTTTATATTAATGAACAGTTTATATGCGATAACCCAACATGCATGATTCTCTCCCAAAAGTGAGGGGCACTGCCATATAAGTTTTACGAGTAGAGAATTATTTCCGATTGATTGAGAATCATTTTTGACAGGAGGGTCGCGGTGGTTATTGGTACGTTGTTAATTTTTAATCATGATGCTCGAGTTTTGATAGATCTCGAGGCTATACATTTTTTTATTTCTCGGGGTTTTACACTTTTGCTAGTAAAGAATTGTCCCCGATTGGTTCGGACATGGGCATTAGTTCATTTTTGACAGGAGGGTCGCGGTGGTTATTGGTACGTTGTTAATTTTTAATCATGATGCTCGAGTAGAGAATTGTCTCCCAAAAGTGAGGGGCACTGCCATATAAGTTTTACGTGTAGAGAATTGTTTCCGATTGGTTGGGACATGTGCATTAGTTCATTTTTGACAGGAGGGTCGCGGTGGTTATTGGTATGTTGTTAATTTTTAATCATGATGCTCGAGTTTTGATAGATCTCGAGGCTACACATTTTTTTATTTCTCGGGGTTTTACACTTTTGCTAGTAAAGAATTGTCCCCGATTGGTTCGGACATGGGCATTAGCTCAAGTTAGACATGAGGGTCGTGGTCAGTCGTGATGGTTACTGGTACGTTGTCTATTTTTAATCATGATGCTCGAGTTTTGATAGATTTCGGAGCTACACATTCTTTTATTTCTCGGGGTTTTACACTTTTTGCTAATAGAGAATTGTCCCTGATTGGTTGGGACATGGGCATTAGCTCACCTTAGACAGGAGAGTCGTGGTCAGTCGTGGTGGTTACTCGTACGTTGTCTATTTTTAATAATAATGCTCGAGTTTTGATAGATCTCGGGGCTACACATTCTTTTATTTTTCGGGTTTTACACTTTTTGCTAATAGAGAATTGTCCCCAATTGGTTGGGACATGGGCATTAGCCCACCTTAGACAGGGGGGTCGTGGTCAATCGTGGTGGTTACTGATACGTTGTCTATTTTTAATCATGATGCTCGATTTGATAGATTCTGGGGCTATACATTCTTTTATTTCTCGGGGTTTTACACTTTTTGCTAATAGAGAATTGTCTCTTATTGGTTGGGACATGGGCATTAGCTCACCTTAGACAGGGGGGTCATGGTCAGTCGTCGTGGTTACTGGTACGTTGTCTATTTTTAATCATGATGCTCGAGTTTTGATAGATCTCGGGGCTACACATTCTTTTATTTCTCGGGGTTTTACATTTTTTGCTAATAGAGAATTGTCCCCGATTGGTTGGGACATGGACATTAGCACCCCTACCGAAGATATGTTAGTGGCCAACCTAGTGATACGCAATTGTCCGGTGGTAGTAGGAGGTTATAAGTTAGAGGCAGATCTAATCCCCATGGACATTTATGATTTTGATGTGTTTCTGGGGATGCATTGGTAAACCATGCTTCATGCCTCGATTGACTGTTTCGACAAGAGGTGGTCTTCCGGAGTCCAGGCATGCCGGAACTTACGTTTCGGGGTGATCGTAAGGTGCTTCCCTTGGGAGTAATGTCGGCCTTGACGGTTGAGAAATTATTGAGGAAAGGTTGTGAGGGCTATTTAGCTCATGTGATCGATTCTCGGGATACTCCGGTGAGAGTAGAGGATATTCATGTGGTGAATGAATTTGCCGATCTGTTTCCAGAGGATCTTCCGGGGTTACCACCTCACCGGGAGATTGAGTTCACCATAAAGCTTCATCCGAGTACTCAACCTATATCACAAGCACCATACAGAATGGCATCGGTGGAATTGACGGAATTGAAAACTCAATTGCAGGACTTGATGGTATGGGATTTATTCGACGGAGTGTATCACCTTGGGGTGCGCCGATGTTATTTGGAAGGAAAAAAAATGGTGGTTTGAGGCTATATATCGACTACCGGCAGTTAAACAAGGTTACGGTGCGGAATAAGTATCATTTGCCACGAATTGATGATTTGTTTGACCAATTAAAAGGGGCAAGGTATTTCTCAAAATTGACCTTCGATCCGGGTACCATCAATTCAGGATCAGGGAAGAAGACGTTCCCAAAACGGCTTTCAAGACACGCTATGGGCATTATGAGTTCCTGGTGATGCCCTTTGGTTTGACGAATGCACCGGTGACATTTATGGATTTGATGAATAGGGTGTTCTGACGGTACTTGGATCGATTTGTAATTATGTTCAATGATGATATCCTAGTATATTCGAAGAGCGCTAAGGCACATGAGAAACACTTGAGGTTGGTGCTGAATATGCTGAGGAAAAAGCAACTGTTCGCCAAGTTCAGTAAATGTCAGTTTTGGTTAACCCGTGTGGGATTCTTAGGTCATGTGATTTCTACGGAGGGTGTCAACGTGGATGCCCAAAAAGTTGAGGCAGTGGCAAATTGGGAGAAACCGAGGACAGTGTCAGAGGTGAGGAGTTTTCTGGGTTTAGCAGGATATTATAGGCGATTCGTAGAAGGATTCTCTACGATAGCCACCCCGTTAACTCGGTTGAAGAGGAAAGGAGTCAAGTTTGACTGGGATGATGAGTGTGAAAAGAGCTTTCAAGAGCTTAAGAGGCGGTTGACTTCTGCCCCAATGTTAACCCTTCTAGATGATAACGGAGGATTTGAGGTGTACAGTGATGCATCATTACGGGGTATTGGTTGCGTGCTGATGCAGCACGGGAAGGTGATAGCATATGCTTCCTGGCAACTT
Organism: Oemleria cerasiformis; assembly: GCA_037349345.1. Classification (NCBI taxonomy): domain Eukaryota; kingdom Viridiplantae; phylum Streptophyta; class Magnoliopsida; order Rosales; family Rosaceae; genus Oemleria; species Oemleria cerasiformis. Next base: position 10,087,165 of record JAZGTL010000009.1, on the reverse strand, counting down.
AAACCTAATGAGTTAAACTACCCCACACATGATCGAGAGTTAGATGCAGTAGTGGATGCACTGAAGATTTGGAGATACTATTTATACGGGGAAACATGCCAGATTTTTACCGACCATCAGAGTCTAAAATACTTCTTCATCCAGAAAGATCTGAATTGAGAGAGAGAAGGTGGCTTGAGCTGATAAAGGATTATGAGTGTACAATAGAGTATCATCCAGGAAAAGCCAATGTAGTAGCGGATGCATTGAGCAGGAAGTCCATGGGTTCCTTGCCTTATTTACACACCGTTTACTTACCGTTATTGGTGGAACTCTGAGGAGCGGGAATTATACTTAGCATGGATAGTCAGGGGGCTCTATTGGCTAGCTTCTCTATGAGACCTGTCTTGATTGACCGAATTATTGAAGATCATCTCCAGGATCCTACATTGTGTGTTATTAGGATGGAGTTGGAGGTTGGGAATAGGCATAATTATGTGATTAGGGATGATGGGGCCTTGGTTAAGGATAGTTGGTTGTGCGTATCTAATGATCCAGAGTTGAAAAGATAAATTCTTGAGGAAGCTCATAGTTCTGCCTTTGCTATGCATCCAGAAGGCACCAAGATGTATTGTACTCTTAAGGATCACTATTGGTGGACTGGGATGAAAAGGTAAATAACAGAGTTTGTGAGTAGATGCCTATCGTGTCCACAAGTAAAAGCAGAGAGGCAGAAACCATATGGGGCACTACAACCATTACCTATTCCGAAATGGAAATGGGATCACATCACTATGAATTTTTTTTATAAACTTCCTAGGACTCAAAAAGGACATGATGGAATCTGGGTAATTATTGATAGACTCACGAAGTCAGCATATTTCATGCCAGTACGGGAAGATTACAAGATGGACCAGTACGCCAAATTGTTTGTAGATGATATCATACGGTTAAATGGGACTCTAGAGTCGATTGTGTAAGACAGTGATCCTAGGTTTACCTTGAGGTTTTAGTGGAGTTTGCATAAAGCCTTTGGAACTACATTGCATTTTATTACAGCTTTTCATCCTCAGACTGATGGTCAGTCTGAGAGGACAATTCAGATTGTGGAAGATATGATGAGAGCTTATGTACTGCAGTTTAAAGGGAACTGGGACTCACACCTGCCCTTGATGGAATTTGCATACAACAACAACTATCAGTCTAGTATTGGGATGTCTCCTTTCGAGGCACTGTACGGGAGATAGTGCAGGACACCGATATGCTGGACTAAGGTATGTGAGAGAAGACTGTTGACACAAGAGATAGTGGAAATGACAATTGAAAATATTAGAATCATCAGGTAAAGGTTGAAGGCAGCTCAGGACCGTCAGAAAAGCTATGCGGACTGACGGATCAGAGATCTTGAGTTTGAGGTCGGAGACTGGGTTTTCTTGAAATTATCCCCCTGGAAAGAAGTTGTACGTTTTGGTAGATGAGGAAAGTTAAGTCCTCGCTATATTAGGCCTTATGAGATTATTGAGAGGATAGGGCCAGTGGCTTACAAACTTGCTTTACCCCCAGAACTGCCAAAGGTTCACGATGTATTCCATGTGTCCATGCTCCAGAGGTATCTATTCGATGAATCTCATGTATTGGAGGCGTAACCAATTGAGCTGAGAGATTATTTGAGCTTTGAGGAGAAACCAGTGTAACTTCTAGATTGGAAGGAAAAAGTATTGCGCATAAAGACTATTCCTCTGGTTAAAGTTTTGTGGAGGAATCATAGCGTGGAGGAGGCCACATGGGAAACCGAGGCACTGATGCGGGCGCAACATCCACACTAGTTCCAATGACATATATGAATTTCAAGGACGAAATTTTTTTAAGGGGGTGGGGTGGGTTGGGTTGTAATGACTCGGAAATTTAATTACTGAATTTTCGTAAATTAATTTGCAAAAGGACGAAATTACCCTTGGTTTTATAATGGGCTCGAAAATCACCTTTTGTACGGAGACACATTTGGCAGTTTTTTGGGGGATCATTGCGTAGGTCTCGAACTAACGAGTTCGTCGACAGGCGACACGTTGAAAACGGAGTTCGTGTGAGAGAATTGTGGGTCTAGAATATTCATGGGCATTTTGGTAATTTGGCTTGTGTAGATATTTTTAACCCCAGACAGTTTCAGATTCTCCTCATTTCTCTCTCTCTCTTCCCGATCCTCATCCAATCCGTGCGGCCGAACCCAAAAAAACCAAGAATTTGACCTTTGATTCGAAGCAACCTCGTCCGATTTGGTTCCACCTATCAGAATCTTCTCATTCCCGCGATCAAGGACGTACCAGCCATCAAAGGAAACAACTGTGGGAGACATCGAACCAAGGAAAGGAAAAACCGAACCTTTCGATCGATTTTTCGGCCAACACATGCGATACTGCTCCGGGAACTTCAGAAGACCGTACGACCCGGGATTGAGCTAATTGGACGTTCGGTGAGTGGACTTTGGTTTTGTAAATTATAATGCATGCATAAAGGTATATTTGAAATACATTTAGGTTACGTATGGTTTTTGGCATATTTCTGGAATTAAGAAATTATTCTATTAAGTTATTACTGGACACGGGAATGACGTTTTGGACTATGGCCTAGTTTTTGGACTCTATTTTTCTGTCATTTTGACCTTCGATTTTGGGTTTCGGTTGAGTCCATGAATTTTGGGTTTAGACCCGGATTTGTGATTTTATTGGATTTGGGCTTAAACGCGGTTTTTCAATGAATTTGGCTTAGGCCATGAAACGAGGATGTCAAAACATGAATTTTGGTTTTCACTGAATTACTGTCCCCGAGAGTCAAGGTTTTCTCCGACTAGCGTCAAAGGGTATTTCTCCGTCAGATCGTTGAAGGTACTCCGATGCTGGTGTCGAAGGGTATTTCTCCACCAGGTCGTTGAGGCTGTCTACGTGTAGTACAGGGTTCTGCACAACTCGAGGTATATCGGGTGTGTAGAGGGTATCAAGCTACGACTCGGGATTTTATTCAGGGAGCAGTGGGATATGTTGTGATATTTTTGTGTCCAGGTCTGTTCACATGAATTTTTAAACTCCTTTGAGGAGGGTTTTCAAAGCAGGGTTGTGGACCACATGATGTTTTCATTATTTGGGTTTTCGTGGGTGCCACTGGTGTTTTACCAAAAAAAAATGGATTTTCTGATAAGTTTTTGGCTTATCTTTATGGATTTGTTTGATAAGGAATTTTATATTATGCATGCATTGTTTTACTTGTGGAGGGGGAGAAAATGTATGTTTTCCTCGGAAATTGTTTTAAAAGATTATTTTGTCCACTCACACTTTTCTGTGTCTTAAATCCCCTCCAGACCGTTGAGTTGTCGATGACAAATCCAGAGGCAGAGGCATTAAATTTCAGCTGCACATTTACCTAGGCTATCGAGTAGGAATTATAATTTTCTATACTTACCTTTCCTACCTAGATGCTCTAATAAGCCTTTTGGACTTACTGTAAATTATGACTACATCGATGGTTGTTTGGTGATGTTGGGATTTGGAGTGTTATTTGATCCTTTGTCTGACCAGTGGAAGACGGTTAACCAGTCTTTAAGGGGAGATTCTGCCGGATTTTTGACAGAATTCTCATAGCTAATTGCAAGGGCTTATGGATATTCTGGGAATTTTTTTTTAAGTTGTTGGACGGGAGCAGGGCTCTTCCCGGTTTCCAAGGGGGAATTCGGGAAGGGTCCTGTCAACTTGGTATCAGAGCATTAGGGTTAAATTCCTGTAGACCGTACACCTAGTGTACATTTGATTGTGGTATTGATGAATTATTGTTCTTTTCAGGGTAATGCCTCTGAGATGCGAGCCCCTTCCTTGGCCTGGAAACGGTGAGGAAGCTGGTACGACATATGATCCCGTAGTAGAGCCTGATTTGAGGCAGACCCTAGATCAATTGGGTCGGGCTTTGACAACTGTACTTCAGGGTAGGGCTACTTCTGAAGTTTTTGACATTGAACGAACCCAGAGGCTGGGGGTGACAATGATTACGGGCGAGTTAGGCCCAGAGGATGCTGATGAGTGGATTACTCGTTTGGAACGAGTGTTTGCTGTTATGAGGTTCCTCCGGAGGATAGGGTGTGTCTAGCCACATTTCTTCTGGGTGGCTATGCGTACCATTGGTGGCATGCTTTGCAGCTGACGGGCTGAGATGTCTGTACCTTTACTTGGGAAGCTTTCCGGGAGCGCTTCCTCGAGCAATTTTATCCTCGCTCATACCGAGATGCCAGAGAGGCTGAGTTCTTGCAGATACAGCAGGGAGACATGATGGTAGCACAGTATGAGCAGAAATTTCTTGAGTTTTCACGCTTTGTACCAGCTCTCGTGGCGACTGAGATGGATAAGTGCCAAAGGTCTGAGTATGGACCGAGGAATGAGGTTCGAGTAGTAGTAACTGTGGTGGCACATACTTATCTAAGGGCTTTGTCAAACGTTGTTGCTAGAGTATAGATAAGTTTGCCAGCTCAACACTAGTTTAGTGGTTCCAAACGACGCCGGGATCGCCTGAGTTTCGGGGCCTCTAGTCAAGGACCATCTAAGAGAGGCAGTTTCAGTTCTGGATCTTCTGGGGTTGCAAGATCCGGATCAGGCAGTGGCAGAGCAGGTCAGGCATGGCAATCATCTGCTCAGTCTAATGGGGCTTCAGTGCAGTCAACTGGGAGACAGAGTGGCAGATCCGCACGGATGGGTGACATCGGTTATTACTTCTATGGTAGACGGGTCATTTTAAGAGAAACTGTCAACATCGTAGTCTGAGCAGTAGTTCCTTGGGCCGAGATGCTGCTGAATCGAGTCAGAAAGCATCGCAGAAATCAGGTACTGCAGCAGGGAGCCAGACCCAGTCCAGTGGGGCCACCAGGGCCAGTGGGGTCAATAGGGCCAGAGGGAGACAAGAGGGTCGTGGTAAGTTTTCTGGTACACAAGCCCGAGTTTTTGCTATGACCCATCAGAAGGCTCGAACGGCACCAGAGGTGGTTACTAGTATGTTGTCTATTTCTAATCATGATGCTAGAGTTTTGATAGATCCCGGGGCTACACATTCTTTTATTTCTTGGGGTTATACACTTTTTGCTAATAGAGAATTGTCCCCGATTAGTTGGGACATGGGCATTAGCACCCCTACCGGAAATATGTTAGTGTCGAACCTAGTGATACGCAGTTGTCCGGTGGTAGTGGGAGGTTATGAGTTAGAGGCAGATCTAATCCCCTTGGACATTTATGATTTTGAGGTGATTCTGGGGATGGATTGCTTAACCATGCATCATGCCTCCATTGATTGTTTCGACAAGAGGTGGTCTTCCGAAGTCCAGGCTTGCCGGAACTTAAGTTTCGGGGTGATCGTAGGGTGCTTCCCTCGGGAGTATTATCGGCATTGACGGTTGAGAAATTTTTGAGGAAAGGTTGTGAGGGCTATTTAGCTTATGTGATCAATTCTCGGGATACTCCGGTGAGAGTAGAGGATATTCAGGTGGTGAATGAGTTTTCCGATGTGTTTCCAGAGGATCTTCCGGGGTTACCACCTCACCGGAAGATTGAGTTCACCATAGAGCTTATTTCGAGTACTCAACCTATATCACAGGAACCGTACAGAATGGCACCGGTGGAATTGAGGGAAATGAAAACTCAATTGCAGGACTTGGTGGATATGGGATTTATTCGACCGATTGTATCACCTTGGAGTGTGCCGGTGTTATTTGTAAGGAAGAAAGGTGGTGGTTTGAGGCTATGTATCGACTATCGGCAGTTAAACAAGGTTACGATGCAGAATAAGTATCATTTGCCACGAATTTATGATTTGTTTGACCAATTAAAAGGGGCAAGGTATTTCTCAAAAATTGACCTTCGATCCGGGTACCATCAGTTAAGGATCAGTGAATAGGACGTTGCCAAAACTACTTTCACGACACGCTATGGGCATTATGAGTTCCTGGTGATGCCCTTTGGTATGACGAATGCACCGGCGGCATTTATGGATTTGATGAATAGGGTGTTCCGATGGTACTTGGATCAGTTTGCAATTGTGATCATTAATGATATCCTAGTATATTCGAAGAGTGCTAAGGCATATGAGAAAAAATTGAGGTTGGTGCTAAATATGCTGAGGAAAAAGCAACTGTTCGCCGAGTTCAGTTAATGTCAATTTTGGTTGACAGTGTGGGATTCTTAGGTCATGTGATTTCTGCTGAGGGTGTCAGCGTTGATCCCCAAAAAGTTGAGGCAGTGGCAAATTAGGAGCAACCGAGGACAGTGTCATAGGTGAGGAGTTTTCTGGGTTTAGTAGGATATTATAGGCGATTCGTAGAAGGATTCTCTACGATAGTCGCCCCGTTAACTTTGTTGACGAGGAAACGAGTCAAGTTTGACTGGGATGATGAGTGTGAATAGAGCTTTCAAGAGCTTAAGAGGAGGTTGACTTCTGCCCCAATGTTAACCCTTCCAGATGATAACGGTGGATTTGAGGTGTACAATGATGCATCATTACGATGTATAGGCTACTTGTTGATGCAACACGGGAAGGTGATATCATATGCTTCCAAGCAACTTAAACCTCATGAGTTGAACTACCCCACACATGATTTAGAGTTAGATGCAGTAGTGCATGCACTGAAGATTTGGAGACACTATTTATACGAGGACACGTGCCGGATTTTTACCGACCATCAGAGTCTGAAACACTTCTTCACCCAGAAAGATTTGAACTTGAGATAGAGAAGGTGGCTTGAGCTGATAAAGGATTATGACTATACCATAGAGTATCACCCAGGAAAAGCCAATGTAGTGGCGGATGCGTTGAGCAGAAATTCCATGGGTTCCTTGGCCTATTTGCACACCGTTTACTTACTGTAAGGACTCTTCCCGAATTTTCCCTCGAAACCCGGAAAGAACCCTTATCCCGTCTGACAGCTCTTTACTTCAAAATTTAAGCACCAGAAATACCCTTTGTTCTGGAATAATTTTTTATTAAACCTTACAGAGTTCCCTGACAGAACCTCTGTACTTACTGACCACTCATACCTGTCAGACGCAGGATAGTATACTGGTCAAAACCAAAACCTCGGAATAGTGGTGGTCCAAATAGGAATACCCTATGTCACCAAACGTCAGTAGGTCAGACACTGCTGACATCTCTACTGGAATACCACAAGACAACAGACTAGTCAAATACTTGTGAACCAACCATAATTCGTCCCTCTGGGTCACCGCCCACACCTACCCACTGACCCGGCTGACGAAGTATTTTCATAGGTTGATTAAGCCCATGACCATTGTCGTCTGTTTCATATTAGAGCCGGATATATCCTCGGCTATCATATCGTATCATCAGCCGGTATAACCTTCGGCTACCATAACATATCAGTCGGCATATCTCTCGACTATCCTGTCCCTAGCCACCAGGGTATCCCTTGGGGTGTGCTAGTCATGTATCATATCATATCAGTCGGCATATATCTCGACTATCATATCATATCAGTCGGCATCTCTCGACTATCATAACATATCAGTCGGCATCTCTCGACTATCATATCCCTAGCCACCAGGGTATCCCTTGGGGTGTGCTAGTCATGTATCATATCATATCAGTCGGCATATATCTCGACTATCATATCATATCAGTCGGCATATCTCGACTATCATATCATATCAGTCGGCATATCTCGACTATCATATCATATCAGTCGGCATATCTCGACTATCATATCATATCAGTCGGCATATCTCGACTATCATATCATATCAGTCGGCATATCTCGACTATCATATCATATCAGTCGGCATATCTCGACTATCATATCATATCAGTCGGCATATCTCGACTATCATATCATATCAGTCGGCATATCTCGACTATCATATCATATCAGTCGGCATATCTCGACTATCATATCATATCAGTCGGCATATCTCGACTATCATATCATATCATATCATATCATTTCTAAATTCCGCGAAATCATTGCAACAATACATAACAATATGTAAACAAAGATACATTGATGCATGCATTACAGTTTATAAACAATAGTCCACTAATATACATCAACTAACCCTTAATTCAAGGACGCTCTAGCCCAAGCAACACATGCACAATAATATCCCAACTACCTGGACTTCCCGAGCTCAAAACCCGCTAATACGGTCAACTATTACCGCTGGGATTGCCCAAAACCACCTCTAAACGACGTATGATCAACCTCAAACCTGTACCAACAGATTCGGAACGTCGAAAACTAGTTCCCACGCGCCGCCGTGACCTCAGTCTCGGCCCCACGCGCCGCCACGCGCCGCCACGCGCCGCCACGCGCCGCCGGAAGGTCGGCACACGCACCCACGCGCGCTCACGCGCCGGTCACGCGCTACTACAGTGTTCACGCGCCTGGACCGGTCCAACCCGGTTCGGCTCAACCTGACCCGGTCCAACTCGACCCGACCGGTTCACTCAACCCGACCGGTTCAACTCGACCCGACCGGTCACCGGTGACTCGCCGGAGAAGACGACCGGACGCCGTCACCGTCGCCGGAGGCTGGCCGGAGAAGATGACCGGACCGCCACCTCAGCCGCCGTCTGGTTCGCCGGAATCCCCCATTTCCGGCCGAAACTACCAGTTTTCTAACTTCTTCATTTCTTAACCGTTTTTCACGATCTATACATGGAAATTTATCTACTTTTCACCAGGAATCCAAATATGAGGTCAAAGTTCCGAGATCGTACCTGGTTTGGCCGGAAAACGGCCGAGAAGTTTCGGTTCACCTCCCTCCTCCGTCTATCGCCTACGGCGGTGCTCCCGCTCCAATATCTACCCCAAAATGCTCGTGGGGTCCCGGGGATGATCCTCCCGACCTTGGTTTCACTCAACTCGGATCGAAATCCGTCCGATGAAAATCAAGCTTTGTGTTCACACGAGGGGGGGGGGGGGGGGGGGGTTTCGGGTAGGAGAGAGAGAGCCCATATTGACCAATCTGCCGAGGAGAGAGAAAATATATATTATATAGTTCCAACTTCTCCAAAATTACCAAACTGCCCCTGAAGCTTCTAGACCCGTAACGAACTCACCGGGTCTCCGTTTTCCGCGTGCCGCCTGTCTACGAACTCGTGAGTTCGAGACCTACGCAACGACCTTAGAAAAATTCCCAAAAGTCTTGCCAGTCAAAAAGTGACTCCCGAACCCGTCCAAAACTGAGAGTAAAATTGTCCAATCCTCAAAATAGTTTAATTTCTGGTCCGGGTCGTTACACTTACGGTTGTTGGTGGAACTCCGAGGAGCGGGAATTATACTTAGCATGGATAGTCAGGGGGCTCTGTTGGCTAGCTTCCGCATGAGACCTACCTTGATTGATCGAATTATTAAAGCTCAGTTCCAGGATCCTACAGTGTGTGTTATTAGGATGGAGTTAGAGGCTAGGAATAGGCAGGATTATGTGATTAGGGATGACGGGGCTTTGGTTAAGGATGGTCGGTTGTGCATACCTAATGATCCAGAGTTGAAAAGAGACATTCTTGAGGAAGCTCATAGTTCTGCCTATGTTATGCATCCAGGAGGCACCAAGATGTATTGTACTCTTAAGGATCATTATTGGGGGACTGGGATGAAAAGGTAAATAGCAGAGTTTGTGAGTAGATGCTTGACGTGTTAACAAGTAAAAGCAGAGAGGCAGACACCATATGGGGCACTACAACCATTACCTATTCCGGAATGGAAATGGGATCACATTACTATGGATTTTGTTTATAAACTTCCTAAGACTCAAAAAGGGCATGATGAAATCTGGGTAATTGTTGATAGACTCACGAAGTCAGCATATTTCATGCCAGTACGGGAAGATTACAAGATGGACCAGTACGCCAAATTGTTTGTGGATGAGATCATACGGTTACATGGGACTCCAGAGTCGATTGTGTCAGACATGGATCCTAGGTTTACCTCGAGGTTTTGGCAGAGTTTGCAGAAAGCCTTTGGAACTAAATTGCATTTCAGTACAGCTTTTCATCCTCAAACTGATGGTCAGTCGGAGAGGACAATTCAAATTCTATAAGATATGAGGGGAGCTTGTGTACTACAATTTAAAGGGAACTAGGACTCACACCTGGCCTTGATGGAATTTGCATACAGCAATAACTATCAGTCCAGTATTGGGATGTCTCCTTTCGAGGCACTGTAGTGGAGACAGTACAGGACACTGATATGTTGGACTGAGGTAGGTGAGAGAAGACTGTTGACACCAGAGATAGTGGAAATGACAAAGGAAAATATTAGAATCTTCAGGGAGAGGTTGAAGGCAGCTCAGGACCACCATAAAAGCTATGTGGACCGACGAATCAGAGATCTTGATTTTGAGGTCGGAGACTGGGTTTTCTTGAAATTATCCCCTTAGAAAGGAGTTGTACGTTTTGGTAGACGAAGAAAGCTAAGTCCTCGCTATATTGGGCCTTATGAAATTATTGAGACGATAGGGCCAGTGGCTTACAAACTTGCTTTACCCCCAGAACTGCCAAAGGTTCACGATGTATTCCATGTGTCCATGCTCCGGAAGTATCTATTTGATGAATCTCATGTATTGGAGGTGCAACCAATTGAGCTGAGAGATGATTTGAGCTTTGAGGAGCAACCAGTGCAACTTCTATATTGGAAGGAAAAAGTATTGAGCAGAAATACTATTCCTCTGGTTAAAGTGCTATGGAGGAATCATAACGTGGAGGAGGCCACGTGGGAAACCGAGACACTGATGCAGGCGCAACATCCACATTTGTTCCAATGAGAGGTATGGATTTTGAGGATGAAATTTCTTTAAGTGGGGTGAGTTGTAACGACCCGAAATTTAATTAGTGAATTTTTGTAAATTAATTTAAAAAATGACGAAATTACCCTTGGTTTTATAAGGTGCTCGAAAATCACTTTTTGTGCGGAGGCACATTTGGCAGTTTTTCAGGGACTGTTGCGTAGGTCTCGAACTAACGAGTTCGTAGACATGAGGCACTCGAAAAACGGAGTTCGTGTGAGAAAGTTGTGGGTCTAGAATGTTCAGGGGTGTTTTGGTAATTTGGTCTGGTTAGATATTTTTAACCCCAAACAGTTTCAGATTCTCCTCATTTCTCTCTCTCTCTCTCTTCCCGATCCTCATCCAATCCGTACGACTGAACCCAAAAAACCAAGAATTGGACCTTTGATTTGAAGTAACCTCGTCCGATTTGGTTCCACCCATCGGAATCTCCTCCTCCCCGCGATCAAGGGCGTACTTGCCATCGAAGGAAACAGCCGCAAGAGACACCGAACCGAGGAAAGGTAAAACTAAACATTTCGATCGATTTTTCGGCCAACAAATGCGATACTACTCTGGGAACTTCAGAATAGCGTACAACCCGGGATTGAGCTAATTGGACGTTCGGTGAGTGGACTTTGGTTTTGTAAATTATAATGCATGCATAAAGGTATATTTGAAATACATTCTGGTTACGTATTGTTTTTGGAATATTTCTGGAATTTAGAAATTATTCTATTAAATTATTACTGGACACGGGAATGATGTTTTAGGCTATGGCCTGGTTTTTTTTACTCTATTTTTATGTCGTTTTGACCGTAGGTTTTGGGTTTCGGTTGAGTCCATGAGTTTTGGGTTTAGACCTGAATTTGTGATTTGATTGGATTTGGACATAAACCCGGTTTTTTAATGAATTTGGCTTAGGCCAAGAAACGAGGATGTCAAAACATGGATTTTAGTTTTCACTGAATTACTGTCCCCGAGAGTCAAGGTTTTCTCCGACTGGCGTCGAAGGGTATTTCTCCGTCAGATCGTTGAGGGTTCTCCGACGCTGGTGTCGAAGGGTATTTCTCCACCAGGTCATTGAGACTGTCTACGCGTAGTAAAAGGTTCTGCACAACTTGAGGTATATCAGGTGTGAGGAGGGTATCAAGCTACGGCTCAGGATTTCATTCGGGCAGCAGTGGGATATGTTGTGATATTTTAATGTCCATGTCTGTTCACATGAATTTTTAAACTCCTTTGAGGAGGGTTTTCAAAGTTGGGTTGTGGACCACATGATGTTTTCATTATTCGGGTTTTCGTGGGTCCCATCAGTGTTTTACCAAAAACAATGGATTTTCCGATAAGTTTTCGGCTTATCTTTAAGGGGAGATTCTGCCGGATTTTTAGCAAAATTCTCATAGCTAATTGTAAGGGCTTAAGAGTATTCTGGGAATTTTTTTTTAAGTTGTCATTCGGGAGCAGGGCTTTTCCCGGTTTCCGAGGCGGAATTCGAGAAGGGTCGTGTCAACTTGGGAGGGAGTAAAGTGTTTGGGCTGAGCTAATTGAGTGAGGGTGGAGGTGGAGGTGAGGGTGGGGATAATCTTTGGGACTTGGGAGGGAGTAAAGTGTTTGGGCTGGGTTGATTGAGTAAGGGTGTAGGTGGAGGTGAGGGTGGGGATAATCTTTGGGACTTAGGAGGGAGTATAGTGTTTGGGCTGGGATGATTGAGTGAGGGTGGAGGTGGATGTGAGGTTGGGGATAGCCTTTGGGACTTGGGAGGGAGTAAAGTGTTTGGGCTAGGCTGATTGAGTGAGGGTGGAGGTGAGGGTGGGGATAGTGTTTGGGACTTGGGAGGGAGTAAAGTGTTTGGGCTAGACTGATTGAGTGAAAGAGGCTATTTTAGAATCCCACATCGAAACTTTATTATATTAATGAACAATTTATAAGCGATAATTCAACATACATGGTTATCCCCCAAAAGAGGAGGACACCGCCATCACAATTAAACAGAACATGGACGACTGGACTAGATTGGACTCGGACTATGGACTATACTGGGACCGCACATGGACAATTGGACCACCTAATTGGAAGAAAACAAAATTGAAAAAAAATGTGGTTCCAGTGGATAAATGAACTAATAAACCGGCTCAACACTCGGAGTTGACTTGGGAAATTCTATCCTGAGATGGACCAGGTATGTGATCTTTGTGGTCACTACGAGGAAACATAAAACCATTTTTTAGTGAGTGTCTTTGCTCATCATGTTTGGAATTTGGAGGAGGCTGGGCTCAGGCCGATTAATGGAGATATCTTTCAGTGGCTCAACTCTCTCAGTTCGTGTGAAAAAGGCAAGGTCTCGCAACTTGGGATGGCCTTACTCTTATGCTGGCAAATTTGGTCTGCTAGAAACAAAAGGGTGTTTGCAAATGAGAACCGAAACCCTTTCCGTGTCTCCACTATGGCTCACACGCTAGGGGAGGATTATTATAAGGAGAATGCTAATAGTGAGTCTAAGAGGATAGAAGAAGAGCTCATTAGTTGGTGTCCTCCAGATGTGGGGTGGTATAAGCTTAACTTTGATGCATATGTCAGGACTGGTAATTCTACTGTTGTTGGTTTTGTCATTAGGAATTCTTTGGGTCTTCCCATTCTGTCAGGGTCGCTAAACCTTGGAAAGACCTACTCCCTAATGGTTGAAGGTACAACTTTGGTGGAAGGCTTGAAAGCAGCCTTAGAATGTGGTTGTAACAATCTTTTGGTAGAAGGTGATTCGAAAGTGGTCATTGATGCAATCAACATAAGGCTTAAACCTCCTTGGAGAATCTCTAGAACCATTTCCAATGTGTGGAGATTAAGTAAGAGTTTTCATGCTATTAGATTCACTCTTGTATTCCGCGAGGCGAATTTTGTTGCTAACTCTGTTGCGGAGCTTGGTCACACGAGAGATTGAATCAGAGATGGAAAAGTTGCAACCCCAAAAAGGCAATTGGTGCTTGGAAGTTTGATTTCTTTAGATTAGGTTGCAGTAGGATTCTTCTTTGTTTTTATTTATTTTATTTTGTATAAAAAAAATGAACTAATAAACCAACTTTTTCCGCTCTGAAGCAGGCTTCATAATTCTAAAGCTGATTTATATATTTCTTACTAGAAAAAAAGGTAATTTGGTACCTTTTTTTATTGGTAGCCGTAGATTTCTGAAAATAATACAATAAAAAACTTGTACTTTGTATAAAACTTTCAATTTATTTATTTAATTTTTTTAATTTTACAGTGTTTTACTTCAATAATATGCAAATTTTAAACATGAATTGTAAATATACACGTATATTGTACTATCATTTTTTTTTAATATATATTTTAACGAATCATTGAAACAATTACAAAAAAAAACAGAAATATTTTCAAAAGACAGATAACTAGGCTCATGAGATTAAAGACAGATAACTAGGTTTTGTTTTTTGTCAAAAGACAGATAGGTTCATGAAGTGAAAGAAAGATCTTTTGTAGAAGCTCCACCAAAGTATCAACACAATTGCATAAGAAAAGTGAAAAACTCTCAAATTATGAATGTACTTTCAGACCAAACAAAATCCTTCAAAAATGGAAAACAACTGTTAGTAATCCCTCTGAAATCGATGTGAGAAAAAATTAGGAGCAACAAAAACATGTTTGATCTCAGCAAACACCAAATATAAACATTAGCCGCCACCCATGTTTGAAATTAGACCACTAAAACTAAAACCTCATGATCGATTCATATACCGCAGAAAAGAAGAGAAATAAAATTCAAGTCACTCCTGCTTCCCCACAAATGCTCCGGTCAAAGTCCGGCCATTCGAAATGTTTGTGGTCCCAATTATCAAATCATATGCCATCCCTTCCTGCAAGATCCGAATTTCAATAGATATTAGGAATGGGAATAACATACCAATTAGCAAATGTGCTTTCAACCCACCTACCAAATCGTATAACCAAAATTTATATTATAGATTTCATATGTGCATAAAAAGTAAACATACCTGCGCACTAAGATATCGAAGAGCTGCAATCTCTGCAAACGTTACACCTCCGATGAACACAACAAGTACTAGGGAGCGTCTTCCATCAGTTACCCTGTCAAGGAATGTCACAATTAAGTGTATATACGACATTTGAAAACTACTCATCAAAATTTGTCTTCACATCAATCTAAAAACTATACATGTCACATACTTGTCTACATTGGCTGAAGGTCCCTGTAAAGTGTCAAACGATGCGCTGCTTGAGAATCGGCCCTGTCAATTGTTACAACAGAGAAAAACAGCTTAACATGTAACTCAGACATGCACACGTAGAGATAACCATGCAAGTAAAGAAAGGAAAAGAATAAGAACCAATGACTAGAGAAAAATGTACTGACTCTTTTTATTTCCGAATGCGGTCCAGGTAACAGCCTCAGTATTTCTTCAATAGGACGCCTGAAAGCTAAATTCTTGTTTTAGAGCATAAAACTTACATATACAGATCATGACTATTTGCAATAATGAAAGTCCTTCCAAAACTAAGGAATAGGAGAGGGGGGAAAAAATAATAATAAGCCTTAAGCTCATCATAAGAAGCGACAAAACTTTAACGTCAATCCCACAAAATATATATATATATATATATATATATATATATATATATATTTCTGTGCGTGGAAGCTTAATTTGAAAAGAAAGTTCTGATCCTCAATTTCCAAACTAACAATATTCAGTAAGAACACTACAAAAATGAAGAATTTTCTACCAAGATACCCAGATATAACAGGAATGAAAGCAACCTATATCTAATAAAATAGACTGACATAATGAATTTCTCATGGGAAGATGGTAAATTGCGTTCAAGCGGGAAGGGAGCAAGTATGACACAAAGTCTGACACCAAGATACAATCCTGTAATACGAACTTCGAAGCTATAGATAAGAAGTTCCAACCAAGTTGGTTGAATTAACAGACCTTTAACATAATAAAAAATTTGGGGACCAAGCAGTCCACTTTGCATGAGTACACTTCAGACTCCAGTACGTAACTGGAAGTTTAGTCTTCAGCAACCAATTCCTCATGCGTTAAGTTTAAATTTAGTAAACTGTTTGGGACCTTATTACAAAACTTAAAAATAATATTTTTGTTATTTCCAGTGGTTTTCTAAGAGATTTTAACAAAAGGCCAAGAAACATGCAGAAAACACTTTCTACAAATTTTATCAGTCAAGGAATTAGGCTCACCATCCAGATCGAACAGCATGCTGGATGAGACGAATGCTAAGAGGTGCATATCCAGAAAAGACATACGCGATATCATTGGGGCTGTCATATGAGAAAGTTTCCTTTAAATTTAGTACCAACTGAAAAAGGAACACTACTAGAAAGAAACAAAATTGAAGGACAGTTAATACTCTGCGGTGTCAGTGTCTTCAACTACAAGTTGCAGGGCACGTTTAACTGTCAGCCAGTTGCTTTTGGTTTCCTGAAAGGTGCAGATGTGTACAATAAATCTTTTATTCTTTCAACAGTAAAATTTCATTCACCAGTTACGAAATTATGCAAGGAAACTAGTGGATGCTTGTATGAAGGTAAAATAAAAACAAACCTGTTTTCTAAGCAATCCAGCCTTCTCCAAATTATTCAATGTAACCATGTGCTCAAATCCATAACTATGGAGTAGTTCTCTCCTAAATCAAGAATAAAAAAACCAAATTAATGTAAGATATAAAACAAAATAATTAAATTGAAATTAATGTGATGAGTGAATTATTTACCTCAAATAGTCAAAGTTCTTTTTAGGCAAACCAGAATTTGTGATGGAAAATAATATGAGAAGACGTAAGACATTTACAAGAGGCTCTTGCTTATGGATCATTTCTTCAATGTACTCAAAGCATCTACATTCATCAATTGTATTAGTTTCAAAATAACAGCTACGTGAGTGCCAATCCCTACATATGACAAAAAAAGAGCAAGACAAAAGACAAATTTTCGTGGTACTAGTAGCCTAAATTCAACTTACAAGTCATAACTTTGAGCCTCGATAATTGTATGCTCCATGTCAAGTTGCCCAAGAAATGATGGCTTTGATGTGAACTTTGACAGATGCTGAGCAAGATTTATGTGCCTCTAAAGCAACAATTGCAGCAAATCAGAAAATAAAACTGCCGGCAAAAATTTCTAAAATGAATTAAAGAATCACTTACAGTCATTTCTGGCAATGAGTTCAGCTTTTTGACGAAGTCTTTCAATTCCGAAACTGTCTGGTTCTATATGCAATATTATATAACACTTCATTAGACAAATGGATTCTAGTACAAGCATTGGGTTCATGAAGGAAAAAAATGGGTCTACATTGATTTTCTCGTGATTGAAGGATGGCAAGTATCCAGCTTTTATAACATCTACTTACATTGGTAGTCACATCGGTGTAGTCCTGCTTCATTGATGTTGCTTTTTGACGTAGAATCTGCAATCATGCTGCAGGTAGCAATAAGAAATGGAACTGCTAGCAGGAATATGATTTTATAAAGAATTTAGAAGAGATAGATTTGGAAAAAGTAATGAACAGAACAATCTAAACCGGTAAATATAGGTCAACCTGGCCAACAACTTCGAAGTTGAGATCCCGTATCTCTTTAAACAGCTTGTCACTGTTATCATTACGATACATTAAATAAGTATGAAAAGACATAAAATCAAAGAAAATAGGATGAACAATGATTAAAGAAAAGAAAGACTGAAATAGTGTAGGCATTTGGGACCAAAAAATATTATGGATGTACCAAAAGACCTAAAATGAGTATGTAAATTAACAGGCTCCCTATCTAGAAAATGATCAAATTCAAGGCCCAAACAACACATACTATATTGGTAGTGCACGACCATTGTACCATTTTTCGGTTAACATGCAAATATTTAAATATAGAAAATTAGAATTGAATAAGCAGTCCACCAAATACATAAACTGAAAAAAAAAATTCAAATAAAGCAAACTAAGAACTGAAAGAACACTGTCAAATAACTTATCTACCAGGATATATTAATTCCTTTTCAGTAATATGACCTGTCTTGGAATAATATGCAAGGGTATCTAACAGCATTTACAGAGCAGCAAACCAGATGCCTAGAATATATATATATTCTAGGCATCTGGTTTGCTGCTCTGTAAATTGACACACTAAATTGACCACATTCAGTGACCACATTGATGATGAATGGTGTTATTTCAATAAATTAAATCACTTCGTATTTATTTTTTGATGGTAAATAGAATGCCACATCAATGTGGTCACTAAATGTGGTCAATTTAGTGTGTCTAAATAGCATTACTCATATATATATATATATATAAATGCAAATGCCTCGTGAACCAATAGACCCAATGAAAAGGGAGGGTAGATAAAAAGAAGGCATAAAAAATATGACATGTGTGACAGAATGCTGTTGTATTACATAACAACTCTATCAAGCACACAACGAATCACCTTGAATTAAGCGGAACTTTCATCTTCTTTCCCTCTTGTTGGGCACCCATGACAGATGCATCTAGCTCGACAGAACCATTGTCAATATGCAGAAACTGCACTGAAAGTATTAGGGACAGCTGATAACTAATTCAGATTTCCAAAAACAAGTCTGTCTTTTATTTTCCATCCAGCAAAAAAGAATTGGGGACAGCTTATAACTAATTTAGATTTCCAAAACAAGTCTGTCTTTTATTTTCCATTCAGCAAAAGAAAAGGTTTCTCATTAAAGATTTAGGTTTAAAACAAGTAAAGGTTTAGGTTCAGTTGCCTTACATTATTAATCAGAAAGATATGGTATAAGGATTTGTTGAAAAATGAACTAAAAAATCCATATCGATAATTAAAGTTAAACTTGCAATCTGTTTTACCATGGAAATTGAACTGGTATGCAATAGTCCATATGAAAAAGGAGCAACTTAAATTTTCACATATACTTAGTATAACTACTGTACAGTGACTCACCTCATCAAGAAGCCCTTCATAGGTTAATTGAGTACACATGGGAGTTATCATGTCCACCTACATTCAGGGAATAGTCAATTTCAGCCAAAAAAACCACAATTCACGGTACAATTGCATCAAATATGCAGTTGCAGAATGTGAGTTCCTAACTTTCTGTTTAAGGGATTGGTATTCAACAACTATATGAAAGAAATTATAATTTCTTCATTTGCAAAAACGTTTAAATTGTGCATAAATGTGTGTGTGTGTGTGTGAGAGAGAGAGAGAGAGAGAAAATTACCTCCCTATCTAAAAGGATAAGAGTATTTATCTCTGGCACAACCATCTGAAGTTGCAAGCAAGAGGTCAGTGGAAGCCTTATGAAGTGTACATAACTCTTTTACACTAATTAGAGGATACAAAGTGCAAGTCATATAATAGTACATGTATGATATGCAGGTTTTATTTTTAGAATTTATTCATAACTAGAAGGAGCTTAAAGAAATGCATAATTACATCTGGTGAGTTAACTGGTTCCTCAGCTTGCATACGGTTCAGAATGTCAGAAACACGTACTGATGCTTTGCCTTTTGCCCTCACATTGGGTATCACCCCAAAAGAAAACTGCAAACAGTATACAAAGCATACTTTTCATTTCCAAGCAAAGAACAAGAACTAGAGTAACTAGAAGCATTATTTATCGTTCCAACCATAATCGGGTATTACTCTGAAGATAAATTAACTGTACTGTTCTTATATAAGTTGCGTGTGTGTTCTGTAGGGATTTATGTTCAAGATTCAATACTGTACATAAATATCTTTGAAAGATAGAACTAAATGTAAAATGACTGAGCAAACTTGTTTATGTATTATCTATAACCTCAAGCTTGTGAATGGCTTTTGCAATATGCCAAAGTGAGCTTGTATCACCATCAACTAGGCATTCCTACAATCCATAGAATTTTTTTTTAATAAAGATCATCAAATCATGTAGAATAATTTGTGAGCGTCAGAAGCTTAAAGAGAAATAACTAAAATAAATCCAAAAATACAAAATTAAAAGTTTCTTACTTTGTAAGCAAGATCAAGTTCGAATGACAAAACATCCTCATCCAACGGAACAAAGTACAACGGGTACTCCCCTATAGTCAACAACTGATGTACTTTTTCCTCCTCAAGGATCTGTGATGCAGGGAAAAGGGGGGCCAACAATAAACAGCAGAAATCTATAAAGATAAAGCCATAGAATCGAAGTGGAACGGAGATAATAGAGTTCTAGGGCAAAGAAACCCTTAAATCAGAAAATTCTGATATATAATTAATTCAAGACTAAAAACTGAATACATAAACCCTTGAATAGCCTATTTATACTAGAGTAGGCAAACCCTAGCTTTTCTTACAAGAAATCCTACTTCTACTAAAACTTGCCTAATAAATCCTATTCCTAATAAGATTACTTAAATGATAATAATAATAGAATCAGAATCTCCAAATTAACTAGAACCCTAGTCTAATTGGGTATTGGCCCAAACAGCCTTGGAGATGCTCCCGCATCATACTCCCCTGGTTGGAAAAGACTCGTCCTCGAGTCTGAATCATTGACACCAAAGACTCCATGACACGCTTGAAACTGAATTCTTCCTTTCCAAACAAAGAGATACTTTGAATATCGGATAAATTCTTGAGTGCTTACATTTGTTTAATCTGGGTTTGTTTAAGCTGGGTGTGGAGCTTTTTCTTTGACATTGAATCTTCCCACTCCAAAGGAATATATATTTTGAATACTTGATGTTTCTTGAACAGTTCTGCTTATCATCTGTAGTATCCCAAAACTTCCTTACCCGCAAGTTCATTAAGTTGACAAGATCAACGAAGTTCGTGGCTTCCTTGGAAATAAAAGCATCAAGTCCAATAAAGTCAACATATTCTGGAGTATCACTCTCTTGCATCGCCTTTTCTTCAATTTTATTTTGAAGACCTTCCTTTAAAAGTTCTAATTGAACTTTCACTTTACGATCAACTGATTTCTTCTCAAAAGCTTTCAACCTCAAACATCACAATCCTCTTCTAAACAAGAGTCAAACATGGGAGGGATATCTAAATCCAAGAAACTAATTGAGAGATCTGACTTAAAATCAGAGAACTCACACTCAAGATTATCACAAACAGAACTTGAAGAATCTGAAATAACTACTCCTTCCAATTCGCTGCAATCCGTATATTCTCGGGTTCTAAAGTCATGAAAGGAGTATTCTTCATCTTCTTTGGTATGGTCATCCTTGAGACTACCTTCCGGTATGTTCAAGGGGCTGCGTCAGCGTTCCGGAATCTCCATATAAGCCTCCGCACGTTCCTGTCGTCGAAGAGCATCAATCGCTCTTGACAGATCTTCAAACATATGCCACATCTCAGCTATCTCCGTTTGTAAGGCTTGGTTTCCTCTTCCAGGACAAACCATGGGGTAGAACCAGGTTTTTCAACCTGCTCTGATACCAAGTTGATGCAGGGAAAAGGGGGGCCAACAATAAACAGCAGAAATCTATAAAGATAAAGCCATAGAATCGAAGTGGAACGGAGATAATAGAGTTCTAGGGCAAAGAAACCCTTAAATCAGACAATTCTGATATATAATTGATTAAAGACTAAAAACTGAATACATAAACCCTTGAATAGCCTATATATACTAGAGTAGGCAAACCCTAGCTTTTCTTACAAGAAATCCTACTTCTACTAAAACTTGCCTAATAAATCCTATTCCTAATAAGACTACTTAAATGATAATAATAATATAATCAGAATCTCCAAATTAACTAGAACCCTAGTCTAATTGGGTATTGGCCCAAACAGCCTTGGAGATGCTCCCACATCAATCTGAATAACCAAAATGACATTTATCACCAAACAATATTTGAATGCATGCAATTGGATGCACCGAAAACCATACCTTCTACCATGATAGCACACATATAATAGCCAAGAGATGCTCACCTTCTCACAACCAACAGACCGGCGAGGAACAAAATAAAGATAGTATTCTCTCTGTAGTCCTTTGGATGTATCATTATGAACATGCGAACTAATGAATTTCATCAAACCAAGCTCGGACCGGACAAGATAAACGATTTTGGAACAGTCAGTTTGAATGGAATCAGCCGAAAGATGTCGCAATTCAACCCCATGTTCCTGTTTTCAAGTTTCAGTAAAAAAAAATTAGAATTTAAATTCTTACCAGAGAGTTTCCTTCATTTTACTAAGCCCATTTCAGCTGAAAATGATAATTGCTTAACCCAAAATATGCAAAATTCTCATCAATTCTAGCTCAAGAAGCATGAAAAATCACGTCACACACTAGTAAATTCTAGCTCAAAAAGCATGAAAAATCACGTCACCCACTTGTCAAAATTCTCATCAATTCTAGCTCAAGAAGCATGAAAAATCACCTCACACACTTTATTGTTTCACTATTCGGCACCATGAACAAAAATTTAATTTCTATGGAAAGTGTAATAGAGTTACTTTGAGAAGTGCAGTCTGGATGATAGATGAGAGAGAGCCACTCAGCTTCGGATCGATGACCAAACACTTCTTTCCTCGGATCTACATTTTCCAGCACAATCACAAAAATGAAATGCAAGAACCTTTCAATTTGAATTTTAAAGGAAACTGAATTTCAAAGAAAAAAAGCAGGAACTTACATTCTTGAGGATGGTAATGAGCTCCTTCTGAGACTGTTCCCTGTTGCATCATGATCATATTCATACAATATAAATGGTAAGAAAATATAAAATTAATTTGAAATTAGACGTAGACGGTAAGTCTTTGATAAGTTCGGACCTGAGGGATGTGAGATTGAGAGGAGCATTGTCCAAGTTAGGAATCTGAGCCATGGAGGTCTTCAAACTCCAATTTTCAGTTGCAGCGCTCGGAGATGAAGACAGTGTAACTTAGGCCCCGTTCGTATGAATTCAATGTGCTGAACAAAAATTGAAATAAAAAAATTCAGATTCTCAGAGTTTCCTTATAACGAATTGAAAACATGGATTCAACCTTTTATCATTTGGTGCTTTATCTCAGTTCCAACCTCACTCTAACTACTATTCTTTCACTCTGATCTCACCCTCCCCATGATCTGAGAGCGAGACTGGGCTGACGGTGACGCGATGGATGTGGCGATAGTCGACGGAGATGAAGCTTGGTGCGACTGTGATGGGACGAAAAGTGAAAGAGAGAGTTTGACGTTGGAATTGGGTATCGGTGTTGGCTGGTGGTGGTTATGGCGTTCGTGGTGATGGGGTCCGTGGGTTTTGCACATAGAAATTACAGCGGAGGGCCCTCGTAAAGGATGAATAGTAAAAAATAGTTAGTTCCCCTTATTGAGGTTAAATTTGATTTTGATAGTAAAAAATAGTTAGTTCCCACTTGGTATTAGGGTGGGAACCGTGTGGATCGATATGGATATCACTCAAATCCAAACTATTAAAATTTAAACGGTTTGATACTGTTTAGATTTTTAAAAAAACATTAAAATTGTTCTAATTCAAACCGTTATTAATGGTTTTATTTGGATAGATTTGGATGATTTAGGCATAAAATTTCATATAAATATTTCATTTATATAATTTTTTCCAAAATTCCACTATTCTTATTAATATTTCATTTACTCATATCAAGATTTCATTTACTCACATCAAGATTTCATTCATTTATATCAAGATTTCATTTATACACATTAATAAATTAAAATTTTAAACATTTTAAACTTCAAATATCGCTGATTAGGTTTAAATATAATTTAAATTCGAAATTAGCACAAAATGCGTAAAGATTAAATGGGGTTAGGTATGTGATGAACAATTACATTAACATATTATAGGATGAAAAATATTAACTAATGAATAATATAAATAAATAAGAACATTAACAGTTTGGTTTGGATTTCAACGGTTTTCAAAATGAAAATCTAAAACCAACTGTTACTAACGAAACGGTTTGAAAATTCAAATTGTTTGACTTTTATACGGTTAAATCCAAACCAGAGTGTCAATAACAGTTTGAATTAATCAATTTCTGATTTCAACAGATTTGTGTTCATCCTTACTTGCTACAATCTATGTTATGTTTGAAGGAAAAACAATCTGGTTAATCAAGAGCAGTCTATCGCCTAAGTTATATTTAGAGGAGTAACAATACAATTAATAAAAAAAATACAATTTGGATGAAGAACTATATGATTACTCAAGAATAATCAATAAGAACAATACGATTAATCAATAAAAACAATAAGATTAATCAATAAAAACAATATGATTAATGAAATATGAATACTTACTATTAGATGAAGACAAGAAACGTCTTCGACTCCTATACTTTCAGTAGGACATAGCACAAATTAAGCGGAAATTTGAAAACCAGACATTTCTTATTATTGGTGTCATGAGTTTCTTAACCTTACATATTAGAGTTATGATAGAACACCAATGTCTTATGCAAATCAGTCCTAATTAAACTTTGTTTTGTATCACAAAATCATTTACAAATAAATTTCTCTCGTAGCCAAAAAAAAATTCTCTAGTAGCCCAATTTTAATACAACAATATTAAAGGTGGAGATTGTACATAAATATCGATCTAGCATATTACAAAATTTGAACATAAAACCACTTATTATATGGGAAGAATACCACAAAACTGTAATTTTTACAAAATTTAAAAACAGAATCATTTAGAAAGAAAAAAATTAATTATTTTTTATAATTAAAATTGTATTGTTTTTCTCATCTCTATTATTATAAAGCAAAGATGGTCAAAAGGCTTCATCATGTTTTTCTGACAAAAATACACATCGATTAATAACCTTTACATTTAATATATAAGGATATAATAGTAAAATTTTAAGACCCGTCCCGGAAAACAAAATACAATTAATAAATTACTGGAATTTCCAGTGAGTTATTAGGTCGAACAAAGTTAATATTGGGCCTATAGTGAAGGCCCAACATTAATTGGGCCATGAATTAAGGGTTGGATTCACAAAATTTCCCGGTTTATCCTTGAAATTCCCGAAGGCTCGAAAGTCACTTTTTGATCGAGAACTCTTTTGGGAATTTACCTTGCAACATTACGTAGGTCTCGGGTTTACGAGTGCGTAGACAGGTGGCACATAGAAATAGGAGTTCGAACGAAGAAGTTACGGTTCTAAAACGAGCGGGACGTAATGGTAATTTTGGAAAAGCTTAAATTATAAAAGCCAGACTCTCTTCGTCTCCTTCTCACGATCACAACCATGCCCTCACACAAGGCTATCGACCACCATACGTGGCGCATCAAGCCGCGAAAGGAAGTACGTTTCATGCCTTTTGAGGCGATTTTCGGCAACCACAGGTAATGGCTTCGGATTTGGACCTCATATTTGGATTCATGGGATTGAGTAGATGGATTTAAGCTATTAGTTTGTAGTTTTTGGTTGAGTATTGAAGAAGTTGCCGAAAAGCTAGAAACGGCCATCAATGGCAGTTCACGGCCGGCGCCGGTTAGGGGCTTAGAGTGGAGGTAGAGGCAACTGAAAGCTGCAGTCGCCACCCCCTAGGGTGTCTAAGGAGCGTGGGGGCACGTGGGCCCCACCCTCGGCTCCCGGCGACTCGCATCTTATGTAACTCGATGTTTCGGAGCCGTTGGCGCAGGTTTCAGGTCCATCGGAGTTCATTTGGGGGCTGTTTGCGACAATTTTAGTAGTTTTGAATATGTTTTAAGGAGCAGAGGAACTCTCGGAATTAGTGTAACATCCCGTAATTTCAATTATTGGATTTAAGTAAATTATTTATGTAAATGACGATTTTACCCTTGGTCGGTAAAGGGCATGGAAGTCAAATTTTGTTTTGAAACATTTTCGGTGGTGTTTTGGATACCGTTGCGTAGGTCTCGAACTCACGAGTTCGTAGACAGGCGGCACGTGAAAAACGGAGTTCGTTGACGAAAGTTATGGGTCTAGATGTGCAAGGGCATTTTGGTAATTTTTGACTTGGGGTAGATATTTTTAACCCCCAAATCAGATATTATCTTATCCATCTCATTTCATCTTCATCTTATCTTCATCCTCATTCTCTCTCTGTGAAAAACATTTCCAAAACAAACCCGAAACGTGCGAAAACTAACCCAAAAAGACTCATAAATTCCAAGTTTGATTCAAGGCTCCAACTTCCAATTTTGATAAACTAATCGTATTCTACTCCTTCCCACGATCACAACCGTACCAACCATCGAAGGAGAGGACCACGGGAGAAGCCGAACCGAGTGTAGGAAGTTTCGGATCTTCCGATCGATTTTCCAGCTAGCACAGGCGATACTGCTCTAGGAACTTCAGGGGAGCGTACAGTTCGGGATTGAGCTTGCTTGAACAGGTTTGTGAGTGGACTTTTGGTTTATAAACTATAATGCATGCATAAATGTATTTTTGATTTAAATACTGTTAAGTATGGGTGCAATGATTTCTGGAATTTATAATTGATTACTGGACATTTGTTTTTCCAATATTTCAGTGAAAGTGTGTTGTAGGAAATGATATGGTTGTAGAATTCGGTTTTGATCTTGTTTTGACGTGGTAATTATTTGGGTCCATGATTTTGAGTTGAAACCGTATTTGTGACTATAAAATACTTGATTTTGGATCCAATACCGTTTTGAGGGGGCCAGGATCCGGGGCTAGGATCCGCTGAGACGGTGAACCCGGTGAACCTCCAAAATAAACAATACCGATTTGAGGGGGGCCAGGATCCGGGCTAGGATCCGCTGAGACGGTGAACCCGGTGAACCTCCAATATAAAATGTGATTTTGCAGAGATTGTGGTCGAGGCCAAGTAACACAGATTTTATTTGATTACAACTAAGTGGTTTTAAAGAGAAATGGAAATTTTGGTGATTTACATACATATGATGTTTTAGTATCATAAATTGTTTTATGTTGTGCATGCATGATTTTATAAATGGAGGGGAAGAAAGGTATTTCTTGGAAAACAATTTATAAATGATTATTTTTGTCCACTCACAACTTTTGTGTTTAAACCCCCTTCAGGCAGTTGAGTAGAGTTGACGCGAACACTGATCTCGAGGCAGAGGCATTAGTACTTCGACTGCGCTGTGTAATTATATTTGAGTAGGATATCTAAATTTTACTCTTGATCCTACTTAGACGCTCTGATATTATATTGTATTTGATTGGTTATTAATTACGGGAATTATTGAGTGCTTGAATCCCTTGTCTGACAAGTGGAAGTATTTATTGTTATTATATTTTGTAAGGATTGAAGGGTATTTTGGGAACCTTTCCTTAGGTTGTCAGACGAGATTAGGGTTCTTCCCGGGTTTCGAGGGGAAATTCGGGACGGGTCCTGACAATTGGTATCAGAGCACTAGGTTAAATTCCTGTAGACTGTACACTACGTGTACAATTATTTTGGTATTGATGAGTTATAGTTCTTTTCAGCTTAATGCCTCCGAGAAGCGAGTTCCGTCAACAGTCGGAAAATATTGGGGACACATCTGAACCTGCAGTGGAGCCTGATATGAGGCAAACACTGGAACAATTGGGTCATACGTTGACTTCTGTACTTCAGAGTAGGACTGCTACTGAAGGTTCAGACATTGAGAGAGCCTAGAGATTAGGGGCTACAATATTTATGGGCGACTCTAGCCCAGATGATGCAATAGAGTGGATTACTCATTTAGAGCGAGTGTTCTCGGTTATGAGATGTCCTCAGGGGGACAGGGTGCTGTTAGCCACTTTTCTGCTGGGTGGTTCCGCTTATCATTGGTGGAACGCATTAGAGGTATCAGGTTGGGAAGTCAGTACAATTACCTGGGCGACCTTTCGGGAGAAGTTCCTTGAGCAATTTTATCCTTGCTCGTACCGAGATGCCAGGGAGGCTGAGTTCTTGCACCTACAGCAGGGAGATATGACAGTGGCTCAGTATGAGCAGAAATTCATAGAGTTGGCTCGTTTTGCACCAGCTCTAGTGGCAACAGAGAGGAACAGAGGACGCAGATTTGAAAATGGGCTGAGGGGCGAACTTCGGTCAGCGGTAACGGCTGCAGCCCATACTTCAATGAGAGAAGCGTCTGACACTACAGCTCGTGTAGAGTTGAGCATGGGTGTGCCAGTCCAACATCAGTTCGGTGGTTCCAGGCGACACCAGGATCACTGGGATGTTGGAGCCTCTAGTCAGGGACCGTCCAAGAGAGGCAGTATCAGTTCTGGATCTTCTGGGGGTGCAAGATCCGGATCGGGCAGTGGCGGAGCCGGACATGCACCGCAGTCATCCACTCAGTTTAGTGGGGCTTCAATACAGTCAACGGGTAGACAGAGTGGCGGATATGGTGACCCTAGATGTTACACCTGTGGAGAGACTGGCCATATCAGGAGATTCTGTCCACACCATCTTCAAGATAGTAATTTCTTGGGTCGTCGTGTGACTGAGCAGAGTCAGAGGACAGGACAGACTTCTGGTACTTCAATAGGGAACCAGGCCCAATACAGTGGGGCCAGCGGGGCTAGTGGGTCCAATAGGAGCAGAGGCAGACAGTGGGGTCGTGGTCGATCTTCGGGTACATCGCCTCGAGTTTTTGCTATGTCACGACAGGAGGCCCGAGCAGCCCCTGAGAGGGTCACGGGTACGTTATTTGTTTATTTATTTATTTTGTTTTTATCGTGATGTTTATGGTTTAATAGATCTCGGGGTTTTACATTGTTTGCTGATAGAGAAGTGTCTCCGATTGGTTGGGACATGGGTATTAGTACTCCTACTGGGAATATATTAGTGGTGAATCTCGTAATTCGTAGTTGTCCAGTGTTATGGAGGAATCATAACGTGGAGGAAGCCACGTGGGAAACCGAGGAACTAATGCGGGCGCAGTATCCTTATTTGTTCCAAGGGTAGAGTTGAATTTCGAGGACGAAATTTCTTAAGGGGGGTAGATTGTAACATCCCGTAATTTCAATTATTGGATTTAAGAAATTATTTATGTAAATTACGATTTTACCCTTGGTCGGTAAAGGGCATGGAAGTCAAATTTTGTTTTGAAACATTTTCGGTGGTGTTTTGGATACCGTTACGTAGGTCTCGAACTCACGAGTTCGTAGACAGGCGGCACGCGAAAAACGGAGTTCGTGGACGAAAGTTATGGGTCTAGATGTGCAAGGGCATTTTGGTAATTTTTTGACTTGGGGTAGATATTTTTAACCCCCAAATCAGATATTATCTTATCCATCTCATTTCATCTTCATCTTATCTTCATCCTCATTCTCTCTCTGTGAAAAACATTTCCAAAACAAACCCGAAACGTGCGAAAACTAACCCAAAAAAACTCATAAATTCCAAGTTTGATTCAAGGCTCCAACTTCCAGTTTTGATAAACTAATCGTATTCTACTCCTTCCCACGATCACAACCGTACCAACCATCGAAGGAGAGGACCACGGGAGAAGCCGAACCGAGTGTAGGAAGTTTCGGATCTTCCGATCGATTTTCCGGCTAGCACAGGCGATACTGCTCCAGGAACTTCAGGGGAGCGTACAGTTCGGGATTGAGCTTGCTTGAACAGGTTTGTGAGTGGACTTTTGGTTTATAAACTATAATGCATGCATAAATGTATTTTTGATTTAAATACTGTTAAGTATGGGTGCAATGATTTCTGGAATTTATAATTGATTGCTGGACATTTGTTTTTCCAATATTTCAGTGAAAGTGTGTTGTAGGAAATGATATTGTTGAATTCGGTTTTGATCTTGTTTTGACGTGGTAATTATTCGGGTCCATGATTTTGAGTTGAAACCGTATTTGTGACTATAAAATACTTGATTTTGGATCCAATACCGTTTTGAGGGGGCCAGGATCCGGGGCTAGGATCCGCTGAGACGGTGAACCCGGTGAACCTCCAAAATAAACAATACCGATTTGAGGGGGGCCAGGATCCGGGCTAGGATCCGCTGAGACGGTGAACCCGGTGAACCTCCAATATAAAATGTGATTTTGCAGAGATTGTGGTCGAGGCCAAGTAACACAGATTTTATTTGATTACAACTAAGTGGTTTTAAAGAGAAATGGAAATTTTGGTGATTTACATACATATGATGTTTTAGTATCATAAATTGTTTTATGTTGTGCATGCATGATTTTATAAATGGAGGGGAAGAAAGGTATTTCTTGGAAAACAATTTATAAATGATTATTTTTGTCCACTCACAACTTTTGTGTTTAAACCCCCTTCAGGCAGTTGAGTAGAGTTGACGCGAACACTGATCTCGAGGCAGAGACATTAGTACTTCGACTGCGCTGTGTAATTATATTTGAGTAGGATATCTAAATTTTACTCTTGATCCTACTTAGACGCTCTGATATTATATTGTATTTGATTGGTTATTAATTACGGGAATTATTGAGTGCTTGAATCCCTTGTCTGACAAGTGGAAGTATTTATTGTTATTATATTTTGTAAGGATTGAAGGGTATTTTGGGAACCTTTCCTTAGGTTGTCAGACGGGATCAGGGTTCTTCCCGGGTTTCGAGGGGAAATTCGGGACGGGTCCTGACAATTAGGGGATTAAGTCTAATAATTTAGATAAACATTTACTATTATTAATCATTCTATTTGCGAGGCATTATGATGTTGGAGAGTTCGAATGACTGAATGGATCGGGACAAAGCTTGTAGGGACTTACGGGAGTGAATGCCTCGAAGTACGTGTATTAGTGGATACGGTCGGGTGAGCCCTCCCCGATGTACTATAAGTGGAATTCTTCCTTACAACTATAATTATAAAATGTTGTATGATTGAATCTTTGATGATTGTGATGTAATTAAAAGAGTTATGAATTGAATGGTGTTGAATGTTTAGTTGACAATATATATGCTTAGGGAATTTGGGAAGTATTAGTAGGACATATATGATTGAATGGAACATACTAAGGATGGTAAACCCTACAAAGGTAAATACTCCGTAACGAGTATAAGCTAATATTATAGTGATAGATCTTGAGGATAGATTCTGAGATATAATTATAATACCGATGAAACGTAAATACTCTTAAATGAGTATAAACTACAGTTATAGGGAATATCTCGAGGCTTTGATACCGAGATACCAGTTACGATATTAGAATCACGGGTAAGGGTGGATATCAATGTGAAATGATGAATACGACAATTCTGTTAATTGAGAAAGAACATAAATATGATTATGATAGCTAAGGTCGAGGAATATGCCGACTTAGCACAAAAGTCAGTGCCGAGATGCTATTGCTGAGGAGTCATACCAGCTTAGCTCATGAGTCAATATAGAGATACTACGGTCGAGGCATGCCGACCAATACATGTTGTCATGAGTCCGAGTCATGAGTCATGTCAAGTCATAAGTCATGTTGAGTCATGTTGGGTCGTATGTCAATGTTGACTCATGGTATTCCCACATGGTGGTCGCTGGTGTTGTACCTATCTGTAGACCACATACCACTCCTCCACATGATCGGTCACCTGCGCTCGCTCTAGACTAGTTAAACAGCGTCAGTCCTATCCACGAGCTCTTATGAGTTTATGTGGTCCCAGAGCTCCTAGGAGGACTCGTGGTGATGGTGCTTGCACCTAATCCTTCACGTGGT
Organism: Oemleria cerasiformis; assembly: GCA_037349345.1. Lineage (NCBI taxonomy): Eukaryota > Viridiplantae > Streptophyta > Magnoliopsida > Rosales > Rosaceae > Oemleria > Oemleria cerasiformis. The sequence goes on along the minus strand of JAZGTL010000009.1, from coordinate 10,055,781 downwards.
CGTGGTCGTGGTACGAGCAAAGACACCCAATCTTGTCACATGCGCGTGACTCGTGCGACTACAATGCCATTGGGATACCTAAGATGATAATTCGGTCATGATATGCCAGCCAAGGGATATACGAGCTGATGAGATATGATAGCCAAGGTAACATGCCGGCTTATGTGGTATGTTGGCGAGGGTCATACCGGCTGATGATATGATATGATAATCGAGGTAACATGTCGGCTTATGTGATATAATAGCCGAGGTAACATGATGGCTTATGTGATATAATAGACGAGGTAACATGCTGGCTTACGTGATATGATAGCCAGGTAACATGTCGGCTTATGTGATATGATAGTCGTGGTAACATGCATGCTTATGTGATATGATAGTCGAGGTAACATGCCAGCTTATGTGATATGATAGCCAAGGTAACATACCGACTTATGTGATATGATAGTCGAGGTAACATGTCAGCTTATGTGATATGATAGTCGAGGTAACAAGTCAGTTTATGTGATATGATAACCGAGGTAATATCCCAGCTTATGTGATATGTTAGCCAAGGATATACCGGCTTATACACTATACGATGATAGCCAAGGACTTTTCGGCTCATACGATATGATGACGATTGTCATGACTAGTGATTAAAGTTCATGTACCAGTGAGGGTACGTTTCATTATCGAGGTCAGTGGGTATGGTGTGGGCGGTGAACCCGATTGATGAAATTATGCTTTGTATGGACGATGTGTCTTTGAGATGATCTATACCATCATAGAGAGATGATGGTATCAAAGTATTACTAGTCTTTCCATCCATAAGATTGGATGTGTCATCTTCAATATATGAAGTTTTAATGTGAATGTTAATTGGTAAATCATTATGCGATTGGTTTTGTGCATGACTGCACTGAATGCTTGCTAACCCCGTGGGGTTGTTCGTTTATGATAATGAGTGTAATGTTAAGTATGAAATAGTGACACATGTGATGAACTTGAATGATAAATATGAAATAGTGTCACAGGTGATGAACTTGAATGATAAATGTAATGGTGAGATAACCTTGATGGCTTTGGAATTATATGTGGAAATATATTATGTGGTAAGCCTATGACTATATGATGAGTTATATGTGAGTACAGGGGAGACTCTGGCGGTTTTACAAGTGAAATCTCCTAGTACGAATATGACTCTCATTACTCACTTTATTATCTTTTGAGGGTTTGCATTATATATGAATGAACCGTTTTGTTGAAAACTATTAAGTTCCACTCACCTTTCTGTTTTACACCCCTCAGGTATGCAGAGGAAGGTTCGTGAGTGCGAGGAGGATATCATGTGACGACAGCTCTGACACCACGCATGGAGGGTGTAACAAGGTAACAATCAGTTAAGCATATATGCTTTAATTATGATCATCATTTATTTTAATTATGCTCCGAGTTGTCCGTTGTTGCGGTGAAACGACAATTTAGTGTTTACTATTCTACCTTTCACTGAACTTTCTAAAACGCATCGTTTTAGTTGGGCTTTCGTCACCTAGACTCAGCGTTCAGGTGTCAGCTATCACTCGGTATTCCCGGTATCTGGTTGTATATTCGGGACGGGGTGTGTAAATTGGTATCAGAGCATAGTTTTAGGAAGTGAAGTTGATTACATACTTTTGATGATAATAATTACCGATTCTTACATGTCAGAGCACTTCCTCGAACAAATTCTTGTGACTAAGTGTTAATTAGTCTAACCTACTAACGTATGGAACACATGTAGTAGTCGATCATCATGACGACTCGTATGGGAATTAGTAAGTTTTCGTAAATTGGTTGCATAAATTGGAGCAGGTTGATTGTGATTTGATCTGAACTGTTGGATTTTATTTTATTATTTGAATTCTTCATCTGACTAGTGGAAGATCGTTTGACCAAATTACAGGGGAGATTCTGCCGAATTTTCGGTAGAATTATCTTAGAGTCTGGGTCGAACTAGAAATGTGTATTTCAGGGATTGTGCAGGTGTTGTCGAGCGAGAATAGGGCTTCTTAAGGATAGCAAGGGAAATTTGGAAATAGGTCCAATCAATCAAGGGTCGGGTGTTTGAGTAACCTTGACCCTTTATTTGAGGAAACTCTATGAAATCTCCGTCGAACTCCTCGTTCGGGTTGTGTGAACAAGTTATTCGAAGATGAGCGCTGCGATGTAGTTTCATGAGCAATCAGCAATCAAAAGTTTGTTCAACATATAAGACTTAGAAAGTCATATCAGTAACCAAGCCGTAATCCACTGAATTGGAAGAGCAAGAAGAGTGTCATGACTAACACCCCTCGAATTCAGTGATACATTCCCGAGAACTGAGCATTCTCGGAGGAAAAGTACGGATTGAAGCAGAACGAAGAAACATGTGATGACCCGAAAGAGGAGTCTTATAGTAGATCGAGAATCACTCCTCTGTATGGTTGAGAGCCCTACAAAGGGATAATCTTGAAGAATGGCTACGAAAAACAAGGGCCTTAGGGACTATGATAGTTCTTGTTATTGTCCAAGATGCTTTTTTGCCTTGCCACCAAATGGTTATGTTCCTGAAGTTGAAGAAGAAGAGAAGAATCTACGGATCATAAAAGTAAAGTGCTAATCGCCACTATGAGCCATGATGCAGGTATTGTTCGATTGTAATGGGGAGAATGAAAGCGCAACACCGTTGTCATGTTGTGACTAAGCATGTATGGGATAAGAGTAATTCAGGGTGAGTACCTGAGTTATGTTCCCATTTGAGTTACTGATGTGACTGTACTCGAGGGTTGTGCCGAGCTAACGTTATGATTGATAACAATAAATACAAGATGAATAGTTTTGGTATGATTACTAAAAAGTGAATAAATTATGTCGGACTATGTTCGAAGGCGACTACCTCGACATATGAAAGCCAGAGAGAGACCATGGAGTACTAGTGCAGAGTGGTAAGACCTTTTGGATGGAATGTGTAGGGCCTTTGTGACAACCCACGTGCGATTGCTAATGGGTCAAACGATTTAAATTAGCTCAGTGTGGATACATGAGATATTGAGACCCTAAAGAGGTCATAATAGTATAAGGTTATTTTCAGTGGTATTTCGATGTGTGAAATTAATGAAACAACAAAGAGAATGGTGTGATTTATGGTGATGTTGACACGGGTCCAGGAAAGGCCTTCTCGAAGTATTAAGGCACTTCCATATGCTCTATACAACTCATCAAGAAATTGTGGAATGTGACGATCATGTGGTTGCTCTGGATTGGCCAAGGTGCCTAGGAGTGTTAAAAATCAACTTGAGAAAAATGATAATGACTACGCTCGAGGATGGCGTCGAGCTAGCTTTATGATCGAGGTGATGATATTGAGAAATATTGGACACAACTCTGTAATGAATCTCGGAGACAAATACTTGTGACATGATGATTATGTGAAACTGTAACGACCATCCGAGATGGTGGGAAAGTAATTAACGAGTACACAACGGAAGCGTGGAATTCGACATAACTCGGTGGGCTACGGACTTTTGAAAATCGAAATATGAAGTTCCACACTCGAAACGTGGAAGCTATAATGGATAAGTGATAGAAATTTAGTTAGTAGCGATGGAAGGTACTCCCCTCGAGTGAGCGAATTTTGTGGACGAAATTCATATAAGGGGGCAGTTTGTTATTACCCGTCCCGAAAAAAAAAAATCCAATTAATAAATTACTAGAATTTCCGGTGAGTAATTGGGTCGAACTAAGTTGATATCGGGTCTATAGTGAAGGCCCAACATTAATTGGGCCGTGAATTAAAGGTTGGATTTACAAAACTTACTGTTTTACCCTTGAAATTCCCGAAGGCTCAAAAGTCACTTTTTGATCGAGAACACTTTTGGGAATTTTCCTCACACCATTACATAGGTCTCAAGCCTACGAGTACGTAGACAAGTGGCACGCAGAAATCAAAGTTCGAACGAAGAAGTTACGGTTCTAAAATGATCGGGACGTAATGATAATTTTGGAAAAGTTTATATTATAAAAGCCATTCTCTCCTCTCGGGATTGGTCCACACGCGTCCTCTCTCCTCTCACAGAATCTCTCCCTTTCTGTGTTCTAACGAGGCTTCGCACGAACGCCATGGACGTCGCCACCAAACGGCGATGACCCACACCAAACTAAGACCACCATTTTCTTCGTCTCCTCCTCGTGATCACAACCATGCCCTCACGCAAGTCTATCGAACACCGTACATGGCGCAACAAGCCGCAAAAGAAAGTGGGTTTTGTGCCTTTCGAGGTGATTTCCAGCCACCACAGGTAATGACTTCCGATTTGGACCTCATATTTGGATTCCTCGAATTGAGTAGATGGATTTAGACTATTAGTTTGTAGTTTTTTGTTGAGTATGGAAGAAGTTGCAGAAAAGCTTGAAACGGCCATCAATGGCAGTTCACGGCCGGCGCTGGCGAGGGGCTTAGACTGGAGGTAGGGGGCGACTAAAACCTGCAATCGTAACCCCTAGAGAGTCTAGGGCGCATGGGGGCGCGTGAGGGCGAGTGGGCCCCACCCTTAGCTCCCGGCGACTCGCATTTTATTTAACTCGATGTTTTGGAGTCATTGGCGCAGGTTTCGGATCCATCGGAGTTCATTTGTGAGTTGTTTGCGACATTTTTAGTAATTTTAAATATGTTTGAAGGAGCGGAGGAACTCCCGGAATTAGGTGATTAAGTCTAACAGTTTAGATAAAAATTTACTAATATTAATCATTCTATTTGTGAGGCATTATGATGTTGGAGAGTTCAAATGACCGAATGGATCAAGATGAAGCTTGTAGGGACTTATAGGAGCGATTACCTCGAAGTATGTGCATTAGTGGATACAGTCAGGTGAGCTCTCCCCGATGTACAGTGAGTGGAATTCTTCCCTAAACCTATAACTATACAATGTTATATGATTGAATGTTTGATGATTGTGATGTAATTAAAATAGTTATGAATTGAATGGTGTTGAATGTTTAGTTGACAATATATATATATGCTTAGGGAATTTGGGAAGTATTAGTAGGACATATATGATTGAATGGAACATACTAAGGATGGTAAACCCTACAAAGGTAAATACTCTGTAATGAGTATAAACTAATATTATAGTGATAGATCTTAATAATAGATTCCGAGATATAATTATAATATCGATGAAAGGTAAATACTACGAAATGAGTATAAACTACTATTATAGGGAATATCTCGAGGCTTTGATACCGAGATACAAGTTACGATATTCGAATCACGAGTAAGGGTGGATATCAATGTGAAATGATGAATATAACAATGGTGTTAATCAAGAAAGAACATAAATATGATTGTGATAACTAAGGTCGAGGAATATGCCGACTTTGCATGAGAGTCAGTGCCGAGATGTTATTGCCTAGGAGTCATACCGGCTTAGCACATGAGTCTATTTTGAGATACTACGGTCGAGGCATGCCGGCCTAGTACATGTTATCATGAGTCCGAGTCATGAGTCATGTCGAGTCATGTTGGGTCGTATGTCAGCATTGAGTCATGGTATTCCCACATGGTGGTCGCTGGTATCTTACCTGTTTGTAGGCCATAGACCAGTCCCCCACGTGATCAGTCACCTCCGCTCGCTCCATACTAGTTCAACAACGCCAGTCTTGTCCCCGAGCTCTTATGAGTCTATGTGGTCCCAGAGCTCCTATGGGGAATCATGGTGATGGTGCTTGCACCCAGTCCTTCACGTGGTCGTGGTATGAGCGAAGACACTCAGTCCTGTCACATGCGCGTGACTCGTACGACTACAGTTCCATTGGGAAACTTGAGATGATGATTGAGTCATGTTATGCAAGCCGAGGGATATGTCAGCTTATGAGATATCATAGCCGAGGTAACATGCCAGCTTATATGTTATGCAAATCGAGGGTCATGCCGGCTGATGATATGATATGATAGCTGAGGTAACATGCCGGCTTATGTAATATGATAGCCGAGGTAACATGCCAGCTTAAGTGATATGATAGCCGAGGTAACATGCCAGCTTATGTGATATGATAGCCGAGGGATATGTCGGCTTATACACTATACGATGATAGCCGAGGACTTTCCGGCTCATACGATATGATGACGATTGTCATGACTAGTGATTAGAGTCCATGTACCAGTGAGGGTACATTTCATTATCGAGGTCAGTGGGTATGGTGTGGGTGGTGACCCCGATTGATGAAATTATGCTTTGTATGGACGATGTGTCTTTGAGATGATCTATACCATCATAGAGAGGTGATGGTATCAAAGTATTACTAGTCTTGCCATCCATAAGACTGGATGTATCATCTTCAATATATGAAGATTTAATGTGAATGTTAATTGGTAAATCATTATGCGATTGGTTTTGTGCATGACTGCACTGAATGCTTGCTAACCCCGTGGGGTTGTTCGTTTATGATAATGAGTGTAATGTTAAGTATGAAATAGTGACACATGTGATGAACTTGAATGATAAATATGAAATAGTGTCACAGGTGATGAACTTGAATGATAAATGTAATGGTGAGATAACCTTGATGGCTTTGGAATTATATGTGGAAATATATTATGTGGTAAGCCTATGACTATATGATGAGTTATATGTGAGTACATGGGAGACTCTAGGAGTTTTACAGGTGAAATCTCCTAGTATGAATAGGACTCTCATTACTCACTTTATTATCTTTTGAGGGTTTGCATTATATATGAATGAAATGTTTTGCTTAAAATTATTAAGTTCCGCTCACCTTTCTGTTTTAAGCCTCTCAAGTATGCAAAGGAAGGTTCGTGAGTGCGAGGAGGAAATCATGTGACGACAGCTCTGACACCACTCATGGAGGGTGTAACAAGGTAACAATCGGTTAAGCATTGATGCTTTAATTATGATCATCATTTATTTTAATTATGCTCTGAGTTGTCCGCTGTCACGGTGAAACATTAATTTAGTGTTTAGTATTCTATCTTTCTCTAAACTTCCTAAAACGCATCATTTTAGTTGGGCTTTCGTCACCTGGACTTAACGTCTAGGTGTCGGCTATCACTCGGTATTCCTGATATCTAGTTGTATATTCGGGACGGGGTGTGTAATTAAATATTTAAATTTTAAAAATTAAAAAATAAACATTTAGTGGAGGAATGGGTAATTACTCTAACTATTACGACCCATCCCGGATAATGAATTGGAAATTAAGAATTTACCTTAGAATCCGATAAGTGTTGGGTTGGACTAGAAGGATTGGGTCACTACTGAAGGCCCATCGTGGTACGGGCTAGAGATTTATGAATTTAAACAGCAAAAATGATCGTTTTACCCTTGACCCATCGATGGGCTCGGCATTATAAAATATAATATTGAGGGTTAGGAACCCTAAGAATAGTAAAATACTCTGGAACGAGTATACACTACCAAAATAGAATATCTCGAGGGTCGATTTCGAGATACTGGTTATGGTATCGTACCGTGAGTTAATGGTGGATATCGCTACAAACAAAGAATACGACGGTTAAGATAATCGCTATAGAGTGACACGTAATCGAGGTGATATCGCCAAGGAGCCATATCAGCTTAGCACATGAGTCAGTTTGGGTATGCTAACACTGAGGAGCCATGCCGGCGTAGCATACGAGTCAGTATAATGGTACTACGATCGAGGTTTGCTGGCCTAGTATGTGAGCCAGGTGTCGGTGTCATAAGTCAATGGTCGGTGTTGAGTCGTATGTTTATGTCGAGTCATGGTATACCTATATGGTGGTCGCTGGTGTCGTACCTGTCTGTAGTCCACAGAACAGTCATCCACGTGATCGTTCACCTGCGCTCGCTCTATACTAGTTAAACAATGACAGTCCTGTCCCCGAGCTCTAATGAGTCTATGTGGTCACAGAGCTCCTAGGGAGACTCGTGGTGATGGTGCTTGCACCCAGTCCTTCACGTGGTTGTGGTACGAGCGAAGACACTCAGTCTTGTCATGTGCGCGTGACTTGTGCGACTACAGTGCCATTGGGATACCTATTATGATGATTGGGTAATGATACTAGCTAAGGGTTATGCCGGCTAATGATGTGTTATGACAGTCGAGGTAACATGCCGACTGATGTGACACCAGCCGAGGATTATGCCGGCTCATGATGTGTTATGACAGTCGAGGAACATGCCGACTGATGTGATATGATAACCAAGGGTATTGCCGGCTTATGTGATATGTCAGTCAAGGGATATGTCGACTGATGTGATATGATAGCCGAGGGTATTGCCAGCTTAAATGATATGTAGTCTAGGTAACATGCCGACTGATGTGATATGATAGCCGAGGTAACATGCTGGCTTATGCTATGTATGATAGCCGAGGTAATGTTCCGACTTATGGGTTATGATAGTCGAGGTTATTGCTGGTTGATATGTCTTGACAACAATTGTCACGGGCATGTTTAGCCTTTGGAAATACTCGTTATCTTGGTCGATGGGTTTGATGTGGGCGGTGACCCGGATAGACGAGCTTTGTTTGGTCGCACGAGCGCGACAGTTGATTAATTGCCATCGTTTTAGAGAGATGATGGTACATATGTCTCACTTGCTGAAGATCAAAAGGTCGAAAGTGACCTTAGCCTATAGGGCTTCATTTACGTGTATCATGATAAATCCTAAGCTTCGTTGTGATGGAGTTTGTTTATTGACTTTCGTCACTGAGACTTAACGTCTCGGTGTCGACCAACACCTGAGATTGTCGGTATCTAAGTGGATATTCGAGGTGGGGTGTAACACCAACACTCATTTTTTTTTAATTTTTTTTCTTTTCTCCTTATTTCTTAAAAATTATAAACAATAAATTCAAAATAAAAACAATTAATATACACACGCGTACACGAATGCATGAGTCTAATAATTAATTTTAAGCTTTTTACTTTAAATGCACCATATTCTTGTATGAAAGTCTCATTTTGCACCATATTCTCATTATTCGTGCAAAATGCGCCATGTAATGGACGAGTTGACCCACTTAATACATTTTCCGTTAAAACTGTTAAATGGGCGTCAAAAAGTAAGGCAAAATTGGAATTTTGGACACGGTGGCACACTAGGACCCATTTGATGTAGTTGACGTGGAAGAGAGGAGGAATGTAAAACAATTTCAGACATTAACACCATTTTTTTTTGGTCCTTCAAAAGCTAATGTAAAACAATTTCAGTTTCATTATACATCACCTAGCAATTTGATGACAATACAACTTGCTTCCTATGAGCAGATGATCAACCAGCAGCAATACAACTTGCTTCTTTCAGTTTCATTTGCACTGTGCCTGCAGCTATGTCCTCCTTTCTTAATCTCCTGACTATAACATAGTCAGTGAATTACACAGCACCTGCTGCTGCTATTCTGAGCTCCACTGCAGCAGATCCCAATTCTTCCCAATGGCGTCGCTCGCCCTCACCACCACTCACTTCTGTGAAATTGATAACTTTTCAACAAAATGAAAATATTTCAGAATTCCACCTCAGAACACACAAATGGTAAGTTAATTGGTAATAAACGAATTAATCTAAGTTGATAAAAACCCAAGTAATAAGCTACTAGGAACTGCGCTTTGTTCTAATTGTTCATTTTCCCGAGAAACAAACAGAAAGATAAATGGAAATTAAAAAAAGTAAAAAAAGACTGGTTATCACCTCAGTAATCTGAAGAATAACATCGTCTCGCCTAAGGAACTTGCCGAGCAAACGTGGGGCGAGTTCTAGGGCATCAATTTGGAAGAAATAGAAGGGCAAGATCGTCATTTTCTCGAGAGGAATGCCTAGTGTTGGGATTGAGACGGATTGGGGTTGGAATTGAGATCGGGCCTTCTTGGGTTTGACCACCGCAATAGTCAACGATTGGGAAGGTTGACTCGGTTCAGCTTCGTCGCCATCGTCCTGAGTCGGTTACCTGGAACTCCCTCCCCCACCATTCCCTCTCTCAGATCCCGTACTCCCTTCTAGAAATCGCTTCGCCTAAAACCATTTCCAAACACCCAAACCCGCCGAAACTGCCTTAAAACCGCCGATTTTGGCTTCGACAGAACCATTAGGCCCCTCATTTCCTCCCCCAAACTCGCCAACATAGCCCGTGACTTAAACCCTTCCTTCGCAAACTCGGCCTCGGAGCTTCCGTCCACACGAAAACGCTGACATTCGCCGCGGCTTTCTCCGCCTTCGGAGACCCAATCCCCTGGCTCATCGCCCTTGCCTTCTTCTTCACCCGAGGATTCATCAAAATCGGCCTGGAAATCGAATTGCATACAGTTTGTCTCCCTCTTTGGCAGCCACCAATCTCTGTTGCAGCTCCAGTGCCTCTGCCTTGAAACGACGCCGGTGGTTTGGACGAACACAGAGAGAAGCTAGTTAGGGATTTGGAAATCGATTTGGGGATCGATTTCTATTAGAGAGGATGAGTTCAATTGGAATGTGAAGTTCCTTTTTTGCCCTTACTTGATTTTACTTGCTTCAGCTTAGTTTCATCCACGCCACGTATCCAGCTTGACACCCATTTAACAATTTTTAACGGAAAAGGTGCTAACTCAGTCAACTCGTCCGTTATAAAGTATATTTTGCACGAATAATAAGAATAGGATCCAAAGTGAAATTTTCATACGAAAATAATGTACATTTAAAGTAAAAAGTCTTAATTTAATTAAAGACATGATGATGAAATCAAATTTACATTTTTTGACATAAAATTTGCACTGCATTTTTTCCGTAATCAATTTAACCCAAGACCAAACGGTAAAACAAAATTGACCTGTTTTGAAAATTTTTAATGAGTAAAAAAACAGGAAAAAAACCTAGGAACACTATAAACTTTAAGGGGTAAATTATAGTTATTTAAAAAAAATAATAATAATATTATAGTTATCACACAGTATACTATAGGGTTCAAATTTGAAACTATTAATTTACAAATCAATGTTAAAACTACATGAACTAAACCCACTTGTGGTTCGGTTAGTACTCAGCTTATCCTTTTTGTTGTTCAACACATTCCGCATATGATTCTCAGCTTCAGCTGCTCTCAAACTTAAAAGTCCAAATGCAATTTTCCACGTCAGAATACCAATCAATATTTATAAAAAAAAGCACCTGAATTAATATATATATTTTCCCTCCTTATTGAATCATCTTCACACAAAAAACTCCATTTTTTTCTCTGCAAATCCGCCATTCTCCATCTCACTCTTTCCTCTCTGATGATCTGCATTTCCCAAACCCATTTTCAAACTCGTTCTTCGCTCGGTCTTTCTCTATATACAAAACACGGCATATAAGAGAATGGAGGCTGTTGCTGTATCTGAAGATCTCTCCGATTCCACTAAGCGTTCCGACTCAGATAGCGACCAGCGAGTTTACTTCATTCCATACAGGTTTTATAACTCCTTCACTTCTCGATTCGTTCATGCTTTTCAGTTCCCAAAGCACAACATTCTCCAATCCACGATGGAGTTTTCTTCGTCAAATTTTCTATGCATTTTTAGTTTCTGTAAATTTGAGGGAATTAGAGAGGAGAAAAGGAAAGGAAAGAAATGCGTTACTTGGGTTGATTAAGTATAAAAATTATAAATAAGGGTCCAGAGTGAATTCGATCTCCTTTTGTCGTTATTATTGTTTTGAATTTTGGATTTGGGAGTGTCTGCATTATAGGGTTTTGATTGGATTTGCGAACGGCTTGTTCATATGTGTATTCGGTTTTCAGTTGGTGGAGGGATGCACAAGACTCAGTTTTGGGCGATTCAGATGGGAAGAGAGGGATTTTGTACGTGGTGTCCCAAACTTCGTCGTATGCTGGCCCTATGAAGATTATCAACAACATTTTCAACTCGGATCTTGTGCTTAATCTCAAGAGAGAGGACACACTGCAGGGTGGTGAAAATGGTGAAGTAGGTGTCTCTGGCCGAGACTATGCATTGGTCCCTGGAGAAATGTGGGTTCAGGCACTTAGATGGTGAGTGGTTTTTTTTGTTAGGTTCTTGGTTATTTCCTGACATGGGATCTTTTGAACGTGATTGGAAAGATGGATTTTGAGTTTGGTGCTCATATTTGATTGATTAGAACCAGATGTGCCTCTTTAGATAAATTGATGTTTTGATGTGAGTGCACAGTGGTGATATTTTGTGTTTGATGCCACTTGTGCTAAATTTCTATGCTTCTCTATTATGACTTCATTGAGAATTTTTGTCTTGATTTAAGTAATTTATATATCTCCTCGATGCAGATTTCTTGCCTCTTATGCCCGTCATTATACATACTCATATAAATAATACTACTTATGCAATTGTTCGTAATAATTTCTCTCCCTACATTTTCCTTTCGTTTGAGCTCTGAATTGGCCTAAATAGTAGAGCATTTATTGGCTACAATAAATATAGGGCACATCAATTTTCTTTTTCCTATCAAAATGAAATGGCACAATGTATTTTGGAAGCTCCTCCATCTCTACATTAAACCTGCAGCATCTGAGCAAATCTAGCCCGAACCAATAGTTTATTTTTTCACATTAAGATTACGATAGCTAATTCCCCTCAAGGCCTGTAAATAACTAACATCATCTAGTATAACTTTGACCTTTCATCGATACTTCAGTTTGATGTGCTTTAACCATTTCGGACTAGCCATCTTGGGCTTGATTGTGTCCTACTTGCAGAACAGAGTTAAAATTTTGGTAGATTCCTAAGCTTATAAGAGAAGGAAACTTAAAAAAGAATGATAATTATTTAACTAGAATGCAGTCATTTCATTCCTTTAACAGTATCCTCATTCAAATTCTGCAGTTTTTGAATACTGCCCCGTCTGTTAATAATTTGAGAACAATTAAAGCTTGTTCTTGCATTAACACTCAGAAGAGCAAACCTTTTGAGCCCACCTGAGGTATGTATAGTGGATCTTTCCGTATTTCAAATAAATTAAAAATCCCGGCAGTCATAATAGTTAATATTTGAAAATATTTCAATTAAACACCTTGTTGAATCCCAGATTTCTGTGGTCATTTAATGAATAATTTGGAATTTTTAACTCATGCAATACTCTAAAGATGATGCATTTGCCTCCGGTTGCAACTCATAGAATTTTTAATTAATAGTTTGGTGAGTGTCTTAGCACTGGTATGATTGTTGTATACATGTAGGCATAGTGATTCTAAGGCTGCAGTGAAGGATGGTAAGAGTTTTTCAGCTGCAGAAGATGACATGACTGATGTCTATCCTCTACAACTCAGAATTTCTGTTCCGCGAGAAACAAATTCATTGGGAGTAAGGATTACCAAAAAGGTCAGTATATGCAATTAATGTATTCTTTCTGTTTCTTATATTCAGTTTTTATTTTATTGTTTCCTTTAATTGTTAATGTTTAGAAGGTTTCAGATTTGCACTTTCAGTAATGACAGGTTTGTGTGAACTACAATGTATGTGGCCCATCGAATGCAAATGTTTTAAGTATGAAAAAAGGGTCACAAACATACATTTAAGCTACAAAAATCTGCAAAATCAGTTTAGCAGCTGTGTTAAAGTATAATCTTAATGGTTTTCACCCAAAAAAGTATATGCTTAATATTGCAATCTCAATTAAATCTTTTAAGCATTATCAATTTTCATCCATTTTGGAGGGTTTTTCCCTTTCTTATACTTAATGGTCTGTTTGCACTTTTTCCTTTTATGCTTTCGATGAACAACTTACACCTTCTCAGAATGATATTTATTTGATAGAATCCACATTGCATAGCAGTCTATAATGTCTGGAGTCTCTCCACCCATTTCCATTGGTTTTAGTTGGCTGCTTTACTTCTTCATGGTATTAGAGCATTCTGCCTATTTGTCAGGCCCAACAGCCATGTGTGCTCCCCATGTCACCCAATGTAGGTCATCTGTGTGTTTGGGTCAAGTCACACCACATGTGGGGGGGCGTGATGAGAGAATCCCACATCAGGAACTTAAAAGCCTGGCACATTAGTATATCAGCCTCTCCACATATTTCCAATTGATTTTGTATTCGATGCTGTAATCTTTTTCGCATGTCAAATAAAATCTGGTGATTCTGCTTATTGTGGGATTTCTTTGTCTTCCACATCTTGATATGCCGTCTCTCTTTTTGTTATGCATTTCTCTTGTAGGATAATGCAGTCGAGTTCTTCAAGAGAGCCTGCAAAATCTTCAGTGTGGAGTCTGAGATGGTAGTTAAGTTCTTTACTTAAATATGTTATTTTATCACCACAAAGTGGTTTGCTTTTTAACTTCTGTTATTGCACCAGCTACGCATCTGGGACTTTTCAGAGCAGACGAACTTATTTTTCACAAATGAGAAAACTAAGTTTGCAAGAGACTGTCAACGGCAGTCAGATGAGGTACGTGGTATATTGATATGATAAGACAGTTGTTAATTCTTATTCATCAATCTTTCTGCTTCTCTGCATACCCTTTAATGTTTTACATGTTTCTAAGTTTGAGTAGTATTCTTGTTATCTTCCATCTGATTTGAGTAAGCTAGTTCATGATCTAAATGTGCTTAAGAAGAGCTCCAGCTAATTATTCGATTAGCAAAGTGAATGAAGTCTAAGTTTGTGTTTCTTGCTTAGATATGATCTCAGTGGTATTAGGTTTAATCAAATTTTAATACCTCTAAATATTATGCAATTTTGAGCTTGTTAGAGTCTTTGATTGAGGACACAAAGAGGAATTACAGTAAGGAGAGATAGATAGAAGAAGATTAAGAGAGGCTAAATCACCGTGATATTGTCAATTCATCCATGTGAATTCTTTTAAAACTCTAATACATGGGCTTGATGTGGAGACTTCCCATCAAAATGGATTGTCCCAATCTTAGCTTAAAATACTTCCAACAATCAAGAAGTCCTTTATTGGCTTAAAATTATCAAACTAGCAATATCTTCTTAAGATCCCCTTCATTCTTGTCAAGTACAAAGAAGTCGACCTAAACGAGTTAAATTTAGTACTACAAGAAAACCAACTTTATAGACAAAACACAAACAAGTCCCTTAGTGAGCCAACTTTTGAGTTTCTCACGAATGGTTGGGCTCGCATATGGTTCACATGTTTGTATCACGTACAAGTGTTTCTTTTCTGGTAGGGGGAATAGGCCTGATTTTTGGCCGGATGGATCAGAAATAGGTGTTTCCAATTCCATGTGCTTCATTTCTTTTCTTGTAGGCATTTTTCTGTCTTTCTATTAGGGAAGTTGGTGGCACTTCTGTATCTTGTTTAGATTATGTGGTTGATACTCATTTAATTTGATGCATTGTTCACTGGATGTGTTATTCTTAATCTTATGTGGATAGTGAATTTTTAGACTTAATTTCTTAATTTTTGGATGCCATCTTTGTGATTTATGTTACAATTGGTGCAACACTTTAATAGATGGAAGTTATGATTTTGTGCAGATCCTGTTGGAGTTGCAAGTTTATGGGTTATCAGATTCCTTTAAGTGCAGGGAAGGGAAAAAAGATGAGATGGTACATTCTTCCAGTGCAAATTCTTGTTGTGCTGCTTCAATTGGGATGAATGGTTCTAATGGAATTACAAATTCTAGTTTCATTCGTTCATTCTGGGGAAGCTCTTGTGAAGCTGGTTCTTTGGGATTGACAGGATTACAGAACCTTGGAAATACTTGCTTCATGAATAGTTCAATCCAGTGCTTAACCCACACCCCAAAGCTTGTTGACTATTTTCTTGGAGATTATGTGAAAGAAATAAATCCAGACAATCCATTGGGCATGGATGTATGTCACCCTCTGTTGCACTCCTCATAAACTTGTTTCTTAATATTCATGACTTGATGTTGAGTGAATAACGTGAATTTTTCTCACTTATTCTTTATAGTAATTTTATGCTTTCTTTGTTAGGGGGAGATTGCCTTAGCCTTTGGAGATCTGCTACGGAAGTTATGGGCTCCTGGAGCAACTCCAGTGGCTCCAAGGACGTTTAAGTCAAAAATTTCTCGATTTGCTCCTCAGTTTAACGGCTTTAATCAACATGATTCCCAAGTTAGTGGAGTTTCTTGTTTTTAGAATAGCTCTCTTTTGGGTTCAAGATTTACAAAGATTTGAATATTCATGTATCATACCATATTATTGTCATAGGAGGTCCTGGCTTTTTTGTTGGATGGACTTCATGAAGATCTTAATCGTGTAAAATGCAAGCCTTACGTAGAAGTCAAGGATGGTGATGGTCGGCAAGATGACGAGGTAGCTGATGAATATTGGCGGAATCATTTAGCCCGTAATGACTCTATCATCGTTGATGTGTGCCAAGTGAGCATCTTCCTCAGATTTGTCTTTCGCTTCCACTCTTTTCTTGCTGAATTAAATCAGAACAGGAATGTATTACTGATTACTTTTGTGATGCATTTGATGATGAACCTGGCATGTTCCAAAGTTTTGATCAAGGTTTATTACCCTGTGCTCAAGGATTTGATACTCTTAAGAACATTTTGAATCTTATTATTTTTATGAAGATAAGTTTAGAACTTCAACTGAAGGGGATGCTGAATGCCTCTGATTTAGCAGAAAGTAGCTCATTAGATTGGATTTGTATGTTGATTACTTGTTGGTGAATCTTGCATGGTTTAGAGT
Source organism: Oemleria cerasiformis (assembly GCA_037349345.1). Classification (NCBI taxonomy): domain Eukaryota; kingdom Viridiplantae; phylum Streptophyta; class Magnoliopsida; order Rosales; family Rosaceae; genus Oemleria; species Oemleria cerasiformis. Next base: position 10,039,152 of record JAZGTL010000009.1, on the reverse strand, counting down.
TGTTGATCAAGATGTTGTTACCCTGTGCTCTAGGATTTGATACTCCTAGAACTTTAACCAAGAGAATGATCAATACCTCTGAGTTAAAGCAGAAAGTTACTTTGGTTTTTTATGCTTCACATATCTGTTTCCATGAGTTTTTATTATTTTGAGATAAGTTTATCACTCTATTAATAAATTATCTCCCTTTTTATTTTTCGTAAATTGCAGGGTCAATATAAATCAACATTAGTTTGTCCTATTTGCAAAAAGGTCTCCATTACCTTTGATCCATTTATGTACCTCTCATTGCCATTGCCTTCAACAATGATGCGGACAATGACTTTAACAGTAGTCAGTACTGATGGAAATTCTCAACCATCTCAATGTACCATTACTGTGCCCAAGCATGGAAAACTTGAAGATCTCATCCAGGGTTTAATTGTTGCATGCTCCTTGGGGACTGATGAAACCTTTTTGGTGGCTGAGGTATTTTTCCGTTTTAGAACTTTTGATATGAGTTCCTTGCATGCCACCACTATGGGATGATGTGCACGTTTTATGTATATACATATACAGATATTTATATATTCATGTGTGCCCTTTTTTCCATATTTGATTGATCTCTGAAGCTTTCTAGTTCTGTGCAGATATACAACAATCGCATTATACGCTATCTTGAGGAACCAACTGATTCATTATCTTTAATTAGAGATCAAGACAAGCTAGTTGCCTATCGGTTTATGAAAGATGTTGAGCAAGTCCCTTTAGTTGTGTTCATGCATCAGCTGATGGAGGAGTAAGTATTATCTTCTTTTTCAAATCTTATTTATAGTGGGCAATCTTATTCTATTGTAATTTGTGTATGCAAGTTGCACAGAGTTGGGTGTAAGCAGGGGTGCTGTGTAAGGAGTTTTTGTTTGGTAAAAAAAACACTATAGCTGAATCAAAATGGATGATAACTATAGCAGAAAAGGCTGTAGTTTTGGGCAGATGTGCTACTATGGCAATCTTTTGGGTTTTATGGGCTGAAAGAATTAGAACATTTGAGAATGCTTTAAGTGGGAATGGTTAGTTTTTATGGGAGAGGGGTGTGTTTATGGGCATCCCTGTGAGCATCTGTAAATTCAGAGTTTAGAGAGTTATCATTTTCTTTTGCTAGATTGGAAATGAGCTGTTCAGCAGTTTATGTGGATTATTTTGCCGGATTGATGTCACAGTGTTATGGTTAGTCATGTAGAAGCGTACTCCTGGTTCACTTAAGATTGTACTTGCTATATTTTCTTATCAATGAAGATTTGTTTCTCATAAAAAAAAATGGATGATAACATGTGTGCATAAATTCAAATGGAAAAAATTCAGTAACAATGTAGATATTGGAGGCTGTGCCCATGAGAGTGGGTGATGCCACCGTGGTTGTTGAAAGTGGTAGTGCTAGAAAGTTGAAGTGACACATAGTAAAATTCATTGAGTACTATAATATGTTTTTATTTTTGTGTTTACCTGCGGAGGATTTGGAGTTATAGAGCCGTTTTCATTTACTAAAAGTCTAAAAAAAATTCGTTGTACTTTTGTAGAAGTAATATAAGCGTGTGGCCATGTGCTATACATATATATCGGCAAGCTGAGTCACCATAAAAGAATGCGTCAAATCTGAGAAGACCAGAAAACGTAGTGACTGGTGGAGTCTAATTCTTTTCTGAATTCAAAAGTGTCAAATAAGAATATTACTTCCGATAAGCCAAAGCAACATGGGTACATTCATCTTTCACACATAGCATTTTGACCTGTAAGTTGTAAGGTTTAGGACAAATAAATATGCTCTCTGGTAAGCTAGTCCTTCACTCCTTCATTGACATGGGGGTCCTCTGTACAATTGCTATTCTGACAAATATTTGTTGTTTTCTCAGATCAATCATGATCTCTTTGATTGTAGATATTATTTCCACCAGCATCCTTAAAAAAATATATGATCTTTTTCTTCTTTTGTGGGCCTGCTCTATATATATATATATGTAAATTTTTTTTTTCTCATCTTCTGTTTCAGTGAGAACCTTAATTGTTATAGTAACCATGCCTGTCCTCAATCCTCTTATTCTATAATGGCAGGCAGTACATGCATGGGAAACTGACTTCAAGCTTTGGAATTCCTCTTGTATCAAGAGTGAGCAATTCTGCTAGTGGATCTGATATTTGTAATATGTACTTAAAAGCACTTAAGCCATTTCAAACATCCCCAAACGATTCCCAAGAATGTTCTGATGGTTCAGAGGGCACCACTCTTGAAGAAGTCACTAGAACAGAGAATGATACGACACCTCCTGTTTTAGGCAGGGATGTGAACCACTGTAATGAAAGTGGGGCTGCCTCACCATTGGATTTTGGATTTCAATTTTACATAACTAATGAAAAGGGAATTTCCAAGGATAAAATGATAGTAATGAACGAGATAGTAGAGAGGGAAAAGGCCAAGAGGTTAAATGTACTCGTATGCTGGCCCAAAAAGTACATTGAACAGTATGATACTCGCCTTCTTAGCTCATTGCCGGAGGTTTTAAAGTCTGGCCTGTTTGCTAAGAAACCTCCAGAGTCTGTTTCTCTGTATAAGTGCCTGGAAGCATTCTTGAAGGAGGAGCCTCTTGGACCAGAAGACATGTGGTCAGTGGGTACATCTTGAGCCTTTTAACTTTAGCTGTAAAAGCATTTTGTGTTGTGTTGTGTATGCTAGGAGTTGGAAAAGCTGAAATATCTTAATCACTTGATGTAATGGTCTATTCACTTGTTTTTTTTGGGTAGCGTCAAGGGCATTTGGGTATGGTCTGTGAAATTATTGATATTTTATTTACACATTGCAGCATTTTTGACAACAATATTAGAGTGATTTTAAGTGAATTCATAATTGCAGGTTTCTTATCATGTCATTGACATTAGCTCAAAACTTTTTGTATAACACCTTCACTTTTCATGTTTGAATAAATTAGACAATAAATAATGTCTTCCTTATTATCTTTAAATCATCATTATCATTCTTTTTATTCTTATGCCAATTTACATCTCACTGTATGACTATTTATTCCAACACCCTCATCCTAGTAGTAAATGATCTCTTAATGCTCAAAGCATTGGTCTGTCAAACATTACTTGTTACTCCTGCTGTATTTTTGAATGCTTTGGGCTGACACGCTCAAAAGATGATAACTCTCATAATCTCGTGGTATGAATTAGAACAGTTTTTTAGGGTTTACACTTTGAACCTTTTATTACTTTGTGAGTACTCCTTGTCAAGGTATTTCTAACGTCTGGTCCTGTTATTACTATAGGTATTGTCCCGGCTGCAAAAAGCATTGTCAAGCCAGTAAGAAGTTGGATCTGTGGAGATTGCCGGAGATCTTGGTCATTCATTTGAAGCGGTTCTCGTATAGCCGATTTTTCAAGAACAAGCTCGAGACATATGTTGACTTCCCTATTGATAATCTTGATTTGTCAACTTACATAGCCCACAAGAATGGCCAGTTATGTAATCGTTACATGCTCTATGCAGTTAGCAATCACTTTGGAAACATGGGAGGTGGTCATTATACCGCATTTGTCCATGTAAGTGGTGTTCTTGCTCAACTTTTCTTTCAGTTACTTTTGACCTTCTTTCCTGTCTTTATTTGATGAAAACAAATTTTAATCCAAATGCTTATGAGTTTACCCAATACAGTAACAGCAATGATAGAGGTACCAGTTGTTATACCAAGTTTTTGTACCAATTGAGATGTGGTACCATTTAATTTGTTGTTTGTTTGGGTCCCGCTTGTATTCCTAACAAATGAAAACGGCCACATCACACTTAGTACGAAATTTGGTACTAAAACTTAGCACACCCATCATTTCTCGATAAAGTAATGCATATACATACCATATGCCGCCCCTGCCCCATGCTTATGGAATTCTAGCAAGTGCATCGCATTTCTGATCTTCAAGGATAGTTAAAACATCGATTAAAAAAAAAGGATACTTAAAACTTATCTCTGGCATGAGGTGTAACTTATAGGTGACTTGAATGTGCTTATTGAGGCATGAATTTCATGTCTCCGTGAATCTGCATTTTCTTCAGGTTCACTGATCATATCTTTAGTTATTGGTTCTTGCAATGTGAATGATTGGATACATAATACATATGTTATCGTATGTTGGTTCATGCTTAGCGTTTTAACTATATTTTTGTGATGCCAGCATGGGGGTGACCGGTGGTACGACTTTGATGACAGCCACGTTAACCCTATCAGCCAGGACAAGATAAAGGCTTCAGCTGCCTACGTTCTTTTTTACCGAAGAGTTGTGGAAGTGTGACATCAAAGTAGAGAGATGCATATTTGAAAGCCCTTTTGAAGATCAATATTGTGGTGAATATTTTTGTTTTCACATCAGTCCTCGGACTCGCCACAAGACAGAGTCATTCTTTTGATCCTCGGCATTGGGTTAGTTCAGATTGAGAATTTTCAGCACGGATAGACGTGGCACTAAAGATGACTCTACCATAGTCACAAATGAAGACGGTACCAAGGGATACTATATACAGTTATAACCTGGATCAGAGAGATTTCTTTATGGGTCTGCTCTTTGAAAGTGTAAGTTTTGCTTTTAGATAGCTGATGATCGATATTTTATTTTTATTTTTTATACAAGCGATATTGAGGGAGGGTAATGGATGCTAGGACCTCGAGTGCAAGGGTAACTACAAGGGGTCAGCTCCTTGTGCTGATGACCGATATTAGATATTTGATGGGCAATTCATTTTTGTATAAGCATTTTGGTCATTTTTTGGTTTCACTGCCCTGTATTATTTTTTAGATTTTGACTGCTGGATCAAGGTGCAGTAGTGATGAAATTGGAAGAAGAGATGCTTATTTTTCATTTTGATTTTGTTTTATTATAATCAGGTTGCGATGAAATTGGGTTTGAACAACAAACTTTTCTGGAAAAGTAGCGAGAGACCAAGATTTCATTCTTCTGTTTCTTAGCTATTATGAGCTTTTACGTTGCCAGTGACGGCAGTCATAGTTATGAGAACTTAAATTTATAATACAAACAGAGAGAAATTTGAGAGAGAACATGTCCCTTGTATCTTATGTCCACGTCTCTCAAAGCCCAAACCAGATCAGGGGGATGGCGGCGCCGACAACGGTGATAGGGTTGAAGTTGATGGGGTAGGGCTCATTTTTTTTATAAGCACTTTAAATTAGTTACCCGTCATTTCCTAAAATGATAAAAGAAAAAAAAAAAGTGCACTCTAAATATTTTGAGAGTTCAAATAACAATCACCATTTGTTAATTGGCCATAATAAATTAAGAGACAAAAAGATTGTAATTGAAAATTTTAAAAGAAGAAAATAGCACTCATATATATTTATAGTTGCGCTCTAGAATCAGTTAGTTGATTCCATAATACGGAACTAACCATTCAATTAGACTTATTCCACAAAATATCATCACAATCTAACTGTTTATTTTGTAATTCATTATTCAAAGATCATCTTTACAAAAATTCATCCAAATCGGAAGTCGTTTAATCATTTGATTATTAGCAAGAACATTTATTGTGTTATCCAACGCGATGTGTTTATCTATGACACAATAGCTAAATACAACACACAATAACACATTTGCAAAAATTCATTCAATAACACAATAACTAAATATCGGTAACACAACAACACACAATAACACAATAACTAAATACATAGATAAACATATCGCGTTGGATAACACAATAAATATTCTTGGTAATAATCAAATGACTAAACGACTTCCGATTTTGATGAATTTTTGCAAAGATAATCTTTAAAAATTGAGCTGTAAAATTACCACTAAAATTGTGATATTGTTTCGTGGAATGAATCCAAACGAGTAGTTATTGTAAAACCAATTAGTTAGTTCTTGAGATATCTGTATATTTGGTTTGGACCACCTTTTAGTTGTATTATTTGGTATGTTAGTGTATAAGGTTAAGATTAGAGGTGTGCCCGCCCAGACCCACCTGTTGATTGCAATCGTACCATGTTACATGTTACTCTATTAAATCCAGTTGACGAGGGAAGGACTGAGGAGTGAGGAGTGATCGAGGACCACTTTCTTCTCTCTTCTCCATCTCTACACTTTGTGGTTCTCAATTAATCCCTTACCTTGAACCCTTCATGTCACATAATTCAATGTCCACATGCTTTCATAATTTAATTCAATTGCTTCCCAAATGTCGGTAGCTATCCATCGTATTGATATCGATATATCGCTCGCTTCTTCTCACACATATTAGTTTTCAATTTATTTGTTTTGTATATATGGATATTCTATTTTAATGACGTAGTTCACTAGGTGGTGAATTTCTCGCTGATTGTATCACCCATCATCCATATTGAAAGAGTGTTTATTGATATTATTAGTAATGAAGAGATAATAAAATATTTTGACGCACTTAATTCTCAAATGGTACAATTTAAAATCATATATTGATATTTGTATTCGCATTGTATGTATACTTATGGTTTTTGTTGTAATTTTTTTCTTCTTTCTATCAAGTTTTTATATATGTATAGAGATACATTTGAGGAGTAGGGCTCCTTACGTTCATTTGACTAAATGTTGCTTTTTATGTTTATTAATAAAATTCACTCATTCATACATTTGAATTTTTTTCACATCTAACTAGCATATAAGTTTAGCCTATTCAAAATTCGAATTCAAGAACTGTGACTAAGGTATGTAGTTGATCCAATAACCTTTAGATTCTTCATATTGGATCAAATAAGAGCTTGAATAATGTGAGCCTCAACCCTATATATCTTTACTAACATGTCGTTGAGAGATTGATCCATGAACGCTATGTGGTGGGCTCAGTATGAGAACTTCCACCAATTATTTGATGAACAAGCATGCGCAACATGAAGATATTATTCTAGTTAATTAAACATACAGAAATATAAGATATCAAATTATAAATATTACTAGTTTAGTGATATACATAATGAGAATATAGTATTGTAAAAGTCTTCGAAACATAAGATATCAAGCTACTAGTATTACTAATTTAGTAATATACATAATGAGAATGGACTATTGTAAAAGCCTTCATGAGAAATATTTACGTTCATATACGAACATACTTGTATATATGAATGCCAAAGCTACGTGTAGAGCGATAATTCCTTACGTGACAGCACAATCACAAAGAATCGAAAAAGATAAGGCTCAATCAATACAAAAGATCCTATTTTTATTGCGAATATATTTGTGTTACCCGGCATCCTCGCTCCAAAGACTTTGTTGCCTTTGCCAGCGAGGTGGTGCATCCTTTTCCATTTCCATTTTTCATTTTCCAATGGGAATGGTTTCTTTCTTTCTTCCCCTCTTCCCTCCAAAGGAGAGAGAGAGAGAGAGAGAGAGAGAGAGAGAGAGAGAGAGAGAGAGAGAGGAGAGATGGAATCGAGTGATGATGATGAGTGACATGACAGTATATGATTCAGACATGAATAAGCAAGGTTGGGAGTTTTTTGATGCTGCTGCTAAAGAGTAAAGAGTAAAGAGTAAAGAAAGTAAAGAGAGTAAAAGTCATAAAAAAGTGATATGAAATCAATCAGAGTCTTGTGGATGACAAGAACCACTCACACCCACGCACCATTCCAAAACGCCAACTACATGATTTGACGTTTCAGATTCTGTACTCTTGACCCCATCCCACCAGACAAACAATTCTTTTTTTTTTTTTTGGTTAGACAGACAAACAATTCTCTTTCTCAACTCATTCTCTCTCCCGGTACTAATATTCCACATATGAATTATGACTTCTCTATGTGAAATTCGAAAGTCGATACTTAATAATTCGTTTGGTACGTAATTGTCAAAGTTAGTAGTGTGTATTTATAATTAATTAGAATGTTAATGTAAACAGTGACGGAGTCAGAATCTAACAGTAGGGGACCTAACTATTTTTTTCTTTCTACAAAATACTCTTAATTGATAATATTTTTATTTATTGGTTATCACAAACTTACAAGCATGATTATACAAAATTTTACATTTTAATAAATTTCAAGGGACCACCGAAGGTCATGCCCTAGTGGCAAGGGTTTACTCCCATGTGGTTTGGTGGGTGGATGTCCTGTGATCGACTCTCATCGTCTCCTGCTTGCTAATTCTTCGGTGGGGTTGAGGTGACGCGCTCGTTTTATTGTGTCGAGTAACTATGGCTCAATGCGGACATTCCTTAGCATGTGGGAGCCCCTATGGTCACGCCTAGGGAGATATCCATATAAGGTTGCCTTCTTCCACACTTTTTTGGGTAAAACAAAATAAAACTTCAAGGGCATTTTTTGGTGGTTTCTCAAAAAAGAAAAAAACTGTTTTTCGACTTTTTTTTTGTTCTATTTATTTGTATAAATCATGTACACTATGAATCATAAATTCATACTCTTAAATATGTGAAAATAATAATTTAAGAAAGTTCATAAGCTCTACTATCACGGTAAACATTCATAAATAAAAAAAAAGTAGGGAAATATAAATTAAATACAGAACTCTTTGGAAATATGGAGTAAATACATTTTACGTATACTTGTAGTTAGAAAAGAAAGAAAGAAATTAACACAAGAGGAAAATAACGCAAAGAACAATTACAAATTTAGAAATTTTAAATATATGTATCGTAAATTAGTGTAGTATCATATAAAAATTAATTTGTTTTAAATACATCCAAAATTTAGTATAAAGTTACAAGAGAAAGTAAAAATAGTATACATTATAGATAAAAAGATCAAATAAATTTATTATTTTATGATAAATAATACCTAATTATTATATATTACATATATAAGAAATTTTAAAAAATTGGAGTGGGGGCCTAGGCCCCATGGCACCCCCTAGCTCCGCCGCTGAATGTGAGCGACAAGATACTTTGATATCGAATGATACATCATACTCATCATAAGTAGATAACAAATAATATTTGACAATTTATCAAAACTGGTTTGATAATTATTTAATTTATATTTTATTTTTGAGTATGAAATGAACATTGACAAAATAGATGAAATAGTCTAGAGAACTCACCTTTTCACTATCCGCTTAGTATATATAGTATATGTACATCTTCAAGTTAAATTTAACTTTTTGAATCGTCACTAGTCAAATGTGACAATTCCGGAGAAATAAAATAACTTTCCATCTCTCTCATCCTACAATGATTCAAATTTTTTAGAAAATAATTAGATATTTAGAAAATAGCTTGCTGATTCAAATTGTTGATGTGATGACTAGTTATAAATCAATTTAATTTGTAACATATAAAAGTCAAATTCAACCAAAATTTGGCTCATATATGCTATGTAATTTTGACAACTATATATATTAAAATTTTTTGATGCGATTGAATTATTTAATAAGGGAGAGAGCGATGAAGAGATCGAATTGCAAGTTTTGGCATATAGATTTTCTCCCTCTTCATATTCACTTTTGGCTAATAACTATTTACAAATTAAATTAATATAGTTGAAGATAGATAATCCAGTTTAAGAGGATTTTTGATAAATTTTCAATTGATTATGTGATCATCACTACTAGCTGGAATATTCCAGTGAGCATCTGGCATGCACCCATCGCCAGCGTCTGATCATCCAATGAAACGTAGCTAGCTAGGGCTTACTAACCATACGTCAGCATGACCAAGCCAATGCATATTGATTGGTTGAATTTGAACGTACACATTCTATTTAATTAAAGATGCTAGCTTATACATTGCTTGAGGAGCTGATTAATGAAGAGGAGAAAGAATTAATTAATTAATAAGGAGAAAGAATTTTCGCATTCTAATATTTTCTTTATGCATTTCTTTAATTTTTTTAATCGTCAAAAGCAAGTACTTCATCAAATCTAAAACTTTGAACAGAAATATGGAGTGCAAAAAGGAGAAAAATAAAGTGCAAAAATCACTTTATTTTCTTTTCGGTAATGAAAAATCACTTTCTTTTATAATTATGTAGAATTTAGTGAACAAAATTTTATTTTAATGATGTGATAATTTTTCATTTGTTGCGAATAAAAAGAGAAAAAAATAAAAAATAAAAAATTTAAATAGTACATGATATGCATATCACTTGGTATTAATCTTTGAGAAATATTACCTCGCTTGGATAGTCGAGTTAATGATTGAAGCGAACTTGTGTTTGTACGTGTATTGCTTCACTGTTCAATACCTCTCAAGATCGTACGAAAATTTAATTATTAGGAAATCATCGTGCCAGTGAATTGCTACACTTGTGTACATTCAATAAAAACTTATTAATACTTATATCATTATCTTAATGAAATTAAGTAAAATGATTACAAAAGTGTATACATCGTTCATGCTTCTGCGCGCCTAATATTAAGTCTCTATCCCTAAGATTTCCCCTAACTAAAGATCTACATCAACAACACGTACGACACGAAATCAAGGGTAGTTGGTGAATTTTTATTAACTTCAATTTTGCGTATTTCAACCTTGAAGTTGTTGAGTGTCATATATAGTACTAAGATAATGACCGATGACTAATTATGCTCCTAAACGGGTACTATTTCTATATGATTAATTAGTAGGAATTTTTTGACATCGTACGTATATAATGAATAAGTAACCGGCACCTCATTTTGGCGTCAGCTTTATTAACACATATTACAAAAATGTTAGGCTTATTACAGAATAATCTAATGGATCTCTTACAAAACACGTCCAAAACACAGTGCAAATTGCATAATTAACCCTTATTAGTTATATATTTATATCTAGGCATGATCTGTGGACTTACTAGAGACACAAGACTAAACATGATCTATGACCAATATCTTAATTATATATGATACAAATGAATGGCTTGTGTCATGTGTTGGGGGAGGACCACTACACAATTGGTGAAGAACACTGATCATTCGACCTCCATGCATCTGGGGATCCACCCGATGGGAGAACCGTATATATATAGCAGGCTAATACACACCAAAATATATGCAGCCAAAAGCTAATATATATCGAGCTGTCATGTATATATACGACTAAAGCAACACGAGAGAGAGAGAGAGAGATGATGAACAAATATAATATGCACATTCATTTTAAGTGTTTATTATTACTTAAAAAGATCAAATAATCATCATGTTCAACATTGAAACTGTAATGTAATCACAAGAATTAATTCACAGAAATAGACAGTAGGGTTAGGAGACTTCAACATCAACCTCATCGATCATCTCTAAAAAATTTGCATATATCTTGCATACATATACATTTAAAGGAAGGGAAGAAGCTAGGCATGGGCGCGCGCATGCAGCTGCTTAATTAATAATAATTAATTAAGCTTTTGTTTGTTTCAGAGTTTTGTAAGTAGAATGATCCATTAGACTTTTGGGATCTGCTCATCCTGCAAAAGCCTGGTGATGATGATCCAGCTTTGGTTGCTTGTTATTCCCATGATCCAGCTTTAATCCAAAGTGAATGTGAGGAAAATGTGCCCACTGCATGCATCAAAGTCATCAACACAACCCAATTAAATTATTAATTCAACCTTTGGTTCTCTCATCACTTGAACCAAATAAAAAAGGAAAAGAGATATATGACACGAATTCAAAATTGAAATTAAGAATGGATAATTAATATATTTTATAAATTCACCAAAAGTTCCTTTAGTTTAATGATATTTTTTCATATTGATCTGCAGATCAACTTCTTCACACATCTATACAGTATATATTTTTATTCTTAATTACATTAACATGCATAAGTAAAAAGTTAAATAAAATATATATTGTGCTCATCTAATGATAAGAATTCACAAGAAACAAACCCACATATCTAAAATCTTAAATGACCCAAAAATATATGCTCGATATGGTATAAAAAAATTGAGCTGGATTGGCTGAATAGAGACCATTATTATACCTAAGATTTTTTTGCTTTTCTCAAATTTGAGGATGAGTTCGTGCTTGAGCATATGATCAATATTGTAGAAACATGTACTCTAAGTAGTCTTTTTTCTTTCTGAATTTTCATACATTCAAAATCTACACCTATGAACTCAAAGGTGCAATAATTGATCGATCGACTTTACAATCAGTAGTTAAAATCAATACATCTTCAAATATATATATATATATATATATATATATATAGTTTGCTTAAGAAATTTTTTTATTAATATAAAAAATATGAGATGTACACAACTTAATATGCCAAGAGCTTACTTGTCCTTAATTTTATTTTTTTTATGTAAACAAAAAAAGAATTAAGATCAAGATTTCATTTATCAAAAAAATAAAAAATTAAACTTCACATAAAACTTCTATTAAGAGACATTACTCTTCATATGGTACATTTTGTTTCCTTTCCCACGTTGTTAAAGTCTAGTGCTTTTGGGATAATAAGGGGGCGATATATCCAGTTAGGGAAAATGTTTCCTTCCCCATGAAAAATCAGTAGAAGCATTAATTATGTTATTTTTTTTTATCATCGATTTGTTCATATTAACAATTCAAATTAAATAAAAATTGTACCTAAGTAAATCAAGAAAAATATTAGCCATATATTCTTAAATACTACTGTACTATAAGATCACATTGTGCATTCTGTTTACGTGTTAAAATTTGAGTGAATATTTATCTTCACATTTTAAGTTTTAGTTAACATTTTGTTTATACCTAAATACTACCTAAACTTATGTGTTTTTGTTGCATATTACTTCCATTACATGAACTCTTAATTAATTTCCATTAGTTACCATATTTTATACCTAATCATATGTTTCTTTTTATTTTTGCATATTCCTCCCGTTTTTCTTCAAAAAATTTTGTTTTCTCTTGTCCAACATTAAATACTTCAAAAAATAAAATGAAATAGTTTATATCACGGGATGAAATTAAGTGATAATTTTTTTTTTGGGGTTGGATACAAATTTTGGTGGTTAATTTATAACAAAATATTTTGAAAGGCCTCATGATGACTTACATTTTTGGCTGCTGTGCTAAAAGCTTCCCTATGGCTAATGTCAGGATTACTAGCTTTAATCCTTTGGATTTCCTCCCTGCGCGCATACGTAGAAAGAGAAAATGATCGAATAAATTGGAGCAACAAATTAAATATGTTTGTGTTAGAAAAATAAGTATTAATTCTTTAATCAAAACTTACTTGATAAACCTGTTGTATGCTGAAGGAACTCGTTGTCTCTTCTCTGGTGCTGAGATTTTATAAAAATCCAGAAACAATTAATTGTTTAAATTATTATTAGTAGGACACTCAAAATTTGAGAGGTAATAAACAATATATATATGTATGCTTATATTATATACTAATTAAATTGTTAAAATCTCTCGGGAAACCTAATGCATGGGTCGAACGTCCTTCAATAAGTAGGACCTTATTATAATGTGAGGTACTTACAATGTAGATTAATGTCCTTTGATAGGAGGTAGTCATATTTATTAATCAGTTTAAATTTTATATTGAATTTATGGTAAAACTAAACCCTACGTACTACTGTACTCCTTATATATAGCACCTCAAATATATAGCTTCTTAATTAGTAATATTGTCCACTCCAAACTCTAAAGTTGATGATAGGTTCCCTACTCATCAGCTCTCTTTTTGTTTCACTCTTGCGAGTTGTTGTCAAAATTACGAGTTATTATAATATTAACTAATAAATTTCACCATAAATTCAATATAACAGGGAACATAGTGCATTGTGCATGAAATGTGTCTATATGCTTCTAAAGAAAATTCTTTAGAACACCAAAAGGACAAGAAATTGCATCATTCCAATGATATTTGTGATTGAAAGGCATATGGATGATTTAGGGGTAGCTAGATGTATTCCACATATATATATCAAAAGAGTGCAAACCATATATATATATATAATTGATGATTTTGTGAAATTAATTATGATATAGGATATGAAAATTTGAAAGTATATCTATATATATATATATATATATATATAGGACATTGCTCCTCTGATTGGTACTGAAAACTGTCATGAAAGGTCACCATCCCATTTCTAGATGGCCCATGCATGAGAAATATGAGGACAAATTAGTCCTCAATTGGGGCACTATAGCTTTGTACATGGTGTGTGCAATGAACCTAATTATTAATATTATTATATCCCTACATCATGATAACAATCTCTTACCTTGAACATAGAATTAGGTGCAGTTATTTAATTTTTTCCAATTATGTGGAGACACTTTCCTTAATTAAGGCAACCATATTAATTTGAATCACAAAATTAAAAGAGTCTAGGTTTATATTTTAATCTTTAGATGCATTGTATAATTAAGGTTCATTAAACCTTTGATAAGATTGCAACGTGAATTCATTAATGTTTGTACGAAATTTTATAATAATAATAAAAAAAAATTACATTTGATACGCGACAATAAAAACAACTAGAAAATATATATATATAGTGCGTGGATATATATATATATATATAAGGGAGAGACGACTCACGGCGAATGGGAGAGATCGTAGTTTGGTCATGAAGCTCAAGAGACTGAAATGCATGACCAAACTTGTTGGATTTGGAAGATGAAGATGACGATGATGAAGAAGATGAGCCGCTGTTCTTATTATTTGAATCCTCATAGCTCATCAGCTGGTGATGTTTCTGTAAGTTGCATTTCACCAAATCTTAATACATAAATGGGAATATAATAGAATATTAATAAAATCTCTCACAAAACTCAAAATAAAATCCTAAAAGGAGAACGCAGTCTCTATAATTTTTGTGGGAGAAGGAAAACCCAAAATCAAATTGTTATATTGTAATCAAACTCAATCAAAATTGAAAAAAAGAAAGAAGAGAAAATGAGAAAAATAAAAATCAATAGCATTAATTAATTAAACTTGCAAATTCAGTATCCAAATAAATGCATATATATATATATATATATATATATCTTTTAACGAAAAAAAAAATCCAGTTAATATATCTAGCTATTCCTTTTTTTTTTTTTTTGCTTATTTCCAGTGAGGTCAAATCACATAGCCAGTTCAAAACTTCAAATATATACAAGATCCACGAAAATACACAATAATCAGTTCCAACTGGTTGAGCATGAATGAATACACGTGAAAATAATTATTTTTTAGGTCAAAATATATGTGATTAAAAAGGAATTAATTACCTGGGGATGAGGATGATGAGGATGGAATCCATGGGCATGTTGAGGTTGTGGAGGAGGAGGAGGAGGAGGAGGAAGAATTGAAGACTGAAGGGAAGCCCCCATATTCACAGAGAGCAGATTTGCACAATGCCCACACCTCACTGTCACCACATTTTGCACACTGTTGCATGCAGCAGGAACACTCACCTGCCTCATCAATTCATCATTTATATATAATTATAATTAATTAATTCATTAGGCTGCAATCAATATTAAAATTTCAAGAAATTAATTATTAATCCTGTTCTTGTAAACACACAAATGAGTTTATACATATTTATTCTCATCATACATTTTTATTATTAGCTCACAGACATTCACTCAAAAATGTTAATCAATTCATCTGGTCGGCCATCAAATTACAAATTATTTAATTGCATATATATATATATATAGTGCATGCACACATATATATATAAAAAACCCTATATATAACTCATAATTAGCATGAACAAGAACTACTTCTAATAATTACAGTCTTCTACAGAACAAATTAACTAGCTAGCTCTAAAAATACCACCATAGATCATCAACAACTCTAGCAATCATAAAACACATATAGCAATATTCATGAAAGAAGAACAATGCAATGATCAATGAAGAAGATGAAGACCAAGAACACGAGAGAAGAATATGATGGAATATACCTAATCAAATGAAAATCTTAATCAAAATGTATATATATATATATTATAAATTTTTTATTCTCTCCTGCAGAGAGAGAAGAGAGAGAGAGAAAACACACAAGAGAGAGCAGTGTCATATTTGTATCTTTTTCTCCCTTTCGGTGGCCCTTGTGGGTTTTGTGCCTGACACACCCGTAAGGAAGATGATAAAAGATAGAAAAAATTATATTATATATATATATATATATATACACACATACATATAGCTGATCATCGTCGACTGTATGTATAATATGATGAGAGAGAAATGTTCAGAGAAAGAGAGAGGACGAAAGTGACATGACGGGAACGGAAACCATTAAAGGCCAGCAACACCATTTATACAGAATGCCAGCTAGCTATATAGCTATAGCTGCTACCACCTTAATCATCATATCGATCATCAACTAAACTAATATTAATTAACCTAATTTAATTACTATTATTGATCTGCACTGCTTAAGCTCGATGGATCGATCATCATTTTCTGTCTGTGTGTATATATATATATATATATATATATATATATATATATATATCAAAAATTGAGAAACAAAAGAAAAAGACAGAGAGAAAGGAAAAGGAAGGGCATTCAAAAGGGGTTGTTTATATGAATTAAACAAAGTTAAACCCAGAAAAGAAAAAAGCAGTATTTGCTTCTTTGGTTTCTTGCTGTATCATAAGAAAGGAAAAAGGCAACTTTTGCAGAGTTATTTGCTACTACATTGGTATCAAAACCTCAAATATGCAACATGTGGATCGACCGTATATATTCTCCACCCGATTTATTAATATTAATCAATCCAATCCATAAAAAAAAAACACATGATCATGACATGATCAAAATTGGCTTAATCGAGCTGATTATTAGTAAAGCAATAAAAAATTATATACAAAAAATGAATTCATATCCCTTGGGTATAGGTCAGCATAAAAAATCTGACACGAATTCTGGGTAAGCCACACAGCACAACAAAACCCTAGCTAGCTCATAATCGAGCTGCAGTTGCCCTAATATTTTTGTTATCTTTAGCAGCTGGAAGCATTCTTGGCACATGCATTTTTGAAATTCTAGCCAAGTAATAAATCCACCAAACTCTTTTATGGGTCGATGACAATTCCACAACTAATCTTAACGTACATATACAAGAATTAATTAAAGTTTTATCAATTAATTTTCATGTGCTGGATATTTAGGAGGCTTGCAGAGGGCCAAAACCCAGATACAATTCCTCAAAAAATATCACTAAGGCCACTTAATTGCATGTAAATTGCAAGAAATTAAGCAAAAAAGGGCATTTCATGTAACGGGTGAAGGCCAATCAGGGTCACAATTCACAAAAATCCAATTGCTTGTTTGTACTCATGATGAACTTGTTCTTGTCGAGTTCATCATGATCAATGAACATATGTATGTTCTTGATCTGAAAGTTAAAAATATATAAAAACCATCATCGCACTGGACAATTCAGCTGTTGAAAGATACGGCGGCAGAAAGAAAGAAAGAAAGAAAGGAACCTGCTTTCTTGCTTGGGGGGTGATGAGATGATGATGAATTTATATATAAGGAGAGAGAATTGAGGGATGTACCGCTAAAATGGTGTTGCAGAAGTTGCAGTGGACATAACAAACACGTTCGGAAGCCATCAAATCCATGGACATAATAATATTTCAATTCAAAGAGATAGCTTAAATATATATATATATATATATATATATTATATATAGCCGGATCAGGTAGGATTCCTTGAGGAAAAGACTAGTCGTGAAAAAAGAAAGGAGATTTATTTCTGATAATAATCATTAAAAAAACAGTAATGATACAAAGAAATGAACACAAAGACAAAACGAAGAGAAAGAAAAGGGTTTTTTTTATGTGAGAGAGAGATGAGAGAGAGAAGATGGGACTGGTCTGGTCGGAGTGAAGCTAGCTAGATGTGAAATGTAAGTGGTGGTTTTAATTTGTAATATGAGCATCTAAAAGGTGGTTTTATAGGAAAAGTTAGCTATTAACTTGTTCTTTTGTGGATTTAGAGAGAGAGAGAGAGAGGGCAGAGAGAGAGAGAGGTGGTGGAGAGTGGAGAGTGGAGAGTGGGGGTGGTGGAGGTGATGGTGGGGTTGGGGTGTATTATGATTTAGGGAATGAGTGGGTCGGAGTGACCCAGTGGCCCATCTCATCTCTTTCTAGTTTCTACTTTCTTGGCTTGGCTTGGCTTTCTGTAGCGGACGAGGGGGGCGCCATTCAGATATTTATGCTTCCAATATTGTTTAGGGCCTCCTATAGTGGAGAGAGAAATTAATTTACCTTAATCGATAATTAGAGCATATTTGTATTTGTGTGTTGTTTTTTAAGTCGTGAATTCGATTTGCTCTAGTTTTTAATCAATATTTAAGTTGAAAGTTATTGTAGTGGGTTACTACACTAATCTTCTTGAAATTTTATTTTATATTGACTTAATTTAAATAAGGTCTCTAGCTCTCGTTAAATAAAGAAAAAAAAAAATCAGTAATGATAAAGGTACCAAATTTTTATACCAAGTGTGTGATGTTTGTTTGCTTACTTGATAGCCAATGATAGAGGGGTTTAAGCTTGCTTGCATATTCTTAACAAATAAAATCAGTAAGAATACGCGTATTCTAAATACACTTATAATTTACACATATCATGTCACACGCTTTGTTAACACATAGCATCCTAACCTACTTTTTAACAAGTACTTCAAGCTTGTAAATGAAGCATATATGCATCCAGCTCACCTAATAACTTTTAGATTGTTCTTATTCAGTTATTCTTTCATAAAAATTTATTATGGTTGTGAATGCATGCATGGCTTTGATGGATGATCTTCATAACTATTCACTTTTCATTATGATTTAGTATTTCTGTATCACTTATTGCTATGACTTAGTGATATTTTTCTTCATACTTTATGTGAGAGGTTTTGGATTCGATTCTAGTAATGGCGAGGTCGATACCTAATGTGTATATTGTTTATTCATAGAGTAAATCCCTATAAAATTAGATGATTTTTACACCTTATATCTCTTGAACTATAAGGATCATTAACAACAAATATTGTTTTCAATTCATTTAACCACTATAAGAAAATAAGGCTTGTTCGGTGAAACTAGTTCGTCCAGCAACATGTAACAGTCGTCGGGCAACATTAACCTCCGCGATTCCTCGTCGGACCACAGCCGTCGGGCTTAATGTTAGTCGACGGAAACAATGATTCGTCGAGCAAATTTAAGGTTGCCCGGCGGATCCATTCGTCACATATGACTTGTCGAGCAATCCAAAGTCAACTATTTTGCCCGACAAATAACATTCACCGGGCCAAGTTATATTTTTGCCCGACGAAGTGTTTATTCGTCGGGCAACATTGTAATATTTAAAAAAAAAATTTCTTCATTAAATTAAATATATATATATAATTAAAATAAAAATATTTTTAAAATATACAATTAAAAGAATAAAACGAATTAAATTAAAATAAAAAAATTTAGAAAAATTAATGTTATGTTTTTACATAATTAAAACTAAAACAATGTTTTACATATTACATTTTAACTACTCGGCGACGGGTCGAGGTGGTCGGAATCCGGGGTAGGCTGTTGGGATGGGGGCTGAGGCTGTGATAGAAGCTCATCCAGTCCACATTCACCCAAGCAGTCAAGCAGCTTGGCAAGGGCAGTCTTGATTTGAACGTTTTGGGTTTGGATCTGCGCGTTTTGAGTCTTGATCTCAGCATTTTCAGCCTGGAGGATTTCAAAGTTTCTCTTGAGCTCCGACATCTCCTCGGGATTGGCTCCCCAAGATGATCTCGACGAGTGACTGGAGACATCCCGCACTATCCCGTCGCCCGCCCCTCGAATGATCTTCCCTAGACGCCTCCCAAGTCGTCGTTCCAGGATGACGATTGACTTCTCGGGATCCGGGAGTTGCTGCTCCAACGGCAATTCAGGATGCTGTTGTGTGAGCTCAGCTTGTGTCTGTTGGACATCTTGCTCCATTGCCTCCTACAAATTCGAATAAATATTAATTAGAAATATAATTATCAAATTAAAAATTAATGTTTAATCTGCAAAAAATAAACTTACGTGAATTTTGTCAACTTCTTGGTCGCCACGTCCAGCGTACACTTGCCCCCAGGTATCCACCTCTGCAAACATCGACCCGGCGATGCGCCGATCCTCCTGTCGGGTCAGTAAGGATTGCGACCCCCCATGTTGGTTGAATTTTTTTGCTCCCCGATTTGATGTGATGGCAACCGATTTCCACTATTCATTCGTAAAAACAAAAATTATATTTTCAAATGGAAAATATCATAAAAAATAAATAAATAATTTAACTAGGTGGATAGTACGTACCACATAGGTGGGGGACACGAAATGGTTGCACAACCACAACCACCCTGCTAGTTTCAGCCCGTCCAACTCCTCCGGAGGATTTGCCCGAGCTTCGTTCGGGGAAGGCCAGCTCTTGTAGTACTTGTAGAGCTCGTACTTCCAGTCGGCATACCTTAACTGCCAGTGGTGTCTCAAGTATCTACTGACGTCGACGTCCTCCAAGTTGAACTCAAAATTGATATGCAATAAATTATTAAAGTTAGTAAAATAATTTAAAAAAATGAAATTAATGTAAAAAAATGGAGAAACACGTACCGATAACTCTCCCCAACAGTGCGTGATCTCCTCCAAGGGTTGGGTTCTGAAAGTCTCCCCCATCATCAGGGACTTGGTGTGAAGAATCGCGCCAATGTCATGCACAAGCAGGCTGTGGATTTTACCGGCGCGGACCGAAGGCGAGGCACGTACACCACCAGGATCTTTGCATTCGTTGTCCTGCAAATCCGATGGGATGTCAAACCCCGGTTGATCCCGCGCACGTTCACCGACTTCCCTGCAAATTCGATGAATATTCGTACATAATATGAGTAACAAATAAAAACGGTTGTTTAAATAAACAAAATAATCAATTTACCCTTAGGGAGTGCTCCGACATCAGTCGCCGTTTCGTCTGCTCCGGTATCGTCCTATGGGGGCTGGGGGTCGGTACGAGGTTCCCCCCATTTCTTGCTGTGCTGTCGACGAGCCGATCGGGCATCCGGTCGCTAATGATCCGAGATCGGTGCCTGAACCGACGCCGCTGTTGAGGCAACTGAGGCAGGGGCTACCTCCTCCGCCGCATGATCATCAACGAGATCAGGCCATGGGCGGGTCCTAGATGTGATTAAGGTGCGATGCGACATCTACAATGAGAAATTTAAAATAATTAATATAAAATTAACCAACATATTTTTAATTAAATAAAAAAAAACCAAATATTTTTAATATTAAATATTAAATTCACAAAATAAAAACAAAACCACATATAAAATTAACAAACATTTTTTAATTCCAATAATAAAGAAACAAAATAAACCAATTTTTATTTATTAAAAATTAGTAAATTGGTATCTAAAAACTAAAACCACCAAATTCTAATTTTTTAAAATAAAACCAACACAAACGAAAATTAAACCTAAAATACTAATTAATCCAAAAGTACTAAACTCAAAATTCACAACATTATACCTAAATTTCTAAATCCAAATTTCTGGAATAAAATCAAACTTACAAATTAATCCAAACATACAATAATAATATCCAAAACATAAAATTCACATATTAAAAATTTTTAAAACTCACATATCCAAAATTCACATATCCTACACCATATAAAAAATTCACATAAATTTTTTTAAATTCAAATATCCAAAATTCATAAAATTCACATATCCAAAATTCATAAAATTCACATATCAAAAATTCACATTAAATTCATATCCAAAATCATAACAAAAATCATATGCAAAATTCATAATTATACCAATTTCAACATTATACCAAACATCAAAATTTCAACAAATCTTCAACATTAACCATAATTTCCTAAATCCAAACAAACTTAGTAAACCAAATATTTATATTCAAATCCAATCCAAAATAACAATATTCAACTAATCCCCCTAAATTCCCAATCTGCAAAATTAACAATAATGCACAATCTGCCAAAATCCAATCCAAATTTAAATTCCATTTTCAATACAATTTCATAATATCCAAACCAAATTTCAATTGAAATTTCAATCAAAAATTAAAATTTAACCAATCAACATTAACAATAGAGAGAGAGGGACAATGAGTTTGACCTTGAGATGACTGCCGGCGAGAAAACAAGGAAAATGAAGAAGAAGGAAGAGAAGAAGAGTCGGTCTGATTTATCTGTCTGAATACACTTGCCCGACGAACAATCTGTAAGGCGAACTTTTAATGACTTTTTCGGGTAAAAACAACCGGTGGATATTCGTCGGGTAACTATTTACATATTCGTTAGGCAAATATATGCGGTAAGTTTGAGTTTTCGCGAAAATTTTGGCGGAATGTTTGAAATTTTCGGGGAAAAAACTGCGCGTTTTTGTTACTTTGCCCGACGACGTTTCTATAGTTGCCCGACACATATTTACATATTGCCTGGCGAATAGTTTACTTCGTCGAGCTAAAGTTTCATGATGTTGAGTTTATGACTGATCTAAAAACCAGGTCCAACGATAGAATTTTCAAGATCGGGACCGTTCAATTTTTGGTTTAACATGCCTAAAGCCCCATCTTCGTTATCATCATGTTTTTCTAAGCTTATGTACCTCGATCGTTAAGTTTGTGAATTTCAATGGGTTGTTCGTAGTTTTGGTTCAATTGATATTCAAACGATCGAATTTCAAAATATTGACCGTTCAATGGTTACTTTTAAGTCTGTAGACCTCACCCGTAAAAAATCATTATGTTTTGAGTATTTCAAGAAGTCCGATTGTGAAGAAACGTTGTGTAAACATTGAATCGTTACGCACCGTTACCTAATCCCTGGATTTCCAAATTGGATAATTTTTCGCGTAGGCGATCTATATATGAGTACCTACCATAAATGTGGACGGTTAGATCGGTCCATTTCAATTTGTAATTTTTTAAAAATCGGAAAACAAGCATATTCATCAAGGAGTTTTAAACACTTGACGGAAACTTCAAAACAATTTTCGAAGTTTTGGTTCTATTGATATTCAAACGATTGAATTTGACCGATCTAACCGTTCATTTTTTGATTTTACGTGCCTATATCTCGCCCATCGAAAAGCTTGATGTTTTGAGGATTTCAAGCCGTCTAATCATGAAGAAACGTTGTATAACCGTTGCATTATCGCGAACCATTACCCAATCCCGGGATTTCCAAATTGGATACTTTTTCGCGTAGTCGATCTATGAGTACCTACACTAAATGTGGACGGTTAGATCGGTCCATTTCATGTCGTAAGTAATTTAAAAAATTTGTTTAATAAATAAATGTAAATTTAATCTGCTATATATTTCCCGACGAATATAAATGACTATTCGTCGGGCATAATCTTTCAGTTTCGGCAACCGCCTACCGAACAGAGAAACATGTGTTTATATTTGAAGTTTTTGCCCGACGGATGTAAAAGTATATTCGTCGGGCAAATGTCAGTTAGTTTTTATAAATTGAAATTAGATTTATTTTAAATTTTAAATTTTTTATATTTGTTATAATTAATTGTTTGTTGTATACACTATTTTATCAAATAAGATGAAATGTTGTGAAGCCGAATAAAGGATGAGGACATCAAAGTTTGTGGCTTTAGTACATAAAAGATTAATTGAAACTTTTGTGAATGAAATCATAAAACATACATATAAATCACATTTATTGATTTGAAGATGGATATTACATATATAAATGAAATTTCTAATTTACAACTTTCATTCGATGTTAGATTCGTTTTCCCCCTCCCATTCATGCTCATCATCCGAGATGTGCACATTACTTGATTCCTCCAAATCACTATCAATTTGTTCTAATTCCCCGAGATCAATAAAAATGTTATCAATCGCATGTCGTTGGTCCGTACTCCATCCACATTTAGGGTGGATGTCGAGGAATCCACCTGGTAAACGATTTGGTCATCATCTGTTTCCCCATCTTCTTCATGGTATCGGTCATCTAAGTCCCAAATATTTCTATGATTCACCATCTCAGCTACTCTCCAACCACCACTAACTTTTGGATCATTCACATAGAATACTTGTTTCGCCGTACTAGCGAGGATGTATGGATCACTCTCAAACCACCGGGTGTTTGTGTTGACAGAGGTACATAATAGGTCTTTTAATGACACTACCTGGGATACTTGGGTTCATATCAAACCAATGACACTTGAATAAGACGACTTCCTTGCGGTCTGCGTATAACACCTTAACCACACTTAATAATTTGCCGTAGAACCCCGTATCAGCATTTTCCCCATCCCCCGGCACGAAGACCCCCTATTTTGCGTAGACAATTTGTCGTCTCTTTCTGTGCAAACGAACTTAACTCCGTTAACGTGATAACCAACATACGTTTCTCCTCGGAATGGGCCAATGGCCATCTACATTAATTCTTTATTGATATTTGGCGAGTTGACATATTTCAGTTGTGTCATCTGGTAAGATACACACAAGAAACGAAATTGATAAACTTAAAACCAATTTAAGAAATTTGCAAATAAAATATTTGACTTATACTCTCGGAAAATCAACGTGGAAATAGTTGTTTGTCCATTTCTTCCCAATTAGAAGGAAATTAGGCATTCATCAATGCCTCGTGCTGCTCGTGGAAGGGCCAGACTTCATCACAGTTGTTTAGTATGATCAATGAGCCACCTCCATGTCACTATTGGTGTACGGCTCCGAGATTGGACAAGTGCCGAATGGTCGTGGGGGTGGGAAAAATACAGATAGGGTCTCTGGACGTTAACTACCATCGTCGTTGCGCGACGCCCTATTGAAGGAAGTTTCAACATTCTGAAGGTACATTGCACAAAATGTCAGTGCCTCCTTTGCAATGTACGCCTCCGCTATAGAGCCTTCGGGACGTGTCTTGTTCCGAACGTACCGCTTGTATGTACCTAACATTCTGCAAGGAAATTTACATTATGATTCACATATATACATGATAGTAAGGAAATATTATCAAACAACATGGATGAGTTATACCTCTCGATTGGGTACATCCAACGATAATGCACTGGGCCAGCTAGCTTTGCCTCATTCGGCAGTTGTATTAGTAGGTGCACCATTACATCAAAGAATGCAAGTGGATATATTTGCTCTAGACGGCACATGATGTAGACAATATCCTCGTTAATTGCTTCGAGGTCCGCCTTAACCAACGATCTAAGACATAGTATCTGGAAGAATTGAGACAAAAAAACTATCGTCTCAATAATACCAGACTCCAAGAAAGGCCTAATACCAATCGGAATGAGTCGTTGTAGCAAAACATGATAGTCATGGCTCTTCATACGATATATGGTCCACTGTCGGTGCTAACGCTTCGGGATATGTTGTCGGCGTATCCATCGGGAAATTTCATGCCCTGCAACCACTTCATGAATTTTTTCTTATTCTCCGGCGTAAATGTATAACTTGGATGAGCCATGATGTATTTGCCATTGACGACTTTTGGCCACAAATTAGGCCGAATTCCCTTTTCTTGCATACCCAGACGAGTCTGTTTTTGTGTCCTTTGACTTGCCTTCAATGGGTAAAGTTGTTCCCACAACACTCTCAACAACATTCTTCTCGATGTGCATAGGATCTGCAATGTGTCTAATTTTCAATTTCGATCAATATGCCAACCGGAAGAATATGTTATTTTTTGTCCAATTTTCCTGTTTAGCTGGTTTCGATCCTCGTGTGACGAAGTTGTGTATACTATTCAGTTTGGATAATATCTCATCACCGCACCTCTCCCTTGGTCGAGCTCGTAACTCTGATTTGCCATCAAATGAGTCAGATTGCATTCGCCATCGGTGATCCCAGGGCATAAACCTTTTCGCACCCAAGTAGCATACCTTAGATGCATGCCAAAAGGACGTTGTGTCTGGTCCACATGTCGGGCAAGAAAGATAGCCCTTGGTGCTCCATCCCGACAACATACCACAAGCAGGAAAATCATTAATTGTCCACATTACGGCCGCTCGTAGAGTGAACATTTCTCCACTGCACTTGTCGTATGTTCGGACACCATTTTCCCACAGATCCACAAGCTCGTCAATCAACGGCCGCAAATACACATCGATAGAATTACTCGGCGATTTGGGCTCCAGTATCAGAGTACTGAGGATTATGAATTCTTTCTTCATGCATCTCCAAGGAGGTAAGTTATACGGAATCATAACCACCGGCCAAGTGCTATAGGGCATTTCAAAACTCCCAAACAGATTAAACCCGTCAGTGGTGAGCCCTAATTTGACATTTCTTGGCTCCGCAGCAAACTCGAGATACATTTTATCAAATTCCTTCTAAGCCTCTCCATCAGCCGGATGCCTCAGTACATCATCATCAATGCGTTCATCCTTGTGCCACCTCATATCATGGGCTGTGTGGGACGACATGTAGAATCTTTGTAACGTTGGCTTCTGTGGAAAATAACGCAATACCTTGTTCTTTTGAAACCTAGGCTCATTGCACATGGGACATTTGTCAAGCTGGTTGAATTCATCGTAAAACAATGCACAGTTGTTCTTGCATGCATGGATCTTGATATACCCTAAACCGAGGCCCTTCAACAGCTTCTTCGAGCTATAATGATCTTTAGGCAGACAGTTGTCTTCAGGGAGCATTCGGATGATGATGTCCATCATGTGATCAAAATGCTTGTTTGTTTGATTATACTCAACTTTCATGTGCATCAACTCCACAACTGCCCCTAGAACCGAAAAGGATTTACAACCGGGGTACAATTCGCGCTGGGCTTCTTTTAACAATCTCTCGTAATGGAGCTCAGAGTCTTCGGGTTGCAACCTGGGCGCCTCATCATCCATAGCATCCGATGCGGGAGAAAAATCATCGGTTAATAACTCAACGACTTGATCATTATCACATCGCCCATCCAAAGCACTTTCATCCCGACGGGTCCCGGGAACCGAAGATGTCGATGATGAAAATATTTCTTCACCGTGATAGATCCAATAAGTGTAGTTGTGTATGATCTCATTCCATTCCAGATGAGTTTGGACATCATTCAACGACATCCAACTGCAGTTGTTACATTTACAACACGAACACGTGATACGTCTTTCATCACTGCAATGACTACGTGCAAAGGCAATGAAGTTGTCGATCCCATCCAAATACTAATAAGAAGATTTATCAAACATTTGCATCTAGTCTCTGTCCATTGTGCCTGCTTTCACAACATAGAGTCAAAGTAAGTAATTGAGTTAACATTGTCCCGTAATTAGAACAAGTTAAAATCAAAAGTAGCTTGTCTCCTTATGCCTCCGGTGATTTGGCTCTATCCCATTCGAGAGTGCACGTTATGTGCTATGTAGTTTGCGACCTACGAGGTTAAGTTTCGATCGAGGGAAATTTCGGCAACATCTCCCTACAGTTTCCCAAATGCACGACGTAGATATTATAAACAAATATCTAGTATGCATTCGGAGAACATTGAGGGGATACAAACCGAATTTCCCACAATCGAAACCTAACCTCGTAGACTGCCAACTACACAACACATAGTTGCGCACTCCCAAACTGTCCGAATAAATGGACAATTCAAGAGTCAGTCAATCAACCCGATTCACTGACTCTCAAACGGGTCTAAGGTTTTTCATTGAATTTCATTATACGAAGTTAATCAAATTGATTAACTTCGCATAAATGGTTATAAAATATGAACATATTTCACTCCGTCGGAACTAAATAAAGCACTTTACAAAAAATATCAGAACAAATTCACAAATACAAACATATATTAATTATGCGTAAAACAGAGTTTACAATTTTATAATTTCCATACATATTTTCTATTTCCCTATTTTTCCTAACATATTTTCTAATTTCAATAATTTCATTACATATTTTTTATTTTCCTAAAATATTTTCTAATTTCCTAACATATTTTCTATTTCCCTAATTTCATAACATATTTTATATTTTCCTAACAAATTTTATAATTTCCTAAACATTCTAAACAAATTATAATTTCCGTACATATTTTCTATTTTCCAAACATATTTTCTAATTTCCTATTTTCCGTTTTTCCTAAAATATTTTCTAATTTCCTAACATATTTTCTATTTCCCTCTTTTCCTAACATATTTTCTAATTTCAATAATTTCATTACATATTTTTAATTTTCCTATTTTCCTACAAATTTTTCTAATTTCCTAACATATTTTCTATTTTCATATTTTCCTAACAAATTTTCTAATTTCTAATTTCCACAAATTCTAAACAATTTCTTCACAATTTACACAATAAATACACAATTTCCTAACTTAATTATATCCAAAATTCTTAACAAAATTAAATTGAGAGGCAAACACACAAACCTTTTTATAAGTATTCCTTCAAATAAACCACAAAATTCCTAAAATACAAAACATAATTAATTTCCAATCAAAATTTCAAAACTAAAAAAATTAAATTTCTCAAACCTTCAAAATTGATATTGTTGATTGAGAGAGATAGAGATTTGATTGAAAGTGAAACTGATGATGAGATGATGAAGCTAGAAAGAGGGAGAGAGAGAGAGAGAGAGAGAGAGAGAGAGAGAGAGAGAGAGAGAGAGAGAGATGAGCAGGGACGTCTGAGAGATTGTGAAGTAGAGAGGAAGAAGAAGAAAATAGCGGCTTGGTTATTTAGTGTGTTTAGAATTTTGCCCGACGAAGTATATTCGCAGGGCAAAGTTTAATGATTCGTCGGTCAAGATTCAGTCAATGCCACTGTCACTACAAGAAATTCGAGGTTGCCTGACAAAAAATTGCCCGACGAAGTGCTTTTCGCCGAGTAAATATAGTTTGCCCGACGAACCAATAGGGTCACCGGGTAAGGTGGTGGCGGGAAGAACAAGTTGTTGACGCATAAAATAGGAAAGGGTTGCCCGACGAGAAGTTTTTCCCGTGGGGTAAGATGAGATATGACGACGAATATAAGTCGTTGGGTAACACTTGGCGTTGACTTATGTTGCCCGACGAATCATTAAACTTTTCCCTGCGAAGATGCTTCGTCGGGCAAAAGTCTAAACACACTAAATAACCCAGCCGCTCATTTCTTCTTCTTCCTCTCTGCTTCACAATCTCTCAGTCCCTGCTCCTCTCTCTCTCTCTCTCTCTCTTCATCATTTCATCACTAGTTTCACTATCAATATCAAATCTCTTTCTCTCTCAATCAACAATAACAATTTTGAAAGTTTGGGAAATTTAATTTTTTTTGTTTTGAAATTTTGATTTTTGATTGGAAATTAATTATGTTTTGTATTTTAGGAATTTTGTGGTTGATTTGAAGGAATACTTATAAAAAGGTATGCGTGTTTGCCTCTCAATTTAATTTTGTTAAGATTTTTGGATATAATTATGTTAGGAAATTGTGTATTTATTGTGTAAATTGTGTAGAAATTGTTTAGAATTTGTGGAAATTAGAAATTAGAAAATTTGTTAGGAAAATATGAAAATAGAAAATAGAAAATATGTTAGAAAATCAGAAAATTTTGTAGGAAAATTAAAAATATGTAATGAAATTATTGAAATTAGAAAATATGTTTGGAAATTAGAAAATATGTTAGGAAAATAGGGAAATAGAAAATATGTTAGGAAATTAGGAAATTAGAAAATATTTTAGGAAAATAAAAAATATGTAATGAAATTATTGAAATTAGAAAATATTTTAGGAAATTAGAAAATATGTTAGGAAAATAGGAAAATGGAAAATATGTATGGAAATTATAAATTGTTTAGAATGTTTAGGAAATTATAAAATTTGTTAGGAAAATATGTTATGAAATTAGGGAAATAGAAAATATGTTAGGAAATTAGGAAATTTGGAAATTAGAAAATATTTTAGGAAAATAAAAAATATGTAATGAAATTATTGAAATTAGAAAATATGTTAGGACATTAGAAAATATGTTAGGAAAATAGGGAAATAGAAAATATGTACGGAAATTAGAAATTGTTTAGAATGTTTAGGAAATTAGAAAATTTGTTAGGAAAATTTGAAAATAGAAAATATGTTATGAAATTAGGGAAATAGAAAATATGTTAGGAAATTAGAAAATTAGAAAATATTTTAGGAAAATAGGAAAATAAAAAATATGTAATGAAATTATTGAAATTAGAAAATATGTTAGGAAAATAGGGAAATAGAAAATATGTTAGGAAATTAGAAAATATGTGAATTTTTTGTTATATTTTTTGTAAAGCGCTTTATGTAGTTCCGACGGAGTGAAATATGTTCATATTTCATAACCGTTTATGCGAAGTTAATCGAGTTGATTAACTTCGAATAATGAAATTCAATGAAAAACCTTAGACCCGTTTGAGAGTCAGTGAATCGGGTTGATTGACTGACTCTTGAATTGTCCATTTATTTGGACAGTTTGGGGATGCGCAATTATGTGTTGTGTAGTTGGCGGTCTACGATGTTAGGTTTCGATTGTGAAAAATTCGGTTTGTATCCCCTCAATGTTCTCCGAATAGATACTAGATATTTGTTTATAATATCTACGTCGTGCATTTGGGGAACTGTAGGGAGATGCTACCAAAATTTCCCTCGATCGAAACTTAGCCTCATAGATCACAAACTACACATCACAGAACGTGCACTCTCGAATGGGATAGGGCCAAATCACCGGAGGCATAAGGAGACGAGCTGCTTTTGATTTTAACTTGTTCTAATTACGGGATAATGTTAACTCAATTACTTACGTTGGCTCTATGTTGTGAAAGTAGGCACAATGGACAGAGGCTAGATGCCAATGTTAGATAGATCTTCTTATCAGTATTTAGATGGGATCGACAGCTTCATTGCCTTTGCACATAGTCATTGTAGTGATGAAAGACGTATCAGGTGTCCGTGCCGTAAATGTAACAACTGCAGTTGGACGCCGTTGAATGAGGTCCAAACTTATCTGGAATAGAATGGGATCGTACACAACTACACTAATTGGATCTATCACAGTGAAGAAATATTTTCCGCATCGACATCTTCAATTTCTGGGACCCGTCGGGACGAAAGTGCTTTGGATGGGCGATGTGATAATGATCAAGTCGTTGAGTTATTAACTGATGTTTTTCCTCCCCCATTGGATGATATGGACGATGAGGCGCCTTTGTTGCAACTCGAAGACTCTGAGCTCCATTACGAGAGATTGTTGAAAGAAGCTCAGCGCGAATTTTACCCCGGTTGTAAATCCTTTTCGATTCTAGGGGCAGGTGTGGAGTTGATGCACATGAAAGTTGAGTATAATCAAACGAACAAGAATTTTGATCACATGATGGACATCATCATCCGAATGCTCCCTAAAGACAACCGTCTGCCTAAGGATCATTATAGCTCGAAGAAGCTGTTGAAGGGCCTCAGTTTAGGGTATATCAAGATCCATGCATGCAAGAACAATTGTGCATTATTTTACGGTGAATTCGAGCAACTTGACAAATGTCCCTTGTGCAATGAGCCTAGGTTTCAAAAGAACATAATTCCGAACAAGATGTTGCGTTATTTTCCACTGAAGCCAAGGTTACAAAGATTTTACATGTCGTCCCACACAACCCGTGATATGAGGTGGCACAAGGATGAACGCTTTGATGATGATGTACTGAGGCATCTATCCGATGGAGAGGCTTTGAAGGAATCTGATAAGATGTATCCCGAGTTTTCTATGGAGCTAAGAAATGTCAGATTAGGGCTCGCTACTGACGAGTTTAATCCGTTTGGGAATTTTGGCAAGCCCTATAGCACTTGGCCGATGGTTATGATTTCGTATAACTTGCCTCCTTGAAGATGCATGAAGAAAGAATTCACAATCCTCAGTACTTTGATACCGGGGCCCAAATCGTCAAGTAATTCCATCGATGTGTATTTACTGTCGTTGATTGACGAGCTCGTGGATATGTGGAAAAATGGTGTCTGAACATACGACAATTGCAGTGGAGAAATGTTCACTCTACGAGTGACCATAATGTGGAAAATTAATGATTTTCCTACTTATGGTATGTTGTGGGGATTGAGCACCAAGGGCTATCTTGCTTGCCCGACATGTGGACCAGACATAACATCTTTTTGGCACGCATCTAAGGTAGGCTACTTGGGTGCGAGAAGGTTTCTGCCCTGGGATAACCGATGACAAATGCAATCTGATCATTTGATGGCAAATCAGAGTTACGGGCACGACCAAAGGAGATGTACGGTGATGAGATATTATCCAAACTAAACAGTAAACATGACTTCGTCACACGCGGATCGAAACCAGCCGAACAGAAAAATTAGACGAAAAAGTGCATATTCTTCCGGTTGGCATATTGGTCGAAATTGAAAATCATACACATCGCGGATCCTTTGCACATCGAGAAGAATGTTGTTGAGAGTATTGTGGGAACGACTTTACCCATTGAAGGCAAGTCAAGGGACACAAAAAAGACTCGTCTGGGTATGCAAGAAATGGGGATTCGGTCTAATTTTTGGCCAAAAGTTGTCAATGGTAAGTACATCATGGCTCATCCTAGTTATACATTTACGCCGGCGAATAAGAAAAAAATCCTAAAGTGGTTGCAGAGTGTGAAATTTTCCGACGGGTACGTCGACAACATATCCCTAAGCGTTAGCACCGATGGTGGGACCATGTCTGGTATGAAGAGCCATGACTATCATGTTTTGCTACAACGACTCATTCCAATTGGTATTAGGCCCTTCTTGGAGCCTGATGTTATTGAGACGATAGTTTATTTGGCTCAATTATTCCAGATACTATGTGCCAGATCGTTGGTTAAGGCGGGGCTCGAAGTAATGTTGGTTAAGGCGAGCCTCGAAGTAATTAACGAGCATATTGTCTACATCATGTGCCGGCTAGAGCAAATATATCCACCTGCATTCTTTGATGTGATGGTGTACCAACTAATACATCAGCCATATGAGGCAAAGCTAGCTAGCCCGGTGCATTATCGTTGGATGTACCCAATCAAGAGGTATAACTTATCCCTGCTGTTTGATAATATTTCCTTACTATCATGTATATATGTGAATAATAATGTAAATTTCCCTGAAGAATGTTAGGTACGTACAAGCGGTACGTTCAGAACAAGACACGTCCCGAAGGCTCTATAGCGGAGGTGTTCATTGCGAATGAGACACTGACATTTTGTGCAATGTACCTTTAGAATGTTGCAACTTCCCTCAATAGGGCCTCACGCAACGACGACGGTGGTCAATGTCTAGAGACCCTATCTGAATTTGCCCAACCCGCACGACCATTCGGCACTGGTCCATTCTCGGAGCCGTTCACCAATACCGACATGGAGGTGGCACATTGGTTCATACTGAACAACTGTGATGAAGTTTGTTCCTTCCACGAGCATCGTAAGGCGTTGATGAAGGCCCAATTTCCTTCTAATTGGGAAGAAATGGACAAACAACTATTTCCACGTTGGTTTTCCGAGCATGTAAATCAAATATTTTATTTACAAATTTCTTAAATTGGTTTTAAGTTTACCAATTTTGTTTCTTGTGTGTATTTTACCAGATGACACAGCTGAAAGATGTCAACTCGCCAAATTTCAATAAATAATTAATGCAGCTGGCCATTGGCCCATTCTAAGGAGAAACGTATGATGGTTGTCACGTTAACGGAGTTAAGTTCATGTGCACAGAACGAGACGACAAATTGCCTACGCAAAACAGCAGGGTCTTCGTGCCTGGGGATGGGGCAAATGCTGATACGGGGTTCTACGACAAATTGT
Source organism: Oemleria cerasiformis (assembly GCA_037349345.1). Taxonomy (NCBI): domain Eukaryota; kingdom Viridiplantae; phylum Streptophyta; class Magnoliopsida; order Rosales; family Rosaceae; genus Oemleria; species Oemleria cerasiformis. The sequence continues at coordinate 10,005,440 of JAZGTL010000009.1, read as the reverse complement.
TAAGTGTGGTTAAGGTGTTATACGCAGACCGCAAGGAAGTCGTCTTATTCAAGTGTCATTGGTTTGATATGAACCCAAGTATCCCAGGCAGTGTCATTAAAGATCAGTTATGTACCTCTGTCAACATGAACACCCGGTGGTTTGAGAGTGATCCCTACATCTTTTCTAGTACGGCGAAATAAGTATTCTATGTGGATGATCCAAAAGCTGGTGGTAGTTGGAGAGTAGCTGAGATGGTGAATCATACAAATATTTGGGACTTGGATGACCGATACCATGAAGAAGATGGGGAAACAGACGATGACCAAATCGTTTACCAGGTGGATTCCTCGACATCCACCCTAAACGTGGATGAAGTACGGACCAACGACATCATCCCACCAATTCCGATTTATGACATTTTTATTGATCTCGGGGAATTAGAACAAATTGATAGTGATTCGGAGGAATCAAGTATTGTGCATATCTCGGGTTACGAGCGTGAATGGGAGGGGGAAAGCGAATTCGACACCGAATGAAAGTTGTAAATTAGAAATTTCATTTATATATGTAATATCCATCTTCAAATCAATAAATTTGATTTATATGTATGTTTTATGATTTCATTCACAAAAGTTTCAATTAATCTTTTATGTATTAAAGCCACAAACTTTGATGTCATCATCCTTGATTCGGCTTCCCAACATTTAATCTTATATGATAAAATAGTGTATACAACAAACAATTAATTATAACAAATATTAAAAATAAAAAATTTAAACTAAATCAAGTTTCAATTTGTAAAAACTTACTGACATTTGCCCGACGAATGTACTTTTACATCCATCGGGCGGACAAATATTCATTTATATTCGTCGGGCAATATATAGCAGATTCAATTTACATTTATTTATTGAACAACTTTTTTAAATTACTTACGACATGAAATGGACCGATCTAACCGTCCACATTTAGTGTAGGTACTTATAGATCGACCACGCAACAAATTACCCAATTTGGAAATCCCGGGATTAGGTAACAGTGCGCGACGATTCAACGGTTACACAACATTTCTTCACGATCAGATGGCTTGAAATGCTTAAAACATCAAGCTTTTCGATGGGCGAGATCTAAGCACGTAAAATAAGAAATTGAACGGTTAGATCGGTCAAATTCAATCGTTTGAATATCAGTAGAACAAAAAGTTCGAAAATTGTTTTGAAGTTTCCTTCAATTGTCTAAACTCCTTGATGGATATGCTTGTTTTCCGATTTTTAATAATTAACAAATTGAAATGAACCGATCTAACCGTCCACATTTGTGGTAGGTACTCATAGATCGCCTACGCGAAAATTAACCAATTTGGAAATCCCAGGATTAGGTAACGGTGCGCGACGATTCAATGGTTACACAACGTTTCTTCACGATCGGACGGCTTGAAATCCTCAAAACATCAAGCTTTTCGATGGACAATATCAAGGCACATAAAATCAAAAAATTAACGGTTAGATCGGTCAAATTCAATCATTTGAATATCAGTAGAACCAAAAGTTCGAAAATTATTTTGAAGTTTCCTTCAAATGTTTAAACTCCTTGATGAATATGTTTGTTTTCCGATTTTTAATAATTTAAAATTGTAAATGGATCGATCTAACCGTCCACATTTATGGTAGGTAGTCATAGATCGCCTACGCGAAAAATTACCCAATTTGGAAATCCCGCGATTAGGTAACGGTGCGTGACGATTCAACAGTTACACAACATTTCTTCCCGATCAGACGGCTTGAAATACTCAAAACATAAAGATTTTTGACGGGTGAGGTCTACAGACTTAAAAGTAACCATTGAACGGTAAATTTTTTGAAATTCCATCGTTTGAATATCAATTGAACCAAAACTACGAAAAACCCATTGAAATTCACAAACTTAACGATCGAGGCACATAAGCTCAGAAAAACATGACGACAACGATCGATGGGGCTTTAGGTATGTAATACCAAAAAGTGAAAGGTCCCGATCTGGAAAATTCTATCGTCGAACCTAGTTTTTAGATCAGTCATATACTACACATCATAAGACTTTCGCCTGACGAAGGAAACCATTCGCCGTGCAATCGGTAAATATGCGTCAGGCAAATATAGAAACGTCATCATGCCAAGTAACAAAAATGTGCATTTTTTCCCCGAAAATTTCAAACATTCCGCCAAATATTTTCGCGAAATCTCAAACTTACTGTGTATCGTTGCCCGACGAATTAATTAAATAGTTACCTGACGACTATCCACCGCGTGCTGTTACCCGACGAATTCATTAAAATTTCGCCCGACGGATTGGTTCATCGGGAAAAGGTTTTCAGACAGATAAATCAGACCGACTCTTCTTCTTCTTCCTTCTACTTCATTTTCCTTGTTTTTTTCCGACCCCTAGCTCTCTGCAACTCTAACCAGAGCCAGGTTGTGGAGGTCGCCGCAACTGATAGCACTCCATCCCTTTCTCGCTCTTTCTCACTCATACTCCAGCACTCACTCCGTCGCCGCATCAATCTCTCGCGCCCCCTTTATCTCACCGTGGTTCGGTCTCGCCGCCGCCCCTATCCTTGTCGGCAGTCATCTCAAGGTCGAACTCATTGCCCCTCTCTCTTTATTGTTAATGTAGATTGGTTATTGTTAATTTGGATTGGTTAAATGTTAATTTTAGTTTGGATTGAAATTTCAATTGAAATTTGGTTTGGATATTATGAATATTGTGATTGGATTATTGTGTATTATTGTCAATTTTGCAGATTGAGAATTTAGGGGGATTAGTTGAATATTGTGATTTTAGATTGGATTGGAATATAAATATTGGGTTTACTAAGTTTGTTTGGATTTAGGAATTTATGGTTAAGGTGGAAGATTTGTTGAAATTTTGATGTTTGGTATAATGTTGAAATTGGTATAAAGTTATGAATTTTGCATATGATTTTTGTTATGATTTTGGATATGAATTATATGTGAATTTTGGATATGTGAATTTTATGAATTTTGGATATTTGAATTTTAAAAAATTTATGTGAATTTTTGATATGGTGTAGGATATGTGAATTTTGGATATGTGAATTTTATAAATTTTGGATATGTGAGTTTTATAAATTTTTAATATGTGAATTTTATGTTTTGGATATTATTATTGTATGTTTGGATTAATTTGTAAGTTTGATTTTATTCCCGAAATTTGGATTTAGAAATTTAGGTATAATCCTATGAATTTTGAGTTTAGTACTTTTGGATTACTTAGTATTTTAGGTTTAATTTTCGTTTGTGTTGGTTTTATTATAAAAAATTAGAATTTGGTGGCTTTATTAGTTTTTAGATACCAATTTACTAATTTTTAATAAATAAAAAATTGGTTTATTTTGTTTATTTATTATTGGAATTAAAAAATGTTGGTTAATTTTATATGTGGTTTTGTTTTTATTTTGTGAATTTAATATTTAATATTAAAAATGTTTGGTTTTATTTATTTAATTAAAAATATGTTGGTTAATTTTATATTAATTATTTTAAATTTCTTATTGTAGATGTCACATCGCACCTTAATCACATCTAGGACCCGCCCCTGCCCTGATCCCGTTGATGATCATACGACGGAGGAGGCAGCCGCTACCTCGGTTGCCTCATCATCGACGTCGGCTTAGGCACCGATCTCGGATCATCAGCGACCCAGTGCCCGATCGGCTATTCGACAGTACAACAAGAAACGGGGGGAACCCCGTACCAACCTCCAGCCCCCATAGGACGACGCTGGAGCAGACGAAACAACGACTGATGTTGGAGCACTTCCTAAGGATAAGTTGATTATTTTGTTTATTTAAACAACCATTTTTATTTGTCACTCATATTATGTACGAATGTTCATCGAATTTGCAGGGAAGTCGGTGAACGTGCGTGGGATCAACCGGGGTTTGACATCCCAGCGGATTTGCAGGACAACGAATGCAAAGATCCTGGTGGTGTACGTGCTTTGCCTCCGGTCCGCGCCGGTAAAAATCCACAGTCTGCTTGTGCATAACATTGGCGCGATTCTTCGCACTAAGTCCCTGATGATGTGGGAGACTTTCAGAACCCAACCCTTGGAGGAGATCACGCGCTGTTGGGGAGTGTTATCGGTACGTGTTTCTCCATTTTTTACATTCATTTCATTTTTTTTTAATTATTTTACTAACTTTAATAATTTATTGCAGATCAATTTTGAGTTCAACTTGGAGGACGTCGACGTCAGTAGATACCTGATACACCACTGACAATTACGGTACGCCGACTGGAAGTACGAGCTCTAGAAGTACTACATGAGCTGGCCTTCCCCGGAGGAAGCTCGGGCAAATCCTCCGGAGGAGTTAGACGGGCCGAAACTAGCAGGGTGGTTGTGGTTGTGCGACCATTTCGTGTCCCCCACCTGTGTGGTACGTACTATCCACCTAGTTAAATTATTTATTTATTTTTTATGTTATTTTCCATTTGAAAATATAATTTTTGTTTTTACGAATAAACAACAGAAATCGGTTGCCAACACATCAAACCGAGGAGCGAAGAAATTCAACCACCACAGGGGGTCGCGATCCTTATCGGCCCGGTAGGAGGATCGGCACATTGCCGGGTCGATGTTCCCTGAGGTGGATGCCTGGGGGCAAGTGTACGCCGGACAGTGCGACCAAGAGGCTGACAAAATTTACGTAAGTTTATTTTTTGTAGATTAAACCTTAATTTTTAATTTGAAAACTATATTTCTAATTAATTTTTATTCAAAATTGTAGGAGGTGATGGAGCAAGACGTCCAACAGACACAGGCTGAGCTCACACAACAGCATCCCGAAGTGCCGTTTGAGCAGTAGCTCCCGGATCCCGAGAAGTCGATCGTCATCCTAGAGTGACGACTTCGGAGGCGTCCAGGGATGATCGTTCGGGGGGCGGGCGACATGATAGTGCGGGATGTTGTTGAGTTCATCTTGGGGAGCCAATCAAGAGAAACTTCGAGATCCTCCAGGCCAAGAATGTTGAGAGCAAGGCTCAAAATGCACAATTTCAGGCCCAAAACGATCAAATCAAGACCGCCCTCGCCAAGGTGCTTGACCGCTTGGGTGATCGTGGACTGGATGAGCTTCTGTCACAGCCTCAGCCCTCGTCCCAACAGCCCGCCCAGGATCCCGACCACCCAAACCCGTCGCCGAGTAGTTAGAATGTAATATGTAAAACATTGTTTTAGTTTTAATTATGTAAAAACATAACATTAATTTTTCTAAATATTTTTTTTTATTTTAATTTGATTCGTTTTATTCTTTTAATTGTATTTTTTTTAAATATTTTTAATTTAATTATATATATTTTTTTATTTAATGAAAAAAATTAATTTTTTTTTTTAATTTTACAATGTTGCCTGATGAATAAACACTTCGTCGGGCCAAAATATACTTTGACCTGGTGAATGTTATTCGTCGGGTAAAATAGTTTACTTTTGGATTGCTTTACAAGTCCTATGCGACGAATAGTCCGCTGGGCAACCTTAAATTTGCTCGACGAATCACTGTTCCCTTTGACTAAGATTAAGCCCGACGGCTGTGGCTAGACGGCTGTGGCCCGACACAAGTTGCCCGACGAGGAATCGCCGAGGTTAATGTTGCCTGACGACTGTTACATGTTGCTCGACGAACTCGTTTCGCCGGGCAAGTCTTATTTTCTTGTTGTGTGTTACTCGACGACTAATATTCGTCGTCATATCTCATCTTACCCGATGGGCAAAACTTCTCGTCGGGCAACCCTTTCCTATTTTACGCGCCAACAACTTGTTCTTCCCGTCATTATCTTACCCGGCGACCCTCCTGGTTCGACGGGCAAACTCTATTTACACGACGAAAAACACTTCGTCAGGCAAATGTTTGTCGAACAATCTCGAATTTCTTGTAGTGAACCCTCATATCATAGCACGTGTGTAATTTATCTGAAAGTTAGGTGTGCAATTTTTTTTTTCAATATAAGAATAAAGTTGAAGGTGATTATATATTCATTGAGTATTTCCACATTGATCACTTCATTTTTTTGAAATTTGGGATTTGAATCGAAATTATGAAATTCTTTGAAGTTTCAAATACAGTTCCAATCAACCTAGTAAATCAGCTTCCTCTAGTACCATGTGAACAACTCAGAAAAACATGCTAGTGACCTATTCTTTTTTCTCCTCCTTAAACCTCGTTTTTTGTGAGTGATCATATTTGAGAGTATATAGTGTAGATGAATACCATTGTATCATAGTAGTGGTAAACGATATTGAAAAATGAGAATTACAAACTGAATATCGATATCCTTCACAGTAATCAAATCCGAAATCACTCTTTACATAATAAAGAGAAATATTATTTAACTATAATAATCAGTTGTTTTTTTGTTAAAAGTATAATAGGTAAGTTTACCGAACTTTGAGCTCCATATGGGGAAAAGTGTCTTTATTTACCCTAGTCAAAAGACTCAACCTTATGTCATTTAAATTGGCTCACAACTTGACTTTTAAGAATAGTAGGTCTAAGAACCCAAACCTTTCTTTTAGGCCCGATTTGATATCGTAATGGTTACTAGACTAAACTAACTTATATTCCAAGCTTATGATATAAACTGATATTAAAGATACACATAAAATACATTCGATATCGATTTCTTTTTACAAACGACAAATCCAAGAGCTAAATCTAACACTATATGATGAGTAAAACTACCACTGAACCAATAATTTTAAAATTCTCTATAGACTTGTGAGGCCTCAAACTTTGCTCCACCAACTGTCCTTTTGTATTTGGCCTACACTAGTCACTGTATGCAAACAACAATTACTCCACGAATACAAAGCCTTGATTCGGTTGAAAGCATTTTTCAGCGTGTGGAAGCCCTTATAATCACATTCGGAGGATATCCATTTAAGTTCGTCTCTTTTTACACTTTTTTCAATAAAAAAGAAAAAAAATCGAAAGCATTTAGTTGACCACGTTTCTCAGCCTCATCACTCTCATGGCCATTGCCTCAATCTGAATGCATATAGTTTGATTTGACATCATTGGAATGTTTTATTTAATGAGAGAAATGTTGCATTTTTATTTAGTCCAAAAATGAAAGCCATTGCTGTAAACGCCTCCTGTCTACCACACTTTTAGTTACCGGTGAGTCAGTGGCTGATCAGTGACCCACCTACCCCTCCTACCTCCTCCAACCCCCCCTTCCCTTGCTTAAACCCCATCTCATATTTTCTTCAATTTCTACTCCCTCCATCTCTCCCCATCTTTCGTTGAGACCAGACCAGAGGTCGGAGACGATGAGGCCCAGCAGAGTTCTGGCGGCTCTGTTCCTTGCGGTTGCCCTCTACTGTGGGATCGACCCTTTTCAGCACAGTGCAATCTATCACTTCCCGGACTTCGAAGCCTATAAAATCGACATGCCCCCTTGGTCCCTCGTTCCTAAGGACAAAGACAGCGAAAATCTTCTTCAAAAATCGGAGATTAAGTTTCTGAACCAAGTGCAGGGCCCGGAGAGCGTTGCATTCGACCCTCTCGGCCGTGGACCCTACGCTGGTGTTGCTGATGGGAGAGTCGTGTTCTGGAACGGTGAAGTTTGGACTGATTTTGCTTATACTTCGCCTAATAGGTGAGTTTTCGCAAATGGGTTTGTGGGTTTTGCTCAATTTTAAATTTTGATGTTGTTTTATTATGCACTTTGCAAGTTAGTAGTATTTGTTGGAGAAATATGCATTAGTTAGGGGCTATTTTGAATATTTCCTTAGCTTAATGTAGACAAAACTTTGTGCATTGTTCTTGAAGGAAGCAATTAGTTTTGATTATGATAATTGAAGCTTTCCCAGTTTCGTTTAAAGCTTCAAAATCTGTTCTTTTAGGTGAGAAATTCCTTGTCAGTTAGTTCTTAAATTGTTTCTCTGCGGTTTTAGGCAGACCAATTGAAACAAGTTATGAAATCATGGAAGTTGTACTTACCAATGTAGAGATGATGAGCCATTAGTGTGATGTCTCAATGAATTTTAGTTGTCTTCTTGGATTTTTATTTTGAAGAAAGTGTATACAAAGATTCTAATGCGCCTTTGTTTTTTGTTATTTCTCTTTCAAGTATAACTGTTTGAATTGATATATTTCTTTGTTTATGTCTTGTTTGGGACACAGATCAGAAATATGTAGTCCAAAACCATCACCTTTGAGTTACTTGAAGAATGAGCACATCTGTGGAAGACCTTTGGGTCTTCGCTTTGACAAAAAAACAGGTGATTTATACATTGCAGATGCATATTTTGGATTGTTGAAGGTGGGGCCTGAAGGTGGTTTGGCAACTCAACTTACAACTGAGGCAGAAGGGGTGCCACTAGGGTTTACGAATGATCTAGACGTAGATGAAGAAGGGAATGTTTATTTTACGGATAGCAGCACTAAGTACCAGAGGAGGTAGGTTATGCTATGCTTTTTTCGAATGTCTCTATGCAATAGCATTTCTGACAGTAAGTTATGCCTTTGCCTTCTGAATTTTGAGTACATGTGGTTTGAGATTTGGTCTTAATGATGTGAGTGACGTAGTAAAATGTGATTCACCAGTACTTAAGATGCCTACTTAATTTGTTACTATAAGTCACGGACTGGTAATAAGTAGATTTTCTATTTACGCTAGGGGATATTCAAAGCATATTTGAGAACTAAGTATTTGAGAAGAGGTACAAAAGCATAGTACCTAATGAAGTTCCCTCTTAGTTGCAACTTGACACAGTCAATGAAAAAAAGGGCTTTAATTAGTCTTCAAACAAAGTGTCGCTAGATATAGCGGCTTGACATCAGTGACCCCTTCACTAACAATTGAGGTTGTTCACCTGTTTGCCTCTGAATATTGCCTTGTCTGTTAGTAGTCCTGTTTCCATTTTATTTTCGTTCATACTTGATTTGCATGTATACCCTTCACTAATATGTGCTGAACAATTTTTAGTATGAATCAGTTTAGAATCCATGAATATCATGTCTATTGCTCTAATCCTCTAAATTTGTGTTTATTTGAAATCATCCCCACCCTCTTTTTGAACTAATTGGTCTTTTCCTAGAAAATTCATAACTTCAAACAGAATATTCCTGCAGTTTTCATCTTCTCCAAGTGTGTAAGGGCAACATTTTGCTTTATTCGCTGTCACATCTTACTTTTATCCAGATTTGAGGGTTTCCACCAATAAAAGAATATTCCTGCGTACTGAATTTGTACTTGTTGCCTTCTTCATTTATATTTGACAAATCTCTTCATGAGTTCTCAATCAGATGTTTGGTAGACCTGTTGCTGGATCATTTTTCGAAAGTTTTCCATACATTTTTCATATCCGTCACTTAATAATATTCCAAACCCTGACCTATGTACAAAGTCAAAGATGATTCCATTAAACTAGTCATAGGTGTAGGTGACATTTAGTAGCATATCTTGTGTCCAGTTCTTACTATATCTTTGGAATATATTGGTGTTTCTTCACATTCCTTTTCCTAGGGTGTTTATTTTCTTTTTCCTTTTTGCTTTTCTATTTTGTAATTTTAATAAAAGAGAAGCACTATGATTGGTTCTTACAGAGTTATTTCATCCAGGAACTTCATGCATTTGGTTTTCTCTGCTGAGGATAGTGGGAGGGTTCTAAAATACAACCCTACCACCAAGGAAACCACTGTTCTTGAGAGGAATCTCCAATTTCCAAATGGTCTGTCTCTAAGCAAGGATGGTTCCTTCTTTGTTTTTTGTGAAGGATCTGTGGGCAGGTGAGTTTGTATCTTAACACATTCAACTTTCCATGTTATGAACAGCATATGCAAGCTAAGCTCTTCCCCTGTCTGTGTATGGGTCATATATGTGTAGGATATACATGGCAAGGAGTTGTGGACCCTTGGTTTTTCCCCATGATCCCGGGGGAAATTGAGTAATATGGAGGGTTAGGAACCCATTGATCTCGAATGCGGTTAAGAGACTAACACAAGAATGTATACCAAATACAGTTCAACAACACCTAATAAAACTGTCCTTAAAAGGCCACAAATGGCGCATAAAAACTTAACTGGGTAACTTGAGACTTGAACAGAAGCCTTGGTACTATGTCAGCTTGTATTCTATAGGCAGTGTTTGAAACATATGATTCAAGTACAGATGTAACTGTTTCTCATTTCTGAATCCTTGCAAATAAACAAGTAACTTGGGGTCTGTTATTGTTAATTGCTAATGGTATGTCTCATAATATTCCTTGTACTTTCTGTGTCTGATGCAGAAATATCTACAGCGATCATTATAACATCTCATTTCATGATCCATGTTGTAGGTTACGCAAGTATTGGTTAAAAGGTGAAAAGGCAGGAACTTCAGAAGTATTTGCCGTGCTGCCTGGATTTCCTGATAACGTCCGGACAAACAAAAATGGTGAATTTTGGGTAGCAATTCACTGTCGCCGGAATATGTACACATACATTTGTGCTTTATTCCCAGGATTGAGGAAACTTCTACTCAAGCTTCCGGTTCCAGCAAAAATACAGTTCCTGATTCACATCGGGGGCCGGGCCCAGGCAGTAGCTGTGAAGTACAGCCCAGAAGGCAAGATTTTGCAGATATTGGAAGATAATGTAGGGAAGGTTGTTAGAGCTATCAGTGAAGTGGAAGAAAAGGATGGAAAATTATGGCTCGGGAGTGTTCTGATGCCTTTCATTGCAGTGTACAACTTAGCTTAAGGTTAAAAATGAGTCTGTTCTACCTAATACTATGTGTTATCATGCTAGAGATTCCCTTTTATATGCTTCAAGCCTTCAAAGATTCAGAATGTTGAGTACACTGGGATTATTGTAGCTTCATTGTAGGTTGCTGGGTTAGCTGCAAAATGTATGCTTTAACATTGTAATGCCCTTGTTTTTAGTATATAATATATAGTCAATTATTTTGCTCAAATATTTACTATCTAGGCCAAGTAACTTAGTTGGTATGGTAGTTCTCTTCCTAAAGTTGGAAGGGGTACCTCCCTCTCCCTCTCTCTCTCTCTCTCTCTCTCTCTCTCTACAACAAAACGCTCGCTCTCCCTTACCCCCTTTCTCTCTTGACCCCACCCCTCCCTTTTGGTGGGTTTCCTTGGTCTGCAGGGGTGGGATGTGCTTGGTTCTTCATATCGGCGGAGCAGGATGGCGACGACGAACCATTATGCGGATATGGTGATTGCCCAGACGGAAGGGCACGGCGGTGCTGCTCTCGATTGGGATCCGACGAGATTATGAGTTGGAAGATCGGCGGCTTGGTTAGTTTTATTTAGTTTTATTTGCTTTTAGACTTTCAATTGTGGTTAATTCCCCTAAAGTCGAGTAGCCTCCCTCTTGTGGGTGTAGGTTGTCAAGGAGGTGGAGCTGATCTTTGTTGGTGGTGCTCATGAGTCCTATATGATTTGGAGGGACGTTCGATATTGGTGTAATGTCTGGAGGTTGTGAGCGGTAAGGTCCGTCCTTTTGGTGCCTTCAAGTCGCCGATTTTATAAAGTTGAAATTCCTTGTTTACGTTCTCATGTTGTACCTAATATTTTATTTGGTTATGTGTCTTTGTGCTCGTTGTTCATATAGAAGGCTTCCTATGTATTGTCTTGTTGCAAACCTTATAGTGAATGCTATGACAGTTAAGAACAAAACAAAAAAGTTGAAAAGGGTATAAATTTGAATCTCACCACCAATGATTGGTCAAATAAGAAATCAAATAAGAAAAAATGTTATTACAGGTTAAAAGTAGAGTAGGTGATGACTGGATTTATTTTTGGATTTTTTTCAAAATAAAAAAATAATTATCATTATATGAGGTGACAGGAATATTGTAACCAAATGAAAAATATAGTGATCATTATTCCTCAAAAGCATTATTTACTCAACTTGGAAAGTTAGCTCTAATCTCATGCATTATAAGGGAGTTGTTAGGCAGTCACTAGCTTCTAACAGTCAAGGAAATGAGGAATCAACAAACAATATGTATTAAGAAAAGTAAAAGAAATACCGAGTGATGTGGTTGTTTATTTCTTGTGAAAAAAAAGTAATGTTATTGAAAATGCTCGATAGAAATAATATCTTCACTAAATAATAGAATATTATTATTTTATTATATATTACAGTACTAAGCTAGTGGTATTTTTCTTTCCTTACATGTAAAAAAAAGTTCTCATAGGCTGAAAGAATATTGTCAAATGAGATAAATTTAGTGAAGATAATAGTTAGAAAAATATGCTATTTGTACACTTATTTACTAACAGCTTTGCTAAAATATCTTCTTATACAGATGAGCTCGATCAGTCAGTCAAAGTACTGTCTAGAAGAGTTGATTACTCTAACGGAGTGAGCTCAGGTTCACATATAGAATTCCGATCGATGTATTGCAGAAATTTGTAATAAATAATATTCAAATAATTAACAACACATAAAGTGGTTAGAATTGGATGAAGATATTCATAGGATATTATCTCTATTGGAGTAAAATCTAATTAAGGAGAAAAAAGAGTAACCTAGCTAGCTGGAATGCAGGTTGACTAGATATAATAAGAGAAATTGTAGGTGTGGTAGTTTCCACAAACCCTAAACATACAGCAATGCAACTTAATTTCTTTAGTTGTCATGATCTTAACCTCATCCACAATTTAATCCACTTGATTTTAGGCCTTGAGTTATTCTAATTTTGGCATGCATCATCTCCATCTATAAAAGGGTACGTGATAGTTGTAGAGCAAAGCACACAATTCAATCGATTGATCTCTCAAGTTCTGATATTAGCAATTAGAAGACCTTTTTGACCTAATTTAATTACGAGTATGGCGTTTGGCGAGACCCAACTTTCCCAGGACAATGCCAAGGTCGGTTTTTCTAATTTACTGGACATATATTAAAATCAAGGCACGTTGGTCGTCACTTGAACCTAGTATTCATGTGCCGGACTATCCAGATCGAGGTGTACTAATTTGGTGTCTTCGTGGACTATCTGCACTGGCTTCTGTCTTTTTTTCTTCTTAAAGCTAATTAATTAACGAAGAAATTATTAATTGATTATTTTTGTTGATATATTCAGGCTGTTAAAGGAGAGCAGGTTAAGAAGACGGAGGCCCCCAAGGGCCATCATTTCACACCAATTATTTGTGTGAGTGACAGTACCTTAAAGTTTACCAACGTCCTCTACAACCTCACTCTAGCTGGTACGAAGATTACGTTATCATACTACATTATAAATCGCATTTATAATAAACAATAATTTTATTAATTAATATTATCTCCTTAATTACAACTCATTTTTCTCAACATGCAGATCGAGCAAGCTATACGAGCATGCTTTGAAGTACGAGAAAGGGTCGTTCTTGACGTCGACCGGCGCTTTGGCCACCTGTTCCGGAGCCAAAACCGGTCGCTCTCCCAAAGATAAGCCTGTCGTTAAGGACTGGATGAACTTTGGTGCCTGGGGAAAGTAAGTGCCCGAGCATAAATAAATAAATTTTATTTTTCCTTTAAAAATAAATTATTTTTAATATTTCATTCACTTGGTTGATCTTCACTTATTATATATAGGGGTTCACCTAACATCGAAATGGACGGGAACACATTCATGCTGATCGAACGGGGAATAAAGGGCGGTACGTGGATTACTTGAATTCTTTGGGCAAGGTTAGTATATATGATTTTCATTTCCATCTTTTATATATATATATATATATATATGTATATATATATATATATAAATGAGAAATAAACTTTAACAATCATGACCGACTGTCACATGCGGCAACTCTCTTTTAAATCTTGAATGTTTGAAATACAGGTGTTTGTGAATGATCAATACTTGAACTGGGATTCAGAAAACAGATTTAAAGTTCGAATTGTCTCAGATATAGCTTATCATTAATTGTTCATGCACAACATGTAAGTTAAAAAAAAAAATGCTATAGGACCACATTTGTAAACCATATCTTGATACAGGCGGATCCTATTTGTATTGGTGGATCTTACTGGTATTAGTATTTATTTTACAAATATCGTCTATAAATGTGATCTCTCTAGCATGGCCCTAAAAAAAACACAAGATTTATAAACAATGTGCAAAATGTGTGTGTAACAAGGTGTGTGTGGCAGGTGCATCCGGCCTACTCCCGGCGAGCTGGAGAATTTCGGGTCACTAGACTTCACTATTTACAACGCCGGCCAGTTCCCGTACAACACCGAGTACATGAGGTCGTCTACGAGCGTAGATATTAGCCTTGCTAGAGGTGAAATGGTCATCCTCGGGACCATGTACACCGGAGAAATGAAGAAAGGTCTCTTCGGTGTCATGCATTATCATGCGCATAAGAGAAACATCTTCTCCCTGCATTCTGGCTGCAATGTGGGGAAAGATGGAGATGTTGCTCTCTTCTTTGGATTGTCAGGTACTTGTGAATTGTTTCGCTTTTGATACCGTTTGACAGAAGGGTGAGCTTAAAAGCGTTTTTTTATAATATCGTTTATAAGCTGAAGTGTATCTTACGAAAACGTTACAAATGAGGCCTGAGTTCGTCGTGTGGAATTGAATGATTAGGGACTGGGAAGACAACTCTATCTACAGATCACAACAGGTACTTGATTGGAGATGATGAACATTGTTGGAGTGAGAAAGGTGTATCGAATATCGAAGGTGGTTGCTATGCCAAGTGCATTGATCTCTCAAGGGAAAAAGAGCCTGACATTTGGAATGCCATCAAGTTTGGCTCAGGTAGTGTATATTTTCAGTCGACTCAGATATATATATACGAGGGAGCGCTATTAACAGATTACGCGATTAAGACGCTAACTGATAAGCGTTTGAACATTCAAATATATATAAAGATGAAAACATAAGTCATTTAGAATGCAATAATGGTTGAATTTATTTTCATTGGCAGTGTCGGAAAATGTCGTGTTTGATCAATATACACGAGTGGTGGATTATACTGACAAATCTATTACAGGTAATTAAGTTTCAACTTTTTATGCAACAAAATTTGCTATAGGGAGTATATATATGGATCCAGGAACCGGATCAAGCTAGCCTATTCCCGGAAAATCATTGATGCCATACACTCAGGCAGCCTCCTAGATGCAAAATATAAGAAGACTGAAATTTTTGGACTTGAGATACCCACTGAGGTGGAGGGAGTGCCTTCCGAAATCCTCATTAAGTTTCACTTTATTTTTATACTTGTACTATTTTTACTAATTACTTTATAGACACATTCTTTAAAAGTAACATGCAAATGATATTCGAGTAGCAGCACGTACTATTTTCCTTTATTTTTTATTTTTTTTTATCAATTTTGTGAATTAGGGGTTGGTCTCATAGTTAATGTTGTTTCTCAATTTGGGGTTCCAGTGGTCGGACAAGAATGCATACAATGAGACACTGCTGAAGCTGGCTGGGCTCTTCAAGAACAACTTTGAGACTTTCACAAATTACCAGATTGGGAAAGATGACAAGTTAACTGAAGAGATACTTGCTGCTGGTCCTATTTGCTGACCATTGGCACAACTTCAATATTATGTACATACATAACCAACGTTTGTGATATTGGTTTTGGAATTGTATTTCGTTTAGTGATTTGACAATATTTAATTTGTTGTAAGATTGAATTTGTCATCAGGATTAATTGGGCATTGCCTAACTTCCATTTCGTCTAGGTCTTTTTTATCTTTATTGTATTGGCTTCTCGTCTCCTAGTTTGAATTTATTTATTTGATTCATAACTATGCAATGCAATCAGCTCTTTTAAATTCATGGAGTTACTGTTTGTGATAGTTTTACGATTATTTTAGAGTTATTATTCTTTTTGTGCCTACTAAATTGACCACGGTATTTGAAGAAACTTCAGTCTCATGTTAAGTACACATAAAATACATTACTTTATATTTGGCCTTGTGTTAATAGTACTAAAATGCTCAATTAAGGACCTTAAAATGAAGTCCAACTGTATATGCATGAGTTGGTACATGAGTTTAAGAGAAAAAACAGGGAAGTGATTTCACGTACATTCTACTTTTCTACTTCTGTAATATCTGCTTCTTTTCATCCATTGATTTTATTTTGATTTATTCAATCTAACAGTTAGAATAAATAGAGAATTACATAACGCGAATAATCTCCTTAAAATATGTGATGAGAGATTAAATTCAAGGGTTGATATAAAAGTTCCTCACTTTTACTTAGGAGAGCAGGGCTGACGAATTTTTTAATTTAATTTGATTTTTTTTTTTATAAGAAAATGGAAGATTACAAAGAAAAGTCCACAAAACAACCAACAAACAAGAGAAACCTCATGAGCACACACATTCAAGCTACTATGAACCAATTTGGTTATCACCCTCATTGGATTAATTTAATAATAAAATATTTAAGGTCGGGTTTTTTCTCTATTCTTCTTAACGGTAGCCAGGAAAGTTACTTTTATTGTACTAGAGGTATCCGCCAGGGAGACCCTTTGTCTCCATATACTTTCATCATTTGTATAGAGCCATTTATTCGTTACTTAAAGGATCTCACTAGCTCGGCAAAGAATCAGGTGGGTATCCTTACTTCCCCTAGAGGAATTCGTATTTCTAATCTCTTATTTGCTGACTGTTTAGTCCTAAAATGAACCTAACGGGATACGGTCTTGCTTGATGCTGGTATGCCTTCTTCTCGTCAGTTGGGAGACCTGCGAGACAATAAGAAAAGTACTTGGCACCGATGGGGTGCCGGCCTAGCAGACTCTGATGCTTAAGTTAGTAAGCGAGGGGAAGATCTAGCATGTACTAGGAAGCATAGAGGCAATGAATAGTTACATTTGTGAGAGGGTTTGACTTATATTTATAGCAGCAATGAATGTGGTGGTTTCAACTCTGATGGTGTAGGTTTCAAGCCATCTCAGGAAATGTTGCCACGTGTCCTAAGAATTCGGGATGATGAGCAGGTGGTGGTGGACTTAGATATGTGTCAGGTGCAACTGCTACATTTTGGCAAGGGTGCCGACTAGTTAGGGCTTGAGCTGTTGTGGTCCTAGGTAAGGGGCAAATTAAGACGGCCGACCGGGGATTTCCCGATTGGTAGTCATACTGTATTGACAATGGTGGTTCGTGTCGACATTGATGAGGGTGTTGGTCTTCCTCCTTGTGGTTGATTGATATGGTATCAACATAAGTCCCCTAAGTCTTTGACTGAGGTGGATTTCCTCGGTCGAGGACTTGTAACCCAGGCCGATCCGTGCCGACTGATCATTGGGGGTATACCCCTAGTCCCCCAAGTTCTTGATTGAGGAAGTGTGCCTTGGTCAGATGAATCCCACGGGGGCACCTCGAATGATGCGTTCGATCGGTCACCTCGTACAGGCATGCCGATCGGAGCAAACTTCTGAGAGGATACCTTGAATGATGAGTCTGATCGTTCACCTCGTACATGCATGCATATCAGAGCTAACTTCTGAAAGGATACCACAAGTGATGCGTCCGATCGGTCGCCTCGTACGTGCATGCCAATCGGAGTAAACTTTTGAGAGGATACCTCGAATGATGTGTCTAATCGGTCACCTCGTACGGACATGCTAATCGGAGTAAACTTCTGAGAGGATACCTCGATTGATTCGTCTGATCGGTCACCCCGAACGGGTATGCCGATCGGAGCAAACTTGTGAGAGGATACCTAGAATGATGCGTCTGATCGGTCGCCTCGTACGGGCATACCGATCGGAGCAAACTACTAAGAGGATATCTCGAATGATGCGTCTGGTCGGTTACGTCGTACGGGCATGTCGATCGGAGCAAACTTCTGAGAGGATACCTCAAATGATGCGTCTGATCGGTCGCCTAGTACGGGCATGCTGTTCGGAGCAAACTTTTGAGAGGATACCTCGAATGATGCGTCCGATTAGTCACCTCGTACGGGCATACAGATCGGAGCAAACTTCTGAGAGGATACCTTAAATAATGCATCTGATCGGTCGCCTTGTACGGGCATGCCGATCGGAGTAAACATTTGAGAGGATACCTCAGATGATGAGTCTGATCGGTCGTCTCGTACGGGCATATCGATCGGAGCAAACTTCTGAGAGGATACCTCGAATGATGCGTCTGATCGGTCGCCTAGTACATGCATGCCGATCGGAGCAAACTTTTGAGAGGATACTTTGAATGATGCATTTGATCGATCACCTCGTACGGGCATGCCGATCTGAGCAAACTTCTAAGAAGATACCTTGAGTGATGCGTCTGATCGATCGCCTCGTATGGGCATACCGATTGGAGCAAACTTCTAAGAAGATACCTCGAATGATGCGTCTGATAGGTCACCTCGTACAGGCACACCGAGCAGAGAAAACTTCTGAGAGGATACCTAGAATGATAAGTCTGATCCGTCACCTTGTACGGACATGCCGATCGGAGCAAACTTCTGAAAGGATACCTCGAATGATGCGTCTGATCGGTCACCTCGTACGGGCATGCAGATCGGTGAAAACTTGTATTGGTATTATGCTCCCATATTTGTATTCGTATACCTGAGCCGGTCTGATGCGTGTCAAGATCTTGGTTGTTGGGCAGGTGAAGGGTGCTGTCTTAAATGCTTCTGATAGTGTGGTGCATTTTTTGAGGTAGCTTTTCGGAGCCAATATAAGGAAGTTGAATTCATTTGAGCGTACTTTTCGTAAAGTTAACTCAGAGCTCTACTTGTGACCGATCAGCAGTGAAGGCGATCGATCCTATTTGCATCCGATTAAACACCAAGCAGACCAAGCATCAGTCCGATCGTATCGCCGGTCTGATCATATTTGTGAAAGTTTAGTCGTCTGATCAGATTTTGAGGTATGTTGATCATGTTATTTTCCTCTTTTTATCTTCCCTTTGTTCTAGGGTAGTTTGATTCTTAGCATAGTTTCCATTTGTATTTGTAGATGTTAGAGTCAGAATCTATGAATGGATATGGGGCGGTGTCCCCTCAAACTTTTGGTGATGAATCACCTTCTCACTCGGCAACTGATGTGTCGAGTGAGACGAGTGCTTTATCGACCATTAGTGGGTCCTCATTGACTAATAGTGAGAGTAGCAGTGGATTTTCCTCTTCCTCTGTTGATAGCTTAGAAATAGCATTAAGGGCTATACCGAGCAAGGGTGTTGAGCAAAGGGCACATGAATTAAATGTTGATAGGACCTCCACGTCCGGGCGGGATGTCGTAGATCTAGAAGAGCAGGGGGACCTGAGGAGGAGGCAGAAGAAAGTGAGGCCGAAGCGAAGGAGGAGGCCAAGGAGGTGGAGGAGGAGGCCAAGGAGGTGGAGGAGGTCGAGCCGATCGTCGTGGCTATACTGTTGAATACTTCCCCATAAGCTATTGATCACGAAGTGGCTACACTCGGGGAGACTGACTTTGAGAAGTTTAGGATTCTGTATAATGTCCCTTCTGACAAAGTGTTTAGTCTTCCCCCTTTTGGTGCTAGGCCGAGTGAGCCACCAGAGGGTTCAATTCTTTTTTATATTGACTTTTTTGAGCATGGGCTCTGTCTTCCTTTGCACCCATGGCTCCAAGATGTGCTTGCTCGGGTAAGAATAGCCTTTGGTCAGCTGAATGTAAATGGTTGGATCACGCTGATAAGCCTGTATACGGCCTTCCGTCTGTGCAACAAGGGGGAGCCGAATTAGGGGCAGCTTTGCCACTTGTATAAATTTAGGAGGCAACAACATGGGCCTAGCTGGTTTCAGGTGGAATATGTTGGGAAGAAAGCTAGAAGGGTGTTCATTACTGATATACCGTCCTCCCATAAGAATTGGAGGCATCGGTACTGTTGGGTGTCCGGTCCCTAGAAGGGATAGCTGAGCATATTGGAGAGGAGGATTATTCATCACTTCCAGTCAAAAGGTTGCTAGTGCCGAATAGCGGATTGTGATTGTAAAATGTGTTTGATCTGCCTTGTGAATGTTCTAACCAATTGTGCTTGACTGCAGGTTCAGTCAAAGGTGGTTGTTCAACTGCCGAAAAGAGGGTGTGTGAGGATGTTCGACGACATCTTTCTCCCCTTGAGAGGAGTCGGTGCATACTCAGACTGCCGAAAACATTATTGGAAGTCGTCCTCATCTCTGGTCCCAGTAAGTATTGTGTTGCTCGGTTGTACAAGATGTTTTTTTTGTGTATATGCCGAGTGGCTTTAACTTGGATTTGTTTTGTTTTCAGTTCATTCGAGCGTCCAGGATGCTGCCCAGAAGAAGATGAAGGAGACCATTGAGAAGCATCTAGCGGGTGAGGAGGCAAGGAGGGAAAAAGAGGCCAATGGGGCTGCTCCGGAGACCAGTGTGCCTGCGAAGACGGCCAGCGAAGCTACTGGGGTTAGCAAGGGCACTCAAAAGAAAACAACCGCCCATCGCCCTCAGCCGAACACTTGTGCTCACAAGGAGTCGAGGATGGAGTCGGCGTACACTCGAGCTCCTGATGCTCGGTAGGAGGTGTCGGTTACTAAGCCACGAGTGGTTGATGGACAAGTGGTTGTAGATCAGTTGAGAGTTGATCTTATTTCTCTCCTGGCAGTTTTGTCGGCCAAGAAATGGAACCCGAATCTATAAAGCCAGACCATAGTCCAAAATGTCATTTCCAAATAATTATTGAAAGCCCGTGTTTAGTAATAATTTAATAATATCCAGAAATTTGCCAAAATAATACGTAATAAGAAATTATATCAAATATACCTTATGCATGCATTATACTTTACAAAACCCAAGTCTACTCACCACACGTCCAAACAGTTCAATCTCGAGTCGTATGCTCATCTGAAGTTCCCGTAGCAATATCGCCTGTCAAAAGTAACAATCGGGATTACCAACTATAATTAAAATCCTACATTTAGACTCCCTAAACCCCGGGAGGTCCGCTTGCGTAACACTAAAAATGAAGCCACTTCGGACGCTCAAAACTACCCCTAAATGACGTCTGATCAACCCGAAACCTGCACCAATAAGTCCGTAACGTCGAAACTTTTTCGACATGCGTCGTTGTGACCCAATGACCAGTCCCACGCGCCGCCACGAGTCGGAGGAAGGCCAGACCACGTGCCACGCGGCTGCTACAGTGCCTCACGCGCCTGCTACAGTGTTTCACACGCCTGAGTCGGCGTTGACTCAGCCGCCAGGTGGCACCACGTGGCTGCCAGGTGCCATGCCACGTAAGCCCCCCCTCTAACCGAACCAGTCATCGGAGAGTTGCCAAAGAAGACGACCGCTTCGCCGTTCTCCGCCGTCCGTCGTCGCCTGAAAACTCCATTACCGGCCGACCTTGAATTTTTCCTAACTTCCTCAAATCTTAACTGTTTTTCACAAATTTTTAGTCTAAATCCATCTACTCGAACCTAGGAACTCAAAAATGAAGTCTAAACACGAAACACACACCTATGTTGGCCAGAAAATCAATCGAAAGTTCCAATTTTTCCTTTCCTCGGTTCGGTGTCTCCCACGACTGCTTCTTGTGACGGTTGGTACGTTCTTGATCACGGGAAGGAGGAGAATCCGATGAGTGGAACCAAAACGGATGAGCTTGCCTCGAATTGAAGTTCGAATTTGTGGGTTTTTGGGTTCGATCGCACGGGTTTGGGTGAGTCACGAAGAGAGAGAGTGAAATGAAGGAGATATGATCTGCTTGGGGTTAAAAATATCTACTCAGGCCAAATTAGCAAAATGCCCCTAAACATTCTAGACCCACATCTCTCGCATACGAACTCCATTTTCCGCATGCCACCTGTCTACGAACTCGTGAGTTCGAGACCTATGTAATAGTCCCCGAAACATAGCCAAAAGTGTCTCGGAATAAAAATTGACTTTCAAGCCCTTTAAACAACCAAGGGTAATTTTGTCTTTTTTTAAATTAATTTACGAAAATTCACAAATAAAAATTTCTGGGTCGTTACACTTCACCCTCAAATCGACCCTAAACTGCCTTCCAGTGTCAGAACTTATTTCAAAAATACGATTCCATGCATGCCTTGACAGAAACTATTGTCCTTGTTTCTTTTTTTTCTTCCAACAACTGTCTAATTCTTGGTCCAATTTGATGTCCATGCCAATGATCGGGGGTCAACCTATAGAGCAACATAGAGTGAATATTCAGATTACTTACAACATGTCAATACTATCTATACTACTATAATACGTCTAGAATACTTACTATCTCATACTAATACATACTAACCTTCTTGATGAGTGCAGCATCATGACATAAATCCTAATTTTCTCCAACATGGTTAGTATAGGCTTGTCTCTTGCTGGTATGATTGCCTTGTTGAAAGCCTCATTGAGATTGTTGGTAAGATGTCACATTTGAAGGCAGGGTTGAAATGTGCACGACACCATTGCTTAGCATCACGCTGACTTAGCCAGTAATGTGCAGGCTCACTGAGTTCAAGCATCTTCTTCATTTTAGCTTGATACCATGCCAAATTAGTGGCCCGGGCTATTTTTTCAAATTGTTGCTTCAAAGCTAGGCCTTTGTGATCTTTGTTGAAGTTGTCATATAGGTGCTTAATGCAGTGTCTATGCTCTGCATGTGGGAATAACTCACCAACAGCTTCAAGAAGTCCTTTCTGCTTATCAGTCATAAACAAGTACCCATGATTGTTCAGTATCTTCAAATCATCACCTCAAATGTCCACAAACCATTTCCAGGTACTGTAATTCTCAACCTCCACTATGGCCCATGCTATTGGATACATACCATTGTTTGCATCCACTCCCACAACAGCCAAAATCTAACAAGGATGTAGGCCTTTAACATGAGTCCCATCTAAGCCAATAAAAGGGCTGCAACCTTCAAGCCAACCCTTTTTAGAAGGCCCTAATTCAATGTGCACCCTCTGGAATCTAGACAACCCAGCACCCTCAAGTTCAGACTTAATCACCGCGGTGCTTTCACCGTCGACTCTCTTCAACTCCTCACTGTAATCCCGTAAGATTTCATATTGTCTAGTGTATTTACCTTCAACCAACACTATGGCCATAGACCTTGCCCTATAGCAAGTAGACTTCCTTGGCCAATAGCCTGATTCTTGGGTCACAAGCTCTTGAAACTCTCCTAAGTCCCACTTCTTGCTTCTAAGATGTCTTGAATACTTTCTCACCAACCACTTAGTATTTGCATTAATATTGTAAACACTCTTGCTACAGTCATGTTTTGGATTGAAGGTTTTCACTTGAAAGTAGTCTCACCCACTCACTTTTGAAGCATAGACGCTAAACTTGCAATTGTTTCCATCCCCACACACTGCCTTGATCCTTTGAGCTTCATTCTTCTTAAAGTTATGTTCCCTCCCAGCTATCACAGAGTACCTTCTAATTGCTTCTCTGAAGATTGTCGGAGAAGCAAATTTCAAACCAAGTTCAAAAATGGGATTTTCCATATTGGTTTATGGATGGAAGTCTCTATATGCACAGCCATCTTTTCCTTTCCTTCCCATACGGTGAGGCTGATCTTCACCACTGTCACTTTATTCTACTTCTGGATCAAAGGTATTCAGCCTAGGTGAACTTGCCCCAATTTCCTCATATGCCACATTTTCATCCATGTCTGTCATTTGAACACCTTGTTCTTCTATTTGTACAAACTCAGTGTCAATATACTCTGAATCAAGCTCATCATCTTCTTCACTATCTAACTCAAGATCTTTCCTTCTTCTAGGTGATATCTTAACTTTGACAGCATATCTCTTGGATTGTTTTCCATCTTCTTCTTGGATAACTTTTTATTTTCCCTTACTTTTCTTTCTAACATCTACATCTTCTTCCCCCCACCCCACCCCCCCCCCCCCCCCCCCCCCCCCCCCCCCCCCCCCCCCTCTCAGCTACAACTTCTTCAACTGCTTCAACAACTTCTTCCACAGCTGCAATTTCTTCAACTTCTTCAACAACTTGTTCCACATTGACTGAATCCAGCTCTCGGGGTAGCTTAATCCCATCACCACCACCACGTCTTAAGTAGATAGGGATTACCTTCCCCTTTGACTGAATATATCCCTTACAAAGTAGGTACAACTGTCCATCACCACTCAACTTAACCAAGTTCTCATTGTTCCACTCTTTTGAATAGATGGACACATAACTCGTATCATAACCCAACTCCTTAGCCACACTTTTCATCTCTAACATTGATATATAATCAATCAATACAAAGTCATACCATTTAACCATTTCCCCCTTTCCACCACCACATCACGATGATGCACCTCTAAACTGAATATAGTAGCATAATCTACAAAGCACATCAATACACTCTATTTAGTACATTCCACAAACCAATTCACACAGAGAATATATAAGGAAATAGCACAAGTAATCATATAAAAGGATAATGTAGAACATGGTCAGAAGTAACAGATGTCAATCCCCATATATCATGACACACTAGAACTTTCCCATTCAAATCCAGTTTGCAAGGAAATTCGGAGGATGATAAAAGTGGTCCATACTTGTAAGTAAACAAAAACAAAAACCAAATATTTCCTTCTAAGGTAACAAGAAATTTTATATGATACATCATATTATCCTTCAGTTCACCAACCAACTGATAATTTCGAAAAAAGAATGAACCTAAGACCACAACTTGGAAGAAGCACCTCATCAAAGAGTTACAGACACTAGCATTGCCTTAAAGGAAAAAACTAGAAATCACAAACTAGCTATCACTAAGAGAAACACATTCACAGAATTGAAGAAAGGCAAACCTCACATGACCCACACTAACCAAAATCTTTGTTTCATCTCTGTTTTTTCTAGTCTTGAACCACCAAACCAATTTCCTCTCTGTTTTGTTTCATCTCACATGACTAACAACATTACATACTAACATGAAAAATACCCTATTTCAACTTTGTATAACAAAACCAAATAGAAAAATAGAAAGAAAAGCATTCTTCAACAATCGACAAAAACCTGAAAGTGAAAAATAGAGAAAACCCCAAAATATTACCAATCAGACAAAACCCATATTGAAAACTCTTGAAAAAACTCATTTTACTCACCGTATTTTGGTTGTTCGCCTCCGGGTTCGCGAGGAATCATCTTCTTCGTTGTTTCCACCACCAAAATTCGACGCCAAGGAAGAGGAAGTTGAACGATTTCTGAGTTTTTTTCCACCAGCGAAATTCGACTCCAAGGAAGACGAAGTTGAACGCTTTTAGGGGACAAGGCTACTGGTTCTCGCTGGTAGCCGCAACCTTCAAGAACACCACCCACTAAACCCTAACTTCCTATGTGCTTCTCGCTGGTTCGACTGATTAGGCTGAGTCTGTCTCTCCCATTCAAACTTAGCCGCATTTTCTCAGTGGGGGCCACTCAATTGCTGATTTGTCCAAAGTGACAAGTTTGCCCCTCAATTTAACAGAAAGTTATGAAAATAGACATAAAAGGACCAACTTGAGACGAAATGGGAGGTTCATGGAGCATCCTGGGTCAAAATTGACAGGACCCTTTCCGAATTTCCCCTTGAAACCCGGGAAAAACCCTGCTCCCGTCTTACAACCTAATAAAATTCCCAAAATACCCTTAAGCCCTTGCAAAATTATGAGAATTCTGCCAAAATCACACATCCGGGTCTACACCCAAAATCATGGACTCAAAATCTATCAAGTCAAAACCATTTAAGAACAGAGTCCATAAAACTAGGCCACATCTCAAAACATTGTTTTCACAGCAATATGGAAAACCCGTGTCCAGTCCTCATTTAGTAGCACAATTTCTAAATTCCAGAAATGTACCAAAAATAATATATAAGAATATTTAATTCAAATATACCTTTATGCATGCATTACAAGTTATAAACCAAAGTCCACTCACCGATAGCTCAATCTCGAGTCGTACGCTCCTCTGAAGTTCCCGGAGCAGTATCGCCTGTCAAAAATAACAATCGGGATTACTAACGATCATTAAAAATCCTACATTTAAACTCCTTAAACCCCGGGAAGTCCGCTCACATTACATAAAAAAATGTAGCCACTTCGGTCACCCAAAACTACCCCTAAACGATGCATGATTGACCCAAAACCTGCACCAACAGGTCCGGAACGTCGAAACCTTGTCGACACACGTCGTCGTGACCGCAGAACCGATCCCACGAGTCGTCACACGCAAACAGAAGATCGGCGGTTCAGCCACGCACCGGCTACGCACCCGTACAGTGCCACACGTGCTGCTAACTCTACTTCCAGGTGGCGTCCACGTGGCATGCCACGTCATCACCGCTGACCGACTCAGCCGCCAGAGTCTCGTCGGAGACTAGCCGGAGATGTCCATTACCGGCTGAGCTTCAAGTTTTCCTAACTTCCTCAAAACTCAACCATTTTTCATGAATTTTATGTCTAAATTCATCTACTCGAACCCAGGAATCCAAAAATGAACTCTAAACATGAAACCCATACCTTTGTTGGCGAAAAATCGATCGGAAGGTATCAATTTTCTTTTCCTCCGATCGGTGTCTCCCGCGGATGATTCCTTCGGTGCTGGGTACGGTTTTGATCACGGGAAGGGCTAGACTGTGATGGATTTCACCAAATTGGCCAAGGTCTCCTTGAATTGAAAGTCCAAATTGAAGGTTTTATGTTTTGGTTTCGGTCGGTGTCGATCGGTCAGTCACGGGTCTGAATGGTGTCACAAGTCTGAAAATGAAGAAATGAGATTTTTCATGAAGTCTGGGATTTAAATACCTCAA
Source organism: Oemleria cerasiformis (assembly GCA_037349345.1). Taxonomy (NCBI): domain Eukaryota; kingdom Viridiplantae; phylum Streptophyta; class Magnoliopsida; order Rosales; family Rosaceae; genus Oemleria; species Oemleria cerasiformis. Next base: position 9,978,734 of record JAZGTL010000009.1, on the reverse strand, counting down.
CCCATGTAAATGACCAAAATACCCCTGACCAATCTAGACCCGTAATTTTTTAGCACGGTCTCCGTTTTTCGCGTGCTGCCTGTCTACGAACTCGTGAGTCCGAGACCTACGCAACGGTACCTAAAAAAATTGTCAAATGTGTCTCCACACAAAATTGACTTTCGATCCCCTTTAAAACCAAGGGTAATTTCGTATTTTGTCAAATTAATTTACAACAATTTACGAATTAAATTTCTGAGTCATTACAACTCACCCCCCCCCCCCCCCCCCCCCCTCCCTTAAGAAATTTTGTCCTCGAAATTCAAACCTGTCACTGGAACAAATGTGGATGTTGTGCCCGCATCAATGCTACAGTTTCCCACGTGGCCTCCTCCACGTTCTGATTCATCCACATAACTTTAACCAGAGGAATAGTCTTTATGCGCAATACTTTTTCCTTCCAATCTAGAATTTACACTGGTTGCTCCTCAAAAGTCAAATGATCTCTCAGCTCAATTGGTTGCATCTCCAATACATGAGATTCATCGAATAGGTACTTCCGGAGCATAGATACATGGAATACAACATGAACTTTTGACAGTTCTGGAGGTAAAACAAGTCTGTAAGCCACTGGCTCTATCCTCTCAATAATCTTATAAAGCCCGATGTAACGAAGACTCAGTTTCCCTCGTCTACCAAAACGTACAACTCCTTTCCAAGGGGATAACTTCAAGAAAACCCAGTCTCCAACTTCAAATTCAAGGTCTCTGATCCGTCGATCCGCATAGCTTTTCTGGCGGTCCTGAGCTGCCTTCAGCCTTTTCCTGATGAACCGAATCTTTTCCTCTGTCATTTCCATAACCTCTGGTGTCAACAGTCTTCTCTCGCCTACCTCAATCCAGCAGATCGGTGTTCTGCATTGTCTCCCATACAATGCTTCAAAAGGTGTCATCCCAATACTAGACTGATAGCTATTGTTGTATGCAAACTCCGTCAAAGCCCGGTGTGAATCCCAGTTTCCCTTAAACTGTAGTACACATGCTCTCATCATATCTTCCAAAATCTGAATTGTCTTCTCAGACTGACCGTCCGTTTGAGGATGAAAGGTTGTAATGAAATGCAAGGTAGTTCCAAAGGCTTTCTGCAAACTCCGCCAAAACCTCGAAGTAAACTTAGGATCCCTGTATGATACAATCGACTCTGGAGTCCCATGTAACCTTATGATCTCATCCACAAACAACTTGGCATACTAACTCATCTGGTAATCTTCCCGTACTGGCAAGAAATGTGCTGACTTTGTGAGTCTATCAACAATTACCCAGTTTATTCCATCATGTCCTTTTTGAGTCCTAGAAGTTTATAGACAAAATCCATAGTAATGCGATCCCACTTCCATTATGGAATATGTAACGGTTGTAGTGCCCCATATGGTCTCTGCCACTCTGCTTTAATTGTTGACACGTCAGGCATCTACTTACGAACTCTGCTATTTCCCTTTTCATTCCAGTCCACCAATAGTGTTCCTTAAGTGTACGATACATCTTAGTACCTCCTGGATGCATATCATAGGCAGAACTATGAGATTCCTCAAGAATTTCTCTTTTCAACTCTGGATCATTAGGTATGCACAACCTGCCATCCTTAACCAAGGCTCCATCATCCGGAATCACGTAATCCTGCCTATTCCCAGCCTCCAACTCCATCCTAATAATACACAAAGTAGGATCCTGGAATTGAGCTTCAATAATCCGGTCAATCAAGACAGGTCTCACATGGAAGCTAGCTAACATAGCCCCCTGGTTATCCATGTCCAATGGCACCACACTAGCCTAGAAAAGTGATATGCATTCCTAGGTTGTCATGAATTCCGATTATAAGATTGTTTCTTAACCTCAACCTCTTGATGCTAATGAATCACAGGATGATATGGCGGTCACTCAGCAATTCTATCAATAATTTATGCAAACAAGGTAGCTAATCTTATAAACATAAAAGAATGGTAGTTAAAGCAGTAATCAGAGTTATTCAACATGCATAGAAATTAAGAACAAGAATAAAAATCTACTTAACGAGCTAACATGGTTAGGGCTTCAAACATCCCTAATTCTAATAGGAACTACTCACTCATAACTGAAATTGAAACAGAAATAATTGCATTCATAAGTAAATTGCAGTGAAATAAAAGTTTAGAGTAAAGAACACTAATGAACAATGGTGCACAGCAGAGACTCGGCAAGGCCTTCTTCTCCAAGCTCCACGCCCAAAAATTGCAGAAAATAAGAAATTGTGTACTTTGAACTGAATTACAATGTAAATTGCGGCTAGGGTGTCTAGATCTCCGAAATAATGCTCTTCTAATAATCCTTTTTTTTTTCAAAATACTAAACAAAGGCTCCCTTTTATAGACAAAAGGAAAACCTTGTCCTATAAGGATTGGTATTAAAAACCCTAGCCTAGAATGTTCTAGAATAGTTATTGTACTTCTAAGTAATTACAAAGTCCCTAAAATCTATTAGAACCAATCAGAACATAGTTGGGAGTGTGAATGCAAGCTGGCAAGTGGGAACACCAGCTGGCCGCGGTCTTCCCGCGGTCAGACGCTGGAACTTAAAACTTGGCCCTTTGGAATGTCTTCGTCATAGGGGTCTGCGACTGCGCTTTCAAGGCACACCACGAGTATAGTAAAAACGCATCTTTGCTCAGACTAGCTGCAGAGGCTATCAGGCTTAATGCAGAGGAGGAACTGTGATCCACTCCTGACAGAATAGGAATCCGGGTTTAGACGTAGAGGCTGGGCTCGGATGGGAAGTTCTTGGGACATGTACTCGAGATGTCCTAACATGACCTTGGCACTTCTAGGACATGAACTTGATGTCATGAGACACAGGTTTGGGACCTGGATGACATGATCTAAGGTACTTGGCCTAGGACTCAAAATAGGCGCATTGGCGCACTCATGACCCAGTTCAGGACCTGATATTGAAATGAGGACATCTCCTTCATCTGAACTCCGATTTGAGTAATTCTTTTTGTGTTCTTCTCAGAATTTACCTATCTTTCCAAATCTACACAAGTCTCACAAGATTGATCATTTTCTACTATTGATGGCACGAAATCATTCAAAAGACATGTAAGAGAGGCATATAAAGACATCAAAATGATGCATAAATAATGACTGATCAATCATCAGGAAGGGTTAACACTAGGGCAGACGTCAACCTCCTCTTAAGCTCTTGAAAGCTCTGTTCACACTCAGCATCCCAGTCAAACTTGACTCATTTCCTTGTCAACTGAGTTAATGGGGCAGCTATCATAGAGAATCCTTCTACGAATCGCCGATAATATCCCGGTAAACTCAGAAAACTCCTCACCTCTGACACTGTCTTCGGTTTCTCCCAGTTTGCCACTGCCTCGACTTTTTGGGGATCCATGCTGATACCCTCAGCAGAAATCACATGCCCTAAGAATCCCACATTAGTCAACCAAAACTGACATTTACTGAACTTGGCGAACAGTTTCTTTTTCCTCAGCATTTTCAGTACCAACCGCAAGTGTTTCTCATGTGCCTTAGCACTCTTCGAATAGACCAAGATATCATTGATGAACACAATTACAAACCGATCCAAATACCATCGGAACACCCTGATCATCAAATCCATAAATGTTGTCGGGGCATTAGTTAACCCGAAAGGCATCACCAGGAACTCATAATGCCCATAGCGGGTCCTGAAAGCTATTTTAGGAACATCCCCTTCCCTGATCCTTAACTAATGGTACCCGGATTGAAGGTCAATTTTAGAAAAATACTTTGCCCCTTTTAATTGATCGAACATATCATCAATTCGTGGCAAAGGATACTTGTTCCGCACTGTAACCCTGTTTAATTACCGGTAGTCGATACAGAGCCTCAAACCACCATCTTTCTTCCTTACAAATAATACCGGCACACCCCAAGGTGATACACTTGGTCGAATAAATCCCATATCCACCAAGTCCTGCAATTGAGTCTTCAATTCCCTCAATTTTGCCGGTGCCATTCTGTACAGTGCTTGGGATATAGGTTGAGTACCTGGAAGAAGCTCTATAGTGAACTCAATCTCCTGGTGAGGTGGCAACCCCGGAAGATCCTCTGGAAATACATCTAGAAACTCATTCACCACAAGAATATCCTCTACTCTCACCGGAGTATCTCGAGAATTAATCACGTGAGCTAAATATCCCTCACAACCTTTCCTCGATAACTTCTCAGCCGTCAAAGCTGAGATCACTCCCGAGGGAAGTACCCTACGGTCACCCTGAAATGTCAGTTCCAACAAACTTGGACGCCGAAAAACCACCCTCTTGGCGAAACAATCAATGGAGGCATGATTCATGGTTAACCAATCCATCCCCAAAATCACATCAAAATCCTAAATGTCCAAGGGAATTAAATCTGCCTATAACTCATGACCTTCCACTACTACCGGACTATAGCGAATCACGAGGTTCGCCACTAACATATCTCCGGTAGGAGTACTAACACCCATGTCACAACCAATCGGGGATAATTCTCTATCAGCAAAAAGTGTAAAATCCCGAGAAATAAAGGAATGTGTAGCCCCGAGATCTAACAAAACACGAGCATAATGATTAAAAATAGATAACATACTAGTAACCACCTCTGGTGCTGCTCGAGCCTCCTGCTGAGTTTAAGCAAAAACTCGGGCCTATGTACCAGAAGATCGACCATGACCCCCACGTCTCCCTCTAGCCATGTTGGCCCCAATGGCCTTGCTGGCCCCATTGGATTGGGTCTGGCTCCCTACTGCAGTACCAGATGCCTGCACCGCTTTCTAACTCGAGTCAGTAGCCTCTCGGCCCAAGGAACTACTGCCCGGATGACGATGTGGACAATCTCTCCTGAAATGATCGGTCTCCCCACAAAAGTAACAATCGGTGTCACCTGGACGTGCGGGTCTGCCACTCTGTCTCCCGGTCGACTGTACTGAAGTCCAACTAGACTGAGCGGATAATTGTTATCCCTGACTGGCTCTGCCACTACCTACTCCGGATCCTGTACCCCCAGAAGATTCAGAACTGGAACTACCTCTCTTTGCTGGTCCTTGACTAGAGGCTCCGAAACTCCAGCGATCCTGGCGTCGCCTAGAACCACTGAACTGATGTTGAGCTGGCAAACTCAACTCTACTTTGGCAGTAGCGTCTGATAAAGCCCTCAAAGACATATGTGCCACAACAGTTACTGCTACTCGAACCTCATTCCGCAGTCCATACTCAAACCTCCAGCATTTATCCATCTCAGTCGCCACAAGAGCCGGTACAAATCGTGGCAACTCAAGAAATCTCTGTTCATATTATGCCACTGTCATATCTCCCTACTGTAACTGTAGGAACTCGACCTCTCTGGCATCTCGATATGAACGAGGATAAAACTGCTCAAGGAAGCGCTCCCGGAAAGTTTCCCAAGTAAAGGTACGGACATCCTAGTCTGTCAGCTGCAAAGCATGCCACCAACGGTATGCATAACCACCCAAAATAAATGTCGCTAACCACACCCTATCCTTCGGAGGGAACCTCATAACAGTAAACACTCGTTTCAAATGAGTAATCCCCTCATCTGCATCATCTGGGCCTAACTCGCCATAAATACTATTGCCCCCAACCCCTGGGCTCGCTCAATGTCAGACACCTCAGTAGTAGCCCTACCCTGAAGTACCGTAGTCAAAGTCCGGCCCAATTGATCCAAGGTCTGCCTCAAATTCGGCTCTCCTACTGGTTCAGGTGCGTCCTCACTATTTCCAGGCCCATGGCGAGGCTTTTGTCTCGGAGTCATTACGCTGAAAAGAACCATAAACCACCAATAACACAATCATATGTATACTAACTGTACGGTCTACATGAATTTAAATCTAGTGCTCTGATACCAAATTGACAGGGCCTTTCTCGAATTTCCCCTCGAAACCCGGGAAAAACCCTGCTCCCGTCTTACAACCTAATAAAATTCCCAAAATACCCTTAAGCCCTTGCAAAATTACGAGAATTCTACCAAAAATCCGGCAGAATGTCCCCTTAAGGACTTGTTTAACCATCTTCCACCTATCAGATAAGGGATCAGATAACACTCCAAATTCCAACAACTTAACCATCCAACGATGTAATTACCAAATTGACAATCAATCCAACATATTTATCATAGCATCTAGGTAGGATAAGTAAATACGCATCAAATAAATATCCTACTCTAGGTAAATGCGCAGTTAAAATGTAATGCCTCCGCCTCTAGATATGCCCACGTCAATTCAATAGCCTAGAGGGGATTTAAAACACGAAAATTATGAGTGGACAAAATAATCATTTAAAACTAGTTCTGAGGAAAACATACCTTTCCCCCTCCATGAATGAAACAATGCATGCATGAAATTCATTTTCAAAAAAACCATAAGGATAACTCGAAAACATACCGGAAAATCCATTGTTTTGGTAAAACACTCGTGGGACCCACGAAAAACCGTATGATGAAAACATCTCGTGTCCACAACCCTGTTTTGAAAACTCTCCTTAAAGGAGTTTACAAATCATATGAAACCAACCTGGACACAAAATGTATATCAAAACATGTCTCACTGCTCCCGAATAAAAATTCTGAACCGTAGCTCAATTCCCTGTACTATGCATAGACAGCCTCAACGACCCGGTAGAGAAAATACCCCTTGACATCAGCGTCGGAGAACCCTCAACGATCTGACGGAGAAAAACCCCTCGATACCAGTCGAAGAAAATTGTGATCCTCAGGGACAGTAAATCAGTGAAAACCAAAATCCATGTTTTGAAATCCTTGTTTCCTACCCTAAGCCAAATTCATTGAAAAACCGGGTCTATGCCTAAATCCAAGGAAATCACACATCCGGGTCTACACCCAAAACCATGGACTCAAAATCTATCAAGTCAAAACCATTAAGAACAGAGTCCATAAAACCAGGCCACATTCCAAAACATTGTTTTCACAGTAATATGGAAAACCTGTGTCCAGTCATCATTTAGTAGCACAATTTCTAAATTCTAGAAATGTACCAAAAACAATATATAATAATATTTAATTCAAATATACCTTTATGCATGCATTATAATTTATAAACCAAACTCCACTCACCGATAGCTCAATCTCGAGTTCTACTCTCCTCTGAAGTTCCCGGAGCAGTATCTCCTGTCAAAAGTAACAATCGGGAGTACTAACAATCATTAAAAATCCTACATTTAAACCCCCTAAACCCCAGGAAGTCTGCTCGCGTTACACAAAACAACGCAACCACTTCGGACACCTAAAACTACCCCTAAACGATGTCTGATTGACCCGAAACCTGCACCAACAGGTTTGGAACGTCGAAACCTTGTCAACACGCGTAGCCACAGGCCGACAGAAGACCGACGGTTCAACCACGCGCCTGCTACGCGCCCTCACGTGCCAGTACAGTGCCACATGTGCTGCTGACTCAGCCGCCAGGTGGCGTCCACGTGGCTGCTAGGTGGCCTCCATGTGGCTTGCCACATCATCACTGTCGCTCGACTCAGTCGCTAGAGTCTCGTCGGAGACTCGCCGGAGAAGACGACAGTCGCCGCCATCACCGTCGCCAAAAAACCCCATTGCCGGCCGAGCTTCAAGTTTTCCTAACTTCCTCAAAACTCAACCGTTTTTCACGAATTTTATGTCTAAATTCATCTACTTGAACCCAGGAATCCAAAAATGAACTCTAAACACGAAACACATACCTTTGTTGGCCGAAAAATCGATCGGAAGGTTTCGATTTTCTTTTCCTCTGATTAGTGTCTCGCGCGGCTATTTCCTTTGATACTGGGTACGATTTTGATCACGGGAAGGGGTAGAGTGGGATGGATTTCACCAAATTGGCCAAGGTCTCCTTGAATTGAAAGTCCAAATCGAAGGTTTTGTGTTTTGGTTTCGGTCGGTCAATCATGGGTCTGAATGATGTCACAGGTCTAGAAATGAAGAAATGAGATTGTTCATGAAGTCTGGGATTTAATTACATTTACCCACGTAAATGACCAAAATGCCCCTGACTAACCTAGACCCGTAATTTTCTCGCACGGTCTCCTTTTTCTGCGTGCCGATTGTCTACGAACTTGTGAGTTCGAGACTTATGCAACGGTACCCGAAAAAGCTGTCAAATATGTCTCCACAAAAAATTTACTTTCGAGCCCCCTTTAAAACCAAAGGTAATTTCATCTTTTCCCAAATTAATTTACAACAATTTATGAATTAAATTTCTGGGTCGTTACAAAAATCGAGTTTATGGACCATTTTGAGGCTAAAGTTTATGTTCATGGGACATCTTGAGTAAAAAGCCTTCCGTTAATTAATTTGATAGAAATTTCGATGTATCTTTAAATTGCTATAATTATAAAATTACAAGATTAAAATTAATTAAATTGAAAATATATAGATTAAAGTAAAAAATTGAATAAACTATAAGAATCAAAAGTGACTTTTAACCAAAGAAAAAATATTGAAATAATCATCAATTATCCTGATAAAATTACCAATATGGCGACATCCAATTGGTGACAAGACCTAACGACACGAAACACGATGTAGAGGAGCAAAACCGCCCGCACTCCTCTCATAATTAAACAAACATTTTATAAAACGAGAGAGGGGGATTAATCAACGATTGAGGAATCTGGAACAGACGAGCAAGACTGACCGCGACACTTTCAGATTTTCGATTAAAGAAGACGAAGAAAGAAAAGGGGCACGCAATAGAAATAGGATATGTCTGATTCTTCATCACCTCAATCCTTCTTTAAAAAACATTGGGAGGGTTACAAGGGTATGGTTGATTCTTCATCACCTCAATCCTTCTTTACAAACTATTGGGAGGGTTACAAGGATTTCTGGTGCGAGAGGTTCTCCTTCCTCAGCAACTATTCCAAATTCATCAAGCGTGACAAGCCTCTTCCGCCTTGGTCTGAGTCTGATGTTGAAGCTTTCATTGCTCTTGACCCTGTTCACGGCCCAACTGTAATTTCTCAACCTTCTATTCTTACATTTCCTTCCCTTACTTTACAATCTCTGGATTGCAATTATCTGGGTAGGTTTTGTGTTTGTGATGGCTTTTGGGTTTCTTCCATTTTTTGCTTTTTTGACCCTTTCGGATCTGTATACTCGTCTGTTTGTTTTGGGTTGCTCTTTGTTTCTATCCTAGTTCTTCATCTGGGTTTCTGTTTTGTTCATTGATTTCGTTTTTGAGCTGTCTCTCATTGATGCCAAGTGCTTAATTTTATCGGAGGATGGTTATCTGAGTATTGGGTTTTGGTTATTTGTTATTCAACATGATTAAATTTGTTTTTGAGGTTATGATAATGATCTGGGTACGGCTTCTTTTTGGTTTTCGTTTCATTTTAGTTTTATGCTTGTCTCGTTTCTCTTTTACTGAGGATGAGAAAAAGACAAGTTGTTCTGAAGTTCTAATTTTTTGTTTTTGGTAGAAATCAGTTGGATTTCTGTTTTCTTTTGGTAATGTTAAGTGTTTCTCACTGATTCATCAATTTTTCCAATAATTTAAAAACAAATCTTCGACTTGATATGAACTTCTACTTGACTATAGTATTGTTTTACCTCTCTAAGCCTCCTTACTGTGATGGTCCTGTGTAAATAAAGAGTGGTAATTTTTATCGTTTTTGAAACTATTGCTCTCCATTTGTGTTTGTTATCTGTGCTCATTAAGGTTGGAGTTTAATATCTGATGGTCGGGTGGGTGGGGTTTATAAATTGCTTATAAAAAAGGATTAGTGAATTTACAGAAATTTGCATTTGATCTGATCGACACTTTTGTTTCTTTGACGGGAAGGTAATGAGAATACGGGAATGTGAATAAATGCTCACGTTTTTGCCTTGTTATGCACACACGCACACAGAGTTTGGTTTTGAATTCAGTTTAATGATGTGGTGAAAAATTGTCCTAAAAGCTAAATGAGATGCATGAACTAGTGAAGAATGGAAAGATGAATTGTAGCTGGAGAGCTTGTTTTTCCTAATTTTTCTTTTAGGTAATCCTTTTGGCATTTTGTTTTGGACCTTTTGAAGAAAGCCTCTTAGTAAACTTGTCTGTTTATGTAATCGTCGAAATGTTAGATTCTTAATTATCAAGTTTTTGTATCTAGTTACCGGGGAAAACAATGAAACAACTAATCATGCTTTCCCCCTGCAAATTATTGAGCTCACACCAAAAACTGTATTGATTATTTCCACAGTTTAGGAATGCAACATTTTTACATTGCTATTCTCTTCTTTTGGTATCTATCCTTATGCCTAGTTTTCTTGGCACCAACCTCCATGCAAAATGCAGCATAAATAAGTGGAAAAGCATATTAAATTTCATTTGCCTTTATATTTTTCCAACTCATAGAAGTGGCTTTTGATTTCTTTGACAAATGAGTAATTTTCAAGTGCAATGAAATGTTATTTGTTCCAATCTTCTGTTCTGTTATTGTCCAGTAGGCCAGATGTTGTCCCTACGACTCGAGAAGATGTCTGCTAATGTAACATCTGGCTCTCATCTTATGGTTCCATTGTGCATATTTAGTATAGTTAAGATGATCTTTTCACTTTGAAAAGCTTAACTGACATGCATTCCTTTTTCAGCTGAAGACTGCTAGGGAAGCGGTGAACTTTGCTCTTACTGGAAGTGTTATTGGAGCTGTATCAACTGCTGGCATTACATGGAAGTATTCAAGGAGTTTGCATGGTATTCTATTGCCTCTTCTTTTTATTGTGTTTGTTTTTTACAATTCTATGGCGCTTTGTGGTGTTAAGGACTGGATTGGAGTGGTTAAATCACTAGATTCAAGTATGTTGAATGAAGAAATAGATGCCAATTTTCAAAAAAAATTTCAAGTTGAAGGTAGAAGATGGGTTAAACATTAAATAAACTTATCCTATCCAATCTCCACAAAAATGGTAGGATTAGGAGGAATAAGTTTTCTTCATGACTAATCCTTCTTCTACCTTCAACTTAGACAAAATTGGGAAGGTTACATTAGTTTCTTCCTTCAACATAAATTGAATTTAGTGAGTAATCCCATCCAATCTAATCCTTGATGCCAAACCAGGCCTATATAAACAAGTACTCATAGGATGAGATGTGTCTGGTTACTTGTTTCTAGCTTCTCATAGATGTGAGAAGTTTCTCTTCTAATGAATCTTATGATTTCACCACATAGCCACATCTAATACCTGTCAAAACCCCCGTTTAATGGCCAAATATGATATATGGAAAGGCTACTGCTTGTCCAGGTGGCTATGATAGAATGAATGATTGCAGATTTCTATGTGGCAAAAAATGTTATTATATGAAAAAGATATTTATACATATATTTTTCCGTTATATTACTAGACTGTAGTACTAAGTGGCGTGAAGAAAAATTTATACTTAGCACAAATATTCTCCTCTTTCCTTCTTTCTTGGTTTCTGTATACTTCTGATGTACATGGGTCTGCTGTGTTTCCTATAAATTGCCTTCTTTTACTTTTAGAGCTCATTGCAAACCAGGGCTTTTTGTCGGTAACGTTGACAATGTCCTACGATATTAAATGCCATGGAAGAAATTTTGTTGCAGGATCGCGATAGCCTTCATTGCTTAAAGCAAATATAATGTCATTCAAACTCTTGTGGAAATAAAGCAACAGTAGGTTATGATACTGCTTCTTGCAGCTATTCCTTTGTCTTGTTGCTTATGTTCCTCCCTGAGCATTTTATCTTGCAGTTTGCATAAGTCACAAACATAATCTATATTTGGCATGTAGAAGGTTTATGTTATGAATGGCAAGAATTTCTGGTTTCTGAGCTCTATTCTATTTGGCAGGTGCTGGACTGTCCCTTCTAGCGGGAGGTGTTTTCGGTTGGACATTTGGACATGAAGTTGCAAACCACTGGCTGCAACTTTACAGGTTGGACACCTTGGCCGCACAAACTAAGTTCCTGGAGTGGTGGGAAGTTAAGAACGAGAGACGGTCGTAAACTTGGCTTGATCTTGAAAGCAATAGAATAACCTGTTCTCCATCCAATCCTGCAATAAGAATCAAACACACTTGTGTTGGAGGAATGTAATGGCAAAAGATCGCATTTACTTTAGCTTTGTGCTAGATTGTTTTAATTTTCGGCTCCAGGAATTATCGGATCCTTTTCAAAATCAATCCGATGGAATTGCAACATTTGGTGGATCTTTTCAGTTGCTATTTGTTTGTTTAAGTTTTAACAGTGAAACTTTGTGAATCATAATGAATTTTTGGTGTTGAAATCATTTGTGTGAAGACATTTTATTCACTGGTTAACAAGTTGAAGTATGTGAAGAAAAAATGACTTGTTAAAATAAAGGCATTTTAGTAACCAAATAAATTTTAATTCGGGTTCATGGTAGCTGATGACCATTCCTTATTCCCTGATTTCAAAATTTTGAAATTCCTAAATTCTGAGTAAACACGTCAGAAGTTCATATGCGTAATGAGTTAGTGTTAGAATAGGTCGAGGGTAGCTATTACCGCCAATGTAACAAAAAAGTTGAATCTTAAAATTTTACATCTAACGAGAACAAAATATTAAACAAAAAATCCCGTACTACATCTGCATTCATTTTACATCACTCATGTCCACATTGGTTCTAATAGGGCTGCATTTTCTTTACAAGCAGCCTCCATAAGCAAGTTGAGTTGTACATGACTACACTTACAAAGCTTACAACTTTCATAGAGAGCTCTTCTCAAAATCTCAAAAGGAAAGGTGCTGAGTTGAAATCCCATTCTAACTAAGGATTCTTGTGGTTCCGAGGATCTAGCTACAGGAGAAACCTAAGAAAAACATGAGTTCTATCATGACTAAATCTTTTTCAAACACTCAAGGAGTTGTTGATCCCTCTAGTTTCTGATCACTAATTAAGGTAAGAATTTGTTGGATCTGAATCCAAGTTGCTTCGACCGATTTCAACTCCTTTTTGGCTTGCATAGCTTTCTTCACCCTAGTTTTCTCATGCATACAATGATCGTGAAGCAACTGCTGAGTGTGTTCAAGCATGTGGCTCAATTCATCCATTTTGGTTTTGTGTTTGGCATGGATATCCTCCAATGTCTTCAAAACAGCTTTCTCCTGCACCAATTTCTTCTCAAGCTCTTCAATGACTGAGTTTTGGACAGAGATGCAAGTAAGAAACTTCGGCTCATCATTTTGAGCTTCAGAAGAGCGGAGAGTATAGACTTCTACTTCTTGTTCCAGCACTATCTTTTGATTAAATTGCTTTTGAACTTCAGCTGTGATTCCACTAGCCATTTGGTACTTGGACTCCACAAAAGCAAGCTTCTCCCGAACATTTTCAATGTTTGAAAAATGAAGTCCCGTTTGGTCACTGGCTTTGAGCAAGATTTCCAACGAAGATTTGAAGTTTTGCAAACATACCATTTCCATGACTTCATCAAGAGAGAGTGTCGAAATACTTTGGATTTTGGCCTTGGCTGCAGAAACCTCATCAGAATCAGGAACCAGAGCTGCTTCAGCGTTACCTAAGGAACAAGCTTCTGAATGATGGAGGAGATAACTTTCCAAGAAGTCCAAAGCTCGGATAGAGTGCAAGGGCTTTGATATATAAAGTAACAATCAGTCAGCATCAGAACATGTAAATGTTTAAAAAACATTCAAGTTGGACAAAAATTACCTTGAGGTCATGTTTGACACGAAAGCCAGAGTGGTTCGAACCAATTTTTTTACTAGAAGAATTTGAATGACATGACTGTGGTTGAGGCCGAGATTGAATGCTTGGCTCTTGAGGAAGCTGAGGCTCAGCTACATGTTGAGTTGGTCGAGATGAAGCTCGAATAGGCAGCTCCTCATTTGAAGCATCCACAGCCTGAGTTAGTGGAAGATCTTTCAGATTAGGTTTAAAGTCTATGTCATCTTCGGTTAAGTCAACAACTTCTCCCTTGTCTAGAGCACCATATTGTTGTTTTGACCTCCGGAAGGTGGCTTCCATGGCCTCCGAGTGAGATTGAGAATCGGACTTTGTTAGGTCTATGAAAATACCATGCACTTCTTTGTTCCTGCATTTCTTGACAAAACTTTTGCCTCGTCCAATCTGGGAATGACTTTTAGGTGTAGGAGTGGTTACTTTTTCTTCAGACACACTTGATATTTTTTTCGCAACAATGGCTTCTATTGACTTGGCATGAGATAGATAATTTCCCTTTATCAAACTTCTCAAAGTATGACATGCTGTACTAGTTTTTCTTTTCATACTATAAGCTCTCCCTCGTCCACTTAGGCATTGAATTTTAGGCACAGGATCTTCCTCTTTTCCAGCCACACCTGAAACAAAAACAATCTTCTTTTGAATTGTCCGGCTTTTACAATTTTGTTGAGTAGTTCATTAAATCGATATCATATATCATCTGATAAATTTCATCAAATAATTCATAAACAAGTACTTGGCCCTAAAAGTACCTTTACGTTTCTTCAAAGCACCGGCTGACTTGAGTGGAGGAAATGGTCTGCTCTGGTCCAAGACATCACGCTTAAAAAGATAGTTCAAATCTTGATCATGGGGAAAGGCTTCCTTATAGTATTTTGCCCACCAGCCGTTGAAGGATGTGGTGGCACTAGGTATAAGTGCAAATGGAACAAATTTAAACTTCTCGAACAAAAGAGAAGTAGTAACCTTAAGCTCCCGGAATTGTTCAAAACTGTGTAGCATCGTCCTATCAGGAAAATTGGTATTGAAAGAGAAAAAAGGGGGAGTAGGAATGTGCTGAATCAGACCGAACTGACGGGCACAAAGACTAGGGCAATAAGCTTCAACACCACATTTTTTTCTACATCTCTTAATAGTGATACCAGCAGGAAGATCACGACTCACAAGAAAACTGGCCCATATGTCCGAAATTATAGAAAATTCAGTTTCGGACATTCCAGATTGAGGAAAGATCAACCATGGAGGTAAAGCATCTGACTTTGAAAATGGAATGAAGTTAAAATTCTCTTCTTTTTCTAAGTGACACATGTAAAGTAAACAATCCTGCAATGAAATTTCAGGCTCTTTAAAATTGAAAAGAGCATACTTTAGTCCTTCACAGGAGAGATTCAGACCTGGAAAACAATCAGGGCGGAGTTTTGGAAAGTATGCATGAAGCCAAAGTTGAAGGATCCATATTGGACCACCGGAAGTGCCTAGCTGAGAATCGAGCAAGTCCTTGATACCTCTATACAAGTGTGCAAGAACAAGGGGTCCCATTGCGTATGACTCACCCCTAGATAAAGCCACAGCCAATGGTAAATTGGCTTTTACAATCTTAAATGAACGAGAGCAAAGTAAGTACCGGCACAACCAACAGAGAAGAAATGCTACATGCTCTTCATCTGTCACAACTCCTTCAATTCTATTGTGTTCTATAATGAAGGAAGAAAAACTGGAAGACTTAGTAATTTCAATGCCAAAGTTATCATCCGGAATGGAGATGGAATTAGTAACAAGTGCATCAAACGCGAGGCCATCCGGTCTAAGCCCTACCAGAGCACTAAGATCCATGAGAGTAACAGTTAGGGGACCAAGACCCAGATGAAAACAATTTGTGGAAGTTGACCAAAAGCATAATGCAGCAAGTACTAATGATCTATTAAACGGAATGGAAATCTTGGAGAATTGGAGAATATCATAGATACCAACTTGGTGCCAAATATATCTTTTTTGATCTTCCATTCTTTGAAACCAAGAGACCCAGTTAGGGTCAATAGTAGGCCAACACCGAATACGCTTATGAAACCATTCATTGGCATTTTGATTGTTCATAAGATAATCTTCATCACTGCATTTCGGAAATTGACTAATGTAAGTATTAGGGACATGACTTACAGATGATTCCAGAGCAGGACCTAAGATGAAATGTTGGGAAGCCGAATCAAGGATGAGGACATCAAAGTTTGTGGCTTTAGTACCTAATTCCCTCATAAGTCGACTCAATCTCCCAATAACCTTGGCCTTGGTGTCCAATTCATCGTCGTCCGACAATAAGAAAGCCATGTTTTCCACAGAGAGGACAGACAACAAGAGTTGTTGACACTATTTGTTCCACCTGATTTAAATACACAAATAAATACTAGCTTTCAAAACTGGGGAAACCCCATTATATATCCAGTAAAATTTGTAACCAATTTCTCAGCTCAACGAATTAAATAAATACATGCAAAAATAGATGCTCAGATGATTATGACAAGAAATCAAGCATGCATCCCATCTCATCTCGTCTCATGGAAAATATGATCAACTTAGCCGGGCACATGCAGTACACATCTCCATGGAAATAGAAGAAATTCAAGTAAGTAGGGTAAAAAAGCTTGAATTGAATCAAGAATATTCAAAGTCAAATGAAGTGAAGCTACTGCTTAATCAGAAATTTTACCCAGGTAACAAACAATCAGAAATTTTACCAAGATAATAAAAAAAAAATCAGAACTTTTACCTACTAAATCAGGCAAATGGGCATTCAGAATCAAACATCAAGGCATGGCATGCAGCACAAGGAAGGAGCTTTCCCAAAAAACAAAAGCTGTGTTTTTTTTTTTGGTTTGCTTTTTTACACTTTTTTTGTGTCTGAGAAGGAAATGAGATGAAAATGGAGCCACCGAAAGCTTGGCGTTTCAGGGTAAGGTGAGAAGTCTGTTGTGTTTGTTTTGCATCGCTCACTCGGAATCTTAAAAGGGTGGGAATATTAATTTCCATATTAGTTAGTGACTATCTATTTTTCATTGAGAATCGCAGTTTTTGGTTTTTTTTTTTTTCTTATTTTTTTTCTCACTAATCAAAATTTTACAAGAGTACTGAAATATAAAATGCGTTTTCCCGGCCTCCAGAATGGTGGACTGCAATAATTTGCCACTAGCTGGTCCCTTATCCCTTTTAAAAGAATTGAGAAATATAAAATGTGTTTGGTTGATGTGTTTATATACTTTTTTCTTAAAGCATATGCAGTGTTAAATTGTAAAATTAAAAATGTAAATTATTTTTTATAAAACCATGGGCATGTTTTTTGAATGGGAAATTCTAGGGTGTCCATTATTAAAAAATGGTATCCATTTCCTTAATTTTTATTTAAATAATGAATTAATTTAAAGTAAGGTTGGAATTACACGATCATGGTTCGAAATTACATTGTTAAGGTAGATTTACACAATCAATGTTACAGATTACGCTTCAACGTAGGTGAATTACACGATCATAATTAAAAGTTACAATATTTAGGTAGATTTACACAACCAATGTAGCATATTACACTTCAACGTCACGAATTTACAACCTAAAGGTTAAGTACAATTTCAAAGAGAAAGTTCATGTTACTGAATAAGGTTGCAATTACACGATCATGGTTCGAAGTTACATCCATAAGTTAGATTTACACAATCAATGTTACAAATTACGTTTCAACATAGGTGAATTACACGATCATGGTTGAAAGTTACAACATTTTAGGTAGATTTACACAATCAATGTAGTAGATTACACTTCAACGTCACCAATTTACAACATCAACGTTAACTAGAATTTCAAAGAGAAAGTTAATGTTGCGGAGTAAGGTTGGAATTACACGATCATGAATTGAAGTTACATTGTTAAAGTAGATTTACACAATCAAAGTTACTGATTACGTTTCAACATAGGTGAATTACACGATCATGCATGGTTGAAAGT
The DNA here is from genome assembly GCA_037349345.1 of Oemleria cerasiformis. Lineage (NCBI taxonomy): Eukaryota > Viridiplantae > Streptophyta > Magnoliopsida > Rosales > Rosaceae > Oemleria > Oemleria cerasiformis. The sequence goes on along the minus strand of JAZGTL010000009.1, from coordinate 9,961,019 downwards.
TACAACATTTAGGTAGATTTACACAACTAATGTAGCATATTACACTTCAACATCACCAATTTACAACCTCAACGTTAACTAGAATCTAAAAAAGAAAGTTAATGTTACGGAGCAAGGTTGAAATTAAACGATCATGATTGGAACCTACATCGTTAATTCATATTTACATAATCAAAGTTACAGATTACGCTTCAACATGGGTGAATTACATGATCATGGTTGACAGTTACAACATTTAGGTAGATTTACACAACCAATGTAGCAAATTACACTTCAACGTCACTAATTTATAACCTTATGGTTAAGTACAATTTCAAAGAGAAAGTTCATGTTACAGATCGGGTAAGGTCATGGTTCGAAGTTACATTGTTAAAGTAGATTTACACAATCAAGGTTACAGATTAAGCGTCAACGTAGCGGAATTACATGACCATGGTTCAAAGTTACAACATTTAGGTAGATTTACACAACCAAGATAGCAAATTACACTTCAACGTCACGAATTTACAGTCTCAACATTAAATAAAAATAAATAAAGGGTATGGAAGACTAATTAAAGGGTATGGATACCCTTTTTGAATTATATATGAAATTTCAAAATATTGAGATGTTTAATTAAAGTGTTAATCTCAATCCTTTTATTTTTTTTGAAAAGATACGAAATTTCATTGATAGAATAAGAATTAATCTCAATCCTTTGAGTGTATTCCATTGAGATTTTTAATAGGTTTTAATATGTTTTAAATGATTAATAATTGTAATAGATTTTAATTGATTTCTTTTTATTTCATATGATTTCGCTCAAAGCCCGTCAAAATCATTAGGGTGAGGTATGGATTGTTGGTGGTGGTTTACATGTGTATTTTCAATCCTAAAACCCATCAAAATCCTTCAATTTACCAAATCAAATAAAATCTTTAAGAGCGTGTTTGGAGGAAGAAATTCAAGACTATCAAAAATTTATAAACTAACAAAATTTAAATTGACGGAAATTAATTTTCTATGAATTGTGAAGTTCCTTGTTTGGATAGTATAAAAATAGAATGAAATTTAAAAATGGAATTTAATGTTTACACATGAATTACAGTTATAAAGATGGAATTTGGGAATTATATGGAATTTTAAAGTGGGGATTTGGGGCATCCAAATTCCTTATTTATTATTTTTTTGGAATTTCTAAATTTCAATTTTTATGAATCCAAACAAAGAGAATTGATATATAGGAATTTAAAAATTCTGACTTTTCACCAAATCCCTTGTAATTTTCATTCATCCAAACGCACCCTAAGTTTTTTAATACAATTGTATTTGTACACATTCATTTAAAATATCAATTGAATACACCTGACTTTACAATCACTTAAAATCGGAATTAAATACACCTGGATTTCTACAAATTCTTTAAAATTTATAATTGAATACACCCTACATTTCAAACTCATTTAAAAACCCTTTCAAATTAAAGATTAAATACACCCCCTATTTAATACAAGAGCATGCATTAAGGCATCCACTATTAACTCGATTTATATGCATTAATATTGTTTCCATCTTAACTTGACTATGTCTAATTGAGTGGAAAAACAGTCTGATAGAATCTCTGAGTGTGAAGTTTCATCTCAACAAACTTCAATACAAATAAGAGCGATACGCCTATAAATCTTAGATTATTGTTATAGTTTTCTGATGTGAGATTTACGCATCCTTTCTTCTCGTCATATGGGGCCTACTTACGCACGTCAACATTTTTAATTATCAATTAACTCTATCTCTACCGTATTAATTATAAAATTAAAAATAAATATTGTTATAAGAAATATTTATTACTCTGTATCTCTAATAATCTCTCCATTCAATGCTACTTTTCGTTCCAAGATTAATTAGTTATTGATATTATAGCAAGAAAACTGGGAGGAAATATGAATGAAAAATGGTATTTGACCTCTCGTCCTGTTAAATGTAGCTTAAAATATTTTAAATATTACTCAAAAAAAAAATATTTTAGACATCTAATACCTTGAAGCATTGTATATTATATATATATATATGTGCTAAATTCATAACTAACTTCGCAACTCGAAATTATGAGCCATTGTATTATCTTATTCAAAAAATTTATTACAAAACAAGAAGGTGTAGTGACCATTAGAATCACCAAAAAGAAGAAAAAAAACTACCAAAACATCACAAAAAAAAAAAAAAAAATTATAACTAATCATGGAATTATCATTTGAATGTAAAAGGAAATGACCTTATACACAACGAGATAAGTATTGTTATTCGTCAAAAAATAGCCTTTTCCCCTTCAGCAAGAAAAATAAATTATTTTGATGTTGGGCTTCTTGTCTTGAATGGTTTTCCTCATCACAATTTTGATCTTTTCCACGTAATTGTAAGCATATATATTGATTGGGATCGACTTCAAGTTTACTTTGATCTAGAAAAAAAAAAAACCAAAAATAATAAACAAGAAGGGAATATGAAAACAACTTGTCTTATGAGTTAAACATGATATTTGGGATCTTGGGAAAAATTGAATGTGGCAGGCATTACCATAAAATGAGCAAGATTTAGAAAAATGACCAAGGCTTCTTCTATGTGATAGGATTTTTCCCACCTGTAAAACAAGGGTTAAAATCACACAAATAATACCTGCAAGAGTACAGGGCTGTTGTAATATAGCACTGAATGCAGGGTCGATTTCCTCAGGGACTGATATGGATAATTCTTATTTTTAGAATTCACTTTTAATTAATAATAAAATAATCGCAATAATTTTGGTAACTGAATGAAAATTAAGTAAACAATGTAAACAAGTACTAGGGTTCAACCTTCACTATTAACAATCATATGTGACTTAGAAAAGAATCTATGAATCAATACATGCAACTTTGAAGGTTAGATTTTTCGAAAGCATATTTTCCTCGTGGGCATTCAAGTGAAAACGTATACCTAACATGCGATTAGTCTATGGCATTTAGATCTAATTCTACATGCAAGATTCATTAAGTTCATGAAAATCTTTTATAACCATGCAATCTCTTAGTTATGGTATTTAACCTAGATGTATTACAATCCTTAATCACAAGAAGCTAATCCCAATTTTTAGGTGGGCATTCCTATAAAATTGCATCAAATTACTTGTCTAAATATCCTAAGGGTGATCAAGCATTAAGACATAAAGATAGTTTTAAACAATGATTAAAGATTCAAAGCATGCATATACGAAAACATAGGAAAAAGATAAATCACATAATCATGTTAAGGCTTAGGTCTAACCCTAGTGAGAAAATTAGCTACTCATGCTCATAATGAATAGAAATAATTTCATTAAAATTGAAGTTAAGAGAACAAACAGTTTGTAGAACAAAGGTAGCCGAAAATCCCAGCTTGCCGTGCTGTTAGATGAAGAATTGTATTCTGAATTTTTTGGTGTCTTTAAATCTAAGCCAAGCTTGGGTATTTATAAGGAAATATTCCTAATCCTATTCTGGAAAGGAGTAAAATAAAAATAATCAAATCTAATTCCTAGTTTGAACATAAATAGGAGAGCATATGCCTTCTCCTTCTTGAATTGGGATTTTTAATTGATATACTTCCTTCTTTTGCTCCAAACACTCCTTCTAGAATAAACCTACAAATATAATCAATTCAAGTATCAATTCTTCCCAAAATAATAATACTAACTAATTAAATATATGGGAAAAATACAAGTATATAATTGACTCATCAAATACCCCCAAACTTGAATTGTTACTTGTCCTCAAGTAAATAAAACAAAACTAAGAAAACAAATATAAGAAATGAAATGCCACTTTCGCAGGGAACTCGATAGTGTTGAGCAAACACTAAACGCCTTTAAACCCCTAGGTGTCCCTAGTAGGAGGAGTTGTGTCTCCTGAGGGTTTACCAGTTACGACACCCACAAACGCTTTCAAAATTTGTTAAACTTAATTTATCCTTCCTTCCATTGAATATAAAGTAACACTTATAAAAGCAAAATCAAAATTCTCAAGTCATAAGCAATGCTAAAAGAGAGAGCAAATCCACACTTTCAAAACAGAAGATTACCAGATTCTGGTGAGCAATCCATAAACCATATTCGTGTAATGTGAATCTCAACAAAATTGTAAGAGTTAAACCAGTCCCTCACTTGCATTACATCTGTACCCACCAACTGTAAAATCACTTAACCTATCACCATCCAAAGCATTCTTGCCTGAAATTTTTATTTTTATTTTTATTTATTTTTTCATTTTTTTGTTATTTATTATTATAATATATATATATATATATTTTTTGTTGTTTAATTAATTTTTTTTTTTTTTTTTTTTTTTGTATTAGACACAAACAAAATAATATTTTTCTACCCCCAAACTTATCATGCAACATGTCCCCATGGTGCAAAAGAGAAAAGAAGAAAGAAAATGAAAACAAAATAAAGAATTAAGCAGAAAATTAAAAAGGACAAGGCAAAAAATAAAAGGAAAGAAGAGCACCTGGGGTCGAACCCGAGACCTGAGCTGTGCTCCCAGCCAATAAAACGGCGTCGTTGTGTGTGAGTTGAAGGTGGACCGAAAACGCCACCGTTTTGAGCAGATATAAAGCCCCATTCTTCAGACTGAGGGCTTCATTTCTCACCCTAGCCGTCCATGAGCAAGAGAGGAGAGAGTCTGAAATCACAGCTCGAAAATACCCACCACTCGGTCACGCCGTGATGCGCCCCCGATGACTGCCAGCTACGATCCACCATCGTTGTGCAAGCGAGAGACACCACGAACCTCCCCATCGCCGAAACCCAACGAAGTCCGAGAGAAATGGGCTCCAAAAGCGTGGAAATCCGAGCACCCGTCGGAGCCCAGGACAGCGGAAAGGAGAAGGCTGGGACACTGTCCATCACCACACGGTTCCAGCGGCAGCGGCCGGAAGTGGGCACGAGGTAAGGATTCCATGCTTGGTCCGATTCGGTGTCGATTGTTTTTTTTTTTTTTTTTTTTTTTTTTTTTTTTTGTTTTTGGTTGTCTTGTTATTTGTTTGTTGTTCGTGGCGTCTGATGTGGAATCGGGTACCGGTGTGTAGGTGGGAGAAATGGAGGTGGGATGGAGGAGAGACCCGAAGCGGGCCAGGGAAGCGGACAGAAACCCTTGAAAGGTAACAGACCCTCATGTCTGCAAATCTGGTATGCAGATGTGTTCAGATGTGTTTATTTGAAATGTCTGTGTTAATGCTCTTGATGCCTGTGATGTGTCTGTTGAGATGTGTTCATTTGAAATGTCTGTGTGGGCCATCACCGACCGTCGGAGGCGATATTGGTGATGGTGGATGTGCAGGGACTGACCGGAGATTGGGGGATCCGGGTAACTGGGCCCGGATCTAGTGCGGTCGTGGGCTGGAGGCCGAAAGTGGGCCAACCGGTCGATCGTGAGCTCACTCCAATGGCGGGAACACTCGGGGCATACGGCTAGGGGTACCCGGCTCGGAAAGTGGGCCCGATGGGCTCATGAGTACGGGAAGGGAGGACCAGGTTGTAAGCATCGGGCTAGTACGGTCGATTGGCGTGGGCCCACGAGGAAACAGGCCATCGGAGGCGGAGGTGAAGTGGGGTGGAGCCACCATAGGCCCGGTCCATTATCGGCTGAGGTCCCCGAAATTGGGCCTGATGTGATGGCAGGCCTAAGAGTAAGGCCCGAGTTTACCGCGGGTTGGGCCTCGGTCGTGGTTGGGCCGGTAGTCTGTCTGGGTCCAAGTCTAATCAGGCGGGGATGTATCGTGGGCGACCCGGCTAGTGCGGACCTGCCCGGAACCTGGGCCCAAGATGGGATTGGTCCTAGTAGTAAGGCGCAGGAGGGCCAGGTTGGGTACCCACGTGACCGTCGCTTGAGTGGGCTTGGACGGCTTCGGCTGCTTGACTCGAGCCTGGATGCAGCTCACGTGCTTGGGCGGGCCGGCAGGTAAACTCACTACGATTCTGTCCGTAGTTTTTTTTTTTTTTTTTTTTTTGTTTATTTATTTATTTTTTTTTTATATATATATATATATATATTTTTTTTAATTTTTTTTATAACAAATGATACTGACCCAGACTGGTGGGTGTGCAGGTACTACCCCCAAACTTAGAGTAGGGTGTAGATTCCTAGGTTATTCAATTCATTTGATGTAAAAGTGTTGTAATAATAGACCTAGGATCACGATCATCATCAGCCCAGGTATGATTCCTCTAGCCTTGGTATTTAGATTTTGAAGCATGTCTACATTTTGTTGTATGATTATACCCGACTGCTAGTGGATAGGGCGCGCCAATCAACTCAACCATGTATGCCTGGAATCACACTTAGTGCTAGGTAACAACAGAAAACGGTTATTGCATGTTAGATAAGTAAAACAAAAACAGATATGCTATTGTAAAGGATATAGGTGGGTTGCCTCCCATTAAGCGCTTAAGTTAACGTCTAGAGCTCGACGTAGGGCTGGTAGGATCATGGAGTAGGCGGTTGTAGAGCCACGACATCCTTAGCTAGGTCGTAGGGTGACTCCAAATAAGGTTTCAGACGATGTCCATTAACTGTGAATTCCTTTCCGGTTTGGACGTTCTTTATTCCCACTGCTCCGTGTGGATGTATATGGACAACTTCAAATGGTCCATACCAGCGGGACTTAAGCTTTCCTGGAAAGAGTCTGAGTCTGGAGTTAAATAAGAGTACCTTTTGTCCGGGATGAAAGTCCTTTCTTAAAATCTGGCGATCATGAAAAAGCTTGGTCTTCTCTTTATAGATCCTTGCATTGTCGTAGGCATCATTCCGAATTTCTTCCAGCTCACTGAGCTCCAGTTTACGCTGCTCTCCTGCCTCATCATAGGCAAGATTAAGTTGCTTGACTGACCAGAATGCCTTGTGTTCTAACTCCATTGGTAAATGACAAGCTTTGCCATAAACCAGTCGAAATGGGGACATTCCAATTGGGGTTTTATAAGCTGTTCGGTACGCCCATAGTGCATCGTTCAGCTTTGTACTCCAATCCTTCCTTGTAGCAGACACTGTTTTCTCTAGAATTCGCTTAAGCTCGCGATTAGAAACTTCAACTTGCCCAGATGTTTGGGGGTGGTACGGTGTTGCCACCCGATGAGTGATGCCATGCTTTGCAAGTAATGAGGCAAAAGGCTTATTCAAGAAGTGCTTGCCTCCGTCACTTATGATAGCTCTGGGGACTCCAAATCTAGGAAAAATTGTACCTTGTAGAAATTTGAGGACCACCGATCCTTGATTTGTTGGACTGGCTATGGCCTCCACCCATTTAGAGACGTAGTCCACAGCCACTAAGATGTAGAGATTGCCGTGAGATGAGGGAAACGGACCCATAAAGTCAATTCCCCAAACGTCAAAAATTTCAACAACCAAAATGCTCTGCTGGGGCATCTCATTGCGTTTTGACTGGTTTCCAACACGCTGGCAGCGATCGCATGCTTTGCACCATGTGTAAGCATCTTTGAATAAAGTAGGCCAATAGAAACCGCTTTGTAAAATTTTGGTTGCGGTTCGTTTGGGACCGAAATGACCTCCACACGCAGATTGATGTGCAAATTGTAGGATACTTTCCTGCTCTTCACTTGGCACACACCGTCGAATAAGTTGGTCTGCACAGTGCTTGAATAGGTAGGGTTCATCCCAGAAATAATATTTGACAGTGGATAATCCCAGAAATAATATTTGACAGTGGATAGGAACTTTTTCCGCTGTTGGGATGTAGTGTCAATCGGAAGTTTTCCACTAACCAGAAAATTCACAATATCTGCATACCAGGGTGTGTGTAGCATGAGGGTGAAAAGCTGCTCGTCAGGAAAAGTTTCTTGGAGTGGCAATGACTCAGACTCTACTGCGGTGGTGTTCACCAGCCGAGATAAGTGGTCTGCCACTACATTCTCACTCCCCTTTTTGTCACGAATTTCGATGTCAAACTCTTGTAATAGGAGAATCCATCGTATGAGTCTAGGTTTTGAATCTTTCTTAGCAAAAAGGTATTTTAATGCTGCGTGGTCTGTGAAAATAATTACCTTTGCACCGATTAGATATGATCGGAACTTTTCCAATGCGAAAATCACTGCTAAGAGCTCCTTCTCTGTTGTTGAATAATTGAGTTGTGCATCGTTTAAAGTTCTGCTGGCGTAGTATATCACACTTGGTAGCTTGTCTTGTCGCTGTCCTAGAACAGCTCCAACCGCATAATCTGATGCATCGCACATGACTTCAAAAGGTTGGTTCCAATCTGGTGCGGTGATAATTGGGGCTGTGGTTAAAAGTGTCTTCAGAGTTGTGAACGATTCGAGGCACTTGTCATCGAATATGAAGTCGGAATCCTTGGCCAATAGATTGCACAGTGGTCGACTAACCTTAGAAAAATCTTTGATAAATCTTCTGTAGAACCCAGCATGGCCAAGAAAGGATCTGATATCCTTGACTGATGTGGGGTGTGGCAGGTTGCTGATGACGTCAATCTTGGCTTTGTCCACCTCGATTCCACGGTCTGAAATTAGGTGCCCTAACACGATTCCGTGCTTCACCATAAAGTGGCACTTTTCCCAGTTCAATACCAAATGTGTCTCTTTGCATCTTTCTAAAACAGTGGCCAAGTTGTCTAAACAGTTGTCAAATGACTCTCCATATACGGAGAAGTCATCCATAAACACTTCAATTATTCGTTCCACCATGTCTGAGAATATGCTCATCATGCATCGCTGAAATGTGGCAGGTGCGTTACACAGTCCGAAAGGCATACGTCGGTAGGCAAAAGTGCCAAAAGGGCATGTGAATGTAGTTTTGTCCTGATCCTCAGGTGCTATAGGAATCTGATTGTACCCTGAATAACCATCTAGAAAACAATAAAATGCCTTACCCGCTAATCGCTCCACCATCTGATCGATGAATGGGAGTGGAAAGTGATCCTTTCGTGTGGCTGAATTTAGCTTGCGATAATCAATACACACCCTCCACCCCGTGGTTAACCTTGTAGGGACTTGCTCCCCTTTTTCGTTAGTATTAACCGTGATTCCTGATTTTTTAGGAACAACTTGTGTTGGGCTTATCCATGGGCTGTCTGAAATTGGGTAGATAATGCCTGCGTCTAGAAGTTTTAGGACCTCACTTCGAACAACGTCTTTCATGATTGGGTTCAATCGCCTTTGAGCATCAACAGTAGGCTTGCTGTCCTCTTCCAGTAGGATACGATGCATGCAGATTGATGGACTGAGGCCTTTGATGTCGGCTATTGTCCACCCAATCGCCTCTTTGTACTTGCGTAGGATTCTGAGTAGCTTGTCTTCCTCTAGCTCGGTGAGGTCTGCTGCAATGATCACGGGCAGAGTTTCGTGGTCACTAAGGTGTGCATATTTGAGATGGGCTGGAAGGGGCTTCTTTTCCAGCTGAGGGGCTATCTCAATGGAAGGCAGTTGTGGCGTCTTTGGGGGCCCAAGTGCTTCAATCTGAGGTCGCCACCGTGGATAGGGTGGTCGGTTGCTATCTAGTGCAGCCATAATTTCTGCAATATCTTCCTCGTTTTGGCAGAGGATGGGGTCCATGAGTGCTGCCTCTAGAGGGTCGGTAAAGAGCATTTGTCTCTGTGCCATGCAGGTTACCTCCTCCAAAACTTCAATTTTGCTACACTCTGAAATTTCAGGGGGTCTTTTAGCCATGTCAAATAGGTTTAATACCACAGTTTCATCTTGCACACGGAATGTAAGAGTGCCAGCTTCTACGTCTATCAGTGTGCGGGCTGTGGCCATGAAAGGTCGTCCAAGGATTAGGGGAGTCTCTTTGTCTTCCACCATATCGAGTACCACAAAATCGATGGGTAGGTAGACTTTATCCACCTTGATGATGAGATCTTCAATGATGCCCTTAGGGTAAGTGAGGGATCGGTCAGCCAACTGGAGAACCATTGGTGTAGGCCTGAGCTGTCCTGCTCCTAATCGCTTAAATATTGAGTAGGGCATAAGGTTGATGCTTGATCCGAGATCTATTAGAGATTGCTGAAATTCGGAATTCCCTATTGTGCAGGAAATAGTAAAGCTGCCTGGATCTTTTTTCTTTGGTGGCAGTTTGTGTAGAAGAGCTGCACTACACTGTTCTGTCAAAACCACCTTTTCCAAGTCTGAAATTTTTTTCTTATTGGCGCATACCTCCTTCAAAAATTTTGCATAGGAAGGGATGTGCTTTATAGCATCTAGTAGAGGTAGATTGATATGTACCTTGGCTAATGTCTGCATGAAGTCAATGGTCTGTTGGTCTTTGTTTGAGAGACGCTGCTGCCTTTCTGGGAATGGCAGTGGCGGAGTGTAGGCAGGGACGTTGGATGGAGCAAATTTAATTTGTGGGGTGAATAGTTCAACCTGAGGTTCAGGTTCAATATGTGATTCGGTGGTATTTTTTTCTGACTGAGATGACTTTGATGCCTCCCGATTGTCATAACTTTTTCCCCCTCGTAAAGTCCTTACCATCTTACAGTGCTCGGCTCCTCTCGGGTTTGGTATAGGTTGACTGGGAAAAACCCCTTTATCCCTTTCAGAAATTTCTTGGGCCAGTTGGCTAACTTGCTGCTCCAAGTTTTTAATTGATGCTTGAGTATTTTGTTGATTCTGGGTAGAGATCTCAATAAACCTGGTAAGCTGCTCTTCTACACTCAATTGGCGTGGTGCGGCCGGTTGGGCCTGATGGTTGAGTGGCTGTTGATAATTCTGCTGGTAATTGGGCCGGACCTGGTGTTGTCCATTCCACCCAAAATTTGTATTATTTTTCCAGCCAGAATTATATGTATTGGGGTAGGCATCATTACGGGGTCTTGGGAAGGAACTCATGCCATTTACTTGTTCTTGGACAAGGTCGGGATACCCATCCTTCTGAGGACATTGGAGGACATTATGTGTAGGGTCCTCACATATGGCGCAAACCTGTGTTGTCTTTGGGGCAGCTGTGGTGAGCATCAAACTGTTGATCTTCTTTTCCAATTGGGTGATTTGTGCTGCAATATTAGGGGTACCATGTCCTTGTGCTACATCATAGATGTGTCCCCTCGTATGAGAGCCATCATCCGTCCATTGTTGAGATTCGTTAGCCATTAGCTCAAATATTTCAAATGCTTCACGAGCTGTTTTGGATATGAGAGAACCACCTGCGGATGCGTTGACGTAACTTTTGGTGATGTGGTTGAGTCCATCATAAAAGATGTTCATCTGCATGTCTGAATCCAATCCATGGTGGGGGCAACGCATATACAGGTCATTGTACCTCTCCCAAGTATCATGAAACGACTCATTAGATTTCTGGGCGAAGGCCAGTATTTCTTTTTTTAAAGCAAGAGTCTTGGATGATGGGTAGAATTTGTTTAGAAACCTTGTTTGTAACTGTTCCCATGCTGTTATGCTCCCTGGAGGTAATGAATGTAGCCAAGCCCGAGCTTTATCCTTCAAGGTGTAAGGAAAAAGCCTTAACTTAATTGCCTCATTTGAAATCCCCCGAACAATGATGTTGTCACAACCTGACAAGAATTCAGATATGTGCATGTTTGGATCACTATTTGGGAGTCCATGAAAAGTGGGTAGAAGCTCAAGCATGTGATGCCTGATCTCAAAAGTGACTCCGTCCTGTACCTCGGGGTACACGATGCATTGTGGGGTTCCATTCCCACGTGCTGCAAGGCTTTTGCTAAGCGGTGCGCCGACTTCAGGTATTGTTAATGCCATTGGTGCTGGCAGTATGTTGTCTATCTCTGTGAACAAAGCTGCAAGGAAAGTTCCTTTGAGTGTGAACCTTGCGTTAGTTGCTTGTAGTTGTCTTCTTCTTCTTGCTGTTCTTTCAGGTTCAGGATCGAATTGTGCTAGAATCGGGTTCGTAGATCGTGTAGCAATAACCATGCACAATTAGATAGTCCTGCAAGAGTAGAGACCTGTGCGTAAATGTTGATTTGGTGAAGTATAGAAAAAAAAAAAAATGAAAATAAATAATTAACTAAAAGTAAATTAAAATAAGAGTAATCTGCACAGTCCCCGGCAGCGGCGCCAATTTCTTGATAGGATTTTTCCCACCTGTAAAACAAGGGTTAAAATCACACAAATAATACCTGCAAGAGTACAGGGCTGTTGTAGTATAGCACTGAATGCAGGGTCGATTTCCTCAGGGACTGATATGGATAATTCTTATTTTTAGAATTCACTTTTAATTAATAATAAAATAATCGCAATAATTTTGGTAACTGAATGAAAATTAAGTAAACAATGTAAACAAGTACTAGGGTTCAACCTTCACTATTAACAATCATATGTGACTTAGAAAAGAATCTATGAATCAATACATGCAACTTTGAAGGTTAGATTTTTCGAAAGCATATTTTCCTCGTGGGCATTCAAGTGAAAACGTATACCTAACATGCGATTAGTCTATGGCATTTAGATCTAATTCTACATGCAAGATTCATTAAGTTCATGAAAATCTTTTATAACCATGCAATCTCTTAGTTATGGTATTTAACCTAGATGTATTACAATCCTTAATCACAAGAAGCTAATCCCAATTTTTAGGTGGGCATTCCTATAAAATTGCATCAAATTACTTGTCTAAATATCCTAAGGGTGATCAAGCATTAAGACATAAAGATAGTTTTAAACAATGATTAAAGATTCAAAGCATGCATATACGAAAACATAGGAAAAAGATAAATCACATAATCATGTTAAGGCTTAGGTCTAACCCTAGTGAGAAAATTAGCTACTCATGCTCATAATGAATAGAAATAATTTCATTAAAATTGAAGTTAAGAGAACAAACAGTTTGTAGAACAAAGGTAGCCGAAAATCCCAGCTTGCCGTGCTGTTAGATGAAGAATTGTATTCTGAATTTTTTGGTGTCTTTAAATCTAAGCCAAGCTTGGGTATTTATAAGGAAATATTCCTAATCCTATTCTGGAAAGGAGTAAAATAAAAATAATCAAATCTAATTCCTAGTTTGAACATAAATAGGAGAGCATATGCCTTCTCCTTCTTGAATTGGGATTTTTAATTGATATACTTCCTTCTTTTGCTCCAAACACTCCTTCTAGAATAAACCTACAAATATAATCAATTCAAGTATCAATTCTTCCCAAAATAATAATACTAACTAATTAAATATATGGGAAAAATACAAGTATATAATTGACTCATCACTATGCTTGTTCATTTCCTCTACCTATTCATCCTCTTCATGCTTTTTACAAACAAGGGTAATTATTAATAAACTCTTTTCACAATTCAACAATACGCATGTACGTGTATAATATTTATCTGTGTAACGTTGATATAACTAGCTAGGGTTTGATTGCAGCTTGCGGATTTTATTGGCCGATCGATTACTTGAGATGCAAGTTACTTGATCCGCGATGCGGGCCTCTAAGCACAACTTATGAGGGGGAAGTGCTCAGAGTCAGGCAGTTGCAATGAGAAATGTAAGAAGGAGAGTATGGGATGGGTTTGTGGAGTATGTGATGAGCTTGGTGGGTACGGTCGTCCGCCGGGAAGGAAATGCTATTGCTACCCTGACTATGATGATGAGTGTTACAAGTAAGTTTTGTTTGAATCCAATCTTCTTCTTACCATAATAAGCTTGGATCGGCTAATGGCGTAGCTCATCATCGGTTGGTACGGTATGGCTTTTGTGGAGATTAAGAAACTTTGTCGTTTGAGGAATTGTTTGGTTTTATTTGTAATAGGTTATTAATGCGGAATGGTTTTATTTTTTAATGTGTTGGTGTATGATATTCTTTCTACTTCGACCCGTAATAATTTTGGGTAAGATTTCAATGAGGCCACCATTGTGCATCTGATTTTTTATTTATTTTTTATTTTTATCGTTTTGATTAAAGACTTGTCATACTCATTGCACGAAAATTACTACCCTTTGACAGCCTAGTGTTTAGATCAAACTTGATCAAGTCATAATTTCGATTTCTCCAAAGATCAAACCAAAATTTAAGTAGGACCAAGCCACAAGTTTAATTCTCTTTAATATCAAAAAATATAAATAGATCAAACCAAAATTTAAGTAAGATCAGGTCACATGTTTAATTCTCTATAAGATCAAACAATTTAAATAGGAGACCGCCGTTGGTTGCTCCACCAAGTCGTAGCTTTAATTTTTCATTTGGATCACTCGCACCAAGAAATAAGTAGGAGACGGATAAAACTAAAAACCGAGACGATAGGTTCATACACTAATCTTTTGATAGAATTTATTTGACATGGAGTCTACCATAGTCTATAGCTCCACAGCCTCTACTTCAGAGTTCTCTCGTTAACAACAAATAAAATAATAAAGTAAATGTCCGAAAATTTGTGCAGCTTAGGGTTCTCAGATGAACCTTAAATCATTTCGGAAAGAGCGAAAAATTATAGTTTAGGCTAGCTGCTCTTAGTACGAAACAAGTTTCCACAATAACATTTGTGCAGCGACAAATATAAAACTTATTTGTCTACATGTAATGTATGTGTATGATTCAAACAAGTTCTGTAAACATCTTTCAAAACTAAAACTAATGCACCTAAAACGTACCACCACCGAAGTATATTCGTACATAAGTTACAAAATAAGAACCAATTTACAAGCACATAATGGTATTCAAGTTTAAAATAGTAGAGCATTCTCTCTGGTTTTCTTTATTCTGAATCAGATTCTAATCACCAATGCTCTCTCCAAATGTAAAACGACTATCCACTGGAAGACGATTCGAAAAGCATCATATCCACGGCAACTGGTAACTGGAAACGGGAGATTCCACCTACCATTAAATGAGCAATTTTCCATAATGTCGCACTTCTCCAAGCAAATTAAACATTTAGTACAAGAAACAACAGAAGATACTATACAATTAGTGACCAAAAAGTATTAACGAACCCAAATAAACATGGCAAAATTTCAATAAAAGAAACAGTCAGATAATCAGGGTTCACTTTTTACTTTACCATTCCCTGGGTGCTTGCTTCAATATTTCCGATGCACTAACGTCTAAGTCATGTCATGAAGCTTACCAACATACATAGATATTCTCCCCAGACACCCCGTCAATCCTGCTCTGCATTTCATATTCCTACTAAGTTGTCACTTCCTTTGAAGATGCAGGCAGATTAGCCTCCATACAAAACAATGTTTTATTCTAATTCCAAAACTTCAGGCGCTTCAACTCAAATAACATTTTAACCTTATGGTCCAACTCCTACAAATAACTACACTAAATACACACCTAATCGAAATAACAGACAAACGAACAGAACAGAAAGTCCATCACTCCCTGTAACTATATACTGTAGTCAGACTCCAGTCCACCGTAGTGATGAGACTCTAGAAACTGCCAATTTCCAGCCACAAACTTGCTCGTTTACTTGAGTTCATGACCTAAAAGAGCTAGCTCCATTCCAAGTACCTCAACCTCATTCACTTTTGCTACTCTGATCATTTTCCCCTTTTTGCCCGTCATATCCTTTATCATCTCTTTTTGTCCTCCTTAAACCCCTAGCTCTGCATCTTAGATCGCATGGAACCCCACAAACCCACAAAATGTGGCCAATGGGAACTGCATCTGAGGCCATATTTTCCAACAACAGATATCAACAGTCGAGGAGTTCTTAAGGGCCTTGAGGACCTTGTCCCCAGACACCTTGAAACTTGGTCAAATTCCACTTGTCCATGGCAATTGAGGCGAGGGTTTAGGATAACTTGGTATTTGCTGTCTTTGATGGTAGCCCATAGAACATTCCTCGTAGGTGAATAGAGACAAAGATCAAATCATACATGTCCTACAAATTAAGCATAACCAGAACTTAAAACATGCACAGACAACACTTTTTGAGTCTAGAGACAGGGATAGAGTTTATACATTCTAGATGGACATGTGATTTGGATTAGACACTGAAAAGCGTGTTACAGATTTGGTGGGGGGTGGATTTTGGAATTTCCATCTATGGAGTTAGGTTATAGACTAGATTGACGACCATGCATCTTGCCAAAGCCTGAACTTAACAGTATATGTTTGGTTGAAAAATATTAGATTTTGAATGAGAAAGTCAGTAAGTAGAAATGTGAACACGCATTAACAGACGGCATAGTGAGTTGAGCAGCTGATCCTAATGGTCATAATTTTGGATGAATCGACAGCTTACAACTGACCACACCAAGAGCCTAGCATAACTATTGATGAACTCCATTCATTCTAATCATCACAGTAAGTCCTTGATTTCAAAAAAAAGACAGGGTTTGCCTAATTTCGTGACTGGACCAGGCTATAAACTCAAAGATCAATGAAGCTCTTCATGTGAATTACTTCTCGAAAGTTCACAAAAAATTAAATATAAAAGACAATATCAAAACCACCAATGCAAAGACAGAATTAAAAACATCCAGATTAGAAAACGATGATTCCACTTTAAAACAGGAAACACCGGACCAAACACATGACATTGATACAATGCTCCCACATGTAAGGTGTAGCACATTCATGGAATCATGAGCACAAGATGTTAACTAACTGGGACAGGGGCAGGCAGGTAGTTAATACAACAATCAGAAACCCATTCTCAACTTCGCTCCTAATACATCTTTAAGTGGAAAAAAAAAACAAATCAAACCTGATGATGAAAAGGGAAAAGGAAGTTTGCTAGCTTGTCTGTATTTGGAGGGCCAAACATTCAAGAGATGAAGAATATCTTCTATTCATAAGGTTTATTATCACGCTCCATCCGCAGACATTAAAAAGCACTCTACTCTGTTAACTGATTACAGTACAGGACCTCTAACTTATAAACATCCCAGCCCTACAAGACCGGCAGTTTACCTCTCCATACTTGGAACCTTAATAAATCTTAAATTGTCTTTCTTGATCTTTTGAGATAATAGAACCTGCAGATACCACCTTATTCTCTGCTACAAGAGGTAATTTCTAACACTCATGCACAGTTGTGCACTCAGCCTGAGATGCAACCACAAGGTTCCACATTTACCCAAAAGAGCTTGTGGTGAAGCAAATTTGTATCTATCATGATACTTTGAGAGAAAATGCTCCTATTTGCAGGAGAATTACTAGTGCAGCTGCAGCCGAGGAAAATAGTCCACGCACAAAGGCAAGTACAGAATGCCACATAAGTTCAGAAATAAGCTTTTGCCTCCCCTCTCCCTATTGCAAAACTTGAACCCCCCAGAAACCATACCTAGTTTCTTCCTCTACCAAAATGTTAAATATGAAGCAAACACACAGAAAACAACCAAAAAAAGCCCACAAACTACTCTAATAACAACACATTTCTTCAAGATAAACACCATATTTCATCAAGATAAGCACCAAGTATATTTGACCAATATAAGACAAAACAACGGAATCATGCAGAAAACATAGCGATCAAAAAGCAAAAAGAGAAAAGTAAACAAAGTGAAAACAAAAGGCAAACCAAGTAATCATTACAGGAAAAATCCAGGCAAATTAAGAAGAAATCAAATACACATAAAAATATAGAGTTCTTGAATGAGTAAAAGAATAATTACCTTGTAAAAGGAAATTCTTTGATTTGATGCAATTGCTGATTAATGCCTAATTTGAACTAGAACCTGCCGCACATGCAGTTGGTTTATTGTGGTCACTCAAAGAATTTTCAACATCATTTTCTGATATCCTCTGATTGTCTGATTCACGAGCCGGACTATCTAAACTATTGGACACAGAAGCATCATTATTTACACTGTTGTCTCTTGTTTCCAGACGCTCCATCATTCGTGACACAGTTGCAAACCCTGCATTAACCTCCCTTTTAACTTCAGAACCAAGATCTGCCATGGACGCGTTGCGAGAGAACAATCTCTCCTTCCAACCTCTTGTGCTCTTTGAAATTGACTCTTTGTATCTAATAGAAAATGAGAAACAAATATGTGTCAAGTTTAAGATATGAAATAGGTTATAGGAAAAAAATCAATCATACAAAAAAAAGAACAATAAACTGCAATGCTGAAATTATATCATTACTTTGTTGACACTGCATTAAATCGAGCTTTCAGATTTTCTGAAAATGATTGTAATTCTGATGGTCCAGCTCTATCTTGGGTACTTGGGGATGACTGGCTAGGCGACCTCCTAAAGGAAAATTAGTCAGTTTTGTTTTGGGGGCAACACATAGTAGTCAGTTAGCAATGACAAATCACGATATAAGGATGTGACACTATGCACCAACATATAGCCTGCGAATTTAGCTGAAGAATCATGTACCTATTGCTAATGGAAGATCCATGTTGATTGGGGGTCGGAACACTAGATCCCGATGCTGAGGCAGAAGAGGCAGAAGCAGGACCAGATTGTGAAGAAGGTACAGGAGTGGACACTTGCGTAGAATCCTCTCCTATATTCATAGAAGGCGAAGGGAAAGTTACTGCAATTGACGGAACTGGTTCACCTTCTCCCATCTGATCAGGGGAGGAAGAACCAGGAGCAGGAGGTGCGTTAGGATGGGTAGAGAAGACCAAGAACTGTGGGCGACCTTGAGCTGATGACCTATTCCTATGGCCCTCCCTTCTGGCAATGTGGCGTGCCCGACCCATTGCAGCAGCAGCAGCTAAGTGCTGAATTATACGCTCTTCAAGTTCAGCATCATTTACACCCACAGGTAACTACATAAAAATTGAAATCATTTAAATAAGCCCTTGTTCTGAGAGGTTTATACTACATTTGATTTATTGACGAGAATAACAAAGGCAGAATACAAACATGCTGCAATTCGAAGTCGCCAAGAGTTGGATGATGAAATATTGTGGTATTTCGAGGTGGATTAGCTCTAATGCTTCTCTCCCGTTCCACCGCCTCTAGAAGTTCCTGGCTGTAAGCACAAACAAATTGAAGACTTATCATTGCCTATCAGTAGTATATCTGTATATGTCACGACTAAGGACCATGAAACAAACTCCAAACCTGGTGGGATCCTTCAAGCTGATGGGTTGCCAGCACATAGGGCACTGGGAGCTTCTCTGACACCTGCAAGATTAAATCCAAATTTCAAACTCAAGTATAATCTTGAGAATTTTCAATATTCCTCAATATAAACACACATCCTTTTTATAATTACGTTTAACATAAATTCTTATACGGTGGCAAGAAAGTTACAACTTCTTGTGTAACTACAAATGAAATAACAGATTCCTAAGACAATCTTAATATATAGGCAACTTTACAGAAAACAAGGTAGTGTATCATCTAAACTTAAACCAAACATCCAGGGATAGACATGCTTAATTTAACCCTTTGATAACCAATAAAAGTTTCTTCATACTAGCTTCAGAACCAAAATAATTTAAAAGGAGGTTCATTTGTTACTGGGCAACCTGAAAGTTCATGAATCAGGTAGAAAAGGATACAAACTTCTACAAATGAAAGAAAGCACATTTGAGTAGATGGGCAAACATAATATATCATGCCTTCATCATTATCGTACAAGTTAATTATGACATGAAGTTGGAAGTACAAAAGTGAAAGGCTTACCACTAACTGGTATATTAATTACATATTTTAAACAGATGTGGCATTCAGACTGATTATAAGGCCCACCACTAGCTGGTATACAAGCTACAAAGTGAGAACCTGACTATCATAAGGAATGCAAATTTTTCATACTGCTTCAGTGCAAAATATTCAAGGTATAACTAGATCTCATTTAGTCACTCATTAAAAATTTCAATTCATTTTCTGGTCATAAAATTGTTTTCCTTGTTACACGATGCTTTTCAAAATCCAAAAATACTAATTTCATAGATAGTTCTCACCAAATAGAGGAAGTAAATCTAAATTTTTAATAGAAAGGAGATACAGTGCGAGATCATAATAAGAAAATGATAAAAGAAATGTATAGGAAATATTGAGAGCAAGAGGAAGATAGAGGAGAAATAAATGGTACAAATGATCACCAGAATAAAACAACATGGTAAATTACTATGGCGAGTAAGTATTGTCATTCTAATTTGTTCCTACAATGCTTAGGGCAACGTCTTGAGGAACACATTGATGAAAAATTAATCATTTAAAGGTGGGTTTGTCCTTTATAAGGTCTAAGAATTTCCCTGTGCTAATTAAACAGAAACCAACCTATCATAATGGATACAAGCCTATTCATCAGTAAGCCCAGAACTGTTTATTTGGATTTTCCAAAACAGAAAAAGGCCAAAACGAGATTTCATCGGAAGTAAAGATATGGAACTAGAGTGAGGTTGGACTAATTACTTATTCCCCCTTGTTTTCAGAACGGGGACAAAAGATACACTGGTCCTAATTACTTATTCCATTTCACTGCTTCACACAACATTCCGTAGAAGTAAAGATATTGAACTAGAGTGAGGGTGGCCTAACAACTTAAAACATTATGGAAAATGCCTAGATATAATCGGTATTTCCATCAGTTGACCTATTTGCATAGTCCCATTATTGGCTATCTATAATCCCATTCTAGAGTTTACAGTCATTTCATGAACAAGAACAAGATGATCTAACTATCATATCAAATAAAAAATAAACATAATGGCAAATTAACTTTTGATACAAAATAATGGATATCAGAAAATACCATTCAAGAATGCATTGAAGATGAAATTCATGCTTGCAACTGGTCAACTGCATATTGAAAATGATAACTGGTTAAAAGGGAATCCATATAATAACCAATAATAACGCTTGAAATGTATATACATACCGTGGAAGGATCACTGTCGCAGAAGTCCTCTAGGCATATACTGCAAGCATCATCACAGGCTTCCTGGATTCCACCCTCCACAAAAGCCGCTGCTGATGTCAAGTGGGCATCAGATTTGTTCGCCTCTTCCATTCCTGGAACCTGTAAAGCAATCCTGTAAGCTTACTAAATATTATTTTTACAAAATCCCAAAACTCTCTCCTTAAAGAAAAAGAAGCATAAAGAAACAAGGTGAGGCATTAATGTGATCCAAACTCATGGGGCTTCAAATTATGCACATAATCAAATAAATACAGAGTATATTATTCTAATTTGTGTTTGCAACAGAAGGAACAATTTCAGCATTGGAAGGCCAACAATAAGAACATAAATATCCCACCAAGATAAACAAATCAAAATTTATGGTTCCCAGAATTCCAAACATACAGCACATGAACTCCTTCCATTGAATTCAGAATCAAAAAATTCAAGTCAAGAGTCAATTAATACACAGTACATTTAACATACACAACAATTTCTTTCAATATCAAGAAAAATGAAACCGATTCCAAAAAGTGACACAAACACTACACAAAAACGGGGGAAATCCGAGAACCATAACAATTCACAAATTCCATAATTTCTCACCAATAAAAATCACCTTTTGACCAACCAAACAGTATAATCACAAAATTACCTCCATGGACATTTAAGGAATTAGATGAAAAGAAAAGAACGATCGTCGATCAGGTTGCAGAGATGGAGTTGAAATTGGATAAGGACTATGGAGGCAGCGAAAACCCTAGAGAGTATGTGATGATTCTCTTTGGGTATGGTGCTTTTTGTTTTTGTTTACTTTAGGGAAGACTTGAAAGAGTGCCGCGGAGTAGCGAAGCTTGGCTCGGTCTGGGTCTAATTTTCTTTTCTTTGTTTGTAATTTGTTGTCAGGTCAGGCCATGCCTCCTCCTATGCGTCACCAAACTGCTCACACGTGTCCTCCGCACCGAATATCTTTGACGATTCTAATTTCTAACTCATTTTACCCGCCACTCTCTTTTTTGTCTTTCTTCTATCATTTTTCCTTGTCCGTCCAAATATTTTTTCAACAAATTTTCTTTTCTATATGTATATATATATTATTCATCAAATTTCTTGGTTTCCTAATTGGGGAGCCAAAATTACATTATTTCCACCCCCTATTTTTCATCCATATTTTAATAGTAATACTACTCCTTGACAAATATAACATTTTTATTCATATTTTAGGAAATTAAAATTTGATTTAACTCTCTTGACCAGACAGAAGCACATAGGAACCACATTAGCATTTTAAAAATAAAAATAAAAAATTAATTAGAAAAATTTCAGTCATCATACATTTTCAAATTTTTCATTTTTTCATCAAAATTGATATCATTATATTATAATGAAGAGTACAAGCATATTGTCAAAATCAAGTTATTACGACAAGACTCACAAGCCAATTCATGCAGCAAAATTAACACGGATAAAAATGGTACAAACAATTAAAAAACTCACATCACTAAAATTATGAAAAATTACAAACCCCACGCATAAAACCCAAAACATCCAAAATCATAATAGCACATAATCCTAAACAGATTACCTCCACTAAAAGAAACAGTTACTACTATCAAACTTATCATAACAAAAGAAACAGTTATTGCTATCAAACCCATCATAACAGGAGTAGACCCAATGTTCAAAACATCGTGTTTTGGGAAAACCCAATGAATTCCTAATGAGCTCTTTTCTCAGAGTTCAAAAGAAGCTCGCTAGTTAGAAGAGGCATACACTTTCTAAGGCCGGCAGATTGAAATTCCTAACCACGTTCTATCATGGTGCCCAAAATAGTTGCCTACTCAAATCTCCTATATCCTCTTTTGCCTTTTTTCAACTCAATCTCCTATCCAGTTAGAATCTGCTCATATTTGGTCTCATTTTGTGCCTCTTTCAACTAAATATGCTGTTCAATATTCAATTTCATTCATGAGGCTAACTTGTAGCATGCTTCTTATTTTAAAAAAAATTATCTCGAAAAAATAAATAATTATTAAACGAAATCTAAACCCATAAACTTTTTTTTAGAGCGAATCAATGAGATATTTACCTGATTTTTACAATTTTCCATAACTAGGGTTTTCATTTAACCAGGTTTGACTTTTAACATTTTTGCGATGTGAACAATGCAAACTCATTGAAGACCAAGCAAAACCCTTCACCCATCGGTTTTACTCAAAAAAAAAAAAAATTCCAACAAATATTGCCTACCTGATATTCTTTTTTTTCTGGGCTAGATGCCGACTTTATATACTTAAATAATAATCCCCAAAAAATTCACTCATTTACAAAGCCCTGACAGCCCACTCATCTTCATCCACGTGTCATAATCCCCAACACATCCCGCGCGAAGAATCATATCTGTAGGCCCGTCGAAACTCTCTAACCCTGCATAAAACGACATCTCCAATTCGTCTTATGTACAGACAAATTCGAAATTCCCATCCAGGAAATGACATGAGAGTCCCAAAAACGACATATCATCATTATCATCATCGCGATTCTCTCCGAGAAGAACTCCTCCAAAAGCCGGCACTGTAAAACTGGTCCCACATTTCCTTCTCCAACTCATCCTCCGACTTGGAGTCTTGCGTTTTCTCTTCGCCGCCGTCGTTGAGGTCGGCGCTGGCTCTATTCGTATCGCCGCCGTCGGCGAAGAGGCTACCTCCCGCGAGCCCCTTCTTCTGAGCCACGCACCGCCTCTTCTTCTTCGTGTGGGCCCACGCCTTCCTGCAAATCCCCTTGGGGACCTTGTACACCGTCAATATCAACAGATTCATCATGCTGCAGGGGCAGCAGCAACAGACGGCCGCGCACTCGGCTGCCGCGCCGCCCGCCACCTCCCCGACCCGGCGCTTCTCGTGGGTCGCCGGTGGCGATTGAAATAGAGCGTCCCGGGTCATCCCGGCCCAAAAGAAGACGAATTGAAGAGGGATTAGATCAATTGGAGTTAGAATTTATTGGAGTTGAGGATCAATCGAGAGCGTGGAGGAAGAGAATTGGAGATTGGGATTTTCGTGGATTCATTGTGTTTCATGGGGATGAGATTTTCCCAGAAAACCAGAGAACCCAAACCCCATAGGAGAGAGAGGAGTGGGAAGAAAATGGCGATGGATAGAGAGAGGAAGAGATATTATAGGGGAGCGAATCTTGAGGCAGAAAAATCGAACGAGGGTGTGAGAGATTATATATAGGAGGGAGTTTGTTTGTTGTTTTCCCTTTGGATTTGAGATGATGATGATGAAGAAAACTGAAAGGGGCGTTGAATACGTGGCACCCACCAGAACCACTCCACGTCGGTAACGGCCACGTAGAGCATTCAGTACACAATGTTGTGTCATACAAAGAAACTGTCGATCGTTAATTTAATTTGTTGAATAACCATTTCGTTTTTATTTTTGTTATTTTAGATATAAAGAAAGTTTATTTGACAACAAAAAATGAGTTAGGTGCGGAAAAAAGGAAAAAATTAAGGAAAATTAGACTCGTGTGGATCCGTGTATGAATGTGTATATTAATTATTTTTTATAATTTTTAAGAAATAAGAAAAAGTTAAAATAAAATTCAAAAAATAAAAGAAATAAAAAAATGAGTGTTTGAGTAATTACCCACTCCTCCATTAAAATATTTATTTTTTATTTTAATTTTAATTTAAATATTTCATTTTATTATTATATTCTTTTTTTTAGGTAATTATAATTTAAAGATAAAATATCAAACTTAGAAAATCTTATATAATAGGGATTTGGGGGGTGATTTGGATGGATATCAAAGTGGTGGATTACGGATTTGGCTTTTCAAATGTCATATGCTTACTTATTCGGGATACGGCTTATTTAAGATCATAAAATACTTCCAACGAGTTTCAAACTACTGCCAGTTAGATACTATGAAATTCGTCATCTGGAAGTGGCAGTTTGTCAACTGCACCACATCTTGTGGTTTCTATTGTATCCTTATTTATTAAATGTAAAAGCTATTAATGGATAAGTATTTTTGTAAGAAAATTTTAGTGAAGCCTTTTAATTTCCCGGCTTTATAATAATAGAGATGTATGGAACAAAAGTTTTAAAGTGAAAATAAATTACATTTTGTTTTTAACTTATCATTTATTTCATATACATTTCTATTAAGAATCTTTTTGGAATCATTTCTTTTCCTTGCACCATATTTTATTGAAAGCAGTTTTTCTTTTTGGTATCACGATATTATTTGAATATGGATTTTACTTTTACAAAAACATAATTTAAAACACCACAGAAAAAACATATATTGATAGCAATGCCAAAAGAGTATGAAAAGAAATTTAGTGAGGGTAATGTTATTGTTGTAGGGACTAGCATATTATAGGGGATTGCTATAATTAGACCTCATAAGATCTCTTTACTTTCTTTTATCAAATGTGGTCCCCAAACATATGATTAATTTATTCAAATGGTTGCAATAGAAAAAGGCAAATTAGTCAAATGATATTTATATTATTATGTGTTAGTGTTCTTATTTTATGTGTTATAATATAAGTGAACGATATATGTGGTGGATATGTTCCACTCTAAGATATACTAAGAGCGAAATAAATGCACATTTGTATAATATGGGTGGATCAAAACACCACAACAAAAAATTTAGTTAAAGTTTTTTCTGTTGCAACAAAAATCCTGTTTCCTTTTTGTAAGAAAATAACAAACAACGAAAGGAAAAATAACTATAGGGACAATCGCTTAAGCATTTAAACACCAGATTTGTACCGTTTCCTTGTGAGTTGTCGACTCCCAACAAATCAACTCCTGAACTTGGTGCTCATACTTAACTAAAACATTAGCAACAAAATTCGCTTCTTTTAAACATGAGCAACGAAATTTACAAAAAGGGGCAAGAAAGCTGTTTATATTTTACACAAAATAAATCGATTTAAGTTTAGGATGCTGTAGAATTATAGAAAATAGTTACTCTTGAAAGTTGTTATATATATTTTATGCCTATTTTTGAATTTGGAAAATAAAAAGTTTGAAAATAAAAAACGAAAATGTTGCCAAGCATATTCAAACTTTCACCTTAAAATAGTAAATCAAACTGATAATATCTAATAATCCAGCGAGTATTAATTAATTAATAATTTCAAATTTATGGATGTCAACTTCTTTAGTTGTCCAATAAAATTTTTCCCATATTTATAAAATAAAAAATAAAAAAAAACGCTTCGCAAAGCCCAACGTGTAAAGCTTTTGATAAATTAAAATTAAAAGAACAAACAAAACCCAAACGTGTAAAGGTGTATAAACTAAAAACACGCATATCCTTATCCATTTGTTTGTTTATTGGTTTATTATCAGTTATTTATATATTTATTTTGTCAATTTTTTTTTTATTAGTAGAGATGATTTATTCAAAAACACCACATGATAGTACATAGATATGCACTAGGTTTATCAAGAACCCAATTGTGAACATTAGAATCAATAGCACAATTTATAAAAAGTCTGTGGTCAAATTAAGTTTACGGTAAACTAAAAGAAAATTTAAAAAATACAATTGCGTTCCAACAAAATTTTTAATAATCACAATTTTGTGCTCTAACAAACTTTCAAAACATATATTAAGGGATACAAAAATGCTTAAGGGACTTTTCAATAAGATATATCAGTGCCATATAATATATTATTTTTTTCTCAGAAACTATACTAATTGTTGATGCAGAAATCGTCCAGGTGGGAATTGACCATTGAGTTTCTGCACACACAGAAAAACACCTGAGGTTAAGGTTGAATCCCATCTAAGGTTCAACCAAGAACGCTCTGATGCTTAAGTCATTTTAATCATAGAGAGAAAACTGAAAATCTAATTATGAAAATAATTATGAGGTACATGAGTTGTGATGAGATGTGCTCTATTTATAGTGGAGACCTGGGGTTTTCGGAGCTTCTGATTAGTTGAACGAGTTTGCAATCAATAAATATTCCTAGTTAGGTAATACTTCGGATTGACTTTTTAGTAATAAATAATTTGATAAAAAGTTATTTATCATGAGTAGGAAAATGAGTTCTAATTAAATAAGTAATCCTTTATGGAAAGAAAGTTTACTTATTAATTGAATCCTAGTTGAATAAGGATCTCAAGGAGATGTCTTATTATGATGATATAATTAACTATTAATTAATATATTCAGTTGATAAATATATTTAATTAATGCGCGGTAATTATACTCAATATTGATTCCACCAAGGGAAAAGTTGTCATTATATAAATTATGGGTCACGTGGCAGCTCCACAATTTTTGGAAGAATTATGCTCCCACAAATGCCCCCACATCCCTTAGGAATTCAGGGAATCCTAAGGGAAGTAATTTTTTGCGGTTCTGATAATCCATCACCTTTTCTTGCTTCTATGGAAGAAGACTCAACTGCTTCTCTGGAAGAAGGCTTAATTGCTTCTTTGGCAGAAGGCTTTGATGCTTCCGTAAAGGAAGGCCAGAATGCTTCGCAAGGCGAAGGTTTAGGTGCTTCCGTAGAGGAAAGCTTGGGTACTTCGTGGGGCGAAGTCTTTGATGCTTCTACGGAGGAAGGCTTGATTTGATGATGGCTCATACAAGGTCACCTGTCGCGACTCGGGAAGCCGGCGGTAAGGTAGCCATGCCAAATGCGAGGAGCATTGCGTGGTTCCCGAGGGTGGCAATGTTGCCGCACCCTTTGGGGTCGTGAGGACGGTTGCCCCTACTCCTACTCCGAGCACTTCAGATAGCGTTACCCGTGCTGATTTTGATAAAATTCAGGGAGAATTAGTAGCTCTTCAGGCTTAGTTGGCGAAAAGTAGCTTGAATCTCAAAACATTGTTAATTTGCAGCTCAGTGCATAGGAATGTTTAGATCTAGCCTTCATTTAATTTTTTGTAAGATTTTCTTTTTTTCTTAGATGTAGTTTCTTTTTCATTAAATGGTTGAGCCTTCGATTTGTTAATTGCCAACTTATTTGTTGAATCTTTAAATAAAAGAATTCCTAAGTTTTGAAGCAATTCATAGTTTTCGTAGCTCCTGCCAAACTTGACCTTTGTGTGGTAATTTGGCTCCACCGGGCTTAAATTAAACCAGAATTGAGTCATTCTAGTGAGGCTGGAAAGATGACTTCCATACCTTTCTAAATCAGTTGGCCTTTCTCAAAAAGGTTGAAAATTGAAATTTTGACGAATTTGTGAAGATGGGTCATATATGCAACTTACAGTAATTTATCAATTAATAATTCGTCGATTGTCAGAATTAGTTGATTCTTGTGGGGTTAGAAAGCTAACAGCCACATCTTTCCAACTCCATTAAGCTTTCTGAAAAAAAAGTTAAAAATTGAATTTATGGTAAAATTCGAAAGTGGGTAATGAGTGCAGGCGCGCGATTTTGCCCTTCTTTGCCCTTTTGCCCATATATAATTCATTCTTTCTTTGATTTAGCTTTTCTTTATAGTGTTAGAAAGGTAACATCCATAACTTTCCAATGCCGTTTGGCTTGTTTGAAAAGGTTGAGAATTGAATTCTCAAGTCAGCTTGCAAGACATGCCTTTGCGCATGATTACGTTTTCGACCTTGTCTCAGTGAAATGGACATTCCCTGGCCCATTCCGTGGGTATGAGTGATGAATCCTGAATTTTGCCTTGCAAGTGACTTTTTTGCACAGAAAATTTCTAGATTGGATGTTTGTCTCAACTTAGATATCCTTGGGATATTTTCGAAGTGTTTGGACTTTAAATTTTGCTTCTTTGAAGAAGGCTTGGGTACTTTGCAAGTGCAAAGGTTTTAGTACTTCTTTAAGAAGGAGATTTTTAATGCTTCTAAAAAGAAGGGGCTTGATTTCTTCTATGGAAGAAGGCTTTGGTGCTCCCGTAGACGAAGGCTTGACTGCTTCGCAAGGAGAAGGCTTTGATGCTTCCGTAGAGGAAGGTGTGAATGCTTCGCAAAGCGAAGGCTTTGATGCTTCAGTAGAGGAAGGCTTGAATGCTTCGCGAGGTGAAGGCTTTAAAGCTTGCAAGTAACTCCCGAACCTTGTTGTTGTGTTGGAGCATCCTTGCGTCGCGTGCCACGTATTCGCCAGTGGATTGGTTGGTGATTAATTGTGAGTCATAATGAATCGCAATCTTCTTGACTCCCAACTCCTTGGAAAGTATTAATTCACAGATTAATGCTTCATATTTCGCTTCGTTATTGGAAGCCTTGAATCCGAATTGGATTGCTTGTTCCATCATTGAACCGTCAAGAGTGATGATGATGATTTCGGCTCTTGCTTCGCGCTGATTGGAGGAACCATCGATGAAAAGCTTCCAATGGGGGTTTGCCCCTTGGTTTTGTAGCAAAGGGGAATGGCGGCCAAGGAGGCATCAGCCAACCCCTTTCCGTGGCCCTCTTGGGAGGTGAATTTGGAAATGAAGTCAGCTAGTGTCTGTCCCTTGACAACGGTCCTCGGGCGATAGAGTAAGTCTTGTTGACTAAGTTCCATTGCCCACTTCAACAATCACTTAGATGCGTCGGGTGCATGGAAAGGTGACCGTAGTGGATACTTCTGCATGACGATCACCTTGTGAGCTTGAAAGCAAAGCCTTAGCTTTTCGGTGGTGACCAAAAGTGCTAAGATTAACTTTTCAAGTTTAGGGTATCGCGTCTCGGTGTCTTGGTGTCAAGTTTAGGGTATCGCTTCTCGGACAAGTGATGAGCATATGGCCACGTTTGAGACTCCGAGGTAGAGGTAGAGATCTTCGTCGTCTTTAGGCTTTGATAGGAGCGGAGGTGAAGTTAAGTACGTCTTTAGATCTTGGAAGGCCTTTTCGCAACTTTCATCCCACTTGTCCTTTGAAGCCTTCTTCAGCGCCTGGAAGAAGGGCCGACACCGGTCTGTTGCTTTAGAAAAAAATTGATTCAAAGCCGGGTCACAGTCGGTGAGACTTTGAATTTCTTTTAGAGTCGAAGGCGACTTCATGTCCATGATTGCTTTGATTTCCTTGGATTGACCTTGATTCCTCGTATAGTGATGAGGTAGCCAAGAAACTTTCCTGCCCCCACGCCAAAAGTGCACTTGAGGGGATTGAGTTTCATTTGATACTTCCTTAACAAATCAAACGTTTTCATTAGGTTAACGATATGATTGCTATGTTTTTGTCCTTTGACCATGAAGTCGTCGGCGTAAACTTGCATGGACTTGCCAATGAGATCTTTGAAGATTCAATTGACAAGTCGTTGATAGGTGGCGCCTGTGTTCTTTAAGCCAAATGGCATGACATTGTAGCAGTAAACTCATCGTTCGAAGACAAAAGCAGTTTTTTCTCGATCCTTCTCGTATATTAAGATTTGGTTGTAACCCGAATATGCATCGAGAAAGCTGAGCAATTCATTTCCGACGGTGGAGCCCACCAAAAGATCAATCAACGGCAAGGGATAGTTGTCTTTTGGACATGCAAGGTTCAGATCGGTGTAATCAACGCAGACCCTCCATCGTCCTTCTTCTTTTTTCTTGACAAGTACTATGTTGGCTAACCATTTAGAGTGCGGGACTTCTTCGATGGAGCCGGCAGCGAGTAACTTGTCAATTTCCACCTAGATGGTGGCAACCTTCTCAGGAGAGAAATTGCGTCTTATGATTCGGATCGACGTGCAGCTTGTGGCAAGCGATGGCAGGATCAATTCCAGGCATATCAGATGGTGACCAAACAAAAACGTTTGTGCTCACGTATGAATGTGGTGAGTTTCTCCTTCTCCTCGTCACTTAAGCGTGCGCCAATGCGGGCGTGCCTTTCCCGGATTTGTGGGTCAAGTTGAATGAGAATCACGTCATTTTCAGTTGCCAACCCTCGAGCTTGGGGGGTTCTTCGAAGACTTCGGGATCCTGACCCACAATTGGTTGCTATTTAGAAAGCAAAGCGGGGGTTTTTTTCCCCACCAACGGCGTCGGCTGGGGTGATGAATTCCGCTCGTTTGACTTCCTTCAGTCCTTCGGTAAGGCACCGTCGGGCCATGGCTTCCTCTCTCTTTATCTCTCTAATTCCTCCTCCAAGGATATAGAATTAGATTTTTTGATAAAGGCTAGATCTAGCTAGCCAGGATTTTGTTCATCCATGGTCGTCCTAGAATGCCGTTGTAGGGCGAGTAATTGTCCACTACATAGAATTTTTTAGACGAGACAATGTGTGGCCAGTGGACGCCAAGTTGGAGAGTTCCGGCGGTCATGATGGTGTAGTCATTGAAACCCCGCAACGAGATTTCCTTCTTCATAATGAAGTTTTCCAATCCCATTTTGCGCACTATTTCCAAGTTAAGGAGATTCAGTGCTTCCTTCGTCCATGTGAATTCGATCAACGTGCACCTGGGTGATTTTGATCGAAATGACGAGTGCGTCGTCTTGGGGCCAGTCGAGACCTACTTTGTCCTTAAGGGAGAACCCGATGGAGATATCGTCGACGATCTCGGAGGTGGCGGCGGCATGGGAGACTTGTGCGATGGCCAAAGCATCCCAAACTTTCCTCTTCTTCTACTTGGAAGTGGATCCTAGCAGCTCCGATTTAGCGATGATCGTGTTTATGCGAATCATCTTAGAGGGCGGCTCCTTAGGGCTCTTGTCCCCAACTGTCAGGACCCGTCCCGAATTTCCCCTCGAAACCAGGGAAGAACCCTAATCCCGTCTGACAACCTAAGAAAAGGTTCCCAAAATACCCTTCAATCCTTACAAAATATAATAACAATAAATACTTCCACTTGTCAGATAAGGGATTCAAGCACTCAATAATTCCCGTAATTAATGACCAATCAAATATAATATAATATCAGAGCGTCTAAGTAGGATCAAGAGTAAAATTCAGATATCTTACTCAAATATAATTACACAGCGCAGTCGAAGTACTAATGCCTCTGCCTCGAGATCAGTGTTCGCGTCAACTCTACTCAACTTCCTGAAGGGAGTTTAAACACAAAAGTTGTGAGTGGACAAAAAAATAATCATTTATAAATTCCTTTTCGAGAAAATAACTTTCTTCCCCTCCATTTATAAAATCATGCATGCAGAACATAAAATAATTTATGATACTAAAACATTATATGTAAATCACCAAAATTTCTATTTCTCTTTAAAACCACTTAGTTGGACTCACATGAAATATGTATAATCAAAATACCTCGTGATCTAAAGTTTGGTTTGAAAACTCTCTTCAAAAGAGTTTAAAATCATTTAAATCAATCTGGACACATAATATCTCAAACTCACTGTTCAATCTGGACACATAATATCTCAAATTCACTGTTCCCGACATATCCACAACACACCAGGGTATCCCTAGAGATGTGTTAAAATCTGTACAACAATTCT
The DNA here is from genome assembly GCA_037349345.1 of Oemleria cerasiformis. Taxonomy (NCBI): domain Eukaryota; kingdom Viridiplantae; phylum Streptophyta; class Magnoliopsida; order Rosales; family Rosaceae; genus Oemleria; species Oemleria cerasiformis. Next base: position 9,928,908 of record JAZGTL010000009.1, on the reverse strand, counting down.
CTGTACAATATGTACAATTTGTACTATGCATAGACAGCTTCGTGACCTGGCGGAGCAAGGCCCCTCAACACCAAGGTCCGAACCCTCAACAACCAGCGGAGCAAGACCCCTCAACACCGGTCAGAGCAACAGTAACCATCGGGACAGGAACCAGTGAACCAAATCCATACTTCAAAATCTTTGTTTCTCGGCCTAAGCCAAATTCTTTGCAATATCATTTTATGGCCAAAATCAATAAATCATAATTATGGGTCTAAACCCCAAATTACATGCTCAAATAGTTACCACGTCAAAACGATATCAAAATCGAATACAAAAACCAGGCCATTTCTCAAAACACACTTTCACTGAAATATTGGAAAACATGTGTCCAACATCATTTCTAAAATCCAGAAATTCATTGCACCCATACATAACAGGATTAAAATCAAAGATACATTTATGCATGCATTATAGTTTATAAACCAAAAGTCCACTCACAAACCTGTTCAAGCAAGCTCAATCCCGAACTGTACGCTCCCCTGAAGTTCCTGGAGCAGTATTGCATGTCCAAATTAATAATCGGGATTACCAGCTAATAATAAGAACCTTAAATATAAACCCCCTAAACCCCGGGAGTCTAACTATGCTGGCCTAGAAAACGCAGCAACTTTAAAACGTCCGAAACAACCCCTAAACGACGTCCGATCGACTCAAAACCTACGCCAACATGTCCGAAAGGTCAAAAACTACTTGTCACGGGTCACCGTGACCACAGACTCGGCCCCACGCGCCGCCGAAAGGTCGACACACGCGCCCACGCACCCTCACGCGCCGGTCACGCGCCTGCTACAGTGTTCACGCGCCTGCTACAGTGTTCACGCGCCTGGACCGGTCCAACTCGGTCCGGCTCAACCTGACCCGGTCCAACTCGACCCGATCGGTTCACTCGACCCGACCGGTTCACTCGACCCGACCAGTTTACTCGACCCGACCGGTCACCGGTGACTCGCTGGAGAAGACAACCGGCTGCCGGCGCCGCCGTCTGGTTTCCGCCGGAATCCTCCATTTCCGGCCGAAACTCCAAGCTTTATAACTTCCTCAAAACTCAACCATTTTACACAAATTTTACGTCTAAATCTATCTACTCAAACCCAGGAATCCAAATATAACCTCAAAACATCAAACACGTACCTGTGTAAGCCGGAAAATCGATTGAAAGATCCGAAACTTCCTTTACTCGGTTCGGCTTCCACCGTGGTCCTCTCCTTCGATGGTTGGTACGGTTGTGATCGTGGGAAGGAGTAGAATACGATTAGTTGATCAAAACGGGAAGCTAAAGCCTTGAAATCCAACGTTGACTTATGGTTTCTCGGGTGAGTTTTTCGCACGGGTTGGTTCGATGTGTGTTTTGTGTATGTTTCAGAGAGAGATGAGAATGAAATGATAATGAGATGAAGATGAAAGTGAAATGAAGATGAGACAATGCTTGGGTTAAAATATCTTCTCCCAAAACAAAATTACCAAAATGCCCTTGCACATCTAGACCCATAACTTCCATCCACGAACTCCGTTTTCCGCGTGCCGCCTGTCTACGAACTCGTGAGTTCGAGACCTACGCAACGGTATCCAAAACACCACCAAAAATGTTTCGAAACAAAATTTGACTTTCACGCCCCTTAACAAGCAAGGGTAAAATCGTCATTTTACATAAATCCAATAATTGAAATTCCGGGTTGTTACACCAACGCTTTCTGCAGCATTTCTTGTCCGCCTTCTCCTGGTCACCTTTGACGAGTCCTGGTCTTTTGAACCAAAGTTTGTCTTTGATCTCGTCGTAGATCTGGCTGACGGGCACGCCGAAGTATGGATTCGGCCTTCCAGTGGATGGGGCTTCGGAAGATCGATTTTCTTTCAGCTTGTTAGATTTTCCAGAGGTTGTTTTGGAGGTGGCGCCACCCTTGGGTGGCGCCGTGCTTTGGTGGGCTTTTCGCCCATCTTGGTGATCTCTGTGATGCACACCTATATTTTTTAGTCTTTTCAAGAGGCGTGGCGTTCCGCTAGGGAAAACATCTTGGTAAGGGTGCGAGCGTTCTTCATCACAATGTCACGATAGAGTTGGCTATCTAGGGGTAGCCCTTGTTTGAAAGCCATTGCAGCGACAAGGTCACTGCAACCTACGATGCGAGACTTCTCCTCGTTGAGCCTTCGGATGTACTGGCAAAAGGACTCCTTGGATCTCTTTCTCATGGAGAAGAGATGATTGTCCTTTACCTCGACAGTGCGATGTTGTGAATACTCCTTCACAAATGCGAGTGCTAGTTCCTCAAAGGAAGCAATAGATCTCCGAGGGAGATGGTTAAACCAAGTCATTGCCTATCCTTGAAGCAAAGCTTGAAACCCCATACACATGAGCACCTCGTTGTGTCGATGTGGCACCATAACTCCGCGATAGTAGTCATTGTGTTTCACAGGATCCTTCATTCCCTCGAATTGTGTGAAGTTCGGAGTGAGGAATCGTTGTGGAAACGGCTCATTCTCGATTCGCAGGGCGAATGGAGAAGTTGAAGAAGTTATGAGTTGGCGACGTAGATCTTCCTCCAAGTTTTCGTCGTTTTGGATCCCCTGAAGTCGTTGGTCCAACATTCTTCTCACGTCATCAACATGAACTTGATATCGGCGAGGGGGAAGTGTTTGGCGGCCATGGTGGAGCTGACTCCCCTGTGTCATGGAGTCTGAGGCCGAGCATGACGGAGTGTACGTCCTATCCTCGCTCCTTTGATCCTCCAATCTCCCGGAGTTAGCATCGATTCATCTGTTTGAACGAGTTTGTGTACTCTGTGAGGTTGCTCGTCGGGAAGAGTTTTGGTGGGGGATTCAACCTTGCTAACGTTCCCCAACTCGTCCTCCCAATCGATCATGAACTGATTGCCTTCGATGATGGTGATTGTTTTTGCTGGGGAATGACTTTCATAGGCGGAATCTCCAGGGGTGACGCCTTGCGACACATAATGGCTTTGGACAGGTTCCTTGCCGTGTCTACGGAGGGCATTGCCTTGAGGATTCGTGAAATTGCGCGTGTCTCTGTCGTTCGCGAAGTGCTCCCTTTACCTAAGTATTCTTGCAGAAGTTCTGCCTGAACTTGGAGTTGGTTGCTGAGACGGGCCACCTACCGCGATAAACTAACGCGTGAAGACGACCCTCGTGAAGTGTGATGCGTGTTGTGGCACGACTCCCGTGTCGAACGGTGCATGGGCTCCCTTCCCTAGCGATTATTTTGATTTCTGGTGGCGCGGAGCTCGTCTAGAATCTATCACAAATCTTCATTCGCCGGTGCGAACTAGTGGCGTTTCGGGATGCTTCACCTATGAATCTCCCGTCAGTGCACTGAAATTGAGCGCAAACTTCAGGCTCCAGAGTTAGCGCTCTAAATCTAGACATAGCCAAAAAAGGATGTCCCTGAGCGTCAAATTGCGTCGTTGGCACACCTTGGGTCGTGGGCCCCGTGAAGAGTGATTTCCAAGTGGGGCGGCTGAGTTGGACGTTTGCCCAAGTGTGGCAGCGTGAAGATCACTGGGCGTCGGCACGACGCACAGACATCAGTGGGTGGACATCGGTAGGCGGACATCGGCGCTTGGACATCAGTGCACGGACATTGGCGCGTGGACATCGGCGTACGAACATCGGTGCACAAACATCAGCTGCGGACATCAACGACGGAGGCGCATATACATCGGTAGGGGGCCTCAGCTCCTCCGTGGTGCAGAGTGCGGGAGAGCAACGCCGGCGTGGTCTCGGCTGGTGGTGGTAAGGTGCGACGACCCCGACCCCATGCCTTGGGGTCCGGTGTGGTCACCGTGTGGAGCATGCGGCGGCATTCCCCCCTCCATGCGGCAATCGGGTTGCCCTTCGCCTTGGGAAAGGTTCGCCCCGCGGGATCGCGTTGATTATCTTGTTCTTGCCATTATTCGAAGGTTTTCGAAGAACGAAGAACGAAAAATAATAGTTTTATGAAAAAGTAAGAACTTTTGGATCGAATAGCAAGCTTTGAGAATTTCTCAAATCGGCTCTCAATGAAAGCACCAGCTGTTGATGCAGAAATCGTCCAGGTGGGAATTGACCGTTGAGTTTTTACACACACAGAAAAACACATGAGGTTAACGTTGAATCCTAAGATGGGGGGTTCAACCAAAAACGCTATGATACTTAAGTCAGCTTAATCGTAGAGAGAAAACTGAAAAACTAATTATAAGAATAATTATAAGGTACCTGAGTTGGGAGGAGATGTCCTCTATTTATAGTGGAGACCTGGGGGTCTTCGGAGCTTCTGATTGGTTGAAGGAGTTTGCAATCAATAAGTATTCCTAGTTAGGTAATATTTAGGATTGACTTTTTAGTAATAAATAATTCGCTAGGAAGTTATTTATTAGGAGTATGAGTTCTAATTAAAGAAGTAATCCTTTATGGAAATGAAGTTTTCTTATTTATTGAATCCTAGTTGAATATGGATCTCAATGAGATATCTTATTATGATGATATAATTTCCTATTAATTAATATATTCAGTTGGTAAATATCTTTAATTAATACGCAGTAATTATACTCAATAATGATTCCATCAAGAACAAAATTATTATTATATAAATTACGGACCACGTGGCAGCTCTATAATTTTTAAGCGAATTATGCTCCCACACTAATTATAGTTTACTTTGCAAAAGAAAATATAAAATGTCAAAAAATTTATATAGAACTCTCTAACATTTCTTGTTAAAGAATAGCATCGCATTTCAAGGTTTTTATTTTTGTTATAAAACAATTGAAAGTGGTTGAGATGTAAAATTGAGATGATATAATATTGTGATGGGAAGTCTCACTTTTAATGAATTTTCTCCTTAGTATTTCTACGTATTGTGTAGTAAGAAATCTAAAAACACCCGTAAAAAACGACAATGATACCTAATATATCTACCATCGTCGTCAATAATCAATACAGTTATATTAAAAATTAAAAAAAAAAGCTAAATAAAAAAAACTTCCGTGGGTAAAGATGAAGGCATTTTTCTTATAAAAAATATATAAATTGTGTATGTGAGTCCGGCAGAACACACAAGCAATAAATATAATTTTATTGAGTCTTCACTGTAGGGCGAAATTATTGTATGAAATCTTCTAGACTTGCTAGTGTATGACCAAAAGTCCACAAAGAAGAGAGACATAACAAAAAGTTGTCAATAAAGTAGACAAATACCCATCTAATTGTAATTCAAGTGGGCCAATCAAAAAACACATGCAGACTAACCTGATTAGGACCAATCAATCAGTGTCTATGATTTTTTCTTTTGCCCAAAATCAGTGTCTATGATCCACACACAAATGTGATTGGCCAAAATTAAACGATTTTTAATTTATTTATTATTTTTTAATTTAATATTGAAACTTTGGAAAATGAATGGTTCTTCAATGTATGAAATATTGCAGTGTTATAGCATCAAGAATATAGTCCTCAATTTAGGTTTCCCACTATTGTTTTTGTAACAACACTGCCCTCTTAAGTTAGAGAAACCATCGAGATGTGATTCATTCAAATTCTTTTTGGTTCTTTTTTTTTTAACCATCGAGATGTGAATGATACTAACATTTTTTTAAGAATAAAAAACGTTGCGTTTATTTATTTAAAAACATGTCGTTCTATTTTAACAACTTGCAAGTTGCTTTTTATTTTCATAAGAAGTTGAGGTGAGCCTTTAATACATTTTTTCACTTTGCACAATACCCTAATTAATTTCTAACCATGATTATAGAAGGTAGGTGGGCTAAGCGCACCTCTTGCACGAGAGTGCTGGTTAGAAAAAAGTATTAGCCCTTTACTAGAATTGAATTAACCGGCTGAAAATAATATTATCGATTATTTTTTCGTATTTCTCATGCATTATCTTTCCCTTACAGGAACAAACCATCACCTCCTGCCGATATCAATCCTCCACCACCATCACTTCTACCTCCATCTCCATTGCTACAACTAGCACCGCTTGACACCACCTCCCCCACCTTCACCACCATTGCCTTGTCTACGTCTACCATCGCCTCTACCTCCATCTCCATTGCTACAACTAGCACCATTGCCACCATCTCTACCACCTCCACGACCATTGCCTTGTCTACATCTACCACCACCACAACCATCGCCACTGCACTCTTACTGTTGCCACCACCACCTCTACCTCCATCTACATTGCTACAACTGACACCAGCTCCACCACCATTGCCTTGTCTACATCTACCGTCGCCACTGCTACTCCAGCTGCTGCCACCACCACTCCACCAACTTCTCCACCCTACCTCTTCCTCGACCTTCACCATCATCACCACCTCCTCCAGGACCTCCACCACGTAACTAGCACATAAAACTTTCTAAGAGTTTTGTTATTTGGGTAAGCAAGACTATGAACATCATCTTGTAATCAAATTCCGTACATTAGGACCTTGTTTTTCTTCATTGGCTAGACACAATTCGAACTTGGAACATCTCAAGACGCGAGAGTTAATTGACTGGACACACACATTCGAAGTAAATGACAGGACGCAATCGAACGCATTATGAGTCAGAATACCTCTTAGGCTTAGCTCAGCGAATTACAGGGATCATCATAATTTTACAGAATATGCAAATCAATTCCCCAGTTCCCTTTTGCGGGAATACAATTATGCTTTTGTTAATTCTCCGAAAAATGAAATGCATCCATTTTTATAATAGCAGCCTTAAAAATCTCAACAAATCAAACAATGCTACGACTACGACTCTCGACGACATACACATACAAAAAGAGTTCATGGGTAATCAGTTTCACCCATTGAAGCACAACCCTTTCCTCTTTCCCCTCTTCTATTTCCTTTTTCTTCCTTTTTTCTGACACCCAAAGGTTTGTTGCACAGGACCTCTCCTGATGCATTGCATTGCGATATCTGTTTTTGCCAGTGTCACTTAGCCAGAGGATGTTGGACTTGCCGAGTTACAAAGTATCTTTTGTAATTTACGAGCCTAATTAAACCTCTATCCACCAATGTAGCCCAAACGATGGAGCACTACTGCTAAAATGAGCATGAATATTGCCAAAATCAAACCACCTCTCCCTAGAAGCCAATTCTTTGTCTTCTTTGCACCTTCCATTCCTCTTTGAACCCTATCGGCCCATTTCATCTGCACCAACAAGTTACAGAAGACAAAATAAATAAATTTCATATTCACAACTCAGAAAGAAAGAAAGAATGCACTAATATCAAAAAAATGATCAAGATTGAAGCCGATAACATGAGAATGAATCCTATCTGCCCATTTCATCTGCACCCCAATCAGATAACAACATGAGAATAAAATCCAATAAAAAAACACGAGAATGGATCCTCTACATGATGGCCAAAAACTGTGAACAGGTTCTAAATTATATCAATTTACAGTTCTGAGCTGTCTTAGGTATTTCCAGCTTCCTGCCCCAACCCAAAATCCCCACCCCACAGAAAAAAACAATGTGCAGCTTGAGTGAAATGTCTGGGCTCACACACACACACACACACATAGAGCTTGAGTGCAAAAATTGCAACAACACTTGCAAGAATATGTCTTAACAGTTAACAGAACATCTTGTTCTAAAAGTACCAGTAATAAAGTAAAGCAGCAATTCAAAAACAAGGTGAGTTACTGAAAATAATGATCATATTTCACACGGCACTTAATCCAGACCCTTTTCTTAGTATTAGAAAATGATTTACAATTGTATTTCCAAATGAACATGTAGACCTTTGTAAATCAAAATGGATCAAGCACCTTTTTGTGGTCTAGTGTAGGGGCTCGTTTGGCAAGGGGGATTGGATTGAATAACTCATCAAATTCGATGTATCTTGGATGTAAAAATGGATGTGTTTTTGTTGTGGGGATTTGAGGAGTTATCCAATCCAATCTCACTCGCCAAACGTGACCTAGGGGAACATTGCTAGATCAAGTCCCGGAAGGATCTCTTGCAAAGTGAATAATACACTTATGCTCCAATTGGCTGCTTGAGAATAATGTGTAAAAATAATGGAATCTTATGTTTTAATGACAGACTCGAAAACCACAACATAGATTCACTATTTCACTCTACTGAATCTTAAACTTCTTTGGTGAGAGAGAGAGAGAGAGAGCCCAAAAAGAAAAAAAAAACAGAGAGAGCAAGAGTATAACGAGAGCTTAAATATTTTAGATCACTTGGATATTTAGACTTGTATGATAAGTACCAAAAAAGAACGAAACAATTTCATCGAAAATTGAAGTCAGTATATGGAGTAGGAAGTTACCATTCTGTCCAAATCCTGTGGTGACAAAGAATTCATTGCTTGCTGAGCTTTTGCAGCATCTTCCCGAGACAGCTTAAAACCAAATTGCTCACCCATGTTTGCCATCATGTCTGGGCTCATATTTTTCATCATTGATGAGAACATCTGTGAAAAAAAAACAAACAATAAAAAGTTGCAACATGCGAATGCAAGATTTAATTTATCTGCCAAAAAAACATCTCTACCCATCATCACTCAAAATCTTGAGCTCCAAAAAGTCCCTATTCTAGGAACGCTATATATGAACATATTGAGGAATCTACAAGTATAACATGAGCTTGTTTTTGCTAATAGTTTTGAAATAGAAATTCACTGCCCAAGTGCCCATGGTAATAGCTCACAATGTCTTTTTTTTACCTAAATTTTTTTCTAATGGAAACTCATACATATAGAGGAGTAGCGCTAGATGTACAAGTCAGTGATGAGACGATCATCCATGGCTGTAAAGAACCTTCTTATTTTTCCCATCTGGTGTCTAGTCAATGCATGTCATTTTGGTTGCAGCTCAAAAAGGGAGGTGTCAGCACAATAGCACTCTAATCAGAAATTCTTCTTGATGAAAATAAAAAAAAAAAATAAGAATATTCTTTAGAATGAACAGCCATAATTATGATGGTTTTGAGCTGCAATGAAATGACTTGGAACATATTGTATGAGATCCTTGTTACATGAATGAGAAAAAATTAAAAACCCTAAGTATGATTATATGAGTCAAAGAAAAAAAAAATCGCATATGAACAAACCTGCTGCATTGCAGGATCTTTCATCTGGTTTCTCATTTGTTCTTGCATACCAGCGGCAGAGACAGGGAAGCTTGACTGAGGAGATGTTCTCAAATTTGGAAATATTCCATTAGAGCTAGTTTCACCTACATCAGAAGTTGAATTTAATGCAGAATTTTCATGACTTTCTGAATCATTAAATGTTCTTCTGTTAACGGTGGCTGATGATGCTGCCGTTGGAGATGAGCCTTTCCCATTCAAAGAGGATGCTACTTCAAACATTTTCTGAAGCTCCTCTGGTGGCATTTTACTCATCATATCAGATGCAGTTTTAAGCATATCTGGTGATACATTTGGAGTAACTGATCCAGGTTTATTAGAACTAGAACCTCCCTTAAATGGATTATCCACCTGAAATGAGGAAGCCAATTCAAGCATTTTTTGAAGTTCTTCAGGTGACATTTTGCTGATCATATTTGAGGCAGTCTTCACCATGTCAGGAGGAACCTCCTCAGAACTTCCAGGGTTCAACGCAGCCAGAGTGTCAGGGTCAGCCTTTGAAATGAAATTCTGGAATGATCTGTACACCAGGAACACAAGCATGTACAATTTCATATGGATGCATATCAAATTAACAGAGAAATTTTGGAAACAAAAAGAAATAGCAAGCCGCATGAGTTAGAAATTCAAATTGTGAAAACATCTTATCATGAATTTTATTTCAGTTTGTATAATTATTGCAAGAGAGACTTCTGACTATGTACTCTACCATGTCCTCGTTGTATAAGGAATGGAATTCATATCAGACGTCTAATGAATAACTGCTTTCAATATTAGTCATTTAGATTGAATTGAACACTATGTTTAGAAAAATGTAATCCCAATCTCACTCCACCCTCCTCTCTCGTACATGGGCCTAAGCACATACATGCAGATGGCCACACTCAAAATTTAGCAGGCTTACAAATACCTGTGGTGGAAGTTCAAATGAAAACATGTTGCATTTCACTGTTCTAGATCTATACACTTCTGCTAAATTTTTTTATATCAACTGTCCCCTATATTAGCAGCTTTTGAATTTAAGCTGCACACTGATGTGCTTGCAGGACTTCTTATAGTTCCTTTTTATTTATCTCTATTTCTTGCTAACTATCTTCTGACTACGTAGATTACCAAGTTTTCAGAAATTTCTTAAAATTTGCAAATAAGACACGTAAGAAATTTTGATAAACCAATCCAACAACAGATTAGAGTTTTAAAATATCATGATCTTCGACATCAATTATAACCAGAAGGCAGTTTTTGATGAATAAAACAAACCTGATAGCTTCTGGGTCACTTTTTAAAGCCTGCAAACGCTCTGAATTGGTTGATGGAACCTCAGTATTTGCTGCAATTTTAGTCTTAGAAATGCCACCAGTTTCCAGTGATTGTGCCCCAGAATACTGTGTAGATGAGCTTTTGTGGTTGGCAGATGACCCAGTCTCAACTTCTTCAGTTATTTCTTCAATTACTAATCCTCCTATGAATAATCAAAAATTCAATATGACATCTAAATATGATATACAATTGATATTGGCCCCGTGAGTATAAGTCAAGGATTTAGGAAAAGAAGTTAAAAGGTGGAAAGAAAAAGCATACTTCTTGGGGCGGACCCACCACCGTCTTTGGCCAACTTTTCCTTGGCATCCCTGTGATAATAAATGTCATTTACAATGTCAAAATATTCTCCATTTTCTAGCCCGTCCTATACTTGGAGTGTTTTTATAACGCAAATAGCAGCCATACATACAGAATATGTGAATGCAGCCACAAGCAACATAATGTTTCCCACTGTGATCCAGAAATAAACAAAAACGAGAAAAAAAAGAGCCACACCTTAAAACATCTGCAATAGTTTCATCATCAGGGGAAACTTCATGTGCCTTGCTCAGATCAGAGACAGCATCCTAAGAAATGAAAAATGAGCATCAGGTAATAGAAAAAGATGGCAGAAAATTGAGAAACCAAACATGGTTCAGAAGATACTTCCGAAGTCTTTGCAAATAAATCATATATGTATGTAAATAAACATACTTCTACTTGACCCATTTCTTTATATGCTTGACCTCTCCGGTAAAGAGCTTTGACATTGTTTGCATCATATGCCAAAACCTGAAGTAAAAAAAATACATCATTTAAGATAGATTAAGTTACAAGCTTGCAAGCAAGAAAAGAAATAAACTAATAATGCTCGCTGGTTTTGTGGCCAGGGGTGCGGGGATTAGGCCCACCCTTCGGTGTGGGGACACCTCGTGGTATTTACCAAAAAAATTAAACTAACAATGAAGATATATGGTTCCTTATATACCTCAGAACCTTCATTTATACATTCATCGTACTGCCCCGTCTTCAAGTAACAAGACATCAAGTTGAGTGAGCATGCCATCAGAAGTGATCTGCCTTTAGAAGCTGGAAGACCACTAAGGTTCTTCTTTGCCTAGGATTTTAGACATGGGAAAATTTATAACCAGTTAGAGGACTGACTCCGCAATGTAAAGGATGAAAAAAACTGATATTCTTAAAATTGCACTTACAAGCAAGTATTTCTGCAGGGCGTCATTGAACTTTCCCTGACTGTGAAGTGTATTTCCCTGCCAAAAATGATGCAAAATACAGAAAAGAAATTAGATGCCAAAACATTATAAAAAAGTATGTAGAAACAAGGACCAAGTTAGCAGACGATCAGTTTTTTAATCCTTAAGCATCATCAAGAAATTCTTTATGGTATCAAGTCAGGAAAGGATGCAGATATCTAGACTTTAAAACCTTACTAACACTGCCCATGATCAGCATATCTTTCCAACCAGAATCCAGCCCATATCACACTTGTAAGCTTGGAATCCCATAAAATCTCAGCTTGACATTGATTTGGATCAGAGAATCAGATTACTGTTTGCGCAATCTAAATTTACAACTCTACAACTTTTTTTGTTTAAATCAAAATAATATAAATTCATCCTGCAGTAAGAAAAAATAATCCACATAAATGACAGACAATGTCAAAAGTGTTCGCATAAATTTAAAAATTTATTAAAGCTCCACTTGGGGTTGGCTTGAGCCTGGGGTACCTTCGTCCTAGCCCATCCAAATTTTGACGTTGGAATTTTCAGCCCCAACCCTCACGTGTAAATCTTAGCCTAACTTGTCGATTATCGGGTTGGTTTTAGGTTGAACTTAGGCCAACTTTCCCAAGTTGTAACCCTAACTTTTATCTCATACAAAATGACTCCAAAATAAGAGAACTAAACTCATTTGATCAGCTTGCTAAAAGGCCAAGACTCATTTGATCCGAATAAAATAATAAAAACAAAATGGCATGAGCCTCAATATATATTCTCCAAAATCTCCTAATGATAAGGATTATATCCCCAAATAGCATCAAAGTGCTACTGATAGTGAATTACAGCAAACATTTGGGAGATTGGAAATACCAAAATTTCAATTATAATAATGTCGGATCATGTGGTCATTACTTGGGCACAGATTCATCCTATTTGAGACCAACTTTTCAATTATAGTTCTCTAGCTATAGGCAAAGAAAAAAAATACAATTTGGTTAACGTTTGGTCTAATGATGGCTACAACATTACCTGATTCTTCAGCATCTGAGCTGCATTCACTTCGTAAGAGATCTGAGCATCAACACGGGTACGCATAGCTGCTATCTCTTCAGGCGAGGCACTAGCCATCTTCTCACCAATCTCAGCCATGTCTTCGGGACGGGTCTGCTTCAACTGCTCTGCAGCCTGTTTCAAATCTTCAGGCCTCATGTTCTTCATGCTCTCCGAGGCCATCTTCATCAATTCTGGATTAGCCATCATCTGTGACGCCAGTCAAACACAGCTACCATCAGAAACTAGAAAACTTAACAGGAAGTGAAGAGAAACAAAAGCAGTCCAATTTGTAGAAGAGCAATCAGCATATTTGGTAAAGCCCAGCAACAATGCATTGCTTGCATGCCCAAAGCTCAAAACTTGGCCATTTAATGTGCCTCTCCAAGTGATAAAACCATGGAATCCAAATAACAAACCACGTTACTTAACCAAATCAACATCATATACAAACATCAGAAAGCAAAATAATCGATCATACAAAAACCGAAGACGAAACAAGAACACAATCATAAAAAATAAAAAAAGCAAAATAAACCCCCATAATTGAAGAACACGAAGTTGTAATTGACCTGTTCTTGGATCCTGGCGAATTCAGCCGGTGACATGCGACTCATCTGCTCCTGAGCGAGTCTCATCAACTCGGGATCCATCATATTCATTCCGTTAAACATCTCAATTTCGCTTTCCTAGAAATCAATTGGTTCAAACAGGGATTTGATCCGCAAGAATTTGATGTGCAAATTGAGGAATTTGTGGAGAAAAAAAGTTCGATTTTGGAGCGTAAATTTGGGGAATTGTTGGAATTTATAGTAAGAGGAAGATAACAAAATAAGGGTCTAGAAGGAGGTCAGAAGAACTGTGAGGTCGCCCACCAAACCTGAAAGCTTAAATGAAGTGAATTGAAAGGTCTTCTTCTTCTACTTCTTCTTCTTCTTCTAAAGTTCTACTTTCTTTCTTTCTTTCAAATCTAGGTGGAACTTAAAAAAACGAAGTCTCATGGAAGAGTCGAATATTCGCGATTTCTTGGAAATTACGTTAGTACCCCGGATTTGGAGAATATATTCGATGTAGCTTTAAATCCTATTGGTGTCCTACTCATGAGTGCTTGGTCTCAGTTCTTTACCGACCCGACCGGTTAAAACCGCTTATCAACCGACGGCTAGTCGAAATGGAGAATAGTCAACCCATATCGCTTTAAGCTCGTGTTTATTTCGGAGCAATGAGAATCAAATTAAAAGTAATGATTTCTATTCCAGAACACTCATGCGTTTACTTGCATAATTAGATATTTTTAACATGTGGACCTCACTTGAAATCAATAATGTCATTACCCCAAAATGAGTAATGAGATTAACTAGGAGGATGTGTTAATAATTTCTATTACCTATTTTAATTTTTTGATGTACTAAAATTGCCGTACAACTTTTATTGTACCAAAATTGCCGTACAACTTTTATAGTAATTACAGCTTTTAGTCACAATAAATTTACACGTACCCTAATTTTCTTCTGAATACTTCGATATTCCGAAAACTTAACCCTTCAATTCTCCAGACGCTTTTCTTGCTCCAGACGCTTTTTTTGCTCCAAAGTAGGTAAGTACGTTATTTTTTTTTATTCTTCTACTTTCCTTCACACCTCACCACGGTTGAGGTTAATTTATTTTTGTATTTAAAATATTGGATGTGTATTCTTTTGTGGCTACTGGGGTTAGTGTGTGTTCAAAAAATGATCAGACAAGAGAACGAGATGATGAAAAAGTTGAGAAAAATAAAGGGCATTTTAGTAACTCAATTAATTTTTATTCCGATTCATAACGGTTAGTAAACAATAACAATGAAAATCAATCTCATTACTGTTTTAATTCTATATATTTAGTAAACAACTCAATGGAAATTATTACCCCTTCTCCGATTACCGACTTCTTTGATTGCCTACTTCTCTCATTACATACTATTCTCATTCCTGATAAGTAAACGTGCCCTAATAGTAGTCGGTTGTTGACAGTGGATTTGGCCACCATTGGAGGAAGAAAGTGAACAAAATTGAAAGAAAACGAGGAGAGGGGGAGGAATGTCAGTTTGGTTCATATTTTTCGACTAACCTGATTTTCAAAATTGATGCTAAATTCAAACTCCGAAGAGCCTGTTCGGTAATAAATTACGAATAATATTTGTATCTCACTTTGGTGGCACCTTCTCGTACCATCTTTTTTATTTATCAAATTATTTTTGTACATATATCACAATCGGAACTCTTCATTCTCTAAATCATGAGGGTATTTACTGTAATTTTAGATTCCAAGTGTAATATGGAAATAGAATACCACCTCTTTGCAAGTAATCATAAGAGTAATGCTAGGCATCCCAAAATAATACACCAAAATGAGTCCCAAAAACGCCACATCATAATCTTTTAGTTCACAAATTTCTACTTGGATTATACTTTCTTAATTTCTTTTGGGAAAAAAAATAATAATCCTAATTAATCAAAAGCAGTACAATAAACCCTAATGATCAAATTGGTCCTCCTCCTCCTCTTGTCGCACCATTCCCATCCACAATCCAGATAACAATTGCTAATCCCATTATTTATTTTCTGATTAATCGTTATGAATAATAAATTACTAACAGTAACATGAATTTTATATGTAATAGGTGCTTGGATAATGCATTGCCACTTAGATGTTCATATCAACTCGGGTTTGGCCATGGTGTTCTTGGTAGACAATGAAATTGAGGCAGTCAATCGAGCCTCCGCCGAAAGATCTCCCTCTGTGTTAATTAAGAATTTAAGATCATTTTATAGATATTATCTAACTAAGATAGCAAACTTTCCTATTTGATAACGGCGTGGCGGAACCACAGCGTGGAGTTGCATCCATCGCCTCGTGGCTTCGGTGAGAAAGGTGCGACAGGAGGAAGAGATGAGAATGGTGTGACTGGAGGAGGAGGAGCAATTTGATCATTGGGGTTTATTGCAAGGTTTTTAATTAATTAGGATTTTTTTTTTTTAATTTTCTTTCTAAAAGAAATTAGGAAATTATACTCCAAGTAGGAATGTGTGAATTAAGGTTACGTTTGGTATGCCGTATAAGGAACCTAATAGGATAATATAGTACGAAACCAATGTTTGGTACCACTCGTATTAATTAGCCACCGAATAAGTTAATAATGTTGAGTGTCTTTATACGGTCCACACCCGCTAAAATAATACACTCGAAATTATCTGTATTAAATTGTCGGATGACTAGCAATCTTGAAAAGTATAATAATAATAATAATAATAATAATAATAATAATAATATACATAATTAATATCTATGATATAGATATTTCATATCAACTAATATAATATAATCCGGCTAGTATAATATAGTCGACATTTTGATCCGGTAGAGTATCAAACGCCCGACTAAATAGTCAGTCTATTCGGTGGACAAATTAGTCTATCCGATTGAAATAGTCAATACAATACGGTGTACGAAATGAGGCCTAAAAGATTATGATGTGGCGTCTGTCACCTCATTTGGGACTCGTTTTGGTGTAATTTTTTGGGATGTCTAGCATTACTCTAATCATATCCACCTCTTAAGTGGAATTGATTCCAATCAACTCATTCCATTTTTCACTTTCCATGTTAAACCAAACATTAATATTTGATGGAATATGAATTAGTTTCCCATTCTAAGTCTAAATTCCACGCAAACAAACGGCCTAGGTGTATGGAATCCTAGTTCCTCTATAACATAACGTAGCTTTTATTTTACATGCCAATATATTGATTATAGTCATCTCAATACATTTGCCCTTTACTTTCATTATTGAATCCTTATCTTCTTGCCTTTTGAAAAAAAAAAAAAAAACCGATTGATTTAATCTAGGATAAACTACATAAAAATATCTAAAATATAGAGTCATTTCAAATCGTACTCCAACTATGAAAATTGGATTCTAGGTACCTAAACTATATGGCCACCAACATATCAGTACATATGTTTCTTTTTCCATCCATTTAGCCGTTAAAAAGACAAGTGACAACAAATTGGTCTAGTCAGCTCGTGAGGTGGCCAAATTTAGAAGGGCATTTTTGTCCCAAATTTTCTCATCTTAATTTTCCTCATAATCTTCTTCAATCATCGTCACCATCTTCATCATTCTCATCATCCCCAGATTGAAACCCCTCCCCAAATTGAAACCCAGTAAGAGAAAAAGCAAAATTTGGTGAAGAAGACGAGTAAGAGGCTTAGAGCTCCAAAATCCCACGCATTTTGCTGCTTAATTGAAAAATTCGAAAATGGAGAGGCCATCTTTGTCGTCATCGGACAACGACGACGACCGCCAGAACCTCATCGAACAAAACGATAGAAAGCTCCCGACCCCTCAATCCACCACCACCGCCTTCCATATTGCCGACGACGACATCAACAATAACCACCATTGCCCCCACCAACAACTGCGACGTCGTTTCAATTCCCTCAAACTTAACGACCTCTTCAACAAACGATCGTTTGTTCTTTTCGCTATTTTCATCCCTATCTTCGTTCTCATCCTTTTCTTCACCACCGACATCAAAGCGCTCATCTTCAGCAGCGTAAATCTATCAACCTCTCCATTTGGTTCAATCTTCGATAAGCTCCGCAAGTCCGAGCTTCGCGCCCTTTACTTGCTCAAGCAAGAGCATCTTGGTCTATTCAATCTCTGGAATCAAACATTACTGAATTCCACTGATTCCGCTTCCAAACACTCAAATCCCCCCCAAATTCCACTCCTCGAGGATTTGAAATCCGCATTCTTTCGTCAGATTTCACTCAATAGAGACATCCATCAAGTCTTCTTATCGGCCCACCGCACCGGGAACTCCACAGAAGAGGAAGGAGCGGAGGAGGTTGGTGAAGAGGTAAGGGTAGAGGTCGCCGAGGAAGATGAAGGGCTTTTCGAGAGGGTTGTGCCAATTGGGGAACAAGAGCTGGGGCGAGGTCATTTGAGGCGGCGAGGTCGAGGGAATCATAGTAGGATTGGAAGTGGCGATGGAGGGCTTCGACCTGAGTGGAGAGGCGAGTGTGGGTTTCTGAGAAATTCAAAGAAATTACCTACAACTTTGAGCATCTTGGAGATGCTTGTTAGGAATTCTTGGGTTTCTTTTCCTTTTTTGTTGCTGGTGGGAGTAAGAGAAGAAGGGGACGATGAATTTGATTTGGCTTTAGGGTTCCGTTTGGGGCTCAAGTTCAGGGATTTTGGGGTTTTCGGACTCAGCCATTTGAATTGCCGAAAATGCCCTTCAAAATTTGGCCACTTCACGAGCTGACTGGACCAATTTGTTGCTACCTGTCTTTTTAACTGCTAAATGGATGGAAAACGAAACGGAGGTACTGATATGTTGGTGGCCATATAATTTGGGTACCTAGAATCCAATTTTCATAGTTGGGGTACAAATTTGAAATGACCCCTATAGTTTGGGTACTTATATGTAGTTTATCCTTTAATCTATACCTAAAGGTTTTGGTGGTTTTATAGATTGATTTAATCTCTGGACTTGTTTAATTATATTTGCTGCAAACAAAACGATTTTCGATTTGTATGAATTTATATAGGGATGATCTTTGATGAATGTACGACAAAATGAATGGGTTAGATTGTAATATTATTTGATAAAAAAGAATAAAAAAGCTAATTTAACGTTATATTTGAAAAAGTAAAAACATCCCCCTTCATCTTCCATTTTTCTTGGGCAGTCTCTTCCTTAAAACCTACGCCATTGTTACTCCATTACAGTGTCCATTTTGCGGTTGAATCTCTAGTCCAGTAGTCCCTACCATTTCCTTAATTGATTATTAACACAAATATTCACTCTTGGAAGCTTACGTATTAAATTATTTAAGGCTTAACAAAAAAACTTAATTAATTAATAAAAAAAATTCTCTATTAAACAGAATGTTAGAATAATATTTTTGGAGAATTGACAAGTGAAGGAAGTTGAGATTCCACCCCAAAACCAATTAGCTATGGGGGGAGATGTCCAACTCCTTATAAGCCCTTGCAAGGTTGTGCAACTTTCCAATGTGGGATTTTTGTACCTTCACATTCTCACACGCCCCCTCACATGTGGGAGATTTTCAAGCCTAACACGTGGACAACTCATATTGGGTGACGTGAAGCACGTGTGACGTTTAAGCCTTACACGTGGGATAATCCGCTCTGATACCATGAAGGAAGTCGAGGTTCCACCCCAAAACCAATTGGCTATGGGGGGAGATGCCCAACTCCTTATCAGCCCTTGCAAGGTTGTGCAACTTTCCAATTTGGGATTTTTGTACTTTCACATTCTCACAACAAGTACACACAAGCAATTGGGAGAAGAAAAAAAACTTGGAAAAATATCTTCAAAATTTAATATGTGATTTACAAACATAATCTAATAATCTTTTATACCACCCGGGTGTGATATAAGTATTGTTCTTTCTAATATCGATGCGATAACAGTTTTTGATAATACCAGGGTGCATGGGTATGTTAATGTAGCGGGAAAGAACAAGCTCATTGTAAAAGTCCACATTTAGAAGTACACATTGTATTTGTGAATGTAACTTATTTTTTGGTTCTATTTTGTTCCATGTGAATAAGTTAAGGCCGCAATTCTTTTATAAGATTTTCCTTTTATTCCGACTATTCACCATGGAGTATGTAAGAGACCATATCTCTATTCTTGTACTATTTTCACGATGTTTTTAAATAAAACATCTCTTCTAATAAAAAAAAAAAAAAAAATCCCCAACACCACTTACCCCTTGATATTTATAGAATGATTCATGCAAATAGAAAGATGCTAAGATTGGTTTTTGGTCAACTGCAGCACAAATATCTTCCCAGTCGTCAGATTGGATTGTCCCAACAGCAGCAATCTTAATGCGCATCCCCCGTCTTCCATTCCTATAGTCCTCTTCAAGCGGAATTCCAGGTTTAATGCCCTTCGTACTACGCTTTTCAGATAGGAAGCCCCTCTTTCATCTCCAGGCATTGTGGATTTGTGGAGAAAGAATAATTTTGTTTCCGGTCTTTATATAATATTGAGCTTCCATACATTGTGTAGTTGCAAATGAGGGTATTTTGATTTTCAGTAGTGACAAATATTATGACAAGGGTATTTTGATTTTCCTTTTTCACTCCAAATTTTCTTAGATTTATATTTTATATTATTTAAATTTTGATTGAAAGCCAAAATATTATTTCTTGCTGTTTTCTATTTATCTTTTACTATTAATTAACTGATTTAAATCCAAGAAATCCAAATTATAAAAATTTCATAATATATATTTGACAAAATAAAATATATATGCATTAGAAAAAGAAACAAACTTTAACATGCAAGATAACAAATCTGTATACTAGCTCACCGTCGGGGAATTCACAAGGGACAGGGTTAAAAACACCTTCGTCAATCCAATCAAACATGAATTTACAACTGCGCGAGTGATCTAAGGCTTAAAAAGAAAATAAAATGAGACCAAAATAATAAAATAATATCAATAATGGGGAATTATCACTCATACCCCGTTATGATAGGATTCGCTTAGTTTTGATTTCTGAAAATCTGGTGGTTTGAAAGGTTCCGATAGAGATTGGGAAAAATGAGTGGTTGCTGTTTGGATAAGGATTGTTGTTTGAGAAACTATAAAATTGCATATGAAATTGTGAGGATAACTAATCATGGTACACGTGGTAACGAAGGAGAACTAACTGGTAGTTATGTGGTATAATACAACATATAATAACAAAGTGTGTTTGGCTATGCCAAATTATGTGTGCTTCAGGGTTGTGTTCGTTTCCATAAGTGTGTGAGAAAAAATAAAGAAGCAAGTGGATAAAAGTGTGATACCAAGCATGTTGTAAGTTGAACGTAATGAGATGTAAGTGATAGGGAAGTGGTCGATAAAAATGGTTTGGTAACAAGTGTGTCTGATTATGCAAATATAAGTATCATTTAGTGTTTAGGGTTTAGTTTTAGCATGAATGTAAGTGAGGCACCTTATTTTGTAATTGAAAGAGGTGATGTAAGTGAGCATGTTATAAGGAGTAACTAAGTATGATCTAAGTAGTAACTAATGATACCTAAGCTTTTGATTTGCTACAATGGGAAGTGGGTGAAGAAAGGAAGTAATTATATATATGAGGGGGGAGAAACAAAAGGGATATTAGTTTCGGGTTGTATTAGTTATGATGAGCTGGTTGAGCGAGTTTGTAGTGTTGCTCACATAGTTGGTAGGAAAGAAAGAATAGTTTTGAATTATTCAGTCCCCATTTCGGGTGGGGGGCAGAAGATTGTGGAAACTGAAGACGGAAATGACCTCCAATTTTATTTCAATCATAGGAAGCAAGTAATTTCCTCAAGTGTGGTTCCTGTAGTGGTGGTAAGGAAATCAATTGAAGAGAAGGGTCTTGTAGGATCAAATGAAAACTATTTGGCTCAAATGAAAACTATTTGGCTCAAATGAACGGGACTAATCATGCTGCAGGTAGCACCAATGTAGTGGAAACCGAGGTAGAATCAAATCCTGATTGGCTGTCAATTGCGGATTTGGATGGCCTAGATGATATATACACGGGTAGGAATGAAGATGAAATGATGTATTCGGACAGTTTGGGGTCTCATTTTCATTCAAGGGCAGTTGGTGTGCGTCAAGCCGTAGATGTTCAAATGAGTACGAGTGCAATGAATGTGGAAGAAGAAGATGTTAGACATAGACCTGAAGTTGGTGGGGGTGTGGTTAATTCAATGCCTAATTTACAATGGAGTGATGGTTTGGCAGGTGGTCGTGGAGGATCGAGGGGAGAAGGAAATATGGGTTCGGGTGGATAGAATCTCCGAGCTCAAATGTCTCATTATCGTCTAGGGCTTGACAGCATTAACTGGAAGCCAAATTTGCAGGAGGGGCAGGTGTTTTCTACCAAGGCATCCCTAGTTAGGGTTATTAAATTAGCGGCTGTTAGATGGCATTTTCATTTAAGAACTGTAAGGTCAGATACTAGACGGTTGGTTGTGACATGCAAGGAGTTGGAATGCATTTGGAGTGTAAGTGGTATCAAAGTTGGTAATAGCCAATTTCATGTGGTGAAGTACGAAGGCACCTATCGGTGTAATATGCGATCCATCAACAGTCACCATCCGAGGAGAATAATTGGTTTAGTGTCGGACTCAATGCAACAGAGGTTGAAGGATGCATGAATGCTTTTTACACCCGGGGATGTAATGAACGATGTTAAGCACCGATTTGGCCTTAAAATCAGTTATGCAACTGCATGGAGAAGCCGCAAGCTAGTTTTTCAAACACTGCGAAGGAAGGCGGATGAATCTTATGCGTTGCTACCTTCATATTGTCATGAATTAGAGCGCAATAATCCGAGTACGTTTACTTTCATTCATACGGAGGAAGGGAATAAATTTAAATATTTGTTTGTTGCACTTGGGGCGTGTGTTGAAGGCTTTAAGAGCTCAATGAGGCCGATGCTTGCAGTTGATGCCACACATTTGAAGTCAAAATTCAAGGGTGTTTTATTTGTAGCCACTGCTTTTGATGGTAATATGAATATATACCCGGTGGCTTTTGGCATAGGGGATTTGGAATGTGATGCGTCCTAGGGGTTTTTCAGCAAGTTTCGATTGGCAATTGGGGAGTGTCCCGACCTTGTGGTAATTTCAGACATGAATTATAGCATAGCTAATGTGATAAACCAAGTATTTCCTGTTGCATGTCACAGGGTTTGTTTTTATCATCTTAAGGGAAACATGAAGAACAAGTGTGGATTGAAGAAGAAGAGCAAGATACTATTCCAATTTGAGAGGGCAGCGAAGTGTTATAGGTTTGCTGAGTTTGACAGAGAATTTGGTAAGATTCGAAACCAAGAGGTTGTTGATTATGTTAATGAGATTGGGCTGCGAAGATGGTCGAGAGCTCATTGTGATGGAAGAAGATACAATGTAATGACAACAAACATTACCGAGTCCATAAATTCTATTTTGAGGTTGGCAAGGCTCTTGCCTGTTGTTCAACTTATTGAGGAGATACGAAGCATGCTGCAAAGATGGTTTACAACTAGAAGGGAGAAAGCTTCGCGGTGCACTTCCATATTGTGTCCGGATTTTGGGGAGAAGAATTTGGGCCTTCGGGTAGATGATGCAGGGAGGATGAACGTTGTCAAGATAAATGATTTGGAGTACAATGCATTAGACGGGGATTTAGATGGTTTGGTGCATTCGGGCAATAAAACTTGTTCATGTCGAAAGTTTGATATTGAACAACTTCCTTGTAAGCATGCCATTGTCGTCTGTATGCACATCAACCTTCCTTTGTACGACTTGGCTTCTTCTTATTACACCCGAGCCACTTGGGAGAGGGCCTATTCAACTTCAATTTACCATGTACCCCCAGTAAGAGCATGGGATATCCCTACTTCTGTTAGGAATATTATTGTTGTACCCCCCATTGTCAAGGTGATGCCCGGCCGGCCTGAGAGGCAACGTATCCCCTCATAGGGATAGGAGATAAGGTCCAAAGTATGCTCTAAGTGCAGTGACAATGGGCATTACATACCTACTTGCAAAGAAAGTGTGCCAATGTCAAATAGGCCAGTTTAGTTGATGGGTCCAATTGTATTGCATGAGTTATATGATACAGTCTATGCAAGTGTTGTAACATTAAACCTTATGTAGACTTCATGAACTGCGTTGATATGTATTACCTAAGTCAATGACATCAAATTATTTGTATGTATTTATCTTATGTTAATTTGTGGAAGGTTGGACGCATGTGTTGAAATCCTGAAAGTAGGTGCACCCATTTTGGGCATCAGGGACGGGGCTCTAAACAAGTTCTAAGTGTGTACTAAGTGGGACCTAAGAGTGAACTATGTGGTTATGTAAAATTTTGCACCGCTTCATTTTTATGGTCATAATTGTAAAGTTTGATGATTAACCAGTTAGTCTATGCAAGGGTTAACAATGAACCTTAAGTTTACTTGATGATTTTTTTCCAGTTGATTTCCCCCAATTGATTGACATCATATGATGCGGGTGTGTTAATCGTATGGTTACGTAGCAATCTAAAACATTCTTAATTGATGTGTGGGAGTTGGCAAGCTGTTGGGTATCTCAGCTTATAAGTTTAAACAATTTGTGCGGCTAGAATGAATGTGGCTGCTTGGACTCATACGTTGAAATCGTTAAAGTTGGTGCATCCATATTGGGCATCAGGGACGGGGTTCTAACCGAGGTCTAAGTGTGTACTAAGTGGGATCTAATAGTGAACTATGTGGTACTGTAATAACTTGCACAACTTATTTTTTGTGGTCCTAATGGAATAGTTATATGATATACCAGTTTTTTGTGGTCCTTACGTAAACTTGATTAACTTTTGTTGTTGTATTCCCCCATATGAACGACATCATATTATGTGGGTGTGTTAATCTGACGGTTCCTTAGCCATCTAAACCATGCATAAATTATGTGTGTGACTTGGCAAGCCGTTGGCTATCTCAGCTTATAAGTTGGCCCAATTGCTGCGGCTGGAATGAATGTGGCTTCTTGGACTCATTTGTTGAAGTCTTGAAAGTTGGTGCACCCCGTTTGGGCATCAAGGACGTGGCTCTAAACGAGGTCTAATTGTGTACTAAGTGGGATCTACGAGTGAACTATGTGGTACAACATGTGAATGGTAGTTACGTAAATTCATGCACAACTTGTGTTTTATGGTCATATATACCCTGGTTCGTTTGCATTGGCAGATCATTTAAGAGCGTTCAAACATGGATATAGTATTGTACGAAAAAAGGTCCACTAGAACCGAAAAAATCAGTTTGGGGTGTCCACTCGTTGATGAGTTTGTGGGTGGGGGAATACCTTGCAAGGCTATAACCGAGATTGTCGGGGAGAGCAGTACCAGAAAGGCCCAATTGTGCTTGCAAGTGTGTTTAGTAGCCCAGGTACCTCATAGATTTGGTGGCTTAAGGGGTCCTCTATATACATCGCCACCGATTACATCCTTCCATTGAGACGTCTTCACGCCATGGCCACCAGTTTTTAGAACACACACCAATGTTTTAGAAGCTGCAACCCGTGTGATAACATATTCATGAGGGGAGTGCATGATGCACACCATATGCTCGATATTGTTCCCCAACTTGCAACTTTTATTACAGGGAGGCTAAGTTTCATGCATTTTAAGGTGATCATTATTGATTGCATAACTAGCATTTTTAGGTGCGAATTGGATAATACAAGCGAGTCATTCCGGATGAGTTCCCGATTGATGACCAAGGTAATTTCCCAACTTGAAGAGTTGGCTCACAGATTCTCCTTGGCAATTGTTTTCATAAATGAGGTCCGTGATTTTATTCCGATGAACAATGGTCTTAGTGCATTTCGATTGGCTGGCACGGAGCCACTATGGTCATCCGGTCGAAGGTGGACTGGGATTGCTGACTTCTGGTTCAATTACACAAAGACGCATGCAATTTATTCTAGGTCCACTTGCCTTCAATGATGTGTGTGATTTTGTAATAGTCGACAGAGGTCTTTGTGGCATGAATCAACATCTAACCTACATAGTAAGGTAAAGATGTATGAATCCAAGTCCGCAAGTAGGAGAAGGCAGTCGGTTCTGCTATGTTTGTTGCATTTGTTATGTGTAAACGTAATTTGATATCGTCGGAACAATACATTACTCTATTTCAACTTATGTAGATTTATTAACCAATTAACTTATTAATTTATTAGTCACCATCAACCCCATTTAGAACCCCTCCATTCCCATTTAGGTTCCAACATAAACCACTTGAATTTTCGAAAATTAGGATTATACAATGTAACAAATAAAATCATAAAGTGTTGGCCAAACATGAAGAAGAAAACATTCACTAATAGTTGCTAGCTGATTTAATACCCAAAGTTGCTTCTAATGCAACACCAAAAACAAAAATACCACGAATACAATATAGTTCGGGTTTTGCAAAAAACCGGCATCCAAGTAAGGATGTTAATGAAAAAGAAAGGGTGGTTGTCTACGGCCGGCGGCCAACAAATTCATGGTCCGTGTACCATTGATTTCTCCCCATTTAAATTCTGTGTCAATGAAAGAGGTAAACATTTTGAAACAAGCAATACTGGCTTCAAATGCAGCCAACACTGTATCTCCTTCACCATCACTGTATTCTTTTTGCAATTTTCAATAGTTGAGGTTAAGGAAAACACATCTCCTTCTCAAGTTGGTAATTGATCAACAACCTTGTGGGATGAGAGTGTGAACACCAAGGCTGGACCCACCAAATCTTGTTTCAACGATCCAACTGGTTGTGGTGGACCAATTGGTGTTAATGGGGAGGGGAGGTTGATGGAGACATTATATTGACTATGAAAGAAGTTATTGAAGATATGAACTTGGGGGATTGATTTGGCAGCCACAATGATCGGGTTGGCCAGCTAGGTTAGAATGTGGTGTGGGGAAGTAGCCAACAATTAATGATGGTCCTTTTATACCGTCATGTATGAATCGAAGTTGGTGAGGGGGGAAATCCTTTTTGTTCCCGCCTACTTTAGTTCTCATAGCAATTGTTCCCTCCAAGGACTGTACACAGCAGCCCTACTTGCATAGATATTTTGTGGGAATAATATTAGATTAATACCCACATGTGGTGTCAATCTATTGCAAACTTTAAACACACAATAAGGGGTGAGGACGGTTTAGAGCAATACCGATATCACCGAAATTAAATCCGTTACAATATTAATGCTTTGATACGGTATTGTTGTACAAATAGCAACATAAAAATTATGCAACTATATGCACGTTTTAACTCGCAAGTGCACAAGATAAGACAAATAGTATAAAAAGCAAATACTAGATCATTCCCACGATGACTGGATTAATATGTGTTTAAAATTGATTTTAAGATGATTTTGAAAACTGAAAATTTAGAAATAAAATATTAAAAAAAACAGCGTTTGATTAAAAACGTAATTGGATTGAGGTTGAGATTAAAACAATGAGAAAACCAGTTAGGGATTCGATGCTCACCGCTAATCCTCTTCCTTAAGCAAACGATATGCACAATGCTACAAAACAGATTTTAGATGCTCATGTTTGTCAACCTAAAGGCATGATATCTACTCTTTAAATTATTGATTTCCTTAAGCAACAAGTTAGGCATGGGTATCTACGCTAACTCTTTTCATTCTTAAAGTATTTAGCATGGTATCTACTAAGTTGCACTTTAAGAACGCATAACATAATGGAAATCGACAAACACACAACTCCTAGAACATGGTATCTATTCTAGTTATTCATGATGATTAATTTCAAGAAATTATAACTAGTTCTTTTGTTACTCTCATAGGAACAAGATTCGGTCGTCTAAATTTACCTATGTAACAAACTCAATATACAACATGCATATGGTGATCAAGCATAACATAACGTATGTAAAGAGTAAAATATAATCTGAAATTAATCAATTAAGCATCACAAAAGTAGTTTGCAGCAAAGACATATCGAAATCCTTAAAGAAACATGATTAGGGCTTCAATCGAGCCCTAACTAAAGTACTTAGTTGCCCATAATTTAAATAGACAGCAAGAACATAAAAAACAGAAGAAAAAAAAGAGGAAGAAGATAGCTCTTTGATGATGTGTTGGTCAGCCAGAGTGATTGGATGACGCCTTGATGTTCCTCCTTGCTTCCTAAGCCTTTTAGACCTTGGAACCTTGAAGGATGGAGCAGAATGGGATGGTGTGGCTGAGTCCTTGTGTGAGAGCTTCCAACGTTTCTGCAATTTTCTTTTTGGTAGAAAAAAAGGCGTTCCAAAGTATGAGATAGAGAGAGATGTTTCTGACTTTTTGTGTGGGAGAATAACTCTTTGCTAGCTGCCTTTTTGTCTTCCCCCACGTTTTCCCCTTGTCCCATGTATATGTCTGCCCCTTTGTTGCCTAGAATTGATGTGGGTGTTAATTTCCTTAATGAGGGAGAGAGACGTTACTGTTTGCATTCACTGCTCAATCAATCCTCACGTTGTGGCTGCTCCTCTCCCTTTATTATTTTTTTATCTTCCTTTTTCTGATTAAAACGTTTCCTCCCGTAACCTTAATAAACTAGGCCTCTAGTCGTCCAAGCCCGATAAGGATTAGAAAACTTGAAATAGAAGGAATGCCGAATTCCAGCTCAGCCTGACCTTGCTGTACTAAAACGGCCATAACTCATTCTAGAAAACTCCAATTCACAAACCGTAAAATTCTCTAGAAACTAGACTTCCGTATATTTCCAACGATATATGGCCCATCAGCTAGTTCTTTCCGACCATGTGCAGGTTAATTTCGAGAAGTTGACACATCTGCTGAAGTCTGTTTCAAAGTTTCCTCCTTAGATTTCCAAAACATCACTCATTAACTCCTTTTGTAACTTTGCTTCCAAAAATCCTACAAAACACGAAAACAAGCTAAGTATTAAGAAACCATACGAAACATGCTAAAAAAAGCATAAGAAAACAAGATAAAACGTCGCATAAATATGCTCCTATCAGGTATGAATTTTAAAAACATCATACTTTAAACTGTTTAGATCGATATGGATATCCCCCAAATCCAAAATGCACAAAATAATATAATTAAATTAAGCACCTTCTCGGTTCGGCTTAGAATCAAACGGTTTTCCAAAAAAAAAGTAGCAAATTCGTGAGTAATGCCACGGGTTGGATATTCAACACGTGTTGCTTTTATCCGGTCACCTCCAAACATGAGTGCAACTAATGGTTAGAATCTAATTGGTACCGGTTGTTACAGGATTTATGCCCACCCTTAAACATAACATTGATACGTACAGTAGGTGTGCGGCCACCGATACCGTTACTAATAAGAGATGTAATGAATGGGTATAGGAGTTACTAATTGAATTAAAAATCTCTAAATTCCTATCACATCACCACCTAAATATTGTCTACACCATTATGACCATCATGAATTGGTCCCACACCCATTTTGCTACTTAAGGAGTTTGTAGATGAATATCAAACCACCATATCTCAAGAACCTACTTACTCAGATCAAAGAACGCACTTAGATGAAATGACAGACATCAGGCCTGCCAACGAGAGACCATGTTATGAAGGTGGTGGCCTCTGGCCTGTTGCCTTCCCAAATGAGCCTGATTACAATCCTCAACAAGCATGAGCCGCAACTTATGAATCCGAATGTGATTCCGATGATCCAATCGATAAAATTGAAGAGGTAAGACAAACACTTCAATACTTTTCTAAAGGTACAAGGTGGTGGGGATGGAAACTTGGGTTAGACTTTGATGTTATGGGAGATTTGAAAAATGATTTTAATGAGGCCAAGTTTAGGGAGATAAAGCACACATTGAAAGCGGAAAGTCGATTTGACAAGTTGAATGCTCTCAAGCTAGAGGTGGAGGCCGCAAAGTCAAAGTCATTGGAAGATTTCCAAATGTCAAAGGAACCAAGCTGAGATGGACAAAGCATTCAAACAAGGGTTTGAGTTGTTCATGGAGTGTACGAAGATCATGGAACCGGACCGCGATTGGGAGAGCATAGACATTGATGGTGCCATTGAAGTGGGAAAGGCATCCAACCCTCGCAACCATCCCCTTGTTCGTGCGGCTAACAGGCGGCATAAACCTATGGATGCAATCTAATACAAGTTTAATGTAAGCAGTTACAAGATAGCCAATATGGAAGCAGTAGGGCTAGTATCAGTATGTGACAATGCTACTAATTTACAATGTTTTGTTTTAAATGCACTATGCATGGCGCAATGAACCTTTACACAAGGTTCATATTTTGTAAAAACACATGCACATGTGTGCGTAGCTCTATGATAGCCCTAGTATGGCATGGTACTCTATCTACGTTGTTTGCTGAATGTACGTTTTAAGTTAAAACCAGTAATAATAATTACCACTTAAGGACGGGTTAGGAGTCGTTAGATACCAATTATACCATAGTTAGTTACAACTTAAGGATGGGTTAGGAGTCATTACATACACCTTAGTGTACATTAGGTACAACTTAGATACTAGTTAGTTACAATTCCTGATATTTTGTGCTTCTATTCCAAACGAGGGAGTGCAAACAAAGACCCCACGTACCGACACTAATGAAGCAATGTACCAACATTTGTATTAAATCCCCAGCATGGCTTAGTACTATGGCTGTCTTGATTGCATAAACAACGTTTGAACTTAAACCCACTAATAAAAATTACTACTTACCTACTGGTTAGGGGTCATTGGATACCAATTATGCCATGTTTATTTATCGCTGGGTTCCTACCATGATTTGATGTGGCATATATACATGCTTATTAAAGCCCCAACATGGCTTAGTACTCTAGATAGGTTGTTTGCATTATGTATGTATGAAGTCAAATGTACTAAAAACACATTACCACTTACCTACCGGTTAGGGGTCATTAGATACCAATTATGCCATGTTTGTTTATCACTGGGTTCCTACCAGGATTTGATGTGGCATATATACATTCTTATTAAAGCCCCGACATGGCTTAGTACTCTAGATAGGTTGTTTGCATTATATACGTATGAAGTCAAATGCACTAAAAACACATTACCACTTACCTACCGGTTAGGGGTCATTCGATACCAATTATACCATGTTTAGTAACCAATGGTTTCCTACCACGCTTTGTTGTCGCATACATGCTTATTAAATTTAAGACATCATAAACCCATATCACAAAATGCATGACCCCTGACACCAAAGACGCATCCAAATACACAGGACAAGAACACATTAATTACGTGATGAAGCAAGATTTATACATTTTCACCAATCAACAGTTATACTAGCAAGTTCAGAGTTTATCAATAAGTTAACTTCCTCAGTTTGCACCTTCAGTCCTACATAAATTCACTTTTCATCTACTATCTACAATACACACATACCAAGCAGCATGTGTGGAGTTTCCATCTCTAACAACCACCTTAATTGCGCAGGAACTCAATTGCCAATTTCAACCAGATTTGGGGTATGTCCTTTTGTGAACAACACACAACAACATCCTGGTTCGAAACCAAGACATCCAAAAACAGCATCGTAAATACACCGCAGCTGCTCCTGCATAATTTCAATCCTAATGTGTCAGCCCAAAATATTAACTAACTTGTCAAGAAAATAATATAAGGTTTAGAGATATTGCACCCGTCGGTTGGTTGCAGAACCTTCCTTGCCCTCACCAGCGCCCATCTCGGTGCCTCACCAGCTTTCGACAATCCCGGATAGAAGCTCATTGCCTTGAGAACCCGGGGCAGCATATGAGTAAGTGAATGATAGGTGTTTTCCAACTTTTTTAGTTTGATTTTTGGAGACCATGGAATCATAGATAGAAACGGCTAGCATCTGCAAATCCAACTCAGCTACCACCCAATGATCGTCTCCCAATGAACACGGTAAGAAGACCTTTGCTACACCCGACTAGGCTAACCATAACTTTTTGGGTATTTTCCATTGATGTAATCGGCAATTTTCCCAAAGTTTGGTGTTATTCCCTTTACTGCAGCTACATCATCCAGAGATGCCAAATCTTCCTCAACTTTCTCCAGATAACGTTGTCGATCAAAGTCAACAAAATTACTTCATCCATTAATAAAGCACTTTAATTCAACAAGCAGTGCACATAGAAATTTAACCAATCTGTTAAATCTTGTCAATCAATTCGTAATAGTACCTTGAACCATATGTCAGTTGTAGTCCACGCAAGGGTATACAAATCCGAGTATTGAAACTGCCTCCTACGAAATACAAACAAGGCCACATCCATATGATGCATATGGTTCACACATAATTAGCCCCTAAATCCATTTACATATGAACAATAATTAACCAATTTTAAGGTTAACACCAAACCTCATCCGTTAACCAACCGTCCATGTCAAAAAGCTTGAAGAAAAACTCAAAATTGACAGTGAATCTGTCCAAAGTAACCTCACCTCTGCACATCATTAATTTAACATTATATCAAAACTATAACCCTATGACTAGTTTGATTAATCATTTAGAATAACTTACCCAGGTTTCCCGACCTATTCATCCATGAATTGTACCAATAACTCCACATCCTCCATTAGAATTGCAGATGAGGGAGCATACATCGCTACTTCCTCTTCAATCTGTTTAGCCTCCTCATTCCTTGCATCTGATCTCCGGCTCTTTTTCTTCATAGGATTTGTGAACGGTGAG
Source organism: Oemleria cerasiformis (assembly GCA_037349345.1). Lineage (NCBI taxonomy): Eukaryota > Viridiplantae > Streptophyta > Magnoliopsida > Rosales > Rosaceae > Oemleria > Oemleria cerasiformis. Next base: position 9,896,924 of record JAZGTL010000009.1, on the reverse strand, counting down.
CAAAGTGCAGGGCATTTACGCTTTGTTCGCTCCCCTTTTCCAACCCCTCTTCTTTCAGCAATGGTATATACAACAATCGATGTTTGTTCCCCAGCTAGAATCTCTTCTACCGCCTCAACGACCGTCTCAATAGGAGCTTTTTTCCTTTTCTTTAGAGCTGCCTTCAACTTCAAAGCAAGTTTCATCAATAACTGCTTGCAACCCTTGGTAGAATTCACCTCCTTCAGAATGACCATAGCCCGCTTATAAACTTCTCCCACCACAACTTTACCACCATGCTCTTCTGCAGCAGCTTTCACTCCTTCTATCCTCCTTGCCAGAGTAGGCTGCTCAACCGCTTTCTCAATATTTTCCCCACCTTGTAGACCTACTAAAGTTTGACTTGCTTCAACTAGAGTTGCAGTTTCAGCTTCCATCATTGTGACAACTTCACTAATTAGGCCATCACTTTCCTTGCCAGCCCCATTGAACTTTCCCGCAACATCCGCCTTTTCAACTTCGGTGATGTTTCCAATCTCTATATCTGCCACATTGGCCACATTTTCTTCTTCTTCTTCTTCACCCACCGGCCTTGAACAACCCGATCCTGTGAGAGAGTGAAATTCATTCTAATTGGTTGGCACCTCATTGAGGGACAATGAAGCCTTTCCCTTTATCTCCTTAATCCATAAGATCATTCTTAACTTCACTCTCCAATTGGTCGTGCTTAAATTTTAGCTGCTTCAATCCCCTCGCCTCCTCCATCAATGTCACTCTATTCTTCAAAATTTCATTATCTTTGAACAACATTGTGACGACATTTGCCAGATTCAATGTCAGGCTCCGCAGCTCCCCCATATTAAGACCAACAAGTATGTGTAGATCGGGAAGCTGAACTGCGTCGGCTGTAGGCACTGAAATTCTAGGTTCGCATCCATTACTTCATTTCCTTCTTCTTTACCATCACTGCCCCATGACCAAAACCCTAACTCCTCCTCATTAGTTGTGAGAACAAGCTTTAACACCTCCGCCTGCAAAATACAACTAATGTCAACAACACACTAACTGAGAAACAATCATTCTTCTTAAATACCAACACCAAATTCAATCTCCTATCTAATAACTTCTTGCAGTTTTGCACTAACCTTTTCATATTTAAACAGCTCATTGTAGATACCGTGAAATGCAATAAATTTGATGCTGCCCTAGTGCAATAATCTCGGCATTTTAGGATTTCTCTGCATCTTTACATACCCATTATCGCGTAGAAACGACAAGCTTTCAAACACCCACACCTTCGTCGTCAATTTATATATTTTTTACTTCACATGAATGTCATACATTAAAGTTTATCATATAAATGAACTAGTCCTTTTAAATGACTAACCTGAAAAGCATGTGAAAACCCGCGAACTATATAAGCCATTTTGTTCAACTTCAGTCGCTCCATTCCTTCGTGTTCTGCTCTTACCTTAACCCTTGGTTCTTGCTTTTTGTAACGACCCAGAAATTTTATTTGTGAATTTTCGTAAATTAATTTGAAAAATGACGAAATTACCCTTGTTTGTTTAATGGGCTCAGAAATCACCTTTAGTGTGGAGACACATTTGGCAGTTCTTTGGCGACCGTTGCGTAGATCTCGAACTCACGAGTTCCTAGACATGCAGGACTTGGAAACCGGAGTTCGTGTGAGAGAGTTGTGGGTCTAGAATGTTCAGGGGCATTTTGGTAATTTTCCATGGCCAAATATTTTAAATCAGACCTACCCCAGATTTTTCTACATTATTATCCTCTCTCTCTCTCTCTCTCTCTCTCTCTCTCTCTCTCTCTCTCTCTCTCTCTCTCTCTCTCTCTCTCTCTCTCTCTCTCTCTCTCTCTCTCTCTCTCTCATCCAAGCAGTGAAACACACAAACCCTCAAATTTTGATTTTCGATTTAGGCTAAATCGCCACAAACCATTCACATCATCATCTTCCTCACTTCATTTTGAGCTCATCCATATCCTTCATCGAGCTTGAAAGTGTTAGGAGAAGGAGATTCAAAGGTGAACAATAACCGCCACCTTGCCGGCCATTTTTCCGGCCACCACAAGTAATGAATCTCAATTATAATTACATATTTGGATTTCTTGGCTCGAGTAGATGAATTTCCATTATTAGAACATTGGATTTGGTTGAGAAATGAGGGAGATATTAAGCTTTGAAGTTCAGTTGGTTATGGAGGATTTCTGCACAGTGAACAGTACTCGGGTGTGAGGTTGAAGGCGAGTACGCCTTGCAGGCGCGCACGGAAGAGGGTTCCCGGTAGTCCACCAGCGCGTGGAAGAGCGTGGGGCTCCTCCTTGAGGTCCGACAAACATGAGTTTCGAAGCTCTCGACGTTCCAGACCTTTTGGCGCAGGTTTCGGGTCAATCAGACATCGTTTAGGGGTAGTTTTGGGCGACTGAAGTGACTGCATTTTTAGTCAGACACATACGGACCTCTCGGGGTTTATGGAGTCTAAATGTAGGGTTTTAATTATAGTTGCTGATCCTGCTTGTTACTTTTGACATGCGATACTGCTCCGTGAACTTCAGAGGAGCGTACGACTCGGGATTGAGCTTATTTGGACGTGTGGTGAGTGGACTTTGGTTTTGTAAAGCATAGTGCATGCATAAAGGTATATTGATATAATTGCTTATTACGTATTGTTTTGGCAAAAATTCTGGATATTATTAAATTATTACTGGACACGGGTTTTCAATAATTATTTGGAATGACGTTTTGGGCTATGGCCTGGCTTTATGGTTTCGGGTTTTATATGGTTTGACTTGATTGATTTTCGATTTCGGTTGAGTCCACGATTTTGTGTTTAAATCCTGTTTTTCAATTAATTTGGCCTAAGCCAAGAAACAAGAATTTCAAAACATGGATTTTGGTTTTCACTGAATCATTGTCCCCGAGGGTCAAGGTTTTCTCCGACTGGTGTCGAGGGTCTTTCTCCGCCAGATCATTGAGGGTTCTCCGACGTTGGTGTCGAGGGGTATTTTCTCCACTGGGTCGTTGAGACTGTCTACGCGTAGTACATATTTCTGCACAACTCGAGGTATATCGGGTGTGTCGAGAGTATCGAGCTACGACTCGGAATTTTATTAGGGGATCAGTGGGATATGTTTTGATGTATATTTTGTGTCCAGATCGGTTTACATGATTTTAAACTCCTTTGAGGAGGGTTTTCAAAGTAGGGTTGTGGACCACGGAATGTTTTCATTATTTGAATTTTTGTGGGTCCCACCAAATGTTTTAACAAAAGATAGATTTTTCCAGTGAGTTTTCGGATTATCTATATATTATATTTATATACAAAGGGATTTTATGATATGCATGCAAGGTTTTACTCGTGGAAAGAGGGAAAGGTATGTTTTCCTCGGAAATAATTTTTAAATGATTATTTTCTCCACTCACAACTTTCGTGTTTTAAATCCCCTCTAGGCCGTTGAGTTTAGTTAACGTGGGCATATCGAGAGGCGGAGGCATTAAATTTTTAGCTACGCGTTTACTTAGACTATCGAGTAGGATATTTATTTCTGTATTTACTTATCCTAACTAGATGCTCTGATAAGTCTTTTGGACTGATTGTAAAATTGTGGTTATATCGTTGGATTGTTTACCTTATTGGAATTTGGAGTGTTATCCGATCCTTAGTCTGACAGGTGGAAGACGGTTAACCAGTCCTTAAGGGAAGATTCTGCCGGATTTTTGGCAGAATTCTCATAATTAATTGAGCTGCAGCTCAATTGGTGAAAGGTGTCCACCTTGAGTGGAATAAAAAGGCTTGGCCTGGGTTCGATCCTCAAAGGCTGCAGCTAGAGGATTTGGACCAGGGACCTCGCTAACAATACCTTTGGGCTGGTGTACGTGTGCAAGGCTGTCACCAGGGGCTGCGCTGGGTGAGACCCGGTGGCCATAACAATTCGTGTCGGTGGGATCGAGACGGGTTGTTACACGGGAGCAGGGTTCCTCCCGGATTTCGAGGGGAAGTCCATGGGTTCCTTGGCCCAATTGCATACTATTTATCTACCGTTGCTGGTGGAATTCCCTAGAGCGGAATTATACTTGGCATGGATAGCCAGGGGGCTTTGTTGGCTAGTTTCCATGTAAAACCTGTCTTGATTTATCGAATCATTGAAGCTCAGCTCCAGGATCCTACATTGTGTGTTATTAGGATGGAGTTGGGCTAGGAACAGGAAGGATTATGCGATTAGGGATGATGGGGCCTTGGCTAAGGATGGCCGGTTGTGCGTACCTACTGATCCAGAGTTGAAAAGATAAATTCTTGAGGAAGCCCATAGTTCTGCCTATGTTATGCATCCAGGCAGTACCAAGATGTATCGTACTCTTAAGGAACACTATTGGTGGACCGGAATGAAAAAGGAAATAGCAGAGTTTGTGAGTAGATGTCTGACGTGTCAACAAGTAAAAGCAGAGATGTAGAAACCATACGGGGCACTACAACCATTACCTATTCCATAATGGAAGTGGGATCACATTACGATGAATTTTGTTTATAAACTTCCAAGGACTCAAAAAGGACATGATGGAATCTAGGTAATTGTTGATAGACTCACGAAGTCAGCACATTTCTTGCGAGTACGGGAAGATTACCGGATCGGCCAGTACGCCAAATTGTTTGTGGATGAGATCATACGGTTACATGGGACTCCAGAGTCTATTGTGTCATATAGGGATCCTAGGTTTACTTCGAGGTTTTGGCGGAGTTTGCAGGAAGCCTTTGGAACTACCTTGCATTTCAGTATAGCTTTCATCCTCAGACTGAAGGTCAGTCTGAGAGGACAATTCATATTCTAGAGGATAAGATAAGAGCTTGTGTACTGCAGTATAAAGGAAACTAGGATTCACACCTGGCCTTGATGGAATGTGCATACAACAACGGTTATTAGTCTAGTATTGGGATGTCTCATTTCGAAGCAATGTATGGGAGATAGTGCAGGACACCGATATGTTGGACTGAGGTGGGTGAGAGAAGACTGTTGACACCTGAGATAGTGGAAATGACAGAGGAAAAAATTAGAATCATCAGGGAAAGGTTGAAGGCATCTTAGGACCGCCAGAAAAGCTATGCGGACCGATGCATTAGACACCTTGAGTTTGAGGTCGGAGACTAGGTTTTCTTGAAATTATCCCCTGGAAAGGAGTTGTGCATTTTGGTAGACGATGAAAGCTGAGTCCTCGCTACATTGGGCCTTATGAGATTATTGAGAGGATAGGACCAATGGCTTACAGACTTGCTTTACCCCCGGAATTGTCAAGGGTTCGCGATGTATTCCATGTATCCATGCTCCGGAAGTATCTATTTGATGAATCTCATGTATTTGAGGCGCAACCAATTGAGCTGAGAGATGATTTGACTTTTGAAGAGCAACCAGTGCAACTTTTAGATTAGAAGGAAAAAGTATTGCGTAGAAAGACTATTCCTCTGGTTAAAGTTCTGTGGAGGAAGCCACGTGGGAAATGCGGGCGCATCATCCACATTTGTTCCAGTGGCAGGTATGAATTTCGAGGATGAAATTTCTTTAAGGGGGTGAATTGTAATGACCAGGAAATTTTATTTGTGAATTTTCATAAATTAATTTGCAAAAGGACGAAATTTCCCTTGGTTGTTTAAGGGGCCCAGAAATCACCTTTTGTGTGGAAACACATTTGGCAGTTTTTCGGGGACCGTTGCGTAGGTCTCGAACTCACGAGTTCATAGACAGGCGGCACATGGAAAACGACGTTCGTGTGAGAGAGTTGAGGGTCTAGAATATTTAAGGGCATTTTAGTAATTTTCCATGGATAGATATTTTAAATTAGACCTACTCCATATTTTTCTACATTGTTATCCTCTCTCTCCCCGTGCTCTCTCCCTCTCATCCAAGCCGTGAAACACACAAACCCTCAAATTTTGATTTTCGATTTAGGCCAAACCACCCCAAACTATTCATATCATCATCTTCCTCACTTCATTCTGAGCTCAACCATATCCTTCATAGAGCTTGCAAGTGTTAGGAGAAGGAGATTCGAATGTGAACAGTAACCGCCACCTTCCCGGCCATTTTTCGACCACCACAGGTAATGAATCTCAATTCTAATTAATATTTGGATTCCTTGGCTCGAGTAGATGAATTTCCATTATTAGAACATTGGATTTGGTTGAGAAATTAGGGAGATATTAAGCTTTCAAGTTCGGTTATTTAGGGAGGATTTTTGCACTGTGAACAGTACTCGGGTGTGAGGTTGAAGGCGAGTACACCTTGCAGTCGCAGCTGCAGGCGCGCGTGGGGGAGGGTTCCCAGCCGTCCACCGGCGCTTAGGAAGTCTAAATGTATGGTTTTAATTATAGTTGATATTCCCGATTGTTACTTTTGACAAACGATACTGCTCCGGAAACTTCAGAGGATCGTACGACTCGCGATTGAGGTAATTTGGACGTGTGGTGAGTGGACTTTGGTTTTGTAAAGTATAATGCATGCATAAAGGTATATTTATATAATTGCTTATTAGGTATTGTTTTGGCAAAAATTCTGGATATTATTAAATTATTACTGGACACGGGCTTTCAATAATTATTTGGAATGACATTTTGGGCTATGGCCTGGCTATATGGTTTCGGGTTTTATATGGTTTGACTTGATTGATTTTGAATTTTGGTTGAGTCCACGATTTTGAGTTTAAACCCGGTTTTTCAATAAATTTGACCTAAGCCAAGAAACAAGAATTTCAAAACAGGGATTTTAGTTTTCACTGAATTATTGTCCCCGAGGGTCAAGTTTTCTCCACTGGCGTCGAGGATCTTTCTCCTCCAGATCGTTAAGGGTTCTCCGACGCTGGTGTCGAGGGATATTTTCTCCACCATGTCGTTGAGGCTATCTACGCGTAGTACAGGTTTCTGTACAACTCGAGGTATATCAGGTGTGTGGAGGGTATCAAGCTACGACTCGGGATTTTATTCGGGGAGCAGTGTGATATGTTTTTATGTATATTTTGTGTCCAGGTCGGTTTACATGATTTTAAACTCCTTTGAGGAGGGTTTTCAAAGTAGGGTTGTGGACCACGGAATGTTTTCATTTTTCAGGTTTTCGTGGGTCCCACCAAGTGTTTTAACAAAATATGGATTTTTCCGATGGGTTTTCGGATTATCTATATATTATATTTATATACAAAGGCATTTTATGTTATGCATGCATGGTTTTACTCGTGGAGGGGGGGGGGGGGGTGGGGTATGTTTTCCTCGGAAATGATTTTTAAATGATTATTTTGTCCACTCACAACTTTCGTGTTTTGAATCCCCTCCAGGCCGTTGAGTTGAGTTGACATGGGCATATCCAGAGGTGGAGGCATTAAATTTTCAGCTGTGCGTTTACCTAGACTATCGAGTAGGATATTTATTTTTGTATTTACTTATCCTACCTAGATGCTCTTATAAGTCTTTTGGACTGATTGTAAAATTGTGGTTACATCGTTGGATGGTTGACCTTATTGGAATTTGGAGTGTTATCTGATCCTTAGTCTGACAGGTGGAAGACGGTTAACCAGTCCTTAAGGGGAGATTCTGCCAGATTTTTGGCAGAATTCTCATAATTAATTGCAAGGACTTAGGGTTATTTTGGGAATTTCTTTAGGTTGTCAAACGGGAGCAGGGTTCTTCTCGGGTTTCGAGGGGAAATTCAGGAAGGTTCTTGTGCAAGAGAGTTGTGGGTCTGGAACTGTTCAGGGGCATTTTGGTCATTTTCCTTCGATATATGTATTTAATACCAGACTTCAAGAGAATTCTCATTTCTTCCTTTCTCACATCAGACCCTTGACACCGACACCGACCGAACCCACACCGAATCCAAGACCTTCGAAATTTGAAGTCCAATTCATGGCAACTTTGGCCGATTTGGTACAATCCATCAGATTCCCCTCCTTCTCGCGATCAAAACCATATTAACCATCAAAGGAAACAGCCGTGGAAGATACCGAACCGAGGAAAGAAAAATCGAAACCTTTTGTTCAATTTTTCGACCAACACAGGTATTGATTTCGTGTTTAGAGTTCATTTCTGAGTTCCCGGGTTCGAGTAGATTGATTTAGACCTAAAATTCGTGAAAAACGGTTGAGTTTTACGGAAGTTAGGAAAAGTTCAAGGTCGGTCGGTAATGGAGTTTTCTGACGATGGCGGACGGTGGTGCATGGCGATGCGGTCGTCTTCTCCAGTGAGTCTCCAGCGAGACTCCGGCGACTAAGTCAGTCAGAGGGGCTGATGTGGCATGCCACCTGGAAACCACTGGGGTGCCAACTGGCGGTTCAATCAGTAGGCGCGTGAGGTACTGTGTAGGAGCGTGAGGGCGTGGGAGGCACTGTAGCTAGCGCATGGCCGAGTCATTGGTCTTCTGTCTGCACGTGGTGGTTCGTGGCACCGGTTCTTAGGTCACGTCGACAAGGTTTCGACATTCTGAACCTTTCGGTGTAGGTTTCGGGTTAATCAGATGTCATTTAGGGGTAGCTTTGGGCTTCCGAAGTGGCTGCATTTTTAGTGTGATGCGAGCGGACTTCCTGAGGCTTAGTCTGATAGGTGGAATACGGTTAACCAGTCCTTAAGGGGAGATTCTGCCATATTTTTTGGTAGAATTCTCATAATTAATTGCAAAGACTTAGCGTTATTTTGGGAATTTCTTTAGGTTGTCAAACGGGAGCAGGGTTCTTCCCGGGTTTCGAGGGGAAATTCAGGAAGGTTCTTGTGCAAGAGAGTTGTGGGTCTGGAACTATTTAGGGGCATTTTGGTCATTTGTCTTCGGTATATGTATTTAATCCCAGACTTCACGAGAATTCTCATTTCTTCCTTTCTCACATCAGACCCGTGACACCGACACCGACTGAACCCACACCGAATCCAAGACCATTGAAATTTGAAGTCCAATTCGTGGCAACTTTGGCCGATTTGGTACAATCCATCAGATTCCCTTCCTTCTCGCGATCAAAACCATATTAACCGTCAAAGGAAACAGCCGCGAAAGACACCGAACTGAGGAAAGGAAAACCAAAACCTTTCGTTCAATTTTTCGACCAACACAGGTATGGATTTCATGTTTAGAGTTCATTTTTGAGTTCCCGGGTTCGAGTAGATTGATTTAGACGTAACATTCGTGAAAAACGGTTGAGTTTTGCGGAAGTTAGGAAAAGTTCAAGGTCGGTCGGTAATGGAGTTTTCCGACGATGGCGGACGGCGGTGCATGGCGATGCGGTCATCTTCTCCGGTGAGTCTCCAGCGAGACTCCGGTGACTAAGTCAGTCAGAGAGGCTGATGTGGCATGCCAACTGGCAACCACTGGGGTGCCACCTGGAGGTTGAGTCAGTAGGCGCGTGAGGTACTATGTAGGAGCGTGAGGGCGTGGGAGGCACTGTAGCTAGCGCATGTCCTAGTCACCGGTCTTCTGTCGGCACGTGGCGGTTCGTGGCACCGGTTCTTAGGTCACGTCGACAAGGTTTTGACATTCCGGACCTTTCGACGCAGGTTTCGGGTTAATCAGACGTCGTTTTGGGGTAGTTTTGGGATTCCGAAGTGGCTGCATTTTTAGTGTGACGCGAGCGGACTTCCCGAGGTTTAGGGAGTCTAAATGTAGGTTTTTAATTATCGTTAGTGATCCCGATTGTTACTTTTGACAGGCGATAATGCTCCGGGAACTTTAGAGTAGCGTACGACTCGGGATTAAGCTATCGGTGAGTGGACTTTGGTTTATAAATTATAATGCATGCATAATGGTATATTTGAATTAAATATTGCTACGTATTGTTTAGTACATTTCTGCAATTTAGAAATTGTGCTAATATTTATTACTGGACACAGATTTTCAATATTACAGTGGAAATGATATTTTGGGTTGTGGCCTGGTTTTATGGACTCTATTATTAAATGATTTTGACTTGATAGATTTTGATTCCACGATTTTTGGGTGTAGACCCGGATTTGTGATTTCCTTGGATTTGGGCATAGACCCGGTTTTTCAATGAATTTGGCTTAGGCCAAGAAACAAGGATTTCAAAACATGGATTTGGTTTTCACTGATTTACTGTCCCCGATGGTCAAGGTTTTGTCCGACTGGCATCGAGGGGTTTTTCTCCGCCTCAATTAGGTACTCTAGTGCCAAAACCAATTGAATGGATTGTTTTACCCTTAAAATTAATAGTTTCCGTTTATAAATTTAACGGAAGGACGAAATTGACGATTACGAACAAGTTCAGGGATGGGGAAACTAAAAATGAAGTTTATGGACGTTTGCTAAAATTATGGTAAAATTCAATATTAATGCAAATTGAGAAAAAATTTAAAATGTAAAATCACAATGAAAAAAAATATTAATAATGTTAGCAGCTTCCTTTACATGTCTAATATAAATTGAAATTGCACTTTATGTCTAAAAATGACTATAATTACTTAACCATAACTGCACAATATGTCCAAGATTACTGAAACTACTTTATATGTCTAAGACCAACAACTGCACTATATTTCATTATGACTGAAACTGCACTCTACGTCTAAGATGACAAAACTATACTATTCATCCAAGATGACCGAAATTGCACTATACGTACCATATGACCGAAACTCCACTATACATCTAAGATGACCGAAATTGCATTATAAATCTAAGATGATCGAAACTGCATACATCCAAGACGACCGAAATTGCACTATACATCCAAGACTACCGAAATTGCACTATACATCCAAGACTACCGAAATTGCACTATAAACCCATGATGATAAAAAAAAAAATGCACTATATGTCAAAGTGACTGAAACTACATTATATGTCCAAGAGGACCGAAACTGCACTATGTCAAAGATGGTCGAAACTACACTACATGTGATTGTAACTGAAACTGCACTATTTGTTTAAGTGACTGAAATTGCACTATATGTTTAAGTGACTGAAACTGCACTATATGTTTAAGTGACTGAAACTGCACTATATGTTTAAGTGACTGAAACTGTATTATATGTTTAAATGACTGAAAATGCACTATATGTTCAAGATAACTGTAAGTGCATTATATCCCAAAGATAACTGAAAGTACATTATATGTCCAATATAATTGAAAACTACACTATATCTCCAAGATACCGAAACTACAATATATGTCTAAAACGACTGAAAATGCACTATATGGAAGTAACATAATAAAAAACAAATGCATAATTTTCATAAAAAAAGATAGAAAAAAAAAGGGAGGCATTGGTGTCAGGACCCGTCCCGAATTTCCCCTCGAAACCCGGGAAGAACCCTGATCCCGTCTGACAACCTAAGGAAAGGTTCCCAAAATACCCTTCAATCCTTACAAATTATAATAACAATAATAAATACTTCCTCTTGTCAGACAAGGGACTTAAGCACTCAATAATTCCCGTAATTAACGACCAATCAAATACAATATAATATCAGAGCGTCTAAGTAGGATCAAGAGTAAAATTTAGATATCCTACTCAAATATAATTACACAGCGCAGTCGAAGTACTAATGCCTCTGCCTCGAGATCAGTGTTCGCGTCAACTCTACTCAACTGCCTGAAGGGAGTTTAAACACAAAAGTTGTGAGTGGACAAAAATAATCATTTATAAATTCCTTTTCGAGAAAATGCGTTTATTCCCCTCCATTTATAAAATTATGCATGCATAACATAAAACAATTTATCATACTAAAACATCATATGTAAATCACCAAAAATTCTCATTTCTCTTTAAAACCACATAGTTGGACTCACATAAAATCTGTATAATAAAAATACCTCGTGATCCACAATTTGGTTTGAAAACTCTCTTCAAAGGAGTTTAAAATCATTTAATTTAATCTGGACACAAAATATCTCAAATTCAAATCATTTCGTTCAATCCAACACATAATATCTCAAATTTTCACTGTTCCCGACATATCCATAACACACCAGGGTATCCCTTGAGATGTGTTCAAATCTGTACAACTCTGTGTACCATCTGTACTATCTGTACTTTCTGTACTATGCATAGACAGCTTTGCAACCTGGCGGAGCAAGGCCCCTCAACACCAGTCAGAGCAACAATAACCATCGGAACGGGAACCAGTGAATCAAATCCATACTTTGAAATCTTTGTTTCTCGGCCTAAGCCAAATTCTTTGCAATATCATTTTATGGCCAAAATCAATAAATCATAATTATGGGTCTCAACCCAAATCACATACTCAAATAGTTACCACGTCAAAACGATATCAAAATCAAGTACAAAAACCAGGCCATTTCTCAAAACATACTTTCACTGAAATATTGTAAAACATGTGTCCAGCATCATTTCTAAAATCCAGAAATTCATTGCACCCATACATAACAGTATTTAAATCAAAGATACATTTATGCATGCATTACAGTTTATAAATCAAAGTCCACTCACAAACCTGTTCAAGCAAGCTCAATCCCGAACTGTACGCTCCCCTGAAGTTCCTAGAGCAGTATCGCCTGTCCAAATTAATAATCGGGATTACCAGCTAATAATAAGAACCTTAAATATAAACCCCCTAAACCCCGGGAGTCTAACTATGCTGGCCTAGAAAACGCAGTAACTTTAAAACGTCCGAAACAACCCCTACACGACGTCCGATCGACTCAAAACCTGCGCCAACAGGTCCGAAACGCCAAAAACTACTTGTCACGCGCCACCGTGACCTCAGACTCGGCCCCACGCGCCGACGGAAGGTCGGAACACGCGCCCACGCGCCGGCCACTCGCCTGCTACAGTGTTCACGCGCCTGAACCGGTCTAACCCGGTTCGGCTCAACCTGGCCCGATCCAACTCGACCCGATCGGTTCAACTCGACCCGACCGGTTCAACTCGACCCGATCGGTTCACTCAACCCGACCGGTTCAACTCGACCCGACCGATCACCGGAGACTCGCCGGAGAAGAAGACCGGCTGTCGTCGCCGTCGCCGGAAGCTGGCCGGAGAAGATGACCGGCAGCGCCATCGCCGCCGTCTGTTTCGCCGGAATCCTCCATTTCCGGCCGAAACTTCAAGCTTTCCTAACTTCCTCAAAACTCAACCATTTTTCACAAATTTTATGTCTAAATCTATCTACTCGAACCCAGGAATCCAAATATGACCTCAAAACCACAAACACGTACCTGTGCTAGCCGAAAAATCGATCAGAAGGTCCGAAACTTCCTATCCTCGGTTCGGCTTCCTCCGTGGTCCTCTCCTTCGATGGTTGGTACGGTTGTGATCGTGGGAAGGAGTAGAATATGATTAGTTGATCAAAACTGGAAGTTGGAGCCTTGAAGTCAAAGTTGACTTTGTGGGTTTTTGGATGATTTTCGCACGGGTTGGTGGTTTGTGTATGTTTGTCACAGAGAGGATGAGTGAGATGATAATGATAAGGATGAAATGAAGATGGATCAGATTACACTGATTTGGGGGTTAAAAATATCTACCCCAAGTCAAAAATTACCAAAATGCCCTTGCACATCTAGACCCTTAACTTCCGTACACGAATTCCGTTTTCTGCGTGCCGCCTGTCTACGAACTCGTGAGTTCGAGACCTACGCAACGGTATCCAAAATACCACCAAAAGTGTCTCGAAACAAAATTTGACTTCCATGCCCTTTACCGACCAAGGGTAAAATCGTCATTTTACATAAATAATTTACTTAAATCCAATAATTGAAAATTCGGGTTGTTACAATCTACCCCCCTTAAGAAATTTCGTCCTCGAAATTCAACTCTACCCTTGGAACAAATAAGGATATTGCGCCCGCATTAGTTTCTCGGTTTCCCACGTGGCTTCCTCCACGTTATGATTCCTCCACAACACTTTAACTAGAGGAATACTCTTTCTGCGCATTACCTTTTCTTTCCAATCCAAAATTTGCACCGATTGCTCCTCAAAGGTCAAATCATCCTTCAGCTCAAGTGGCTGCTCTCCCAATACGTGAGATTCATCAAACAGATATTTCCGGAGCAAAGATACATGGAAAACATTATGAACTCTGGATAATTCCGATGGTAAAGCAAGACGATATGCCACTGGTCCTATCCTCTCCAGAATTTCATACGGACCAATGTAGCGAGGACTCAGTTTTCCTCGTCTACCAAAACGTACCACTCCCTTCCAAGGAGATAGTTTCAAGAACACCCAGTCACCTACCTCAAACTCAAGGTCTCTGGTTCTACGGTCTGCATAGCTCTTCTAGCGATCCTGAGCTGTCTTCAACCTTTCTCTGATGATCCTTATCTTTTCCTCAGTCGTATCAACCAACTCTGGTGTTAACAGTTTCCTTTCACCCACTTCGTTCCAGCATAATGGTGTCCTGCACTGCCTCCCATACAGTTCCTCGAAAGGAGACATCCCAATACTCGACTGATAACTATTATTATAAGCAAATTCCATCAGAGCCAGGTGTGAATCCCAGTTTCCTTTAAACAGTAGTACACAAGCTCTCATCATATCCTCCAAAACTTGGATTGTCCTCTCAGACTGACCATCCGTCTGAGGATGAAAAACTGTACTAAAATGCAAGGTAGTGCCAAAAGCCTTCTGCAAACTCCGCCAAAACCTGGAGGTAAATCTAGGATCCCTGTCCGAAACAATTGACTCTGGAGTCCCATGTAGTCGTATGATCTCATCAATAAACAATTTGGCATACCGACTCATCCGAAAATCTTCCCGCACTGGCAAGAAATGTGCAGACTTCGTGAGTCTATCAACAATTACCCATATCCCATCATGTCCCTGCTGTGTCCTTGGAAGTTTATACACAAAATCCATCGTAATGTGATCCCACTTCCATTCCAGAATAGGTAATGGTTGAAGTGCCCCATATGGTTTCTGCCTCTCTGCTTTCACTTGCTGACACGTCAGGCATCTACTCACAAACTCAACAATTTCCCTTTTCATCCCAGTCCACCAATAGTATTTCCTTAGGGTATGATACATCTTGGTACCTCCTGGATGCATAGCGTAAGCCGAACTATGAGCCTCATCAAGAATTTCCCTTTTTAGTTCCAGCTCATTCGGTACGCATAATTGGCCATCCCTAACCAAGGCTCCATCATCCCTAAGCGCATAGTCCTGCCTGTTTCCAGCCTCCAACTCCATCCTGATAATGCACAATGTAGGATCCTGGAGTTGAGCCTCAATAATCCGATCAATCAAAACAGGCCTCACATGGAAACTAGCCAATAAAGCCCCCTGGCTATCCATGTCCAGTACTATCCCTGCTCTACGGAACTCTACCAGTAACGGTAGGTAGACTGTATGCAAATAGGCCAAAGAACCCATGGATTTCCTGCTCAATGCATCCGCCACAACATTGGCTTTCCCTGGATGGTACTCTATAGTACAATCATAATCCTTTATTAGCTCAAGTCATCTTCTCTGCCTCAGATTCAGGTCTTTTTGGGTGAACAAGTACTTTAAACTCTTATGGTCGGTGAAGATCCGACACGTCTCCCCGTACAAATAATGTCGCCAAATTTTCAATGCATGCACCACTGCAGCTAACTCCAAATCATGTGTGGGGTAATTCAACTCATGGGTTTTAAGTTGTCTAGAAGCATACGCTATCACCTTCCCATGCTGCATCAACACACAGCCTATACCCCGCAATGAGGCATCGCTATACACCTCGAATCCCCCAGTATCATCAGGAAGGGTCAATACTGGAGCAGAAGTCAACCTCCTCTTCAGCTCCTGAAATCCCTGTTCACAATCAGCTCCCCAGTCAAACTTGACTCCTTTCCTCGTCAATCGAGTCAACGGCCCTGCTATCGTAGAAAATCCTTCTACAAACCATCGATAATATCCTGCCAAACCCAGAAAACTCCTCACCTCTGTCACTGTCCTCGGTTGCTCCCAGTTTGCCACTGCCTCAACCTTTTGGGGATCTACGCTGATACCCTCAGCCGAAATCACATGACCTAAGAATCCAACTTCGGTCAACCAAAACTGGCATTTACTGA
The DNA here is from genome assembly GCA_037349345.1 of Oemleria cerasiformis. Taxonomy (NCBI): domain Eukaryota; kingdom Viridiplantae; phylum Streptophyta; class Magnoliopsida; order Rosales; family Rosaceae; genus Oemleria; species Oemleria cerasiformis. The sequence goes on along the minus strand of JAZGTL010000009.1, from coordinate 9,880,938 downwards.
ACTTGGCAAACAAATGCTTTTTCCTAAGCATTTTCAGCACCAACCTTAAGTGTTTCTCATGTGCCTTAGCACTCCTCGAATACACCAAGATGTCATCGATGAACACAATCACAAACCGATCCAAATACTTTTGGAACACCCTGTTCATCAAATCCATAAATGCTGCTGGGGCATTAGTCAACCCGAAAAGCATCACCAGGAACTCATAATGACCATAACGAGTCCTGAAAGCTGTTTTCTCAACATCCCCTTCTTTAATCCTCAACTGATGGTACCCGGATCGAAGGTCAATTTTTGAAAAATATCTTGCCCAAGTCAAAAATTACCAAAATGCCCTTGCACATCTAGACCCATAACTTCCGTACACGAATTCCGTTTTCTGCGTGCCGCCTGTCTACGAACTCGTGAGTTCGAGACCTACGCAACGGTATCCAAAACACCACCGAAAGTGTCTCGAAACAAAATTTGACTTCCATGCCCTTTACCGACCAAGGGTAAAATCGTCATTTTACATAAATAATTTACTTAAATCCAATAATTGAAAATCCGGGTTGTTACAATTGGAGTAGCATAATAAAATATTAAAATAAATAAATTAGAAGTGGGACGCCGGATTAATTTTTGTAATCTGGTAGAAATTATTTTGGTCATAGCAGGAAGAAATGGCCCAAATTCCTTTTTTCATTATCCATTTGTGGCTGGGCAAAGGATCGATGATACTATGAGTAATTTTGGTTTTCAGCACATGCATTTATTAGTGAGGTACTTATTTGTCAGATAATTATAGGTAGAAGTTAAACAAAAGCTTAAGAATTGTCCATCGCACAAGAGGGCAGTTTAGGAATAAAATATTTAGCGTGGATTTTGGGGGTTTAGGTATATTTTATAGTGGTCAAGGACCGGATAGCTTTGAATTGTTTCTCTAGTTGTCAAGGTCTAATCATTAAATAGCCGTTAATTTTATTCTGTCGATCTTCATTTTATCTTAGTTTCGAGTTTTTATTTTCTTCAGGTATCTTAGTTTCGAGTTCAATTATTGATTTTTTTCAATGTTAGATGAAAATTGTATTTGTCTTAATTCAAATTATTGACAACCGATTTTTTTTGGTTTGCAATCCTCCCATACTTGAAGTATGGAATGCTACGGTACAACTTCATATTAATACCAGCCTCAAAAGTGTTGTACTATTTTTCCTATGCCAAGATTTTTTCCAACTGGATTTTTTCGAGTAAGGTTTTTTAATGAGGCAGCACGAAGGGAATACTCATATCCTCACTTGATGATGGTTAGAATAAGATCGATGTACAAGTCAACAATTTGGAATCATTACTACATTTGTAATTTTTCTAGCTTTATTTTTTAGTCTGGCTTTGTTTTATGTGAATTAGTTCAGGCTGCAAATCTTTTCAAGATTTTATTTTTGTTCCTGTTATTTACGAATAGGTACGCAAGGGACTGTGTCTGTGTCCTTGTATTCTTTTCACGGTGTTTTAAATAAAACATTTTTTCTAACAAAAAAAAAACCCTATTTATGTGGGATTCATGTCTCTTCCCCATTAAAATTTTATATTTAACCTGTGTTTTATTTATTTATTATTTACTATTTTGTCCATAGTTATTAAATAACCTATTTTTTTTAAATATTAGTTAATCAATAATATTTTAGGGGTTTTAAAAATTTTAACCACAATGGGGTTTTGGCTATATATATATATATATATGAATTTTAAAAAAGAATAATAATGTAGGAAAAGATAATATATGACTATCTTGGTGACGAACGAAAATGTGCTAATTGACTAATCAAATTGAGGCTTTTATTGCAATGTGATGGGAGGGAGGAGAAGAAGATGGAGAAGAACGATTGATGATAGAGTCATGGAGAAGCCAAACCGAAAAAGAACAAATGTAATGAAATATACAACAAATAAATAAGAAATCAGATTCATGCACCCGCCTAGGTGTGTGTACATTAATGTTTTTTTTTTTTTAAACTTTTAAGAAATAAGGAGAAATGAATATAAATTCAAAATATAAAATAAAATAAAAAAGAATGAGTGTTGAAGCAACTATCCACTACTCCATTAAAATGTTTTTTTTTAATTTAAAATATTTAATATACTACTTTGTCTAATTTATTAAATTTTTTTTTTTTTTAAATATCATTGCCCAAGAGTATTTTAGTCTAAAATATTTTTTGTGAAGATTACCCGCTTGGTGACTTTATAATAATAAAGATAATCTAACATTAAATTTCATCAATTAAAAAAAAAATATATTGAAATCCATAACATCTATCTTGACAAAAAAAAAACATGGATACCATTTAATGTATAAAAACTAATGGGTAACCATTACCATGGGTTCAATTCCATTAGAAGCTAAATCAACGTGGAGTTTCGACATCTTGAATAGATATTGTTTTAGGAATTTTTCCCTTTAATTTTTGTTTCTTCTTTTAGTATTAAAAAAAAACCGTCACCATCACCATGGCTATGACCATCCTATCCCCGGACTCGTGACCTTCAAATTTTTAACTTTTCATTCTCGGGTGACCTCATTTCAATTTATTTCATTAAATATCATTAAATTAATGAATGATTTTGTCAAATGAGTTGTATTGTCATCAGAGACCCCATCAATAGGCTCACTTCATTAACATGTTGATAACTTCCAATACAACCAACTGCATAAAAATTAAAAATATTTAATACAAATTTCTTAAATATCCACACTAATTTTCGACAAGACTGCCAACATCAAAACATTGGATGACATTGCATGAAATAGACGAAATGGGACAAAATAAGATTTTTTTTGTTTTGTCTTCTGTTCAAGAAGTTGTGTGATAAAAATCACAGTTCACTCAGTATAGTAATATTTTTAAACGCAAACCAAATTCTTGTCTCATCATCCTATTAATGTACGAGCGACACTGATTTCCATGTAACATAAAAAATAAAAAAATAAAATTCTTTTTTTAAAAACTTACAAGGAAAACAAAAAAAGCAAACCCATCCTCTTGTGGAAATAGTAACACAATTACAGCAGTTACAGTGGAAGTTGATCAAGGATTCAACTGACATTTGAACTTGAATTGCCTTCTTCACCAAGCAACGCCTTTGCCTCCACAACATATTTTCTCACACACTGAAGTTCCTCCTCCATCTTCTCCGACACTAAACACGAACCATCTCTCGTCTCCAACAACCGCATTGCCTTCTCCGCCGCCGCAACCCTTGCCCTCCGCACCTCCTCCACCTTCCCCAACTCAGCCCTTAACTCCTCCGCCAAAATCTCCGCCTCAGCCTCCTTCAAAGCCGACTCAAATAAACACTGCTGGTACTCGACAACCAGACTCTCAATCTCACCCCTTCCATTGTCTCTCACTTCCAACAACATCTCCTTCTCGTGACTCACATTCTTAAGTGCAAGTTCCATCTCTTCCACCGACGTCATACATTTCTGAATCTCCGCCTCGACAGCCACCACCTCACCATCCACCTTCCCAGACTTCCTTCTCAAATCCTCAACCTCCCTTCTCACGAATCCTAGTTTTTCGCGAAGAACCTTAATCTCAGCCTGCAGTTTCGTTTTCTCCTCCGCGGACTTCAGCAGCTCAGTAGCTTTGCCTCCCAAATGCCAGTCTGTCTTCTCAACATTATCTATAGCAAACAGAACCTGCTCGTTCTCTTCCTTTCGATTCTCTTCCTCCAGTTTTGACTTCAGGCATGCGAGATTGCTCTTTATATCAGCTTCAGATTCTTGTATCTTGCTCTGAGCAGCCGCGATTTCATCCTTATGTGCTTGTAGGCAGGCCAACTCCCCTCTCTTTTGTTCCAGATATGATGTCGAAGCAGTTACCCTAGCTCTTGCCCGAGCTTCCCGTTGCTCAAAGTAAACCACTGATGAAGAGAAGCTAGATAAGGAGTACTTGAGAGCTGATAACTTTTTGTCAATCAGAACGCTGTTTTCTTTCACTTTTGAAGAGAGTAGTTCATACGATTCGGAGAGCTGTTGCTTGACCTGAATTTCATCTTCCATTGCGTCAATTTGTCTTGACAGTTTTCCAACCTCCAACATTACTTTCTCGAGCGAACCGAATACAGTAACAGTTTTCGCAGAATCTAGAAGCTGTTCATCTGCTTTTTCCAGTTTCGTCCTGATCAATTTCAGGTCTTCTGAGAGCTTTGCCGAAGTGAACTGAGTCCCGACATCAACCTCATTTCGCGAATCTGCTTCAGTATTAGCAGTACATATACCATCTCTGTGCACAATTCTTGAGCCACTACTTTCTTCAGTATCCATGTTCACTTCTTCGAAGATATTGCTGAGCCCGCCTTGCACATTCAATCCAGAGAAACCAGATTCCTGTGCTGAGACGGCTTCGCGAGGTTTCTCAAACTGATGACTTTCTTCACCAATGGAATTCTTCCTCTCCAGAGATGTACAAAGAGACATTGGAGATTCACCTCCATCAACTTCGACAACCTTCTCCGGGGAATCAAATTCTCCTTTAGCTGCAACACTTTTCTGTCCACCGGAAGCAAGCACTCTTTTGAGTTCATCCCTCTCCTGCATGGCTCTTTCGTACAAACCCAATAGTTTGTCATTTTCTTCATGCATTTCCACAAGTTGATGCTCTAGATTCTCGACCACTCTGTTCATCTCAGCCTCCTTTTCTTTGGCAACTTCAACAAAACCACCACCATTACTGTTAATTTCAGTGCAATCATGAGCAGCAGACTGCGGTTTACTAATATTTCTGTAATTACTCTCTGAGGTGGCCCCTTCATATAATTCGATGAGTTTATTGTTGTCTTCAATCAAAACCTTAAGCTTCATGCGCAGTGCATCGTTCTCTTTAGAAAGGATTATTGCTGTCTCATGAGCCTCAGCTTCTCTTTCACTTGCAGTCGCAATGGCATCAACCATTGTTTTCAGCTCCATTTGGTCACCGAAACTGAAACTCGGCACTTCAGCGGACAATGAAGGAAGCTCAACTTGATGAGTGTCTTCTTTCATGGCTCTAGAAGATCTCTCTTCGTCAAGTTTTGCCATCAAATCATTGATATTCCTGCAGAGTTGGTAACTAATAATATTAAAACACTGATCCTAAAGTAGAGACTTGATCTCATTATGCCAAAGAAAATGGAAAGGAAATAGCATAACAGAAGAAGAACTGAAATTTTGTAACTAAAAAATGAAGAGAGAAAAAAATGCAACGATTATGAGATCCCTCAACTTCACAGTTTTGACTATTATTACGTTGAGATTATTTATTATGGATATGATAAGGTGAAACCATTCAATGATTACCTTTCCAATGTATCTTTCTCTTCAAGGCAAAGGTCTAGTTTCTTCTGGAGTGTATCCATTTCAGATTGGTTTTGAATGGCCTGCCATGAACGATTTAACATGAAATTGGAAAATCACTTCTATCAAGGGAAATCAAGTTTAACTAAACAAAAAACAAAAAAAAAAACAAAATTACATGTTTTACCTGCATACGGAGAAATTCATTCTCCTCTTTAATCGAAGACTGCCAAGGTGATGCGTGCTCCTGGGTCACATAGATGTTATATTGAATTATTATGATGTTATAGATAATAAATGGTATGTTATAGATAATAAATGGTAAAAACAAGAAACAAAATGCCGTCAACTTGATATCCATGCACTTGAAGCATAACACTCAATAACTCAAGCATTTCCAATCTTAAAAATTCAACAATTGTGCCTTCAATATCTGCCCGTGATATACAATTATGCAGATGTTGAATCAAAATTAAAATTCATGCCTTTACTCTGAAACCCATGATGAAAACGATAAGCTTTTCAATTCAGGAAAAAAAAATGGCAATTCTACAGATATATATATGGTTTAAACTTGATATCCATGCCTAGAGTTCACTATACACTTGGAGTTCAAATATGGGAAAGTAGTTGAGAACAACATAGCCTATTTTCTCAATAAGCATAAAATTGTAAATTGTACTTTTACTGAAAGACTGGCAACTATGGACACGAAGAATTAAACCTAAAATTAAAAGTACGCGGTTCATTGTCTTTGAGAAAGATGAATCTTATACTTTAGTTTAATGCTCTTCAAAAGTTACGATGCTAGTGCAAGACGATTAGATGTTAAAATTAGATGATAATAAAAAATTTATTTGATGTCAGACATGCCCACCATGTCCCTTCTGTACTATCTAGTTCAACCAGTTATTGTTAAACTAACTATTAACAAGTCTCAAATTAAATTATCATACATTTGGAATGTAGAAAAGCAGTAAGAGAACAGCTGCATTGGAAAATCAAGAAACAAACAGTGAACCCGTAGCTCACCTGATTGGAAATCAGAAAATTATCATCATTCTGAACTTCCATTGCCACCTCCGGATTTGTATTCTGTAGTTTAAATGAATAAAAAGTTCTGTTAAAATAACTTCCTATGGAAAAATTCACCTTCAGACCTTAAAACAAAACATGGAATACCTGAACTGTCAAGGACTCTGATTCATGCATGAGTTTCCAATCGAGAGCTTCAAGTAACTGCATGTTACACACAAAAAAATGGCTCAGATCAATACAAAAGGGAAAGCAATGATTAAAGTCAAACAATTTTATTACGAAATTTCTTTACTTTGTTTTGTAACACCATTATCTGTTCATTCATTATCTCCCGTTCACCTTCCTCATAAAACGACTTCAACCTGTAGTGCAAAATATAAATGATAAAATAAAAGGCCAAATACCAATAGAGCATTCAAATGTAAAAACAGTTTAAAGTATGGATGGTGGAACTGATTGAGGAGTGCTTCCAAAGCTGCAACCTTTTAGTTTACTGTGGATAGAGTCAAGAAGCATAATTTCTTTTGTTTCTTGATGGATTATATGTCAAATTTAAAACCCTTAAAAATAGTCTATGCGATTAGTTCCTCGACAATTTGACGCTCACTAAATGAAATAACTGTACCTCAACTTGAGTGACATAAGAACAAGGAAATACCTTCTGATTTCTTCCTTCAACCGCAAATTTTCCATAGCAAATCTAGTCACTTCTTGGTTGCGATCTACCTGGGAACGTAGGACCTCAATTTCCTTCAAATGTTCCTCTTTTTCTTTTAATAAGTGTGTCTCAGCTGAGATCTTTCCACAGGCAACCGCTTCCAACCTTTTAATTCCAGCTTCCCGAAATCGTAACCTCATCTTCAGGCCTTGTATTTCATCCTCTCTTTGTTTGGCCTAGTTCACCACCAGGATTTGTTTCCAAGAATAAGTTTCATATCATTTATTAACTAATGGAAGTTAAATTGATTTTAAAATGTCCAAACTTCGACAACACTAAAAACAAAAAGGCAAGCTATAATATGGAATTAAATATCATAATGAAAGAGAAATCTTTTATTGAAATAACAAAGGAAACCTGTAAGACTTGCATAACTCTGAAAGCAAGACTTAGCAGTCATTAAAAATTTATAAATAACACGAAAGACAATGTTTTGATACATACCAGCTGCAAAGCTGCCTGGCTTTCAGCAGCCAATGTCTGCAATGATTGGTCTTTGTCCTTTTCCCTCCTAAATGCCCCAACAAGGGCAACTTCATAGTCTTTTTTCTGAAATGCAATGAATTTAATTACTAACCAGAAATTTCAGATATTCGCTGAAAATCGGAAAGAATGGCACATACCTGGGATGTCCTCTTTCCAGAAGTGAATGGACTAAACGATCCATTAGGCCCATCCCACTTAAAAGATCCTGGAGACCCTGGAAAGCTTACAGCTAACATTTCATTGTCCTGACTACCAGTTCCTCCATTGACTAGTCCTCGTAAGTGGGATACTTCTTTCTAAAAATAGATGAAGGATATACATAAGACACAACGTAAATCACCAGAGAGCTATAGAATGTTCAGTACTTATGCTTACAAAGTGCTCCTTTACTTGAGAACAATAAATCAGCCACAATTACCATGTGAAGTAACAATGAAAAGGCAACCAAGTAGCTTTTCTAATCCGAATCTAGAAAATATTCAATAAAATGAAGCTGCAAGATGGCCTTCAAGTGGAATCCTTCGGTGTCTTCTACAGTCAATGTTTTCATTACTATATAAAGTCACCAAAGGGAACCTTGGTAGTAAAATAACAAACACTGATAGCAGAAGTCAATACAAGTTGACAGGAATTATACCATGTTTATCAGTAGTGTTATGCTGGCACTTAATAAGTCGTTTCACAATTCATAAAAACAAATATAATGACTAAATCAGTTGATAATCTTCCAAGGAAGATCTATACAAACAAGGCCAAAGGTGAAAGGGAGATTTGGCCTATGGGCTTGGTGTGAGGGTAACTGCTCACTATCACTAAAGCTACAAACCCCGCAGAATGCATAAAGGATAGTCAGCAACACAATCAATATAAGAAAATCCTGGCTGTCTGGTACACCACAAACACAGAGAAGATTAAGAATAATACCTTGAGTTGTTGAATTTGCACCCTCATCGAAATGACATCTCCAGATGCATCCTCATTCACAATTGCCTAAGAAACACAAGAAAGTTATCAATATAAGCCTGTTTTTACTAGTACAAATTAAGGTAATAACACACTCCACTGAAAACATTTTATAGCCTACAATGAATTATGAATGCAAGAACAATATAAAAAGAAGTCATGCATTCTATGTTCTCTTTATATGATTCTTTTCCAAATGTAGATATCAGATTTTTCCATTTGACAAAGCTGCAAAACCCAACAAAAGAAATGTGCAAGCAAGGGAAAGAAAAAACTAATATACATTGTTCTTAATGAATTTAGCTCGCTGTGCGAACTTCAAAGTGCTCAATGTCTCCAACGAACAACTGCAAAAGCCAACATAAAGAGTTAAAAGGCCACAAAACCCAACCTTGTCATAAAGTACAGAGATTACAACATATGAAATTTCAGGTAAAACATTAAGCACTCTACAAGGTGAATTAGAACCTAAAACAAGGTAGCTTAGAACCCAAGGACCTATAAGAATGCAAAACATTGTTTGCATGGCCACAAAAAAAAGTTTATGAGTGTATACTATTAATGGATATCAGAAATAGAACAAAAAAGAGATACACTTACCCGCTAGAAGGACTGATATTTGCTATTATAATTGTCTTTGCATTCCCTCCTAAAGAATCCTGAAAAGGAAACAAAATAAAGTTCTTCACCTCAATATCATGATCAGACAAGTAATTCTGACTTTCTCAATAACCAGACTTTTGAACTGGAAGAACAACAATCAAGAAACCATGAATTTGATTTGATCTAGTTGATACTTTGAAGAGCAAATGACTTCACTCAAAAGTTTCAGAAACTTAAGAAAAGAAACTAAAACTAAAGAGTGATTATCCGTAATTTATTTCCTTCTACAAGCGTGGAAACACTTTCAGATAGAAGTCAAAACTACTTCAGGCACTGTAAGGCTGAATATAGGATATAACTTTTGAAAAGACATTATATCTGAAAGATTCAACCAAATATTTCTTGCAAACTATCTGTAAAGCTAATTATATAACATCCACAAATAAAAAGTAACTGAATGATAGAATTCTAAATAATATCACAAACTACCTGAAGCAAAAACGTAAGCTTTGAATCCCGGTATGGAACATGGAGTGACTTCCCATTGGACATATTTACCAGATTCATAATCACAAGTCTGCAAATATAAAGATCATTTCAACTAATGAAAGGAATATTAATTTAGCACTTCAGAATCAACAAGAAAACAAAATTTGCAGGAAATTTTCTTAACACGACAAGGTTAAAGATAACTACTAGAGAAAACATACCCCAATGTTGAAAGAGACTTGTTGATATTGGTAGCTTCCTTTAGACGCTCACCTTCAGCACCGGAACTCTTCTGCCTGCCATATACATAGACATCATCATCAAAACAGAAACTGAATTCACCGAGGGCAGTGGAGGGGAATAAAGTAATGATGAAATATTTCCTTTTTTGGATACTAGGAGCAATACATAGAAATGGGGCGGCTTAATTCCCCCAAGATCCAAACTTTAATCCTCAAAAAGTGCAAAGAACGGAATATAATCTAGCTTCTTACAGCATAATTTGGAATCCCCTTAGTTTATTATTGTATCTCTTCCTTTCCATTTTACTACCAAGCATATAGAGGCAGGTTGAACACCCAATTTATCTTCCTTGTATTTCTATAAACCACTTTCATTGTTCATAAAATTAAAAATTCAAATTTATGTACCTTTCAGATCCTGCTAAGTCAACAAGATTAAGCCGAGCAAATCGATGGTGAGTTACTCCTTGGTATTCCCTCTAATAACAAATGAGCAATTAGAATTTCAGTTTAACTAACACTCGGAAAGGAAAGAAGAAAAGTAAACAAAGATTGTTAAACTTTTGTATCAAAATCAAAAACAAAAAACAAGGAAGAATTGACTCACTTTACTTTCAACAATGCATGTAAATACACTATGAGAGCGACTGCTAGCACGATTCATATTAGTAGCAGCTACCTTTCTATTAGCTGCACCCTGGAACATATAAAGTTTGGTAAGTAATGCAAAGTCCATGTATACTCATGCAATTCCAAATATTTTCACAGCAGAAAATAAACATCTGCCAGAGTCGGCTCAAGATACAAACAACCTTTTCTATCATTGGAAATACAGCGTAAAAGATTCATGGAATGATTGCAAAGCACTGCTATATGAATTACTAAGCCAATAGTTTAAATTTTCGATGATAAAAAGTGAAGGAGCAAAGTTCTCATGTACTTCAATAAGTTGTTGGATAACATCTCGAGCACTTGTAACTTCAACTTCCTTGAGATTTTCCACATAGACGCCTTTCTTTATGTCTTCTCTTATCTGTGATATACTCACAATACCCATAAAAAGTCATATATTACGTTTTTAAAGATGAAACTGCAGAAACAGAAAAGAAATTCTTTCAAAAATAAGGACCTCCAAAATCTTGGGGAGTAATGAGAGTTGGGTAGGTTTACCTGAGTGACCAGAACTACAATGAGAAATCTTATAAATAATAAATAAAATACTCGACAGTAAATGATCCATACCTGCAAATTGCTTGACGAAGGGTCCAATAGGTCTAGAATTTGTTCGTTGTAGATTTCTAAAAATGAACATTTACAAATAAACTTTAATTTTTCATCTCTTCCAGCCTCTTTTTCCTGTAACGCCACAATAAACAAAGAAAGTATGCATTAGTAGCTTGAAACAAATATTAGACATGGGTAAGAATCTATGTGCAATTCAAATTCAGCTTCATCTTTGAATACAACTAAATGGTTGAAACCGGGTCATGTAGCCAACCTAATACTTATGTCTCACTTAGATGACTGTTTCTTGAGTTAAGGGACTCTGTTGATTTGATTACTGGAACTAAGAAGTTTGACCTAACCACAAAGACTAGGACAAATATTAATCTTAAAGGTAAGAAGGAAACTAGAAATAAACCTCAAAGGCTTGTCCCATATGCACAAATATTAAAACATGAAAGGATTTCTGTAGAATTAAAATACTGTTTGTGAACAGGCAGGTCAGAGGTAGAATGCTCTGAGTGAAAATTTTGTATGAGAAGAAAAATTTCACTCATCAAAACCAAACCCGCACAAATAGTTCAGTGACTTATAACGATTTGTTCTGCTATGATCAGTTTGTAGTCGAAATGATCATAAAGGAATGGTTTAGAGTAATCTTGGTAATACCGAATGAACAGGCCACACACCTTTTGAATTCGTGAGAACAAATATTCAAAGACTCTAGGTGTCATCCCACAATTGACGCTGTGCCTTCTAGTGCCTCCGTCAATATCTCCAAGCATGGTGTGGGTCTTCCCACTTCCAGTCTGCAGAAAAACAGTTCAGTCATAGGAAAGCGACCAAGCGTAAATCAACTTATTAATACACTTTCTTTCCCAATCAACCACAACTAGCTTAGATCTCAAACCAGGATCGTACCATCAAAGACAATATACAAAGCACATAAAACAACGAAAGTTGTTGGAGACTCACTTGGCCATAAGCAAACATGCAACTGTTGTAGCCTATCATGCAGTTGTCTACCATCGGCAATCCAGCCACTTTGAACAGTTGCTCCTGTACATGAACAACCCTCAAATGAAGCGCATGCTCCCAAAGAAACCATAAAGAGTTGGAAAAAAAACACAGCTTAGTAAGAAAGTCACCTGGCTAACATTCTCATCTGCAACAATGTCAAACGTAAATCGTGACTCGGGATGGCCAGTCCAAGTAACTGTCTGACAGCTCTCTTGACGAATGCATTTGCCATAGCCTTGCACTGATATTTCAGCGCTGCTAAGTGGACGAACCCGAATAATAACCTACACACATTTTCACAGAAAATTATACAAAATCACTCCAAACGCTTCGATTTTAAGACTGAAAGCTAGAAATAGCACTCCATTCACACTAATCGGAAAACCAAACCTAGCAGACCAATTAGGAACCTCAAAAATACATCAAATGTTGCTTAAAGATTTCAACAATAGACAAAAATTAACATTTAAACGCAACATAATCTACAAGGGGAGCAATGAAAGTAATTTTAGAAACTCCAAAGAACCAATCATTCACTGTTGAAGTACCTGCACGTTGTGGTCTTTCCAAAAGGAGGGGTCCTCGCGAAACTCGAAGCTCTGGTTGGACGACGCCGAACTGGTGCTGACTTTTCCGTCATCTTCGTCGTCCCAGTCTCCGATGCTCCGAACCGCCGAGAAACTCTCTTTGGCGGCGGATTTGTGAAGATCCGGAGTGCTCCGGACCGGGTCAGACGAGTGGTCGTGAAACCCGAACCGGCTCTTGATCGCGCTCGCGGTGTCCGATATGAAAGGCATTTCGTGTTGGGGCAATGGAAGCGGAGATGGAGGCGGTGGTGGAAACCAAGGCAGAGATGGCGAGATTGGACAGAAGAAGAGTAGAGGGCGATTTGTGGGTGGAGTGAATTTGAATTTGGGAGAGAATAATGGGGGGGGGGAAAGGGAAATTTGCGATCGGACGGTGGATGCTGTTCTAGATGAACGCTTGGGATGATTTCAGTTTAAACTATTGGACCGTTTGAATCCTGAAAAATTTTTGCGGACCCCTTTTTCTTTATTTTTCTTATTTTAAGTTTTACCGTGCATTTGGATGGTAAAGACAAGGGTAAAATACAATAAATATTTGTGTATGTTTTTTTTATCGAAGTGTGAAATTCATTACGGAATGGAACGACAAGAAAACCCAAAACGTTAAAGCTCATCCCAAAGCAATACACAGAAAATACTAAAATACATAAAACTAATAAGTAATACAAAACAAACCCAAAATACAACAGCCCAAAACAAACCCAAAATACAACAGCCCACAACATAGCGACCCAAATAAACCCTAGAGACTACAGAAGCTGCCACTAGCCACCATCTCCTAATAACAAGTCACCGCTGCAAAGCACAACCCAGTCTGGAACCAAAGAGATCGATCAGTAGAGTATGGATTGGAGACACAAAGTCACCAAAGATCATCATACTCAAGCGATCAGTTAGGTCAAAAACGACCGACAAATTATTCAACCCAATCACCCAAATCAAAGAGACCGATTTGGGGAAAAGCAGAGGAGAGAAAGATGCAGTGACAATACTCGTTGGAGTAGCTGAGGGAGAGATCGAAGTAGATCCATAGGTGATGGATTTGGATAGGTGATGAATTTGGGGGGAGATGAATGGTGAGGATGGGGGGTAGGAGGCGAAGGAGACTGAAGTGATAGAAGTGGGATGTTGAGAAAGACAACATGTTGAAGGGAAGATAACCGAGAAGAAGAAAAACCAAAACGGCCACAGGGACGGGGCAAGCGACGATTCACGCCGAGATAGAAAATTGCCCGACTCCATCGATCTACCTCGAGTACTAGTTCAAGTCACCATCACCGATATCCGACGCAAGACGGCGGAAAAGCGAGAGGAGCCGAGAAAATCGCAAAGCATAGAACAGAGGACATGGGTTATAAGGAAGGGAAGGAGAAGAGAAGGGCAGGAAAGGAAAGGGAGGTGGAGGTTTACTCCAAACCTACCACCAGGAGGTGGAGATCGGAGAAACCTCCACCACAATCTGCTAGGGCCGGCTGGGTTTTGGTAGAGAGAGGTTGGAGAGTTTCACGAAAGAGAGAGAGAGAGAGAGAGAGAGAGAGAGAGAGAGAGAGAGAGAGAGAGAGAGAGAGAGAGAGAAAGTTGGGAATACGCTCTCTTTAGTTTCCTAAAGTAAAAGATAAATATTTATGTGTAGCTGGAACAAATGTCACATGTTATTTGTATGAACAAATTATAAATAGGGTATAAGAATAAAATCCATATGTTATAACATGAGTAGATTAGTACACGGCCACATGGCATTTCAACTAAACTGAAGAATTACTCGTAGAATACATTTTTTTAGTGAAAAGTGAGTTCAGTTCGACTTCATTAAATTTTGATAACTTATAAATAAACTTACTACATTTACCTTTTGCCACTAGTTTTTGACTAATTGTAATGTGAGCTATTAAATTTCGAGTTTGATACTCGAAGACAAAAGAAGTCGATATTCAATGGATATAACTTCCTTAATTATTTTTTACATTATATTTAGTCCTTAACCTCTATCATGCGTGCCAAGTAAGTCATTCTCCGTCCATTTGAGACATAAAGTAGCACAATTGCATATTTATTTCTTCCCATTTTTTATTTCTTTTTAAAACACCCTTAAAAGATTAGATAAAAAAATAAAAAGAAGATTCTCAATAATTCTCATCCCACCATCGTGTTCATCCAATCGGCCTCTGCAATCACCTATAATTAATCACCCTATTCGTAAATGCTTACCAATTAATAAAACTATCACATACCGATGATGTTTCTGAACAATCTCACTATCTTATAAATCACATATCATAAATGATAATATTTCTCGTAAACGCTAAAGTAACAAGCAATTTATTCGAGATAGACGAAGAGGTTGCAAATGAAATGTGACATGAGTTTTCAGCCACATGCCAAACATTGCAATTTCAACTGGAATTTTCAGTAATGAAACGTTTGATAATTAGCATCAATTCACTTGCAGCCTCAGAATTAGGATCAATGGTGAAGAAGCCATGCTGCTTTCCTTCAAATTCCACGTACTCAATCTTATTTCCCCAATTTTTGAGCCTATTTGCGTAATCTTCCACTCGGTCTTTCAGCAGATCACTGCCGCCCACCATCACTAGGATCGGATCAAATGCCACGTGTTCAATGCTCCTGCTGAACGGCCCAAATGGATTCACAAGTGGGTGATCGGTCGTCTCTCCGATTGGTATCGACAGCCTCCAAAACCTGTCCAATTTTTTGCCATACACAATTTTGAATTTCATCAATTACAGTAAATCTCACAATTTTTGTTGGTGATTTTAAATTAATTTTAACGTTTTCAAACATTTCAAAAGTATGTAATTTATTGGAAATTTAGGGTCCGTTTGATATCGTTTTGCAAAATAGTTTTTCATTTTTCAGATACAAAAGTAGTTGTAAAACGCATTTGGTAACTCATTTTTGAAAAATGAATTTAGAAAATGAAAACACAAGATACAATAATTTGCTTACGTTTTATAAAACAACAAATTATTGTTTTCTAAATTTTAGGATACAATCCAAAAAAATAAAGAAACAAAATATGTACAATATTAAATAAAAGGTCACCACAATATTAGCTTAGTCATCATCACCACCACCCCACCTTACCTCCATCACCGCCATTGCCGCCACCACCACCGCCACCACCACCACCTCCACCACCACCGCCACCACCACCATTGCCGCCACCACCATCACCACCACCCCTGCCACAACCACCCCCCACCTTTCTACCCCACCACCCCACCACCACCACCATCCCCACCGTAACCACCCCACCACCACCTCATCACCATTACCACCACGACCATCGTCACCCCCACCCCCACTCCCGCCCAATCACCATAACGACCACCGATGCCGCTACCACCACCACAACTGCAACCATTCCCACCACTACAATCACTCCCACCACCACCCTATCACTGGCCATTGCCACCGCTACTGCTACCATGACCATCGCCACTCTCACCACCTCCCCATCAACGCCACCACCCCACAATCACCATTGTCATCGCCACCACCTCCACCTCCACCTCCACCTCCACCTCCACCCCACAACCACCATTGTCGTCGCCACCCTTACCACCACCTCTACTCCACACCCAACATCGTCGCAGCCACCCCAACCACCATCAACATCATCGTCACAGCCACCCCGACCACCACCACCACCACCTCCACCTCCACCTCCACCCCATCACACTACCACTATCTCTACTATTACCATTCCCATTATCATCATATCAAAATTTATATTTAGAAATTATTGTCTAATGCTTATTTATTCTCTTTTTAACTTTATATATTTGTACCAAACAAGTTTTTCATTTTCCATTCTTACAAAATCATATTTAAAGTAAACTACCAAATGCATTATCAAATATTAAATACACAAAATCCTATTTCTTGTTTTTGTTTTACAAAACAATATTTCAAATTTTTTTTTTCAAAACGATACCAAACGGACCCTTATATCCTTTAATTCCTAATTAGTATAGTCGTTAAATATTTATTTAGCAACGCATACAACTTATGTACAGGATGGAATCGATGCGTATAATTACCCTCCCTCCCCCGTATCACTGAGAAATTTGTATTTGAATAAATGTAAAAGAAGGATTTTGTAATTTGTATTGTCACTCATCATTTTCAACTAGAAGTTTAACGCCTTAACTAATGTTGAAATTACCTGTCAATGAGTTCCCAATTGAGAAAGGCATCTTTAGGCCCCTCAGCCTCCGACTTACTCAAAACCGTTCCACCAAAAAACGGTGCCAACAGCACATACCCTCTAACCCGAACCGGACCCAATTCTGGCGAACCGGCCCCAAGGCGAACCGCCAAGTTATGAGCAATATTCCCGCCTGCCGAGTCACCCGAAATAAACACGTTGTCAAAATCAGCCACGTCAGTCAGCCACGTGTCCGGCTCCTCAGCCTCGGCTTGAGTCTGGAGCCACTTCACAGCTGCGAAGCCGTCGTCAATCGCAGTGGGGAGGCGGTGCTCAGGAGCGAGGCGGTAGTCAGGTGAAACGACGACGCATTGAAGTTGGGAAGCTAGCTGTAAGCAGTAGTTTTGACAGTTGGGCCACGCGCGCGAGCCGATGCAGAAGCCGCCGCCGTGGATGTAGTAAAAAATTGGGAGCTTTTTAATTGACGACGTGGATGAGTGTGTCGTTGCTGCTGGCTTGTAGAGTCTGAGTTGGAGCTCATTGCTTGGGTCAAAAACAACATCTTTCCAAAGGACAGAACCGTCGTCTTTCACGGGCACGTCAAAGCTCGGCTTGGCAGAACGGACGATGGTTCCGTCGCTGTAGACACGAAGAACACCTCGGCATTCTTCGTAAGGCAAATTTGGAGCAGTGATGGAGCTGGACATGGTTGGATATGGGGTTTGTGATGATCAGATAGAAGTTGTGAGAAGGGGATGGAAGAAATAGGAAGAAGGAGAAGTGGAGTAGTTGGTATTTTTCTATTTTTTGCAGGTTGTTTTTGTTGTTTTGTATGGGAAAACAGTGAAGTGGGTCCAAGGTGATTAGGCAATGAAATTTTAGTGTCTTGTCTTGTGCTATTATATTATTGTCACAAATTCACAATATGATGGTTGGTGGAGGGATTTTAAGAAAAATAATATACACTTGTTTTAATCAGCAATATTTTACTGACATGTGTGAGGTGAGGTCTAATATTTTACTAACATGTGCCATGGGTGATGTGAATTTTTAATTAGTAATATAAAGCATAAAAAAAATACATAATTGGGTATTAATTTGAACACAAATATATTATGCTCTATTTATTTTAAGAGAAATTTTGGATCTCTTAATAAAGCTAAATTAGCTAGTTAGAGTATTACAATACATGTATGTTTGAATTTGAATACGAAGAAAAATGAAGAAAGTACATGGATTTCAAATGACTTGATTTGTGCCTATAATCGTTTCAAATCTCTTTTATTAGTACTACATCTAGTTATTTCAAACTTATTCAATTTAGCATTTTCTAGTTTGTTTAAAAATTTAAGTCTCAAATTCAAATCCAAATCTAAATCCACATCCAAATCCAAATTCCTCCTAAAACAAAAGAGCTTAATTTTTTTTCATTATTAATGTTAGTCGGACACTAAAATGTTCCACTAACAAAGCTAAGAGAAATAGTACTGTGTGAGTGATTGAGTGACTGTTTGAGGAGAAGTGTGTCAATCTTTCTTTAGGGCAACCATCATTTTACCCCTGAAGTTTCAAATTATACGTTTTGATTTCTCATTTTTATCTTTTAAGGTTTTTAAAACGCATCAATTTACACACCATGTTGATTCTACCATTAGTCTTTTGTAAAATTGGTGACATGATCTATACAATACTAAAATTGGTGACATGATCTATACAATACTAACATTAGTGACATAACCTATACAATACTAACTTTCTATATTCTTGTAGATAAAAAATAATTAAAAATCATTTTAAGAGACTTTATTTTCTAACATGTGAATTGCCAAATATACAACGATGTATGTGAAATACTAAAAATATTTCTACATTATAGCATTTAGAAAAATAAAATAAAATTACTATGCAGAAATGATAATATAGATGGAGGCCCACACATCACCAGGCCATTAATCACCGGTTTTTAAGCATGGAGATCGAAGTTTGGGATTATCGCTTTCTTTTTTTGAGACAATACTTGGGTCCTTATAGTAAGGATATTACTATTTTTATTTTTTATTTTAAACCAACAACATTGCACCATGTGTACTAATATGTTAATCAAATTAATTATTATATGCATTTAATTCTAGTATTTATTTTAACAAAGGAAAAATATCATTAATTCAGTAGAGATAATGATGAATCTCATCTTTATTTGGTTTGGACCGAAGTATTGTCCTAATGCGGTGTGTACATATGTTAAGGGACAAGTTTTATTGTATCTTCTTCAACTATGTTCTTCGGGAAGTTAATTTTGTGCCGAATAATATTATTAAGATTGAACATTTTTTGGCGGCACCTAAAGTCTGCCTAATGAGCCCCATGAGGCGTTGAAGTTTGACCTAATAAATGGGGGTTGTCCCTGTGTTTTTTCCCTGTAATTTTCTTTTAATTTTCGAGGAATTGACTTTTGGTGTAAGAGGCGGTGTTCTTATTTGTTTTTGGCTGGAAAAGATGTTTTAATCAAAACACCATGAAAATAGTATTCGGATAGTGACAAAGTCTTTTGCGCGTACTCAGTCGTGAATATCAGGAACAAAAGCAAAGTCTTAAAAAAGATTTGCGGTCTGAACAAATTCACAGGGAATGCAAGCAAAACTAAAGAAAAAATTACAAATATTGTAATTACTTCAATATGTTGACTTGTACATACATATATCTTATTTTATCCAACGACAAGTGAGGATGTGGTAATGCGCTATGTGCAGTAAGAGTGGTGTTTTAATTCCTCAATTTGGTGGGATTAAATCGCTCCCCAATATAATAGTCTAACTCAAAATATAAAATATAAAAATTCGAATTCGAATGTAGAAGAAAAAATACGTACTTACTATATTTCACTTGGCTATGCTTACAAAAGAAATTTCATTCTCGTATACAAACACTTAAAAAGGAAAAAAAAACAAAAAGAAAAAGTAAAATACTCAAATATAACTTTCAATAAATATATTAATAATATAAATGTAGAGGTGGCTCGAATAAATCCCTATTTCATTAGCCCAAGTCTTGTGATTCTTTGAATTGGCCGGTTCTTGTAAACTCTCGATTCTCTTGTTGGAGTTCTTCCTCTAGTTATGCCCATTTTGCTTAGAATTGTTTACCAAACTTCCTCTTATTTCTCCGACACCGGAACTCCGGCTTCGAAGCAATGCCATTCCCATTCCTCCTATCATCTTCTTCCAACTGAAGCCCGACGATCAGATTTTCCATCGTCATTTCGTTTCGTTCCATTTACAAGTAGTAATTTTTAAATTCTTTCCAAGACGGCGGTAATTTGTCTATAATAGACCCCACTTGAAAAGATTCACTCATATTCATACCTTTGGCGAGAATTTCATCGATAATGATCCGAAAATCTTCAACTTGTTCGACAACAGAATTGGAATCATTCATTTTGAATCTAAGAAATTTTCCTACAGCAAATGTTCTTGATCCAACAACGTCATCGGCTTTGTATATTTTCTCCAATGATTCCCACAATTGTTTCGCTGTAGCGCGGGTAGAATAGACATCGTACAGCACATCATCGAGGCCGTTCAAAATGTAATGTTTGCACAGATCCATGCACCATTTTCATCTGCTACAGGAGGTTCTTCCTTTAGAACATGGGCAAGGTTCATTGTTGTTAAGTAGAACAACATTTTCTGTTGCCAACGCTCGAAATCCCGGCCGCCTCTAAATTTCTCGGAATGAAAATTCTCTGTATTCATATTTGAGAGATTTGAAAACGAAGAGTAGGAGAAACTCAATATATATCTGCCATGGATGGGGGATGCTAGGGTTTATATTGAACGTCCTCCTAAAGTAACACCTTTTTCGAAACAATGTGACTATTGGCTAAATGAAACGGTAGAGTGGGTACGAATTGGGTTGGATCGATTTGTCCAAACGGTAACCAACTTGAGCATTGCAATTTCCTAAAAGATTACACTGAAACCGAACCAATTCAGGGTGGAACCACTCGATTTATTAAAACCAACCAAATCGGTTTGAGTTGGGATGCTTCAATTTTTGGACCATTAAATCATATTTGAGAATATTTATATACTTCACTTTCATTTCAATACACAATACGAGTTGGAGGCTAAAGATGTTTTAAATCCCTTAATACGCAATACGAGTTGTTGCAATATGAACAAAGGTTCTGAACAACTTGCAATTAAGATTAGGCATTCATACATTTTTACACGAATTTTTAAACATTCGTATATTTACACACGTTCGATTCAAGTAAACTACACAACAAAATATAAGCAACTGAACCAATTTAACTCGAATTGGTTCAGTTTTTAAACCGATTTTAAAATGGGAAAAAAAAAACCAAACCAAACCAAATTAATCGGATTGGATCGGTTTTCCGTGTAGTTTGATTTTTCGGGTCCAAATGCCAAGCCCTATGAATGGGTAAATGCTTGTTATTCTTGATAAAAAAGCGAATTTGGCCGATGATTTTCACGCAGTTTCTATCTAAACAAACAATGCTGTATTGTATAAGATTTCTATTCAACAAAATATATGAACATTAGAAAATTGGGAGGGAAAAATTGATTCAGATTGAAAATAGAGAGCAAAACGATATTCTAAAAACACAGTTCATAGCCGTCGAGAATATCCAGAACCTGCACATTTCTTGCACAGTACCAATCCTACAAAAATAGAATTCATTTGAGAGAAAAGGAGAGATCGAAACCATACACACAAATAATTAAGAGGAAAGTGATTTTCACACTCCACTTTTTTCATTCTGCACTCCCCATTTTGGTTCTATCTATTGATTCTATCTTAATTTATTCATTCTCACGGCTAGAAATAATAGAAGAGTGCATAGTGAGAAAATAGGAGTGGGAAAATCACTTTTCATAATGAAAATATTCAAGGTCTGATTATAACTTGACACCTTAACCATTCCACACTGTTTCAGAGTGCAAGTGAATGCGGTAGTGTCTTAGAGAATTTATTATTTGGTACCGTACTATGGCAATGCAGTATATCCAGTCTACGAGTTATATAATATGAGTGAACGACAAGGTTGATATTGGGCTTTTTAAAAGTGTAATATCAACAAATATTCACTCATGTTGTAACACGTGGACTGGATGCACCACGTGACAGTAATACAATAAAATGTAATGGGCTATCAAAGTCGTTAAATTTAAACGGATGATGGAGTACTATTCACCGCAATCTTGGATCAAATATTTCATTAGATAATGATCATTATGATACCTAGGCCTAAGGGTAATAACACAGAGACGAAATATGAGGAGCTATTTACCTGCACCTTTGCACACTTTACAGTCGACCAAGCCTGTCTCCATCTTCATTTTACCATTGTTACAGAAGACACATTTTGTACCCCCTGCCAACAGAATTAATGCTTATATATTAGGAGAAGAGAGAAACAATAAAGATACTATATATGCTTACAGAAGTCTCATTGCTAAAATTGCTAAAATGACACAATGTCGAAACAAAAAAGATACTAAATGATGAAAACTTGAAACCCAAACAACCAGAACAAATGATTTACGGATTTGTATCAATTATATCCAGTACAAATCCAATGTTTGCAGCATCTTCTTCCGATTTGTGTCATCCTGTACACGATATATCCCTGGATGCTTGAAATTTGAAAATAATTTGTCGAAGGAAGTACATATCCAATCAGGGTTTGGTCAAGCACTAAAAACCAACAATAGTCCCTCAAAATTATCAGCTTCGGTCATTGTGTTAAACTTGAATCCCCTTTAAATCAAGCACTCGCCTAAAAACCTCAACCCTTGACATATCAAGTCTAAATATTGACAAAGATAACACTACTTCAAAATCTAAACACTCCATCTCATCTACCAAGTCACTCATTTCCTTATTTTTCCTTGTATATGGTAAGTTCTGAATATGATCATCAAAAAGAGACTTCGGTGCATGAATATTGTTCCAATCTCCCCTTCTTCATAGCATGGTTAGTGCATAGAAAGGGGTGACTACAATGTAAAATACCACAGGTGTGAAGACAACCGTGGCCTAAAGTCACAATAGGAAAACGAATTTAAGCAGTGAAAAGGCGATAACATGCTATAATAAGAAGAGCTTAGATGATAATAATAGTGTACGAATGCTTATTAATGACGATCATAATAATATTAGTGTACGAATGCTTTATTAATGACGATCATACTATTATAAGAAGAGCTTAGCTGATAACATGCTTCAATAACTAGCTAGGATGTCGATGGACTTCCTAGAAGAGGGAGCATCTCTCTGACGCAAAGCAATCCTTTAGAAAAGGCTGCCCATATTGAGGTCCTAATAACTACCCTTAACAGCCCCATTAGGCCAGCCATGGATTGAACCCAACCTATTTTCAACAACCCCTTGACAAGTTTTACTGCAGCTTCTACATGATACACAGCAAGTCAATGACTTGCAACACTGACGACATTGTCATGTAATCATGATTTGCCTCAAGGAATATCTTATAAGCTTTCATCACGAATACGCCAAAGAAAGTACTTAACCATCTGGTCAGTCACCATAGACGGGTATCGTATGTCAAAAAGGCTATCTTTGCAAATACGAACTAATGGCATTATGGAAGCAAGGAAGAAGTAACAATTTCCCAGAGAATGAACCAATATATTAGCTGCATTACTGTTCTGCAGAAGCGTCTCAAAACAATATAACAAATATGAAGGTGAAAACTAACAATCCACGAAAAACACAAAGGATTTACGTGGTTCGGCAATAAAGCCTACGTCCACGGGCGAAAACAAGTGAGGAAATTCCACTAATAACGAAGGAGATAGATTAACTATCACAAACCCAAATCCCAAATACACCCAAAGCACTCAAAACGAACAAACTGTGCAACACCACAATAGAACAAACGAAAGAATTTTTATTCTTTCTCAAATATTGTAATGGCACACCAACAAAGACACACACATAAAACTAAATCCTATGTGCCTATTATATACTACTCTAGCTTTACCAAATCCTATAAGGAGTACAAATTCATAAACCTTAAAAGACAAAAATCCAAAGTCCTACAAGGATTAGGAACTCTAATCCTTATAAAATAAGGAACCAAAAAAGCTAACAAGAGTAAGTAATAATTGGATCAAAAAGACTAACTAATTGAATTAAAATTTAAGCCAAATTACAACAATTACTTCATAGAGCTCAGTTCTGAAACTACCAAACGAGACTTAAGCTAAGTGAAATCACAGAACAAAAGAAATCGAAGTACTGACACTTTTTCGGCATGGTAATTTACGGTTTCTGGCTTGAAATGGAGTCAGTTTTTAACAATCATCTTTCATTTCTATATTTCAAAAAGAAAAACATTAAGAAATTCATTACCATTGCCAGCACATCTCTCACAAGGCACAGGGTCACCCTGTATAAGATTAATCAAGAACCACAGAAACCCATCAAAATTTCTCAAATTTAACCCAAAAGTACCAAAGCCACAGGCTCCATTTTCTGTAAAGATAACAAATTTCCAAAAATCTAAACAAAACCCAGAAACGAAGCTAGGCCAAAAAGGCAAAAGTAAGGTTATTGTTACCTTAAGACCGAGAAAAAGAGAGAGAGCAATGGCGGCCAAGACACTTATAGTGGCTAAAAAAGTTTGCGTATCCAAGGGCCTGTCAAAGCCAGCATATAGAAGAATGGGTTGGACAAAGAGCGTGGTTGGTTGAATTATGACTTCAGGTTTGGTGGCAATTGTGGCTGAGCACCGAAACGGCAAAGGGGTTTCAGGTTTTGTTTGGGTAGGAAAATGATTGGCAATGAGAGACGTTGTTTTTGAAGAAGAAGAAAGGGGATGGAGAGAGTAGCAGGAAAGTGTGGCCATGGATAGACTAGTTAAATGAGTGTGTGAACCTCAGTTTGGTTAGTCGTTTCTCGTATTCGATTTTTTTTTATTTTCAATATTTTCGCAATATCAAAAGAGAGAGAAGCTTTTGTTTTGGTTTTTTACTTCATTTGGTCTTGAACTCGTCACATAATCTCAGTTTCTTTTTATTTTGTTTCACTTAACCCCTTAAACATAGCTTTTGATAGCAAGGTTACCCCAATTTCGTCTAACCACTCTAACTTCCGTTAAATTGAATGATGTGGCATAATAAGATAACTAGGTGGTTGACACATGTCCTTTTAAATTTATTTATATTAATTTAGAAAATTTCTATTATTTCTCCTTATTTTTATTTATTTTTAATTTTATTTATATTAATTTTTATTTTTATTTTACCAAACCCATTAATCCTATCTCACCATTTTGCACTCACTCTCTCTCCTATCTCTTTCTCTCTCCCTGACCCTCACCCCCTTTCTCTCCTTGCGACAGCGACCACATCTAGACACCAGCCACCACCCACCACCGTGCCTAGTCCCAGCCAAATCCAGCCTCATCACCCCATGCAAACCTTTCCCCAGGTCGAGACGACCTCATCCCTGCCACCCATCGCCGTCGAAAAACACTGTGGAGGCGAAATCGCAACCTAGAAGCTAGGTAGCCCACCGCCGTCGACGACGATTCCGGTGGACCCAGGCGAAGAGACCACCTCAGACAGACTCGTCTGAACAAGGCGTAGAGAACCTTGCCTTCCTCCACCGTCGCCAGTGCTCGTGGCTCGCGAATCGGCCGTCAATTTTCTGCAAAAAAGTCTCTTCGTTCGCACGGATCGACGACCATTCCCCACCTAGAGATCGATCTGCTGACGATCGTGAAGAAAGCTTCAGATCCGAAGGTTGACTGCGATTTCGGGTTGGATTTGTCGCTCATTGTTCGCTTTCCCGATGTACTCAATAACTAGCTCGAGACGCTCTAAGGGGCATTCAATCTTGCGGTCGAGTCCCACGATATTGGTCTCACTACTAGGGCGTGTACTACCTGGTGAAATGCAACTAGGACCTGTTCCTTATGGGGGACATTGTCAATTTTGAGTTGCTGTTCCGATTCGAATGGGAAGCTGGGTCGAAGCCAAAACTTCTCTTGGCCATGAGTTGTTTGTGAAAAGATTCTTAGATTTGATGAGAATTCTTTTCTTTTATTTATTGTATAACAATTGGGAAGTTATATATATACAGAGACTAGGAATGTTACTATGGGCCTAATTAGGAGACTGAGTTTAACTAGGAATATACAGCTCATTGACACTCCCCCTCAAGTTGGAGCATGTATGTCGTCAATGCCCAACTTGCTAAGTGAGTTGTGGAATACTCTACCTGTAACTGCTTTAGTGAGGACATCTTCAAGTTGATCTTCAGATTTAACAAATGATACATCAATGATCTTTGCCTCGAGTTTCTCCTTGATGAAATGTTTGTCAACTTCAA
This sequence comes from Oemleria cerasiformis, assembly GCA_037349345.1. Classification (NCBI taxonomy): domain Eukaryota; kingdom Viridiplantae; phylum Streptophyta; class Magnoliopsida; order Rosales; family Rosaceae; genus Oemleria; species Oemleria cerasiformis. Next base: position 9,854,693 of record JAZGTL010000009.1, on the reverse strand, counting down.
CATGCTTGGTTTTATCATGTTGCACTGGATTATGTGCGATGTCTATTGCGGCTTTGTTGTCACAATTCTGTCAGGACCCGTCCCGAATATCCCCTCAAAACCCGGAAAGAACCCTGATCCCGTCTGACAACCAAAGGAAAGGTTCCCAAAATACCCTTAAATCCTTACAAATTATAATAACAATAATAAATACTTCCTCTTGTCAGACAAGGGACTTAAGCACTCAATAATTCCCGTAATTAACGACCAATCAAATACAATATAATATCAGAGTGTCTAAGTAGGATCAAGAGTAAAATTTAGATATCCTACTCAAATATACTACACAGCGCAGTCGAAGTACTAATGCCTCTGCCTCGAGATCAGTGTTCGCGTCAACTCTACTCAACTGCCTGAAGGGGGTTTAAACACAAAAATTGTGAGTGGACAAAAATAATCATTTATAAATTCTTTTTCGAGAAAATACGTTTCTTCCCCTCCATTTATAAAATCATGCATGACATAAAACAATTTATCATACTAAAACATCATATGTAAATCACCAAAAATTCTCATTTCTCTTTAAAACCACATAGTTGAACTCACATAAAATCTGTATAATAAAAATACCTCGTGATCCACAATTTGGTTTGAAAACTCTCTTCAAAGGAGTTTAAAATCATTTAATTTAATCTGGACACAAAATATCTCAAATTCAAATCATTTCGTTCAATCCGACACATAATATCTCAAATTCAAATCATTTCGTTCAGTCTGACACATAATATCTCAAATTCATTGTTCCCGACATATCCACAACACACCAGGGTATCCCTTGAGATGTGTTAAAATTTGTACAACTATGTGTACCATCTGTACTGTCTGTACTATCTGTACTATGCATAGACAGTCTCGCGACCCGGCGGAGCAAGGCCCCTCAACACCTAAGGTCCGAACCCTCAACAACTGGCAGAGCAAGGCCCCTCAACAGCTAAGGTCCGAACCCTCAACAACTGGCAGAGCAAGGCCCCTCAACACCAGTCAGAGCAACAATAACCATCGGGACGGGAACCAGTGAATCAAATCCATACTTCGAAATCTTTGTTTCGCGGCCTAAGCCAAATTCTTTGAAATACCATTTTATGGCCAAAATCGGTAAAATCACAATTATGAGTCTAAACCCAAATCACATACTCAAATAGTTACCACGTCAAAACGATATCAAAATCGAGTACAAAAACCAGGCCATTTCTCAAAACATACTTTCACTGAAATATTGTAAAACATGTGTCCAGCATCATTTCTAAAATCCAGAAATTCATTGCACCCATACATAACAGTATTTAAATCAAAGATACATTTATGCATGCATTACAGTTTATAAATCAAAGTCCACTCACAAACCTGTTCAAGCAAGCTCAATCCCGAACTGTACGCTCCCCTGAAGTTCCTGGAGTAGTATCGCCTGTCCAAATTAATAATCAGGATTACCAGCTAATAATAAGAACCTTAAATATAAACCCCATAAACCCCGAGAGTCTAACTATGCTGGCCTAGAAAACGCAGCAACTTTAAAACGTCCGAAACAACCCCTAAACGACGTCTGATCGACTCAAAACTTGCGCCAACAGGTCTGAAACGTCAAAACTACCTGTCACGCGCCACCGTGACCTCAGAGTCGGCCCCACGCGCCGACGGAAGGTTGAAACACGCTCCCATGTGCCGCCACGCGCCCTCACGCGCCGGTCATGCGCCTGCTACAGTCCCACGCGCCTGGACCGGTCCAACCCGGTCCAACTCGGCCTGACCCGGTCCAACTCGACCCGACCGGTCACCCGACCAGACCGATTTACTCGATCCGACCGGTCATCGGCGACTCGCCGAAGAAGACGACCGGCTGCCGGCGCCGCCGTCTGGTTTCAGCCGGAATCCTCCATTTCCGGCCGAAACTTCAAGCTTTCCTAACTTCCTCAAAACTCAACCATTTTTCACAAATTTTATGTCTAAATCTATCTACTCGAACCCAGGAATCCAAATATGACCTCAAAACCACAAACACGTACCTGTGCTAGCCGAAAAATCGATCGGAAGGTCTAAAACTTCCTATCCTCGGTTCGGCTTCCTCCGTGGTCCTCTCCTTCGATGGTTGGTACGGTTGTGATCGTGGGAAGGAGTAGAATATGATTAGTTGATAAAAACTAGAAGTTGGAGCCTTGAAATCAAAGTTGACTTTATGGTTTTTCTTCTGTATTTTCCGCATGGTTTCGGGGTGAAGGTTTTGTGTTTATGTTTGTTTTGTCACAGAGAGAGAAGAAAGAGATGATAAAGATGAAATGAAGATGAGGTGGATCAGATAAACTCTGATTTGGATAACAAAATATCTCCCTTCCATGGAAAATTACCAAAATACCCTTGCACATTTAGACCCATAACTTTCGTCCACGAACTCCATTTTTCGCGTGCCGCCTGTCTACGAACTCGTGCGTTCGAGACCTACGTAACGGTATCCAAAACACCACCGAAAATGTTTCGAAACAAAATTTGACTTCCATGCCCTTTACCGACCAAGGGTAAAATCGTCATTTTACATAAATAATTTACTTAAATCCAATAATTGAAATTCCGGGTTGTTACAATTCAGTTGCATGGCATGCTTGGATTTTAACCCCAATTCCCCCAATAAATTCCTTATCTAGAGTAGCTCACATACTCCTTGTGTCATACCTCGATATTCTGCTTCAACACTTGATCTTGACACTACTTTCAGTTTTTTAATTCGCCAAGTCACTAGATTGCCTCCCATAAAGGTAAAGTATCCCGATGTTGATCGCCTGTCAGTAACAGAACCTTCCCAATCTGCATCAGTGTGACCCTCAACATCTAGATGACCATGTCGTGAGAACATCAATCCTCTTCCAGGAGCTGACTTCAAGTATCTCAGAATTCGATTTACCGCATCCATGTGGGCTTCACTTGGTACATGCATGAACTGACTCACCACACTTACAACATATGTGATATCAGGTCTAGTGTGTCCTAGATAGATTAACTTATCCACCAGGCGTTGATATCTTTCTTTGTTGGTGGGTACATGATCAGGATATTAACCAAGCTGATGATTCAACTCCATTGGCATTTCTGTTGGTTTGCTGGCTAGCATTCTAGTGTCAGTTAAAATGTCAATGATATATTTCCGTTGTGATAGAAATATTCCTTGGTCTGAACGAGCCACTTTGATGCCTAAGAAATATTTCAGAGCACCCAGATCTTTCATTTCAAACTCATTCGCCAAGTGGTGCTGCAATGCTGCCTTTTCCTCTGAGTCATTCCCGGTAACTACCATGTCATCAACATATACAATAAGGGTAATGACTTTGCCTTTCTTATGTTTCAAGAAAAGAGTATCATCTGAGTTACTTTGCTTGTATCCGAAATCCTTCATTGATTTGATGAACTTTCCAAACCATGCTCTGGATGATTGCTTCAATCCATAAAGAGACTTTCTCAGTTTACACACCATGTTGCCCTTATTGGGCCCCATCTTGCATCCTGGAGGTGAATCTATAGACTTCTTCTTCTAAGTCGCCATGCGGGAAGTCATTTTTGACATCAAACTGGTGTAATGGCCAGTCTAGGTTTGCTGTTAGAGAAAGAAGTACCCGAATTGTGTTGATCTTGGCTACAGGGGCAAAGGTATCCTCATAGTCAATCCCATAAGTCTGACTATAACCTTTCGCCACCAATCTTGCTTTGTATCGTTCAATGGTTCCATCTGCCTTGAACTTTACTATATATATCCATCTACAACCCACTGTTCTCTTCCCTTGCAAAAGGATAGTCATCTCCCAAGTGGAATTCTTTTGGAGAGCCTCCATTTCATCATTCATCGCTTGTGTCCACTTGGGATCTTTCAGAGCTTCCTGCACATTACTTGGAATAGATAAAGTGGATAATTGACACAAAAATGATGCACATGATGGAGACAGCCTAAGTAGGGACACATGATTAGCAATAGGGTATTTAACTTTTGCTTTAGGGTCAGGGTCATATTGTTGTCTAGGAATCCCTCTAGTCGTGCGTGGGGGTAACTGATAACCTGTGTTTCCTATATAACTTGAGGCAGGTAAGGTGCTTGAGATAGAGTTTGAATGTTCAGTTACTTGTGGGGAATCTTCAGGACCTGATTGGAGGAGTGGTGATGGTACTGTAGTAGGAGTTGTAAAGGGGGAATTATCTGAACCATTAGCTGGAGTATCTAGGGACTCTTGAGTTCGTTGCACCACTATAGCTGGTTGCTCGGACACTGAATGTTGTTGAATGTGGATGATTTGAGTATCTTATGCAAAGATAGAGCTCTCCCCCTACAGAGGATGCTCAGAGACTCCCCCTGAGTAATATAACTCACCCTCATTGAAGGTCACATATGCGGTAACGTGCATGGTCTGAGTAGGAGGATGGAAACACTTATAGCCCTTCTGAGTAGCAGCATAACCCACAAAGACACAGCGCCGTGCACACGGATCAAGCTTGCCACGCTGATGTGGATACACCTGAACATACGCAACACAACCAAAGAGACGTGGTTCGAGATTTGGTGTGGATGGCGTGGTGAAGAGTAGTCAATGTCTGAAATGGAGTTTGATACTGAAGAGTGCTGGAAGGTGTTTGATTAATAAGCTAAGTAGCATAACAAAGAGCCTCCCCCCAAAAATGATGCGGTATGCGGGCCTCAAATAAAGAGGCATGAACAACTTCCAAGAGATGTTGATTCTTACAATCTACGACACCATTCTGTTGTGGTGTATAGGCGCATGTGGTTTGATGAACAATACAAATTATGTAGGTCATGGTTGATGTACTCACCTCCATTGTCAGACCGAAGTGTCGTGATTTTCTTGTCAAACTGAGTAGCAACGTATTGATAAAATAGCTTGAATTTGGCGGGGACGTCACTTTTCTGTTTTAGGGGAAAGAACCAGGTCATCCGGGTGCAATCATCAATAAACGTCACAAACCACTTAAAACCACTAATAGTGGGAACTCGTGATGGTCCCCAAACATCAGAATGGACAATCATGAAGGGCATAAAACTTTTATTCAATCTTAATGGGTAAGAAATACGATGGTTTAGCCAAAATGCAAGTTTCACAATGAAAGTCTGATTCATGAAACTGGGAAAACAAATATGGAAATAGAAGTTTCAGATAACCAAAAGAAGCATGCCCTAATCGTCTATGCCATAGCCAAATTTTCTTCATCCTGATGGACTCATCGCCTCTCACATGATGTGCGTGACTCAATCGCTTACTGTTGTCGGCTGTCAAATCCAGATAATACAACTTTCCCTTCCTAGTACCACATCCAATAACAGCCCTGGTGAGAAGATCCTGAAAGAGACAATATAATGGCAAAAAACACACGGTACAATTAAGGGAATCAATGATCTGAGGAACAGATAACAAGTCATAGTCAAGAGAAGGGACAACTTAGACATGATCAAGACTTAATGAGGGTGTAAGAGATAAGGACCCATCTCCCATGACTTGGGAGGTGGTTCCGTTGACACTGGTAATATGTGTTTGGCTTGAGGGTTTGGTAGAAAGCAACCCAGTGAAACTAGATGTCATGTGATCAGTAGCGCCAGTGTCAATAATCCATGATCTATTACAAGTAAGTGAAGACGTGCAAGAGGTACTTGAGGTGGCCAAGGCAGTGGATGTCAGGACCCGTCCCGAATTTCCCCTCGAAACTCGGGAAGAACCCTGATCCCGTCTGACAACCTAAGGAAAGGTTCCCCAAATACCCTTCAATCCTTACAAATTATAATAATAATAAATACTTTCTCTTGTCATACAAGGGATTTAAGCACTTAAAATTCCCGTAAGTAAATACCAACCAAATACAATATAATATCAGAGCGTCTAAGTAGGATCAAGATACAAAATTAGATATCCTACTCAAGTACAACTACACAGCGCAGCCGAGAGTGCTAATGCCTCTGCCTCGAGATAAGTGTCCGCGTCAACTCTACTGCCTGAAGGGGGTTTAAACACAAAAGTTGTGAGTGGACAAAAATAATCGTTTATAAATCATTTTCCAAGGAATATTACCTTTTTTCCCCTCCATTTATAAAACTATGCATGCATCACATAAACAGTTCATGCTATAAAAACATCATCTTTAAATCACCGGCATTTGCATTTCTCTTTAAAACCACTTAGTAGGACTCACACAAAATCCATATAAGGAAAACACATTGTGATCCACAGTCTGGTTTGAAAATCATCCTCAAATGAATTCAAAATCATTTAATTCAACCTAGACACATAATATCTCAAATCCATTGTTCCCGACACATCCACTAGCCACCAGGGTATCCCTTGGGGTGTGCTAGTCCTGTATCACAACTCCCTGTACTATGCATAGACAGTCTCGCGACCCGACGGAGTCAAAGCTCTACAATGCCAGAGTCGGAGCACTCAACAAACCAACGGAGCAAAACTCTCGACGCTAGTCAGAGAATCAATCACCAATTATATTGGAGGTTCACTGGGTTCACCGCTAATAACATATCCTCGTCCCGGGTCCTGGCCTCCCTCAAATCAGAGTTTATCTTGGAGGTTCACCGGGTTCACCGCTAATAACGGATCCTCATCCCGGGTCATGGCCTCCCTCAAATCAGTGTTTATCTTGGAGGTTCACCGGGTTCACCGCTAATAACGGATCCTCGTCCCGGGTCCTGGCCTCCCTCACATATGACCAAATCTGATAAACTCATACAACAGGGTCAAAACCCAAATCATTGACTCAATAATTTCCACGTCAAAACGTTATTAAAACCGAGTCCAAAAACCATGATATTTTTCAAATCATATTTTAACCGAAATAGTGGAAAACATGTGTCTAGTAATCATTTCTAAAATCCAGAAATTCAATGCCACAATACATAACAGTATTTACACAAAGATATTTTGATGCATGCATTTCAGTTTATAAAACCAAAGTCCACTCACAAACCTGTTCAAGCTAGCTCAATCCCGTCTTGCTCGTTCCTCTGAGGTTCCCGGAACAATATCATATGTCAAAAACAACAATCGGGATTACCGGCTAGTAATAAGACTCTTATATAACAACTTCCTAACCTCGGGAAGTCTACCCTTGCTATTTCTAGCAAACACAACAACTTCAGACACTCAAATCGACCTCTAAACGATGTCCGATCAACCCGAAACCTGTACTAACAGATTCAGAACGTCGAAAACTAGTTACCACGCGTCGCCGTGACCTCAGACTCGGCCCCACTTGCCGCCACGCTCCGCCGGAAGGTCGACACACGTGCCCACGCGCCCTTACGCGCCGGTCACGCGCCTGCTACAGTGTTCACGCGCCTGGACCGGTCCAACCCGGTCCGGCTCAACCTGACCCGGTCCAACTCGACCCGACCGGTTCACTCAACCCGACCGGTTCACTCAACCCAACCGGTCACCGGTGACTCACCGGAGAAGACGACCGGACTGCCATCGCCGTCGTCGGAGGCTGGCCGGAGAAGATGACCGGACCACCACCTCCGCCGCCGTCTGGTTCGTCGGAATCCCCCATTTCCGGCCGAAACTCCAAGCTTTACAACTTCCTCAAAACTCAACCGTTTTACACAAATTTTACGTCTAAATCTATCTACTCGAACCCAGGAATCCAAATATAACCTTAAAACAGCAAACTCATACCTGTGTAAGTCGAAAAATCGATCGGAAGATCCAAAACTTCCTATACTCGGTTCGGCTTCCACCGTGGTCCTCTCCTTCGATGGTTGGTACGGTTGTGATCGTGGGAAGGAGTAGAATACAATTAGTTGATCAAAACTGGAAGATAAAGCCTTGAATCCAACGTTGACTTTATGGTTTTTCGGGTGAGTTTTTCGCACGGTTTCGGTTCCAATGGTTTTGTGTTTATGTTTGTCACAGAGAGAGAATGAGAGATAATGATATGAAGATGAAAATGAGGTGGATCAGATAAACTCTGATTTGGGTAACAAAATATCTTCTCCCAAATCAAAATTACCAAAATGCCCTTGCACATCTAGACCCATAACTTCCGTACACAAACTCCATTTCCTGCGTGCCGCCTGTCTACGAACTCGTGAGTTCGAGACCTACTCAACGGTACCCGAAACACCACCAAAAGTGTCTCGAAACAAAACTTGATTTTCAAGCCCTTTACCAACCAAGGCTAAAATCGTCATTTTACAAAAATAATTACATAAGGATACTGCGTCCAAAAATTAAAATTCCGAGTTGTTACAGTGGAGCCAGATGTACCTGATGGAGGTTCGGATGTGGTCTCCTGGGATGACTGAGCGGATGCAAATGAGGCTCTGTTTGAATCCTTCTTGCGCCCTTTGTGGACCCATCCTTCCGGATAACCAATGATCTCATAACAACCCTTAATTGTGTGGTTATCTAAACCACATTTGGTACACTTCATTGGAGGTCGGTTACTAGTATGGTTGACACTGTAGGTGTTCGGCTGAGATTGTTTGGACCTGGCAGCAGCCAAGGCCGTGGCGTCGGAGGTTACACCAGCTTCATACATGGTTCCCTATCAGTTACTATCTCTTTTAATATGTGCATATGCTGCCTCGAGTTCTGGCTTAGGCTCCATCCTCAAAATCTCTCCTCGGATTTGATCAAAATTATTGTCCAAACCTTCAAGAAATATATAAACTCAGAGACAATCAATCTCTCTGTGTCGAGTTTCAATATCTTTCAGATGCTCCATGGTGCTTGGACTTAATTCATCAAGCTCCTGAAAAATCTCAGTGAGCTCACTGTAATATTTGGCAACTGATGCCCTAGTCTGCTTCATTATGAATGACCTTCTGTGAAGGTCATAAATCTTGGCTTCATCCAAACCATCTGAATAGGTTTGCTTGATTAATCCCCGACTTGCTTTGTTGTGTCATAACGAATAAACCGTTTAATCTGATTAGGTTGCATGGCGTCGAACAACCAACTCTTGACTTGGCAATATGATGCACACCATTTATTAAATATGGGATCTGTGGCTGCAGGCTGGGCAATATCACCGGTCAGGTGGCCATGTTTTTCTCGCCCAACTATCTTCATCTCTATGATTTGATGCCATAGAGAATAATTATTCTCATCCAGTTTGATTCATGCGGAGAAGTTGGAGGTGTCACTCTGCAACGTGACAATTTGTGTAGTAGTGTTGGAGCCTCCCGACACCAAGGATTGATTGTTGTTTGCCGACCCCTCAACATTGGCCATGATATTGGCTTGCAATTGATGAGGGAAGTGATTTTGCTGCGGGAAGGGATTTGCTGCGGGGTTTTTGCTGCGGGAAGGAGTTTGTTATGGAAAGGTTTTTGTTGTGGGAAGGAGTTTGTTGTGGAAAGTGCTATGGTGCGGAAAGAGTTTGCTGCGGGAAGGGCTATGATGCGGAAAGGGTTATGCTGCGAAAAAGGTTATAATGCGGGAAGGAGTTTGATGTGGAAAGGGTTATGTTGTGGGAAGGAGTTTGCTGCGGAATGGGTTATGATGCGGAAAGAGTTTGTTGCGGGAAAAGGGTTATGCTGCGGAAAGGGTTATGATGCGGAAAAGGTTATGATGCGGGAAGGAGTTTGATGCGGAAAGGGATATGTTGCGGAAGTGATTTTTAGGGTTAGGGAAAGAGACAGTCAAGATCGACTGCTCTGATACCATCTTAGATTTGATGAGAATTCTCTTATATTATTTATTGTATAACAATAGGGAAGTTATATATATACAGAGACTAGGAATGTTACTATGAGCCTAATTAGGAGACTGAGTTTAACTAGGAATATATAGCTCATTGACAAAGATATCCTAGAAGCCATTAATATCTACAATGGTTTCAAAGATTTTGAGTACATCTCTTTGGCTCTGTTAGCTTGATTTAAACATAATGAATGTTCTTGAGCAAGAGGAAGTGGTCATCGATTTGAAGATGACATATCACATCCAATTTGGTAAGAGATGTGACGAAAAAAAGAAGGAGATTGGTTGCCCAGAAACAATGATGGTGGGTGCTTATCGGAGGTGATGGGTGGGGAGGAGATGATGTTTATTCCTCTGAATTGTGAGTGTTTATTAAAGATGGTGGAGGGTGAGGATGGATGGGTTCATTCATCTTTTTGTTTTAATTTTTTTTTTTCAAAATTAAAACTGATTATTTAGGGTACTAATTAATAAAAATGAATTAGAAGGACATGTGTCAACCACTTAGTGATTTTATTATGCCACATTATTCAATTTAACGAAACTTAACAGAAGTTAGAGTGATTAGATGAAATTAGGGTAATCTTGTTAATGGAAGTCATGTTTAAGGGGTTAAGTGAGACAAAATATAGTTAAAGGGGAAAACTGAAATTATGTGGCGAGTTCAAGGGGGAAATGAAGTAAAAGCCTTTTGTTTTTGTTTTTGTGCTTAATTCCTCAACGGCTCCACTCATTTTTATAAATGTCATAACTTCATACTCAGATATCTGTACAAAAAAAATTATTAAGACGCCAACTTTTGATTTCATGTAAAATTTTTGTGATACGGAGGTACTAAATATGCGAGCCCCCAAAAACCTCCATTTTTCGCTCAAAACCGAAGTCAACTTTGCGGGTTAAGATGTCTCTAGTTTGTAAAGATTTGAAATTTACGGTTCATAATTTGAATTTCGAAGTGGACAGGCAAAGTTTTGATCTTTTTAAATTTGCTAATGGGATACTCTGAGCAAGATTTTAATGAGCGCCCTTTGTGACTTTGTGTCACTCTTGTAAACTCCAAAAACATTTTGAATGCAATTGATCAGTTCATGAAGCAGAAGGTAAAAATTTGCAATATTCTTTTTCGAAAAACAGATTTGGGGCACTTTGATTTGTCCTTATTTTGATTTTTTGCACTAAATCAACCTAAGAAAAACAAAGAGGTGTTACTGAAAGCAAAAGCAGGTGAGTAGAAATGAAGAACATCCAAAGAAAGAGTATGATGGTCTTTTCTATTTACCACATGTTGTGTATATTGGAAACAAAATTATTAATTTTGTGATCAAGAGTACCTCTGTACGTAGGAGGCACTTTACCATATACGAGCCCTTAAAACCTCCATTTTCCCCTCAGAAGTCAAAACCGAAGTCAACTTTGCGGGTTAAGATGAGTTTCCCGTTTGCAAAGATACCTTCTTTTGAAATTTACGATTCATAATTTGAAATGGACAAGCAGAGTTTTGATCGTTTTAGTACAAAGTGTTAGTGCGCACGAGAGAAAATCAAATTTGCTATACTAAAGGGTACCGTCTGAGCAAGATTATAATGAGGGCCCATTGTGTCACTCCTCTTGTAACCCTCTTTCAATATTTCGAAGGCAAAATTCTTTTTCGAAAAACGGCTTTGGACCACTTTGATTTGTCCTTACTTTGATTTTTAACCTTCAGATTATAAGGTACTACATCAACCAAAGACAAAAAAGAGGTGTTACTGAAAGCAAATGCAGGTAAGTGGAAATGCAGAACATCCAAAGAAAAGAGTATGATGGTCTATTCTATTTACTACATGTTGTGTATATTGGAAATAAAGATCCCTCAAATGTCAAATGGCAGCGCCTGACACGAGACAAGTTTGTTTTACAAAAATCTATCAACTTGTTTGCAAACTGACTAATCCATCATTGCACAATGAACCCCGTCTCCGTCTCGGGCCAGCTATCTAAATTGAACATAAGAAACAGGAAGCACACATGAAAAGCAAAAAACGAGTTCGATCAACAAACTATAAATCTTGTTTATTTACTGTAAAGGTTACATTGATTTAACTGATCATCAAGGCCATTTGCAAAGCCACCCGACGAGGAACCTTTTGGTCTCAAAATGCAGGTAAAAAAGAGCTCAAGAGGGGCTTTGATCAAAATGGTAGAAGATACACACAGATTTCGGGAACAAGTCCTCCCCAACCACAAGCTGGGTTAAAGAATTAAAAAGCCAACAAACTCCGCCGCCCGTCCATCAAACCTTGCTCGAATCTTTTTCAAAAGCCAACCTCACTGGATGGCTGCTGTACAGTCGATTTTCACCAATTCCTACTTTCACAGACATGATGTGGACAATTGCCCAATTCATCTCTTGGAAGGAATGATGAAAATGCATTCATCAAACTAGTTCCTAGTTGTAGATTTTTACAGGCTTTTCATATGTGTGGCGATTCTGCAAAAAATTTGTGAAAGCAGCGAAAGCGATGTCAAGCACTATTATCATACCCAGCCCAAGTCTACTCACTAAAAGGACAATATGTGACGGCTCAACAGGAGAACAATCAGATATTCTTGGAAAGAGAGAACAAAAGGAAAAAGAATAGAAAAAAAACTGCCCCGCACCTGATTAGCTGCATAGGCTCTTTTAGGAGCACTGTCAGAGTGCTCCAGCCCAAGATATTGCTCCCATGCACCATAAACATCTCTTCTCTACAGTCGGATGAACAAAAACCATGAAAATTAAAATTTGAAATTCAAAACAGATGTACACAAGTGGTAATGTATCTCTAACGTACGAACCTGAAAACGACTAGCCACAATGTCAGAGTCCTGAAGATATTCTGGGCGACCTAGGGAAAGAAATGCAAACTTCCACTGGAAAGAGGAACAAAAAAAGAAAATTAACGTTGCATCAGTAAAATGTACAGGAGGAAAGGTTTAACAAGCCAATTTCATTTCGTCTTTTAAATGTGAAGAATATCCACTTTTCAAATAAAATTCAAGGGAATTATGATAATGAGAACTAAGATTATACCTTGGCAAACTCCTCATCCGCAATCTGTAATTTCTTTTGTACACGAACTTTAATTTCAGCCAAAGTCTCACTGTCATTTATGACCAAGAAAAAAGGTTCCCCGAAGTTTTGAATTTGCTGAGAAAGAACGGATAAATTTGAGAATATGAGATACGAATCATCATATGATGTTCAGTTTGAAATGGAAGCATATATTAGGAGTGGGAAAAAAGAAACAGAGGAGCAGTGAAGGTAAATAACTAGTTGCAATTACCATTTGGTTTTGAGCTGTGTCTTTAGTGAAATGGTAGACATGAATTACACGATTGGTAGGACCAAGAGCTTTCTCTTCCTCAGGAACCTATGATTGAAAAGCAAATCATAAAACTCAGTCAGAAACTTATCAAAGTCACAAGCATGACCAATAACTAGAACATGGACCCCTTCAAGCATAGTTGTGTGTGTGTGTGTGAGAGCGAGAGAGTGAGAGAGAGAGAGAAAGAGAGACCTCTTCGGCCCGTAATGTCCAGTATTGATCATTTATGTTCTCAATCTTTTCATTGTGAGGAAAAATCTGCAGGATATTTTACAGAAGGATCAAATGCATTATAATTCAATGTTGGAACTTATAAGCTTCCAAACCACAAACCTAGATAATCCCTTTCTTCCAACCAGCTATATTAAAATTAAATTGCCAAAAGAACTAGGTAACAGACATAAGTAAGATCTCATAGACAAGTTGATCATTACATTAATATACTCATGGGATACAGGTGTTCCACACACAGGATAGCTCTTTGTGGAACACATGCTTTATTAAGCTCACGATTAGATCTCATGTCCTCACCATACCTGTTGTGCTCGATAAATATAACCTTGATAGAACAACACATGGTATAGCGCAAATCTTGTAGATGTACTTAGGACACTATGAACGTAAGGGGGAGGGGGAGGATATAGAAATCATACAAATTAACACTCAGATGAGCTCGCATAACAGGGACAATGGGACATTTTATAAAGCCTGTTCTGAAGAACTATATACAAATAAAACCCTATTTCTGGTGCTGCTATGATATAAATCCTTTAAACCTACCAATATCTATCAATTTTATGTTATATCTATTTCAGAGTTATGTTAGTCAGAGCAGTAGTTTTCATTTGAACATGAAGCTCACACCTTGTAAATCTTGTGATAGAAAACTTCAAGCAACCTAAGTTCTGCATCTGGCTGAGACAATTCGACCTGTTCCAAAAGGGATACACCAGTTACAAGTCATTAAATTATAGTATTGAACTTAATAAAATAAACGATTAAAAGTAATCCATCCAAAAGCACGCCACAAAAGTGAGGCAAAGTAAGTGTTTTGTATCAAAGCCACTACAAATAACTAGGAGGTTTCAATTGGTTGGATAGGATAATTGTTGTGACACTGACAGGTCAAAAATTCACCTTAGTTTTAAGATCATTAATTACATCCCCCACAGTGCTCTGTTTTGGCAGTCTTATGGTATGAATAACCACCTGTAAAAGACTGATATATTAGAACACAGTTGAAGTAAACAAACCGTAGCTTTGTAAGGTGATCAGTCTACTCACTTCTTCCTTAGTAGCATGATGGAATGCGACTTTCAGAGTTTTCAAACCTTGTAATTCAGGCAGAGGGATGTCCAATACTTCGTAGTACAATATATCTGAAGTCTGTCATAGATTGTTGTGAGAGAAATGTTATGTTCTAAGTTTTAAAGAAAACAACACCCAAGGGTGTGAGATTATTACCTGATTGTAGTGGACCAGCATATCAGTCAAGCGTTCAACTCCCCGATACTTAATTGGCTGGGGTTTGGGTTGTTGTGAGTAGCAGTTGTGCGATGTTAGCCTTAGTTTGGATGGATCGTCCAAACCAAGTTGCTGAGCTACTCGTTCTACAACATCATCATAGGTATGGAGTTTCGACCTTAAAATAGATACGAAACGTTAGGAGATTATAATTAAATATTACTTTAGATTGTATACACCAGTTGATGAACAATACATTGGTATTGTAAATAATGTAGAGATAAACATAAATACATTGGTATTGTGACAAAACTTACAATTCTAGGGAGAAATCTTCATCTTTGGGCTTATCGAGGGATCGGAAGTGAACAACCTGCAACATATCAAATAAAGAAAAACTGCTTAGTCAGGATAATTTTTATGAGAATTTTTTTATATCTTAAGAAAACACAACACCAGCACCGGAATTCACATAACTGTGGAAATAAAAATATATATCACCAGTAAAAGCATACATATTTGGGATCTAAAATATGTCGAACTTCAATGTCTAATGCATTCATAATGCTCCAATGGATTATTTATGGTGAATTTAATAGATTTTTAGACACTATAGACATGACAGAACGTGGTTTAAAGTGGTAATCTACAAAAAGAAAATAAATCTACCTGCAATTTAGAGAACATAAGAGGCAAGTTCTTTACAAGATGACTATTACACCTTATACTTCATGAAATGAATAACCCCAAGTGCACCACAGTTACAACTTATATTGATGGGTATGGAAACACTAGCTCGTTTGAAATCAGATAAGAAAAACAAGAAACCAAATCTGTTTTTGAAGTGAATTTTTAAGCAGTTCATCTTATGTTTCAAAAGCCTTCTTTAAGAACAGGGCAGGAATGTGATCCAGGTTCAGTTACAGGCTTACAGCTATAACAAAATCCTGTTTTCATATGGCTACCACTTCAAATAGAGCATTGAAAAAGGCATAGAAGTTTCCAATACGCATGTAGAAGTTTCAGGAAAGCTTACTTGACGATTGTGCACATAATCCAGAAAAGATGGGACATCTGGATAGCGGAGATGATCACCATTTTCAACTGGAGTTGGCTTTTGAAAACAAACAATGTCTCCATCCTCAAGCTGCATACAAAGACAGCATATTAAAATACTGAAAACGCACAGAAAGTTCATGAAGACTGATAATATTTAGAAAATACCTGGCAGGCTCGAAATGTGAATTTCTTGTCAATGGGTTCACACATGACATTCGGCTCGAACTTAATTTCCTAAGCATCACAGTACCAGTAAGAAACCATTGGCTTACAACCCATGCAACATACATCAACATCCACATACAATATTCAGTAACTAACAAAGACCGGTAATCAGGCAGCTTCACATTAGACAATTCAACCCATGGGTCGTGAGCCTTAGAAATCATCGATAATGGGACAAGGTTCGTATTTGGGTACTAGTTTTGAACCATATAAGCTCAAAACTACTAAACAGCTCTAAAAATTTCAAATTTCCTTCAAAACCAAAGAAAAGTCCATGTGATTGTTGGATCCAATATGGGAATAATGGGGATAGTAATGTGTATTTATAGCTTAGAAATTGGTGGCTTAAAATAATTTTAGAAGATATAGCTTTGAAATTTAAATATGAAGTAAGAATAGCTTAAAAATATATAGAACAGAAGTCTGGGTTTATGGTTTAACGTGTTGTTGCATGGGGATTACTAATATAAGCCTCTTAAATTAATGAGTCCACAATCATAATTACTAAGGGATCAGAAATGTCTACACCCATATGTTGCATTGTTACTAGCATGAACTGATTAATGTTCTAATACCTAACCACTAAGTTGCAGGTCTCATTTATATGAACACATACAATGTAGTCCTATCAAGATTTTGCCTACAGAATGACACCAGGAGTTGTGAAAAGATGTTATTGCATACTAACCTCATAAAGGTCAATCTCTTCTTCAGGGGCATAGCCAGCCATTTCATTTAATTTTGACAAAATTTCAGCTGGTTTACCAGTACTCTTCACAAAAAGCCTTCCCACATATCTGATTATGAAGATAATAAGCAGACTTGCCATTCCATAACTTATCGAGTAAAGAGTAGAACCCAAATAAATAAATAAAGTACCGTAGTTCTTCCTTTTCTCGATCATAAAGCTTAAAGAAAAGCAGTATGTCATCCTTCGTCTTGTCAGGTGGAGCAATAGGGTGTAAATCCTGAATAAAACCAAAAAATCAGATAAAATGCTACAAATAACATTCCATAAAAGAACAGCAATCTTTAACTGTAAGACAACATTACCAGCCCAAGCTCTATTTCTAAGAATAACTTTAGTTCTGCATTATGAACCTTGTTCGATACCTCCCTCAACTGTCCAACCTACAATGGAAAGCAAGACTGAGTCACGCACATCTTTGTATTCAGAGGGCCGTGCATAAAGAGCAAAAGCAATGTCAACGCACTGTCTGGAAAATAATTGATGATATAAATAGAAAAAGCTCTTGGATTAGAAAG
This sequence comes from Oemleria cerasiformis, assembly GCA_037349345.1. Lineage (NCBI taxonomy): Eukaryota > Viridiplantae > Streptophyta > Magnoliopsida > Rosales > Rosaceae > Oemleria > Oemleria cerasiformis. The sequence goes on along the minus strand of JAZGTL010000009.1, from coordinate 9,837,598 downwards.
CTGAAAAAACCTGAGAAAATTTTTTTTAGAGGGAAAATTTTCATCAAGTAAAGGAAGACGTACAGATGCACATACTGTGCATGCCAACAAACCAACCAAAAAAATCAAAATATTATCAGGGATCCACATGAGAAGAAAGAAGGTCCGGGTCAATTTTATAGTGAAGCGAAGGTCCCCCTTGCTCCCTATTCTCTCTTAAAGCTCTTATCAGCTCAGAACACGCAACCCATCAAGATAAATTCAATTGAAAGGAAAATCCATATTGCTGTTAGAATGAATGGAGCCCATAAAGATGCCAAGAGATATATTCATAAAGAAAACAATAGGTAATAGTTTAAGAAATATAATAACTAATTGGACAATGTTCATAATTCAATTAGAACTATAGAGTAATAACTAGCATAGCAAAGGATAAATAGCCATGGAACAGATCAGAATAATAACTAATGATAAATCATAACAAGAGAAACACCACATAACTTAAAATCAAAAGCAACTGCAAAAAGGATCTCCTTTTTCAAAAAAATGTTTGCTAAGAGTAATTTTGCCCTTGATCCTGTAAAATTTAAAAAAGATGGCCGTATGTATTCTTCTAATTTCTCTGTTCATATATTACATTAGTTATTTTCAGCATCTATTTTCTTTAATCTAAGCAGAATCAGGGGAACCTTGATATGGAAAGAATATTTCTAGAATCTTTCCAGTGGACAATTTTTCTTCAAAATTGTATTCTGTTAAAGAAACAGAGAGGGACCAGAGAAATTATCAATAAACTTAAAGTTAGATAAGTACAGATTGTGTTTCCTCCATAGGCGTCAGTGGACGGTTAGGACGATATGTATGGTTTTGACGCTTTGCCCACAGCCAAAAACGCAGAAATTGCACAGGTATGTCAAACTCTTTCGCAACCTCCTCCTGGATAAATCAATATGGATAAAAATAAGAACCCACATGAAGCAACAAAATGAATGCCAATTGAAGAAATGCATCACAAAAAAATACAAAAACACTCGAACCATGTGTGGAAACAGAATTAAATGTACACTGGCATTCGAAGTAGGTGTATAGTAAGCTTTCCACCGAGCTATTATTTAATGTTGGGCCATGCAAATATACACTGAATTAATGAAATTTCAAAATGAATTATTGCCGTAAAAAAATACCATGTAAAACGCATAATAGCTTTAGAATGTTTCATTGTATTTTCATGCATCCACTAGCAGAACTTTACACTGATCTGCAGTCGGTATTTAAATTCACAGATATAAATGCTCAGCAAAAAAAAAAATTCAACCTATTTTCTGCGTAACAAAAAAAAAACCTGCAAAAAATGCAGAGGAGCCATGAAGGAAATGCAAAATCACTAGCATCTAGTTTTTAAGCCTCAACAGAAAATGTAAAATCTTTATAACATTGGCTTGACACGAAGGAAAAGTCAACAATCACTATCACTACTAAGGAAAAAATTAACGAAAAACATGAACAATCCTAGTCAAAGGACCTGAAACGCGACTAAACACCTTACTTTCTGAACAAAGAAAAATACGCCAAAAAGTCCAGCAGATGTATACATAATTACAAACCACTCCTTGAAAATGTAAGAGGACTTAAAAACCCTATCTCCCTAGCCTATACTTCTACCCCACATCCCATCCACGAAGGGGGGAAAAGGGGGGCTCATTTTTGTAAGGAAAAAGTGTAACTAACCACAGCTAACAAAAAAACTAGCCATCAATTTAAGAAACATAATTACTTAATGAAGAACAGATCAGAAAAGAACAGAGGATGAAAACAATAAGGAAAGCCAGAATGTGTTGAGCAGACAATATGGATTTCAACAGGTAAAAAAAATACCTATCACTGACAGAAAAGAAACTCATTCAAAATCAGGTGCAAGAAGCACATTCAAAATGTACCTTAAAAAGGTTAAAAGGCATCTGCTTCTGGATACGGAAACTTCTAACTTTGTCATGATCCACAAGATCAAAATAAATATCCTTCCCAATCTGCTCCACAAGGTTCTCATCCCGAGCAACCTAAAGGAATCATATAATTAAGCAAAATATGTTACAAGTAGAAATTCGTACCCAATTAAGCCCGAAATCACTTGTTAATAAGAGACAGGTTTAAAAGTTAAACCTTTATAATAGTATACAGGTGCGCCTCTGCCTTTTCTTTCTTTTTGTGCTCCTTTTCTTCTTGTTCTTTCTTTAACCGCTCCTGAGACAAGTCAGTTAATGTATTAAAACTTATTTCCCTTCAGACAGAATTATGGACGAAGAAATATGAACAAAAAAAGGTTATATAAATAACTCATAAATTAACGAAGTTTTTTGTTGAAAGCAGTTAATATTGCATAGTGTGATCCGAACAAGTAAAGTATAACCTTATTTATAATATCTCATTTTATTTCAATTTCCAAGTTCAAGTAGAACTTTACTTGGATTGTTATGGGAATTCAATCTCAAACAGCAGGAGAGCCTTGTTAAGAGATTCACTTAAGATGCCTTGTGAAATGAAGAAGCCATGTATCCAATTTTTAAATGAGTCATCAAATATCCTACGACTTGGCCTTAAGAACAGTATCTCACCCTTAGATGGTCAGCAATGTCCTTCTCATCCACATTGCAGATTATTTTATCTTTGTCACTTTCACGTATATACACCAGCATATATGCATTTGAGTACTTCGTAAATTTGAAAGGAGTGTTATTAAATCCAGGGTTTGTCTGCGGTAACTGTCAACCATGAGAAAATTATGAATAGGGAATAAAACTTCAAGTAGAACATGGATTCAATATTGCATGCAGAAATCGGAAAAGCATACCTCCTCCTCACCACCATACTGCTCCTCTAGTGCCCTTTTTATATCTTCTTTTGTTACCCTCTCATCATCAAATTTATACCTGTGAACCACAAATCTTAATCACATGAGATAGAAAGATGTTTGATGATAAGTAGCAACATCATATATGCATTTCCCAAAATTATTGTTATAAAAAAAAATATATATATATATATATAAGAACATATATTGAATTGACAATTGTAGGTCAACTGAGTAATGGTTAATTACAGCAGCCATACATAGCGAAGAAACACGTGCTCTCAACTGAGTAACGAGCAGAGTCCATTTTGTACTAGATAAGCTTCTTGCTTTCCCTTTTTTTTTCTCTCTCTTGTAATTAGGATTTCACTTTTTATAAGCAATACAATTCTCTTTCTCAAATGACAAATGTATGAGTATGTAGGCAAACTATTACATGTTTACTTCCAGAATTTTCTGCTTCAAACAAACAATATGGAAAGTAAAAACCAAATTATTTGATGCAGCAACAGCATGAGAATGAGATACTAATTTCCTACACATGCAAAATATGTGTGCACATTCGAACGGATGGATGCCAAGAATCTGAGAACTAATGCATACCACTGATCAGAAAGCGTTGGCCTGATAAAGGCATAATAGTGTCCGCCATGCACCCCGCCACTGTGCACCAACACACTGTAAACAGCCACCATATGCATAAGTACCATAGAAGACTTAAAAGTTGTCTATAGAATCATAATAACTACAGAAATTCAAAGGAAATTTTTTTTTTCTTGGCCTTCTTCTACAAGGAAAACGCATAGTTATCCTAAGTATTAGGAAGAAATAAGTTGCCTTAACCATTCGAACGAAATACACATTTTATGTATTTATATATACATATATATATAAATATATGTACATATTAAAGCAAAAGGCCCTTATGGTTAAACTTTCAATACCCCTTCAAATTACCTTATTTAATAAAAAGTAAAGGGCGGAAATAATTTATTAAACAAAGACAAAAGAGTAAACTAATAATAATTCCTATTAAAACATTTAAAGCAAAAATATTTAAAAACGAATAATAAAAGAGATCCAATTTTCACAGGCCTAGCCAAGAGGCTAGCTCTTAATAAAAAATTCTCCAAAATAAATTATAGGTGAGGGCAGTATCAGAGAAAAAGAACAGGAAGCACACAATATACTACTAAAACATATACATCCAAATTACATCATAACAACTAAAGGAACACAAACAACGTGCAACCCAAAAGCGAAATTCAGCACACTCGTCAGGTAATATGTGTCAACCAAATAATCTTCAAACAAAATATTTCTGTCTGGAAAAAGCAGATTTAGCTAAAAGAGCAAAGGGTTCCACAAAGCATGTAGGAGTGAGTTTAGAATTCTTTCACTACAAAGCTTTCTTAGGCGACTTTCCTGAACAAAATGGTCTCTTATATATGACAAAAAAGAAAATGCTGAAATATACCTGTGAAGTGTGTAAAGGTTGCGAACGCTCCTATCAGCTTCAGGTGATAAATACTTTCCATTCTCTCGATCAAGGTCAAGTTGCAATGGGAACTCATAACGATCATTAATCTACGCAATGAGAGAATAAAAAATAACTCTAGTCTTATATGTCGAGATAAGAAATGTATTCTATCAGTCTTATAAACTCAAATGCAAATCATGTCACTGCAAGCTCCATCCCGAATAAATCGTGCATGGCCAATCCCTTAACCAGCTAATTATGCTTAAATAACAGACATAATAGCACAGAGTAAAATGGTAATTCAAGTTCTAACCTTCACCATCGTGTCCCTCATAAAGTCGTACTCAAACCGTTTCAGCTGAAGTTGAAGCACAGGAGGGAAATCGATGAACAGAACACCTTTCTTAGCATCCTGAAACAATTATACAAAGTTCGAAATGGTTTCTGATGAAGAAAAACCCATATAACAAATTTTTTTTTATAAAATTATAAAACTTCTGGCAAAAGCAAACAACTATCAAGACAGCATGTTACAGTACCATTACAAGGCAAAATCTTTTTCCCACATGAACTCAGCTTTCTTACTTTTTATGTACTGTTTCCACTCATACAGAGGTGACCAATCCAATCTCCTTTTGTCAACAAGTGATCAATAGCATTGCCATATCAAACCAACATCTATATGGGTATTTAAAATATAGATACTAAACTTTTAGGAAAAAGAATTTAAAAAAAAAACATCAGCAATAAGATAGATATTCCAGTGAAAACTAGCTCCTATTATCAGACTCGATCAATTACAACTTCACTGCAATAGATAAAAATTAGTATTGATTCTCATATCAAAGAGTATTTATAATGCATGGTTCAACTCGAACCAAGCTGATACAACAATATAGATATAACTTCAGGAGAGGGATCTCCATTTTTTTAAAACTCTTTGTAGGGCCCACTTCGCAATGTTTTACAACAATCTGACCCATTATCTCAACTCAAAGATCAACCTTTTATGTTGGTCACAATCATTTCTAATCAAACGGGATGATCTATGAGTTGAGACTTGAAAAATAGACGGTTCGAATTGTAACACATTGTGGAAGTGGGGCCCACACGCAATCCCCATTTCTTGCCCCAAAAAAAGGGGATCCTTTCCTGATGCTACTTCATATACCTATTTATATAGACAAGACGTAGATTTGGTTGTGCTGGTGGTTGGGGTGGGCGGTGGTGCTGGTGGGTGGGACAGGTTGACAGTAGATAAATAGACACACAGAGAGTAGAGTAATTAATTAACAAAGAGGAGAGATCTAAGGCAACGGGAGGGAACTAAGGAAGACCAAAAGAAGAAACATTAATATTGACACTTAAACAGCTTGAGAGCGAATTTCCAAATTCCATATCACCTACCAAACCAGTATCTTTACAGATTAGCAAAGGATCACCCTAACAACTTCTAACTTAACTAATACATTAATGTTGAAATTTCTAAGAGAACCCGACTAGATTGCAAAGTAGCTTCTTTTAAAACAACTCATTATAGTTTCCAGCATTGAGAAAAATAAGTATATTACAGCTTCCAACCTATCTCTTCCTCTCCCTCAGTAATTTTGCCATGACTCAAATGTTTTTCACCAATGTGATTGTCCTGTTTGTGACTTTAATTTATTTTTTTAATTTCTTTCTTTACTAATTTGTCTCTCTCGTGTAGTTTGAAAATGTTTATCAAATAGATAAGCCGAAAATGAATATGTTTGCAATTATCCATTATTTGTCCACCTACACGCAGACATCAAGGTTTCTTTGTTCACATTTAAGCCAACAATCCTCTTCTATTAAATAAGTAAGTCACAAGGTATTGAGCTCAAAAGGAACAAATAATCTAAGATATTCTCAAATTGGTAACAAATAACTTGTCCCCCAGCATCCATGCAAAACTATTTCAGTTATCTGCACCCTGAAAAATGGATAGAGCTGCCAACCTGTAATCCATACTGTTCAGCATGATACTTGTTATCGCCCTCGAGACGTTCAACTTCAACATACTTATCAAAAGAAGCATAGACATCACGGCAGCCTTTGACATCTAGTTGAAGGTCTGCCAGGAAAATATTCGAGAATATTAGCACTATCCAATAGGAACATAAGCATGAAGGAATTCAAAATGGAAACAAAAAGTACCATAAAAAGATTCCTTTCTAGTAGATTTGTAGTCCACATTGATACATTCAATGTAATTCATATGGTGCCCTTCAAATAACTTCTGTATAGTTCCCTCTACAACAGTTCCCTGGTAACAGGACAAAAAAGTAAAATTTATCATAAGTTTCCAGAGCTTCAAATGCATGATATTTTCAAATTCATTAACATGAGTTAGAACATTTACCTTCATTTTGTCTTCAAGTTTTTCACACAAAACCCTATTGAGTTCTTGCACATCATGCTGCAAAAATGAATCATATGTGTCCCATCCAAAAGACTTTGTCAGCTCTTTTGTTGCCACACTATTGTCACTGTACTGAAGCTTGTAAAAGAGACTCTGCAGAGCCAAAGGTATGCTTTGAGATGGCAAATCATTCTCAGTTGTGGGCATATGATAAACCGCCTGAAATATGCAATCCAAGACATTGTTTTACTCACAGACTACTAACTAGATAAGTTAGCATGCGGTAGAAGAAATATTTTTGCGGAGCTGCTAACCTTTCTGAAATAAGGAATATGATAAAGAGTCTGGAGAAGAGAGTTCATGTAGCATGTTGCTCCTTGGTTCTTGAGCCCCACATAACCTGTCTCCTTTTTTGAGTCATATGTCCAGTAATCTACAACCCTGCGAACAAGAACCTCGGCTTCGATTATAAGTGTATCATGCACAAGATACCCTCTACTGGGATCATAAAGCTCACTGAGAGGCATAAAGGATGTGAATCCCCAATCACTTTCTCGTGCATTGAATTGATGCTGCGTGTCTGTATCATGCAAATAAAATTGAGTGAATATCTATAGGCACGATATCCATTAAATTTGCAGGGTTTTGTCAGTGAGATACACAAAAGAAAACATTGGCCTCCAGAAGTGGTAAAAATGTTATCATCTAAATCATATGAATACAGTCACCGAACTTAAGTGGCACAAGAATACCAAAAGGTCAAAAATGGATAAGTTAGAAATGCTGAACTTCCCAATCATCTAATACAGTGCTCATAATGAATTTTTCCAATGGACTAAACTTTCATTGGGCTCCAAAAGTTGCAATGAATTATCAATGATAGTGTCCTACCCGATCTACTTTTCTAATCAACATAAGAAAACATTCCTTGCTAGTTGCCTTTCTTGAATTCAACATAAGCTACATGTTCACCCAATGACATAGATACAGAAACACGCCAATGCTATAGATTAATGCCTGAAATTACTATTATGCCACAACAGAATAGAAATTTAATGCGCAATGGAAGATTAGTTGAATACATATCCAAGGAGGTACCTTTTCGGACTGAATACTTGTTATGAATTTGATTGTTAACTCCCAGGCTAAACTGTGCATATCTACTCCACCCATATGGCAAACTTGCTGAATCCGCAACATCCAAATACATAGACAAATGTTCCACATTGTTTCCCTTGGGAAAAATAAGCACACGCCTGCAAAGGAAAGAAAATCAAAGATGCAATTGTCAAAGTAAAGCCAAACCAAAGAGGAATATATCAGAGCAAAACAACAATGTCAAAAATGAGAGAAAGAAAATGACAATACCATTTATAGCCACCAACGAGAAATACATCGGAATAAAGCTTCTTTGTATTCATCCTAGAAAAGTTGTCAATTCTCCATGTAAATCTTGATGATGGAGGATCCTCCACTGGATGGTTCTCCACATTAATAGCAGTTTCAGGTTGTGCAACGACTAATAATTTGCAAAGGCAACAAAAATACATAAATAAATATGATACAGTCTTTTCATGCTGTTAGTAGTTGACAAGTTAAAAAATAAATAAATAATAGGTGGTGAGATTATAGTACAAAACTACAAATCATCAACTTGGCTATCATGAAATATTGACTGGCGTGGCAGACGAAAATCTAAACTCAAGATTATTTCAGTCTCCAGCTGTCAAGGGATACACGCATAATAATTTTTTGGGATTGGTACTTTAGAAGAACTTCCTTCAAAAGCATGGAAATTGTCTTGGTGCAACCACAACCACTTGTTCCCAGTAATTCAAAACCAGACTTCCTTATAAACTAATTTCTCACACTCATTTGTTGGGGTCCAATGAACATATCAACCAAATTCAGTTCACTAATTATCCAAATTAATTGCATAGAAAGGAAAATAATATATGGAAATGCTGTACAGATCAGATTACCTTCCATGGGTTGGTGATTGTTTTCGGGTAAATCAGAGTGCGGGACGAGCATCTCCTCGTCTTCTGGTTGCTGTTAACAAATATAAAAGAGTGAAAATGAATTCTGAGCCTTTCTTTTGGGAAACCCAAAAGCAAACCCTTATTATTGTTTCCATCAAAAACCCTAATTTCCAAACAGCAAGGGTGAGAATGATAGCCATACTATAGCACTTTGGAAACCAACCAAAGCCCTAGACAGCCCCAAATTGCAATTTCAGTTCCAAAAGAAAAACGAATTGAAGCATCGGAATCATACAAAATAAAATAATGAACTAACCACAACTTCAAAACAAAAACGAAAGCTCTAGCGTCCGCATGTATACATCTAAACAGACATATGTATACATCAAAAGAGAGAGAGAGACGTACATCAATAGGGGCAGGGGTCATGACAGTCATGGCTGAAAGCAGCTGCAGAACGAGATATGAGAATACCTCACTGAGAGGTATTCTAGAAAGAGAAAGTGGAGCGAGAAAGAGAGAGAGAGAGAGAGAGAGAGAGAGAGACAGAGAGAGTAAAGGGTTGCAGTAAGAGAAGTGCAAAATGGCGATCACCAGAAGCGGGTCGAGGAGAGAGAAAGAGAAGGTACGGAGTTTTTACTCTTCTTTATATGGAGGTTGGGCAGTATAGTCATTTCGCAACGGGTTCCATGGTAGACCGCAGACCGGCTTTATACAAAGTGCCCCATGGGCCATGGGCCCTGTCCCCTCTGTACGGCTATGGACCGAATTGTAAATTTCAACGACCTAGATGAACCTGGGCCTAACGTAGCCCAAATGCTCCAGCCCATATTAGGATAGTCCCGGCCATAGAATTGCAAACAATGGTTAAGCAATAACTAACATCCATCATTATTTTCAAGTTAAATTTTAACTAAAAGTAGAAAAAATACTATAATATAGTGATATTTTTCTTCACTTGTAAGTGATATATTTAGAGTTGACTTCTGTAGATCCCAAAGATATATAACTGTGAGGTTCAATCCCTCGTGACTAGATCATCATGTGTAACTTGGCCCAAATTCCTCTTCCAATTTTTGAATTTTCTTATTTGCCAAATGATGATTTTCAATTTTTTTGGTGTTGGGGAATATTTTAGAACTTTGGCTTTAGTAATTACACGACCCTTCTATGTTATTTGAATTAGGCCTAAAACTTGAGGTTTTTTTTTGAATTTTCTTATTTGCCAAATGCCGATTTTCAATTTTTTTGGTGTTGGGGAATATTTTAGAACTTTGGCTTTAGTAATTACACGACCCTTCTATGTTATTTGAATTAGGCCTAAAACTTGAGGTTTTTGTAATATAGGTAGGTGGTTGGATTTTTATACCTATGGTGGATAGAGTTTAGTTTCTTGTCATTAGTTAGAAGAGTTTTGGTGTAAATATTGAATGAGTGAGTTAAGATGTAGGGTTCATATGTAATGTGGTTATTACTATGCTTATTCATGAATAAGACAATGAGAAGATTGGAGTGGGAGTTAGTTGCTCTCAATAACGGGTTGTATGAGGTAGAAGGGAAATGGATAGAGAAAGGAATATGTCTCTATCTCTCTAACAAAACCTCTATGTCTTCTCTTTAAAAAAACACATTGCCAGTCCTAAAAACATCGTGGGTGAGGATTTTCTAGATCTCAACAGGTTGATGATGATTTTGGGGTTAACCTCTTCCTCCCTACCCCTTACTCTCCTACTTCCTATTACTTCCCTTGTCCCTTTTGGCCTTTGGTTCTTTCTATCTCCCTTATTCTTGGTGGGTGTGGTGGTGGCAACACTTCTGCCCACAAGGTCGGTGACGTGGGCAAGGTGGTAGCTTCACTTCTAACTAGCTGTGTAGGGGCTATGTCTGAAGCTCTTGATGGTGACGCCAATGTGTGGGAAATGATGTGGAGAGATATGGCGGTTGGGTTCTATATTGACCCTGAGTGGTGGTTGTTGCTCAGTTGCGGTGGTGGCGCCTCTAGCTGTTGGATAAGGCCCCTCTTGCATGAGACTACGGTAACTATGATGGAGGCTACATCTACGACAGTCACGGTGTAGGTCTGGTCATTGTGGTGGGTTTTGGAGGTGCGGTAGTGGCGGCTGTAGAAATGTGGTGTTCAAGAAATTTTTGGGTTAAGTATGCCTCCTAGATATCTTGGTGTTGATCTTGGCTTGTTGGGTCAAGTTCTTCCGGTATCTTTGTCGAGTGCTGGTGTTAGACGTTTGTTCTTGTTAATGGTTTTAGGGTTGTTTCCCAATTTCTGTTCAAATGTTTGGGTTCTTCTTAGACTATTGTAAGTTTGTTAGTCTTGGATTTAGTTTAGGGCTTGATTGTTTCTTGGTTGTCTTCCCGAGCTAAAGCTAAGTTTGGTTGTTCTTTTGGGTAGTTATTTGTGGTATATCTTGTTTTCTTGCTTGAGTATAATCCTCGTAATTGTCTTTTTGAACTTTTGTTTGTGAGTGTGCTTATTATGAGTTATTGCTTTCTCATTGGGGTATGTCGCTTGCAAACTTGTAACTCCTGTCTAATCCAATGCTACTATTTATTTACCAAAAAAATTATTAGAGAAAAGAAGTCTAACAGTTAGACTCTACAGGTTATTATGAGTCAATAGGAGGAATAAGACAATCTTTATCACATGCGCACAACTTTCAAATATAAAGATAGGACGTGCAACCATTTATTGTCCATAAGTTATTGTTGTATTGCTTTGTTAATGTCTTCGTATTACCACATTCTTGTTTAGTTTAGTATTCAATATATGAGATTAATGATTCTTCAAAATAATTATGAACTTATCCAAATTAGAAAAAGAACAAAAAATTTTGAAATTCCAATTTTTACCCATATCTGTAAAGTTGGCAAGCTGAATAGATGATTTCAGTGGAGTTGCGGGATCATAAGCAATTAGAGTTATGTGGGAAGGAGTTGTGGGTTATTAAATGTGGTTGAGTCTTGATTGGAGATTGTAGTTTAGATATAGAGAAATTAAGGATAAATAGAGAAGAAAGATGCATAAAAGGAGATTATAGCGGATTGAGAGGAATGAAAGAGAAAGAAAGGAAGAGGACTTAGATGAAAGAGAAATAAGATGAACCGAATAGCGAGGGAGAGAGGACGAAATTTCTAAAGTGTTTTTGAGATAAATGAAATAAAGGCACTATGAGGTTAATACGGATAAGTGATGACTATTTTTTTTTTTTGTCAAAAGCAAGAACTTTATTAGATGTGAATGAGAATGTTTACATCAGAAGCTAAAATATTGAATAATGATTTGTCCAAGGCCTATGATCGGATTAACTGGGATTTTTTGGAGTTTGTTCTTAGGGATGCGGGGCTGCCCATGTAGGTGATATCGTTAATCATGGGTTGTGTGACCTCGGTCTCTTCACAGGTTATTCTGAATGGTGAGATGACGAAGTCGTTCTCTCCGGGGCGGGGTCTGAGACAGGTGATCCGCTATCCCCGTACCTCTTTGTGTTGTGCCTTGAAAAACTATCTCATCTGATTTCTGAGGCGGTGGCTCAAAGAAAGTGGAAAGTTGTGAATATTTCTAGATCGGGACCCAAAATTTCTCATTTTTGCTTTGTAGATGACATCCTTCTTTTTGCTAAGGCTAGTACAAGAAAAGCTAGGGTGATTAAAGGGTGTCTGGATCGGTTTTGTGGTGCCTTTGGACAGTCCATCAATTATGAAAAATCGAAGCTCTATTGTTCTCCTAATGTGAGACGGCGGTTGGCTAGACGTATCAGTGGGATATGTAGTTCCTCCATTACCGGTGATCTTGGGAGATATCTCGGAGCCCCCTAATTCACAAACGTATCTCCCGTGCGACGTATTGGGGTGTGGTGGAAAAGGTGCAGCAGAAATAGGCAGCTTGGAGGGGCAAGTACTTAAATATGGCGGGTCGTATCACCCTCATTCAATCGGTGATGGCTTCCATCCATGTGTATTCTATGCAAACTGTGAAGTTCCCCGCAAGCATCTCCGCTGAGTTGGACCGGTTGAATCGCAATTTCTTGTGGGGCAGTACGGACGATCACAAAAGAGTCCATATGGTGGCTTGGGAGAAGGTTACACGTCCTAAGAAGAAGGGGGGGCCTTGGGTCAAAGCATGCGGCTCTGATGAACCAGGCCATGTTGGCCAAGGTGGCGTAGACGATGGTCAACAACCCTAATAACCTCTGGGTTAGGGCTCTCTTGGCTAAGTAGTTGCAGGGGAATGAGAATAATATCCTCCTTGATGTCCTTCCTACTGTGGCCTCTTCTTCTCCCACCTGGAGGCTTGTTCGTTGGGGGTCTTTTGCTCTGCAAGAATGTATGACTGTGAGTGTAGGGGATGGCCTATCTACAAAGTTTTGGGTAGATTAGTGGTGCCAGGATAGCCCCCTGCAGGATTGGTGTCTTGAAGGGGTGAGCAATGACCCTAATTGCACGGTGGCTGACTTTGTGGAGAGGGCTGCTGGAATTATCAATGTCTGCAAAACCTGTTGCCCCTTGATGTTATTCAGAGATTCACAGGGTCCCCGGTGGCCTTACATGGCAGTATGCCTTATCGGAAAATATGGAGATTGAAGCCTAATAGGGAGTTCTCGGTTAAACCGGCCTATGAGCTCATTCTTTTGGATGATGAGGCCCCCACGGTGGTTTGGGAGGAAATTTGGAAAGTTGAGTGCCCCCCTTAAGATTAAAACATTCCCCTGGTTGCTAGTGTAGGACAGACTCCTGACCAATATGCAACGCTGGAGTTGTAAGATTGCTCATTCGGCGATTTTTGAAGTGTGTGGCCTCCAAGATGAAACTTCTGAGCATATTGTTCGCCGGTGCCCGGTTGCCCAGCTGGTTTGGGTAGATGCTCTGATCCATACTATTATACAAAGAGCCTGGAATGATGAGTTTATCTCATGGTTGCTTTCTAATCTGCATAGCCAAGCAAGGATGGCTTACGGTGTGAGTTGGGCGACTTTCTTTGCGTTTCTTTGTTGGGCTCTGTGGAATTGGTGCAATAAGAGGCTGTTTGATCTTGATTTCTCATTCTTGCCAATCCTCGCCAGTGCACAATCTCGACTGTTGCTGAGTGGTGGAAAGCCAATTGTAAGAACTCCTTGAAGCCTCCCCAGTAGGTTAGGATGTTAGCTTGGACTAGCCCTATTTCTAGTTTTATTAAATTAATACGGATGGTTGTAGAACTGATGGAGGTTCCATTGTTGCTGGTGGTGTGTTGCGGGACTACCAGGGTATTTGGGTTTCGGGTTTTGTCGCCAATTTGGGTATTGGGGAAGTGCTTGAGGCGGAGTTATGGGGGATTTACTTTGGGCTCCAAATGACTTGGATCGGAGGGCATAGACATGTTGTACTGGAGTTGGACTCAGTCGTGGCGGTGCATGTTATTAATTCTACAATGGTGGATTCCCATCCCTTCGCGACTCTTGGTTGGAATGAGTGTTTCGGCTGACCTGGGGATGTCTGTTCGTGATACCCCTCCTGGTAGTGTCGTTCCTTTGCTTAAAGAGGACTTCGCTAGTGTGATCTGGCATCGGGTGTAACGACCCGGACCAGAAATTAAATTATTTTGAGAATTGGACGATTTTACCCTCGATTTTGGACGAGTTCGGGAGTCACTTTTTGACTGGCAGTACTTTTGAGAATTTTTCTTGGGTCGTTGCGTAGGTCTCGAACTCACGAGTTCGTGGACAGGCAGCAAACGAAAAACGGAGAACAGGTGAGTTCGTTACGGGTCTAGAGGTTTCAGGGGCAGTTTGGTAATTTTGGAAAAGTTGGAACTATATCTCTGCTCGGGAGATGGGGTCCAGAGATTTTTTTTTTCCTTCTCAGTTTTCTCTCTCTCTCCTACCCGTTTCTCCCCGTGAAAACACCAAAACCCATTTTCATCGGACGAATTTCAGTCCGATTTGACCGAAACTAAGGCCGGGAGGATCTTCCCCGTGACCCCATGAGTCTTTTGGTGTAATCATCGGAGCGGGAGCACCGCCATAGGCGACAGACGGAGGAGGGAGGTGGACCGAATCTTCTCGGTCGTTTTTCGGCCAAACCAAGTACGATCTCGGAACTTTGACCTCATATTTGGATTCCTAGTGGAAAGTAGATGAATTTACATGTGTGGGTCATGAAAAACGATCAAGAAATGATGAAGTTATAAAAGCTTGAAGTTTCGGCCAGAAATGGGGGATTCCGGCGAAACCAGACGGCGGCGACGACGGCTGTCGGTCATCTTCTCAGGCCAGACTTCGACGACGGCGCCGGCAGCCGATCGTCTTCTCCGGCGACCGGTCGAGTAGGGTCGGGTCGAGCAAACCGGTTGGGGTTGATTGAATCGGTCGGGTTGAGTTGAACCGATCGGGTTAAGTGAACCAGTTGGGTTGAGTCGAATTGGACCGGGTCAGGTCGAGGCGGGCCGGGTTGGACCGGTCCAGGCGCGTGAACACTGTAGTATGCGCGTGACCGGCGCGTGAGCGCGTGTTCTGACCTTCCGGTGGCGCGTGGCGGCGCGTGGGACTGTTCCCAATGTCACGGCGGCGCGTGACTAGGGTTTTAGGATGTTTCGGATCAGATTTTGTTGGTTTTGAGGCCATAGGAGTTCGTTTAGGGCTCGATTGGGCAATCCCAGCGGTAATGGTTGACCGTGGGGCGGGTTTTGAGCTCGGAAAGTCAAGGTAGTTGGGTCATTATTGTGCATGTGTTCCTTGGGCTAGAGCGTCCATGAATTTTGGGTTGGTTGATGTTTGTGAACGAACTTTTGGTTTATAAATTGTAATGCATGCATAAATATCTTTGATTTGAATATTGTTGTGTATGGTTGTAATGATTTCCTGGAATTTATAAATGACTGATGGACATTTGTTTTTTTTTCCAATATTTCAGTGAAAGTGTGTTGTGAGAAATGGCATGGTTGTTGGATTCGGTTTTGATATTGTTTTGACGTGGAAATTATTAGAGTCCATGATTTTGAGCTGAAATCGTATTTGTGATTATAAAATACTTGATTTTTTGGATCCAATACGGTTTTGAGGGGGCCCAGGAGCCGGGGTTAGGATTCGCTGAGACGGAGAACCCGGTGAACCTCCAATATAAACAATACGGTTTTGAGGGGGCCCAGGAGCCGGGGTTAGTATCCGCTGAGACGGTGAACCCAGTGAACCTCCAATATAAACAATACGGTTTTGAGGGGGCCCAGGAGCCGGGGTTAGGATCGGCTGAGACGGAGAACCCGGTGAATCTCCAATATAAACAATACGGTTTTGAGGGTTGTGAGGGGGCCCAGGAGCCGGGGCTAGGATCCGCTGTTGGCAGTGAACCCGGTGAACCTCCGAGATAAATATTAATTTGAGGGAGGCCAGGACCTGGGGCTAGGATCCGTTATTCGCGGTGAACCCGGTGAACCTCCAAGATAAACATATTTGAGGTGGACCAGAATATGGGACTAGGATCCGCTGTTGGCGGTGAACCCGGTGAACCTTCAATATAATTGGTTACTGTTCTTCGACTAGCATCGACAGTTTTACTCCGTTGGTTCGTTGAGTGCTCCGACTCTGGCATCGAGGAGTTTTGGCTCCGTCGGGTCGCGAGGCTATTTATGCATAGTACAGAGAGTTATGATACATGACTAGCACACCCCAAGGGATACCCTGGTGGCTAGGGATATGCTGACTGATGTGATATGATAGCTGAGGATATTTCCAGCTCTAATATGGTTTGACGACGATTGTCATGTGATTAATCAGCCTATGGAAATACTTCGTCATTCGGGTCTGTGGGTTGGTGTGGGCGGTGACCCAGAGGGACGAATTATTGTTGGTTCACAAGTATCTGACTAGTCAGTTGTCTGGTGGTATTCCATTAGAGATGTCAGCAGTGTCTGACCTACGGACAGTTGGTGTCAGAGGGTATTCCTATTTGGACCACCACTATTCCGAGGTCTTGGCTTTGACCTGTATACTATCCTGCGTCTGACAGGTAGGAGTGGTCAGTAAGTACAGAGGTTTTGTCGGGAACACTGTAAGGTTTACTAAAAATTATTTAAGGATAAAGGGTATTTCTGGTATTTAAATTTTGAGGTAAAAGAGCTGTCAGACGGGATAAGGGTTCTTTCCGAGTTTTGAGGGAAAATTCGGGAAGGGTTCTTACATCGGGCCATTTGTTAAGTTTCTTTGTTTGTTTGTTCATCGGTTGTTCACAAAAGAAAAAGATATTGAATAACCATACAGGTTCTAAACCCTCCCATTTATGGCTATTCAAATTTTCTATAGCATGAGCAGCAACCTCATAGGCTGCTTTATTACATTCGCAAGGAACAAATTGCAGCTTTGCATCCTCAAATTTCATCTACAAGAATAAGATGTCATGCACCAAACATTAAATTCATGCATCCCGTTGTACAACCGTACATTTTAAGAAAGTCGTATTTAACAAAAAAGGTGTTATTTAAAAAAACATTCACAAGCCAAAGGTATAGCCGCCAATTTCCCTTTAAAGTTTTTAACAAACCCACCTAATTCAACCGGTAATTTTTGATATATTAGTTCAAACCGAACCCTGCTTGGATCCAATGAATTTAGGCATAGCAACCTTACCCGACCCATTGATGGGCCATACTCTCCACTCACACCTAGGGCCTCACCATTTGGCCCATAAGTCCATGGGCTCACAGGGGCCCGCTTGCCCCATTCATAACAAGCCTGGCTTAGCCCGCTATTTTATGGGCCAGGCTTAGGTTAGGATGTTTAAACTCTATAGGCCTGACCTCTTGAAGAAAAGCCCGGTCCGCCCGTAAGCGAGGCCCGTAATTAAAAGGAGTTTAAGGCACTAATTTTATAATTGTTCTAAAATAAAAGGAGTTTAAGGTTTAGGATAATTATATACAACAACAAAAAATAATTCCAAATTAAATCCGAATTTTATAACCATATACATCAACAAAGATATATCCACTACGTAACCATATATCGATTGTAACCATATACATTAACAAAGACATATTTCTAAATTAAGTTCAGACTATGTAACCATATACATCAACAAAAATATATTCACTAGGTAACCAAATATTTATTGTGACCATATACATCAACAAAGATATATTCCAACATTACAATAATTATATAAGCCCCGGGCTTGCAATAAATTTTTATTTTTTTTAAAGTTTGAGTGAACATTTTTTTTTTATGTTTATAAAAAATCTATTTAAGCCCGGGCCCAACGGGCTAACCTGGCTCAGCTCGTAAAATCCGAATAAGCCTGGCCCGATGATAGACTTGGACTTTCTATATTTTTCATCAAACCCGCCAAGTTTGGCCAGTATATTTTTTATACAATAACAAAAATTCGGTCCGACCCCACATATTTTGGGCCCAGTGCCCGGCGCCCGGCCTGGCCCATTGACGAGGCCTACGTACACCCCCACAAACCCCAATTCCAACCAAGTGACTCACCATTGCCCTCTCTTTAAGGATCCATTAGCTAGGTTTGTTGTATAAAACAAGCTTCTTCCACAATCCACAATAGAGCATTTAAAGTTAGCCCACACAAGTGAAAGAAGCACTCCCTTCCTTTCCTTGCCCAAAAAGCACACCAAGATTCAAAACACATAAAACTCTCGCTCTGATCTCTCCTTCTTCATCTTCTCTCAGTTCAATCCCTTTCCCTCCCCAATTCTCCAAAATTCGAAACCCTAATTCTCCCCCCACACCCAAAAAATAAACCCTAATTCTCTTCCCCACTCCCAAAAAAAAAAGAAATGAGAAAACCCAAACATTGAGCAACAATCCATTCATAAAGTCAAAACCCCTTTTGCCCAATCCAATACCACCCAAATGATCTGAAAATCACATTTTTTTCCCTTCACCTAAACCCTTTTGGCTCTCTTCATTGGCAAATATATACAATTACTACCAATGTCGGATGACATGCTCATCCATTTCTCGTCCAACTCGTCAAACCAGTCGGACCAGTCTCTGCCCACCAAAATTGCCAAGCTCGAAGCTCGTATGGTTGGCAAGGCCTCTTCTGCCTCTTCCGCCCCACCTCCTCAGCAGCAGCAGCAGCAGCAGCCGCCTGCTTGGTCATCATCCCTCTCCTCTGGTCCTAAATTTGCAAAGGACGACTTGACCCAGCCATCGACTTCAAGTGACTCCGATGACGATGTAAGTCCTTTCTCTCATTCTACTGCCCAATGTAATTCACTGCTTTGGTTTGACTTCAATTGACAATGTGTGTGATTGAGTGGGTTAGTTTTACTTCAATTGATTAATTGGGATGGTAATGTGCAAGTAATCTTTGTATTTTAGTGAAAATGGGGTTTATGTACAGCTTGTATTGGTTCTGAATACTAATTTGGTCAATGGAAATGTGGTCGTTGTGCCCGGTATAAGTAAGAAAGAAAGTCTTTTTTGATCAGAAAGAAAGTCACTGTTTTTAGGATTAACTGTTGCTTGGAGATTGTATGATTGTTTATTGAAACCGTCTTGCAAGTTGAGTGATCCAATAAGATCAGATGATATGGTGATTGTTTATTGAAACCGTCTTGCAAGTTGAGTGATCCAATAAGATCAGATGATATGGTTCTGCAATGTGTTATAATGAGGCTGGATGTGATATATGCCTTATCATGAGGGAGAAAGAGAAGGATCAAAGAGAGGTTTGGATAGTTACTGATGAACTAAATTTTTGAACAATTATAAGAACTAGATACCATTTATATAACCATTATACTTCTAAAGTTAAGTTTTCCCCTGTAGCCAGTTTTCCCCGGTAACAATTATAAGAACTAAATTATGGTTTCTTTAATATGGTGGGAATGTTATCCCCTGTAGCCAGTTTTGATATTCTTTTTGCCTTAGTTTTCTTTTTGTTTATGAGAAACAAACTTTATAATGAAGCCAATAGAATACAGGTATTATCTAGCAGACAAGAATTCCACCTACAAAACAAGCTATCCTATCCTTTGACTACTGTAAATAATATATATTTATATTTGATCTTAGAGTTTAGATATTGTTTGTTCGTTCTAAATACTCAAATCTTATAACATTTACTATTACGCCCTGGATTTTGTTGATTGAAATAATGTGTCTTGGTAAATTCTTATGTCAGAATGGTGGGGAGTTTCTGATACAAGCCAACACTCAAAAGCGCCAGAAACTCCAAGAAGATGTTAATTCAACTGTTCATGAACAAATTGAGGTAGGCTCTTGTTCAAGTTAAATTTGTTTAGAAAATGTTGGATACAATGTAGCCCACTGATTTCCGTTTCCTCATATATGCTATAGGTTCTTGGTTTCAAATGGTATTAATCTTTTGTAGCATTTATGAGGCAGCGCGATTTTATATTACTCAATTGAATCTTGGCATTTAGATGAAAAGTTGAGATCATGATGTTGAAGAGTTTACTTATTTACTTGCCTTACGAAGTCTCATTCTTTCTATTTTTCCCCATACAAACTGGATTGTATAAATTGAATTTTTTTTTAAAAACCATGTGCAGGCAGTGGCTGATGGTAGGCAAATGGTTGTGGAAACTATCGATACTAAAGCAACTATGGATGTGAATAGAAAAAAGCATGGTCGTGGTAGGGGGCATTCTGGTTCAGGTCGGGGTCGTGGGTCAAGAGTTAGTGATCAAACAAGATCACTAATTTCTCCTCTGCCAGTTTCACCTCCAAATGGTCTGATTGAGAACCCATACAGTATGGTATGCTCGTACACTTGAGTAGTTTGAATTTCAATCCTTTTCCTTTTCTGGTAGCAGTTATCATCTATGCATCATTATATTCTGCATTGCTACCATTGTCGAGTGTGTTGTCTCTTATGGTCATTTACTATTCGTTAAGGTAACAAGTGAGCTGCTTTATTATTTAACAGGATGCTTTTGAAATTTTCTGAGCTACCTATATCTGTTCTCTGGATAAACAATGCTCGTTTGTTTCTTTCCCATTGGACAAGTGTTCTCTTTAAGATCATATTTCTAAAATAAGTGAACGAGGATCAGTTATTTAACCACGAATGGAGTTATCTAAAAGCTTTTTTATGTTGCACATACCTAGGATTTAGAGAATGGTTGTGAATTTGTCCATTGTGTCTCATACGCTTTATGTGTCTTCTTTTTACTGAATGAGGTGATTAAATAAGTACCATTAAATTCATGGAAACCATCTGCAAAATGTACTGTAAGGCAATATAGAGACGGTGCTATGACGTAAGTCATGATTTTTATGGCACAAGGGTTCTCATGAGAAACTATAAAAACTATACATAAATATCTTGCGAAAGTAGGCACTGTTTCCTATTTGGAACCATCCCTGCATCCTACTCAATGAGTAGTCATGCTGGTCACTCTTTCAAATAGACTGCAGTCAGAATTGGACTTTCTATGGGAGAGAATCAGATCTTTTAGGAGTGTCAGGGTCAAAACATTATTTGATAATCCAATCAGTTTAGTTTTCGCTTGACATTGCCCCATGGCTTGAAGTCTTTGGTTGCAATTGTTTATGGAGTTTGAGAGAAGGTGGTTTATGTCCAGGGATTTCTTTTATTTCTTGTTGTTGCTCTATGTTGAACAGAAATATTAATGAGTAAACTGCTGTTGAACCCATTCATACTTGCAGGATAGTAGACCTAAAGAGCAGCTCCGGAATGACAACAACCGCTCTTCATTAGATGTATGATTTTTAGTTTCCTTCATTCATTTTGCAGATATTTGTGACTCTTTAACTCCTTCAGCTTATGTTTATACTGTGGGGGGAGGGGGCCATAATTGAATCGTCTATTGCAAGTTGTCTCCGACTCTCTCTTCCCTGCCATTTTTCCTCTAAATACTTTTCCTACAGCGACAAAAAGCTTTTGATATTTCACAGTTGCAATATTGTTTTTTGTCAAACTAGGATGAGGTTGCATCTTTACGTGCAAAAGTTGCTGCACTAGAGCAGGACTTGCGTAAATCACGTGGAGAGGCCTCTGATTATCAAAATCAAGCCTGCCAATTACGGAAGGTGATAAACTTACTGCCCATAGTTGTCAAAAGGACAATATATATGCTATTGTTGTCATTTGTCAAGAGTACGATAAAGTTACTGTTCATCTCTAATTTCAGCTTGTGTAACTCTTCATCAATATATGTGATTTGTGCAGGAATTGAATGAACTAAAAGATAATGAACAGCAAATGAAACCCAAGGTGTGCTCTTCTGGAGAGTTTATATTCATCATTGTCAACTTTATGATGAATTTAAATCATAAAACTTTATACTGAGTTGCCCTATTATTATAGTCCTATCATACTAGTTGGTTGACCATGACTGTAGAAAGAAAATATGTGATGACCCATTTTATCTGAAGCAATTTTTATTATGCCATTTACATGAATTTGAAATTTTTGGGCTGTATCATTTCCTCTTTGGCGGGACATTGCAGTATTAAAGTTTTTTCGCTCTATGGTAACAGTAGTTTTTTCCTTCAAATTTTTATGGAGGCCCTTTACTGGAGACAGCATTATAGTGGTCATTCTGTTCTTTTATAGCCAGTATTCAAATTAACAAACTTGTCTCTGCACACACATACAGAAATGTCATTTCGATAGGATAATTTCCCATTAGTTTGGTGTCAGATATATCATCTTTAAGATTCAGTTACACATGAATCGTGATATAATGCTGTATTTGTTGGAAGCCTTGACCCTTGAGCGCAGTGATATTCTTTGTGATGATTAAGCTGCTGGATCCATTTTTCTGTATACAAGCAGAGGGTCAGAAATGATTGCTCTCTGTTTGAATTTTATGTTTATCATCTGTATGTTGGCAAATTGTTGTGACAGAGACAAGGTCTGGTTTCTACTTATGCAGAGAACAAAAGTAATCTCTGATCTGCTGATATCTGTTTCAAAAGCAGAAAGGCAGGAAGCAAGGTTGAAAGTACGACAGGATTCTTTGAGGCTTGGCAATGTGGGTGTAATCAGGTAATTCAAAAAGTTCTATTAGCTTCTGTATTTGTGCTTCAAAAGGGTTTTTAGTGCTTGCGGGTTCTCCTTATATCCAGGATTCAAAACTTTCATGGGATCCTCTCATTCTACTCATTCCTTTTGTTCTATAAAATACTGTATAAATAATTTTCTGTGTCCATTGTAGAGCTGGAACAGTCATATCTGAGACATGGGAAGATGGCCAAGCCTTCAAAGATCTCAATGCGCACCTTGTATGCTCTTATCAAACATCTTTCTTCTTAGACTTTGCTTCTTGAGGCCAGCTTAGTATTCTTATCTTTAGTTGTGATTTTTCTACTTTAATGGCGTTCTTTTTGGCCACTTATCACATAAGTCTGAGCCACTTTTGTAAATAGAAATGCATTACATAATGCTCGAACCAGAACAAGGACTAGAAAATAAAAAGGTTAGTAAAGAAAACAATGAGAATTTATAGTAATGACTCATTAGAAGTTTCACCGCAAAGTTACTTTAGGTTATACTAAATTTGTTCCATTCTCTAGTAATAATCCACATTCCAGCTTTTTTTATTTTAATTTAGTATCAAGGATCTTTGAAGCACATATTATTAGATTTTCAAATTGGTCTTGAAGTATGACATGTAGGTTTGATGTTAAGTTCCTCTTCCTGCCCTTTTCAGTAAGGATGGCGTGAAATTTCTTCACCAATGTAAATCTAATTTATTGCATATAATCTTAGAATTTTAGAAGTAATATCTCCTGAACAAGTCAGAACATTGTAGGCATTGAGTCACTAGAGCCAGAATGCTCCTTATTTAAGTTCAAGTGTCTCTATAGAGCTTCCAGGCCTAAAGGGAGAGGACCTCACTTTCTATCTCCCTAGAAATCCTGTCTTTTTATTATTAATGACTTTGCTCCTGTTATAGACCCATTTTAAGATGAACATATGGCATTCACTAACACGGTTATGTTAATTTTCTAGAGGCAATTACTAGAAACTAAGGAAGCTGTTGAGCGCCAGCGAAAGTCGATGAAGAAAAGGCCAAGTGGTAAAGTTATTATGCATGATTGTACTATTACCCTTCCATTTTCGGTTACTTTTAGTTTAAACCATGATCCGGGAATTTTTCTCATTGTGCCTGTTGTCTGTTGGATTTATGATCTTGTTGTTTCGCATAGGGCATTTGTTTGTCTTGGTATGAAGGATCAATTTATCAAGGCTTAATATCTGAAATGGTCATTGTCACAGTTCTATAACATCCTTATACTTGTTGAAACTGTTCCTCCTTGCCCCCGCGCCCCCTCCCAGAAAGACTAGTCATCCTAGTTTCCTTTAAATATAAATATAAATGTGATCTCAATCTTAATTTGTAGTCTCTGTGATTTTCCATTTTTTTAATTGTGGTTTTCGTTTCCTATAGATAAGGGCGCTGTAGTTGATGCTGAAGTACAAGAAGTCCTGGAAGAGATCTATAAATCCCGTCTTGCCAGCATCAAACGAGTAAGTTTACTAGTTTGTCTAAATTCTGATTTTTTTCTTCTTTTCATTTTCGTGATATTTTTATTAGGAATTCCTTGTTTTCTCTTTTGTTTGTCTTCAACCTATGGAATGCTGTAGGAGGAGGAGTGTCTCGGGCGTGAAAGAGAGGGTTATGAACTGGAGAAGGGGAGGCTTATACGTGAAATGAAACGCATACGAGATGAGGATGGTTCCCGTTTTAACAATTTTCAGATTCTCAACCACAGATATGCCCTATTAAATCTTCTTGGCAAAGGGGGATTCAGTGAAGTTTACAAGGTCGGAACTTTGTCAAATTTAGTTTTATGATTAGAAATATTTCCATCAATTTTTAGTCCAGCTTATATACTGGATGAAAACTATAGATACTTCATTTGCCAATGTTGGCAATTGTAAAGATATACCATTTTGCAGTGATTTGAAGTAAGAAATTTCCAGCAGGCATTTGACTTGGTAGAGCATAGATACGTTGCATGTAAACTTCATGGTCTGAATGCTCAGTGGAGTGAAGAGAAGAAGCAAAGTTACATACGTCATGCAATTCGGGAGTACAATATTCACAAAACCTTGGTGCATCATAATATTGTCCGGCTTTGGGACATTTTTGAGATTGACCAGAATACATTCTGCACTGTCTTAGAGTATTGCAGTGGTATACTGTAATCTTACCCTTCTGTCATTTGAATGATCTTTTACTTTATGAAAATATTAAAAATCAGCAATGGGATAGAATTCTCATCTCATTTTTTCTTCATATTCTTTTCATTTTCTATCTTCAGGGAAAGATCTTGATGTTGTCCTTAAAGGAACAAATCAGTTGCCTGAAAAGGAGGCTAAGCTTATTATCTTTCAGATATTCCAAGGTCTTGTATACTTGAACAAAAGAACACAAAAGATTATACATTATGATTTAAAGCCTGGAAATGTTCTATTTGATGAACTCGGGGTTGCAAAAGTGACTGATTTTGGTCTTAGCAAGATAGTAGAGGATGATGTTGGATCCCAGGGTATGGAACTTACATCCCAAGGTGCTGGAACTTATTGGTGAGTGATGCAAATCAGCTTATGTACGTTTTCAGTATTACATTTTTCTTAGAGAAAAAGTCTCGCCTCCCTTAGGCATTTGAAAAGCACTGCTACTCTTATGTTGAACTTAAAAATTAATTCGTCAATGGATAGTTAGGTAGTTCTATTGTGTTTGAATCATATATGTGCATACATGTCATTGCAGTTGTGCCCCCTTTTAATATTTTAAGTTAATGTGAAAACCATTTTTACCTCTACACTCTTTGAAGCTTTAGTGGCTGATAACTTGCATAATTTAGTTTTGTAGAATATTGGGATACATAATTCATTTGACTTTAAGCTTTGTTCTGTGTTCTCCAGTGTTTTTCATCTGTCTTCCCCATGACATTTAATGCATGTGCATAAGTAGCACCATATATAATGAGTCCTTTGTTATTTTCAGGTATTTACCTCCTGAATGCTTTGAGCTCAGCAAGATACCTCTTATATCATCAAAGGTCGGTAACTTTTGTAGATACTTCTTCTTGTGATAGCTTGGCATATGTATGTAGCAAAGATGCCAATGCATTTCTACTGAAGTTCTCTCTCTCTCTCTCTCTCATAGTTTTTATTTGATCAATTGCTCTAGCCTAGTTTAGACATGTAATTCTAGTCTCTTAGTAGGATACCGATAGACTGGTGTCCACAGTCTTCTTACTTGAAAAATCGCTTATGAGAAAACCAAACTGTTTGATCACCTTAGTTCTTCTCAACTTGGGTACCAACATTTTTTGACATGGTCTCTCTTGGAAAGCAGGTTGATGTCTGGTCAGCAGGTATTCTATTATTTCAAATGCTATATGGAAAACGTCCTTTTGGGCATGATCAGACCCAGGAACGAATACTACGGGAAGACACAATTATTAAAGCACGAAATGTAGAATTTCCTCATAAACCCACCAACATCACAAACGAGGCAAAGGTGAGTGAAGTCCATAGTTGCTACAGCATTTTGCATTTTCTTGCATGACAAAAACTCGTGCTTCCAAGAGTTCGTTAAGAAATAATATATACAAGTCAAAAAGTCAACCCAAGAGAGTTTTGTCTTAA
Source organism: Oemleria cerasiformis (assembly GCA_037349345.1). Taxonomy (NCBI): domain Eukaryota; kingdom Viridiplantae; phylum Streptophyta; class Magnoliopsida; order Rosales; family Rosaceae; genus Oemleria; species Oemleria cerasiformis. The sequence continues at coordinate 9,811,322 of JAZGTL010000009.1, read as the reverse complement.
AGTATATGGGTAAAGACACCATTTTCTTAAGGTTTTCAAGAGTCTCCCATATTTAATCTGTTTTAAGTTTCTTTTTTTAGGAGGGAAGTCTTTAGTATTTCTACGAGCCTGAGTAAAGCAAAAGAGATTTTAATGAGTGAACATTATTGCTGTTGAAAGTCTCGGTACCTTAAAATCTCCATCTATAGTTTCTTCTCTCTTGTTTTTCTCTCTTTTTTCTACATTTGCAGCAATCCTTCAGATTTCTTTCTGCTAACGTTCATTTGATAACTAAAATTACTATCATGTACAAGCCACTGTAACTATAGACAGCATCCACCTTGTATTGTCCTACATCAAACGGGCTATGATAGTTTTTAAACTCAAAGTAACTCGTTAGGTTCCTGAACGAAGTGCGAATTTCAATTTGTCACCTGTAATCATGATACTTTAGGTTTCATCCCCTTGACTTTCGTTGTTCATTTATGCACGTGGTTAGGTAAATTAGGTGAATTCTTAGCAACTTGCTGATATCATATTGCATATTTGTGTTATCAGGAGTTTATTCGGCGTTGTCTAACATATAACCAAGCAGATAGGCCAGATGTCTTAGAAATTGCTCAAGATCCATTTCTCACACTCTCAAAGAAGTAAATCTATTCAGCTAAGAAGACCCCAAATCCGGGCGCCACAGAGTTTTGTTTGTTTTCCTGCAATACCAAGAAGGAATTTTGTACAGCTTGTAAAGGTTTGTTACTCATCGTTGCCGTGGTTTACTCTCCTCTTAATCGGGTGCTTTCAGGTCTTGTATTTTTACTCCGGGACCTGACCTGGGTAAAAAAAGCTGTAGGTAGGAGCGGGAAAAAAAAAACATGTAATTTTTCCTTCTAGTCTAATTATTTTTCTTTTTAATCCCAGGCAAGCTTCTGAGTTATCCTTTTTCACCTGACCTGGGTAAAAAAGGCTGTAGGTAGGAGTTAAAAAAAAAAAAAAAAACTGTGTAATTGTCTTTGCTCATCTATAATTATTTTCTTTTTAATCCTAGCATGCTTCTGAGTTGTCCTTTTTCGACCTTGTATTATCACGTTCTTTTTTTACGAAGAAAAACATGAAGAAAAAAAAAGTGTACATGAAGTACTCTGAAGCTTCACTAGATTGATCTTCTAATGCCGGTGATATAATTTATTTTTTTGTCTATGATGTAGCTTGCCAAGAACAATTAATTTCAAAACAATGTCCTGATTAATTGAATTCCATTGCATTTTTTTTAATATAAGGATATCGAGGATAAGGGTTATATATATCGGGCATCGATTTCGTTTTTTGACGAGAGTTGAATATGAGATTTCCTATTATGCAATGAATAAAAATATCATTAGAGTAGACATTGAATTCCGTTGTACTTGAAGCCTCTTATTTACAAATGAAAAAAAAAAAAATACTATTAGACCAATAATGATACAAATATTACGAGTTATCAAATCCAATTTTTATCACCGCAGGAGCTATAATGTTTTAACTTGTTTTTTTTGTTTGGAGAAGTAGCAGCATATAAACCGAGAAGTAGTAAAGGGAGAGAGCCACATAAATATTATCCCATATATTAACTATACACTACTCCCACAATGGCATTATCCTTCTCTTCCACAACTGCAACTACATGCCCAAAACTCCATGACAATTCAACCCTTGGAGTCAACAACACCTTCAACACCCACAAACGAATCCCAAATGCAGTGAATGTCAAGTGTTTATCAACCGAGCCGCCGCCAGAGTCCGGGTTGCCGGCGAGCAAGTCTAAGCTTGAGATAGGCTCTCCTATTATTGTAGTGGAGGCTCCTAGAATGATCAAAACTGCAGCATCGGTTCCTTGCCTCCGGGTCAACTCCGGCTTAGTCAAACCCGGCGATGTCGGAAGGTAAACATCTTTAATTTGCATGGTTAACGCCTTGAACTGTTTGTTTTAATTATGTTTATTTTCTGTGTAATGACTTGTGTTGAGTTTCATGTTTTGGGACTCCCTTGTGTGTCCTTCCTTAATGAATTCCACACTTTGACAGAAAACAGAAGAAGCAATGTTGTGTTCCCTAATGTTTTGGGACTCCCTTGTTAACTGTCATTATTGATGAAGCAATATTGTGTTCCAATTAAATGACGGTTGTGTGTGACTTGGTGCATGCAGAATTGTGTCGAGAAAGCCTATGGATGTGTGGGCCGTACGTCTTTCAATTGGCACTTACCTCATTGATGGGAAATACTTCAAGCCCTTAGAGCTTGAAGAACCATAGTTCTTGCTTTTTATAAGCCGAATGACGTTATTTTTACGGACATGTCTTAATTTTTATATTAAATTTATGATTTTTCACTAAAATCATCTGAGATGATTTCTCTTTATTGTGTAAAGGTGATTTTGAGTTCAACATAATTTATATACGTGTATAATTTTCTCTCTTAATATTATTATACATAGTAAAAATAAACATGTAAACCCATAATAGATTTGAGTATTTTAGAATTTTAGAATTTCAGCATTAAACTCAAATCTAATGTAGGATAAAAACAGTGCTCAAACCATAACGAAGAAATCTCTTGAGCGATCACATATTGACAACATCTCTACTATTAGAATGAAAAGAGTAACGGGTTGGGGCCACATGGCTTCTTTCTAGTTATATGAGAAATATGAAATGATTTTTTAATAAAAAGAAATTTCTGAATAAAAACACCAATAAAGCGCGGACAAAGGAGGGACTAATAAGTAGCAATAATAAAATGTTAGTAAACAGAAATACATAAAGATTTTATTTTCTTAATACGATGTGTCTCGACATACATTAATATGAGACTAATTTCCGTTCATGATGGAACTTTGACATTTACATGATGTAAATATCAGGCCATGTGCATCTCTATATCATTTTGTGGCCCCAAGAGATAACTAGTGAGATTTAAACACTAGATATGAGAGCAAATCAGACTAGTGCTTAATTCATTAAACAATTAATTGTGAGTAATATATAGACAATTACACACTAACTTGGGATGTGTAGGAGAAATTATTACATAGTTATCATACTAGGGTCATATGACGTGTCAAGTTTATATTGTATAATATAAGCTGAGATTTATTGAAAGAATTATCTAATTGTACACAGGCACACGCAGGCCTATGAATAAGAGATGTCCTGACGCTTTTGGCCTAGAAATGTAGAATTTCAACACTGCTCCAAAAACGACAGCGTAGAGGCTGCGATTTATATGAAACAGGAAAATAGGGAAAAAGTTGATCCAAAATTCATCCTCGCGCTAAAAACCCCACTCCTCAGTCTTTAGCGGTCTTCTTCTTCCTCACGCTAAAACCCACTGTCTGTAGCGCCTACTGAAATGCAGTGGAAGCTTTACCCAAAATTTCGCTTTCGGTTCTTATCACTCTGATTTGCCCGAAATCGCCGATTCTATTATCACTGAGAGTCTGAGACTGAGTTGGACTAGATAGGCTACTAACTAGGTTTTTTCTTTTCCTCCGAAATTACGGTCAACAGCATAGCCGAAATCTCGGTTGGTGATCTGGCGGTTTCAACATGTATATAAAGCAGGTGCGTTTTGGTCTTAGACTGAGTAATATTACCTTGTTTTTCTGAGTAATTTATATTACTGTAATGGTCCTGTTTATTGTTTGGGGATTTTTTTGACATTTTATTCATGTGCGCGGTTCTGAAATTAGGTTATAATTGAGGGATTTAAGAGCTACAGAGAACAAGTTGCTACTGAGCCCTTCAGCCCCAAAGTTAATTGTGTTGGTAATGATTTCCTTCCTTCCAATTGAAATTAATGATTTATTTTCTGCCCAATTCGGTATGGTCGAAAATTTTGTATATATATATACACAATATAACTGATCGGAATATGTTGACAGTAGCACAATGCAATTAAAATTTGCTATCTTTGTATTTGTAATGGTTAGCATGGTGATAGCCATATGACAAAAATGCCATTCCCATCCAATGTTTGGAGTCTTCTTTAAGGGATTATTTTTTCAGTTTTATTTTAAAGAGCATCCTTAATTTTCATGCATCACGGGTTATATGCAATTTATCCAAATAGAGAAATAGAAGACCAGACGTTCAGTTCAACCTCTACTGCGAGTTTTGTGAGATGTGTTGGCAAATCATATTTGCAAGGAGGCTTATGACCATGTGAATTGGAATTTGGGCTTATTGGGTAGGATGAGGTTCCAGGAGAAATGAAATGGATATTGTAAATATGACCTTCAGTTATTATCAACAATTTTTCATGCTTTCTGATAACTCATTTTGGTTGAGGCACGGCAACCCACTTTTTTCCTTTCCGTTGTTATCATAGTCCTTAGAAAATAGGGAGAGGTTTCATAAGTGAGCTAGTGATTGGGAATGGACAAGAGATCCATCGAAGTTTCTGATCTTCTGATTGGGAATTAAATTTTGGCTTCTGTTTTACGATCAATGTCAAAGCATTTTCGGGAAAGAAAAACCCGGGGTGTGGTGGTGCTAGGGGTTTTGGGCTTTATGTATTTTGATAGAGTATGATGAATTTCTTATGGGTTTGGAAGGTGTTTCGAATTAATTTGGAGAATGGTTTGCTTGCAAAGATCATGGTGCATATGAAGGCAAAGGAACAATACATTTTTGAGAATCTGAAAGTTCCATTCAAGGTCTTCGCGCATTCCATGCTGCACATGCTATCTTTTTGGATAACAGGAACCCCTTGTTTTGACTTTTCACATAGGCCTGGGCAGCTTCCTACCATATAATGTTGTGTGTAACCAGTTTGAGGTCATTCAACCGAGATTGCTAAAGAAATGAGTCTCTAAGGATGAAAGAGAGATCACAGTGCAAAATCTAATTTATTTATTTTATTAATCTATACCTTTTGATATCTTCTTCTAAAAGGCTAAAGTATGTCGATATGTATTGGATATTATCTCTACTCAAATAAAAATGTCAATGATACATCTGTATCTGTCTTTCCTTCTTTTGTAATGTCGAGCACTATTATGTTTGCTATTAAAAGTTCATTTATATCTATTTCAATGATGTTTACTGCAGTTGGTGCCAATGGGTCTGGAAAGACGAACTTCTTCCATGGTAAGTAACAAGTATGAACTTCTATTTTGTTTGTTATTTTTTTAGAACTGTTTAACACTTTCATTTACTTTTTGTTGGATTTCAAATATGTTTTTTTTTGTAGCAATTCGGTTTGTACTAAGCGACCTTTTTCAAAACCTTCGAAGTGAGGACAGGCATGCTCTACTGCATGTATGTATCTCTGAATGTTTGTTTTGGTTTTCAAGCTATCATGTTCAACCATTTGCTTAACAAACAACTTTTATTGCAACATATGCTGTGTCAATATTGAACAGGAAGGTGCAGGGCACCAAGTATTATCTGCGTTTGTGGAGATTGTCTTTGATAATGCTGATAATCGAATCCCGGTAATTTTACTTTATTGTACTTGTCACTCCTTTTATGTAACTTACGTTTCCCTTTCCCTTTCAACATAATTATGTTTTCTATCAAATGTTTTTGTTGTTCCCTTATGGTAGGGTTCCACTTTTTTTTTTCGTTCCTTTAAGTATTTCGTGAGCTTGAAGCAATCTGGGGGTGTATGGTGATGGCCACTATACGGTCTATTTGGTCAGAAAGGAATAATCCTATTTTTTAAGATGCTTGGGGGCTGGAAGTGGAGGAGGTGTGGGAGAAGGTCAAGTATTGGGCAGCGCTTAGGGCATCTATATCTCCTTCTTTCAGAAACAATTCTCTTTCTGAAATTATCCTAGACTGGAAAGCTGTGCTGTCTTGAATAGTTTTTTGATTTTAAATTAGATGTAGACTGTTTTCTTTTTAATGTTCCCGTTTCTATTGTTTCTAGCTTACGAAAAAGGGATTAGGTTATTTTGGTAAATACATTCAACCAACTCCAATCCTTTTACCCATTAACTTGGATTACTGATCCACCTTATTGTATGTTTTCTGAAATAAAATTCCATCTTTTCTTTTCCAAAAAAAAAAAGGTCTTCTGTTTTAAGCTCCTGTCTTTGGTTATATGCCTTCATCATTGTATCTGGGGGAAGATGGGCTTTAACCAAGGTTTTTGGTAAAATAAAAAATTATGGACCAGTGTGTTGTTCGAGTTGAGTGGTTGATATGGAAGTAGGACTTTGAAAATAGTGGCCTTGTAATTTTTTTCCAGTTTCTTCTTGTTACTATCTCGCCGTTTCTCTCTTAGTGTAGTGTTAATTTATAGGTTTCATGTTTTGACTGCCTGTTCACTGTATATCGTCTCTTATATTGTAAGATTGTTTCGCATAAAAAAAATAGGTGGCCTTGTAAATAATCCACTTGTTTGGGTTAGTCTGTCCTCCCTTGTGGCAATATTGAATTCTCTTATTGGGTATTCTTAGCCATGCATCTCTATATATGAAACAATGAGCCTCTCCTCAGTTTCTAAGTGGTTTTGTGTTGAATGCTTTAACTTTCACTGTTTACAAAGGCCCCTGTTTCTGTTGCTATTTTATGTTAATCCCAACACACACAAGTAGGGATATCCTTCAGCTTACCTCTTGGTATTTTATTTTGCTAATTTATGCTTTTATTATCTTTCTCTTTTGCACAGTTTCAGCTCTTCACATCTTTAGCACAAATTGAGGCATTTTCCATACTTTCTTATATGATTTTACTTCTCTCCATTCTTGCATCACTTCTTGATAGGTTGATAAGGAGGAAGTGCGTTTGAGACGAACCATTGGTTTGAAGAAGGATGAGTATTTCTTGGATGGAAAACATATCACGTGAGTGCATTTGTTTTTGGGAATAGTGTGCTGCTTATTACATGGTTTGATTGTTATACCCTTTGCTTAGTTTCTGTTACATGACAGAGGATAAATCTAATTTCAGGAAAACTGAGGTTATGAATTTACTGGAAAGTGCTGGGTTCTCTCGCTCCAATCCTTATTATGTTGTGCAGCAAGGAAAGGTGTGATGTTTCTCTTTTTTCGACATCACTGCAATTGCGGAGAATAAAAACTTCTTTGTTATTGTTTTAGTATGCTTGAGGGTTGACTTTTGTTTTTTCTATTATTTTTATTGTTTACATTTGTGCACTTTTTCACAGATAGCATCCTTAACACTGATGAAAGACTCTGAACGGCTGGATTTACTGAAGGAAATTGGTGGCACTCGAGTCTATGAGGAGAGACGCCGAGAGAGTTTGAAAATTATGCAGGAAACTGGCAAGTCATTGTTGAATTGGATGCTTATGGTTATTACATATTCTTTCTTACAACTTTTTTACTTTGCTAATCAGGAAACAAAAGAAGACAGATAATTCAAGTTGTTCAGTACTTGGACGAGAGATTAAAGGAATTGGACGAAGAGAAAGAGGAGCTGAGAAAGTATCAGCAACTTGACAAGCAGAGAAAATCTTTAGAATACACTATTTATGACAAGGAACTTCAGGATGCTCGCCAAAAACTGGCAGAGGTTAGTCGATGTTAGACGCTGGGCCATATAAAATATTTTCCTAGTTTTTTTTTTATTGTTCTATACTTGATTCAGGGATCATAATTAGGTAGCATATGCAATTGAATGTCATTGCATGCATTGGTAGTGTAAGAGGAGAAAAAAGGTGATTAAAATGGTGATTAAGACCCTTACTCTTTTTTTTGCTTGTTTCTCATTGTTGTTGTACGGGGATAAATGCACCAAGTAGGACCTGTGCACAAAGAAAGATCAGAAGGGTTATGATTTCTGTAGTGGACTAAGTGTATTTATACATTGCAAAGCTGGTTGAGAGATGATGAACAATATGTAAAGAGTAGCAAATATAATTGTGTTCTCAATAATTCAATTGATGTCCTGTGTTACATTTTAACGCTAAATAGTGTTGTTTTGCTCCTCATACTCTTTATAATCCTCCGACCTCTATCCATTGTTCTCTCATGGAGTTTTATAATTTAATCCAAATATTGAATCCAAAGAATAGCCTTGCTCTGTAGCAAAAGAGAACTAAATAGAGATACTAATGTAACATGTATATACATTGAAGAAGTTGGGAACTCTTAAAGCTAAGTTAAACATACATTTTGTGTGTATTTTCTGATTATTCACAACAATTGCATTCACTCCCACCCTTTTGAACAGTTTTTTTCTTCTTAACAAATTTGTGGTTCTTCTCCCTGGAGATTAATACCATGTTTTGAGCATAAGGTACTTGGTTCCAGTCTTTGTCTGGGGACTGCAAATGATGGGATTCCTGTTTAAGAGTTTGCATTTATAAATTGTTGACATGTTTGATATCCAGTACATGTCTGAATTGCAAATGTCAGTCTCTGAAATGACTGCTACTCAATTGAGAATTCTGACCCTACATTGTTAAAGAGATGAACAACTGTGTTTTGACAATTATTCTGTTACGAAAGTTTGAATAATCAATAGAACAGAGAAAAAGCTCCAGTTTGATGGTAATAAAGTAATTTATATGGAAGGGCACAATATGACTTGTCGCAGGCTCCCATATATATATATATATCTATATATATTGTTTCAAAATATCTCTATGCAAAGACTCATGCACAACAGTGATTGTTATGCGTAAACCTATATACTTTTCACCTTGATTCAGGTAGAAGATGCTCGAAACAAGGTTTCTGAAACCTCAACAAAGATGTACAATAGTGTGCTGGATGCCCATGAAAAGTCTAAGGATTTGGATAAGATTTTGAAGGATCTGACAAAAGAGCTTCAAGCTTTAAATAAAGAGAAAGAAGCAATAGAAAAACGAAGAACAGAAGCAATAAAGAAGCACACAGCACTTGAGCTTGACGTAAAAGACCTGCAGGAGAAGATATCTGGAAACTTCAGAGCAGAAGTAATATTCCATATCCGACCTTTGCAACATTTTTTTTATGTCCATTATCTTGTTCGCGTGAGAGGAGGGACATGAGTGCTGCATTTTTTGATCTTTGCATGCTACCAGGAAGATGCTGTGAAGCAGTTGCAGAGTCTGGAGAAGGAAATTCAGGATTCAATGAATGAACTAGAGAAAATAAATCCTCTGTATGAGAACCAAGTCATGATGGAAAGGGAGATAACAAAAGGGTATGCCTATGCTATTCTAGATACTAGAAAAATGAACATATTAGCTTGTGAAGCTTCTGTTTCATCTCAGTGACAATATATAATTTGACTCTTTTAAATAAGTCATTAAAAAGTATTCATTTCATAACATTCATGCGTAGCTCATATACAATTATTAAATTGTTTATCAAGTTTCTATTTTGGACAAATTCTTTGTTACTTGCTCACTTATTCCAAGTGCATATGCCTCTTCCAGTCTTCTCCCTCCCTCCACTACACAGGGCAATTATAGGTAAATAAGTTTAACTAGGCCCAGGTTTAGAATAATTTGGGTTCTAGGGAAAATTTTGAAATGTAAAGGGGAGAAGGCTCATTAGGGTAACTGGTGGTGAATATTTCCTTTCAAGCAGGATTTTTTTGTTGTATTCTGTTGTTCGAACTAAGCTTGAATTGCAGCCTAATGGGTGAGATTCTAGAATTGTGAGTGAGGTTTGTGTCATAGTCCTTGGAAATTCATTTCTCTGGATTTCCTTCTTTCATCAAATTGGAAGACCTACATGTGCCCATGGGGATTAGTCAGGTCAAAGACCCAAATATGAGTTTAAAACAAATTGTGTCCAAATATTGGAATTGATTTGGACCTCTGGAGAAGTCTTTGGCATAGGTACTAGTGTATTTTCTTACATTTGGTTATTTTGTCATATAGAATAATGGAACGCGAGAAACAGCTTAGCATACTTTATCAAAAACAAGGTCGTGCCACTCAGTTTGAAAGTAAAGCTGCTCGTGACAAATGGCTCCAAAAGGAAATGGATGATCTTGAGCGGGTTCTTTCTTCAAATATGGCACAGGTATGCTCCAGGCTTCTTTCATTATATGTCATATCATGGTTTATCTCGAGTACTCCTTATAGCAGTTAAGTTTCTCCTTCGTAATTCGAATAGCGACTGCTAGACTTTGAACTACCTGCATGCTATTCCTAGCCATTGTAAAGATTCTTCTCAGATCATTCTGGTGTAAAGATACTTTCTAGATGAGAAATTTTCATCGTTAAATTTTTTTTAATGAGTGTTCCTTTTATTTTGTTTAGATTCTTCTATGTATGAATTCGAATGTTTCACTTTGATTGGACGATATTTCTCAAAATATCTTTTGAATTACTCATATTTGAAACCACCAGATTTCCTACGCTGAAACTATGTGGTATCCTACCCTGAAACCACATGTTTAGCCTGAAACCACCATTCTCTTGAGAGTATGAGACAATATCCCCTCTACCGAAATGCTTCTTGCTTCACCAAACCTTCCCACAGAAAGCCCTTATTAGATTCTCCATTCTCTTAGCACCTTGCTTGGATTTCCGAAAGAGAAAGGCAGTTGGCACACTGCTTAAGACTGATTAAAACAAAGTAATCCTACCTTCTCTAGATAGAAATATTTTCTCCCAACCTTCCAACCTCTTCATCTTATTCACAACCGCATTCCAGAAACTATCTACACGTGGATTACCACCTAGGTGTAAGTCCCCCAATATTTACTTTTTGATAAGAAGTCGCCCAATATTTCATACGCCAACTAACTACCTTAACGCCTTGGGAGTTCTGTTTTTTTATTCATCTTTTATGATTCTGTAGCTTGGGGTTTGTGGGGTTCAAAGTTGCTTGGGATTTTGTTGTATTGTTCTATACCACTTTTTTTTTGCCTGCCTTGTTTGGGTGCTGTTTCGGAATGTGACTTGGGATCCCTCCTGCCACATCTCCATGTGCTTAACTTTCTAGTTGTGTTATTTGCAATATTTATAAACTATTCTCAATTGTATGTTGTATTATTTATGCAGAATTTCTACATAATATGTTTCTTACTCTTATATGTTCTAGGAGCAAAAACTTCAGGATGAAATTAAACGGCTTAATGATGAGTTGAGCGAAAGAGATGTCTACATTGAGTCTCGAAGATCTGAGATAGCTACAATTGAATCTCTCATCTCTCAGTCACATGAAGGGTTCAATCATCATAAGTCACAGAGGGACAAGATGCAGGATGAGCGCAAGTAGGAGTCTTTGTACTTAATGTTTTAGATTGACTTGTCATAAATATTCAAATATGCTTGTTTTGTTTTGTTTTATGTTAGGTCCCTATGGAGGAGAGAAACTGAACTTTCTGCTGAAATTGAGAAGCTGAGAACGGAAGTTGAGAAGGCCGAAAAGAGCCTTGATCATGCAACTCCTGGAGTATGTAATTGCTTTCTTGACACATAACTGTAATTCTGGAATTGCTTCTTTTGATATGCCTGTTGTTAATAGTTTGTCCTGCATTACTTTTCTATATTTATGTATCTATTATATATAGAGAGGGGGTGATAGAGCGAGATTCTTGTTTATGGCTTTTAGCAAAGTTTGATTGTGGCAAGTAATTTGGTGTAACTGATGAAGTTGTAAGTATAACAGGGGCAGGGGTGTGGGGTGCAGATAGTGATTTAAATGTAATACAGTTGTCTGAAACTTTGTCCCTTCAAAGCCAACATCGTCTCTGAACTTAAGCCCTCCCTTTAGTTTATCCTATCTGTAATGTAACCTGCGAGAAAACCTACCGAAGAAGGAAAAACAATTATATCTCCTTGGAAAACAACACAGAACTAAAGCTAATACTGGAATTTCCTATCTGTCTTCGTCCATGGACAGAGGCTTTTAAGCCGAACTACATAAATTCTTTGTGCGATTGTTGGTTTTCTTTCACATTTGGTATTTTGTTTTGAGAAGCTTCCGCACAACATCAGTCCACAGCTTGATACAAGTGAAGTGGTATGATGTTAGACGGGAATGCATAAAATAATGAATAATATTAACATGTAGAGAAAAATCATGTATGCAAACAATTGGATTGATATAACAAATTAAATTATTAATTTACTCTGATATACTAAAACCTATTTTGGTTCCTAGATGAAGTTACAAACACTAAGCATATCTAATTAAAGCTTTAATTTTCCTAGCTTCCCATTCATTATCAAAAAATTGGGATATGATGCTAGCATTTTTCTTGTGCCTCATGTTTGTTTGTGACGTAATGATCTTCCCAAGGCTTAAAGTTAGTGTGAAAAGGGTGAAGAGAAAAATCTTTATTATATGTATGCTGTATTATGATTCGACTCATTTATTTTGTTGTGTTGTGATATGTATTACAATTTTCTTAGCGCATCTTCAAATTAGAAGAGTTTTTGCTTCTCTCATTTCCCTTCTAAAAGTAGTTGGATGTTCAGGAGATCACATGACATTTAACGTTTAACTTTTCAGGATGTGAGGAGGGGGTTAAATTCTGTTCGTAAGATCTGCAGAGAGTATAATATTCCTGGGGTTTTCGGTCCAATTATTGAGTTGCTTGAATGCGATGAAAAGTTTTTTACTGCTGTTGAAGTAACTGCTGGGAACAGGTACTCAAAGTTTCATAGGCATCCTATTCCTGTTCTCTTATCTGTTTCATATCTACTAAATGGTGTTATGATCTGTTAGCCTTTATTGTTTGCTTTGCAGTTGAAGTTCTGTTATTTTGATATGTGTTCTTTTTGAACAGCTTGTTTCACGTTGTGGTTGAAAATGATGAAATATCAACCCAGATAATTAGGCACCTTAATTCATTAAAAGGTGGACGAGTTACGTTTATCCCCCTAAATAGGGTGAAGGCTCCACGGGTAACTTATCCTCAGAATTCAGATGTGGTTCCCCTGTTAAAGAAATTAAAATTTTCTTCAAACTTTGCGTCAGCATTTGCCCAGGTTAGCTTCAACCTGAATTGCCTTTCTTGTAAAACCATTGATTGAGGTTGGGCCCAAATCTGATTGATAATATGTTTTAGACGGTTGAGTGATGTGTTTGTGAAAGTTATGTGGTTAAGTCTGGTTGTAGAACCACTGAGTTTACAATTTCTACTCCATTAGGCGGATCTTTGTTGTTTATTGTGCTGTTCCTTTCATGATTTCTGCTATCTTAATTTGGGGTTGCCTTTTACCTTTAAATTTTAATCAAGTAAAATAGTTGTGCTATTCAATAAAAGGGGAACAAAAAAAAACCCTAATGTGAATGAAGGAACATTTACAAATGTATTGTATCAATGAAATCTATTAACCGCTACCTAATTGCCACATGAAGCACTAAAAAGCGAAAACTAAAAGCACATTTTTTTTTGTTAACTGATTAATACTATTGTGCATTTGGGTTGAGAAAATAATCTTGGGTTTTCGACAATGCTTGAAGATTCATGGAATGCCATTAATTTACTTGTTTGGGTTCATAAGCAAGTCATATATTCAATGCGGAAACATAGATATTAAACTGCAAAACTGTACCGGTGTATCTGTATGTAATTGCCTTTTGTTCTTATGCTTGCTACATAAAATGAATGGTCAAAACATGATTTAGATAGAACCTGATATTTGGAATGCGGTGTCACTTTTGGTGAATCATTGTCATGCTTGATATATATATAAAAGATTTAAAATTGCATTGGTATACCTTCGTTAGTGGGCTCACATTAGGATTATGTTTACTCTTCTAGGTATGGAAGCTTACTATATCTCCATTTCCATCCTTTGAAATTGTTAAATTAATCTTTCTGACAATGTCAAGAACAACCTTTCTTCATTGTACTGTCTTATATTAGGTATTTGCAAGAACAGTTGTTTGTCGAGATTTGGATGTGGCTACAAAAGTTGCTCGTACTGATGGTCTCGACTGCATTACTTTGGAAGGTTAGATAGAAGACTTTCTTGGCATTGTTTGTTGCACAATATGATAAATATTGGTTCTATTGCCTTGACGACTTGTTATTCTTTTACAGGTGATCAAGTCAGCAAGAAGGGTGGTATGACAGGGGGATTTTATGACCATAGACGTTCAAAATTGAAATTTATGTATATGATCATGCAGAATACAAAATCTATCAACATGAAAGAAGAAGAACTGGAGAAAGTTAGAATTATGCTTCAAGATATCCTTTGGCAAATTTTTCATATACATGCAGAGAGTAATTTTTCATTTCTAGCCTTTTAATCTACTTTCTCTATCTATCAAAGTTTGGCAACTTGCAACAGTGGAAAAAAATAAATAAACAGTTGATGGGGAAGTTGTTAGCTGCTGATGTCTGAGTTTAATTTCACATGATTTATGAGCTCTTTGTGGTTGTCTTTGAGGTTAATCTGATCTATCTACAGTGGGAAGGAGTTCTATTTGTATCTCTTCTTTGTTGGTTTCTTTTGTTTGTCATTTACCCTGTTTTAGTGGCTTTTCTGTTGGTTTTGGGTTGCCTTAAGGGATTTCTTGTCCACTTTGACTGTGCTTTAAATTTTCTATCATAATAATATAAAGCCATGTTTCCTAGCCAAAAAATTAGCTTTGTTTATACTAAATTTACCTTACAGATAGACCAGAAAATTACAGATCTTGTGACTGAACAGCAGAAAATTGATGCTAAGCGGGCGCATGACAAATCAGAACTGGAGCAGCTCAAGCAGGACATTGCTAATGCTAATAAGCAGAAAACTTTGATTTCCAAAGCTCTGGGGTATAAGGTATGTTTGGGTTTTGAGATGATAACTTATGGTGCCTGGAGGGTCTATAATTACTAGCTGTTTGTTTCATTGTTGACCTGTTCTGCATGCTTATATTCTTCCCTCTTAATTGTAGGAAAAATCACTTACTGATGTGCGGACTCAAATTGACCAGCTCAAAGCCAGTATGGCCATGAAGAGTGCTGAAATGGGCACAGATCTCATTGATCATTTAAATCCAGAGGAGAAAGATCTTCTCTCTAGGTTAAACCCTGAAATAGAAGATCTTAAACAGAAGCTTATTTCATGCAAGGCGGATCGTGTTGAGGTTATCCAAATATAGATAATAGTTTTCTTGTGTATTCCATTGTGACTATGTTCTTATGTGCATATTTCATTCTGCTCTCTCCTCATGTGCATTTATAGACTGAATCAAGAAAGGCAGAGCTCGAGACTAATCTAACCACAAACCTTAAGAGGCGGAAGCAAGAACTAGAGGCTACAATATCTACCGTGGAGACTGATAATTTCCATGGTGAAGCCGAAATTAAGGGTCAAGAGCTGAACGATGCTAGATTATTGGTTGAAGATGAAATCGAGCAGCTCAGAAGTGAGGGCATTGATCTGCTTCTTTTGAATTTTCAGTTTTGAAGTTTTATGTTTTCTTTCCTGTGTTTTTACAACAGTTTTGTTCATCAGGAGTTACTGAAAGTATAGATGGCCAATCAAAGCAACTCAGGAGAATTAAAGATGAAAAGACTAAGTTAAAGGTAAAGGTGATTGTATTTTTAGATTGTAAATGCATGTTGCTGCTTCTAAGACGATCACTTGTGGATGCAGAATTTGGAAGACAACTACGAGAGGACACTTCAGGATGAAGCCAAAGAGCTAGAGCAACTGCTGAGTAAAAGAAATGTGTTTCTTGCTAAACAAGAAGAATACTCAAAGAAAATCAGGGAATTGGGTCCATTGTCATCAGATGCTTTTGAAACGTATTTCTTCTGTCTATACTTCTATTTACCTAATAATTTATATTGATATATGTATATATACATATATAATTTATATTTATATTAATATATTTTTTTTAGGTTTCCTAATTCTCATAATCTAATTGGATATTATCTAGAGATTCTATTTATTGAAATCATTTGCATCCTTTAGGTTTTCTTACCACTTCTCCTGCCAAGATTCAAACCTAAGAAAAAAAAAAAAGAAAATGAACAATTATTTCATCCCACCTGTTAATTGTGCCGGAGCCCTAGCACGTGCGTCCTTAGGGTTATTAGTTTGTAATTCAATCTGTATGTTGACAGTCCACTATCGATGCATGCAGTTGGCTTGGTTCTTATTTGTTTGTTCTTACTTCATAATTTAATAAGTTGGGTAGTTTTGTAATTAATTATTCTCTTCTATTGGAAATGGTAGGTATAAGCGAAGGAGCATCAAAGAATTGCATAAAATGCTGCACAGATGCAATGAGCAACTGCAGCAATTTAGTCATGTCAACAAGAAAGCACTTGATCAGTATGTAAATTTTACGGAACAACGAGAAGAGCTCCAGAAGAGGCAAGCTGAGCTGGATGCAGGTGATGAGGTACGAACTCACTGTCAGGCCTCTTACACTGAGCTGGTGTTTCTTTTAACAGTTGACTAAGATTAGGTTATCTTGACTCTCTTTGCTTTGTCAAATTTTTCAGAAAATTGGAGAGCTCATAGAGGTTTTGGATCACAGGAAGGATGAATCAATAGAACGTACTTTTAAAGGTGTTGCTAGGCACTTTCGAGAAGTTTTCTCCGAACTTGTGCAAGGTGGCCATGGTTACCTTGTTATGATGAAGAAAAAGGTTTATTGTGAACTGGATCTGTTCATATTTTTCTCTTATAGTATATTCTGAGATGCCTGGACTTAGTTTGCTGGAGCTGCTGAAAGATATTTCATTGTTGGAGTTGTATTAAATGAGTGGCCTGAGATGCTTGACCTCAAATCTATCTGATTGTTCTTTAAGAAAATATAGTTTTGTAACATTAAAAGCAACAAAATAACTGTTTTCATGCCATTATTTTTTGACAAGAGAGCAGAGACATAGCTAGATTGGATACCTAGGTATCATTTTCTCAAAAATTATGTCCAGTTTAGAAATTTAGTTAAAATTCATATGATTGTGCTTGAATATTGGTTTTATCCCACAGGATGGTAATCATGGGGAAGACGATCAAGATGAGGATGGACCACGCGAAGCGGATTTGGAGGGAAGAGTTGAGAAATATATTGGTGTAAAAGTAAAGGTATGTATTTTCTGCAGTCCCTTTTGCTAAAACTGACACCTCCACCATATTTATTTGTGATATTGAGTGGGGAGCAACCCGAGGGGTTCGTCCAGTGGTAGGAAAGGCCAAGGTAAGTGCCTTAAGGAACTGTATGTCTCAAGTTAGATTCCCCACAGATCTGTACGCTCTGGGGTCAACTCCCATTGTTTATCACGGCCATTTGGGTTTGAGGATCTACATGTCCCCTTGGGGATTAGTCGGGTCAAAACTCTAGATAGCCAGAATTATAGAATAAATAAATCAAGTAGCAGGTAAAACTTGAAATTTGTTATTGGTAATTTTTTTAGATAAATGATATGACATTATGACCCTTGTGCGAGATTACAAGTTAAACCGGGGATTTTAGGGACAATACTGTCAGATTTGACAAAATAGATGCTACGACCTTTTTCAGGTAAAGGTTCAAAATGCTTTCTGAATTGCCTTCTGTTTTATATTTTTCTTCTTTCTTTTTCTTGTGGCAGGTTTCGTTTACTGGACAAGGGGAGACTCAGTCCATGAAGCAGTTGTCTGGGGGTCAGAAAACTGTTGTTGCGCTAACACTTATTTTTGCCATCCAGCGATGCGATCCTGCTCCCTTTTATCTTTTTGATGAAATAGATGCCGCACTGGATCCTCAGTACAGAACTGCTGTTGGAAGTATCCTTTCTGTCGTATTTTCTCTGTTATCTTTTTTCTTTTTTTCCTCACAAAATTAAGTAGCTTTGCACTGCCATTTGGTTCAGTTTTTGTACTTTTTAATGGAGAAATTAGATGAGGGAAAGGAGAAATGAAGAATGATCAGTAGTAGGGAGGGGAAGAAATAAAGAAGAATGAATGAAAATGAAATCTAAAAAGTGAAAACAACTTAAAGTAGTTTTTGGTTTTTAGTTTTCATTTTGTGTACATTTCTTTATATATTTCCTCTACTTCTCTCTTACCATCTTTACTCTGCTCTTCTTCATCCCTTATTTTTGCCCTATATTTCAAGCACAAAAAGTGAAAACAAAAAATTCAAGTGGTTATCAAACGGCCCCTTTAGTGTACACATTAGTGGAAATCTTTTTCCCTTGGGAACAAAGCTCGACTAAAGCATTGTGTGTGTTTGTGGGTTGAAATTAAGTTTCTGATGGTTGTCGGAGAGTTTGTGACTTTTTCTGTGGTTTATTCATGTTTTATTTACTATAGTAGGGTTTAACCATATTTTCAAAATGCTATTTATGCCGAAGCACGGAAGGGGTGCCTTCTTTGCATTTGTGTTTCATATTTCTCTGTTGGAAGTTTTTACTGCCACAGGAGTTCCTTAATGAACTGTTGATAGATATGATCCGCCGCCTGGCAGACTTGGCAAATACTCAATTTATTACCACAACATTCCGGCCAGAGCTTGTGAAGGTTTCTGACAAGATCTATGGTGTTGAACATAAAAACAGGGTGAGCCGTGTGAACGTTGTCTCGAAGGAAGATGCGTTGGACTTCATTGAGCATGACCAGTCTCACAATGCTTAATACATAAAGGTTAGAACAAGTTTTGTATTTATATTATTTTGGTACTTTTTCATGCAGTTGTTTAGGTTAATTGGGAGCATGTTACGAGTCCCGAGTTTTAAAAAACTTTAAAACTCAAACAAACACTGCTTTCTTTGAACAATCATTGTGTTTTGGTTCGTGCAGTAAGGTTCAATAAACGAAAGATGGCACTCAGCCTGCAACATTTTCTTAAATTCACGCACCGACCCCCGATAGAAGTGTCAAATCTTGTACAAAGTAGGTTGTTGGTACAGGCTTTAGATCTAGTATAGATGCTGAACCACTCGCTAGCTCTATCCGTTGTGGCATTTGCTGTATGAGATAGTATTTTTCGTAAACGTAGATTCGTAAGTATGAACCATGGGTCCATAATATTAGTAAGCCATGTTTAATGGAACAATGGAGTTGTGAGATTGGATTATGCTGTTGGCTACATATATAGGTCTAATAGTAATTATTCGGGTTGGCTGTTTTCTGATTTCAGTTGCATTCTTTTTTTTTTTCTTTTCTGAAAGTTTTGAATTATGTTTGAAGCCGGGTTAGGAATATGTGTTTGGTCAATGTTTGTTGATACGGTGCTCTTGAACTAACCAGGTGAGGGACTCGTTATAATTCGACACCAAAATTAAAATTTCCATCCAATTTCAGTCAAATTCAAATTTGGATTTAAATTCTTTCCTTTAATAAGATTAAAAATCCCATTTTTTAATTATTATTTTTTACATTCGCTGTTGTACACGTGGTAAAAAAGTTTTTCATTTGGCCTGGAGACTTGTAACTCCAGCAAAATCAAAATTTTCATCCAGTTTTCGCTCGCCTGGTCCACCGGTGCTGGAATTTTCATGGTCAACCGATTTTTACAAATCCTTTACACCTAGTTTGAAAGATCTAAACTACTTATTTTTCAAGTCCGAATACTAGATGATTTAAAAAAATAAATCGTGTCAATTGATACATTATATTGCTAGAGAGGACTTGTTAATACGAATAACATAAACTCTATTATAGCCATTTCTGTACATTCAATGGACTCCACGGATAGAATACATAGAGTTAACATAGTAAAATAAGAAATTGAAAGATTCCAACGTTTGGAAATTTCCCGAAAAGCTAATTGTAGGTTCTTTTCTCCATCGAAACAATAGGGTTGTTATGCACATTACTAAACTTGTTGAAGACATGAAATATAACCAAGGTATATCTTTTGATTAGAGGTAGAATCAATCATCAGAAAAAAAATTAGGCCAAAAATTAGGATACATTCTGGGAAAATAAAATTTCCATCGAAAAGAAGCAAATGAAAGACTCATAAAATTCTCGTAGAATCGAGAATGAAGTTTTCACTGTACATGCCAGATCATGAATTAGTAACTTCATCCAATCTCCAAAAAATCCCAATTGTTTCGAACTCTCTCTTTTTGGAATGAAATTTTTACGGAATCCCCATGAAAAGGAACAAACCTTATTCAATAGTATTTACATGAGATTCCTCTTTTCTTATTCTTAAAACAGTTCCCGAGAGGTTAACCAAATGGAGAACACCGATTTCCATGAGGTCTGACGATCTTTAAGCGGAATGATGGAAATTAAACAATTTGGATCGTTGGATCTTATCGTAGAGTGAGCCTAAGCATGTTAACGAAATTTTAATAGAAGTCAGAAAAATAATGACTGGGTTTAAAGTAAGAAATCAATTTGAAAGGGAAAACCAAGAAGAGAATCCGAATACCACAACAGCAATAACTCGAAAATTCCATTAACAGTCGGAAAATTGAAGGGCAGGTCAGGTGTAACCAAAACCAAAATCAAAAAGTTCTTCCACCCTGGTTGAACTGTTTCAACCTCGAAACGAGTGGAAAATGACGACCTCAAAGCATTTAAGCAAAACTAGATGATGTATGCATATTACACAAATACCTAATTCATAAGAAACATTCCACAGCACATGAAGCAAACCCTCACCAGCACAACTGCTGTGCCCTCCCTCGGTAATTAAGGTAGTTTCAAGCAATTCATTACATTCAAGGCAAAAAGAGAGCTTCAGAAAGCCAAAAACATATTCTAAAGCTAAGCTGGCTTCCGCATGTTACGCCCAGCACGAATGACTTCATCAACCAACAACAATTGAGATGCAATCACCGGTCTGCATATAATAAACGAACATCAGTGAGTGTATATAAACTGAAAAAGGACGTTTAAGAAACAATTGATTAGGAAAAAAAAACCAGTAGGGGAAGATGAATTCTTCAAGGCCATGCCACGTACCCTGAGTTTATAATCTGTCGCTTCACTGAGTAGTTATCAAAGATACCCTCCATCTGTGGGTCAATGGGTTCTCCAGTATGATGATTTAGTCCCACAACATTTCCCCGATCATGCTCTCCCTGAACAAGTAATCCGCGTGATTATTTTCAGTCAACTCAAAAAGGATAGCAAAATGAAACAACTCAGGGAACTTTCAAAGAAGTAATTACCGTGAGGGAAATTATCACATCTTGCGTGTCAAGGCCAGAGTTCTCAGCAAGTGTTTTGGGCACCGCAAGGAGAGCATCAGCGAACGCTTCTACACCAAGTTGAGCTCGCTGTTTCAAGTAGAGTATGTCAACATGAGAAAGATAAAAGCCTTCGAAAGCTAGAGAGGTTTAAAAGTATTTCCATGAGGAAATTTAGGGATATATTCACTTACCCCTTGAACAGTTTTCTTTACTTCATTAACTAAGTATTGTCTGGCTGCAACTTCAAAAGCTCCAGCACCCTACGACACACGAAAAACATACAGAAATCACAATCTGTTACATATGCCAGAAACCAAACTTATTCCCAAAGCACACACAGCATTCAGAATACTGCACAGTTCAAAACAAAAAGGACAGATAGAAAGAGAAAAATATGGGAAGATTTCCTAGGAGATCCTAACTCAAACTTACCAAGATGACAGCTTCATCTTCAACTGTATTTTTAACTGCCCTCAGACCATCACGAACAGCATCCTTAATCTGGGCAATTGTATGGTCGTTAGGCCCTGCACCATTAAAAGTGGGAATTAGGATTACATCCCCATGTGACATGCCAAAGGGAATAGAATGATGCGTATCATGTAAGCATTACCAAGAGATGGGTCCAAGATAGATTACGGCCTCAAATAAAAATAAAACATAAATAACAAAAGTTGTATATATTGAAAGAAGGTGAAACAACCAATAGAGAGTACCTTTGATTAAGATTGTGCAAGAATGAGGGTTCTTCACATTTTCAACAAATGTGTACTTCTCTTCACCAAGGACATGCTCGTATACAAGTCCAGCCCAACCAAGGCAATCAGGAGTTAAATCATCTACAGAGTTCACAGCCTCCCCTCCACAAGCCAAAACCAATCGTTCCATGTTTCTCCTCTTTGCTCTTCTCAGGGCAATAATCTAAAAAAGCACGGCATTAGAAAAGTACCAAACAAGAACGAAAATTGCACCGAAAAACAGTGAGATCACAACAACAACAATAATATGGATGTGCTCTCTATCTGGTACTCTTTGATTCATATTGACATGTTTATAAAATGCATGTTCCTGATGGCATATAAAAAGCCTAAATGATAAATCATAGGTTAAAAGCAATAATTTCAAGTCTCATAATCACAACTCCAATTACAAAAGAAATAGAGAATAATGGACCTGCGTGCAACAGTAATAAGGACACCAAACATGCTCAGGTTCATGTTATTAAAGATAAAATATGTAACCATTAAGTTGCATAGACGGTTTTCAGAATAATGGTTCCCTGTGTATATTTCTACAACATAGTCTTAAAGGGGTCTCCAAGATCTTTAACAAAATGATATTTTCTAAGTAGTAGTTAACCAATCCATGCACATTTGACAAGAGGTAAATGGGAATAAATAAAAGATAAGAAGAATAATTGGAAAAAGACAAGATGAATAATAATAATCAATGACTTACCCCTGCCCTTGCGAGAAGGTCCAAAGATGGGGGGTCAATTCCCTTCTGATTGATAACGACAAAATTATTATCATTCCCTGAACAAACCTGCAAATCACCCAATACAGGAAATATTTCAGAATCGGTTATGGAGATATGGACGGGTATTTCATGGATATCATGCTTACAGAATGAATAGCAACTTTCTACCTTATTTTTCAGCTCAATGATTTTTCTAACTCTTTCATCAACCTGACGCCTTTCAGCTATAACCATTGCTTCTCTCTGCTCCGCATTTGAATAGAAAAAGCCTGAATTTACTTCACTGAGATGAACACCGTCAATTCATGATCAGGAAACCATATCCATAAGAAAAGAGGATGCCAGCTTTCCAAAAGACAACTACCTCAATTTTAAACTCGCACAAACAAAAAGTGTATGACATATAGAAAATATAATTAAAAAAAAACAGCTTTAACACAATGACTTTTGCTTATAGATCAATAGATCCCGAAAGACAAGGAGCTTCACATATAAAAACCATCTCCAATATTCATACACATTTGGATAAAATCATATTATGTAAAAACATTCTAACGTAATAATGCAAATGAAAGAGAATGAAAAGTGAGAGTAGAGAGAAACTATTGAAGAAAAAATGTAACAATTATTTAATCAAAGTTTATATTTACCTTTTCTCGTACTCCAAAGAAACGTTGCTTGTCAAGATGTAACAATTCTCTGCTCGACGCTTCATATCAGGATGCCTAGAACCATGATCAAGGACAAGACCCTCAACCTACAAGAGGATGTACATTTACTGAGAAACAGCAGAATAACAAATTCTTCTATTTTGTTAAAAAAACACTATCACTAAGCTTGCACCATTTTTGGTAACTAAAACCTAAAGAGGATCTAAGCAGCAGAACTATGATTTACAATTCCATCATTAGAACTGAAAACTAAGAAACAAAAATGAATAGAAAGATTTAGGAAAGTGCTGATTCAAGTTATACTACCAACAGTAACACTGATAACATGCAATTTCCTGAGGTCTTCAATAGATGTAGCATTGGGAAAAAAAATTCTGATACAATGATATGGGTGTCATTGGGAACAACTATAGGCAGAATACATTCATCTTAGTTACTACCAAAGAAGAGACATTTATCGATCTTTGAGTAAAAGAAGCACAAAGAGAGTGAGCCAACTAAAGCATAAGCTTTTACCCAAATTATTATTTAAAGATACCAAAAAAACAACTACAGCACTACCAATAATAAACCTCATGCACATAGTTACACTAAAAAATATACATAACAAGAAAAAGTCTATCATTAGCTTAACCAATTTCAGAACCCTTCACAGAAAATTGGGAACCCAGGATTGCCACTTAGTACTCATTAAGAGATAAGGAGAATCAGAAGGATAGAACAGAAGACAAAGATATTAACATACCAAGCGTGTGTCTATATCAAACTTGTGTCTCATGTGCATAATCTCCACCATGAACAGATCAATGCCTTCCTCAGGTTTACGGATGCAAAGAACCTGTCATTTATAAAACCATTGTTTGTCACACATTAAGATGCAAGAGCCTTCCGACAAATTCGAGAAACCATAAGAACGAGTTGGAAATTAGAAGCCTAATAGAAATAACAATCTTCGCACAGCCATACATAAGCCACAAACACTTACCGAATTAACAACTATGTCTGTCAACTGATCTGCCAATGATTCATATAACTGCATAATAGAAACAAGTCAGAATCAAATCATAAATAACATGTAAAAATAAATAAATAAAATACTAGATACCTTTGTACGCAACGTTGTCCTTGCTACCATTTTTAGAATCTCTTTGTCAGGCTCATTGCCCATAACCACAGGAGTTTTAAATTTCTCAAGAAATTGAAGTGTTGCTCGTTTGGCAATCTCAAAACCATCAACTAGGACACGTGGATGCATCCCTGGATCAAGCATAAACTTGCTACATCAAGGACACAGAATATACAAGGAAGAAATGAAGAAATTTTGCAGAACCACAAGGTGCAAATATCCATAGACTATACGAAGAACCAGATGGCATTGTCCCATCATGGCTTACTGGTAACTGTGAGTCCTTGAAAACCAACCTTCATCGATGTATCTTTCGGATTGTTTCATAAGCTCTCCAATGAATAAGACAGTAGACGTGGTGCCATCACCACTTATATCATCTTGAGCAACAGCTGTCCTTGCAATCATTATAGCTGTTGGATTTTGAATTTGCTGCAACCATATGACACAACACCAGTGAACAAAGCAAAATAAGGATATACAAACCATATGAGGAAATATGCTGGATAAATATATATAACAGCCAAATCCATACAAAAAATTGGAGAAAATGGTAAGCATTGTTGAAAGTACAAAAAAAAATCCATTAACAGAGCCCCAGTTACTACACACTACCTCATATCACATTTTGATCCAATCTATATTTCCTTAAACCCTAGAAATTTACACACGCAATACAAATGATGGGTATGAAAGCCTCGTGCAAGGCGACCGTATCAGCCAGAGATCTAGGGCATATAAATTGAAGAACCATACCATTTCCTTAAGCAGAGTGTTGCCATCCTTAGTGAGCTTGATGTCTCCGGCTCCACCAACAAGCCTGAATAGTAAACGAAACGATTTTGAGAAGAAAATCAAAAGAATTTAGACAGAAAAATGAGAAAAAAGAAAAAGGAAATAGCTTGATGTAGGCTTACATTTTGATGGTGCCCTTGGGGCCAAGGTTGGTTTTCAGGACGTCCTGCAAGCCCTTGGCTGCGTTGATGTTCATATGCAGTGCCGCCGATTTGTTCAGCACCTCCGCATTTGGGTTCAAAACTCGCAGCGACATCTCTTTCTTCTTCTTCTAGTTGTCAAATGAAATCGAAGTGGGTGAGAGAGTGACTGAGATTTTAGGGTTTGAAGGTTTTGAGTTGGTCAAGTAGAAGAAGAGTAAGAGAGAGAGTGAGGGTGTGATGGGTTGAAGTTGAAGACGATAAAAAACTGTTTTAGGGTTTAGTCCAACTCGAACATTCTGATGTGCACTCGATGCAACCGGTGAATTGCTTTTCTTTGGCCCATCCAGACCGTTAGATCAGCCGAGTTGATCCAACGGTTAATAATAAAAAAAAATATTACTGCGTAAAACACCTTACCCAGATTATTTCTCGCAGTACCTGTTTTTTTTTTTCCAAAAATCTATTTCTTTTAAGTGATCAATTGATAACCATCGTGGTTGGATAAAAAAAAAAAAAAAGGATAACCATCCTTGTATAAAACACAAAATTGATAACCATCCTCTATCCCCAAAAAAAAAAAAATAATAATTGATAGCCATCCAAAATCATGAAGCCAAATCTGACCTTATTTAAATTTCTCCAAAATTCGTTTAAAATTTGAAAATGTATCTTCTTTAGTCTAAAGTCTATAGAATAAAAGTTTTACAACTTTAAAATTCAATTTAAAATCCAATAGATCGAAGAACGGAATAAAAAATTCATATCTTACTAAACATTGTAACAAAAAATTGTAATAACTCTTCTTTTACATTTTAATAAATGGGCCTACAAAGTACAAACATTTTTTTTAATCAAAGAGTAGATATCATTGATAATGGAGGCTAACAAGAAGTACTAGGGGCTTACAACAACACAAACGGGGCCTCATTAAAACTCCACTTTAAAACCTAATTAACCCGGAATAAATTCAACGAGGAAAAAGAGTGTCATGCTCCTAAAATTACATCAAACTTTAACAATCAAGGTCTTTTTCTAGCAGTGTTTCTAGCCAAGGGGGAGCCTCAGCCAACCAATCTTGTCTAATTGTAGCATGTAGACCCTCTCGTGCTAACCCATGAGCCACACGGTTCGTCAATCTTGGTGTGAATGTAAGTCTCGCAGAAGGGATCCCCATACGTCTCATTAAGTCCTCCATTTCTAGCGCCAAAAGTCTCAAAGGATTCCAAATAGTTTCGGCATGTTGAACTGATGATATGACTTCTAGGGAGTCTGTCTCAATCAGCAGGTTATGTAGTCCCCTGTGGTATGCCAAGTTGAGGCCATCCTTGATAGCAGTAAGCTCGGTCGAAGGAACCGAAGCTCCACTTGGACCCGGACCTGCAAATTCGCCCACCATCGCTCCATTGTGGTCTCTCAACACTCCTACAATGCCTCTGTCAGCCTCTCCTGGGTCAACGACCCCATGTACATTTAGCTTAAGCAGTTATACCACTAGTTAGCGCCAACGAGCCACATTTCCAGCAACAGGTGCTGTCCTCCAACCGATGTCGTTATGACTTGCTGCAGCGAAGGTAGTTTGGTACTCAAAAGTACGTACCACCACCTCACGAGCCGGTAGCAGAGCCCCCTTGTGCAGCATCTTGTTCCTGTAATTCCATATCTGCCAACATAAAAATATAAAGCAATCTAAATAACTAGGCTCAAGGATACTCACTGCTGCCTCAAACAAGTCCATAAATTGGCCTTCTATTGGGAACTTATCCAATGGGAATTGGGTTTCCCTCCATATCTTTTGACTATATTTACAACTCCATAAAGCATGGAAAACATCTTCCATCTTCTTACCACAGCGAACACCGATCCCATAGGGGATGTCATGCCTCTTAAACAAATTATAGGACGTAGGAAGGATCTCAAGACTCACCTTCCACACAAATATCTTAAGTTTACTAAGGACCTGCAGTGACCACAACCGATGCCAGTATCTTTCCATTCTACCCATGGAGGATCCCTCCCTTCCGTCTGTCTAACTAGGCTCAATTTGGCCTAATGCAATATGATACCTCGACTTGATAGAATATCGGGCATTTTTCATATAGAACCAAAACTTTCCATCCATAAATTTCAGCTTAGTACTTAAAGGTATGCTACAAATCGCCTTCACATCGTCAGAGCAGAAAACTTGTAGAAGTAACTCCAAATTCCAACGCCCACCATGGCCAATAAGGTCCGAGACCCGTGCATCTAAGGGCAGCCCTATATTAAGGATGGGTTTGAAAGTGCATGGTTTAGGTATCCATTTATCCTGAAACACAACAATTGACTCTCCAGTACCCACTCTGCTAATCAAACCATCTTTTATCACGTCCCTCCCCCAAATAATAGCGCGACATACCATGAATGGTGCAAGGCTTAGTTCCGCTGCCATAAAGTCGCCACTAGGGAAATATCAAGCCCGAAGCATCCGAGATACAAGTGAGGTTGGCTGCTCAAGGATCCTCCAAGCCTGC
Source organism: Oemleria cerasiformis (assembly GCA_037349345.1). NCBI lineage: Eukaryota > Viridiplantae > Streptophyta > Magnoliopsida > Rosales > Rosaceae > Oemleria > Oemleria cerasiformis. Next base: position 9,783,629 of record JAZGTL010000009.1, on the reverse strand, counting down.
TTCGTTACCGTAGCCTTATTAAAAGCTTCAAAATTCTTGAACCCTAGCCCACCTCAAGATTTAGGGCTACACAAACACGCGCCCTTTCAATGTCTTCCAACGTCTTAAAAGTGAGGTTGACTCTCTAGTACCTACTCTGCTAATCAAACCATCTTTTATTACGTCCCTCCCCCAAATAAGAGCGTGCCATACCATGGATGGTGCAAGGCCTAGTTCCGCTGCCATAATGTCGCCACTAGGGAAATATCGAGCCCGGAGGATCCGAGATACAAGTGAGGTTGGCTGCTCAAGGATCCTCCAAGCTTGCTTTGCAACCATAGCCTCGTTAAAATTTTCAAAGTTCTTGAACCTTAGCCCTGTAACGACCTGGAATTTTAATTTTTGACAGAGTCCTCATAATTACAGTGTTAGGACTTAAGGGTGTTTTGGAAATTTTCCTTAGGTTGTCAAACGGGAGTAGGGTTTTTCCCAGGTTTCGAGGGGAAATTCGGGAAGGGTCCTTACAAGCCCACCTCAAGATTTAGGACTACACAAACATGCACCTTTTCAATGTCTTCCACCGGCCAAATTGATTCTGCACAGTTCCCTCGACAGGGTCCCGAGTGCATGCTAAACTGACATGATCTAAGCATCCACAACGAAGACAGAAAAATGGGAGGCTTTCATACTCAATATCATATCATTCAAGCTCATCCTTGAATAGCTTTAGAGTTATAAAAGTTTCAAAGTTCTTGAACCTTAGCCTTGTAATGACCTGGAATTTTAATTTTTGACAGAGTCCTCATAATTACAGTGTTAGGACTGAAGGGTGTTTTGGAAATTTTCCTTAGGTTGTCAAACGGAAGTAGGGTTTTTCCCAGGTTTCGAGGGGAAATTCGGGAAGGGTCCTTACAAGCCCACCTCAATATTTAGGACTACACAAACACGCACCCTTTCAATGTCTTCCACCGGCCAAATTGATTCTGCACAGTTCCCTCAACAGGGTCCCGAGTGCACGCTAAACTGACATGATCTAAGCATCCACAACGAAGACAGAAAAATGGGAGGCGTTCATACTCAATATGATATCATTCAAGCTCATCCTTGAATAGCTTTAGAGTTATGAAACGGTGAAGAAGGGCATACACGGATAGAGCTACCCTGATCCGGAGGAAACATCCCAAACAGTCGCCATTCATCATTTTATCCACATCTACAAACGATCCCAGATGGTTACCAACCTTCAAAGCCAAAGCAGGGGTTAGAAAGATTGGAGGGATCTTACGAACCCTAATCCAGATCTCTTGGGAGTCAAGGTTCACATCTCCAGGATCCAAATGCCCATCAGTACAAACGAGAACTAGAAGTGCATGGTTAAAGGACCACCGTGCCCCTTTCATAACCTTTCTTCGATCAACCTCATTGCTGAAGGAAAAAAGGATTCTCTTGGAACCCTCTAGGTGAATCGCTGAGAAGTCCACCCGCAACAAACACCGTGAAGGTTGCGCCGCCACCAACTCACCAACAAACACAATCTCCGCTGCCTCCAACTCTGAGATAGCCAACTTAGTACTCAGGTTACCTGTGATGGAATCCATTACCCTTGCAAGCGTCGCCTTAAGAATAGAGATCCACCACCGCATGCCACTAGAGAAAGAACAACGTAGGCGTCACATAAGCCGTCGAGCACTCGTTGTCTCAAGAAACCCTAGCAGAATCAATACCAAAAATAGAAGAAAAAAAAATTAACTATCCACCTATGTAATTCTGGTTACAATTATCTACAAAGTACAAACATTAATAAATCATTAAGCATTTGTTGAAAAATAATGGGATATTTAAATAGAAATATACACTTAAGGCACGACTTACGACAATTAAGGCCACGTTTAGGGCACGACTTATGACTTACTAAAACAAAATAACTTTAGGGCACGTTTACTTTTTTTTTTAGAAGATGGCACATTTACTTATCAGCAATAAGTATAGTTATGTTTGAAAATGTTTAATAAATAGCAATTTATATTATCATAGGCATATTATGATACAAAATTATGGTACAAAATGATTCGAGAAATTCAAAGACAGAAAAAGAGACTGAGAATAAAACAACTATAAATTCGCTTGACTTGGTGTTGACTTAACGACGTTAAGTCTGGGGGAAGTTGTTAGTCCAAAACCATAGGGAAATAAGGGATCATAATTTTTGTCACCAATATTCATAGGGAGTTAATCAACTCTCTTAAACCAAGTCATGGGAAGCTTTCCAGTGAATCCATTGTCCCCAAAAAGAACATCAGCAACTCCTTGGCCTTCAGTTCCCGGCAGCCACGCAATCACGATCGGACGGCCGGATATGACAAAAACAACACACTTGACTCCACCACTTACGTTTTTAATAACGCTTGGACCTGGTTCTGCCGTGGTTAAATTTACACTATCTTCATTCGTCTCAGCGTAGGGGAGCTCTCGCCAACGGCAACGCCGGCATAATCAAACTTGCTTGACTTGACGAAATTAGGATCGGGATTTGCACTGTAAACGACTTATGTGCTCTCGTTAACTATATATGTGATGCCAGTAAGAGTGGTTGTTCCTGTTATTGTAACATACACATGGTCACATGCTTTTTATACAACGATATTAGGGAAGGTGCAATATACAATATACACAGTGGGTATCGACTTAGCCTTTTTATGAGAGTCGAACCCAAAATCACCCACTACACAGTGAAATACTAATAGACTATAGTTTAGAGCTAGCTAGTACTTAAGTATAATAAGTTTAATAAATGGCTCGTAAATAACTATTTGGTCTAGTGTCATTTCTCTACTTTATTAATCTCAACATCAATAGTTGTCTTGTCACATTGCAAACCAATTCTAATACAAGTGAGCTCTACTTGTATTGGTATACCTTATGTTAATTAGAGATGTGGCCTACAATATATTCTAATAATATAGTCACCCTAGCATTAGTCTAAAAAAATAAATATACGATACTTTGCATCCGTCCTTGGATAAGTGCGGATGTGTTTGTCCCCCCTTTGTAACTAAGGAATTTTTCGGTACACATGTCATAATCAGAATTGTTCATTTTCCTATATCACTACTGAAAGGTTACCTTTATATAAAAATAAGAAATCGGCCAAATTGGATGTTGTTTGGTTATTATATATATATATATATATATATATATATATATATATATATATATATTTACATGAGGATCTCAACTGTTACAAAAATATCCAGCATTAATATTGATAGATAAAAAAAGGGCTTTTAATTTTGTTGAATATTTTATAAAGTTGATATTCACATGATGATCGTTTTAATTATAGCATGTGAATAGAGAAATGTTTATGAATTAATGATATGGAACGAACAAAACAATAAAGCAAATGCAAATATTTTCCAAAATAAACAAGGCAAAATCAAGTTGATGAGGGGAATAAGGAAGATGAATATATATGTTACCAGCAGTGTGGTTGTTGCCACTAACTCCTTGCCAAGTGAGATTCCAACCCCCATTTGATAGCCCAAATTGTTTGCATGAGCTCCAGCAGCAACAAGGATCCTATTGGCCTTTTTAGGCAGTGGCCCCATTTGATGCCTTTCCATTCTTCAAAAGAACAAGTGACTTCCTCA